>OW028738.1:10015000-12515000 GCA_932294355.1 Aporophyla lueneburgensis | reverse complement strand
AAGTACTACTGCTGCGTATGAGGTCTTGGTTTCGATTCCCAGGCCGTGTAGTGTTATTAGGTTTTCCAAAAAGAATATCTTAGTAACAGCCTGGAGTTTGGAAGTTAAGTTGGCGGTGTGATACACCCGCACATGATCTATCTGGTCGTGTCAGATTGCCGTCCCATCGGACTATGAGTTTGAGAGAAGAGCGAGGGTGTCTGCCCACACACGCCCGCACTATGACGTCTCTCGCGCCGAAGGCTAGTTTCTGCTTGAGATTGGCCGCCATGACCGATATACGGTCTGGAAGACTATATTAATGCACATTTTAAAAATAGGCCGCCATCAAGTGGCATTTCCTATATTTTATACTAGCTTCTGCCCGCGACTTCGTCCGCGTTAAATTTCTTGTTCCCCTGACCCTTCCCGTTGCGTCGAATCGCCTACCCGTGCGATTTTCCCTGTTTTTGCAACATTTTTCATTACTGCTCCACTCCTCGTCGTTTTAGCGTGATGTTATATAGCCTATAGCCTTTCTCGATAAATAGACTACCCAACACAAAAATAATTTTTCAATTCGGACCAGTAGTTCCTGAGATTAGCGCGTTCAATCAAACAAACAAACTCTTCAGCTTTATAATATTATATATAAAGTATAAAGTATAGATTCAATATAAAACAACACACAAGTTTCCTCTCCCGGTCAGCTTTCCCCATATAACGTGTGGGGTAATCCCAACATCTACCAGAACATTCCGTCCTCTATAAAAAAAAGTATTTATATCCAGACACTTGTTTTATGAGGTCAGATAACTTTGAAGTACGTTTGAAATGTATTGCTTACGCGTGTATTGTTTACCTAAGTTTCTTTTTAATTCGACCGGAGTTTCCATGTACGTCAATGTACTTGTTTATTGTAAGAATCCAAAATATAATATGGATGCAAATAGATCAAGTACTTTCAACTTAGTACCTATACTGAACTCAATGTCATAGGGGTGTTAGCAATTTAGCAGAGTTAGCAGCACCGTCTTAGCAGTTCCGAATGTTACCGGACGTTAAGAATAGAACCATCTCATTTCTTCCCGTGGGTGTCGTAGAGGCGACTAAGGGACTTACTTGAGAATAGGCAGCAGCGTTCTCTTTGCATTTTGTCACCATGCTGCGATCGCCCACCCGCCTGCCAAGCGTGGCTATTATAACAAACTTCCAATGAGGGTTTTTGCATATGAGAAATCCACTAGATGTCGAGACGTAGGCTTGTGGTCTTTCTGCTACGTGATTGGTGAATTTTGACATATCTGACAATGTCATGTCGAAAAAAACCAATCATACTGCAGTTGGAACTCACGCCTAGGTATTGCCATCTAGCGGATTCTTCATACGGGAAAACCCTCATTATGGAGAGGCCTATGACCTGCAGTGGACATTTTTCGGTTGAAATATTTAAGAATTCAAAAACTATTTTTAAATTCTGACTGATTTTGAATTAAGTATTGATTTTACAATGCGTGGGCATGTTGTGGCGCAATTTGGGAGACTCCTTTGTCTAGTCGTGGAGTTCAATAGACTGGGTTGATTGGTTAATTGATGCGACCACGACCTTCTGACCGGACAAAACACACGTCATTTTATTATTAGTTAGCTAAGCACAGACGAAAAATTGCTCTTGCTGTTTGTATCAAGGATCAATTGTTAAGAAGTCTCGTACATTAGACAGGTTGGTTACATTTCCGTGGAGGGTACGGGTTATATTTTTGTGGCTTAGTAATAAAAGCTGCAAGGTTCTGTCCATCTTAGTTTGGGTTAAGCTAGATAGGTGACCATCTTAACATACCAAGAACGACTCTGAAAGCATGTTAAGCAACTGGTCCTGGCTGTCGTTATACCTGGATCTTTGACAGTCGTTGCGGGTCGGCAGAAGCCCGATCTGAGTACCAGTCTTGTCAAGGGGTATCGCATTACCCAGTAACTGGGTTGTGGAGGTCAGATAGCCAGTTCCTCCTTGTAAAATACAATAAATAAATGAATGATTCTAGTTAGGCTGGAAACTGATCTCGACAGAGTTGGGTATAGTCTTGTCAGATGATGACATTTCAGTCTAGGGTCCAGCAGGTAAATAATGCAATATAGAAGTTTTACGGTTTCTGAAACAGTGACAGTTATAAGAAATCGATTGATAAGTAAGTGTAAGATTGACATGAAGTTTGCATTTAAATAAGAAAGAAGGTTATAAGAAAGAAAATCTCGCAAAAAAAAAAAATTGTCACAGTTAGTACAAAATCAAGTCATTTATTCAAACTGGACTGAGAGTCAGCACTTTTTGAACGTCAAAGTTACATTAGACAGTCCCCCAAAGAACCCTCCCTTCACCACTTCCTAGTGCTGGGAAAAAGTGGCGCAACAAACTCCCCAGCAGCACAGCTTTCTATTAAGTTAGAAGAACTTGATACTTTACAATAATATGTAAGTAATTAATATTACGAATCACATTTCTCCTTTACAGAATCGAATGGAGGAGTCTAAGGCGTTGTTCAAGACGATTATCACGTATCCATGGTTCCAGCATTCATCTGTAATTCTGTTCCTCAACAAGAAGGATTTGCTCGAGGAGAAGATCATGTATTCACATCTCGTCGACTACTTCCCTGAATACGACGGTATGTACTCGGCTTTATGTATTTTTACGATTTTATGGGGTTTCATCGTGTTTGAAATATTGGTGCAGGCGGGTATCGCAACTCCGCCGCGAAACCGTAATAGTTCCAATATAACTTGTCCTTTGTACGACAAGCGAAACTGCCTGTTTTAACTTACAGATTTGAGTATGATTCTATCTCTTTCCCGCTTGATTTCGCTGAGCTGCTGGAAAAAGTAATGTAAGAGATTCGAAGTAGACTTTATTTTATGCACATAGTCGAAAACGATGAGATTTTAGTCCGATAGCTACAATTCAACTGGCTCTCATCATGTTCGAATCTCGATATAATGTAGTAATGTCTCTTAGCGGACTTCGTTAAGCAGTCACCAATCATTATTTTCGCGGCGGAGGTGTGCTAAAGCCCTTAAAGGTTGACAATAAATGGTGTTAATAATCTTGCATATAACCAAACACTTCTACAGAAACTTGGATAAAAAGAAGTGGCAATTAACTATTAATTTTGCTGTCTCTCGAATGGACATTAAAATGACAAGAATAGGCAGAATTAATAACTGTACTGTGATTTTACTTGTTTAGAATTAATGTCAAAATATGTAAGGAATTTTATTTACAGAAATAACATTTTCCCTGTTCTTACTGAGAAAGTCTTCTGTTTAGGTGTGTGAAGTGTGTGAAGTGGCAGTGAGGTAATATTTGAAAGCAAATACATAATGTGTATGATTATCACATTTCGTTTGTTGATAAAATGTACACATAGATTACCCAATCAGTAAATATTACCTATTTATTATCCTTATTCATTCTTAAAATCGTTTTTTTTTTTGTAAATGTCGGTTTACAAGTATCTGATTAAAGATACTTAAATATTGCTAATCATAGTAATTTATCAGCAGAATCAAGATATGCATTTCACCAACTCTATTTGAAAGACTATCTTGAAGTTAAAATGATAAAATAAAAGTATATGAGATAATTTACATGCGAAATGAAATAACGTGACGTTTACTTAAATTCTCTGTAATCTGTCACTTTGTCATACTTTGTATGCATACTTTTTGGAATCCCCTAAAAGCCACTTTTCACGTTATGTATGAGCATACAATTTGAATTTTCTGATTTGAACTTTTAATTGTGCAATTAAAAGTGCAAATCAGGAACATAAAATTGTATAAAGTATAACTTAGGTGCCATCACTGCCTCTCAACCTATTATTTACTAAAAATAAATAAAGAATTTCTCAACAACTAGGTCCAAAGCTGGATCCCGTACCAGCATTAGATTACATTCTTCAAAAATATCTGAAAGAAAACCCGGATCCTGAAAGATCGTGCTACTCTCACTTCACCACTGCCACAGGTTGACAAAACATATCCTGTGTGGTACATGACGCTAGAGTTGGCTAGACTTTGCTAGAGTTGGCTAGGCAATGTGTGATAAGCTAGAAATAAAGTAATCTTCTTTGGAACATGGTTCTTTGTTGAAAGGGAACATTTATGAACTTGAAAAAAGTCTTAAATTTTTAATATTGATCACTTGATCAGAGGTTACGCAAAAATTTTGTACTTTTGACGTTATGGTTGGCTCGCAAAATGGCAGCCAATCAAAACATAGGACGCAATTAGTATTGCCCTTCTAAATTCAAATCTCAACATAGTTCCACCAATGAAGATTACTTGCCAATGTGTTTGTAAAACCGTAGTGCTAGATATGTGTATGTTGTCCCGAGCGCAGGTCCGCAACGCGATGCCAACACAGCGCGCGAGTTTATACTGCGAATGTTTGTGGACCTCAACCCGGACGCGGAGAAGATTATCTATTCTCACTTCACTTGTGCGACAGGTTAGTACACGCTGTTTTAATCTTAATATACAAGAACCTAATGGGTAATTTCCGTTTTTTAAAGCCGTCTCAATTTACAAAAAAAAAAACCTCTGTAATTGACCAACATTCTGGACAACAGTTTAACATACTTTGTCACAGAGATAAGATGTTTGCTAATGACTTGAATTTGAACTTTTTTCGTACGAAAATTGTCATACTTACATTCTGATTTTATTACAGTGTAACTGCTTCAAACAGTAGTCCATCGCCTTTAAAGTTTACTAAAGGACGTCATATTGATAAAAATATTAAATGAAACCCAACTTTAGTTTGTGACTGGGCTGCAGGTTAGGCCATAAATCTAATTTTACACTCAGTGAGGATTTTCTTTCTTCAAATGTTGGTGATGTTTGACTGTGCGGAGTTATGCTGTAATAATACTATAACATTTTAAGAATTGAATTTGAATCAAGGTCAGCTGAATCGCCCTCTGTAAGCTATGAAACTAGTAGCCAACAATGTCTTAATTTATCTTCAATTTAGTTGTTCAAAAGCAATTTACTCGCGTCTATTCTAAAAAATAGATAAATCAACTATTCCTAATGTGTTGTTGGTATGGGGAAACTTATGCCCGAACATGATGTATTTAGCTGACATTAGATTTCACGAATTCATGTTTGAAGCCCGAGTGACTTGTTTTTATCAAATTGAATATTTCACTGTCATCCAAACATTTACCCTCCCACATTATGGAAACTTTGGTATATAGCATAGGTAGTAACAGAAAAGCGACAACATTTCTGATTTGTCCCAGTCGTTTCTGTTAGGTCATTGTAACGTGAACAACCAGGTAAGTTTACTACTAACAAAAATCTGTTTAGGTGACTTCCGAGTGAGTCCTCCATTTATAATGTAATTGGTTTCAAAGTTTCTGCACTTGATAAAATTTAGGGAAAAACACAAATTATCCTTGAATTTCATGGCAATGATATTGATTCGTTTTGTTGTTGTGGCAACAAAGTGAAATTTACAATTTACGAAGTCGATTTCTCTCGGATTTTAAGGTAAGGATTGTAAGGTCCTTCAGCTATTTATTTTTGTGTTATTGGTACTTCTAGTGCTTAGTCTAGTTGATTTTTTATATAAAGAATACTGCATATTCTTTGGGCAATTTATAGTACATTTCCTATATTAGGGCTCCGTCTTATGTATCATTATTATAATATAATGCTTGTTGTGTTGCTTATATATTTTTGCGTGTGTTGTGTGTGCATTTAGTAATTATGTATTATAGCTATCAAGTAGTTCTTTGTTAGTTTTATCTGATTTTTAACTTGATTTACCAAATGAAACAACTGATTTCCCGTTTATAGGATGTTTTTTTTTATGAAAATGATTTCCCAGACAGATTAAAAGAATCACTTATAAGACGTCGATCTTAGCCTGTTTTAATTACTTGATTTAATAATGTCCTATTAAATTATCCTCATCTTTAGTAGCAGCTGTGCCATCCTACGATGTTATTGCGTAACATAATAACCCCGTAGGATGTAACATCACTGCTTTTGCTTGAATTGCTTTTATTTTGACAATTAAACAATATTCATTGCGTTATTTGCTCAGACGAGTTTTTCGAACATCTGCAGCAATGGATTTGCGTTAACCTTAAATAATTCTGTTTTAGTAATAGTATGTTTCGCAATAAGGCTGCTGTATGTTTTTTCTGCATATATATCATCTATGGATAAATGAAAGGCAATTGCATGCAGCTGGGATGAGAATGTTAAGAGAGGTCTGTGGTGTTATACGAATGGATAGAATAAGAAATGAGTACATAAGAGGAAGTCTGAAAGTGGCACCAATAACAGAAAAGTTGTGTGGGAATCGGTTGTCATTGTATGGTCACGTGATACGGAGGAATAAGGAAAATATCGTGACGAAAGTATTGAGTATGAATGTCGCTGGCTTTAAGAGTAGAGGGAGGCCAAGGAAACGATGGATGGATTGTATGAATTATTATATGGATAGAAATAGGGTGACTATTGAGATGACGAATACTAGAGAAGTGTGGAAGAAAAAGACATGTTGCGCCGACCCCGAAATAAAATGGGATAAGGGCAGGAGAATTGTGATGACTTCATCTACTGTCTCAAAATAAAGCAAATCTTTCCAATTCCAAGTTGGATGTTTGTCACTTCAATATTATTTTGAAGTAGCTTTTATTGCAACATTTTACATTACTGCTCCGCTCCTCTTGGTTGCAGCGTGATGTTACATAGCCTATAGCCTTCCTCAATAAATAGGCTACCCAACACAAAAAGATTTTTTCAATTCGGAGCAGTAGTTCCTGAGATTAGCGCGTTCAATCAAACAAACAAACAAACTCTTCAGCTTTATAATATTAGTATAGATGTCTATTAGCCATCATATTTTAATTTATGATTTACTTTGCACAACTGACACTTTTATTTATTTTGTTTATTTCGCATGCTGCCTTGGATGTTTTTAAAGACACGGAAAACATTAAGCTTGTGTTCTGCGCTGTGAAGGACACTATCATGCAGTCCGCTCTAAAGGAATTTAATTTGGCATGAATTGTACCTAACATCATCATTATAATTATAATATACGCTGTTGAATAATTAAACATTTATTTTTAATACTAACTTGCATGTTTTATTATTTTTTATCCTCAATTTTTGTTGCGCTTTTGTGCGTTTAATTGTTGTAAATGTTTTTAGTTTATTTTTGTATTATTTCAATATTCGTATTATTCCTAAACGCGGAAAGAAAACGCTTCTGCAATTTCTATTAATTGATCAATTAGTAAAAAAGTAATATCTTTTTATTTTATAAACTATAAATATTCGCATGCTAACAGTTGCCAATCATGCAATGTATTTTAATTATATTATCATTACACGATAAACAACCCGTTGTAGCAATGACATAATTAAACATAAATAGTTATGTTTTTCTATGTATAAACTAAGCATTTCTATGTATAAACTAAGCATTTCTATATATAGGTAATTCTATGCATTTAAATCCCGTACTCGAATATGGTATTCGATGTGTATTTAGTACCTACTAACGGGGGCACAAATGTTAGTTGAAATGGCCACTAGAGGTAGCCGCTAGCTTTGCAGGTCGAAGTATTTCTGAGAACACTTTAATGTAAAGCCAAAACCAAAAAACATGAAACACATATAAGCAATGAATACCAAAATGAAGTAGCAGTACGACCGTATGTCTTCTATATCAATGATTCCTCACAAAATATGAAAAGTGCAGTAATTTTGAAACCCAAAACGTATCTTCAATTTGTTTCACGGACACTGGTGCATGGTAGCAAGTAAGACATTATAAGTATAATAATTTAAACGTATAAAACAATTAGTTGAAATAATGTAAAACTTTCAATAATGTGTTTAATTCCAGACACTGAGAACATCCGGTTCGTATTCGCCGCAGTCAAAGATACAATCCTACAATCCAACCTAAAGGAGTACAACCTCGTCTAAGCGAAACCAACAAGGTCACTGATAAAAATCTGTGATTGTGTAAAACACATAATTTAAACATCATCACTTCACGTCAGAATGTGTATGTAAATTCGCGAACTGAGACCAGATGGACGAACTAATTTCAACTTAAAATGTTTAAAGAAAATAAGGATAGATTGTAAGTCATTTAACCCAAATATAGTTGGGAGTGCGGCCATGCGGACCCTCGCCAGCCGCATTCCCTCCGACAACATTCGTTCTCGAACCGAACGGATCGTCTCACGACGCGTCAGGTTTTTTGACATGTTTTTTTATGATGAAGTTATTCACAATTTATGTATGTGTCTGTATTGGTGAATATTAAATTGTGCATTTTAAAAGTTATGGTGAGTCTTGGCCTTACCATGAGCTGCTTTTAGTCATTGTTTTAGGGTTTTTTTTTTTGTAAAGTTCGTTGCCATAATATCTTTCTACATTAGTATACATTTTATTATGTCCAGACGGATGGATTTGAACAAACTAGTCCAATGAAACGCGTGTTTAGTATCATCCTCGTGGGTCGAGACAGGACTTCCTACTAAGGTATTGATCGGGATGCTTCTGTTACTATTACGTATTTATTTTAGCTGTGGTAAGTTGTCTGGTAAAGCCGATCGACCCAGAGAAGCGCGTGTCGGGCGTTCGCCTAGCCGGCACTCTCTCTACCTACCGATTAAATTCACTAGACGTAATTATAAATCGGTACCCTATTTTCTGTTAAATTGAAAGATTATAACTTTATTACTGTATTTAATATTTCGTTACTTTTGTACATTGGAATTTTTGTTACTTGAATATATGTTAATATTTAAGCTGTTTATATTTAAATATGGTGTTTTTCTACACGAATTGACTTCACGCAAAATGTTTTATGTTAACTGTAGGCTTTGTGTACGCTGTGGTCTGGTGTATTTGGTTTCTTCCTAACGTTATCCGTGTACAATATTCATTAATAAACAGTATAAAGTATAGGAATTACTATGTTAGTTGTGTAAGGAATTTTTGAATGCATTTGATATAAACTTTTTTTACTAGAGAAACCCTCGGATTATAAAGCGAAACGTGGAATGTAAAAACCGAAACCGAAGTTTTTTGCACGAACGCTTTTTACCAGTATGTAAAATATTGTACATTTGGTATAAATGAGCCGTGTGAATTGAGCTGACAGTTCAGTGCCAAGTTTTGCTATTGGCATACTTTTTATCGTAACGTAAAGCACAAAATATATAAACTACATATTATAATTGTTTTCCATATTTTAGAATATTTTATTGTACCATGCTTAATTAAGAGTGTTGCTTCGTGTTATTATTTAGTTTTATTAATGTATAAGAAACCAAGTTTCGTTTTGAAGATATATAATTATTTGTATTATTTGTTGTTGTGTCTTAATTTCTCTTCTATTCAAGTTTCTATATGGACCGCTAGCACAAGTGACACTGTCAATAGCAAAACTCCATGCTTTAATTAAGATACAGCTGTCTGATGCTCAAAGTAATGTGACGTGAAACTTAGCGCACAATATTGGAAAAATTTCTATTTGATGTTGACCCACTGAAGTGCGATCTGTGTATGCCGTGTACATAGAAACTATACTTTTCTTTTGTGCATTTGTACAGCAATATTGTGAATTAGTTCGGGACCCGACGCGGTTAAGTTCATACTGTGCGACGACACGGCACCTCTGTGTAAACGAATTGTCATGCACTGTACATGAATACTTCCAAAATGTACCAATACGTCGATACTAACACGACGCCATCGACGCTCGTCTTCCTTACCGCGTACCTATGTACATAATTACATTTTGATATGTTCGAATGTAACATAAACAATAATAGATACGACTGTATGCTATTACTGGTTCACATTGACATTCAATGCATGAGCTTGAATTTTATATTTATTTGCAGTAGTCTCAAAACAAAACAAAGCACAATGAAATGATCCATTGGTGATTAGTTACATATAGACGAGCGTCGACCGGCCGGTACTGCTGTCGTCCGCGTTGTAAGTACCACCACTTGTATCTACCTTACCAATGGACTGAACATCGTGTACCGGTGTGTGGTTCTTACTTATATGTTTCTACAGTTGGGCTACACAAAATATTGCTAAAACTATATTATAGTCTAACGTTGCTTTACCTTTTGCGTGAGATTGTGAGAATTTTAGCTTAAGTTCCGACTGAAGATGGATGCCTGAATGAAATATTGTAAATTATAATTTCTCATAAAATATAATTTTTTTCAGCTATACGAGTCGTTTTATTTACTCACTCATTTAGTGTTTCTAACTTTACCTGAATTAAGTTTGTGTCGTTTAATGTCGGCACGCAAATGTATTCCCATTGGCGTGATTGACTAGTGATTTTAGTAGAATGTCATTATAAAACTATTATTACACAATAGATTAATGGCCATTGATATAAACGTGTTGCGTGGCCCGTCCATATCCGACGTCGATTACGTTGGCACATAAACGCCGAACCAAATGTGTTTACGATCATTTAACAGTAACAGATAACAAAATGTCGATAAGTGAGCTGAGTCATAGTTTATATTCGAATGCCACAGTCGGCAGTGATTTAGGCGATATGGCTGCAAGAGTTGCAATGCAAAATTTCGATTTCCGCTACACAACATTGCTGTTTTTCAATTCTACCTTTTGCTACGGTGTCGAAATATTTTTACGTTTATATCATTACAATATAGTGGTTAACAGGGCCGAATTTAAACCCAATA
The DNA here is from genome assembly GCA_932294355.1 of Aporophyla lueneburgensis. NCBI lineage: Eukaryota > Metazoa > Arthropoda > Insecta > Lepidoptera > Noctuidae > Aporophyla > Aporophyla lueneburgensis. Next base: position 12,504,246 of record OW028738.1, on the reverse strand, counting down.
ATGTGACCCAAAAATCACGTCAGTTTGTTTTATTTGCAAGTGACGTTGCTGACGTCGAACAAATACTTGATGCCGTAATCGAATTTGAAATGGACAACACTGGGAAATTTATCATCGTTTGCGAATCACCAGTGTCAAATGAATGTGATGAACAAGATATGATGGAACTCAGTTGGAATTACAGAATAGTCAATATTGCCTTCATAAGGCTCGAATCGACAGAAGCAATTGGTTTCACATATTATCCAGTAGCAGACGGCATTTGTTACAATTTAAAACCAATACAACTGGACTGTAACATTCAGTGTACACATACTGTATACGGGGAAGTATTCAGAGACAAATTAAGAGATTTTAATTCATGTCCCATAACTGTCTCAACATTCATACAGACCCCGTATATTTTGAACATAAAGAACGGAATTCCAAAAGGCGCCGACGGAGATTTACTTCGAATAATAATGCATGGTATGAATGCAAGTCTTAAAATGATGACACCACACCGTGGCAATGGATGGGGGTGGCGTCAGAAGAACGGAACTTGGGTGGGATCGCTCGCAGACGTTGACGAAGAGTTAGCAAACTTTTCAATGACTTCGGGAGCCGTTACATTGACGAGGTTATCCGATTTTCAAATATCCTCGAGTTATTATTCCTCGAAAGTGGTGTGGGTCACTCATGAAGCACAGTTACAAAATGTGGCTCTAAAATTAATGCATCCCTTTGAAATAGATACGCGAATTGCTTTAGTTGTCAGTTTCATCCTCGTCGTACTCTGTGCTTATCTTATCAAAACTAATCCTTGGACATCCCTGTGGAGCAAACTTGGAAAAGAGCAACCTTCAAAAAGCCTTGTTTTCTATGCCTGGATGATATGCATGGGTCAGGCAATCATAAAATTACCTACAAAATCAGCATTTTCACAAATGGCTTTAGCCTGGGTATGGTACTGTTTCCTCATCAGAACAGCATATCAAGTTTATCTCATTAGTTCCTTAAAAGGAAAATTTTATGACAGTCAATTTGAAACGATTGAAGATGTGATAAATGCTAAATATCCCTTTGGTGGCGGTGCAGCGCTCAAGGATTATTACATTGATAATCCAATTGTTTATAATAATTGGATTAATGTAGACACTTCACAAATCTTACCAACTGCTTTGAACCTAACAAAAGGTATGAATTTTGTTCTAGCGATGAATTTGGATTCAGCTCGGATGGTTATTAAAACTAATAAAGTCAGCTTGCATATATTGCCCCAGGCAGTTGTCACAAGTCCTTCAGTGATCTTTTTCAAGAAATATTCCCCTCTCTCGGAACCAATCAATTTGATCTTGAGTCGGCTTGAGGCGGCTGGATTTCCGGATAAATTACATAAAATATATACCAGTGTGATTAACACGGTGGATATTGATACTGCGGGAGAAAATTTGAAAATAAGACATTTTACGGCTTGTTACGTAATATTGATAATGGGCTGGACTGTTTCCGCACTCTTCTTTTCTATAGAAATTTATTTTGGTAAAATATATCGACATCCTTCCCAGGCATTATAAAATTATCATTCTGACTTATGCATGAAATCAATCAATTCATGGGAATGTTAAAATGTAATCTGATCATATCTCTTATAATATCGACAATGCATTACGAGGATAAAAGTACTAATGACATAGTAGAAGCATGTCCATATACCGATATACGCCCATAACATGTAAATCGGCCATCAATACATAAAATACATTTGTGGTAGCTTGCACTTTTAGTTTTATGGGTGTTCGTATCCGTCACCAACGAAGATGGATCCTAGTGGCAAAGAATTGCACAATCATACCATAGAGTACTTTATAACCGATGACCCAGCATCGGAGCTCGGACTAATAGCGGCTAAGATAGCGTACTATAACTTTGAATGGCGTTTTTTTACTATAGTCATGTTTAATACGATGCAAGCAATCGGTTTGAACACATTTTTGGTGCACTATGAGCAATCGGTCATTATAAAACTGGGAAGGTTTCTCCCTGCGCGTCGAAATCCTGTGGAACAGATGGTGATATTCGGTGAAGATTCTTCGGAAATATCAAGCATTCTTCGATGGACTGTCAGATCGAAATATGATAGCAATGGAAAATTTATAATAATTTGCGCATTCCTCAAGCTAGACTGCGATGAACACAAAATTTTTCAAACACTTGAATCTCTATTCATTTTGAACGTGGTGCTGCTGAAAACTTCCCATAAAACAAACAAGTCATTAGCCTTTTCATATGACTTTGTAGCCCATGGAAAATGCAGGAATAATGTACCATACCAGCTCGATTTATTCACGGCCTGCAAAAATGACGAATGTTTTAAAGGTATATATCCAGAAAAAATAATTAACTTCCATAAATGTCCACTTATAATGTCAACTGTTGAACAACCACCCTTTATGTATTTACATAACGGTACTGGAACTCCATCGGGAATAGATGCAGACATCATGAACCTCGCAGCAGACATGTTGAACGCGACGCTAAAGTTGATGACACCCGCTGATGGCGGCGATGCTGGTCACTTCACCAATAATAACTGGACTGGGTCTTTGGGCGACATATATAATGGCCACAGACACGTTTCCGTGTGCTCAGCACCCCTAACTTCCAATAAAAACAGCAATTTTCAAATATCTTTCACCTACTATTCTATGGATATCGTGTGGGCTACTAGACTACCAACACAAAAGGCTTCATGGGAAAAACTTTTAAATCCTTTGAACATATATCTCCGAGTCATATTATTATTCTTCTTTATTGGTATTGTTTTCGCGAATACACTTTGCACAACAAATATGTGGCGCCAAGTAAGAAGAGCTTTCAAAATTCAGCCACCGAAGCATAGTTTTCTATTTTTTTCATGGGTATTATTTCTTGGTCTGCCAATACTCAGAGAGCCTGCAAGAAAAAGTTATCTGGTAACAATTTATACTTGGATATGGTTCTGTTTTATCATAAGGAGCGCTTACCAAGCCGCGCTCATTAATTCCCTGAAACAGCCGTCTTATCTTGAAAACCTCGAAACTTTTCAAGATGTTCTTAGAGATCGTTATCCTTACGGCGGCGTAGCTTCCTTGAAGGAGTATTACACTGACGATCATGCTATTTACGATAATTGGGTAGTTGTAGACGAGGACCGGTTATACGACACCCTGGATAGCATATTGGATGGAACAACAGATTTTGTTATAGCTTCAAATAAAGACGCTATAAAACATCATCTCATGAAATATAACGGTACGAAGCAATTGCAAATAATTCCGGAGAAGATAGTGAACAGTCCAACGGTGGTGTATTTTAAGCGTTTTTCTCCCTTGACTAGGCCGTTGAACACTGTTTTACGAACTGCTTTAGAAGCGGGTTTCATACATCGAATCCACTCAAAATATTTGGATACCGATAGGAAACTGTTTCGACGAGTAGAAAGTCGACAGCCGGAACCGCTCAGATTGAAGCATTTCACCGGATCTTTTGTGTTACTTATACTAGGCTGGTTTCTATCCACTACTTACTTTGCCGTAGAATATGTTTGTGGAAATCTTAAAGACTAGTAAGATTCACAGGTACTTGTGTGTTACAGTTGCTCCAATTTCACTGTGTTACGCTTATATAGGCAGGTACTTACTTATCTATGTATTTTCTGCTAAACTGAATAATAAACTCACTTTGCTTCAAACCTTTTATTATTTAAAACACCTAAGTTAAGTTCTTAAGTTCTTAAACATTCTCTTGTTCCATACCTAGATACCTACCATCCGATACAGGACATGCAAATTTGACTTCTACCAGTGTAGCAAAGCAGCACAAGAGCGCCTACCTACACGCGGTTATTATGTGTATCTTCCTACCGCCGCTGATTGATACTTAAATCTAAAAATTGACATAATATATTGACTGATTATCAAGTCAATAAAGTGTGTCAAGTGTGTGAGCAGGGACTTAAACGATTTCTTCAGGAACTCGTTCAAGGTGCTGAGGGAATGAACATACTAAAAGCCCTGACGTCTACGAGGTGAGCCGGAATGGGGCGGGAGGGGGCAGGGCACAAAGTTCCCACTTTTGGGTTTTTGTTTATATCTCAAAATTGGTACGTTGTCGTAGGGAACAAACAGAAGAAATCGTTAAGAACTCTGCTCACTTACTCCACGCGCCCTATTCGGCCATTTGTAACTATGCTATAATTGGTTGAAATACAACAGTCAATGAAAACAACATAGGTATTGAATTCAATAGGCTTCCAGAGGGAGGGACCCGATGAGGGTTAGTTCCTACAAGGTAAAACAAGATTGCCCTCAAAGATTCAACATTAGCGCTCTACAGCCTTGTCTATGGCTACAAGGGTCTTTTGTCGCTTCAAAGGGGGAGGCAGTTAGTAACCATTTGTGAAATGGCATTGAGAACAACGCCGTTCGTTCCAATTTTGGGGACACGCCAAAAGATTCTTGTATTATAGCTTCACCGAAAGGAGTCGAGAAGTCGACACCTTCAACTTACCAGTGACGGCAGTGTGCCTAAAAGTCTGGGATGCTTATGGTTTGTATGATAATTACCTTGTCATTAGTTATCAGAGCTGTAATTTTTCGTTTAAAGTAAGCTGATTGGTTTGATCTGAAGAAACCACGTGCTGCTGTAGGAACGGCATTAGACAATTTATATCTAACATAATCTAAATGAAAAGTTTATTTCTGTAAGTAGGTCTTTCTTATAGACATGTGATCGCGAAAGGCTGCGGTCCGTACTTCGGACCGTACTTACAGAGCAATGTGACAGGACGAGTACAAACTAGAGACCTACGGTACCTAAAAAATGTATTGCAATAGTGAGACATATCATACCTACGGGGGTCACACTGAAAATTTTAGAATAGCAGCCGATTAAAATTATGTCCGTTTCCACCGCGCGGCCTACTCTTAAAATTTGATGAAATTTTGCCAGGAATTAGTTGTAATTTGTTACAATACACACCTCTTTTCCTGAATTTGTTACAAAAAAAACTAAGGCGCTACGACCAAAAACAGTTGGCCGCTAGAACCGCCACTTGCTGTAGTGATCGCCCGTGATTACGCAAAAACTAAATAATGCAGATAGGCGAATGATACATCAGAAGAAAGGTTTTATTTGTTGTATTTGTTACAAAAATAAAAAACATCAAAACTTAAATATACAAAAAGTTATGCTATATTTCGTTTTCAGGTTAAGTGTAGGTACGTATCTCACCATAAAATCAAATTAATAGAGGCTAATGTGTATGGACAATTAGTTGCTAATTTGTTGCAGCAAATAAACAAGAAAAATACTAGAAAATAGGTTCAATATTTTTTTACAGTCGATTTTAGTTGGCCGCGCGGACGGCAATATGCCTAAAATACAATGGCGTTTATTTCGTTATTAATAGTAGGTTCAAGCTTAGTTCTAGTACTAATCGACAGGTATCGTAACCTAGTTTGGATAAATGTGGCGAGTATAACTACAGGCTTTATATTTAGGAGATATTCACTAAAACTATGAAACTGTATTAGAGTGACCATAAATTTTCATAATAAAGTGAGACTGAATCGCCATTATTGGAATGTTCGGTAGTCATATCTTAATGTTTTTTTTTTTTTTTTTTTTTTTTTTTCTGGATGGGAAATCATCAAATGACTTCTCCCGCTCTGGGCGGAGCGGGAGGGCGTGTCAGACTTTTACTGACTAAAACCCACCCGTGTTCCATCAGTTGCCCATGTGCCAGGGTCACGGTATCTCTTTCGAACAATCACGCGACCCTGGCAGGCATCGGTCCTAGTAGACCCCTACACTGCTGCTGACATCTCTTTGAGGCGCGCGTGGAACACTGCGCGCCGTCGACCCGAGCTTGGTCCTTACCGGGCGGCGAGCTTCCCATTGCTCGCCACCCGCAAGCTCGCGCCTACGGTGGCCGGGAGTCCGCAATTGACTCCCGATCTTAATGTTTTAGGGTGTAACTCTTTAAGACATCCTATAGCATACTTTATAAAAGTGAAATTCACAAATCGATAAAAATTTCTTTATTCAAAATCAGCATACAGGCAAAAATCAAGTAATATAAGTCAACAAAATATTATTATATATTTTTTTAATAAACTTCCATAACATTAAATTTATAACTTAACTGAAACTAATGTAAGACACAGAATGTAGACACATTTTCTAACAGGTAGGTACTTACACTCGAGAGCAATGAATCCGGGTCACTTAAAGAATGTTAAAAATCTCGGAAACTAAAAATGACAGGTTAATGCAATAAATTGTATTTAATAGACAATGTAATACTCCTTAAATGAAAGTAAAAAAATATGAGTCACCATACATTTTATTAACACAAAATTACATAAAGAAAAAAACTGCTGATCTCTCCTTAAAACAAAAATAGGAAACATGAAATTTTTGAACTTTATTACGATTTTCTTGAATTTTAATACTTCGTATTGCCTCCTCGTGCTTCCATTACTGCGTTTACGCGGTTTGGCATGCTGTACACCAAGTTCCTTATACGATTTTGGGGAATATTCTCCCATTCCTCTGTGAGAGCAATTTTGAGCTCACGAAGCGTGATTGGGGGAGGGTTTCGTTGTTTTACGCATCTGCCTAGCTCGTCCCAAGCATGCTCGATCGGGTTGATATCCGGGCTGCGCGCTGGCCACTCCATACGAGTAATGTTCATCTCTTGAAGGTAGTCATTCACAATCCTACCTGTATGAGGTCGGGCATTGTCATGCATAAATATAGCATCCTCACCTAAATTGACCATAAATGGACCAACGTGATCATTGAGGATTTCTTCCACATATCTTACGCTAGTTAAAGAGCCGTTTTCTATGATCACCAGCTCTGTGCGACTTTCAGAAGAAATTCCGGCCCACACAAGTACAGACCCACCACCGTAGGCTACTTTTTCTTCGATGCATGCTTGCTTGAATCTTTCCCCTGGTCTTCGATACACTCTGTGTCTTCCATCGTGCTTGTAGAGCATAAATTTTGATTCGTCGGAGAACATAACTTTTGACCAATCTTCAATACTCCAATTTACGTGGCTCTGGGCATATCTTAGTCTTGAAATACGATGCCCACGCTCCAGTTTAGGGCCGTTTGCAGGTCTAAGGGGTTTTAAGTTAGATTCAGCAAGCCGACGTCTTACTGTCCATGCACTTGGGTTACTTCCTCCGAGGCGTCGAAACTGATTTGTGAGTTCAGTTCCTGTGAGAAAGCGATTTCGAAGCATGGTGTTCACCAAGTATCGGTCTTCTCGTGCTGTGGTACACCTGGTTCTGCCCGTTCCTGGTCTGCGTAGGTTAGAACCAGTTTCTTCGTAACGTCGGAGAACTCTTTGTACTGTTGACAGCGACACACCGACAGTCCAGGCTGTATCGCGCTGACTCCGGCCGGTTTCCAGCATTGTAAGTATTCTGGTGCATTCTTCAGGCGTAAGCGACATAATTTCAGCTTGAATAATGAATATAGAGCACTATCAACATGGTTTATGTACCCACATAAATGACAGATTACAAACAAAAGCAAAACCAAATGCTGTAATTTCGTAGTTCCATCTTCGAAAGTGGCCCTTTTTCAAATTTGATTTTTTTATGATATAACTTTACAATAACTAAGAAGTTTTAATACCTTCATTTAAGGAGTATTACATTGTATATTAAATACAATTTATTGCATTAACCTAGCATTTTTAGTTTCCGAGATTTTTAGGATTCTTTAAGTGACCCGGATTCATTGCTCTCGAGTGTATTTCAATTTTAGAATTATTTTAAAAATATTGTAAATTTATTTTAAAAGTGACATAGTTATCTATTTTTGTGCCTGGTATAAATTCTATAGCATTAACTAAGAAAAAATCTTTAATGTTAATACTAATCGGTAGTTCAGTGAGTAAAACTGAGTGCGCTACATTGCAATTGCAGTCTTTATTTTAGAAAAAAGTTTTTGTTATTTCAGTTGTACAGTTTAGAATTTACCTTTTTCTTTTCTATAAATATTTTTAGGCAGGGGCCTAGTCCGGCGTTGTTTAGATTTTGATGTTTTGAAGTTTTTTGGAGTAACGAGACTAATGTGTATGGACAATAAGTAGCTAATTTGCTGCAGCAAATAAACAAAAATACTAGAAAATAGGTTCAATATTTTTTTTAGAATCTATTTTAGTTGGCCGCTCGGATGGCAATATGCCTAAATTACAATGGAGTTTATTTCGTTATTTAAAAGTAGGTTCAAGCTTAGTTCTAGTACCAATTGACCTGTAACGTAACCTTGTTTGGATAAATGTGGCGTAAATAAAATTACTATATTTTTAAAATAATTCTAAAATTGAAATAAGTACCTGTAAGAAAATTTGTCTACATTCTGTGTCTTACATTAGTTTCAGTTAATTTATAAATGTTATGGTAGTTTATTAAAAAAAAATGTATAATAATATTTTGTTGACTTATATTACTTGATTTTTGCCTGTATGCTGATTTTGAATAAAGAAATTTTTATCGGTTTGTGAATTTCACTTTTATAAAGTATGCTATAGGATGTCTTAAAGAGTTTCACCCTAAAAAATTAAGATAAGACTACCGAACATTCCAATAATGGCGATTCAGTCTCATTTTATTATGAAAATTTATGGTCACTCTACTCTAATACAGTTTCATACTACTATATTTTAGTGAATATCTCCTAAAATATAAAGCCTGTAGTTATATTCGCCACATTTATCCAAACTAGGCTACGATACCTGTCGATTAGTACTAGAACTAAGCTTGAACCTACTATTTATAACGAAATAAACGCCATTGTATTTTAGGCATATTGCCGTCCGCGCGGCCAACTAAAATGGACTGTAAAAAAAATATTGAACCTATTTTCTAGAATTTTTCTTGTTTATTTGCTGCAACAAATTAGCAACTAATTGTCCATACACATTAGCCTCTATTAATTTGATTTTATGGTGAGATACGTATCTCACCATAAAATACCTACACTTAACCTACACTTAACCTGAAAACTAAATATAGCATAACTTTTTGTATATTTAAGTTTTGATGTTTTGATGTTTTTTTTTTGTTTGAGACAAATACAACAAATTAAGACCTTTCTTTTGATGTATCATTCGCCCATCTGCATTATTTCGTTTCTGTGTAATCACGGGCGATCACTACGGCAAGTGGCGGTTCTAGCGGCCAACTGTTTTTGGTCGTAGCGTCTTAGTTTTTTTTTTGTTTTGTAACAAATTCAGGAAAAGAGGTGTGTATTTTAACAAATTACAACTAATTCCTGGCAAAATTTCATCAAATTTTAAGAGTTGGCCGCCCGGTGGAAACGGACATTTAAAATTTATTTAAATTTAGAATTAGGAACGTCTTCAGAATCTGTAGATGTGTAGTGAATTCTTAAATTGGCGCAATTTAAAAAGAGTATCGTGCGTCGAAATGCATATGACAAGAGAAACTTCGCTTAGGTACTGATTTATTTCGTTGCGGTCTTACTCAACAATAATGTAACGATAGACTTTGATTAGCATTTCAATGACGAAGCCCCATTTCGTGCCACTGTTTACAACTGGTCGAAGCATACTCTCTGATGATTCGTGAGAAGGACGTCCTTCTACGGCGACAACTGAAGATAACGTGAGTTCTGTGCGGCTAATGATAGAAGTTGATAGAAGGGTGAAATATCAAAAGATTCGGGCAGTTTAAGGCATTTAGGCGTCAGAAAGCTTTGTACTAGATATCTCATAAATGAACGGAAGATCTAAAACATCGTCGTTGAGGTTGGTGCCGCTCAATGCTTGAAAAGTATAACGGAGGTGCCTCGAATGCTATACATGACATTTTCACAGGTATTGGAACCTGGGTATATTGTTACGAACCCGAAACCAAAAGACAGTCTGCGCAATGGATGATGGAAACATCCATTGCACGAAGATTTAACGACAAAAATAAAGAACAGAGAAGGAAAAATATAAATTTGAATGTATAATTGCCTCATTATTTGGACGCACAGATGATTTTGGAACAATTGGCCCCAGAAGATAAAAGGACTGTTACTGCAGGCCGGTATGTCATTCATTGTTTACCAGTCTTAGAAAATGTTAGACAGCAGCGCCCAAGAAGCAGGATCCAACACAACGCTCCAGGTCACTCCGCCAGACGGACTATCGAATATTTGTATACCGAAGGTGTGAAGTTAGTGTTTTCCAAAAATAAAAGATCAAATGCATTTTATGAACCCTGAAGATGCAGTGGCTGCGTTTGAAAAAGCTGTTGAAGAAGAACCTAAAGAAGAGTCGGCCCACTGCTTCTGCCAAAGGTTCCATCGCATGCGACGGTGGTGCTTAGAAACGAACGGAGGTTCCTTCAAAAAGCAATAAAATATTACTAAGTAGGCTTCTACATCATTCCATTTTTTATTTTCCAAAAACTTTCAGTGTGACCCCCGCAAGTGCACACTTTACATAAAACTTGACGAAAAACGGGGCAATTGAGCGTCCAAGGAGTGGTTTGATTTATAATCAAAATACCAAAATATAATCAAAATATTTTACTAGCAACGTGTGGGACGTTGCTAGTAAAATGTTTAAGGTAGGTACATCAGAAACTACCTAAGATTTCCCGAGAGGACATCCAAGTTGCCGCTATAATTAAACATTATCTCTTCTTTTTCATAATAATATGAAAAATAAACCTAGATTCTTGCTCCTTACACGCGACGAGACATAACTTGTAATGAGCCTGTTATAAATATACTTGAAAATAGGCCAGGGATAGTCGTATACAATTTTTTCCTTCGTAATTGCATGATATTGCTGCCAACCCGCGTTATTCGGGCTGTACGATCACAATGACCGATTGCGCTACATCCCTGTTAGGAATGCAGCCAAATGCATTATTTTTATGAGACAGAGCCCATTAAGTTGCTTCCTCTTTCAACGCCTGGCTTACGTAATATGAATTTTTCGTAATGCACAAAACTTTAAAATGGCGTTTACGAAGCATACAAATGGTTACCTATGTTGTAGGTGGTAGGTAAGGCTTGCAGCATGTTGTGGGTTACCGCCTACAACCTACAAGTGTCGCTGGTTTTTTAAAAATCCTCTTCCGCATCCAACCTACTCATTTGGCAACTTTGCATATTCAGATCTTCATTCTTGCCACATAGAATTTGCGATCTGCTACATAGAGCCACATAGAGTCTGTTCGTCCCGATATTATTGACCCTGACTGTACTACGCACTTTTGACAGCAATTCCCAGTAATGTCAAAATTAACAGTTAAATAGTTTCAAATAAAATGGTTGAAACTATTTAACCCTTTCACTGGTAGCCTCCGTACTACCGAGGATGAAAATTTCAATTAGATTGCTCCCCTACGTAGTACCGAGGATGGATCATGGTCACACTGTTATCTATGAAACTACGTAGCCTATCTCTTTCGTTCTTATGTTAAAATGAACAAGGAAGACAAAGCTTTCTATATGTCCTTCACTGCTACTAACATTATGGCACTTTTGAGACGCTGTGTTGGATGCAAAACACACTATAAAAGTTGGCACACTCGCGGGCCGACGCTCTCAACGAAACAATAAAAAAAAACTGTGATTGACTGGTGAATTTGGGTTTTATAAGCATGAATACGTAACTAAAGTGTATTACCTTTCTATTTAATTATTAGTTATATGAAGTTTATTACATTTACGCATATATTTTGCGAAAATAAGTTGTCGAAGTGAAAAAATGGCCGGCGTAGAAATTCTTTGTGAGGGCTTTTCGTATACATATTTTGTCGTAAATGGCTGAAATACTATTGAAACGTTACGACAATTTCATTAACTATTCATAAATATACGATGTTGTGCAAGAAATTCAATTATAGCAACAAAATATTGCAATTTTAAAATTTCATTCCTCTATTTTTATTTAACGCGGCCGCCATTCCAAAGTCGATGACGTCATCGCCCGATTTCCTTTCTTTTAGCTTTAATTGTTAGAAACGATTAAAGCTATGGTATAATGTGTAATTGAAAGGTAATTTAATTAAGTTATTGGAACAGTTTTCACATTTGAAATCAATTGTGCACTTCATAAGTTAAACCCGTTTTTTGTGAAGCACTGTTCTTTTCTTGTTGTAAACTACTGTTTTTTACCTATCTTTTTAACAGGAAATATTTACGACTTCTGTTCATTTTGAACACTTGTAAATATTTCTTAGGGTAGCGTCACTCTTGAAGTAACTAAATGAACACACATTTATCAAACTGTGACATATTTATGACCACAAAAAACAAAGGTGAATGAATGTTGACGTTGTATAAACATTCTAAACGGCCACTTGAGACGCGACAAGATTATCGTCTTTTGTTTAGGTATGCTTTGACTGCTTAGTGTACTGTGTTTATTATGTAATCGTTGTTATGGTGTAATAGTGATTAAAATTAAATGATTTTTATATTAAAATATGTCTTTCACAAAAAATTCTGGGACTTATAATGATAAAAATGGGACGGAAATAATAAAACTTGTTTTTAATTTGAATGATACTCGTTTTATTCTGAATCAAATTACATAAGTGTCATTCACCGAATAGTAAAACTTGTAAACATTACGAAACAGTCACAATCTTGTATGGGGTTCATAGTAAAATATCGAGAAATTGGGGTTTAACCACAAGTGGTCCGAAAAGAGGCGGGATCTCGTCAAGGCTGTAGGCAAGAAGGAGCAAAGTCACATGTTTGACGTTGACAGACGAACGTCAAATGAATGGCTGTCAAACAGACAAATAGACCTTCCGAGCAATTCTGTGACCATCTCACCGAGTGAAGTGAGCGTGGAGTGAGCTATCAATGTCATTCCACCTGATGCTAGGGATGACCAACTATCATATTTACAATCATAATCGAGATTTAGATTCCCAATATTCTTATGCTAATTCTATTGATTATTTTATAAGGATTTCATAGCTAGTATAGTGCCTAAACAATACTACTGTTTCGGGAAGTTTTTCAAATGAAATAGCGAAACAGAAATTCAGACAAATGCATTGTTTTTTTTTTCTGTTTTTTCCTCAACTAGCCCTTTATGCCTGACGCAAAAGTGCGACACGCACGAACAATTAATGAATATTGTAAGACATATGTAGGTACATGTATAAGATAGCTACAACAGAAAATGCGAATCGACATTGTCAGTTATTATGAACCCACTGTAAACTGATTAAAATTAAATACGTAAATGCAATCACATGGCCTAATCGCGATGTGTCTTGGAGAAGCGATTGTAGATTGACTCGAATAAAGATTTTGCAACGTTTTTACTAACCCAAATCTATAAAAAAAAGACGAGTCAACCTGGCCGTGCCTGGCTGACGGAGCATAGAATTCAATCTCACACACACTATGTGGGAACCCACATCTAGGCAGTCATATTCACATTGGCATTTATTTTATTTTATTATGTAGGTATCGTCACGTATGCGCACTAAGAACATTAGGAAAATGCAATACTAACGTCCAAAAATGTGCCGAGTAACATTTTATTGTAGATAAACATATATCTAGTTACTTACTTATGTCATTGTCATCAATAAAAAGAATATTCATCAAATGGTCACAATCTTGAAATATTATGTCAAAATTCAATAGTTCAAAACGGTCACCCGCCGCGTGCTCGCGAGGTGAAGTGATGTTACCATGACAACGGCATTGCGAGGATCGCGTGATCAAGCCGCGCATGCGCGCTAGACGCTGTCATCAATAGGTATATACTTTTTTTTGTTCGCCTTGTGCAGACGCCATTGCGTATTCGGTTTAGAGAATACTTAGTACGCAGGGATTTATTTCAATTCTTGTAGATATGTACCTATCTAAATACAACAGTTTTTATACAAGTACTAGCTTCTGCCCGCGACTTCGTCCGCGTCAAATATTTGCTCCCCTGACCCTTCCCGTCGCATCGCAGCATGACAGTTTTCGTCTATTTTTTTGTTGCTGCTCCGCTGCTTTAAATCATAGTGTGATGTTATAATATAGCCTATAGCCTTCCTCAATAAATAGGCTACCCGACTCAAAAAGAATTTTTCAATTCGAACCAGTAGTTCCTGAGATTAGCGCGTTTCACTCCCCATTTTAGGGAAGTGGGGGAGTTAGAAAGAGACAAAAAGTAGCCTATGTCACTCTCTATCCCTTCAACTATCTCCACTTAAAAAATCACGTCAATTCGTCGCTCCGTTTTGCTGTGAAAGACGGACAAACAGACACACACACTTTCCCATGTATAATATTAGTATGGATAATGTCAGTTTAGTACCTCCACTTTGATTTCTACAATTAATCCGCATTTTTAAAACCATGTACCTACTTAATGCTCATTTAAATTTTATCGCGTGGTGACGCCCGCCGGCACGCTAAGAATATGCAATACCAATAAGTACCGTACAGCTACCTACCCCTTTTAGTGGTAGCCTCCGTACTACCGAGGATGAAAATTTCAATTAGATTGCTCCCCTACGTAGTACCGAGGATGGATCGTGGTCACACTGTTTTGCGATTATCTATGAAACTACGTATCCTATCTCTTTCGTTCTTATGTTAAAATGAACAGGGAAGACAAAGCTTTCTATATGTAATTCACTGCTACTAACATTATGGCACTTTTGAGGCGCTGTGTTGGACGCAAAACACACTATAAAAGTTGGCACACTCGCGGGCCGACGCTCTCAACGAAACAATAAAAAAAAACTGTGATTGACTGGTGAATATGGGTTTTATAAGCATAAATACGTAACTAAAGTGTATGATCTTTCTATTTAATTATTAGTTATATGAAGTTTATTACATTTACGCATATATTTTGCGAAAATAAGTTGTCGAAGTGAAAAAATGGCCGGCGTATAAATTCTTTGTGACGGCTTTTCGTATACATATTTTGTCGTAAATGGCTGAAATACTATTAAAACGTTAGGATAATTTCATTAACTATTCATAAATATACGATGTTGTGCAAGAAGTTCAATTATAGCAACGAAATATTGTAATTTTAAAATTTCATTCCTATATTTTTATTTAACACGGCCGCCATTCCAAAGTCGATGACATCATCGCCCGATTTCCTTTCTTTTAGCTTTAATTGTTAGAAACGATTAAAGCTATGGTATAATGTGTAATTGAGAGGTAATTTAATTAAGTTATTGGAACAGTTTTCACATTTGCAATCAATTGTGCACTTCATAAGTTAAACCCGTTTTTTGTGAAGCACTGTTCTTTTCTTGTTGTAAACTACTGTTTTTTACCTATCTTTTTAACAGGAAATATTTACGACTTCTGTTCATTTTGAACACTTGTAAATATTTCTTAGGGTAGCGTCACTCTTGAAGTAACTAAATGAACACACATTTATCAAACTGTGACATATTTATGACCACAAAAAACAAAGGTGAATGAATGTTGACGTTGTATAAACATTCTAAACGGCCACTTGAGACGCGATAAGATTATCGTCTTTTGTTTATGCTTTGACTGCTTAGTGTACTGTGTTTTTTATGTAATCGTTGTTATGATGTAATAGTGATTAAAATTAAATGATTTTTATATTAAAATATGTCTTTCACAAAAATTTCTGGGACTTATAATGATAAAAATGGGACGAAAATAATAAAACTTGTTTTTAATTTGAATGATACTCGTTTTATTCTGAATCAAATTACATAAATGCCATTCACCGAATAGTAAAACTTATAAACATTACGAAACAGTCACAATCTTGTATGGGGTTCATAGTAAAATATCGTGACGTTGACAGACAAGGTCAAATGAATGGCTACTACAAAGAATCTCGTAGTCTGAGCATTGATTGGTAAGGTAACGATGATGAGAGATAAAATATGATGTGCATCTGTACTTAAACATTCATCATCATCAGCCATCATTCTCATCAAACTCATTGTCTATAATAATAGAATATTCATCAAATCATCATCTTGATACCTACTAGGTATGTCAAAATTCAACGCTTCAAATGACTATCGCGTAGCGCGCCTCTGCGCGTGTTCACTTCACCGAGAATACATACATCCGATGATGCGGCGAGAATCGCGTGAAGTGCTCACGCCGCGCAAGCGCACTAGGCCACTAGTTCATCAATGTCATACATTTTTTTATCTTTGTTTTGCTTGTACATATTTAGAGTTCAGACAAAATTATTAGGTACTCATTTATTTCAATGTTTGTAGGTAACCTATTATCTCGTGTATATATATTGTCTCGTGTGGTGCCGGACGTAAAGAATAGCATCACCCCATTTCCTCCCGTGGGTGTCGTAAGAGGCGACTAAGGGACTAACTAGAGAATGGGCAGCAGCTTTCTCTATGCATTTTATCAAAACCATACTGCGATTGCCAACCCGCCTGCCAAGCGTGGTGATTATGGCAATCCCCCCCCCCCCAATTAATGACAAGCACAAATAAAAAACGGCCCCTAGTGCCCGGCGGCCCACCTACCCTTGACTATGGTAGCGGTCAAGGCCACGGTGAGGCAAGGGGTGCTAACAATCCCCGGAAGAGATCCGGCTACCACAATCACCGAAAACTGGACCTGGCAACCTAGAACACGCGCACACTCCGGACCGACGAGAAGATCGCTGAAGTTGAGGAAGAATTGAGCAGGTTACGATGGGGCATAGTATGGTTATCTGAAGTCCGAAGACAGGGGGAGGACTTGATAATCCTAAATTCCGGAAACCTGCTCTATTTCCGGGAGGGCGACCAGCAGTCCCAAGGTGGTGTCGGGTTTATCGTCCATAAGTCCCTTGTGAGCAACGTTGTGAAGATCGAGAGTGTGTCGACCAGGGTGGCGTTCCTTATACTCAGAATATCCGCTAGGTATTCGCTGAAGGTCATACAGGTGTACGCCCCGACCTCGACACACCCCGACAATGAGGTGGAGACCATGTATGAGGATATTTCCAGAGCCATGCATGGTACCAAATCTCACTTCACCGTTGTCATGGGGGACTTCAACGCGAAACTGGGCAAGCGAAGCGATGATGAGCTGCGAGTGGGGCAATTTGGAGTTGGACGTCGGAATCACCGGGGTCACGTACTGGCTAGTTTTATGGAGAAGGAAGGCCTCTTTATGATGAATTCCTTCTTCAGAAAACGCGATCACAGGAAGTGGAACTGGCAGAGTCCTGACGGTGCAACTAAAAATGAGATTGACTTCATTATGTCGACGAAGAAGCACATATTCAATGATGTCTCTGTGATCAACGCGGTGAAAACCGGGAGTGATCACCGCATGGTAAGAGGCACATTGAATATCAATATCAAGCTGGAAAGATCTCGGCTGATGAAGTCAACGCTCCGTCCAGCACCGATCCAACTTCAAAACCCCGAGAGCTTTCAGCTCGAACTCCAGAATCGTTTTGAGTGCCTAGGGAGCTCCGTGAACGATCATAACGATGGGTTTGTGAAAACTGTCCATACGGTCGGGTCTCAGTTCTTCAAGACCCGCCGTACTAATAGCAAAAAGAAACTCTCAGATCCAACATTACAGCTCATGGAACAGAGGCGCGAAATGATCCTGCAGTCTTCAGAAGCTGCACTCGAGTACCGGCAGCTAAATAGACGGATCTCTAAGTCCTTGAAACGCGACCTTCGCCTCTTTAATACGGAAGGTATTAGAGACGCGATAGAGCGGAAAAAGGGCTCCAAGGTATTTGCAAGAGATCTGTCTATTGGGCAGAGTCAGCTTGCCAAACTGAAGACCGACGACGGCATAGTCGTGTCCGCTAAACCTGAGCTGTTAAGAGAGATCGAGAAGTTTTATGGACAGTTATACACGTCCACCAGAAACCCCGTTATGAATCTGGCTAACGACCCGAGAGCTAGATTGACTCGACACTACACTGAAGATATCCCGGACATCAGCTTGTACGAGATTAGGGTGGCTCTGAAGCAGCTTAAAAATAACAAGGCGCCGGGTGATGACGGAATTACGGCCGAGCTCCTGAAGGCCGGCGGAAAATCCGTTCTAAAGGCCCTTCAGAAGCTATTTGATTCCGTCATACTCGAGGGCAAAACGCCACAGGCATGGAACAGAGGTGTGGTGGTACTTTTCTTTAAGAAGGGTGACAATACCCTACTTAAGAATTATAGGCCCATCTCACTTCTGAGACATGTCTACAAGCTGTTTTCAAGGGTCATCACGAACCGTCTCGCGCGCAGGTTTGACGACTTCCAGCCTCCCGAACAAGCCGGATTCCGTAAAGGCTTTAGCACCGTGGACCACATACATACGCTGCGGCAGGTTATACAGAAGACCGAAGAGTATAACCTACCTCTCTGCTTAGCGTTTGTGGACTACGAAAAAGCCTTCGATTCGATCGAAACCTGGGCTGTACTGCAGTCTCTCCAACGGTGCCAGATTGACTATCGGTACATCGAAGTGCTGAAGTGTTTGTGTGAAAACGCCACTATGTCAGTCCGGCTCCAGGACAGAGCCTCGAAACCTATCCTCCCGCAGCGAGGGGTGAGACAGGGAGACGTCATCTCTCCGAAACTGTTCACCGCTGCACTGGAGGATGTCTTCAAGGTTCTGGACTGGAAAGGGGCTGGCATCAACATCAATGGCGAGTACATCACTCACCTTCGATTTGCCGACGATATAGTAGTCATGGCTGAGACTATGGAAGACCTCAGTACAATGCTCGATGACCTCAGTAGAGCTTCTGAAAGAGTGGGTCTTAGGATGAACATGTACAAGACAAAGGTCATGTCCAATGCTCATGTGATACCCACTCCAATGAAGATCGGAAGCGCTACACTCGAAGTTGTGGACGAATATGTGTACCTAGGACAGACTGTCCAGTTAGGTAGGTCCAACTTCGAGAAAGAGGGCAATCGTCGAATCCGACTCGGCTGGGCAGCGTTCGGGAAGCTACGCGGTATATTCTCGTCCCAATTACCGCAGTGTCTCAAGACAAAAGTCTTTGACCAGTGTGTGTTGCCAGTGATGACATATGGTACTGAGACGTGGTCGCTCACAATGGGCCTCATAAGAAGGCTCAAAGTCACCCAAAGAGCAATGGAGAGGGCTATGCTTGGAGTTTCCCTACGTGATCGAATCAGAAATGATGAGATCCGTAGGAAAACCAAGACCAAGGTTACCGACATTGCCCGAAGAATTGCCAAACTTAAGTGGCAGTGGGCAGGGCACATTGCTCGCAGAACAGATGGCCGATGGGGTCGGAAGGTTCTGGAGTGGCGACCGGGTACTGGAAGACGTAGCGTTGGAAGGCCTCCCACAAGATGGACCGATGATCTGGTGAAGGCCGCAGGAATGCGTTGGATGCGAGAGGCACAGAACAGGTCGAGGTGGCGGTGCTTGGGGGAGGCTTATGTCCAGCAGTGGACGTCTTTCGGCTGAAATGATGATGATGATGATGAGGTAACCTATTTGGTTGCAAACAATAAAAAAGACTATTCATCGAATCGTCATCATCTTGATAATAATGTCAAAATTCAATAGTTCAAAACGGTCACCCGCGTGCTTGCGAGGTGAAGTGATGTTACCATGACAACGAAATTGCAAGCATCGCGTGATCAAGCCGCGCATGCGCGCTAGACGCTGTCATCAATAGGTATCTACTTTTTTTTTGATCACCTTGTACAGAAGCCATTTCGTAATCGGATTGAGAATAATTAGTACGCAAGTATTCGAAACATTCATATAAATGCATGTATACCTACTTAATATACGGATTATTAATAAAAGAATATTCATCAAATCATCATCATCTTGATACCTACCTACTATGTCAAAAATCAACGTTTCAAATGAAACTCGCGTAGTGCGCCCGCGTGAGATCACTTCACCTTGACTAAATGTGATGACAATGGCGTGAAGTGTTCACGCCGTGTAAGCGTGTCTCATACGGTGAGCACCGATTGAGTAACGGTTGAAGCGGGATGACAGACGCGCTTGCGCGTTAAGAGCTGTCATTGTGACTTTTTTTTTTTTTTTAGCCTTTCTTGTCATTGCTAAAGGCAATGACGTATTCGCAGTCAGACCCAATGAAGTATATTTTAATGTCAATTCCAACCATTGTTGAACTTTTCAAAATTATAGATTATGTTTTCAACAAATGAATATTAGGTACTTACTTGAGAGGTGTGAGATCGAGCATTCGGTGAATCGAGAGGCTTGTAGCTAAATGAAAACAGCCGCACAGTGCGACCGATCCGGCTAAGCTACGCTTGCCTCGGTCGGTCCGTCTATGTGTGACCATATTTACATACCAAGATCTCGAAGGTCGAAACTCTGACAACCAGTCTTACCAAGGAGATAACATATTACCAAATAACTGGGTTGTCGGAGTCGGATGGACAGTAATTGCATGTAAAATACCAGTGCATTCAGCTGCAGCCAGTTAAGACTGGAAGCCGACCCCAACACAGTTGGACAAAGGCAGGCAGATGATGAGGTGAGATCGAGAAACTTCATTAAATTGTGCAAAGCAAGTATTCAGTGATTGGTGATATGTTCATTATGTACATAATACATGTAAATAGCATACCTATAAGTTTTTTTTAAACAACCTATCATCTAGATAAACCACAGTTCCAAGTTACAAAACCTTATAACAACAATACACAAAATATTTAGACATATCAATAATCTAGTTATGGGTGCTGTTGAGACACAAATTGCTTATCTCCCTTGCTAACAAGATTTCAACATTATTCATGTATTTATTTTCGTTTATTTTTGTACTGTAAAGTACACCTCTGCCCAACCCTTCGGGGAAACAAGGCGTGATGTTATGTTTTTGTTTTTTTCATTTCATAGTATGTGGAAATAAACATTGTATGTAATTACAATAATTATTTTAAGCCGATAGAACTATGTATGTTTTGGTTGCTATAGCCTAATTAAATCTGTTTTCATGTATTCCGTTTTACACAGTGCATCTGTTTCTCATCCCAATTGCAGATGTGCTGCAAGAAATTTCGTGAAGAAATGCGTTTCTGACTGAATTTCTGTTTCGCTTTTTCTTTTGAAAAACTTCCCGAAACAGTAGTAATGTTAAGATAGTTTACTAGCTTTGAAATACGCATAAAATGATCAATAGAATAAGCATAAATAATATTATCAAAATCTCGATTATGATTGTAAATGTTATGTTTGGTCAATCCCTAGCAGCACTGAAATGACACTGACAGCTCACTCCACGCACCTTTTCACGGTGAGGTTTTTACAGAATCGACATGCTGGTCGTTTTGTGACATGCAAGTGAGATTTTACGGTGACTAAGCCTACAGCTTGGCAAAAAAGAGTCTGGAAAAAATGAGGGCGCCTGCTTAGCAGGTATGGCCACCCTGTATACTAAGACTAAAAGTGATCTTGTTGTTTTAATCCACAAACACGAGATCCCGGATATTCTCATCAGTCAAGATTTCAAGACTTGATAGGCACACAGTCTTTTACTTTCATTGTATTTAGTAGATTGCGCATTATTTCGCTGGAATAACCTTTTATTTGGATAAACGGTTATTCCAGCGAAATAATCACTCAATAATCACTCTTAGGAGTGCCATCATAATAACATAATGAAAACTTATTCAGTTTAAAAGTTAATTAAATTACACTCAGGGATTGCCGATTGAACCCGATAAACAAGACATAATGTTCAGCAATCGCATTTGCGGCCACTAGGGTATTCACAACCATTCGATGGTTAGTATGCCTGTATCGACATGAATGATACTGAACGAATCCTGTTAATGCTGACAGTTTATAGTCGACAAGAAGGCGACTTACAGCTGCTTACTGTCGGAAACTAATCGGAAGTCAGAGAGTACCTATAACAATTAACATGTCACATTCGAAAGGTACGGGCAATATCGAATAAACTTGAACAGTTGACTACTGAAGGTGTCAGGTATGTCTATGTGAGGTACATAACATTATCACTATTCACATGACAATGAAAATGAAATAACACGCTAAAATTTAGATTTTATTTAAAAAGAAAAACGTGACATAACTTCATTCGTGTATTCCTTTTCGGTGCTATGACAGATTTTTTCCATTAACACTGATGTGTCAGTTTTACATTTCTTATTTATGAAATAAGATTTTTTACACTATGTATTTAGCATAGTGTAAAAATCTTTCTTAGACGTTTACGGCTCCCATTAGAACCCGTCTCCTCAAACTATAGGTCATATATTACGTAGAATAGGCACCTGAAAAATAATAAATATAAATTATACTTTTTTTTACTGTGGCATGCGAAAATAGCATTAACAAAAAAAAAAATACTTGCCTGTTTCTTTATAGTGTTGAACTTTTTGTCTACTTGCACACAAATCGAAATGGTCTGATTCTTTCTTCCGCCAACTGTTTTGGTGTTTCTCAAGGTGTAGAAAAAATCCTTAATTTTTTTCACCTTCATTAACAATGTCTCTAATTGTACTGTGAGATTTACCTTAAAAAAAATATAAAGACAATCATATTAATTCCATGTAGGTACATTTTACAATTTCAAGTATCAAACATCAAGAGTCAACGTACACGCGATATTTCAAACTAGAAAACATAACCTCAATTATCTATTAGTAAATAAGACAATAAAATGGCTTGAAACTTATAATACCGGTAAAACTTACTATTAGAAAAGAAAGACAATAACTGGCATTGATGAAAAGATAAATTTCTTGGATAAATACCTGTCGTGTCAGCAGTTCTTTCGAAAACATTGTCAATCGGAGACAAAATTTGTTCCGCTTCAGATTCCGCCAAATTTCTTACGAAAACTTGGTACATCACAGCTCACACCACTACTCCTTATTGTTTTATTCATTTTTTATATGTACAAAAGCATTAATAATTGATAGTTAATAAGAAATAAGTAAAATACAACTGCGAACATAACACAATGACAGATTAGCTACTTGTTGATGATAAACAAAGCAGTGGTGCCACCAAAAATATATTTTAGTTCCAATGGTTACCACGACACTCTTTTTTGCCAAGCTATAAGTTCTAACCAAGGAACTTATACCCGACCCCTGGAATGTGCATTGTCAAATTGACACCATTATAAAAATAAACCTTATGTATATGTCACTAAGTTCTATTACAGACAATCACTTGGTCAGAGAGAAATTCGGTCCGAGAGAGAAAGCGTTGCGAGAGCCCTGTGTCCCTTTCTTGAAGTATAATGAACGAAGTTATAAGATTATTTACGGGTAAAGTGCATTGACGCAATAAAAAGTGTCCCAACCATTTTTCTTTAAAACGACGTCTGTTAGATTTTTACGACAATTAATACAAAACAAAATGGTTATTTGCCCAGCGCGCCAGATATTCCAGGTTATACAATAATACTCAATACCAGAGTTTATGCGTTGCGTTGCGTTTATGTTTACTGCGTTTTACTTTAATCCATCTTTAAAGCGTAACTATTATTATTTTTTTAAATCAAATTATTGGTTAATATATTATATCCTGTTATATTCGCATCTACCTACATCATATTGCTTGGTCACCCTAATGAAAGGGACAGAGGGCTCTCGCGAAGCTATCTCGCTCGGACCGCGTATTGGCAGCCTGTGCGCATTCCAGGTTGGATTTAAGTTCCCTGGTTCTAACTCCTACCTATTTACTAATGTAGGTAGGTATATTAGGTACCTAATGGTAGCTTAGGCAATCTAGTTTTTCCTAAACGTGAACACGAACCTTATTCCATTAAGATCTTATCAACGTTGATGTAGGAACTACTTAAGATGAAAGCAGTTTTCTACGGGCTACTTAATTAGATAAATGTAATACTTATGACATATCTAAGTAGGTGTCTACTTATCTACCCACATCTACGGATCTAAGATCACGTTCGCACGGACATAAAAATATCACGGTGGGCTTTCATCACGAACTGCACCCTAAATTGCGTAACACACTATTAATCAGAATTTTAAACATTTTGAAGCTCATTTGTCATCCATTCCAATTTGTTATCCAAAATTGTTTGCTTAGCAACGTAAACAACGCCATGAATGTTGCGGATCTGTCAAAATAAAACCGATTCCTACTGATAGTGTAGTACGCAATTACCCCTCTGGACTTTGACCTCTCGGTATGGTGCCGAGCATTGAAAATGCAACAAAGTGCACCCCAGCGCGTTGAAAAAACACACCGTTGGATTTTCGTCTCAGAGCTAAGCAGGGATATGCCTAAGATCCTGTGCACAAAAAAAAAAAACCGTCAATGAACTAAGGTCAGCAGAGAAACAGAAAAAAATATGCAAGTGTGAGCGACGCGCTTATTAAAGAATGGGCAGCGTATTTTACCACCATACTGCGATCGCCAACTCGCCTGCCAAGCATGGCGATTATGACAATCCTCTTCTGGGAGTCCTATGTCCAGCAGTGGACGTCTTTCGGCTGAAATGTTGAACAACGCGATATCCTGAAGCTTGGTGGTCTACTTGCCTTTGCCTGGCGTTGGTAACATGCTCAACATAAGATGGACTATTAGTGCAGTACGAGACCTACAGGTCACGCAAGAAATCTGCTGAAAAATGTTCACAAATAACTGCCTGAAATCAAGAATAGGGATACCTACACTTTTTTACACGCTTTATATTAGCTTCACTTGTATGTTTGTTTGTTACCGACTCCTTATAGTGCGATTTTGACCCACTTTAAACGACCAGATTTCATTCAAACTTTGCACACCTGTCAAAGACCGATGACAATGCAATAATTTCATAAATTTGTGCCATTATCCTTACCAAGGTTAACAGGACAGCAAAAAACTGTCTTCGAAAACTACGCTGACATACGTCACAAACTACGCTGACATACGTCTCAAAATTCGAAACACCCTAAAAAATAGAAAAAATAAATAATAGTTTAAAAAAACTAAAAAACACGCTTCCATAGAAAAACAAACAAAAAAGTAGTAAGTAGTTTTAGGGTAACAAATTAACATCGAGCTATGCTGCGCTGTACTGCGCTGTGCTATGTTTGGTCAACTCGCTCGTCTAATATTTTAATGAGGATACAAAGAAACCATGCTGTGCTGCGCTGTGTGAGGCTACGCTCTTTTTAACTTCTAAGTCCCTGAGATACCACATTTGGTATCGACACAATGGTTTTTTAATTGTGTCTGTAATTACGGTAATTGACTGGTTAAAAACGCAGCAGTCTCGAGCGAGGCGCGCTACCCGCCGTGCTGAGCCGCGCTGTGCTGAACTGTGCTATGATTTTTGTGGAGCCCTGCCATGCTGCGCTCAGCAGTGGCGAAGGGTGATTTTATTAGAGAGGTAAGCCGGAGCAAAAAAAATGCTTACCTAGGCCCAGGCGCGGTCGCAGCCTATGGTTTTGGGGGGGAGTCATCATGAGTACTGAAGAATATTTTTAGGAAGGTACATCTACTCGTTGGTCTAGTAGTCGAAAGCGCTACTGATCAGCATGAGGTCCCGGGTTCGATTCTCAGGTCGGGAGTATTTTTGGGTTTTTCAGGCAAATCGTTCAGAGTCTCGTCAGCATGGCTGACTTTGGGGGGGGGGGGTCATGACCCCTGGGACCCCCCCTCTCGGACCGCGCCTGCCTAGGCCGGACGTGGCGCACTTAGTCCAGTTACTTAAAATCTGTGACTGACTTCCCGGCTTCAGTCTTCTATAAGCAGATGTCTTCAGTCCACCTTTACTATACGTGTAAGCACTGGTGATTGAAACAGTGTCTTGCAAGTATAGGTAATAAAAGTGGCTTTGAAAAAAGCCGTTTGTGGTGTGATGACGTTGACGTATGATGTCTACTAGAAAAACTACTTAACTACAAGGGTACTGGCTTATTCTACTTATAATACTACTTATACTCTAAAGCTATTCGTCTATTCTTTAGTACAAAGTGCGCTAAGACATTATCATAAAAGCAGAGATGATTCTTAATTTTTAGCAATAAATGTATTTCTATAGAAAAAATGGCTAGATCAGATAATCGTTCTTGTTTTTGAGAATTACGCATGTGCGTATGAATTCGCTTCAAAGCCGAAAACGACCACTCCGTGGATGCAACTGTAACGGGAAGTGTCAAAAATATACTACACTAGCTTCTGCCCGCGACGTCCGCGTTAAATTTCTTGTTCCCCCGACCCTTCCCGTCGCGTCGAATCGCCTACCCATGCGATTTTCCCCGTTTTTGCAACATTTTTCATTACTGCTCCGCTCCTCTTCGTTGTAGAGTGATGTTATATAGCCTATAGCCTTCATCGATAAATAGGCAGCCCAACACAAAAATATTTTTTCAATTGGGACTAGTAGTTCTTGAGATTAGCGCGTTCAATCAAACAAACAAACAAACTCTTCAGCTTTATAATATTAGTATAGATAATGTTGTAATTTGTGGAAAAGTGTCACACAATAATGAATTATGACCTAACCTAATTACGTATTTCTTATTTTCAAAACTTAGGACTTACCACAAATTCCTAATTGCGGACGCACAATTTCACAACAAACTCACAATTATCAAATTCTAATTGTTACACTAGTATGTATTCATATAAGTTATTCGTGTAGTAGGTACTAATAACTTATATGAATACAACGAAATAAATGTTAATTAACCACTAGTATCAACAAAATAAAAGGTTTGTTTTAAGGTTATAATTATATTTACGTCAATGGTCAAACAAACATTTAAAATGACAAAAGTACTGTCGCGTCGAGCGGGGGCTCAAGGGGGCGGGGGTAGGGCCTGAACACTTACGAAATTCAACGAAAGGACGATATTGCTACTCAGTTCGTTCGAATAACCCGACGTATTGGGGTTTCCCAAGGCCTCTAAAAAATGCGTGTCACATGACCTGCAGTGACGTCATGTCGAGATGATTTTGTATAGAAATTGATGTACTTCATAACCCGGCGTTGTCAGCGTGTTATACTGCAGAAAAATGTTACGCGCGGTGCCTCGCGAAATTCGCGCGCACTTGAAATGTTTTGTTTTCGTTGGAATATAAAGACAAATATTTTTTAATGTAGGTTGCGGTTTTGTAATACTTTAATTTTATGGTGTAAGATTAAATACATTCAGTGTGATTATTAAACACTGCTGAGAACTAGGTACTGACTGTCATAATTTCGTAAGGGAAGCCGACAGGAATCGGCTTATTAGTTACCTGCGCCACTGCTGCGCTGTGTCGAGCTGTGCTAGGTTTTTCAAACATAGAGTACGCTGCGTGCCCCTCCATCGCCCTCAGATGTTGATTGTTATAAAAACGTAGCTTAAGAAATACAGCACAGCACAGCGCAGCACAGCTTGATGTTGATTGTTAAAAAAACTTAGCTTAAGAAACACAGCACAGCACAGCGCAGCATAGCTCGATGTTGATTTGTCACCCTTAGTTTGGTTTTCTATGGAAGCGTGTTTTTTCATAATAAAATTGGGGCTTGTGTTCTACGAGTACCTTCTTAATATTTTGAAACGTAGCCTACCTACCAACCTATCTGAAAATATCAATACTTTATATATTCCCTAGATGTTATCCAGTCACTGAATACAATGGGATTTAACAACAGCTCTTACACGGTTCAGCTGAAAACTATTTGCGTTTATAAATAGAAACGAACGACGTGATTGTAGTTGCCTTATAATGATTTCAGTCGAATAACTAAGAATATTGACGATTAGCTATTAGTCTAGCTTCTTGCTAGCGTGAAATTTCTTGTTTTGACATTAAATATAACGTCATACGCCCCAATAAAATGACCAAAACTGTTTTTTTAAAGCCATCTGTTATTAATAAGAAAATCGTGTTGATCCTAGCGTTAATTAGTCTTATTGCCTTAAAATAGGATTGAATTTTCTTTACGAAATAAATAATTTAATAAACACCTATTTCAAAACGACTGAAAGCGATTCAGTAGTCAATTATGAAACAACTAGGGACTTGCGTCCGGTTAGTCCCGCTATGGTATGGTCCCGGTATGGCACCCTCTTAAAATACCTATCAAAAAGTCCCGCTATGGTACCCTTCAGTTTTTGGTACTGTTGTAAAGAAAAGTTATACAATGCGTTAAGAAAAAAATAGTATTAATAAAAAATATCTTTTCTTAACTATTATAGTTAAGCAAGATAATATTTATTAATACTATTTTTTAAACAAATCGCGCTCGGTAATTGTCGTTTCACTTCAGGTAGTTACCTGACCAACCGGTTTTTTCGTAAAACAATAGAGACGAGCCCTTCCTCGAATTCGTATCTAGCTATTCCCTTTTGTTTTTATGAAAATAGAGAGAGACAGTATTATTCCGGGTTTAGTTTGCTATTTGCAGCTGTACTTTTGCGATATGAGTAATTAGGATAGCTTGTTAGTTTATCTATTGCAATGTCTGGGTCAAGTAGTTCACGTGGTGTAAATTCAATAATTATTGACAGTCGACGCGGTGGAAAAACTTTATTACGTGCCGGACATAAATATATTAAACGCAGAGAAAATAAAAATTCAAGTACTTGGCATTGTGTAAATAGGAGAAATAGTATTAAATGTAGTGGATATATAACTATTGAGAATACCAATAATACAATAATTAAAGATTATAAACACAGTGATCAGTGCGTGCCACATTTTGAAGACAATGAAGTTCAAATGGCTATAAGTGAGTGCAAAAAAGAAGTAAATTCAAATTACGGATCAGTACAGAAAATTTTCGAAAAACACATGGGTAACTTAAAAGACAAAGGGTTACACCTTACAGGAAATGTTCCTGACTATAAAAAATTAAAAACAGTATTATACAGACACCGAAATAAGTCGTTGAACGTACCAAAAACACAATTTAAGAATGTGGAAGAAATTATAATACCAGAAGAATTTAATAAGTATGTATTGGCTGATTATTGTAATGAAGACTGTAATCGAATAATTATATTTTCCTCGACAGAAGTAAAGGAATATATAAAATGTGTAACGCATTACTTTGGTGATGGCACTTTCGACGGCTGCCCAAACCCATTCGAACAAGTTTATGTCATTCATGGAGACATGGGAAGCACTGAGTTATCCACGAATGTAGCACCATTATTTTATATTCTGTTAAAAAACAAAGAAGGGAAAACTTATGAAAAAGTTTTCGAATTGATTAAACAAACTTTGCCTGAATGGCGTCCATCGAAATTTACCTTCGATTATGAAATAGGAGTAATAAATGCAGCAGCGAAGATTTTTCCTGATATCAAAATAAATGGATGTAACGTACATTTTCAAAAGAACGTTATCAAAAAAGCGAAATCTTTAAATCTCATGGAACACGAAGAGTCCTCGAACCATGTTAAGCAATGCATAGGCTTGGCGTTTTTGCCAAAACAAGATATTGAAGACGGCTGGCTGCATATAATGGAAAATAGGTATAATATCTTGGTTACTTTCCAAAATGATGTTTGAGTACTTAACTCTAATTATATGGCAAAAAAGTAAAGAACAACAATATCAGTAAGGACCTGTTAATTTCATTGCTTTACAAGTACGAACGTTTAATAAGTATTTTTTTCAGTTTCGACGATGAAGCTATGACCAAATTCAATGACTATTTTGTCACTCAGTGGCTTGAATATCCAGACCTCATTTGGTGTTGCCATAATGAACGCCATAGAACAACTAACTTGGCGGAATCATGGAATGGCAGATTCAACAAAATTATTGGAAAAAATCCCAGTTTATTATTGTTTCTGCAAACAATTGGCAACGACACATGTCACTTTGATATAAAACAAGCCAAGTAAGTTGTATTTTTTAGACAATATTTTTAAGCAGATATAATCTTTTTAAAAGCAGATATATATTTTTTTACATAATACGAGTACATAGAAGAATTTGAAAATGGATTTGATTTTATTTATTTTGGTAGATATTATTGGTTGTCGCCTTCTATTACAGACGGTTACTGAAAAAAATATAGCTTAACTTAAATAACTGATGATTTTTGTTATAGCTTTCGACTAAAAAGATCACCTATAAATTCAAGAAAAAGAACAAGTATAGAAATCGACCGCCAGATTCAAAAGCTAACAAAAAGTTACGAAAATAAAGCTATCTCCATTGGTGATTTTCTGATTAACATATCAAAGTCAATATTTCGATCAGAACATTTAAAAAAATAGTTTATTTTAATTTTGTTTTTAGCCTATTAAAATGTTTAATACTTTTTCTCGATGTTGATTATTTTTTGTAGTTTATGTTTACAATTTGCGCCTTTTTCTCCATGTTGATTATTTGTAATTAATATATTTGTCTAGTTGGTTGTTGATTATTTTTGTAGTTTATATAAATTTACAATTACTGCCTTTTCTCAATGTTGATTATTTGTAACTAATATTTATGTCTGGATGTTGTTTTTATTTGTAGTTTATAATATTTACAGTAATACTTTTCTGAGATGTGGATTTTTTATATTTTTTTTATTGTTGATTATTGGTAATTAATATTGTTGATTATTTTAAAAATTACATTGCAATTAATATTTCGTTTTACTGTTTGATATTTTTTTATAAATATTTTGAATTAATAAAAGACTGATTTAATATCGCAAACAGACGTTTTATTGATACACTCCTAAAAGTATTTATTTATAGATACACTTTTCTTTTCAGTTGTACCTTCTATTGTCTAACGTAGATCTAAAAGATGGGTACCATAGCGGGACTTTTTGATAGGTATTTTAAGAGGGTGCCATACCGGGACCATACCATAGCGGGACTAACCCCTTGCGTCTATTCGTGTTTATATTACGTCCATAAGCATATACCCAAGTAGTGGGTACCTACACGTGACCTACCTACTTCCCTTTTATTTTATTTTATGGAGGTTGGTTTACATGAAACGAATAGGCATTTATTTATAGAAGAAGACTAGCTGTGATTGCGGCTTCGCCCGGGTATATGTGAAAATGGGCGTGGTACCGGGGCAAAAAATACAAGCCTATGTTACTCCGTGTAATATTAGCTATATGCAAGTGAAAGTCCCGTCAAAATCGGTCCAGCCGTGTCTGAGATTAGCCGGAATAAACAGACAGACAAAAGGGACATGACCAGTGGGTTTAAGAGTGTCTGCCTAGGTGTAACAATCAATGTGCAGCAAATATTGTTTTATTTTTGCAATCGTTGTAGTCTATAGTTTACAGACAAAAAAGTTTTACGGGTCTAAAAGGTAAACAAAATGAGAAAAATAAAGAACTCGTCGGGAACTGCAATGAATCGTCAAGATCTCATGAGCAACTAGAGATGATGAATGGCGATCTGAGATCGATAAATCGATTATTTGTGGTTTCTCAAACCTAACCCGCTAACATCGAAGTCAGTTGTTTATATTGAATAACAGTGCTGTAGTAGAAATGGTGGTAACGACCTCCGAGTTGTAGGTCGTAAGTTCGAACCCAGACAAGCGCTTTAGTTTGTGTAAATTATTTCATCACCACAAGGAATATATCGTGTGTAAACCAGTATATCCTAAAACCAAAAATCGAAGACGTGTGACATACATATACCAAACCATACTGGGCTCTCGTGGTGGATAACGGCCCATTCTCTCTCACCGAAAATATGTCTGTGTTCCAACTGGAGGAACGGTAGGCTGTCTATGATGATTATGATGAACAAGTCCACTGTAGAACCATATTTTCAATCAATTATCTTCTCTTTTTTGTTTTAGGGCCTAAGCCCTAAAACAAAAAAAAAGCAAACCTTCTATTAAAAGTGAAAAACTCACTTTTACATAACTACAAATAAATCTATACTTATTATTAATGAAACACAGTTAAAAACGGTAAAATTAAATATCAATTTTGTAAAAAATCTATTTAAACCTCGATTTTAGTGAACCGATTTTTCATACTTCGAATAATCGATTTTCTGAAAAAAAGATTGCTGCCTCTTTGCTCCCTACACAGGTGTCCACCACTAATATCAGATGGACTGTCAAAGATATTTCTGTGACAATGTATCTGACATAAAATGTTATTACACTCCTTTACACGCAGTCATTGTCTAAAAAGATGTTGTTTGATCTTAGAATTATACACAGTCTTGTCTATAAAATCCTACATCTTACGTGTGCCATGTCAAATAAAATTAATTATAGGTATACAAAACATATGTATTCCTAGGCAATAAAATTCACGTGATCGACAAAATAACTAGTTCTTAATTTATTGTTTCCATAACATAGGTAGGTTGCTATGGTAACGAGATGATTATAGATACAACGGAACGCCAAAATGAGGAAATGCATTTATGAGAATAGCAGAAGCAATTAACATACTGTTTATTCAGGTATTTTATCCTTGCCTTAAGCCGGATTAATATAACCATGATAAATAAAACCTTAATTTTTAATTTTTATGTGTATAAACTGTTATCCTGCACAAGTCCCCGTTCTTGAAGGCTATTTCTGGTCATGTCCTTTAAAAATTGTTTCCTTTATGTACCTAAGTACCGTATATTCTTCCATATACATTTAGTGAAAAGCGGTTATTTTGAAATTACAAACAGACACTTCAATTTTATTTATTTGTATAGACAAGTTTGTAGAAACGTTCCAAAAACTTTCCTATCGCGCAACAGATTAGGAGTAAAGGGTTCAACCCTAATGTGAATTTATTGTGTCATTCTCAGAAAGAGCCTATGCCCAACTAAGCATATTAAATTATTTGTTTCCTTAAATTCCTACTGAAATAAATAATTTCATTTGAGAGCACCAATAGCCTGCCAGGGTCGCGAGATTGTTCGAAAGAGACACCGTGACCCTGGCACATGGGCAACTGAAGGAACACGGGTGGGCTTTAGTCAGTAAAAGTCTGACACGCCCTCCCGCTCCGCCCAAGAGCGAGAGCCGTCATTTGATGATTTCTTATAAAAAAAAAGAACTCCAATAGCCGTCACATTTTTCTACTAAGTAGGTACCGCCATGGTTTCGTCGCAGTCGCCTTTTCTCAACTATGCAGGGGTTGGCTTCCAGTCTAACCGGATGCAACCGAAACCAGTAATTAACATGGAGGGTTACTAGAGAATGGGCAGCAGCGTTCTGGGTGTACTACATGAGCTCTACAAATGGATGTGCTAATAACACTTAGGGGAGACCGAGGGGATTTGAAACAAAGGTGATTTTAAACAGTGTCGATTTCTCGGAACTTAAAACCGTTAGCGAATTAGCAATTTTGCAAATAAGTAATCTCTTTTCTTAGCCCGCTGACGTGTCAGTTTGCGTCGGTGGCTTAAGTCGCATGGTTGTGGAGTTCTGCGTGCCATGTGAAAAATCGTGAAAAGTAAGTTTTTAACGTATTTTTACGAGGGTACCCTTTTACGATGCCTATATTTTGATAAGGGTATTTTGGTTTAAGTTAGGTACATATGTTTCGGAAGCTCATTAACTAAAAATGTAAATGTTTATTATATATGTTTGGTACAATTGATTTCTGTTTATTTTCTTCTTGATTGTGGATTGAATAAAAATTGGGAGGTTTTTTTTTTACTGCGGAGATTCGAAAAATTGAATCGAGGACAGTTGAAACAGTCTGTCTGTTTCAACTGTCCTCGTTTTCAATTTTATGTTAGACAGCAGTCAATAAATAACGGGCACGAAAGAAAATTGTTTTTGGTGATTTAATTTGTTTCAGAATGCCTACTGATGATAAAAGAAAGACATACAGAGGTATGGCGAGTCGCGAAATATATGATCTCGCAACAGAAGAAGTAATTTTGCGATTTTTGTTTTAAACATATCAGTACATAATATTAATAAAAATGTTGATTCGTACTTTAAAAGTTTAATTTTAATAAATACTTTTAAATTATATCATAATGTTTATTTTACAACCCTTAATCATTCTTAAAAATCATGTTTCAACTCTCCTCGACCCCTGTTTCATCTTACCTCGGTATGAGGGGAGTTGAAACAAGTTGACTTGTTACGGTTAAGTCGATTTAACACCGTAATATTTAATGCTTACAATTTCTTTAAGTTAGTCATTCGCAAGCTTAAAGAATGGCCTATCGATTGGTACAAATATCATACGATTTCTGTATTTGGTGTATGAAACAAAATGTAAAAATTGTTTCAACTCCCCTCGGTCTCCCCTATGCGACAAAACTGTACTGCGACTCACCATAAATAAATTAAAGTATTGGCATAAAATTAAGCGCGACTTCAACTCAGAAAATATACATAAATTTAAAAAATATATAAAAAGCCTTTCTTTTAGTGAAGTATACACAGATGATCCATCAGTAGCATATCATAATTTTATAGAAACTTTTAAATTATTTTATGATTTGTGTTTTCTGCAAATTAAAATTACTGTACCAGTAAATACAAAACTAAGATGGATATCACGTGGAATTAAGACCTGTAGTAGGAATAAAAGAGAATTACTCTGGAATTTCAGACTGAAACCAAATTGACTAACAAACAAAAATATTCAACATATTCAAAGCTTCTAAAACGGATTATAAACCTTACTAAACGTGCTCAAAACAATTACAAAATAAAAACATCGACTAATAAAAGTAAAACTGCATGGAAAATTATAAATAATAATAAATTAAATATTCCAAAAGAATCAATAACAGAATTAAAAAAAATAATGATAAATTAACAATAAATCCTACAGAAATTGCCAATGCGTTTAATAACTATTTTATTGAAAAAGTAAATCCCATTCCAGGTGCTGGAAAAGAATCCACTGCCCTAATTAATCCGAAACCAAATTCAATGTTCTTATCACCCTGTTTACCTTATCATATGCAGAAAATCATAAGAAATCTTAAAAATACTAGCAGTGTAGGGAATGATGGTATTTCGACTAAAGTAATTAAAGCAGTGAATGAAGATATCTCTCATCACTTAAGTCATATTCTGAATCTTTGTATACAAAGTGGGACATTTCCAAAAGACCTTAAAGTGACAATTTGTTAAACCTATATTTAAAAAAGATAGCAAATACTTAATGGAGAACTATAGACCTATATCACTAATTTCCGTATTCTCAAAAATATTTGAGAAATATATTTACAGCGAAATCAATAGCTACTTAGACCACAATGAAATTCTCTGTGATGAGCAAAAAGGCTTCAGAAAAAATAGAAACATCAATATGGCGGTTTATGACTTTTTACACGTTGTTTCTTTACAAGTTGACAAATCATTACCAGTTTGTTCTATTTATTGTGACATGTCACAAGCATTCGATTATGTAGACCACAATATTCTGCTAGCCAAACTTGAGGCTTATGGTAGAAGAGGTAATGTCCTAGAATTGTTAAAATCATATTTATCAGACCGCCAACAAATAACGCAAATTTCTAAATTTAACATTAAAACTAAAAGGGAACAGATTTTCTTCTCTGGTAAGCGATACGTCACATATGGTGTTCCCCAGGGAAGTGTACTGGGCCCGCCTTTGTTCCTACTATACATTAATGATCTACCAAAAGCAACTAAGGAACCCATGTCATTGTTTGCTGACGACAATACTGTAACCATAGCACCTAAAAATTTATTTAATTACTATTCTGACTCTACTGATTCATTAAATTCTATAATTACCTGGCTTAATAATAATAATTTAAAAATTTATCTTAGTAAAACAAACATAATGCATTTTAGACAACGAGAAAATACACGTAATTGATCAAAATTTAATTTAGTGTACAAAGATAATATAGTACAAGAAGCTGAAACAGCTCGTTTTTTGGGATTAATGATTGACAAGCAATCAAATTGGAAAACCCACATTAATAAACTTTGTAAAAAAATGAGTACTTCGTCATATGCTCTTTATAAGTTGGCACCGACTGTCAACACAGATACTTTACTTGCGGCATATTATGGGCTTGTTGAATCAGTGTTAAGATTCGGAATAATTTTCTGGGGCAATTCAACTCAAAAGGACACTGCATTCAAAGCACAAAAGCGTTGTATACGGGCTATGTTTGGGTTGCAATCTACAGACAGTTGCAAACCAATTTTTAAACAGCACAAAATTCTAACACTTCGGTCACTTTACATATTAGACATATCGCTATTTGTAAAAACTAATCTTCATTTGTATTGACCAATCATTTGCATAGAAATAGACGTGACAAGTACAGACTTTGGGTGCAATCAGTCCCCGTCAAAACAGCATTTCTAAGGAAAAGTGTAATATGCATGGCCCCATTAATATACAATAAAATTCCTAATGCTATCAAGATAATGAATATTAATTCATTCAAGAGAAAACTAAAAAATATGCTAATAAGTAAGGGTTATTATAATGTTACGGAGTTCTTGAATGACAAATTTTGATTTATCATAATCTAATATTCTGTTTTATTTTATTTGAAGTGATTTTATTGTACTAATTAATTATTTTAATTTTATTTATTTTAATTTTATTGTTTTAATTATTTTGAATTTCTTGACTATATTTTTGTAATTGACTATAATTATGTATTTGAAGTGATTTAATTTTGACATTTATTTCCTACTATTACTATTTTTGTACGCCGAAAATGGCAAAACATGTTGAACCAGCAATTTTAAACTCTTCCATCCATATATGCATATTTCTGTATCATGTTACACATGTTTATACAAATAAATACATCTTTATCTTTATTATGAGCCCTCTTACAAAATTTGAACGCTCGAGTTTAGGTAAAAGACGGCAATCTTATGTATGTGTGCGTAGCTATCCACACATGCACAATACAAACAGTGTAACGCGAGTGTCGAGCCGGTCTAAACAATCTTGATCCGTTAGAATTATAATGCGGTATTTAGATATTTATGAAAATACTTATTTTATTTTTCCAGTCTAATAAAGATTTCTAGACTAATAAAAAAAATACAACTATATGTTATGTAAAGTATACAATAAAAATAAAAAATTAAAACAATTACATATTGGTGCCGATTCTGTTGTACACCGAACTAAACTAACAAAACTATCTCTAAAATTGCTTACTTTTAGCTATGAGAATTGTTACGCTATTCTGCAAGAAATAATCTCTTTAAAAAAATATTTTGACACGACTAAAATCAAATTTGACAATCGCGACTCAACGTGGTATTTTTAGGGTTCCGTTGCCAAATGCCAAAAACGGAACCCTTATAGATTCGTCATGTCTGTCTGTCTGTCTGTCCGTATGTCACAGCCACTTTTCTCCGAAACTATAAGAGCATGCTGTTGAAACTTGGTAAGAAGATGTATTCTGTGAACTGCATTAAGATTTTTACACTAAAATAGAAAAAAAAACAATAATTTTTTGGGTTCCCCATACTTAGAACTGAAACTCAAAAAAAAAATTTTCATCATACCCATACGTGTGGGGTAAAATGGTATTGAGGTTTCTAATATTTTTTTTTTTTCTAAACTGAATAGTTTGCGCGAGAAACACTTCCAAAGTGGTGAAATGTGTGTCCTCCCCACCGTAACTTCTAAAATAAGAGAATGATAAAACTAAAAAAAAATATATGATGTACATTAAACTTCCACCAAAAATTGGTTTGAACGAGATCTAGTAAGTATTTTTTTTTAATACGTCATAAATCGTAAACCGCAAATATTTACCTTTCATTCAATCAACTCAAATATAAAAATTTAAAAAAAAAATTACTTTCATAAACATAAACCTTATGCATAAACCGAGAATACATACAGGTTTGTACGGAAACCTCGGTGCGCGAGTCCGACTCGCACTTGGCCGGTTTTATTT
This sequence comes from Aporophyla lueneburgensis, assembly GCA_932294355.1. NCBI lineage: Eukaryota > Metazoa > Arthropoda > Insecta > Lepidoptera > Noctuidae > Aporophyla > Aporophyla lueneburgensis. The sequence continues at coordinate 12,466,456 of OW028738.1, read as the reverse complement.
CTTTTGGCTTCGCAACTTAGTACTTGTGCGCTACGCAATGAACTTGCTGAGATACGAAGGCGCGCGCAAGGGGGCATCCTGGACGTGTTTTAATGGAATTTTTCATTTTTGTTTGAAAAATAAAAAAAATATTACCCACGTGTTGAGATTTAAATGTGTGGGGTTTTATAAAGGGGGTCGAAAATTTCATTATTTTTGCGATAGGACACGCCATTTTCGAGATATAAGCAAAAGAAAAAAAATACAGTACTGTTTTTGCACGTGAGGCGAGGCGTTGCCGTTGGTGTGAATTTTTGTTCATGACCACTAGTTTTACTCCACACCTTTTTAATCGCGATTAAAAATAGTCAGATTTAGTTAAAATAAATTATTTTAGTCAAAATTTTTCTACAATCTATTAAAATAATGCTTTACTTGATAATTAACGAAACACTTATTCAAAAAAAAAATAAAATGCGAAGAGTAGCAAAATGTTGTAGTCGTAGTATATTTTTGCCTTCACGATACGAGTACCCGTAAACTGAGACGCGGGAAAAATTGACACAGGTCCTTCCCGTTGGGCGCTTGCGCCGTACTAAACGCTGCCCGCTTGTGCATCGTAATTTATTCTAATTTAGAGTGATTTCAAAAACGATATTATATCTAATTAAATAAACAGATTTAAATAAAACTTGAGAATTCGATTTGTTATAGAGCATACTTTATATTGACATGAATTTTTTTATGTAATTATGCTTTATTCAAACCAAAAAAACGCGATAAACTTGCGACTAAATCGTATAAATTGCCATAAGACTTTTTTTTTTTTTTACTAATTAATGTTATTAAAAATCAATATTCTTGTACTAAATGTAACAACTAAATTATATGTCTGTTGTTTTGTGTATTTTTTTTACTCAAATTTCTACATATTAATTATAGAAATAGGAGTCTGAAATTGACCCTGCGCTGATTTTTACGAAAACTAGTTGTGGGAGATTAATTACTACAAAGTAAACAAATAAGTTTTTGTAAATGTTCTACTAAAAGTGACAAAACAAAAGATTGATCTATTTTTTACATGTATTCGTCAATGCCAGAGTATTTATAATGATGAGATGAGAAGTAAATAAGGCGACTAAAATCTTAGATATTCGCACAAAAATGTAAAATGGCTCTTATGGTTTGAATGCACGCTTGTGCGACATACTCGAGCTTACGTAGTGCACTCTGTTAGGTTAAAACTGTGACCCAGAAACGACTAGATTCAGTGTTTCGCACAAGCGTGCATTCGAACTATGGTGAGTCGCAGTACAGTTTTGTCGCACAAGTGTTATTCGCACATCCATTTTTTCGAGCTCAAGTAGTACACTCCAGCGTTCTCTATGCATTTTACTACCATAGACTGATCGCCAACCCGCTTGCCAAGCGTGGTGATTATGGTAACCCCCCTTGAGGGAGGCCTCCTTTTGGCTGAAATTATAAGGCAGTTATCAGCCTATCTGACCTCCATAATCCAGTTATTGGGCAACACGATACGCCGCAGTCGGGAACAAAGGGCCCCCACCATATTGTGATATTGGGTCCCTTTAGGACTAGCTACACAACTGTTTAGATAGGTACCTATCCTCTAAATTGACACAAAATTGTCGATAGGTACCTACCTTGTATTTCAGCATTTCGTATAATAATACTAACTTACATAACGGTAAGCTTTTCTTATTACTTCATCAGCATCATTTCAGCTGAAAAACATCAACTGCTGGACATAAAGTCTCCCCCATGCTCCGCCTCTTCGCCCGGTTTTGTGCTTCCCGCATCCAGCGGATTCCTGCGGGAGGCCTTCCAACTCTTCGTCTTCCGCTAAGCTTATGCTTATTACTTAGGGGAAGTACGTCCAAAATGACATACGGTTTTGTTTTTTAATCATATATTTTTAATTAACATAGTTACAATCACTGTTTAGGTTGAATAATCATCTTTGGTTCATAAGTTTTAACCTACGTAAACTCATAATTGAATAGGACCCATATAAAAAATATAATTTAAATTAATCGAAGCCTCTAAGAAAATTCATTTTGTCCATATAGTACGGACAAAATGACATACATAATGAAAACGAAAATTATGAAGTACATATTTCACAAAATATTAAATATGAGCCCAAAGAGAACAATTGTTGCACCGTAGCCACCACTCGTTGGGCTTGGAACGGGAAAAGAGGTGGTTACAATAAACGCATGCGCAGTCATCATCATCACCATTCGACACAGCTGGAAATATTCTACATTCGAGTCCTCAGCGTAATGAGTCTTCTGTACTTGGGTTCACCTCTTTTCTGACTGCTTTTAAGGATCGTTATCGTAGTTCGATTCAACATTGAAAACCTCATCATTGAATAAAGGTATGTCGTTTTGCCCCGAATGTAAGTATGTCGTTTTGCCCCACAGGTTATCTAAACACTAATTAAGTCATAATTACTATAAACACGAGATTTATAAATAAATACTTTTAAGTAATGCAGCATAATGCTACACTTTTTGAATTTACTACAAAAGATGTAATAGAAACCACGAGAAACTGATCAAAAACAGGACTAAATCAATAAAAATAAAAAACTTTTATGCGCACAAAACGCTTTCCTGCAAGTAACTTCGGCGTGACTAAGTGAATGGCGGTATAAACTTAACAGGTATTCCACCATGGCCGGCGTCACATAATGATATGCCAACTGCAGGATTATAGCCCGCCAATTTCGAAAAAAGCCCGGTGTGTCATTTTGTCCGTCTATGTCATTTTGGCCGTACTTCCCCTACTTATTCGAAGTGCTCACTATGCTACATTATAATCGGCAGTTATGTTAAAAAGGAAACTATTACCTACAGGTAAGTAGGCTTAACTAGCATTAACGAGTAATAGTCGACCAACTTACATTTGCAGTTGGGATGTATTTCAGTAGAATATGTTTTACAACCACAATGCTAAGTTTGTTCTTGGGATAAACTCATCCCAACTAACCCTTCATTGTGCGTGGGCACAATACAACAATAAGCGTGGGCGTGGGCATAATACTTAGCCAGATTTTTTTTACATTTTACTCTTGACTTGGCATATCAGCTAAATCTGACGCCCACTGATTTATCTCTTTTTCTTTGAAATTAATTGATGTTTGTCATTCAGCCATCTGTCTCAACGCATCTATTCATAAAGGTTGTATTTAGTTTTAGTTACCAAATATTAGGTCTTTACCTATGAAATTGCCGTTCTGCAGTACTGGCCATTTCAAATCAAAATATTTTTTTTTGTCTAAGAATTCTAATTTCAAATTAATTTTATTTTAAAAACATGGAATTCTTTTTCCAAAAGTAGTCATTTGTTTATTGATTAGCGTTACATTTTCATCGCATTTCAATCTTTTTCGTCATCATGGATACGTTAAAAATTCGAGTAATTATGGAATATGAGTACCGTCGTGGCAGCAACGCGTCACAAGCGGTACGCAACATCAACGACGTTTACGGAGCTAACACTACAAATCAACGCACCACCTGTTATTGGTTTGCTCGCTTCCGTTCTGGAAATTTCGACCTGAAAAATGAACCTCGCGGTCGTCCGAAAACTTTGGTCGACAATGACGAATTAAAGGCGATTGTGGAAGCTGATGATACACAATCTACGGCTGAATTAGCAGCAGCTTTCGACGTTAGCGTCAAAACAATATTGGTCCATTTGCGTCAAATTGGCAAGGTAAAAAAGCTTGACAAATGGGTGCCCCACGAACTCAATGATCGCCAACGCGAAGTACGCGTCGAGACGTGCCTTGCACTGCTCAACAGACACACAAATCAAGGAATTTTGAACCGCATTGTTACCTGCGATGAAAAATGGATCCTGTTTGATAACCGCAAGCGCTCAGCAAGTTGGTTGGATCCTGGTTCAGCACCTAAACAATATCCTAAACGAAAACTTACCCCTAGAAAAGTGATGGGTCACTGTTTGGTGGTCTAGCGCCGGTGTGATTCATCACAGCTTCTTACCAAACGGGGTGAGCATTACTGCAGATGTGTATTGTGAAGAACTGAACTCAATGATGGAGAAGCTGGCACATCTCCAACCAGCATTGGTCAATCGCTCGTCTCCGCTGCTCCTGCACGACAACACGCGACCACATACTGCACAGCAGACGGCCTCCAAGTTGCAAGAACTGGGGTTGGAAGCTCTCCGTCATCCGCCCTACTCACCAGACCTTACGCCTACAAACTACTACTTTTTCCAGAATTTGGATAACTTCTTGGCGGGAAAAAAATTCAATACCCGAGAGGCAGTACAAAATGCCTTTGAAGAATTTGTTGCCTCCCGTCCAGCTGATTTTTTTAAGAAGGGCATCAATAAACTGCCACTGCGTTGGCAAAGATGCATTGATTGCATGGGTGATTATTTCGGTTAATACAAATAAAAAATACATGAAAAAAATTCGTTTAATTTTTTTCATACAAAACGGCATTTTCATAGGTAAAGACCTATTATAAAAGAAGCTATAAAGGAAGGGGCGCCCTAGGAGAACATTTAGATACCTTATTGGTGATTTTTTTCAGAAAGGTTAGGTGCGTAGTACTAGTAACCGGCGTGCGTGTATAACCAGAGAGGCATGAATATAAACAAAGCAAAAATATTATGTAAGGATCGTAGTAGGTGGCGTTCTGTAGTTTCTACCTACCCCCACGGAAAAAGCGAGAGTTTGTGTATGTATGTACGCTATAACTTCCACAGCACCTACCTACCTACTTCAGTACGTAGGTATAAGCTATCGATTAGATTAGGTAGGAATTGGTTTAATATTCATAGTTAAACAACATTCATTGCGTTATTTACGTTGCTGAGCCGACAATTTATTCGAACAAATGACGCAATGGTTTAGAAATAATCTTCAATCCCATTCAGATTCTGATAAATTGTGCGTTTCGCAATTAGGGTGCTGGTCTATTTGGTAACTTTTTTGTAACAGTTAGGTAGGTACCTAATAATTAACTACCACTAAATTGGTGTAATTAATTAGTAAGTGGTCTAAATCGGCTTTGTAAGCAAAAGTTACCGGCAAAGTCGGCTACTCATGTTGTCTTAATTAATTATTTATTAAGTATTTGGCTTGGTGTAATTAAATTATATCATTAGATACTTAGATTAACCTTAATTACCTACACATACATATACCTCTTATTATGTTGTATTAACACTAGCTTTTGCCAGCGGCTTCGCTCGTGTGGAGGTCGGAAATTTTCCCGCGGTATCGTACTACCGGGCTAAAAATTTCTCTATGTGTTAGTCCAGGTTATAAACTATCTGTGTGCCAATTTTCATCTAAATCCGATCAGTAGTTTCTGCGTGAAAGAGTAACAAACATACATCCGTACATCCATATTCACAAACTTTCACATTTATAATATTAGTAGGATTACTAGTTTCTACCGCGGTTTCATCCGTCCACATCTAGTGAAAAATTATCACACGAGAATGTACTACCGGCATGAAAGTATCTTATGTCCTAGTCCAGGACTTGGTCTATATCTGTATCGAACATCGAAATTCGTAGTATCGTTATTAAGGGTTGAAACGTTAACAAGCGGTCGAGCAGAGTTTCTTTCGCATTTGTAAATAGTTTTCGGAACATTTTGTCTCGGTGAATCTCGTTTAGGTACTTAACTCTCGCCGTGTTGAATAGTTATAATAGTATGTAATAGTATGTATAATAGGATCACACTGATCTCCTTATTACCTCTGCGGGGCGAGGACGGCTTACAGTGATAGGCTTTTTTTTTGTGGGTGGGACATTATCAAATGACTTCTCCCGCTCTTCGTGTCAGACTTTTACTGACTAAAACCCACCCGTGTTCCTTCAGTTGCCTATATGCCAGGGCCACGGTAACTCTTTCGAACAGATCTCGCGACCCTGGCAGACTGTGATAGGCTTGAGTCACATATTTTTATCACGAGTTTAAAAGTAAAACCGTGATAAAATGCGTGTCTCAAGCCTATCACAGAGGCCGTGCTCACCACGCTGTCTGTGATCACCTACGTCGTATAGTGAGTATATGACCTGTATCCCAGCAGTGGGAATGTTATAGGTTGCTGATGATGATATTACCTACTTATTTATATTTTCTTCCCTTTCATCTAATATGCTTCCTCCATTACAGTTACCATGTCTTTCATTTGTTCTGCTGACGATGTAAGTAAAACTTGATCATCTGCGTAGAGAAGGCATTTGACAGGCAACTCACTCATTCTCAATCCACACTTACCCTCTTCCAAATCTATCAGACAACTATCCATGCACAAGTTAAACTGCCAAGGTGACGCTACACAACCTGTCGTACACCCCTCGAGAAGAAACAGTTCGTGTAAGCCCGATTTATCCTAACACAGGCACTAGAATCCTTGTATAAAGATTTCAGTACCCGTACCAAGCGCCAGTCTACACTGTATATGGATAAAGTTGACCAAAGTTCTTCCCTCTATACACTGTCATAGGCTTTTTCCAAGTCAACGAAAGCACAGTGGACTTTCTTCTGCTTTGCCAGGTGTTTTTCGTATATGCACCTGAGAGAGAAGATTGATTCATACAGCCCATTCCCCCTCTAAATCCTGCCTGCATATCCTATATTTTAATAACGGTTTCAAATACTTTTCAACTTTATTATAAGCATAAATACGTAGATATAATCTAAACTAATATTATAAAGCTGAAGAGTTTGTTTGTTTTTTTGAACGCGGTAATCTCAGGAACTACTAGTCCGAATTGACATATTCTTTTTGTGTTTGGTAGCCTATTTATTGAGAAAGGCTATACGTTACTAGCAGGCAATTTTATGCGACGCCGACGGGAAGGGTTAGGGGAGCAAAAATTTGACGCGGACGAAGTCGCGGGCAGAAGCTAGTTCATAATAAGTTTTACGTTTTCAGTTACCAAAAAGAGTACGTATAAAAAAATCCTTTCAAACTAGAAACTTTGTTAGCATAAAATTTCAATTTAGTAAAGCTAAGCCGACTTAATCCCAGAGCGTCGACGAACTTAAATAATTCAAAGCACCTTTGTAACCGCTCAATTGTCGAGGTTGAACTGAAAGAGGTTTAAACCAGGTTGTAGGTAGTTCAGCTGCAAGATTTAGTATCTACAAAGATTGAGAGCCTTGTAAGGAAATACTGAGTTCAAATTCAGGTTTCTCTAGTGCCTAAGCTCATAGCTGTAGCTGTAGATAGGTATGAGTTTAAAAAAAATTAAAACACGACCTGCTTTTACCACGCAAAACCCTACATTGCACAAGCAGAGTATACCGCGCAACTAGCATATATAAGGTGTATCTATTCATACACGAAATATTTTAAGGGGTACACCTGTAGGTGGTAAAGAAGCTATAGAAGCGAAAAGAAAATTTTTATCTAAGCGTTTTTGAATTTTTGTAATTATTATAATTTTAAAACTGCTTGAGACGTTTTGCATAAAACCTTTACTCCAAATTCTATGAATGGCCCACCTGATGTTGCGAGAGCTTTGACCGGACGGCACGAGCATGGCCGCGGTGTCTCGAGCCGTAAAAAATAAGGAGGAGCCAGAATTTCTTATGTGCGTCAAATAATTTATGAATATTAAATTTTGAAAAAAATATACATTTAGAAAATTTTTTTTTTCGTTGCTGTAGCTTCTTTACCACCTACAGGTGTACCTACCTCTTAAAATATTTCGTGTATGAATAGATACAACTTATATACAACGCCACGACGTCAATCATAACTCCAAAGATAGAAGGAAGTGCAAATATGTTCGCATATTGAGTATGCGATCCCATTTGCATATCCTTGGAGTTTGGGAATGAATGTCTGACGGCCCTACATATGCGTGCAAACATTTGTACAGTCTACGAATGTTTGCGCGTATGTGAGTGGCCGGGGTAAGGGTATGTAAAATGAATATTACATCCGATAAAATGAACTAAACTATTAGTATACAAAACAAATACTTTTAAACTTAATATCTACAAAAAAGACAGCAATGATAAATTATTTTATTTCTGTAAGTAGGTTTATGCTTGTGTCGTTGTGCTTTTACACGTCCATGATAATTTTTAAAGCTAGTTGAGGTCGGCGTTTCCTAACTGACTACTCTGAGAAGAAAGGCCGAAACAAACTCAGAGGTCATAGTCTCTTTTAAAGTCCAGACATAATCTTGGTCAGATCATGTGAAGACCATGTAGATTGGTGACTAAAATGGTCTTTTGATGAAAGAACCACACAAATTGAGTGGACGTATCCAGTCAGTGCAAGCATTTGTCACTAATCGTGCAACTCAGAACTTAAGAATCTTAACGATTTGACGAACAATACCAAAGAAAGGACATTTGGGTAATTCATAATAAAATAATTCAATGGAATTTACAAAGTCAATAATTTAGTATTTATACTTAAGTACTTACAACAAATAAATTGGTAAGTGTACACAAACTTCTAAATAATTATAGTCAATAAATTAAACCAAGATATTATTTCACACGAATACATAGTTTGTACCTAAGTTGGATGTAGGAGTTAATGCTTTATAATTGTATTTGATACTGGACTACCACGCAGGCAGAAGCTAGTTAAATATAACTGGTAAAATGTGGGTATACCATGGTGTATGTAGGTGTACACACCGACTCTGCCTGCTCTTTCCAGAAATATATATCATGTGAGTCAATTTTATCCCTGTCATTAAAAATTTAATATGCAAGATAAGGTATTTACCTACTTACTCATATTCATAAGTCACTCGAGCTTGAGAAATTATTTTATTTCGAAGTAACTCTGTTACCAAGTTGAAACCACATCCATTTACCTATTTTGTACTTATTAAGAGTTCAAAAATTACAAATGACTTATTTCTTCACTGAGATTGTAATTAATAGTGTATACCTATTTATATTTATATTACCTATTTATATTGATATTTATATTACCTATATATATTTATATTTATTACCTATATATATTTTTATTTTTATTTATATTACCGATATATATTTACCTATAGATATTTATATTACCTATATATATTACCTATTTATATTGATTGTAGTTAATAGTGTATACCTATTTGTTCCATTTACCAATCTAAGTCAAAGCATTTATTTCAAATAGGCACATAAAAGGCACTTTTGAACGTCAATAGTTACATGAGAATAGAATTAATTCAATTCGCCCCTTCCAAAAGGTAGATTCGTATGGAGAAGTTGGGCAAGAAACTCTACCGTTATTCCTTCAACGTAGTTTATCTTTAACCTGAGACAAAGAACAGTACCTTCCTTATTATATTATTAACCCTAGATAACTAAACTATTTTCGTTGTTATTTGGTTACTAAACATTCGTCGAACTGACTACGTCAAATAAAATGCATTTTTTGGAGAAGTATTTATTAATCACATGTACTTTTAACATTGGTACATTCTTTGGATCATTATTAAAAAAAAACAAAACAGTAATTAAGAACTATTTCACACTAACACGAGAATCGCGGGCAGATGGGTCACCGAATGGACGAATGTTTAGTTACCAAGGGTTAATAGTGTATTCCTATTAATCACAATCTGCTCCCTAATTCCGTAACAAACTATTTGTCAGCATCTGAATCATTGGGCACGCCACAATTGCGGCGGTAAGTCCCCTCTTTGAGGAGTGGATAGAGAGGCGTCACGGCGTCCTCACCTTCCGCCTGACGCAGGTTCTCACCGGGCATGGGTGCTTCGGTGGGTTCCTGTTCAGGATAAAGCGGGAGGATACGTCCGGGTGTTTCCATTGCGAGGATCGTCTGGAGGACACGGTGGAGCATACGGTGGAGGTGTGCCCTGCCTGGGCGGAGCACCGCCGTGTCCTCGTGGAGGCGATCGGCGGCGGCGACCTCTCGCGTCCGGCCCTGGTGCGAGCTATGGTACGGAGCGAGAGGGAATGGGAAGCCGTCACCTCCTTCTGCGAAGCAGTAATGCTCGCGAAGGAGGAGGCGGGGCGCGTGAGGGAGTGGCAGTCTCTGCGCCCTCACGTCCCTAGCCGCCGCAGGAGGAGACGCCCCGGGCGTCGGGAGTCAATAGCGGACTCCCGGCCACCGTAGGCGCGAGCTTGCGGGTGGCGAGCAATGGGTAGCTCGCCGCCCGGTAAGGACCAGGCTCGGGTCGACGGCGCGCAGTGTTTCACGCGCGCCTCAAAGAGATGTCAGCAGCGGTGTAGGGGTCTACTAGGACCGATGCCTGCCGGGGTCGCGTGATTGTTCGAAAGAGATACCGTGACCCTGGCACATGGGCAACTGATGGAACACGGGTGGGTTTTAGTCAGTAAAAGTCTGACACGCCCTCCCGCTCCGCCCAGAGCGGGAGAAGTCATTTGATGATTTCCCATCCTGAAAAAAAAAAAAAAAAAAGCATCTGAATCATTTTGAAGGTCATTGCTAATCCATCCTCTCATATATTAGAAAGAATTGTCTGCTTAGCAACATAAACAACAACGCTAACTATGTTGTAGAACTGTTTGTTCTGTTTTTTTTTTTGTTTTATACACCACTAGCTTCTGCCCGCGACTTCGTCCGCGTCAAATTTTTGCTCCCATGACCCTTCCCGTCGCATCGATTTGCCTGCTAGTTTTCGTCCATTTTTCGTTGCTGCTCGCACCTTTTGAGTTATAGTGAGTCAACCTTAAAAGATAGACATATGCTCTTGCGGAATTTTTTTAGAACTTTTTAAAAGGAACAATTCCGTCATACATGATTTTTGCGTTACTTTAACCGTTTACGCAGCGCACGCAACGGAAACTCTCAAAAGGAATAAATTTTCCCCGTTTTTGCAACATTTTTCATTACTGCTCCGCTCTTCTTAGTTGTAGCGTGATGTTATATAGCTTATAGCCTCCCTCGATAAATAGGCTACCCAACACAAAAAGAATTTTTCAATTCGGACCAGTAGTTCCTGAGATTAGCGCGTTCAATCAAACAAACAAACAAACAAACTTCAGCTTTATAATATTATATAGTATAGATGACATTTTAATCGTCTATGACAACTACACATCCATAAGAAAAAAATTAACATTTGAATAACTAAAACAAAAATATTATTCATTATGCATTACGTAGTTTGAAATTTGATATTTTGTCTGATGGAAAATGGAGATGGAAAGATTTAGACGACTCGTGCGCTGGGTAGTTATGTTCTCTACCGGCTGATACGTAAACATAATTAGCAGGATGTTTCATAATTCTAATGCATTATTTATTTTTCTTAGTAACTATTATCTTAATTAATTTTAACAAATTTTTAATCACGCCTAGAGGTATATTATGTCGGATACATTGAATGGAAAACCTTTGTAAGACGACTAAAATCTCACGGTGTATAATCTCAATTTTGTGAAGGAGTGATACAGCCCCAGCACAAGTATTATTAATTACTTACTGGGGCTGTTTCATTTAAAATTTTGAAAATGTAATCGTCTAAGACCCAATAAACAAATTTAATTTTAATTTTTAATGTTGTAGAATTGTCAAATTGAAAACGATTCCTACTGATACTGTATTATGCAATTACCTCTCTGAATAATGATTCAGAGAGGTATCCTTCATAATGATGAAGGATATTTCTAATCCTGCCGGGGTCGCGTGATTGTTCGAAAGAGATACCGTGACCCTGGCTCATGGGCAACTGAAGGAACACGGGTGGGTTTTAGTCAGTAAAAGTCTGACACGCCCTCCCGCTCCGCCCAGAGCGGGAGAAGTCATTTGATGATTTCCCATCCAGAAAAAAAAAGGATATTTCTAATCTAAATATTTTTGAACTGTTAAAATTAAAGCTGTTTCTACTGTAAAGTGTATTACGCAACTGAAGTACTAGTGTTAATTAATTCAATGACTACTATTTTCTTAAATACCTCATCATCATCATCAGCCTATAATGGTCCCACTGCTGGGACACAGGCCTCCTCTCGGTGAGAGGGAGTGGGCCATAATGTACCACGTGGGCTCAGAGCGGGTTGGCAGATGTCACATGTCTCCGATTTTTTGGTTCCTAGAACCATGTTTGCACATGCCGGTTTCCTCACGATGTTTTCCTTCAACGTTTCGAGAGCAGTGGTGATCAAATAATTTACACAGAGTAAAGCGCCTGCTTGGGTTCGAACTCACGACCTACTACTCGTAAGTCACGGCCGTTACCACTGGGCTACCACAGCTCTCTTTAAAATCCTAACGAATGCTAAAAATTGAAATAATAAGAAGATGTAGTTACGATTCCAAGGTCAAACAGTGTTGAGACAATTTTATTAAATAATATAATATCTTAGGAAAACCAACACAACGTTATCTGATCCCAAACTAGGCAGAGCCTGTACTATGGCAACCAGAAAACTGATAAATATACTTATATATTTCTTAATACATACATATTATAGATAAATTACACCCAGACACAGAACAAATGATTGTACTCATCACACAAAGATTTATCCTGGGTGGGAATCGAACCCACAACCTCTATCTTAGCTGTCAGGGTCACTAACCACTAGACTAACAGGCCAGTATTAAAAAATAAAATAATAAAACAAATATTCTCAATAGCATACCAAAATTAAAAAAAAGAATTTCCGGGACTAGGCTAGAAAGTATTACCTGCGGTAGGTATATCGAGCCGTTAAAAATCCTTTGGTCATTAATGGTTATGTACATCTGCGCGAAGTTCATATTTTGCGTCCACACAGTTGCTCTGGATGCGATCTCAGACGTAGGCATACTGCCAGGGTCGCGAGATTTGTTCGAAAGAGATATTGTGGCCCTGGCATATGCGCAACTGAAGGAACACGGTTGGGTTTTAGTCAGTAAAAGTCTAACACGCCCTTTCGCTCCACCCAGAGCGGGAGACGTCATTTTTGATGACACAAAAAAAAGACGTAGGCAAAGTAAGACACAAAAACAGAATAACCAAACTTTTAAAAGGTACCGCTTTGTCCATCCATCTCGAAAAACGAACGCAAAATCATTTATTTACTCTAACACAAAGGAGAGAAAAAAAATGAAACACAAAGCTAGACCACTAACGATATAGGACCAATAAAACTATCGTTTCTCTGAAAGCTTTTATGCACACAAATCGTTGTACGACTTCAATCATTTCAGAAGGTACAGGCACCGACAGTGATACTGGTCTGTATACCACAAAATAGATAGGTTCAGAAGGCATCCAGCGGGGTAATTGTTTATGCGTAACACACTAACGCAGTAGGAATACCTTTAATTTTGATAGTTCCACAACATTTATTTCGTTATTAACGTCGTTGAGCTGGCAAATATGTCGAACATTGGATATATACATTGGATATATGGATTAATAATAACCTTCAAAATTATTAATATTCTAATAAATAGTGTGTTACGTAATCAAGGTGAAGAGAGTGGTACACGTACACATGGTACGACGTACGATGATCTAAACTATTTCAAACAAATGCGATTGCGCTTTACTTACTACACTAAATAATTATGTTATTTTTTTATCTGCACTTGGTCTCGTGGTCAAAAACGCGACTGCTGAGTATAGTGGTACCTTTTTTTTGTGGATGTGAAATCATCAAATGACGTCCCCAGATCTGGGTGGAATGGAAAGACGCGTCAGACTTTTACCGACTAAAACCCACCCGTGGTTCTTCAGTTGCTTGTGTGCCAGCGTTGCGGCCTGAGTTCTATTCCCAGGTCGGGCTGTTATTGGGTTTTTCCATTAGGAATTTCGTAGCAACAGCCCGAAGTTTGGAAGCTGACGGTGTAATAACCACCTGTCTCAGTAACCACGATAAACCGTAGGTCATGCGCCTGATCTCTCTACGGTCGTGTCGGATTGCCGTCCCATCGGACTACAATAGTCAGGTAAGAGTGAGTGCCCCTATGTCTGCGCACACCCTTATGCGCTATAGTTAAAAAGAGAGAGATATTACAGTGTTGTAGTAATGAAGACTGGCCTTCGGTCTAGTCTTCATTGAGTTGACTGCTATGTCCTAAATACGGTCTGGAGGACTATACCTTATCATAGTTATACATAATTATTTATTTACCAAGTAACATGATTCATACACAATTAATATATTACACCCCCAACAAGTAAGGTAACATCACAATACAAGACAAAATAAAACAAAAACCATTTGCATGATCAGCGTCTACTTTAGGTGACGGGCTACTTTAAGTCACTGCAGCGTCGTATGATTGGACAGTCGAACCTGTCCGTAATCATCGTCATCACGCTGTATGGACTGCCGCGTACCCTGCGCACGAGAGAGGCGCTTCGCTAACGCATCGTTGCATAGAAGCAGTCGACGCTAGATCCGTCAAACATGCCCGAGACACTACTTGAGCCATATCTGGGTGTTTGGGAGTCCATTGTAGACCCCGACCACCGTAGGCGCGAGCAATGGATAGCTCGCCGCCCGTTAAGGACCAGGCTCGGGTCGACGGCGCGTTGTGTTCCACGTGCGCCTCAAAGAGATGTCAGCCGTACTGAAGAGAGTCCTCTGCTAAGACCGATGCCAGCCAGGGTCGCAAGATTTGTTCGAAAGAGATACCGTGGCCCTGGCATATAGGCAACTAAAGGAACACGGGTGGGTCTTAGTCAGTAAAAGTCTGACACGTCCTCCCGCTTCGCCCAGAGCGGGAGACGTCATTTGATGATTTTCCAACCACAAAAAAATGGAAAAAATAGCAGTAGTATGCAGGAGTATGCTTGTTGTATGGAACCGACCTTCTGCTCGTATCTGTTTTGTGATAAACCTTACTCTGACGCGTGCGCGGTACTTGCAGGCATTTCATTCGGCAGCCTGGAATTTTCGGGACAGCCACAGCCAGTATCGGTTATGAACTCGACGCTCGCTCTCGTTGACTGTACAGAAAAGTGCTTCGAACGAAAGTTTACGTCGCCCGTCTGAAAATAAAGTACTGAAAGTGCAAAGTATTAAAAAGTTATTTAATAAAAGTTTATTGTGTTGCAGTGTACTTTTGAGTTTTAAAAATGAGAGTGGTGTTTTTGATTGTACACGTGTTCTTGTTTTGTGTAGTTTATGCGAAAGGTAAGTTGATAAAAAAAGGTCTAATAACTTTTAAGTACTTACATCTTTACTTGAATCGTATTTTTTTTCTTGCTTTTGTTAACTATTAAACAAAAGCCTGCCCCGTGGCAAAGTTGTTGTTGAAGCTCTCAGCTAATCCTGTTAACGTTATTTCTAATACACTTTCAGGATTCTTACATCGCTACTTAATAAATTCAGCCGTCACTGTTACTTTGTTATATTGCGTGTCATTTTGTTCGGACAAGCTAAACTCAGAAACCACCCACCCGATTTTAACGGAACTTTGGATGTGTTTGATTGGTTTCAGCTTAAAAGATCGTTTTAGACCCCATAAGTAGGCTGTTGTTGAGTTATTTTTTTTTTTTACATTTTTGAGACTACCCAATGGCCAATTTATTCTGCTTTCTTGTAATTGCACCCGTGCAAAACCAGGGTCGCTAGTCTTTTATAAGACGCCGTACTGATTAATAATTAATGTGCCTTAAAAAGTAGTTAAAAAGTCCAGATTTTTCGCTATGACCCCGTCTTGGTTTATTACACTTCCCCAAAGACTAAGTAGCATAATATATTAACTAAGTTTCAGTGATAAAATCAAACTTTTACGTCTGAATTTATTACACACTTATTTAAACTTTATCCGTTAGTTATTGGCTACTTAAAAGCGATTGATTAAACTAAACCTACTTTACGTACTTAGTTAGACTAGATGAATGGTCTTTTACCTAATTAATAAATTGGGTACCTACCTACACTAACATAGCCTTATTATTATTTTTTTTAAATATCTATCCCCTGCATATTTGTCTTTAACTAATGTTAATGTAGGAAAGTAATAAAATGAGCGTCAGCAATACTGAAGGGGTCTGCTAGAACCGATGCCAGCCAGGGTCGCGAGATTCGTTCGAAAGAGTTACCGTGGCCCTGGCATATGGGCAACTGAAGGAACACGGGTGGATTTTAGTCAGTAAAAGTCTGACACGCCCTTCCACTCCACCTTAGAGCTGGAGAAGTCATTTGATGATTTCCCGCCCAAAAAAAGGAAGCCGATGACGGGTTTAGTAAAAAATAAACTCCAGTGTCACTTAATAGGACCAAAGATTTATAAGAAGATGAGCCAAAACGTTTCATGATCATTATTTCAGCCAAATGACGTCTACTGCTAGACATAGGCCTTCCCAATCTTGGGTTGGTTTGCTGTAATAACCAAGCTTGGCAGGCGGGTTCACGATCGCAGTACGGTGGTAAAAAATACATAGAGAACGCTGCTGCCCATTCTCTTGTAAGTCCTTTAGTCGACTTTTAAGTCTTCCACGGGAAGGAATGGGGCGGCCTTTACGTCCGGCACCACATAAACTCAAACTTTTACCCAACATAAAATCATATCTTCATTATTCTCCTGCTCTTATTTGGGGTTGACGCAACATGTCTTAAAATCACATAACAAAGGACAATGCCAGAAACTCTATAGAGCTTTGACCCATAAAATAAAAGTTTATTTACAAGCATGAAAAATGTAGCATTCTATTGCTGTTTTGTTAGAGATATCTAAATGATATCTAAATGCCTTTAGAACTTGCTGTGTCTGTTTAAATCTACAATGCTTATTATTTAGGATTTTTCACTTCGGTCAAATCCGAGCAATAGATACCGTAGTATTTACATACCTGTTACAATAATTTCCATGTTGCAACAACATATCTTAGCATCCTGTCGACGCTAAAAATGACCATTTATGCACCTCGCCATCGTTAACCAACTCGAACATTGTTCAAAATGGAAGTAATAATCAGAATCCGTGGCAAATTGTAAAAAGTCGGCGAATAGGCGAGATCGAATCCGTGTACAAGACCAAAAGACATCGGAATAATGTAACAGTAATAATATTGATCACGTTGAGATTAGGGAGCGTAAAATACAAACAGTAATGCAACGGCAAACAGAACAGAGCTAATGTCAAAAAGTCAAAGAATGACTTTTTGTAGTGGTGGGCGTTACGACAACGAACCGTTTCCGAAGACCGTTTTATGTTTTGCAACGATGAAACCGTTTTTACGTCCTGGGTCCAAACAGTCTTCGTTGCACAAACCAGTCTTCGAATTACAAGATGCGATTATATATTTTACAGCTAAGAAAATACGGTCGAGAACGCATTGATTAAACTCGTCGCGACGTCGTCCTTAGCGTACCGCGTTCGTTCACAAAACCAGTTCTTACAGTAAAAAGTGAACTTTTTATCAGTGGTATAGAATATTTATTTTATTACTACTTCTCTATATTGTCGTTCGTGATGCGACGGTCAAACCTGTGTAAGCTTATAGCCGTTAAGTGCAAAATCGCCCGGCATATTGAATTAGGATAATAGGTAAATGAATATCCTGGAATTCGAGCCGGTGAGCGCGTCATATAGATCTTGTTTATTTACATTTTTTGGTCAGTTGTGTAATTGGGCATTTATAAGTAGTTGTAACTTTGCAGGAACTGCAACTAATTCACGTGACGAAAACGCAATTCTATTCCATATTCGATAAGTTTCGTCTTTTACAAAAGGGTCCTCGTCGCAACAACTGGTTTGAAGACGGCTCTTCAAACCAGTTGCGACGACAACCGTTTTCGTCGTCGGAAAAACGGTTGCGTTTCGTCCACCACTAACTTTTTGACATTACCATTAGCTCGTCAATGACGTTTCATTACACCTTAATCTACTAGTACTCAAATGTGAAACATTTATTAGAATATATATTCATAATAATACTATATAGGTATTCACAAAGATTGTTTTCATTAACTGTGTGTAATTTAACCAAACATATATTAAAATCCGTCTATAGTAAATTAATACATATTATTTTTTAAATTAAATAACTGTTTTAGTTCCGTGTGTGCGTACTAAGTAACGCAGATGGTCGCGATTAAAACAGGAAATACGTCTTGGGTTTTTAAATTCCTTTTTATCGCTAACTTATTATCCGCAAGTGTAACAGAATAATAGCTAAGCAACAAAGGGTCATAATTTATTGTGATATTTTTGACTAAGTTACATTTCTGGTACGGTGGTGAAGGGTGGGGGAGGATCTGGCATTGTCATTTATTTCCACCGAGAAGCTGCAATGCAGCGAGGTGCTACGGCCTTCTCCCTCTCCGTTGGGAAGATACATCATCATCATTTCAGCAAAAACTCGCCCACTGCTGGACATAGGCCTCCCCCAGTTTGGGGGGATTGGCCATAATCGCTACGCTTAGCAAGTTGGCGATCGCAGTGTGGCTGTAAAATGCATAGAGCACGCAGCTGCTCATTCTCTAGTAAGTCGCCTTAGTCGCCTCTTATGATACCCACGAGAAGAAGTAGGATGGTGCTATTCTTTACGTCCACACGGTTGGGAAGATTATAGGCAGATTATAACAGCAACGATTGCCTAGGTCGGTTCGTAGATGGGTGACCGTGTAATACAGACCGAGATCCCTCCGTGTTTCGGAAGGCGCGTGAAGCCGTTGGTCCCGGGAGTCATTTGTAGATCTTTGGCAGTCGATACGGAGAGCTCAAAGAATCGCCGTTATGAAATTTAATTTATTTTATATTCGAATACTTTTACATGAAAGTTTCACACATTATGATAGATAGTACTACCATTATTCATCTGAACTAAAATTTTAAAGCTCTAAGAAACCAAGGACATCAAATAACTGGGTAACTAAATTCCCTCACATAGTTGAGCGCAATCTATTTTGGTTGTGACAAAATAATTGAAATGTCACATGTGAGAACGTAGCTCCGTAGAACCGTAGCAACGTAGCACCGTAGCACCTTAGCTCCGCAGCGGTCGTAGCCCGTAGCACTTAGAGAAATTGCTATCTTAACCGCTACACTAAACGTTCCTTTATGAATTTTATATTTAGCATACAAAGCGAACATTTAACTTCCTATTACGTTTTCAATTTAAATGTCTCACTTCTGAACTATAAATTACTTTGTTACTACATTATGACTTGAAGAAGTGTAGCTTTAATTTAAAAGTTATCAGATACAGTATGTCTTTTCCGAATCTCTGCTTCATTTTGTACCTAGTATTTTCCTATTGGCTAACGGTCGATCGATCAGGTTAAGCTACGCTATGCCACGAATGATCCTTAAATGAGTGACTATCTTTACATACCAAGACCCTTCCGTACCTCGGAAGGACGCTAAGTCGTTGGTCCCGGCTGTCAATCGTGCATCTATGATAGTCGTTAAGGGACGTTAGGTGCTCATATAAAATACTGGTGTTCGGCTGCATTTGGTTAGACTGGCAGACGACCCCAATATAGTTGGGAAAGGTTTTGCAGATGATGATGATATGGGTGATTGGAAGATGGGTGCAAAGCTTTAAGGCGAAGATAGTACAGACAATTTAGAACCATTTAAGCCATGGTCTTAGACGAAGTCTTACCAAATATTTTTAACCAAATTTTTAAGTTTTTTTTTTCGGAAATTCTCAATATTTCATGTAAACTGCATAATTATGGCCAAATTGAATGATAAATGAATTCATTTTTTATTTATTTAATTAAAGTAATGTGTAAGCAATCAAGCAAAACATGTTTTAGGCTTCTGTGTCATTAGACATTTTTTTACAGACATTTAAAGCTCAGAAAAAATAAAAAAATTGTACAATACGTCTTTTAAACCTTATTAAAAAAAACGGAGGGTGCTTTTTTTGTTCAAACCTTTTTGAAGACATGCTTGATAATCGTTCTTTCTTTTGAGGTATCATTTATGCGGATATCTTACAAATTATTGAAATTAGGGCCTACAAATCAAATTGAGGGAGAATTTTTTTATTTTAGGCAGACTAATTAAAACAACATTTGAATTAAAATTATTTATTTTTCATGTTCAAAATGACGGCCGTGATTCCTAATACAAGCACGGCCCCGTCTTCTAACTTCTGTAGTCGTTATTTTCAACATCATCTCCTGCTTCATTGTATCAAACGCTGAATTTATTCTTTGTATCAATTCTTCTCTAGTGTTTATTTCTATGTTGTTATACACCAGTTCCTTGGCCCGGCCCCACACGAAAAAGTCCAACGGGGTCAGATCTGGGGAGCGAGCGGGCCAAGGGATGGGTCCATCCCTGCCGATCCAGCTATCAGGAAAGCAATTGTTGAGGTGTTCCCTTACATTTAAAGTCCAATGCGCTGGACAGCCGTCTTGCTGAAAGATGACTGTTCGCTCTCTTTCGAAGATCGGGACACCTGATTCCTCTACCAGCAGTGGTAAATCAATTTGCAGAAATTGCAAATAATTTTCGCCATTCAATGGATCAGGCAAAAAGTGGGGCCCAATCAATGTTCTGCCAATTATTCCAGCCCATACATTCACAGAGAATTTCATCTGAAATGACACCTGCTTCTTAAAATGTGGATTGTTGTCTGCGTCGGCCCATTCATGGATGTTGTGAAAGTTTGTAATACCTTCCCTTGAAAATTTACTTTCATCCGTCCACAAGATTGATTTCAGAAACCACGCATCTTCGATGTCTGTGTTGAGGAGGAAACGGCAGAACTGAATTCTTCTTTAAGGATCTTGCTCTACTAGACCTTGCACACTCCTGCCATGGAACGGATACTTATCATTTTGGTGCATTGTATGCCACACCATCCATTGAGAAATTTTTAAATTTCGAGCTACTGCTCTAGTACTGGTAGTAGGATCCGCTTGAAATGCTGCTAAAATGTCTTCGTCGACGGCAGTTTCGTGTCTGCCCGGGTTGACTCCAGGTTTCACGCGGTGAAACCCATCTTGGGCAAGACGACGAAACATGTTGTAAAACACTCGGACATTCGGTATCCTGCGATTCGGATAGCGCTCTTGATACATCCGTCGCGCCAAAGATCCATTGCCGTCTGCTCTACCGTACATAAATACGATATCCGCATATTCTTGATTGGAAAAAGTAGCCATAGTCACTTAACAATTAAGAAAAACGGCGTAGGAGCGCACTAAATGTCAACTCAACACAATTAAGTCAAAAATCAACACGTGCAGGAGCGCGAGGCTACGACTGGACACGGTGAAACAAAAAGTTCAAAACTAACGCAAACAACACGTGCAGGAACGCAAAGGGCTACAACTGAACACGGTAAATTGTGAAACAACACGACAACGTCCACTCACAAGGGCAGTAGTTTGACTAATAAGTAAAAGATGTAACGGCTTCATCACAGACCGACTGACCCTGACTAAAGAAAAACGACTTTGTTGCCTCAGAAACTAAGACCATTTTGCTGTAAAAACCAACTCTTATCGCTTTTTGCTATTCATTGGGCGTTCTACCTGGAAATGCCGTCGCACCGCGCTCGGTGGCCATTGTTTAGAGAATCCCCTCAATGGGTTCCCCTCAATTGGTTCCTGCATGTGCCAAAAATTCTTAGAATTGAACAATGTTATCATTTCGAGCACATAAAGTATTCTTTTAAGCAAAAATTTTGTGTTTTGTTAGACTGCCTAAAATTTAAAATTTCTCCCTCGAATTGGTTTGTAGGTCCTAATTTCAATAATTTGTAAGATATCCGCATAAATGATACCTCAAAAGAAAGAGCGATTATCAAGCATGTCTTCAAAAAGGTTTGAACAAAAAAAGCACCCTCCGTTTTTTTTTTTAATAAGTTTTAAAAGACGTATTGTACATTTTTTTTATTTTTTCTGAGCTTTAAATATCTGTAAAAAAATGTCTAATGACACAGAAGCCTAAAACATGTTTTGCTTGGTTGCTTACACATTACTTTAATTAAATAAATAAAAAATTAATTCATTTATCATTCAATTTGGCCATAATTATACAGTTTACATTAAATTTTGAGAATTTCCGAAAAAAACCAAAAAAATTTGGTTAAAAAAATTTGGTAAGACTTCGTCTAAGACAACCATGGCTTAAATGGTTCTAAATTGTCTATACTGTATTCACCTTAAAGCTTTGCACCCATCTTCCAAACACCCTGTATGTTACACATTGTTCTTCAATTATCACAATCAATACTACGTTAAAATTACCTTAATCATTGCACTTGCTTTTGTTACAACACCTAACGAGAGAACATTTGTATGAGCGGCACCATATTTATTGAAAGTTTGGCTTAATTTTAAACTGCACTACAGACTGAATTTTTACATAACGTAACATTAAGCCGGTGTTCTCTAAAGAGTTAGACAGGTGCACCTATGGTACCTACAAAACACCCACAATTTGCTAGACATGTTTAAGTCCCTTTTAATTGGGGGCGAGCCTTTTGCCACTAACCGGGCACAAATCCACATTCCGGGCTGCTACTACGAAGTTTTAAAAGTAAAACTTGTTTTTTTTACCAACTTGCCCAAACCGGGAATCAAACCCAAGACCTCAGACCCAAGGCTCAGCAGTAGCCTATGCAACCTTAGGCAGTCTACATTTTTCTCCTCAATAAAGTGAATTTAACCTACCTCAACAAAGTGATACCGTAGAAGCTACGTTTTTTTAATGTAGTTACCGGTCACTTACTAGGTAATACTGCAGGCTTTTAAAACAACCCCCATACGCTCGTGGAGTAAATTACGTTTGTGGTGTATTGTTGGAAAACTGGTATGTAAGGTAAAACTTATAAAGTGGATGCAGGGTGGTAGGAACATTTTGCGAGGATTTAACAAGTATTCAGTTAATGATTATGAACCTATTTTGTCACATTTCGACGGACATAAAAAAAATGCTGTTCCATACATTTTGACTGCGTAGGTATTGCACTCTTCCATGAAACAGTTGTATTTTTATTTATACGCTAAGGGGCCTAAATAAAGATACAACTGTTTCATGGAGCCACCCAGAGCGGAAGACGTCATTTGATGATTTCCCACCAAAAAAGCAAAAGGGGGCCTAGAGCATGTCCTAATAGCATGGTTATAGCTTACGCTTCAATGTCTCGGTCACCTTATATTGACTGTATTTGATCAGAGGGACAAAACCCGTCATTTTAAGAACGTTCACAGTTGGAGATTAGTCTCAATCTGTCAAAAATACCTCGAGTTTCCATACATTTTTTTGACAAGTGTTTGACACTTGAGTGTCGCCGAGATGAGACTGCGGCTAGCCTTTATTAACCCTTTTTTTTATTATGAGAATTGGCCATCTTATCACGACCCAGATACAAAAGAATCAAGTTCATCAACCTTTATATCAGTATGCACCAAAAGGTAAGAAGCACGAACCTTTCCGAAAGGTATCAAGAAAAAAGCAATTGTTTGAGTCAAAGAAAAGGGAATTCCACAACACCACAAAGGGACAGGTATTTGATCATTGCAACCGCTGTTTTCTATTTCTTTCCCTGGGGAAAAATACCTGGAAATCCGCAAAAAAGTTTGTATTACCAACAAGGTGTTTCTTTCAGTCCCTAAAACGTCCACTTGACTGGACATTTGGCATGTCGAATTTTCAATATACAGTTTAAAAAAAGATAATATTTGTTCCATATTGTGCCGGTCGTAAATAATAGCACTATCCCATTACTTCCCGTGGGTGTAGTAAGAGGCGACTAAAGGACTTACTAGAGAATGGCCAGCAGCGTTCTCTATGCATTTAGCCACCATACTGCGATCGCCAATCCGCCTGCCAAGCGTGGCGATTATGGTAAACCCCCTCAAATTGCAGAGGCCGTTGTCCAACAGTGGGCGTCTTTTGGCTGAAATGATGAGTGATGAATATTTGTGAGTTTGTTCGTAGCGCAACTTTGGAAGTACTGATGTGCTTCTGAAAATCCTTTCACTAATGAGAAGCTACATATTCGTGGGCAGAAACTAGTACTAGATATGGCTATTAATAAGTGAAGAACTTGCGTGCGTTGTACGCTCGACGATGTTTTAGAAAAGGTTCTTATGATCTTTTAGAGCAGTGGTGGCCCATTGGTAACGGCCGAGACTTACGAGTAGTAGGTCGTGAGTTCAAACCCAAGCAGGCGCTTTACTTTGAGTAAATTATTTCATCACCACTGCTCCCAAAACGGTGAAAGAAAACATCGTGAGGAAACCGGCATGTCTTTTTTTTTTTTTTTTTTTCAGGATGGGAAATCATCAAATGACTTCTCCCGCTCTGGGCGGAGCGGGAGGGCGTGTCAGACTTTTACTGACTAAAACCCACCCGTGTTCCATCAGTTGCCCATGTGCCAGGGTCACGGTATCTCTTTCGAAGAATCACGCGACCCCGGCAGGCATCGGTCCTAGTAGACCCCTACACTGCTGCTGACATCTCTTTGAGGCGCGCGTGGAACACTGCGCGCCGTCGACCCGAGCTTGGTCCTTACCGGGCGGCGAGCTACCCATTGCTCGTCACCCGCAAGCTCGCGCCTACGGTGGCCGGGAGTCCGCTATTGACTCCCGACGCCCGGGGCGTCTCCTCCTGCGGCGGCTAGGGACGTGAGGGCGCAGAAGCTGCCACTCCCTCACGCGCCCCGCCTCCTCCTTCGCGAGCATTACTGCTTCGCAGAAGGAGGTGACGGCTTCCCATTCCCTCTCGCTCCGTACCATGGCTCGCACCAGGGCCGGACGCGAGAGGTCGCCGCCGCCGATCGCCTCCACGAGGACACGGCGGTGCTCCGCCCAGGCAGGGCACACCTCCACCGTATGCTCCACCGTGTCCTCCAGACGATCCTCGCAATGGAAACAAACGTATCCTCCCGCTTTATCCTGAACAGGAACCCACCGAAGCACCCATGCCCGGTGAGAACCTGCGTCAGGCGGAAGGTGAGGACGCCGTGGCGCCTCTCTATCCACTCCTCAAAGAGGGGACTTACCGCCGCAATTGTGGCGTGCCCAGCACTGGGTTGCGACAATCGTACCCGCCATGTCGCCATGAGATCACACCGGAGCTCTGTCCGCCGTGCCGCGATTTGTCGCGGCAGCGGAGTTTCGCCCCGGAACCGGCATGTCTTAGAACCAAAAATTCTAAGACATGTGACATCTACCAACCCGCACTGGGCCCGCGAGGTGGATCATGGCCCACTCCCTCTCACTGAGAGGAGGCCTGTGTCCCAGCAGTGGGAACATTATAGGCTGCTGCTGATGATGATCTATGGTCTGAAACAATAACAGCAACAGCTAACAGCTTTGGACTCGCCTATAAAATCGATTTAGATATTTTCTATTTCACACTTCCTGCACCTAGGTACCTAGGTTAGGCAGAACCTTGCGGCTCTCCGCAAGAGATAATGTTATGTTTATTAATATTTCTCTCCTTTACCTTATATTGGAAAAAAACAGGCTAACTAGATAAAAACAGACTTAAATTGGTATTTTGATACTTGTTTTTTCAGAAATCCGTGATTTCTGAGTAAAAAACAGTACAGCTAGAAATACAATACTCTAATAACAAACATTTCCGAGAAACTACACTCGAGAGCAATGAATCCGGGTCACTTAAAGAATGTTAAAAATCTCGGAAACTAAAAATGATAGGTTAATGCAATAAATTGTATTTAATAGACAATGTAATACTCCTTAAACGAAAGTAAAAAAAATATGAGTCACCATACATTTTATTAACACAAAATTACATAAAGAAAAAAACTGCTGATCTCTCCTTAAAACAAAAATAGGAAACATGAAATTTTTGAACTTTATTACGATTTTCTTGAATTTTAATACTTCGTATTGCCTCCTCGTGCTTCCATTACTGCGTTTACGCGGTTTGGCATGCTGTACACCAAGTTCCTTATACGGTTTTGGGGAATATTCTCCCATTCCTCTGTGAGAGCAATTTTGAGCTCACGAAGCGTGATTGGGGGAGGGTTTCGTTGTTTTACGCATCTGCCTAGCTCGTCCCAAGCATGCTCGATCGGGTTGATATCCGGGCTGCGCGCTGGCCACTCCATACGAGTAATGTTCATCTCTTGAAGGTAGTCATTCACAATCCTACCTGTATGAGGTCGGGCATTGTCATGCATAAATATAGCATCCTCACCTAAATTGACCATAAATGGACCAACGTGATCATTGAGGATTTCTTCCACATATCTTACGCTAGTTAAAGAGCCGTTTTCTATGATCACCAGCTCTGTGCGACTTTCAGAAGAAATTCCGGCCCACACAAGTACAGACCCACCACCGTAGGCTACTTTTTCTTCGATGCATGCTTGCTTGAATCTTTCCCCTGGTCTTCGATACACTCTGTGTCTTCCATCGTGCTTGTAGAGCATAAATTTTGATTCGTCGGAGAACATAACTTTTGACCAATCTTCAATACTCCAATTTACGTGGCTCTGGGCATATCTTAGTCTTGAAATACGATGCCCACGCTCCAGTTTAGGGCCGTTTGCAGGTCTAAGGGGTTTTAAGTTAGATTCAGCAAGCCGACGTCTTACTGTCCATGCACTTGGGTTACTTCCTCCGAGGCGTCGAAACTGATTTGTGAGTTCAGTTCCTGTGAGAAAGCGATTTCGAAGCATGGTGTTCACCAAGTATCGGTCTTCTCGTGCTGTGGTACACCTGGTTCTGCCCGTTCCTGGTCTGCGTAGGTTAGAACCAGTTTCTTCGTAACGTCGGAGAACTCTTTGTACTGTTGACAGCGACACACCGACAGTCCAGGCTGTATCGCGCTGACTCCGGCCGGTTTCCAGCATTGTAAGTATTCTGGTGCATTCTTCAGGCGTAAGCGACATAATTTCAGCTTGAATAATGAATATAGAGCACTATCAACATGGTTTATGTACCCACATAAATGACAGATTACAAACAAAAGCAAAACCAAATGCTGTAATTTCGTAGTTCCATCTTCGAAAGTGGCCCTTTTTCAAATTTGATTTTTTTATGATATAACTTTACAATAACTAAGAAGTTTTAATACCTTCATTTAAGGAGTATTACATTGTCTATTAAATACAATTTATTGCATTAACCTAGCATTTTTAGTTTCCGAGAGTTTTAGGATTCTTTAAGTGACCCGGATTCATTGCTCTCGAGTGTATTATGAGACAATTCATAGGAATTTATAATATATATAGGAATAACTAGCTACTTCCCGCGACTTTGTTCGCGTCAAATTTTCGCTCCCCTTCCCATCGCATCGAATTGCCTGCCAGTTTTCGTCCATTTTTCGTCAACACTGAAAAAGTTTCAATTTAACAGTACAATCCCCATCTGAAAAAAGTTTCAATTTGACAGCAAAATCCCCATTAAAAAAATGATCCGCCATTTATTGAATTCATTTGTTACAAAAAATGCGATAAATGAAGAACCGCTCGACCGATTTTGTGCAAACTTCACATAAATCATCTACTAAATAGTCCGAACAAAGCCTAAACATTTGGTTTGGATAGGTGAGGCAGTTCTTGAGTTATAAAATTACAACGAAAAGTGGCATTGATTTTTATATATATAGATTGGACCTATTTACTCAATATTATGCTAACAGGCAACAATATCATATTTATTAGGAAAACAATGCCAGCTACTTTACTGACCCCGGATCTTTTTTGTAACGAGATTGTGAGGTCACGGGAAAACTGATAAGAATAAAAGTTAATGCAATACGGGTCCTATGTTATTTACGATATAGCATATTATTATTGTTTGTGTATCAATATTTAACCGGGCAAAATGAAATAACATGGCTACCTATCTATTTTCAACTGACTTCATAAAGGAAGAGGTTCTCCATTTGACTAGATTTTCTTGTAGTTATATATTATGTGTAACGCGATACTCCGGCTATTGTAAATCGATTTAGGATGTTTTTAATGGATAAGGCATGCGTCAGGGTGGGTTCTTATAAATCTTACACCTTTAAACAAGCATTTCTTGTATATATATATACTAGCTTCTGCCCGCGACTTCGTCCGCGTTAAATTTCTTATACCCCGACCCTTCCCGTCGCGTCGAATCGCCTACCCGTGCGAATTTCCACGTTTTTGCAACATTTTTCATTACTGCTCCGCTCCTCTTCGTTATAGCATGATGTTATATAGCCTATAGCCTTCCTCGATAAATAGGCTACCCAACACAAAAAGATTTTTTTCATTCGGACCAGTAGTTCCTGAGATCAGCGCGTTCAATCAAACAAACAAACAAACAAACTCCTCAGCTTTATAATATTAGTATAAATATACCCTGAATCTCGGAAACGGCTCCAACGATTTTCTTGAAATTTTATTTACAAGGGGTTTCGGGGGCGATAAATCGATCTGGCTAGGATTCATTTTTATAAAATTTCGTTTTATTCATGTTTTCACTGACCAACTTTATCGATAATCAACTTAAACATAAACTTATTATTTTAAACACAATTTACCAAAAAATACCGAGCAAAGCTCGGTCAACCAGATATTGTTATTTAATTTGCTTAAATATTTTTTGAGTTAGCTTCAGTAATACGTTTTAGTATATAATGATGATATTTTTTTAGATTACATGTTGTGATATACGAATAAGTGTGGGGACAGCACAACTAAAACTCAAAAGTTAAAAATAAACTACTTTTTACAAAAAGAAAACAAACGACTTAAAAAAAAAAACACTGTATGGTCTGATTGGTCAGCCTACAATGTTCCCACTAGGACCAGTGCGGGTTAGAATTTTTTGTTGGTGTGTGCCAGCTGCCATTTAATGGTAAATATATAGTTTTATACAATACCTAATTTATAATAATGGCCTTATTTTTGCTCTAATGTCACACACATGGCTCTTGTACTAGACGTTCCTGTAGTACAAGAGCCAGTCCTTCAATTTACAAGGTATATGATAGAAGCGTAAGAGACAAAAATAAAATAGATTACAGTTATGGCATGGTTTGATAGGTTGGTTTACATAGCAAGCGCGACTGCTGAGCATGAGGTCTTGGGTTCGATTCCCAGGTCGGGCAAAGTGTTATTGGGTTTTTCCATTTGGAATTTCTTAGTAACAGGTCGGAGCTCGGAAGTTAGCGGTGTGATAACCTAGTGCCTCGGAAAACACGTTAAACCGTTGGTCCTACGCCTGATCTCTCTCCGGTCGTGTCGGATTGCCGTCCCATCGGACTATGAGAGTGAGGGAACAGTGATTGCTCCTGTATCTGTGCACAGACTTGAGATGGCTAGTGTCTGTTGAGATTGGCCGCCATGACCGCAATTTGGTCTGGAGGAGTAAAATTTACAAGAGAAAAAATCCATACTAATATTATAAATGCGAAAGTGTGTTTGTCTGTTTGTGACGAATTGACGTGTGGAGATAGTTGCAGGGATGGAGAGTGACATAGGCTTTTTGTCTCTTTCTAACCCCCACTTCCCTAAAATGGGGGGTGGAACGCGCTAATCTCAGGAACTACTGGTTCGAATTGAAAAAATATTTTTGAGTCGGGTAGCCAATTTATTGAGGACGGCTATAGGCTATATAACGCTACGACCAAAAGGAGCGGAGCAGCAACGAAAACTGGATGAAAACTGGCAGGCTACGATGCGACGGGAAGGGTCAGGGGAGCAAATATTTGACGCAGACGAAGTCGCGGGCAGAAGCTAGTAGTAAATAAAATTAACACTGCAAACTTTGGAGAGAGTGAGGTGTGTATTTCTGTATGTGAAGTGTGTGGGTGTGAGGTGTGTGGGTGTAGGGTGGTAGGTGAATGTGACAGGTTATCAATACGCTGCTGAATAGATATGTTTTCCTCATAATCGTAATTGTAGAGTCAGTGAATAATTGATTTTATGAGTTGATAGTTGTTTAAATGTAATTGTGTTTTGATATTTTATTGGCTGATAATGGTGTAAAGATGTAGGGTAAAGTAGTAGTAATGTTTGATCGCGAATACGGTTTTTGTAACCTTCAACTTGGACCTATTAATCCACATACAATATCTACATGTATTGTATTCTATTATCCAAAATGAATTTAAGAAAGAATTAGAAGTTTTAGTAAAATTGCTTACCTATGATTCAACAGAATTTTTTTACCATCTTGTAAAATACACTCACTCAATACACAGAACCCAACACACCTCACTCTCTCCTATACAACAATAGTTACACACACAGGCATTTATCCCAAAATTTATTAATTTATAAATTTTCTGCTCTTTAAATTGTATTTAACATACCTTTTTTATGTATTAAATTAGTCTTGGAACAACCAATCCTTTCACTAGGAGTCGGGCGTTGGTAGCTGCGCAACAGTTTAAATTGTTTTATCTATGTATGTTTTTTTTTCCAATAAACGATTATTACTTATGTGAGATTGGCAGGCTCTGGATGGTGTATCGAAAGCCTATTGAATGTAACCTGTTGTGTTGGTATTTCAGTGAACCAACCACAACAATTAACACGAGTTTCACAGCAATTTAGTAAACATTTGTGTTGACGTATAGGTACTGTGTTTGAGATGAAACCTCCAATCGTGTAAACAAAGATGTGTTTATGGAAAATCAACGTTAATTCTCACACATAACGTTTAATTTGCTCTAAATAAAATAACAATTCTTATTAAAATGTTTTGTTTTTCTACCGTACTTACCCATTAGTCATTTTGAAATAAACTTAGATTACACTAGCATAAAGTTCGTTTATGTGGATTTAGCATCAATTAGAAACAAGGATGTTTTAGGTACATTTATTTTTTGTGTTATGTTATCACGCGCTTCTCTTCGCTTCTGCGCGCTTCGTAAGCGTAACATATGAAACCGAAGCCGATTCCTGAGAACCAAAAACACCGTAGGGAATTCTTAGAAAACTTGTAATGTTTTCGTTCATAAGAACACAAGCAAAGGCCGATTCAGAAAGACTGAGCGAGAGAGCAATAGGGATCACTTGAAAAGAGACTCACTTTTACAGATAATATCCCCTACATGCTGAGTATGTTAGATAGAAGGTGTTTTTGAGAGGAGTGAATATGGAAAATTCTAAAAATATTATCACCTTAGTCATGTATTTTTCCACTGCAAAACAAAGGCCTCTCGAGCTACTGATATTTCACTTCGTCATCTTTCACACTATTTGTCTTTGAGTCTAAGGGCTGATAAATTGGTCCTTTATAGTTGGTAGCAATAGATTTTTCATCCCAGAGGCTGATCTGCCATTTCAAGTCTTTTGTGTTTGCTTTTTTGTATAGGAGTAAGATGTAACACATGTTAAATTATTATTTGGGTTTTATTATCTGGGTTTAAAAAACGAAGTGCACTTTATAAGAACAGTGGAGTCATTGCGTTACACACTAACAGTATCAATGGCTTTCATTTTGACAGTTCAACAACATTCATTGCGTTAGTTACGTTGTTCAGCTAACAAATTTTTATTTATTTATTTAAGGACAACCAACAAAACTTACACTAAAATACATGTAATAAAGCACTTATATTCGACATGATATAGCGTAACCTTAATTAAACGCTGCCACGGCATGCATTAAACTTAGAAGTAGTTATAAACAGATGAAACTTATTTATATTAATCATTGTTACAAAGATTCGTCATCTAAATACAAATGACTATGTTCGATTGATGTAATAAATTTTGTTTGATTTTGTGCCAACCATTCAAAAAAAGTTACAATATTTAAAATACAATAAAAATAACAAAGCAGTCTATAGCCTGGTGTAAGTGAAAAGGCCAAAAGAAAGAAACACAATTTTTTTTAAATTTTTTCCTCATTTTTTTTTTCGAACATATGTAGCTATGTATTAGCAACATCCTTCAAAATGATTCAGATTGTAGGTGATAGGGTGTAAAGGCTCGTGCAGACAAGCGTGACGCGACGGTCGCGCGCGATTCGGCGATTTATATCCGTAGAACAATTTATATGAAAACGCGCGCGACACTAAACACAGGGGCGATCTGTCGCGCCGTGAAACTGCACGCACGCACTGCACGAGCTTTATCGCCAGGAGGATTATATATTTCTCCATTTTCAATATAAACTACAGATAATTAATAAATACCTAAATTTTAAACTACTAATATAGCCTATCGGATAATTGTTGAAGGAACTGTAATGGCTATAGTTGTGTACGAAGTTCTCAAGTTTATGATAGTTTGTTAGTTGAAACCTCGAATTCTAAGTTACGTAGCTGTTCGGAAGGAAACAATTTAAAGTGT
The DNA here is from genome assembly GCA_932294355.1 of Aporophyla lueneburgensis. Classification (NCBI taxonomy): domain Eukaryota; kingdom Metazoa; phylum Arthropoda; class Insecta; order Lepidoptera; family Noctuidae; genus Aporophyla; species Aporophyla lueneburgensis. The sequence continues at coordinate 12,434,310 of OW028738.1, read as the reverse complement.
TATACTTTGAAACTGATAGCGAGGTAGTATGTTGGTAGGTTATTAACAGACGAGGTAGAAACATTTTTCTGAATGTCTGTAATCGGTGTATTGAAAGATACAAGATACAAGATACAAGATATTTATTTTGCTAAAACATGAGTATAGACGTAAATGCAAGATGTTACATAGAAGTTCGTTTGAATCACTGTCATGTTTTGCCTTGATGGCGTACAAAATATTATTGATCAAGAAGATCTGAATCATCACAGTTATCCATGCATTCCTTATAATAAATGGTACAAAAAATTCTGAACTGCAAATGTCAAATGGTATGTAACATAAATAATCATAATCATGGTCAAAATAATAAGTTAATGTTATGATCAAGAACAATAATAATACAAATATGTCAAAGTTCCTTCCTTAAATAATAATGAAAATAGTCCATGTTTCATATACAAGTCAGGGTTATGTTATTCTATCAGTCAAAAATTCGTTAGTGTTGAAAGTGAGAAATATTGTAGTCTTGGTAGGTTTAAAGAGGAAGAGATTTTTTGATTGCCTCGTTGGTCCAGTGGTCGCCAGCACTACTTCCGAGAATGAGGTCCAGGGTTCGATTTCCCGATAGGGGAACGTTTTATTGGATTTCGTCATCTGGAATTTCTCAGTAGCTGTCCGTGGTCTGGATTTAGGCCCGGTTCATGGCAGTAGACTGGCCGCTATATAAGTGAGTGTACTTATAAGTGCACCGCTGTTTAACTCTTTATACCTACTATGAAAATACTTTCCATCAGATTGACTACCCGCAGTGTCGCCTAAAAATAGATCCAGTTGGAATTATTTGCAAACACTTTAATAAATGGCTCAGCTCCCAATTCACTACAAAACGGGAATGAAAGGCAATTGACGTCTTCAATGATTAAGACAATAGGGGTTTAAAATAAAAGCAATCTAAAGGTCGTATTGTTGTCCCATTGCAAATCATATTGTTACGAGCTGGGGTTCGGGATAAATTAATTTAAACCAATTTACCAAAACACACAACACAGTTTAATTAAATAAACACAAATATCGCAACTAAAAGAAACGTCACTTGGAATCACTTGTTTAGCTTGTACTGTATCACTCGAATCGTATTCGCTCACTTCCGAAATCGAACTGCCTGTCGGCCCGACAATCCGCTATTTATATCCCGAGCAGAACATTCTCGAACATTCGACACTGCCACAGCGTAGAAGCTTCTAATAACTTCCATTGAACTGTTTAATCCCACTATTCGACAATAGATGGCAGTAGCGTCTACGTACAATTTCGTGTAGTACTTGCTACTCAATAACAGATGGCGTTAGCGTGTCATTTCCAGTAGTTTCTAACACTGCTCCGACCTTAGATGGAATTAGCGTGATGTTTCTAGACTTTTCGATTTACGTCACACTGCCCCTTTCCGAGACGGAGTTAGCGTGATGTTTCTAGACTTTACGATCTACGTAACACTGCCCCCTCCTTAGACATGCTCGTCCCGAGCATCATTATTCCCGTAGTATCGTGCCAATCCATCTACATGAACAATTTTAGACGCAGTTCGCATATCCTTTTACCGCCGCACAACTGGTGCATTTGCGACACCAATCCTCAACATCCTGTCGATAGTGGATCCAGTAGAACCGTTCTCTGATCTTCAATAGAGTCCTTTTTACATCCCTATGTCCTCCTGAATAACCGCTGTGGTAGTACTGTAGAACATCTGGTACCTTTGCTTTCGGGACGACCATTTGCAAGTGACAGCTATCCCCTCGACCATTTTCCTTTTTGCGGCACAAGACACCATCCTGGAGCATCAAGCTCTCCCACTGTGCCCAATAATTCTTTGTGGTGGTACTCATCGCTGCAACATCACACCATTTCGGTTTGGGAGCATCAGCTTTAATCCACTCGAGAATTGGCCTGATATCTGTATCACGCTGCTGGGCATGCCGTAGGGTTTCCTTCCATTTGTCACGAAGGTCCGATCTTAGCACCCTAACAGGAACTACTTCCTTAGCTTCCTGTCTGACACAATGTTTGTACTGTTCAGGAGAAGGTCTTCTTGATAAAGCGTCCGCGTTACCGTGGGATATGCCGTCATTGGCCTGTGACATCGAAATCCTTGGGGCTCTATTAACACCAACCAATACTCGCCCCGCACACTTATCACTTACTAATTTCTCTTGATGCTGCGCTGTGATATCGGACACCTTTCTAACCTGGGTGTGATATTCGCTGGCAGTGTTTCGCTTCGGGCAATTTGACCGGAGGTGGCCCTTTTCTCCACAAGTGTAACATCTAGGGCTGTACCTAATACGGTCACGAGCAGGTGACTCCACAACCTCTCTGAAGCGATGGGCTCGATGATCATGCCTCACTGCTTCCACCTCCAACGCGTGGGCCAAGGCGTCCTTCAGCTTCTCATGGTGCCCAAGTCTCACAGCAGCTCTTACTTCCAGATCCCGTATGCCATCTATAAATACTTGAGTCAAAGTCCCTTCGATGAGTGCAGGCGCAGACCGATACGCCTTTCGGACCAACTTTTCAATTTCCAGGGCCCACTGCTGCAGATTTTCACCACTGCGCTGCACATGATCCCTCAACTGGGCGCGAAATACGTGCTCTAGGTGTGCGTCACCGTATCTGGATTCTAACGCCTCAACCAGCTGCTCGTAGGTAACATTTTTGCCGAGAGCCTCTAACACAGTTAAAGCCTGGTCACGAAGGGCCAAAGTAAGCGCGGTCATGGCCTGTCCTTTTGTCCAACCATTTGCATCCATAACGGCTTCAAACTGGATTTTGTATGCCGACCAGGAAGATGTTCCATCGAAGGTTGGCACTTTAAATCCACACGCGGAAGGTGCAGCAACTACAGAAGCCTTAATCCCGTCTCCAGTCTTCCGATTTTCCAGCGCTTTTTTTATATCAGCCACCTGGATTTCGACCTGGGAGATACGATTTTCGTGTAGCTGAACCTTGTCCTTCATGGCTTTGATCTCTTTGCAAAATATCGCATGTAGATCTTTCAAAAGGAGAACCTGCTCCTCTTTATCACGCTGAAGCTGCTCTTGCAGGCGGCGGGTCTGTTCTTCCTGTCGACGGGCCTGTTCTTCCTGCCGGCGAGCTTGCTCCTCTTTGTCCTGCTGCAGCTGTTCCTGTAGGCGGCGGGCCTGTTCTTCCTGTCGGCGAGCTTGCTCCTCTTTGTCCTGCTGCAGCTGTTCCTGTAGGCGGCGGGCCTGTTCTTGCAGCATCGCCATTAGCGCAGAAAGATCCATGGCTGGTGATGCTGTAGGAACACCAGACGCTTGGGAGACTGGCTCTGTCGTTGGCTGATTACCCCCAGGTGTCTGTCTAGAAGTTCCTTCAAACCGCCTCTGATCCACCTCCTGCTGGCGCTGACTCCTGGTACGGATACCTTCCGTATCCTCCTTCGGTAAAACTGGCATAATTTATCCCTTACTTCTGACACCAAATGTTACGAGCTGGGGTTCGGGATAAATTAATTTAAACCAATTTACCAAAACACACAACACAGTTTAATTAAATAAACACAAATATCGCAACTACAAGAAACGTCACTTGGAATCACTTGTTTAGCTTGTACTGTATCACTCGAATCGTATTCGCTCACTTCCGAAATCGAACTGCCTGTCGGCCCGACAATCCGCTATTTATATCCCGAGCAGAACATTCTCGAACATTCGACACTGCCACAGCGTAGAAGCTTCTAATAACTTCCATTGAACTGTTTAATCCCACTATTCGACAATAGATGGCAGTAGCGTCTACGTACAATTTCGTGTAGTACTTGCTACTCAATAACAGATGGCGTTAGCGTGTCATTTCCAGTAGTTTCTAACACTGCTCCGACCTTAGATGGAATTAGCGTGATGTTTCTAGACTTTTCGATTTACGTCACACTGCCCCTTTCCGAGACGGAGTTAGCGTGATGTTTCTAGACTTTACGATCTACGTAACAATATCATATTTGAGTTCCCTTTAATGAAAATGTGGGAAAATGACCTTTGTGTACCTAATAATAGTAAATCAGAAATATCCTAAGGCTTGTGAGGAAGATTTTTAAAGTCCCGTGTGGAGCCAGATGTAACAAATAACATCACCCCATTTCTTTTCGTGGGTGTTGTAGAAGACGACTAAGGGAATTACTAGAGAATGAGCAGCAGCATTCTCTATGTATTTTACCACCAGACTGTGATCGCTAACCCGCCGACCAAGCGTTATACAGGGTGATTGGAAGATGGGTGCAAAGCTTTAAGGTGAATATAGTATAGACAATTTAGAACCATTTAAGCCATGGTTGTCTTAGACGAAGTCTTACCAAATTTTTTTAACCAAATTTTTTAGTTTTTTTTCGGTAATTCTCAAAATTTAATGTAAACTGCATAATTATGGCCAAATTGAGTGATAAATGAATTAATTTTTTATTTATTTAATTAAAGTAATGTGTAAGCAACCAAGCAAAACATGTTTTAGGCTTCTGTGTCATTAGACATTTTTTTACAGATATTTAAAGCTCAGAAAAAATAAAAAAATTGTACAATACGTCTTTTAAAACTTATTTAAAAAAAAAACGGAGGGTGCTTTTTTGTTCAAACCTTTTTGAAGACATGCTTGATAATCGTTCTTTCTTTTGAGGTATCATTTATGCGGATATCTTACAAATTATTGAAATTAGGACCTACAAACCAATTCGAGGGATAAATTTTAAATTTTAGGCAGTCTAACAAAACACAAAATTTTTGCTTAAAAGAATACTTTATGTGCTCGAAATGATAACATTGTTCAATTCTAAGAATTTTTGGCACATGCAGGAACCAATTGAGGGGAACCCATTGAGGGGATTCTCTAAACAATGGCCACCGAGCGCGGTGCGACGGCATTTCCAGGTAGAACGCCCAATGAATAGCAAAAAGCGATAAGAGTTGGTTTTTACAGCAAAATGGTCTTAGTTACTGAGGCAACAAAGTCGTTTTTCTGTAGTCAGGGTCAGTCGGTCTGTGATGAAGCCGTTACATCTTTTACTTATTAGTCAAACTACTGCCCTTGTGAGTGGACGTTGTCGTGTTGATTCACAATTTACCGTGTTCAGTTGTAGTCATTTGCGTTCCTGCACGTGTTGTTTGCGTTAGTTTTGAACTTTTTTATTTCACCGTGTCCAGTCGTAGCCTCGCGCTCCTGCACGTGTTGATTTTTGACTTAATTGTGTTGAGTTGACATTTAGTGCGCTCCTACGCCGTTTTTCTTAATTGTTAAGTGACTATGGCTACTTTTTCCAATCAAGAATATGAGGATATCGTATTTATGTACGGTAGAGCAGACGGCAATGGATCTTTGGCACGACGGATGTATCAAGAGCGCTATCCGAATCGCAGGATACCGAATGTCCGAGTGTTTTACAACACGTTTCGTCGTCTTGCCCAAGATGGGTTTCACCGCGTGGAACCTGGAGTCAACCCGGGCAGACACAAAACTGCCGTCGACGAAGACATTTTAGCAGCATTTCAAGTGGATCCTACTACCAGTACTAGAGCAGTAGCTCGAAATTTAAACATTTCTCAATGGAAGGTGTGGCATACAATGCACCAAAATGATAAGTATCCGTTCCATGGCAGGAGTGTGCAAGGTCTAGTAGAGCAAGATCCTCAAAGAAGAATTCAGTTCTGCCGTTTCCTCCTCAACAGAGACATCGAAGATGCGTGGTTTCTGAAATCAATCTTGTGGACGGCTGAAAGTAAATTTTCAAGGGAAGGTATTACAAACTTTCACAACATCCATGAATGGGCCGACGCAGACAACAATCCACATTTTAAGAAGCAGGTGTCATTTCAGATGAAATTCTCTGTGAATGTATGGGCTGGAATAATTGGCAGAACATTGATTGGGCCCCACTTTTTGCCTGATCCATTGAATGGCGAAAATTATTTGCAATTTCTGCAAATTGATTTACCACTGCTGGTAGAGGAGTCAGGTGTCCCGATCTTCGAAAGAGACCGAACAGTCATCTTTCAGCAAGACGGCTGTCCAGCGCATTGGACTTTAAATGTAAGGGAACACCTCAACAATTGCTTTCCTGATAGCTGGATCGGCAGGGATGGACCCATCCCTTGGCCCGCTCGCTCCCCAGATCTGACCCCGTTGGTCTTTTTCGTGTGGGGCCGGGCCAAGGAACTGGTGTATAACAACATAGAAATAAACACTAGAGAAGAATTGATACAAAGAATAAATTCAGCGTTTGAGACAATGAAGCAGGAGATGATGTTGAAAATAACGACTACAGAAGTTAGAAGACGGGGCCGTGCTTGTATTAGGAATCACGGCCGTCATTTAATTCAAATGTTGTTTTAATTAGTCTGCCTAAAATAAAAAATTTCTCCCTCAAATTGTACAAACCAATTTCAATAATTTGTAAGATATCCGCATAAATGATACCTCAAAAGAAAGAGCGATTATCAAGCATGTCTTCAAAAAGGTTTGAACAAAAAAAGCACCCTCCGTTTTTTTTTTAATAAGGTTTAAAAGACGTATTGTACAATTTTTTTATTTTTTCTGAGCTTTAAATGTCTGTAAAAAAAATGTCTAATGACACAGAAGCCTAAAACATGTTTTGCTTGATTGCTTAAACATTACTTTAATTAAATAATTAAATAATAAAAAATGAATTTATTTATCATTCAATTTGGCCATAATTATGCAGTTTACATTAAATTTTGAGAATTTCCGAAAAAAAACTAAAAAATTTGGTTAAAAATATTTGGTAAGACTTCGTCTAAGACAACCATGGCTTAAATGGTTCTAAATTGTCTGTACTATCTTCGCCTTAAAGCTTTGCACCCATCTTCCAATCACCCTGTATATTATGGATCGCTTACCTAATACCTAACCTATCCTTAATATGGAGCAAATAGATAATTTTGTATAAAAGAGGTACTTATGTACCTTTCCAGTTTTTGTCAAGTAGCAAAACCTTATTGGATTCTCGTTGAGAGCATCCAATAATGTTATCAAAATGTGCAATGTGCAATGTGTGTGTGTGTGTTGTTGTTGTCTATAATGTTTCCACTGCTGGTACTCAGGCCTCCGCTGAGTGAGAGGTATTGGTCCGTTACCCACCACACGAGCCCAGCACAGATTGATAGATGTCACATGTCTTCGATTTTTTTTTTTTAAGAAATGCCGATTTCCTCACAATGTTTTCCTTCATTGTTTTGAGAGCAGTGGTGATGACATAATTTACACTAAGTGAAGCGCCTGTCTAGGTTCAAACCTAGACATACAACTCAAAAGTCGCGGCCGGTACCACGGGGCTCTCCTGGACAATTTTTATACATCAAAAAATTTGTTTCCTTGTTACCTTTTCACCAAAATTGGCACACATTTAGAGCTGAGACACGTCCTTGAGAACGATTTAGGATACTTTTAATCCCCCAAAAGTTTGAGTGAAACCGTGGGTAATTTTGTGTAAATCACAAATGTTAGCGGTGAAAGGATGAAGGCGGAGGATAGGGTGTTGTGGCGAAGCATGGGAGAGGCCTATGTCCAGCAGTGTATTGTGATAGGCTGATTTGATTTGTACCGTGTGGTGCCGGACGTAAAGAATAACACCACCCCATTTCTTCCCGTGGGTGTCGTAAAAGGCGACTAAGGGACTTACTAGAGAATGGGCAGCAGCGTTCTCTATGCATTTTACCACCATACTGCGATCGCCAACCCGCCTGCCAAGCGTGGCGATTATGGCAAAACCCCCCATATTGGGGAAGGCCTAAGTCCAGCAGTGGACGTCTTACGGCTGATATGATGATGATGATGATTTGATTTGATACACATGTTAGCATTAGCAAAGACCTGAGGCTCGCCCGGAACGGCGGCGGCGACCTCTCGCGTCCGGCCCTGGTGCGAGCCATGGTACGGAGCGAGAGGGCATGGGAAGCCGTCACCTCCTTCTGCGAAGCAGTAATGCTCGCGAAGAAGGAGGCGGGGCGCGTGAGGGAGTGGCAGTCTCTGCGCCCTCACGTCCCTAGCCACCGTAGAAGGAGATGCCCCGGGCGTCGGGAGTCGATCGCAGACTCCCGGCCACCGTAGGCGCGAGCTTGCGGGCGGCGAGCAATGGGTAGCTCGCCACCCGGTAAGGACCAGGCTCGGGTCGACGGCGTGTAGTTTTCCACGCGCGCCTCAAAGAGATGTCAGCAGCACTGAAGGGGTCTGCTAGGACCGATGCCTGCCGGGGTCGCGAGATAGTTCGAAAGAGATACCGTGACCCTGGCACATAGGCAACTGAAGTAACACGGGCACCACATCAACGCACTTCTTAGCGCGAGAGTTGAAAATTGAACAGCATGCTTTCTCGACACACTGCGATGCCCTCCAATGGATTTTCAAAGGTCGGTTCAACACCGAAAGTTGAAAATTGCGTGCACGATATCCCACTGCGAAATGTTTCCGTCCGTGCGTGGGTGTTCTAAATCTTATAAATATCAAGGAATATCGTGGGTAGAACTTTACTTATTTCTGACGAAGATGATCATATAATTAGGTTTTTATTCAAATAAGATCTCAAACTATCTTGTTCTACTTTGTAATTTTTAGAAGGCATTATTCATTACTTTTCAAGACTCCTGAACATTGGAGTGACACTCCAGCGAATTGTAGATGTTGAAATATTATTAGTTGAGTTTTCTTCTCAAGGACGACAAACGACAATTTTTTTTTCAAGATTAATTTGTTTATCAAATCGAAATTATAAATAAGACGTGTATTTCTATTTCATGGAAAATATTTCTGAACAGGCCTACGTTGCTTTCATAATTTTGCGGTCGAACATAAGTACTAACGAGGTCTTAAACAATTCAAGTATTAACATGCAACAATTAAGAGATCATAATAAATAGAGGTAGATCTATTTTCAGTTGACAATATCATGATGAATTATAAATGCAACAACGAATGAAAAATAACTACTTGACTTCAAATATGTGCCAAAGGGCGCGTCACGGGACGATGAAAAAAGCGTAAATTATTTTTATTCCAAGTTCAACTTTATGTGAAGACAAAAATACCGTAGCTTTTAGGAATACGTTGGCCAGTTGGCCCTTTCCAACGTATCGTAATTCTCCGTGAAAAAACGATAACAGCAGCGTTATGAAAAAAAAAATGTTTTTGCGTAAAAAGTGAACTTTAAAAGAGATCGAAACAAGAAAATTGTATTTTAAGAGGTTGGCTAATACCAGATACTTATACAATCACATGCAGCTGGAAGCAATTAAGGTTTTTACTTTTTAATTTGACAAAGATGCCTTTCAAAGAACGATTTAATGATACCCCACTTGATAGTTCGTCGACATTTCACTATTCTTTTTTTTTTTCTCTTTTCACAATATATCATGTCGTTGTTGCCGTACTGAATTTTGAGTACCTACTGTTACCAAACCGATTGACGTAAGAATCATCAAAATAAGCCCACGCATTTGGCCTCTAGATTGCTACTAAGGAACAAACATACATACATAAGCTGATAAACACATACCCTCCTTTGCACCGCGCATTCGGGAAAGATTGATTCAGTATCATTCAAAATGAACAGATCAAATACTTAGGTACTTAAATTGCCATCGCATTTTATTTTCGTACGAAATTCTCTGATATTGCAAAAATAAGGAGCTTACAGATTTAGGGAAATTATTACAAAGCGTTGTACAATCGAAAACATTGCTATTGAAATTGCTGAATAAAGAAAGAATCACAATTTCCCTTTAATACAAAACAAATGAGAATACGAGCTCGCGTAGTATAATATTGTACTTGAGCTTCCTTATTATTTTATTTCTACCTACTAGCTTTAATCGTGGTTCTGTTATAGAACAGATTATGAGAGATAAACATCTATAGTTTGTTCGAAAAGTATGTGATGAAAGTGTAAATAGCCCGCAAAATTCTATTTTTTTTGAGGTGTTTTGCTATTTGCTGGTCAGTGTCAAGTTCTTTGTTGATTAAAATAAGATTCACGACCGTCACAAATATGCTATATAGAATTAAAATCATCACTACAACTATCTGATTCATTTAATCCCTTTGAATTACTTTCTCGTGAAATAATAATTCTATGAAATTAAACCTGGCGCTTCTTCATAAGGTCAAATTCTTACGCCATCACTACCGGGAATCAGTAAGACATTCATCTGTGAATTAAGAAGGTTTTAACTTTATATCTTCCATTTTTTCTAGTAAATATAGTTTAAATAACAATATTACAGTATTAATGGTCGCTACCTTATATTCTAATTCCGATAAATCATCATCTGCACTTGTGATAAAAATATTTTAGAAATAGTTTATCTTTAGGCACTATAATTGTATTAATACTGTTTGCTAAATGTACTCTTTTTGTAATCGTTTTTATTAAATAAATAAAAATATATATAAAAAAATTATAATTATAATGAAGTTTATCTAAATAATATTGTCAAATGAAAAAGTGAGAAGAAGATAAGTGATTTAAAATTAGAATTTCAGCTTTAAGTATTCAGGTATTGCAAAAGCACTCAATTTGTTAGTGGCACTAAAAATTGGCATACGGTAAGTTTTCTGTCTATCAGTTTTCTATGAGAGCAGTGGTAGCCCAGTGGTAACAGCAGCGACTTACCATTTGTAGGTCGTGGATTCGAACTTAAGCAGGCACTTTAATTTGTGTAAATCATTTCATCAACACTGCTCTCAAAAACGGAGAAGGAATACATCGTGAAGCAGACGGCATATCTTAGAAATTCGAAGACATGTGACATCTACCAACCCGTACAGGGCCCGTGTTGTAGATTATAGCACACTCCGTCTTGCAGAGAGGAGACCAGTGTGCCCAGCTGTGGGAAAATTATAGCCTGCTGATGATGATGATGAATTTTTGACTTTTGCAACAGAGGATAACGGCTCACTCACCGACAATCACAAAGCCCTTAATTTTAAAGGGATCCGTAACTAAAACACAACTTTTGAATAATTTGTTTGCTCGACAACGTAAATAATGAAATGAATATTAAAGATAGGGGTGTGTAAATTAAAGGCATTGTGAACTCAAACACAAAGCATTTATTTCAATATAACCTTTCTCAGGCACTTTAGAAATGTCAGAGTCGGTCAGTCAGAAAGTTGGAGCTAGTTGTCCCTTCCAAGCCATAGATCTGTTGGGCACGCCACAATTGCGGCGGTAAGTCCCCTCTTTGAGGAGTGGTTAGAGAGGCGCCACGGCGTCCTCACCTTCCGCCTGACGCAGGTTCTCACCGGGCATGGGTGCTTTGGTGGGTTCCTGTTCAGGATAAAGCGGGAGGATACGTCCGGGTGTTTCCATTGCGAGGATCGTCTGGAGGACACGGTGGAGCATACGGTGGAGGTGTGCCCTGCCTGGGCGGACCCTCGTGGAGGCGATCGGCGGCGGCGACCTCTCGCGCCCGGCCCTGGTGCGAGCCATGGTACGGAGCGAGAGGGAATGGGAAGCCGTCACCTCCTTCTGCGAAGCAGTAATGCTCGCGAAGGAGGAGGCGGGTGCGTGAGGGAGTGGCAGTCTCTGCGCCCTCACGTCCCTAGCCGCCACAGGAGGAGACGCCCCGGGCGTCGGGAGTCGATTGCGGACTCCCGGCCACCGTAGGCGCGAGCTTGCGGGTGGCGAGCAATGGGTAGCTCGCCGCCCGGTAAGGACCAAGCTCGGGTCGACGGCGCGCAGTGTTCCACGCGCGCCTCAAAGAGATGTCAGCAGCAGTGTAGGGGTCTACTAGGACCGATGCCTGCCGGGGTCGCGTGATTGTTCGAAAGAGATACCGTGACCCTGGCACATGGGCAACTGATGGAACATGGGTGGGTTTTAGTCAGTAAAAGTCTGACACGCCCTCCCGCTCCGCCCAGAGAAGTCATTTGATGATTTCCCATCCTGAAAAAAAAAAGCCATAGATCTGTGGAGAAAAAACAAGAAACTCCAAGGACACTCTTATAAATCAAGATATTACAAATTCCTGTGCATATCATTCTTATTGCTTCTACTCGTATACGTGAGAGCAATGCTAAAACCATGTATCTGTCATTTGATTAATTTAATAATTGTACCTTCTGTTTGACGTTTTTGCTGAATTTTAATGTTAATGGACTGAACGACTCCACACGGGGCACGCGAATTCACCTGTAGAGAAAGTTAGCGCCACCCCAGTAGTCAAAACGTCAGGCGAAGAAATCCACTTTGACTAGACAAGTCTTTGTAGAAGATTGTTGGAAGTCTTTAAACAGACTCAAGTAGGCCGAAGTAAAGAAAACCTGCTCAGGTGGATATTTACAGATGACACCGCCTTGGAGTGTAAATGTGGTGCTGTCCTACAAACAATGGGGTACTTAAAATCTGGTCCACCCTTTATGGCAGAATTTTTTTCGTCATAATATTATTTTGCATAACAGCGGATAGCATTTTATTTTCATAGCGTGATGTCGTACGGGTATTCTGCTGTGGGGAAATGCCGCCGATATTCAGACAATTTTTGTTTTACAAAAAAGGGCAATTCGTTCGATTTATAAATTAAGTCCCAGATACTCCCTCAGAGACAAATATAAAGAGATTAATATAATGACTGTGCCTTCTCAGTACATTTATGAAAATCTGCTGTATGCACATAAAAATATTAATCTCTTTAAAAGATACAGTGATATCCATAATGTCAATACTAGAAACAAACAAAAATTTGTTGTTCCTAAGACCAGGCTCAAGAAAATAGGTGGCTCGTTTAGATGCCAATGTATTCGTTTTTATAATAAACTTCCTAGCCTCATTCAAGAACTAAGCCTAAATAAATTCAAATCTTTTATAAAGCGTAAATTATGTCAGAAAGCCTATTATACTGTTAAAGACTATATTGAGGATAAAACGGCCTGGGATTGAACTGCTCCAATAAATCTACACTGACTGTTGTTTTATTATTATTATTTTGCTATTTTTTACTCTTCTTTTTATTTATTTTTTTTATTATTTCACATGACATGAATATTAATTGTATGAATATTACTTTGATTATTGAGAATTTGAGGACTATGTGGGTCACTGTTTCACTTTTGACTATGGTCTGGCAGTTTGAGTAGTTAGTGGCAATATCTGTGTGGTTCTTTCATCAAAAGATCATTTCAGACACCGATCTACATGGTCATCAAATGATCTGACCAAGAAAATTATATCCGTTTCTTTTTTTTTATATACACATTGACATTGATAATTTTTATATATACAATGACATGATTATTTACTTTGTAAAGTATCGTATTGTTTTAATTATTGTGAATGTGAAGACTATATGGGTCTTTTTTTATTTTATTTTTTTCTTTCGTTCTCAGTAATCACGATCTGGCAGTTTGAGTAATGTGGCCTACCCAAATGTCCTTTCTTTGGTACTGTTCGTCAAAGCGTTGGGCTCCTTATTTTCCGAGTTGAGCTAAACGATTAGTGACAAATGCTTGCACTGACTGGACAGGTCGACTCAATCTGTGTGGTTCTTTCTTCAAAAGACCATTTCAGACACCGATCTACATGGTCATCAAATGATCTGACCAACAAAATTATATCCGTTTCTTTTTTTTTTATATACACATTGACATTGATAATTTTTTATATATACAATGACATGAATATTTACTTTGTAAAGTATCGTATTTTTTAATTATTGTGAATGTGAAGACTATGTGGGTCTTTTTTTAATTTTGTTTTCTTTCGTTCTTAGTAATTATGATCTGGCAGTTTGAGTAATTTATGTGGCCTACCCAAATGTCCTTTCTTTGGTACTGTTCGTCAAAGCGTTGGGCTCCTTATCTTCCGAGTTGAGCTAAACGATTAGTGACAAATGCTTGCACTGACTGGACAGGTCCACTCAATCTGTGTGGTTCTTTCTTCAAAAGACCATTTCAGTCACCAATCTACATGATCTTCACATGATGTGAACAAGATTATGTCTGGACTTTAAAAGAGACTGTGACCTCTGAGTTTGTTTCGGCCTTTCTTCTCAGAGTAGTCAGTTAGGAAACGCCGAACTCATCTAGTTAAAAAAAAATATAATTGACATGTAAAAGTGTTTGTACAAACCTACTTACAGAAATAAAATCATTTATCATTTATCATTTAGCATAAACTTCGTTTCGCAGAAAATCGTTTGGCATACACTCATTTATCATACATTCACAACGCATAATTTTATAAGTCAGAATGATAAATAAAAAAATAATATAATAATATAAATTTTATATCCATAATAATAAAAAACCGGCCAAGTGCGAGTCGGACTCGCGCACCGAGGGTTCCGTACAAACCTGTAGGTATCCTCGGTTTATGCATAAGGTTTATGCATTACGTTTATGAAATTAAATGATTTTTTTTTAATTTTTGTATTTGAGTTGATTGAATGAAAGGTAAATTGCGGTTTACCATTTATGACGTATTAAAAAAAAATGTACTTGCTGGATCTCGTTCAAACCAATTTTCGGTGGAAGTTTATATGGTTATGTACATCATATATTTTTTTTTAGTTTTATCATTCTCTTATTTTAGAAGTTACGGGGGGGGGGACACACATTTTACCACTTTGGAAGTGTCTCTCGCGCAAACTATTCAGTTTAGAAAAAAATGATATTAGAAACCTCAATATCATTTTTGAAGACCTATTCATAAATACCCAACATGGGTTTGATGAAAAAAAAAATTGAGTTTCAGTTCTAAGTATGGGGAACCCCAAAGTTTATTGTTTTTTTTTTTCTATTTTAGTGTGGAAATCTTAATGCGGTTCACAGAATACATCAGCTTACCAAGTTTCAACAGCATAGCTCTTATAGTTTCGGAGAAAAGTGGCTGTGACATACGGACGGACAGAAAGACAGACAGACAGACATGGCGAATCTATAAGGGTTCCGTTTTTTGCCATTTGGCAACGGAACCCTTAAAAGGAGTACCATCATATCGCAGAAAGTTCGCAGTCAGAATCGTCTCTTGGCATTATTTTATATCGATAGTCCTTAAAAGGCAGAACTATCATATCTCAGAAAGTTTACAGTTAGAATAATCTTTTGGCATACATTTTATATCCATAATAATTGAAACGCTCATCTGTTACATTACAGAAAAATCATAGTTAGCACGCTGCATGCAGACATGCAAACAAGCATACACCATGCAGTATGCAAGCAAGCAAGCAAGTTTCTGAGTTTGTTTTGGCCTTTCTTCTCAGAGTAGTCAGTTAGGAAACGCCGAACTCATCAAGCTTAAAAAAATATATATCATTGACATGTAAAAGTGTTTGTACAAACCTACTTACAGAAATAAAATCATTTATCATTTAAGCATGCAGCGTGCAAGCAAGCATGTAGCATGCAAGCAAGCTCGCAGCATGCAAGCAAGCTCACAGCTCGCAGGCGAGCATGCAACATGCAGCATGCATGCTTTCTGTCACGGCTCCAGCGCTGCGTGGCGCCGGCGCCTGCCGCGCCGGCGCCACGCAGCGCCGGAGCCCGGAGGAGAGTGTAATTTAAAACCGCGTAGGCGCGGAGGGGCGAGGCGGCCCGCGAGCTCATCGTCGCAGACGGTTTAACGATCACCACCGCAGCTTCGCCTTGCTGGTCGGCTTCGCCGGCCAGCCTCAGCTGCGGCGGTGAGCGTTACAACTACCTGCTCCTCAGTTCGCGGGCCGCCTCGCCCCTCCGCGCCTACGCGGTTTTAAATTACACTCTAGGGGTAGGGCAGACAAGACTACGTAGAGTCGGTTCTGCAGCGATTCGTTTCTGTCAAAAACTTTTGTAGCACAACATACGAGTACATTAACTTTTTGAGACACTATTTTAATTTAAGGTTAAAATGCAATTTTATAGAAATGAAAATATGCCTAAAAAAATATTCTAAATGAAATTCTGCCATCTTCATAGTATGCCAAGTGAAATTGTACCAAATAATCGTCGCTCTAAATAAATGTTATGCTAAACGAAATTCTGCGGAGTTTTAAGTCTGCCAAAGGTAGTTATGCTTAATAAAATTCTGCCATCTTAAAAGTATGCCAGCGTAAAGTCGGACATATAAACATTCGGCCAAATAATGATTATGCTGAACATTTTTTATGCCTTACAAATATTCGTTTAAAGAAGATTATGCCAAGTGTGTTATGCCAAATAAAATTCGGAGCATCAAGTTTCTGCCCCTTAAAATCTTGTCCAGCGTGTCCTGTTGTTTGCACGCTACAGGAGTTTATGGACGCTGCTGAAAGTGCCAATATCGTAGCAAAATTCTGGGCTGACTATGTTTAGATTGACACGGCTAAGAAGAAAAATTTAACTGTCACTGCAAAATAAAACTAATTTAAAATGTAAGATTATAAATAAGCCGTGGCCGTTTAGAGATGACCAGTCTCAACCGATGGTGCCTGTTCACGAACATTATAATCCCTATCAGTAGCCGAACTTCGCAACACGGTCACAACACAAGAGTGTGTTTCCAAATTAGGCAGCAGAATTGGTTTAACATCAATGCTTTTACGACGTGAGTGAGTAACAAACGCGGTACACTGAAACCATCCTGATTAATTGCTATTTGGTGCGGCTTGGCGCAACTAGTCAACTAGTTTTATGTATGTAGAAGCCTGTAGCAGAACACCTCCATCTTCCATATCTATGTGTACCTACAATATACAAAGTTTGTTAATTATAGTAATTTAAAGTCGGTATAACAGCATAACTAGATAATACTAGATAATTAACTCATCGAATGCCGTAATTAGAGACACAATAGAAAGACAATTGCTTATGTCGAACTGTGTAACTTAAGACGTTCAAAAGGTTAAAAAATAATTAGTTAGTTACCTGAATTCCTAATCTCAGATAATTTATACTTCAACCTCGCTGTCAACTGTCAGCATTTGACATTTTAGTTTGTTTTCAAGTGGTGCGGGAGGTTTGTGACAAAAGGGTACTAAACAATTAACCATACGTTTAAAGTTTCATATTAATGTGGTTGTCATCTCAACTTTGTAATTTGTTTTTAGGGTTCCGTACCCAAAGGGTAAAACGCAACCCTATTACTAAGACTCTGCTGTCCGTCCGTCCGTCAATCACCAGGCTGTATCTCAGGAACTGTGATAGTTACAGAATTGAAATTTTCACAGATGATGTATTTCTGTTGCCGCTATAACAACAAATACTAAAAAATAGAATAAAATAAATATTTAAGGGGGACTCGCATACAACAAACGTGATTTTGTAGCCGACAATGGTACGAAACCCTTCGTGCGCGATTCCGACTCGCACTTGGCTGGTTATTTTTTTAGTATATGAGTCTGTCATTAGTCACTGTAATTGGTTTTAATGTTGTGTTAAGAAATACATAATGAATTAAACTAAAAAAATCTATATTTGTAATCCACTGCATAGAATCTGCAACGTCAGGTTTCAAAATTGAGAAGCAGATTGCTTAAAACTAACAATTATTACTACCATTAGATACCGTTACCTACCCAGTTACCCGCAAACAAAGGCGATATCAGACTCACTACTCAACATTGAAACTTGCTATATGTCGTGCTTGAAATGCTCAAATGCCACTCAACTGCACGGTCGGCTAGTTAGCTACTGTGGCACAAGCCGAGTGGAAGATTAGACGGACAGTCCTACACAGTCAATCAGGACTGGGCAACGTAGAACACTGACACTGCCTTTGTGCGTTATGTGTGACGTGTCAGAAATGGTCATGCATTTGACATGGCTAGAGTTAAACTACCTTAAATTACTAAATAGTTATCTAAAAAATAATATGAAAAACGAATATTAAAAAAAAATTAAAAATAAATATCAAAAATAAATAATATAATTTTTTCCTGTTATTTTATTTCGTGTTTTACGAACTGTGTCAAATAAATGTTATTCTATCTTTCTATATTGTGCTTGTTTTACAACTACTAATATATGATCAAATTATAAGCGATTACGCTGACACCCTAAACACAAGTTATATCTTACTTACTACTATTGGTTGCCAGAGTTCAAAGATAACACTCATTCTCGTAAGGCGCTCATTCTCACGCACTCGGCGCAGCGCGAAGCGAACAATTTCCGTGAAGTTTTCACAGAAATTGTTCTACGAGTTTCGTTTCGCGCTGTTGCGTCGCGTCTGATTGAAGGAGCCTTTAGTTGTAATACAGCATAGTGTTTAGTTTAGTGTTTATGTATACCGTTTTTTTTGTCTAATCAAAATCTAGTAATAGCATAAAATGCCGTAAGTAGGCATATACTTACGAGACATATCAGATAGTGTGGTCGCAAACTGTGAACATGAATTATTGAGCATAATTCTAAACTCCCTAGAGTAAAAATTGTCGTCGGGAATTAAAATATTTGCTGTTTCATGTCCAAACGTGGTCAAAATGTATACACAGGATTTTTTTTTACTAACCGAAGAAAAAGACGCCCCCTGCGTTGAAGTTTTGCTTCAACTTTGGTTTATTGGACATGAAACAGCAGATTTTTTTGCGGACGAAAAATTTTTACCCTAGGTACTTTAGAATCAAGTGCTGAATTCATGGTTTCAGTTTGCGCATCGATATTTCAGTTACCCTGTATGGGTAGAAAATGTGCAAGGATACATTCCACCATTTAGTGGTGGGCATGGTAGGCAAATATTATGTCGATAGTAAAATAAATCTTAAAAAAGAAAAGAAAATAAATACAAAATAGAGGTACTGTTTTATGTTAGCCAGTTATATATAGAGCAACACACAACCATAGGAAAAAAAAAATTACGTACCTATGGATGGACCAGCCCCCCTAGCCAAGTCACAAACGTTTACCGTTCTACAATCGGTAACGCCTCAGTGTCAGCAATTGTAGAAAACGATAAGTTGGTAGCCATGTTGAAGCGCCTGAGTCGGCCGCTCGTTCTACAATGTCTTTAAAAAACGACACCTTATAACAAAGGATTTAGCGTTGAACATTGTAGAAACGATAAAAAATCATTCTATCATTTTGAACGATGTGAATTTGGCTACGAATTTTCTGTTCGTTTGTTCTAACCACGTGACTTAACGTTGAGCGACTACCGTTAACGATTGCAGATTATCAACTTGGCTAGGGGTGCAGGACTGCCCATGACTTCGACCGTGTGAATTTTTTTGTTCCCCCGATCCACCACGTCGCAACGCATTACTCGCCTACGTTTTTACTGCGTTTTTGCTTAGCGGTCTTCCTGTTTTTTTTTTGTTGTGTAGTTATATATAATAAACTCACTCAAAAAAATAAACATTTCAGATTTATAGGATATCTTCATAAAAATAAGTGCATTTTATTCATTCGGTCGGTTAAAGTTATTCGGTTTTTTTTTATCCTTACTGTTCAATCTCTGGGCACAAAGGCATTCCTCCAAATTCTTCCGGGAACTCTTTTCACGTGCCACGTCTTCCATATTTTTTTAAAATTTTTGGTTCTAGGTCATGCCGGTTTCCTCAAGATGTTTTCATTCACTGTTTTGAGAGCAGTGCTGATGAAATAAATAATTTTAACACAGTAAAGCGCCTGTCGGGGTTCGATCCTACGATCTAAAATTTGTAAATCGCGGCCGTTATTAGTGGCCACTACCAGTCGCATTCTGGATAATACACGCGGGTTAATATTTAGTAACCTAATGATACTCTATTACGCTAGTAAATTTTTTACCTCGTATAACCAAAAGTGTAGTTCACAAATACAAATTACACTAATAAAATTGACTACAACAAATAGTTTGTTAATATAACTCCATTTATTTCCAGTAAGCAATATTAATTGGACAAACACAATTTGTTTGTGTTCAAATTCATTAAATATATTTCGCCAATTTCTATTTGCGTTGTAGAGCCCAGTGTATTAATTAATCTACATTGTTTGGCACAGTTGTTTTTTTTGTTGTTGTTTTAATCGACTTTCAACAGGACGAGCTTATTTCGACTGTATTTTTTTTTTTTATATATGTTACGGCGAGTACCTAATAGTCATGCATGGCTCTAAAACTAGCCTCACGGTTGTCATGTGGACTTCAACACGAAACTGGGCAAACGAAACGACAATGAGCTGCGAGTGAGGCAATTTGGAGCTGGACTTCGGAATCACCGGGGTCACCTACTGGCCAGTTTTATGGAGAAGTAAGGAGTATGATGAACTCTTTCTTCAAAAAGCGTGAGCACTAGGGGTCACAAATCCACTGGTACATTAAAAAACCGGTTTTCGATTTGAATTTCATCACAAAACCGGTTTTTCGGTTATTTCGATTATTTCCATGTTTTTTTTATTAAACCTATTTTTATGGTTCTTAAGTCTTTTTGTCGTCGACAGTCGTTAATAAGCTTTATTGCTAAACCAGAGAACACAATAATAAATTGAAAAACTCCTTTTGAGTGAATAAACTAAAAAAAATATTATTATTTATGCTCATTGAGTTCCCACGAAAAGCAAGGGAATACATTCTGTCGACACCCTACAGAGCCCCGCATGTAGGGGTAAGGCTGGTTAGTGCCTGGGGACGCCCGATCCCAGACAACAGGCACGCTCGCGACTAGGCTCCCCCCTAGCCATGCAGCTCTCGGCACGGCAACCTTAGCTTGGGTGTGAGGGAACTAATGAAATCCTCCAGCAGCTACCTTAGTCGCCTTTTACGACACCCACGGACTGTGATGGGTTGGTCCTATTCTACTACCCGGAGACCAAACGAGGGGAGTTAACGTAGGGACAGATCATTATCTGGTGATGTGTCGGATGGATGGTCTGTTCAGACATTGGCGTCACCGAGTTCGAGTTCCTGTGACTACACTTGAAAGAATAAAAGTAGAAAGACTGCAAGATTTGAAAGTAAAAGAAGAATACAAGCAGGAAGTAAAGGTGAAGACGGATAAAATATTTGATGATACGAATGATTATAGTATGGAGGAAGTATGGGATATTATGAAAAATAGTATGGTGCAAGTAGCCACAAAAGTATGTGGTGTAGCACGGAGAAAAAATGGTAATAGAATGAGTGATTCTTGGGTAGATGGTGATGTTAAACAGGTTGTGCGGAAGAAGAAAGAGGCCTGGCTTAATGTGTTAGCCTATAAGGCCCAAAATAGGGTGGATCAGGCAGCGAATGTGACGGATGGTTTGGAAAGAGTGAAAAGGAAATACTCTGAAATGAAAGTGAGAGTGAAAGAGATGATAAAAATGAAAAAGCATGAAAGGCAAGAAAAGTATAACAGGAAGTTCTCTGATAACTTTAGGGCCAATGTTAAGTTGTTTTGGAAACAAGTAGGATTTGCTCGCGGAGTGACAGGAACATCGAGTATGAATGTTATAAGAGCAGAAGATGGATGTTTACTAAATGAAGAATGTAAGGTCTTGGAACTGTTAGAAGGGAAACTTCCGGAATCTTTTTAAAAAAGGTTTATTTTACCTTCTAAGATTAATTACAATATATTTTGGGAAAACCCGGTAAACGTCCCAACTAATTGAGTGCCAAACCCGAACTGGCTAGAGGCCCGTTGCAAATCAAGTCCCAGGAATGCCGGTGCTGACTTGGCGTTAGTGTCAGCGTTTACCAGTACAAAATAGGGATGTAACAACCCCCCCAACAAGATGAAACTTATATTTTGATACTAAGTTTCAGGGAGAAATGCGGAGTTTTGGGACTGGAATTTCTTCTAATTCCTGGACTTCATCAGTTGTATTATTAGATTCTATTTTAGTTTTGAAAGTTGGACATTTACCGAATTTTTTACACATTTTATATAATATAAAAATTAAAAGAAATACAATTATACAATAGGTAATAACAGGATAATGGGATTCGTATTTTATGAACGGACTAGGTTCATTAATAATCTTATCAATGTCTGACATTAATTGGTCATTTGAATCAGTTACAAGTTTTTCAAGGTGTAGGTCATTTAGTTTCAAAGGTTTTAGTTTTGATTTAAGTAACATGACCTTATCTCTGTCGCAACAAGGATCGCTGATAAGATTAAAATCAGAAATTATGGGTTTAATAATTATATTAAAGTAAGGTTTAGGTGAGAGTTCTCTGTTTTTACAATAAGCTTTACATTCTTGCTCTATACTGATTATACCAGTACCTAATAGTTTGTACTCTGTTAACTGAGAATTACATTCAAGGGTAAGTTTGGCTGGTTCTGACTTGACAAATAACCACTTATTGTTTTTCAATTCTTCCCAAATATCTATATTTCCGTAAACTAATTTGGTTTTACATTGTTGAGGTAATTTATTTATAATTTTACATAACATTTCCGTTTCACAGGTTGGCATATCCTGAACTGAATATACATCGGGGTTATTACATACATAAATTTGATTAATAGTTTTGATACATTTATTTAATTCTTGAAGGCAAACATATGTTAATTTATCTTTACTTATAGCTATATGATGACAATGAGGTATAATCATAGCATAGGAATGAGGCTGGTTCACATCATGTGGGATAGGTACAGAGATAGGTTTATATAAAGCGTATTCTGACTTATATACTAAGGGAATCTTAATGACAAACACTACTTTACTATTGAGGAAATAACACGATAATTGAGATAAATCAATTAGCGTATGGATACTATCTAAACTTAAAGTAATTGGTAGTTCACTATTCTTATTTAAATCCTTAACACTATGTATCAGCTCTTCATATAATTGTTTTGGAGTTAAGATAGAGGGATGTATGGAGTGACTTTTAGTAAACATTATAGCATTAATAATATCATCAAGTCTAAACGACAAAGTAAGTAAACTAGAAAACAATTCGTTATATATTTCATTCAATTTAGATTCTATATAAGGTGTATTAGATACATTGTTTAATACGGCTGATAGATTTTCAATAGCATTGCCTAATCGAGCTTCATTGGTTTGGATTATTCTAAGTGTTTCATTATAATTCTTTAATGCTGTATTAGTTATCAAAATATTATCTTTCAGGAGATGTGAAAGTTTCTTATCGTTATTTTCTAAGTGTAGAATAGCGGAACTATACTTGATTGAGTCGTCTTCATCCATTGTGCCAATTACTTGTTTAAAAAGGGAACCGATACCAGCAAGCCACGCAGATCTCTTATCTCTATCGGGAATAAGGTGAGATATAGCACTATTATCTTTTAGAATATTATCAAGGCTAAGGCAAATCTTTTAGAATATTTTAGAATGTTAAAGGTTGTAAAAAGTTATGGCATTTTGAGACACTTAATTCGTTCTCTTGGCAAAGAAGTCTAGCAGTTCCTAAAGTGATCCTAATATTTTCTATATGAGGTTGTATATACCCAATATCAATTGGAACTAATATATGGAGATGATTATTAGAAGTTTTCAAGGTTCCCACAGGGTCAAAATAGATTCCAGTGCTTTCTTTAATCGGCTCTATTACGTCGGCTGAAATAACTGAAATACACGCCGAGGCGATCCTGAAATAATATTCTACGTTATAAAACTAATCTATATAACTAAATATAACATAATAAAACTAATCATTCGTTTCAGCAAGTTTAACTTCATCATAGTGATGTTTTACATGCCGACGGTTTATCGATAAGGTAAGTGTGTTATTTCCATTTATTCTAATTACTTTATAAGGACCTTTCCATATGGGTGATAAAGCTTTACGGAGTCTTAAATGATTTTTAACATATACCATATCACCTGCTTTATACTTTACTGGTTTGGTATGTTTATCATAATAAGTTTTGGAAGTTATTTTTGATTTCAGTATGTTTTCTATAGCTTTTTCCCTGGAAGTTCGTAAACGTTGTTGTAAAATCCTAACGTAATTATTATATGTGGATTCTAAGGCAGAGTCGTAAATAGATGAGGGTATAAGTGCTTTATGACCGAATACTAGCTCATAAGGGGTGAAATTTGTAGTACTATGAACTGTCGTATTATAAGTGAGCATGGCTGTGTAAACATATCTAGGCCAATTAGTTTGGTTTTCATCCACAAAAGATTTAAGGTATTCTTTTAATGTTGAGTGGCTCCTTTCAAGAGCTCCCTGTGTTTGTGGGTGATAAGGGGTAGACCAGAGCTGTTTAATCTTTAAAAAGTTGCAAGTTTGCTTGAATAGTTCGGCTGTAAAATTTGTGCCTTGATCGGTTAGGATCGTTTTTGGAATACCGAATTGGGCGATGAAATGAATTAGACATTCAGAGGTTTCCTCTGCGGTAGCATTGGAGATAGGATAAGCAGCTGAATATTTAGTCAAGTCATCTTGTAATGTTAGAATAAATTTCAATTTAACATTACCAACTTCAGGCAAGGGACCCACGATGTCTAGTGCAACGCGTTCAAACGGTTGCGTCGATGTTGTAGTAATCTGCATCGGTGCACGGTTAGTTTGGCGTAGCGCTTTATTGGCTTGACAAGGGACACACTTACGAACATAATTTTCAATGTCACTGCGCATATTTCGCCAGTAATATTTTTCTTGAATTCTTTTTAACATTCTGTTAGAGCCTAAGTGACCCGAAATAGGGATGTCATGATTTTCACGCATAATTTTGGCAATTTCGCTCATAGTTGGATACATTATAACATTTTTATAAATATGAATGGTTATGTTTGTGTTATGAAATAGGTACGTGATTATATTATGTATCTTTATAAAACTATGGCTATCGAAAGGATTTCTGAAATCCGTGATACTGAACTCATTTATATTTTCAGATAAAAGGTAGTTCTTTAGGTTTTTCAGGCTTTTAAAAATGTCATCATAAGTAGTTGTGTCATAATGATACACTTTAATGAATAATAAATAATAAGTGGTATTCTCTTTTTCAGATATCAAGAATGAGTATAAAGTTCTCTCTAGTGCAAGGAATTCTTTACTTTCAGTCATATTACCGATAATTTCAGATACATAGCGGTTCGACTCGTCGAAGTCAATTGAGGTAGGTATCACAATATGTTTTGATTTTGTCTTTAAAAGATTTTCATTATGTTCAAGAATGTTAGTATCAAATGTCACTAATCTGTTATTTATTGTTTTTAGGCACTTAGAATAAGTACTATCATCGTTAATGACATCACTAGATTGTGGGGTAGGTATATCAAAATCATCAGGGAGTTCCAGGTTTTCAGGGAAGACAAAATCATCAGGTAAGTTTAGGCTTTCAGGATTTGATTGCGGCGAGGACTGCGAAGGATCGTCATCATCGGTAAGTATTTGGTCAGGGTTAGTAGATACATTTTCGGGATTAGTATTTGGATGGTTATTAGGTAGTGTATTATTCGTTTGAATTTGCTCTATGCTTCGTAAAGGATTTATTGGATACCGCGAAAGAGCATCAGCGTTGGTATTTGTCTTACCTTTTCTGTATTGAATCTCATAATTATATTCCTCTAATTTAAGGCGCCAACGGACTAGTCTGGATCCAGGGTCCTTGCAGTTAAAAAGCCAATTTAGGGGTTTATGATCTGTTAATATTTTAAACTGACGGCCGAAAAGGTAGGGACGGAATGTCTTAGTTCCATACACAATAGCCAAACATTCTTTTTCGGTTACACTATAATTACATTCCGCTTTATTAAGTGTCCTTGACGCAAAGGCGATTGGTTGGTCTTTACCAATTACACCCTGTGATAATATAGCCGAAATAGCATAGTTTGACGCGTCGCAAGTTAGAATAAAAGGTTTAGTAAAATCGGGGTAAATAAGGACTGGTGCAGTTACTAATTTTTCTTTCAATTGTTCAAATGATAATTGTTGGCTATTGGTCCAGTTAAAAGGAGTATCTTTTTTCAGAAGGGTAGTAAGGGACTTAGCGTATTTTGAGAATTCTGGTATAAATCTTCGATAATATGATGCTAAACCTAAAAATGATTTTATATCTTTAGTACATTTTGGCACAGGATAATTTACAACAGATTTTATTTTATCAGGGTTAGGCCTAACGCCTTCACTACTTATTATATGGCCTAAGTAGGCGACTTCTTTTCGCAAGAACTCACATTTGTCTGGCTGAAGCTTTAGGCGGAATTTCCTCAATTTTTCAAAGACAAGGATAAGTTTTTTAATATGTGAAGATAAATCATGCGAGTATATGACGATATCATCCAAATAAACGAAGCAATGTACACCTTGTAGTCCGGACAAGACAGTGTTCATTGTTCTCTGAAAAGTTGCGGGTGCATTTTTTAAACCAAACGGCATTCGTCTGAATTCGAAATGTCCTTGGGGTACACTAAATGCTGTTTTGGGTGCGTCTTCTGGAGACATTTTTATTTGGTGAAAACCGGAAGCTAGGTCTAAAGTCGTGAAGTATTTACTTTGACCTAATTGGTCTAAGATTTCATTGATTTGAGGAATTGGGTAATTTTCACCAATCGTGATATCATTCAGTTTCCTATAGTCGATTACTATTCTCCACCTCTTTTGCCCTGTGGAGTCATCTTTTTTAGGCACTATCCAGATAGGAGATGACCACGGGGATTTTGAGGGTTTAATAATTTGCTGATTTAACATTTTGGTTATTTGTGACTTAACCTCTTCCTTGTGTATTTCGGGAAAACGATACGATTTTACGTTGATTGGCTGTGAGGAATTTGTTTTTATTTCATGTTGGATTACATCCGTACAAGTTAATTGGTCTCCTGGTAGATGAAATATGTCAGAGTACTGATCACATATGTCATTAAGATGGTGTAATTCTTCCTGATTTAAATGAGATGTTCGTAGTAATTCGGATAATTGTAGGGACCTTTCAAGACTATTAACCAATCTGTTGTGTTGTATTATATTACATTGAGTAGGGTCAAATGGACTTAAAGTAAGCATAAGGTTGGCGTTTAAATGAACTGGTTTTTCGGATACATTGACAATTGTCACATTAATTCTATTATTGTCTTTTACTTTAACAAGGCAATTTGATATAAGAAGGGAATCGGAAATATGTTGATCCAATACGATTCCCTCTTTTAATTCAGGGTTTTTTACTGAACACTCTATTACCGTTTCGGTACGAGGTTCAATGACATATGATGGTTCATCAAAGGATAATGTAATGTTATGATTATTTATTTCTAAAGAATCTGTTTGATAATTAATGCGACACTTATATAGTGTGAACAGGTCGCTGCCTATTATACCATCATAAGGTAGGCTTATATCCTCAAATATTTGGAAAGGATGGGTTATAGTAAATTTTTTATTGAACTGTAGTTGTAAGTTAAAGCTTCCTACACTCTTCATAGTTTCGTTTTTAGAATCTATTCCTTTGATTGTAACGACACTATCTTCTAATTTTATGGTATTTGTTATACTTTTCTTTTTCAGGACGCAGAGTGTCGCTCCAGAATCTATCAAGAGAGTAAGTGGATTTTTATTCACAGATGTCTGTAGTTTAATAAAAGGTAAGTATCTTTTCCCGGTAAGGATTTCATATATTTTAAGTTCTTTTTCAGGTTTGGAACTAGTTTGTAGGTTCAGACTTTCCTTATGGGGCTGGTTACCCTGCGGCGTAGTCCTACTATTAGAAGGGTTCAGACTTTCCTTGTGGGGCTGGTTACCCTGCGGCGTAGTCCTACTATTAGAAGGGTTCAGACTTTCCTTGTGGGGCTGGTTACCCTGCGGCGTAGTCCTGATTTTAGAAAGGCCGTGAGTTTGGGGCTGGTTACCCTGTCCATTGGTCTTAATAGTGATAGGTGTAGTATCGACTGGATTAAAAGGGGTTTGCCCCGTGCGATACTTAAACGGGACATAATTTAGTTTAAATCAACGAATTTATCTACTTCGTCTTTACCCTCCTCCTCAGGGCTATCTGTGAAGTTTACACGAGAAGGTTTAGATGGAGTAAATGGCTGAGAACCATTTGAAAATCTTTTGTTATTGAAATCACGCAATTTACAATTTTCAAGGATGTGTCCTGTTTTTTTACAGTATCTGCAGAAGGGGGAATCATTGGAAGAAGTATTGGGTTGGTTGGTGTAGCTTTTAATGAATACTTTTGCTTGGGGTGTGTTATTTGTTTCATTCCTTTTATAGACGGATTCAGTAGCCCTTTGCCTGTTGAAATTGCGATAAGAAAACTGCTGTATTTTCTCTTCGGATATCGCAGCATTAATGGCATCATTTAAGCTCTTATAGTCTCTACATCTTACGATATTCGCTATTCTTGGGGATAATCCTAATATGAATGTATGAAGAGCTAGGTCTTCCATCGCGGCTAATCTGCCCGGGAGTTCGGTTTTCCTCGAATTTGAGACTGTTACTTCTGTAAGAAGTTTCTGCAGACAGGTTTCTACTCTCAAAGAAAATTGACTAACGGGTTCCTGGTTTCCTTGCCTACAGTCTTGTAAGTCGGTGAGCAGGTGAGCATAATGTTTACGTTCACCAAACTGGTTTTTTAGAAATTCCTTAAGTGATGGCCATGTTTCGAAATCTTTAATAGAGCACGCAGTTTCTGCCTTGCCTTCTAATTGACTTAATACATATTTAAAGACGACGTCTTCCTGTTGAGGAGACGCCAAGGATATTGCGCTATCGCAATTCCTTAGGAAAGCTGTTAGCTTATCCCTGTCACCGTTAAATGGTTTAATAAATTTTAACACAACACTTAGTGGAATTTCCTCATCACCTTTCAATTCTTTAACGTCTCTTTTAGATTCAGATTTCGACATATTTATGTGGCGTTATGGTACCGATATGGACTTATAAAACGTTATCTAGTTCTGAGAATTGACTCTGCTCGGATGTGAGAGTTATGCACAACTGATAAGGACGACTGAGATCGAAGCGTAGGCCTCTTAACAAAGTTATCTTGAGTCTAATTATAGATGCTTTAAAACTAATCTTATTTTAAGTTAACACACGATTATGACGCTATATACGCGAACTTTACACACAACACACACGAATTTCACTGAATAGAGTAATTTGGACTTACAGGAACAGCTTGTAGGAGTTTTTCATGCTGGATTACGTCTACCTTAGACGTATGGATAAGAAGCCGAAGGTTGCCGTAGGGTCGGCGCTGGATACAATATGGGTTGGGTGCGCAAGTGCTACCCAACTGCTTAATACCACTATTGACGCAGTGGACCCGGAGCGGCGATATGCAGCTTTGGACCAGGTCGAATAGTATCGACCTTCGATGTGATGAGTTCGGGTTGAGATGTTTGTTAGGCGACACAATCACTAGGCACTTTTAGGATCACAGATACACCAACTTTTATTTCCGGCGACGTATTTACCGTTTATTATTAGGACACTGGGGATGCCTTATCCCACCGCTGCCACCAAATGTTAGAAGGGAAACTTCCGGAATCTTTTTAAAAAAGGTTTATTTTACCTTCTAAGATTAATTACAATATATTTTGGGAAAACCCGGTAAACGTCCCAACTAATTGAGTGCCAAACCCGAACTGGCTAGAGGCCCGTTGCAAATCAAGTCCCAGGAATGCCGGTGCTGACTTGGCGTTAGTGTCAGCGTTTACCAGTACAAAATAGGGATGTAACAGAACGCTGGAAATACTTTGAAAGTTTATTCAGTTGTCAGGACAGTGTGCAAGGAGTGGGCAACTGGGCAGATCCCAGTTTAGAAGACCCTAACTTAGAAGTAGATGAAGATAATGAAATAGAAATAGAAGAGATAGTACGAGCGCTGAAAGGTATGAAAGTTGGGAAAGCTGCAGGATATGACAGAGTGTCTGCTGAAATGCTGAAGAGCGGTGACGGGGTGGTAGCAAGCCTGTTGTGCCGGATCTTTAATATGTGTTGGAGATATGGCCGTGTACCGGATGATTGGTGTAAGGCTGTAATCGTACCACTATATAAGGGAAAAGGCTCACAGCAGGAGTGTAAAAACTACCGCGGCATTAGTCTTTTGAGTGTTGTCGGAAAACTGTATGCGAAGGTTTTGATAAATAGAGTGATAGGAGTGACCGGTGAGAAAATATGGGATGTGCAGGCAGGATTTAGAGAGGGGATGGGCTGTATGGATCAGATCTTCTCCCTAAGGTGCATAGCCGCAAAACATCTGGCAAAGCACAAGAAAGTCTACTGCGCTTTCGTTGACTTGGAGAAGGCCTATGACAGTGTGTGCAGAGAAAAACTGTGGTCAACACTATCCATGTACGGTGTGGATTGGCGCTTGGTACGGGCACTGAAATCTTTATACAAGGATTCCAGTGCTTGTGTTAGGATAAATGGGGCATACACGAACTGGTTTTGCATCTCGAGGGGTGTTAGGCAGGGCTGTGTAGCGTCACCGTGGCTATTCAACTTGTACATGGATAGTTGTCTGACAGATTTGAAAGCGTGGATTGACAGTGATTTGAAAGTGTGGATTGACAATGAGTGAGTTGCCTGTCAAATGCCTTCTCTACGCAGACGATCAAGTTCTACTTGCATCGTCAGCAGAACAGTTGCAAGACATGGTGACTGTAATGGATGAAGCATTTAAGATGAAAGGGATGAATATAAATGTGAATAAGAGGAAGGTGATGGTGTTTACAAGAGAAGAGAACGTATCGGTGTGTGATGTGAAAATAAATGATAAGAATTTGGAGCAAGTAAGTGAGTTCGTATATTTGGGGAGTTTGTTTACAAGGGATGGAAAGATTGATAAAGATGTGGAAAGAAGAGTAAATGCGGGAAATAAAGTAAATGGTGCTTTACATGCGATTGTGACCAACCAATTGATGTCCAATAAGGCTCGACTGGCTGTTCACAATGGTGTACTGGTGCCTACGCTTATGTCTAAGAGTGAATGTTGGGTGTGGCAAAAGAAGCATGAAAGTAGAATAAATGCTGTGGAAATGCGTTCCTTGCGAAGCATGTGTGGTGTGACTATGAATGATAGGCTGAGGAATGATGTGATAAGAGAACGGTGTGGTTTAAAAGAAGATGTAGTGACAAAAATTGAAAAAAGTATGCTTAGATGGTTTGGTCATGTTGAGAGGATGAATGAAGGACGACTCACAAAAGGTATTTACAAGGCAGATGTGAGTGGAAACACCGGGAGGGGACGCCCTAGGAGGACATATAGTGATCTTATTGGTGATGTTCTTCAGAAAGGTCAGGTGCGTAGTACTCGCAACCGGCGTGTGTGTATGACCAATTGTATGAACCTTAAAGAGGCAAAAGGAGTGTGTAGAGATCGTAGTAGGTGGCGTTTCGTGGTTTCTGCCTACCCCCATGGGAAAAAGGCGTGATTGTATGTATGTATGTATGTAAACTAAAAAAAAATAACAACAATTAGAGTATCTGGGAATCAACAAAACATCTGGCTTAAAGCAACGATAAATTAAACTCCATTCTTATTTTTGCAATTCGACGGTAAAATTGAAAGAATGTCTAAAGTGTCACACTACATTTATACAACCGTGTTCGCCATTCGCCTCGTCACTTGACGAACATTTGACGACACATTCGTAAACGAGTGCCTTCGCGAAGTACTGTTCACATATTCGCAGTGTGAATTATTTCGTAATTCGCAGACAAACAAAGAGGACGTGAAAACAATTGTGTCTATATGTCCTGTTGAGTCGGGCGCTAGCTTGTCATCTGAATGTGTAAACAGTAAGTTCGTGTTCGCCATTCGTGCCCTTGGATTCGCGTCCGAAAAACCGCTCTCAACGCGAATGCTCGAATCGCGAGGCGACGCACGAGGCGAACAGCGAGCGCACTGTTTACATATACGTGTTCGTTATTCGCCTCGCGATTTGCATGAATGTGTAAATGTAGCATCAGCGATATTCGGAGCCTGCATCCTAATTGCGGAACACACTATTAATCAGAATTTGAATCATTTTGATGCTTATTTGTCATCTATTCTTTCATATGTTCGAAAAAATTGTTTGCTTAGCAACGTAAACAACGCCATGAATGTTGCGAAACTGTCAAAATGAAACCGATTCCTACTGATAGTGTAGTACGCAATTACCCCTCTGATTTACTTTATTACTCAGACATGTTTTTGCAGTCTGTTTGACGTCGATTAATCAAAATCAAACTATAAAAATAAAAACGTAGCCCATTAATTTCATCAAAATTGAAATGATCATAGTTTGATCAAAATTGAAATGATGAAGGAACATGAAAATACAGTATTTTAACTGTAAAATCACAGAAATCAGCAAAATCGAAAAAAAAAATCGTGCCACGGCCTTTGAAGTGGTTATAAAGGTAACCGGCTGATGAGAAGATTCTTTTAGCCTCGACACACTTTAAACAAATTATAGTACACCTGCAAAAGCCTCCATTTTCATAAAGGGCCAGCTCTACTATAATGATGGCAGTATAGTAATTCTCAAATTCCGTATCAATAGCGGTGGACGTCCTTTTTTTCGGGTGAGAAATCATTACTTGATGGAGTCCCGCTCTGGATGGAGCGATGGGCGTGTCAGACTTTAACTGACTAAAAGCCACCCGTGTTTCTATAGTTGCCTATGCCAGGGCCACCGTTCCGAACAAATCTGCGACTCTGGCAGGCATCGATCCTAGCCGAGCCCTTCATTAACCGTGACAACTCTTCGAAGCGCGCGTGGAATACAACAAGCCGTCGACCGGGCCTGGTCCTTACCTGCAAGCCCGCGCCTACGGAAGACGGAAGTCCGCAATGGACACCCGACGCCCGAGGCATCTTCTGCTGTGGCTAGGGGCGTGAAGGCGCATAGATTGCTTCTCCCTCACGTGTTCCGCCTCCTCCTTTACGAGCATTACTGCCTCGCAGAACGAGGTGACGGCTGCCCTTGCCCTCTCGCTTCGTACATGGCCAAGACCAGGGCCGAATGCGAGCCGCCGCCGATCGTGTCCGCGAGGACACGGTAGTCCTCCACCCAGGTACGGCTCACTGTTACCGTGTCCTCCAGGCGATCCACACAGTGTTAACAACCGGACGTTTCCTCCCACCCTATTCTGAATAGAACCTCGTGAAGCACCCGTGTCCGATGAGGACCTGCGTAAGGCGGAATGTGAGGACGCCGTGGAGCCTCTCCAGCCACTCCTCAAAGAGGGGAAACGGTGGACGTCGCACGTGCGTGGTTAAGTTGAGACTCAGACACAGACTTTTCAATTGATTGGTACTATACCTCGGCAAAGACAGCACCAATGGTGTGATCAATATAATAATTGTAATTGATGAGACAGTATATGTACATTGTAAACATACCGAAATAATCGAAACCTCGGTTTTCGCTAAAGTGAAACCCGGTTTCAAAAAATGAGTAAAAAACCGCTTTAACCGTTTTTTCGATTTCGGTGAAACCGGTTTTATGACCGCTATGGGTCACAAACGCACCGAAAGCGGACCTGGCAGAGCCCAGATTGTGTAACTAAAAACGAGATTGATTTCATTATGTCGACAATGAAGCAAGTATTCAATAATATTTCTATAATCAACGTGTTGCAAACCGGGAGTGATCACTGCATGGTAAGAGTCACATTGAATCTCAAGCTGGAAACATCTGGGCTGATGAAGTCTGCGCTCTGTCCAGCACCGATCCAATTCCTAAAACCTGAGAGCCTTCAGCTTGAACTCTAGCATCGTTTCGAGTGCCCAGCTCCGTGGACGATTTTAACGATGGGTTCGTGGAAACTATCCATATGGTTGGGTCTAAGATCTTCAAGACCTGCCCCACAAAAAGAAAAAACAAATCTCTCAAGATCTGACCTCGAAACTTATCCTTTCTGCACCTAGGTGTGAGACAGGAAGACGTTATCTCTCCGAAACTGTTCACTGCTACACCGGAGAATGTTTCAAGTTTCGGGACTGGAGAGGGATTGGCATCAACATCAAAGGCGAGTACATCTCTTCTCGTCCCACATATCTCAGTGTCTCAAAACTAAAGTCTTTGACCAGTGCGGATTGCCAGTGATAACCCATGACACTAAAACGTGGTCGCTCACAATGGGATTCATAAGAAAGCTGAAAATCACCCAAGTGGCAATGAAGAGTTTTGCTTGGTGTTTTCCTACGTGTCCGAATAAGAAATGAAGACATCTGTTAGAGAACCAGGGTGAACGACATAGCCCGAAAAATTGCCAAACTTGAGGGCAGTTGGCAGCGCACATTGCTCGCAGAACAGATGGCTGATGGGGCCGAAAAGTTCTGGAGTGGTGACCGCGTACTGGAAGAAATAGTATTGGAAGGCCTACTACAAGCGGCACTGATGACTTGGTGATGACCGCAGGAAACCGCTGGATACGAGACGCACAGAACCGGTCGATGGCAGTGGCGGTGCTTGGAGGAAGCCTATGTCTAGCAGTGGACGTATTTCGGTGTGAAATGAATGATATCTTACGCGATGTCGACTGCAATGGAGGATTGACTTCAAAAATTCTCTTTTTAATGGATAGGGTAGCCTCAGAAGTAAATTTAAATTTTATTAACTTGAGTTATGCTTCAATATTATGTATTTTTTCCACTTAGTGTATAATGTTGCTGTTATTATAATTTCATGTAACAGTTATTAACATAGCAAGTAGACACCGAATTCCGAAATCAAAGACTATTAGGTAGGTATTCCTATTAATCTTTTAACCCCACTAACTATAGACCTATTTCAGTACTACCTACGTTCAGTAAAATTTTTGAGAAATTAATTTTAGATCAGTTGCAACGATTTTTTAATAAACATAAATTATTACATACCAAACAGTTCGGTTTTACAAGGGGTCGTTCAACTACCGATGCCGGTGTTGAAGTCCTAGGACATATTTATAATGCATGGGAAGATAAATGCGATGCTTTGGGCATCTTTTGTGATTTATCTAAAGCATTCGATTGCGTTCTTCATGAAACTTTAATCAGGAAACTCCGCCACTACGGGATCCGGAACAGAGCTCTGGATCTTCTTACTTCATATTTGAGTAATAGGATTCAGAGTGTCGATGTCAATGGAAAAAGGTCTCCCGGATCTATCGTAACAATGGGAGTCCCACAGGGCTCAATTCTTGGTCCTTTTTTGTTTCTTATTTATATTAATGACTTGCCTTACCTTATAAAAGATAATCATAATATAGTTTTGTTTGCGGATGATACTTCACTTTTGTTTAAACTTAAACGTCAGCAAGTGGATACTGACGATGTTAATAGCGCGATCTCAAAAGTAGTTCACTGGTTCAATGTAAATAATTTGCTTCTTAATGAAAAAAAACCAAATGCATTAAGTTTACGCTACCTCACGTTAGGCAAGTGAAAACGAATGTGTTGGTGAAGGGCGAAGAATTTAATCCTGAAGATAGCACTGTATTCTTGGGCCTAACCTTGGATACCAAGCTTCAGTGGGGCCCGCATATAGATAAATTGTCGAAAAAGCTAAGCTCCGCTGCATACGCTGTTAGAAAAATTCGGAATTTAACTGACATAGAGACAGCCCGTTTAGTGTATTTTGCCTACTTTCATAGTGTAATGTCGTACGGTATTCTGTTGTGGGGAAATGCCGCCGACATTCAGATTATCTTTGTCTTGCAGAAAAGGGCTGTTCGATCAATTTATAAATTAAGCCCGAGACACTCACTCAGAGAGAAATTTAAAGAAATTAATATAATGACTGTGCCTACACAGTATATTTTTGAAAATCTTTTATATGCCCATAAGAATATTAAATTGTTTAAAAAATTCAGTGATATCCATAATATAAATACTAGGAATAAACACAAATTTATTGTACCTTCAACAAGGCTCAAGAAAATAGGTGGCTCATTCAGATGTCAATGTATACGCTTTTATAATAAACTTCCAAGCCATGTTCAAGATCTAAGTCTCAATAAATTTAAATCATTCATTAAACGTAAGTTGTGCCAGAAAGCCTTTTACACTGTTAAAGATTATATTGAGGACAAAAAAGCTTGGGATTAAACTGCTCCAATTTTTAATTTTAATTTTTAAATTATTATTGTACTGAATGATATTTTTTTATTTTTATTATTAATTACTTTCCTTTTTTTTATTAATTTTTTATTGGGAATATACACTTTGACATTTTGATTATTGCTTATACATTTTGACATTTTGATTATTGCTTATACACTTTGACATTTTGATTATTGCTTATACACTTTGACATTTGATTATTGTTTACACTATGACATGAATATATACTTTCAGAAGTATAATATTATTATTATTATTTAAGTGATTTTGAATTTGAGGACTATGTAGGTGATGTTAGTTTTTTTTTATATCTCTCATACTCATTCCATTTTAATGATAATCTGGCAGTTTGAGTACTTAATGCGGCCTACCAAAATGTCCATTCTTTGGTATTGTTCGTCGAATCTTTGTACTCCTTATGTTCTGAGTTGAGCTGCAAGATTACTGACAAATGCGTGCATTGACTGGACAGGTCCACTCAAACTGTATGGTTCTTTCCTCAAAAGACCATTTCAGACACCCCCATGTACATGGTCCTCAAATGATCAGACCGGGACTATTTCCTGATTTTATATACACATTGACATTGATTAATTTTACTTATACAATGACATGAATATTTACTTTTAAGTATTATATTGTTTTAATTACCTATTGTAAATGTGAAGACGACGTGGGTGTTCTTTTTTTTTTGATTTCCTTTTCTTCTAATTTAATTTTTTTACATTGTCTGGCAGTTTGAGTAATTTGTGCGACCTTCACAAATGTCCTTTCTTTGGTATTGTTCGTCGAATCATTGACCTCCTTAAGTTCTGAGTGGGGCTGCATGATTACTGACAAATGCGTGCACTGATTGGACAGGTCCACTCAAGCTGTGTGTTCTTTCCTTAAAATACCACTTCAGACACCAATCCACATGGTCTTCACATGATCTGATCAAGATTATGTCTGGACTTTAAAAGAGACTGTGACCTCTGAGTTTGTTTCGGCGTTTCTTCTCAGAGTAGTCAGATAGGAAAAGCCGAACTCATCTAGTTTAAAAAAAAAAAAATGATTGACGTGTAAAAGTGTTTGTACAAACCTACTTGCAAAAATAAAGTCATTTATCATTTAACATAAAATCTATTGGTTTTCACGAAGCATCAGACAGAGGTGTGACCTATACACACATTTTCTGCCAGTTATATTTAAGTACAATGTATTGGGGGGCTGTCCTTCAACTAAGGCAAATATTATGCGTCTGCGAAACTACAACGACTGCGGTCTTAGTTATGTAAGTGTTAGTCCAGACTAACTGTTGACCTATTGTAGCTATCGTACTTCCATATTATTTTAATCGTATATTTTCTTTTTAACAGATGGACCAACATTCGTCGGTAAAGAAACAAACGTCACTGTGGTACTAGGCAGAGATGCCACACTCACTTGCAAAGTGGAGAACTTACAAAGTTATAAGGTAAATGAAGCTTATATTTATTTTTCCTATTGTATTAATAAGACTTATCATCACGCCTGGTAGCCCCGTAGGGTTGGGCAGAGGTGCATCTATACAACACCATAATGGGCCTGTTATATTTAAGTCTATGATCTATATCTAACATCTATATCTATTATACTACTATCTACTCCTATCATAGCTATGTTGTACAAATCTTGTTAAAGAAAATAAACTATTTACATTTGTGTCTATTGCTGAAGATTGAAAAAACCCAATAACACTTTGCCCGACCTGGGTATCGAACCTACAACCTCAGGCTCAGCCAGTATCGCTCGTGACCACTAGACCAACGAGGCAGAATAAATGATTTTGACTTCGTGCTGAAATAATTAGAATTTGTGTTAAGTATCTACATGTATCGTACATGTAGTTTGTTTAAAAACCTATTCCATTTAAAATAGCCTTCCATTAGACAGGAGTAATTAATGTGACGCGACGATGCGGTTAACTTTGATTGTGGATACTGTGGTGCAAGCCATGCCATCAAATCAAATCAAATCAAATCAAATCATTTATTCGCATAGAATGCAGGTATTTACAATATAGCTGTTGTAGAAATATAATGAGCCGAGTACATTCTGCCTAAGTTTCGGCATGCAAAAATTTTCGGTTTAAAGAATTTATTCTCATAAAGAACACAAACAGTTCACTTACAATACGAGATATAAAAATAAGGCATGCAGTTTTAAAATAACATAATGACTCCATGAGTCGATAAAAGCTAAACAGAGTATTTAATATTATTGTTCTAAATACTTAAAATTTATACAGTAGTTTATTATCGGAGATGGCGGGATGAGCTGGAGTCTTTTAATAAAGACTGGTCCTTGGCAGCTCTGGACAGAGAGACGTGGAAAGAGAGTAGGGAGGCCTGCGCCCAGCAGTGGGACAGCAACGGCTAATAATAATAATTAGCGCCCAGCAGTGGGACAGCAACGGCTAATAATAATTATTATTATTATTATCGTAAGCAGGCAATACATTTATACATTTTTTATGAACTAGCTATAGCCATGTTATGTGGATTATTGCCAGTTATCCAGGCAAATTAGGCTACACTTTGTGTCTGCACTTATTCGAGCTCCATGGTCATCATTATTTCAGCCGAAAGACGTCCACTGCTGGAAATAGGCGTCTCCTTTGGGGCGATTTGCCATAACCGCCACGTTTGGCAGGCGATCGCAGTATGGTGGTAAAATATATTGAGTATGCTGCTGCACATTCTCTAGTAAGTCCCTTACTCGCCTCTTACGAAACCCACTTGAAGGAATGGCATGGTGCTAATCCTTACGCCCGGCATCACACGGAACTCCGCTCGATACTCAGTTTTTACAAATTAGCAAACACTTATTTAGTCAAGTCGTTAATTCAGAGTACTGACTTCAATCAATATTCCATCTAAATAAATACCAATTAATCTACCAATCCTTTTCCCATCTATGTTGAAATCGGCTTATAGTCTAACCGGATGCAACTGTGTGCCAGTATTCTACATGAAGCCACTGCCTATGTCCTCCACAACCCAGTAACTGGGTTCACAAGTACCCTTTAATAAGATTAAAATTCTGGCTTCTGTATATCCGGGACC
Organism: Aporophyla lueneburgensis; assembly: GCA_932294355.1. Lineage (NCBI taxonomy): Eukaryota > Metazoa > Arthropoda > Insecta > Lepidoptera > Noctuidae > Aporophyla > Aporophyla lueneburgensis. The sequence continues at coordinate 12,395,345 of OW028738.1, read as the reverse complement.
AAAGTGCTATCCGAGACCAATTTAAAAATAAACAGTTTTAACCGGTCAATTACCGTAATTACAGACACAATTAAAAAACGATTGTTTACATACCAAATGTGGTATCTCAGGGACTTAGAGGTTAAAATATAGTATAAAGTCACCAAATAATTTCCAGAATATTATTCTGTTGTGTTCTAAATATTCTACGACTTCCTAAAAGTGCTCGACATAAACTGAAACTTAATACGGTGGTCATTAGTGCCATTACGCTTTGTGGCACCCACGTTGTCACATTTCATGCGACAGTTTGGTGTCACAAGTATATTAAGCATTTTAGTTTAATAAGTTGCAGTGTTCACACTCTCACGTTATACGGTAGATAATAATTCTGCATTGTTTTCTATTTCATGATATTAAAGGAATAGAAAAGAGTCAAGTTGTGGATAATTATTTTCTCTTATAATTGCGTAACAAACTAACAATGGAAATATTTTTATTTCGACAGTGCAACATTCATTGCGTTATTCATATTGTTTAGCATATTTTTTTGCGAACATACGAAGCAATTGATAGCAACATCCTTCAAAATGATTCAGAGTCTGATTGATAGCGTGTGTCGGAATTAAGGTACAGGTAAACCAGCAGTAAGACCAAGTAAATACCTACATATCGACACCTGCAAGGAATAACATTGTAACTAATATTTAGTAACTTTACAGGAGAGCGCGTCAAAGATTTTAAAAAATCTCTCAGATTTCGGTTAAGTCTTATTGCCAACCAACCATGAAAATATGAGTCAACGAGGGACTACCGACACTTTCGTATGATTATATTATAATATATATGTATACTTTAAGACTTTTTGTGAGTTGTACAATGATATTCCACAACATACATTGTTTAAAATGGCATTGTAACTCAGACATACAATCGCATAAAGTATGATAAAATCTCATTTCATAAGAAATAATTAGTTCCAAGAAAAAGAGTGTATTTTGAATTACAATGTTATATTAATAATAGCGAGCTTAAAACAATGATGATGATGATGTTTAACTAAATATACCTTTTTACTAACTACAGTTGACCCTTACTTACAATGTTTTTACACTGTATAAATCAGTGCGCGATAGAGTTTAGACACAGGGGTAAGTGCAAAAAAAATCCGCATTTTTTGTACAGCATGAATATGATTGTAACTTAAAATTGCCTAAAACTGAGTTACGATGTTATTCCTTGCAGGTGTCGATATGTATGTATTTATCTCATTCTCGATTGATATTAATTCACATGTTTTGAAGTATTCCGAAGAGCCCTTCATATATAACCCTTGGTTTTCGGGTCCGTGTGGTGCTGAACGTAAAGAAGAGGCGACTAAGGGACTTACTAGAGAATGGGCAGCAGCGTTCTCTAAGCATTTTACCACCATACTGCGATCGTCAACCCACCTGCCAAGCGTGGCGATTATGGTAAACCCCCCAAATTCAGAAAGGCCTATTTCCCAAAGGCCTATTTCCTATTTATTTTATCCAAAGGGGACGTTTTTCCAGTGAAATGACTTCAAATTAATTCAAAACCTACTCAGGTTTTCAATTCATTTAAAGTTCAATCAGTACCTAGATACTGATTCATAAATAAGTGCTTCAAAAATGTATTTGCTACTAATTTATAAATCGTTACAAATACGAACAAAAAAATAATACTAAACCCTTGTTAAACCACGTAGGTACAGACGCCAGCATATCGAGCTATCCGTAACTGATAAATTTTTCCAATCAATCTTGAACCTAATGCTATAGCGATAAAGTTGAAAACCTGTTAAAGATATTTCACAGATTGTGTGCTGGCGTCTGTAAAATGTTTCACTTGAAGGACTTAAATGCGGAACACCAAGGAAACAATGACAATAACATGGACAGCTTATTAAAAATCGATCGATAAGTACGTACTGGCATGATATTACCTTTATAATTTCCAAAAATAAAGCAGATAGACCTTCGCTTCTCTATCACATTTAACCAGATTAACGAACAATATAAATAGGTACCTTTTCCCCATGGAGGACTTAACAAAGCCTCTCCATAGAAACTAATGGAACACAGGATAACAACGCGTCAGATAGCTTTGATGTCCGTTCGTATATTGCACCTCTGAGACCGACGGGTTACGCTACGTCATTTGTTAGGGTAATAGTAACCATTAGTCATTTCCCTCAGTAATGCGTTACCATTCGCTAAGTAACGTGCTCATAGGATATGTAATGTGGTTCCGTAGATTATGTGCCGTGGTACGATTAACTGTGCGTCTTAGCCCACGGCGGGATTTTTCACGCACTGGGTCTTCTATACACTGCAGGATAGACAAAAAAAAATTGTTTAAAAAATACTGAAAAACAAGCTTCCATCCGTTTTTTTAAACTATTATTTATTCTCTATTTTTGGAGTGTTTCGAATTTTGTGACGTATGTCAGAGTAGTATTCGTATTTTGTGCCGTATGTCAACGTAGTTTTCGCGGACAGTTTTTTGCTACCCTGGTAACCAGGGCATGGATAATGGCATAAATTTATAAAATTATTGTACTGTCATTGGTCCTTGATAAGTATGCCAAATTTCTAGTTAATCCGACGTTTTAAGGAGGGTCAAAATCATGTTCAAAGTTTCCGTTACATACTAACATATGTACGTATGAAGCTAATCATAGCGTGTTAAAAAAGGACCTAGACAAAGATCGTTTGTAAACAAAAGACAAAATGATAGATTCTAGAAAGAGGTCTACTGTGCAATGTCAAAAATGGAGAAGCGATATGTCTCTTTGTATAGAAAGAGCTGTGTCTATTCTTTGTAGCAATAGAAAGTGTCATGCTTTTTTTTTTGTGGGTGGGAAATCATCAAATGACGTCTCCCGCTCTTGGGCGGAGCGGGAGGGCGTGTCAGACTTTTACTGACTAAAATCCACCCGTGTTCCTTCAGTTGCCCATGTCCCAGGGTTACGGTATCTCTTTCGAACAAATCTCGCGACTCTGGCAGGCATCGGTCCTAGCAGACCCCTTCAGTATTCCTGACATCTCTTTAAGGTACGCGTGGAACATTACGCGCCATCGACACGGGCCTGGTCCTTACCGGGCGGCGAGCTACCCATTGCTCGCCGCCCGCAAGCTCGCGCCTACGGTGGCCGGGAGTACGCTATCGACTCCCGACGCCCGGGAGCGTATTTACAAAGGCTATACTATTTTAGTCACGAGTCAGACTCTAATCAGTGAGCTTTTGTTTATGCATATTACTCAACAATACCTAGTCTATCTCAGTAAAAAAATTGACTCAAATAGACTAGCTTTTTGTTTTAACATTTTCAAAGAAAATGCACGGACAAAATCTAGTTCTATATAATACATATCACTCGAATAGCTCAGCTTTTGGCGAGATATTTTTAAATTTATACACGCAACAAGTGGGTAGTGTTCTTTACCTAATAAAAGTACTTCTCGTTTGTTAGTTCGTTTTATTTTTGTTTATCAAATACATAATAGAAACGAGCAATTAAAATGATAACAGTTGCCATGTAACTATCAGCCTATAATTGAAGCTTATCTATTTGATTAATATGTATTCAAAATTAATATGTATTTAACTGATTGCCGCCTGCGCTAAGATAGGTTGACGGAGCCCCGCTGCGCGGGGCTCCAATTTCTGGGTGGTTTAAAAAAAAAATAACCACGAAGGCTAAGGCGGGAGCTCCGCTCCGCTTCGCTCCCGCCTTAGCCTTCTAACCTAACCTATCCGAGTCGGGGTACTCTGAGTCGGGGTATTAACCATGGATGGGATTTCGTCCACGCGTGACTGAAATGGTATTAGATTTTTTCCGTGCATTTTCTTTGAAAATATCAAAACAAAAAGCTAGTCTATTTGAGTCAATTTTTTTTTACTAGGTATTGTGGATTAATATTCAGAAACAAAAGCTCACTGATTAGAGTCTGACTCGTGACTTAAATAGTATAGCCTTTGTAAATTCGCCGCCCGGGAAGTGTCATGCTAAACCTGCTACTTAGCGCCTAGAACTGAAAATCGAACATTGTGTTTTTTCGTCGCGCTGAGACTCGTGCTTCATTCTGTTGGATTCTCAATACTTGATTGAACACCGAGAGTTTAAAATCCAATGCGCAATAAAATCCCACAACGATTTTATTACGTCCGTATGACGTCGACTTCCACTTGAACTGCGAAAACCGCCCTTATGGCTTAGACATAAAGGCGCTTTCAAAATTCAAAATCGTAGTCGGTTGGTTGGCTCGTGGAATTTTGACCTTCTTGGGAGCAATTATGAAGGTGCAGCTACAGGATTGGCTGTCATGTAATATCACTCACTGTTCCACTTAGTATTTATAAACGAGGTAAGTATGTGAAGTTAGTTCCTCCTTGCTAAAATGTTGTTATTTTGAATTGCTAGCACAAACTTACTCGTGTCTCTTTTGTAAAAATAAAATTGGAGGTAAGTAGTGCGGTATTTAATTCTGGATGTTCGTCTTATTACAAAAGGCGATCTCACTTAAGTTCTAACCTAAAGCTCTGAGTCCGTTTTTGAATTTCCAATTTTATTTTTATTGGGTTTTTAATACAAAAATGACAACTTAGATCCGGACTTTAAGTTGTCAGTTTTCTAAAAAGAACTTTACCCATTTCTGTTAGGGTTTTTATTTGAAAACCAGGCTGGATGGTTTAATTTAAGCCATACCTAAAGTAAATCCTTGTTTTAGAATACGACCACTAGGTTTCTCGGCCAACGATGGTCCACTTTGTTTCCATCGCTCATAGACACACGTACCTACAACATAGGGTTTTATTATCGACCCTTGCATGACCATAAGAGTTAGTTCACTGGGAAATCTTACGGGGGACCTTAACACCCACTAACCAATTCAAATACGCATAAAAACTCAACAATAACTTGAAATGCCCGTAATAGCGGAACACTTATCACGTTTTCACGCCGCAGCGGCCTCGTAGTCGAGATCCCAGAGTCTGCAAAATATGAATTGCTTTGCAGCCATAAAACATGGTGGTTTTGAACCCAAAGGAAGCAATTTTCACCGAACAAGTGCCTTTGTTGAGCGGCACTTGATTTTGATCCTTAGCCTGAAGGGATTCCCCTTTCATGAAGGTTAAAGGCTAATCGTTCACGTACCATGAAACATGTACTAAATCGACTTCAGAGAACCTATAACCTATAATTATTAAAACTTTTCTTCTGAAATGGTTACCACCATTTCAGAAGAAAAGTTTTAATAAAAAGTCGGACATTTTAAAAATTTTTGATAGTTACTAAAACTACTTTCATTTTCTGAAAATTTTCCATACAGTATATTTCTCAGAAATAATTTTTAGTTTCTGTTTTCATTTCTCTTCATTCAAAAACTCAAGATTAATTAACTATTCCGTCAGGTTTGAACACGTCATGAAATCAGGACGGTATATACAAATATATAGGGTCAGACAACCTGTCATGTACAAACAAAGCCAGACGCTATCGATAACCCTAGCTAACTAGCTACCTAGAAGTACCTAGAATGATTAACTATTACCTAGAAGGATTATTAACTTCACTGTGATGTGTTGGATTTTCGATCGAAACAAAGGTATTTTCATAATTCGGCGTAGTTTTTAGTCCGTAACGTATAATGGAACACTGAAGCCTTCACCAGTATTTATTAAAATCGTTCATGTGGACAACATCAGTTTCAGGAAACGACGGGTTTTTGAATTTTTATCAATAACAATCTGAATCATTTTCTAGAAAATCGCTAATCCATTGCTTCATGAATATTCGAAATATGTATTTCAATAGCACAAATAACGCAATGAATGTGATTATACTGTCAACATCAAAGCCAAACCTACTGTTAGTGTGCCACGCAATTACTCCTTTATAACTAGGTTTTGCCAGCGGCTTCGCCCTCGTGGAGGTCGAAACTTATCCCGATACGATTCTGTTGTAAGATCAGCATATCGGCTATAAACATACTGCTAGTTCCAATAAAATTCTTAGAATACAAACTAGTTTCAACTTATAAACACAAAGCATTGGCTTATTAGTAAATTCGCACGAATTTATTCGACCGTAAGGGACGAATCGACACTTTTAAATAATTTGTTATTTTCTATTTATTCTCACACGAAGTTGGGCGAATCAAAAATTCCAGAATCACGTATTGTCAACTCGTCCACAAATTAAGTTCCTGCGTGTCGCCTACAGAAAATAATTTAATAGATTATTTAAAAATGTTCATTCACCCGAACTGGGCGAGTAAATTCGTGCGAATGATATATAAAGCCGATGCTTTGGTTTTTGTAAATTGAAACGGTTTTAAATTCCAAAATTTTTATTGACACTGGCACTATGTTACAGCCTGTTATCCTGATCTAACAAAAGACCACTAGTTTTCATATAGGTAGCGATGGTTTACATAAATGCAAAACTGACTATTCAAACTAAACAAATATTTTCACGAGTTTTGTTTTTTTTTTCCATATTCCGGGTTTTGTTTTGGTAACTTCCTGGAATTTGCTTTGAAAACGCGTAGGCATTATCTAGTTTTGTTATATTATATTCTTATATTTTGTTTTTTTACCTAAGCTGTGTGTGTATTTTTGGAATCTGGGACACTTGCGCGAATCCACTTTTATTTTACTCTATGTCTAAGAATTGAAAAAAAAAACTAAAGAAAATAAAATATAAATAAAATTACTGTTATTTTATTGCATTTTTTTCCATTTCAAATTGCTCAACTCTTTAAAAGAGTGGATGTTATGATGAAAACTCATTTTCGCAACTTGCACGAAAATACTAAATACGCCTAACATTATCGTACTTATTTTAAACTTCGTTCTGTTTTTGTCTATCGTTTGAAGATAACAAAGATATAATGATGATTTAAATATGTTTAGCGACAACTGCATTTAGTGATTTGTGAGGTAAGGGCTTAAATAGATATTCTAAGAACAAAAGTGACCAATTTATCACTTATTTCTCAGGTAGCATGGCTCCGCGTGGACACACAGACCATCCTGACAATTGGCCACCACGTCATCACCAAGAACCACCGGGTCGCAGTCTCCAAGAGGGACCAAACCTGGTCGCTGACGCTGCGTGACGTCAGACCTGCTGACGGTGGACACTACATGTGTCAGATCAACACTGAGCCCATGATAACGCAGACACATCATCTGCATGTTTCTGGTAAGTAATATCCACTCATATCTGTGTGCTTCTTTCCTCAAAAGACCATTTCAGACACCGATCATTATGAAATGATCTGACCGGATTTTTATTTACAAACTGACTCATTGTATTTTTATATAAACAATGACATGAATAGTTACTTTGTAAAGTATTATATTGTTTTAACTAGCTTCTGCCTGCGAATTTTTGCTCCCTTGAAGGAGCAAAAATTTATTCCCTTCCCGTCGCATCGAATTGCCTGCCAGTTTTTGTCCATGTTCGTTGCTGCTCCGCTCTTTTTGACTGTAGCGTGATGTTATATAGCCTATAGCCTTCTTCAATAAATAGGTTACCCAACACAAAAAGATTTTTCAATTTGGACCAGTAGTTCCTGAGATTACCGCGTTCAACCAAACAAACTCTTCAGCTTTATAATATTATAAGTATAGATTATTGTGAATGTAAAGACTATGGTGGATCCTTATTATTTTCTTTGTTTTTTGTTTTCTTTCTTTCTCAGTAAGTTGTAATCGTGATCAGGCAGTTTGAGTAATTTATGTAGCTTAAATTACGTTAGCTGGAGCCGAAGGATGCAAAAAAAACCAATTAACTTTAAACTAATTTATTGAAATAAAAATTACAAATTATAGCTAATTATAAGCTATAATTTGTAATTTTAATGAAGGTGATAACTGGTCGATGGATGTACCAAGAATGCCTTAAAAAAAACGTCAGCGATATTTATGTTACACCGTTGCGTAACAAATATCCTTTCTTTGGTATTGTTCGTCGAATCGTTGAGCTTCTTAAATTCTGGACAGGTCCACTCAATATGTGTGATTTTTTCCTCAAAAGACCATTTCAGTCACCAATCTACATGTTCTTCACATGATGTGACCAAGATTATGTCTGGACTTTAAACGAGCCTGGGACCTCTGAATTTGTTTCTGCCTTTCTCCTCAGCGTAATCAGTTAAGAAGCGCCGACTTCATTTAGTTTAAAAAATATGATTGACGTGTAAAAGTGTATGTAATAAAAACTTTTTAACAACACAAACTTTTTAACTTTTTTTTCGGCGGTTTAATTTTTTTGTTAAAAAGTTTTTATTTTATAATTTTATGTGGTTTTAATGTACTTATAATACTTGGCAAGGTATATCCTATCCAATAAAAAAAGAATAATCAAAATCGGACTACTCTGTAAAAAGTTATGCGTGGTCATCTGTGGTCATACATAAAAAAAAAAAAATACGCTTCGAATTGATAACCTCCTCCGTTTTTTTCGTCGGTTGAAAACCTACATACAGAAATAAAATCGTTTATCATTTATCATAGCCGAAGAAGATACGGGGTCTTCGGCTGGAAATCGTATTACGCCGATGTCATCCGGTCGTTGACCGACACGTTGGTATCCTCCTCATTGCATATGTAAGCACGCCCTTTATGCCTGGAGGCGTTTATTTAGGTATTAAGTTCTGTTTACGTTTTATTATTTACTAGCTTGTGCCCTCGACTTCATCCGCATTAAATTTTTTGCACCCCGACCCGTGCGAGGCCTTGCGAGGTCTTCGTATTCATCACTTTTTTCTTTTAGTTCGGCTGCTAATGGCCCTAGTGTGATGTTATATAGTCTATAACCTTTCTTGATAAATAGGCTAACCAACAGTAAACTAGTTCTTAGGAACTAGTTTACTGTTGGTTAGTTAGTAGCTTAGTGCGATCACCCAAACAAACAAACTCTTCAGCTTTATGATATTATAGTATAGATAGATTTCTGCTTGAGTTTTAAATGTGTTTTAATGGTATTTTGGCGTCTGCTTTAAATTAAATTATATGCCACATGTCAGCTATATGGCAATTTTTTTTTTAATCTGGGACGTCAGCAAGAAACGAACCTTTTCGAACCGAACCAGACGTCTCGTTGACGAAGTTGGCTGTGGCGGTGGTCAAACGACCTTAGGAACTAGTAGTTCTTTTTTCATAACAACAATTTGGCCACACTACTTTTTTTCCTGGCAATATTTATTTATTTATTTATTTTAATTACATTTATAACACCATAACAATAATCTATATATTAATACGTGAAGCGAAAACTTTGGATCCCTTTTTACGAAAATTGGGCGGACGGAGGAGTATGAAATTTCGCACACTTATAGTTTATACAGAGAAGAAGTGACGAATGCTAATATTTTTTTTAAATTATGCGTAAAAATACATTATTTTGAATAAATAACACGTTACACACACTACTATTCATTACCGTGTATTTAATACACACATGCATCGAGAAATCTGTCTTTAATATTTTGTGAATGTCAAGTGTCAAGTATAACCATAGGTAATAAATTAATTTTATAGATATACTAGCTTTTGCCCGCGGCTTCGCCCGCGTAGATGTCGGAAATTATCGCAAGAGGACGTATTACCGCGGTAAGAATGTATTAATCCATGTTATACATACATAAAATTACGCCTTTTTCCCATGGGGGTAGGCAGAAACTACGGAACGCCACCTGCTACGGTCCTTACATATCATGTGTGTTTGATGTACTTAAAATAAAACTAATAGTATTCAGAGTAAGAAGACTGCGACATAGGGCTGGATTGAATTGAATATAAGTCTTCCTGGTTTTTCTTAACGCTCCTATTCTACCTATACAGACACTCAATTATTTACCAGACACCAATTTAAACATAGTTATAAGAATAGTACTTTGGCCAGAGGCATCGCCCGTATAGCTGTCGGAAAATATCACCCGGGAACGTACTACCGGGATAAAGTATCCTATATCGTAAGTATCCAGGATAACCAAAAATCCAAATCCATCCAAAAATCTAAACATCTAAGCCATAATTTCACGGTCTCTTACTTGGAATAATACAATTAGGTTTATTTTGAGTACTTCGAACACACATGATATTCGCATTTACTATGAAGCCCAAATAATATGAATTACAATCCTACTAATCCTGCAATACCCGACCGCTACCAAGCGAGATGGCCGGACGTGGAACGGCCCGCTAGCCGCTCTGCGGCTATTTTATTATAATCTCTGATATCTTCTAAAATATTAATTTTAATGATATGCTGTAAAGGGCAATTTTGATCTACATGAAATGCACAATTTATTTAAGGTACTTAATTGGATAAGGATTAATGCTGTATTGCTTAAAATCGCATTCATAAATAAGTCATTATTTCTCGTAAAAAGTAAAGGATAAAAATGGTTATTATGGGTTATCCCTAAGAGTTAGACATATACCACCGCGGACTTTTTTGTAGAACTTTTTAAGGTGTACAATACTGTAGTACATTATTTAGAGCTATTTCGAAGGGTTCAGCCAGCGTTTGCAATGTAAGCGCAAAAAAATGTGTTTATTTATGACATCACATTAGAAACCTCTAAAATCATCAGTGTTTCTTTACTATATTATAGATGTTATATACATATAAACCTTCCTGTTGAATCACTCTATCTATTAAAAAAACCCGCATCAAAATCCGTTGCGTAGTTTTAAAGATATAAGCATACATAGGGACAGACAGACAGCGAAGTGACTTTATTTTATAATATGTAAAGAAAAGATGTATAACCTATTTCATTTTTAAAATCTATGATCATATAAAGAATATTTGTCTTTAATATTATTTGTCGATAGTGTTACTGAATGTCAAATATAACCATATTATTTTTTTATATTTATTATTATGTAATTTTTTTAATTTAATAATGTATATTTATTCAAATGAAGTACGGTCGAATTTCAACCAATGGGCGAGCACTAGTATAGATTATTCGTCAATTGTACTCTGCGATGTCATTCTCGTGTTAACAAACTGGCTTTTGACCTACACTGTAAATGTATAACGAACTCAGCCATTTTATTCTGATGATTAAACAACATCCAATTTTGCGGTGTGTTTGTAAATTGACGTTTACGGTAAATTACTCTACGCAATGCACGGTTGTGCAGTATCGTATTCATATGAAACTATTTGAGCTTTGCTTTAAAAAAATGCGTTTTGGAATGGATTATGTTCATTGAGGGAGAGTAGGTAACGGTAGAGAATATTCTACAGACCTTTCCTGAAATTATTTCTTACTTGAAAAAGACAGAATTCACAGTTATCAGTGATTTCATTTATCTATCTTATTCATATTTATACCTTCTTCTTCCATTTTGAGTATGTAGATATTTATACGTTAGGTACAAAATATGCTTGTTCATCATCAATGAAAATCAAATGACAGTTATTCAAAACTAGCTTTAGCATTGAAATCCCTGGTGTAGTCTAAAAGATCTAAGTTTACAAACTTACAACAACTTTATTTTATACTATGTAAAGGTACGCTAGATCAGCACTTTTTGAAGTTAAAATTATTAATTATTAAATTATTAAGACAGACCCCAACCACTTCGTTAGAGCAAGCGTAAAGAGCGTTAGCGCACGCCAATTTGCCAACAAAAACGTAACAAAAAGTAAACAGAACTGAACACCTAAATAAAGGCCTCCATGCATAAAGGGCTTACATGTGCAATGCCTGATAACAAAAGGATTTTTTATAAAACCACATCATTATCCTTCCTTCCATGACGTGGGCCTACCCCATGCACCGCCGATTTAGCCGGTATATTTTTTTGGGGGTTTTGCCATAATTGCCACGCTTAGCCGGCGGGTTTGCGATCGCAATATGGTGGCAAAATGCATAGAGACCGCGGCCATCGGTCCTTCGACAAATATGGCCAGCCCACTGCCACTTCAACCTGCTTACTGTGCAATGTCCTTATCTCCAGTTCACAAACACGCAACTATATACACGACAATCACACAACTGTTCAATTAAAAAAATATATAAATTGGTATATTTTTTAACCTCTACATCCAGTTGGTTGGTTGCTTCCAAAAGAATAATATCAGTGAGTTATATTCGCTTGGCACCTGACGTTTATTATCTTGAGTTTCATTAATTACTGCACACGGAGTTAGCGCTTAATCTGCCATTCTCTCCCAAACAAAAGAATTGACAATGCACCAGATATTATTATTGCTCTTTAGTCTTTAGAGACGGCCATTCAAGGATTTAAAGTGCTTTTGTTCATTCTGTTCGTATATTATTCATAACATAATGATCTACTTAGTCCAAATGGTTATTAGTCGTAGGATTCATTGAGATGCAGCAATATTCAATGTTGTCTTAGCTTGTGTATTATCCACGCACATTATACACCATCGTGGTGAGGAGGGCCTAGGGCGATAATCCACCTAGGTATAACGGTCCATTTTTTTTTTTTTTGTGGGGCATCTCGTAGTTAATCCTGAAAAGATTCTTACTACTTAAACGGATTGTGGCCTGGCGAGTTCTAAAAAGTAACCTTTTTAGGCCTCCAGCCGGGGCTTATTATACTTAAAAACTAAAGCGAAAGCTCTAAGGGTTACCCCGAGGGGGTACGAACCTCGGCTTAGGCAATCACTGGTAGGGGGACAGCAAGGGACTGGCTGGATCTGGGTTAAATTATTTAGGGACTAATTTAAAGCTAACGGCGCAGCATCGCGGGCTGGCTCTTGCAAGGGTCGGGAGGGACTGTTAAGTCGGGGTCGCGACGACGGACCTCGGCGGCGAGGTCGGTACGGTTTGTGTTTGTGTGCTGGTCTAGCTGTACTGGTCTCTTTTCGACTCTCCTGGAGGAGAGTAGTGGGATCATCAGGATCGGTAAGAACGTGCCGCGAGCGGCGGACTTTACTGATACGGGAGGGGGTGTAAGTAGCTGCCGCCACAACCAGAAGGTTGCGGTGGGCTACGGCCCTATCGAAGAAACGCTTCGATATAACGGTCCAATGCGTGTCACATAATACAAAGTCAAATTAATTTAGCTGGCAATACATATTTTACCCACGTGTTGGGTACATCGAAAAATTAAAGTACCTACCCACTTCACAAAAAAATTGAAAAATACATTTTTCAAGGGGCACTCGTAGTCGGTCAGTGAACCGCGTTGACGGAACGCGCGTAGATCACTCAGCTGTTTTCTAATATTTCGTCGAACTTAGACATGTCTTACGAATTTCCAAAAACCAAAACATTAGTAATAGTATTTTAATTGCCATAATGTAGGTACATACATGTGTGTTTCATTGCCATAATGTCATTTAAAGGTTTGAAGGAAATTCGAATGATGAAAAAAATTATTTTTTCACCCCACCATCTCGGAAAGAGTATTTTTAATCTTCAATATCTGAGTGGAAAAGCCGTTTTTATTCTCTAGAGGATAAAGTAAATTGAATTTAGAACATCGTGTGCACTAAGTTTGTGAATTAAAAAAAACATTAAACCTATTTACTGCTACCTCTATGGTGCCGAATATATCATACAACTTTTTTTTAATTTGTTAAAAACTCAGACTCGGAACCTTCTTGGTGTTCTTTTTTTAATTTGCTTTGTACGCGGTTCTTTACGCGGCATTTTTTCACGTCATTGTTAAACCTTATATTAAAAACAAGAAACTTGAAAACAAGTGAAAAAACTAAAATGAGTGATTCTAGCGACGAGGAAGTTTGCTTGACGCCAACAGAATTGACTGAAACTGTTAATAATGCGCAAATGAGCTTTCTCCCTCAACAATCACGCGAGAAGTATTTAAAACAGTACGATATGTTCAACACGTGGCGTTTTGCTGGCATATTTTATAGAATTATCCGAGAACAAAAAAACCAAGCACTCTATGGAGTACGTATTCGATGCTAAAAGCAACAATAAAGATGAAAAAAGACAAACATATCGATACCTATCCTAAATTAGTGGCATTTTTAAAAAGAGCCTCATCTGGTCATCAACCAAAAAAATCGAAGGTTTTCACAATATCTGATATTGAAAAGTTTCTTAACGAAGCACCCGATTCCGTATATTTGGCGGCAAAAGTAAGTCAGTTGCACATTCAGTATCTACTTAAGTATATTAATCTCAATTAAATAGTATACTTAGTAGATGTTGATAGGCATAATTATGCGTTCATATCAATTTTATTCATTTATCTACTACAATACTCTTTACGTTACAGGTTGTTCTTATTATTGGAATAAACGGAGCATGTCGAACTAATGAACTAACACAACTTAATGTCAAAAACATTGAGAAACATTCAGATGACTTACTATTAATTAATTTACCTAATACAAAGACAAAAAGAGACCGCAACTTCGTCATTCGCAAGGAATACGTAACGATTGTTGAGAAATATCAAGCCTTACGCCCGCCTAACACTCCAATCAATCGATTTTTTCTACAGTATCGCAATGGAAAGTGTGTTAGACAGCCTATGGCTACTAATAAAATTGGCAGTATCCCACGAGAAATAGCAACATTTCTTGAACTTCCAGAACCCCTGTTGTACACGGGTCATTGTTTCCGACGAACTTCAGCCACACTTTTGGCTGATTCCGGAGCTGATCTCCTGTCCCTTAAGCGCCACGGAGGCTGGAAGTCCAATGCAGTTGTAGAGGGATACATAGAGGATTCCATCCAAAATAAGTCTAAAATATGTGAAGGCATCGTAGGAGCCATTACACTGAAAGAGCCTCAATCGGATCCTTGGACTGGCCCTTCTACATCAAAAATAAGCCGTTATGAAACACCTAACCATCTCCCTCTCTCTCCAACATTCACGCCAAGGGAATCCGATGAATCGGTACAACTATTAAGTATGACAGATAGTTTACCGAAAAACAGTACACAAATGACTAACACCAATATTACAGTAACAAACAAAAATATTACACTCAATTTAAATAACTGTAGCAACGTTACTTTAAAATTTTCTTAATTATACCTTAGTATTATTTTGTTATAATTTAAAGATTATTCTGTAATACTTACCTGTCATAATGTAGTAATTAATACCTAAACTGAAATAAAAGTGTACCTATCTTGTGATTGTACCTAAAGGTTTTTTTTTTGCATTTAGTCATTTCCTCGCTGAGGTGGAATGAAAAGTTACGTGTTGCACTTGAGTGCAAAGATTTTTCACTTTGTGCTCTTTTGATTCCCTCGCTAACGCTCAGGATTCTAATTTTGAATCACTCGCTGCACTCGTGATTCAATTTTAGAATCGAACCGAGCAAGCGAAGTGCTCGGTCATCAAAATTGAACACGCGGTTAAAAAGCAACTTTGCACTCTTGTATAACAAATAACTATTATTTCATTCGTTTCCCTTAATTTAATTTGACCCCGTAATAAAAGAACTAAAGTCCCATCCGTTGAACATCACGTACATGTTTCTAGTTATATAAATTTATTGAGCCTTTGTCCGTAACTATCCTGTAATATAACAACAGTATAATATTCGAACACGCCATTTGTAATTTTAATAGTGTACGTTAAAATCATTCATGTGTAGCTATCGTTCTAATCAAAACTAGATCGGTTTCCCCGAAACGGTGTGTAGTCATTAAAGCGAATAGCTTGGTATAGACTCGCCGAACAACATGTCAATCTGTTCAAACAGGGTTAGTTGGGACAGTAATGACCGACATCGATAGGGATGTCATATTATATCTTATCTTATTATTATTATCTTATATATTTAACCGAGCAATTCTTGTATATATATATATAATTTGAATTTCGGAAACGGCTCCAACGATTTTCATGAAATTTAGTATTCAGGGGGTTTCGGGGCTGATAAATCGATCTAGCTAGGATTCATTTTTATAAAATGTCGTTTTATTTGTGTTTTCAATTACCAACTTTATCGATAATCAACTTGAACATAAACTTATTATATAAAAAAAAACCGGCCAAGTGCGAGTCGGACTCGCGCACCGAGGGTTCCGTACAAACCTGTAGGTATTCTCGGTTTAAAAATAAATGTTTTTTTTTTATTTTATATTTCAGTTGATTGAATGTAAGGTAAATTGCGGTTTACGATTTATGACGTTTTAGAAAAAACTACTCACTCGATCTCGTTCAAACCAATTTTCGGTGGTAGTTTACATGGTAATGTACATCATATATTTTTTTTAGTTTTATCATTCTATTATTTTAGAAGTTACGGGGGGGGGGGTCACATTTTACCACTTTGGAAGTATCTCTCGCGCAAACTATTCAGTTTAGAAAAAAATGATAATAGAAACCTCATCACCATTCTTGAAGACCTATTCATAGATACCCCACACGTATGGGTTTGATGAAAAAAACCATTTTTGAGTTTTAGTTCTATGTATGGGGAACCCCAAAATTTATAGTTTTTTTTCTATTTTAGTGTGAAAATCTTAATGCGGTTCACAGAATACATCTAATTACCAAGTTTTAACAGCATAGCTCTTATAGTTTCGGAAAAAAGTGGCTGTGACATACGGACGGACGGACAGACAGACAAACAGACAGACAGACAGACATGACGAATCTATAAGGGTTCCGTTTTTTGCCATTTGGCAACGGAACCCTAAAAAACAATTTACCAAAAAATACCGAGCAAACCAGACATTGAAATTTAAATGATGAAAAAAGGTTCCGTATGGAGCCGAACGTAAATAATAGCATCATCCTATTTCTTACTGAGGGTGTCGTAAAAGGCGACTAAGGGACTTAGTAGAGAATGGGCAGCAGCGTTTTTTAAACATTTTACCACCATACTCCGATCGCCAACCCGCCTGCCAAGCGTGGCGATTATGGTAAACCCTCCCAAATTGGGGGAGGCTTATGTCCAGCAGTGGACGTCTTTCAGCTGAAATACATGATCTTAATCCCAATGTCCTGAATTTCACCATTTAGATTTACGGCTGTAGTGCTTTCCTTCGCCGTTCGTTAAAGTTATGCTCACATTCCAGAATTAAGAACCCTGTTTGGCACACTGCAGTCTAGAATTTCTTCAGACGAATATTGACACTTCTTAGTACAGGACCCATCTATATGGGCGATCACTCGTGACGAGTTAATTGCGTAAACCTAAGTCTTGCTGTGAATGGGTGGATTTTAACAGACATTTACGGAGATCCGAGCAATAAAAATAAATTATGGAAAACATGCAAAATGCATGTTGTCTTCGGATTGCGCCTGCATTACGCACGATTTCCTTTTTCATTTTCGTGTATTGCGCTACACTACGCTTAAATGGTAGTGCCAGTAATATGTTTGCGTTCTCAAAAATATTTGGTTTATTTTATTTTTTACCGGGTAAATACAATTTTTGCAGAGCAGTGGTGGCCCAGTGGTATCAGTCTCGACTTAAGCGATGTAGGGTCGTTAGTTCGAACCCAGGCAGGCACTTTACTATGTGTAATCATTTAATTTCATCACCACTGCTCTGAAAACGATGAAGGAAAACATCGGGAGAAAATTCTAAGACATGTGACATCTACCAACCCGCACTGGGCCCTCGTGGTAGTGGATCACAGTCCATGACCTCTCACAGAGAAGAGGCTTGTGTCCCAGCAGAGAGTAGAATATAAGTTGATTATACTTATACTAAAAGTGGGCGTGGGTTCGACTCCCACTTCTGATGTTGACTATTTCTATACGGACGGTCTTTAAAACACGTATTAACTATTTATGTAAACAGATGTTAATTGAAAAATATTAAAAGAACATACAACCAAACGCGTTTTGCGGCTCCCGAGAAATAATGGCGGGAAGTTCCATCCTTCAAAAAAGGAATCCCTCCAAACGCTCGAAGTAGCTTCACTCGGTGTTGCCAAATTTTTCCTGAGAGCTTGTGATAAAACTATTTCTCTTTAGGACAAGGCTTTTTTTTTGTGGGTGGGAAATTATCTAATGACGTATCTCTCTTCGTGTCAGACTTTTAATGACTAAAACCCACCCGTGTTCCTTCAGTTGCCTATATGCCAAGGCCACGGTAACTCTTTCGAACAAATCTCGCGACTCTGGCAATTAGGACAAGGCTTGGGTTATCAGTCATCTCCTTAGAAGTTACAGTTAAACTAACGGGCCCTTTAACACTTTGCTTTGTTTAGTGCCACCGGATATCGTGGACTCGGACAGCAGTGGGGAGGTGATAGTGTGGGAGGGAGACAACGTGACCCTCCACTGTGCTGCGTCTGGGACACCACAGCCGACCATTCTCTGGAGAAGAGAAGACTCTGCCGCCTTCAAGGTCGGCAGAGAGACTGGTAGGTAAGGGAGAATTGGTCTCCCATAACTTAAAAAGAGAAGTTTTAACTTGTGCACAGTAGACAGTAAGTGTTAAGTTCCGAAAGACATCTTTTAAAGACGTTTCGTTAATTCACAGATTTTAAAGTTTTGGCTCAACTAGACATTATAATCATAGATTTAGAAACTATACAGTGTGTGGCAGGGTAATCGTTGCATAACCTGTTACCATGGATTCAGAATTGACATGATTCTGAATTCGAACATGATTCAATTATTATTTTATTTGATTCATTTTGATTTTTTTGATGATGATTCCATGATTTTGAAGGCGGTTATTAAAAAAAAAACTCTGCCATACATTTTGATCGCATGGTTAATAACCAACTTTTAATTTCTACGCTGAATTTATGGTTTCAGTTTGTGCGTGTATGGTGTGTTAAAATTCAATTGGATAACTTAGAAAATATTTACAGAATTAGCGACAGATCTTATACGGCAGATACTTCCCAAACGACTAAAGATATTCCAAAAATGTAACTGAAAGTCAAAACTAACTCAACGGAACTTAACACGAGCAACACGACACACAATTTCATATCCTTCCTTTGTGACAGTGCCAATGTATCGACGCTTGTCCGCACCGTTGCACATTGCACTTTGTAAGCCCGGCACTTTACAGTCAGCAAGTGGAATGGCGCTTGGTTGAACCTGACATCGGTGACTCGAGACATGAACGGCGCCCTCCTTTGCATAGCAACGAATGGAGTCCCACCTTCAGTCAGCAAAAGGATCCTTCTTCACGTCCTCTGTAAGTACCTAGCAGGAGTGCAATCTCTCACGTACCTGAATATAGGATGAGCATGTTGGATGTATCCATTCACGACCAGGTCTAGTTCCGAATGAAATATTTTATGTGGTTGTTTGATAAACGTGTCCGCTGATGTGTTGGTCTTACATATTGCATTTAGCACGGACGTCCCGGTGATAAAATATTTCTGTTTGTTGGTGCTATTCTTTAAATATTTTCAACTAGCTTCTGCCTGCGACTTCGTCTGCGTAAATGTCGGTTATCGCGGACGCAGACAAAGTCACGGAATAAAAAGTAGCTCAGGCTCTAAACTATCTGTGTACCAAATTTCATTTAAATCGGTTCAGTAGTTTTAGCAGGAAAGCGAGGCAGACAGACACAGTTACTTTTGCATTTATAATATTAGTTTGGATAATTTGCAGTGTCCCGTATAAAAAGTTGTATATCTTCTCCCGATGTTGATAGTTTTAAGTGTACAAATAATTTTATAAGCACTGCTACCTTTTTGTATCAAGCTGTCTGCTCTGGGAAAAGTAACTTTTAGCAAGTCAACTCACGAAGTAATTAATAGAGAAATATTACCTTTATGTGGTACTTCAAAGTAAAGCCAAGTATTTAATCACAGTAAGACTAGATTAATTTAGACAGTAGAATTTATACATGCACGCATTCATCAGTTTAATATTCAGAACATTGCTCTATTCAAAGTAATCTAATATTTATGTAGTGGTCTAACAAGATCTCTATCTTAAATTTAATTAAATGCATTCTATGTTCTTCAGCCCAGAACTTTTAGGTCCTAAACTTCATTCATTCAAACATAATCACTGAACATAAGTATTTTAACTTGCTTGAGTGGTTCATTAATCAAAGATGAACTCGGAAAGTCGTTAAGTTCAAGAATTTAAATGTGCGAAGTTCGTTTCATTAAATATAGCAATGTGAACGAACTTCAAACATGTGAAGTTATTACTCTTATGGTAACAAAATATATGGTTGTCGCAAACATGTTATTATTGTTCCTTACTTGCTTACTCTGCGTCCTAACGGAATGCAAAAGTCGCGAGAAGACGCGATCGACGCGAATCGTTTGTATGAATTATGAAACGATAACACTACTTATAGTCCGGTCAAATTAGACTAAAAAATAGGGGTGAGGTTACAAAAATTCCCACTTGGCTGAATATTGGTAGGATTGTTCAATACACTATTGTAAAGGAAATGTGAAAAGTCCTCATCGACATTCAAAGATATGGTTCTGGAAACAGCTCAGGCTCGTTCTGATGCTATGGCTAAAACTGTTCTTGCTCGAGTAGAATACGAATACGATTTAGTTGCTGCTGAGGCTAAGTATCATTATGACTGCTTCAATTCCTTCTTGAGACCGAAAACTAGGGTTAAAGTCGGTCGACCGCAAGATCGAATCTACGAATCTGGTTATGTGCATATTATGAAGATTGCAACTCTTTCAACTTTTTGAATCGTTATATCTCAAAAACGGTGGCTCTTAGGAAAAAAGTATTTAGACATTTTTTATAGATAATTATCTGATCTACATTTTTTGTCCGAGCTAATTTTATGATAAAACTTACCATTTTGCTGAAAATCGCGAAAAACCCGTTTTTGTGACCTTTGACCCCGAGTAAATTTTTTTGCACGTGCCGGATCGATGAGGACTTTTCACATTTCCTTTATAATAGTGTATTGAACAATCCTACCAATATTTAGCCAAGTGGGAATTTTTGTAACCTTGGATGTCTAAATTGACCGGACTATTGATTTATCGCGCCATATACATCATACATTCATCATGTGACCGCGTTGTTCTTAGTAAGCAACGGATTATGATGCGGTTTTCACCATCATTTACAGAATTAATTCAGGAAAGCATCAATTTTAAACTTACATCCATCAATTAATCAATCAATGCAGCTTATGACCAATGCTGGACATAGATCTCTCCCAGACTGGACAAACCCTGTTACGCCTTCCGCATCCAGTCTGTCCCAGCCACCTTCTCACTTAAGGTCGTTGGTGCATATAGCTGGAGGTCGTCCCAAACTTACATATAATATATCAAACTTATAAAAATACATCTCGATATTTCGTTAAGTCGTAAAAACCGTGCTAAGCAAGAGCATGTCGCTGACATTCATGTAACAGAGCACGATGATCGCGTTCTCGCGTAATCGTACTATTGCTTTCGTTTAGGACGCGGCTTATGCTCTTATTAATAAATCCAATATGAAAATGCGCGACGGCGACGTAGCAAAATTTAATCGACATCTTGATTCAGAGATGTCTCAATTAAGTAAACCAGCTTGTATCCTTTCAAAACTATGCTTGACTTGGAGGTCTCATATACATTGGCGTCGTTCAATCTTTTATTTTATAACTGTCACGGCCATTTAGCTTCGATACTATTAATCAACTAGTCTAGCAAATAGTCTGTGCTGATGTTAGAATATAACTTTAATAAATAATAACATTCAGCTTTTTACAACCCTCATTTAAATGCATTTGGATCATCAATCTTCATAGGCATGGTTTTTACCAGATGATTCATTTTATGACATCCCATTTTATTTCTCTCTGCAAAAATACATGACCATTTAATTATGAAGCGTGACGGAGCGAACGATACCGTATCCGCGCGGATCCGCACGCATCCTCGCGTATTCCAGTGGATTTTCTTGTGCAACTGAGGTTACATTTTTTGCAAGTTACCCGTAGAATGTATTCACACTGACCGTAGAAGCTATATCCAGGCGCTGACGTCGTCTATCCTCTTAGGCCTCCCCCACATTAGGCGTGCGCGATCCTCGGGCGTGTGAGTAGCGCGAGCGCCGCGCGCACGTCGCGAGCGCGCCGCGTGATCGTCGCGTTTAGCTGCCCTGCGGCGCGCTCGCGGCGTGCGCGCGGCGCGCTCGCGGTGCGCACGCGGCGCTCGCCTTGGCGTTTAACCCCCTTCAGTCAAGTCAGTCACAATTTGAACAATTTTTGTTTCAAAATCCACACTATCCACACTAATATTATAAATGCAAAGTAACTCTGTCTGTCTGTCTGCCTGTCTCGCTTTCCTGCTAAAACTACTGAACCGATTTAAATGAAATTTGGTACTCAGATAGTTTAGAGCCTGAGAAAGGACATAGGCTACTTTTTATTCCATGACTTTGTCTGCGTCCGCGATAAACGACATTTACGCAGAAGAAGTCGCGGGCAGAAGCTAGTCTTTTATAAATAAAGTGCTGATTTCTTCCCACACCTTTTTTTTGCAATACGATCACTATACTCCTTTGTAGTCATGTCCCATATCGCAGGACGATTCTGTATTTCTAGGATAAAGCTTTCGATATTAATTTCACTCGTGACTCTATTTTTAACGTGTGTCAACACAACACTGCCCACCATGTGACTGACCGAAACAGTAGCAATATACAACAAGTTACCAGAATCCATAAGGACAGAGAAAAAAAGCCATCTATTTACTAATAAATTAAAAAAGCTGCTGTTAAGCAAATGTTATTATAGCGACAACGAAATTTTAAATGATAAATCCCTGAAATTAGTTTTAAAAAGTCCAAAGCATGTATTTCATCTATTTTTAATTACTATTTTAGAATAAGTTACATTATAAGATAATCAATAGGTCCTCCTCTCTACCTACTGTATTTTCCTTTGCTGTGCCCGACAGGATCCACAATTGTTTCTAAATAAAATGTTTTACCACCTAAGCATATACATTGTGAAATGCAATAAAGTATTGAGTATTGAGTATTGTAGCGGGCGAAGGGGTAAGAACGCGACTCGAGCGCCGCGTGCGCGCCGCGAGCGCGCCGCAGGGCAGCTAAACGCGACGCTCACGCGGCGCGCTCGCGACGCGGTCGCGACGCGCGCGCGGCGCTCGCGCTTCTCACACGCCCGAGGATCGCGCACGCCTAATGTGGGGTCAGCCAAAGCCTAGAAGAAGCGGGGAGCGTGATCTTGCGTAATCGTCTTGAACTTCTACGCTGCGTATACGTTTGATGAATGTCTATGCTGGATTAACGCTATACGCGAGGACACTACTTAAAAGTCTTGATACTAGATAATTATTTCGCCACATAATTAACGTATGTATATTAAATTGGCAGGTAAACCCACTGCTAGAATCCCACAGAAGATGATGGGAGTGTACGTCGGCGAAACAATGCAGCTGAAATGCAGGATCGAAGCCAATCCACCTCCAACCGTATACTGGACGCATATAGATCTAAATAAACTTTACAATGGTAAGTTTATAACACAGTACAAATCTGAAACATTACGAAGCAATATTCCTATACAAATATTGACATGAAAGCTGTAATTACTGGGAATAATTTTAATCGTTCTTTGAGTTGTTGCGGCTCTGTTACAATTTGTATTACACAGAGACATTTTACGTACCCGTTTAATTTCAATTTCAAAATGTGTGGGTGTTTTAAACTCAGCAGTAAAATGTGGGAGTTAACGTTTAATATCCTTTGCATAAGTTAGAAAGGCTGTGTATTGTACCATTTTACCATAAATTTAAATTTGGAGGATCAATATATTTGTGTTCAAATATTTGTACGTTATGCTATGTATGGATTTTGTAGGACCGTCATGAAGTTTTGAAAATTTTCTAACAACATGTACTTAGTGCTTTTCTACCTAGATATAAGAATTATTTAATAGATATAATTTTATTTAAATATCTCAACGTGTTATTTTAAGTATCTCAAAATGGAACATTTTGAGATAGGTACTTAAATTAAGAATAACATGAAACCTTTGAAAATGTATAAACTGTAACCAAATTGTATCTATGTTTAATTAAAATTGTAACTCTGTTAGCTTAGTTATTAACTTTATTGGGCATGCTGTACCTGATGTTGCCCTTTATTTATGTGTCAATGTATTGTGTACTTCTTTTGTTAGAGATCCTAAATAAATAATCCCAAATATTGCCCTTATAAGGTCACACCTTCAGAATGGGTCCACCCTTTATGGCAGAATTTTTTTCGTCATAATATTATTTTGCATAACAGCGGATAGCATAAATTTAATTTCGCAGAAAAGGCATACATTTCATATCCATAATAATCGAAACACTCATATATTACATTACAGAAAAATCATAGTAAGCACGCTGCATTCAGACATGCAAACAAGCATACACCATGCATGCAGCATGCAACTAAGCATGCAGCATGCAACCAAGCATGCAGCATGCAAGCAAGCTCACAGCATGCAGGCGAGCATGCAACATGCAGTATGCAAGCAAGCTCACAGCATGCAGGCGAGCATGCAACATGCAGCATGCATGCTTTCTGTCACGGCTCCGGCGCTGCGAGGCTCCGGCGGTCCCACGCAAGCTCATCGTCACAGATGGTTTTACGTTCACCACCGCAGTTTCCGCTTGCTGGCCGGCCTCGCCAGCCAGCCTCAGTTGCGGCGGCGCGCGTCAAAATCACCTGCTCTTCAGCTCGCGGGCCACCTCGCCCCTCCGCGCCTACGCGGGTTTAAATTACACTCCAGGGGTAGGGCAGAGAAGACTACGTGGAGTCGGTTCTGCAGTGATTCGTTTCTGTCAATAACTTTTGTAGCACAACATATACTGATTTTTTGAGACACTATTTTAATTTAAGGTCAAAATGCAATATTATACAAATGACAATATGCCTAACAAAACGATTCAAATTGAAATTCTGCCATCTTCATAGTATGCCAAATGAAATTATACCAAATAATCGTCGCACTAAATAAATGTTATGCTAAACGAAATTATGCGAAATTTTAAGTCTGCCAAATAAAATTCTGCCATCTTAAAAGTATGCCAGCGTAAAGTCAAAAATATAAACGGTCGGCCAAACAACGATTATGCTAAACAATTTTTATGCCTTACAAATATTCGTTTAAAGAAGATTATGCCAAGTGTGTTATGCCGAATAAAATTCGGAGCATCAAGTTTCTGCCAGATAGAGGGAACGCCTTCAGAATTATAGAGACCTTATTAGATATTTTAACATTTCAACTTTGGCTCTTATAATGATAAAACTCTTTTTTTAAAAGAGCTCTTTGTCACAATAATAGGCCTCTTTTTAATAAGAGTTTTATCATTTAATGAGTCTAAGTTGAAATCTTAAAATTTCTCATAAATTCTGAAGGTCGCACCTGGTGTCCGTTTTAGTACCTATAATCTATAGAGATCTAAATTTTGTATGTATTCTACAGGATCTAAGTACCAGACAAGTCTAAAATCCCAAGGATACAAATACACAGCGATACTGCGAGTGCGGAACATGTCCAGAGACGATATCGGCTCATACTACTGTTACGCGGAAAACTCGATGGGGTCTACGAGAGATGATATCACAATTTACAGTAAGTACTTATGAGAACGTTGGCACCGACGTAAATATATCGCGGCTGGATTTATTCGTGCACTCGATTTTCAACCCTCGGCACTAAGCAGTACGTTGAAGATCCAGTAAGCGATTTTATGAGACCTAATATTTAGTACCGTGTGGTGCCGGACGTAAAGAATAACAACACCCCATTTCTTCCCGTGGGTGTCGTAAAAGGCGACTAAGGGACTTACTAGAGAATGGGCAGCAGCGTTCTCTATGCATTTTACCACCATACTGCGATCGCCAACCCGCCTGCCAAGCGTGGCGATTATGGCAAAGCCCCCAAATTGGGGGAGGCCTAAGTCCAGCAGTGGACGTCTTACGGCTGAAATGATGATGATGATGAATATTTTGTAGGTAAATGATAACAGCTGTACTCGTCGATAGTATGGTTAAGCTTCTCTTGCCACGGTCAGTTCGTGGATGGGTGACCATCGAGACCCCTCGGAAATCACGTTAAGCCGGTGGTCCCGGCCGTAATTTATCAATCTTTGATAGTCGTTACGGGTAGTCAGAAGGCCGAAAGTCTGACACCCAGTCATACGAAGGGGTATCGTAGTACCCAGTAAATTGGTTCTATAGGTCAGATTGGTAGTAGCTCCATGTATAATACTGATATTCAGCTGCTCGATTCTTTTCGGTTAGATTGGTTGCTGACCCCAACATAGCTGACAAAAGGCTAGTCAGATTGTATTGGATTGTATTTGTTTGTTACTAAGTCGAGAAAACAATTATAAAAATAGGTATGTACTTATTGATGTTGTTCCGACACGTAGGAGTAATTGCGTAAAACACTAACAGTAGGAATTGTTTTTATTTCGACAGTTCAACATCATTCATTACGTTATTTGCGTTATTGAGCAGACATTTTTTTCGAACATATTAAACAATGTATAAGCAGTTTAATTCAAAAGTATTTGGCATCCTTATTACATAAACATTATCAATCAGAATCTAAATCCGGCTGTTATTATTAAATTAAATTAAATTAAAATTCATTTATTACAGATAACAGGGATCCATATTATGTTAGTATTACAAAAACAACTTATATTCTAGTGTTAGTAGTAGTTAAAGGTAGGTATAAAATAAAATAAAATACAATGATGCACACTCCACGCAGAGGACGAGCAGGCAAGAAAACATGTTTCCTACCTGAGCAACCTCCGGATAAAATGCCGAATATTTGGAGTATAGCTCTCCGCCACAGCTCTCAGGATATAGTTGCGACTACCCCGCACTCTGCTCAGCAGCGACGCGGTTTTTTTACGGATTATAGCATAAAAGCCATCTGTGTGGGTCTCAGCAAACATTTCCGAAGCGCTGCAGAAACGGGGCAGTCGCAACAACATCCTGAATGCATTATTATATTGTGCGCGCAGGGCATCCAACCATATTAAACCACGAGAGAAAAAAAAAACAAATATTTCAAATTAAGAATATAAATAAGCGTAAAATTAAATATGGAACGAGGATTTAAACCTTCTTATTCGCTCAATATGTAATAGAACGTATTGAATTGAGGGTTCTCCGAAAATAGAATACTGATAGGAAAAACTTATGACACGACCTAATAACCGCAAAATGGCGGTGCCTCATATTGCTCTAATACCCGTATTCGGAGGCCTAAATACATATTTTGCGTTCAGTTGATCCAAGCATATGAGTATAAGGTACATAGTGAGAACTTATTGCTGTATTCAGTTTAAACATTCTAGTTTTCACAAAGAATAAGATATTGATAGAGCTGTTCAATTCGATGCCTTTATGAATGGTTAACCTTTAGGTACTTTAAACATTTGCATTTTTTCGTCGAAAACTTTTGATTTCGTGCGCACCAATCCATTCTACTGAAATTTGTTTCAATAGAATTGAAAAAAAAAATGAAGAGAAATTGAATTGAATTGCCGAAAAACTTCAATAGGTATCTACGACTAGAGGCTCAATTATTTCTGATTCTATTTCAGTCTCAGATTGGTTATTGTGTTATTGAATCTAATACCTTTTTTTTTTGGGTGGGAAATCATCAAGTGACGTCTCCCGCTCCCGCTCCCGCTGGGTGGAGCGGAAGGGCGTGTCAGACTTTTACTGACTAAAACCCATCCGTGTTCCTTCAGTTGCCCATATGCCGGGGCCACGGTACCTCTTTCGAACGAATCTCGCGACCCTGGCAGTCTTCGTTTGTAAGAGATCGACACGTGCCCCGCGCACCGACAACGCGCGCGGCCACACCACGACAGCGTGAGCGCGCGCGCGGGTGTCGAACGCGAACGCGCGTATACTCGTCCTCAATTCCCGAGCGTTCACGATCGGTAAAGACGCAAAACGCAAACGGGCGAGCAATCTAATACCTGTGGTCACCAACACTAAGCGACATCTAAATTGAAGGCCTAAATATTATTACACAATAGTACTCGAGTATTAGCGTTGAAAATCCAGTGGTGCGGTTGTAATTGGTTAGCCGCCACCCTAAATGCGTAATACACAATCATTCAGAATCTGAATCATTTTGAAGGTTATTTTTAATCCTACTTGTAGTGGACGAATGAGATGTGATCAGCACCCTTACTCGCCCTGGGACTTCTCCCACGTTTTTGACGTGCTTCCCTACTTACCTACTGCGCTGGTAAAACACGTCACCACGCACCCCTGAATGCGTAATAACGGTACGGTCGACCAAGACCTCGGGAGACTGAACGTGAGACTGAATTCTGAGAGAAACGGACGAAATAAAACACTTTTCTTCTAATACTTCTTGTCCATAGATTCCGACTTGTTTCTTCGTTATGCCTCTTCAACGGCTGAGCTGCGACTAAACGAGCCCGGCCGATCGTGCGTATTTTATAGTCGCGGGGGCCGCTTCCCATTACCTCATAGAGGACCGCGATTTTTAAGCCCATTTTACTGTTAGTTTTCACCATGCCGAAATCTTTGAACCCTTTATTTTGCATTAATTATCACATAACCCCTTACAATCTATATATTTTTACATTTTTTATGTGGTCCCGTCTTATATAAAAACACAATATTGCATGTACATAGTCACAATAAAAACTTTCTAGAACAAAAACTTACAAAGTTTGACTTAGGACAATTGCCACTATCTTTAATCTATAATATCTCTGAATCCTGTGGTCCGATTTTGATAATTTAAACGTTAAAAGTGGTTTTACATCTAATTCTATCGTTAACAATAAAAATAGCAACAATCGGACCATAAACAAAAAACCTCATTTTCAAGTTACGTAATTATAGAACATCCTTTTGAAATTTTGTACATTTCCTTACAAGATTCACTCAAATTGAAGTTTAAGAATGAAGAATTAGATTCTAATAAGAAAACTAAGCATGAAATCTCTAAACTAAAACTAATTAGAATCTAATACATAAACTTATAAACAAGACTTTTCAAAATTATTACATTCCTTACTGGCTACAAAATTATTCCTTATATTTACATTTTATTATCAAGGCGCTCTCTGCGCTACTTGCACCCACTTACC
Source organism: Aporophyla lueneburgensis (assembly GCA_932294355.1). Taxonomy (NCBI): domain Eukaryota; kingdom Metazoa; phylum Arthropoda; class Insecta; order Lepidoptera; family Noctuidae; genus Aporophyla; species Aporophyla lueneburgensis. Next base: position 12,366,315 of record OW028738.1, on the reverse strand, counting down.
CAGAGGGGGTCTAAATTTTGACATTTTTACGAACTTTTGAGACCTTTACTAATTTAAAAATGCTTTCTAACTTACAAAATCATTGTCAGGGTGCACTCCGATACTACTTGTGCCTAGATACTTAGATTTCGTCGCCGACATTCTCCCCCTCGTGCGTCGCACCATCCTCCAGGCTCGGCGATACTCCCGGCACCAACAACACCACTCTCGAACTGGGTCTTCGTAGAACTCCTCCTCTGGTCTCGACGTCGACGATCCTGACTCGCCCGTCTGGTCCCGGATACACCTGCTGGATTCTGCTGCGTGGCCAGGTACATCTCGGCAGGTTGTGGTCGACGATGAGCACGACGTCTCCGACTCGTAGATCGGTGGGGTTGGTTCTTCCCTTGATCTTCCTGGGCAGCAGGGTAGGTAGGTATTCCCGCAGCCAGCGTTGCCAAAAGTGGTCGGCAAGCCGCTGCGTGGCCTTCCAGGTGGGTCTGCCCACCAGCTCGCTGTCTTCGAAGTTGCCGACTCTTGGTGCGCCACATGACCGCCCAATTAAGAAATGATTAGGCATTAGCGCTTCTTCTTCAGGATTCTCGGAGAGGTTAGTGAGAGGTCGGGAGTTAACGATGTGCTCGGCCTCTAAGAGGAGGGTGTGGAGTATCTCCTCTCGCGGGTGTTTTTCTTTCAGGGTGGTTTTGATTGATCGCACTAGACGCTCCCATGCACCGCCCATATTCGGGGCACCAGGAGGGATGAACTTCCACTGCACGCCGATCTTCTCTGCTTCTGAGATGAGATCTTCTTGTTTCATGGTGTCTTGTGCTTCTTGTAGTTCTTTGTTCGCGCCGAAGAAGTTAGTCCCGTTGTCGGTGTAGACAATCTTCGGCATTCCTCTTCTTGCTGCGAATCTCCGTAAGGCCATTATCATGCTGTCGGTGGAGAGTGAAGGGGTGAGTTCTATGTGTACGGCTCTAGTTGTTAAGCACGTAAATAGAGCTCCCCATCTCTTCTCATGGCGTCTTCCTACGGTGATTGTCATCTATGCCAGTGCACGTGAAGGGATGTGTACTGTGCATCAGCCTTTCTGAAGGTAGGTTGCCCGTCGGTAATTCTCGCGGTTTTGCTCTTCTCACTTTGCACCATTGACACTGATGTTGCACTGCTCTGATTGCTGATCTTATTCCCAGCACCCAGAAACGCTGTCTCACTTCGTTTATTACTGTTGCGTGATTACCATGGTTGAATCGGCAGTGGAAATCTTCCAGTATAAGTCTCGTGGTCTTGTCCTTACTGTCGAGCACGATGGGTCTCTTGTATTCTCTTGTTACTCCTCGTATCGCGTCGATTCTTCCTTTCAGCCGCAGGAGACCGTCTTCCAGCACTACGTCGAGCTTTTTCAATTTGCTGCTTCCTTCTAATGGTTTTCCTTGCTGCAGACACTTGATGTCTTCTTTGAAGCTTCTCTCTTGACTGCCTTTCAGTAGTATGATTTCAGCTTGCTCTAGTAGTTCGGCGTTCAGCGGTATATATTTCCTGTCTGGCACTTTTGGAGATTGATGTCGTTTCTTGACACCTTAAGTTCGTTTTCCTTGTGTTGCTTTCCAGGTGGGATCTTCTCGGCTGACGTTGACCCTCTCCTTTGTTCTGCAGAGTTGTATGAATTGCAACACTCTTGCTGTAGCTCGCCAAAGTCTCTTCCAGGACGAGAACCTCTCAGGATCTGGTGATGGATAAGTGGTGCTTGCTGTTGCTACGACGTCTGCTGTCTTCTCTTCACCGGTGGCTTCCTTCTTGAATGTTCTAGGTGCCGGCCAGCGGGCTTCTTCTTTCCTCAGGAAGTCAGGTCCAACGTACCAGCGGTGATAACAGTCGAAGTGTTCCGGTACGTCGCGCGTCGCATCGTCAGCAGGGTTATGTGCTGTCGGTACCCATCTCCAGTCTTGTGGTTTCGTGAGATCTTCTATCTCTGCTAAGCGATGAGCTACGAACGTCTTGAAGGTTCTCGGGTCCGTCTTGATCCAAGAGAGTACGATGCTGGAGTCTGTCCAGAAGGTCTTCTTTACCACCTTCAGGTCCATTTCTTCTTCCACCGAGTGTGCTAGTCTGCATCCAAGAAGGGCCGCCTGCAGCTCAAGTCTCGGGATCGACACTGGTTTCAGTGGTGTGACACGTACTTTTGCTGCCACTAAGCTGATGTGGTAAGTCCCGTCCCGACCTTGTGTCCTCCAGTAAACTGTTGCTGCGTACGCCATCTCGCTTGCGTCTGTAAAGGTGTGCAGCTCCCCCTCGGTGCCATGTGGCACTAGACATCTTGGAATCTGAAGGTCTTGAAGCAGCTTCATCTTCTCCAAGTAGGTTTTCCAGGCTTCGTACTCCTTGTCTTCTATTTCTTCATCCCAGCCGACGCCGCTTCGCCATATGTTCTGTTCTGAAGCAGCTTCTTACCTTGGACGAGAACCGGTGATGCTAATCCCAGTGGGTCGAAGGTTGACATTCCGGCGCTGGTGACTTCTCTCTTCGTAGGCACCTGGAGCCCTGTAGCTATCTCCTCCGGTGTGTTTCGAAGGTTCGCTCTGAAGCCGATGGAGTCCCTTTCTGTGAACCAGCGCAGTCCTAGTGTCTTCTCTTCTTTCTCGCCAAGATCCACTTCAGTTTTCTCTGCTGTGTCCTTTTTTACGTCTTGCAGCAGCTCAAGTTGGTTTGATGCCCATCCTCTAAGCTCGATGCCTGCCTTCCGATGTATGTAGTCCACCTGCGCCGTCACTCTTCTGAAGTCTTCTTCTGAATGAAAGCTGTGTAGGTAGTCATCCATATAGTGGTTCAGCTCGATCGCTCTTGCAGCTTCTGGGTATTGTTCCTTGAAGTCCGCTGCGTTTCGGTTCTTGACGTAGATCGCTGTGCTGGGAGATGAGGTCGCGCCGAAGATAACTGATGTCATCCTATACTCCTTCGGTACTATGTCGCGCCGATCCCCGCGCCACAGGAAACGCAGGCTGTCTCTATCTTCTGGTCTGATACGAACTTGCAGGAACATTTCCTTTATGTCGGCTGCCACTGCTAAGGGCCCTTGTCGAAACCTGAGCAGTACTCCAAAGAGTGACTGCAGTAGGTCTGGTCCTGGCAGTAGAGCATCGTTGAGGCTTCTTCCCCTGGATTTGGCTGCAGCGTCGAAGACGATCCTTATCTTCTTCTTAAGGGGATGAACCACGGAGAAGTGAGGGAGGTACCATTTCTTCTTGGAGTCTTCTTGTCATTTCTTCTTGGAGTGCTTCCTCTGCATACTTGCTGTCGATTAGATGCTGGATCTGCTTGTTGTATTCTGCCTTCAGCTGGAGATCCCTGTCTATCTTCTTCTCGATGTTGATCAATCGATTCTTAGCAGACGTGTAGCTCTCTGGCATCTGCTCTTCTTCGTTCTTCCATAGGAGTCCAGCTTCAAATCGACCATCTTCAAGTCTTCTGCAGGTCTTCTCTAGGATGGCAAGTGCTCTACCTTCTGAGTCCGTAGTAGGTCTTCTTGGTAGCACCCCAAGTGCCTTGATCGCGAAATGGTCCTTGATGGCTTGATGCATTTCTTCTTCAGGTGTGCTGACATGAAGACACGTGAGGAATTGCACTGGTCTTGTACTCCCGCTGTCCGATCCATGGAGCACCCAACCAAGTCCTGTTCTTGAAGCGACTGTCGCCCGTTGTCCCGGTTTTCCTCTTCTTACTTCTTGAGTCACAATCAGCTCCCAGTTATCTTGACCTATGAGTAGCTGCGGTGGTTCCCCTTCGTAGTACAGAGAGTCGGCGATCTTCTTTAAGTGTCGACATTCTTCAATACTTTTTCTGTCTAAGAACTGTGGTGCAAGCTTCAGCTCGTTGATAGTTCGGACTCTTCTGATTGTCTTCCTGGTTCCTTGGTGAACCCCCTTCACCGTGAGGTCAAGTGTCTGAGAATCCTTTTTCTTTATCAGCCTGCCTCCTACTGTCTCGATGACCAGTTCTTCTCTGTTTCCTTGAGCGCCGACTTCTTCTGCCACCTTCTCATCCAATAGTGACACTGTTGACCCCTCATCCATGAGGGCTAGTATCTTCTTAGATCCTTTTGACCCGAAAACTTCCACTGGAACTATCTTCAGGTATGCTCTTGCGTTGTTTACTGCATTCACTGACGCCGTGACACTTGTTTCTTCTTGATGTGTCTCCTTTTTGTCTCCCGAGGTCCTGTCTTCTGAGTCGACGTGCAACAGATGATGGTGCCACCTTTTGCATTCTTTACACGGTGGTTTCTTGCAGCTCTCCTTCCGGTGTTTCCCTTGAAGGCACTTGAAACAGACGTGGCTCTTCTTAACTATTGCCCACCGATCTTGAACCGACGCCTTCTGGAACTTCTGACATTCGACTAGGAAGTGCTCACTCTCGCACATGGGGCAAGTCTTCTTAGCATCCTTTCCTTTGAAGTCCTTCTCCTTCGTTGCATGCGCCGCTTGTCGATGAGTTCTCTTGATCCCACTCTTTTCTTCTGAGGTCGCGAAGGCTCCACATTTGTCTGCTTCTTTGTTCAGGAAGTTGGATACCAGGGTTAAGTCGGAGAACTCACTTTCTTCCGCTGCCGCCGTGAAGTCGTACCATCTGAACTTAAGGACCGTTGGCATCTTCTCTATTATTTGTTTCACTATTTCAGGTGAATGCAGGTACTGCGGTTTCTTCAACCCCTTTATCGCTGCTACGCTGTTGTTGATCTGGCTTACGAAGACACATATGTCTCTTGGATTTTCTGAGATCTTCGATAACGCCTTGACTTTGTCCAATTCTGCTAACACCAGTACTGTACAACAGTAATGTTCGAAGTATCTTGGAATATTGCAGCACAATCTGGAGACCTCATTATGCAACACACAATTTGCGATTAGAGCGAATCCAAAAGAGATTTCTATGGCATCTTGCTTATGCCAGCGGAATTGCTAAAAGAAAGCGGTCATATGAGGCCAGACTTTCTCATTTCAGGATGGTATCACTGGAGAAACGTAGGAAAGTTGCTGATTCCATTTTTCTGTTTAAACTACTGCGGTCAAAAATAGATTGTCCCCAATTACTTGCAAAATTTCGGTTTCGGACTCCTCCTAGACTTCCCCGTTTTCCTATCACTCCCTTGTACCCACCTCCCCGTAGAACAGTACTGGGCTCAGGCTCTATCGTCCCTCGGCTTAGTAAACTGTTGAACAGCTACAGCGATCTAGTTGACGTACATTTTGACCCATTTGGCAAGTTCCACAGAACAACCGTTACCAATGTTTAGATCTATTTCGTATATTTTTTAATATTATTTTTGTATTCTTGTGTAGTATATAGACTGATTTTAATCTTAATTTTGTTTTATTATTTTTTTTGTTTTTTAATATGTTCTTATGTACTTTAATTTTAATTTTATAGCATAGTGAAAATTTGTATCATAGTTCTTACTTTTATGGGGCATGCGGTGCTAACCTATAATAAACTGTAATACTAACCTTAGTTAATAGAAAATCATGTTTATATTGTATGAGTAGGTATATACAGTTGTTGGTTGGCCAAAAATAAATAAATAAATAAATAAATAAACACCAGCGCGTTAGGTCTTCCATATCTTCTTCTCAGGGCTTGCATCACTTCCAGCGGAGAGGCTTCGGAGTACAGCAGACTCTTGATAGCTTCTCTTACGTTGCCCTTAAGCGCTCTTCTTAAGCGAGCCATATTCTGGACGTCGTTGAACATCGGTGCTGTATCCTCGTAGACAACCTTGAACGCCAACCACTCACTGCTGCTGCCGTCGAAGTAGGGTAACTCGTGGATATACCTCGGCTGCGTTGCTTGTTCTCGTATGGTGAAGGCTTCTTTCAACGCCGTCGCCAACGTTTGAATTTCAATCGTAGTTCCTTTCGTTGGAGAATGCTCTTCTGGCTTCACCTTCTGAGGTTCTTCTGCTGGAGGTTGATCTCGTGGCTCCGGTCGTTCCCTGTTGTCGTCTTCCATTATAGATGTCTGGATCCAGTTCTGCACCTGTGCTGTTCTGTCTTCCAGGTCTTCATCCACGGAGTCATCATCTTCACACTGTGCCAGTTCCAATCTGACACAAGCTAGTTTCGCCGCAGCCTGTGCTTGCTTCAGTTCCAGGCGCGCTAACTCTTCTTTGGCTTCCAGCTCGCGTCTTCTGGCCGTGGTGCTCGTGGTCTTCGTGGACCTGGCGCGACGACCGACCCCTTTTGGCTTTAGCGTCTTGGTGGAACCAGTAACAGCCTTTTCCGCGGCATCTTCTGGGGCCTTCTTGGTCGTTTCCTTCTGTGTGGCTTCTTTCTTCTGACCGTTCTTCTCGGTCGCCGCTGTGGTCACAGTCTCCACCGTTGTCTCCGTTGTCGTGATCTCTTCCGTAGCCGTCGTACCCGAAGAGGTGTTCGTGCCCGATGTAGTTGCGGTTCCCGATGACGCCGACGTGACCCCTTCCGATTCTGTTGCCTCTTCTGTCGCGTCCTTAGCGGAAGGATGGGACGGCGGACGTGAGGGGGCATCCTTCTGCGACTTGGTAACCGGCATGTTTCAGTCTTCTGAATTTTTCGGACTTCTGAACTTCTAATCTTCTGAACTCTTCTGGTTTCTTCTTGCAGGGAATCCGGCGCTCGAAGGACCAATTGTAGTGGACGAATGGGATGTGATCAGCACCCTTACTCGCCCTGGGACTTCTCCCATGTTTTTGACGTGCTTCCCTACTTACCTACTGCGCTGGTAAAACACGTCACCACGCACCCCTGAATGCGTAATAACGGTACGGTCGACCAAGACCTCGGGAGACTGAACGTGAGACTGAATTCTGAGAGAAACGGACGAAATAAAACACTTTTCTTCTAATACTTCTTGTCCATAGATTCCGACTTGTTTCTTCGTTATGCCTCTTCAACAGCTGAGCTGCGACTAAACGAGCCCGGCCGATCGTGCATATTTTATAGTCGCGGGGGCCGCTTCCCATTACCTCATAGAGGACCGCGATTTTTAAGCCCATTTTACTGTTAGTTTTCACCATGCCGAAATCATTGAACCCTTTATTTTGCATTAATTATCACATAACCCCTTACAATCTATATATTTTTACATTTTTTATGTGGTCCCGTCTTATATAAAAACACAATATTGCATGTACATAGTCACAATAAAAACTTTCTAGAACAAAAACTTACAAAGTTTGACTTAGGACAATTGCCACTATCTTTAATCTATAATATCTCTGAATCCTGTGGTCCGATATTGATAATTTAAACGTTAAAAGTGGTTTTACATCTAATTCTATCGTTAACAATAAAAATAGCAACAATCGGACCATAAACAAAAAACCTCATTTTCAAGTTACGTAATTATAGAACATCCTTTCGAAATTTTGTACATTTCCTTACAAGATTCACTCAAATTGAAGTTAATTAGATTCTAATAAGAAAACTAAGCATGAAATCTCTAAACTAAAACTAATTAGAATCTAATACATAAACTTATAAACAAGACTTTTCAAAATTATTAAATTCCTTACTGGCTACAAAATTATTCCTTGTATTTACATTTTATTATCAAGGCGCTCTCTGCGCTACTTGCACCCACTTACCCAGAGGGGGTCTAAATTTTGACATTTTTACGTACTTTTGAGACCTTTACTAATTTAAAAATGCTTTCTAACTTACAAAATCATTGTCAGGGTGCACTCCGATACTACTTGCGCCTAGATGCTTAGATTTCGTCGCCGACACTACTAATTAATATTATAAATGCGAAAGTTTGTGAGGATGGATGTATGTGTATGTGTATGTTTGTTACCCTTTCACGAAAACACTACTAGACGGATTTGGATGAAACTTTACAATAATATAGGTTAGGTTAGGAATAAGAAAGGAAGGGGGGGGGGTTGTATCAGAATAATACATAGGCTACAATTTATAATGATTTTATGTAATTTTGGTCATAATATAACGATACGTGTCAATTAAGTCGGAAAAAAATCTTCCATCTGAGAGCTATCTTGGCGTGCGCTGCCTAAACACCTTTTATGTGCAAGCCAGTACGACCAAAATTGTGAACCATCAATTTAATTAAATTTGGTACTATTTTACCTTGCACATATTAGTATATAATTATCAAACTCTTATCAAAATGAATACATTTCTCGCATTAAGTATTTAATGTAGATAAACTTTGTCTTTCACACTAAGTAATTTGGCCGAATCCTACTAATATTATAAATGCGAAAGTTTGTATGTATGGATGTGTGGATGTTTGTTACTCTTTCACGCAAAAACTACTGAACGGATTTGGATGAAAGGAACACAGTTAGTTTATAACCTGGATTAACACATAGGCTACTTTTTATCCCGATAGTACGTTCCCGCGGGATATTTTCCGACCTACACGTTGGCGAAGCCGCTGGCAAAAGTTAGCTGCTTCATAATATAGTTCGAAAAATTGATCCGTCAACAACGTAAATAACGCAATGAATGTCGTTGAACTGTCAAAATGAAAGCCATTCCTACTGTTAGTGTGTTACGCAATAACCCCACTCAATATAAAAAGTCAATCAATTTGCTTAAGAGTATGAAGATTTTTAATAAGGTTTCCAGGAGCTGATTGTCCACCTTGCCTGGTAGATGGATTCATAGTTCCGTATGTTGTGTAACTATGTTTTTCCCGCGGCTTTGCACGCGTGAATGTCGGAACTCATCTCACAGGAACGTACTACCGGAATAAAAAGTTTTTGCGCGAATTCACGCGAATTCGTCTGCGTGGACTTCAAGACTTGAGAGACGGCATTGTACTTTCTCTTTTTCCGCCTGCACCTATGTGCATGTTTTGGGCACACGATAGTTTTCAGCAAAAAATAAATCCGCTTTTTTTTTTTTTTTTTTTTTTTTATTTTTTTTTTTTTTTTTTGTTTGATTAAGTAATAAAAAATCAAACACCTTAACATAAAAAGTTTCACATTTATAATATTAGTAGGATAATCAACTATAAAGCTAGATCATTCTGAGAAGGATGTCCCTTTCTTTTACCAGGAACTGTTCAAAAAGTCAGGTATACGCATACCGCAAATTCGTTCAGAGTCAGCAAGCAGCTTGATAGCATACATATATGAATCTATCCTTCCTTGCCATAGTGCGATAGCAACTTGTGTTTAAAAGAGAACAGTCATGGTGGCCTAATTGGTGACAACCATGACTTACGAACAGGTTGTTCGTTCGTACCCAGCAGTCGCTGTCCTTTGTGTAAATAATTTCATCACCATTCTTAGAATGAAGAAAAGCATCGTGAGGAAACCGGCATGTCCTAGAACAAAAACATCTAAGGCATATAACATCTACCAACCCGCACTGGGCAACTCATAAGCCGGGGTCGTTACCATTGGGCCACCGCCCACAACTGGTCATAAATAATCCGAACTTAATTTGTAAACGTAATCAGTTGTTTGTGGCGTCGTTAATTAGAGGATTTTTAATACAAATAACCAAGAACAATGTTATAATTATTAAGTAGAAATTCCTTTCCAACAATGAATTGTTGTTGTTTTGATAACAATTTCGAGAATTGGGTTCTGTATGAATAACAGTGATAAAATAAAGGATGTTGTATGGAATTATAAAAAGTTTCCGTTACATACGAACATATGTATGAAGCTAATAAAATTCTGTTAAAAACAATTTGAAGTTACTTGATGTTCCGTGGAGAGATTCTTGAAAATATATAAGGAGCTTTTACACATTAGAAGGAATTAGGTATTTTAAAATTTCTCAAAAATATATTATTGTTAGTTTATTTCGAACTAACTTTTGCAGCGGCTTCGCCCGCGAGCAGGTCGGAAAATATCCCGCGTGAACGTACTACCCGGGATAAAAAGTAGCCTATGTGTTAATCCAGGTAATTTTTTTTTAGCTCGAAAGCGCATTTTCATCCGACTTACTTCAAATTTATCGTCACTGCTCGGCTCCTATGTGTCTTAGCGTTATGTTATATAGCCTATAACCTGCCCAGGAGTATGGACTACAATTGTACCAAGTTTGGTTAAAATTCCTTCAGTAGTTTTTGACCCATGCGTGCACATACAGACAGACAGACAGACAGACGGACAGACAAAAAATTTACTGATTGCATTTTTGGCATCAGTATCGATCACCATTCATCCTCCAATATTAATTTTGAATATATTTTCAATTTACAGAATTGACCTCTCTACAGTTTTAAGTATATAGATATAGATATATAGATATAGATAAGTTATGAGATTCATAAAGGCATTACTTATTGATTTTAATATTTATAGAATTATTATGTCGTGAAGTCTGAAGCACAAGATTTTATATGAATCATTAATCTTCTTAAAAGGAGTCTTACCTAAACTCTAAAAATATTTATCACCCTTTTTGTTAGACCAATATTCTAATATACGTCGTTCTCATCACATAAAATTTTACATCTAGGTACCTAAACATGATTTTACAGCTTCTACAAATATGCAGGGTGGCAGGGCCAATCGGCCCGCAAAATGAAACTATGCATTCAGCACATGATTCTGAGCCCTACGTTGAAAGTTTTTGTTGGTTATTTAAAAACCTTTCCATACATTTTAACTTACGAAGTCAAAATGTACGGAAAGGTTATAAAATAATGTCAGATCGTTCATAGAATAGTGAAGACACTACATGCACACATACATTTGTGCATACTTATATGTCAATAAAACTTATTATATTTACTTACTATTCTATCAAACAGCCGATTTTGGTAACTTACGAATTATTTCTCGAATCATGAGGTGATTTCATGGTTTCACTTTGTGCATCTATGTCCCTACCACCATGTAAAGACAGACATCTTCCAAAATAAAATATTCAAATAAACATTTTACGATTTCTTAGGTAAATAAAACATTTATGTTGTAGCTCTAGCGACCACTACCTCAACGACCACGGAGGTTACGACTGCTCTCGAAGAGGTTACTACCACACCACTTCAAACATGTGAGTTGTAATAAGAAAATAAGCTTTATTTTATGCTATTTCAATTTCTTATCATTTTATTTTGTTTTCCAATTTCGTATGTTTTATATTCCAATTTCTTATATTTTATATTCCAATTTCAATAATTTCTGGAGTAGATATTTTTTATTTATAATCCAATTCTATATTTCAATAAAGATTTTATTTTTATATTCCAATTCCAATTTCAATTATTTCTCGAGTAGATATTTTTATTCCAAGTCTACAGTTAAAAATAGTTGTTGTTTTATATTCCAATTTCATTTATTTCTGGAGTAGATATTTTTAATTATATTCCTTTTCCTTACTTTCATAAATTGTTTTTATATTCCAATTCTAATAACCAAGCATGGCATATGCTGGTCGTAAGCAAATTAAAAAATAGAAGTAAAATATAAGGAAGATTTTTTAATGCTTAACCTTTGAACGCTGCTTATAAATGAAAACATTGATAGTGAAATTGGCATAGTTTGGATGATAAGCAATTTTAGGAGGAAAAGGTTCTCTAAATGAGTGGTTTATCTATGTCAAGGACACAACCCACTCACCCAATTACCTAAGAGCTATTAGGTAGGCTCGAAGGATTTTAGATTTTTTGGGTTACCCCATTAATGGTCTAGGTACCTTTATTGTGGATAAGTTTTTTATGTAACTATTTTCTTATGTATGTTTATCTAATTGTTATCTAATTTTACCCTTTTTTATAGGTACCTATTTTCATCTTATATTAATTTTGTATAATCCTTTACTTTTACCAAATTTTATCAAATTTTGTAATTTAATAAATTTGTGTGTTTCTATGTTATAACTAATATTGACCTATAACTTGTATGTGTGGTGCAAACTGTCAGTATAAGTTGGTTATTAATAATAAATAAATAAATAAAAAGTTTTCATGAACAATTAATTTTCTTATTGTTTCTAGTAATTGTAAAGAGAGAGAGAGTTTTTTAATATGTCTGTAAAAATGTAGCTTTTAGCCGTTGATATACAAAATACCCGTTTTTGCACAAATACTTACACGTGTGTCACGTAACGACCCTTCGAGAAGCTGTCATCTTCGTATTCTGAATATTAAACTTTTTACAAAAATAATTGCTGGGAACGACTTTTATTTTTGTTGTGAAAATCCGCTTTTTACGGTAGTGCGCAATGTAACAGACTCGAAACATTGTTATAATCATGATCATGCATGCAATGGTGTATCTGGATCTTGGAAGCATTTAAAAGTTACGTAATAAAAATTAAAAGCTAATTCAAGAAAAAAAATTACTTACATTTTATTATGTTTGAACTTGGACGTTCAATTTCTCCGTAACCAGAAGGTTCTCGACGGGAAGGAAGGTTTTAACCTGTCCCACGGGTCTCGTGATTGCAGACGCGACAGCTGAGCGTGTGGTCCTGGGTTCGATTCCCAGATCGTATAAAGTGTTATTGAAATTTTCCATTGGGATTTTTTTAGTCATAGCCCGGAGTTTGGGAGTTGGTAGTGTGATTCCCCGATGCCTCAGAAAGGACGTTAAGCCGTTTGTCCAGCACCTGATCTCTCTCTGGTCGTGTCTGATTGCATCGAAATCCGAAAGCCGTCCCATCGGACTATGAGAGTGAGGGAAGAGACACCTGTATTTGCGCACAACTTGTGTATTACAATATCTCTCGCACCGATGCCTAGTCTCCGTTGAGATTGGCCGCCACGGCTAAAATACTGTCTGGAGTACTATTATTATCAACCAGAAGCATCCCAGGTATTTTAGAGGAACAACTGACTCTTGACTTCCTTGAGGGTATGAAATACCCTCTATCCTCCACTCTACCTAATGATAATAAAGGGAATACAACCAACTAAAGAAATACCCAAAAATTTTCTACTGAGCCATGCCGCGTGCATTTATTTTTAATTTCTAATTAATACTGCAAATTTACTTTTATTCCATTGGGATTTTGTTAGTCATAGCCCGGAGTATGGAAATTGGTGATGTGATAACCCCTGTGCTTCGGAAAGGAAGTTAAGGCGTTTGTTCAGCGCCTGATCTTTCTCTGGTCGTGTCTGATTGCATGCCGTCCCATCGGACTATGAGTATTACAATATCTCTCGCGCTGATGGCTAGTCTCCGTTAAGATTGGCCGCCATGGCTGAAATACGGTCTGGAGGACTATTATTATTAACCAGAAGCATCTCAGGTATAAGTGGAACAACTGACTCTTGACTTCCTTAAGGGTATGAAATACCCTCTGCTCCTCCCTAATGATAATAAAGGGAATTCAACCAACTAAAGAAATACCCAAAAATATTCGACTGAGCCATGCCACGTGCATTTATTTTTAATTTCTAATTAATACTGCAAATTTACTTTTATTTGAGTTGTCATTCGATTCAACAAACATCAAACGTATTGTAGTTTTGAACCCTATTTCTTGCAAAAAAAAAATAAGTCCAAATTTCGTCATAATTTTCAATATTCAAGTTCAAAATTGTTTACCTTACGTTTTACTTCTTACAATTAACATAATAATTTTCCCAACAGATGCAGAATTAGAAGTAAAGGAGCACGATCCTGACATGCACTTCCCGCGCGAGGATCGTATCGTGGTCGTGCTGAGCCAACATCAAATGCAGAACTTAGGTAACCGACCAATCACGATGCTTATCTAACTGTTATCTACCAATCCCCGGTAAGCTTGCAAGTTTGTAGGCCAATCATTACGACTTAGCTCCAGTTGCTTCATTGACATACTAATGATCTGTTCCTATATTTTATCGTTCTGTTTACGAATGCTAAATGGTATGTTGGGATTTGTTCGGTGAAAGTGTCTTCACAATAAAATAACCGAAATATGTTCTTACTATTCGTAATTATTGTAAGGACCAAAAATATCATAATATTTGAAACTGTCCCACTATAGATTAAAGATTTCCTTAAATAAAGAGAAAGAGTAAAGACTAATTAATCATCATACTTACTCATGGTTTGAAAAAATGGTCTGCAACGCCAATTTTACGTTACGAAAATAATGGTTGATAGGTGGACGCTTTTAAAATTTTAACTTTTTCTAATTACGCTGTAGAACATATATGGATTTTAAAATACTTATATTAAAACTAGCTTCTGCCCGCGACATTGTCCCCATGAAATTTCTTGTTCCCCCGAACACGTCGCATCGCATCACCTGCCCGCGCTATTACGTCGTTTTTGCTTACCCTTCTTTCTGACTTTTTTGTGTTTTCTCGACTCCTAAAGGTCTGCCTCATAAACGTGGTAGGTATACAAAATATCATACACAAAAAGATTTCTTCAAATCCGACTAGTAGTTCCGGAGTGTTCAAACAAACAAATAAACTCTTCATCTTTATTAAATTAGTATAGATTCTCAGTAAAGACACTATGATAAGATAAGATAAGATAAGATGCATTTATTTGTCAGAAACACGTGTAGGTTTAAAATCAGTTGTTGTGATTACAGAGGAAATTACAGGAGGTTTCAACATGTTTTGCCTAAAAAGGCGTACAAATACTATAATAATGTTATTAAAAAGTATACAATAAAAATAAAATAAAGTCACGTTAAATCAAGCAAAAATAATAAAAATAGTAAAAATGTCTAAAATACATCATTTAGATAGTCAGCAACACTATAATAGCACTTATTTATTAAAAGTTTCTTCATATTTTTACTAAAACTATTTATATTAAAATCTTTGTATGCCTTTGGTAACTTGTATAATCTAGGAGCCATACAAAATACACTTTTACGCATGAGAGCCGTTTTAGCATTATATATACTTACGAAGTCTTCCATCATCACGTTGACTTCTTTCAGTACTATCTGAAAACTTTGTAAACTAAAGTTAGTTTCATACATGTCTCATACATTATTAATTTGCAAGTGAGAGACAGGCATTTTTTTTCTGTCCTATATTAATTGACCGCCATTGTAGTAGCAAAGTGAACTGCTTTATTATAGAATTTTTCAAATGCTGCATTTAAACTAAATTTAAACTACCTACCAGTAACATATCGAAGGGATTCACTTCAATAAGTTAACTTTCAACAGAAAATACGCCGTTTTCAATAAAATACAGTCATTAAATAGGTATATCTACTGTGATACTATTTCACAAATTCTATTAAACAGTCAACCTCGTAAATGCTAAGATTACTTAAATGTAATAAAACGACAAGGTCTATTTCTAAATTCAAATTATTTTATTACATTTAATTCTGCCGCCCAGGGCACTTAAGGTAACACAGAAGCTATGTGCGCGGTTCCAATTGGTCGTTTCATATTAAGAAGAGACGGCAAGGAACACTACGGTAACGTTGTTTTTTAATAATTGGCTTTTAAAAGTATGGGGTTATGTTCTTCAGAAAGATTAGTGGACCTAGTGCGAGTTTCGTATTGAGAATTGCTGGCAAGAAACTGTACGGTAACGTTTTTTTTTAATGATTGGCTTTAAAACATGACGTGGTGAGGTTTTTCTGAATGATCAGTGGTCCTAGTGCGAGTTTCTTTTATCCATCTCGACTTAACGCATCGACCGCATTCGGCGCTCCGATTGCGATCCCTTTACCATTCTAGGGCATACCAAAACGCGGTCGATGCATAACGAGATGCTTTTTAACCATATCGACCCTCAAAAAAAAAGTAAATATAGAGTAGTTTAAACTTTTGTAAGGTTGAAACTCATACTAGGGTCTCTGGTGAGTACTCGCAACCGGCGTACGTGTATGATGGTATTGACGTATATGAGACAAAATAAGTATTTAAGGATAAGCATGTGGCCGTCTGTAGTTTCTGCCTACCCCAATTGGAAGTAGCCGTGAGTTTGTTTTACGAAAAATATTTGTGACATACCGTGTGGTGCCGGACGTAAAGAATAACACCACCCCATTTCTTCCCGTGGGTGTCGTAAAAGGCGACTAAGGGACTTACTAGAGAATGGGCAGCAGCGTTCTCTATGCATTTTACCACCATCCTGCGATCGCCAACCCGCCTGCCAAGCTTGGCGATTATGGCAAAGCCCCCCAAATTAGGGGAGGCTGCTGGACATAAGCCTCCCCCTCGCAGTATGGTGGTAAAATGCATAGAGAACGCTGCTGGCCATTCTCCAATAAGTCCTTTAGTCGCCTCTTACAACACCCGATGTTTCAACCTTTGAGTAGTTAAAATTTTCTGAGAAAGTAATAAAATAATTACGAGTTCAACTATACCCATAGCAGTAGTTTCATGCATAAAACCTCTTTGATACATGATAATATTGTAAACCGCTCTTCAACCGCATCAAATAATATTGCACAGTTCTGCTAACTCTAAATTAATTTACTTTGAGCTACCTCTGGATGTATCTAGTTAGTGGAAATTCAGGAGATCAAGCTCTGTATTTTGATGCGCTACAAAATTATTCATATCTTTAGATACAGCTGTTGAACTAAATATGTACTAAACTGATAGATCAAATTGCTTTTAAGTACTGGATTATGAGTATTTTTGTTTTTATAACTTTTTTTTTATATATATGAAATTCAAAGTCCTGAGTGACTGACTGACTGATATATCAACGCACAGCCTAAACCGCTGGTCATAGAAACTTGAAATTTAGAGGGTGTGTTCTTTGTGAGGAGTAGATCCACGAAGAAAGGGTTTTTTGAAATTCCATTCCTAAGAGGGTACATTGGGGGTTTTAATAATGAGCTATCTACCGCCGCGTAGTGCTATCACACAACACAAACGAACTACACATCTCAAGAAAACACAAAAAATCCTACATCGCGCAAGCACAACATACAGTGTCTCAACGTCAATCTTGCAAATGCCCAACAGACACAATATCAGTGTGTGGTCGGAAAATCCTCCCTTTTCTATATAAAGGATGAGTGAACTTAACACCCCTAGTTCCTCATGCGTCTATAGCTGCTCTATTCCGGCGTAACATCAAAAACATTTACTTGAGCCAAAAAAAAACCGTTGCTTTGAAAATCTCCTTGCGGGTTGTTCCGTAGGGCGCTATTAGTGTCGCGATAATTGAATAGTACCAGAAATTAGGGCAGTAAGCCGCAACTTGTCTGTCCCCGTTCCGAATTTCCGTCTCAAGGACTCGAATTGATATTAATAGTTAACTTATTCGCAAAACTTACTGATCTGTGAAGCTAGACGATTTTCTAGGAAATTGGTTACCACCTAGGATAGTGGTTTACTACTCACTTTAATTAATAATAGTTTATCTCTTAGCTAAAAGCACGGACGAGACTTGTTACCTGATATATAGGTATTTTTCTGGATATTAGTCATATAACTTTCTACGTCACGATCACGTAACATTTCTCTCCACAAATAAAATCAAAAGTCATTTATTCAAATTAGGATGAGACTCAGCACTTTTCGAACGTCAAAATTACAATAGACAGTCCCCCAAAAACGCCCGCCCTTCACCAGTTCCTAGTGCAAAGATAATATGACATAGTTACAACGTATAAAGTCATACCTACAATGTTCCATATTTGAGCCTCTTCCTTAATAAAAGCCAAATTGATTTATCACCACTGAAACTTACCCTGTCTACCTGCCCATGGAAAATTACTCTCATAACTTTGTCCTCTTTCTCAATCGGCTGAATATTCTTACGTTATGAAATCTTCAGGGGTGTTTGATTTCATATTTTACATCGTTTAGGGCCAATTTTTGTAAGAGTGACAGCATTGATCTGTTCTGCTTCGTCAGGTTTTAATATATCGTGTTCTTTATAGTTTTATTCCCAAAAAATAAAATAAAGAAAGTAATCAGTTTTCTCAAGCCGTTATAAATATCAGTGAGGGCGTACTTTAGGTAACTATTATAATATTTTCTGTCATACGAGCGTATAACTCTTCAAGATGGCATAGACGAAAGAATTTAATACTGAGTGCACACTCAGTGACTTTAATTACCGATAACTCTCTGGCAATTTCGAAATCCACACTCACACACAGATACATAGAGTACTATTTATTATATAGGTACAAATATATCAATATCATAAATATACTTAAATGTAGAAATTTAACAAGGGTGGCAGTTTTATCTAGGTATTCTGTGGTGTACCATTTACACAATACAAATATACTATAAGTTCATACACATATAAAACAGCAGTAAGCAGCGACATAAGTAGCAGTGGTGGCCGAGTGGTAACAGCCGCGACTTACGAGTAGTAGGTCGTGAGTAGTGTTGCCCAAATTCAGTCTTGGTCTTGCAGTCTTGGTCTTGTTCTTGCGTTTTTGCAAGACCAAGACCAAGAACAAGACCGCGTATTTTTAGCAAGACCAAGACCAAGACTGACCGTGCAAGACTTGAGCAAGAACAAGACATAGCCTGCAAGACTCTTGCGTCTTGCAGCTAGGACTTAGCGCTATTTCACTGAGTAGTTAGGTGTAACAGTTCGGTGTATAGGTAGGTACGCTTAGGAATTCTATGAGACGCAAAAAACTGTATCAAAGAATATGAAAAACTGGACCTATGCGCATTACGACTAATACCATAAACATAACGAATAAAAAAATATCTATCAAAATCAAACTGAGTGCATGCATAGTTATGTTTTAACCATCGGCACTTTGATAATGCGGCATCAAAGGTTTTGTACTTACTTCTCAAAGAAATTTGCCGCTTTTCGGAAGTACATGGTTATGATACACGCGCCGGCGGCTTCTTTTGAAATCTAAAACAATCGTTGCCGCCACGCCGAAATCATAACATTTGTGACACTATTTGATTGCCGCCATAGGGCGTAGGTATACTCATGCAAAATAATTTCGAATTTTTTTTAAGAGTACCTACAGGTGTTCCAAAGAATAAATAAGTTTCAGAGTTCTTAGAATGAAAATGAATACATTATACTGATCACGCAAGTAGTATTATGATTAGGATAAAATGGTAAGGATAGGTAGTAAATGTCATATTAATTCATTCTAGTAAGTATATATTATAATATTGATTACTTATATGGTTTTAAACTAATTACTTAGGTACTATTATTGTACATTTAGTCATTATATTTCTTAAGTTTTTACAAGAAAAAATAGCAAAAAAGTGTTCAAATATCACCCGTTTAATAAATATTGTAGCCACTTTTAAATATACTTGAAACGTGTAAAAATTCTACAAAACTAATAAAATAATATAAAAAGCGTAGGTACTTACCTACTAATAAAATAAACAGCCTGCGATAAGAGTTTTGTATTACTTACCAGCCCGAATATCTCTGAGAGAGATGATGAGAGTAAGTATTTACTAGCTGTGCCCGCGACTTCGTCCACGAGGAATAGTAACTTTGGAGGTATAGTGACGTTCAGGACTTATTTATTTATTTTAAAACTTCTGTCATCAAACATACAAACGAACTCTTCAGCTTTATAATATTAGTATAGATGTACGCCAAAACATTCACTTATATGTAAAGAATAGTGATTGGCACTAATTCTATTTTATTCACGCGTCGCGTCTGTACAAGTAGGTAATATTTAGTGTGTGTAACGTACGCCGCACGCGGCATTGTTTGATTTGCGGCGGCATCCTTTTCATAGAGCCGGCACGTGGCGAGGCGGCGCGGTAGAAAGCAAGGAAACGTACTATAAATAAAGGAATTATTTTAATTCCAGTCATTTCCAATTGAGCTGTGCTTCGAGTCTAACTTAATAATTGTTTTTACTAATTCTCGTTGTTTTCTAAAAACGTATCACGTGTACAATTTAATATGAGTGACGAAGATTCAAATTATTCTAGTCCGAGTAACGAGAGTTTGAGTCACAGATCTAAAAGACCCAAAAGCAAATTTGAGGAGTGTTTCGAAATAATTCATGCATCCCAAACTGCCTTCTGTAAATTGTGCCAACATAAAAAGATTGAAATAAAAATGAAAAACAGAAACACTTCAGGCTTAAGGAAACATCTAATATCTTTCCACAAAAAGGAATCAGAAATATTTCTTCCTGTTAAACCAAAATTAAGTGGAGATATCACAAGCTTTTTAGTAACCGCTGGAAGAAGTGGACAGGTAAGAATATTTTTTTAACAGTTAAAAGAATTTTAACTCCGCGTAGCTATTCATGCGATACTTTCAAAAACGCCATTAACTTACGTAAGTATTTTTGAGTTAGTGGTGTTTTCATCTAGGGGTGCGACATATTAAGTATGTAATTATCGTCTTAAATATTTTTTATAAACACCCATATTTTCATTTAATCGGCCAGTAACAACTAAGTACTTTATTTTGGTAAATTACAGTACAGTGCAACCTTAATATAACAAATATCAATTTAACGATTTTCTCGATTTAACAACAACAAACCTCCTCCTCTTATACGCTCAAACCTAGTATGTTTTAAATAATAACACAAGATTTATTGTTTTGTTTCAGTCGGAAAACAGCAGTGACAACATCACGACAGCTACAGTTGATTGGGTGGTGAAAAAATATCTTCCCTTCTCATTTTTCGATGACGAAGCTACACAAGTATATTTTCGACGTATTTGCCCTAATATGGTGTTTCCTAAAAGGTCTACACTTAGAAGGAAAGTCAAAGAGCGATTTGAAGAGCTCCAATTGAATCTCAAGGAACGACTTCAACAATTATCATCTAAAATGTCTTTTACCATTGATGGGTGGACGTCAATTGCTGGTAGGAGTTACTACGGGGTTACTATTCATTATATAGACAACGAATGGAAGTATCAATCTGTAGTTCTTGATTTTATACCATCACGCGGTCGACATACTGGGGAAGATATTGCAACGATTTTCCATGAATGTTTATTGGAATATGGCATAATTGATAAAATACAAGGTATCACGGTCGACAACGCAACTGCAAATACCAAATTTATGTATGAACTGGGCAAACAGCTGCCGCCACACTTTGATTCAGACAATCAACATTTCCGGTGCTTTGCTCACATTTTAAACCTTGGTGTACAAGATTTATTAAAGACCTTAGCATTACACTGTGAGTCTGACACTAACGCGCAAGATCAGCAGTACGAAGACTATGCAGACGAAACTGAGGATGAGGAAGATGAAGAATCTGCACCAAATATTGCTGACTCGCGTACATCTGTAACAAAGTTACGCAGTATTTCCAGTAAAATAAAAAGAAGTGAGATAGTGAAGAAGAAGTTTCAGTCTGCTTGTGAAGCAGCTGGCGTGCCATCAAATCTAAATGCCATTCTTGACTGTCCAACGAGATGGAATTCCACACATGATATGATTGGATTTGGTTTAAAAGTGAGAGCGGGCATTGACATATTGTGCAGTTCTGTCACCGAATTAAATGATTTTCAAATCACAGCTAATGAATGGCAGGTACTCGAAAAATTACATAAATTTCTAATAAACTTTAAACTTTTAAGTACAAAACTTGGTGGAGACAAATATGTTACATTACCGCTAGTCATTGTATCATTCAATCTCTTGCTAGATAAAATTGAATCCATGGTAAAACAGTTAGATGAGAAACCTAATCGATCTGAAGTGGATGAAAGGCTCATTCCAGCTTTCCAAGCAGCTCGAGACAAAATGCTTAAACATTACAAGAAGAGCAACTGGATTTATTGTACTTCTTTAATTTTAGACCCAAGGCATAAGGCTCAGACTTTTGACCTGACAATGTGGGGGAAGCAACTTAAAACAGAAAGTCTGCGCAAGTTCAATGAACTTTATGAAGAATATAAAAGTCTACACTCACTGAACAAATCTCTGGAATTACCAGAAAAAGAAAATAAAGTATGTGATGAAGATGAAGACGTAATAGACTTTGATAAACTCTATGAATGTCCCTCGACGTCATCTGGATCTTGTCTTCAAGGCTTAGTGATAGACGAGTTGGAGGAGTACCTGAGAAAACCAAGAACTGCCAGCTCGGAAGACATTTTAGATTGGTGGAGGACGCATGAGACAGAGTATCCGATTTTATCGAAAATGGCCCGTGATTTTCTCTCAATACCTGCAACTTCAGTACCTGCTGAGAGGTTATTTTCTAAAGCATCATTAGTAATTAGAAAACATAGAAATAGGTTAAGTGATGAGTCAGCCAGATGGTTACTTTGTATTAATTCTTGGTTAAAAAAATTGATATAAAGTATCATAACCTAATGATAAAGCTGTTGATTTGTGTTGTATTTTATTTTTTATTCAAATAAATGATAAATCGTAAAACTCTTTTATTAAATTTCTTATAAGTTGAGGGTTCAATCTCTTTCTAGACAGATAAGTATTGTTCTTTAAAATACAGTCAAGTTATTGTAATTAATTTGTTTTTTTTACATGTTTTAGCAAATGTAAGCTTATAAATCATAAATGTTTATTAAGAAACAGTTACTTCCATGGAAAACGACATATAGGTCAGTTGATTTTTCGAATTTCTTATCAAATCTTCAGTTATTTATTAATCTGCTTGATCTTTACTATGGCTATGTTAATTCAAGCTCACAATGCTCCAATTCTAATACGTTTTTCTAAGATTTAAAGTAAACTTTAATAAATAGTAATAGACTAATAGGTAATTGCAAGACTTGCAAGACTCTTGCTGCAAGACCAAGACCAAGACCAAGACTGGGAGCGCAAGACCAAGACCAAGACCAAGACCAGGTGTATTGGCGCAAGACCAAGACCAAGACTGGCTAAGTCTCGTCTTGTTCTTGCATTTGGGCAACACTAGTCGTGAGTTCGAACCCAAGCAGGCGCCTTACTTTGTGTAAATTATTTCATCACCACTGCTCACAAAACGGTGAAGGAAACCGTCATGTCTTAGAACCAAAAATTAGAAGACATGTGCCATCTTCCAACCCGCTCTGGGCCCGCGTGGCGTGGTGGATTATGGCCCACTCCCTCTCACCGAGAGGAGGCCTGTGTCCCAGCAGTGGGAACATTATAGGCTGATGATACACAAAACATATTATAAATATTTATTACAATATACGATTATAATCATGAAACAAGTTCGGAGAACAAAAAAATGTGTTTAAGGAGAGAGTTTTTTAACATAATTTTTAAAATGGATAGTCTGAGCATTCCATAATTGTACCTACGTCGTTCTACTTTTTTACCGACAACGGTCTGTCCTTCGTCTTGTTATGGCATCTTGTTGGAGTATTGATATTTACGGTTTTTTTTTTTGGTTCAAATAAACGTCCGTATTTTTCATGTCCGTTTCCACCGCGTGGCCAACTCTTAAAATTTGATGAAATTTTGCCAGGAATTAGTTGTATAATATATACACACCTCTTTTCCTGAATTTGTTACAAAAAAAACTAAGGCGCTACGACCAAAAACAGTTGGCCGCTAGAACCGCCACTTGCCGTAGTGATCGTCCGTGATTACACAGAAACTAAATAATGCAGATAGGCGAATGATACATCAAAAGAAAGGTCTTAATTTGTTGTATTTGTTACAAAAATAAAAATCATCAAAACTTAAATATACAAAAAGTTATGCTATATTTAGTTTTCAGGTTAAGTGTAGGTACGTATCTCACCATAAAATTAAATTAATAGAGGCCAATGTGTATGGACAATTAGTTGCTAATTTGTTACAGCAAATAAACAAGAAAAATACTAGAAAAAAGGTTCAATATTTTTTTACAGTTGATTTTAGTTGGCCGCGCGGACGGCATTATGCGTAAAATATAATGGCGTTTATTTCGTTATTAATAGTAGGTTCAAGCTTAGTTCTAGTACTAATCGACAGGTATGGTAGCCTAGTTTGGATAAATGTGGCGAATATAAATACAGGCTTTATATTTTAGGAGATATTCACTAAAATATAGTAGTATGAAACTGTATTAGAATAGAGTGACCATTTTTCATACTAAAGTGAGACTGAGTCGTCATTATTAGAATATTCGGTAGTCTTATGTTAATTTTTTAGGGTGAAACTCTTTAAGACATCCTATAGCATACTTTATAAAAGTCAAATTCACGAATCGATAAAATAGCTTTATTCAAAATCAGCATACAGGCAAAAATCAAGTAATATAAGTTTTTTTTTTAAATAATCTACCATAACATTTATAAATTAACTGAAACTAATGTAAGACACAGAATGTAGACACATTTTCTTACAGGTACTTATTTCAATTTTAGAATAATTTTAAAAATATAGTTATTTTATTTTAAAAATGACAGTGATCCTTTTTTGTGTCAGGTAAAAATTCTATAGCACTAACTAAGAAAACATGTTTAATGTTAATACTAATCGGTACTTCAGTGAGTAAAACTGAGGGCGCTACATTGCAATTGCAGTCTTTATTTTAGAAAAAAAGTTTTTGTTATTTCAGTTCTACAGTTTAGAATTTACCTTTTTCTTTTCTATAAATATTTTTAGTCAGGGGCCTAGTCCGGCGTTGTTTAGACTTTAATTAACTTTGATGTTTTGAAGTTTTTTGGAGTAACAAGGCTAATGTGTATGGACAATAAGTTGCTAATTTGTTGCAGCAAATAAACAATAAAAATACTAGAAAATAGGTTCAATCATATTTTTAGAGTCGATTTTAGTTGGTCGCTCGGACGGCAATATGCCTAAATTACAATGGAGTTTATTTAATTATTAAAAGTAGGTTCAAGCTTAGTTCTAGTACTAATCGACATGTAACGCAACCTTGTTTGGATAAATGTGGCGTAAATAAAATTACTATATTTATAAAATTATTCTAAAATTGAAATAAGTATCTGTAAGAAAATGTTTCTACATTCTGTATCTTACATAAGTTTCAGTTAATTTATAAATGTTATGGCAGTTTATATAAAAAAAAATATATTTTGTTGACTTATATTACTTAATTTTAGCCTGTATGCTGATTTTGAATAAAGCTACAGTATAGTCCGGTTAGTACGACTCCGCATATAACAACCAACCGTTTTTAGCGACGTAAGTATAGGCGCGTGTTTGGTTTTAATATGAGCCACTATGAAAGTACATCCGTTTATTACGACTCCGCTTACAGTGACCGACCGCTTTTAACGACGGAATTTCACACAAAATTGTCCGGTTACAACGACGACGAGCGTTGACATGTTTACAAATAAATCGTAGGTAAGAAACTATCTCCGCCCCGCGCTTCCCCGTTGCCTGCACGTCGCTGATTCGAATGCGACTGTTTAATTTTCGGCGTTAATTTGCGGGTGATGCGTGATTTTGCGTACAAGAATGGCTGCTACAAAACGAAAAAGTTTCTCTGTTGAAGAAAAAAGTGTCATTATTATTATACCTACATTATATGTACAGACGCCAGCGCATAAAGCTACAACAATCTGTCAAATTTCTTTAATAGGTTTTCAACTTTATCGCTAAAGCATTAGGTTCAATATGGATTGGGAAAATTGGACAGTTTCGGGTAGCTTGATGCGCTGGCGTCTGTACATTATCTTAAATAAATAAATGTTATGATTCAAATGTTTTTTTTTTTCTCTTGGTCACGTAAATATTATTAAATACATTATGTATGTATGTATATATATATGAATGTGATTTGAACAAAAATCAAAAATTTTCATTTCCTTTAGTACGACCAATATCACCGGTCCCTTCACCGTCGTTATAACCGGATTCTACTGTATTTTTATCGATTTGTGAATTTGACTTTTATAAATTATGCTATGTGGTATGTCTTAAAGAGTTTCACCCTAAAAAATTAAGATAAGACTACCGAACATTCCAATAATGGCGATTCAGTCTCACTTTATTATGAAAATTTATGGTCACTCTACTCTAATACAGTTTCATACTACTATATTTTAGTGAATATCTCCTAAAATATAAAGCCTGTAGTTATATTCGCCACATTTATCCAAACTAGGCTACGATACCTGTCGATTAGTACTAGAACTAAGCTTGAACCTACTATTTATAACGAAATAAACGCCATTGTATTTTAGGCATATTGCCGTCCGCGCGGCCAACTAAAATGGACTGTAAAAAAAATATTGAACCTATTTTCTAGAATTTTTCTTGTTTATTTGCTGCAACAAATTAGCAACTAATTGTCCATACACATTAGCCTCTATTAATTTGATTTTATGGTGAGATACGTACCTACACTTAACCTGAAAACTAAATATAGCATAACTTTTTGTATATTTAAGTTTTGATGTTTTGATGTTTTTTTTTGTTTGAGACAAATACAACAAATTAAGACCTTTCTTTTGATGTATCATTCGCCTATCTGCATTATTTAGTTTCTGTGTAATCACGGGCGATCACTACGGCAAGTGGCGGTTCTAGCGGCCAACTGTTTTTGGTCGTAGCGTCTTAGTTTTTTTTGTAACAAATTCAGGAAAAGAGGTGTGTTTTGTAACAAATTACAACTAATTCCTGGCAAAATTTCATCAAATTTTAAGAGTTGGCCGCGCGGTGGAAACGGACATTATTTTTCTTATCTATTAATATCATGTCATTTTTATTTTCTCTAACCAGCATATTTAATACGTCTTTTTCCCGGAGAATGCCGTGACAGAGTGGTAAGCCGAAATGTGGTCTCCACAGAAAAAGGTCACTCTGTCACATTATTATTGTGACAGAGTGGCCACATATTTTTTTTTTTCTAAAACAAACCTTTAATAAAAAAAAATACTAGCCGGATAACAACATTTTAATTAGTCCTAATGAAAACACAGTTCAAAAACCATGGATAGTTCAAAAACCAAAAAAACAGAAACCTACTACTTGACCTGTAAAAGATTTATTATAGAAACTGGTGGAATGTATAGTCTCAGATTCCGTCTCGTATTTGGTGTAAGGTTTTAACATCTCGGCTGTTAATATCTGTGTGATTTCTAAATAGAAATTGTGTTTTCACTGTGTTCCATGTCGTTTCTGGAA
Organism: Aporophyla lueneburgensis; assembly: GCA_932294355.1. Lineage (NCBI taxonomy): Eukaryota > Metazoa > Arthropoda > Insecta > Lepidoptera > Noctuidae > Aporophyla > Aporophyla lueneburgensis. Next base: position 12,339,459 of record OW028738.1, on the reverse strand, counting down.
CAAAACCTTTGAAAAATGTAACATTTCTTAACACTATTTCCAAGTACCTATAATTAATTAAAATTATATTTCCAGATTTTTCGCCCAGTTCGTGACCTGAGGACAGTTCAGACCAGTCTTCAATATGGTCTTCCGGATCAGCTGTGAACTCAAAGACGCAGATATCAATCGTCTTCATCTCTGTTACGTTAATGTGGCAAAGTGTATAAATTGTATCCAAAGGACTGTTAAAAAAAACTTTAAAATAAGTAACACGAAATTGTGTTCAGGAATTAACTGAAGTTTTTGTAATTTATTAAGTAAGAGCTTATTAGTTAATAGTAGGTGATAATGAAATGTGAAATATCTGCAAAGTTATTAATTTAATTTCCTTTGCATCAAGAGTTCTAGACGAGATATAATCGCGTTATTTTCTATATTATTTCATAATTTAATATGTATTTGTTATGTGTAAATATGTAAGGTTCATACTCATCAATCAAACACCTACGTGCTGATGTATTTATTATTAACAATAGCGAAATTTAAATAGAGGGCCAATTCAAATCTAAAAAGTTCTACATCTAGTGAGAGCTTTATCTCGGCTACAATTAAATGTCAAAAATTTGTCAAAAATTTATACAATATCTGCGTATTTTTGACAGATTTAGACTAAGATCAAACTCTGAACGTTCTTCTGATTTTGAGAATTTTCCCTCTAGTTACAAAACATTTATGTTCAACAATTATTTTCAAGATTTTCAAAATATTTCTGTAAATGTCTAATACTTCAATTGTCATATTCTTTGCACTGACTTTGTAAATATAATAAGAGCTACTAGTACCAAGTAATCAAAGATTTTTTGATAAATTAAATTCTTGTAAACAAAAAGACATGACTATTATAAGGAATACAAACTGTATGTTATGCGTAAGTCAATTATTATGTTATTTTACGTTTATCGTTCCCTTCAATAAATAGACAATATAAGACAATGTTTGACTTTTATTAGAACTCCATGTTTTGCTGTTTAAATGATATCTACGAGTACCCGATTCCTGACAGGGTTGCGGAATTGTTCAAATGAGTTACCGTTGTTAAATCTGACACGTCATTCAGCTCCACCCAGAGCGGGAGACGTCATTTGATGATTTCCCACGCAAAAAAAAAACCCGATTCACCTATCAGCGAACAACAACATCGATCGCCTTTTATCAGGCGAGATGGAGGTCAAGAGTCAGGCCATCAGGAGCAAAGATTTAGGATCAAAGGTCTCTCTCTCGGACTCCCGGCCACCGTAGACGCGAGCTTGCGGGTGGCGAGCAATGGGTAGCTCGCCGCCCGGTAAAGACCAAGCTCGGGTCGACGGCGCGCAGTGTTCCACGCGCGCCTCAAAGAGATGTCAGCAGCAGTGTAGGGGTCTACTAGGACCGATGCCCGCCAGGGTCGCGTGATTGTTCGAAAGAGATACCGTGACCCTGGCACATGGGCAACTGATGGAACACGGGTGGGTTTTAGTCAGTAAAAGTCTAACACGCCCTCCCGCTCCGCTCAGAGCGGGAGAAGTCATTTGATGATTTCCCATCCTGAAAAAAAAGGTCTCTCTCTCATATCGTGGCTGCCAGTCCAATCATTACCTTAGTCAGTAACATATTCCAATATTTACCATCATAATTTCAGCCGCAAGACACCCACTGCTGTACATAAGCCTCTCCCGATTTGGGGGACTTTGCCATAATCGCCACGCTTGGCGGGCGGATTGGCGATTGCAGTATGGTGGTAAAATGAATAGAGAACGCTGCTTACGACACCCACGAGAAGAAATGAGATGGTACTATTCTTTACGTCCAGCACCACATGTGCAATCCCGTGCGGCTGTTATTACTTGTAGCTAAGAAATAACAGCCGCACGATCCGGTTAAGCAACGCTTGCCGCGGTTGATTCTAGATGGGTGACCATTTTTATATACAAAGACCACTCCGTGCTAAGTTATCGCCTTGGTCGCTACTCGCCTTTTTTTTTTTTTTTCAGGGTGGGAAATCATCAGATGACTTCTCCCGCTCTAAGCGGAGCGGGAGGGCATGTCAGACTTTTACTGACTAAGACCCACCCGTGTTCCTTCAATTGCCCATATGCCAGGGTCACGGTATCTCTTTCGAACAATCACGCGACCCCGGCAGGCATCGGTCCTAGCAGACCCCTTCAGTTTTGCTGACATCTCTTTGAGGCGCGCGTGGAACACTACGCGCCGTCGAGTCGCCTTGGTCCTGGTTGTCATTGTGCGCCGAGGATCTTTGAAAATCGATACAGTACCCCTAGCCAAGTTGATAATCTGCAATCGTTAACGCTAGTCGAAAACTAATCAAATGTATAGGAATGAAATCATCTCAACGTTAAGTCACGTGGTTAGAACAAACTAATAGGAAATTCGTAGCCAAGTTCACATCGTTCAAAATGATAGAATGAATTGTTATCGTTTCTACAATGTTCAACGCTACATCTTTTGTTATAATGTCGTTTTTCTAAAGACAATGTAGAACAAACGGCCGACTCAGACGCGTCAACATGGCTACCAACTTATCGTTTTCTACAATTGCTGACACCGAGGCGTTACCGATTGGAGAACAGGTTTTCAGAAGCCCTATAAGCAGTCTCACATTGGTATTGTAAAGTTAACAATTAGCCCAAAGGAGAATCGGCAAAGATGTATGGAAACTGGTACCAGCACCAATAACAACCACACGTATGTCATTAGATAGGTAGTTTAATAAATAATAATAACTAGTATGGCGGCTCATATCAATTCGCTGTGTGGAAAAAGTTGTGGCGATGTTTGGTAGAACGTAGGTAGGTATATAACGGCGACGAAATAGAGCAGTCGGAAGTAAATCTTTTTTGGTGGTCTTGGTTTGTATATTTGCAAATGTACTCATTCCGATGATAAGACAATAATATAGTACTAGCGAGGGGGTCTGATTATGGGCCTGGTAGTTACATAACGGAACCCTTGAATAGCTACTAGTAAATCTATCGAGTGTGGGCTCATCAGATGTGTCTCAACGAGTCCTGTTTATTTTACCTTATGACGACGACCTGGTAGTCACCACCTGGACCTGGACGCTGGATAACGGAACTCTTGAATAGCTTTTAATAAACCCATCGAGTCTGGGCTCATTAGATATGTCTTAACGAGCCCCGTTCATTTTGCCTGATGAAGATGACCTGCTAACTGACCTGGATGCTGGATGACCACACTCAATATGTTTTCTATTAGCTATTCAAGGGTTCCGTTGTATTCCGTTCAGGTCAATTTTCAGGTCATCATCATCAGGTCAAATGAACGGGACTAGTTAAGACACATCTCATCATCATCATTTCAGCCGAAAGACGTCCACCGCTGGACATAGGCCTCCCCAAGCACCACCACCTCAACCTGTTCTGTGCCTCTCGCATCCAATGCATTCCTGCGGCCTTCACCAGGTCATCGGTCCATCTTGTGGGAGGCCTTCCAACGCTACGTCTTCCAGTACGCGGTCGCCACTCCAGAACTTTCCGACCCCATCAGCCATCTATTCTGCGAGCAATGTGCCCTGCCCACTGCCACTTAAGTTTGGCAATTCTTCGGGTTATGTCGGTGTTACCTTGGTTTTCCTACGGATCTCATCATTTCTGATTCGATCACGTAGGGAAACTCCAAACATAGCCCTCTCCATTGCTCTTTGGGTGACTTTGAGCCTTCTTATGAGGCCCATTGTGAGCGACCACGTCTCAGTGCCATATGTCATCACTGGCAACACACTGGTCAAAGACTTTTGTCTTGAGACACTGCGGTAAGTGGGACGAGAAGATACCGCGTAGTTTCCCGAACGCTGTCTAGCCGAGTCGGATTCGACGATTGACCTCTTTCTCGAAGTTGGACCTACCTAACTGGACAGTCTGTCTTAGGTACACATATTCGTCCACAACTTCGAGTGTAGCGCCTCCGATCTTCATTGGAGTGGGTATCACGTGAGCATTGGACATGACCTTTGTCTTGTCCATGTTCATCCTAAGACCCACCCTTTCGGGAACTCTACTGAGGTCATCGAACATTGTACTGAGGTCCTCCATATTCTCAGCCATGAATACTATGTATATCGTCGGCAAATCGAAGGTGAGTGATGTACTCACCATTGATGTTGATACCAGCTCCTTTCCAGTCCAGAACCTTGAAGACATCCGCCAGTGCAGCGGTGAACAGTTTCGGAGAGATGACGTCTCCCTGTCTCACCCCTCGCTGCAGAAGGATAGGTTTCGAGGCTCTGTCCTGGAGCCGGACTGACATAGTGGCGTTTTCATACAAACACTTCAGCACTTCGATGTACCGATAGTCAATCTGGCACCGTTGGAGAGACTGCAGTACAGCCCAGGTGTCGATCGAATCGAAGGCTTTTCGTAGTCCACAAACGCTAAGCAGAGAGGCAGGTTATACTCTTCGGTCTTCTGTATAACCTGCCGCAGCGTATGTATGTGGTCCACGGTGCTAAAGCCTTTACGGAATCCGGCTTGTTCGGGAGGCTGGAAGTCGTCAAACCTGCGCGCGAGACGGTTCGTGATGACTCTTGAAAACAGCTTGTAGACATGGCTCAGAAGTGAGATGGGCCTATAATTCTTAAGTAGGGTATTGTCACCCTTCTTAAAGAAAAGTACCACCACACCTCTGTTCCATGCCTGTGGCGTTTTGCCCTCGAGTATGACGGAATCAAACAGCTTCTTAAGGGCCTTTAGAACAGGTTTTCCGCCGGCCTTCAGGAGCTCGGCCGTAATTCCGTCATCACCGGAGCCGGCGCCTTGTTATTTTTAAGCTGCTTCAGAGCCATTCTAATCTCGTACAAGCTCGAGACACATCTAATGAGCCCAAACTCGATGGATTTACTAGTAGCTATTTAAGAGTTCCGTTATTAAGCATTGAGATCCATCTTCGACCAGCTGGAGAATACCATATTATTTTATTATCATCGGAATGCTAACATTTTGGAGAATTTAAACAAAAACCACTAGAAGAGATTAACTATTGAATTCAAGTTTTCCTTTACCTAGCGTCCAGTACGTCCTGCAAAATATCGCCATAACTTTTTTCACACAGTGATTTGAAACAAATCGCCATAGAAGTTATTGCTCAGTATGAAAATACCTATCGAATGACGTATATGCGGTTGTTATTGGTCGTGGGGACCATTTTGTCCGATCCTCCTTTATTTCATAAAATTTATTGAATTTGGTGACTATGCCCAATCAAATCAAGGTTAGATACTAATTTTTTTTTTTTTTTCAAATTCTATTAATACTTATACTAGGTACTTTAAGTTATCCACCATAAATCTTTGTAATTAGGCAGAATGTTTCCAAACGATTGATTTATTCGAAAACCTTCAATTTTCTCTTCAATCTCATTATAGTCATAAAAATAGGGACTTTTATAGCGGTCACAGGTGTCGACATCTATGTATACACTGATTTATTTATTCAGTTACCGAAAAATGTGTTATACATTTGGGATTTACCGACAAATCTAGGAATACGCTAACAACCTAACGACCTCATTATAACGGGAACATCGTGTGTCTGACATTTCTATGACGTAGCACCTATGTGTACGTAAGTACCTAGTTGTTATTACAGGCACTGCTAAAGAAACCCAGTAACATAAAAAGTACTGAAAAACCAAATAAAAAAACTCTTTTAATATTTTTATAAGCTTTTATTTAACTTGGTATTTGTATGTATGTGTGTTCGGCAGAATCCTAGACGCTAAATTAAAAAAATTGGTGTACATATGTATCTTTGGTGACAATACAATATTATGGTACCATGGAGCTGTTCTGATGATGGAGCTGGAAGAAGGCTGTAGGAACTGCTTAACTTAACAAAATTAGGATATCTAGTTTGGGCTCATTTGTGTTGTTTCTGTATTTTGTTTTTGGGAGAAGCTAAGCTATCAAGATTTTTTATTATAAAACTAGCTGACCCAGCGAACTTCGTACCGCCTCAGAATCAATAAATGTTGTGTTAACTTATCAGATCCCACCAACACAAAGCAAAGAGCACCAAGTACCATACACCCATGTTATGCCAACCTGGTACTTCGAAGACATATAGCGTTTTCTAGCTACCACACACCCATGTTAGGTGAGCTCCTACCAAGTTATGGCAACCTGGTACTTCGAAGACATAAAGCGTTTCCTAGCTATCACACACCCATGTTAGGTGAGCTCCTACCAAGTTATGACAACCTGGTACTTCGAAGACATATTAATAAGGAACTTTTTTGGATGATTTTTTACACCTTGTATCCGAAAAACCCAAAACTCTTACGGAACCCTATTTTTCAAAAATAAAATATAGCCTATGTTACTCGCAGATAATGTAGCTTCCTAATGGTGAAAGAATTTTTAAAATCGGTCCAGTAGTTTTTGAGTTTATCCATTACAAACAAACAAAAATACAAATTTTTCCTCTTTATAATATTTGTATAGATATATTTTACTACAATTTATTTATTTTTTAATGATAATGACGCATGGCTTGGCACGTTAAACTTTTGGTCCCAGCTTTTATTCTTGGAAGTTTGAGAGTCGTTACAGGTCGTCAAAAGCCCGAAAGTCTGATAATCAGTCTTACAAAGGGGTATCGTGTTACCAAGTAACTGGGTTGTGGAGGTCAGATAGGCAGTTGCTCCATGTAGAATACTGGTATTCAGCTGCATCCGTTTGGACTGGAAGCCGACCACAACATTGTTGGGAAGGGGCTAGGCAGATGATGATAAACGACGCATGGCTTGATTTTGCCTAAATCGGACCTAGGTAAGGTACTTAAGAACAATAGACAGATAGACTGTGTGACTACTAAGACGACTGCTAGAGAGATGGAAAAACACATTGTACGAACTCTAAATACATAAGGAGGAGAAAATTCAAGAGCGATGATTTATTATGACTTTCGAAGTGGTTTAACACAAAAACAGTGTGTTGACCGGATGATTTCTGCATTTGGTGATGAAGCCCCATCCAAAACCACGATTTATCGCTGGTTTGCTGAATTTCAACGTGGACGTGTCAAGCTCAGTGATGATCCCCGTCAAGGTCGTCCAAAAACTGCAGTCACCCAAAAAAACGTTGATGCTGTGCGTAAGCTGATTGAGGAAGATCGACATGTGACATACCGCAAATTTCAGGCAACTTTAGACATTGGCATGAGTCAAATATAAATAATCTTGCATGAACAATTAGGTGTAAAAAAGTTGTTTTCCCGATGGATACCGCATTCGCTCTGTGAAGAGCAAAAAGCGGTTCGCGTTACTTGGTGCGTCAGAACTCTCGAAAGATTCCACGCAGGGTCCTCAAATGCTGTATACAACATCGTATCAGGTGACAAATCCTAGATATACGCGTACGAACCCGAAACATAAAACCAGTCACGAGTTTGGGTGTTGAAAATGAGTAAAAGCCAACAAAAATTGTTCGTTCACGGAGTGTTGCAAAAAAAATGGTGGCCACGTTTGTCTCCAAAACCGGCCATGTTGCGACTATTCCTCTTGAGGGACAAAGAACGGTTAATGCAGAATAGTATGCTAGCATTTGTTTGCCACAGGTCGTTTCTGAACTCCGTAAAGAGAACCGCAACCGCCGCATCATCCTCCATCACGACAATGCGAGTTCTCACACCGCGCACAGAACAAAAGAGTTTTTAGAGGAAAAAAACATAGAATTATTAGACCATCCGCCGTACATCCCAGACCTAAGCCCTAATAATTTCTATACTTTCCCTAAAATAAAGAATAAATTGCGTGGTCAGAGATTTTCATCACCTGAAGAAGCTGTGGACGCCTACAAAACGGCCATTTTGGAGACCCCAACTTCCGAATGGAATGGTTGCTTCAATGATTGGTTCCATCGAATGGAAAAATGTGTCAAATTTCGCGGAGAATACTTCGAAAAGCAATGAATACATTTTTAAATAGTAATGTTGTGTCACTTCCTTGATTCCCGAAATGTTCTGTGCCACCGTATCTTCTTAAATTTAACAATAAAAGCCTTTATTGCCTCCGACTATAAAAGGATTATAAGTTTGTACATAAGAACGTACCGCCAAGCCAAGCGTGGCGATAATGGCAAATCCCCCTAAAATTAGGGGAGGCATATGCCCAGCTGTGGACGTCTTACGGCAGAAATGATGATGATATAGGTGAGAACTTTATCACCGCTTTGAATATATAAGTGAGAATGGCCAACTTTAACCCGTTATAGATAAAATTTTATTTTTCCGTTCATACGTAGTCAGGTTCAGTCAGCCAACTAATCTTGGTACTGGGTTCTTATATAATGTTGTTTGTAACTTTAAGCTTACAGACTCCGGAATCACCGCACCGCGCCGGTAGACTCTAGGGTTTGCAGTAGGTACTAACTAAATGTGTAGCGCCAAAAGTGCATTGAGTGCACAACTTCTGTCACAGGGTACCCTCAAAGACGTCAGGTTCAACACTTGACGTATAGACGCCAGCCCATCAAATTACCTGAAACTGTCAAATTTTTTCCAATCAATCTTGAACCTTTTGTTATAGCGATAAAGTTTAAAACCTATTTAAGAAATTTTACAGATTGTAGTAGCTTTTTGTGCTGGCGTCTGTACACATGAATTTTCAACGTACTCCTCAACGCCTAGATTATTTATAGAAAATCGTACAGAGAGCTTCTTCGACGTACTGAAATGAACTTTGTTGGATTCTCAATATTCGGTTCAGCACCAAGAGTTAAAATTGCAGTGCGCGATAAAATCCCACCACGATATTTGACGTCCCTATAAACGTTGATTTACGTCATTGGTGTCTTAGTGTGAGTAAAAAATGACACGTTTGTTTTTGTATGGAAATTGTTGATATTGCTACTTGAAGCAGCGACCATCGACGCGTCTCCGTGCTTTATTGAATGATGGCTCGACTTTTTTCTAAGGTTAATGGGTGACAATCAAGTAGGTAGGCCGCCTATCATCGATGATAAGTGATCACCGAAATTTTACTTTGACATCATACCACAGACATACCTACTACACAGAGAATATACACCATAATAATACCTACTACTAGGTAAGTACTTACTATCTCCAAATTTCTTCATACTACGAGCGTAATCCTCTCCATTTACGACTAAGAAGGGAAAGACAGTCTTCGAAGAAGAAACGAATGATTTTTTTAATAGCCGGCCATATGGGTTATTGGTTGATTCGCATGAATTTCCTCATCCGAAACGGATGAATCGAAACTTAAAAAAAACGTTATATCCTTTGTACGAAATTATTAAATTAAAATATTAGACGAGCACGTATCTAGAGAGATTAATACATCTAAGAATAAATCAAATTTACTTCGGATTCATAAATACTATATCAATAGGTAGTACCGTGTGGTGCCGGACGTAAAGAATAACACCACCCCATTTCTTCCCGAGGGTGTCGTAAAAGGCGACTAAGGGACTCACTGGAGAATGGGCAGCAGCGTTCTCTATGCATTTTACCACCATACTGCGATCGCCAACCCGCCTGCCAAGCGTGGTGATTATGGCAAAGCCCCCAAAATTGGGAGAGGCCTAAGTCCAGCAGTGGACGTCTTACGGCTGAAATGATGATGATGATGATGATATCAATAGGTGTAAGTAACAATAAACTTAGTATATTATTACAATAAAGGTGTATTGCATTCATTTGTGAAAAAAAGATTTAAAGAAATGGAACAAAAAAAATACAACTTACGCAATTACAAACGGAGAAAAATTTTACTATAAATACACACATTTTAGGTACGAGGAAGGATATAAGGCAAAATAAAGTCTTAATAAAACGAAGGTACAAAAAGATATGGTAGCACATAACGCACGAAGCAATTATTACTTTCAGTGTCTCAGATTTAAAAGTTTGTCCTGCTGTGAATGCACAAATATACTACTAGATTTCTCCTACGTCTAGTACCTACTATAGTCTAACGAATAATGTATTAATTTTTCGTATGTAAATTATTTTACTGTTAACACTTCTATGCGCTATTTTTGTTAACTTTATTGTGTAAAGTTTAAAATGTACCAAATGCCTGATACGCATTTCTGGAGTTGTAAATTCGCCCACAAATAAATAATCTTCGTGTGCATCGTATACAAACAGAACAAATAATGTTTTAAATTTAAAAGTGTCGCTTCGTCCCATTTGAGTGAACAATCAATGAATCGGCCATATTTACTTTCACATCAACTTGTTTCACAAAATTCAATTCCATTTGATTTATTGTAAATATACCGTCAGTAATAGGAAAATTAGGCAAACGCTATCGTAAGAATTTATTTAGTTATCTCGACTTTTCAAACCTACCTACCTACTGAGTTACACATAACACACTACCGAACCCAACCCTAAGTTTGCCTTACATGTACGGCAAGTCCATTATTTTCATAAAATATAAGATTAGAGCTCATTAAATTAAAACCGTGAACAGTCTCGCTAACCAAGGTCTGAATTAATCTAAGTAATTAAAGCTAATCCTAAAAGGGGTAGCAATTTAATCCTTTACGTTTTCATTAGTTAACAATGAGACATAATGAAGGCATCAAATTAATTCATAGAACAAAGCTACGTACAGATGCCAGCACATCGAGCTACTACAATCTGTCAAATTTCTTTAATAGATTTTCAACTTAATCGCTGTAGCATTAGGTTCGAGGTTGATTAGGAGAATTTGACAGTTTCGGGTACCTTGATATCAAATCAAATCAAATCAAATCAATTTATTTCGGGCTACAAAGACCCATAACATAAATACCTTATAGACTAACATACATACAAATAAAAAACAATTTAAAACTATTGTACACGAAGTGACGGCGTCGTGTTGCGCTGCGTGGTGTCGCGTAGCCTTCCGCGGAATCGCCGATACCCGACACCCTTCGGCCAAAACTCTGCCTTGAGGTAGGTCTCGATTTGTACAGTTGGAACTCGCACCACGAATGACTTGAAATTCGTGTTGTGGCGCGATTCCAACTTCTCGACCCTCAAAGTGAAGTTCGTTTTCACTCGTACATACTCCACGATCTCCTCAACCTTCGTGGTGTAATGCAGACGTGAAATATACAGCTGCGTCGTAGGCACAGCAGGGCTGGCGTCTTTTCATACAAACCACGAATACCACGATTATGTGGTACTTAACTGGTTTCTTGGAAATGGTTTTTGACGTGACCAATTACTGAGTATTTTATTACAATTCTCTAAATATGGCCAGGGCTTTCATAATGATGTATTACCGACTGAATAGCTGGTTACAGAAATCTATGGAGCTAATTGGAGGAGGTCTCGGCTATTGATAGGCAAACAGACAAGGTTGTTAAAGCAGATAAATAGTTTTTTAATAAAATGAACTAACTTACTAAACTTATTTTCAATATTTATAATTTTAATATCTTTATGTTTTATGTACTCGTATATTTGTGTAACACTATTCCACTTTTTTGGTTCAGTTTGTTTAGTTTATCATAATCAGCATAGGTACAGCGCGCTGCTGGCACATGGGCCTTCTCTCGGTAAGAGACAGTGGCCCATAATCCACCCCGCGGGCTTAATGCGGGTTGGTGGATGTCACTTGTCTTCAAATTTTTGCTCTACGACAGCCAGTTTCCTCACGATGTTTTCCTTCACGATTTTGAGGACTAATAAGGAGAATAATTTCTAGTGAAGAAATTACCAGGCCACTCAGAAAGTATTGCGAAAAAAAGCTTTTGTGTATGAGAGACTGGCCAGTTATAAACTATTATAAAAATAATGATTATTTATAAGTAAAAATAGGTACGTTCCAATTTTGCAAATTTCCCTCCACATTTTTTGCGAGGTAATTAAATTATCGTGTCTCATTGGGAAATGGATTTGCGCCGGGAACATTTTCGCGCTATGATTTTTTACGATTTCAAGTGTCGCCTGAAGCCGGACGAATCATACGATAGACTTCAAATTGCTTTCATGGCAACTGTGTATCGTTGGTATAACGAATTCAAACGTGGTCGACTAACTTTGGAGGATGAAGAAAGAAGTAGTCGCCCTTTGACGGCTGTTACGGAAGAAAACGTGCTAGCAGTGAAAATTTTAATCCAAGACAATAGGTAGATTACGTATCAGAAGATTCAACACATACTGCAGATTGGATCGGGAAGCCTTCACGAGATTCTACACGTGCATCTTCGCGTGAGGAGGGTAGTTTCACGCTGGGTGCCGCACAACCTCACCGATGCTCAGAAGCAGGCCCGGGTGGAATGGAGGCGTGACATGATAAACAAATTTGAAACAGGCTCGTCTCGGCGTGTTTACGACATTATTACAGGTGATGAGTCCTGGATTTATCAATAAGATCCAAAAACGAAGCGCCAGTCGACGGTTTAGATGTTTCAAAACGAATCAACGCCTACCAAAGTGAAGCGATCTAGAAGCGGGGGGAAGATTTTGATCGCGAGCTTTTTCAATTTGACTGGCTACTTGGTGTCAATCCGTTTACGGAACCAAAGAAGCATCAACGCCGAATGGTATACTACCAAATGCTTGGCAGAAGTTTTTTCTGTTGTGAGCAACAAGCGACTAAACACAGGGCTCCGCGGGCTACTGCTCCACCACGACAACGCGCCCACGCACACCACGCTCAAAACGAGAGACTTCTTGGACAGCACACCGGTCAAACTTCTGGGTCACCCTCCTTACAGCCCTGACCTAGCACCGTGTAACATCTTTTTATTCCCAAAAATAAAAAAATCAGCTCAAAGTGATACAATTTCCGTCGTCGGAAGATGCGCTGTCAGCGTTCAAGCTGAGAACTAGTTCAGACGCATGAAACTTTGCATAGAGGCTAGTGGAGAGTATTTTGAAAAAAAATATTTACCTATAGAGCACTTCTTTTTATTTTCGCAAGACTTTCTGAGTGTCCCACGTATATACGAAAAAATAGAGCCTCTCAAAGTCTTCAAACAGAAAGCAATACCAAAATTTGCTGTTCAAAACAAAGCAATATACGGTTAACCGTTTATCAAACCACTTGAGATTCCATCAACAAAAGCGCAGTGCACTTCACCAAACCATCCTTGCCCGGTATTGAATCCATGGAGTGGCTAGCTCGATGCTCAGTTTCTCCAAAATGCAATATCGGTGGGGTGAATTACTCCAGTGTTATGTATCAGCATATATGGAGAATATTTAAATGTTTCCGGGGTCTGGATTCGATCCTATAGTAGAAAAAATTAATTGAAGTGTTTACTTTAGAAAGCTCTTCACGGCAGATTCGAAACTGAACTTGTAGACGATTAATGGAAGTCAAGAGAATACCTAGACAGGTGGTCAAAAGAATATCCTATCCTTTATTCTCTTGTCCACTTACATATATATAAAAAACAGGGTCGGTAGAAACTACAGAACGCTATCTAACATACTTCCATCTAACATCCTTTTGCTTCGTTTACGTTCATACATCTTGTCATACACGCACGCAACGTTTCTGAAGAACATCCACCAATAAGTTCACTATAAGTATGTATGGTCTCTTGACCATTGTTTCTCTAATTTGTTGGGTGTCATGGTGTACATACTTAATTAAAAGTATTCTATTCCATTCTATTTGATAAAATAAAGACTCACACTGCTGGAAATTTATGCATGATCCAATTTGACGCTTGGCAGGCGGGTTGGCGATCGCAATATGGTGGTAAAATGCAAAGCATAAAATACGCTGCAGCCCATTCTAATAAGTACCTTAGTCGCATTTCGCGACACCTACATGAAGAAATGGGATTCTGCTATTCTTTATGTCCGGCACCACACGGAACAGACCTATGTCCAGCAGTGGACGTATAGACGTCCACTGCTGGACTGTCCATAGAGACTGAAATGATGATGATGAGGTAACTGAATCTGGTAACTGTAAAAAATGTAGGTGTCCTGCACACCTCTGCTGAGAGCTCCGGCGTATAATGTTGAAAAATTTAAGGAAACATTTAAATGTTCGCTCCCCCATGTTTGCTATTATCGTTAAGTTTTTACGAGTGGGTCGTTATGGTTATTGGTAATATTTTCCATATAAAAACGTAATAAAAATTTAAGAATAATTTGAAGATAATTTAAGCGAATGGTTTTATCGGAGCCTGTTGGGTCTGATTTTATTGCTGGTGAAATAGCTCTTTGGGAGACACAGGAGGACGCTGCTAGTCAGTTGTAAATTTTAGGCAGGATGGGTGAATGCGAGAATTGCGTCGCAAGTTGCATCGCTATAAGCCGCGCACGGAGTCTAAGAAGACACAGAAGGACGCCTGACTTGTTGGAGTGACAATCTGGGCAAGGTGGCTGGATCGGCTGGCTGGCGATGGTCAAATGAAGTGTGATGGAGAGACCTATCCCCGTGGCTTCGAGATACACGCACAAGCTACTTACATTTTGCGACATCGACTGCGGAGGAAACAAAACAAAGGAGTGGATATACCACGAATCATCATGATGCGACTGGCGGAGCGACGGACGGAAACAGGTGTCGCTTGGCGGTAGTCGCGTGGCAAGTTACATCGCTTTAAACTGTGCATGGGGCCTTAGAAGACCCAGGAGGACGCCTAGGGCTAGTTAGAGCCACGGTCTTGGCAAGGAGGATGGATCAGCTAGCTGGCAATGGTCAAATGAAGTTCAATTGGCGAGGCTTATTTCCAACAGTGTACTTCTTCGGCTTCCACGATGATGATAATAAAGACCAGGCTTGTAAGCAACCTTTTTAATTTACTGTGAATAATTTTTTTTAATCGATTTTAGTTTCGGTAGGTAGATTAGGTTATATTAAGTACGCCATTTCAAACGGCTTAATACCTAAGTACCAACTAACTATTAAACTGCGATATCAGACTTGGAGTTTCAAGATAATCCTAGTTTAAAGGACATAATACAATAGTTTAAATTACCAATTAGTGAACACTGTTTGACACTAACTTAGATAAACTTCGAGGCTTTATGTACCGGCTTTCTCGATCTCTATATAGTTAAATGAGTTTAAGTAATTTTTGTATTTCATCATTATCATCATCTCAGCCTAAAGATTTTCAATTTCGGGGGTTTGCCATAATCGCCACGCTTGGCAGGCGGGTTGGCGATCGCAGTATGGTAGTAAAATGCATAGAGAACTTTGCTGCCCATTCTCTAGTAAGTACCTTAGTCGCCTTCTACGATACCCACGTGAAGAAATGCGGTAGTGCTATTTTTAGGGTTCCGTTGCCAAATGGCAAAAAACGGAACCCTTATAGATTCGTCAAGTCTGTCTGTCTGTCTGTCTGTCTGTCTGTCCGTGTATGTCACAGCCACTTTTCTCCGAAACTATAAAAGCTATGTTGTTGAAACTTGGTAAGTAGATGTATTCTGTAAACCGCATTAAGATATTCACACTAAAATGGAAAAAAAACAATAAATTTTGGGGTTCCCCATACTTAGAAATGAAACTCAATTTTTTTTTTTTTTTCATCTAGCCCATATGTGTGGGGTATCTATGAATAGTTCTTCAAAAATGGTATTGAGGTTTCTAATATCATTTTTTTCTAAACTGAATAGTTTGCGCGAGAGACACTTCCTAAGTGGTAAAATGTGTGTCCCCCCCCCCGTAACTTCTAAAATATGAGAGTGATAAAACTAAAAAAAATATATGATGTACATAACCATATAAACTTCCACCGAAAATTGGTTTGAACGAAATCCAGTAAGTAGTTTTTTTTAATACGTCATAAATCGTAAACCGCAATTTACCTTTAATTTAATCAACTTAAATATAAAAATAATTAAAAAACCATTTAATGTCATAAATGCCTTATGCGTAAACCGAGGATACCTACAGGTTTGTACGGAACCCTCGGTGCGCGAGTCCGACTCGCACTTGGCCGGTTTTTTACGTCCGGTACCACACGGATTAGTTATTGTATGTATGACTAGCTTCTGCCCGCGGCTTCGCCCGCGTGGATGTCGAAAAATATCCCACAGGAACGTATTACCAGGATTAAAAGTACACTTTGTGTTTACCCAGGTAAACAATAGGTTATTGCACTGCTTGCTTTGTGTTACCCAAGGAGCAGCCGGATTGATAAATGATTGTTGTAGGAGAAATATTGCTTAATCATAACAATATTGACGGAATATATAACGGAACG
Source organism: Aporophyla lueneburgensis (assembly GCA_932294355.1). Classification (NCBI taxonomy): domain Eukaryota; kingdom Metazoa; phylum Arthropoda; class Insecta; order Lepidoptera; family Noctuidae; genus Aporophyla; species Aporophyla lueneburgensis. The sequence continues at coordinate 12,323,264 of OW028738.1, read as the reverse complement.
GCAAATTACCTACTTGCATGCCAAATTTGAAGGCAACTTTAAAGTGAAAATATAATTGTTACCTTAATTATTCAAATGACGATTTTACGTACATTGCTGTTCACAGGGGTTAAATACTATTTATTTTTTAGTTTATACTTAAAATATCTCTTTATATACCACTTTAGAGGTTCTGCCTTCTGGTGCTAATACAACCAGGCTGCTAGATGAGCTCACTCTCGAGCAGGCAACGTAAACCTGGCCGTGCGAGAAGTCCCCTCTAAGATGATATCCCGCTGTTTTAAGGGACTGTCCCCAAGACTTATTAATCGTCATTGCGAAACATACCATTAGACTATGATAGCACGGAGCAGCTACTCATTATTCCGTCGCGATATTTGATATTATTGACTGTAACAAACACACCACACCATCATTCTATCTCTCCACACACAACCTACACACTCACACCATCATTCTATCTCTCCTTACACTTAACTCACACACTACTCACGCAAAACACTATACCTTTTTTATTATTCAGTTTTTTTTTTGGTTAGTTAATTTAAACATGTCTGTTTTTTTTTGTTGCTAGTGTTTTAAAATTGACCACTGTACTGTTGATTAGATTAAGTTCGGGGTGAGAGCCTGGTGATCCGTCACACAGGGTATCCTAGTATGGACGCCAGTCTCTCACAAAGGATCATGTTTGTGAACTTTTGTTAAAATGATATTATTTCTGTCTCTATGCTATGTATGTGAACCTTTGTGAAGAGAGAAAAAATAAAGATATATTATATATTGTTATTGCGAAACATACCATACGGGGACTGCAGCCTTTTAAACTCGAATGGGTACTCCGACGGTATTAGTGGTATCTGCAGTATATAGTACACCGATTCACCTTGAGCACAGCCAGTAAATACAATGGTGGAGCCTCTACCACGTTTTGATGTGACGTTTTCACATGTGACCTGGTCCCATTGAACAACTTGGCCGGATTGAGATTTCGTGGTAGCATTGCTGGAGCACCCACTTTGAGGATAAGTGTGTGAGACGGGGACCAGATGGGTTGAATAAATTTAAGAGCTCCATAATATAGAGTATAGCATCATCTTTATGAATTCGACACGTATGCATGTAATATAATTACAAGAGATTTTTGTTGCCTGTGTTTATTTCATTGGTTTATTTTGTATAGCTTCTGCTCGCGGCATTTTTTTTCCCAGAAACAAACATCCGTGCTCTCACTACCTATCAATTTAATATACAAACTGACAATATCCCAAACAAATAGGACGAAGTTCTTCGTAAAACTTAACTTATCTCTGGGATGAGAGTAGTATAGTTTTAATAGAACTCAAAGCGTGTGTGAAAAGATTTATTTAGGAGTCAACCAGAAGTGGATAATAAACAATTAATATTGTTTACAACGAAATACTATGCCTACCGCATTATTTCTTTGTAAACAATATTTTTTGTTTTTACTTCAGGTGCTAGAATCACCAGGCTGCTGGTCTGCACCAGAACGTGTGAAAAGCAGTTCTCCTTTAAGTCTACCCCTGTTAAATTAAGTGTTTGGCCTTGAGATTTATTTATGGTCATGTCAAAGCAGACTTTGAGGGGAAACTGCACTCTTTTGTACTCTAAGGGGTAGTTCGATGGCGTTAGAGGAATCCTCGGAATAAACACAGACTCCTCTCTGGAACAACCTGTCAGTATAGTTGCCTCGATAACATTTCGTTGTAATATTTTCACTCGCAACCTGGTATTATTGCATAATTTTGGCGGGTTTAAATTACGCAGCAACATAACTGGGACGCCAACTCTAAATTTTAATGTGAGTTGGGAGACCGGGAGGCTTCAATGTATTAAGAAACTCAACCGGATAATGTATGGCGTCATCGTGGTTTATCACTCGAGTCCACTGATTTATAATGATTTTTAACTCCATCGAACGATCTAAGCCCCGATTCATCCATAGGATGCAGACTCTCCAGAACCGTTTTCTCCGTCAAGCCACAGGCTCGCCTTGGTTTGTTCGGAATATCAATCTTCATTTAGATATGAAACTCCCGACTATCCATCAATACATAAAACGCGCTTCGAAGCGTTTCTTCGATAGGGCCGTAGCCCACCGCAACCCTCTGGTTGTGGCGGCAGCTACTTACACCCCCTCCCGTATTAGCAAAGTCCGCCGCTCGCGGCACATTCTTACCGATCCTGATGATCCCACTACTCTCCTCCAGGAGAGTCGAAAAGAGACCAGTACAGCTAGACCAGCACACAGACACAAACCGTACCGACCTCGCCGCCGAGGTCCGTCGTCGCGACCCCGACTTAACGTCGGGAGGGACTTAAAGTCCCTCCCGACCCTTGCAAGAGCCAGCCCGCGATGCTGCGCCGTTAGCTTTAAATTAGTCCCAAAATAATTTAACTCAGATCCAGCCAGTCCCTTGCTGCCCCCCTATCAGCGATTGCCTAAGCCGAAGTTCGTACCCCCCTCGGGGTAACCCTTAGAGCTTTCGCTTTAGTTTTTAAGTATAATAAGCCCCGGCTGGAGGCCTAAAAAGGTAACCTTTTAGAACTCGCCGGGCCACAGTCCGTTTAAGTAGTAACAATCTTTTCAGGATTAATTACGAGATGCCCCACAAAAAAAAAAAAAAAAAAAAACGATCTGAAGAGAATTTCGATAATTTTGTATAAACTAAAGTCGCATTATTACTCACTGAACGTACAGATATATGTGCCCAATTAGTTTTTACTTATAAAATTGCATAGGTATCTATTTAAAAATAGTCACTGTAGTTATTTAATTTTATTGAATACAGAAACAAACGCGTTTTTTACATGTACTTACTTATTACTTGCAAATATTAGTTCATGTTAATATCAGTTACATATTTGATACATCCCTGTTACCTTGGTTGAGACTGGACACCGGTGACGAAAATGCGCACCCCGGGCTGCCCCGCACGCCATGCGCCCGTCTACCAGGCCACGTAGGATATTCGAAGCCCTATTTGACTCAGTAAAGGGATGATTTTGGAAAAACTGTGATACACGTGTCTCATAATTATACTTGAAGAGTATGTGTACCAATTTTTGTGTCAATCGACCCAGAGAATAAAAAGTTTCATAGAAACTTCAACCCCCCATTTCACCCCTTTAGGGGTGGAATTTATAAAAACCCTTTCTTAGTGGATACCTACCCTTTACAAAGAACACACTCTCCAAATTTCATGTCTTTACGACCATTGGTTTAGGCTGTGCGTTGATATATCAGTCAGTCAGTCAGTCAGTCAGTCAGTCACTCAGGACTTTGAATTTTATATATATAGATGAACAATTCATCCCATTTATTAATTAAACGTTTTAACAATAGTAGAAACGGTCACCAACAAGGAAAAGTAACCAGGGCCGTCTGATATAAATGAAGTTTAGTAAGAAACCGATGGATATTTTCGAATAAAATAAACGTTCATATATCTCAGGGGCAATTCTCGTATTTTTAAGAACGTACACAGTCTAATCTCTGTTTCAATCGGTCTAACTCGAGTTTACTTACATTTTTGACAAGTATGTGACATTTGATTTTCGCCGAGATGAGCTGCGACTAGATTTTGAATGTTTTTAATTACAAGGTTTGGCCTTCTGGTCATACACGCACACCAGTTGCAAGTAAAAACAACAGCAGCAGAAGAACAATAGTTGAAGAACTTCCAAATAAGGTCACTATATGTCCTCTTAAGACGTCTTCTCCCGGCGTTACCTAACACTTCCATCTGCCTTGTAAAAGCTTTTGTTAGTTGCCAATATTTACATGTAAAAAAATAGGTCAAAGAATCGTTGGACATCAAAAAAATTGGTCCACATCGCTGTCAACAGGAAAAATGCCCAAAAAGCTGGCACCACTGTCACGTTCTATGGCAAGTACCTGCTTAGATTAATTTAATATAAAGTCCTTCCAAATTTAAATAAAGGAATCAAGATTAAAACTGATCTTATTTTAAGTAATCATCCATTATTACCGGCCAGATATAAAAAAGCGTTTCGCTAGTAGGTTTTATACTCACCGACGTATTTTTTTTTGAAATATTGATATTCCCTATTCAAACATTGCTTGTTTTTCCACCGTCCTGAAGACAACAATAGCCTCTCTTTATTCCTATCGTTATTTCTCTGATTTGTATTCCCCTCCCACGTCGATTGGAAATTAAAAAAAGTGGCAAAGTGCGAGTCAGAGTCGTGCACGATGGATTCCGTACCACCCTACCACAATCATCTCTATCACCACATCGTTTAACACTACATCAAAAAAGTAAATACCTATTTAAGTAAAAAAAAAACACTTTTCTTCCAAAAAACGACGTATCACGCCTTTAATTTTTTGCCCTAATTTTTATTTGTAGTTTTTGAAGCGGCCGTAGTAGTATATAATGTGAAAAATTTAATTGTGTACCTTTTACGGTACAAAAGAGATAACCCATTGACAAACTGACAGCCGGGCGGACAGACGGGTGGACGAAAGGACGTTCAGATAAACGTACAACAGAACCTTTTTATAGGATCCCGTTAGCACCCTATGGGTACGGAACCCTAGAAACGTAAAATGTACACACATTTTCATTGGCATTGAAAACTAAGGTTTTTTTTCTTTTCATTACATATTTTTATTGTGATTTCAAATATATAATGCGTGTAATCAAAATATTTTCTGTCATTTATTTTATAAAATATACAATCGTTTATGTGGACCGGTTACTTTTCTACGTTATATTAAATACATTGTTTAGGAAGTGGTTTTTATCGAGCGCAACTAGAACGAAATTAAACTTTATCGCAGTAAGCTTAAAATTGAGACTGTAACGCGAGCCTAAACGCAAGTTTACTACAGTCCAATCTCATTCTAATTACGCACAGTTTAAAGTTGTTTTTCGTCTAGCAGTAGTTGAGGATGACGTCAGTGGTGCAGGGTTTGAGGCAGCACTCGTCCACCAGGCCGTCTCTCTTGTACCGGGACCAGTTGGCGCTCAAGGACCCGCGGCGTCCACTCCAGGGCCAGTCGATCTCGTTCGTTTTGTCTCCGGGCAAGAAGTCTAGTGCTATGGAAAGTTGAATGTTAGTAAGTATTCTATTCAATAATGAGAAATATTAAGGAAGTGTTGGCAAATCTATATCTACTAATATTATAAAGCTGAAGAGTTTGTTGGATTGTTTGTTTGGTTGAATGCGCTAATCTCAGGGTTCATAATTCTTTAAGTGTTGGGTAGCCCATTTATCGAGGAAGTATACTTCATAACATCACCCTAGTATCCTTAGGAGCCGAGTAAAAGGAAAAAAAAGACACGAATACCAAGACAACGTACAGGCAGGCGATTCGATACGACGGGGTGGGTCGGGGGAGCAAGAAATTTAACTGACAAAGTCGCGGGCAGAAGCTGGTACAAGATAAATATCAAAATAATCTTTTTAGTGAACTGACTAACATAACTCTAATGTCAGTTTTTACTAACACTAGATGACGCTGAAATGAATGCCTAAATAAAATTGCTCTGTTGGATTTTCTACTCTTAGCGCTGAGCTGGGGGGCTGAAAATCTAATATTGTGCTTTTAGTTTACAACCACACTGTACAGGAACTCACAGCATGGAAATTCTTTACCAATTTTGGAATCAGCAAGTTTTCGCAATATGCATGCATGTCTATTGCACATTGTAGAAGTCAATTTGCACGAAATTATCTAACTAGTGAACGTACACCTTACTACAGTAGAGCGTTGATTATCCGAACGTCGATCAACCGAACGATCGCTTATCCGAACTACTACGCCCGCCCGACTGGCGCGTGCTATCCTCCTCCCGCGCTACAAATACACGAAATCGAAATTGTCTCGAACTGTTAGTTGTATGCACTCATATGTCACTCCCAAGTAGCCGTTAGTTGATAAACTAAAATTTACCGCGTGAAAGAAACTATTTGTCATTAAAGATATGAAGGGCTAAGGGGAAGAATCGGCTAAGTCACATTTTTTTTTTTCAAATAGTTTTTTTTGTCTATGGTCAAAAAAATCCACATTTTACCATACGCGTATCTAAAACAAGGCAAGAACTCGCTGGGTCACTTAAAAAATTGGGCTGCATTTTGGATTTAATAGGGAATAACTACTTTTGTCCATGACTAAGCCACTTTTTCCCCGCCAAAGCGAATGTGAAACGGGGAATTTTTATGGAGATGATGATCCCAATATCGAAAACATACCATATTTCCTTTTAAATTCAATTAATGAGAAATTAATTAGAACCCAATGGCTTGGCACGCTACGATGGCAAGAGACCGGACGGTATGTCTTTGTTTCCTTGGAAGGTGAGTAGGCCTTTAGTGTGGGACGCAACGTGTGTCGATACTCTGGCGCCATCCCATCTTCCTAGCTCGGCTTGCTGCGCTGGCGCTGCCGCTGCGGCTGCGGAAAACCTCAAGCGGCGAAAGTATAGCAACCTTATTGGCAATTATATTTTCGAGCCGTTTGGGGTTGAAACCCTCGGGCCGTGGGGTCAGAGTGCTCATGGCCTTTTTAATGAAATCTCAAAGCGGCTAGTTGACACTTCTCGTGACCCAAGGGCTGGTTTTTATTTTGGCCAGCGGCTAAGCATTGCTATACAGCGTGGTAATGCCGCCAGTCTCTTGGGTACATTGCCGGTCGACAGCGGTGAGGATGAATTTTTCGATGCTTTATTTTAGTTTGTGTATAGTTTTGGTTAAGTTAATATATAATTTTGTTATTTTTATTTTAGTTAGTTATGAAAATGAATATAGTGAAATTAAAGGCGACACAAATTAATGAGAAATATTTTAAAGTTAGCTATAAAATTATATCAAAACTTTAAATGTCAACACTGACTTTGGTGAATGTGACTAAGCCAGCTCAGTTCTTCTCATTAGCCCTTCATGTGTCTAAACATAAGGTTTTCATTCACCTGTACATGAATATGTTTGGCTGAATCAATACAGTTCGATTATCCGAAAAGAATGGTTTTCCGAACACTCCTGCCCCCCAATTAGTTCGGATAATCGATGCTCTACTGTATTTATTTAAATGAGCAAATTGGCATAACATAATCAGCCTATAATGTTCCCACCGCTGGGACACAGGCCTCCTCTCTTCGAGAGGAAGTGGGCTGTAATCCACCATGCGGGTTGGTAGATGTCACATGTCTTAAAATTTTTGGTTCTTGGACATGCCAGTTTCCTCATGAGGTTTTCCTTCACCGTTTTGAGAAGTTGTGGTTCATTTAATTTCAAGTAGCTCATCTTTACAAAGAAAGAACTTTCAGTTTTCGTGACGATGAATATTCTTACTCTTTGATGTTATGCATCTAGTTGAATAAACATGGCCTACCAAAAATTACAAAGTACAATGCATGTGTTCTACATGGCCGCTAGAGACTTCTTTACAATCAAATTAGTATCTCTTTGGGAAAACAGGTAAGGTTATAGATCTTCCTAGCAGGATGGTGAATTTAAAACTGCAGTGGAGATGAAAACTTGAATGACGCATTATTGAAATTGTGTGAAGAAGAAAAAAATTGAAAAAAGTGCAAGAAGAAATGTTGATAAAGGATTCATCGACTGGTGATTAAAGATTACTGCACTCTATTCTGGCAACATGCTCGGCGGCATATTGGGGTATGGTCTTGCCTCACAAATGAGGGCATTGGCAACGAGCTGTGAGGACGAAGCTGTTTCACGGTTAAAAACTAGAAATAGACAGTGCCTAGAACTAGTCACAACTGAAATGATGTTCTGCGGTTTGTGCAGCAAGGACGGCTTAAGCGCACGGCAAGAACTTGCCGGCTATGCCGCCGGCATAGTGTGTCCGCTGTCCACTTCATAAAACTCCGATTAACAATGTATACAAACCTGTCATCGTCCTCGACCTCTTATTCACATACTCAGCCCCGTAGCAGAGAAGCACCCGGGCGTTGGCCAACTGCCTTCCACAGAGGATGACGGGCGTCTGGTCTGCTGCTACGTACGCCAGGGCGAGGAGACAGGACAGGATGATCAGCTTCATGGTTCAAGTTTCTATAGGAGAGTAAAAGATTTTGAAACACAATGATTAATAAAACGGAAGAGTATCGCTGCTGGATCAGTGAAGAAGCTATGACTGGCTTTCCATCTGTGCATTGGGAGAGAGAGGTGAAAAACTTCTGTGCCACTCTGAAACTTGCGTAGTTTTCCATCAGTATCGTGTCATGAAGCGATATCTAACCGTGAACGACGTGTTTTGCGTGCGTTCACCAGAGTGAGAAAGGCATTCATCAAAGTCTTTCGAAGAAAAGGCATATGGGGTGAAGTCCATGGTAAATCACGTTAGGCGTGGATGTAAACAAAACCTAGCTTCATTTAACGCTTGCAGTTTAGATGCATCTAAATTCCTCTCAGAGGAGACCTGTGTGTGTACTGATCAAAAGCCAGCGTTTTATCAACGAAATCGCCGTGGTACCGCAACACATGACGCGCGAAAGAGCTTTTAGCTTCCCTACATCGCCGTCGGCCAGCACTAATTGAGTCACAATTACCCGTTGAGCTCTTTGTTTTCAGCTATTGTTTTAACATGGATATATTTATAAGGTCTTCCTGACTAGATGCAGTTAAATTCACCTGTGCACTGACGTCATTAATTACTTTTACTGCAAAAGCTTTTTAAAAGAGATTCCACAGAACATTGCTGTGGCCTACACGGTACTATATAAATAGTTAATTCTTTGTGTCACATTAGTTATGGTGTGTTAATTCTACTAATAAAAATATCCAGTTAATTATAAATATATATATATATTTATATATTGTTTTATTGTTGTTTATATATTTGGATGTTTGTTACTGAATTACGCGAAAACGGCTGGTCGTATTTGTCAGTTAAAATTTGCCACACAAAAGGTTTATAACCTGGATAGACCTGGCGGTGGTACGTTCATATTGCATGATTTCCAACTACCACGAGCGAAGCCGCTGGCAAAAGCTAGTTTAAAATAAATTGAATAATTACAAATAATAAATACTGTATTATTAATTTGCTTCGTGTTTCTCATTACATCATTTAAAATCAATTAATTACTGCCTGCCACCTTTTAGACAGATAAATACAGTTTCTTTGGTTAGAACAGCTTGAGAAATTAAAGTTGACTTTCTCTACGTAATATTCTATACTAATTAAATATTAATTATTGATTAAATATGATTTAATGTAAAACGTGATCAGATTCCACAGTATTCTTTATAGTCTATTTAAAAAAAAATATGATACACATTACATTTTATTTTTGTATTTGTGTACGCACGGCTACATATCAAGCTATACATTTCCAGTTTAAGCTGACCTCTCATTATACGGAAATCCCATACAATGTGAGATCAGTTTATACTGTAAAGGCATAGCTTGACTTGTGTGTACTTAATTTAAGTTTAATTTTATATTTAGTGTGAATAGTTGTGTTAAATAGTATTAAAACGTACGATAAATGGTAGTTAGTGAATGAAAGTATTCTTACCGTTTAAGATGTAAGGTGCTGTTTAAAGGAAAGTTTACTGGTGTATGTAAATTCAACGAAAATTCGTCTTATATACTCACTACAAGAAACTTACGCTGAGATTGCACTAGATAAGCGAGCGGAAACGCTTGTTCGCGTTATGATTAAAATGTTCATAGGTATTTTATCTCTATAGTAAAATTGATTGTGGACTTATAGATATGATAGGGAAAGGCTTTCTTTAATACTCAAAAATAATAATAATACGCAATGATTAAATAGGAAGTTGCTTACTTACATTTTATCCATAAAATAATAAGGCTTCATCTTCTTTCTATTTATTTCAAGTCTTGTACTCAAAATTCCTCCTGTGTTGTGTTTACAGAATTGCTTTCAAATCACAATCACGAAAGCAAATATGGTAGACAATGCTGCATGCTGCAATATTCGCACCATAAGCAGCTGTCCATCACGCCTGGTTTCTAATAAAAAACAACACAAACTTATGCTACCAAATTATTAAATACTAATAAAATGCTTTGATTATTTGACAGATATATAGGGTATAAGAATTAAATGCCCCTTAATTTTAACACGTTAATCATTTCTGTCACAGAAACCGTGTGTAAAAAAGTCACATGAAACTACATATCGCTCTTCCATATTCACAATGTCCACACCTTTATTCACATCCAAATGTTTACTTGCCGTTCAACCTGAAAGCTTTTTACCTGAATGAATTTTGATCTTAATTTCGTATGTCATTAATGAATTCATTCTCCTTGGATTTCGTAAATACGTAAACCTTGTTACGTCACTCATATCAACGTGTTATTTCGTCCTATTTGATTTCAGACGAAGCGTGATATTAATAGATGGAATATATTCTTTTTTTAAATTAATCCCTTTGTTCGTGGAACAAGGGTGTTCTGCTTTCGTTTTTCTACACAATGGCTGTCTGTTACTGGCAATCGAGACGATTTTGTTTTTTTTTTTATATTGTTCGTTAATATTGACTTTTTGTTATTTGCTGTTATTTTTAGACGCTGGATTGTATTTAATACATGTTCATTGAGGAGTAAGACATTCGACAAAGTAAGTATTTACTTACCAAAAAATTATATTGTCTTGAATTTTGAATATAATAAATTATAATAGTAATAGTATTTTTATCATTGATCCTCTTCACCAAAGCAACTGCGAGCTAATCGGTTCACCACCCTTGGTAGATTGGTAGAGAATGCCTAAGGCATTAAGTCGATCTTTGTACCTTTTATGTGTGCGAGAAGTTTAAAAAAATATATTATAGTTTATAATTGTCTTATAACGAAACTAAATAAAATGACATGTAAGCAAAATTAAAAACAATTTTTACTAATTTGTATTAGTAAAAATTGTTTTTTTTTGTAAAAAAAATGTTTAAAAAACATTTTTTATACAGAACCTCATTCAATTAAATATAAGAAAACAACTGGTAAGTTCATAGACACCTAGAGAGATTTTTCTCAATCCAGCTAAGATAAATATTAGGTCAGGCTATCAAGAAAATAAACACAGAAATAATTACATACAAAAAGGATAAAATAAATGATACTTCAGAATCAGCAAAAAAAGCAGGATAACGCTCTATTTATATTCTGGAGAGGTTCCACATAAATAACGAGTAAATTAATTTCCTTCGGGCCGGGACTGGCACACAAAAATGCTGACCAGAGGCTGCATAAAGCCAATAAGAAATATTTTTACCTTTAAAGAAACTTAGTAGGTACTTACTACATTTGTTTTCTGTAAGGTATAGTTATCTAGTAATTGTGTTATCATACAAAGGTTAAATATCACTTTGTCTTCATCAGCCCACGGTACTCCGGTACCGTGTGGTGCCGGACGTAAATAATAGCATCACCCCATTTCTTCTGTGGATGTCGTAAGAGGCGACTACGGGACTTACTAGAGAATGGGCAGCAGCGTTCTCTATGCATTTTGCCACCATACTGCGATCGCCAATGCGCCTACCAAGCGTGGCGATTATGGCAAAGCCCCCCAAATTGGGGGAGGTCATGTACAGCAGTGGACGTCTTATGACTGAAATGATGATGATCATCAGCCTATAGCACTCCGTTGCTGGACAAATATAACAAGCCTATACCGTTCCCACTGCTGGGACGCGTGTCTCCTCTCCTGTGAGAGGGAGTGGGCCGTAATTTACCACGCGGTCCCAGTGCGAGTTGTACTTGTCTTCGAGTTTTTGGTTCTAGAACATCCTCCTCCCGACGTTTTCTTTCACCGTTTTGAGAGCAGTGGTGGTGAAAGTATTTAACCAGTCAATTACCGTAATTACAGACACAATTAAAAAACCATTGTGTCGATACCAAATGTGGTATCTCAGGGACTTAGAGGTTAAGCGAAGTTATGTGCCTGCCTGGAGATCCCACGACTTACAACTCGTGAGTCGATACCGATACCACTGGGCCACCACTGCTCACTGTTGGACATATCCCTATCCAATTCCACGCCATTCATCTTGAGTCTCGGCAAATGACAGGTCAGGTGCGAAGGGTTTTTTTTAGAAAACCCAATAAAACTAGGCAAAATATCTTATTTAAAAGTTTCGTTCGGTCTTTCAGCTTGCGTATCGTATGGGGCATCATCATCATCATCATCATTTCAGCCGTAAGACGTCCACTGCTGGACTTAGGCCTCCCCCAATTTGGGGGGCTTTGCCATAATCGCCACGCTTGGCAGGCGGGTTGGCGATCGCAGTATGGTGGTAAAATGCATAGAGAACGCTGCTACCCATTCTCTAATAAGTCCCTTAGTCGCCTTTTACGACACCCACGGGAAGAAATGGGGTGGTGTTATTCTTTACGTCCGACACCACACGGTATGGGGCATAGGAGTTAGAAATTATTTTATTTCAATATTTCGCAGTTTCTATCTTCTCATGATTTGAATATGGCAATAATTTCTTTACAAAAAAGATTTTAAAAAATACAATAAACGTAACGTTACGTAACGTAACGTTTTTAATAAACGTACGTTTTCTTCTTTTCTTTCTTTCTTTCTTATTTTCATGTGGGCTACCATTTTAGAATTACAGAGCGTTTTATAGAAATCAAATCACAATTGATTTGATTTTGCAATAATTTCATATTTATTTGAAAAAAATAAAATGCTGCTAACTCGAAAACTGTGCGTCAGAATCATCATTTCAACCGAAAGTCGTCCACTAGACATTGGCCACGCTTGGCAGGCGGATTAGCGATCGCAGTATGGTGATAAAATGCATAGACATCGCTACTGCCCATGCTCTAGTAAGTGCCTTAATCGCCTTCTACGGCACTCACGAGAAGAAATGACATGGTGCTACTCTTTACGTCCGGCAACCCAAGGAACTTTTGGCACCATAATCATTGGTTTCTATATTGTTTAAATAATAGGTCAATTCATTCAAACTTGACTACTGGAAAAATATATTTGTCGCTGGTTGTACTAGAGTCCAAGCATTTATTAGTGCGTTAACAAGTTGCGACGTGTTCGGACGTTTGATAGCTAAACAAAACTTATCGCGTCATTTAGTCATGGATCGGCAAAGAGGCATATCGTTTGTGACCGACACTGAACAGCAGGGATTTATTAAAATTCACGTACTCGGTGGGGTTTCCGCTTTCGAAATCCATCGATTATTGCAGCTAAGTCTTGGCAAGACTGCTTACTCTCTTTCTGCTGTAAAATTTTGGGTGAAGCGTTTTCAAGAAAATCAGTGGGACATTAGCGAAGGCAGAGGGGGGCTCACCATTTTTTGTGCTGTAATGCCAATAAACGCATATTTCTTTCTTTCTATTATAATTGCTTTATTTGAACCGAATGTTTGTAGTTTGAGTTCGACTTTGACCCTGTAATAGCACCACAACAAAGCAAATTAATGTTAGCTTTCAGTCCACATACGTCCATCTCAATCCGAAACCCGAATCCGGTCCAATAGACCAGGAATTACGCGATGTTAACCAGGATTGGATTAACAGCTTAACGCGATGTCAGAAGACATATCTCTGTTTTGTAACCGACCTCAAAAAGGAGGAGATTCTCAATTCGTCTGTATTTTTTTAAACATGTTTGTGCCGCGTTTCTCCTGCAATTGTGGATGGATTTCGAAAATTCACTTTATATATACTACTGACTTCACATTCTGCTGTTTCCTCTGTCACTGTTGCGTACTTCTGAAGTAGTGGTATACGAATTGGTGTAAGGACCTAAACTAAAAACTTTTTCCAATTAAAAACACAACCCGACTTCCGAAAAAACCACAACAAAGTGTTTTTATTAAGTTATTAATTAATAAGTTATTTTTCACTCTGTAGTGATTTTTCGGAAGTCGGTTGTTCTTTTGGAAGAAGTTCTAAATCAGGTTAGTTCTAGTGCGCGGTATATCTGAATTATTCCGATCTGTCACCCTTTTTTTTGTGGGTGGGAAATCATCAAATCTCACGTCTCTGGGCTGGGCGGTAGGGCGTGTCAGACTTTTACTGACTAAAACCTACCCGTGTTCCTTCAGTTGCCCATGTGCCAGGGCCACGGTATCTCTTTCGAACATCTGTCACCCTTTCGCACAAATCTCGCGACCATGGCAGGCATCGGTCCACGCGAACCCCTTCAATTTATGCTGACATCTCTTTCGGGCGCGCGTGGAACACAACGCGCCGTCGACTCGAGCCTGGTCCTTACCAGGCGGCGAGCTACCCATTGCTTGCCCGCGCCTTTAGGGGCCGAGAGTCCGCACTCGACTCCCGACGCCCGGGGCGCCTCCTCCTGCAGCGGCTAGGGCCGTGAGGGCTCATGAACTACCTCTCCCTCACGCACTCCGGCTCCTTCGCGAGCATTACTGCTTCGTAGACGGAGGTGACGGCTTCCAATGCCCTCTCGCACCGTACCATGAAAACACCCGAGCGTTTCCTCCCGCCTTATTTGGAACAGGAACCTCCTGAAGCAGCCATGTCCGGTGAGGACCTGTGAAAGGCGGAAGGTGAAGACGCCGTGGGGCCTCTCTAGCTACTCCTCAAAGGGGGGACTTACCACCGCAATTGTAGCGTGACCACTGATCTGTCACCCTGTTTTATCCCCTTAGTGAACAGATCGGAAAAAAAATTAGTTTGAACTGTCCCCTGTTAGCAATGAGGGGACAGTTCGAAGTCTATTCAGGCCTATCTGTCAGATCGGAATAATTAGAAATTTATTGTTTTAACATATTTATCCTTTATTAACATCGCATCGTCCCGCGTCCGTCAGATAATCCTTAATTGTCTTCAGGAGGTCTCTCCTATTTTTCTTTTTAATCGCCTCGTTAGGATAGCTTGAATTAGCGTGATTTTTAACAGCTTGTAAACTTACTTGAGAATGCAATCCAATACAAACGTACAAACACAAAAATTTTACCTCTTTATAATATAAGTGCATACCTATAGTTGAGAGAAAAGTCTTTTAATTTTTCCTTTCACAGGAAATTGAAGATACGGTCGATATTGAAAACCTCTTAAAGAAACTTATAAGCCAGCAGCTAACGGTACCGTCATTACTATGTGATTTAAGATAGTGGGTAACTAGCTCAACTTTTCCAAGTACCTGCACCTAATATGACAATAAATCTCGGGTGTCTACAATCAGGGACATTAGCATTTTTCAAAACTTCCATTTATGTACGGGACCGCTTGCCACCGCAGCGCCTGGCTCCTAAACTATCTGAAATATTTTACGTTCTGAGGAAGAAATATTCTGATAGTTTAAGACCTATTCAATTTAATTAAAATGATTAATAAATAATAGTTTAAAAAAACTTTTTTAAGTTTTTTTTAAACTATTATTTATTTTCTATTTTTTAGGGTGTTTCGAAAATTGAGACGTATGTCAACGTAGTTTGCGACGTACAGTCACGAGCAATAACATAGAAACGCCCTTAAAATTCAAATTTATGTAGCAACATTAAATCGCAAAAATAAGCATGCTAACTGTGGCCAAAAATTATGTAAACATTATATCGTGTCAAAATTAACTACACATTTTCATCAAATTTTCGTTAACAATAGATTACCAAAAAATAATATTAACTTTTAGTTACGTAATTATGAATCCAAGCAAATTTCAAAAACATGTTTACAGTACAGTTTCGAAATTATGTGAACAATTACAAAACAGCAGTTTCAAGCAGCTTGAGCTCGGAAATAAGTCGCAATCAAGTTGTGGAAATAACCTAACCTAATTGCCAAAATCAGAGTACATAAATAGTTATAGGACCTTATTGTATTATTTATTTTTAGATTTTTTTATCATTAATTTGCGTTATATGTAGATATTGTGTCATAGTAAGGTAAATGTAGCCATCAGCGAGTGGCATGGAATTGAACCTTATGGATAGGAAAAAAGGGGATGATTGATTGTTCACTCACTGATTGTAATGTATGATCACGCATAACTTTTTACAGAGTAGTCCGATTTTGATAATTCTTTTTTAATTGGATAGGGTATACCTTGTTAAGTTTTATTAGTAGATTTTGTTTTTGTGTGAGAAATCATCTAATGACGTCTCCCGCTCTAGGTTGGAGCGGAAGGGCGTGTCAGACTTTTGCTGACTAAAACCCACCCGTGTTTCTTTACTTGCCCATATGTCAGGGATACGGTAACTCTTTCCGAACAGATCTCGCGGCCCTAGCAGATTAGTAGATTATAGCCACAAAAAATAATAAAATAAAAGCTTAACAAAAAAATTAAACCGCCGAAAAAACTGAAAAGCAAAAAATAATAAACCTTTCAGTCATTTTGAATCGGCGTCAAACAATCAATGAACAAAGATCACTCAAAGTGCTGACTCAAAATGACTGAAAGCTTTATTATTTTTGCTTTTCAGTTTTTTCGGCGGTTTAACCCGTATTAAATTGTGATTTAAAATAAATTATTATACAACATGTCCAGTAATTAACGCACACCGTCTTAAGGGGTCATTGAACTCATCATTATGAACAACTTTTACTATGGGACCAAACCTGAAATCGCGAAAAAAAATCTGCTGTTTCATTCAAAAGTTCAATACTTACTCGATCAAAATGTATAATTTTGTAAGTTGTTTTGTAGGTTTTGTTTATTGCAGTAACCAACCCCTATTTATTTATAAAACTGTAATTATTACTGTAATAAACTTAACAAAAACAGGAAAAAGTAGGTATACACTTTCGATATCATTTTAATGTATCCATGACAATTCCTATAACACGTATACAATTGTATAAATGTTATAGAAATTGTCATGGATAGTTAAAAATTACATTGGAAGTGTAATTTTTTTACTGATTTTGTTTCGTTTATATTACTATGAAACCAATGTATACCAAGTTTTGACACAGTTTGATGGTTAGGTAATTTAGAAAAAAAATATCGTACACATATTTTTTGAATGTTATAGGTAAGATATTTTAGAAAATGTGACAATGTATATATATTATTGCTCGTGACTGTACGTCAGCGTAGTTTTCGAAGACGGTTTTTTGATGTCCTGGTAACCCTGGCAAGGATAATGGCACAAATTTATGAAATTATTGCATTGTCATCGGTCTTTGACGATGTGCAAAATTTGAATGAAATCTGGTCGTTTAAAGTGGGTCAAAATCGCGCTATAAGGAGTCGGTTACAAACAAACAAACATACAAGTGAAGCTAATATAAAGCGTGTAAAAAGGTTTATTGAATTAAATACACTTTTTTATGTATCAATATTTGATGTATGTAATTAATTGTTTGCCAGGACAGCCCACGTACGCACTGCACGTCAAGCTATACATTTCCAGTATAAGCTGACATCTCATTGTACGAAAAGCCTATACAATGCGAGGCCAGCTAAAACTGGAAATGTTTAACTTGACCTGTAGCCGTGTGTCCTACGGGCGTAAAATTATCGCAGTGGGATTTACCGCGCACTGGATCGTTGACCGATCATTAAAAATGCAACAGAGGGCGTCAAAAAAGCAAGTTGTTGGATTTTTAAGTCTCGGGGCTGAGCAGTGCGTTGGAAATTTGGTGCGCGGCAAAAACACGCTCGTGCGTACCCGGGCTTAGGTCCACTTAAACACATTTACATTTATCCCACAGTATTTAGAACCTCCAATTTCATCAAAATATACAGCAAGCATTATGCGTAGGCCACGAAACCATTGATTAAAGTACGCGTCAAAAAAGATAATTTTCAGGTAAACAAATATTAATTATAGTGTACATAAAAGGAGGCTCGTGGCTATATAATAACAGCCACACGCGGCGATCGATCAGGTTAAGCTACAGATGCCGCGGTTATCCGCGGTTGGTGCTAGGACACAGGCCACACGTGTGGTGTGACTTGTAGAGGTTAGATAGGTAGTCGCTTTATGTAAAATTCTGGTATTCGGCTACATCTAGTTAGACTGGAAGCCGACCCCAACATAGTGGAGAAAAGGCTAGGCAGATGAGGAGTAGAAAACCTTTGTTCTTGGGTAAGACAAGTTAAAATAAACATCTAATAAACTACGTTCAAAACCGGCACAAGCAGACTTTATTCCAATTCACAATTAAATTACTTTTGACTGTACACTTAAAAATAATTTATAAATAATAATACTCTTCTATGAATTAACTAGTTCGCTGAGATTTCAATCGAATATGTCTGGATTTTCTTGCAGAAGCTTCGCATCGTCGGGACAGTACATGATGATGTCCGCAACTGTGCAGGGATGGAGGCAGCATTCTGTGGCTACTTGTCTTCGCACTCGGCGCCAGTGACCCTCGTCAACTAATCGTCTTCTACTGGTTTCCTTCTGTAAGTCTTTTGGCGCCATTTTCTCTGGAAGTAAGAAAAAACAATCAGGTCCCACTTCACAGAAATTACGTAACACACTATCAACGAGAATCTGAATCATGTTAAAGGATATTGCTAGTGTTACGCAATTACCCCCTTT
Source organism: Aporophyla lueneburgensis (assembly GCA_932294355.1). Lineage (NCBI taxonomy): Eukaryota > Metazoa > Arthropoda > Insecta > Lepidoptera > Noctuidae > Aporophyla > Aporophyla lueneburgensis. The sequence goes on along the minus strand of OW028738.1, from coordinate 12,304,784 downwards.
GGTCTTCTTTTCGAATCGTATTTTTATGTCTGCCAAGTAATACCTTCTTCCTTTTTGCGTAATATTACGTTATTATTTTTCTATATATAATTATTGTTGAGTTCTTCACGTTATTATTATCATTATTATTATTATCAGCATCTACTTAATAACACTTTATTTTTTATTATAAAATGTTTTTTTTTAATTTCATTAATGCCCATTTTATAGAATATTATTTCAGGCAAAAGCTAATAGCAATAGATATCTGAATTATTGATCAAAGAATCTTCAATTTTGAAAATATTAATTCAACTCCTAGTTCTATTGTATTGTTCATATTACAAAATGATAATATTCAGTGAACCCATAAATGAATAAAAGATTAGAAGATAAGAACCCGAATTTTCTATAAAGATTTTCGCGTGAAATAACATTAAATCGCATTCAATAAATGAAACAAATTGAGTGAACATTTACTAGAAAGCAATAAGACATTGCTGATATTAAATACTGGTACTCAGCTGCATCTGGTTAGACTGGAAGCTAACCCTAACATAGTTGGAAAAAGGGTAGGCAGAAGATAATACAGATATTATATTAAGTAAATGCTTACATTCAAAGATTACTTATTTGGTTAAAGGAAATTGAATACACAAAAACCACAATGCTATCTTTCACCAGTAATAACCCTTAAACGAATAAAACGAACACTAACCCAAAACAGTTCAAGTCAGTACCAAAAATATATATTTACCTATCATTGTTGAAGTATCTCTCTTGACTATTTTATAAGTATTATTACAAAAGTTAAATATTATAGTAGACAGCCATCCACTGCAACTTAATACTTCATCGTTTATACTGTAGACTTTATCACCATAGACTAAACCTTCATTACTGTATAGTATCACTACTATATACATCTGAAACAAAGAAATTAAAACATTGAATTCACTTATTGATATGAATTAAAATAGTTAAGAATAAAATTAAATAGCTTTATAATTTCAATGAATTTTTCTTGAGCTTTTGACACGGTAAGCTCTAACGTGTAGCAGTTCAAAAATTGACAGATTGTTAATTGAAGGAAATCACGACCACATGTGCCTGTAATAAATGACAAGTGCCAGAAGCCAATAAGAGTAAATCAAATATTAGAGAATCTATTAGTATCAAATCAAATAACTTAATTTGGGGTCCCACAAGGAAGTGTTCTTGATCCTTTGTGAAATTATTTAATATCATTAGGAGCTTACTAATAATAATACCAATATATTTACGAGTTGCATACATAATAACAGGGTTAATTTCCATCTTGTCATAATCAATATTAATATAACGGTAGACTGTGTAATTACAAAAGCAATAACAATTTGCAGATAAGTATAACAAATAAAAAAATAACTTATATTCAATAAGTTAATAACAAGTCTCAAGAAATGGGAATGGAAATACCCAGAGCTATTGAAGAATAAACAACATTCTTTAGAACAATACTCCGGAGTCATTGAACCTGCTATACCTACTAGAAACCACAAAAGCTTTTCTCAGTCGACACTACGTATACTTAAAATAGATAATAAAATCTACGATTTTATATGTCACAATCATTGAATCCAAACCAATATTCACCCCATTTTCAATTAAATTACTTTTATTAAAATCCAAGCGTTCATTAACTCATTGTATGCGTGAAATGTAATTAGCAATTTATTCGTTAATATTTAGCAAATTGACAGACTGTGAATAACATTAATTATTAATTAATTTTTGTACTAAATTGCTTGGAGTAATATAAAGTTTATGGCTAGGTATATAGCTTTTAGTGAGATAAATACAGAATCAATGTATTTTTTAAATATTGGTTTAAATTAATCATAAAAACAGAGTGTTTAAACATTTGCAAATTATCTGTCACCTGTACTAAAGTTAACATATTTCCTATAAAAAGTACAGCTACTAGACATTAATTAATTTCGTTGAATTCAAATAAAGTAGAATGTATAGAAGATAGATTTTAAAATAACCTCATTTAGTTTTAATTAAACAAAAGCTCTCTGAATCACGTAAAACACACACTAAAAAAAAAAACAGAACTCCAATGAGAACAGCTCAACAGAAAACACTCAACACCACAAAAAAGAAGATCTTGAAATTAATAAAAAAATAAAACATACTGAATACTTCAAGTTCATCGTCGATATAAATAATTCACAGGCACTGTTCAATGTTGTTTGTTCCCTCAAACAGACACCTGATGAATGAAACTACTGATACACTGCAGCTCTAAAAATAACCCCCGCTGGTCCATAGTACGGAATTACTTAAAACTTATTTACATCGATAAACACATTTACAAAACATTGTCATGGCAATAAGATAAGAGGATTCTTCTAAACAACATGTTATTTATTGAACTGTTACAAAGATACTAAAGGGTAATTTAGAATCGAAATGTTAATTGGTTTCCCTTTTATAAATTAGGTCCCTACACCAGTTTTGTTTGCTCCTTTAATTTGGTCTTTGTTTTATTAATTTGATTGTTTTTGAAGCTATTTGTTTGTTGTTCTTTTATAGGTTCGTATTTGGTTGTTTTTTTTTTTGCATCCACTATATGACTAGATTCACTTTCGAGATAAACTTCCTGGACTTTGTATTAACTTCAATAGTTTAATAGATTCATAGTGAAATTATTAATTTATTTACAGAACAGTAATAAATATGTTTAATCCAATTCAATTCGTAAACCCTACTGCGACTTTTAGCAGCCTCATTGATATTTATATCAAGAAGTGCGAACCGAACAATAACAAACATTATATTTTGATCGTTTCCATTATTCTCATTGCTCTATATAATATTGTAGACAACTAAGTCGTTGATACCTACAAACTATATATAAATTGTTATGACGCAACAAAAACAGTTGGACCAAAAAAACAATTTGGTCCGTCTGTTTTTGTCGCGTGCTTGTGGCTAAGTACATATGAACAGCCACACGGATTAGCCACTACGCTTGCCGCAGTTGGTGCGTGGATGGGTGACCATGTTTATATGTACATATGTAAAGGTAAAGATAACGTGTTTTCCGAGGCACGGAGGGGTCTTGGTATACCAAGACATCACGACCACGACCACGTTAAGCCATTGGTCAGGGTCGCGAGTCGTTCGAAAGAGTTACCGTGGCCCTGGCAACACCGGTGGATTTTAGTCAGTAAAAGTCTGACACCCCCTCCCAGTCCGCCGAGAGCGAGAGAAGTCATTTGATGATTTCCCATACAAAAACAAAAAAAAAAGTAGATGGTCCCGGCTGTCATTTGTCGATCTTTGACAGTCGTTACGGGTCGTCAGAAAGCCGTAAATCTGACAACCAGTCATACCAAGAGGTATTCCAGTAACTGGGTTGTGGAGGTCAGATTAGCAGTCGATGTAAAATAGTGGGATTCAACTGCATCCAGTTAAAGTGGAGATCAACCCTAATATAGTTTGGAAAAGTGTAGACAAATGATGACATCCAAAAAATAACATTGTTTACGACTCTTAAACCTTTAACACGTTATCTAAGTACATATTTCGTTTACATAGCAACAGGGATGTTATCAGACAGATATTGACAGGAAGTGGTACACTTACTGACTAAAAATAACGAGAGGGGTCACAGGTCATTGTTTACTCACAACTCTGAGCGTATCTATAATTGTGTTTATATTGTTTGTAATGTCCCACATAACGACAAGGATACCGCTTAACTTGTGTGGACACTTGTTTTGTTTATTTTATATATTTTTTATTCAGTGGAATTGGGAAACGATCGGACAAATTCGAGGCTAGACAACGAAACGTAACAATTCTATGAATATTTGAAGTTAATCGTCAGTAAGTTAAACAATACACAAAAATCTATGTCAAACTAAGAACAAGATATCAAAAATCAACATAATTTTAATTATTATTAGCACTACAGTAATGAGAAAGTGAGAGGAACAAACAGACAACAGGCGATATTTATTGATCATTAGTAAATTGACTAACCTTAATTTGTTGTTGTAGCTGAGTTGTTGATAAGGAGTGAGACATCCCCAGCAAGCGGCGCCTGATAACAAATCGACATAAACAAGTGGATGGCCAACAGGCCAGCGTATGCGCCGCCGCGGTCGCCAGATAATAGATAGATAAATTAAGGATCGATTGACACACTTCTTGGTACAAATTATTATTCACATCGCCACCCGATCTGCCGTGACCCTATTATGATAAAGCTCTGTTGACTCGTTTGCGAAACATCCTTGTTTTTAAATGACTGGCCTTTTAGTCTAGTGGTTAGTGACCCTGACTGCGAACACTGAGGTCATGGGTTCGATTCCCGCCCAGGACAAATCTTTGTGTGATGAGCACAATCATTTGTTCTGTGTCTGGGTGTAATTTATTTATAATATGTACGTATTTACAAATATTTAAGTATGTTTATCAGTTGTCTGGTTGCCATAGTACAGGCTCTGCCTAGTTTGGGATCAGATAACGTTGTGTTGGTTGTCCTAAGATACTATTAGTCTAAATTCAAACTCAAAGCATTTGAACTGCCAGGGAGTCGGTCATTTGAAGGTGGTTGAACGGTTAAAAGTATTTTAGTGACTGTAGCGATTAGAACGGTCCATAGTGGGTCTTCTCAGCGCAAGCCTTCTGCAACACCAGAAGCATTGTAGAGCAAAAGTGAAATTTCCCATGAAAATACACAAGAACCCTTCCAATTGGTACACGTTAGGATTACTGAGGCCTACAAAATATAAAAGTAAAGCTGCAATGTCAGATGTGTCTTTAAATACACCGGCATCGGCTTCTAAAACTGAATCGGCAGAAATAGTATACTAAATCCGACACTTACCGGTTGGTCCGGTACTTTCCGAGGATGGCGAACTCTTTCGATAAAAATCTCTATACCTTGTAGTGTTTATTTTTCATTTTTTTTTTTTTTAATAATAAATACTACAAAACTAACTTCTGTTTTATCTGTGTATCTCAGCTGACTCGTCAGTTTTTATTTCGGCATTTGAAGTGTTTCAAACATTGTCATCTATGGTTTTATCGTAAATGACTGCTTTATTTTATTTCATGTTTTGGGAAAAACTGTTTTTGGAACTGTGAACATTTGACGTATTGAAACAAATCACCGATGCTCACGCATTTTGGTATTAAAACATTATTTTCAAAGTTTAGAATTTGTAAAAAGAAACGAGAAAGATTAAAAATCCGTGGTATATTTTAGAACCAGTTATGGATTACATGTAAAATCTTTATACAGGGTAGAGACATCACCGCAAAGCGATTATCACGGATCCAGTAGCTACATGATCCTCCTACTCCTTTTTTTTTTTGTAGGTTGGAAATCATCAAATCACGTCTCCCGCTCTGGGTGGAGCGGAAGGGCGTGTCAGACTTTTACTGACTAAAACCCAGCCGTGTTCCATCAGTTGCCCATATGCCAGGCAACGGTATCATCCTCCACCTCCCTGCGTTGTAATTTAAATGTCAATTATTAAAAAAGCTCTGCCATACATTTTGACCGCATAGGTATTGCACTTTATTATGAAATATCAGTTCTTTTTTCAAAACCGACTCTTTAATTTTGATTTCTTTCATGTTCTATGAAACTTATACACGATTTGTAAAAATAAAACATCATTTCAGAAATAGTCTGTCTACTGTTGTATTTGTTTTTTCTTTTTCACACAGTTAAAAGTTTCATAGCGAAAGTTGTTTAAAATGAAGCGAACAATCACCCCCTTAACGGATGTAGGTGACTAAATCGTCTCCCTGTATATAATTCTTCTGTAAGTCTATATGTCACTGAATTGCTCCAAAAAGGCTGACCGTTTCTGATGATTTTATTTTGTGTAGATCCCTAGGTTTAAATTCACTATCGAATTCTAGGGAACAGGGCAGGGGAGATAAACCTTAAAGTTGCCATCAAGTTACAACATCGTTTGTAAAACAGATTGTCTGGTTACTATTTTGATAAAATAATAAATAAAATACTGTACTAACTGTGTCAGAGATAAGGAACAGATATTGTACTTTGTGAATAAATACGACAAAAGAAATTAATCTAGCCACTTCACGATTGTAGACAAATTGTTTTGATCTTTTTGCTGTTTCTGGTCGGAGGAGTTTTAATTTATTCTGTCTGTGACTGTGGATTTTTTGCTTCTTTCAACCTATTTATCATCAACAGTAACTGAAGAATAAAATTTAACGCTTTGCTTGAAATTATTTCAAACGTCGCAGGATTTCGTAACTTAACGTTATTGTTATCAGGTAAGTATCTAATGATTATAAAATGGTTCGATAGTTATATTAAACAACTAAATTCTGTAATAAGCCTATCGATCTAAGTTAAGCGACGCTGGCCGTGGTTAGTCCGTTAATGGGTGGATAAGCCGTTGGTCCTGGCTGTTAATTGTGAATTTTAAACAGTCGTTACAAGTCGTCAAAAGCCTGAAAGTCTGAACTTAACCAGTCTAATCAAGGGGTATCGTGTTACTCCGTAACTGAGTTGTGGAAATCAGATAGGCAGTCCAGTCGCTCCACATAAAATACTGGTATTCAGCTGCATCTGGTTAGACTGGAAGCTGACCTCAACATTGTTAGGAAAAAGCTGGACCGATGGTGATTCTGCAGTTAGCCTAAACAATGACAAATGTCAATCAATTTCAAATGAATAAAACTAAGTTTTCAAATCAAATAATTCGATATAGCCAGCGTAACAGTAAAAGTATATTTTATTAAAAATATATAGAACACAATCTAAGAGTCTCACCGAACTTTTTTGGATTTGCCGTAGATTCTGCATCACTATTATTAAGGCCAAAACACGTGGAACCAGCAGAATTCGCCGAATATTTTCATTCGCCTTGCCGTCAGTACCTATCTAGTAGTTAGTGATTAATGCGACTTGTCAAGAGATACTCCCGCTTCGTTTTGGACGATTAACTTTAGTGTCTTCGAGTATCCGTTCTTCTTAAATTGATGTCACCGATCCGTTGAAAACGAATAGAGCTTTACTTTAAGACCACGTACATATGGACGTAAATACATACAGGATAAGTGTTTAAACAGTGCGCAAATTTTAACAAATTAAACTTAAACGACTTATAATTTTTATTGCCTTGCAATTTTTATTTTGAGATATCAAAACAAAACTTGCATGGTTACACAAAAAAGTTAAGTTATCGTTAACCAAAGATGTTTATTTTGAAACTGGTTTTTATGGTAACTTGCGCGCGGCGCCGGGGTGGTGGCGAAGGTGAACGACCGAGCGTAGCTACAAGTACCTATCAGCTGTTCGATCGGTCAAAATTCTAAGAAGTTTGAAGTACCTACGCTGGCGCGCAGTTACTGACTTATTCCTATTGTTGATATCATATTACGAAACATGTAGGGTGTCCACAGTTTACTGATATAAGGTCGAATAAAAAAATAAAAAAAGAGTATTGAAAAAATAGTTGAAATGTGTTCTGTGGCAGGAAGACATTACCTGCCCATTTTGGGGGCAACCACGAGTAAGTATTGATCGAATTGGCTGGTTGCAACGCTTAAGAAATCCTCAACTAAGAAAGAAGCCCTTACCTTTTGGCTACGTACGCCCTGGTCCAGGAGCTGAATACGGCAGCAGTAGGTAGGTGGCTGGAAGCTCCCACGTTTTGTTTTCCAGCTTGTAAAAGTTCGTTTTGAGCCTTCAAAATACACGGAATGTTGAGACTGATAACTTCACACACACAAAAATAAAAGGTCCTTCACTATGATTTTTATTGCACGAGAGCACGTTTTTTTTTGTGCGCCGGCGAAAAAAACGACTCCCACGCCATATTGCAGGGACGCGGGGGACGCAGTCGAAATGAAGGCCCGGGATTGGCCAAGGCGAATGAACGGTGTCCTTACGTTCTGCCATTGGTTCGAGCTTCCCTTCCGGTCGCGGAAATCACAACGTTGCAATTATCATTTGATCTTTGGGCGGGCATTTGGAATGAACTTTAAAATTTAAATATGTATGAACATGAATATTTAAGATAACGAAACAGTTCTATTACTGATACTGAACCACAGAAAAAGATTTGCGCACTGGTTAAAAAAAAATCCTGTATATCGCAGAGGGATTTGTTCGCGCACGAGATTTTCAACTGTCGGTGTTAAGAATCCAACAGAGTGCATCCCAGCACGTCGAAAAAATACACTGTTCAATTTTCAACTCTCTACGCTCCGGAGTACCTTGAAGAATCAGTGCGCGAAAAAATACCGCCACGATATTTTTACGTCCGTACGAACGTAGGCTTATTATGCCACGATTTTAGGCTATTAGAACCTTCAGGCTGGCTATGTAAACCCTGTGCAATGTAGTTTTAATCGAGCTAAGATAAAACAAATCAATCCATATTATCTATGAAACAGTGATATAAACGTATGTGATATGTAGGGCAGCCAACCTTCCTATGTATTACAGTATCCTGCTATATTAAAGGCCTAAATATAATGCAAAAAATTTGGACCTATGTGAAACAACTATAGTTTAATTTGAATACAAAATAGAGAATCACAATAGGGTTTTTGATTGCTGAATCTTACATTTTTTTTTTTACATACTGTTATTACAGGCACTAACTTTATAAGTGTTCCTAATATAATCAATTAAGTGAAAAATTATATTAAAATGATAAAAATTTACCAGTTTCTGATTTATTCCTTTTTATTCACCTAATTACCTATCTGCATGCCTAATTTGAACTTTCTAGGTCATCTGGAACTGGGTTAGAGTTTTGATATATAGGTCAGTCAGTGATAAAAATGACGATTTTTGGACGTTAATATCTAAATAACCGTTTGAGATGTGTTTACGAAATTTAGAGCACATATGTATCTTGCAAGTCTCAATATATGAGCCAAATTAGACACGTTTATGTGAAAGTTTTTGAGTTATGAGGTACACACGGTGCTGCTCGCCAGTTCTGTTACTTCCTTTACTTCGGGATCTTACAAAAGCTGAATGAATGGTAATTTGTAACATAATTTAGTGTATAATTAATAGATAAGAAACACTGAACAAAAACCTGTTATTAAAGTAGAAAAATATTAATTTAAAAATATCAATTCTTTTTAACCGACTTCAAAAAAAAGGAGGAGGTTTCTCAATTCAACCGTATATATTTTTTTTTTATGTGTGTTCACCGATAACTTCGTCGTATATGGACCGATTCTGATGATTCTTTTTTTGTTGGAAAGGAGATATTCCAAGGGTGGTCCCATGATAAGGAAACCAGGATCTGATGATGGCATCCCAGAGAAGTCGAAGGGAACCTTCGAAAATCGTAGTGGCGACTAGTGCGTTTTTTATTTCTTTCATTAATTATCTTAAAGCACTACTATTTAATGAAAGTCTGAAGTTGCTCTGATGATGAAGCCGAAAGACAGTCGAGGGAACTCTTCAACGACTTACAGCAATTACGCGGTGTTTGGACTTAATTCATTTCTATTGATGAGAACTTTGCACCCATATGGGCTATAAGTGCCATTACAGGTCTGATGATGGAGACCATAGACAGTTGAGGGAATTCCTCAACGATTTACAGCAGTTCCCTATTGTTGGGGTTACTTTATACGGTTCAAAGTGCCAAATTTATCACTACTATTTAATTAAGGTCCGGAGTTAATCTGATGATGGAGCCGAAAGACAATCGAAGGAACTCCTCAACGATTTACAGCAATTACCTGGTGTTTGAACTTAATTCATTTCTATTGATGAGAAAGCTCTCATAAGGCTTATAAGTACCAAAATCGGTCTAATGATGGAGACCATAGACAGACAGTCAAGGGAATTCCTTAACGATTTACAGCAGTAGTAAAGTATTAAATTTCACCTGGCGATTAGTGGTATAGGAATGAATGCGGGTAGATACCATAACTAAAAAGTAAAAAATAAAAACTTTTTTACAAAAAAAAACCGACTTCCTCAAAAACACTAGAAAGTGAAAAATAACTTTAATTTCGGAAGTCGGTGGCAAAAAACTCAAATACAGATCCTAAGACACCGACTTCCGAAATTAAAGTTATTTTTCACTTTCTAGTGTTTTTGAGGAAGTCGGTTTTTTTGTAAAAAAGTTTTTTAAAACCTATTTTTTATTATACTGCAAAGGCTTCGAAAATACGACATCTATAAGGTGTATCTATTCATACACGAAATATTTTAAGAGGTACACCTGTAGGTGGTAAAGAAGCTATAGAAGCAAAAAGAAAACGTTTATCTAAGCGTTTTTGAATTTTCATAATTATTATAATTTTAAAACTGCTTGAGACGTTTTGCATAAAACCTTTACTCCAAATCCTATGTATGGGCCTCCTGACACTGCGAGGGCGGCGACCGGACGGCACGAGCATGGCCGCGGTGTCTCGGGCCGTAAAAAATAAGAAGGAGCCAGTATTTCTTATGTGCGTCAAATAATTTATAAATATTGAATTTTGAAAAAAATACATTTAGACAATTTTTTTTTTCGTTGCTGTAGCTTCTTTACCATCTACGAGTGTACTTCTTAAAATATTTCGTGTATGAATAGATACACCTTATATTCTAATACTAGCTTGTGCCCGCGACTTCGTCCGCGTTAAATTTCTTTATCCCCCGACGTTTCCCGTCGCGTCGAATCGCCTACCCGTGCGATTTTCCCCGTTTTTGCAACATTTTTCAAAACTGCTCCGCTCCTTTTTGTTGTAGCGTGATGTTATATAGCCTATAGCCTTCCTCGGACCAGTAGTGCCTGAGGTTACCCTTCCCGTCGCATCGAATTGCCTGCCAGAAACGAAAAATAGACGTAAACTGGCAGGCAATTCGATGCGAAGGGGAAGGGGAGCAAAAATTTGACGCGGAAGAAGTCGCGGGCAGAACCTAGTATTATATAAAAAAGCTGGCAACACAAAATTGGTGAAATTATTAGGGATCCCTATTATGCTTACCAGAAGCGACCAATAAATAAACTTGGATTTGATACTCCTAAACTGTAACACGTTACCAATAAATTAAGAAACTGTAACTGATCTGGGTCACTATTACATTTAATATAGACTTTATTTATAAACTCACAAAGATAAAAATGCTCCATTGCTTCAAGTAGAGTCTAGACGTAATGTTTTAATAAGATTAATCATCAGCAGCCTATAATGTTCCCTCTGCTGGGACACAGGCCTCCTCTCGACAAGAAGGAGTGGGCCATAATCCACCACGCGGGCCCAATGTGGATTGGTAGATGTCACATACTTTCGAATTTTTGGTTCTAAGACATGCCGGTTTCCTCACGATGTTTTCCTTCACTGTTCTGAGAGCAGTGGTAATGAAATAATTTACACAAAGTAAAGCGCCCGCTTGGGATCGAACTCACGACCTACGACTCGTAACTCGCGGCAGTTACCACTGTGCCACCACTGCGCACAATCTTACAACACAACACACAACATTCTCTCAACACTCTCTTAATAATATTAATGTGAAGGACGATATAAAGAGACGAAAATTCGGTACAGTAACGAGATTGGTACAATATGGCAATCAAAGTATCTTAACCCAGACAGTTTATTCAACAATAAAAACAATTTTCATGTCGAAATAATGTTAGAAACTGATCTGGGTCACTATGAAATTGAATCAACAATTTATTTATGAATTCACAAGTAACGATAAAAAATGCTCCATTGCTTCAAGTAAATACGTAAAGTTTTTAATAAGATTAATGTGAAGGACGATATGCAGTGACGAAAAGTCGGTGGAGTAACGAGATTGGTGCAATATGGCAACCCTAGCACATTTGTCTTAACTTTAGACGGTGTCTTCAACCTTAGCGATATTTTTTCGAGATCCCCTATATTCTTAACAAAAGCAATCAATAATCTTGGTTAGATACCTCTAAAATATATCATGTCGCAATAATATTAAGAAACTGTAACTGATCTGGATCATTATTAAATTGAATCAACACCGTATTTATAAATTCACAAGTAACGATAAAATTGTTCCATTACTCCAAGTAGATATCTACTGTTTTAATAAGATTAATGTGAAGGACGACATAAAGCGACGAAAATTCGGTACGGTAACGAGATTGTTATAATATAGACAATCAATTCAGACAATTTATTAAACAACAAAAAAAATATCATGTCAAAATGATATTAAGAAACTGTAACTGATCTGGGTCACTATTAAATTGAATCAACAACTTATTTATAAATTCACAAGTAACGATAAAAGTGTTCTATTGCTCCAAGTAGATACATAATGTTTTTAATAAGATTAATGTGAAGGACGACATGAAGCTACAAAAATTCGGTATGGTAACGAGATTGGTAAAATATGAATACCGATGTCCCTCAACCCAGACAGTTTATTCAACAATAAAAAATGTATCATGTCGAAATAATATTAAGAAACTGTAACTGATCTGGGTCACTATTAAGTTGAATCAACAACTTATTTATAAATTGACAAGTAACGATAAAAATGTTCCATTGCTCCAAGTTAATACGTAACGTTTTTAATAAGATTAATGTGAAGGACGACATGAAGCAACGAAAATTCGGTACGGTAACGAGATTGGTACAATATGGCAACCGAAGTACCTCAATCTAGACAGTTTCTAACCTACCTTAGGTCTCAAGGTTCAATTTACACAGGTAGGTAAAGCTCCGCTCAACACATGTTACATAAGTTAGTAATATTTCTACATTACCAAAAATAGGTTGTAGTACCTACTTGTGATTCTGTATTTTTCTCATCTTTTATTTGGAATATACTTGTACTTGCCTTTTTATACCCGACTTGGTTGAGCCTAAAAATTTAACATTTAAAATAAGTTTTCCAATAAATATGTCTTAATCTTGAATATGTACTCATTTTACCCAGTAACTGGGTTGTGGAAATCAGAAAGGCAGTCGCTCCATGTAAAATACTGATATTTAACTTCATCCGGTAAGAGTGCCGACATCAATATAGTTGGGAGAAGATTAGGCAGATAATCACTCACATTACCTTGAAATAAATAGAAAAAATACCAAACTTATTTAAATAAGTACCCTCTACCCTGACTTTCAGACGTCACTTCTAGATTTACGCTACTGTTTTTTAAAGACCTTTCACATTCGACTTTGATTGACGATTCCAGCAAAATGAATAACAATACCTAAGTTCCATTCGGTCTGTTTCATTTGAATGACCTGCACCCCTAGCCAAGTTGATAATCTGCAATCGTTAACGCTAGTCGCTCAACGTTAAGTCACGTGGTTAGAACAAACGAACAGAAAATTCGCAGCCAAATTCACATCGTTCAAAATGATAGAATGATTTTTTATCGTTTCTTTAATGTTCAACGCTAAATCCTTTGTTATAATGTGTCGTTTTTCTAAAGACATTGTAGAACGAGCGGCCGACTCAGGCGCTTCAACATGGCTACCAACTTATCGTTTTCTACAATCGCTGACACTGAGGCGTTAGCGATTGTAGAACGGTAAACGTTTGTGACTTGGCTAGGGGGGCTGTTTCGTTTCTCATTTTCGCCGGCGCGTCGTATTCGCGTCGACGTTCCATTGTTCACCAGTCAGTCTATTTGGCTTTAAAAGAAAATTATTTTATTAAAGAACTAAGTATTGCCTGCCACTTTGTTCATGTTTTTACTTCAACCTCCTGTTTAAATCCTACTATACTGGAACAATTGGGGTCTTTGAACATGTGGCATCTTCGATCGTTCAGGTTGTATCTGTCAAAAATGATAATTATGATGCTTCAGTGGGTCTAACACGAATGCGTGTCAACACATCATATTCTGACAAAGACTAAGTCTGTACTTTTAAAAGAGACTTGCACTTCCAAGTTTGTTTCGCCATTTCTTCTCAGGGATAGTTGGACTGGAAATGGTGACGCCATCTACCTTTTATTTTTTATATGACGTGTAAAAGCAATTCAATATCCTATTTGGGGGTAAACAATTTCCTTAAATTTTATATGAAACGTTTTTATCGTAAAAATAATCTCGTTTCGCACATGTACCTAATATTTACCTAGTTATACGACCTTATTCCTGTAGGTGAATATAATTGTACCTGTCGTAAAACTGTATACCACAAAGCAATACGATAGATGAATCGTGCTAGGGCCTCTGGAGTTTCTCATATAAGGTTACGATGTGACATGAGAAAATATTTCAGCCTCTCGAAGTACTTAATTACCCTCCTTACGACGTCTGAACGAGGGTGGCATGGAGGGCCGTACGTTAAGGTTATAAACCAAGTTAAAACGGTTAAATAAGTATTCATCTCCTGTATAAAACTGATATAGCGTCACAGAAGGTCGCAGACACAGTATAAAATATGATCAGTATCTCAACTAGGCTTTTTGTGAAATTAAATACTACGCTCAAACAGATACTAGTGTAGGCAACCAATCATACAAAAGTTTACTATTACATATAGTTGTAAACAGTAAACATGAACAGTAAATGCACTAGTAGTTGTTCACAGTTTTACCCACATTACCGACTTTTTTTACTTTTTGAGTTCTGAACCGATTGCTTTCCAAATCGGTTTTTGAATATGTAGCCGGGAGCTTAGGTACCAAATTCTAAATTCGATTATGTTTTAAAAATAGAAAAAAGTGCCGCCTGCAGCATGCTTTGATTTCATGTGAGTGTACATACATACGAGTGACACGTTTCAACGACAGAGCCAACTGCAGCCGTCACAACGTGCCGCACGTGTATTTGAGTAGGTATACGGTGTTTAAATACACGAACTGTATGTTATCGACGTCTGCAGTTGCCTCTGCCGTTGACGCATGCCGCTTGTGTGGCACTAAAAGCGTTTGCATGTTTGTATGAGCCTTATTAGCAAATAGTTGTAACAATTCGTTCCTAGTAGAAACACTGCATGTTAAATATACTGTGTCCCAGATCATTATCGTATGATCCAATTTACTTGTCAACTGTTAACACCTCATAAATGGTTCGAAGTTCTTTAAGACCCCACATTACCCGTAACGTTGGGTGCTTAACAAAACAACACGCTTTAAAAAGCCGTTATAAGAAAGTGATCGTTCCAAAAACGGATTCCTATTACGATCACAATGCGGTTTTAAAAACTTTGTTTTACGTCCCAATCGTTTTTAACTTCGAACTTTCTAACTTTTAGATGGATTTCCTTGGTTACTGGGATTTTGATATTCAGAGTGGATCTTTGGAGGTTTTATAGATTGGGGTTTGTACAATAGCAGTAGGTTCGGCCCGGGGTAGTGCCGGACGTAAAGAATAGCACCAGCCCATTTCTTCCCGTGGGTGTCGTAAAAGGCGACTAAGGGACTTACTAGAGAATGGGCAGCAACGTTCTCTATGCATTTTACCACCATACTGCGATCGCCAAACCGCCAGCCAAGCGTGGCGATTATGGAAAACCTCTCCAAGTGATGATATTGGTGATGACGTATCTACAAGATTCAAAAATAAATATCATGAAAAATAGATTAGCTTCTTATTTTTTATAGAACAACAATAAGTACCCTCTTTTGAAGCTTCGCTGCTGTCTAAAAAGATTGAAAGTAATATAAATGTAATGGAATGATATCAGAGGTTCTTTCAGAATTTTGTATCTACTTTTAAAAGGTAAACTCATTCTGGGAATACTTTTTTTCTTAAGAACTTAATTTGGTTTTCATAAATGTTTAGTAAAAGAAACTTTATCGGCCTTGTTTTTATTTTTCCAGGAGAAAATACCTGAGTCTTTCTCTTTTTTCTTAAAAAGTAGTTTCTGAATGAATACACAGAGACTGAATTTTTAAACCACTTAAGTAACTTCTGGAATAATAACATATTTTTGCCCGACGCTTTTTTTATTTTAAGGAAAACTATTTATTCTACGAAATGCACTCTACATTTCCCTCTCTTCTTAATCTCTGACGCAACTTGGATGGATCAGTCAATCAAGTGATTAGGTTCCTGTTCACTCATCTACTACCGATGCAGTTAATCCCTTAAACTACTTAAAAGACAGATGGGCCGCTGCATATACAGCTTAGTAAGATGGGGGTCCTCCTGGAGGGGTTCCGGGCTAAATAATAACAGCCGTACGGCTTGATCAAAGGTTAAGCTACGCTTGCCACAGTCAGTTTATGGATGGGTGATAGTTATAGTTATATAGATCTTTGATAGTTGTTTACGGGTAGTAAGATGCCCGAAAGTCAGACAAGTAGTCTTACCAAGAGGTATCGTATTACATAGTAACTGGGTTGTGGAGGTCAGACTGGCATTCGCTCCATGTAACAAACTGGTAATCCGCTGCATTTAGTGAGACTGGAAGCCGACCCCAACATAGTTGGGAAAAGGCTAGAAGGTTAGGCAGATAGGGGAACTTCTGACTAAGTAATAAGAGCTATATGGATCGATCTTAGGTTAAGCTACGCTTGCCACGGTCAGTTCGTGGATGGGTGACTATTAGCGACCATAGGATTTTAGTTAATTTATAAGAAATATTTTTTGTGGTTTTATGGGGAGTGTCAAGTATGGCATTAGTAAGTTTCCCATACAAAACCACATTAGTGTCGTGTGCAAACTGTAGATGTTGTATGCCTCACGATTGTACAGGCTGGTCATATATTGTATAGGCTGGTTATAATTATGACATTTTTAACTGTCATAATTAATTAAAAATAATAGGGAAAATGCTATAAGAGAGAGCAAAGGAGGGGTATCGATAAGCTAAGGAAATTGACCTCAATTTGAACAAAAATTTAACAATATGTTTTTTTTATTTTTCATTTTTTTGTTTTGTAAAATACAGGACACTAACTTTATGCTTAAATAAAATAAAAGTCCAAATAATTACGTTTTGCTCATGAAATAAATCAACAAACTGAGGTCAAAATGGCTTTTTTTAGGAAAATTGTACCTTTTTTGCATTATCAATTTTTTTCAGACATGAGCGCATCTTTTTAGCAGTTTAATTTTTATGTGTATATATTTGTTAACGTCTAAAGAACAACATATAAAAAATTCATCATGCTAAAATAATGCGCTCATAGTAAAATATATTTTTTTTAAATCTTGAGCAGTCGTATCCAAAAAATACACAGCCCCACAAAAAAAATTGTACTTGTTATTAGACCACATGGTCTTTAGGTATTGTGAGCTACCGAATCCGAATCTGGACACAGTATTAACCCTACACCCTACACCTCTATTAAAAACATCTTTAATAAAACCTATCCACAAAAAGAACGCTAAAACAGATGCAAATAATTATAGACCAATTGCCCTTCTACCCACAGCATCAAAAGTTTTCGAAAAAGCAATGTGCGATCGCGTAAATTCCTTCTGTGAAAAATATAAGATATTCGACGACTGCCAAAATGGATTTCGTAAAAATAGATCGACGACGTTAGCAGTGTATAAGTACATTCAAGAAGCCCTAAATATAATCAACAACAAACAGTATGCAATAGGAATTTTACTCGATATGACAAAGGCGTACGACAAGGTCCAATTTAAAATACTCTTAAATAAGCTACATGGAATTGGAATTCGTGGGAATGCTTATGACTGGTTTGCGTCATATTTAAAAGATAGGGAGCAATTCGTTGAGATTGAATATTATAATCAATTAACAAAAGAAACACAACTGGTAAGATCAGACGTCAGATCAATATATGCTTCAATTCCCCAAGGAAGTGTCGTGGGTTGTTTCTTATTCCTTGTATACATAAACGACCTCCCCAAAATCATAGACGGCCCATGTGTAGTTTTTGCAGACGATATTTCTCTCCTCACCTCATGTCAGACACCGGCTAATTTGAGTGAAACACTGGACACTATTCTAGATAAAACAAATAACTGGATGAGTAAGCATAATCTTGAAATTAACTTTAATAAAACAAAATTAATAACTTTTCACCCTCGACAAAAAAAAACAATTAAATATACACTTCACATTTAAACAGCACACATTAGAAACAGTTAACAATTTCTCTCTTCTTGGATTAACAATAGACACACATATAAACTGGAAAGCGCACATACAGAAAATTAAAACAAAAATATCAAAATTCTCATACGCCCTCCGCGAAATCAAAAAGACCACCAACCAGGAAACTGCTCTAATCACATATTATGCGTATGCCCACGCTTGGTTTAGCTATGGCATCATTTTATGGGGCAACAGTACAGACGCACCCTCACTATTTATTCTACAAAAAAAGCTTATACGAATAATAACTAATATTGAACAAACAGATAGTTGCAAACCGTACTTCCAGAAACACAAAATTCTAACCCTAGTGAGTATTTATATTGTTGAATTATGTAAACTAGTCCGCAAACACCCAGATTCTTACAAAACACGGGAAGAAATACAAGCTAAATATTCGCTGCGCCATAAAAACAGACTTAATTTGCCTCCTTCCCGCCTTAAATTGCATTCTTCTAGTCCACATTCTATGTCTGTAAAAATATATAATAAATTACCGGAAAGTATAAAACAAGAAAATAAAATAAATATATTCCTGAATAAGTTAAAAAAATTCTTAATAAATAAATGCTATTACACAATAGACGAATATCTATCTGATAAATTCAATAATAATACACACACACATGACATATAATAATTAGGTATAATATAATATAGCACAATAATGTCAATAATAAATAAATAAATTAATAGTAATAATAAATAATAATTAAATAATATAAACATGATTAAAATAAAAATAAAATTCTTATTAAAATACAGAAACTAAATATACGAATTACAGTATGATTTTTTTTTAATAAATACGTAATAAACAATAACAATATACAATAGTGTTCAAAATACAGACCAATATTAAGAATTCATAAGAAAATAATTAAAGCGCTCTTCCTCTATTCTCATTAGAATTTAAAATGTTGCTGTGCCCTACAGGGTCCATAATTGTTTCTATATATATTAATACCCACCACCTGTATACATTATGGAATGCAATAAAGATTTGAGATTTGAGATTTGAGATACACCCTCTAGTTTTTCTCCAGGAGCAAAAAAACTCTTGAATTTTGCAGTAATGATCAGCCCCGCAAAAACAAAAAATAAAATTGTACTTGTTATTAAACCACAAGCTCTTTACGTATTTTGAGCTGCCAAATCTGAATTTGGACACAGAATTAATCCTACTCCCTCCAGTTTTTCTCCAGGAGCAGAAAACGCTTAAACTGTACCGTAATGGTAATATTAAAAAGATTTTTTTTTTCATGTTTTTTATCAAACTGCCTGTTCTTTTTATGGCTTTTTGTATCATATTATATGTTATAAGGTAATGTAATCGTAAAGTTACTATGATTATTTAAATTTTCTTTTTAAAATGATCATTACTGCAAAATTCAAGAGTTTTTTTTGCTCCTGGAGAAAAACTGGAGGGTGTAGGGTTAATTCTGTGTCCAGATTCGGATTCGGTAGCTCAAAATACGTAAAGACCATGTGGTTTAATAACAAGTCCTTTTTTATGGGGCTGTGATATTATCGTATGTTATTACTGCTATCTTCATTTCACCTTGACTCCCCACTCTTCATTTAAATCGTGCATTGGTACTGTCAATGTAAGGTAGGAACTCGTACTGTTGGTTGCTGTGCTCACATAGCATCAGTACTGTGGTATTTATCATATCAAAGACATGAAACCAACGTACAGCGTGACATTCATTACAGTCAGTTTGTGCAGGACGGAGCACTGAACACTTCCAAGTGCGGGTGGTCAGATGATTCTGATGCAGAATAGATATCATTTTTTTAATAATTTGTTAATTTTTTCTTGTGAGTTTTAATTTATTGCATGCTAAACCTACAAATATAAGTAAAATTCAAACTATCTTATAATGTTTATACTTATTTGAATTGTGTTCTAAAAAAGAATAAAAGATATTTCTTTTAATTATTTCAAACTTTTGTATGCCGAACATGGTAGAGCAGTGCAAACGCACACCAAAATATCTCAATAACAACACTATAACCACTGTCTCACAATAAAGAATTTTGACTTTGACTTTAAGCTATAATTAGATACATCTATTTATAAAATGGGTACCGTGTGGTGCCGGACGTAAAGAATAACACCACCCCATTTCTTCCCGTGGGTGTCGTAAAAGGCGACTAAGGGACTTACTAGAGAACGGGCAGCAGCGTTCTCTATGCATTTTACCACCATACTGCGATCGCCAACCCGCCTGCCAAGCGTAGCGATAGTGGCAAAGCCCCCCAAATTGGGGGAGGCCTAAGTCCAGCAGTGGAAGTCTTACGGCTGAAATGATGATAATGATAAATGGAATCATCAACACGACTAGGAAATTATAAGTACAAGAGATCTAGTATTGTATGACTGACAGGTCTCTCACTTCCTATATTATAATCTCACTAACTTCTGCCCGCGGCTTCGCCCGCGTGGATATCGAAAAATATCCTACAGGAACGTACTACCGGGATCAAAAGTAACCTATGTGTTAATCCAGGTTAACAATGTCTTATCGCACTGCTTGCTTTGTCTTATCCGACCCAGAGAATAAAAAGTTTCACAGAAAATGCAACCCCCCATTCCACTCTCTTAGGGATCGAATTTCAAAAACCCCTTTCTTAGTAGATTCCTACTTATCACCTCGATATTTCTCTAGGATCAGCGTGCGTTGATATATCAGTCAGTCAGCCACTCAGGACTTTGAATCGTACAGACGTTGTCCTGTTTCCTAGAACTCGATAGCAGCGCCACCTAACGGGTCCAATAATGAATCTAAACCATCCAGGGTGTCACCCAAACGCATACGAAAAAAATCATTCAAATCGGTCCAGCCGTTTTCGATAGTTTGATAACTTGTGAAGAATAAATATGCCGCTTTGACAGCTTAAATATAAAGTTTGCCGTCAAAGCGCAATATTTTTTTATATTTATGCCAAAGGTCAGTCCTATTCTTCAAATATAAGTTTTCCAACTATTTAAAAATCTGTTCTCGATAAATATTTCGACATCTACTTAATTCTAATGCCTAAAGCGCGCTTCAATACTTAAATGTGTTCGATACTTAAGTAACCATTTTCTGAATAACTGCTGATATAAATATTCACGCTACCTAAACCGTACACTCATGTCATTCATTCATCCTTGTTATGCAGATTAAAATTCAGATTCATACGACATAACCACGTCACACATTTACATATTTAAATATCTCCAGCTTATAATATAAGCCGCCACTAAGTCCCACCTCAACTTAGTATTACTTAGCTGAACTTATAAAAACACGGTCTCGAACAAAAAATAGAAATCTGCGAGAAAAATACTCCTACATCTTTGTATAAAATTATAAATAAAGAGAAAGACTGATAATGTTTTTGTTTGAATTGAATGCAGAAATAGAAGCCGAAGTTCAGTTATTTTATTTTCTCATAGCAAATGGAAAAATGAATGCTATAAAATATGTACTACTATCTTTTGCCAGCGGCTTCGCCCGCTTGGAGGTCGGAAATTATCCCGCGGGAACATACTATCGGGATAAAAAGTAGCCTATGTCCTTTCTCAGGCTCTAAACTATCTATGTACCAAATTTCATTTAAATCGGTTCAGTAGTTTTAGCAGGAAAGCGAGACATACAGACAGACAGAGTTACTTTTGCATTTATAATATTAATATATAATATACTAGCTTTTTCCAGCGGCTTCGCCCGCGTGGAGGTTGGAAATTATCCCGCGGGAACATACTACCGGGATAAAAAAGAGCCTATGTCCCTTTTCAGGCTCTAAACTATCTGTATACCAAATTTCATTTAAATCGGTTTAGTAGTTTTAGCAGGAAAGCGACACAGACAGACAGACAGACAGACCGACAGACAGACAGAGTTACTTTTGCATTTATAATATTAGTGTGGATTAAGTATGGATATGGATTTGCTTATACCAAGGATTTTATAGATAAGGGTATAAAAAGCGACTTTAGCATAGAAATAGTGAAATGATATGAAAATGTTTATTCTGAAATAGGGTATCGAAAAAACTTTTACTCATCATATAAAAAAATATGCTAGATGGTGTCGTCGTTTCCTATGTGACTAGCCCTGAGTAGAAATGGCGAGACAAACTCAGAGGTCAAAGCATCTTTAAAAATGCAGACAATCGTGATCAGCTCATGTGACGACCAGTAGATCCATGTCTGTATTATTCTTTTGAGTACACACATTTGAGTAGACCTGTGGCCCTGTGCAGGCTTTTGTCAGTTACCGTGTAGCTCAACGCAAGAATTACAGTTAAAATACTATATTTCTCTTTTTATATTAAGAGCCATTTTACAAAATTTGAACGCTCGAGTTTAGGTAAAAGCCGGCAACCTTATGTATGTGTGCATAGCGATCCACACATGCACAATACAAACAGTGTAACGCGAGTGTCGAGCCGGTCTAAACCAGGGCTTGAAATACCGTTAAAAATATGGTATCGTTACAGCCTTTTCATGCAGATATCGTTATCTAATAAATAACGTTACAATATTTAACGTTACATCTGGCACATTTTATCGTTAAACATATGTAACGTTAAAATCTACGCTATCGTAAATTTTATCGTTATGAGTTAGTTTTGTTACCGTCGCTCTCGTTCAATCGCAAGTGTCAGACAGTAGCGACGCTAAGACTGTGCCGTACGACTATTTGCGTGTTTAATCCTCTTTGCTATTCTGAGCTGTGCTTGTTCTTGTGAATGTTGCTTTCCACCCGTAACGTGCAATCGTAAAAAAGCGAATCTGACTGAAGGCTTTTCTTTAGCCTCAAAATGGGTAAGTTCAATAAAATTATTATTGAATATTTTGTGAATTTTTTCTACGTTCAGCGTACCTAGCATATACCTAATTATATTTGGTTTTATTTCAGCAAAGCGAAACATGTCACCTGACGTATTTACATGTGACTGGAATAACCAATTCGAAATAGACGCGGCACTTAAAACTGAAATACGGACGACAATGCAGAAAAAAATCAAGCAAGAAGATACGTGTGAGAACAAAGAAGTAGCTGGAATAGTTACAGAAAGTAAATGTGAGACCAAAAAAAATCCTAAAACGGTTAAGGGATGCACCTCCGAGAAGACCTGTTCAGACTGTGTCATATTTAATAACTGTGTTGGTAATGATGGGAGAAATGAGAATTTTTCACGCCTACTCTTCGATCAATAATAGCACTAGATACAGGATTAGGAACAAAAATACGTCGCTAAAGTGGCCACGTTTACACACACATAGACATTTACATTTCTTACTACGAAATATAGAAAAAAGTTTTATATTACTAACAACTTCAGTTCATTATAAACCTTAACACTCAAGCATAAAGTTTAATTACGATTGCAAAATATTTATATTTAAGTCTTTTGTCATCGGAGAAAGGTAAAAGCAATAAATTTTAAATGTCGCTTGAAAATAAATAGTCATTTTTATAATAAGTACAAAAATATTTATTCTAAAATGAAACTTAAAACATAAGCAATAAGGTTAAAAATATTTTGTTGACAATTTAGTGCTTACTCTATTTTGAAACTAGACGTAGTTCTTGGTATTACATTTCAATGCTCAGAACACAGTAAGAATTGAAAGACGTAGAGTAGCAGAATAATAATATTTTTTTTAGGCTAAGTTTCGTTTAATATATGGTAGCAAATATATTTGACCGATTTAAAAAAGTCGTAGGACTAAATTAGTACAATAGACATTTTATTAAGACATTGCTATGAATTGTCTGCGGGTGGGCTCATTGTAATCAACCCGTATATAGAAATGGGTGCGTCTACTTATGTACGCGATATAGAAGTTATCACACTAGTATTATAAAGGTGAAAGTTTGTGAGGGTGTGTGTGTCTGTGTGTGTTTGTATGTTTGTTACTTCTTCACGCTAAAACGGAGATAGCTTATAATGGATTAACACATAGGCTACTTTTTATCCTGGTTTACGCGGGTGAAACCGCAGGGCAGAGCTAGTAAAAAATATTTAGTACAATTAATAAATCACAAATCAATTTTTCCATTCTGAGTACCTGAATTAATTTCCTCTAAATAAGTTGAGTTTGTTATACAATTGTCGTTTTGATTTGTTTTTGATATCTCCCGTTTCTTTTTTACATAATATGTAATGTAACCTTACGTTACTAAATTTTTCAACTACTGATTTAAGTAAAATAATTGCGTGATTGTGTTCATCTCCTCCAGGAAACACATTCTTGTTAATATATAATTTCAAAACTGTTGTACATATGAAGTTGCTATCATACCTTTTTTGTAAAGATTTACCTCCACTCACGCGAATACAATTTCGGATCACGCTTTCAGTTTTCATGCAAATATTAAATACATCGATAGAGGCATAGAATAACCCTCCTATGTCTCTTAAGTCTATTAATTTGTGAAAGAATTGTTTTTCTGTTGCACGAATTGTTTTTTTGTTGTTATAAAAGTCATCTCTTCTTTCTCTGGCGACAATCGAGATCCATTCTGCACACGTAAATGGATTGCTAGGAAAGCTAAAATAAAAAAGGAAAGCTAAGTATCTAATGAGAGTCCAACAAACAGACACAAAAGTAGCATCAACCAATTTTTAACCTACCAATTTTGAAGATCTGGTTACAATTTTTTTTTAATTATTACACTAAAAATCTACTCCATGCATTTACTGTTCTGTTGAACAAAAGTTTGTGCGTATGTTGGCGAGCCTTGGCCAAACATTTGTAGCGGTGGTTTAAAATCGGTAATTTTGTTCAAAATTTGGTATTATTTGTTAGTTTAAACATTAAAATATAACTTATTCTTCATGTACTTACTGAAAATAAGATATTCAGGCCGCTATATTGCTTTTTCGGGAATTATTTTTGCAACTTTTAAATACACACTGCGGCATTGTGAAACGTGTTTACATTGGCTGTGTTTGAAGCCAACTAAACAAAATAAAAGCTCACGTCTCAAGTGCGCTTATATTTACCGAGACGTATTTTTTGCGCTGACCCGATATCTAGTGCTATTATTGATCGAAGCGCCTACTACAAGCAGAATTACAGTTTATCCAACCCTGCATGCGGACACGTGTTTATACGAAAATTTTACATTTTGTAGACTCTATCAGAAATTGTCATTCTAGTGAGATAGATTTAACAGACTCAGAGAAAAATAATTAAATTTACAATATCTACGATTACAGTGTAGCATAACGTAACTGATTGGTATCGATTAAACTCACAATTTAAAGTAGGTAGTACAGAGTCGACTATCTATACGACTCATGGTGATCAGCTATCATTACTTAAAATTATGAGAGAGTAGAAAATAACTTTGTTTTTTCTTGTTCATAATTATGTTAGAATATACAGGGTATCCTACAAAGTATGGTAAGTTGAAGCCCAGAGATAGAAGGCCCCTAAATAATCCTGAATGACCCCTATATATGTTCTACGATTTCTCGTAGTTTTCTAGTTATGATTGTTTTTATTTTTTTAATACCTAGCATTGAACGAAAAAAAAATATCTATTTTTTTTTTTTGCTTTAGCCTTCAATGATTTTATAAAATCTTATATTATTTGTAACACGCGATTACTTTTTGTTTCTCTGTGTTTACATCTGAGGACAAAGGTGATGATTTTGTTTGTCTAATCATATATCCAGCAAAGTGAGAAAGAAATGTGGCCTGCATATATGCTATCGACATTAGATACTAAACACAAAAATCTACACTAATATAATAAAGAGGTAAAGTTTGTTTTTATATTTTTTTTTTGTTTGTAGAAGGTAGTCTCTGAAAGAACTGGTCCGATTGCAAAAAAATAACACCGATAGATAGCTGCTTTATTCCTGAGTGACATAGGCTATATTTTATGCACGCAAGCGAAGCTACGGGCAAAAGCTAGTGTCTTATATGTCAGAAACTGATAACAGTTTAATCCTTTAATCCTTAGTTTAATTTATAAAAATTAAACTAAGGAAAATCGTCTAGGCCCGTCGGTTTAGGTAGTTAACTAAACGTAAACAAT
Organism: Aporophyla lueneburgensis; assembly: GCA_932294355.1. Taxonomy (NCBI): domain Eukaryota; kingdom Metazoa; phylum Arthropoda; class Insecta; order Lepidoptera; family Noctuidae; genus Aporophyla; species Aporophyla lueneburgensis. The sequence continues at coordinate 12,278,718 of OW028738.1, read as the reverse complement.
CTTGTTTGTCTTTTTATTTCAAAAAAGTCGTATAAAAGACATACATAGATTATTTAAATTTAGTTTATTACCTTACTTTGATTTAGGTAAATATCTAATTGTAAACATTTTTTTGCCAACCTTTAGATTAGAAGACATGCCAAGATTGTTTACATTTAGTTAACTACCTAAACCGACGGAATGTAGACTCTAGGAATTATCTATCTCAGGTCTCCAGCTGTACTATACTTTTGGGACATAATATGAAGACACGTATAACATAGGCAGTTAGACATATCTAGATTGATATGTTACATTCATATCAATTAAAATAATTAATTTTTTAATCAAATATTTTACAATAATAATAATAATAAGAAGTGTGAACTATAAAAGTCATCATCATCATTTCAGCCGTAAGACGTCCACTGCTGGACTTAGGCCTACCCCAATTTGGGGGGCTTTGCCATAATCGCCACGCTTGGCAGGCGGGTTGGCGATCGCAGTATGGTGGTAAAATGCATAGAGAACGCTGCTGCCCATTCTCTAGTAAGTCCCTTAGTCGCCTTTTACGACACCCACGGGAAGAAATGGGGTGGTGTTATTCTTTACGTCCGGCACCACACGGTACTATAAAACGGTACACTAACTATAAAAGTATTTACTAGAGATTATTAAATTTACGGAAAAAGTATAGGAATACATATAATAAAAAAATCAAAGACAATTTTAAGTACAAAAACTATATATTTCAAACTTCAAAGCGGTACATTAACCTATAATGATGAACTATGATTACTTAATTAAAAATAAAACCTTGTATCAATAAAAAAATGTTTTTTTTTTATGTACCTGATGATTACGGATAATAAAAATACAATAATTGCACTACTTATAGAGACGGTCCGAAGATATTCGCCAGTCTTACTAAAAAAAAAAAAAAAATTGCTTGAATAATAACTTTCTATTGAAAACTACTTATTAAAAATATTATTACTACGTATGAATAGTAGATCTTCAATGACGTCGTCTTTCATGGAGTATCTGTAATTAGATATTACAAACTTAAGTGAAGAAAATAACCTTTCTACACTAACTTGAGTCATTGGTGCAGCTAATACGATGGTAGATAATTTGTACAAAAGAGGAAATTTATAACGTGACCTTTCCCAGTACGTCAAGACACTTTCTGTAGACTGAAGAAGTGGCTCTTTTAAAAAGAAATCAAAAGATTCCTGTAAACTGTTCAGCACGTTACGGTAATTTCTATCCAAGTCTAACAAATCCATTAAATCATCGTGTCTATTTACATAACTTGCATTTAAGAAATCGTCTAGTTCAATCTGCGCTTCAGAATGGTCATTTGTTGTTGTACTATTGATGTTACTGTTACTAATGTTATTTTCTTTGTTTATCTGTTCCAATTCAAAATTTGTTAAGTATTGTAGGATTAAGTTTTCTTTTGCTTTTTTCTGTTGTACAGACTTCGATCAATAATAGCACTAGATACAGGATTAGGAACAAAAATACGTCGCTAAAGTGGCCACGTTTACACACACATAGACATTTACATTTCTTACTACGAAATATAGAAAAAAGTTTTATATTATTAACAACTTCAGTTCATTATAAACCTTAACACTCAAGCATAAAGTTTAATTACGATTGCAAAATATTTATATTTAAGTCTTTTGTCATCGGAGAAAGGTAAAAGCAATAAATTTTAAATGTCGCTTGAAAATAAATAGTCATTTTTATAATAAGTACAAAAATATTTATTCTAAAATGAAACTTAAAACATAAGCAATAAGGTTAAAAATATTTTGTTGACAATTTAGTGCTTACTCTATTTTGAAACTAGACGTAGTTCTTGGTATTACATTTCAATGCTCAGAACACAGTAAGAATTGAAAGACGTAGAGTAGCAGAATAATAATATTTTTTTTAGGCTAAGTTTCGTTTAATATATGGTAGCAAATATATTTGACCGATTTAAAAAAGTCGTAGGACTAAATTAGTACAATAGACATTTTATTAAGACATTGCTATGAATTGTCTGCGGGTGGGCTCATTGTAATCAACCCGTATATAGAAATGGGTGCGTCTACTTATGTACGCGATATAGAAGTTATCACACTAGTATTATAAAGGTGAAAGTTTGTGAGGGTGTGTGTGTCTGTGTGTGTTTGTATGTTTGTTACTTCTTCACGCTAAAACGGAGATAGCTTATAATGGATTAACACATAGGCTACTTTTTATCCTGGTTTACGCGGGTGAAACCGCAGGGCAGAGCTAGTAAAAAATATTTAGTACAATTAATAAATCACAAATCAATTTTTCCATTCTGAGTACCTGAATTAATTTCCTCTAAATAAGTTGAGTTTGTTATACAATTGTCGTTTTGATTTGTTTTTGATATCTCCCGTTTCTTTTTTACATAATATGTAATGTAACCTTACGTTACTAAATTTTTCAACTACTGATTTAAGTAAAATAATTGCGTGATTGTGTTCATCTCCTCCAGGAAACACATTCTTGTTAATATATAATTTCAAAACTGTTGTACATATGAAGTTGCTATCATACCTTTTTTGTAAAGATTTACCTCCACTCACGCGAATACAATTTCGGATCACGCTTTCAGTTTTCATGCAAATATTAAATACATCGATAGAGGCATAGAATAACCCTCCTATGTCTCTTAAGTCTATTAATTTGTGAAAGAATTGTTTTTCTGTTGCACGAATTGTTTTTTTGTTGTTATAAAAGTCATCTCTTCTTTCTCTGGCGACAATCGAGATCCATTCTGCACACGTAAATGGATTGCTAGGAAAGCTAAAATAAAAAAGGAAAGCTAAGTATCTAATGAGAGTCCAACAAACAGACACAAAAGTAGCATCAACCAATTTTTAACCTACCAATTTTGAAGATCTGGTTACAATTTTTTTTTAATTATTACACTAAAAATCTACTCCATGCATTTACTGTTCTGTTGAACAAAAGTTTGTGCGTATGTTGGCGAGCCTTGGCCAAACATTTGTAGCGGTGGTTTAAAATCGGTAATTTTGTTCAAAATTTGGTATTATTTGTTAGTTTAAACATTAAAATATAACTTATTCTTCATGTACTTACTGAAAATAAGATATTCAGGCCGCTATATTGCTTTTTCGGGAATTATTTTTGCAACTTTTAAATACACACTGCGGCATTGTGAAACGTGTTTACATTGGCTGTGTTTGAAGCCAACTAAACAAAATAAAAGCTCACGTCTCAAGTGCGCTTATATTTACCGAGACGTATTTTTTGCGCTGACCCGATATCTAGTGCTATTATTGATCGAAGTGTACAGATGTCAACACTGAATTTACTCTTGGGTCTAAAAACATTCCATTAGTAAAAACATCATTTTCAAATAGAAGTTTTTGCCTTTCTTTCATAGATTCAATTATGTTTTCGGACAGTCTGATTTTTATTTTGGGTAACTGTAATTGGCACATCATCCATGCCAGATAAAAATCTCCGACTGTCAGTTGTTCCTCCTGTAGTTTTTTTGTCAACTGTTTTGCAGGTGTCAAAGATTGAGGATTTCTGTCAAAGTATCCCATGTTGAGTCAGGTAAATGAAGCCGGACATCAGTTGCACATATATCTCTCAGCGATAGCAAACTTTCTACCATGTCAGTTACAGAATGCCATCGGGTAGAGCAGTCTAATTTAGGTACATTTTTGTTATGTTCTCTAATAATTCTCACAAACTGTGGTGCTCGCAAGCGTCGTACAACTTCTCTAGAACTCGAAATTAGATTAGAAAAGGCTACATCATCACAAGCATCATGTAGCGCTAACTGAAGAGTATGTGCGGTACATCTTACTATACCAATTTTATAATCAACATTTTCACCAGTAATATTAGTAAACTGCGCTCTGAGTATATTTGTTAATTGTGCAGTATATGCTTCTTCAACGTCAAAATAAAAATCAGAATTTTTAAAGTCTGAGTCAGAATCATTACGTGTATTTGCGTTTTCATTTTCACATTGGCTGGAGCTGGGGCCGGTTTCTATAATGTTCCTGTCAAGGATAACACAATTGTCCATATCGTTAAGGAGTTTGGTCATTTTAATCATGTTAGCGCCATCGTCAGTTGTAATGCAATATTTTTTTTTACTAATTTCCGTGTCAATACGGAACCGCTGAAGGTTGTACACCAGTAGATCTTTGAGGTGCTATGAAGTATGGCACTGAAATATTTCGATCGCTCCTAAATTTCTTAAGACAAGCTGCCCCTCCATAAAATATTGACAATTAATCCCCATAAAACTTCTCGTTGCAAGCGAAGCGATGTCTATTTTTAGCGATATAATTTTATCTTGTAACGTAAATGCTAATTCATCTCTCATTTTTGTAGCCAATAAGCGCACATTTTCTTTAATATTAATAGCGTTAATAGTGCTGGTATTCCCGGGTATCATAGGTAGTAAATTTTGGAAAGCTTTGTCGTTAACCATTGAAAGGGGACGACCATGAATGGCTACCAAATTGGTGCATTCCTTAAGCACAGTGTCAGATACAGTAGTTGACTTAGTGGCCATATCGGGATCTTGACGACTATTATTAATTTCTACGATTTCTTTATGTATATCTTTATGCACATGCTTTAAATGTTTTAGCAAATTTGCGCCACGCTGCGTCTGCAATAGAAAAGAAAAACATGCAAAACAAACTGGCAATAATAAAGAATTAAGAACAAAGAGAAAACAGCATTTTAGGCGTCTCGGGTTCTTTTAGTGGTACAGTTTAAAACAGCACCAGCACCAGCAGTAACGGGAAATTCAAATAAAAACCAGCCAAGTGCGAGATGGATTCGTATGCAAATGGTTCCAAGCGAATCTCATTTTTATAACATGTTACTTTAAAAGTACAGTCCGTCGGTTTAGATAGTTAATTAAACGTAAACAATCTTGGTATGTCTTTTTATAGTAAGAAAGTCGTATAAAAGACATTCATTGAATATTTAAGATCTAGTTTATTACCTAACATCGATTTAGCTAAGTACTATAATGTAAAAACTTTTAGATACAATTTTTAGCCCACCTTTAGATTAAAAGACATGCCAAGATTGTTTACATTTAGTTAACTACCTAAACCGACGGACTGTATACATATATGGTGACTGGTAATTAGTGAACAATATTTAAGTATCCTTCACAGGTGATTGTACTCATGATTACAAACAACTTTCCTACAGAAACTTTTTTGTATGCTCATCAGTTTTATTTTTATTACAATAACAAATCAGCTATGGGGGACGTGCCGCTGTCTACTAGATTGTTTACGTCATCGGTGATGCGGGCGCGAGCGCCTCGCCGCTAACAGCTGATTGGGTGACGGCGAGCGCGTGCAAAGTTTGAACTTTCCGTGTGCGCCAGTGTTTTTTGTTATTGTTAAAAAAAATAAAACTAATGAGTATAAAAAAAGTTTCTTTGGGAAAGTTGTTTGTAATCATGAGTACAATCATGTGTTCAAATATCGTTCACTAATTACCAATCACCCTATATATATGGTGTCTTTGACATCGATGCACAAACGAATACCACGGATCTAGTACATGATTCCAGAATCGAAGCCGACTAAAAATTTCACCACCGGGGGGCCAAGAATCATGTACTGGATCTATGCTATTCGTTTGTGCGTCGATGTCAAAAAGAACTTGTATAAATATTTCTTATAGGTTATCCTGTAATCTACACAAAAACAAAATAACTATTATTTGTATATTTTTTCAGAATTTTAGACTCAGTAATTTCGAAGATAAGGAGGTGGGGGGGGTCATTCGATAGGTACAAAATTGTGTGCACATTATTTGTGCCATAAACAACAATCATTCATTTCATAATAATTACTGAGCGAAAACAGCAAAATGTTAGGTACCTACTTTTTATTTGAATATCCCATAATGAACGGTTGGTATTATCTAAACACGAATTAAATATAGGATAGTAGGTACCGCAACCAACGAACATTAGGATGTTCACCTGCACTAGCACTAGCACAATGCTACGCAACCCAAAAGCAAACTCAAAGCACAAATTAAATTTACGTTACGTTGAGAAGACAGAAAATAGTAGCGTATTCGCATGTACATGCACATGTAAAATACAGGCAAGGAGGTATATGAAGTAAGTGCCAATTTGCCAAGCTGGTGAAATATAGGTACTATGCTTCAACCAAGAATAGGATGACCTTGGCGCCGTATTGTAACTTCATACACGTTTTCTTATAATCTTCCTTTTATTTTCTTTCTTATATAAACAATAATCATATTAAAATAGCATTAACAAGATAATAACGATAATAAACATTATTGAAAAAGTAGGTATTTTTTGTTAAACGTAATTGTTATCACTATATTGCGCTAAGACCATCTTCAAGGTACTTAGTTGAAACGCATAGAAACACGTTACTTACACACTGTGTAGATATCGACTGAGCGAGACGCACGCAAACCAACTAAGGGCCAAAACAAAACATGTAGGTATTTGTGTATGAGTGGTAGGTACGAGGTCGCGGCCTCGCGGGACTGACTGTCTATTATGCACATACCTACTGATCAGAAAGGCTGACTTAGCTAGAAATTATAAGTAATTTGCTTAATTCGGGTTTTTTAACCACTACGTAGCGGCGTTCGATCCTGGACGTGCCTGGACGTCGTAGTTTTTTAAGACGTCGTCGGTCGTCTTAGAATAATAACGAAGGACGTCGTAATGTGTGTAAATGTGTTTTGGCCCTAAGATGTAGTTTAGGTAGGTATACTTAGTAGGTAGCCGACACTCTGGCACTAAACAAGTTGAGGTGTTGTCATCATTTATTCCAAAATATCTATAGACGACATTATTTTTCTTACGCCCCATGTTGAACTTTTCGTAATCGTTACTCAAAACAAAAAAAATAAATCAGCTGTAGTAGCTAATCTAAACTGAAGTTATAATTCGCGAGCGCTGAGCGTGTTCTGTAAGCGCGTCTGACGGCCGCCGTGAGAGTTGAGAAGACGACAAACGAAATGGCAACAGCGTGTCAGAGGGGCGCGCGCCGCTGGCCGCCACCCGCCGTGCCGCGCTCGCGCGGCCTTGGAGAAAACGGCAACGTCGCATAAAATAACCAAAATATACCGTTTACTTGTTACCGCTATTTTCACAATAACATTAAAAATACCGTTAATTTTTACCACAATTTTTAACGTTCGTAAAATGTTATGCTACCTAATTAACGCTACCAAATCATACCGATATGCAAGTAGCTCTATGGAAATACCGTTATTTAACGTTATTTTTTATGTGAATTGGTAACGTTTTCAAGCCCTGGTCTAAACAATCTTGAGCCGTTAGAATTATAATGCGGTATTTAGAGATTTATGAAAATACTTTTATTTATGCAGTCTGAAAGAAAAGATTTCTGTACTAATAAAAAAATACAAATGTATGTTATGTAAAGTATACAATAAAAATTAAAACAATTACATATTGGTGCCGATTCTGTTGTACACCGAACTAAACTGACTAAACTATCTCTAAAATTCCTTACTTTTAGCTATGAGAATTGCTACGCTATTCTGCAAGAAATAATCTCTAAATTTAAAAATTATTTTGACACGACTAAAATCAAATTTGACAATCGCGACGTGTGTGCTACGCAATGAACTTGTTGAGAGACGAAGGCGCGCGCAAGGGGGCAGCCTAGACGTGTTTTATATGGAACTAGCTTTTGACCGCGACTTCATCCGCTAGGGTTCGGTTATATCGTAGCGTTGGCGAGCGCTAAGAAAGGAAGTAGAATTGCACGGACGAAGTCGCGACCAAAAGCTAATAAACTACAAAACTTCTTTGTACACCATAACTGTGTAAGTATTTAAGTATTTCCTAAGTATTTCTATTGGTTTTGCCATTTTATTAATTTGAAAAAAAGAATTTTTGGTTTGGTTGTTTATTTTCGTTGTTTTTTAAATTGTGCATTTTTTGTTCAGGCGTAATTTTGTGCAATTTTTTTTTATTAATCTTCTTTTCTTTTTTGTTTTACGTTTTTGTGCATTTTTGTGAAATAGTTGCTGTTTTCGTAATCAGCGACCCGATAAACCATAAAAACGATACCCATGTTGATTTTCAGAATTTGTCACCCCTTTTCCACCTTTCACGGATTAAATTCTGAAAAAGCCTGAAACACTTGTTTACTTATTTATTGATAGGAGTACTCCTGTGAAGTTTCGAATAAAATAGTTTAACTAATCTTGTTTCCCCATACAAACTTGCAAGCCCTTTTTCACCCTCTTAGGGGTTGAATTTTCAAAAACCCTAGGACATTTAACTGTTTATTTCTAATCATTAACCTACAAATACAAAGTTTCAGGCTTCTAGCTCTAAAAATGACGGACTTCCATACAAAATGTTAACCCCTTTTTCACCCCTTTAGGGGAAGAATTTTCAAAAATTCTTTCTTAGCGGATGCTTACGTCATTACAACTATCTGTATGCCAAATTTCAGCGAAATCCGTTCAGTAGTTTCGGCTGTGCGTTGATAGATGAGTCAGTCAGGTTCGCCTTTTATATATTTCGAATTTTCATTTTTTGTTTGAAAAATATCAAAAAAATATTACCCACGTGTTAAGATTCATATGTTGTGTGGGGTTTTATAAAGGGGGTCGAAAATTTCATTATTTTTGTGATAGGACACGCCATTTTCGAGATATAAGCAAAAGAAAAAAAAATACAGTAATGTTTTTGCACATGAGGCGAGGCGTTGGTGTGAAGTTTTGTTCATGACCACTAGTTTTATTCCACACGTTTTTAATCAGAAATTAAAAATAGTCAGATTTAGTCAAAATAAATTATTTTAGTCAATATTTTTCTACAATCTATTAAAATAATGCTTTCATTGATAATAAACAAAACTCTTATCTTATACAAAAAAAAATAAAATGCGAAGAGTAGCAAAATGTTGTTGTCGTAGTATATTTTTGCGTTCACGAAACGAGTACCCGAAAACTGAGACGCGGGAAAAAGTGGCATAGGTCCTGCCTCGTTGGGCACTTGCGCCGTACTAAACGCTGCCCTGTTTTTTTTTTGTGGGGCATCTCGTAGTTAATCCTGAAAAGATTGTGACTACTTAAACGGATTGTGGCCCGGCGAGTTCTAAAAATTTACCTTTTTAGGCCTCCAGCCGGGGCTTATTATACTTAAAAACTAAAGCGAAAGCTCTAAGGGTTACCCCGAGGGGGGTACGAACCTCGGCTTAGGCAATCGCTGATAGGGGGGCAGCAAGGGACTGGCTGGATCTGAGTTAAATTATTTTGGGACTAATTTAAAGCTAACGGCGCAGCATCGCGGGTTGGCTCTTGCAAGGGTCGGGAGGGACTGTAAAGTCGGGGTCGCGACGACGGACCTCGGCGGCGAGGTCGGTACGGTTTGTGCCTGTGTGCTGGTCTAGCTGTACTGGTCTCTTTTCGACTCTCCTGGAGGAGAGTAGTGGGATCATCAGGATCGGTAAGAACGTGCCGCGAGCGGCGGACTTTGCTAATACGGGAAGGGGTGTAAGTAGCTGCCGCCACAACCAGAGGGTTGCGGTGGGCTACGGCCCTATCGAAGAAACGCTTCGAAGCGCGTTTTATGTATTGATGGATAGTCGGGAGTTTCATGTCTAAATGAAGGTTGATATTCCGAACAAACCAAGGCGAGCCTGTGGCTTGGCGGAGAAAACGGTTCTGGAGAGTCTGCATCCTATGGATGAATCGGGGCTTGGCGTGTGCCCAGACTGGGCTTGCGTATGTCATAATCGGCCTGATACAAGCGGTGTAAAGCCGCTTCTTACACAGAAGAGACAATTTACTCCGCTTGTTCAGGACGCAATGGAGCCTACCGAGAGCGAAAGCGGCCCGCGAGCGAGCCTGCTTTATGTGCTCAGAAAAGGTGAGGTGTTCGTCGAGGATGACACCTAGATATTTGGCTTGCTTCGGCCAAGGGATCTGCTTGCCGAACATTGAGATGGGTCGGGGAGGGGGGTGATTACGTCGAGGTCGGGTGTAAAAGACCGCCTGACTTTTATCGGGATTGACTTCAATTCGCCACTTCCTGAACTATTCGCCGAGCTCGTCGACTGCGGTTTGGAGGTAGCGAACCAGCGCTGTGTCACTAAATCCCGAGAAAAAGATGGCAGTGTCGTCTGCGAACAGAGCTAACCTTGCCTTCTTGCTTCTGGGGATATCGCTAGTGAACAGCGTGAAAATGAGGGGGGCTAGTACAGAGCCTTGAGGGACTCCTGCACGGATCGGGTGAGGGGAGGAAAGTGCCCCTTCGATGCGATAGCGAAAGGTACGGTTCGCAAGAAAGTCTCGTAAGATGAGCACGAGACGGTCTGGCACTCCGAGTTGGTACAGCTTATATAATAAGCCGTTGTGCCAGACTTTGTCGAACGCTTTCGCTATATCGAAGTATACAGCGCCCGTGAACATACCACGCTGAAAACCAGCATTGATATGTTCGACGATACGGTGTACCTGATGGACACACGAGTGTTGGGTTCGAAAACCAAACTGCTCGTTGGGAATGAGGCCCTTGGTTTCGGCATAATCTCTGAGTCGCTTATAAGTAAGTCTCTCATAGATTTTGCCGAGAACTTTGAGCAAACTAATGGGGCGATAGCTCGTGGGCTCGGTTTTGGGCTTACCGGGCTTAGGGATGCCAATAACGGTGGCTTCCTTCCACGCTTGGGGGAAAATGTTATAACTCAAGGCACCATTGAAGATGGTACACATGAGCATAATCAGGTGCGCGGGGAACAGCTTGATCACTCTGTTGGTGATGCCGTCTGATCCGGGGGCTTTACGAGATTTCAGACCCTTGATGATCTCGTGCACCTCGTCAGGTGTGACAGGGGGCAGGGGATCATCAGGGTCTTCAACGGGCGGGAGTGAGGCTTTGCGTTCGACTTCCGCGTTTACCTTATCGACAAACGCTTGGTCTACTGGCTGCGAACTGGGTGTGCATTGGGCTTCGAGGCTATCGGCTAGGCATTCAGCCCTGTCGATATCCTCGAATGCAAAGGTCGCATCGGGGCGGGTCAGGGGGGGCATAGTGGAAAACTCAGAGGATTTCAGTTTCCTCTGAAGTTCCCAGAAAGCGAGATGAGTCGGCTCTAGTTCGCCCACCATCTTGTCCCAGTTAGCGTCACGCAGCTCAGTCACACGTGTCCTTACAGCACGCTGTAAGTAACGCATGTGAGCTTTGTTAGCGTCACAGGGAAAGTTGCTGTAGGCACGAACGGCCGCGTTCTTCTCTGTCAGCAGATCACGTACATCGTCGGGGAGCTTCCATTTACGGTCACCCGTATCTGGAACCTCCCGTGAACTTTCGTTCACGATCGATTGTACGTGCTCCGTGAGAGAGTCGATCGCGGCCGTTGTGTCGGCGACAGAGTCGAACTGATCTGGGATAGAGTCTAAGTGATGTGACGTGTTAGATTGTAAGCGTTCGCTTACTTTCTTCCAGTCAGTGATCACTTTAGTGGCGGGGGGTTGAGAGGGGTCGCGAGTACCTAATCGGGGGGCCAGGTTCATGACTACTGGTCGATGATCAGAGTCGAGTTCGTGAATAGCCTCTATAGAATCCAACCTTAAGTTGATATTCTTAAGGAGTGCTATGTCAAGAACGTCGGGTAACTGATCGGGGTCGAAAGGAAAGTGAGTGGGAGTCATCGGGGCGATGACGTCAAAGTTCATGGTAGAACAGAGGTTGAAAAGTTGCCTACCTCTAGTCGAGGTCCTGGTGCTATTCCAGGCGGGATGTTTGGCGTTGAGATCGCCCGCTATGATAACGGAGTCACTCATGCCGAAAAGTTCGGAGAGGTCATTAGTGAGGAGTTGAGGGTCCTCGGAACCGTCTGGGGGAGGGAAGTAAGCCGACACGATAGTGATTGGCTGGTGGCCTGTCAGTGCTAACCGACAGGCCGAAACTTCTAATCGGGAGAGTTGGGGGGGATCCATAAGTATGCAGTACAGGGACTTCCTATAGTATATGAGGGTGCCGCCTCTATGACAACGTGACCTGTCGTTGCGAACTAAACGATAGTTTGCAATTTTCGGGTCACGGTGGTGAGGTTTTAGGAACGACTCTTGAATGAGTAAAATGTCTACGTGATGGTCGCGGAGGAACGTGGCGATCTCATCACGTTGGCCGTGAATGCCGTTGGCATTGAAGAAGCCTAGCTTTAGGGAACGGGGTTTTTGTCTAGTTAGTATTCCGCGACTATCCATAATGGGGGCGTTGGGAGTTCATGACGTGGATTGCTTGCGTGATCTCGGGATACGCAGCATAAATTGACTGGATACGGAACAAGTTACCACCGGCAGCAACTAGTTCCTGGGCCATCTGTTGGGCACGCGGGGAGAGGAACGTGCTGTAGGTATTAAAGGTCCCAGTGATGACGTTAAACGCATCCAGGGGAGCCTGACCTTTCCTCTGTACGGGTACTGGTCCTGCCATAGGGGCGGTGGAGGGGGCCGCGGCGCGGGCGGGAGGTGCGGTCGCGGGAAAACCGGGGGGCGTAAGGGGCGCGGGGGCACGGGTACGCGGGTCCACTAATGGAGGGATGGGAGCGGGCTTAGGCCTGGAGGCTAGTGGGGGGAATTCCTTCTGGGAACTCATTAGAGGCCATTGGGAGGGACGCTGTGGGGCCAGTCTCACGGGGAGTTTGGCCGAGGGGCATTCCCTAGTCTGACGAGCGCCGAAACGCTGCGCCAATTTAGGGGAAGATGACTTGGGGGCTTTCGGGCAGCCCCGGTAGTTTGCCGGATGACCGGACTCTTTGCAGAGCACACAACTAGGTGGCTCGGTGCAGAGAGTGCGGTCTTTAGGCCGGGTACAGTCGGCTGTACCATGTTCTCCCAGGCACTTGACGCACCTGGGAGTGGCGTAACAGTTGTACGCTGAGTGCCCGTAAAGTTGGCATCTATGGCACTGGCCAATGATGCCCGACTTACGGGGCTTTTCTATTATGAAACCAGACAGATTGCAGACTGCCTTGACTTTGAAAATGGGGTGGTGACCCTCCGTGGGAGGGCACACCACCAGGACCATATCAAAGGCAATGCCTTGCCTGGATCTGTGCATCCTGTGGACCTCTAGGACAGGCTCGTTCTGCCTTTCGAGGTCTGCTTTGATATCGCTGGTGGCGATTTCGCAGGGGATCCTGCGGATCACCACCCTGGTCAGACGCTCCTCGGGCAAGGAATACGTGTGGAAGGACACGTTCCTGGCAGAGAGGAGCCTGGTCAGCTCGCGATAATCGGTCGAGGTCGGTACCGATACCTTAATGCCCTGCTGGGTGGCACGGGCACTGGTATAGTTGACCCTCTGGTCAACGCACCATTTGGACACCTCTGTCCACTTGGCCTTGTCCTGTATAAATTCAGGGGGCGGTGGAGGGAGTTTCCTGGCGGTGGTTGAGCCAGAGGGCACGGACGGGGCGCTGGATTTAGCACGGGGCGCGGCAACCTTCGCGGAGGTTGAAGGCGAGGGGCGGGAGGGGGACGCGTTGGCGGCGGTCGCCGGCGGCGTGGAGGGGATGGACGCGGTCGCGGTGGCGGGGGTCGCCTGCGTAGCGGGGTGGGGGGGGTTCGCGGTGGCGGAGGTCGCCTGCGGGGTGGGGGCGCGAGACGGAGGAGCGGAGTCCTCAGCCGCTATGATTTTAGCGGCCGGGGCTGAGCTGCTCGCCTTATTCTTTTTGCGCTTGCTCCCTTTGCCCTTTGTGTGGGAGACGAGCTCGTACGTCTCTGCGTCCGAGGACGAAGAGGAGTGCGAGTCCGTCTGGGGAGTGAGCGCGGCAGTATCGGAAGGAGGGGTGGGTACATCCTCCGTGTCCATTTGACACGGTTCATCGGTGGCGGCTGGGGCCTCGAGGGCATCGCTGAAGTCAGCGATGCCCGGGCTGGCCGGAATTGCGAGCTGCTCAGCTCTGTACAACTCGGAGAATTCGGTAGCGAAATCTTTGTTTTTCTTTATCAGTAAAAGAAAAACAGAGACTACAGCCCCGACCTCCGAGTGCTCAATGCTAAGCTGACTCGCAAGTTCAGCCAGGAGCGCCTCGATTCTTGCTAGTCTCTCCGTAGGATCCATGGGTTTCTCCATGGCGGAGGGGAGGGGGAACCTAATCACTCATGAGAGTGATCCTGACCAAAACCCTACTCCTACGTAGCCTAATCCCCGGTGGGTTGCCGGGGGTGAGTGTTACACTCCCTGTCGGGTATAGACAGGGAGGTGAACCTGGTGAGCCCTAAGAGTGTCCCCCGTCGCCAATCTTATTGTGCGAACGGGTTCCTAACCGGTCATGCGATGGGTACTGAAGGTACCCGACCAGTCTAGTGCGGGGGGTATAGATATACCCGCGGCACTAGTACGTGGCTGTGGAGGGAAGACTGTCACCGGGGCTGACGAGGGAAGCCCCCAAGGCCAGCGATCCGGGACCCGTCCAACTTTCGTCTAGCCCTGAAGGGGATAGACGGGTACGTTGGGTCTGCACCCACTCGGCTTCGTTGGCACCGTTAAGGTATCCACCGAGTGACCACGAAACTGTGGATTTGCCCTGAAGGGGCCACAACACAACACACGTTTTTGACGATTTTCTGACGAATCAGAAATACCACTGTCTTGTGAACAAGACAGTACGGTTTAGACTGAATCTGATGAAAGAAACAGGAAGTCCGAATTGTGCGATTTACATAAATCGCAAAATAGCGGAGAGTAGTCAGGGCGACTACGCAGCGTGGCGCACGGAGCACAACTGACGGGCGAACGAGCGGCGGGTGGTGGAGGGGATACGCGCAGCGGAGCAGCAGCGTAACGACCTTCCAGGGCGAGCGTCGAGCGTAGAATGATGTGTGCCTAAACGCTGCCCGCTTGTGCATCGTAATTTATTCTAATTTAGAGTGATTTCAAAAACTATATTATGTATAATTAAATAAACGGATTTAAATAAAACTTGAGAATTCGATTTGTTATAGAGCATACTTTATATTGACATGATTTTTTTAACGTAATTATGCTTTATTCAAACCAAAAAAACGCGATAAAATTGCGAATAAATCGTAAAAATTGCCATAATACTTATTTTTTTTTTTACTAATTAATGTTATTAAAAATCAATATTCTTGTACTAAATGTAACAACTAGATTATATGTCTGATGTTTTGTGTATTTTTTTACTCAAATTGCTACATATTAATGATAGATATAGGAGTCTGAAATTGACCCTGCGCTGATTTTTAAGAAAACTAGTTGTGGGAGATTAATTACTACGAAGTAAACAAATATTTTTTTGTAAATGTGCTACTAAAAGTGACAAAACAAAAGGTTGATCTATTTTTTACATGTATTCGTCAATGCCAGAGTATTTATAATCATGAGATGAGAGGTAAATAAGGCGACTAAAATCTTAGATATTCGCGCAAAAATGTAAAATGGCTCTTAAGAGCAGTAGTAGCCCAGTGGTAACGGCCGCGACTTACGAGTATATTTCTATACTTTGTGTTAATTATTTCATCACCACTGCTCTCATAACAGTGAAGGAAAACATCATGATGAAACCGGCATGTCTTAAAACTAAAAATTCGAAGACATGTGACATCAACCAACCCGCACTGAGCCTGCGTGCTGGATTATGGCCCACCCCCTCTCTCACCGAAAGGAGGCCTGTGTCTCAGCAGTGGGAACATTTATAGGCTGTTGATGATAATGACTATATTTCTATGAGTTTTAATACACCATATGCAAGATCATTTCAATTTCAATCAAAGGAATGAGCGACTTTTTTGTCTTTTAATTTTGATTAATCGACCTCACACCGGCGGCAGATTTGTGGTTTTTTCGGTAAGAGGTTTAGAATACACATTGTATACACATATTTACGAATCGCTTTAACGTCTACACGGTATATAAAATTAAAATGTATTGTTGTGAAAGTCATCTATACGATATATGAATCACTTTTTACCACTTTCGTATTGCAAAACATAGTAAAAAAATATTTAACTTACAATTAGCTAAATTTTATAGAAAACGAATTGGTTCTGAAGAACTCCCGTTCATAAAATTGAAACAACAGAAATAAATTCCAGTTCAAGCTAAATTCATTTACTGAACAAAAAAAACAATGTTTAAAAATAATTAGTGTTAAATCTTTCAAAATAATCTAAATCTCGCATTACAATTTTCAACAAAAATAAAAAAAGAGCTCATTCAATAGATAATACTGATACAATATTTCATGTTATGCATCTTCTTCTTAGCGTGTCGAAAGCCCAGAATTTGGCAACGAGCTTAGCACTTTCAGAATGTTTTGCATTAAAACGTATAAGAATGCAAAATTTTATCTGTAAAAGAACGTGCAAAAAATCTAGTAAATTTGCAAAATCGACATAATTTCGTATACGGCCTCTTAAAGAGCTCAACGACTCGAAAAACTTCAAAGAGAGGACATTTGAGTGCGCCGCATAAAGTACTCAAAATGCCAGACCATCATTAATGCTAACTGAGAAAGAATAAAAAGATAAAGAACACCCACATTGTGCTCACATTCAAAATAATTCAAGTAATACTTTTCTAAGTCCTAAATATTCATGTAATTTTAAGTTTGAACATTTGTCACCAGTCATAAGTGTGCAAAGTTTCAATTTATTTTGTAACTTTAAAGTGGGTGAAAATCACGTTCAATGATTTTGTTTCATAGATACATAGATACACACATACATACCAAGCTACTAAAAGCGTGTTATAATAAGTGCGAATAGCAAGTTAACCCGACTTTGAACTTTGCAGCCCACGCGAACTTCCGAAGCGCCTTGTCTGTGCCGAAAGTCTTTGGAACGATATCGTAAGATAGTTGAAGAAAACTTGCCCGTAGAAAATCTGAGACATCCGGTCCAAAGGCTGCTTGATCATTACATCATCACCTGATGCTGTATGGTAAAAGGTCCTTATTAGTTTCGTGGCTGCCTCGTTGGTTGAGGTCCAGATCGATTCCCGGGCCGGGCAAAGTCGTATTGGGTTTAACCATCTGCAATTTTTCAGTAGCGGCCCGGAGTCTTGATGTGTGCTCGGTTGATAGCAATAGGCTCGCCCCCTATTACATGGGATTAAAACATAACTGACTAAATGTGGGCTACCATAGGAGCACATCTTCCAACCTGGTGTTAGCAAACATATTAACACCAGGATGAGACACGCTACACGCGGTTATGTGTCGCTACACATCTAACAACACAGTTATCGACACATACACACAACACACTAGTTACGGAAAAATACACAAACAGTGGTGGACTAGTGGTAACGGTTACAACTTGTAAGTTGCGGGCGTTATCACTTAAACTAGACAGGGGCTTTACTTTATGTACATTATTTCATCACCACCCCTCTCAAAACGGTGTAAGAAAACATCGTTAAGAAACCGGCATGTCCTAGAACCAAACATTCGAAAACTTGTGACATCTATAAACCTGCAATGGGCTGACGTGGTCGATTACGGTCCACTCCCTCTCAGAAACAGAAAGAGCATGTCCCATCAGTGGGAACAGTATAGGCTGATCATTATAATAATATAATAAACTACGAATGATGATTAACCGTCGATAGATATTATAATTACTGTGTATTTCATATACAAAGGACTGCATTGTATTAAAAAGAAACCCCAAATATTCAGCATTACCAATGGTATGGTAATTAAATTTAACATTGCGTTTTAAAACCTTTTGTTGTAAAAGTACAATAGAATTGTTACATGATATCGTGTAATGAGCGGTCCATTCGCTTCCTCAATATTTTATCGAGGACCTTTAGGATATAAATAATCAATATTATATAATAACTCTAATAATGTACAGACAGCACATCAAGCTACCCGAAACTGTCAAATTTTCCCAATCAATCTAGAACCTAATACTTCAGCAATAAAGTTGAAACCTATTAAAGAAATTTGAAAGATTGTAGTAGCTTTATGTGCTGGTGTTTGTACCTACATATCATTAAATTTACCTTCCTATTGATGTAGGTAATTAATGTTAATAAGGGAAAGGTTTACAGTTTTACTGGCATTATTCAATGTACCATGCCGCCGTTAACGCGGTCGAATCCCCTTTTTCAGAAGGTAGGGACCTATATTTACCGCACTCAGAATCATACCAATTCCGAGAGTTTTATATTTCCCGAGAACCTATAAAAGATTAGACTAATACAGGCTTAAATCTAAGAAATTAAACTAGAAAGCCGCAGTAGCTAAGAACTTTAAATGTTTAAAGATACATTGGCTTCGTTCGTCTAGTGGTTGTAAGTGCTAGTGTTGAACATGAGGTCCTGGTTTCTATTCTCAGGTCGGGCAAAGTGTTGTTGGGCTTTTTCTATCTGGAATTTCTCAGTAGCAGCCCGGAGTCTGGATTTGTGCCCGGTTGATGGCAATAGACTCGCCTCCTATTACATGGGACTTAAATATAACTAGCGAAATGTGGGTGAACGATATGTACACCTCTTTTTTTTTTTTTTTTTTTCAGGATGGGAAATCATCAAATGACTTCTCCCGCTCTGGGCGGAGCGGGAGGGCGTGTCAGACTTTTACTGACTAAAACCCACCCGGCATAGGTACACCTCTACTCTCCTATTTAATAATACAACTTTTTATTTGTATTATTATTATTAAATAGGTACACCTCTACTCTCCTATTTAATAATAATAATACAAATAAAAAGTTTATTTTCTCCACTACATAATGATAAATGAGCACAATACATAATAGTGGTAACAAAAATACATTGATGTTGTGGTGGAGACTGGAGCCTGTACTAGGAACACCTGTGTTACAGGTCTCCAGGCCCCCAAACTATCCGGACAAGCTACAGTTATACAAAAATCTGCTAGTAGATGATTATGTTGAAGTGAAAAACAAAAATTGCTCAATATAACGAAGAAAACAAATAAAAATTAAAAACTAAAAGATTAAAAATTAAAAACAAATAATAAATTAGACAGCAATGCAGGGTGTGTGGGTATAGATACTTCTAAAATCTGACGACGCAGCAAGTGACGCCGTCTCTTTTTGTTACGAAGTTATCCAACCCTTCCATGGTTGGATAAGAGTGACATTGGCTGGTGACCGTCGCTCTATCAGAGCGTCGCGCGTCGCATTTATGGTTGCGAGGCGGTTTCTGATGACACAAAGGAAGCCCTCTACGACGAACTGTTTTATTCCGGCATAATCCTGATGTTATTGAAGCTGCTGAACCACTATTATTTTGACCACATCTAGTAAAGGCTATCCTGAGCCGTTAAGACTAATATTCTAGTATTCATCCTAGTAAGCAAAATCAGCCAAATTACGTCCATTGCTGGATCAAGTGACCACAACGACCATACATTAATAATAATATCTGGATGACCGAGCTTTACTCGGTATTTTTTGTAAATTGTGTTTAAAATAATAAGTATATGATCAAGTTGATTATCCATAAAGTTGGTCATTGAAAACACGAATAAAACGACATTTTATAAAAATGAATCTTAGCTAGATCGATTTATCGCCCCCGAAACCCCCTGTATACTAAATTTCATGAAAATCGTTGGAGCCGTTTCCGAGATTCAGATTATATATATATACAAGAATTGCTCGTTTAAAGATATAAGATAACATCACGTCTTGTTTCCCTGAAGGGTTGGGCAGAGGTGTACTTATATTACACCCATATTTTGCCAGTTATGCTTAAGTCCCATGGAATTGGCGACAAGACCATCAACCGGGCACAAATCCGGAGTCTAAACTGCTACTGAGAAGTTCCAGATTGAAAAACCCAATTACACTGCCCAACCTAGAGACCTAGGATTCATTTATGTATTTCTTCAATTAACAATGACATATTAAACCCTATAAGACACAATTAATCCACAGAATCAAAAGAATCTCTTAGATTTCAATGATACAATTCCATTTGAGAAACAAAAAGATTTTTGGCAAGGAGTCAGAAAAATGTTATTTGCCGGTCTCGTCCCCTGTGTAATTTGAAATAAGCAAGACCTGCTGAAAGCGAGCTTCAGGTAAAAAAATCACTTTATATAAAAGGATCTGCCCTAACTTTGTTCGCTAACCCAGATATGATTATTGGATCATGATTATATGATTATCTGAATATCTTTTTGTCTTTCTGCGCAGATTGCGAATTTGTGTGGTCGTTTCCTTCGCGAAAGTAATTTTTGGTACGAGCGAGATTACTTAACCAGTACTTAAGTGATGATTTGATTAGAAATTATTCGAGTATCCTTATTATATGTACATCTTGTTACCTATTCCTACTAATATTTTAAATGTGAAAGTGGGTATTTATTACTTAATCACGCAAAAATGGCCGAACGGATTTATATGAAACTAACTGACCGTACAGACGTTGTCCTGTTTCCTAGAACTCGATAGCAGCGCCACCTACCGGGTCCAATAGTGAATCTAAACCATTCAGGGTGCCACCCAAACGCATACAAAAAAAATCATTCAAATCGGTTCAGCCGTTTAGGAGGAGTTCAGTGACATACACACGTACAGAGGAATTATATATATAAAGATATGGAACACAGATACTTTATAACCTAGATTAACGTTCCCGTGGGATAATTGTCGACGTCAACGCGGGCAAGGCCGCTGACAAAAGCTAGTAACTTATATAGGTACTAAACACTTTATCTAACTTTAAATAATTTATTCAAGTCATTTAGCCATTTCAAATCTCGCTGAGTGCTAACTTAATCCTTCACGTAATGGATAACCTATTTATTCTATCTCAGAGCAACATCTGATACTTATAAAAGCTTTTATGATTGACGAAAATAGACATTAACCCAATATATGTCTATATTAAACCAAAATTCTCCTTAAAAATACATCTTCAGAGAATAGGAATTGTCCTCATAAAGACAATGAAAATATTATTAGAAACGTCAGAAAGAAAATAGTCAGAAATAAAACTGTCACGATGCTACCTACGCACAGCTCTCCAACGTGCTTATACTCATAATACATATGTAGAGGAAAGTAACCAAATATGGAATAGTATCCTTCATGTGGAATACCGGCATTTCACGAAAACAAACACCGCTAGACAAAGTAGTCAGTACAGTAATCAACTATTTCTTTCTAACATTATACTCGCGTTCAGGTTCCAACTCGTCATTCGTGCGACTGACATAGCCGCGGTGAGACTGTTTTGTTTCATTACTATCAGAAAACTTTTTATAGTACGTAAAAATTAAATGTATTTCGTAATGTATTGGAAATAGTATATTATTTATTGCGTTGTTTAAATTGTTTGAAAGCAGAGGTTTTTTGTTGTGTTGTTTTGTTTAATTTAAAACAATGATAACAAGATTAAATTAGTTGGAAATGCCAAATATAGACACTTCGTGGTATCCAAATATGGACCATTTCATATTTGAACACCACGAACTGTCCACCAAGTATGAATTCACTAGATATTTTTTTTTATTGGCGCCCACCAATTCCAAAGTTATACGAAAAAAGTGGGTCATCTGAAAGCCACAAAATACTTTGACATACTGAATACTATTTTGTTTCGCTTATACCATAAAAGTGAACTATCTTCATAAGAAGCTCCAGCAATCATCACGTCTTCACCTTACAAATACGACCTCGTTGAAGAAATCATCAAATAACTTCTCCCGTTCCGCCCAGAGCGGGAGGGCGTGTCTGACTTTTACTGACTAAAACCCATCCATGTTCCTTCAGTTACCCAGTATGCCAGGGCCACGGTATCTCGTTTGAACAATCTCGCGACCCTGGCAGGCATCGGTCTTAGCAGACCCCTTCAGTGCTGCTGACATCTCTTGAGGCGCGCGTAGAACACTACGCGCCGGCGACACGGGCCTGGTCCTTACCGGGCAGCAAGCTACCCATTGCTCATTGCCCGCAAGCTAACGCCTACGGTGGCCGGGAGTGTGCGATCGACTCCCGACGCCCGGGGCGTCTCCTCCTGCGGCGGCTATGGACGTGAGGGCGCAGAGACTGCCACTCCCTCACGCGCCCCGCCTCCTCCTTCGCGCGCATTACTGCTTGGCAGAAGGAGGTAACGGCTTCCTATGCCCTCTCGCTCCGTACCATGGCTCGCACTAGGGCCAAACGCGAGAGGTCCCGGCCGCCAATCGCCTATACGAGGACACGGCGGTGCCCCGCTCAGGCAGGGCACACTTCCACCGTATGCTCCACCATGTCCTCCAGAAGAACCTCGCAATGGGCGTTTCCTCCCGCTTTATCCTGAACAAGAACCCCCCGAAGCACCCATGCCCGGTGAGAACCTGCGTTAGGGGGAAGGTGAGGACGCTGTGGTGCCTCTCTATCCACTCCTCATAGAGGAGACTTACCGCCGCAATTATGGCATGCCCAGCAAACAATCCAAGGCTTATAATAATCCAACGGATTCTAATGATGATGAGTCAGTACTTTTTGACATAGACAGTGAGTCGGATGGCTTGATAGGTAATGAAGCTCCTGACTTAGAAGATGCAGAGTGTGTTCTGTCATAGCCTATTTTCTGAAGATAGTTAAGGAGAAACCTGGATCGAATGCCTCATTTGCGAACTCTGGGCATATAATGATTGCGCTGATGCCTAGATTTGCGACTATTTCAAGTAGTTTAGGTTACATTTAATATTTGACCAAAGTTACTAAAATATCTCATAGAAATTAAGGATAATTTTTACTGTTCCATATTTGGGGTACCTATTCCATAAATAGATACCTTTGTGTTGATTTTGTTTAAAAGAAGTTATAGGACTTATAATAAATTATAAGACTGTTACTATCCAAAGCGGAAATGTCTATCAGTTGATAATTACGATTAAAAGTTAAGCCTCCTACAAACCGGCGCGACGCGGCAACGCGACGCGACACTCGTAGAACAATTTTTATGTGAACTTCATGGAAATTGTTCTACAAGAATCGCGTCGCGCTGTCGCGTCGCGCCGGTCTGAATAAGCCTTTATTCATTTTTAAAATTTGTTTTTTAAAGCATAAAAAAACGTTATTCCATATTTGGTTATTTACCTCTATTTATTTATTTATCACATTCTTGAGAAACGTATTTAAACAAACCAGAGTCATCAAAGGGTATAACAGACGAACAGAGTAGAGTAGAAAGAGTATAATTAAACTTATCGTGGAGCAGACGAGAGATTTCAGTCCATAATATGGCCCATGTCGTGCCATGACATGCGCCAAATTAAGGGTGCAGCAGGTTCATGACCGACCGATAAATACAATAGGTAATGGAATATCCTATGCACTATGCCACCGTACGATTTTTTTTTAAGGAGGAATTCTAATTGGCCTGTGGTGACTTTATGGAATCCGCCGCGAGCTACGAGTAGGTCGTAGGTTCGACTCCTGAAAGGCGCTTTCATCATCATTATCATTTCAGCCGAAAGACGCCCACTATTGGGAGTAGGCCTGCGCCACTTCCACCGATAATGTAGACAGGCGATCTACTCTTACTCTACTCTCTCTATTTACTCTTTTCTTTGTATAATATAATGTGTTTTGTCATTACCCCAGCTCTCAAAACGGTGAAGGAAAACATCGTGACGAAATCGGCATGTCCTGGAACCAAAAATACGAAGACATGAGACATCTACCAACCCGCATTATGGCCCAATTATGCTGCTGCTATAAAGGAATTCTAAATACATAACAAATTGTGTATATCTAGGTGCGATTGCACAATATTTTATCAAACTCAAAGCATATATTTCAAATAAACCAATTACAGGCATTATGCATTATGTAATAAGTAATGTCCGACATATGTTTCTATAACTCCTCGATAATGATGAAGATACGTAATATTGGTCCAGGACAAGTAAACAAAAATTACATAATGAGGCACATTATCAGCCAATCAAACCCGTATTACGGTAAAAGCGACGAGTACCCAACTTAGTTCACTAAGTATTCAGATTATCTTCCCAATGAGTTTATCATACATAAATACCCAAAGTTGAACTCATGAATTCGTCGGAATTGACTCTGATTATGCAAACGAGATCTAATCCAGCTTTGTAAAAGGCGTCGAAGTCAAATGGCATTGTATAAATGTTCATCTACGACTTCTACGAGATATTTTAGAGTTCGGCTCGATGAGAGAGGGTAGAAAAAAGATTAGATTTTCTCTCATTTGGAGGCGAACGTGACCCGCTTTGGTAAGTGATGAAGATATTGTTACAGTAGAAGAGGTTCAAAGGTGTAATGTTCGTTATCCCGGCACGTGTTTCCAACAATTTTCTCTATTGTATCTCTATGAAATTACTATGCAATAAGGAGTGCTGGGAACCCTTTTAACCTCTAAGTCCCTGAGATACCACATTTGATATAGACATAATGGTTTTTAATTGTGTCTGTAATTACGGCATTCAACAGGTTAATCATGGTACTGATTTTAGACCGTTGGTAGTCTTCGAGCAGTTTTGTAATTGAATTGGAAACGTGTACAGTAATAGTTGAAGTCAATCATTGCTTTGGACATCAAAAACACCCCCCCCCCCCCCCCCCCCCCGCCTTAAGAAACGGCCCCGACTTAAGAGCGTCGTGTGTTCGAACCCAGGCAGACGCTTTACTTTCTGTAAATAACTTTATCATCACTACTCTCAAAACGGTGACGGAAAAACCAGCATGTTCTAGCACCAAAAATTCGAAGACATGTGACATCTACCAACACGCATTGGGCTCAAGTTGTCGATGTCAGCCCACTCCCACTCCAGGAGAAGAGGACCGTCCGTCCCAGCAGTGGGAACTTTTAAGTTGATTATGATGATCATAAAAACAATAAGTAGTAGTAAAATGAGGAGAGCAAAAACATGTGTATAAATATCAC
Source organism: Aporophyla lueneburgensis (assembly GCA_932294355.1). Lineage (NCBI taxonomy): Eukaryota > Metazoa > Arthropoda > Insecta > Lepidoptera > Noctuidae > Aporophyla > Aporophyla lueneburgensis. Next base: position 12,253,787 of record OW028738.1, on the reverse strand, counting down.
AAAACATTCTAACGAACCGGTTGTCACCAATTCTGGGAACTAAAACATGTAAAAAATATAAACCGCATGTTGTTGTAGTTTTATACTAATATTGTTACTAGAATACTGCGGAAAAAAAGGATTCTGGAACAAAATGTGAACTGTGGTGAACTATGTTTTAAACTTAATTCTATACAAACCCGGCTTGAACTTCCCATGGGATCATTCAAAATCAAAATCAAAAGTCATTTATTCAAACTAGGCTGAGAGTCAGCACTTTTTGAACGCCAAAGTTACAAAAGACAGTCCCCCCAAAACGCCCGCCCTTCGACACTTCCTAGTGCTTTAGCTGGGAAGAAGAAGTGGCGGAACAAACTCCCCAGCAGCACAGCTGTCTGTTAAGTTAGAAGAACTTGATTCTATACAATATTGTGTAAGTAATTAATATTATAAAACGAAACATACATTATTCACCATATGTCAGCTAGCACACGCCAATATACCACCAACAAAACACTGAAAACTAAACTCAAGCTGAAATAAATAATAAATAAAATCGTAAACAGAACTTAAAACGTAAATAAAGCCTCCAGGCATAAAGGGCGTGCCCGCTTACATATTCAACGATGCAAATTGATACATACAGCTAAGTTGAAGTTACAATAGTTAAACTAGGACCTCCGGACCAAAATAAAATAACAGTTAATACAAGTAACAATAACAAAAACCATGGTCAGCAAGACGACCAGTCACCACAAGGAGCACCCGTTCACGAGCATAACGCAAAGGTCAGCCATTACCCCCCTCGCCATATTTGAGGGAAGGTGGTAACCCGACCCCCGACGCTACCGCAAGCCGCCTTGCGGTTGGTCAGACAAGAATATTATGAACAGCTGACGAGGTCGCTAGCTAACTACATGTTGCAATACAACTCATTTAAAATCATTGTAATGAGTAGATTATGTCCACAATAAATGAAATTAAAAGAAAATTAAGATAAATTAACAAAATCAGTGAAATAAAATATAAAAAACAATTATATGAACTACCCATAAAAACTGTCGGTAGGAAAGCTAATTCTGGATTGAAAGAACATTAACATTGTCTTGAGTTAATCACAGCGACCAGCTATTCTTATCGTTTAAGTAGTCGTTGATAGAATAGTATGCCTTTGAACAAAGGTTGGATTTTACTTTAGCTTTAAACTCATTAAACTGCAAATCTAACAAAGCAGAGGGAAGCTTGTTATAAAAGGTAATACCAAGACCAACAAAAGAATTATGAACCTTATGAAGCCGGTGAAAGGGGGCTCGAAGTTTGTCCTTATTTCTAGTATTAATATTATGAAAATCACTGTTTTTAGTGTACAAGTGTATATTTTGCCTAATATATAAGATGTTGGCGAAGATGAATTGTGATGCCACCGAAAGAATACCAATATCTTTAAACAAATCTCTCAGAGAAACTCTAGCACCTAGTTGGTAAATCGCTCGAACAGCTCGTTTTTGAAGAACAAAAATATTTTGAATGTCCGCGGCTTTGCCCCACAGCAGAATGCCGTAGGACATTATGCTATGAAAATAACTAAGTATCAACGTCCGTGTACTGTCTAACTTTCCTTACGGCGTAGGCGGCCGAACTGAGCCTTCCCGCTAGGCTTAAATATATGTGATCCCCACTGAAGTTTGGCGTCTACTATTATGCCCAGAAAAACTGCCGAGTTAACAGTTTGAAGCACCTCATTATTTAAAACGACATTGGGTCCCAGGTTCCTAACATTCGGTAAGGCGAACTTTATACATTTCGTTTTCTTAGCATTAAGAACTAGGTTATTTGTAGTAAACCAATCCGTGGCCATTGAGAGCGCATTATTCACGTCGTCAAAATCTTTTCTATTTCTGTCTACTTTAAAGATAAGTGAGGTATCATCAGCAAATAGTACAATGTCACAGATATTCTTTAAATAGAATGGTAAGTCATTTATATACACTAAGAATAAGACAGGACCCAGTATTGAGCCTTGAGGTACACCTAAGTGAACTAGTAGCCCGGAAGATTTTACACCATTGATATCTACACATTGGTGCCTATTTTGCAAATAAGAACTTATGACACTGAGAGCTTCGTTTTGAACACCGTAATGACGTAGTTTACGCAAAAGTGTGTCATGGTGAACGCAATCAAAAGCTTTGGAGAGATCACAGAAAACTCCGATAGCATTTTGCGAGTTCTCCCATGCGTTGAAAATGTGTTTTAGCATAGCAACACCCGCATCTGTTGTCGAACGACCTTATGTAAAGCCATATTGCTCATTATGAAGGAGGCTATTTAAATTAAAAATCATTTCCAACAAAAGCCGCGGGAAAGACCTAGTACATAATACAACTCATTCTTGCACCAGAATTTACAAGATCGTTCTGAAAACAATTCGAAATTCAATCGTATGAAGATGACAGAGGCAGAATGCTGTTTTACATAGATAGAGAGTGGTGCAAGCGTGACTATACAGCTTCGCCTTAAATACAAAAAAGTTGTGTGTGTTAGCTCGGACGCACAACAGGAGTTTACTTCTTACGAACAATTATATAATACTAGCTTCTGCCCGCGACTTCGTCCGCGTCAAAGTTTTGTTTCCCTGAACGGGAAGGTCCCGTTGCACCGAATTGCCTGCCAGTTCTCGTCCATTTTTCTTTGCTGCTCCGCTCCTTTTGATCGTAGCGTGAACCTTTAGTCTTCCTCAATAAATAGGCTACCCATCCCCAAAAATAATTTTTCAATTCGGACCAGTAGTTTCGGAGCCTATTCAATACAAACAAACAATTAAATCTTTCCTCTTAATAATCGAACGGGATAAAAAAAAGTATCCTATCTCCGTCTCCTGGTTCTAAGCTACCTCCCCACCAATTTTCAGCCAAATCGGTTCAGCCGTTCTTGAGTTATAAATAGTGTAACTAAGACAACTTTCTTTTATATATATAAGGTATACGAGTATATTAGTGAACATAACATAACTCATAACGTAACGTAAAGGAGAAAGTTTAATTTTACTCCCCATAAATTTTCGTAATATGGATATGAAAATCGTTTCTTATGTAGTAAATTCCAATAAATAAATCACTTCTTTATAAAAAATTGGGTATGCATAAGATAACATCACGCCTGTTTTCCCTAAAAGTTGAGCAGATGTGTTATTTAGTAGTCCTACATTTCGCCAGTTATTTTTGAATTCATCTCATAGGGGGCGAGCCTATTGCCACCTACACGGCATAAATCCAGACTCCGGACTGCTACTGAGAAATTACATGGTATATTGTACTGTAATGGTTAGTTATTTACTAAAGGCAACCTTATGTTGTACCGGCGGGTAACGAAATGGATTTATTACATTCGAAATGTCAGGGAGATGTAGAACAACCCATCCCATATTATGGTATAGGTTTTTGTTTCGGAAGAAATTACTTTATCTCAGACGCGGAACTGTAAAGACTTATTAGTCTTTGGCTTGGAATAAATGAAATGATAGACCCCGGTACGCTATCCCCCTCAGGGTACGCACAGTACCTACACTGTTTTGTTAAATATATGATGGCAAAAATATGTTAAGCTATTATATTAAAACACTAGCTTCTGCCCGCGACTTCGTCCGCGTCAAATTATTCCTCCTCTCGTCGCATCGCATTGCCTGCCAGTTTTCGTCCTTTTTTCGTTGCTGCTCCGCTCCTTTTGATCGTAGCGTGATGTTATATAACCTATAGCCTTTCTCAATAAATAGGCTACCCAAAACAAAAAGATTTTTTCAATTCAGACCAGCTGTTCCTGAGATTAGCGCGTTCAACTAAACAAACAAACTCTTCAACTTTATAATATTAGCATAACATGCTAAATTTTAGTTAGTTCTTAGGTAAATCTAGTTTTCTTCAAATTTAATCTAGTAATTAACACAATGCACGAGTATAAAAGCATTACGAAAACAGATTATATCAACATCATTAGCCAAACGTTCAACAGCCGATCTATTGTGTTTAAATCTCACCATCTAAGGTAAAGTGACCACCTGCCAGGATCGCGGATTTATTCGATAAAGTTACCGTGGTCCTCCCACATGCAACTGAAAGGAACACGGGTGGGTTTTACTCACTAAAAGTCTGACACACCCTTCCGCTCCACCCAGAGCGGTAGACATCATTTGATGATGTCCCACCCGAAAACAAAAAAAAAAGGTGAAGTGACCTAAAACTGAGCTGTCATTCCATCTGATGCTAGGGAACACTAATGACAACTGACTTTAAGCTCCCTTTACCCAAGTTTTACAGAATAACACTACAGTACTAATCACCAATCCTCATGACGCATTTGTTTGTTTACGATCGTTCATAAAGGGCCGCAGAGGGAGGTTCTCTTAAATAATATTCAAACACCGCAACATAGCCGTTGATAAGTTATAGTGGCTTAGCCGAGGATTTGCATAAATTCAGGTGGCATCTGCAAGTACAATTTGGGTATGATCTCACGGCTCCAGAAACTTTGGAAGCCGCTTTCCTCTCTCGAATTGATACCAACTTCGATCGCTACTGGCTGTGTTACGAACAAACAATTATTTTCATCGTAACATTGTTTCAATGAATATTACGTAATCTTCTTAAAGGATAAAAGCAAATATTTTAAAGGAACCAATTTTACATTCGTGAAATTAATTGATTAATAGATTACCTTCTGTCTCGTTACTCAGGTCAATTCTATTAATATTATTGTATTCCGAGTGTTTTTCGGGCCCATTGTATCGGCCGCCCGCGCCTTTTCGCTTAGCATTCTTTCTGAGTTTATTTTTTCTTTTTGCTCGGTTCCTAAATGCCATAGCGTGATGTAAAATATCCTATAGCCTTCCTACACAAAACATTTCTTCAAATCGGACTGGTAATTTCAGAGATTTGCGCATTAAAACAAACAAAAAGACAAACTCTTCAGGTTTATTATGAGAGAACAAACAAACTCTTCAGGTTTATTATGAGAGAACAAACAAACTCTTCAGCTTTATTATTAGTTTATTAAAGATTGTCAACAGAAAAACAGTGTGTCCAGTATTTATTTTAAAACTTTACTCAATCAGATGTTTCTGAGTTCCCTTAACTCAGAAAGGCAATCTCTGCGTACTCACGCCCCTAACCACCACAGGAGGAGACGCCCCGGGCGTCAGGAGTCCATTGCTGACTCCCGGCCACCGTAGACACGGGCTTACGGGCGGTGAGCAATGAAGTAGCTCGTCACCCGGTAAGGATCAGGCTTGGGTTGACGGCGTGTTGAATTCCATGCGCGCCTCAAAAAGATGTCAGCTTTAATGAAGGGGTCCGCTAGGACCGATACCTGCCAGGATCGCGGAATTGTTCGAAAGAGCTACCGTGGCCCTGGCATAGGCAACTAAGGAACATGGATGGATTTTAGTCAGTAAAAGTCTGACATGCCCTTCCGCTCCACCCAGAGCGGGAGACGTCATTTCAAGATTTTCCACCCACAAAAAAATATGGAACTAAGAAAAAAATCGGTCAAAGCCTTCGACTAAAATAAAGCGGCCGAAAAACTAAAATTTTCAATAGTCATATGTATAACTCTTATCTCATGAATAAATATGGCAGTGTGACATATTTTCTATGGAAAATCTAGCAATCCACCATTTTTATCTATACTTATATTTAATATTATAAAGCTGAAGAGTTTGTTTGTTTGTTTGATTGAACGCGCTCATCTCAGGAACTACTGGTCCGAATTGCAAAATTCTTTTTGTGTTCAGTAGCTTATAAAACATCACGCTAAAACTAAGAGGAGCGGAGCAGTAATGAAAAATGTTGCAAAAACGGGGAAAATCGCACGGGTAGTCGACGCGACGGGAAGGGTCGGGGGAACAAGAAATTTAACGCGGACGAAGTCGCGGGCAGAAGCTAGTTCCTGAGATAAAATTACAATGACAATATGAAAGACCGGCCCTAAATAGAACAAAGTAGCCATATCCGTTTACGCCTCCCAAAATGTCTAATCACGAGTATCGGTTGAGATTAGAAAACAGGAGAAAATAAAGAAAAATAACTTTTCCATTGACCTTTATAAAAAAATCTTTCCAATACAGAATTTTAATAAACATGAAGTCTTTGCCTTGCCTGACTTTTGATAAGATAACTTTCTTTTCAGACAACCTGAAAGCCATTAAAGTGTTATTAAATTGCCAAGCAAAAGTCGTACCTACTTGCGCAATTAGTTCCGTACCGTATTTAATTTTGCTACAATGTAAACGAACCCTACAAAATGCCAGTTTAAACCATTTCATACCCTGCCAGGGTCGCGTGACCTGCCGGGGTCGCGTGATTGTTCGAAAGAGATACCGTGACCCTGGCACATGGGCAACTGATGGAACACGGGTAGGTTTTAGTCAGTAAAAGTCTGACACGCCCTCCCGCTCCACCCAGAGCGGGAGAAGTCATTTGATGACTTCCCATCCTGAAAAAAAAAAATAAAACAAAATAACTATTTCATATGGCCGATGTTTCAATCGTCGGATAAGTTGTAATTGTACATTTTGTTTTCATCATCATATCATTTCAGCCGAAAGACGTCCACTGCTGGACATAGGCCTCCCCTAATTTGGAGGGGTTTGCTATAATCACCACGCTTGGCAGCTGGGTTGGCGATCGCAGTATGTTAGTAAATGCATAGAGAACTCTGCTGCCCATTTTCTGGTAAGTCCCGTATTCGCCTCTTACGACACCTGCGGGAAGAAATGGGATGGAGCTATTCTTTTTTTTTTTTTTTTTCAGGATGGGAAATCATCAAATGACTTCTCCCGCTCTTGGCGGAGCGGGAGGGCGTGTCAGACTTTTACTGACTAAAACCCACCCGTGTTCCATCAGTTGCCCATGTGCCAGGGTCACGGTATCTCTTTCGAACAATCACGCGACCCCGGCAATGGTGCTGTTCTTTACGTTTGGCACCACACGGCACTATGTTTTATATCAATGAAATTATTTTTATTTGTAATCTATATTAATATTATAAAGCTGAAGAGTTTGTTTGTTTGTTTGATTGAACGCACTAATCTCAGGAACTACTGGTCCGAATTGAAAAAAATATTTTTGTGTTGGGTAGCCTATTTATCGAGGAAGGCTATAGGCTATATAACATCACGCTACAATTAAGAGGCGCGGAGCAGTAATGAAAAATGTTGCAAAAACGGGGAAAATCGCACGGGTAGGCGATTCTACGCGACGGGAAGGGTCGAGGGAACAAAAAATTTAACGCGGGCGAAGTCGCGGGCAGAAGCTAGTGAGGAATAAAATTTACAGTTTTTGTACAGAGTATACATCAAACTGGCAAACTTATTCTTCAGTTAAAAATTACCTGGCGATGGAAAAATCAGCCCTTAGTATTATATATATGTATTTTTTCTAAAAACTAACCACCACATGTTTCATTATTAACATGAAAATGCAGGCACAGACATCAAAGCGAAACCTCATGTCATCATGTATCATGGCTTGAGTATATGATTCAAAACATTTCTTAGATTAAATATTTCGTCGGTTCCGACCCACAAAAAAGGGATCTAGAATCATGTGTTGAATTCACGGTTTTCTACAGTTTGCCCGTCAATCTCCCTGTCACCCTGTACACAGTTATACTACTAACTATTTACACTAGGTACCTTCTAACTTAAATGACAAAATAACTAACTAACAATCCACCAACTCATCATCAAAATCTCCGGGGTCGCGTGATTGTTCGAAAGAGATACCGTGACCCTGGCACATGGGCAACTGATGGAACACGGGTGGGTTTTAGTCAGTAAAAGTCTGACACGCCCTCCCGCTCCGCCCAGAGCGGGAGAAGTCATTTGATGATATCCCACCCTGAAAAAAAAAAAAAAAAAACATCAAAATCTGTCTAGCCTTTTCCCAACTGTGTTGGGGTTGGCTTCCAGTCTAACCGGACGCAGCTGAGTACCAGTATTTTACATGGAGCAACTGCTAATCTGACCTCCACAACCGGTTACTGGGTCGGTTTGAACAATCCACCTACTAAAATAATACAATATACTACTAAAATTAAATAATACTTTTTAAACTCTTACTACGAATGGCCTTCGATGGAATTTGCCATATGGACAGACCATGACCTGGAGAACTTAGAACTTTTTATTCCTCCGTGATCGAGATTTAAGGTTATAGCACATTATACCGGCACCGCAACTGCACAGCAGAACGGCGTCTCCTCGAATTTAGGCTACAGCTAGCTGCCCGCGCGCTAACTATGCGTCGGCGGCGAGGTGCAATCTCGCAGTCCACGCGCTGGCCGCGAGGTGCAAGCTCGCAGGCCGCGCGCTGGCGGCGATGTGCAAGCTTGCTGTCACCGTGAACACAATTTTTATATGGCATCTTCGTACTTCCTCTATTAGTTTCTCTTTATTCATGTTAGAGCCGTAGCAAAGCGTATCCACTGTCTTAAATCTGGCGCTTTCGCTCGCTGGCTGGCTAACTCGGAGTCGGCGCGTAGTAAGTATGCGGTCGGCGCGCTGTAAACACATGGCCGACTCGCTTGCAGCTCGCGAGCTGCGCGTCGAGTTGTATGATAGCGGCAAGCGCGCTGACTGCCCGCCCCGCGCCGTTGGCTTTTTCATAATTGACATTATGAAATATATTATACTACACACGATTTAATGCTCTAAATTGAACGATAAGTTAATTCCTGGTTTGGAGCCGTGCCGTTGCGGTGCCGGTATAATGTGCCATGACCTTTATTCGGATAAAACCTCGCAGCTAGTATATCATAAAATAATATGGAAGATTTTTTTACGGTTTGCTTTTTTGTCTGGATGTATGTCCCGATTGGCGCAAAAACGGCTCAACGAATTTGGCCCAGAGACCTAGATTAACACATAGGATACTTTATTTCCAATACGTTCCGGTAGGATATTTACCGAAATCCGCACGGGCGAAGTCGCGGACAGTAGCAAGTGGTACATATTACTTGACAAAATCTGATTCTCAGTAGGAGTAAGGATAAGCCACTGAGCGTGCATTAAATTAAGCTTTAGGCCGAAGTTGGGGACACACCTGTGTACACAGGCCTAATCTCTCACTTATTGTAGGCTGCCAGCCTCGTGCTAATTACAAATGCCTCCTTCATACTACCGGCTGCCATTTTACTTTTCCATAAAGAGAAGTATACATATACTTATTGCTTACTCTCTGATGGATAATTAATTTAATTTTGATAAGTAATTTGCTTCTGCTGCAACTTTGTACGTATAAAACTTCTTGTTTTATCATAAAATATATCCTGTAGCATCGCATCCATTTTACTTCGTGTTCTTTCTGACATTTTTATACTTTTATACTCGGCTCCTTAGGTCGTATCGTGACGTTAAATAGCCTTTAATGTTGCTCAATAGTTGGGCTATCAAACCCATTTTTAACCCCTTTGTTCTAGAGATTATCCCGTAAAAGTGTATATATACAAAAAACTTGCAAATAAACTTTTACCTCTTTAAAATCCCCTGGATATGTGAGAAACCTCTGTTATCGATCATTTCAACGTGGTCCCGACACTTTAGCACTGAAATACCTCTGTTAATGGGAATTTTCAAACTGAGACTTGTTCGATGTTTACCTCTTTATTGGGACTTAGTGGCTTAATAGCACGTATAAGTGGAACAATTTATCAGGTTTAGACAACTTATGACGCGTTTGTTTACAAACAGTCCAATCTCTTCCATACTATATTTTTTTGGCAGTAATGTTTCTAACCGACTTCAAAAAAAGGAGGAGGTTATCAATTCGACTGTATTTTTAGGGTTCCGTTGCCAAATGGCAAAAAACGGAACCCTTATTGATTCGTCATGTCTGTCTGTCTGTCTGTCTGTCCGTCCGTATTTCACAGCCACTTTGTTCCGAAACTATAAGAGCTAGGCTGTTGAAACTTGGTAAGTAGATGTATTCTGTGAACCGCATTAAGTTTTTCACACTAAAATAGAAAAAAAAACAATACATTTTGGGGTTCCCCATACATAGAACTGAAACTCAAAATTTTTTTTTTTCATCAAACCCATACATGTGGGGTATCTATGAATAGGTCTTTAAAAATGGTATTGAGGTTTCTAACATCATTTTTTCTAAACTGAAAAGTTTGTGCGAGAGACACTTCCAAAGTGGTAAAATGTGTCCCCCCCCCCCCCCGTAACTTCTAAATTAAGAGAATGATAAAACTAAAAAAAATATATGATGTACATTACCATGTAAACTACCACCGAAAATTGGTTTGAACGAGGTCGAGTTAGTAGTTTTTTTTTTAAAACGTCATAAATCCTAAACCGCAATTTACCTTTCATTCAATCAACTGAAATATAAAAATTAAAAAAAAAAAACATAAACCTTATGCATAAACCGAGAATACCTACAGGTTTGTTCGGAACCATCGGTGTGCGAGTCCGACTCGCACTTGGCCGGTTTTTTTTATGTTTATTATCTCATTACTTTTGACTGGGTGAACCGATTTTGATGATTCTTTTTTTATTTGAAATCTTCCCGAATGGTCCCATTTTAATTTGGTTTCATTCGGACAATGGGGTCCATATGAAAAACATTTATGTAAGTCTTAAATTTACATTAAGTATTTGCGCGACAAATGAACGAATAACGCGATTAGATTAGTGCGGGGTATCTACCATAACTAAAAAGTTGAAAATAAAAACATTTACAAAAAAATAACAACCATAAGACATGTCTTAGGATCTTTAAGTATTTAAGGTTTTCTGTCACCGACTTCCGAAATTAAAGTTATTTTCGACTTTGTAGTGTTTTCTTTAAGGAAGTCGGTTGTTATTTTTTTGTAAAAAGTTTTTTTACAATTTCACCTTTTTATATGAAAAATGGTACTTTTCGACCTCTCATAGTGGGACCCTCTATAAATAAGACAACTGTCATGTTAAATTGGGTAAATAAAAAGCCTCTATAAGTGATAAAAAAGATAAAGGTCCCTTCAGATACCATTTATCCAGGTTATATTGTATGAGTAAAGAATATTATTAAATAAATGCTTTTAAATAAAAATAAGCAAGGTATTTAGTCATTCCTACATAAATAGCTTTTTACACTTTTGTAGAACTACAAAATTGGATGTTATAATGAAAACTTAATAGTAATCATTTTCAATATAGGCCAAGTCTTTAGCAGGGTTTGGTTTGGCAGGTTGGGTTGATTTGATTGAGTATTTGATTAATTCTAGTGTCTTTACGAGTACCTACTGTCGTGATTCGTTATAAACCCTTGTAATATTATGTTTGTTAATCTAATTCAATAGCTGGTTTGAGTTTAAATTTTAACAGAAGTGTCAAACAGTTTATAAATCTTAAATTGGTGCCTAATTCATACTATGCATTGTAAGTTTAAATGACTAGTAGACAATAGGATTATGGGGTAGTCCTACTATAATCCTACTATATATATATAATACTAGCTGACCCGTGCCCACTTCGTTGGGCGGTAAACATTTTAACTTGTGATGAAATTATGAGTGTGGTTCGGTTATTACTGAGTGCTATGAGTTATTTCCTGACTGTCAAAAGGAGGGTTTTATTTTTATTGCATATGAGACATGCTGCCTTATATTAGAAAGACGCTGCGCACGTTCAGCGCTAGATCCCCGAGCACTGGCCTGCGATGTTCTCGTGCTTTGGCTAGCGAGCCTCTGCGAGCGCTCAGCGCTAGTCTTCCTATCCTTTGTTGCTGAGACATGTTACCTTTTTTTTTGGATGGGAAATCATCAAATGACTTCTCCCGCTCTGGGCGGAGCGGAAGGGCAGACTTTTACTGACTAAAACCCACCCGTGCTCCATCAATTGCCCATGTGCCAGGGTCACGGTATCTCTTTCGAACAATCTCGCGACCCTAGCAGGCATCGGTCCTAGCAGACCCCTTCAGTCTTGCTGACATCTCTTTGAGGTACGCGTGGAACACTACGCGCCGTCGACCCGAGCTTGATCCTTACCGGGCGGCGAGCTACCCATTGCTCGCCGCCCGCAAGCTCGTGCCTACCTACGGTGGCCGGGAGTCAGCTATCGACTCCCAACGCCCGGGGCGTCTCCTCCTGCGGCGGCTTGGGACGTGAGGGCGTAGAGACTGCCACTCCGTCACGCACCCCACCTCCTCCGTTGGGAGCATTACTGCTTCCCTAAAAGGAGGTGACGGCTTCCCATTCGCTCTCGCTCCGTACCATGGCTCGCACCAAGGCCGGACGCGAGAGGTTGCCGCCACCGATCGCCTCCACGAGGACACGGCGGTGCTCCGCCCAGGCAGGACACACTTCCACCGTATGCTCCACCGTGTCCTCTAGACGATCCTCACAATGGAAACACCCAGGCGTTTCCTCCCGCTTTATCCTATATGAACAGGAACACACCGAAGCACCCGGTGAGAACCTGCGTCAGGCGGAAGGTGAGGATGCCGTGGCGCCTCTCTATCCACTCCTCAAAGAGGGGACATACCACCGCAATTGTGGCGTGCCCAAGACATGTTGCCTTAAATCAGAAAGACGTTGCGCACGTTCAGCGCTAGATTCCCGAGCACTGGCCTGCGATGTTCTCGCGCTTTGGCTAGCGAGCCTCTGCGAGCGCTCAGCGCTAGTCTCTCTATCCCTTTTTGCAGAGACATGCTGCATTAAATCACTGAGACGCTGCGCACGTTCAGCGCTAGATTTCCGAGCACGGGCCTGCGATGTTCTCGCGCTTTGGCTAGCGAGCCTCTGCGAGCGCTCAGCGCTAGTCTCCCTATCCCTTTTTGCAGAGACATGCTGCATTAAATCACTGAGACGCTGCGCACGTTCAGCGCTAGATTCCCGAGCACGGACCTGCGATGTTCTCCAGCTTTGGTTAGCAAGCCGCTGTGAACGTTCGGAGCTAGATTCCCCAGCGCGTGCTTGCGAAATATTCACTCTATTCCTCGAAAGGTGCTGATGATTTTCAAGAGCAGACTCTTCCGTACGGCGTGCTTGAGCTTCTCTTGTCTGGGATGTCTGACGGGAAAGTTGTGATTTCCTTTTAAGCATGATAGACAATCACTGAAACTGTCCGATATCCCAAAAACAGAAACAGCTTCGAACTCGAAGAATGAGAACGAAGTAGTATTTTTGTTTTAAGAAACCGAGCAACCAAAACAATTCTAAAGACAACAACCAAAACACTTTTAAAGACCAACAACATCCAACCAACTGCGTACAACTCACCTACCTAACGACGAAAGTTAAATAATAACCGGAGTGGGTCATTAATCCGCGAAAAATCTTAACACCATGATTCAGAAAAATGACGCAATTCCACAATGCAATCTATGGGTAAATGGATAAAACGTCCGTACAAAGCATGTTCTAATGCGGTTCGTGAATGGACGGCGGCATTTTGCGATTTAGTAATTTTATATTATCTTCGAAATTATTTAACCAATTGACATACTGCTTTGGGAAAATCGTATCTCTATGATGTTTTTGTGATCATAATAATATTTTTTTCGATAAGGTTTAATATTTTGTTGTTTAAAAAAACGTCCAAATGTAAGTACGTCGAAAAATACTTTTTTCAACACATAAAAGCTACTATATCTGCTAAAATATAAAAGATAGAAATATGGTGTCGCGGACTCTTTTGTAGAACTATTCAAAGTGGACCAGGTTGCCATACATTGTTTTGAATTATATACAGCTGTTAAGGCAGCGCATGCAAATAACTTTGTTGTAAGAGCAATTTTATTCCGCCTGGCTAGACAAAAATTGAGATAGTTCAGCTAATATGCTTATATCTTTATAATTTATAGCCTATAGCACTCACGAATAATGTAGCTTTCTACCAGTGAAACAATTTTTAAAATTGGTTCATTACTTCCGGAGATTACCCCCTACATACAAACTTACAAACTTACAAACAAATATTACCTCTTTATAATATTAGTATAGATAGTATAGATTATAAACGCGAAAGTTTGTATGTATGGATGATGGATGTATGGATGTGTGGATGTGTGGATGTTTGTTCCTCTTTCACGCAAAAACTACTGACCCGATTTTAATGAAATTTGGCACTCACAGTCTATAACCTGGATTAACACATAGGATACTTTTTATCCCGGTTGTACGTTCCCGCGGGATAATTTCCGACCTCTACGCGGGCGAAGCCGCTGGCAAAAGCTAGTATTTCATAAAAATCATTTGTTTTGTTCGTTGTTATATTTATCTGTTTGAATTTAGAGGAGGGTGCCTCCCCTACATGAATTTGCAATAGCAGGAAGGACACTTCTTCGGCGACTCGGTAAGCGTAAGGTATTTCTTGTGGCAGTGTCTGGAAATGAACATACTAGTGTGAAAAAAAAGGTAGTTTTATTTTACTACCTACAGGGTAATTGCGTACCGCACTATCAAAAGGAATGGTTTTAATTTTGACAGTTCAACAACATTCATTGCATTATTTATACGTTGTTCAGCAGATTTTTTTTCGAATATCCGAAGCAATGGTTTAGCAGTATCCTTCAAAATTAATCAGATTGTGTTTGATATTTATCGGCAGCCTATAACGTTCCCACTGCTTGGACACAGGCCTACTCTCGGTGAGAGGGAGTGGGCCATAATCCACCACGCGGGCCCAGTGCGGATTGGTAGATGTCACATGCCTTCGAATTTTTGGTTCTAAGACATGCCGGTTTCCTCACAATGTTTTCCTTCACCGTTTTAAAAGCAGTGGCGATGAAATAATTTACACAAAGTAATGCGCCTGCTTGGGTTCGAACTCACGACCTACTTACTCGTAAGTCGCGGTCGTTACCACTGGATAGTGGTGGTTTGACAGTGTGATACGTTATTAGGCCTAGGTAGGGTTGCCAGGCGTCCGGATAAAGTCGGACACAGTCAGGCTTTTTAGTTGCATGTCCGGCTAAATTAGATGGTGTCCGGCCTGTTCGGCTTTTTGTTAGGCATTTTAGATATGATCATTTTTGTCTTCATCCGCCTCATCTTGTATCGCTAGCGCAAGCGAGCGAACTAGCACTAACACTGTCCTCCCCGCGTTATTATTACTGAATTTTAAAAGAAAATGAGCTTTTAAAGGAGGTGTCTCCCAACCAGAAATAATATATTAATTAGTTTATGTTACAAAGATTTTAAAGTGTATTTAGTTCATTAGTCTTTTGTTTAGACTAAAAAAAATGAGATGTCCTGCCTTTTCACCCAAATGTCCGGGTTAACTGGCAAGTCTGTCCGGCTTTTCGGTTTTATGACCTGGTAACCCTAGGCCTAGGTCTAGTTCAGAAGGCAAATCGTAATTAAAATGTTCAAAATCTAGTCGCAGTCTCACCTCGGCGACAATTAAATGTCAAAAACTTGTCAATAATATAAGGAAACTACAGGTATTTTTGACGGATTGAGACCGAGATCAGACTGTGAACGTTCTTAAATTACGAGAAATGCCCCTCTGGGTTCAAAAAGTTCCTGTTCTGGTTTACGTAAAAAATGCAAAGTTTCCGACACATTTCAACCTGATTACAGGTATTGAATGTTGTTATAGCAACATAAATGGGGTTCAAATCCTTACTAAACTTACAAAGTTTAATATAAAACAGGTCAAGTACGTATCGAACGAGGTGAAGGGTCCCGTACTTACACTAATTTTACATCAACGCTGTTCTTGTTAATTTTGATTACATCGTTTATCGCAAAACAAAATTCGGGCTATTTACTAACTGACTTTATAAGAGAAGGAGTTATTGAACTAAAATTACTTTATAATCTGTAGTCGCTTATTTTAGAGTATTTTTGTAGGTTGCATTGTATTTTTTTTTGTACACATGTGAGTACTTTTGCTTGTTTTGGTAGTAGAGAAGGACGGTTATCTTGGGTACTAAATGGTATTAAGACACCAAAACAGGAACTACTTGAGGATAAAAAATGAAGCAAATTTATTAAATTATAATTCATAAATATAATAATTTTACCAAATCAAAATATGAATTAGTCATGGTTCCTCTTTTTTTCTGCACTTGGAAATAAGTTCACACGATGTCAGAAGACGTGTACCTACCCCAAAGATACACGTGTGACGCTATACATACCTAAGTTGTATATGTATTGGTAATAATAATACCAACCGCAATAAAACGTTACCAAGGGTTATCAGAAATTTCTTGGATCCTTAACCTCTCCAGGGATTTAAATGATTCCCAATACTTCGCTAGACAATCCCATCTTATTGATTGATTCTGCAATATGGAACATTTTTATTTTATTGTCATACAGTGTATAAAGTGGGAGGGATTTCGGCGCACAATCTGTAACCATGAATTCAATTCAGGTAATTGTTCGTCGGTTATGAAAAATAATAAGCTGTTTTATAGGAAAATGTAATAAAAATCCAGGTTTCAAACGATTTTTATTACTAGCACTTCGCCCGCGACTTCATTCGCGTAACTCACAGGAACTGAGCATTTTTCAGTATAAAATATAACTATGTTACCTGGTGATGATGTAGCTTGCTGTAGGTGAAAGAATTTTTAAAATCGATTTCTGTAGTTTTCGAGTTTATCCATTACAAACGTACATACGAAAAGTTAAATCTTTCCTCCTTTCTAATATTAGTTTGGATATCTTACAATATTTACATAATTTAAAAGCTAAGTCTTAAAGAAAAAAATATGAACAAGTATATACCTATAAAAAATAGAAGATCATAAATTTCATCTGCATCGTAGTCAACAGGAAAGGTGCAAAAGACTGGCAGCATTGCCACGTTGTACGGCAAAAATAGGCCAGCCCTCTGGTCATTTGAAGAGGCGAACAGCCTGCCGTTTGGCAATGTCTCAGAATACTATGTGGGCGACCGCACCTCATGGCTCTAGAGTTGCAACCCTAAACGACTCGAACATACCATTTCCAATTCCGCGCCTGCAGCAACCGCTCCATCACAGCCCGCCGCGCTATTAAAAATGATAGAAAAAGAATAGTTCATCCAACAAATTAAATTTCATTCGAAAACATCCATCGGTTCCTTACTAAATTTCAACTATACCCAACGATCCCGTTTACTTATCTCTTTTGGTAACTGCACATGTATTCATACTAAGTATCTTCTAAGAAAAACCAACCCAGCCTCATCCCATCTCTGATGATGACATACCAACATATAAGTATTTTCCCCACATTAAAAGAATTACGCAGCTAAGCCCAATAGAGATACCTGCAACTCCCGAAACAAACTTCAAGTCACTCCACTCATTCCACTCACTTTTTGTTTTACGTATTTTTGTATTTGCGAACCCTAAATTATCTTATCCCGAACGTGACACCTTTACGTGATTACATTGAGACACTTCCCTTTCAAAAGATGACATTCTGCTGAATGGTAAATGTACACGTGCAGGTTCTTTGTGGACTTATTTCATAATGTAGTATGTCAAGGTAGCAGGGAGAGGTCAGAGGGGCTTGTGGCTAAAACAGGGACTTGTGGCTAACAGGTCCATCAAGTTAATTGGTCCGTGAAACGGTGCATACCAAGACCCTCTGTGCCTCGGAAAGGCAGGATAAGCCGTTGGTCCCGGCTGTCATTTATGGATCTTTAATGGTCGTTACCGGTCGTCAGAAGCCCGAAAGTCTGACAACTGGTCTTGCTAAGTGATATCGTTACCCAGTAACTGAGGAGGTAGACGTTCCAAATCGCTGGACCCGGTTAAACTGGATGCCAACCCCCAACATTTGTGTTTGGGAAAAGGCTGGGCAGATGATGATGAGGATGTCAAGGTGTCATGGTAGTTAGAGGTAACGAGTAAAAATAGCTGGAAAATTGCCTCGTTGCTGTCTAACAACTCGAGCAGTGTAAATGGCAATAACTAAACGTGAGGTCCTGGACTGAAATTTGTAGTGTAAACTGGGAGGCAAAAGGTTCGCTATGATAATTGATATGGTACATAAATTCTCGTATGGACTCGAGATGGACGGTTTACATTAGGGTTATGTGGTTGTAATCAAAGTTCAGGCTTCTACAGACTAATGCGACCAGATAGTGCGTCACGAATCTTGTCGAAGAATTTCCATGAAATTTTCATAGAAATTGTTCTACGAGAGTCACGTCGTATGTTTGCGGGAGCGTTCATTCCTTCCCTTGGATTGCCGAGAAGTTGCGTAGTAGCGGCGTAGCACCCGCTACGAAGACTAAGGATGTAGACGTAAACACAATTGTTTACTTGATCACTATTCCAAATGTAAACATAAATAAAACTAAAAAAGATATCACTGTTAACCCAAAAACTGTTAATCGCTTGGAAATGTTTAAAACTAAACTTTCGAATAATTTACCACTTGTGTTGCCAAATGATGACCCTAATGGACATAATAATGATTTTTTAAAATGTATTGCACACAATTTGATAACATATTCATTCCAAAGACTTTTTCGGTTAGTATTAACGCTTCTTTTAGTGATTGGGTCACCACTGGAATACATAAAAGTAGAAACGACTTTATGAATTATATGATGAACGGACTTGTATAAACACTGCTGAATTTAATTTGTATGTTAAAAATTATTCTAAATTATTTAAGAAAGTTTGTAGCATAGCCAAGTCACGTTATTTGAGTTTAAAAATGAAAAATAGCAGTAATGTAATTAAAACGACTTGGACTATCATTAACAGCGAAACAGAAAGGTCATGCAACCGAAGTAGTAACTACAGTCTAGCTATTGAGGACAATATAATTAAATCAGATTCTCAAGTCACCGCGGCCTTTGAAAATTTCTTTGCAGAGATTCCAGTATCTGCTACCAAATCTTTGAACTCATCACCCACTGCTGCAGAGTCTTTACTTAAAGAAAACGTTCCTGTTTGTGATAGTGAATTTCATTTCCAATATGTAACCTGTAACGATTTCATTAAAACTTTTCACTCTTTAAATGTTAAAAAAACCGCCGATTTATGGGGTAATTCTGTGGATACTGCTAAGTCAATCATAAACATTGTAGCACCAACTTTAGCTGTTATTTTTAATAATTGTATTGACCGTGGTGAGTTTCCTGATCTTATGAAAAACAGTAAAATAATACCGTTGTTTAAATCGGGTAGCACATCAGACCCTACTAACTATAGACCAATTTCAGTGCTACCTACCTTCAGTAAAATTTTTGAAAAACTTATTCTAAATCAATTGCAACGATTTTTTAATAAACATAACTTATTACACAACAAACAGTTTGGTTTCACAAAGGGTCGTTCCACTACCGATGCCGGAGTTGAACTTTTAGGTCATATATATAATGCATATGTGATGCTTTGGGTATTTTTTGCGATTTGTCCAAGGTATTCGATTGTGTTCTCCATGAAACCTTGATCTCGACTTGAGATCGACTTCACCACTACGGAATCCGGAACGCCTCTCTGGATCTTCTTACTTCATACCTAAGTGATAGGATTTAGAGAGTTGACGTCAACGGAAAAAGATCACCTGGAGCTATAGTTAGAATGGGGGTCCCCCAGGGCTCAATTTTAGGCCCATTTTTATTTCTTATTTATATAAATGACTTGCCTTACCTCATAAAGGATAAACATGATATAGTGTTGTTTGCAGACGACACTTCACTTTTATTCAAACTCAAACGTCAGCAGCTGGTTACTGACAATGTAAATAGAACCCTTGCTAATGTAGTTAACTGGTTTAATGTTAATAACCTACGTCTTAACGAGAAAAAAACTAAATGTATTAAGTTTACGATACCTCATGTTAGACAAGTAGAAACTAGTGTCCTCATAAAGGGTGAAGTGTTGAAACCCGAAGATACCACAGTATTCTTAGGCATAACTCTGGATGCCAAACTGCAATGGGGCCCCCATATAGATAAATTGTCAAAAAAGCTTAGCTCTGCAGCATACGCTGTTAGAAAAATTCGTGATTTAACTGATTTAGAGACAGCCCGTTTAGTTTACTTTAGTCATAGTAGGGGAGCCCACGATGCTAAATGTGGATTTACTCGAGCGTCATAGAGACCTATTGGGTTGCAAAGCTTAGATGATAACAAAACAAAATGTTATATAATGTATACCTTTTTATCGGTGGGGGGAGCGGCTATATATTTTCAAATATGTAAAAAAAACTGTTGCATGGACTTACTCGAGCGCGTCAGATATTCATAGGATCCATGTCCTACGTATTTTCAATAAGGTACGTATGTTAATCTGATCGTTTGTATGATGGGGGTAGTCGTACGTACGGGTTGAAAATGAAAAAAAATGAAAATAATCGAGTGTGTCAGATTTTCTAAAGGGATGTTAAGTGAACCTAAAAAAACGCTCTCATTCAATAATCTGACGATTTCGATGTGACGCAAACGCGCAGCCATTATTAGAATATGCAAAAAAAATCGCCAATTTGACATACTCAAGCGCGTCAGATTAAGATATATATGGTTCATCTTTATGTCCTAGACGTGCTGTCTAATAATCTGACGATTATCTAAAGGGATTCGCCTAATCTGACAATTTTTTTTTTGTATCATTGAACATAATTAATTGAAAAGCTCAGAAAACAGTAAGCAAATAAAAAAATGTATGTTTTTAAGTAGAATAGTTGTTGGCAAAGAGTTGCGTTACTAAGAGAATGTTCTGCGACGCATATAAAAAGCGGATTATTGGACTAGAGGGACAGTTCGGTTACGAATGCGATCGAATACGATTCAAGCGATACAGTACAAGCGAGTCAAGTGATTCTGTTTGACGTTTCTAATTACTGCGGTGTTTGTGATTAGTTTATTAAACTGGTTTTGTGCGATTTTGGTTAAATTGGTTTAAATTAATTTATCCCGAACCCTAGCTCATAACAATATGATGTCACGGTAATAATATCTAACAGTATTCTATCTTCATACAAACACTCGGAACGCAAGTCGTCTACGCGCCTCGAGTCTGGTACACTCCGAGTACATCAGCAGTCGCGTACGCACCGCTTTGACAAACGGACGGCGGGCGGTGTGATTGATGGTTTTGTTGTAAGCAGTTAGCGTGCAATTTATGAATATTTGATAATAATCAGTGCAAGATGATAACTACGATAGTATTTTTTTTAATTACTTGGAAACTCCGAAAGGAAAGACTATATTTTTATATACCTACCTAATAGTACGAAATTTGTTTCTTTTATTAATCGGTAAGTATTTTGCTTTTCCACCCAGTAAAATACCTGGATTATTAAATAAGTAACTGGCTAGGGTGAAAAAAGTGACACACGAGTGATCTACCTACGCTTGTAGTAGTAGCGGGTTGTTTTCTAGCCTGACGTGCCCGATCTTTTGATTTGAATCGATCCTTTGGATCATAAATCATTGAATCGATACACGATCTAGATCGCAGGATTTGAATCAATAAAAGTTGACATAATTTACATTTTCCACCCTTGTCACTTTTAATAAAAACGGTCCAAACATTTGATTTTTTTATAAAAATATAACATTTACCATCAAAGAAACTCAAGTATTCCAAGGATAAGGCCGAGTCAAAATACTGTTAGATATTATTACCGTGACGGTGTTAACAATATCATGCCACGAACGAGTCTGTGTGATCAGCTGTGATGGCACCATGGCAACAGAAACCAGAGTGGGGATGGAGTGAGGGAGGAATAGAAATGTGGAGAGGGGAATATTGGCATCACGTATCTGCACGCATTAACACGTTGAGTGCCAAACACTGATTAATGGTTAATCCGATATGGCCACAGATTTAAGAGCGCATACAAAATTGTTAGTAGCAAGCACGCGATATCGCGTGATCGGCCATAATACAGAGCCGATGAATCACGCGATTTCGCGTGATCGGCACTCAACGTTTTGAACTTTATCGACGAATTTTTGTTACTTCGGCTTGTGGAAATCGTCAGATTATATATTTTTCGTTATCCATGAATTATTTCCTTCAAAATAAAAAAAAATTAGTCACGCTCGAGAATGTCGAGATGACGTTTTTTTTTACAACTTTGTAGCTGTCTCCGTTCTTTACGTCACTCTCAAATTGTCAGATTAGTGGAATATACACTTTTTAGCATGTAATTAACTTACCCTACCTTAATCTGACGCGCTCGAGAAAGTCTGATGATCAATTTTTTTTTACTAATCTGATCCGTTATTCTTGACGGGCGGCCGTATATATGGGGCTCATATTTGGTGGAGGTACTTAAGGGGGTACAAGGTATCGCTATGTATATTAATCTGCCACGCTCGAGTAAATCCCGAAATCCCCGCATGGGCTCCCCTACTATTATTGTCTTCGGTTTAAAGAATTTCTTTCCCATAAGAACTTACAGTCCACTTATAATGAGATACAAAGTAATATGGTAATACAGTACAATACAGTTTTCTCTAGAGTGTTAGAAGTTACAATTTACATACATGTTTCTTAAGCTTAGTTTTAAATGTGTTTATGTTATCGCATTCTTGTATGTCGTCCGGCAAATCATTAAACAGCTGTGCTCCTTCGGACAGTATGGTTTTTTTACCGTCTTAGCGTGATGTCGTACGGTATTCTGCTGTGGGGAAATGCCGCCGATATTCAGACAATTTTTGTTTTACAAAAAAGGGCAATTCGTTCGATTTATAAATTAAGTCCCAGATTCTCCCTCAGAGACAAATATAAAGAAATTAATATAATGACTGTGCCTTCTCAGTATATTTATGAAAATCTTCTGTATGCACATAAAAATACTAATCTCTTTAAAAGATACAGTGATATTCATAATGTCAATACTAGAAACAAACAAAACTTTGTTGTGCCTAAGACCAGGCTCAAGAAAATAGGTGGCTCGTTTAGATGCCAATGTATTCGTTTTTATAATAAAATTCCTAGCCTCATTCAAGAACTAAGCCTAAATAAATTCAAATCTTTTATAAAGCGTAAATTATGTCAGAAAGCCTATTATACTGTTAAAGACTATATTGAGGATAAAACGGCCTGGGATTGAGCTGCTCCAATAAATCTACACTGAATGTTGTTTTTTTATTATTTCACATGACATGAATATTAATTGTATGAATATTACTTTGATTATTGTGAATTTGAGAACTATGTGGGTCATTGTTTCACTTTTGATTATGGTCTGGCAGTTTGAGTAGTTTGTGCGGCCTACCCAAATGTCCTTTCTTTGGTATTGTTCGTCGAATCGTTGAGCTCCTTAAGTTCCGAGTTGAGTTGTACGATTATCGACAAATGCGTGCACTGACTGGACAGGTCCACTCAATATCTGTGTGGTTCTTTCATCAAAAGACCATTTCAGACACCGATCTACATGGTCATCAAATGATCTGACCAACAAAATTATATCCGTTTCTTTTTTTTTTATATATACACACTGACATTGATAATTTTTATATATATAATGACATGAATATTTACTTTGTAAAGTATCGTATTGTTTTAATTATTGTGAATGTGAAGACTATGTGGGTCTTTTTTTAATTTTGTTTTCTTTCTTTCTCAGTAATCATGATCTGGCAGTTTGAGTAATTATGTGGCCTACCCAAATGTCCTTTCTTTGGTACTGTTCGTCAAAGCGTTGGGCTCCTTATGTTCCGAGTTGAGCTAAACGATTAGTGACAAATGCTTGCACTGACTGGACAGGTCCACTCAATCTGTGTGGTTCTTTCTTCAAAAGACCATTTCAGTCACCAATCTACGTGATCTTCACATGATGTGAACAAGATTATGTCTGGACTTTAAAAGAGACTGATTCTCGGTTAGTCATACTCCTGTTTTGATTAGATTTACAGCAAGAATTCACGTATTTTATAAATATTTATACGACAACTCAATACCAAAATAATATCGTATTCATTATAACCTTGACAAAGCGGAAACCTAGTTACGAATAAAGGCGACTTGCGAATTGCTAGTAAAGTTCTACAGAAATCATTTATATTTTCATTTCGAACGACGCCAATTTTACTCGCAGTTGCAGTGTGCGCCTGTCAGTTAATTTAGACTCAAATTGAAACTTGCTTCACAAAATTAATCATGAAAGTTTCCTTGTACACTTAACTTTAGAACGGCACGGAAATATTATTTACATGTTCTATCTTATGTATCTTTCTCACTTGCCAACAAGTTTGATCGCTTAGATCTCTTAAACTGCACAACAGATTTTAATGCGGTTTCCGTCAATAGACAGAGTGATTCCAGATGAAGGTTTATATGTAGATATAACACACGGGCGAAGCCGCTGACAAAAGCTAGTATAGTATAAAGGTTGTCTGCAAAACGGAATCTTACACCATGCAAGCAGGGCTGGTACAATAATCACTCTGGTTGCATTCGATCTGGGCGTTTCCAAAATTGAATATGCAAAAATTGTTTTTCAAGAATCAACAGTTATCTGATAGGTAATAGTGAGCACATCCTCTGGAAATAAATAGCGGAGTTCGCAATCGTTAGTTGTATTTAGCTTCTGTACCCTAATATGAGTACTCGTAAGTTGCGGCCGTTCCAACTAGGCCACTAGTTGGAACGGCCGCGACTTACGAGTAGTAGATCGTGAGTTCGAACCCAAGCAGGCGCTTTGCTTTGGGTAAATTATTACATCACCACTGCTCTCTAAACGGTGAAGGAAAACATCGTAAGGAAACCGGCATGTTTTAGAACCAAACATTCGAAGACATGTGACATCTACCAACCCGTACTGGGCCCGCGTGGTACATTGTGGTCCACTCCCTCTCACTAAGAGGCGGCCTGTGTTCCAAAACTGGGAACATTATAGCCTGCTGATGATGACGATGACCTTTTTTTTTTGTGGGTGGGAAATTATCAAATGACGTCTCCAGCTCTTGGGTGGAGCGGAAGGGTATGTCAGACTTTTATTTTATGACTAGCTTTTGCCAGCGGCTTCGCCCGCGTGGAGGTCGGAATACATCCCGCGTGAACGTACTACCGGGATAAAAAGTATCGACACTGCTCGGCTCCTTTGTGTCTTAGCGTTATGTTATATAGCCTATAACCTGCCCAGGAGTTTGGACTACAATCGTACCAAGTTTTGTTAAAATCTCTTCAGTAGTTTTTGACCCATGCGTGCACATACAAACAGACAGACAAACAATTTACTGATTGCATTTTTGGCATCAGTATCGCTCACCATTCATTCTCCAATATTAATTTTGAATGTATATTCAATGTACAGAATTGACCACTCTACAGTTTTATTATAAGTATAGATGATGACCCTAAAATAAAAGTCCCCTGTAAAAGACGACCTCATGTTGTACTGGCGATGAAATGCGTAGTTGCAAACGAATAGTCAAGCAAATAAAAATAGAATAGCGTATAACAGTAGCATGAGATAAGGCTGACAAAGGAAGCTAGAAGATTAAAATAGACTTGATAATTATTTTGTAGGAACAAAAATCAAAGTTGCACAACCAAATATGTATGTTCGTGACTCGATTCGACGTAGAGAGCTTCTAAATCTCCTACAATATGCGGTATTGTGGGTTTACAAACTTAACACAGAAATGGTGTTGGAATATTTATAAAAAATCCTGTGTATTGACTGTATAGTGATTAAAATAATTACTCGATTCAATCACTCGATTGTCGCAATATGGACTTTTCACTCATTCGATCATTCGTTCAAATGTTTTCTGTTCCATTAAATCGGATCAATGAACACAGTTACCAATTGAGGGACGTCTATGTTCATCAGTGGCTTAGGCAAAAATGATGGTGATGATGATGATATGTATTTAATAAAACACTTTCTAAAATTAAATTAAGTATTTAACCAAATTAAATTTGAAAACCACATTTTCAATTGTTGAATTGTTATGATTGAAATACAAAATTATTAAATGTCGAGACACACTGTATGAATACCAGCTATACAACTTGGTTTTGGGAATTTTAAAACAATTCAATATTCACCTACCTTACATTATGTACAGACGCCAACACATCAAGCTACTACAATATGTCAGATTTCTTTGATAGATTTTCGACTTTATGTCTAGAGCATAAGGTTCAAGGTTCATTGGGAAAAATTGACAGTTTCGGGTAGCTTGACCTGGTGGCGTCTGTACGTACTCATTTGTTTTCAAAAGGGTTGGGATCTTGTTATTTAATTATGAAGTTTTAATTTCATTCTATAGAGCGAATAGTTAGCGTAGGGTATATAACTTTAAATGATTCAGTTATAAATAAAATTACATACTGTAGTCGCAAACCTTTTTTCTGAAATTAACAAGGTATCTCTAGATACGAAATAACTAGTAACTGTAGTCAACATTACTCATGTTAGTAACAAAACTAAGTTCTACTTAAAACTAAGTACTACTCTACTCGTATCAAACTCAAAGAATTCATATCAAATAAACCAATTACAGGCACTTTTAATTGTTAAGGTCAAAACTGCACGGCTTTGATATCAATTGATGTGAATATTGACAGATACTGATAAAAAATAATCATTTATGTTTCTATGAAACGGAATCTTTGAACGTGATTTTCACCCCTTTTAAAACTTCGGGAAAATTTTAAACATTGAACACTTAAATCAAGAACCGATTACAGTACAATAATTTCATAAATGTGTACCATTATCCTGGCCAGGCCATCACCAGGATAGCAAAAAAAAACGAAAAACCCTGTTTTGTAGTTGGCCGAACCAAAAACAAGAAAATAAAAAATAGTTTAAAAACACACTTTCATAGAAAACCAAACTAAAAAGTAAAAAATAATGGAAAAAAGCGTGGGGGTGCTTGATATCAATTTAAAAATACTTATGAAAATGTTTTTTTTTTGTTTTTTTTTTTCTATTTTTTTTACATTATAATGAAGAAAACAATTAGAAAGTATTTTCTGCTTTTTAGTTTGGTTTTCTAATAAAACGTGTTTTTTAGTCTTTTAGACTATTATTTATGTAACCTGTATCATCCAATCGCCCGCCCCCGATATTACTTCGTTTTTCCCTCTTTGTAATATTGGTATACATAAACTCATTAGTGTGTGTCCATATTATGGAAGGGATATTTTTACTTTTCCAGAGCTCCAGATTTTTTTATTCACTAGGCAAATACGGGCCACAATTTTAATGTTTCGTATTGCCAACCAACATTGTCCTCTATTAACAAAAACCTACATTTAGAAATCCGTAGGTACCTATGTCCAATGTTACGAGTAGGTACAGGTAGTGGTAATTTCCTCTTTGACTATTAGATACAGTCAGTCTCAAAAAGATGTGCATAAACAGCAAGAATTCATTTGACTGTCTGATATGAACAATCTTTGTAGTAATAAAAAATGTGGAAAGGGGGCAGTAAAAAGTAGATCATACCTAATATTGTATCAATATGTAGCCACAAAACATAATTATTACAAATTGGGTACTTATCTTACCCAATTTGTGACAATTATGATTCTGATTGTAAACAATCAAATTAATTTTGGTGATTGTAGCTATCCATTAAACGTAGGAAAAAGCAACAATAAAATACAAATACATTTCCATGTTTTGTAATATTTCTTTTGTTTTTATATCATTTTTGCCACAGATATCATTCACGCTCTTCACGCTGGGCGCGTACTTTGAATGCAAATGAGTTCTGTAATGGAATTTGATAAATTTTTCCTTTAAACAAAAAAGTACCTACCAAGTTCTCCTTCCTATAATATGATGAAAAAATAAGTTGTTAACGAGGCCGTCGATAATATTATGGTAATCACGGAGAATTTCAGAAACCAGAAGGCTTTCGTTTCCTTCGGGCCATTTAATTCATTTGGAAGGAAGATCGAGAAATAATACGAATATCTACTCACTTCAAAGCCTAAATTGGCTTTGAAGTGAGTGGCTATGTCGAATGTATTTAAAGCTTTTTGCCTCGCCAGAACCTCAATATTTCTCTTGATACTTCCCTACTTGAGTCACTTGAGTATCTAAGATAAGAATGTCATGTATCAAATCAAATCAAATCAAAAATCAAAAACGCAGGTTCATGGACATGTGTAACACTTTCGTCTTAGCCGATTGTGCATAGACTTGGTCTTTGAAGTAACATCTAGAATATTACGCAGTATATTACACGTTAAATTAACTAACCGTGTTCGAAAAACAATACTGCGCTCCAAAAAAAAGATAGCTGTCGTGGTTCAAAAGGCTGTCCAACTTAAAAGGGACTGTGCAAGACATATCTGCCACAAACTGTGGGCCTAATAAATAATAGTTTAAAAAAACTAAAAAACACGCTTCCATAGAAAACCAAAATAAAAAGTAGAAAATAATGGAAAAAAAGCGTGGGGTGCTTTTTAAGGTATTTTTTATTGATCAGGATTTTTTTCCATTATTTTCTACTTTTTAGTTTGGTTTTCTATGGAAGCGTGTTTTTTAGTTTTTTTAAACTACCTATAATTTATTTTCTATTTTTAGGGTGTTTCGAATTTTGAGACGTATTTCAGCGTAGTTTGTGACATATGTCAGCGTAGTTTTAGAAGACAATTTTTTGCTGTCTTGGTAACCCCGGCAAGGAGAATGGCACAAATTTATGAAATTATTGCATTGTCATCAGTCTTTGACAGGTGTGGAAAGTTTGAATGAAATCTGGTCGTATAAAGTGGGTCAAAATCGCGCTATAAGGAGTCGGTTATAAACAAACATACTAACATACAAACAAACAAACATACAAGTGAAGCTAGTATAAAGCGTGTAAAAAAGAAAATCGGTAGCTAATTCTGATCTTACCTAAAACGTTTCCCTGTGTAATGACTAAATCCTCAAACAAAATCCCAAACCCCAAGGACACACTAAAAACCTGTATGGTAACATACAAAACTATGTGTACTCATTCATCACAACACCAAAGTTGTATCGTTTTATCTACGTTGTTGGAGAGTTGTTCCCCTTAGCCATTATTCTGAAAACAATCATAACAAGACAAAACTACTGTGTTTTAGAGAACAGCAACTGTCAACTTAATTCGTACAAACGAGCGCGCTAAGCGAAATCTATTCGAGGTGCGTTTTGCCGCAACTTTTGTCTACCTCTGGCGAAGTGGCGACTGAAGAAGTTAAATTGTGCGGCTTCTAAGTATTCTTGAAAATGGTTAAGCTTACTAAGTAATAAGTAAGTAAGGCATGAGCACTGATCACCATGATTAAACATGGCGGATTGGCGATTTTATACTTGTTTTAATTATTACAAGACCATGGTTTCCCCGCGCAGTGTTTACTCAAAAAATTCAGTGATGTCCAAGATAAACTTAGAAAATACTTTTTTTTTTTAAATATCACATAATAGTACCTACTTGCCCGGATTTGGACCCTGTGGCCAACTAACAGTTTAGTTTATTAACAAATAGCTGGGATCAGAAATCCGTACCAATGTCGAGTGGTACATAGTGATTATTTCCTCTTTGAGTATTATGGTCAGTCTCAAAAAGGTGCACTTATGCATCTAGAATTTATGTGGTCGTCTTCTATCTACAGTCCTTGTAAGACCAAAATTGTAGAAAGGAAGACAGTTTTTAAGGAGATAATATTGTTTAAATATGTAGCCACAAAATATAATTATTACACACTGTGTACCAATTGAACTCAAATTGTAAACAATCTAATTAATTTTGGTGATTGTAGCTATCCATTAAACGTAGGAAAAAGCAACAATAAAAGACAAATACATTTCCATGTTTTGTAATATTTCTTTTGTTTTTATATCATTTTGCCACAGATATCATTCACGCTCTTCACCCTGGGCGCGTACTTTGAATGCAAATGAGTTCTGTAATGGAATTTGATAAATTTTTCCTTTAAACAAAAAAGTACCTACCAAGTTCTCCTTCCTATAATATGATGAAAAAATAAGTTGTTAACGAGGCCGTCGGTAATATTATGGTAATCACGGAGAATTTCAGAAACCAGAAGGCTTTCGTTTCCTTCGGGCCATTTAATTCATTTGGAAGGAAGATCGAGAAATAATACGAATATCTACTCACTTCAAAGCCAATTTATATGTCGAATGTATTTAAAGCTTTTTGCCTCGCCAGAACCTCAATATTTCTCTTGATACTTCCCTACTTGAGTCACTTGAGTATCTAAGATAAGAATGTCATGTATCAAATCAAATCAAATCAAAAATCAAAAATCAAAAACGCGGGTTCATGGACATGTGTAACACTTTCGTCTTAGCCGATTGTGCATAGACTTGGTCTTTGAAGTAACATCTAGAATATTACGCGTTAAATTAACTAATCGTGTTCGAAAAACAATACTGCGCTCCAAAAAAAAGATAGCTGTCGTGGTTCAAAAGGCTGTCCAACTTAAAAGGGACTGTGCAAGACATATCTGCCACAAACTGTGGACCTAATAAATAATAGTTAAAAAAAACTAAAAAACACGCTTCCATAGAAAACCAAACTAAAAAGTAGAAAATAATGGAAAAAAAGCGTGGGGTGCTTTTTAAGGTATTTTTTATTGATCAGGATTTTTTTCCATTATTTTCTACTTTTTAGTTTGGTTTTCTATGGAAGCGTGTTTTTTAGTTTTTTTAAACTACCTATAATTTATTTTCTATTTTTAGGGTGTTTCGAATTTTGAGACGTATTTCAGCGTAGTTTGTGACATATGTCAGCGTAGTTTTAGAAGACAATTTTTTGCTGTCCTGGTAACCCCGGCAAGGAGAATGGCACAAATTTATGAAATTATTGCATTGTCATCAGTCTTTAACAGGTGTGGAAACTTTGAATGAAATCTGGTCGTATAAAGTGGGTCAAAATCGCGCTATAAGGAGTCGGTTACAAACAAACATACTAACATACAAACAAACAAACATACAAGTGAAGCTAGTATAAAGCGTGTAAAAAAGAAAATCGGTAGCTAATTCTGATCTTACCTAAAACGTTTCCCTGTGTAATGACTAAATCCTCAAACAAAATCCCAAACCCCAAGGACACACTAAAAACCTGTATGGTAACATACAAAACTATGTGTACTCATTCATCACACCACCAAAGTTGTATCGTTTTATCTACGTTGTTGGAGAGTTGTTCCCCTTAGCCATTATTCTGAAAACAATCATAACAAGACAAAACTACTGTGTTTTAGAGAACAGCAACTGTCAACTTAATTCGTACAAACGAGCGCGCTAAGCGAAATCTATTCGAGGTGCGTTTTGCCGCAACTTTTGTCTACCTCTGGCGAAGTGGCGACTGAAGAAGTTAAATTGTGCGGCTTCTAAGTATTCTTGAAAATGGTTAAGCTTACTAAGTAATAAGTAAGTAAGGCATGAGCACTGATCACCATGATTAAACATGGCGGATTGGCGATTTTATACTTGTTTTAATTATTACAAGACCATGGTTTCCCCGCGCAGTGTTTACTCAAGAAATTCAGTGATGTCCAAGATAAACTTAGAAAATACATATTTTTTTAAATATCACATAATAGTACCTACTTGCCCGGATTTGGACCCTCAACCGTTTCAGTTCTTCGAATTTAGAAATAACTTAAGTCATGACGAGCACGTCAGAAGAATTGACTCGTGGGTAAATAAATCACAGCCGCAAGGTTCGGATGATGGTTAAGCTACGCTTGCCGAGGTCAGTCCGCTGATTGGTGACCAAGACCATCCATTTCACAATATATCGAAACCCCTCCGTGCATCGGAAAACACGTTAAGTCGTTGGTCCAATAGCCATTTGTAGATATTCGAAAGTCGTTATGGGTAGTTAGAAGCCCGAAAGTCTGACAACCAGTCTTACCAACGGGTATCGTATTACCCAGTGACTGGGCTGTGGATTTCAGATCGGAAACCGCTTTATGTAAAACTAGCTTTTGCCCGCGGCTTCGCCCGCGTGGATGTCGGAAATTAACGCAGGTATTTTTCTTAAATAAAAGATTTTTTCTAAAATAAAAGTAGCATAAGTTACTCCTTGTTACATCAGCTATCTGCCAGTGTAAGTCCTGTCAAAATCGGTCCAGCCATTTCAGAGATTAGCCGGAACAAACAGGCAGACAGACAGATAGACAAAAATTGTAAAAAATGTTGTTTTATTATATGTACCGTGTATACATCCATATACATTTAGTAAAAAATGGTTATTTGTATAGATGTATAGATAAGAGAGCAGTGGTGGCTAAGTGGTATCAGCCCCGACTTACGAATTGTAGGTCGTGGGTTCCAACCCAGACAGGTTCTTTACTTTGTGTAAATATTTTCATCAACACTGCTCTCAAAACGGTAAAGTATAGCATCGTGAGGAAACCTGCATGTCCTAGAACCAACAATTCGAAGACATGTGACATCTACCAACCCGCACTGGGCCCGCGTGGTAGATTACGGCCCACTCCCTCTCACCGACAGGAAGCCTGTGTCTCAGCAGTGGGAATTATATAGGCTAATTATGTAGAGGTAATAAATACTATCTGTGTGCCATTTTCGACCAAGATCCATTGAGCCGCTTTTGCATGATTGTGAAACAAACATCCAATCATACAAATGTTCACATTTATAATATTAGTAGTAAGTAGGTTTATAATTCATATTACTTCGGATTCATAGTTTATGAGAATATCATGTGTGTTTGATGAATAGTATTCAGAGTAAGAAGACTGTGAAATAGGGTTGGGTTGAATTGATATAAGTCATCCTGGTTTTTCTTAACGCTCGTATTCTACCTATACAGACACTCAATTATTTACCAGACACCAAATTAAACATAGTTATAAGAATAGTACTTTTGCCAGTGGCTTCGCCCGTATAGCTTTCGGAAAATATCACTCGGAAACCTACTACCGGGATAAAGTATCCTATGTATATGGTAACTATCCAGGATAACCAAAAATCCAAATCCATCCAAAATCTAAACATCTAAGCCATATTTCGCGGTCTCTTACTTGGAATAATACAATTGGGTTTATTTTGAGTATTTCGAACACACATGATATGTTCGCATTTACTATGAAGCCAAAGTAATATGAATTACACCGCTACCAACCGGGACGCGTATTTACAAAGGCTATACTATTTTAGTCACGAGTCAGACTCTAATCAGTGAGTTTTTGTTTATGCATATTACTCAACAATACCTAGTCTATCTCAGTAAAAAAATTGACTCAAATAGACTAGCTTTTTGTTTTAATATTTTCAAAGAAAATGCACGGACCATATCTAGTTCTATATAATACATATCACTCGAATAGCTAAGCTTTTGGCGAGATATTTTAAAATTTATACACGCAACAAGTGGGTAGGGTTCTTTACCTAATAAAAGTACTTCTCGTTTGTTAATTCGTTTTATTTTTGTTTATCAAATACATAATAGAGAAACGAGCAATTAAAATGATAACAGTGGCCATGTAACTATCAACCTATAATTGAAGCTCATCTATTTGATTAATATGTATTCAAAATTAATATGTATGTAACTGATTGCCACCTGCGCTAAGTTAGGTTGACGGAGCCCCGCTTCGCGGGGCTCCTATTTCTGGGTGATTTAAAAAAAAATAACCACGAAGGCTAAGGCGGGAGCTCCGCTCCGCTTCGCTCCCGCCTTAGCCTTCTAACCTAACCTATCCGAGTCGGGGTACTCTGAGTCGGGGTATTAACCATGGATGGGATTTCATCCACGCGTGACTGAAATGGTACTAGGTTTTGTCCGTGCATTTTCTTTGAAAATATCAAAACAAAAAGCTAGTCTATTTCAGTAAATTTTTTTACTGAGATAGACTAGGTATTGTCGAGTAATATTCAGAAACAAAAGCTCACTGATTAGAGTCTGACTCGTGACTAAAATAGTATATAGCCTTTGTAAATTCGCAACCGGGACGGCCGGACGCGCGAAGGCCCGCTAGCCGCTCTGCGGCGATTTTATTATAATCTCTGTATCTTCTAAAATATTAATTTTAATGATATGCTGTAAAGGGCAATTTTGATCTACATGAAATGCACAATTTATTTAAGGTACTTAATTGGATAAGGATTAATGCTGTATTGCTTATAATCGCATTCATAAATAAGCCATTATTTCTCGTAAAAAGTAAAGGATAAAAATGGTTATTATGGGTTATCCCTAAGAGTTAGACATATACCATCGCGGACTTTTTTGTAGAACTTTTTAAGGTGTACAATACTGTAGGACATTATTTTGAGCTATTTCGTAGGGTTCAGCCAGCGTTCGCAATGTAAGCGCAAAAAAATGTGTTTATTTATGACATCACATTAGAAACCTCTAAAATTATCAGCGTTTCTTTACTATATTATGCATGTTATACACATATAAACCTTCCTCTTGAATCACTTTATCTATTTAAAAAACCTGCATCAAAATCCGTTGCGTAGTTTTAAAGATATAAGCATACATAGGGACAGACAGACAGCGAAGTGACTTTATTTTATAATAATATATATATATATATATATATAATATAATATATAATATAATATAATATATAATATATATATATATATATATATATATGTAAAGATACTGATATTCTACTACAGACAGAGTACGGGAAAAGTGAGACAGATGATTGCCTGCCTCATCATCTGCTTAGCCTTTTTCCAACTATGTCGGGGTCGGCTTCCAGTCTAACCGGATGCAACTGAGTACCAGTATTTTACATGGAGCGACTACCTACCTGACCTCCACAACCCAGTTACTGGGTAATACGATACCCCTTGGTAAGACTTTTTGTCAGACTTTCGGGCTTCTACTCACCCTTAACGACTGTCTAAGGTATACGAAAGACAGACGGAACCAACGTTTTAACGTGCTTTCCGAGGCACGAAAGGGTCTTGGTATGTAACGCACCCCCAGTACGATAAAGGCGTAAGTAAGAATACGTCACTTTTTTTATTGCAGTTTCTTATAGCGCAGATAAAAATACACAATGCTCATTTTGTCCGTTAAGATTTGACGAAAAATTGAGCCATTATACCAAAAAAGACATTTAGATCAAATGCTAAATAGATCTACCAGACCAAACAGTTTTTTGCTCTCCTGTAAAGTTAGTTTATTCTTCTTACGCCTTTGTTGCACTGGGGGTGCGAGATAATCACCCATCCACGGACAAATCGCGACAAGCGTAGCTTAACCTGATCGCTCCGTGCGGCTGTTGTAACTTAGCCACGTGGTTTTAAGAAAAAAATAGCAATATTTTTATAAGGTTGTCTTTGATTACAAAAAAGACAGCGAGCATGTTTAACCGAGCCGGAGGGGTTTTTTTAATCATTATAAGTTTTCTTTCCAAATATAAAATACAATTACAGAAAACATAAAACGCCCTCAGGATAACGAGGAGCGACAATCTTCGCAGGGTCGCTGGTGCAGCACCTGGAGAAGAGGGCCCGGGGATCAAAGTAATAGGTGTGTAATTAAAGAGTCAAAAAATGGATTGCTACAGACAGATAATGATAAAGAGCAGAAATATCCTTTGCAGGTGTATATTACGAAAACATGTACGATGCACATTAAAAGATTTATAAATCAACTAGAAGTGATTCAATTCTCTACAATATTTGTTCCATAATACATGGTGGCGAAAACATCCTGTGAAAACTAAAACACCCCAAGACGTTGATATTATTCATCGGTTATTAAAAAAAAATATCACTGGCATACATTTTGACCTCTTACGTAGGTCTTTATTGCACTTTTCACTATTATGAAATAGCAAATTTTTCGACACCGACGAAATTTTTATTCTACACTGGGTGGACACAATCCTGTGCTAAATTCATGATTTCAGTTCGCACGTCAATGTCCTCTGCCACCCTATACCAAGATCAATATGTAGGCACAAAACTTACTACACATTGAGTACGTTATTAATTGTAGACAATCTTAAGAATTCCTATAGGAACATCTTTTTGAATCTAACTGTACCTAATACATACGTAACTACATAGGTAGGTCCAAACAGCCATTTAGCTGCTACCTAAAGTACCAATTTCAAAACATTACGGTAAACCTAAGTAGGCACTGCCTTGTAATTTACACCGGTAGTAACTTATAAACTAGAACACACTGAGGTGATTTCATTTAGGCCCGTTTTTGTTTACCTTTTGTCAGATAAAGTAGTTTATCTCTAATCTCTTCTCTAAGCAGTCTAAAGTCGCGGTTTTTGTCTGTTTGTTTCACCACTTACTTCTTCTAAGCAATAGATTTGATACGGTTCACTATGTTCGACGCCAGGCCAGGGCCTCACCATAGGATTTAATTATTATGTGGAAGCGCGATGGTGGGCCCTGGGTCAAGAGTGGTGGTAGCGAACTGTCCGCCGTGCGCGGAGCTGATTAATACAATATTCAAAAGACTCACCTGATAGTAGCAACCTGGTTCTGGAGCCTACCTGGATTTATGTATGTAAATGAGTGTATATTGTATTGTGTAGTGACGCTGTAAGTAGATATTCTCAGGATACAAGGATATAAGGCCGCTCCAAGACGATCTGCTACCGAGACATGCGGTCCCAATCACTGTCACTTAACCTCAAACTATTTCAAACAAAAGTTCAAACTAAAACCCGTTCTATTTCGTCAAAAGGGGTTATTTACAATCAAACAATTGGATCACGACAAATTGTCCTCAAAACGATCGGTTCGCAAGGGATTAATTTAACAAAAGGGGTCGGCACGCCAAATAGGACCCACCATTTTTTTCAAGACCAAAACCCAAGTAGCGTCAAAGTCAAACTGACAAGTGACAGATGTCACTCCGTTCGGTAAGCTCCGTTAGGCGCACAGATTAAACAAGTCAAACGGGACGGAACATCTACCACCCCCGGACGGGCCTTCCCGTCCGCTAATCAATTGGCAATCTTGACAAGGTTGCGTTTTATCAGTCCACTTGACGCGCTGCCGGAGGATGTGCAAATACTCCAAGCTCCAACGCTTCCAAAACTCTGAGCGAGCTGCTGCACCAACTGAAACCGCGATAGCCGATTTTGGCTCACATCGACAAAAGGGTACTCGGGCAGAGCGACAAGTGGCTGTCCAATCAAAAAATGGCCCGGGGTTAGGGCCTCCAAATCGGGCACAATGGACGCGAGTTCAATACAGCTTCAATGCGGCAAAATACCGTAGCTAACTCCTTAAAGGTGAGAACGGTGTCTCCCAAAAATCTGCGCCACAGTCCCCTTGCCGCTTTCACCGCGGCCTCAAAAATACCTCCCCAATGGGGGCAGGCTGGCGGGTCAAAACAATAACAAACAACAACAACAACCAAACAACAACAACAACAACCAACAACAACAACAATTTAACCAAATGGCCCTCCTTAGGCAACAAAAGGGGGTGACGGGCCCCATAAGGAAGGCTAGAGTGCCTCAACCGTCTCCCAACACGCAAAAGACCCGTATCGTCCAAAAAGGGGTTCAACTTACTAACGGCTCCCGACAATTTCCAAAACTCTCGCTGCAGAATGGCCAACAGCGCATTGCAACCGGGATGCGAGTTCTTAATGTGACGATCAGTCACCAACAATTCAACAACAACAAACAACAATTCAACAATTTGTCGAGGAGCTGTATCGACTCAACAAAAACAGGGTCCAACGGAGATTCCTTCGTCCCAACAGCGAGCACCTTGAGCCCGGGCAACTCGACATCAAGACTGGCGTTCGAGGCCAATCATCCTCGGGGTGAGTCAGCCAGTCTGGTCCCCAACATAGGGGGTGAGCAATCAAGCGGGGTGCCGTGCACCCACGTGAGGCCACGTCGCCTGGGTTCAGATCTCCAGGCACGTGCCTCCAAATCAAAGGCGTTTCAGAATTTTGTATCTGGGACACTCGGTTCGCAACAAAGACCTCCAAAGAGTGGACGGACGTCTTCAACCAACACAAAACAATTTGACTGTCCGTCCAGGCGTAAGAAACCCGAATGTCCACAGTTCCACCCAAAGTGTGAGCAACGTGGTTCAATAGACGCACAAGAAGCGCCGCCCCTGACAATTCTAATTTAGGGTTGGTCAGTGCCGTCCGGAGGAGGGCCACCTTGCTCTTGGCCAAGACCAGTGACAACTTCACCTGGCCTGTCACGCTGACGGTGCGCAGATAAACAACAGCTGCATAACCGTGCGAAGACGCATCACAAAACGCGAGAATAGCGCGGGGTAACACGACCTCGTTGACTGCGGGGAGTGCGGATACAAATTGGAGCCAATCTTCCAACAGGGTTTCCCGAAGTGGCTCGGCCCAACCAAGTTCCGCAGTCCAAAGGCGCTCAAGAAAACAATTTCGCCCAAAACTATACACAAACAAAACAACAAAACAATAGACAAAAGGCAACCCTGGGCTTCCGTGTCCAAAATGGCACGGACCACAACAGAGTCCCCCGTGGGCCCCCAGACCCTGACCGATGCCGTTGGCAACAAAACCGTATCGATCTGAAGGGTACCTTACCGGGGCAGGCGCCAAGTTCCTAACAATGCCTGGGTCGCGACCGATCGCCGCACCCAGGCCCAAGTCTTTCCCGACGAGGATGGAGGTCAAATTCCTCGTCCGCGCGGTGTCCCGAGCCACGCGCCATCGCTGGAAGGGCATATCCCACCGGATGCCTGAATGGCGGGGGGCGTGACTCAACCGGGGACGTTCCGCCAATGGAGGGGAGGGAAGGCGGTGCTGGTCTGGCCAGCGCTGCCTAGCAACAACTGCGTAATCGACTTTACGCGGGGAGACCAATAGGCAG
Source organism: Aporophyla lueneburgensis (assembly GCA_932294355.1). NCBI lineage: Eukaryota > Metazoa > Arthropoda > Insecta > Lepidoptera > Noctuidae > Aporophyla > Aporophyla lueneburgensis. The sequence continues at coordinate 12,215,106 of OW028738.1, read as the reverse complement.
TCGCGCGGCTCCCGATCAACTTGCGCGGGGGGTGGAGTGCGGCGCTCAAAATTGCGGGCCTCTCCCCGGTTCTGAACCGGCGAGCTAGAAGCCCGGTGACCAACTCCATGGTAACCCCCCGTGCGCGGACCTTCATCAGAGGCTGGTCTGCCAGCGTGGTTCGCGTTAGCGCACAAAATATCCAAATGGGACCCCCTACAAAATCTACAAGGGCGGGGATTGGGTTAGTCTCGATGGAAGTGAGCCCCCAAACATGAGAAGCACAGGCGGCGTGCATTGGCAATTTGGCGGCAGACACTCACGTGCAATTTCAAAAGGGCCGCGCAAGTTGCCATGCAATGCCCCGTGTCCCTACAAAACTCACAAACAGGACGACTCTGGGTGCCAGCAAAACGAGTGGCGGGGCGACTATCAACAGGCCCGCGAGCCCTAGTCCGTCCCTGGTCTCGTGGCCGGGAAGACGGTTGGCGTGACTCGGTGGCAACGCCAGAGTTATCCACAAACCGACACTCATCCTCCGAAAATTGGACGAGGTCACCAAATGGGGGAGATGTGTGACACTATTCCCACCATACTTTTGCTCGAAACGAGCCCTCAAATTGGCAGGAAGCCGTTGCAGCACAACATGCACCAAAAGGTAAGACCAATGGTCCACCGGCAACTCCAATCGCTTTAAAGCGTTGGTCGCTGCCACCAACGGGTTCAACAGGTCAGTACGCAATGCTGACAATCCAGTAATGAACGGTAACCCCAAAATCAATTCAATATGAACGTCAGCCAAACAACGTTTATTTTGGTACCGCCGGGTGAGTAGTTCCAAAGCGGTAGGTTAGTCTGAGTCAGTCAACGACAGATGCTGTACCAAGGCTCGGGCCTCACCTTCCAGGACAGACAACAAATAAGCCAACTCTTGGGCGGGTCTGAGGTCCGAGCGTGCATCAACCAAACTTTCAAAAAGGTGTTGGAAACCCAACCAATGGTCCAAGCGACCGTCAAAGTGTGGCAGTTCCAAAGTAGGCAGTCTACTCAATAGTCCGGGACCTGAAACAACCGAGGTCTCCGGTTTGACCTGGACAGGTGTCCGGCTCTCCAATATTTCCCGAGCACGTTGACCAATGACATCCCCCAGGTCCAAGATCTGGTCGTATTCAGCAAGGACCTTATCACGTGCTGCCTGGTCCAGTACTTCCAGATCCACTTCACAAATGAACTCGTTGTAGCGGGTGAGCAGAGCATCAACGTTGCCGAGTCTCACGTTCAACTGCTCGAACCGAGCAGAGCAAGCGTGACCCCTTCAAGATCCGGGCGCTCAGCGGTCGCTGCAGCTGAAGTGAACCACCGTAGCTGTGTGGTCAATCCACTGATTGCCTCTCTCACCGCTTTGTATGCCATTGCACAAACAAAACAATTCAAAAAAATAATTAAATAACAAAGTTCAAACAATATAACAAGGAAAACCAAAGCAAACAATTAAACCGCTAAACTGCCAGTTAACAAATCAAGAAATAACAAAATATTGGTTTCAATTCAATAACAATAAACTTTTATTCCAATTCAAAACCAATGTCAACGTTCAAAAATTCAATTTCAAATTCAATTTAAAAAAAAAATGCCAATTTCAAATGTTAATTTCACAAACCACTATGTCAATGGTACAGACGCCAACACATCAAGCTACTGCAATCTGTCAGATTTCTTTGATAGATTTTCGACTTTATTTCTAGGGCATTAGATTCAAGGTTCATTGGGAAAAATTGACAGTTTCGGGTAGCTTGACCTGGTGGCGTCTGTACAACAATAATAGACCTTTATTCCAATTTAAAATAATGTTAATGTTCAAAATGTTAATTTCAAATGTCAACTTTCAAAAACAACCATGTCAATGGTACAAAACTCAATTTTAATGTCTTCCAGACATTCAATACAACAGAGGTCAGACACAAAAACAAGGGGTTGTAACATAGCCCAATCCAATTAACTCTATTAGCATATGCAACCCGGCTGACCCCGGCAACATCAGTTACTCGTCTCAACAAATTTAAACAAATTATTTCAAATAAACAAACAATCATAGTTAACAAATATTTACAGCGAATTACTACTTCCCTTTAGAGACTGCCAAGCAATTAGCTTACTGTAAATTACCAATTTTGTGGTTGTATATCTTACAACCACGCTCTGCTACCAAGAATGTTCGACGCCAGGCCAGGGCCTCATCATAGGATTTAATTATTATGTGGAAGCGCGATGGTGGGCCCTGGGTCAAGAGTGACGGTAGCGAACTGTCCGCCGTGCGCGGAGCTGATTAATACAATATTCAAAAGACTCACCGGATAGTAGCAACCTGGTTCTGGAGCCTACCTGGATTTATGTATGTAAATGAGTGTATATTGTATTGTGTAGTGACGCTGTAAGTAGGTATTCTCAGGATACAAGGATATAAGGCCGCTCCAAGACGATCTGCTACCGAGACATGCGGTCCCTGTCACTTAACCTCAAACTATTTCAAACAAAAGTTCAAACTAAAACCCGTTCTATTTCGTCAAAAGGGGTTATTTACAATCAAACAATTGGATCACGACAAATTGTCCTCAAAACGATCGGTTCACAAGGGATTAATTTAACAAAAGGGGTCGGCACGCCAAATAGGACCCACCATTTTTTCAAGACCAAAACCCAAGTAGCGTCAAAGTCAAACTGACAAATGACAGATGTCACTCCGTTCGGTACGCTCCGTTAGGCGCAGATTAAACAAGTCAAACGGGACGGAACACACTATTATTTAGAGAATTTTCTTCCGGAAGGTTTATATGTGAAATACATGCATAGTTTAGTAAAGAAACCCCGAGAATGTCAAATATCTATAAAGATATCGAAAATAACATTTTTGGGCGCTTGCGTTGCTAACGCTGGCTAATCCTTACGAGGTAGATCAAAATAATATACTACGGAATTGTATTTCTTTAAATAATCTACAGATAAATCTACCATGGTCTATCCGCCACAGTATCCATTTTTATATTTTAAATATTACAAAAAAACAATGAGTTATTTGCGAAGCCGTTTTAAACAACACTGTATTAATCCTTGTCCAATCAAACAGACTAAATGAGTAGTGTATTTAATGTAGATCAAAATTGCCCTTTGCAGTATATCATTCAAATGAATATCTTAGAATATATCACAGATGTAAAATTATTAATCGCTTACAGTGAAACGGGCGGTCGGCCGGCATGCCCCGTTGTCGTCCACGCCATGAGGAGACATTTTATAGTTATACCACCTTTCACATACACGGTATACCGATGCGAGGCCGGGGCGGGTTGCTAGTATAACCTAATTAACTTTGTTGACCTTGCTTGCTTTTTACGACTTTAATAATGTGATTAACGAAAAAATATGACCGTGAAACGTTGTAATGTAAATTGTAAAGCCTAATAAGTACAAGCCTACGTAGGTTGGTAGGCTTTTTTAAGGCAGCATTTGTTTCGAAAAATCCTACTAATATCCTATCTTACTAATACTGAACTATTGTGAAACTGTTGTGTTACTGCTGTGCAATTAAAAAGTTGAAGAAAGTTATTAATAATTTCTTCATAGTTGTAAGATAGTTTTTAATAAATAAATAAATAACTTGGACAGAGTTTCTCCATATCGATGATACAGCAGGTATAGATAAAATACATCACATTCTTGAGATAAAATGAACTTAAACGATTCGTATCTACATAATTGACATGCTCCTATAAATAGATGTATTCTATCAAAAAAGATAAGGTAAAATTCAATTGAGTGATACTGTAGGAACCTTACCTTTAGGTGTCGTATCGAATCATCATCACTTCAGCCAAAAGACAGCCATAGGCGTCCCCTAATTAGGAGGGGTTTGCCATAATCGCCATGCTTGACAGGCGGGTTGGCGATCGCAGTATGATGGTCAAATGCATAGAGAACGCTGCTGCCCATTCTCTAGTAAGTCGCGTAGTCGCCTCGTACCACACGCACGGAAAGAAATGGGATGGAATTGTTTACGTCCGGACCACACGGAACACGTATCGAATCTATACGGAAGAAAAATAAATACCTACCTAATTCCCTGGTACTATTAATCTACTATCGAATGGCGTGTTAATGTTTTTTTTATTTTAATATTACAAAAATGCGGAAGGTAATGTTTTTATCAGCCTCAGCTCCTTTGTGGCACTCTAGAGAACAAACGCGTGGGCCGATTTTGATGAGTCTTGCGTAAATGATTTTTCTTTATCTTGTGGGCGTCACCAAAGACATGACAGTAATCAGAATTCAGTATGGCGGCAACCAGACGCCATAATCGAACGCACTATGGGCATTTATTGTTAAATTTAAGAAGAAGCCTCCGACTGCATCAGATTTTATAAAATTTGCACAGTGAAAAATCAAGCCATACATTAAATTTCCAGTATAAGCTGACTTCTCATTGTACGAAAAGCATCATACAATGCGAAGTCAGCTAAAACTGGAAAGGTATAGCTTGATATATCGCCGTGTGTACCTATTAAGTTTAATACTCAACAACCTATCAGCCTGGCCTCTTCCCAAGTATATAGGGGTCGGCTTCCAGCCTAACCTGGTGCAGCTATATACCAGTATTTTAGATGGAGAGACTGCCTATCTGACCTCCATACCAGTTACCCCTTGTTAAGACTGGTTGTCACGACTGTCAATGATCCAAGAACAAAAATCGGGACCAACGGATTCAAGTGCTTTCTGATAAACGGAGGGGTCTGGGTAGGTAAAGATGGTCACCCACCCATCCACGTATTAACCGCGAAAATCGTAGCTTAACCTGATAAGTAAAAACAATTATTGGAAAGGTCAACTTCAAAAGTTACATAAATCCTACGTCACTTTTTGCCAAATAAACTTGGACTGCATTTAAAATGGGAAAAATACAGAATCAGAGGTGACTTTCACCATTACACGCTGAAATCTTGTAGGTATCTGAAAAGCTGAAATCTCAAGTACTCGTATAACGAACCATCATTAATCAACCAGTCACGAAATTAACAACTCATGACAGATAATAAATATCTACCTGTCATTACTCATAGCAGTCTTGTAAATGATAAATCTTTGAAGCAATCATTCAATAGATATTATACATTACTAGCTTTTGCCCGCGGCTTCGCTCGCGTTAAATTCGGGGTAATACGGTTTCCCTTTTCTGATTGAGAACACAGAAGAGAACTTGGAACAGAATATTATTTTAATACGCTACTGTAGACGATATTATATGTCTTTCCATTTGGGGATAGAATGTAAAGATTCTGGGCATTGGACACACGCGAACATGCTACATACAATTGTCCATAGGAACGCATGGCTTTTCTAAGTTCACCCCAGCCACCTAAAAAAGAAAAAAAACCTAGCCTATGACACTCTCCATCCCTTCAACTATCTCCACTTAAAAAATCACGTCAATTGGTCGCTCCGTTTTGCCGTGAAAGACGGAGAAACAGACACACACACTTTCCCATTTATAATATTAGTATGGATAGGATGGATATTAGGGGGCTGTGGGCTAAGTAATAGCAACCCGCAGTATCAGTGGCGAAGGCACCATATAACACGATTCTTACCGGCTTGCCTTCGGGGATTCGCATTGGTAACTCTATCACTATTAAAAATACAATAGTATGTAAATAGTGGCTACTATTGTCAATAAATATAGTTACACTGCGGGTATTTAATTCACCATAACATTCAAACAACAAAAAAGGTCATTTATACCTTTGTATTACAACAAAAGAGAAATGTTCTAAATTAACCCGGCGCCAAAACGTCATGATCGGGAACTAAAAATTCATACAACAGCGATCCCGTAATGATGTCACTTTAGGTCACGTGGCACCGCTTGATATGTACGAGAGCAAGCCGCTGTACAACGGGTTATGACAGAGACAGGTATAGAAAAATGCGTCAGCGAGAACGAGATAGAGGAATATTGCATATTTTATTCGTTTTCATCTGTTCAATTTAATTGTATTTAATTCATTACATTCCTATATTAATTTTAGAATGATAGTAAGTATTCTTTATTGATGAGTCAGTAAGTTAAGGCCGACTTCGCTTCGGCTTCTCTTTTAGAAAAATTTACGCCTCGCCGCTGCGCAGTATATCGATCGATCAGTCTTGCCGCGTTTGGTCCGTGAATGGGTGATCTTCTTCATATACTCATCCTGGATCTTTGATAGTCGTTACGGATCGACAAAAACCTGAAACTTACAACCAGCCTCACCAAGGGACATCGTATTAACCCACTAACTGGGATATGGAGGTCAGTCCCTCTCTGTAAAGCACTGGTTCTCAGCTGCAACCAGTTAGACTGGAAGCCGACCTTAAAATAAGTCAGGAAAATACTAGGCAGATTTGATTAGAAGCCTTTTGAGCCCACAGGGATTTTGAGCTAACTAAAAAATGCTCTGCGAAAGTAACGAATTTTCAATTTTGACACTTTTTTTTTTAGATGAAAAACTTACTCGGGTATATCTATTTGTATACGAAATGAGGCAAATGCAGAAACCTTTTATTGTAATAGATACAAAGATAGGCACCTATATTAGGTATTACATACCTTAGACAAATGATTTTATTTCTGTAAATACGTTTGTACTCACAATAGTACATTATGGTACAAGTGTGTAATGTTGGTGATTACCGCTGAGGCGCCATTGAGACCCGAGCCGTCAGGTGAGGGTCTTAAGAGAGCCGAGGACGGTAATCATCAATACACACGTGTATCATACGACGTTTTTCAACACACTTGCGAGGAAAAAACAAATATGTATTGCATAAATCGTTTTACCACACAGCAACAAATCTGCCGTCATAACTAAGAATGCAGTAATCGCAAAATGGCGGTTACGAGATAAACGCAAAAAACATATTTCATATCATCTGAGCAAGATGTTCGTATTTTATTGGTCATATAATATATCTGAAAATTCGGAAAAAAATCAAGCTTTTACAAGATAAATTTCCTTTATTTAATTTAGTAATATAAGCAATTATAATACGTATTACTGCGTTTCGGTTTAGTATCTGGTCATTTCCGAGTCATAGGATACTAAAACTAAATACAGCACTTGCGCGTATTACTGCATTATGTCTTAGCACAAGTCGATTACTGCATTATTTTTTAGTATTTATTGCCATTATTATATGCGCGGAACTAAGTTGAAGTGTAGGTACTGTGTCTTCTCAAGGATTTATATAGGTGCATTTTAAGGTTACGGTTTTTTAGTCTCTTAGCTACGACTTAAGTTTTTACACCGTGGAATGTAAATAAAGTATTGAGTATAAAATTTGATCTTCAAAAGGCAAACGTAATTTCAATTGCGTGCTCAATTCAATTAAAAAAGATTGGTACTTTCTGAAAAAATCAGCAATTTGTTCTTTCATGTTTATGTTTCTCCTATGTTTAATTAATTCTTGACCCACTTGAATCCGTAAGTACATATTATTCAATGGCAAATAATTCACACTAGATTTTGGGTCTAATGTAAATACGTTGTGCGTGCTTTTTATATAATTAGTTTTCATATAGCAACCCAAAATCAACAAGTACAGACGCCAACACATCAAGCTACTACAATCTGTCAGATTTCTTTGATAGATTTTCGACTTTATTTCTAGAGCATTAGGTTCAAGGTTCATTGGGAAAAATTGACAGTTTCGGGTAGCTTGACCTGGTGGCGTCTGTACATACTAGAAGCATCATCATATAATTTCTCTGACGAATATATAGTTATCTGTGATATAATCTTTCAATGCACGGGTAGTCGCTTTGAAAAATTATATTAAATTTGTTTACAATCGGCATAATGTAGTCTAAAAAGTAAAAGTATAATTTGTTTATATCATTATTAAAAGAATGATACAAAAATTCTGATGACATAATGCGATCACTCAAATATTGGTCTTGAAAAAAAAAACTGCAGTGCCCTCCATTGCTCAATTATTCTATTAACACAAGCATGAAGCGATAGCCATATCATAATGACGCAGTAGTCTATGTTTTTCAGTGTCAGTGAAATTTTAGAACTCAACAAATTCTCTTTGACGCTTGCTGCTTTGAGAAAAATATCCATATACTTCTTTTACTATCTGTTCTAAATTTCTAGGTAGTATTTTGCAAGCATGACTAACACTTAATGCTAAGGAATGACAAACACATTGGGTTTACTTCTTTAATTTTTGTAACAATGCCAGAGTGTTGACCAAACATCACATTCGTAGTATCAGCAGCAAACCCCATCACGTCTTTTATATCTAAACCTAACTCGGATAACTTTGATGACAAAGCATCAAATAAATGATCTGCAGTCTCACCACTTAAATCAACTAAATCAAGGAATTTGGTTTGTACTTTACATTTGGTTTCAGAGAAGTATTTGATTACTATCGCCAACACTTTGATTGTGGTGACATCTGTACTTTCATCGATTATAATTGAATATACTGGTTTATCTGACGGAGATACAGTGCGAAGTATATCTTCAATCATAACTTTTTCAAATTTGGGTCCTAAAATGTTAAATGTTAAAGGCTGCTGCTTTGGTTCTCTTGCAGGAAAATTCTTTTGCAATTTCGGAGTCAGGAAAACATTTTACTAGAACATCACTAAGATGGTCAATAGCTCTAAAAGAGATTTTGTGTTCTGAAAGAAAACCGCATAAACGCAGCTCTGCTTTCTTGACTTCGTCTTTCAGTGGTGCCTTTTTGAAAAATGTGTCAACCTGTAAACAAGTAAAAACATAAATTATACATTATGATCATAGACTAAATAAAGTGCCTCCGAACTTCTCGACTTTAGGTATAGTAATTCTAATTTTACTAAAAACTAAAAACAAGTTAAGCTTACCTTTGACTGTCCTTTATATTTGTTCAAATTCGATTTATGCTTTTCAGTATTTGCATGTTGTTTTATAGATGCTAATGTACTTTGGAGTTTCGCACTGCATGCTTTACAAAACGCAGCGTACTCGTCATCTTTACAACGTGAAAGCCACGAAGAAAACTCCGAAATTTGTTCCCATTTAGCCAAATAACTTTGCTGAAAACTAGACATGTTTTCTGGATTCTGAATTGCGTATCAGATAACAGCGTAATAGCATGGAGTAAAATGACAACAATAAATCGCGCGCTCTGTTTATATTACGACGAACACATACAATATAAACTTAGGGAAAATCCCGAATTGTTGAAACTTTCAATAATTTGGGAATTTCCCTAAGTTTCAATTTGAAAGTTCGAAACCAAATATTCAAATATTAAGCCAAGTGCAGAACAGAAAATCATTTTGTGACTAGATGATTCGATACTATATGTAATTCTAGGGGGCCCACCTGTCATGTCCTATCTGTAACTTACTGATCTTTGCTCCAAAATGAAATATAGACTAAATCCGGAAATTCCCCTGAACACCAATGTACGTAGTTTTTTTTTTAATAATTTTATGACATGGCTATGTTATTGCCATAACTTTTTTCCAAAATATACCCAAAAATACTGGCTTCCGCCAATATACCTTTAAAAATACTGACTCTTGGAAAACTTACTAAAATATACTCAAAAAGTATTAAAATACTGAATATGGTCACACTGTTACTAAGACTAAACGCGGCAATGGATCACACTGCTACGACTTCGCAAGCCTTTACTACACTTAAATACAGTAATGTGGAGTACTGCGTTTTAATTTAGCAATTTGTTTACTGAATTTAAAACAAAATAATAAAGTAGTGGATATTACTGCATTCTGTTTTAGGGTATTCTTGCAAGTACTGCATTCTTTCTTAGGCCATGTTTAATACTGCGTTTTTTCTTATCATTGAAGCAGTTTTTATGCAAGTACGGCGAAAATCATTACATAAAAAACATACTTCGAGTGAATTTTTTTATGAAAATATATTTTTTTCATGTACACGAACCTCTTGGGATGCCATTTCTGGAAAAAAGTGAAAATCTCAAAAATGTCGATTACTGCATTCTTTGTTACCAGGGCAGAAATGCGATACAAACAAAATATGAAAATTAGGGGAAAACTGGGAAATGGCGCGCAATTTTTTTTTTTTGCACGCGCCAAATGTAAGTTGATTGATTACAGCCATACAGCCTACTTCAAAATGATAATTTTTGTGATAAAATGCAAATATTTTATAAGAAATTATTGTGAATTATAAATAATTTGATAATAATAAATGTTTTTTCGTCTTAATTAGGGACACATTTATTTATTTCAAAAATGTAAATAGATTTTCGGTGGCATAAAACCTCTTTGTTGTTACAAAAAAAAAAAAAAAACTGTATTACCCGGTTAAATTGAAAATGCTCTGTTTACTCGCATATAATTTACAGTTAGGTACTAACTTAACTTTGTAGGGATCATTCTATTATGCACTAGTGTGTAATATTATTATGCACGTGTATGTTATAGTTCGGTTTATGGCCCTAAGAACGATATAATAAGGCTCACTTTACGAGCAAGTGTGTTGAAAACACTTTTATACGTCAATCTTACTTTGAAGTCTAACTGAGGTCGGCGTTTCTTCGATTCGGATGACTTCTCTGAGAAGAGAGGTCGGAACAACTCAGTGGTCAGTCGCTTTTAAAGTCAAAACATCATCATAATTTCAGCCGTAAGACGTCCACTGTTGGACTTTGGCCTCCCCCAATTTGGGGGGCTGTGCCATAATCGCCACGCTTGGCAGGCGGGTTGGCGATCGCAGTATGGTGGTAAAATGCATAGAGAACGCTGCTGCCCATTCTCTAGTAAGTCCCTTAGTCGCCTTTTACGACACCCACGGGAAGAAATGGGGTGGTGTTATTCTTTACGTCCGGCACCACACGGTCGAGCCAAGTCAAAACATATCGTTGGGCAAATTATGGGACCAGGTAGATTTGTGACTGAAATGATCTTTGAGAAAAGAACCACACAGATTTGAATAGAATGTCCGGTCTGTCAACTCAGAACTCAAATTATAAAATCTAAGATGGAACAGTTTCAATTTAAATTTGGTACAAGACTGTAGGAAGTATGCTTCACTACTCGCTATCTTTATAAGTGGCTATCTTAAGGGCCTTATCACACGACTTCAAAGCGGAGCGATTGCGCACCGAATACGTCGCGGACACGCATCGAATACGCAACGCATGCGCCGCGTGTACGTCGCGGACGCGCAACGATATCGCCGCGGATAGAACCGTTACTAATGCCCGGTTTCTGAAGTTTCAAGATAAACTCTCAACAACTATTCATTCAATAAAGTTATGCATAAGATAAACGTCGGCTAACTGTCACTGCGTTTCTGAATACAAAACAAACCATTCAATAACTATGAAACTGTCAACTAGTTTTTTAGATGCCGCTAGATGGGTCTGTTTATGAGATTGCATCTAAAATAGTTTTTTTTTATTGAAATGGTCTTTAAAACTAGTTTAATAAACAATGTATTTTTTTTTCAAGTGTAAATAACTGGCTTAATATTATTTTAGTTAAAATATGTAAAGTCGTTATTTTATATTTATGGGTAAAACCTTTTTTTCTATTGTCAGTACTCAGTTCATTGTTTATGATTCTTGATATTAATATTTTACTTCGCTGTCGGTTACATGTCTTTCGAATCGTTTGCGCTTAATCCATTCTTTTTATATAATAATAACATAGTGGAATCTGGAAAACGTAGTAAACATTTTACTGAAAGAGACAAGATGCTTCTTATCGAAGTGCATATTTAACTTGAAATATAAATGTAGAGCCAAGTTCATATGTTTATTTTTATTTGTGTCCCCATTAAACGTACATAATTGTACAATATGACAATTTTTCAGTTTGAAATATTTATAAAACCGAAAGTTAGCAACCTAACCGACAACAATAACCGACGGGCATGATTTCCTTCAGAGGATAGGGGTTGATCAACAGAGTCTATTACGATTTCTTGTTCAGAAGCAGAATCAAGTGTTAGTTATCAGTGAATCATTTTGCTTTAGAGTTATAGATACCTATAATGTAACACTACTGTTGCAACAATTACAGCTAATGTGTGATCTAATTTTTACCGTAATTTTAGAGAGGCATTGAAATCTTGTTTTCCACACACCAAATGTTCTTTCAACTGTGTTTCTGGTCTTTATTTGTGCTTCATTGTAACGTTTTACCGCATTTGTAGCTGGATTTAAGAATAGTGTCATCATGAACTTTCTACAAGGATAAGCACTGTCTCCCATGAAGTGATCATCTATCTCATTATTATCGCGTCGCGCTCGTAGGAATCACTTATGATACACGGTACTGTCATGCAACGAGCATCTATATCACGAATGTATAACTTTGCATCACATACAACTTGTACATTAATAGAAAAGAAACTGTTGGGGTTTATATCCAGAATTATTTTGAATAAAAAACTTCCGATGATTTAATAGTTGTATTCCGTGCAAAGACAAGATGAAGAAGAAAAAAATAACATAAAGTGTACAACGTGGTAGGTACTTATAAAATAAATTCTTAAAAACTAAATGTTCATGCAATGAGCCGTATTTGTGCATTATTGCTAAACAAACTTGATTAGGCGTTTGATTAAAAGCGAGTTGATATAGTTTGAAATGAAACGTCAAATAAAATTATGGAACCGATAAACGCCACACATTGGTCAGATAAAATAAAAAGTTTAAACGGAGTTTATCTTACATTGCAGTGTTCGGAAACGCAAATTGTCAAGTTATCGAACCAATAGCACTAATGAACAGATAAACTACCGATAAGAGTACCTCAGAAACCGGGCATAAGTGCACGTCATAAACTCGCCGCGAAAAGGTGTCGAAAACGTTGCGTAATCGCCACGCGCCGCTCTGAAGACGCTCGTAAACCGCTAGAGTGATAAGGCCCTTTCCAATGGCATATACTACCACCATCACACATCCATCGCATATATTGGTCCTAGAATTCACAATCTAGAATTAAGTTAAACGCGTTTTACATATCTCGGTAAACATTAGTAACTAGGTAGTTAATCATCTATTTTTATACTGTTGGTAAAGAACTAAAGCTAATGAGTCTTTCTGGTTGTTTGAACGCGCTAATCTCTGGAACTACCGGTCAGAATTAAAAAAAATATTTACATTTGAGAGAAAATATCTTAAGGAAGGCTATAGGCTATTTAATATCGCGCTTTCACCCATACGAGCCGAGAAAAACTAAAAAGGGCAGAAAGAACGTCAAGCGAAAACGAAGTGATAGGGGCAGGTGATAGGGTGACTACGCTAGTTCGCCGACCACCGCTGGTTCTCGACCATTAAGGGGCCGGCGACGGTCAATCTGTCCATACAAACGTAATACCAAAATCATTTGCAATTGGAGCATATTTCCACCATTTTAAGATGATATTCGGCTTTAGACAGTATTTATCTAGGTTATGGTGACGTTTTTTTTAAAAAAAAACTGAGCTAAAACGAAGTTTGAGCGAATTGCATTTCGCACATTTTTACAACATAAATGACATGTTTTCTTTTTGTTTTTTCTGCATTAAAAACAACAATATCTGTAATAATGTTTTATCCATAACACAGCTTATATTATCAAGATACTAAAACACGAAAACCAATTTAAAAATCATTAAGTTTTCATTCATCATTTTTGGTATTACGGAACACAGCCAAATTATCATACATTTTCAATAGCTAATAGTGCTATCGCGTCTCACAAAAATGTCAATGTGTGCACGGTTGCGTACGGCTCGCGGTGGGTGTGTTGTGTATCGCTCGGACATAGATTCACACTAACGCAACATGCATTTTGGGTAGCGGGAAGTTCACTCGGGGTGTTTGTTGTCAGTGCGAGACGATTGCCTTACGGTGCGGAGCATACTTTTATTTGTTTTTCAATTGTATTGTGATATTTCTGACAATATTATTGACCTATGCTATGAACTTGGATTTTGATTTTTCTTGTGACTTGGTATCGAGTACTCTACATTCTGACGAACTTTGCTTTGTTTACGGACCTGGATTTATTGTTTACGATTCGGTTTGGCTGCCAACATGGACTCCGAACGTTGGGATGTGTCTCACAGATATTATAAGTTACCTGCCTAATATTTTCTTGGCTACTAATTCATCATCATTCATTCATCATCATTCATTCATCATCATCATTTCAACCGTAAGACGTCCACTGCTGGACTTAGGCCTCTCCCAATTTGGGGGGCTTTGCCATAATCGCCACGATTGGCAGGCGGGTTGGCGATCGCAGTATGGTGGTAAAATGCATCGAGAACGCTGCTGCCCATTCCCTAGTAAGTCCCTTAGTCGCCTTTTACGACACCCACGGGAAGAAACGGGGTGGTGTTATTCTTTACGTCCGGCACCACAAGGTACAAATACTTACACTATTTTAACCTCGGCCCAATAAAATAAAGATTTTTTTGTGGTCCGAGTTAGTAGTAAGTATACCTAACTAAGTATATCTAATATATAAAATTCTCGTTACAGTTTTCGTTGCCATACTCCTCCGAAACGGCTTGACCGATTTTGATGAAATTTTTTGTGCTTATCCGGTACCTATCTATGAGAATCGGCCAACATCTATTTTTCATCCCCCTAAATGTTAGGGGTAGTCCACCCCTAAATTTTTATTTTTATTTTTTAGACAAAATTTTTAATTTCTATTTTTTTATGATACAACATACAAAAATACATACATCTTTAAATTTTCACTTTTTTTCACCCGGCAAAACAACGTTTGCTGGGTCAGCTAGTCTATTTAAATAAAAATCTATGCCACTTTTCGTTGTAACTGAACCTCCTAAACGGCTGGACCGATTTGAATGAACTTTTTTGTATGTGTTTGGGTGGCACCCTGGATGGTTTAGATTAACTATTGGACCCGGTAGGTGGTGCTGCTATCGAGTTCTAGGAAACAGGACAACGTCTGTACGGTCAGCTAGTTTTGTATAAGTGTATTTACCTACCTATCTAGGTAGATATGTAGGGACGGAACAAACAAAGCTTTATAGGTAGGTACCTATCAACTTTTATTTCTTCCCTTTCTTTTCTCATGTCACCGACCGGGCGTAGGTAATTATCTCAAGGACTGTCCTCAGACTTAGTTTGCTTTTCCACCAGAGATGTGCTATGCTACGTTGCCATGGATGCGTTTGATATTCACCAATCATATTCATTGGCCCCCATAAGTAGTACTGGTGGAGACGGGTTCAACTAAGCTCTGTTTTTACATGGAAGGGTGCGTGTTATGGATGGAAGCTATGGATGCGCGAGTGGTGTAGTTATGTGCAGAGTTCATACAGTAGGAGCGCGTTTGTCACCGAAAGTAAACATGCCGCCATCGCAGTGTCTCCATATGTAAATCGAGAGTTACAGTGTTGCAAGGGTGAAAATACCGTGTTTCTAGACAAAATTACGGTGAACCTGCTAAAATTGTACCGCGTAAATTACCGTGTAATTTTTCAAAGAAAAAAACAACATTGTGAACCAAATCAAGTCTTGAATATATTTGCTTTTTTAATTATTAACCATAATCACATTAGCCGTATGCCAGATGACCGCTGGGCAAAGGTTTGCATACAATGGGTGCCTGAAGATGGACGACGCCACCGCGGTCGGCCCAGAAAGCGGTGGCGAGACGACCTAGATGCGTACCGCGACGACTGGTTTGAGGTGGCGCGGGACAAGAGTTCCTGAGAAATTGGGGGAGGCCTTTGCCCAGCAGTGGCTAAACAAAAAAAAAAAATTAACTAAGAAGATAAAAACTTGAAATTGAAACTGTTTACTACGTATTTGTAACGCGTCGTAATCGTAACTCGAATAAAAGACAACGTAGTAAATTTTACGTCATTCACCCATCATAAGGACGAGAATAGATTGCGTGGAGATAAAAGACACTCTCAATATCTACAACTTCTAGATATTGAGGGATTTCCCTAAAATTCTCGGCAATGAAGGAGCAGTGCTGCCATTAAAAAAATTGTTAAGTTGACTGACTGAGATTCGTTTTACGCAGTACATGATGAAATATTTACAACAACGTAATTTATACTGGCAGTACAGTGAATTACGGTGATATATGACACGGTAATACATTATTACCTTGACGGTAGAATAATACCAGATTACGGTGCATCTACGGTAATTACCGTGTACATGGAGACATTGCGCCATCGTGAAGGCACAAAGTTATTTTATACCTCGCCATGCCCCTACTAGCGAAGCATCGCATACCTATACAGAGAGTCAGCTGTACATCGACGCGGAAACTGTTACCAATTACCATAGATCACTTCAAGATTCTAAATCCATCTGTGATCCGGTTATTAAAAAAAATGAGCAACCCATATAGTGGTCGAATATGATGTGTAAGATCTGACCTCTTCCTTGGTAAGGGACCGTTCAAGTATTACGTAAGCACATTTATTACAATTTTTATAAATAAGGTTTACAGTTTTCGTGATCACTAAACACATGACATGGGCTATTTAGTAAATCTTGTTTTAAACTATTAATTTTTTGGGTCGTGGTCATATTTGGAAGTTTCGTCGTATAATCGACGGCCCCTTTTATAGCTTTTCTCAAAATATTCATATCCAGGGTTTTTCTTAGTTTTATTGGGACCAAACCCAATTTATTTTCTGTCTTTTTAACGAGATTTTTTTAATTTTGAGCAATAATTTCGTAGCAAATGATTGCTACATTCAATTTTTTTAATGGTAGTGCAGTGTCCGTACGGCAAAGATTCGTTGAGAGCGCTAGTAACGCTACTATCACCATCACCGATCATCGTTTTATATCTTAATTGATGCATTTCAATGCTACATTTGAATCCCTCTACAATGCCATCTGCTTCCATAGCCGTCGAGCTTTTCGACCAATTTTTAAAGCAACGGTGAACTTTCGGATCTGTATTTTTATTTTTAGCTAAAGCACATACGCAACAATATGCATTCCTGATAAAATAAAATAAGATTTTTTTAGTTTCAAAACCGATTATGCACGATACTCTAGATAAAGAGTTATAATTAGTCCTATACGATCGTTTAGCCCATAAACCGTCTACTACAACTGTAATATAAGGAATGCCGTCAGGATCCAAATTACCATTAGCAATGGCAATTTTTTTTTTCTTCTACACCGGCTTGGTGCATACTTTATTATATCGCCAAAAAACACTACAAGTGAAAAATAACTTTAATTTCGGAAGTCAGTGATTTTTATTTTATAAGGTTTTTTCGTCAGGGGAGTAACGTGTAAGAACATTACACATAAATTTTACTTAAAAGTCCTTGTTTTTTACTTATCCTCTTTTATATCTGCACATCGCGTAAATATGTAGAAACTATTGGAATATTTGTCTGTTACTAATATTTTGCGTAACACTCTTAGTGACATTTATTCATTATAGCTTCTGCCCGCGACTTCGTCCCCGTTCAATTTCTTGTTTCCCCGAAATGTTGCAAAAAACGGGGAAAATCGCCTACCCGTGTGCTTTTTCTCCGTTTTTGCAACATTTTTCATTACTGCTCCGCTCCTCTTGGTTGTAGCGTGATGTTATATAGCCTATAACCTTCCTCGATAAGTAGGCTACCCAACACAAAAAGATTTTTTCAATTCGGACCAGTAGATCCTGAGATTAACGCGTTCAAACAAACAAACAAACTCCTCAGCTTTATAATATTATATAGTATATAGATTTATAAGTAGTTAAGTTTGCCGGTGGCTTCGCCCGCGTGGAGGCTGGAAAATGCATCTAAAACTTCCTCATAAAACACTCTATCTATTGGTGAAAACCGCATGAAAATCTGTTCAACATTTTTTGAGGTCTTCGCAAGTAGACAGACAGACGCGGCGGGGAACTTTGTTTTATATTATGTAGTGATAACATTTTTTTAAATTGGTAAAAAGAATACTTATTTACGTAAATATGACAGAAAAAGCCTTCGTTTTTAGGGTTCCGTTGCCAAATGGCAAAAAACGGAACCCTTATAGATTCGTCATGTCTGTCTGTCTGTCTGTCCGTGTATGTCACAGCCATTTTTTTCCGAAACTATAAGAGCTATGTTGTTGAAACTTGGTAAGTAGATGTATTCTGTAAACCGCATTAAGATTTTTACACAAAAATAGAAAAAAAACAATAAATTTTGGGGTTCCCCATACATAGAACTGAAACTCAAAAAAAAATTTTTCATCGTACCCATACGTGTGGGGTATCTATGGATAGGTCTTTAAAAATGATATTGAGGTTTCTAATATCATTTTTTTCTAAACTGTATAGTTTGCGCGAGAGACACTCCCAAAGTGGTAAAATGTGTGTCCCCCCCCCCTGTAACTTCTAAAATAAGAGAATGATAAAACTAAAAAAAATATATGATGTACATTGCTATATAAACTTCCAACGAAAATTAGTTTGAACAAGATCTAGTAAGTAGTTTTTTTTTTATACGTCATAAATCGTAAACCGCAATTTACCTTTCATTCAATCAACTCAAATATAAAAATTAAAAAAATAGGATTTAATTTCATAAACACAAGCCTTATGCATAAACCGTGAATACCTACAGGTTTGTACGGAACCCTCGGTGCGCGAGTCCGACTCGCACTTGGCCGGTTTTTTTTAAGTTGAGACCACTCCTGTGATGTGATTTGTATTTGATTTGACTCCAAAGGGAATGAACAAACATAAATAGGCTTAAAATAAATGAAGGCAATAATAATAAACATCCCTATCATTTATATTTACGCAGCGTGCGTGTGACAATTTTTGCGCCGTGTGCCGCCGCCATCAACTGTTCATTTTCTGCCTAACGGCCGAAGGCTCGCTGCGCTGCCGCCATGCCGTTCACTATTTGGCGCGGTAACGATACATTGCGTATTATGAGGTAATAAAACTAATCGGGTTATTGGACTCACAACGTTCATGTATTTATTTATTGAAGAACACAAACAGTATAATTATACATTGGTTTACAAGTACCAAGTTAGGAAAGGTATGTAAGCCCTAGATCTCGAGATATTGTAATAATTTGAGATATGGACATTGTAAAGAAAATTCCACAAAACGCATTACTAGTCTGTACATTTACTAACGATTCCCCAAAGCAGTCAACAAAAATAAAGCAAATAACGAACATACCTAATTACAAGTAAATAAAAATGCGTCGAGTCGTTATGAATAAAGGGTAGGTACTATTACTCACTCACACACGGCTGCACACCGCGTCAGCATTGGCCTTCTATTGTCAAACAGAGATAGCAATATTCCGATCGAGTTTTGCCCTTGTCGTCGGCTCGTGGTTGCGAGTTTAGGGCGCCGCGTTCTTAAGCGTAAATTACGTAAAAATAGTCAAATTGAAGCGCGACAAATGTTCGAATTGTATGCAAACGTACGGTTATCCTGTCTCCTTCACCTGTGCCATCCTTTGTCCACATAAGACAGTTTGATGCCGCTCAGTGAGGTAATAAACTTGAGCTACAGTACTCGGGTCACCAAGTTATAGCGAAAAGTAGTGAGCGGACAGTTTTTCAAACGTTAGAAAAACATGTTATTATTTCGTTTTGAACATAGATATTATGCGTTGTGTGTCAATAGTTATTTGTTATACAAGAGTGCAAAGTTGCTTTTTAACCGAATGTTCAATTTTGATGACCGAGCAAGCGAAGGATTCTAAAATTGAATCACGAGCGCAGCGAGTGATTCAAAATTAGAATCCTGAGCGTTAGCGAGGGAATCAAAAGAGCACGAGGTGAAAAATCTTTGCACTCGAGTGCAACACGTAACTTTTCATCCCACCTCAGCGAGGAAATGACTAAATATGCAAAAAAACGCATTTCAATCACAAGATACTTTTATTTCAGTTTAGGTATTAACATTTATTATGTACTACATTATGATAGGTAAGTATTACAGAATAATCTTTAAATTATTTCAAATGATACTTAGGTATAATTAAGAAAAATTGAAAGTAACGTTGCTACAGTTACCAAAAGTCGAGTGTAATATTTTTGTTAGGTACTGTAATGTTGGTGACGTGAAAAGTAAAATGGCGCGCGCAAAGCAAATTAAAAAAAAGTATATCAAGAAGGTTCCGAGTCTAAGTTTTACAAATTAGAAAAAGGTTGAATGATAAATTCGGCACCATGGAGATAGAAGTAAATAGATTTAATGATGTTTTTAATTCACAAACTTAGTGCACACGATGTTCTAAATTCAATTTACTTTATCCTCTAGAGCAGTGTTTTTCAATCTGTGGGTCGCGACCCCGAGGGGGGTCGCGAAGCCTTACTCGGGGGGTCGCCGGGTGAAAGAAAAAGGCAAGGTTCTAACACTACAAAAACAAAGTACTTTTATAAAAAGTATACAGCCGACTTCTAAAAACCATATACAATGCATACATTTGCAGCAAGATTTTTTCATCATCATCATCATCATCAGCCTATAATGTTCCCACTGCTAGGAAACAGGCCTCCACTCCGTGAGAGGGAGCGGGCCATAATCTACTACGCGGGCCCAGTGCGGGTAGGTAGATGTCACATGTCTTCGAATTTTTTTTTTGGTTTTAAGACATGCCAGTTTCCTCACGATGTTTTCCTTGACTGTTTTGCGAGCAGTGGTGATGAAATAATTTACACAAAGTAAAGCGCCTGCTTGGTTTGAACTCACGACCTCGTAAGTCGCGGCCGTTACCACTGGGTCACCACTGCTGCCAAGATTTTTTACGTGTACTAAAATTTGACCAAGGTTTTGAGTTGTTTTCTCTTTGACACTACACATGTAGCTCTTATCAATAAGCCAGGCCGTTACACTTACACATATATGTCCATATCATAAAAAATACTGAACCGATTGTGATGAAATTTTTACTGTTCCCTAAGTTGAAGTAAATGTAACCCAATTAATACTCATGGCGACATGGCGGGTACGATTGTCGCAACCCAGTGCTGGGCACGCCACAATTGCGGCGGTAAGTCCCCTTTTTGAGGAGTGGATAGAGAGGCGCCACGGCGTCCTCACCTTCCGCCTGACGCAGGTTCTCACCGGGCATGGGTGCTTCGGTGGGTTCCTGTTCAGGATAAAGCGGGAGGATACGTCCGGGTGTTTCCATTGCGAGGATCGTCTGGAGGACACGGTGGAGCATACGGTGGAGGTGTGCCCTGCCTGGGCGGAGCACCGCCGTGTCCTCGTGGAGGCGATTGGCGGCGGCGACCTCTCGCGTCCGGCCCTGGTGCGAGCCATGGTACGGAGCGAGAGGGAATGGGAAGCCGTCACCTCCTTCTGCGAAGCAGTAATGCTCGCGAAGGAGGAGGCGGGGCGCGTGAGGGAGTGGCAGTCTCTGCGCCCTCTCGTCCCAAGCCGCCGCAGGAGGAGACGCCCCGGGCGTCGGGAGTCAATAGCGGACTCCCGGCCACCGTAAGCGCGAGCTTGCGGGTGGCGAGCAATGGGTAGCTCGCCGCCCGGTAAGGACCAAGCTCGGGTCGACGGCGCGCAGTGTTCCACGCGCGCCTCAAAGAGATGTCAGCAGCAGTGTAGGGGTCTACTAGGACCGATGCCTGCCGGGGTCCCGTGATTGTTCGAAAGAGATACCGTGACCCTGGCACATGGGCAACTGATGGAACACGGGTGGGTTTTAGTCAGTAAAAGTCTGACACGCCCTCCCGCTCCGCCCAGAGCGGGAGAAGTCATTTGATGATTTCCCATCCTGAAAAAAAAAAAAAAAAAACCCAATTAATAAAAATGGTCATGATTCGATTTATAGTTTCGAAGAAATGCGTGGATAAACATACACCTATAAAATTTTGTATATTTGTCTAGTAACAGATTATCATATGTGAATATATTGCAGTTCCGATAATATTACATCAATTAATACACAACATACAAATAAAACAATAACAAGATTATCATTATCTTATCTTATATCTTTAAACGAGCAATTCTTGTATACTTTATATATAATCTGAATCTCGGAAACGGCTCCAACGATTTTCATGAAATTTAGTATACAGGAGGTTTCGGGGGCGATAAATCGATCTAGCTAGGATTCATTTTTATAAAATGTCGTTTTATTCGTGTTTTCAATGACCAACTTTATCGATAATCAACTTGAACATAAACTTATTATTTTAAACACAATTTACCAAAAAATACCGAGCAAAGCTCGGTCATCCAGACATTATACTATAAATAAGGTAGATATATCAAAAGAAGGTTCTTTTGCAGTTGGTTAAAAACACAATTTTAGTGAGAAGGATGGGCAAACATTTGAAAACAAACAATTTTCAAAATTTTGTCAAATCGTGGTGCTATTTTTGAAACGTTAATAATCATTTTCTAATTGCAGTCTATTTCTCTTTTTAGTTTTAATGTCTACCATTGCAGAAAATGTTAGTTCACACAAGTATGAAGTGGCGAATGGCACTAATAATTTTAGAGCTTCCCTTGTCAGCTCTGGATATTCGTGTTTTCTTTTTATCCAAAATAGGTCGACAGTTTGCGAACAAAATTCCATTTTAAGCATACCATCAGCAGCTAAATCTAGAAGACTTTCTTTCATACTTGTGGTGACATCGGCCAGATCTATTGACTTGTCCAAAAAAGGGTTTAAAATCCATCTACGCCCATTGTCAGCTTCAGAGTACAAGTCTGGAAAGTATGTCAAAAGTTTCTCTTGTAAATTATGCAAGCTCTGTATCATGCAAACTTTGGTCTGATGCGTTATCTTCAACAATATTCTCAACACATGGAAAAGACTCAAATATATTGTTTTGCAGAAAAGTTGACCATAAACGAAGTTTTGTGTAAAATGCTTTGCCTTAATCTTTAGATGTTAAAAGATTCTCTTCTCTACCTTGGAGGTTCTTGTTCAAATTATTAAGGTGGCTAAAAAGATCTGCCAAAAATGCTAATTTCACGAGCCAAATAGGGTCAGAAAAACGATAAGCATATACAGATTTTGAACTTGATTTGGAACTCTTGTCGGTACCTTTCCTTTGGATAGCCACCTGACCTTTGTGTGATAAAGAAGATTTTGATAAAGCGAGCTCATATCTTCACAAATGATTCTGAATAGCCGGGTGTGCAAGGCTTTACCTTTGATAGAATTCACGATTTTTATTATCTCCTTGAGCACGTCATTTAAATCAGAAGGTACTACTTTAGCAGCTAGAGCTTGTCGATGAAGAAAACTGTGTGTCCAGGATATGTTTGGCATTATCGAGTTAATTTCGCAACGAGTCCACTGTTTTTACCAGTCATAGCTTTAGCGCCATTGCATCGCTACAAATAGCGATACATTTTTTCCAATCAATATCGTAGTTGCAAGTGCTCTCTAAAAACATATCGTACAAACACTGGCCAGAAGTGTTTGCAGGAAGTGCTTTGCAAAATAGGTCAAAATAGGTTAGTGGGTCTGCTAGGACCGATGCCTGCCAGGGTCGCGAGATTGATCAAGCGAGATACCGTGACCCTGGCATATGGGCAACGGAAGGAACACGGGTTGGTTTTAGTCAGTAAAAGTCTGACACACTCTCCCGCTCCGCCCAGAAGAAAAGAAGGGAGAAGTCATTTGACGATTTCCCATCCAGAAAAAAAAGGGGGTCGCCGGAATTTTTCAACTCGTAAAGGGGTCGCGAAATCAAAAAGATTGAAAAACACTGCTCTAGAGAATAAAAACGGCTTTTCCACTCAGATATTGAAGATTAAAAATACTCTTTCCGAGATGGTGGGATGAAAAATATCTTTGTATTTACTTATTAACTAACAATATATCGGAAATTAAGAGTGTTTTATTAAAATAATGGGTGGTCGGTCCACTAACTTACTAAAATTACGCTTCCGTTAGCTTACGACCACCTGGTCGGGAACTAGCTTTATTACTAGTTATTTTTTAAAGATTGTGCACTTAATGTGTTATATGACGTGAAATACTTCGATTTTTTGTATTCATTTCGACATGGCTAATTTGCTCTTCAGATTGTGACCGGCTAATTGTACAATATAATCGAAAAATTAAGCATTTAAAAATTATAAAATCATGATGGTTGACAGTTGTCGACCATCATGATTTTATAATTTTTAAATGCTTAATTTTTGCTTGCTTAAGTTGTCGACCATTGAGTTTACTCTGAACAAAATCTATGCGTTTTGGGAAACAAGTAATAAGAGGAGAGGAAAAAGAATGAAAAAATTAAGGGCGAGATAAAGAAAATATTAAAAAAGAAGAAAACAGTACGGAAAACCACAAAGAAGTCGTTTTTAAAATGCAGCTAATGTTCCGATAATTTGAACAGCGATGTCGAAGATGACTCAGAACATTGGTTGTGTTGAATGTATGAGCTGGTTTCATCTAAGATGTACTAATATAAAAACATTCCTTACATAGAAGCAGCTCAATTAGATTATACCCGCCAGTTTTGAACCCTAATATTAAATAAACATGATTATTCAAAACATTTGTTTACTTATTTTATTTTCGACTTTAATCAGATAGTCTTAGAGTTGTTTTTACAGTGGCTTTCTAATGTTCGAGAACTAACGAAAACACTGGACGTATACTGACTGTAGGTGTCCGGGAACTGAAGAAATCGCAGTTTTCGATAAATCTTTAAATTGTAAAATAATGCATTAATATAATGCAAAAAACATACCACATCGTGTAGTTTAAACATTCTTCTTTCGAATGTAGGCCCAATATCAAAATATTAACATTTACTATAATAATAATCCCATCAAAAACATAAATGTGAAATGAGAGCCAAGTTCAATATATGCCTTGGTTGTTGACTTCAACGACAAAAGAAGTGAGATCTAAATGGGTGCCAAGTGCAATGGTCAGTCCTGAAATTTATTTGTAACTACATAAAATCATTTCTTCTTATAACTTAGGATAATATATTGTAGCCTAAGGTCTGACTTGGCTAGTTCTCATAAACGAATTATTATGTTCGATGGCTAGTTTCTACCAGCAAGCCAAATTTTCGGAATAATAAAATAAGAACCGACAAGTAACAGGTTTAGAACTTGCGAAGGCTATAATATAATTCGTATATGAAAACTAGCCAAGTCAGACCTTAGCCTACAATATATTATCCTAAGTTATAAGAAGAAATGATATTTTATGTAGTTACAAATAAATTTCAGGACTGACCATTGCACTTGGCACCCATTTAGATCTCACTTCTTTTGTCGTTGAAGTCAACAACCAAGGCATATATTGAACTTGGCTCTCATTTCACATTTATGTTTTTGATGGGATATCATTACTTTTTGTACATAAATTATTAGTAGGTACTTATTTATAATATATAATTAATACCAAATGGTTTTTGTAATAAGTGTTCCTAATAGAATCAATTAAGTGAAAAATTATAATAAAATGATAAAAATTTACCAGTTTCTGATTTATTCCTTGGTATTTACTTAATTATCTGTCTGCATGCCAAATTTGAACTTTCTAGGTCATCTGGAACTGGGTTAGAGTTTTGATCTATAGGTCAGTCAGTGATAAAAATGACGATTTTTGGACTTTAATATCTAAATAACCGTTTGAGATGTGCTTATAAAATTTAGAGCACATATGTATCTTGCAAGTTTCACTATATGAATCAAATTTGACACGTTTATGTGAAACAGTTTTTGAGTTATGAGGGGGTCAAAAGTGGCTCCAAATGGTTCGTGTAATATTACACACGGTGCTGCTCGCCAGTTCTGTTACTTGAACTTGGCTTGACACGCTACCGCGTGTCTAGATATGATTTTAAAGATTGCAAGTCGACTAAGTGGTCGTAAACCGGCCTAATCACCCTACGAGGCGACGGGGGAATAAGAAATTTCACGCGGACGAAGTCAAGGACAAAAGCTATTTCTGGAATAAACGTGTAGGTCCTAGTACCTAACTATACTTACTCGAAAGTACCTAGGTACATGATTATGTTACAAGAAAATGGCTGTATGATAAAAGCGAGAAAATTCCGCGTAAATAAAACCAAATATTTAATTCAGTGGAAACCTAATTATTAATAACTTTAGGTAAGATAACTCATTCACAAATTAAGATAAAGATAAGAACGAAACAGCGACCTCTGCAGATTTTTCACTAATTAATTATAGTCCCAAAACACTGAAAGCAAATTAACACAAGTGATTAATGAACAACAGTAAATTTTTAAAGATCTTTGAAGCCAGGACAACGACCGTAAATTCTAATATCAATTTACGCGCAAAACGGGAAATTACCCACTTACTAAGAAAAACAAATATCACATGATCAAAAATCCGCGTTACCTACATAAAATAATGCGATTTATGGTTTGAAGTCTTTGTCCATCAAATGTCTATAAGTCGTCATTATGCAGTGAGTCGGCCATCAGTGATGGCTGTTGTCTCCTGAACTACAAGGTTAAATGTAAATCACTGATGTTGTGTTTCGCACCACTTCTCAATGTAATGAGTGACGTCTGCGATAAGCGTAATATCCTACAAGTGCAGATCTCAGATAACTTATCAGCGTACCTTATTTTAATGTATCAAAAATGTTCATAATATTCACTTGCTGCCAGTGGTTTTGTTGAGTGCGTTCAAATCGGAATCGTTTTTATAACTGCGGTTAAAATATTATAAAAATGATTGTAAGGTTATAAAAATGTGGAACCGTATCGTTTTTTGTTGTTTGTTTTTTGTGTTAGTGTGTGCTGAGATCGGTGATGACGAAGGTAAGGTTATATCAATATTGTATATTAGTAGCAAAATACAAGATGAAATTATGATATCTAGACTAGATACAGCAAAGTAAATATTTCAAAGGAAGACTACCATTTTTTAAACAACCATCTCAATTCGTGTCCTGCCCCGATACCTGCACGGTTAAACTTTCGTTTTTTCCTCAACATCTCTCTATTAGCAGCAAAATAGAAGATGAATGTCTAGACTAATATAACAAAGTAAATATTTCAAAGAAAGAATGCGCAAGATTTTTAAACAACCATGTCAATTTCATATCCTATTTGCCGCAAAACTCTGCACTTATGAACTGCTGAACTTATACCTAAGTAACAGCATAAGATTGCCACTGAGAAATTAAGCAACTGAAGAATGGTACTTCTAATACTTTCAAGAGAATTGAGGTAGGTAGGTACCTACATAAATAGAAAGATGAACTTTATGTAATATCAAAACAAAAGAAGCTAGCCATATTGACGCAAACATTTTACCCTATTACCTATTTCTTAGATAGCATTATCATAAATAAACATAAACATACAGTGTATCAAAGTAAACACTAGGTAAAACCGCATTTATTTTCATTGGGCCAGCGAAATATTTACTTAGAATAGTAATATAAATAAAGTGTAGGTAAATATTGAGGACGTAGGCACTTGAAATTTCAGTGTAGGTATTATGATTATATCATCACTTCACGGTAAAGAGCACTTTTATCTAGTGTTTGGATCTCCGGGACTTATTTCCCGTTCCTACATCGCTAAAGAAATATTTTTTTTATTCGTTTATCCTATGTATCCATTTCTTTTAACCAACTCATACCGCGGTCCCACGGTTCGTTTAACTGACAGACCACGCCAGGCGTTGCTACACCAGTCGAGGCCTGTCGCGGCCCGAGCCTAGCATGGTGCTGAGCATTCTCGTACAAACAAGAGTAAAAAGAAACGCACCTGTACAAGCCGTATAGACTGCGACAGGCGGCGCCCCTTGGAACTTACTAACCCAACCGATCGAACGGGAAGTGACGGGCCGCCATAAACGTCAACGGATTCGACAGTCTTCACGGCTTGTCGGCCTGGACTAACACGGCGTAGCCTGAAGGTTGACGGGCCGTGGGACCGCGGGATTACCTAGTTGGCCCTGTCAAACTAAATACTAAATGTAAGGCTCGGGGACCCGTTTTTGTAAATAAATTAAGTTAATCTTTTGCTTATGTTCTGAATACAGTCATAGTGGCTGAGCGATTAACTACCGCAATACGGATCATTGCTTCAATTCCCACATAGATCACATTACATCAAGTTGCTGTTTTGGGTCTAGTCTTTTGTCCTTGTATAGATCTACGTACAAACGTGCACCTGTGCGCCAAACAAGGCCTAGGTGACCATGCTTGAATTCGAGCAGATCTTAAGATAAATCATTGATTCCATTATGATAATACCTTATATTTTATATTTCAGAGAAATGTATGGAGATAAACTGTTACGGAGAAGAATACGAATGC
The DNA here is from genome assembly GCA_932294355.1 of Aporophyla lueneburgensis. Lineage (NCBI taxonomy): Eukaryota > Metazoa > Arthropoda > Insecta > Lepidoptera > Noctuidae > Aporophyla > Aporophyla lueneburgensis. The sequence goes on along the minus strand of OW028738.1, from coordinate 12,186,838 downwards.
ATTGATGGCACGTGCTACTGTGCGAAAGGCTACGTACCAAACCACTTCCAGAACAGATGCATGAGATGTCCGGGTAAGCCACTATAAAACTGTTTAACTTCATCATCAACCAACCAGCCTTTTACAGTCCACTGTTGGGCATATGCCTCTCCGGTTGCATGTCACAGTGCTGGATTCTCAGCTACATGCCTGAATCTTTGCAAAAATCCTAGGATTAGAGCAAAAAACCCCTGTCTGTCTAGGCTGATGGGAAACTGCAATGAGCATTGGCTAATTCAAGTGTCGTTTACAATATATTTATTCTAGTTGGGTCAGAACATGGCTGAAATGTAGCTGTTCACTAATCAGCTTATCTGACAGTGAAAACCGTTCATATGATCTAATCAGCGTTCAACGCATCGTTATTGTTCGCGATTATCCCATAATTTTCTCAAAGATTTGATTTGTCCAATTATCCTGCAACATATACAGGAACTTAATTTTGTACCCAAATTTTAAAAATAGAATTTGTTGTTGAATGTAAGTTATAACGGGCAGGACGCACTGGCTGAAGACCTTTAGTCTTTAAACATTGCGGTATTGGCGACGAGAAGTCTTCACGAAGTTTTCCAAACGCTGCCCAACCCAACGGGATCCACTTGTCGGTTTCTTTCTCGGGGAAAAAATAGTGCCAAACTCAAATTCACGACAAAGACGACATCATCATTTCAACCGAAAGACGTCCACTACTGGACATAGGCCCAAGCTCCGCCACTTCGACTGGTTTTGTACTTCCCGTATCCAGCGAATTCCTGCGGCCTTCACAAGATCATCGGTCCACCTTGTAGGAGGCCTTCCAATTCTACGTCTTCCGGTACTCGGTCGCTACCTACTCCAGACCTTTCGACCCAATTGATAATCCGTTCTGTGGGCAAATTGCCCTGCCCACTGCCACTCATTCAATTCGGCTATGTCGATTACCTTGGTTCTCCTGCGGATATCTTTTGCAAAGGTGAAAACACTGAAAGAACATGCCCAACCCTTAACTCTTTGCAGATGTTGTTTAAAGCGACTGTCTAAGGAATTACGATACGATAGTGTAAGCGATATTACGTGCCACTGTCTGTTCATAAAAACAAGTTGGATTTGGAAAGAATACGTTTTATTCACATAAAAAGTAAAGAATGTGGTCAAACATATCAATCTTTGACTAACAGGACGCAATTATCTATTGAGTATTGAGAGTTCAAACCCAGGCAGTCGCATTACTTTATGTAAATAATTTCATCACCACTGTTCTCAAAACGGTGAACGAAAACATCGTAGGAAAGCGGCATGTCCTAGAACCAAAAATTCGAAAACATGTGACATCTACCAACCCACACTGGGCTTGCGTGGTACATTAAGGCCCACTCCCTCTCACCGAGACGAGGCATGTATCCCAGCAATGGGAACAATATAGGCTGGTCGTGATAGCGGGACTCCCGCGAGTTCGCGTCGCAGTATGAATCAATAGTAGGAACTTCACTGGGTTATTGTACTGATAACTGTCCCCATATAAATCTACGGTATCAGTACTTAGCCATTATCTGGTCAAGCTTAAACACACGATCGATTTTTGATAGAACTGCCATTCCTATTGTGCGCCTACTCGTGGTTTTAATGGTTCGGTAAGGTTTTCATTACATTTTATCGGTAAGGTTTTTATTATATGGTCTTTCTGTATAATTTTCTTCATTTAGAAAGTTGTACCTAATTTAGGTTCAGTGCATGTTTTTCTTTCTATTTCATTAAGGAAAGGACAGAAGATAAATTTTAGTTTAGTCCTGTCAAATTAATCAGCGCTTGACGTAAATTGGCGTAATTTTAGTAGGCAAGTTTTTAATCACGTCTATACTTGTATGGAGTAGTGACAGGCGCTGATTAATTTGACAGGACTAAACTAAATTTTTTCTTTTGTCCTCTTCTTAACCTCTAAGTCCCTGAGATACCACATTTGGTATCGACACAATGGTTTTTAAATTGTGTCTGTAATTACGGTAATTGACCGATTAATGAAATACAAAGAAAAAGATGCACTGAACTTAAATTTAGTTTAGTTTGTGAACAAGGGAATCGGTACCAATTACTATTTTTGCCCGTATGAAGTTCCCTACAGCTGTTCAATTCTCAGCTTTGAACTGCTTCTAAGATTTATTAACCCAATCTCCTCACTATTAGCTGTTCTATACTTTTTGACTTCGTAGGTATTGTAGTTTTTGCCAGGGTCGCAAGATTTGTTCGAAAGAGTAACCGTGGGCCTGGCATGGGCAGTTGCCTGGTTGCCTTGTGTTCGGTTGAAGGAACACGGATGGGTTTTAGTCAGTAAAAGTCTGACACGCCCTCCCGCTCCACCCAGAGCGGGAGACGTCATTCGATGATTTCCCACGCAAACTATAAAAAAAGCTATTGTAGTTTTCTCTGAAACAATACACATAATGAAGAAAGAAGATGGTGGTGCACAGGGAGTGCCCTTCGCGAGTAGTCGCTTTAGTTTTAAAGTTTATAAGCCCTGGCTGGAGGCCTCAATTTATTAAGGAGTTCGCAAGCAAATCCGGTTAAGTTGTTACGACCCTCAAGATCAACTGCGAGATGTCACACAAAAAAAATTAATGCAACTAGAATCATTTTTCTGCCAACCTGCACAATTTAAGGTTTTGCAGATAACCTTTTCAGTTCCTACAATATTACTTTGCTTTGTCCACATAAGATCACATCTATGTATTTGCAGGCAAATAATGTATATCATACTTAAATGTATATTTAAAACCTTGACACAATTTTTTTTTCTTAACATTTACGTTGGCAAAATCCTATATCTATTTACTTACGACCGTGACATGTCATGAATAAACTTAGATAGATACCTGAATTTCAAGACGATTCGTATTTTTTTAAACGCTTTTTTTTATTAGCTACACCTATATGTTTGTTTGTTTATAAGCTTGTTTGTAACTGACTCCTTTGGACTTGAATTCACCCACTTCAAACGGTCAGATTTCATTTAAACTTTGTAGACTTATCGAGGAGCGATAACAATACAATCATTTGGGCCATTATACTTGCCAGCATTACCAACGTAGCAAAAAAAACACTCTTTTGTAGCTAGCCGAACTAAAAAATAGAAAATAAATAATAGTTTAAAAAACTAAGAAACACGCTTACATAGAAAACCAAACTAAAAATAGAAAATAATTGAAAAAAAAGCGTGCGATGCTTTATACCAATTGAAATATCTCAAAAAGAACCCAAAGCTTTTTTTTTTCAATTATTTTCTACTTTTACGTTGTTTTACATAAAATCGCGCACAAAAGGCGAGGTACTTCAGAGTACTAGCTATCTATACGAAAAGCTTTGGGATAAATCTAGGAAAAGCGGCCGCCGAGGTTGGCTTGGCTGCCAAATCTGGCGCATTTCTGACTTATATTGGTGTTTATTGTTTCTGTAGTACTAAACTGCGCCTACTGGAGTTCTGTAGAGCCTAGTTTAAATGAAGTATAATGACCAACTGCTAAAGAAACAGTATCTTCATTTTGCTGTAGATACCATCCTAAGATTTGTCGTCCATGTTTATTTATTTATTTAAAAAAACCCTCAACCACATCACATACGCACCAGCATCACCTCTGTATCTATTTTTCTGTTATTTTCTTCTTGTCTGTTTATATATGTGTGTACATTAATGTTTAAATAACGAAATATAATAAACTTATACTAGAAATAATCTTAATAACTAAAGGAATAATGTATATGACAATTGCATCGTACACCGCATTGATTACAATATCTTGCTGCCTTGTTTGTTAATATGTTTGTCGAAACATATTGCAGTAAGCATCCAGGCAACCCAAATGAACACAGATGTCCCAAATAAACTCTTAACTACCCGAAAAACTGAGCTCAAAAGTTAAAACCAACACAGAATCGTAACTAACAATAATAATTAAAACTCTGCCCATATTTCAGGCTTAGGGGAGAAGTGCTTGGGGCCATGTTGCAACGTATACGGGAACGGAAGCCTCCAGTGTTGGCAGGGAACTTGCCAGCCGTGTTACGATAACTTCGGTAAATGGACTTGCAGGTTCGCATACACGTTTATAAGCAGGATACTGAAGAGAAAATGGGAAGGACTTACGGGATTGAAAAGGCTCACCTTCGAGATTTTTTCGGAAGAAGTGCATGTGCATTAGAGGATTGGTTTGAGAAGCAAGGTGAAGGTTATTCAGCCTGAATGCTTTTATCTTAGCTGTGAATTGCATAGCAATAAGATTCGGTAAACACTACTAGGCGTTGCTATTTAAATATATATACAAGCTGATAATTAAATGTTCATTTTCCCGTGGTAGAACGATTTGCCTTCAGTAGTACAATTCATATTTCACGTTGGTAAATCATCCATTTATTGTTATTTTATTTTAATTTTAGACAAATCGATTTTACTATCAAGACAAAGTCATTTCGTTGCGGGTAAACAACCATTAAAATATCACCTTGTTTAGCCAACATCACTAGGTACTTCACAGGTATGCATAATTTAGCTCTTAACACGTTATACGAAATGCTTAGGCAACTCACGAGACTGAATGGTCCTATACAAATTTTGCTAACCAAAACTCGTTCATTTGTTTAAAATCAGTTCCGTGACTTTCTGATTGATAGATTGCCTATCTGCGTGTCCAAAAGCATCAGTAGATGTTTTTTATCTGTCAGTGACCGACAATGTACCTACGACGAACGCTGAAGTTAGAATCTTTACATTACTTGAAGAGCTTCCTTATTTCAACAAATAATGTCACATTGCTGCAAAGAACTTGATTCTCTATATCTTTCCCGATCCACATGGTGGCGTAAAAAATTGCCAATGTTTTCAAACAATGGCAAATGCGGATCAAATCGGTTTCGATTCAATTACAGGCATTCCTTACATATTTATAACACTGTTTTATAAACTCGTCATTATTTTAAATTTAATGTCACACTATTAAGATATAAAATGTACCTACATCTTAAAAATGTAAACAGTGTGATTCTTTTTTACTTTGTTGATCTTCAAGAACGCCATTATGAAGTAACATCTTATAGTACCATCCATCACCAACCATCACCATCTACCATCCATCCATCACCATCCATCATCATCATCATCCATTACCAAATTGTGGTTCTGGTAGACCTGGTAGTAGTAAAAATTCACTTTGTTCCGTCGCCACCGCGCACCGCAGCCTTAAGTTTATCGTCAGTCGCGCGTAAAAGTAGAAATTACATCTCAATAGGTACCTAAGTAGGACTACTAGGTGTTTATCGTGACAAAAGTCAGACTCTTAATCACACTAAGTACATTACATACTTATATGATGGGCTGAGGTTGTGTGGAGATGGGTTTTAAGATCAGATTACAGACGCTCCATTTAAAATATGAGTTTTACCCGCGTCTAGAGACTTGGAGCCGATCCTAATCTAATTGGGAATAGGCTGGTGGATGACATTAAATGAGTACGTAATCCTAATCACATATGTAGCTAATACGTAAAGGACCAATATGGTTTCTCAAAAGATTCCGTTGTTTTAGCCTTTTTATCCCATCAGCGGATTTCGTAAGCTGCGGCCTACGCCGTAGCTGGATACGCCGTAGGCCGTAGCAGAATACGCCGTAGGCCGTAGCAGGATACGACGTAGGCCGTAGCAGGATACGACGTAAACCGTAGCAGGATACGTAACAAAATACCTTAGTCATGGGCCAACGATAAAGCTGATGCTCTTATATCATGGCTCTTAAGTTTTTAAGAGCAATGACTGAGTATTTGCATTTTATTCTTTCACGTTGCCGCGGTCGGTAGTAAATATTCATAGGCTAAATACATATTTTTTAATCAATATCACATTTGATGTTACGTTCCAGGGAATCGCTAGAACAAATTCTTCTGATTTCCAGCACCCAGGTGATCATGGGCGCGGCGCTAGTCCTGGGGATTATAGCCACGTTCATACTTCTCTACAAGCTTTGTGCTACCACAGATATGAGGTAACTAACACACTTTCTTCCATAATCTAGGTAGGTAAAGCTTTGAATTTTTATTTTTCAATATTTTAGTTCTGCCCATGTCTCATTTTACTTGGGGTCGAGGCAAAATGTTTGTTTCTTTTCTTCATTAAGAGAATGAAAAAAAGCAAACATTTTTATTCATTCCAGTATTTTAAATACCTCTTGGTGTTTCTTTTCTTCAGTTCTTTACTTAGTTACTTGAATGTGAATGTGTGTGGGATTAGTGACGTTTTGCGGTTTTTTATCTTACTAATTAATTACTTCTTACAGAGCATTTGGCGTGGGGTCCAACAGTGTTGGTCGACTGTCAATAGGAAGTCTACAGTTATACGTTGAAGAAAGATTACGAGATGCCCCGCCAAGGTAATAATTAACTATATTGAAGATTCTTACTTGATAAACCTTGTTGGTCTAGAGGTCGCACACGCTACTTCTGAGCATTAGATCCTGGCTTCTTATGTCAGGCCGGGCAGTGTTACCCATCAGGAGTTTCTCAGCAGCAGCCCAGAGTCTTAATTTTTACGATGATGTCAATAAGCTTGCCCAATATTGAAACTTTGTTGAAATACTATTGTATAAAGCACATGACTACCTGACCAGTAGCGAGATATTATGTGTTTGAAGATTGAAACAACTAACATCCTCCCCATATTAACAACCTATTATTTACACTAGCTGAGATATTAATCAGAATCTAAAAAAAAAAAACGTTGAAAACTAAGTCAGCAAGACTTAGAATAGTTTTCAACGATTTTGTTTTTAATCTTCAAACACATAATATCTTAATATCATAATATCTTCAAACACATAAACGCGAACAGGATAAACGCAAATTCAAAATGTAAACATGTTGTAGGTACAGATATTCTAGCTAGAGCTAAAAAAGCCAGATCCTAATAAGGAATATGCATGTAATTCAAAACTATTTCATTAATTAAATAAACATTGTATAGGAGTCCACAGACCGCAAAAAATCCATAGTAAAATTTTACTTTAATACCTTTTCATGGGTATGCGTTTCTACGTAAAATATAAATAAACATACGTAATGTACATACTTAGGTACCCTACTTCAAAGATTTAATCCACTACCCCGAGGGCATCTAATAAAGAGGACGGGTCCTGGCATGCAGATTAAATAATAATTACAGTCGGCCCACATTAAACGCTTTGGGATTACGTACTTTCCCTCTACATGATCGCAAGTAATTTCTATTTTAAGTAACAAGATATTTTCTAGAAAATATTTATATTTTAAACTGTTAAAGTGAAACGCAATTGCCTGCAGCTGAGATGAGAATTCTAAGAGTGATGTGTTGTGTTACGCGAATAGATTGAATAAGGAATGAGTAGGTACGTAGAGTAAGTTTGAAAGTGGCAACGGTGCCTGAAAAGTTGTGTGGAAATTCGTTGTCACATTATGGGCATATGATGCAGGGGTAGTAGGAAAATGTCGTGAGGAATGTTTTGAGTATGAATGTGGATGGCTATAAGAGTAAGGAAAGACCAAAGAAACGATGGATGGACTATGTGAAAGATGATATGCCTAGAAAGAGGATGGCTACCAATATCTCGACTATTAGACAAGTATGGAAGGATACGACTTGTAGCACAGACTCCAAATATCTTGGAATAAGTGCAGGAGAATGATGACGGTTTAACTGTTACTTGATCGCGGTCTTGGTGGTCACATCTCGAAGTAACAATAGAACGATTAATCAGTCTATTGTTCACACAAATTAGGTAGGAACGTAGTTTGGAACACTGGTACTTTCTCCGCATGACTTGGATGGTTTTTTTTAAGATGTGTAGGTATTGGTAATCTATCTTTACTTCTATATTTAGACAATGGTCGGCTAAATCCTGACCCGCTACTGAGAGGTTTAGCCTCGGCTGAAGTGAGCATCTAACTCATCTCATCACCTAATTTTCATTATGAGTCACTAGAAAGTGTGAAAAGATAGGGGAATTCGTCGGTAAGCAAATTAACCACCATCTTATATTTTCCATCCTGAATCTACATTCAAATCACAACCGTCATTCATACGCGAATGAGGGTGTTCAAGATAATTCAGGCCACCAGTTGGCGCACTTTGACAAGAGGTCCTCCATTTCGTCAATGAATATAAATAAACCTATTTCATTCATTCGTTTTCTTTCAATCACGCACGACTCAGGAAATTCTAATATTTTGACACTTGCTTGCACTTGCACTTGCTTTGCTGTGCTTTGATACTTGACGTGCCCAGACTATTTCAGAAAACCCTCATTGACCGCAAATGTATTAACGTAGGCTCTACCAATTTGCTTATCAATTAATTTTCCTAACTGTAATTGTATGAAATTCATTGGGACCAATAGGTACTTACTGGGCCACCAGCACAGCAAATCACAACCATTCAACAGATTGTCGAATCGAGTATGACACATTTTAAATTACAAATTTAACTTTTCCTGACAGCAAATAGCTGCAGAAAGAAAGGCGGTCGTCTATTTCATTAAAAGTGGCAAAATTTTCGCGTTTTGAATTTGTACTCACAAATCCTTTAGATAAAATTGATTGACTCTTTTGATAAAATTGATTGATGGTCGATTCGGTACGGAAGCATATCGAGTAGTTGTCTATGTATAGCTATGCTGGTCTCAAAATCAATGGCCTGACTTGCGAGACTAGAAACGATATCTAATAGGTGCTTGGGTAAAAAAAAAAATACAAAATGTTATTGAAAAGATTATGCTATAAGATTATGCGATAAGAATGAATGAAGGGCGGCGTATAAAAGGGATTTACAAGGCAGATATGACTGGACACGCTGGAAGGGGGTGCCCTGGGAGAACATATAGTAACCTTATTGGTGATGTTCTCCAGAAAAGTCAGGTGCGTAGTACTGTAACCGGCGTGCGTGTATGGCAAGATGTATGAACATAAACTAAACAAAAAGAGTATGTAAAGATTGTTGCAGGTGGCGTTCTGTAGTTTGTGCATAGGCATAAACTCAGGCCTTTTTCCCATGGGGGCAGCCCCTTGGGGAAAAGGCGTTAGTTTATGTATTTATTTTAGGGGAAACTACGGCCGGTAAATATTACAAAAAGTAATAACGGTCTTGGTCTTGCTAATACAAATAAACGTTTCTATATTTCCAGATATTCACGAACGCCTGCAGCAGGATCAGCCACGTACCCTGCCGTGGCATTTCTCAACGCTGGATTTGTAAGTACTTAAATACTTCTACTAATAATACTTTTGCAATCCACTACTACAGCGTAATTGCATAACACACTAACAGTAGGAATGGCTTTAATTTTGACAGTTCAACAACATTCATTGCGCTATCTACGATGTTGAGCAGACAATTTTTTCTAACATAGCAAGCAATAGATTAGCAATATCCGCGAAAATGATTCAGGTTACGCAATTAGGGTGCTGACCCACTGATTTCATATAGGAACATCTACTTTAGAAAAATCTTAAATCTAGAGACAGACAATGCAGAGGCTGAACCGCCTGGGTCTAGAAGCATAAAACTGCACAAGCACTCATCATCAGCAGCCTATAATATTCCCACTGCTGGGACACAGGCCTCCTCTCGGTGAGAGGGGGTGGGCCCTGCCGGGGTCGCGTGATTGTTCGAAAGAGATACCGTGACCCTGGTACATGGGCAACTGATGGAACACGGGTGGGTTTTAGTCAGTAAAAGTCTGACACGCCCTCCCGCTCCGCCCAGAGCGGGAGAAGTCATTTGATGATTTCCCATGCTAAAAAAAAAAAAGGGGGTGGGCCAAAATCCACCACGCGGGCCCAGTGCGGGTTGGTAGATGTCACATGTCTTTGAATGGTTAGTTCTAAGACATGCCGGTTTCCTCACGATGTTTTCCTTCACCGTTATGAGAGCAGTGGTGATGAAATAATTTACACAAAGTCACGACCAACTGCACAAGCACTCATCATCAGCAGCCTATAATGTTCCCACTGCTGGGACACAGGCCTCCTCTCGGTGAGAGGGGGTGGGCCATAATACACCACGCGGGCCCAGTGCGGGTTGGTAGATGTCACATGTATTTGAATTGTTGGTTCTAAGACATGCCGGTTTCCTCACGATGTTTTCCTTCACCGTTATGAGAGCAGTGGTGATGAAATAATTTACACAAAGTCACGACCAGCTCGTAAGTCGCGGCCGTTACACTGGGCCACCACTGCTCTTACACTACGCTCTGCACAAGCACTAACAAAGATTTTTTTTTTTTTAATTCAACCCCAACAAGGTTTACTAGCATATTAAAGTTTATCATTCACTCTTGGGGGAATCTCACCGAACACATAGTTTGCTAAGGTGGATGCACCAGGGATAGCCGTGAAGTGTCAGTGTCAGGCTTTATGTTGCGCGACCGTAAAACTAATGTATTTACAGAATTATAACCATTAAAATCATAAATACAACTCTCTAAGTGCACAAAAAGCTTTAAGCAGCAGCTTTTAAGCAGCTTTCATAAAAAGTCATTCAATGGGAAGAACTTAAAGGGTTGTATTGGTCATTAATAGTGTTAGTATTCAGTGAAACCATGTGTCGAATCAAATTTAATCAACATCACTGAACGGCTAACATCAAAAAAAAAAAAAGGAAGAACACCCATTTTGAACAGGACAACCGGTAATAATTTCTTGAGGGTTCCGAAACAAATGTCCGTTGTACTTTTCTGCCAATAGCAACGTTGCGAATTGGAGCGTCTTTGAGCGGCAGATAAAAGCGGCTACGCTTGCCTTGCTTTGCTTTAGCGACGACAACGCCTTCTAGTAAAGAATGGACCTCTCCTCGTGCTCTGTCTGAATTATTCCGATCTGTCACCCTCGTTTGTCCTTATAGGGGACCTGAGTGTAGCAAGCAAGCGCGTGTGCGCGTGTGTGTGAAGTATCCAGCACTAGCTTCCAGCACTAGCTTCCAGCACTAGATTCCAGCACTAGCTTCCAGCACTAGCTTCCAGCACTAGATTCCAGCACTAGCTTTCAGCACTAGCTTCCTGCACTAGCTTCCAGCACTAGCTTCCAGCACTAGCTTCCAGGATTGGCTTCCAGTACTAGCTTCCAGCACTAGCTTCCAGCACTAGCTTCCAGCACTAGCTTCCAGCACTAGCTTCCAGCACTAGCTTCCAGCTTTGGCTTCCAGTACTAGCTTCCAGCACTAGCTTCCAGCATTGGCTTCCAGTACTAGCTTCCAGCACTAGCTTCCAGCACTGGCTTCCAGCACTGGCTTCCAGTACTAGCTTCCAGAACTGTCTTCCAGCACTAGCTTCCAGCACTAGCTTTCAGCTTTGGCTTCCAGTACTAGCTTCCAGCACTAGCTTCCAGCATTGGCTTCCAGTACTAGCTTCCAGCACTGTCTTCCAGCACTGGCTTCCAGTACTAGCTTCCAGAACTGTCTTCCAGCACTGGTTTCCAGTACTAGCTTCCAGCACTAGCTTCCAGCACTAACTTCCAGCACTGGCTTTCAGTACTAGCTTCCAGCACTGGCTTCCAGTACTAGCCTCCAGCACTAGCTTCCAGTACTGTATTCCAGCACTGGCTTCCAGTACTAGCTTCCGGCACTAGCTTCCAGCACTAGCTTCCAGTACTAGCTTCCAGCACTGGCTTTCAGTACTAGCTTCCAGCACTGGTTTCCAGTACTAGCTTCCAGCACTAGCTTCCAGCACTAACTTTCGGCACTGGCTTCCAGCACTAGCTTCCAGAACTGTCTTCCAGCACTGGTTTCCAGCACTAGCTTCCAGCACTAGCTTCCAGCACTAACTTCCAGCAATTGCTTCCAGTACTAGCTTCCAGCTTTGGCTTCCAGTACTAGCTTCCAGCACTAGCTTCCAGCACTGGCTTTCAGTACTAGCTTCCAGCACTGGTTTCCAGTACTAGCTTCCAGCACTAGCTTCCAGAACTGTCTTCCAGCACTGGTTTCCAGTACTAGCTTCCAGCACTAGCTTCCAGCACTAACTTCCAGAACTGTCTTCCAGCACTAGCTTCCAGCACTAGCTTCCAGCACTAGCTTCCAGCACTAGCTTCCAGCACTAGCTTCCAGCTTTGGCTTCCAGTACTAGCTTCCAGCACTAGCTTCCAGCACTGGCTTTCAGTACTAGCTTCCAGCACTGGTTTCCAGTACTGGCTTCCAGCACTAGCTTCCAGAACTGTCTTCCAGCACTGGTTTCCAGTACTAGCTTCCAGCACTAGCTTCCAGCACTAACTTCCAGAACTGTCTTCCAGCACTAGCTTCCAGCACTAGCTTCCAGCACTAGCTTCCAGCACTAGCTTCCAGCACTAGCTTCCAGCACTAGCTTCCAGCACTAGCTTCCAGCACTAGCTTCCAGCACTAGCTTCCAGCACTGTCTTCCAGTACTGGCATCCAGCACTGTCTTCCAGCACTGTCTTCCAGTACTGGCATCCAGCACTGTCTTCCAGCACTGGCTTCCAGTACTAGCTTCCAGCACTAGCTTCCAGCACTGGCTTCCAGCACCAGCTCCCAGCACTGTCTTCCAGTACTGGCATCCAGCACTGTCTTCCAGCACTGTCTTCCAGCACTGGCTTCCAGTACTAGCTTCCAGCACTAGCTTCCAGTACTAGCTTCCAGCACTAGCTTCCAGTACTAGCTTCCAGCACTAGCTTCCAGCGCTAGCTTCCAGCACTAGCTTCCAGCACTGGCTTTCAGTACTAGCTTCCAGCACTGACTTCCAGTACTAGCCTCCAGCACTAGCTTCCAGTACTGTATTCCAGTACTAGCTTCCGGCACTAGCTTCCAGCACTAGCTTTCAGTACTAGCTTCCAGCACTGTCTTCCAGCACTGGCTTCCAGTACTAGCTTCCAGAACTGTCTTCCAGCTCTGGTTTCCAGTACTAGCTTCCAGCACTAGCTTCCAGGACTGGCATCCAGCACTGTCTTCCAGCACTGTCTTCCAGCACTGGCTTCCAGTACTAGCTTCCAGCACTAGCTTCCAGTACTAGCTTCCAGCACTAGCTTCCAGTACTAGCTTCCAGCACTAGCTTCCAGCGCTAGCTTCCAGCACTGGCTTTCAGTACTAGCTTCCAGCACTGACTTCCAGTACTAGCCTCCAGCACTAGCTTCCAGTACTGTATTCCAGTACTAGCTTCCGGCACTAGCTTCCAGCACTAGCTTTCAGTACTAGCTTCCAGCACTGTCTTCCAGCACTGGCTTCCAGTACTAGCTTCCAGTACTGGCATCCAGCACTGTCTTCCAGCACTGTCTTCCAGTACTGGCATCCAGCACTGTCTTCCAGCACTGGCTTCCAGTACTAGCTTCCAGCACTAGCTTCCAGCACTGGCTTCCAGCACCAGCTCCCAGCACTGTCTTCCAGTACTGGCATCCAGCACTGTCTTCCAGCACTGTCTTCCAGCACTGGCTTCCAGTACTAGCTTCCAGCACTAGCTTCCAGTACTAGCTTCCAGCACTAGCTTCCAGTACTAGCTTCCAGCACTAGCTTCCAGCGCTAGCTTCCAGCACTAGCTTCCAGCGCTAGCTTCCAGCACTAGCTTCCAGCACTGGCTTTCAGTACTAGCTTCCAGTACTGTATTCCAGTACTAGCTTCCGGCACTAGCTTCCAGTACTGTATTCCAGTACTAGCTTCCGGCACTAGCTTCCAGCACTAGCTTTCAGTACTAGCTTCCAGCACTGTCTTCCAGCACTGGCTTCCAGTACTAGCTTCCAGCACTAACTTCCAGCACTGGCTTCCAGCACTAGCTTCCAGCACTTGCTTCTAGTACTAGCTTCCAGCACTGTCTTCCAGCACTGGCTTCCAGCACTGTCTTCCAGTACTGGCTTCCAGCACTAGCTTCCAACACTGGCTTCCAGTACTAGCTTCCAGCGCTAGCTTCCAGCACTAGCTTCCAGCACTAGCTTCCAGCACTGGCTTTCAGTACTAGCTTCCAGCACTGACTTCCAGTACTAGCCTCCAGCACTAGCTTCCAGTACTGTATTCCAGTACTAGCTTCCGGCACTAGCTTCCAGCACTAGCTTCCAGTACTAGCTTCCAGCACTGTCTTCCAGCACTGGCTTCCAGTACTAGCTTCCAGAACTGTCTTCCAGCACTGGTTTCCAGTACTAGCTTCCAGCACTAGCTTTCAGTACTAGCTTCCAGCACTGTCTTCCAGCACTGGCTTCCAGAACTGTCTTCCAGCTCTGGTTTCCAGTACTAGCTTCCAGCACTAGCTTCCAGCACTAGCTTCCAGCACTAACTTCCAGCACTGGCTTCCAGCACTAGCTTCCAGCACTTGCTTCTAGTACTAGCTTCCAGCACTGTCTTCCAGCACTGGCTTCCAGCACTGTCTTCCAGTACTGGCTTCCAGCACTAGCTTCCAACACTGGCTTCCAGTACTAGCTTCCAGCGCTAGCTTCCAGCACTAGCTTCCAGCACTAGCTTCCAGCACTGGCTTTCAGTACTAGCTTCCAGCACTGACTTCCAGTACTAGCCTCCAGCACTAGCTTCCAGTACTGTATTCCAGTACTAGCTTCCGGCACTAGCTTCCAGCACTAGCTTCCAGTACTAGCTTCCAGCACTGTCTTCCAGCACTGGCTTCCAGTACTAGCTTCCAGAACTGTCTTCCAGCACTGGTTTCCAGTACTAGCTTCCAGCACTAGCTTCCAGTACTGTATTCCAGCACTGGCTTCCAGTACTAGCTTCCGGCACTAGCTACCAGCACTAGCTTCCAGCACTGGTTTCCAGTACTAGCTTCCAGCACTAGCTTCCAGCACTAACTTCCAGCACTGGCTTCCAGCACTAGCTTCCAGAACTGTCTTCCAGCTCTGGTTTCCAGTACTAGCTTCCAGCACTAGCTTCCAGCACTAACTTCCAGCACTGGCTTCCAGCACTAGCTTCCAGTACTAGCTTCCAGCACTGTCTTCCAGCACTGTCTTCCAGCACTGTCTTCCAGCACTGTCTTCCAGCACTGTCTTCCAGCACTAGCTTCCAACACTGGCTTCCAGCACTAGCTTCCAACACTGGCTTCCAGTACTAGCTTCCAGCGCTAGCTTCCAGCGCTAGCTTCCAGCACTAGCTTCCAGTGCTGGCTTCCAGTACTGGCTTCCAGTACTGGCTTCCAGTACTGGCTTGCAGTACTGGCTTGCAGTACTGGCTTGCAGTACTGGCTTGCAGTACTGGCTTGCAGTACTGGCTTGCAGTACTGTCTTCCAGCACTGGCTTCCAGCACTGGCTTCCAGCACTGGCATCCAGCACTGTCTTCCAGCACTGGCTTCCAGCACTGGCTTCCAGCACTGTCTTCCAGCACTAGCTTCCAGCATTGTCTTCCAGTAATAAACAAAAAAAAAAAGTTTGTTGTACTTTCGTTGCGAATTGGAGCGTCTTCGAGCGGCAGATTGAAGCGGCTTCGCTTTGACTTGCTTTGCTTTACCGACGACAACGCCTTCTAGTAACGAATGGACCTCTCCTCGTACTATGTCTGAATTATTCCGATCTGTCACCCTTTTTTTTTTTTTTGGATGGGAAATCATCAAATGTCTTCTCCCGCTCTGGGCGGAGCGGGAGGGCGTGTCAGACTTTTACTGACTAAATAAAACCCACCCGTGTTCCTTCAGTTGCCCATGTGCCAGGGTCACGGTATCTCTTTCGAACAATCACGCGACCCCGGCAGGCACCGGTCCTAGAAGACCCCTTCAGCGCTGCTGACATCTCTTTGAGGCGCGCGTGGAACACTACGCGCCGTCGACCCGAGCTTGGTCCTTACCGGGCGGCGAGCTACCCATTGCTCGCCACCCGCAAGCTCGCGCCTACGGTGGCCGGGAGTCCGCTATGGACTCCCGACGCCCGGGGCGTCTCCTCCTGCGGCGGCTAGGGACGTGAGACTGCCACTCCCTCACGCGCCCCGCCTCCTCCTTCGCGAGCATTACTGCTTCGCAGAAGGAGGTGACGGCTTCCCATTCCCTCTCGCTCCGTACCATGGCTCGCACCAGGGCCGGGCGCGAGAGGTCGCCGCCGCCGATCGCCTCCACGAGGACACGGCGGTGCTCCGCCCAGGCAGGGCACACTTCCACCGTATGCTCCACCGGGTCCTCCAGACGATCCTCGCAATGGATCTGTCACCCTTGTTTGTCCTTTTATGGGACCTGAGTGTAGCAAGCAAGCGCGTGTGCGCGTGTGTGCTGTGTACACACACAGCACACACGCGCAGACAACACACGTGAAGCATCCAGCACTGTCATCCAGCACTGTCTTCCCAATACTCAATTCTTTATTGCATGCCAGCACTGTCTTCCAACACCGTCTTCCAGTACCGTCTTCCAGTACTAGCCTCCAGCACTGTCTTCCAGTACTGTCTTCCACCACTTGATTCCTGCACTAGTTTCCAGCACTGGCTTCCAGCACCGGCTTCCAGCACCGGCTTCCAGCACCGGCTTCCAGAACCGGCTTCCAGAACCGGCTTCCAGCACCGGCTTCCAGCACCGGCTTCCAGCATCGGCTTCCAGCACCGGCATCCAGCAGGCGGACATTTAGTTAGGAGTGAATAAAGTCGGAACTGTGTGTGTTGGAAAAAAAAAAAGTTTGACCTATCAACTTTCAACCATTGAACGGTCAGTTCAATGGTTCATTCGTTTATTTAATTTTTAATTAAAAACTAACATTAGGGTAAGTTATTTTTATTAGGTTGGCCACTTTTTTCGATTGATTGCTAGAACGATGTAGAAGCTTCTAGAGCATTTCACCGCAGTATCACAGAATATATATTAGTACCTTACGGTACAGAAGTTTCACTCCCGAGTTTAGGTATGATAAACGCAAGCGTCCGGCCACCGTACTAGTCTCAATAGGCTTGCACTCGCTCGTCTTGTCGCACACGCAGCGCACGCACCCGCGGATCAAAAGTAAACTGTTAATACCGTAAAGTACCTACTATTGTATATTCTGTGCTGTTAATCTATTGGAAATCTAATCAGTTCTGTGTCGTGAGTGTTGGAAGCGCCAGAAAAAACAAAAAAGACAAAAAGATATAAAGTAGTACCTCTCTGACTGCCCTAGCCACAGAACAGATAAAGAGGTTAGAAGGGCCTTGTGGGCGGGGCGGGCGCGCCGCTCATATCTGTGAACGCTCATATGTTGACCGAAATTAGCGTCACCGGCCAACAGTCGCGCTCATATTGTGACAACGAACGAAGCTCCGCGAAAAATAATGAATTATGCCGTCTTGCGCTATCATAACGTGTCGGAAAAGAAGTCAGATGTGTAGTGTAGCCCGAGAAGGGATTTCTTTACACCGGTAACTCCTAAAACCTTATAATACGAGTGTTATTTGTAATTATTACAATTGTATTATGTACTTTGTAGACAAAAACGACACAATCGCAAAAAGTTGCAAAATTATACATTGCTTGCAATGCATGGCTACCATCTTGTACTACGCGAGTAATCGCGCGATGTATTGCGTTCATTGCGGGAGTCGCGTGTGCCGAGCCAATGCTTGAATGCCGCGAAATTCCATGCGTATCGATAGTGTTGTACTAAGTTGTAAACACTGTCGATATTATGAATGTATTCAAATTATTATTATCAGTAATATTGTAATTAAAATACCTTTGTTAATAACCACCATTTATTGTTAATTGTGGTTACATAATTGTGGACAATAATAAAATCAGCATTAATATTTGTATAAATTATTGTTCAATCTATATCTATACTAGGGATGTTATGGATAGAAATTTCGGATACGGATTGGATACGGATGTAGGAATGATTATTATACCGGATACGGATATGAAATTATATCGGATTATCCGTTAGTTTCGGATAATTTCGGTTACGGATATTAAACTTTTAAGGAATTTCAAAAGTAAAATACAAATCCATACTAATATTATAAATGCAAAAGTAACTCTGTCTGTCTGTCTGTCTGTCTGTCTGTCGTCTGTCTGTCTGTCTGTCTGTCTGTCTGTCTGTCTCGCTTTCCTGCTAAAACTACTGAACCGATTTAAATAAAATTTGGTACACAGATAGTTTACAGCCTGAGAAAGGACATAGGCTACTTTTTATCCCGGTAGTATGTTCCCGCGGGATAATTTCCGACCTCCACGCGGGCAAAGCCGCTGGCAAAAGCTAGTAGCTAGTAAAATGGTTTTATTTATATGTCAGCTATTTAAAATAAAAATGATTATAAATATATATTGAGTGTTATCTAATCTACCTAAAATAAAAATGTAATAACAAATCCGATATTATCCGGAACTTTTATTTCGGATTCGGTTACGGTTACGGATAAATTTTTATATCGGATTTCCGATAGTTTCGGTTACGATTACGGTTACGGAGCTCCCTAACATCCCTGATCTATACTATACATAATATTATAAAGCTGAAGATATTGTTTGTTTGATTGAACGCGCTCATCTCAGGAACTATTCGTCCGGATTGAAAAAATATTTTTGTGTTGGGTAGCTTATTTATCGAGGAAGACTATAGGCTATATAATACCACGCTTCAATCAAGAGGAGCGGAGTAGTAATGAAAAATGTTGTAAAAACGGGAGAAATCGCACGGGTAGGCGATTCAACGCGACGGGAAGGGTCGGAGGAACAAGAAATTTAACGCGGACGAAGTCGATTAAAATACTTTTGTACTTTTTATTTGTGTCATTAATTTACTTTCTAACTTTAACCCATCTCTTTCTATGCATGAATAACGTTTGACGTGGGAATAAAGCCCAAATACGCACCGGCGGTTTTTGTCAACTCTCATTGTCAGTATCGAGCTGAGCATAATATAGAAATTCACAGGGAATTTAACATTAACATCCTCTTCAGCCTATATTGTTCCCACTGCTGGGACACAGGCCTCCTCTCGGTGAGAGGGAGTGGACCGTAATCTACCACGCGGGCCCAGTGCGGGTTGGTAGATGTCAAATGTCTTCGAATTGTTGGTTCTAGGACATGCCGGTTTCCTCACGATGTTTTCCGTCACCGATTTGAGAGATTTTATTTTTAACATTAGTCACATGAAATTAATTAAATTACATTATGTCCAAACATAATTATATGACGTAAAACAGAACTAACTCAAGTGAAAAGTAAGAAAATTTGAATTTCGTGGCTGTAACGTATGTTCCATGTGTTTTAATTTGACATTATTATTATTTATTTAGAAGGTCGACACTATTTCAACCCCGTCCCCCTCCCAATATTATAGCGAAAAATTGCAAAACTTAAATAACAAAAATTTTAAGAATTACAGTAATTTTATCGATATCGTTTATCGACCTTTTGGTCACCGTAACATGTATGAAAAATAAATTGCTTTTGCGTGTGTGTGAGTGCTCGTCAAGTACAGTGTTTGCGCTAGTGTGACAATCAATAGCAAGCTCGCGATCTAAGTGTGTGTAATTTATTTGTGTGCATAATGCGCGTACGTACGGGACTCTTGCTTGTAGTGGAGTTAAAGAGTGGGAGAAAAGCGGCGACATGCGTTCTAATACAAATCAGGAACTATTTCCTTTCTAACCTCTTTATCTGTTCTGTGGCCCTAGCAGATTGAAGCGAGAAAAGGTTGAAATTAGGTTGAATTCCAGAATAGTAGGTAAATATCTCGGGGATTTTGCGCCGCTTCTATGGAAGTGAGACAGGCCTGGCAGTATATAAATAGAGCGTGAATCAATCACATGGAGATTTCTCGTAGGGAACTTCGACTGCTCCTACTTCATGAATTTCGTTTAGGTCGGAAAGCGACCGAAGCAACTTCAAATACATATGTGCAACGATGGGTGAGGGTGTGCTCTCTTATGATACCGCTAAGCATTGGTTTCTGAGGTTCAGAGAAGGAAGTTTCGAACTTTCTGATGAACTTCATCCAGGACGACCGCCTACAATAAATGTGGAGGACCAAGAAAGGCTTATAGAAACCGATCCTAGATTAAATTCGCGCTGTTTGGCAGAACAACTTCACTGCTCACACACTGCAATAGAAAATCATCTCCACGCCTTGGGATTCACTCGGAAATATTCTACTCGGTTGCCACAAGAACTGACGAGATTATAACTTCAGAAGAGAGCCGACACATGTATGGAGTTGCAAAGTTTTCATCGTACCACTGAGTGGCTGCGTGATGTTATCACACGGGATTCAAAATGGATCCTGTATGTCAAATATACCCGCAAACGCCAGTGGCTTCGAGCTGGGGAAACGGGCGTACCGACACCAAAACTTGACACAAGCAAAAAGGTTCTTTTGAGTCTGTGGTGGGGAATAAATGGAATTAATTACGGGGAGATCTTGCCAACTAACAGTACAATCACAGCTGAGATTTACTGTGACCAACTTGGTCGTATTGCGACTAGTTTACCAAAAAATCAAAGTTAAGTGTACTTTTTACATGACAACGCCCGACCCCATATAGCTAAAGTGACTCGTGAAAAATAATTTAATTATGTCTTTACCAACGCGCTGGCGACAGGTGATAGAAAACGATGGTGCTTACATTATTGAGAAATAATTGTACGTATTTAGTTCTCAAAAAAAAAAAAACGTGTACTATGAGATGGCGGCTTTATTAGTTGCCAACCACATACTACTATCATTATATGGATTTATTTCTGAAATAAATATTTTAAATTTGAATTTGAATTAGTACCCCACGGTGAGGACTGGCTCATCTTATAAGAAGCGTGTCAGGTATTTTAAGTACCTTAATAGAAAGCATTGTACACAGAGTCAAGCCTCAAATCTTCAAATTCAGAAATTGCTAGACATGTTAGTAAAATTAGTAACATACATAATATCATTGTTCCAGATTCACGACAGCAGTATTCCGCCTCCCCCATACACAGCAGAAGACAAAACAGAAGAAAATCAAAATATCATGAACAACACAAACCACAATATAATACACAACACACACCAAAATACGATAAACAACAACACAATACACCAAAGTATAATAAACCACAACATAGTTAACCACATATAAAAGCCATTCAGTATTGTTTTAACATAAACCTTAGTTTACTGTAATTTAGGTAGATAATTTTTTAACAAGTGTTAATAATAAAGTTACTGTTCTTATTTATATTTTTATTACGTAAATTATGTGTGTATTATTTAGTTTTGGCTCCTGAATAATCTACCTAACTGCGGACGAGATGCCGCCTTTTTTTTGTGGATGGGAAATCATCAAATGACGTCTCCCTCTAGGGTGGACCGGAAGACCGTGTCAGACTTTTACTGACTAAAACCCACCCGTGTTCCTTCAGTTGCCCATATGCCACGGTAACTCTTTCGAACAGATCTCGCGACCCTGGCAGAAGATGCCGTCTTTACGTCAACATAGCAATATTACTCTAGCATTCAAAATCTTTAGGCGAAAGCGTAAGTCCACTTTTGCACGGACGTAAAAATATCGCGACGAGAATTTTCGCTTACTGCATTTTCAACGCACTGCTTAGCACTGAGAGTTGAAAATCCAGTGTGCTATAACATCCTGCCACGGCCCTTTACGGTAGCCAAAGTTCAATCTTTCTTACGTTTTTTGCAGGGTACTATGAACTTAGACTAGAGAGATGTATTGATGGTTTCAACACGCTTTTATTAGCGTCACCTGTATGTTTGTAATCGACTCCTTTGGACTCCACTTTGACCCACTTCAAACGTCAGATTTCATTTAAACTTTGTAGACTTATCGAGAACCGATGACAATACAATAATTTCATACATTTGTGCCATTACCTATCCTTGCCAGTGTTACCAGGATGGCAAAAAAAAACTGTGTACGAAAACTACCCTGACATACGTCACAAAATTCGAAACACCGAAAAAATTGAAAATAAATAATAGTTTAAATATCAATTTAAAAATACCTCAAAAGCACCCCACGCTTTTTTCCATTATTTTCTACTTTTTAGTTTGGTTTTCTATGGAAGCGTGCTTTTTTAGTTTTTTTTAACTATTTTTATAATTATCGTGGGATAAATAAATATTTGTTACGGCCGCGTATCATACTTAGATCAACAAACAAACTGACATTGACCTACAAATTGTATAAAACACAGGTCAGTGTCAGGCTAATGTTGAATAAAGTGCGACCGTGCGTTCGTGAGTCAATTAAATATACATACCTAAGTACTTGTTACCAAGTGGATATCTATTGATGGAATTCATCTAAAGTTTATATTATCCCATTAAATGAGTTTTTCAAGGAAAAAATTTAGTTTCAAGAGCTATGGGAAAGCTGGTTAAAATTGACTTATGAAATGCAGGAGGCTATCTATATAGCTATTTGCTATTTGATGCATTCTTCGATAATATACCTTCAGTAACTGTGACTTCAGTGTCACAGTTGTTTGTTTCAGAACAAAGTATGTAAAATACCCTCATTTTTGTAACCAGAATGAACTAATGTTTTAAAGTGCAAGGTAAAATAACCAGTGCACTTTGCAAAGAACGAAATCTACCCAACCTCATGTGAAAAACTGTATAAAAGTGATCTGTCTGAATAGAAGTGTAGCTCACATCATCACTGAGCAGATATTTAAAACAAACATCAACAATGTTATTCATAGTTTCAAAGACAAATCAAACAAATACATTGGAACTAAACAACTCAATGTTTTACAGAGATTTTACAGGATGTGGTGAGAGAAACACCTACGATAGTTAAGCACACACAGTTCGAAACACTGAAGACAAAAAGAACCATAAAATTTTGAATAGGCATCCCATAGAGGCAGTGGTGGCTTAGTGGTAACGATTGCTAATTGAGAGTTTTAAGAAGCGGGTTGGAACCAGGATGGCACTTTACTGTGTGTAAATTATTTCATCACCACTGCTCTCAATATGGTAAAGGAAAACATCCTGAGGAAACCGGCATGTCCTAGAAACAAAAAAAATCAAAGAATCGCCCTCAGTGGCTCTGATGGTTTGTTTCTATGTGCAAACCCACTCACAATTTCCAATTAATGAAAAATTTCTTTCTTTGGATAGAAAAAGTCTATTCACTTAAGGTCTGACAATTTGTTTGTTTGTTAACATAAGCTTTTATCTTAATATAATTCATGTTAGTTTGTGAGAGTAGTCAACGCTGCCACCACGTCTCCCCGGTGCTCCCTTAAAGTTCTTTCTGCTAATGTCCTTGATATTTCCAACTCTTTTACCTGGAAATTGATAAAAATTAATTTTATTTTTTAATATTTAAGGTTTTTTGCTTTCAGCATAACAATGTTGTCTTTATTACGCCTGAGATGTGGGCATAGTTTGCTACTAGTCATAACCGGCCAAACAGAATTGGCCTCAGAACATAGGTTATCATCATCTGGAAATTTAGAAATTAAACCATCCAACCAGCTTACACATCTTTACTAACACAGGCCACACAGATCCCTATTGTAAACAGTACATGCCATGAAATTCTTCCATGAATCTTATCTTTAATAGAAATAAATGTAGGTCGAATTTTAGTATGATCTTGATAGTTTTGTCCTTACTAAATACTTACAATTAATTCTATATCATCCTTTTTAACTGAAACTTTTTGTAGTTCCTTTTCTTTTTCAAGACGCTCCGCAGCCTCCTTGTTTCTCCTGTCACCAATTAATGACAGCGCCTGGAATTAATAACAGTATTTGTTTAAATATTTGTATGAAATTCGTAAGGAAAATAAACAGGTATGATGAATATCAAAGGGTGAAAGTATCACTAAGTTTTCGGTAATAATCGAGGACGCTTGAAAGGGGTAATCTTTCTATAGAGAGATTGTAGATTCAAAGTTTTCTTATACACTTAAAGCGACAACATGAAACCTAAAAGATAACCTATTAGATATCTTTGAAAGATTAGTTCAATAAAAATTTATGGTACCATGTATTTTAGCTTACCCCAGATATGTCCTGAGAGGATATCTCCTTCTCTTCTGCATAGTCGGTAACCTTCTCCAAGTCTGCTACTCCACTATCATGTTTTGCAGTCTTTTTCTGAGTTTTGTCTTTATCGTGCTGGATATCGTCGGTATCACCATTAATTTCTTCGTCAGCCATTCTGTTCGATAAATATTATTAGACTATCTTAAGGCTTCTTTTGAAAATTAATTATTTCAACACAAATTCCAACTAAATAAGCATTTTACAGACATACAAAACTGTCATTCGAAAACCATGGAATGAGATCGTTCATTTAATTTGAGGTTATTATTACGTTTCGTTTGGAAATGCTATGCCATTTTTTTTTTCTTTCATTTCTTTTACAGTCTAATTAGTATCTACAAAATAATTGTACAGACTTTTAATTGTTTCAAGCTTTGAGAGAAGTTTTTTTATCTCAGTGTAAGAAATAATAGTTTTAAACAGAAAGTTACTACGGCCTGTTAATCTAGTGGTTAGCGACTCTGACTGCTAAGACTGAAGTCGTGGGTTTGATTCCCACCTAGGACAAATCTTTGTGTGATAAGCATAATTATTGGTTCTGTGTCTGGGTGTAATTTATCTATAATATGTATATATTTAGAAATATATAAGTTTGTTTATCAGTTGTCTCGTTGCCATAGTATACAGACTCTGCCTAGTTTGGGATCAGATAACGTTGTGTTGGTTGTCCTTAGGTATTTATTTATATAGTTAAACTAAAACTTAAGCCCCAACGATGACAAAAACGCGCTAATAACTAAACAGGTACAATAATCTTTCTTTTTTGTTAGGAATAATTGAGAGAAGGTAGCCAATGTAATTCAGTACCTTTTGATTTATTAAGCACACAATTTTTGAAGAAATGTAGTGTTGTTGAAAACATTGATTGTTTAAAAAAATGTAAAAGGTAATTGTTTCATTCATAATTGGGGTTGATTATAGATAGCTAGTTTCTTTTCAGAAAATACTCCTCAAGACCTTTTATTCAAAACTAAACACAATATATTAATAAAAACTATTTTGTTTCAGTAAAACTATACTTCCCATTACGCCATTAAATTCGACTTTGTGTGACGCCTTTAACCGCGGAACCACATGACGCGTTCAACGATACCTCGATTCTCAAAGAACGACGAGGAGTTTAGTAGTTATGAAGAACAGATTACATACATATATACATACATAACCTGTTAAAATCTTAATAATCTCTCCTTTGGCTTTGTCATAGTTGGTTAAAAATGTAGCTTGTCACCTAGGCCATAGTGAAAAATCGATTGACTACTATAATATCAAAATCGTAAGATTAATTTAGGCGCTACTTTGGAACATAAGTAAATACAAAGACACATAGACTGTTACAAGCGTAAGTATGCCTTTTACCTATTCTTTTTATGCAAACAAATGATTAAATTTGAACTTAGCTTTACCGTAGTTCGGTAAAATGGGGCGCTACTGTCGCCTCTGTGATACTAAACTAAAAGACAGATAGTCGGGCTAACCACTGTCGCGTACGTCTCGCAGGTCAACCCAGCAGGTTGCATAATAAGTTAATCTTCCAGTCAGGACACATAAAATTTATAAAGTATAGCTTGGCAAAAAAGAGTCTGTCGTGGTAACCATTGGAACTAAAATATATTTTTGGTGGCAACTGCTTTGTTTATCATCAACAAGTAGCTAATCTGTCATTGTGTTGTTCCTAGTTGTATTTTACTTATTTCTAATTAACTATCAATTATTAATGCTTTTGTACATATAAAAAATGAATAAAACACTAAGGAATAGTGGTGTGAGCTGTGGATTTAATGTGCATCTGGATTGAGGGCCCATTTTTTGAACCCTTGCGTACCGAAATAAGATTTATAGGGAAATTAGTTAAAAATAGTAAAAACTTAAAGCAAAGGGTCATAAATTTCTTAAACGTGAATTAAAACTGTTATGATGAAATAACTTGGGCCCTCAATCCAGACGCGTGCATAAAGTGGCATAGCCTAAATCTCAGTAAGTACTATCTCTGGGTTAATAATTTTTGTTTAAGAATTTAGTTAAGAATTTCTTAAATATTTTAAGAAATTCCCAAATCTGTAAAATATAACATTACCGATTTATGGCGGAATATCTAGGGCCCTCACTTCATTATTGTTTGTACTGAGGAATCTGCAAAACATGAATATATCTGAAGAAATACATAAATACGACTTTAACATGTTTTACTTACATACCTATGTGAATTAGTTAAAAAGAAATAAGGACACAAAACTTAATTGTTAAGAAGCAAATGAAAGTCGAATTTTACTAAAAAGTCTGAACTGAGAGCCCAGTATTTTCGGCTTTATTGACTAGGCTCAACCTCATAGATTAACGCAAATTAGAAAAAAAGTTTTAACTATTTCTTAATTAAATTGTAACATATCGTTCGTTCTTCTAAATGTCATACTTTAAGAGAAAATTGATTTTCAACTTTTTGTAAGAGAATTATTTGTAGAGTGACCATAATGTTCAAAGTACCTGTACATTTTGTAAAGTGCATTCGGCAAGTCATAATTTGCAGCTAAAATTACTATATACCTACTAATTACAATGTATATATACCTGCTATGTGTATATATACCTACTAATTACAATTATATCGATTCAACAAACAAATCAATGCCACCGAACGTCACAGGTAACACTAGCAATAGTCTTACTGTTGGCTCTATGTTCCTCAGACCGATGTCGATAGCTGAAGTTAAGCAGGAAATACTGCATTTGAATAACACAAATTCTGAAGGGCACGACGAAATTAACACCAAAATCATTAAAGCCTGTGTCGACGAAATTGTTGAAGTACTAACACACTTGATCAATTTGTCATTCTATGA
Source organism: Aporophyla lueneburgensis (assembly GCA_932294355.1). Taxonomy (NCBI): domain Eukaryota; kingdom Metazoa; phylum Arthropoda; class Insecta; order Lepidoptera; family Noctuidae; genus Aporophyla; species Aporophyla lueneburgensis. The sequence goes on along the minus strand of OW028738.1, from coordinate 12,160,041 downwards.
GGGAATTTTTCCAGAAGCTTTAAAGCTTTCCATTGTTAGACCACTTTACAAAAAAGGAGACAGACATGACCTAAGCAATTACCGCCCTATAACCCTAATACCCATCTTGTCTAAAATATACGAAAAATGTATGTACAAAAGAATTGCAAATTACTGTACAAAGTTCAATATTATAAAAAAAGAACAGTATGGTTTTCAAAAGGGGAAGTCTACAACATTAGCAATCTATGCCCTCATAAATGTTATATTAACTAACGTCAATGACAACAACCTAACCACAGGATTATTCTTTGATTTATCAAAAACCTTCGACCTAGTATCACACGATCTACTACTGCAAAAGCTAGAAGCAATCGGGATTAGAGGGCCTACCTTACAGTGGATAAAATCATACCTAGAGAACAGGCAACAATGCGTTACCATAACAAATATTAATGAAAATAAAGAAGTAACGCAACACTCGTCGAAATATAGATGTAATAAGTTTGGTGTCCCACAGGGAAGCATACTAGGGCCTATCTTATTCTTGATATATATAAATGACATCATTAAAATAACGAAACATAAGTGCATATTGTTTGCTGATGACATCTCTATTATTGTGACATCCAGTAAAAAAAATAATAATACAATTTCTGACCACGAAACTGACATTAACAATACAATTGACATTTTAATTCACTGGCTTTATGTAAATAACTTGAAAATAAACCTTGACAAATCAGTTTATATACAATTTAATAAATCCAATAATCATAAATTTAACCTCAAATTAAATATACCCAAAATTAAACCAGTAACACATACCAAGTTCCTAGGAGTAACTATTGATGAAGATCTACATTGGAAAGTGCATGTAGACAGTGTTTCAAGCAAGATAAACAAATTTGTGTATGCTCTTAGACAAGTAAAAAAATGTACTAATCTAAAAACAGCTATATTAGCTTACCATGCATATGTGGAATCTATATTGCGTTATGGACTTATAATATGGGGTAACAGTACCGACCAGAATAGAACATTTGTTGCTCAAAAAAAATGCATTAGGGCATTACACGGACTTCATCCTGAGGAATCATGTCAGCCAATATTTAAGAAACTTGGCTTGTTACCGCTACTTTGTTTATACATTAAAGAAATATGCATGTTTGTATGGAAACATAAGGAATTATTTAAAATAGCTAATGATGTAAATCCTCGAAGCCGACGAGATCCTCACAGGCTCATGCTTAATAATGCTCCCAGGCTTGCTAAGTACAATAAAAGCTGCTTAACTATGTGTGTACGAATCTATAACAAATTACCTACTGATCTGAAAATGTTCAACTCGAGATATGCTTTTAAGAATAAATTGTATGTATGGCTAAATGATAACAACTTCTACAGTATAAAGCAATTCCTAGAGCGAAAATAGTGTTGTTGTAATATTATAATAATAATTATGGTTGGGAAATTGTTACTACAATTACCTATAATTTTGAATATTTGCATGCTATGTTTAATCTTGGCAAAACATGTCTGCTCTATTTTTTTACTATAAGACCTCTTTATACCATGTTTTACGCAAATAAATGAATAAATAAATAAATGTAGTTTTCCTTATTTTTAATGTAATTTCTATTTATGTGATGTTACTCTTTAAGGTAATACTATGAGCCAAGTTGCCTAAAGCAAATAAAAAAAAAATATAGTTAAAAAAAAAACTAAAAATGAAAATGTTTTTTTTTTAATCAGAGATATAGTTGCACTCATCACTAAAAATTACTTTGCTCTCTCGCAATTTCGTATTTTTAGGATATAAGACTATTTTAACGGTTACCTATCATAAGTTCGAAAAATGTTTGACCGAATTTCATTTCACCTAAAACTTTTCAACTATTATCGTTTCTTTGTTTTTTACTTCATCGAAGTCACGTCTGCCACTCTATCAGTTGACCTATTATCATTTCGACTTTTTTCGTTACTCCGACGTTTTATTTGGTCGAAAAAGTTTTTACCGAAGTTACACTTAGCCGAAATAACATTTGTTCGAAGTATTATGTTTCCGAACATTAATTATACTGCACTGTTCAGATTAACCTACTCTTTTGTTTAATTAATTAATTATTTAAATGTAATGGCACTAAATAAACAGTTGGTTATGAACAAAAGCGTTTTTAAAGAGTCCCAGTAAGATACATGCGAACAAGGATGCTTGCTTCAAGCATGCAGCATGCAAGCACGTATGCAGCGAGCAAGCATGCAACGTGCGAACAAGCAAGCAACATGCAATCAGGCAAGCAACATGCAATCAGGCATGCAACATGCAGCAAGGATTGTTTCTGTCACGGCTCCGGCGCTACGGGGTTTGGGCGGCCCCTACCCCTCCGCGCCTACGCGGGCTTAAATTACACTCTAGGGGTAGGGCAGACAAGACTACGTAAAGTCGGTTTACAGCGATTCGTTTCTCACTAAATTTTGTAGTAGAATACATTGAGTTTTTATGACACTACGTATATTTTAATTTCATATTGAAAACGCTACCAAGTAACCGGCTACATATTTGTCACCAAATAATATTCCCTAAAATGTTGTTTCATTGTGTTGAAAATATGGCAAATAAATCATTTGGCAAATGAAAAAAGTTCAAAAGAGGCTTCGGCCAATAGCAAAAAGTTATTTTGTAAATCGGCAAAACATAGTTCGGTAAAATAATACCTATGAAACATGACACATCGATGATCTAAAAATAAGTCAAACAATGCATATGGCAAAAAAGACGTCGGTCAACAGTTTTCGGTGAAATGAAATTCGAACAAAAATAATTCGGAAAAGTAATCGGTTCCCTATTTTAAGGTAACATTTATGTGAAGTAAAGAGTTTTTTTATAATTATACCGATCGTGTTGTATTTATCACAATGCATTTGTTTGATCTGGTGCTACAGTGATTCATAGTTACGATGACTACTTACATGTATAACCGACTAGGTAGTACCTAGTCGGTTAGTTTGCCTTTCATTTATGCAAACACTGTTGAAGCTAAATAAATGTTCTAGTTTTATTTATTTTTATAGAAATTACATTAGAAATAAGGAAAGCCAAATTGTAATTACTAGGAGTACTTTTAGCTGCAAATTATGACTTGCCGAATGCACTTTACAAAATGTACAGGTACTTTGAACATTATGGTCACTCTAAAAATAATTCTCTTACAAAAAGTTGAAAATCAATTTTCTCTTAAAGTATGACATTTAGAAGAACGAACGATATGTTACAATTTAATTAAGAAATAGTTAAAACTTTTATTCTAATTTGCGTTAATCTATGAGGTTGAGCCTAGTCAATAAAGCCGAAAATATTGGGCTCTCAGTTCAGACTTTTTAGTAAAATTCGACTTTCATTTACTTCTTAACAATTAAGTTTTGTGTCCTTATTTCTTTTTAACTAATTCACATAGGTATGTAAGTAAAACATGTTAAAGTCGTAATTATGTATTTCTTCAGATATATTCATGTTTTGCAGATTCCTCAGTAAAAACAATAATGAAGTGAGGGCCCTAGATATGCCGCCATAAATCGGTAATGTTATATTTTACAGATTTGGGAATTTCTTAAAATATTTAATAAATTCTTAACTAAATTCTTAAACAAAAATGATTAACCCAGAGATAGTATTTACTGAGATTTAGGCTATGCCACTTTATGCACGCGTCTGGATTGAGGGCCCAAGTTATTTCATCATAACAGTTTTAATTCACGTTTAAGAAATTTATGACCCTTTGCTTTAAGTTTTTACTATTTTTAACTAATTTCCCTATAAATCTTACTTCGGTACACTAGGGTTCAAAAAATGGGCCCTCAGTCCAGATGCACATGTGGATTTACCAAGTTTTCGTAAGAAATTTGGGGACTTTTAATGGTTGATACTTGTAATTGAAAAATGTACCTACATGGAATTAATATGATTGTCTTTATGTTTTTTTCAAGGTAAATCTCACAGTACAATTAGAGAAATTGTTAATGAAGGTGAAAAAATTAAGGATTTTTCTACACCTGGAGGAACACCAAAATAGTTGGCGGAAGAAAGAATTAGACGATTTCGATCTGTGTGCAATTAGACAAAAAGTTCAACACTATAAAGAAACAGGCAAGTATTTTTTTTTTTTTGTTGATGCTATTATCGCATACCACAGAAAAAAAAAGTATAATTTATATTTATTATTTTTCAGGTGCCTATTCTACGTAATACATTAGTTTGAGGAGACGGGTTGTAATGGGAGCTGTAAACGTCTAAGAAAGATTTTTACACTATTTAGATTTCATAAATAAGAAATGTAAAACTGACACATCAGTGTTAATGGAAAAAATCTATCATAGCACCGAAAAGGAATACACGAATGATGTTATGTCACGTTATTCTTTTTTAAATAAAATCTAAATTTTAGCGTGTTATTTCATTTTCATTGTCATGTGAATAGTGATAATGTTATGTACTCCACATAGACATACCTGACGCCTTCATTAGTCAACTGTTCAAGTTTATTCGATATTACCCGTGCCTTTGCGATATGTTATAGGTACTCTCTGACTTCCAATTAGTTTCCGACAGTAAGCAGCTGTAAGTCGCCTTCTTGTCAATTATAAACTGTCAGCATTAACAGGATTCGTTCAGTATCATCCATATCAAATTTGATACAGACATACCAACCATCGAATGGTAGTGAATACACTAGATGGTGGCCGCAAATGCGATTGCTGAACATTATGTCTTGTGTATCGGGTTCAATCGGCAATCCGTGAGTGTAATTTGATTAATTTTTAAACTGAATAAGTTTTCATAATGTTATTGTGATGGCACTCTTAGATAAAAGGTTATTCCAGCGAAATAATGCGCAATCTACTAAATACAATGAAAGTAAAAGACTGTGTGCCTATCAAGTCTTGAAATCTTGACTGATGAGAATTTCCGGGATCTCGTGTTTGTGGATTAAAACAAGTATCTTATCACTTTTAGTCTTAGTATACAGGGTGGCCATACCTGCTAAGCAGGCGCCCTCATTTTTTCCAGACTCTTTTTTGCCAAGCTGTAAGCATGCATTCATTCGCTAAAGGCATCCATTGTGGGGTTACGGACCTCGGTTTAAGGGACTACTGCGGGAGAACAGCAAGGTATTACAAATCCTACCAGGAACAGATCAAAGGATCCATGCGTGTGCACTTATCGCATTGTTTACTCGTCGCAAAATAAAAAGATAGAAAATAAATTAACGTTGTCCAATTTCCGAACGACTAACCAAAGAGAAGAATGATGAATCCGTTTAAATAATCCAATCCATTTTTTTTTTTAAACCAATATCGAACAGTTAATTTTCATGAAGAATCTTATTATGGATAGCTTTAATTTTCGTTAGCAATAATAATCTTAGGTATTAAAATAGATCAACAAATGTTAATATAAATCTTAAATACATTTCGATATTGCTACTTCAACTTCCATAATTTATTCCATCATTGACTTGATTGTTGACTGACACCTTGACACTCTTGACAGCGTAGGGTTTGCGTTACCCCTTCCATACTACTGTATATTTCTTCTTCTTTTGTTTTTAATTCCTTAATTTTAAGGTAGAACGTAATTATTACACTATTTTTCTTTTGAGTTTATCATTTCAAGTGTTTAGTGTTCTTCAAAAGTGTGGTGAAAACGGCAGAAATTGGTAAGTGGATAATTTTAGAATTCGCGAATTGTCAAACTAATATTGGTATTTCGCCCTTGACGTTTGATTTTCAGTACATTTTTACACATTTACGAGCAAATTTTTTAATAGTCGTTACAAAATTAAATACATAAACTGTGATTCGTTTCATACACCATTGTTTGGTATTTCAATGTGACGTCAAGCCAATATGGAGAACGTTTTCCTTTGGTCGCGATAGCTCGTGTTTGTTTCACGCACCTTTGCCTTTCTAGTAATTTCAATAGAGGTTCCGTCGTGAAGCTAGTGAAATAGGTGTATAAAATAATCTCACTGCTTTATTTTGGGCTAAAAATATTTTATTTAAGTGGTGACTGAGTGACCTTGAACCATGGTGTTTTGAGTACCTATAGGTTTTACCATGTGTTAGCTAGAAATACTGCTTACTATACCAGGTAACTATGTCTTATTTTGTTTTGAACCCTTTAATAGTTGTAAAACATAGAATACTTTTCTAAACAATATAATTTTATATTCGTGCCTAAGCTTAGACTATTTCTATTTTTATTATATCCTAGATAGCTATGAGTTGTTTACTGTCTTTTAATAAACCCCAAAATAGTAAATATGCTTTCATTTTTCAATGAAAAAATAATGAAAAATTAAACCAAACATTTTGGCCGCAGCAAAATTATTGTGCATTCAAATGATCACAGATTATGAATTAAAATTATCATCATAAACAACTATTTATATTATAACGTATATGAAATACCATTCAACTTGAAAAAAAATATGTCATTGAGCTGTTGTGTAGACACTAAAATAATATTCAATGCAGACTAAGGGGCAATGATGCAACATTGTATTTATAGGGTTGTTAGTATTTTTGTTCCATTTCCTACTGCTATCTGCTTTCAAATCACATAAAAGTATAACAATAATTATTAAAATAATTGTTTGTTTTGCCTAATAATAAAATCTATTCATTAAATACATATTTTTTTAAATCTCTTTATGCTATGTTTTCATGAAAACATCATCATCATCAGCCTATAATGTTCCCACTGCTGGGGCACAGGCTCTCGGTGAGAGGGAGTGGGCCATAATCCACCACGCGGGCCCAGTGCGGTTTGGTAGATGTCACATGTCTTTGAATTTTTGGTTCTAAGACATGCCGGTTTCCTCACAATGTTTTCCTTCACCATTTAGAGAGCACTGGCAATTAAATAATTTAAACAATAATAAAAACATAGCATAAATATAATAATTAAAGTGTTTTTAAATATTGAGTTGTATAATATCGAATTTGTAACCCTCTACCTGGGACATAATGGGTTTCAAACATGTCTGCATGTGTCAGTGTATTGATAACTCCACACTCTTATTTTGATGTGTACTATATCATGTATGTTTATATACTATAGTCTTGACACTATTCCATACTCTCCTTGACCCAGCTCCTGTTGCTGTCATTTATACATTTTAATGAAGCCTGCACTGCATTTGATTGTCTTTGATGTATGTTTCAAGTTTTAACCCTTTTACCCTGTCCTGTCAACAATAATTTTGCAGAACAATAATTAAAATTCAATATAGTAAATTGCAATTATTCTTAAATAAATGTAAATTTTTACCAGCACTGATTTAGAATTGAGAGAGAAAAGCGATTATAGTTTCACATTGATTACATTCAGTCAATCTTGACCACCTGTTAAAGGGATCTACTAGAGAATGGGCAGCAGCATTCTCTATGCATTATACCACCATACTGAGATCACGAACCCGCCTGCCAAGCATAGCGATCATGGCAAACCCCAATTTGGAGGCCGAGTAGTGGACATTAGGGATGTTATGGATATGAAATTTCGGATACGGATTGGATACGGATGTAGGAATGATTATTATACCGGATACGGATACGGATATGGATATGAGATTATTTGGGATTATCCGTTAGTTTCGGATAATTTCGGTTACGGATATTAAACTTTTAAGGAATTTCAAAAGTAAAATACAAATAGCTAATAAAATGGTTTTTTTTATATGTCAGCATTTGGTAGGAATTACAATCAGTGTGTGAGTAATTATTACAGCTATTTCAAATAAAAATGATTATAAATATATATTGAGTGTTATCTAATCTACCTAAAATAAAAATGTAATAACAAATCCGATATTATCCGAAACTTTTATTTCGGATTCGGATACGGTTACGGATAAATTTTTATATCGGATATCCGATAGTTTCAGTTACGGTTACGGAGCTCCCTAACATCCCTAGTGGACATCTTTTGACTGAAATGATGGTGATGCCGGTCTATCTTATATCTTTATGTCTGGAATTTCTCACTCATCTCATCACACCAATTCTATTTCAAAATTTAAAACTCTCAACTCATATGTAAGGAACTCGAAATGAGTAGTGTTTGGTAAAATGCATTAATAAATATTATTTTGAAATTCTCTTGTGAGTCTGTCAAAGAGAATTCCTAAAACAATAATTTATTTGTGTTGTGCGGAACTCTGACATGGCCATCTAGACTTTATTCCACCAATGATTAAGTTGGAAATCTATTTTTATCCAAGCCGGGTTATAGATCTGTTTGTTTGCATTCCATGACTTACAACACACATCTGATAGGGATTGATGATATGAAGCCTATTGTTCCAGATAAAATCTTTAGCCTTGCTCATAGGTCATTAGAATAGCAATGGAATATAGTTGATTGAATAATGTTAGTAATAAAAGTAGAAAACACGTTTTTTGTATTGAAGTATTATAGCTGGAGTGCCGCAGGGTGGGGCCATGCTCTTTACTATTAGCTGAAAATGTTGACCTCACGCAAAAGAATAATATAGTTTAATTTCCAGTTTCACTATTAGTAGACGCAGCTGCATTTTCTCGTTTCCGTCGTTGTCCTCTAAATTCCTCGAGGAAAAGATTTAAAAAATACCGAAGTCAAACACTTTCCCTTCCATAATCTACATACCTACCTATGGCGAAATCATTTCCAAGCTTCTTTCCTGTGACGCCATTGGGGCGGGCGGAAAGTATTATTACTTATCGTTGTTGGAATTTTCCGTTCATTTATGTGGTTAGTAATTTAAATATAGGTACGTATAGGTACTAGGAATCATTTATGTGGAGACAGATTTTAATCAAAATAATTCTACTATAGCTTAGCGTACTAGGAGTTTCGAGTAAATTTACAATACGAAAATGTGTTCGAAAAGCTCATCTTTAGCCAGCCGTAGTTGAGGAAAAAACTAGTTCGTGCTTCTATTTGTTTATGAGTTGAAAATTTGTTCACAAGATGGCGCTGCGGCCGCAGAACTTTAAACAATTCATCGATATTCATTGCAAGTGGGGCGCGTAGGTTGAGCTTTTATTTGCGACTTATCAACGAGAGTGCAAGTAAATTTTATTTGCTTAGTGCAAAATAAAACCTAGGCCTTTATCCAGTCAAATTGTATCTTCTAATGAGTACAAAATAATTTAGTCTTGTCAAGAATCTTAATCCGGCACAGCTATACATCACCAGCTGACGAAGACTCCATTCTTTTAAGGGCTTGAGTAAAAAATGCCATCTCTCTCATAATAGTTAATCGGGAAAAAAATCAAAAGGTTAGCATTTGCCAGTGTCCCAAAAATTCTGTTTATTTGCATCCTTGACGGTCTAAATAGCGCCCCTAACGCCGGGAATATACCTACGTGGCAGATGTAGGTATATACCGTTGAAACGAAAAGAAGAAAAAAGGTTTGCTTAAAGTTAATGATGAACAGCGACCTTTTAATGCTGATTATGTGTCCATCTGTTCTATTTAATTGGATACCTCCGTTAAAATCTGCCTAAAAAGAAATATTTCATGCAGGGAATGTATATTTGTTTCTAAATATAGAATGTAAAGCATCTAACGTTACTTCAACGCGGAAGTTTCGGGTTTTTAAACGGACAGGGGCACATTCAATGCCACTGATGCCTTACGTTGAATCACTAGTTTTATTTATTTACCTAGGACACGCGTGATGTGTGGCATTGTCATTTTTAAGATCACAGAGATATTAATGATTTACATTATTCTTGACAGCAGCTTCGTTTACATGCAGAGTGATTATTTTGTAGATGTATTTTGTTTTTCAGTAAAAGAGGGAGCAATACGGCCAGTTTCCGCTTTGTGGTAAGTGCGATGTTTCTCCGTCCAAATACCATACTAAAGGATTAAACAGAGGGCTTCACCGCAATGTATTTCTTCGCAAAATCCTCCTCTATCACTTTAAACATCCCTATTTCCACATTAATAACTAATGTTATTTTAAATTCGAAAGTAACTCTTGTCTGTATGTTACCTTTTCACGCCTAAACCACTGTGCGGGTTTCGATAAAATTTGGCAAGGAGACAGACGACATCCTGGGGACGAACATAGGCTACTTTTTGTCCCGGTAGCACGTTCCCGTGGGGTAATTTGAGACATCGACGCTGGCGAAACCGCGGGCAGAAGCTACTATTTTGCAAACTAACGCACACTAAGGGTGGGCCAAACCGATTTTTTTTTTGTATGTTACGCTGTTTACAAATACTAAAAAAAGTGCAATATACCGTCCGTGCCTCGTGCTTATTAAGCCACTAGCAGTTGCCCGAACTTCATTTGCGTTCCAGGACGAAAAATAGCCTATTTCCATACCCAGATCATAGTCTATCTGTATGCCAAATTTCATCTAAATCCGTCCAGTCGTTTTAGCGTGAAAGCTTAACAAACAACTAACTTTCGCAATTATAATATTAGTTAGGAATCCCGACCAGGGACCTCTCTAAATGACAGCTGCAAGAAACGACGTAAAAAGTAGGTAGAGACTGTCATGCCATGATTAACGTTGTAAAGTAGTTGAATTAATCCATCCTCTTGTATTAATTATATCACAGAAGAACGTTCCCTAGATAAGAATATACACTGTTAAATTAAAATGTCACCCTAGAAACAGCAAATCATTGAAGTAAAGTGAAATAATCTGCGAACACCTGCCGTTTCCAAGGTGCTTAAAAAATGCTATCTTCGTAAATACAACAGGTGTTTAGCTGGCAAAGAACGGTGTAGAAAAAACCATAAATCTTTCGCACTAATGGTTTAGCAATCCTCTTAAAATGTCGAAGCTGGGTGCCATATAAATACAAAATAATGCTTTTGATTATTGGAAGCCTGTACCTGTACGCTTTATTTAAGGTTTGTTTTTCAATTTAATTGGGGTCCTCGCACTTCGCAATAAGGTTCTAAATCTTAAAGAAATAACTGTATTGCAAGTTTAAGTTATAGTTTTCCACATGGCCGCTAGATGGCGCTGTACGACAGAATACCACCTGCAAATAATATGTAAAATAATTTTATAAATAATGACCTCGGTATTCTTATCCTAGTTGATTACAAATTGGTTATAGGTTCCCATATTTTGGTTTGACCTGATTTTTTATCGTATCCGCTGAACACCGGAAAAATTACATTTTAATAATGGATGCGAACCTTGACATCATTTATATACAAATTCAGGAAATTACCGTGTGGTTTCCGCGTAACCCAAATAGGGACGCTCCCGCTTTTTACCGTGGTTGCCATGTCATTTAAATAATTTGCAATAGAGATAAGGTACCTACCAATTAAAAAAACTGAAAAGAGATTGCCCAATTTATTTTCCTGTTTTGATCATAAAGGAATGAAGATGGCAACAATTTATGGAAGCCCCCAGAGAAGATCTTCAAAAAAACCTTTTTTTTTTGCAAAGGCTTTCCTCCACGCCTTTCTTCTTTCGTGAGCCCACGATCCTCCTTCCAGTTTTGACGGAAGCTTTTCTGCTTGTTCCGCCATCTCCTACGTGGTCTGCCGTGACCACATCGCACTCTCTCAGGGCACCAGGTTCTTTGCTATTTCGGCCGACAGTTTGTCGACTAACTTGTCCTGTTCAGTTCCATTGTAGTTACGCAGCCTCACGAGCCACCAAAAAAAACAGAAAATAATAATTAATTTGAACATTCACAAGAAAAAACTAAAGATGTTCGTCCACTAGGGTGTTAAATGTAACGGTCAACCTTGGACATAATTAATAATATGCATAATTTTTGTAAGAAACTGTATAAAATATCTTACCGATCTACATACGCAGGCAGCTTCTCACGAGAATTGTCAACCTAATTACTATGCACTGCTTCTTGTTAAATTTACATAAATATATTTAAAAAGTCATGTGTATTTTATCTACTACATAAATATGTATGAGCATTTTGTATTATGTTATGTATTTTATGGCATGTATATTTTTTACTCCGTATTCCGTTTTTAGTTCATATAACACAGTATTCGTTAGGTTTTATTTTTATACGATACAATATACATAGTGTGTGTGTGTGTGGTGAACCTGTAGTACATGGTTCTGGACAAGCGTTGAAATTTTTCGTATGTTATTTAAAAAAAAAGTTGTTTCCTACATTTTGAATGCGTAGGTATTGCACTTTTTTTATAAATTAACACAAAACTTTGTTATAACCGGCGATTAATTTCTACGCTATCCCTTAGAATAATAGAGATCTAATTAAACAATTTCAGATTTCTACTTTGATCTCTATAATTGTAAAGGTGCGATGTGCTGAATTTGTGGTTCCAGTGTGTGCGTCGATTTCCCTCTGTCACCTGGTAGAAATTGCATCTAATCGTGATAAAGTTGACATTTCTATTAAGATAATTGCATGATATCAATCAATATAATGATTTTATCATAATCACGAGGAGACAGGCTGGAGCCTGTCTCCTCGTCCTATTTGTTTCCGAGCAGTGTAACGCCTTCAAATCTACCAAGTTACAAACATCGCAATGTACCCTCTATTGTGAGTTTTCAGTGGGTCAAAAACTCACAATGGCATAGAACACGGGCCTACCCTAGCATAAACGATGATAGGGTAGGCCTAAAAGCTTATAATCTAGGTTAATTAATAGCTATGGCTAGGACAAGACTCTGCAAGTCCCGAATAAATGTGACATAAATTTGCACCATTGTCGACCCCCTCATAGCATATTAGTGACATAGGTGGTCAAACGGAAGCTGCCACATAATAAAACTTTGAAAAAAAAAATCATTTTCTAAAAGACAGCCTTTGGTCTTTTTCTCCGTAACTTAACTAAATTGGTTATTCCAGGACGAAATTTTGAAAGTTTTAAAAATATTTTAAGCATCTGAATTGAAAACAGATTAGCAAATGCTGCATCGATTAAGCTACAAACTTCTTTCAAAACTCTTATTTGCCAAACCTACGGGCAAGGGCGGATCCAGGGGGTGGGTCATGGGGGTCATGACCCCCCCCTGGGCTGGGTCCCAGGGCTGCAGCTAGACTCGAATTTGAGGTAGGGCAGCATTGGCTACAGGTAGGGCGGAAGTAAAAAATATATTATAATAAGATCTGCTCTGAAGCACGGGCTCCTAAATCAATCAACATCACCTCTAGGTCACAGGCGCGGTCGCAGCCCAAGATTTTGCGGGGGGGGTCACCATAAGTGACGAGGAATATTTTGAGGAAAGTACCTTGGTTTAGTGGTCACAAGCGCTACTACTGACCTTGAAGTTCCGGGTTCGATTTTCAGGTCGGTTAGTGTTTTTGGGTTTTTCCATAAGCAGAAGCAACCCGGAGTCTGAATTTGTACCCAGTTCATGGCAGTGAGCTCACCCATTGTGACATGGGACACATAGATAACTGGTGAAATTTTGGTTTAGTATATATAGGTAGCTGAATAACCCTCCGAGAATAAAAAAAGTGATGTTATGTACATCTTAAGTTCGTCATTAGTTAAGGTATTCAGGGACACCGCTTTTACATGGGGGGCATTAAAGAATGCTGTCAAATTGGTCGCAGCACTTGTTGATAAATAAATAATTGGCATTAGGACAGCAGACTACTTAGGGCGAAAATAGCGAGCGGAGCGAGCTCGAAATTTTAACAACCGCTTCGTTCTGGTTAGGTTTTGTTATATATTTTTAAACATAAAAATAGCAGTTACACAGTCGCCTTTTTGCTAGGATATCCCTGCCAACCATGAGAATGATTAATGCTGGAGCGAGCAAAGCGAGTTCGAAAATTTTAACAGCCCGCTTCGTTCAGGTTAGGTACTTTTTTGACGTTTTCAAATAGATATAGGAGTTACATATTTTTTTTGATGTTTTCAAACGGAAATTGGAGTGACATTGTTGACTTATACAGGATATCGCTGCCAACCAGGAGAATGAGGAATACTAGAGCGAGCGAAGCGAGCTAGAAAATTTTATATTTTCGAACAGAAATAGGAGTTACATTGTCGACTAATGCCAGAACAGCCCTAGCAACTATGAGATTGTTGAATACAAAGGCGAGCGAAGTGAGCTCGAAAATTGTAATAACTCAACTCGTTTAGGTTCAGTTTTGTTTTATATATTCAAAAAGACCTAGGAGTTACATCGTCGACTTATGCCAGGAAAATTCAGGCAACTAGGAGTATTATGAATGTAAGAGCGAGCGTAGCGAGCTCGAACATTTTTGCCCACCTCGGATAGGTTAGATTTTCTTTTGATTATTCCAAAAGAACCGGGAATTATTTGGTTGGTCGGTCTATAAAGAAAAGCTCAAGTATCAAGAGAATGTAGACTGCAAGACCACAAAATTACTTAAAACTGGAATGTATCACAAAGGCTCTTGACTCTTTGGGGGGGTCATGACCCCTAGGACCCCCCCTCGGACCGCGCCTGCAAAGTCAGTGATGTACATTCAATAGCTATTCATAGACAAATAATTTCTGTGACAGAACATGAGCATGGATCTAAGGACAGCTATTAAATCCTCAATGATGAAGAACAAGCGAACAAGACGGTTGAAATTTTTCTCTACATCGGCATATTATAATTAAATAGACCCATTGCTTCATGGGATGGCGCTTCAAATGCCATCTATACACAGAGAAAAGAATTATTATAATATGAAATGAATGTCTCAAACTGTGGTATGTTCGGAAAAGTTTAAATACCTGTTGCTACAATTTTTTATCTAAAGGCTCGTTCAGAGTAAAGGCTCGTACAGACAGGCGCAACATGTCGCGCGACCTGTCGCAGAGGCGATTCTGCGATATTTCGCGACGCAACACCTTTCACACTGGCGCGTACACTCGTGCGCGAATCGCGCGCGACTGCTTTTAGTACATTTTGTATGGCGTCGCCGTTCGATCTTCGTCTTTTCGTTTTTGGTATTTTTAAGGTAGGGCATTGTGATTTCAAGGTAGGGCATTGCCCCACAATGCCCCCCCTAGCTACGGCCCTGCTGGGTCCACCGTGGACCACTATTTAAAATGGTTAAACATAGGTAATGGTTTTAAGTAAGGATATATTTTTTTGTCACAATATAGATTTTATTGAAATACCTTCAATCAATCTAATATATAAAATTCTCGTGTCACAGTTTTCTTTGCCATACTCCTCCGAAACGGCTTGACCGATTTTGATGAAATTTTTTGTGCTTATCCGGTATCTATGAAAATCGGCCAAAATCTATTTTTCATCCCCCTAAATGTTAGGGGTAGTCCACCCCTAATTTATTTTTTTATTTTTTAGACAAAATTTTTAATTTCCATTTTTATATGATACAACATACAAAAATACATACAATCCTCAATTTTCACCCTTCTACGATCAACCCTTATTTTTGAATAGCCATTTTAGTAATTTAATCATTTTTCTTTTATTTATATGGCAAAACAACGTTTGCCGGGTCAGCTAGTTTATTATAAATTACCGGTACCGTGTGGTGTCGGACTAAAAGAATAGCACCACCCCGTTTCTTCCCGTGGGTGTCGTAAGAAGAGACTAAGGGATATACTAGAGAATGGGCAGCAGCGTTCTCTTTGCATTGCAGACTATCATACTGCGATCGCCAACCCGCCTGCCAAGCGTGGTGGTTATGGCAAACCCCCCCAAATGACAAGCACCAAAAATAAATGGTCCCTAGTGCCCGGCGGCCCACCTTACCTTGGCTACGGTAGCGGTCAAGGCCACGGTAAGGCAAGGGGTGCTAAGAATCCCCGGAAGAGATCCGGCTACCACAATCACCGACACCTGGACCTGGCAACATATAACACGCGTACACTTCGGACCGACGAGAAGATCGCCGAACTGGAGGAAGAATTGAGCAGGTTACGATGGGATATAGTAGGGTTACCTGAAGTCCGAAGAGAGTGGGAGGACTCGATAATCCTCAAAGCCGGAAACCTGCTCTATTTCCGGGAGGGCGACCAGCGGTCCCAAGGTAGTGTCGGGTTTATCGTCCATAAGTCCCTTGTGAGTAACGTGGTGAAGATCGAGAGTGTGTCGACCAGGGTGGCGTTCCTTATACTCAGAATATCCGCAAGGTATTCGCTGAAGGTCATAAGGTTCCACCCCGACCTCGTCACACCCCGACGATGAGGTGGAGACCATGTATGAGGATATTTCCAGAGCCATGCATGGTTCCAAAACTCACATCACCGTTGTCATGGGGGACTTTAACGCGAAATTGGGCAAGCGAGGCGATGATGAGTTGAGAGTGGGGCAATTTGAAGTTGGACGTCGCAACCACCGGGGTCACCTACTGGCTAGATTTATGGAGAAAGAAGGCCTCTTTATGATGAATTCCTTCTTCAATAAACGTGAGCAAAGGAAGTGGACCTGGCAGAGCCCTGATGGTGTAACAAAAAGTGATATTGACTTCATTATGTCGACAAAGAAGCAAATATTCAATGATGTCTCAGTGATCAACGCGGTGAAAACCGGGAGTGATCACCGCATGGTAAGAGGCACATTAGAATATCAATATCAAGCTGGAAAGATCTCGGCTGATGAAGTCAACGCTCCGTCCAGCACCGATCCAACTTCAAAACCCCGAGAGCTTTCAGCTCGAACTCCAAAATCGTTTTGAGTGCCTAGGGAGCTCCGTAGACGATTATAACGATGGTTTGTGCAAACTGTCCATACGGTCGGGTCTCAGTTCTTCAAGACCCGCCGTACTAATAGGAAAAAGAAATTCTCAGATCCAACATTACAGCTTATGGAACAGAGGCGCGGAATGATCCTGCAGTCTTCAGAAGCTGTGCTCGAGTACCGGCAGCTCAATAGACGGATCTCTAAGTCCTTGAAAAGCGACCTTCGCCGCTATAACACAGAGCGGATCAAGGACGCGAAAGAGCGGAATAAAGGCTCCAAGATCTTTACTAAGGATCTGTCTATTGGGCAGAGCCAGCTTACGAAACTGAAGACCGACGATAGCAGGGTCGTATCCGCCAAACCTGAGCTGTTTAAGGAGATTGAGAGGTTCTATGGACAGTTATACACGTCAACAAGTGACCCCGTTAAAAATCTGGCAAATGACCAAAGAGCTAGGTAGGTCACTATACCGAAGACATCCCGGACGTCAGCTTGTACGAGATTAGGATGGCTCTGAAGCAGTTCAAAAACAACAAGGCGCCGGTTGATGACGGAATTACGGCTGAACTCCTGAAGGCCGGCGGGAAACCCGTTCTCAAAGCCCTTCAGAAGCTGTTTGATTCCGTCATACTCGCGGGCAAAACGCCACAGGCATGGAACAGAGGTGTGGTGGTACTTTTCTTTAAGAAAGGTGATAATGCCCTTCTTAGAATTATAGGCCCATCTCACTTCTGAGCCATGTCTACAAGCTGTTTTCAAGAGTCATCACGAACCGTCTAGCGTGCAAGTTTGAAGACTTCCAGCCTCCCGAACAAGCCGGATTCCGTAAAGGCTTTAGCACCGTAGACCACATACGCTGCGGCAGGTTATACAGAAGACCGAAGAATACTCTTCGGTCTTTTGTATAACCTGCCTGCCTGTTTAGCGTTTGTGGACTACGAAAAAGCCTTCGATTCGGTCGAAACCTGGGCTGTACTGCAGTCTCTTCAACGGTGCCAGATCGACTATCGGTACAACGAGGTGCTGAAGTGTCTGTATGAAAACGCCACTATGTCAGTCCGACTTCAGGACCAGACCTCGAAACCGATCCTTCTGCAGCGAGGGGTGAGACAGGGAGACGTCATTTCTCCAAAACTGTTCACCGCTGCACTGGAGGATGTCTTCAAAATTCTGGACTGGAAAGGGGCTGGCATCAACATCAATGGCGAGTACATCACTCACCTTCGGTTTGCCGATGATATAGTTGTCATGGCTGAGACTATGGAGGGCCTCAGTACAATGCTCGATAACCTCAGTTGAGCTTCCGAAAGAGTGGGTCTCAAGATGAACACGGACAAGACAAAGGTCATGTTCAATGCTCATGTGATACCCGGTGCTCCAGTGAAGATCGGAGGCGCTACACTCGAAGTCGTGGACGAATTTGTGTACCTAGGACAGACTGTCCGGTTAGGTAGGTCCAACTTCGAGAAAGAGGTCAATCGTCGAATCCGACTCGACTGGGCAGCGTTCGGGAAGCTACGCAATATCTTCTCGTCCCACATTCCGCAGTGTCTCAAGACGAAAGTTTTTGACCAGAGTGTGTTGCCAGTGATGACTTATGGATCCGAAACGTGGTCGCTCACAATGGGCCTTATTAGAAGGCTAAAAGTCACCCAAACCAACCTAGCCCGAAGAATTGCTAAACTGAAGTGGCAGTGGGCAGGGTACATTGATCGCTGAACAGATGGCCGATGGGGCCAAAAGGTTCTGGAGTGGCGACCGCGTACCGGAAGACGTAGAGTTGGAAGGCCTCCAACAAGGTGGACCGATGACCTTGTGAAGGCCGCAGGAATCCGCTGGATGCGGGAAGCACAAAACCGGCCGAAGTGGCGGAGCTTAGGGGAGGCCTATGTCCAGCAGTGGACATCTTTCGGCAGAAATGATGAATGATGATTATAAATTTATATTTTGTATGATAGCAGCAAACGCATTATTCGGGAACGAACGCATCGAAAAGAACAGTGGCGAACTCCCAAACTTTTAATTGCCGTTTCTACCCGTTTTTGCCAGACTATACATACATTAATAAAATACCTACTTTTTACTTTTATGTATGATTACAAAAATTAAATTATAACTTCTTGTGACTTGACCACGACTATGTGACCCCCCCCTGACACCAAAGCTGGATCCGCCCTTGCTTACGGGATCACACAGGCATGTCCTTATAATCTGAACTTGAGCTTCACGATTAACTTCATTAACATTAACATATCTGTGTGGTTCTTTCCACAAAAGACCATTTCAGACACCAATCTACACGGTCTTCATATGATCCCATCAAAATGATGTTTTTGAATATGCCTCTTGAGTTTATTTCGGCCTTTCTTCTCAGATAGGAAACGCCGACCTCATCTAGTTTTTAAAATATGATTGACATATGAAAGTGTTTGTACAAACCTACTTACAGGAATAAAAAAAAAAACGTTTAATTATCATGAAAAATTGAAATAAAATTCTGAATCGAGATTGTTTTTAGCAATTCCACTACTGCAAAGCAGTTTATACGAAGGTGGTCTCTAAAACTAAAATAACACAGTACAAAGAACTTTGAAATAACAAAACAGGGTGCAATGACGACGAATAGAAGTCAAATCGCAGTGTATTGACCTTAACTTTAGTTCAGAGATACTGACAAATGTTATTAACCCAAGGAAGGAATAATTAATAAAATATTTTCTTTGTTATCTTACCTTTAATTCACTTACAGCCAGCGTCTTATTTATTTAAATACATATTTTATGTCCACTCCTTTCATTCATATTGTCCAGTAGGCCAGACTTCAATGGTAGCATTTTGACTTTGGCCTGGCCTAGACCATTACGGAGTTTCAATACAATTATAGGTAAACTTATACTGATTTTGTAATCATACCACTAAAGTTATAAATAAACCGTTTTAAACCAAAATTTAAAACCCATTTTCAATATGTTTTAAACGGCTTCAGACCACTACCACGTGGACCGAACGTTGATTCAGTATTACTTTAAAACGTAGGTTACAAAGGCTTATAAAATTGAAATCATTCGCTTATTTTATTATACTACTTTTTAGGGTTCCGTTGCCAAATGGCAAAAAACGGAACCCTTATAGATTCGTCATGTCTGTCTGTCTGTCTGTCCGTCCGTCCGTATGTCACAGCCACTTTTCTCCGAAACTATAAGAGCTATGCTGTTGAAACTTGGTAAGTAGGTGTATTCTGTAAACCACATTAAGATTTTCATACAAAAATAGAAAAAAAAAACAATAAATTTTGGGGTTCCCCATACATAGAACTGAAACTAAAATTTTTTTTTTTTCATCAAACCCATACGTGTGGGGTATCTATGAATAGGTCTTCAAAAATAGTATTGAGGTTTCTAATATCATTTTTTTCTAAACTGAATAGTTTGCGCGAGAGACACTTCCAAAGTGGTAAAATGTGTCCCCCCCCCCCCGTAACTTCTAAAATAAGAGAATGATAAAACTAAAAAAAATGCAAAATGTAAACTACTACCGAAAATTGGTTTGAACGAAATCGAGTAAGTCGTTTTTTTTTAAAACGTCATAAATCGTAAACCGCAATTTACCTTTCATTCAATCAACTGAAATATAAAAATTAAAAAAAAAAACATTTATTTTCATAAACATGAACCTTATGCATAAACCGAGAATACCTACAGGTTTGAGGTCTCAGCACACATATGGGATCGGAAAGGGATCGTAACCGTAACGCCTTTCGCCTCGCTGTCAACCAGGCGTCAACCTACCGTATGCACGTAACGAAAGCGTATCAGCAGCGCCTGTACGTCAACTCGGCTACGGCTAGGCGACACCGCGCTTACGCCTCGCCGCCCCCTGGCTGACCTGGTTGGCACCAGATCAGTTTGAATAAATATGGATATTTTCTCACTTCTTCAATAAGTTTCTCCCTTTGCATCGTTATTTTGTGTTTGAATCGAACTTAAAATTTTAAATAAAACATACGCGCAACACGAATGAAATACTCCTTGCGAATGGCGGCGTCTTTAGCAGGCAAGTCGCGGGAGGGGAAAGGGGAAAGGGTGGACGAAGAGATGTGAGCTCGGGTACGGAGAGACGTAAGCGCGGGGACGGAGAAACGTAAGCGCGGGGACGATGAGCCGTAAGCGCGGGAATTCAAGTTCGGAGCCTGTTCCGAGGCGAGGCGATTACGTTATTATTCCGATTAGTGTGCGTTGCAGTAGAGAGTTTAATACAAACCATTCTGAACGGCTCGAGGCGATACGGTGACGATCCCTTTCCGATCCCATATGTGTGCTGAGACCCTTGTACGGAACCCTTGGTGCGAGTCCGACTCGCACTTGGCCAGTTTTTAGGATTAGACAGACTGAATCTTGATATTCGTATTTATTAAAATATATGCAGTTTAAGCATCAATAAAACAAAGTATGATTATTATTGATTAGGTTTTTACTCAGCCACTGCATATTTTTAGAATGTATATGTACTTTTTCATTTTAATTGTCGTTGATATAATCCTAAATCAGGGAGTAGGGTCTGGATAACTTCGTGTGTATGTAGCCTTAGTGCCATCTATAAAAAAAGCATTTGAAACCATTATTAAACTGCTTTATCAGCAGCCTATATGCCGACTGCTGGAACACAGGCCTCTATGAAAGAACGAAATCGCTAAAGCCGCTTAGTGTGGTTTTAAATAGTTTTAAACCAAAAAGACCGTTTAAAACCAAATTGTTTAAAACTTTTAAAATCCGCTAAGTTACGTACCTTCAAGCACTCTTATCTCATCCAATCACGTGTCTCTTAGGGCGGCTTTTCTCTTCTTGTTTGATAATAATACCGTTTGTCCTATCTTCTTCCACCTCCTTCCTTTCAATGTCCATGCATGTCTGGGTCACCATCTTCGATCTGCCAGAACTTTGTTGTGGTTAAATCAATTGTTTCTTACGTGGCCTAAGGTATCCAATAGCATCAAGGGCTTGTCCTCAATTTGACCATCCACTTAAACTTTCATAATTCGTTTTGTTACTAGCCCTGAACAAGGCCGTACTGAATAAAATAGTGTACCAGGCACCTGAATCACAAACGCTGAAGGTTGCTCAGGTACAAACAACCATACCCACCCCTAACTACAACCTTGGCCTTAAAAGCATAAGTCATTTTATAACTTTTTCTAGCTTTTTAATTGGACACAATTAAGTTGAAGTTAGCTATAATTATTTTGATTAATGGATAAACATGGACTGAAGACTACAGCTGCAGCCGAGGCTAAAGTGCAAAGAGGCATACAAAAGCAACCTTGAAAGATGGGTCGATTCAGCCTGTAGATGATGAAGGCGATAAAACCAAGGAAAATGTAATTAATTTTAACATCATACAGAAAACACTCCTATTTACGTAAAACAGAATAACCTCCGATTTATTCACGTTCTATAAACTTCCAAAGCACTCAATGAATTTATCGTTAAAACCCGTGCCTACCGAAATATTTTCTGTAACCTTGTTACAGTAAGCTGAATCCATGGACAGATCGTGCGACTGGTAGGCCACGTCTGAAATGAGGTGACCTTGTAATGCGTAGGTTCCAAGGACTTCACCCGCCCGAAGGATATTTTCGGGGCTACCGGCCTTGAGCAAGTTTTGTCTCAAGGACTAGAAGCTCCAAATGATAAATGACATCATTTCAGTTTCTAGGTCGCTTCACCCACTACCCTGAATACGGAATTTTTGTGTCAAACCTAATCTAGTAAATATCGCAATATTACTTTCTCTGACTCATCATAGGCTGTATTTTCCGGTATTTTTTTATAAGGGATTTGTGTCAGCTTTTTGTTGGTAATTGCATTCTGCACTTCCGCGTGCTGTTTTCAGTTCAGAAAGTTTCAATTAATAATAAAATATACGAAAATAAAATGAAGTTATTTCTGGTAAGCAATTATGAAAAATGCTCTGTTCACTGAAAGAAAAGCACATTTTAAATTTTTAAGTTTTTTATTAAATAAATTCAATTCAATCACGCCATGTTTCC
The DNA here is from genome assembly GCA_932294355.1 of Aporophyla lueneburgensis. Lineage (NCBI taxonomy): Eukaryota > Metazoa > Arthropoda > Insecta > Lepidoptera > Noctuidae > Aporophyla > Aporophyla lueneburgensis. The sequence continues at coordinate 12,137,362 of OW028738.1, read as the reverse complement.
CCGAAGGGTTGAGAAGTCCCATGTAATCGGGGATACTACTAAAGAAAAATAAAAAAGCATACAAAAACCTAATAACACTTTGCCCGCCCGCGCCCTGGAAATCGAACCCAAGACCTCATGCTCAGCAGTAGCGCTTGCGACCAGTCTACCAACGAGGTAACCTAATAAAATAATAATGAAGAAATATCTGATGTCAGACAGCATTACGTATTCAAGCAGTTCTTTTTATTAAATGAACAAAGAAGCACCTGAGCTTCAATAAACAAAACAAACTAAATGTTACAAAACAGAAGCTTTCAACAGTTTCGACGTCATGTCATGATTACCTACTTTTCTTTTAGTAGAGAATACTAGAGAACTGTAGAAACTTTATGCAAATAAAATCTCGTTGCGTGGGGGGGACCCTAGATTCTCAGTTCAGGAGTGCTGGTTATTGAAAAGTTGCAAAGAGCTCCGGGCGAGTTTCGAGAACACCACTACAAGTGTACATTTATGTAGAGCATTTCCTGAATTTGTTATAAAAGCTAACATAATTTCACTTCAGTAAAACAACCTTATTGGTATCTAGCTTCTGCCCGCGACTTCGCGTGAAACTTTGGCCCTCGCCCCTTTGCGTCGTATCCCATCGCCCTCCCGCACTATATTACGTCGTTTACACTTAGCGTTATTTCCGATTTTTTTTTAATTAGTCGGCTCCTAAGAGTCGTAGCGTGATGGTTGATAGTTATAACCTTCCTCAAGAATTGGTCTACTGAATGCATGAATATTTTTTCAAATCCGACTGTTGGTTCTAAAGATTACAAACAAGCTAACAAACTTTACCTCTTTGTAATCCCTGGGACCGTGGGTTTCGAGGGCTCGTGGTGTCTTTATAGAAATCTCGAAACGGCTGGTTAACACCTCCCGTGACCCAAGGGCTGGTTTTTACCTTGGCCAGAGGTAAGCATTGCAATACAACGTGGTAATGCTGCTGTCTCTTGCATGAATGTTTTGGTGCAAGTAAATTTAGCATATAATTTCGTTATATTTATTAATATTGGTTATTACTTGTAATAATAGCTTGAAATCATTAAGTAATTGCATACTTACTTCCAAGAAGGGATCTGGTTTCATTAGATTCTAACAAATTATGCGGATGAAGCAGGTAGGTAGGGTCGTATCACTTGGTGTTCTGTGAATTCATAACTATTGTCGCCGTCCGAATTTATCCGACTTATAAAGACTTTTATTGGTTTTGATTTAAAAGAGTGTCCGTAGAGTTTCATGCCCGTTCTTCTCCATAAGTAAGTAGGTACCTACTGCGCTATGGAATGGGCAACTAGCTTCATCTTTCTTCTCTTTCTCCGACCCCTTAAAAATTCAACAGTGCCTATAATTGGTATTTGAAATAAATTCTTGACTGAAAAAACTTTTTATAAAAAAAATAACAACCGACTTCCTTAAAAAAAACACTACAAAGTCAAAAATAACTTTAATTTCAGAAGTTTGTGTCTTAGGATCTGTATTGAAGGTTTTTTTGCCACCGACTTTCGAAGTTAAAGTTATTTTTGACTTTGTAGTGTTTTTTTTTAAGGAAGTCGGTCGCTATATTTTTTTTTTTGGTAAAAAGTTTTTATTTTTCACTTTTTAGTTATGGTAGATAACCCGCACTAATCTAATCGCGTTATTTGTTCATTTGTAGCGCAAATATTTAATGCACATTTGAGACTTATATGGTTTTCACATGGACCCCATTGTCCAACTAGAACCAAATTAAAATGGGACCATTTGGAAAGCACCAACTTCCAAATAAAAAAAGAATCATCAAAATCGGTTCACGCAGTCAAAAGTTATGAGGTAACAAACATACGGTATTCGTTCATTTGTCGCGCAAATACTTAATGCAAATTTAAGACTTATATGGTTTTCACATGGACCCCATTGTCCGAATGGAACCAAATTAAAATGGGACCATTCGGGAAGCACCAGCTTTCAAATAAAAAAAAAAACATCAAAATCGGTACACCCAGTCAAAAGTTATGACGTAACAAACATAAAAAAAAAATTAAAAAAAATACAGTCGAATTGATAACCTCCTCCTTTTTTAAAGTCGGTTAAAAATACAGTCGAATTGATAACCTCCTCCTTTTTTGAAGTCGGTTAAAAAAGGAAGGGCTAAAAAGTAAAATGTTTTCAACGAAGTTTTTATTGAAGGCCGGCTTTTTAGGACTTTTTAAATTTCGAAATGCTTGCTCCTATCGGAAAAAGCTCGATTTAATGTTAATACTTATAATACTGTTATTTAATAGAACATTATTGTATGACATGTTTCATTCGTATTTCTTTCAGTCAAAACCGAAAACTAAACCTAATACATATTCAGTTAATAACCACAAAAATTATTTTTGACGTAATTATCCTTAACAATCTCACAGCATAGGCTAAATATGTAAATTATATTATAAGGTTAAAATATTGATTCAATACCAATTCGTGACGGCAGACGACCCTGCAGAACGTTCATGTATAACAGATAACAATGTTAAAACAATACTTCCTTGTATACTCAACTGATACTCGTAAATACCATTAAGTATTTAGTACCTTGTTGTTGAAGCTGTTCGAAGCAAATGGTTATTAGTCGATTCGTACGAATTTACTCGCCCGATTCGGGCGAATCGACGTTTAATACTAATATTTTGTACGCACGGTCACACATCAAGCTATACATTTCCAGTATAAGCTGACATCTCATTGTACGAAAGCCTACACAGTGCAAGATCAGCCAAAACTGGAAATGTATACCTTGACCTGTAACACTCAATATTTTTAGGCTTAAAGTCGCCCACTGCTGGACATAGGCCTAGCACTGTCACTACGACCAGCTCTGTGCTTCTCGCATCCAGTAGAATCTTGCGGCCTTCAGTCGATTCGCACGAATTAAATTTATTTGTCGGCGAATCGACAACTCCGGAAATATGTGTGTAAGGCAATTGTCACATTTTGAATTTTAAGGCTCGTACAGACAGGCGCGACATGTGGCGCGACCTGTCGCGGAGGCGATTCTGCGATATATCGCGACGCAACACCTTTCACAGTGGCGTGAACACTCGTGCGCGAATCGCGGGCGAATCGCGCGCGACACCATACAAAATGTACTAATTAGCTGTCGCGCTACTCGACGCGGCGCGACCGTGTTGCGGCGCGACAGGTCGCCCCTGTGTGAACGGTCGCGCGTGTTTTCATAGAAATTGTTCTACGGATATAAATCGCCGAATCGCGGGCGACCGTCGCGTCGCGCTAGTCTGAACGAGCCCTTATGCAATAAAGTTACGAGATAAAGTCACTGCAAGTACATGCAATGAAGTGCATGAAATTCAATACATGCTAATTGCGGAATACGTATTTCTGAATTGTCGATTTGCCCACAAATTTCGTGCGAGTGAGTGCTATATAAAATGATATTTTATTTAAAAGTCTCCATTCACCCAAATCAGACCAGTCGCCTTCAAAAAATAATGGTATTATATAAAGTGTCGATTCGCACGATTTGGACTAGTAAATTCGTGCGAATCAACAAATAAGTCAAGCAAACTGTTTCGCAGTGTCAGTACACTCAGTACTGATAGATAAGTTATCACATTCACTATCGCGTTGTTCCATCGCTTTACCTCGATCTAATTCGGTACAACGGCACCACATATCTAGTAAATGTTTCAGTTTTAGGGCTATCTAGCACTAGCGGTTAAATCAGACGTCAGTTAACTGTACAATTTAAGCGCGACGATGAAGCCTAACCTGAAAGACAAATGGACCTTGTTAAACAGTTAAGACTTTAAACTATGATTAATTAAGTCGTTGTTAGCAACTCGCTGAATCACTAAACTCTTTGTGGTTGAACACGTCTCATACCTAATCTGCTTTCAATGCGATATAGTGCATAAGCGTTGGATTTCCTGCTCATTTGTCATCCAAAGTGTAACACTTCACCATTTTATTGTGTTGATTATTTATCTCTATAAACCACTGCGAATGCGCAAACACCATACATACAGGTATGCGGCATTTTACAAACATTTCTACAATTATTGATTTCACAGCAAATCTTGACTTATTTTTACAAGAAGAATTGTTTTTGCTAGTGGCACGTCGTGTTTAGAATTATAAAATAAATAGCGTTCCTTATTTGTTAGGATTGTTCTTTAAAAATGATCAATACGCACGTTAGTCGTTACTTCCTGCATGAATATGCCGTTGATATCTGCTCGTATTTGAACTTTCAAAGTTGTGGTTGTTCTAACCGGTAGTCAGGCCATTGTAAAACGGACTTTATCCTGATGTGAATCGAGTCGCAATTGTATTGTTGAGTATATGGTGCGAGAGGGGTCAGTATTCCGCGGTTAACTCGTCCGCCGACAGGGCGTCGACCTCGGATTGCACGCGGACCAGGCTCTGGACACTTGCATTGTCCCATCAACTCGTATCGCAATAGCCCTGACTTATACGTAAAGCCATATGTCATAAATGTAGGTATATATACTTTCAAAAATTTTGAACTTCACCATGGCTTCCAGGAATTCACCTGTTATGAACAAAGTGTTTGACACCTTCCAAGAATTTGTATCGAAGCTTTGCAAAATACTTCACATGAGTAATACGTCTAAACTTAATATCGGTTCTCCTAAATTAGTTTATAAATAAATTCCTATGAATTAAGATAACGCCACATGTGACACCGCATTAGGGATTGATTACTCAACCGCGTAAATACTGGTTGGTGCGAGAGAGACAGCTAGAAAGCTAGAATCGAGATAGGCGTGGTAATTAAACATTAGTTAATTCGGTTATATCGGGTGAATCATGGCTAGTGTTGTATGAGTACTGCAAATCAGGTTATCGATTGGTAGTGTTAGCGACACAGGCCGGGCATCGACCCTCGTGACTGCAAGCTGCAAGCCATGCCACTTGTACCTAAGAGCATCGTGACCCAACGGGGAGCGACGGTGCCTGTTGTGAAAGCATAAACAACGAAGGTTTTACTGAAGTATTCATTGTAAATTCAAGAAATAACGTAACTCCTTAATCCAATTTATTGCAGAGACAAATAACCCTTTTGGGTTTAAATGGGGATAATGATAAACAGGATTAAAAAGTTAATGACACTTTGAGAAATTTAATTAAAGAAAGAAGGGTTTGAGTGCAAATTGATATTGCAACGACATTTAAAATCAATTGAAGGATCAATTTTAACCCTGTAACCCCACAAATGAAGACTCCGATGGGCCAAAAATATTCAATCATCAATTAACTGAGGCTACATTAAAATTTTCACTTTATGGCTTCAAAATTGAATATTTTATTGAGTTTCCGCTTTTCACCGTAGGAACTATTCGGAATGAAATTAAAGGCAGTCAGTAAATAATTGATAACCTTCCTTTATTTATACAAAAATTTACTTGATTAAAACCGAATAATGTGCTTCACCTGTAATGTAACCGCTTCAATAATATTACTGCTTAATGATTCCTCGATAAATAATTACCACTTCCTGTTCATTCTTCATTACGTATAGTGCAATCTGGAAAACGGTTGTAAATACGACGTTATATTAATGAAAATACATCCATGAGAAACAAAATTCACTTGCATTTTGTAAATTGTAGCCTTTTTGGAACAATACCTGTTGGAAATGGCCTGGATGCTTCACTGCACGTTAACGAAATGGCAGTTATAAACCCAGCCTCTTTTTATATGTGCAATTACTGAGCAAGTACCTATTCAGAACCTAGAATTTTGTTATCTAACAACGTTTCACATCGCGGAGCCTCAATACAACCAGGGGTCGCCAGGGAGGGGGCTGGGTCACGAATTTTACGGGTCCGGGTGCTCTCGACCCCAACCGTGTTGGCGTAAGTGTGCCAACGATGTATGTAGGTTAACATCGGACGCGCTCGATACGCCACCGCTGCTGCCGCCGATGTCGACCACATAACCTAGATCAGGGTGCGGAGAGAACGCTTATGAAATCTGGCGCACGGTGACTGCATAAATGAAAAGCCACTTTATGTGTCCGTTTGAGTTAATTTGATATGCCATTAATGTATTACGGCTACATTTACGACTGTGACGAGGTGACACATGATTTTTTAATGAATTCAACGGTCTGCTCTTGAATTAATCTGTGTCAGCTGTTAACAAAAGAATTTTATTTGTGACCGTTCCAAGTCTATTTTGCGTCAGCTGTCCGTAAAGCCAGCCCAATACATTGATGCATTTTTTCCAAATTACTAACTAAATTATGATGACTTCATAATTGAACAACTCCTAACTTTCTCATCAACTCACTTCCAAGTAACCGCTCAAACAATATCATTGTTATATTAATAGAAATGCTTTGTTTCTCTATTGTGATTAATTTAGAAACGCTCTTTCTAAGCCCACACTGCGAAACTGGCGAAATTATGTCACATTCTCCATGTAGCGGTTAGTGTAACACGAATTGCAAAAGTCGCGGGGCCTGGCGCACAACGTAGATATGCTTATTAGACGGCTCAACTAAAATTTAAACCATCTACTCTTGCATTGAATCATTCTGACGAGAATTTTGTGAATATCTCATATTCATCTCTACCGTCTCAAAATCTAGAAATTGGAACAGATTTCTTCACAGCTTCATCGTGACAAATAAACACCACAACTAGAGTTAGTCATGTCGAAAGTCTATTCACTAAATCATCGGTAACATTATGTAAGTATCAATTATCTTTCTTCTAAATACCATTTTGAAAGTTGTCACGATCATCGATCACAGCCAGTAGAAATTCTTTTCATGGCTAACTTTCAATAGTTTAGTAAAAAGTATACAAAAGAAAGTTTTTACATGGTTAATTTTATTTTTTTGTAGACTCTTCAATGCCTATTTTTTATATTTTGATAGTTATCGATTACGCTGCATGAAAGTTGTTTGACAAAATGAAATTTTATTTAATGAAAGTCGAATTTGGCTTTGAAATCAAAATGAATTAGTGTATGTATGCTAGTTAGAACAAAATTAGCCTGTGGATAGAGAGTTAGTAAGTCGACTAATTTCTCAGTTTCTCGCCGCTTTGAGCGGTGTATTTTGGGCATAACTGGGACGTAGGGGTGGTGTGGCTAAAATACATGACCTATAAAGTTTCGAAGCTGTGATTATGATACAAAAATAAGGTGAAGGGTGTGTTTGTCGGAGGCACAGGAATGCACGGGCGAGTGCTCGGCCGAGCTGTGCACGCGCATGGTGCAGCTGGTCCGCTTCTGTCTCGATACGGCCAATTGTGCGCGCCGATTTCAAAACGAAAGTACCGCGCATCTAGGACGGTGAACGTATTTCTCGCTGAGATCTCTTGCAATTTACCAGCGAGGTAGGCACTTTGTCAGAGAATGCGGCATAGCCAGATTGTTAGATATTCATAACTTGCAACATATTACAACTAATCAACAGCATTAGAAACTTGCAAAACAAGCGAGTTTCTAATCTAGTACGTTTGTTTATTTAATGTGTGAGCTTTTAGCCTTATCAATGGACCAGTTAACCGACCCTAGAGACAATCTTGATAACTACCTGCCCTATCCCCGTTTCGAACAAGTTTGGTAAACATTTCTAACGTCAAACTGTTGCTGTGCCAATATTTGTGTTTCCAAGTTTGATTGCTACATTTTATTGTATAAAAACTTTTTAACAAAAAATTAAACCGCCGAAAAACTGAAAAGCATAAAATAATACTTAAACCTTAAAATTATGAGTCGGCGCTTTGAGTGATCCTTGTTCATTGATTTTTCAGCGCCGACTCAAAATTTTAAGGTTTAAGTATTATTTTATGCTTTTCAGTTTTTCGGCGGTTTAATTTTTTGTTAAAAAGTTTTTATTTTATTTTTTTGTGGCTTTAATGTACTAATAATACTTGGCAAAGTATACCCTATCCAACACAAAAAGAATTATCAAAATCGGACTACTCTGTATAAAGTTATGCGTGTTTATACATTACAATCAGTGAGTGAACAATCAATCATCCCCTGTTTTCCGACACTTAGGGTTCGATTTTGTTTTCCAAATTTATATGGGACCACCTTGGAAGTATACCCTTTCCAATAGAAGAAGAATTGTCACAATCGGACCACTATGTAAAAAGTTATGCGTGGTCATACATAAAAAAAAAAAATAAATAATATACGCGTCGAATTGATAACCTCCTCCGTTTTTTTTTCGTCGGTTGAAAATTAAATCTAGATGCATTGTGAGTTTCTGGGGCCTTGTCATTAACACAATTGCCTTAATAGGGAAATATAATAACAGCTAATCATGTTTGTTTCGTATTTAGCAATGACTCACCATGAAAATTTACAAAGAGGCACTAAAGCCAGTTACAATTACAGCTCTAACCGAGCGAAATATTGGTGGATATGTCAGTGGGCTTTGTCAGCCTTAGCCAATACACTGGACTGTGTAGGCAGAAATGGTTAACAGTGGTGTAACAAATAGCAAGAAGTCCAAAGGTATTGATCAAGGGTTATTTACAAATGCTTTTGTATAAACGGAATACAAAAGAAAACTTTTTGATTATCGTTATGAGTGCAATTCGTATAGATTTTATGGTTTAGAAGTTTCGATATCGCCAGTCTTCTTTTATTTTTTATTAAAACAGGAAGCAATCACAAGAAAGTTTCACAGATTATGCTCATTTCATTTATTGACCATTCCGTAGAAATTGTGCGTAATTTAGAAGGGTGTTATGAAAGGCGAATGGGGCGTGAAATCGGTGTATAGCTCGGCTATACCGCAACGTACAGCACAGCGGTTATATCACCCGAGATATCGTAACTTTTGCTCGTTACTTTTGTTCCATGTTCTAGTAGAAAGTGCACGAGCCTCTCGCCTTTCTGATACTATTTACTACTTAGTCTTAAGATTGGTACATTTGAGAGAGCTTGCACACCTGAATGTTTGGTAATCAAGATCTGTGCAGATTCTATGTCATTTATATTGAAATTCTGTTTATGTTGCAGGGAAACATAAACAAAATGTTATCTGTTAATCCAAAATAATATAATGTTGTAACTCTTATCAAATCAGACTGAGAATGAATAAATTAAAGATTTCATTAAAATACAAGACTATCATCAGCATGAAGGAGAAAAAAAATTGTCAGTTTTCTATAGTATCAAAATGATTTTAGTTTCCATTAATTACAACAACCTTTCTGGAACAAAAAAACCATGTTAAGGTAATGGTACAAATTAAACAGCAACAATTAAGTCTATTACGTGGGTAGGTTCAGTCATTATTACACTAATTAATAAAGCAATAATTGCGCCATCATGTTGCAGTTTTTATGTCACAAATTCATAGAGTTCATTATTGACAATCACAACACATCTTACACCGATGAGTTAATGAGTCTTTGTGATATACGAGTGTACTAGACGTGCGTTCTCTCAACCTACTTCTTGAATGCCGCCATCTCGTAAACAGAAGTCGACTCTGTTTTAGAGGATATAAAGATTAAAACATTATATATTCACTAACGTTCTCAATCCTACATTTAGGAACTGCTTCTGATGTGCCATTCCATTGTGAATTCTATAGTGGAGGGACAAGGTGTATTATAAAGCACAGCTGACATTTTTAACACTGTACAGTGTACATGTTCCATTCAACCATGAACTCCTTTGAGGAGCGTCCCGCGTTGAGACCTCAATTTTTTAACTCTCTCACTTATTGGTCAATCGGCGTGACATTTGTATGGCATGGTAGGTATTACTATTATGCGGCTATAAAATGTTTATTGCAAAAATATCTTTACTCATCGTATGTAAGCCGAGTTTCTAGTTAGCAAATCTGGCTATGGCTAATTTCATGTTTATTCGATTTGAAGATCACGTTACAGGCTTAGTGGAAATGCGCATAAGCAATTTTGAATTTTGAATTTAGTTCTTGTGTTTATTCATAAATCTATTAACTATAACTATTGGTCGCCTAGTGGTCGTATTTCGACCATATTTTTTTATGAATGAATTTCTTATGCATTATTATATAACAGTATTAGCTTTCTGTACTCTTTGTGCATTAAACTTTAACTGTGCCAAATTTCATTCTCCTCCGCCCGCGTAGTTTTCGCAAAACGGGTTACAAGATTTGCTTTACGTAATATGTAGATTATCATGAATCATATCAGTTAATTATAAAAATACTAGGTATGTCATCTGTACTAGTGTCCTTACAAATAATCCGTATTTATCATTGTAACACATTTTATACTGACACACGCATCCGTCGGTCTGTAAAACCAAACAGTGTCAAGGCGGCTTATATTGATTTCAAGCTTGTAATGAGTACAAAATGTCTACACAATTGATTTTATTATTGTATATCATTTGCTTTTGATCTCCATGATAGTGGGAACTATCAACATAATGTAATATATCATTATAAAGACTCACGTGCAGAGGAGAACTGTGGCGGTAGTTTTGCCGATCAATTTATCGGCGGACTCAAATAGTGAGAGAAATATTGCATTACCCAGCTCGATTCCAGGATATCGTTTACAATTTTGGACTCGTAAATCGATACTCTCTGCGCAAAGAGCAGCCCAGGCTAAAAGTAGGCTATGCTTTTACATGCACTTGGTAGTTAGGACTACTCAATTTGGGGAAATTAGAGATTTAGCAGCAGCATGCATCTGTATCAAACTAATCAAAGGTCATATCGATAGGCCATTCAAATTAGATTATCAGTATAATCATCGTCCTTACCATGTGCCAGTAGGCACTCATCTATTATTTCATCAGTCATAAATTTTACAGTGCGGACATGATACTGTTTTGCTTATTCTGCCGGTAGTATTAAACAAGATTCATATTTATATTCAAGTTAATCTTCTTTAATAACCTAATTTCGACATCCTTTATTTACAGGTATATCTACAGGGGCCGTAAAGCACCGTAAAGTGTAAGTATAAAGTATATATAAATATTTAAATTACTATTAATACGTGCGTACCTTAATATCAGAGATGCATGTACGTTTAACGAAGCACCTCCTCCACTGTGTCAATGGTTGTGCAAGCGCATTGTAAAGCTGATTGCTCAATCAGATGCATCTTGTTTCGTGTAGCCATGCGTGAGAGTCGAATTTCCCAATAGTTAGATGTGTAGAGAAGTCGGGTGCTTGTCGCGGCGGTTTCCCAATAGAAAGTCCTCAGATGCAGGAAGCGCAGTACTGCAGCGCACGTGCATTTGTTCGCCGGCGGCGCCTGGTGGGGCGCCGGCCGATGCACTTTCATGCTGGTGACGTCACAGCTTACCTTTCGTCAGCGTCACACCGCAGCTCGTAAGAGCTGTTACGCAATGGACGCACGCCACTCAACTTTCCAATTTCGACAACGCGCTATTGTGTAGCGCTTTCAAATTTTACTATACCATCGCCCGCTTGAGCGGCGCTTTCTTGCATTTCTCTCTCTTTTTAATCACGACTGAAAAATGCTCTAAACTTGGTGCGCGGGCGCAATGTAGAGATGCACTTTCACTGTTACGTTCCGCCTCTCGTCTCTAATAAATAATATGTTATTAAATTATTAAGATTTTCTGCAGTATTATAATGAATCGAAAACCAATTAAATACTTTCATAAGGTAATTAACGTTTTCAGGGGAGATGCGAATAAAATTATAATTTATTCATTGAATTATTTCTGTCATTTCATATAATCTTTTTTTGCATGACATTTAGAATTTATGCTGAGGTCCTTTAGGTTTATTTAGTATTAATAAATAAATACGTGAACTTATAAAGCACACTGGACTAGATGCAAAGGTAAAAACGACGATATTGTAGGATTTTCACCTAGACGAGACAGCGAGCTTTCCACGCAGGGAGAGTCGAGTTGAGAGTGAACCACCGCTCTCTCCGTACCTTAATCTCGCATACATATTAACAAAAACATTTAGAACGAATAAACTACATATCAATAAACAACTCTGTAGGCATATAACATCGTTCATGAACTTAGTGCTCTCTATAAAATACTTATTTCTCAATGGCCTCCTTTCGTTTTAATGTAGGTTATGAACTAAAAATGGATTTCCATGTTAATCAATATGATTATTCATTATTTAAAATCAATTTGTTGATTAATTCATAATGAGCTTTTGTTACGAAAATGTAGAGTATACACAAAAATAATAACTGAGAATACTTACACCTTCCGTGGTTTAATGTGTCACCTATTCAAATCGCAACGTCATTGAAAATTAAAGTTTTTGTTAAAAGATTACCCTTTTTTTGGAGTGCCATAGAAACGAAAGGTCAACTCGTATTGTAAATGAGAAAGTTAATCGTGGAAAGTGCGATCTGCGGCACCTGGTGCAGTTTCTAAAAAAAATATAGTGTACCCGGTAGCCTTTCGCCCGCTGTGCGGTGTAAATTGCACGTCGTCCTTATCTGGACTTATAGGAAAGCCGTTAATAGGGTACCCTAGACTTTATCTGAAGGAAAATGCACCGAAAGCCTGTTCAGGAAGTGCACTTTTCCCACAAGTTATTTCATAGTAGCGTTTTTAGAAATTAGATCACAACTCGAGCATCTTGCACCAGCTTATAAAAAAAATATATTGTCAACACCAAATGATTAATCAATCATTATTATATAATGACACTCGATCGAATGAACGTTCCTGTACTGTACTAATTTTATATGTTGCCGAGGGAATCAGTCGACCTTCTTGATAAAAAAATTAAAATACATGCGACAGACTCCAATATGGGTACCTAATAAACTAAATTTCTTTGATCGGCTTGCGTAACCATAAAGCTACAAAAAATGGTATGTCGAGCTTTCTATAACATTTCTTTTAATTTGATTAACTAACATGGCGAGGATTATACGAAATTGCTTCTACTTAAAAGTATAACATAGACTTATGAATTTTCTTCGTTTTAAATTATATCAATTTGAAACGGACTACGTAATAAATATACTTTCTCACTTTGCATATATGGTTTTAATATTCATTCCATTTGTAATCGTAAGCGCACTGATCTTCTTCAAGAGCAGCTTTTCATCAGGTTCTTCGAAATGTGGTTCCAGTTTGATATATAGCTTCAGGTCGTAATGACAACCAAAAAGGTTTAGCGCCAGTCCACAAACACACACACAATATTATGCAAATTGCTGACGCACGCTACGCTTATAAAACCTATGGGTCCATCGACATCGTTTCTTTGTTATATGGTCACTTTGAAAGTAGTAAGGCGAATTAACTATTATTCACTTAATTTATCCTATTGTATTTTTAGTTTTCTAGTTACCATTGGAGATTATCTCTTCAATTCAATTTTACCGGAATGGAACAGAAAATCTCCGACTGGCTCTAACAGTCTCAAAAACTTCAGTCCCTTCATAGTAATGGTCAATATGTTCAGTACAAGTGACACAATTAAAACAGAAAATTGACTTATCCGGCTTCAGATCATCCTTCAGAAGTCTGTTGGCTCTTGTCATATAATACTCTTCAGTCTAATCCTCTTGACTAACTGGTAAGTATGCATTCGCCTCCAAATTGGTTCCCATAATAAGGCCACGGATAAAATTTTCCCTGTCATCAACTAAATTGATAGATAAGTCACGTATTTAATCAATTCCATATTTTTACCCAAACGTTATTACATATTTGTAAATTGCAGAGTCTTATAACGCAAGAAATATTTTTCGCATTTTTCACGTAGTTTCTTGTGAATCTAGATGCACTGAATTATTGGTCCGCTTTCATGGATCCGAGTATGACATAATCGTTGAGTATAATTGAAATTAACGCAGTTTCGTTTTCTTTTCATTGACCTCTTTTAACCATCACTTCCTTCCTATTAATGTCATATTTCGAACAATGTTTTCTTTGTCTCCGTTTATTGTTTCGTTTGTTTGTCTCTTCTCTTTTACCAATTACGTGTCTTAAGATTTCTGCATAATTTCACGTTGCATATTTATGCCAGTACAATTAGAAATACTTTATTCAAAATATCTTAACATAATTAATTGAAACGATACTCTGTTATTAAAGATTAATATTAGAGTATAAATCGAAATTCATTTCAGAGCATTCGCTTGAAGACTAAAATGTTTAATTATGTTTATTTGGAGTGGTTGATATTTTCTGTTCTCAATCCGTCAAATCGTTAGAATATTCCTTTGATAAAAGTTATCAGACGTTTGAAACACTCATAATAAAAACACTTCATTACCAAGTCGACACAAATAAAAACCCAATTCATATGAAAACATCATTCTAAAATATGTCCTGCCTGGAAGAGATCTTGGTTTTCCATAATTACTACAATATTCTTAACGAGAAACGCTCTCATTAGAACACTAAATTATACTTAAAATTTATTATCCTAACAATTTTAAATGGCCGTGTAACATAATGAGCCGACGTATCCCGAATATTAAGAAACACAACACCGAAACGATTGAATTCAAACAAAGGAGCAAATAATCTGAGCAGGTTTCTCGGATTCCTCAACCCACCTTGGGTTGAGGAATCCGAGGCCGAGGGCTTTTTCCCTCGGGAGGTTAACCCTGAAGGCTCGAGCCAAGGTCGACGGGTGTTTGAGTCGCCTTAGAGGGCGAGATGACTCGATGACTTTGACTAACCCTTGCGGTCATATTATTTATATATTCTGCTGTAGCAGCCAATGCACTCGTTATTACTGCAGCTAACCTCCCGGCCTTACCAATCGACTTCTTTCATTCGCATATCTCTGAATTACCATGTTCACATTATTAATGTCTCTCGGGTGATTCAGATTGAAATGAAAATATTCTTTTACTTTGCATTAATAAAATGCAGAAGTAAATTTTATTCTCATTAATGCATAAAACCAAAAATAGACACCATTTAATAAACATGAGGTGAAAAAAGTGAATAAACAAATTCTGTATGTTTAAACACCAACAAAATATCCAAAATTTCATTGATAAATGTTTTTCCATTATATCTACATGAGATTACAAAAATGAAAGCATTATTTATGAATCTGCATCATTTAGTATACCCAGCACTAACGTGACATGACCAAAGATGGGTTTAAAGTTCATATAATAAAATATACCTAATTATATTTCAATGGAAACTAAGAACGCTACAACCTCGGCATTAAAAGTTATGGACCCTTTCACAAAGTAACCAGACGGAGTAAAACCGAGCCTAACTTTCAGTTGAGCTTTACTTTCTGTTGCGGCAAATATTACACGTGATTTAGTTGGAATAAAGAAATTTTATATCGAACTAAGAATAATTAAACACAAAACGGTGTGGAACCATTATCATTTGAATGTAATTCACATCTATTTGTTTGCTGTGCCGAACAGGGCGGCTCAAGGCTCTAGTCGGGGGCAACAACTTCTCCCTACGTGCATTGAAAGCTGCAGTCAATGCTCAAGCTTGATATCTCATTGTTCGGTAGGTTAAATATAGTGTAGCAACTGCTGTGTCTGCTGTTATTTACAATACAATGTTACTTTTACATATACAGGGCACATATTACTCATCATTGTATCATTTCTGAAGTGATAGAAGATTTTCAATTAGAGCAAAACATGACTAGATCGTCCCTAATGGCTCACCGTGACAGATTTGATCTAAATAATTTGTCACGCTAGTTATGTAAAATTAGTCGGATGCCCAAGTTGAACTTTATAATCTCGCATCCGTCAAAAAGTCGTGTTGAGCATATAAACAGGCTAAAGCTTTCACCAATACAATGGAGACTGAACGGAGAAAGGGTCTGTGGTGCGCAGCTGTCCCGCGGGCGCCCGTTGTCGGGCGCTCCGCCCTCGCTGACCCCGCGCCTCCGCTCCGCTCTCCGCGAGCGGCGAGAGAAGCGCTCACATTCACATTACAGTCGACTCCCCGAGTCGCGGCATTTGAGAGTCCAGTACAGTCGCGGCAGTCGCCCGTCATCCGTCGAGCGCAGCGTACGTCTGTCACGTCACCGCGCGCAACTTACCAGCCATGTGGTGAAGTGAAACTGTCAAACGTGATACACTTTCGCATACCGGTGTTGTTCGGTTTCAGTGGACTATTGTACTTTTTATTTTAACTTGACTTGTGGTTGTTTGTGATAACGAAGTGGTGCAACTATTTTGGAAAATTGGATTATACGAACGTATAATGGCCTTAGCCAGGTGAGCTATTTTGGTTGTTGGAGTCAACGCGGAACTAGTTTATTTTATCATGTTCATCGAAGGACTTTTCGTCGGTTGGGTCGTTACATGAATTAGAACAGAACACTCACGTGTACGATCATCAGTTAGCAGACGGGCAAGCGACGTTTTCCTTGTATGATGTATTAAACGTTGACACTGATGAATTAAGTATTGTCAGGTATGCTTTCATGATCTCCTTAGTCAAAAAGTTTTGTTGTTTTGATTTAGTACTTACTATCTCCACAATGGGCGAAAGTTGCTTTGCCCCGCACGCGCATTTAACTTTCCTTGTTGTGTAAGCTGAACGTCAAACGACAGGTAGAGGGAGCAACTTAGAAATCGAGTCACTTTTACTGCAACCATTATCATTAGTAATAATGAGTATTTTCTAAATCGTTTCATTTATTTGAGTTACTTCATTATTGAAAATCTAACTTCTTTTGCTTGTAACTCCCACAGCCCCTCGAACGCGTTCAGTTTATGGTGTTTCGATGTTTTTTCTTTTATTCCTTTCGCACCCTCATTCGTTACGGCTACCCCAAAAGTTGAACCCCCAGTGTTGCATGCTTGTCGGCGTGTTTTATTTGGAACGTTATGGGCTTTCTAAGCAACGTTACGTTTCAATATCGTTGCAGTTGTTACTTTTTGCCTTATAATAAATTCCATGATTATGTCCTCATCCACAGGAATCATTTTTGTTTGGTTTGTTATCCTCTTTAGAAGTTTTTCAGCTCTTTGTTTGTATGTATCTTTGCAACAGATGACCAAAGGATTTTTGCTTACTTTACCTGTATTATTTTCAAATCCACTCAAACAGGATCTGTTCCAAAGATAATATATAACGAGGTAGCTATAATACAGTGTCATAATGCATGGGTTCGTTTCTTTCCTTTAGCAGGTAGTCAGTCAACCGAGGCCGGAAAGCGCTCACCTTCTGATGTTCCAATAGCCTTTTTTTCATTCAGTCATGTTCCTCTTTTTGTGAAAGCAAATGTAACGTTCTAGCTTTTGTTAAGACCATAAAATACTTGAAATTTAAGTTTGGCAATATCTGTATTCCTGTCAACAATACTGTTTTGAAATATGTTTACGTTTCCTTAATTGGTTTAAGTTAATCCAAAGCAATAAAATCGTTGTAGAAAATGTATTAGCCATCGTAATGCAAATCTGGACCACTCTTAAGTAGGTAGTTAATTTCTGTTTGCATGTTGTGTAAGCACAATTAGCACAAAACAGAAGATTAACCTACATGTTAATGTTATACATAAGACATTGACTACTAATTTCGCAACGGCTACAATACATTACTTATACACACATTATAAAACCCCTCCGCAAATCCAAATATCAACGGCTCTTATATTTATCCGAATAGCACGGTGAAAACACGTCTATCTTACCTTACAGCTTTACAATACATATTAAATTCGTCGCAGCCATCTTGAGTCTCCCCCAAAATCGTGACGTCTATACAAAGTTAGAATCGCTTCTTGCTGAGCAGAAAATAAAGATTTGCGAAGATGCTCCTCCGCGCGGGTCGACGACCTTCCTCCGCGCAGAATGCACGGAAGAGCATACAAGTGTGGGTAGATGCCTTCGGCTCGACCCTCTTTACTCTTATTTGTAACGAACACCTCGGAGCCCTCGCACCCCATATTATATTTATAACCATCCTCTTAAACTTCAATTTAAATCACATCGACTTATCGCGGTCTTCAGTAATCCCTCTAGCTTACTTATACCTCTGCTAAATTTATGTTAATGCATTTATGAAGATTACTTGAGGACTTTGTTTTGGTATTGAAAATTATATAAAATTTTGACAATCTTCAAGACTATTTTGATATCATTTGTACTTCTCAAAAAGATTAGTCACCTTAGGTACTGGTGAATTGTGATCTCTGTACTTTCCAGTTCAACATATTCAATCAAATGTTTACAGCAAGTATTATCATATATCATACACGGGTATGTTAGCAAAATTAACATATTTTGCATAAGTAGTCGTTGTAATTGGTTATCAGAGTATGTCTTGCATATGCCAACCGATAGCAAGGTTACGATATTCTAAATTTCACTTTACCTAATGGCTAATGTAATGAACGGTATTGATTATTCCAAATAAGTAAAACAAAAAAAATCATTTTAGGTTTACCATCCAATGCGACAGCCATTATTACTAAACAAACTTACACTGTCGCATTAACCGCTGAAGGAGCTCAAGTTTCGTTAGACATTGTTGTATATCGAGCGCATAGCCTAACAATCTAGTATGATTGTTTGAATAAATTGGGCGAGGTTATTTCGCAAGAATGTATCAATTTAGTCCGAGGGCCGGTGAGCGTTTACAAAGCGAAAGATTGCGGCCGAGCCCGCACTCGGTGCTCCTGTTTCGTTGACAGCGGAATGCGATAACTAAGTGGGTTTGCGGCACTGACGCTGAATTTTGGTTACGATAACGCCAGGTTAAACAGAACTGTCCGTTACTCGAATAGAAATGGTGTTACGCTAAAATAATGGAACGCAAATCGTAAAGAATGCAGTCATTGAAAAGATAAGCTTGTTAGCTCTGGCTTTAATCCAACTTGTGTTAGTTCTACGTACCTACTGTTTATGAAATGATTTACGGTGTATTGTATAACTTTAACGTGGTCACGTGTACAACCGTACTTACCCGGACAAAAAAGAAGGTTATTTACCTGACTGAATACTTACTGATAGTATTGGTATGAGTTTCTTTATTTAGTGTCATTGCCGAAATCATTGCCTACAGTAGATGTTGTACAAAGAAATGACTGCTTAATATTAAATTAATTTCTGGCCGGAGGCCCGCCCTTATATATATAACCCAACCTAGGGAATCTTTGAAACGTGCATAAAATAGCGATTTCTGAATATCATCCATCAACTAATTCACGTTTTTAAATACAGTTTGTTACTGGAGCCACGCCTAGTTACATAATGGTGTTGATATAAATAGCAAATTTATTGATACAGCGATTACATACGTATTCAAAGTCTTCCTTATTATCGTGATGTATATTACACAAGGTCAAGGCTATCAAATGTACACAGCTGAATCTTGTTTGGGAAATCAAATTTATTCTTTTCCGTTTTTATGCCATCGTACAACTTTTACGGAGGAAAACATAATTCCATATGAACAGTTTCCGATATTAAGGTTGTTTATGCTTGGATTACTTTCGAATCAGTGTTACAAATCTGTTCATGATCGGGTCTAAGATATCGGATATCATAGTTTTAATCCAGTGCCGATGCTAGTAATCCAAAGAGTAATTTAGATTATAAACCTTGACGAAATATTTAAAATTGATCAAAATGTTTATATGATGGATGTATGATGGAAATGATATAACTCTGTCAAATGTAATAACACAAATTCACAAAGATTTCTCGCCCTACTAATATTAAGAAGCGAATGATGTTGAAAGAGTAGACAGTAGAGAACTTGATCCACGCATAGATAGATTTGCGCATACCGACTGGCTTTCACAGGAAAATACTGTCGTAACAGCACATTTGACATTTTGAATAAATGAAACTGCCATAGACGATAACCCTTATTTGCCTCTTACGACACCCACGGAAAAAGATGAAGCCATATTTGTAGCAGAGGCTATGGCAAGACACTCTATTGTTAAACTCGTGTTTCTCTTTTAGAGAGAATGGCTGTAATTTGTTTTGTGGCCATTTCTCAGGTGAAACCTCATAATTTGAATATAGCGTCTTTGTCGATGGAAAGTACGCTGCGTCTTTCTTCGGCACGGTGCGTGGCGCTCTTTGTACGATGATCTCGATAGTTTCACCAACATACGACTTGGAATAGCTCACTGCTCAGATTTCTTTTAATATCGCTCTTGTTATGCTATGCTTGCAATGTGATATCGTTTATTGAGACTAGATGTTGGACCTGTGGGCTTTTATTTATGATAATCGAACTATTATTTGTAAACTATGTGATTTTAAATAGAGCATTGGTGTATTTGTTAAATAGCTTCTCTTGTCCACCTCTTTTATTAGCTCTGTTATTTTATGAACACAGATTATAATGTTCTGTCTTCTATATTATTTCTCGCCTTTTAATTTAACGACTTGGAAACATCTAACGATTCTCAGGTGAATAGTGTCGCAACTTCACCGTAACTCTCGACCGATGTCATTACTCAGCTGAAAGTGGCTCATGAAACTATGACAAGACCCACTCACGTAAGATCTAAATGATGTGCCCACGCCGCTCCACATAGTTATACAACCCTATTTGTTTAATATTTTATATATAAATTATTAAAGTTTTTTTAGAGAAAAAATAATTGTTTGTTAAGTACACTTTTTTTTGGAGTGTGAGCGAGTATGTGCTGAATGAGGAAAGGAATCAGTACAATCCTGCAAGTGTGTACGTTGATAATTGAGTGTCTGGTATATAGCCGTTATTTATTATTTTATCCGTTGCCGATTTGGAGCACAGTAGCGTGAAGCGTTAATTTGCCGAGGGAGCAATTCGGAACGGGGACATCGCGCGCACTCCAACTTGGTCGAAGAGCCGCGCGCGTTGACCCATTTTGTGCGTAAAGCGGTATGGTGCGTAGAGGAATCGATGATATAGCAACCGAATCTCGAGGCCTTCGCCGCTTTACTGATGAGTTTGGATCTGTGTCAGGGTCCTCCCCCGCTATACGTCCCTACGCCTTCTGCGCTTGGCCTCCCTCCGGTAGGCAGGCCCTGGCGCCCCTGCCACGGTTGACCCGTAAAACTCTAGTGTTTGCGTTATACTTTCCGTGGGCTCTTTAATGATTTGGGGTCACTCGTGTTAGCATTAGTCGTAACTACCTGGAAAAAATTAGGATAATGTTTATGTGGGACAGCTCATCCCTGAAACCGGTTGGCATGCCAACCAATGCGACGGCATTGAGGTTATCAAGTTTCAAAAACAGCTAAAATTTATAGTCGCTGTTAAAAGAAGTAGCCAGCTGGAAAGAGTACATCATAAACTTTAACATAATGCAACAATGACAATGATATAATCTATCCATAAAGGTGTAACAACGCGAATATTGCGTTAGTATTGTTTAACTATACATAAATTCTTTTTGAGAAGCTTGAGCTAACAAAACTGAGGTCACTTATTTTGGGCCGATGTATACTTGACCAAGTTTTTGTTATTCATAATTCCTCCATAAAATACTTAGAATAATCAGTTCAAAAGACCTTAAATCTGTACGTGACTGTTTATTTTGTTATCGGTTTAATTATTATATAATAGTTCTTGAAATCAATTAGTTTACATTGATATATAATTGAATGGAAAGGTTATGTTACTGAATTTTATGAAGTTGGTAGAGTCATGCTTCAATAACTGAATCGTGACTAATTTGAGACAATCTAGTGCACTGAATGAAACCGAGCTTCGGGTTAGCGATGGAGTGGTGATCGACCTTTGCAGCTCCGTCACCTTCGCAGCAGCCGCCAGCGTTGGCATTGTCGCCTCGACGCCAATAGGAAGCAACGCAGCCGCAGATCGCTATTGGGCTTAAGGCCATTTTCAATGCACCATCTTTTACCTTGTGCCCCTTACTGTGTAGAATGACCCGAAATCGACTTCGGCGGTTGTAGAGCGCGACGAAGATCTCCATATATCTCGTTTTATCGCCCAATTTTTTTACCAGTTGATTATAACCCGTTTTATCATCGGAGACCTCGTTTATTTACATTCATTACTGTCTGCTAATTATCAGAAACGTAACGTGTGCAGATATAACATTGATTCTGTTAACCAAAGAGCCATGTAAACGGTTGCCCTACAAATATAAAGTCGTATAATACACACGTAGGCCTTGCCCAATTTTTTTCAAATGCCACTCTTTTACCATGTAGGTCAAATGCATTACGATGTCAAAATTGACCCGGTTCTTTTTGTGCTTAGAAGAAGGTTTTTTGAAAGTCTTGAATTTAATGATATAACGTCTCTGAATAAATCAATGAAAGTTTAGGTTGTTTCAAAGTAATTATTATGAACTAGCTTTCGCCAGCGGCTTCGCCCGCGTGGAAGTCGGAAATTATCCCGCGGGAACATACTACCGGGATAAAAAGTAGCCTATGTCCTTTCTCAGGCTCTAAACTACAAACAACCAAATTTCATTTAAATCGGTTCCGTAGTTTTAGCAGGAAAGCGAGACAGACAGACAGAGTTACATTTGCATTTATAATATAAGTGTGGATTAATGATATAATTCGCACATGCACCAATTCTTCACTTCCAGACATGTGGTGATTAACGAATTGTAAAGATGTAGGAAAGTAGAACGGGGGCATCAATTTCAAGGTCGAATGTAGCTGAACAAATTTATTTTGAACGGTCAAATTCAGCGTTAACATTAAAACACCTTGGAGAATACATCCCGTGTGACACACACGAATGATGTTTTAGTGAAGTTTGAATAAAATTATCGAGGTCGTCAAACTATTAGGACTGATACTAAAATTGAGCCTTTCTCTCTAAATATATTTCTGCGCATTCAATTATTCTTTATAATAAAAATATACATATATTTATATTTTACAAATGCTGCAGCTATAACCGGCCTCATTGTTATGATGAGCTTTCTGAACAAGAATGCCTGGAGGGCGTAACTTAACGACATGTTTCACACTTTTCAACCGACGAAAAAAACGGAGGAGGTTATCAATTCGACGCGTATATTTTTTTTTTTTTTTTTTATGTATGACCACGCATAACTTTTTACATAGTGGTCCGATTGTGATAATTCTTCTTCTATTGGAAAGGGTATACTCCCAAGGTGGTCCCATATCAATTTGGAAAACAAAATCGAACCCTAAGGGTCGGAAAACAGGGAATGATTGATTGTTCACTCACTGATTGTAATGTATAAATACGCATAACTTTATACAGAGTAGTCCGATTTTGATAATTCTTTTTGTGTTGGATAGGGTATACCATTTCAAGTATTATTAGTACATTAAAGCCACAAAAAAAATATAAAATAAAAACTTTTTAACAAAAAATTAAACCGCCGAAAAACTGAAAAGCATAAAATAATACTTAAACCTTAAAATTTTGAGTCGGCGCTGAAAATCAATGAACAAGGATCACTCAAAGCGCCGACTCATAATTTTAAGGTTTAAGTATTATTTTATGCTTTTCAGTTTTTCGGCGGTTTAATTTTTTGTTAAAAAGTTTTTATAAAACCACGTCAAAAATATGAGCCTGTGCATATAATAAAGTCGAGGTGTTTATTTAAAACCACGTTTTCGTAATGGACGGACGGTTTATATCGTTTTTGTCTAGTGTTTCTTAATATACACACCGTGCGCATACGAAGACTGAAAGTGTACGTCCGCCTGTGTGCGCGGCCTCAACCGAGTTTTGTCGATGCTTTCTCGAGCGGCGAACCGGGTCGCGTTCTCGATGCCCCGTGCTGAGCAGGCTGAGCTGCCTCGTACCAACTTACTGCTGCCAGAGTCTCACTTGACACACACACACACACCAGCGCGCCTGAACCATCTACATGCAAAGTCTCACACCTACATCTATCCGAGATGTATTGTGTCAGGGCTAGTAAATAATTTTAATAAACGTGCTGAGCGAGAGCTCGCAATAAGAATAATTCAAGCTACCATAGATAGTTTGTGCTGCACAATAAGTACTTGGTAAATTGCAAAAAGGAGGGCACCGCTATATTTGCATATTTTAAGGTTAAAGGTAAAGATTGAGTTTACCTGTAGGTGTAGACAGATTGCTTGGCTATATGATATGGGATAGATTTGTATTTAATACCCGATATTTAAATTAGGCATTACAAATTATTGTATTATTCAAGATTATTTAAAATGACCCCGCTGGTGTAATAGCTTGTATTTGCTAAACAAAGCACAAGGTTTTAGTGTTGTGTTCCGGCTCGGCGTATCTTGTGTAGATGTGCCGACACTACCGGCCTTGCTTCTTCTCCTTGCCATGATATTTAATCCTACTGGATTCAATGTAAACCTTGCTAGCTTCATTATGTCAGTGGGCGGTAGTAATGTTTTAACTGAAACTGGCATATTATCAGCTCGTCAACTCACAAGAGTCGTAATAACGTCACCAAGTAATTACATAGCTTTTACATTAAAATGATAACCAAAGAATTAAATATCCATTAAACTAAGGATCAGATTCCGAATGACCATCAAAATTGGTAGATAAAAGTAAAGGCAATCGACAGTGACGACCCTCGTCGGTGTAGGAAGTAGGGTCATGCAATTTATATTAGGCTGAAGTCAAGGTCCCGCCAATCATTTTGGCCATCTAGTAATTCATAGGACAATAAAAGTTGAGGCCAAATCATTTCAGCCTTCTTTGTCATTTTATGAGAGGAAAGGACTCGACGCGCTTCCTGGTGAAATCATTCGCCTAACAACATTATTTTGATTCAGAGCATTAATAACACGAGTTCTAATCTATATTATCTATTTGCGATTGCATATTCATGGCAAAACAATGTAGAACTCGTAGGGCCGAGGTGGCACAGTTTCTTGTTTGAGTTATAAATCAATCTGTCCTAGATAGATTAGCGTCTGCATGTGCTACACCGTCGTCGATGTCTTCGCTTTCCAAAGGCGATGTTGCCAAATACTGATGGTGTATGGTGGTTGGCGGGGCGCGGACCGTGTATCGGTTTCGTTTCCCATTCGCCCACCTTTGCGTGCGCTCTTACATAACCGGCTTCGCAAACTCCTGCTCACGTCACTCTTTGTATTTAAAACGTGTTAAGTGTCGTTGTAATCATTTCAAAATGATTTCCCCGAGAAGTTGGTAACTTTGTTGCTTTGTTTGGACTTGGTGCTGGTCGCTGGTGGTTTTTTTTTTTTGCAATATGTAATCTTTTCAGAGTATAAGGTCTTAAATGTTAT
This sequence comes from Aporophyla lueneburgensis, assembly GCA_932294355.1. Classification (NCBI taxonomy): domain Eukaryota; kingdom Metazoa; phylum Arthropoda; class Insecta; order Lepidoptera; family Noctuidae; genus Aporophyla; species Aporophyla lueneburgensis. The sequence goes on along the minus strand of OW028738.1, from coordinate 12,112,220 downwards.
CTATAGTTTAATGGCTTTAATAACATTTAACATTTGTTGATCATGATGGAAAATGATTTAAAACCCAAATATAAAAGTAATGTGGGTTTACAACGTAACGGTGGCGTAAAACCGCTTCAGTGTTCACATGCGAGGCATTCTGTTTGATTCAGAATTGGCCGTTCGTCCTCGGCCTCGCTCGACCGCTTCCGCCTTACAGCTTATCCTCGCCCGTTGTGCCCATGATAATCTTTTGTAGTATGAGCCTTGATCCTAGGTCTCTTCCAAAGTCACCCGTCTATTTATTACTATAACAATATTGTCATTTCCTTTCTAGGTATAATCAGCAAACCGCGCGCGCCTCTTCGTTGAAGTACGTAATAATTTTTAAGTCATTTATTTATCTTAACAACTTACATAATTTGGGTATCTGTCCTATTTAACTTATTGCTAACATATATTTAGTTGGGTTGTGCACCAATCTTATACTCTCGGAAACACTAGTAGAGATGTAGTCGTACCTAACTGAATACATATAGCTGAAAATAAAACAATCGTACAAGATAAGTACAGTAACGTTTTCTTCATTTGCAATTTCCATGTGAACAGTTTCAATAATAACGTTGGTTTTATTGTGCCACGTGCAAACAGGTAGGCGTGAGTGCGTCTACGTCACAGCCCAGCCTATGAAGGTCATGACGTAACGACGTAGTCTCACCATTATTCAGTTTGTCGATCCATCGCTCGATTCCTCACGAGGCCAAACGTTCTATTACTCGACAGCAGAGGTTATGCGCGCTTTTATAATTCTGTCTCGTTTCCTTAACTTCAAGACCGCTGCCGGGCGGCAGTGGCTCCCGACATTAAAGCCTAATAGTAGTCTGATTTACAACCAGGAAACGTTCAGTCGCTACGTTGCAATACGACGCCAACGATCACACTAATTATTCTGCAATGACAAGTTAGCTATCTCTGTTATCGAAACATATGAGCATTTCATCATTATATCCTAGTGTGAATGAAGTTAAATTATAACGTTAAATATTCCACAACAGATAACTTTCGTCATATTTGTGTGTAAGAAGCGTTCGCTGATACCGCTCTGGAACCTCGCCAAGTCTTAACCGAAGTTGCTAGAGAAGGACCGGAATCTAATATAAACACAAGAGATTTCAAATAAATTGCACTGATATTCAGATCTGTTGCCACGATGACCTTTGCAAATTGATCTTCTGTTTTTTGCTGATGCTATGAATAACACACTGCAGTTAATTTATTCATAACAACCTGTAGATACACAATTAATGAAAATGATAGTGCGTATTATTGTAACACTAAATATAATTGTAAAAGGTCTTTCAACAGTTGGGAAACATTCATTAAAGTTATAAGTGGTGATTGTTATTCGGTTTCTTTTATAGCCGAAAGTTTTACTAGTACCCATTTTGTTTTCTTTAGATTTCATAACCTTAAATATTTACTTCTCTATGTGGCTGTCTTCTGTTATTTTGTCTTGGTCTTCCAAATTAGTTGCCCTGTTATATGACGGAAATGGTCGAATAGATGATAGCCTTATCGGATAAAGGTCGAAAACCGATGCTATATTCTCAGAAAATTATATTATTGGTGACTTTCATTGATTAATTTTATCTTTCAATGTCATAACGATAAAGCCTCGTTCAAACAAGTACGATACCGTCTCTTCGCATACAATATTACTATTTGTCTTTGCACAGAACTGAGCAAATTTTACTTGCGCAGTTTTGTTAGCCAAATTACAATATATCATGCAGTCATCGGTTGATTTTGAAATAGTGTTATGTACATGCATTGTCGTTTCGTAATTATCATCTTCGACTCCTATAAGAGTATTCCAGTTTTGGTATTTGATTTATTAGGTTGTTATTTAATTTTTAGTATTGTCATGTTTTAAAGATTTTTTTTCATGGTCCATTTGTAGATAATAATGCGGAACTGATTCCACTAGTGTTTTAGATATCAAAGGCACAGCTAACCACATAACGGTATAATATATCGTGTTTGATTGCGGAAGGCTTAATGTTTTATACTAAAGCAATTATTTAATAACTCGTTTATAGCAACGTATGTATAAGTAGGTAGATACTGAATAAATCTTCCTAATCTACCGCTTACATACATTTTCACGACAAAGTGTTAATTACAATGTACTATGATGTTATCAGAGGATCTGTATGGCCTGAGCTACCTAGAATATTTACTTTCCGGGTTTAGTTTAGATCTTTGATTGATTTTAGATACTTTATTTCCTCATGGTATTTCTCAAATTATTTTTTTCGAATGGCCCTGAAAATAAAATGTAAAAGATAAGATAGGTAATGCTAAGTGTTAAATAAATAGTTCTAGTTATTTACAAATCTTGCAAAAAAATATGAATTTATCTCATCCGTTCGGTCACGTACAACTATCAAGTATTGAAGTCACATGACGTAGCACCGTTGCAGATTTCTCTTGTGCCTAAAGTGACATGAAATACAAATCATACGTGATTATCGAGCTCTACTTACGGCATATTCCTTAATTGCCAGGTTGCCTCACACACACGTACGAACATCATCTATTGAGATGACGTAGCACGGTCACCTTGCGCGTCCTCGCACATCGCGGACAAATAAAGGTGGTGAGCATTTAGTTCCGCGTTCGCGTGCACGCTCCAACTGCGAAATATTTTAATTATGTAACAAACATTCATTTACATATTAACACTAACAACAGTTATATTCATCAGTCATTACCTTCCGAACACATCTGTCAACATCTTCAACTTAATGACCGTCTTCATTTATCACAGAACTGCATGTTTGTTGTTTTTTTATCATCACAAAGACTTGTTAATGTTATTGTCTCCTAGTTTACAAAATCGGTTCTTATAATGCGGTTACAATATTATTCATTTCATTATGAGTGTCGTCAACAAAGGCGAATAATAAGAATAACAAATAATGTGAAGCGCGACCGCGGGAGTCGTAGCTACTTACATTCAACTGCCAGCTGTTACATTTACAGCGACACTTACTGCTTAAAAGATAAGAGTCATTTTCGCTATACATAATGTTATAGTTATTTCTAGTGTCTATTCAACCCCTCTGACTATTGATGCTGGAGGGTATGCCATCCCTTTCTTGCTCCATCTTCCATTTCTGCTCTACGAACCGGCGGAGATAACCGGACGAAATTGGAGTAATATTTTATAGAGTAATACTTTGTAGAACATGCACTTCCACAACTCATTTCAGTATATGGTCGCTGGAAGAGGTTTCACTGTTGACTTTCCCATATTGCGTATAATATTTCACAAGGTCTGCTTGCAAAAGCGCTTTGAGGTTTCATGCGACATATTGAAAACTTTTTCTTTTGCTTGAAACAATGGTTCTGCTCGTAAGCAATAACGTATATACTTAAATAAGAAAAGAACATGAATGTTCTCGAGGTCTCTTTATAAACTTAGTCCACTTCTACAGTTCATTGTCAAAGAATGGAGTACAGTACAGTGAAAGTCACGCCACCATTTCGATTGGCAGTAACATTTATAAGGTTATATAGTTTCAGTCACAGTAAACTAATTACGTATCAATAAAATATGGCAGTTATTCTTGACTCGCTGTGGTTTTATTGTTATATTTACAATGGCTACGAGACGATGACGGCTACCGCAACCTTGAATACATCATGTGTTTGATTATTCCACGCGTCAGAAGTACTGCTGTTTCTATCTGCATCATATACCATAATCCAAGCTATTCTTGATACATTTTTCCTCTCACAATCTGCAACTGTATCTAGTGTACCTACTTAGCACTCTAGCAGACTCTGTCCAAAGTATGAATAGTATGATATATATATTTTTTGGCAGCTTTACGTTGTAGACCAATTAACTAAGCACCGAGTCAATTAGACTTGGCCAGTTACTTCACAATACAGAAGTAATAATACTTCATATTTATTTATACATGAAAAGAAAATATTTGCTGCTAAAAAGACCTTCACAAGAACACTTAATATTTTTATTCCTTCTAAAACCTTGCTCGATTTTCACTTCATACATTTGTCCTATGTAAAGAGGTCGAGTGTTAGAAACATAATAACTATGTAATTCCATGTTTACTATGTCCAACAATATCTTTCAGAGCTTACTCAAACACGTTCGGGCAAATAGGTACACCTCATATTTATGTAGCCAATAATATAGACATAAACAATTACTTTAGTAAATCACAGACTCGTGAAGAATGGTAATGCTTACTAGTTTATCTAACATCGTTCTGAATAGCTAATTTATAAGCTTGTTCACCACAGACGGTTTTGAGCTGCCTGACCGCAACTTCGTCAGACAGAGTTTAGAACAAGTACGGTTTAATCCTAACATTGCTTCATATTTAATTTCATAAATAGCAAAGTATTTATATATTAATATAGAAAATGTAGGACGATATATGAACAAAGGACGCGTTCTCATTGTCAGTTATTACATTACTCAACATCAAAATTACTCACCCTACCTCCGTCCTACTAAATTAGGTTTTGTCATTTGGAACACTAGGTGTTTGTTGTACATAAGTAACCTCGACATCTGTACTTGTTGCGTCACCACCGGACATGATACAATACCTCTATTATTAAAATGTCACAGAGAATCGCTTAGTTGCTTTGTGAACAAGACGAGGCGACCTCGTGTCCACTTAAACCGTCTTCAGTTCGACACAGACTAGACTTCTGTAGGAAAACTGGCACGAGATCAATAGTACGTCTACGTAATGCAATACGCCTCCTTTCTGGCGCCCTTTGCACATAACTACATTCCTGAAAATCTCTCCTATGAGGGATAGATAGGTATATACCTATGCGAGTGCAATTAATTAATGTAGGCACTAAAGTAGTAACAACAAGTATTTTTCCTGTATACCTATTTAGGAATGTATATAGTCGTATAGTTACAGTATGTGTTTTTATTAAACATTCAATCTCTATTGCAAATAGTTTCCCATTATTATTGTCACATTGTTTTACCTGACAGAATAAATGTAAAAAAAATATGTGTAGTAAATAATATAACGTTGCCGATATCGTAGGACCATTTGCTCGCTGTAAACAAGCCGTCGCGTCCTTCAGATCCCAGTCGAGGACCCTATAATGTCGGGTCGTCCTCAGGGCGTCTGAGTCACAACACGCAGTCATCGTTAAGAGGGCATTGCTCACTTGGTTACTCCCCCCTTGGCACGCCCACTGCATCAGCGAACCACCGTTTGAAAAATAAAACCAGTCATATGAATATCAGTACCTACATTCATTGTTCTATCGTCCTTATTCCGATTCCATTGTCTCGACAAATGTCCACCATTATTATTATTGATTGCAAATTTATGGTTGTACAGCCTTATTGTAAACCTTTCAGGGTTTCACACATATAGGACATGTACAACTAATTGTAAATAACAATGTTATGGGTGCGGAAAACCGCAACATTTGTTATTTAAGCTAAATTATTGTTTTAATAATAGCGCAACTTTAATTCTATGTTAACATATTCACGCTGAATATTATTTTACAGGCACATAAATCAAGAATAATAGAGAAAATTAATTGCCTATGGAAATGTAAGCGCTGTGACTACATACTGATTGTATTTGCAATATTTCTTTGTTATGCTAATAATTAGCTTTCACATGACCATACAGTATTTGAAACACGTATATGGTTACATAGATACAGGTATTTTTCTCTTAATGTAAACGCAGCGACCGTGACACATCAGAAATTGATGTAAATATGTCGAACGTCACTGCTAATCTTGTAATAACTCAGTCGGCTAAATGCGACAAAGTCCCCGTTCCACGTTTTTATGGTACCCACCTACTTACGGCTTGAGATTTACCAACCGATCCCGATGATGTAGTGAAACGACGTCGAGAGGACTTAAATATAGAAGAGGATGCGAGCTGGTCGGGTGACATCTATAATAAGACCACGGGAGACCGATCATACGTACTACGTAGATTGCTCAACATTTCACGGGTTGTTGACTTCTTCAGTTCATATCAAACTCGATTTATGTTGAACTGTATTGTACCCAATTTGACTTACAAAAGAAATATTTTCTTTTCAATAACATGCACTGAAAAGTATAAAAACGTATTGTTTTCAAGGTATATTCGATTCGAATCGTCGTCTATTTTACTATAGTTCAAAAGGCATGAAATGCTAATTATGATCTTTAAATAATCCTAAAAATATAATAACCTGATAAATTGTGTTAACATTAAGGCGTTTATGACTATGCTAATCCAAACATCGTCTATCCTTATAGACATAAAATGCCAATGGTATACTTCATTAATTTTAGGAAATAGAATAATTTAAACTCAAACATTGATTATAATTAGTTTTTTATAATCATCTCATTCAAATCATTGAAATAGATTAAAAATCTTAAATCCTTCAAATAACGTTATTGAAGTTATAAATCTGTCTTGACAAAAACGCTATCGTTTACGATACATAATAGTTTTTTTATGTCGTGAGCAAGGTGGTCCCACCCGTGGGTGGTCTACCGCAAGGGCCATCCGGCCACACCGCAACCTCCATCGATATCCTACAATCACCGTGAAATCCTACTCTTCTTACACTAAATACTCCCATATGTGGGTTATGGCTATATTTTTTTATGTAGGCCAAAAGTAATAGATGAGTTAATATGATGATTCACCTATTGTTAATCGTCATAGGAGCGGTTTACTGAAGCTGAATGTAGGTCGGTCGGGCCGCTCCATTTGCTACAGTGGCAAATTGTTGATCGACCTCGGAGTGATCGTTGCTCGTACGATATCTTATCTACAACCCAGCGGTGTGAAAAGTTATCCACCTATTAAAAGTTGTCATGAAACAAATATTTAAGTTAACTACAATGTGTAATGTTTTGCTAAACTGTTTAACTTTAGATTTCAATTTGTACATTTATATGGTTTCATCATGGTATGACACATTTTGATTATGAGTTTCGCAATGCTGATGAGATTAGATTGAGGTGAATTGACTGGAATCTGTGGCAAGGGAAATCGTAAAATGAAAACGAAATTGAAAATAAGGTGTAAAGAAATGTCTTCTTCAACATCACATCACTAGTGAGACTCGGCTCTCGGCAGTCGCAGTTTCTGGGTCGTGTCGATTAATTCACTTAGCCTACTTTTATTTAGTGCTGTGACACTTTTTTATGTTTGACATACTTCATTTCATTGCTCGAATGCAGATCAGGGACTGTCCATTTTTATTCCAGCAATTCCTATGTAGGTAGTTTCAGCAATTGCCCTGTTTCTTTTAATTCAAATTAGATTCTGTATGCATACTTTTAGTTGGTCATAAATAAATAAAAGTATGCGATGATCTGGAACATCGTGTGTTTATTAAATATTCCAGTTAAGTGGTGAGACAACAATTTGTTTGGGTACACGTACAATGGAATTATTATGTCGAGTTCACCTGAAGTCCAGAGCATTCTATTATCATCAAGCCGGCACTCGGCATTCAGCGACACCCATTTAAGAATAACAATGTTTGTGATGATAAACCGTGCTAACGATAAACTCGGGATCATTTCAGGAGCAAGCTTTATATTTTTCATGTTCTACAGACAATGCAATAAAAAGTAACTCGTTAGCTCTTTCTTGCTAATTCACTTTGTTTACACTTTTCTCCTCGTTCCAATTGAAAGAGGATGGAAATCAACTGTTACTTTTATTCGTAAGCCGAATCCGAAGTGTTGTTTACTTTATAACACAACCGGAATTGTACGCAGTATATGGGATTCACGATGATCTGGAAACAATAGCAATTACATTGAATGTTTTTATTTTTACTGGAACTCATCAAAATATTTCAGAATGGATGTTGAAATTTGACCTCCTCTCGAAATAAAATCCTCCCGAAATGTAGAGCTGACAAAATAAGTATCCAGTTAACTGGCGTGATACGATTATACCTTCACAAAAAGCGACCGCACGCGGACTGTGAACGGATGCAGTGCGGTGATGAAACTGACACAGATTCTAACGCGTATTTGGTAATCGAAATACAGTTCGTGAAAGTCTCGCAGGACGGTCAAATCTCGCACATTGTAAGTGTCCCACTTCGACATACTCTCGACATTTTGACGGCACCGAAACCCAAAAGGCGAAAAATACTAACGTGTAACTCTTCTTTCGCCGACCCGTCATTGTTCAGCAACCGTCCTCGGTGCGCACGTACCGGTACATACATTTATAAAGTGTGTATAATGTATTGTGTTCGCGTCCCAGATTTGGGAAGCGAAACTACGATCGTTGATTGGCGTATTACGACGTTGCTACATTTTCGCCTTGCATTCAATTCTATGAGAATTTGCAGGTATTGCTTATCGGCCACTAGGTCACTCGTTAGCGTATTGTATTTGTTACATTTGGCTATCTACGCAATGTACCTAAAACACTAAAGCTTTTTATCCGTGTTAGAAATAACTAGCACACGTTGTTTAAAGTTGTGTAACCCATTTTACTATGATCTATCCCACGATGGATCAAAAGATATGGCAGAATAAGAATTTAGTTTCATTTAGATATACGTAGTACACTCATTATGAAGCATAAACACAATCTTGCGCTATATTTGTGCATCCTTAAGATAGTCCTCGTCTAAGACATATGACATAAATGCCTCATCAATATTAGTCAACGTCTCTTAAAGGTGTTCTGTTACTTAAGTTTTATTGAGTGCTAACTCGTACATAACAATTGCCTTCATGTGTGTATTGCATACCTATTACTCTTTGTTGTGCTTAGGCTATGAAGGTACAAGCTAGACAAATGCTAGGTGGTTTTCCGAATAAAGCCTAAATGCCAAATTACAAAATGGTGGTGACATCATTAGCTTGTCCTGTTTGACTTACCAGTATCGTTTTTGTGTATTTATTTCGGTTATTCTCACATCGTCGATAGATTCTTTATCTGTATATATTTAGGTAGATCATACACCACTTTGCTGACCTGGAGATAAATCAGAGCGTGTTTTTATGTTATCATACATTTCGATTTTAGGACTAAACAAACTAGCTTATCGTCTTCTTTGTTTGTTATTTACCAAGTATGTGGTAATTCATTAACGTTAACATCTATTCTAGTATCGACGATCACATTAAGATAATAAACGCATAAAACTCCATAAACTTAATTTCCTGGTCTCTTTAAATTCTCATTACTAGATTTTACTCTATTCGCTTGATTCTTCATTAGGTTGTCGTTGTCATTTATTACATGTCGGTTAACATTTATGTCTGTAATTTAGTAATGATCTAGATCTTGCCATTACATTATTGTAACTAAGACACTTATTAGTCGGTCTTTATTATGACAGCTATTAAATGACTTAAACGAATTAGGCCGGAGCCAGTCATACAGAGGCACTTCCTCTCAGGCTGAATACAAACACAAGCAGACGAAATAATTTATTTCTGTGCGTAATTGAGGCTATTGTATTCAAAAGTATTTTCATTTGTATGGGAAAAGTTGGTAGAATTGTTATCCATGTAGCGTGAAGTAGCGTTTCCTCTCCTCCCTCTTTATTGAATCGATTTTCACCTTCGTATTTATTATGGTTTGGCATTTCCTTGTCATATTTATAGTCGTGGTTGTTTGGGCTGCTATTGCATGACGGAATGGTAACTCCTAAGTGTACCTTATCTATATCAAGATCTTTATTAACAGCTTGCTTATCCATTTATGGAATGACCGTTTTGCGCTTTTTCTCGTTATCCTTTTGAATAAGCAGCTTTAATGATTGTTCTTCATTTAAACCAAATCTCAATAACTTTTCATATGTCTTTAAGCCAGCCTCTAAAGATCACTCTAGGATTCCTTGCCTTGTTCTTGTAACCCATCAACGATTTGATGTATGTAGACTAACGTGTGGTTATGTATTGTTGCAGGCTTGGGGCAGGCAGCGAGTGCGGCGGTGGAGGGTCGGGCGGCGGCGCGGCCGCTCCGCAGTCGGCGCGCGTCTCATCCAACGGCGCCGGCGGCATGGCGGTGAGCCGCGTGCCCAGCCCGCTGCACGACGGCAACACGCCTGTCGCGGAAAACTGGTGCTTCACACAGGTAAAGTATGGTATCTATCGAACTTTTCATTAGTCCTGTTTGCCAACGCGAATGTAGGGCGCTTTGTTTCACCGTTCCTCCGCGCGGTGTCGTCTGGTATAAATGTCGAGTCACCAAATTTCAAAATTGTACTGAGCCCTGAAAACGGAGTTCTTATTTTCCCATAGAAAGCACTCGAAGTTTTTTCTATTAGTAAATATGGAGCCACTTTTATACCAAATTTAATTTACGTAGTCTTAAATGTTACCTAAAGGTAAAATGCCTATTAGTGGGGTGATTTACAAGTGCTTCTTTTGAACAAAGGACGTTTGGGAGTAAAACGTGAAGGTTGACATGAACGGCAAGGGCGTTTCATTGCCAACGAACGAACTTTTAACTGAAGTCGGAAAACGGGCCCTGAATACGGCTTCAGTCACGCAACACAGAAAAATAACTTTATATGTTTATGAAAAATTCGTCAAATAAACGTCTGAAACGCACACACAGACTTGTGAAGTATTAATACAAGTCATTTGTTTGTGTGCTGCGAATAGCGATAATAATTGTTTACCAAGGCCGTTATCGGTGAACTTGAAATATGTTGCGCGCATATGCATATTGTGTTAACGTGTACATACATATTTAAAACTACTAGGAAGAGCTCTGCACGTGTTCGCTTGTTCAAACTATGTAGAGGTGACTCGCGCGTCACGTTGCGGAGCTATAACTATTACTGTACCGTCGCGGTATGCGTCTCGCGAGCCATGTCACCGATTTAGTGATACATATTAAAAATCCATTTTCAAATATATTCGTCTGATAAAAAAACCTGATAACTTAGCAATGCCAAGTAAAACGTTCAGTAACGTCACACGTTACATAATGATCGTTTGTTCTCTCAGACGTCAATAAAGGATGTTAGTAACAGTAAGTATACCTCTTAGCGATAAGATAGTAGTACAGCAGAAAATAAAGCAGCTCACCGGGAGCTGCTTTATTTTCTGCATCGAACATCGATTAGGTATCGCTATGAAAATGCTCATTTCCCGGCTGATGGTCATCACTAAAGTAATTGGAACGACCGTTGTGCGACATAGACGCACCGATCTGGTATTACCTTTTTTGATACTTTTTGTCCAAAAATCTATTTAGTCTGCTATAACGGTGTCCGTTTTTTGTGCGACTGCCGCACGTAGGTACCTACATTTATTAAGATCTGTCTCAGGTTTTAATCTTTAGGAATCTGTTGTGATGTATCTGTACCGTTATTTAACGGAGTCGACAATCAAATCTTGTTGTTAGCGTTAACGTAATGCTTGCCACATATTGTAATGAATCATGTTAAGGATTCAAAGTATACATACAGCTGTTTCTCTATACGCACTTCCGTGTAGGACTGTGGCATTGCAGGCTCGGTTCGACACGTGTTGTAGCTCGGCGCTTCTGCTCCGCGGATACTCGAGTACACGTGCCGCTCTCCGATAATCACGTTCTTCGTTAGTACTCGGAAACGAGTCAACAATAAACCTCGCATGTTATCGCAACAATTAGAGCTCTCTTTGAAGTGAGCCATACACAAACGACGATACTATGAAACCATTATGTATTGTAAATCACTTTAGTTTGAACCGGCCATTAAAATTACTGCAATTTACTTGCGTTTATCAACAAACTAAGCCTTTGCATTGCAATAGCAACATAACTTCGTACGACGTAAATGCGTTGTTGTTTTAAATCAGTATTATTTCGCGTTAAAATTCTGGCCACGCACCTGATTTGTCATGTTGATTTTAAATGATTAAAGCCCACATATTTTCCTCCATATTGTTATTAAAACAAAACATGTTTCTCTATAAGAGAACTGGTTTATAAGGAGCACACATAAAAGGCTTTTATGTGGCAGTGGAATCTGCAAACGGATGTTATCTATGTGTCCGCGAATGCGCGGGGTTGATGCGGGCGGCCTTGGCGCGGGTCGGCGACCGGGCGAAGACCCCAGCAGCACCGCAAGCCAAGCAACGGTCGAGGGCAACGACCAGAGGCGGCCAGGTTGCGCCCGCGACTTGCTACGTCTATCCTCCTGACTGACGCCGTGGCCCAAGTGTCCACCCGACGACACTCAGGGCCCCTGACAATGAGCCCATCACGTTCAACTCACTCGCACCATGCTAATTATTTTTATTATGAATGAATTATAATCGTCACAGATGTTTTCAAAGCTGCCACAAGCTCGTACATCACCAAAGGCGTACCTATATGGACAATGGAATTACCTGAAACCAACATCAAAGACTCGATAATATAAACGTTTTAAAATGTATACAGACGACATCCTAACCTTGAATCATGAATGAAATAATGAGTGTTGTCCATTTTGCTCATGAAATTTTATTTGCCATAAATAAGTCGTTAAACTGCTTGTTTGTTTTCCATGGTGACTGTCGGTGAGGCAATTAAGGACAATGCACACTAAGCTGAATAGTTAGGGGACCCGTCCCGGGGAAGATTTATTGTCACCCACCGGGGTACCCTTTAAAAGTGTCCGGTTGCTCACTGATTTATACTTTACCATTGTTTATGAAGCATTTATACATCATTCTGACTGAAGAGTGTCACTACAGTTTTAAGTTCTACGTTGGTACTTTTTATTTGCGTAAAATTTATCCGCCCCCCTTTTTACTACATAAACTGTATGATAAAATAATGTATTATAATTATTTTTTTCCTTTGTTTCAGGTCAAAGTGGTTAAGTTCAGTTACATGTGGACAATAAACAATTTTAGTTTCTGTAGAGAAGAAATGGGTGAAGTGTTAAAATCATCGACTTTTTCAGCAGGTGCTAGTGACAAGTTAAAGTGGTGTCTTCGTGTTAATCCTAAAGGACTCGATGAAGAGAGCAAAGACTATTTATCCTTATACTTATTATTAGTGTCGTGTAATAAATCAGAAGTGCGTGCTAAATTCAAGTTCTCAATATTAAATGCAAAACGGGAAGAAACGAAGGCGATGGAGTCACAGCGTGCATACAGATTCGTTCAAGGCAAAGATTGGGGATTCAAAAAATTTATAAGAAGGTGAGTCACCCATTATTCTGATAATACAAGTGGAGGAAACGTCATTATTGATTTGTTTTAAAGATTCACAAAGCGGTGTTAGTTTTTGTTATGTAAATTACACGCAGTAAGCAATACAGTATAATATTATGTCTTATATTTTAAATCAATACAAATAATGACTTTACGAGGCAAAAAAAAAATCACAAAACATTGTGGATTTCGTAGTTTACGTAGCGTAGCGTTATGTAGGGGGCGGACCCCTATAACGGGGCATTCACATAATTTTATCCCCTACTGCTGAAAATGTGGGCTTCTCGGAGGGCTATAAACACCACGTTAAGTAGACCCCTGATTACATACGCGTAATCTTTGTAGCAACAGCTGTTATTGGACGACCGTATAATATCGAGGGTCTGGTGTTATTGGTCGTGGCGTAAATCAACCCCTTTGGAAGTCATGCGTTGAATGTATCCCCGGTGTAGACTCAGACCAGTCACGATTATGCCCCAAGTGTCCTTAATCCTGCATTGTATAAAAAAAATTGTATTAAGTTCAACGAAGCCTCAAAAACTAAAGTATCTTACACAAATTAAGCACAATGTCTATCCTATTAGTTATTATTTTACGTGGCATACATTCTCGGAAACTAGACTAGATTGATACAATTGGTTCGGAAACCCTTTTTGGGTCAAGGTGTCTGCGATGTTCATTAATCTAATTCTAACAATTTCATCACTACTTGTTGCCCGCCAGATATTTCGTGGCCTTTTTTTATAGTTTTGATTTAAACCCAGTTTAACTTTTTTGTATGATACAGGAACAACCCGATTTTTTTTAATAATTCATAAGTCTAGGTAACCTTCTGAATCGGAAAAGTTATTACGGTAGGGCCAAACACTTTCGACGTTTAGGTAAACGTCCAGTCTTTGGCCCTACCATTATAACTTTTCGTGAAATATCCTGTGGCCATTTATGCCGTCTAAAAAATTACTTACATATGACTGGAGACATACAAAAACCAAACTTGCCGAAGTTTAAATAATTCAGAAGGCTACCTAAACGTCCAAACTCTTTGGCCCTACCATTATAACTTTTCAAGAAATATCCTGTGGTCACTTATGCAGTAAATCACTAACCTATCACTGGAGACATACAAAAACCTTTTTCCATAATAGGATATTTTCCTATGATCTAATCGAAAAACATCAGTAATTCCGGAATAGTCTTCATTTCGTGGCAAATATAAAAGGGAGCGAGCGCCACTAACGACCGGCTCCGGGCCAAATCTTCCATTGCGGTGATGCGAATACCACAAGGTTCAACTTTACCGAGTGCTAACGTTTTTACGACACCGTAAAAATGAGAACAAGAACTCTAGCCTATAAATCAAGTTACCTTAGCATCAATTTTATTCTGCGTAAAAATTTCTGAGCTCTCAGGGTGAGAAGTATACGTTTGTTGAGGTCCTATTTCTTTGTTTAACTTATACTGATTACACTGATTGCAGGAAAAGATTTCTATGTGCCCAAGAAACGCCTAGCATTATCAACCCTATCTTTCATACCATTAACTTTGAAACATGAGAGCTTTAATAACAGCATCTCTTCTGCCAAAACACTGAAAATAACCTGACATTTCTCCAATTTCCAGAGACTTCCTATTAGACGAAGCAAATGGCCTCCTACCAGAAGACAAGCTGACGATATTCTGTGAAGTGTCAGTGGTAGCAGATAGCATCAATATTAGCGGGCAGAGCAACGTGGTACAGTTCAAAGTGCCCGAGTGTCGGCTGTCCGACGACTTAGGAGCACTGTTCGACAACGAAAGGTTTTCCGACGTCACGTTAGCGGTTGGAGGAAGGGAATTCCAGGCGCATAAAGCCATTTTAGCAGGTAATTTTTGTTTTATATTTATTTACATATATACCTACAGCATGTCCTGTATGGTGCCGGACGAGAATAGCACCATCACATTTCTTCCCGTGGGTGTCGTAAAAGGCGACTAAAGGACCTACTAGAGAATGGGCAGCAGCGTTCTCTATGCATTTTACCACCATACTGCGATCGCACATCCGCCTGCCAAGCGTGGCGATTATGGCAAAGCCCCCAATATTGGGGGAGGCCTATGTCCAGCAGTGGACGTGTTAGTGCTGAAATGATGATGATATTACAGCATAGCTATTCACAACCATTCGAAACGATTCCGTCCCGAATCGAACATCAAACAATGTTTTAGTAGGAGTCCTATAAACGCTGTTCATAATCCGAAAATGTTCTCAGTTTAAACCAATAGATGACCACTATTCTTCCGACAGTTGTTTGCTGTCCGCCAAGGTAAATCAGGTTATCAAAATGTGTAACTTTCGTTACGATAGCCTGTCGAATGTTTGTGAATAGCTATTTAGGATGAATTTTTGAAATGGCACTGTAACGACTGATACTTTAACTGTTGTAGCGACAGGAAATCATTCTTAAAAGACTGTATTTAACTTTTGAGTATTCTGTTTATTATAGCATTAGACAAAAGTGGCCCACTGAAGCATGGATTAGAGCCATTTCTTTTAGTAAAGCTTTCGACTCATTTTGAACTGGTTTATGGTTTAAGAATTTTATTTCTCAAAAAGAATTACATTCACATAAATGGCAAAAAAAATATTTCTATTATACCGTTGACAAAAAGCGTTATACAGTCCTGAATGCCTTCTGGAGAAAAACACTACGTTCATTTGTTCTTAAAAAGTGGGTTATTTATCCACAGTTATAATAAACAGAGTAAATAAATTTAAAAGAATTTACAAGATAGTATCATGGTTGCATTTGATACTATCTTGTTCATCGCATTACACAAAATTCTTTAAGTACGTTTCGCGATACTTTCAGGATATGATTGATATCATCGAAGTGCCACGTAATAAAATTACATTTTATCTAACATATCTTTATTTGATGATATTTGTATTCGACAAGTTGTGTAAACAGTCTTTATTCTTTTCTTTTTGAATCACGCATCAACAGAACTATAGATCTTGATTGACTTTTACATACGAGAATTTTAGGCCAAGGAGAGGACATAGGCTATTTTAGTCCCGAAAATCCCCATGTAGTTTCCTTGTACTAATTCGTAGTGGAGTTTCCGAGCGCGAGCTTGTTAGAAATAAAATATAACGACCGTTACACTACAATTGTTCTAGTTTTATTATTATAATATTAATAATGAATTAGCAATAAACTTTCAACTGTTTTTTCCACTATGATTTAAAAGCATATCGGTTAACTGTACCTAACAAAACAAAAGACCACAGAGCTTAGTAATGACCACAGATAATATAATATTTCTAATTAAACTGATACAGCTTATTATGTTGGGAAAAACCCGAACTGCCACATACGATGTTCCTAAGAAAAATAAGGTCAACAAGTCATTTAAAAAAAACAAGTTAAAATATAAAGTATGATTCATATGGTAGTTATATTTTCGAATCCAGATCACACGATTACAGTATGTGTTACAATACAAATTTTAATTCTCTAATGTAGGTTAGGTTGTGATAACACGGCAGAGCTAATGGGATTTCCGTTATGTTTTTCCCTTTGTGGCCAAAATTGGAATTGTATTGTTGTAATTTTAGTGCTGACATCAATAAACATACGACTTTGAATTAAATGGCGATTTTTCAAGTTGACCGCTTTTTGTCGCGGTCATTGTGACGCCCATGTTCTGTTGTGGGGATGTTCAATCAGTATTATGTTACTGAGATCTTCAGTAAATAAACATACGAATGCATCTGACTGAATAGTTACTAGGAATCACTTAAATGCAACTGCATATAGTAGTAGTTAGTAAACACCCTTTACTTTCAACCATTTGTACAGAAGTGACTTTGAGTTGAGGCAATAGCACAGAGGACGCCAAGAGTTTTATAAAACTCTTTGTGTTCATTCGAATTTGTATAAATTAATACATTAATACATTTTGACGTAAAACCATCCAACAATACAAATAAATTAATTAATTGTTGGATGGTTTTACGTCAAAATATATCGTGAATGTGTTACTATATTTTTTCATTAACAAGAGTCTTTTCTCCATTCCAGCGAGAAGTCCAGTATTTGCAGCAATGTTTGAACACGAAATGGAAGAAAGAAAACGGAATCGAGTAGACATCACAGACGTAGACCACGAGGTGTTGAGAGAAATGCTTCGTTTTATTTACACGGGCCGTGCGCCCAACCTAGATAAAATGGCCGACGACCTCTTAGCAGCCGCTGATAAGGTAAACTAGTTTTATCATTGGTTAATTTGGTTTCTGGTTAAGCAGAGTGAGAGATTTGGTGCAAGAAAAAGTGTGCAGGCTTGGAGAATCAGTCGAAAGGGCTAAAGAGTTGTTCCAAGACACAGTGTGAAATTGTTTAGAGTTGTGATAAGGAACTAACAGAATTTGATAGATTATATTATAGTTCATTTTTATCCACTTACGACAGTAGGCATTTAAGAAGAGACTGAATAAACAGAAAATGGCAACCTCTCTCTCTCTATAGATATCGTCAAAGTGAATAACTAAACTCCATAGTAAGAAACTCCTTACTCACACCCAACAGCGCACTTTTTGAATTCCATATTTGAAAGACAAAATCTTTCAAATAAGGAATTCAAAAGAGTTACTCCTCTAAAGACCAACTCAATTAATTTAATCCGAAGTAAATAGAATCACATACCTTAAAAAGACGTATTTAATAATGTATGTATTTTATCCATCACGCGATAAAGATAAAAAATTCTAAGCAGAGATAATAAGGCTATTACAGCCACGTGCATATAAATCGATATAGAGATTACATTTGCACGACGTGTCGCTCACTCAACGTGATCGCTAACCATAGTCAATATTGCGATTTTGCAACCTTTTACTTTACGTAACATCACGCCTTGTTTCCCTGAAGGGTTGGGCAGAGGTGTACCTATAGTACAGCCACATTTCGCCAGTTATGTTTAAGTTCCATATAAAAGGGGGCGAGCCGATTGCCATTAACCGTGCACAAATCCAGACTCCGGGCTGCTACTGAGAAATTTCAGATGGGAAACCTTATAATACTGCCTGGCATAGAAATCGAACCCAGATCCTCATGCTCAACCGTAGCGCTTACGACCACTAGACCAATGAGGCAATGAGGCTATTTAAGTCCTCATAAAAAAAATATGAAAAAATAGTATTTTTTTATAATGTTCGTATCAATAAAAATTTTAGTAATATAATACAATATTAAAGTTTCAGTTCATAAAATAGTAAATGAAAGATTATGTTGGAATGTTCGAGGTTCTGTGAGAACACAGAGTGGTAGGATTAAGTATTAAAATAATCATTTATTTAATAATATTACGTTTACAAAAACTTATTTAGCTAACAGTAGTAAATTTCAGATACAATTTTAGTGCCTAAAAATAAACTCACACTAAAAAAATTTTTATTACAAGTGTAAACAATGATGGTTCGGAATTAGAATGTTCATCATAATCATTTATTCATTTGTTAACACAAGTACAGTAAAATAGTTATTATAAATAAAAGAAACAGGCGCGCTATGTTATACCAAAAGGCGTACAAATATTCTTGAAGTCAATAAACTAAAAATTGATAATATCATTACATTAGTCAAACTTAATAATTGATTTATCCAAACATAAAAAATATGAAAAGAATGCATGTCAAAAAAGAAAAGAAAAAATATGTTTACTATGTCAATATTCAGTTGTTGATGAGTTGTTGTTGTTGTTGTTGTTGTTGTTGTTGATGTTTATATTTTGTTAGGTAGCATCCCGCCCAATCTAGGTTTATTCAAACCTGTGTTTTAAGTCACAGGTTTAATTAGTATTGATGGGGTTATTTTTATTTTGCTGTACAAAATATATATTAATGAATATTGAACCAGCTCAGTGCAATTAAGTTCCCCAAGAGATAAATGCATGGTTATTCCTGTAGGTATTTTTATCAGCAATTTCTGCGTTTTTCCAAAAGGATTACTACTTTCCTCTAGTGCTCTTTGCACTACTATGATCGCTATTTCAAAACGTTTGGTAGGGATATTCCTATGGAGATCTTACTTTATTATTTAACAGTAGTTGCGCCCCGCGGTTTGAGAATATCGGGATAAAATGTATCCTATGTCCTAATCCAGAGGGGTTATTGCGCAATACACTATCAGTAGGAGTCGCTATCATATTGACAGTTCCACAACATTCATGGCGTTGTTTACTTTGCTAAGCAGACAATTTTGTTGAACATGTCAAAGAAAGGATTAGCAATAAGCATTAAAAGGATTCAGATTAATGATTGTATGTAGGTTATGGTGTACCCATGTGCCCAATTTTATCCAAATCCGTTCAACCGTTTTAGCGTTCATAAGTTTTTTCTCTTTGTTATATTCTGTAGTAAAGTTCAGTAGTTAAGTAGATTGAGTCGGCTATTGCCTTCTCGAGTTTTTGTGGGAATTTAAGATTGTTATAAGTATAGTAGACTATTTTACACCTTCCTCAGTTTCCAAGTATTTGCTATATCGAGTCAGGACACATAATACCTCTTTAAGCTACTGCACTGGGTAGAAAACATATTTTGAAGGACTGTCTGTAACGAAAAGTGCTGAGTCTCGGCCTAATTTCAATAAATTACTTTTAATTTTTGGTTTGAGAAAAACTTTTTTCTTACATCTCATTGTCGAAGTCTGTCAGTCACATAAAAATAAATAGGAAACATAAACCACACTGAAGTCATTTGGTGAAATCATGGTTACAATTCCTGCCCCCATGAATAAAACTGCAGAAGCGTGAAGAGTTGCACCTTGCGCTAATTTAAACAGAGGCCTATGTTTTGCCGAGGTTCTCGTCAGGTTGTGGATGTATGAAAGGATAAAATTTATTTAAATATTGTTTATATTTAGAAGCTTTAAAACATTATAATAATTCAAGTTTATTTCTTTGTTTCCAGTACGCACTAGAGCGGTTAAAAGTAATGTGTGAAGAGGCGTTATGCCTCAGTTTGTCGGTGGAGACGGCGGCGGAGACACTTATACTAGCGGACCTGCATTCTGCGGACCAGCTCAAGGCGCAAACCATCGACTTTATTAACACGTTAGTATTCTTTCTTTTATTCATAATCTCCCTATTCTTTTCCCAAGTATGTTAGTTGGCTTCCAGTCTTACTGGATGCAACTGAATACCAGTATTTTATATGGAGTGACTGCCTATCTGACCTACACAAACCAGTTACTTGGTAATACGGTACCGTTTGGTAACATTGGTCAGACTTTCTGGCTTCTGACTGTCAAAGTTCCGCAAACGACAGCCGGGACCAACGGCTGAACGTGCTTTCCGAGGCACGACCCCTTCGTGCCTCGGAAAGCACATTAATTCGTAGTATGTCGTCTTAGTATGTAGAGATTGTCACCCATTCACAAACCAACTGCAGCAAGCGTAACTCAACCTAATCATCGATCCGTGATCCCATACTAGCCCAAATATGATTAAAAATAATTTGACACTTTTCTAAACCTCAGCTAGTTTTTTCACGTGTAAAAGTGTTTGTACAGACCTACTTGCAAAAATAAAGTCATTTATCATTAAATGTAAACTTGTCTTTCCTCACTCCAGGAGTCACGCGACAGACGTGATGGACACGGCGGGCTGGAAGAACATGATCTCGTCGCACCCGCACCTCATCGCCGAGGCCTTCCGCGCGCTCGCCACGCAGCAACAACAGATCCCGCCCATCGGGCCGCCCCGCAAGCGCGTCAAGCAGGCCTAGGGCGCCGCGCGGCACTCCACCCGCCAACATACCAAAGACACGCCACCCGGCACACACGCCCGCACACGCAGCGCCTGACGCCGACCCGACGAGCGAACACGCCACATACCTTAATACTATTAGAATATACCCCGTGTAACACAGACTGTGAGATTCGGAGTGAGAGTGGCCGGTGGATGTGTGCGTATAATTAGAATGGATCCCACGATCCAAACCCTTCGTTTTACTATGATTGATCTCAAGACGATATTCGATCCTAATGTTTTTTTTTTGTCTTTGCGGTTAAATAGTGTACCGCTTTTAATAATTACTTTTAATGTGTATATTACGGAGAAACGCTGGACGCTTTTTGCGCGTTGTTGTAGTTTTGGATGTAGGCTTCGGGTTAAATATTTTATGTATGTCGTTTTTGTGAACATTCTCTTGCAGCTATGTATGTAAATTATTAATATGTATCGAATATGAAGCTCGTGTCTAAACAACTATCCATGTCATATAAATTTACCATTATATTATTATGATTGTAACGTTCATTGGCTAACATAATGGCATAAATCGTTAATATGTAATGATGTACAGAATTCATAATAAAATTTTAATAATCAAACCAATTATAATGCCACAATGCAAATATTTGAATTGGAAAACTCTTGGTGTTTCGTGTTCCCATAGAAAATTTCAAAAACATTAATGTTAGACATTGTATAACGTAGGCGTTTTGAAAATATTTTGAAGTAGAGTGGTAATTGAATGCAATAAAGTAATGTATGTATCATGGCTTTGTACAAAATTGTCTTTCACATCATCATTATACATAATACGTGTGTGAATGATACGATACACATCACAGGGCGCTGGGCTGTCTGCTCAGCGGGACAATTGTGTGCAAAGCTTTGATAACATGTAGGCGCTGTAGGGGGACTCGAGTGATTGTATAAGTCTATTGAAATTGTTGGTATTGTATATAGATGAGCTACGATCCCACCATTTAAATATTTCTAAGTACTAACCCTAAGTGGTATCACAGGTGACACCATCAATTTTTTTTTAATTATATCTGTAGGATGTTATTCCAATGACATATTGTGATTTTTCTATCATATTTCCATAGGTTTAAATACACGAACGCTGTTTGTTTTGTTTTCATATGTAGATGATCACTGGAATAATTTAAATTTTAATGTATTATTATTGTTGTTGGTTTCGCTTCATTGATTGTACATTACGTGTCATGTCCAAGCCGGCGTCTTGTGTCGCCCTTCATATTGCTCACTTCATTAACTTGTAAAATTAATATGATTCTAAATTACAAATTGATAAATGTTATTTATTAGTATTATTATCATTTTTTTCATTTTCTATGACAACTTAGCATGTTTTTATAATGAGACATTTTTCTTGTTACTTTGTTAAATGACGGACCTACCCATAAGTACCTATTGTAATATTTACTCAATAGAAATATGTAATATACCGCGGCCAATAAATATTTAATACCATTTTATACCCACTCCCCATTTTACCACAGCTGACAGCTGTTAACATGTAATAATTGAATATTACAAAATGTCAAAAAATAACTGTGATTTTCGAAATTGTCAGTAAGTTGAGCAAATAAATGAAATGATGATGACGATTAATTTTTATTTACATTTCGTGGGCGAATAGATTAGTTGCAATGACGGATTTTTTGATAATTATTGACCGACTGATTGTTATATTTGACAGGCCTGTTGGTCTAGTGGTTAGTGACCCTGACTGCTATGCCGGAGGTCGTGGGTTCGATTCCCACCCAGGACAAATGTTTGTGTGATGAGCACGATCATTTGTTCTGTGTCTGGGTGTAATTTATCTATAATATGTATGTATTTAGAAATATATAAGTATGTTTATCAGTTGTCTAGTACCCATAACACAAGCTCTGCTTAGCTTGGGACTAGATGGCGTTGTGTGATAGTTGTGGATTATATTATATTATTTGGCAATAATAACAAGATGTAAGAGTTAGAATTTCGCATCGCAACTAATCGCCTTCTCGGCAGCGTTTCGAGACGATATGAACTATGCCGAAAATGCGTTGAGAGCAGCGGCTTCCAGAAATATTTCGAAACCAATCAATTTCTATACGTCAGTTATTTCGTAGCACCGAGTAAACGACGACACTTGGTTTGTATGGAAAGTGTTAACAATACCGACGACACCTTGCTAAGCTTGTGACCAAGATTATGTCTGGACTTTAAAAGAGACTGTGACCTCCGAGTGTCGGCCTTTCTTCTCAGAGCAGTCAGGAAATACCGACCTCATGTAGTTTTTATTAAAAATATGATTGCCGTATAAAAATGTAAGTAAAAACCTAAAATACACAGTAATATAAATACAGAAATATAATGATTTATAGTCTTTTGGAGGGGTCTATTTGGCAGAAACTTGATGCTCCGAATTTTATTTGGCATAATCTTCCTTAAATGAATATTTGTAAGGTATATTTTTTTTGTATAATCATTGTTCGGTTGAATGTTTATATGTCCGACTTTACGCTGGCATACTTTTAAGATGGCAGACTTCCTCATACTTTCGTTTAGCATAACATTTATTTAGAGCGACGAATATTTAGTACAATTTCACTTGGCATACTATGTGGCATAATTTCATTTAGAATAATTTTGTTAGGCATATTGTCATTTCTATAAAATTGCAATTTAACCTTAAATTAAAATAAATAGTGTCTCAAAAAGTCAATATACTGGGTGTAAGGGACAGCCCTCCACAAACTAATGGGGTGGATTCAGTATATCATACTAAGATGACCAGTACAAGAAATTATTTTAGGACCGTTATGGGAATTCAATAAACCTGATTTGTTTTATTTTCTCACACGCAATGTATCTCGGATCAATTCGGAAAGCCGCCTTTGTGCAATCGCCGACGACGAGTTCGATGAACTCTGTAGTTAGACGGGAAGTGAACAGCTGATTTTACGCGTCGTTCGTTACATTATTTCAACATCCATTGCTGCTTTTTTATTTTAGCCATATTGTTTACATAAATGGAGTGCTGCTTTCAGACAATGTAATTTTACATTAAAATAAAACTGAAAAACCTGAAAAACGATTCCGGTGGAATATGATTCAAAATAAGGAGCTGAATACACTCTGTCAGTTTGTGGAGGGCTGTCCCATACACCCGGTATGTTGTGCTGCAAAAGTTATTAACAGAAACGAATCGCTGCAGAACCGACTCCACGTAGTCTTGTCTGTCCTATCCCTAGAGTGAAATTTAAGCCCGCGTAGTCGCGGAGAGGTGGGGCGGCCCGCGAGCTGAGGAGCAGGTGATTTTGACGCGCGCCGCCGCGGCTGCGGCTGGCCACAAGCCGAAGCTGCGGTGGTGAGCGTAAAACCATCTGCGAAGATGAGCTCGCGTGGGACCGCCGGAGCCACACAGCGCCGGATCCGTGACAGAAAGCAAGCATGTTTCCTGCATGTTGCATGCTCTTCTGCATGCTGCATGCTTGCTTGCATGCTGCATGTTTCCTTGCATGCTGTATGCTTGCTTGCATGCTGCATGCATGGTGTATGCATGTTTGCATGTCTGCATGCAGCGTGCTAATTATGATTTTTCTGTAATGTAATAGATGAGTGTTTCAATTATTATGGATATGAAATGTATGCCAAAAGATGATTCTAACTGTCTGACTGACTCATCTATCAACGCACAGCCGAAACTACTGAACAGATTTCGCTGAAATTAGGCATAAAGATAGTTGTAATGACGTAGGCATCCGCTAAGAAAGGATTTTTGAAAATTCGCCACCTAAGGGGGTGAAAAAGGGGTTAAGATTTTGTATGGAAGTCCGTCATTTTTAAAGCTAGAAGCCTGAAAATTTGTTTTTAGGTTAACGATTAGAAACAAACAAATATTTGTCCTAGGGTTTTTGAAAATTCAACCCCTAAGGGGGAGAAAATAGTGTTGCAAAGGACTCGAGTCATCGAGTCATAATTTTAAAGACTCGACTCAATTATGCAAAACTCAGTGTGCTCAAAAGGCTTGGAGTCTAGAGTCAAGACGAGCCCGAGTCATTCTCGAGTCTAAAAAAGGGACTTGAGTTTTAAAAAGGACTCGAGTCTTAAAAACGACTCGACTCTTAAAATGAACTCTAGTCTTGTAGCTCATCATAAGAAAAAACTCGAATAACTCGTTAGATTTTTTTGTACGCAAAGTCACATCATAACAACTAATTTGAATGCCTTCTTTCGAGTCTTTTCGAATGATGAGGTACAAGTTTCATCTTCATGCTCCGAGTTTTTCTTTAAAACTCGGGTTCATTTTAAGACTCGAGTCCTTTTTAAGACTCGAGCCCTTTTTAAGACTCGAGCCCTTTTTAAGACTCGAGTCCTTTTTAAGACTTGAGTCCTTTTTAAGACTCCAGTGCTTATCTGTAGACTCCGAACCTTTTGAGTACACTGAGTCTTGCATAATTGAGTCGAGTCTTTAAAATTAGGACTCGAAGACTCGAGTCCTTTGCAACACTAGGTGAAAAAGGGCTTGAAAGTTTGTATGGGGAAACAACTATTTTATTCGAAACTTCACAGGAGTACTCCTATCAATAAATGAGTAAACAAGTGTTTCAGGCTCTTTCAAAATTCAATCCCTAAAAGGTGGAAAAGGGGTGAAAAATTCTGAAAATCAACATGGGTATCGTTTTTATAATAATAAGCTCAAGATATGTCCACTAGGTCACCCTTGGCAGAATCGGCACAAAGAATACTCCCGGGTATTCTTTAACCGGACGCAGCAAATCATCGGTACATTGTATTCAATAATTAATTTCGGTGCTAGTAAAATTACTGTTGACACGGGTGGTCTGATTGCAGTGTGAGATTAACTGGCGATAGTATGTACAGTCAACCGCTCATACAATGCTAAAGTAAGAATAGAAGTTTATTAATCTGTGAATAGCTACTACTAACTGCCAAAATGAATTTCAGATGGTGCAGTCAGAAGAATCATCTGAGACCAACGAAATCGTTAAAGTTTTATTTAATTTAATGGGAAAAATAAGCATAATCAATATGGGACTGTGTAGAAGTTTGTGTAAAAATTCATGTCTCATATTTTGACGAGACACCTTACCAACCAATCATGCAGCAGCTACACATAAGGCGCCATAAGCGGTATTCTGTGTATACACTGCCTTATTTAGTTTATTGATCTAGGGATACACGATTCTTACATTTGTATCGATACTGAGCAGCGATTCGAATCGAAACTGGAGTTCTATTCTAGAATCGTATCCTATTCGATACGATTCGATTTCGATTTGATCATCCAAATATCATACTTAGGTAGTACATTAATGGTTTGCATTAATCCCTCTAGGGTTATTGGCAGAATTCCAGGAATCCTTTTTGCACACCATGCCCCTTTGGGTTAAAGTATGTACCCCGATTTAAAAACTTACTCCAATACTCGCGGGACTGTATGGTCACGTGTCCGTATTGAAAGATTGTATGAGCAGCATGTAAGTATCAGTTGAGCGCAGCTTTGTGCTACGCATAAAAGTTACGAATTCTTCACTTGGTATCCTCCTTGTCACGCACGTGGACATCTATTAACTTTGTAACCGACGTTTTTGTTTCATCTTTTTGTGAAATAATAAATTAACCGCGTGTAGAGTTGTTTTGGGAAAAGAGCCTGGGAAAGGCTCTTTTCCCAAAACAACTCTACACGCGCGAGGCAAAAAAAATTGTACAAGCGGCGCTGCATGAGGCGGGCGCACTCGGTACATCACAGGCCTGCGGACATCCGGAGCCCTAAGATGTAAAATGCTAGTAGAGTTCTGAATATTGTGTAAGGCAGACCCTATTGGGCACGCCACTATTGTGGCGGTAAGTCCCCTCTTTGAGGAGTGGATAGAGAGGCGTCACGGCGTCCTCACCTTCCGCCTGACGCAGGTTCTCACCGGGCATGGGTGCTTCGGTGGGTTCCTGTTCAGGATAAAGCGGGAGGATACGTCCGGGTGTTTCCATTGCGAGGATCGTCTGGAGGACACGGTGGAGCATACGGTGGAGGTGTGCCCTGCCTGGGCGGAGCACCGCCATGTCCTCGTGGAGGCGATCGGCGGCGGCGACCTCTCGCGTCCGGCCCTGGTGCGAGCCATGGTACGGAGCGAGAGGGAATGGGAAGCCGTCACCTCCTTCTGCGAAGCAGTAATGCTCGCGAAGGAGGAGGCGGGGCGCGTGAGGGAGTGGCAGTCTCTGCGCCCTCACGCCCCTAGCCACCGCAGGAGGAGACGCCCCGGGCGCGGGCGTCGGGAGTCGATTGCGGACTCCCGGCCACCGTAGGCGCGAGCTTGCGGGTGGCGAGCAATGGGTAGCTCGCCGCCCGGTAAGGACCAGGCTCGGGTCGACGGCGCGCAGTGTTCCACGCGCGCCTCAAAGAGATGTCAGCAGCAGTGTAGGGGTCTACTAGGACCGATGCCTGCCGGGGTCGCGTGATTGTTCGAAAGAGATACCGTGACCCTGGCACATGGGCAACTGATGGAACACGGGTGGGTTTTAGTCAGTAAAAGTCTGACACGCCCTCCCGCTCCGCCCAGAGCGGGAGAAGTCATTTGATGATTTCCCATCCTGAAAAAAAAAAAAAAAAGGCAGACCCTATTAACAACGTTGATAATTCTGCAGAAATAAAGTACCTGTTTGATAATGTGGCAATTAAGGTACAGGTCATTTAAATATGATAGTGTGATTTGACTCGTTCATTCCGATACCCTAACTTTTAATCGATGAGATACTCTCATCTCGTATTCAATAAATTGTATCATGTGGTCTAGGGATGTTCATGCATAAAAAGTATCGATATTTTTTTCGATATGATATATCGCAATGTTGTATCGATACTTTGCGATATATCGTACAAATATATCGATATTTTCGATATATCGTAAGTAATTTGTATTTATTTAGTCTATAATAAAAATATTAGAAAGGGAACAGAAATATGAGTACAAACAGCTAGGATTAAGAAACAAACCAACTTTATTTAGTTAAATCGCAATATTTTTTTCTCCCAAACTCTCCAAAACAAAATTTTATTAACTAAGTAAAATGCGACGTTGTTAGCTTGGTAATCATCAACGTTGTGAGCACAGTTGCATTAAAACTAAATATTGGGAATTTAATATGAATATTAATTAGTCTTTGTATTAAATTCCCAATACTTAGTTTTTAGCTATTCCATTATTCTTTTCTTTTATTAAAATAGTAATTTTTGACATCGATACTTACTATATCATATTCTTTATAAAACAAAACATGCCATATATAATTGCCACAGCTTGCTTCTTCTAAACAAATGAATAATAGGCAGCCTTTGATATCGTTTTTATATAACAATATAGACTTTTTATTATATATGTCGTAAACTGCATTAAACAAAACAGACTACCTAATTGTAACCAATCTATTACTATACTCTATTATTGTAATTTCATAGGATATATTATACATACGCTTACAAAGAAGCTAGCGACCACAAATTATATATTGTTTTTTTACTAGTAAACTGTAGGAAATATTACTCACGCAGAGTAATATTTCGTGTCAGAGCGTTTCATTTTTGGTTTCAGATATTTTCCATCCTTTCTATTATACTAACAATTAAAATAAATTAAATAAAAATTACTAGACTTGCAATATGCTTTTACTTTCTCACGATATATCGAATGAAATATATCGATAGTATAAATCGATATCAGATGATTCGATAATATCGTTTTGAATCGATATATCGCGAGCATAAAATATCGATATGCGAAATATCGATATATATCGAGCACCCCTAATGTGGTCTCGATACTGTAAGTATAGTATCGGAATCGTCCATCACTACGTACTGTCACTGTGAGTCCGCTGTCAAACTAATCTTTATTTACTTTTATTTTACGTAACTTTCATAAACTGATTTTTCAATGATTATAGCAAAAGAAATGTCTACTAGCAAAAGAGTATTGACTCACGTTAAAACAGTAGCCGTACAAATAGCAAACTTTTCGACAAAACCAACTGCGTCGGAGGTGCTAACGGCATATTTGACTCAATGCAAAGAGCCTCCCTGGACCTCGTACTTTGTGAAGGTAATATCAGCTAAGAAATTACGTTATTTATGTACGGAAAATAAGTGTAAATAGTAGAAGGATATTATTGGGCATTCTTCCCCACATTCTGTTCCATCGGCTCACTCCGTTCGCCTCGTCAGTCTGTGGAGTAGAATGGCCAATAAGGTTAAGCGCCTATTCCACCCGATGGAACGGAAGATAGAGTAAGAATTCCTTCGTCATAGTGCAGTAAAATACTTTGACGCCTGTTCCACTATTTTAATTCTAAAACTGAAGCAATAGTTACCTTATTTTACCTTGAGACATTGTTACCTTGTTACCTCAAATTACCAAGTTGAAGGGATCAGTCAGCCTAGACACTGCGTTACCGTGTCTAGCTGCTTCCAGGGTGCACTAGTCCTTTCATGCACCCCGCTAGCCTTAAATTCAAGACAGATTGTCTCATGTCTCTCCAAAAAATAGAGATAGTGCATATACACACATTATTTTCGTTTTCTGTGACCAGATTGGCTCGAGGACATTCAGGACAGTGAGAGAACCAGTGAAAGAAGTGGCCATCGTAAGTCAGAATCATACACAAACATTCTTGGTTAAACCACCATATTCGTTTTATTGCTTAAAACAAGAAGAAAAGAAGCAAGTGCAGTGGTTGGAAAGAAATCAAGGAATTTTTTGGAGTGAAGGCTTCATAGACTTCATTGAGTTCCAATATGTCATCTTACCATATTTAGAAAATGTAAAAATTATTTCAAAAGGTTTGGAAAAGAATAAGTGGATTAAAGAGTTATGCGCAAACTGTGAAGTGATTGTTATAGGTAAGAAAGGGTGTAATTTTTCAACATAAAAAAAATGTTATGTAAAAATAAAACTGATTTTAATTGTGTGAATCATAAAATGAATTATTCATTGAATAATGCTGGGTATTAGAAAATGGTATTTTGATAATAATATGTCTGTATTTAATGTATTTTAAATATTATGGTATTGAATAGTTAATAAAAAATGTTTGTCTACCTAAGAGTGTTTTATTTAGTACTTGCTTCTGCTCATGACTTCATCCGCGTCAAATTTCTTGTTCCCCCGATCCATCTCTTTGCATAGAATCGTCTGCCCATGTGAGGTCTTTGTATTCGAGACTTTCCTTTTTGCTCGCCTCCTAAGGGTCCTAGCGTGATGTTATATAGTCTATAGCCTTTCTTGATATAAAACGGGCTATCCAACACTAAACATGGTTCCTGAGATTAATACGTCCAATCAAACAGAATCTTCAGCTTTATAATATTTAGATTTGATTACAATTAAAAACCTTATAATGAGCCAACCTTAAATGATAGACATATCACGGACTTTTTTTAGAACTTTGACAGGAACAATTCTGTCATACATCGTTGTTGCATTACTTAAACCGTTTAGGCAGCACACGCAACGGAAGCTTTCAAAAGGCATAACTTTCCCCGTTTTTGCAACAGTTTTCATTGATGCTCTGCTCTTATTGGTCGTAGCGTGATGTTATATAGCCCAAACCTGGCCAGGCTCGGTCCGACCCGGCCTGGCTTGGTCTGGCCTGGCCTGGCCTTATAGCCTTCCTCGATAAATGGGAAATCCAACACTCAAAGAATTCGTCAATTCGAACCAGTACTTCCTGAGATTATCACGTTCAACCAAATAAACAAACTCTTTAGCTTTATAATATTAGTTCCGATTAGTATGGATTAAAAAAAAAAAAAAAAAATTGTAGATAATATTAATTTATTTGTTTAATCTAGTTGGGATACTACTTACAATTTGTTTCGTTTTTACTCATGTGACTGCTCTGGCCGACTGCCTAATGATGGATATTCTAAGGTAATATATAATTAGACTCCATAAAACTTTACGCTGTGCTGTGATTCAATTTCATGTTTCATCATGTCCGAGCTCGTGCACGAAAATAGTGGAACAGGCGCCTAACCAGTATTTTACTGCACTATGACGTAGAAATTCATACTCCACCTTCCGAACCATCGGGTGGAATAGGCGCCGAACTGGAATAGACGCTGAACTGGATTAGGCGCCGAACCAGTATTTTACTGCACTATTTAGGTTTTCATTTATGTTATTGGCCATTCTACTCCACTGAGAGTGACGAGGCGAACGGAGTGAGTCGATGTAATGAAAGGTGGGGTAGAATATCCAATAATATCCTACTAATGACCTAAACAGTGCAGGCCACAGGGCTCGAGATTAATAGTTACAACGTGCAAATAATAGAAAAAACAAACAAACAATAAGTACTAAGTACGGTTACTATTTATATTTAATATTTAATTTTATTCGGATTTTTAGTACACATTTAGCCCTTTAGCTATTTGGTTTACACAGGGCAGGGACAAAATAATCGATATATACTTACTATTTATTGTTTTTAAATAAAATTACCACACATTTTCACAAGTTGTTAAATCAACCATAAAGCATTAGGTACTGTATTCCTTCCAATTTTTTCCAGTACAGTAGCGTCAAGAATGACCAATTTGGAATGTCAAACTTCAACTGGAAGGTTGGGAGTTCTAACTATCAGATACTGAGAACCGGCTGCTTCCCCTACATGAAATACCACTGCTCCAGGAAGAAAGCTGAAGATTTAGCAGTGTCTGATAAATTCATGAGATTTATCAAAGTTGTTAATTTTGGTAAGAAAAACTGACATTTTAAATTAAGATTGAAGCGCCAGGCTGGCTTAAAATTCAAATTTTGTTAAGTAGCAGACATACAACCTGACATACAAAAACTCGCGCCATGGGGGTATGCAGAAACTATAGAATGCCAAACTGACACTGACCTGCAGATTGCAAAAAAAGAACATAATTTTAATTTTGTGGGCTCAACAGTCTCCATATTACAACTTAGACAATTCCTTCATCTTTTTTACTTCAATTTTCACTACTCTTACATTTTATAAAATTATTATCTCGTTTATCTAATTTCATATTTACTAAATACATTTTTAAATATTTTCATTATGAAACATGAAAACAGAACATTAAAAAAAATTGTGGTCCTCCGGTATCTGGAGGAGAGTTTTGGACCCTGTGGTAACCGGTGGTTAGGACTCCAGAGACAGGAATGTTCCCATAATGCGAGCGTACTGCCTTCTCAATCAGGCCCTTAATCCAGCCACGTAACAAAACCCTTTCTTACTGACTAAAACCACCCCGGTGATCCGTCCCACACCTACGTCGCGTCGGGGACCATGGGAACTAATGCATCTTCCGCGATCCCCGACTGGTGCTGGCCCGCTTCTGTGGGCCTCCTCACGTTGGGGGGGAGTGAGGTGTTAAACTCCCCCCCCATGCATCACAGAGAGGCGCGCGTGGAACACTACGCGCCACCATCTCGGGCCCTTAGGAATAGGGAGCGACACCCTAACAAACCTAACAAAACCCTCGATCAACATCTCTTATTATTATATCAGACCATGTTCTACCACTGCTGGGCAAACGCCTCCCCCCATTCTTTCCACTTCTCTGTTGTAGTTCAGACTTTTATACATTTTGCGAAATAATTTTACGAAATGAATCTTACTACTGTACTTAATTAATAATTACATTATTATGTGATTTCAGGTATACCATGTTTGCTGTATGGCCTGGCCGCAACACAACTGATTAAACATACAGAAATAGTGAATACTTCTAAGGGCCCTGTCGAAATATACTTCCTTCTGCCGGAAGATAAAGGATCAAGCTTTTAATGTGTCTGTGTGCATGTGAACTGAATACACCATGTTCTGAAATACTTGGAGGAATATAAATAAAAATACAGAACCATAGTTAGAAATAAACAGTGCTTGGCTTGATAACTGCAGCATCCACAGCAGAATAATAGCTCTCTTTGGAGATATGCGGAACAGGATGAAAAGTTCACTCAATCTCTGTAGGTGCGCGGTAAACTTTGCTTGCGCGATGTAGGATTCATGTGTCAATGTGATGCGTAGTTCTCATGTGGCGGTTTAGATGCCGCTACAGCTCCCTAAACACAAAATCCGTGGTTTCGGCCGAACCTGTGGAGTCTCCTACTCCGTACCTATCACTTATGGACACAATCTTAATTTGGAACCCGAACTTCTAAGAATGAACGGCAAGATGATTTGACGTGGTCCCGTCTTGCGATGTTTTTGCCTATCCGAAATTAATTTGTCACTTGTTTTGAAGGATCAACTAGTTTTGTACGATCCCTTAAGTTCGTTGTCGGACCCAAAGGATAGACCCTCTGATTCGGGCCAGCCAGCGAGCCGACTCAGACACGGCATGCTTGTTTCGGATTTGCATAATTCGTCCTTATATCTATGTATAAAGTGGGCGATTTAATACTCCGTAATCAACAGTCAATTCAACAATCTGAATCATTTAATACTCCATAATCAACAGTCAATTCTGTTAGGGTTAAAAAAAACCAATGTCTTTGACGTCTCTGGAATAAAAAAAAAATAAAAAAAATATATATAAGTTGTATAAGAAAGAAGCTTCAAAGATGAAGAACCATAATTCGTTTGCAAATAAAATAATATTGTAAAACCAGTGTTAACTTAAAATAAAGTGATTAATAAATAAAACAAATTCGTTCTTTTAGTGAAATATCAATACCCAGAAAAGGTTATGGGCCCAGAGACGCCGTAAAAGAACGAATAAAAACCGGTGGCTTGGTCAAGCCAATACTAAGACAAAGGAAATCTAAAATCAAGAAAAATGGACAAAGCAGATGCTCAGATTGAAAAACTGAAGGATGGGGAGACATTTTTGCTATGGAAATTCGAGTTTAACATCCACATAAAGGCAGCAAATCAGACTACAGCAATTTCGTCAGATGTCAAAGAAGAAGACACGAAATCTGATGCATTCTTAACAAAAGATGCCCAGGTGCAACGAATTATAATAAACAGTATAGACAGAAAATTAAAAGGACACATTTTAAAGTGTAAAAATGCACTAGAAATGTACAATAAGTTATGTGAAATATTTGAAGGCTCAGAACAAAGAAACAAGGCATCACTATTACAAGAGTTTTTCACATATAAGCTACAAGAAGGTCGATCACTTACAGAATTAATAACTGACATAGAAAATCTACCTACTAGACCACGAGGTGTTGAGAGAAATGCTTCGTTTTATTTACACGGGCCGTGCGCCCAACCTAGATAAAATGGCCGACGACCTCTTAGCAGCCGCTGATAAGGTAAACTAGTTTTATCATTGGTTAATTTGGTTTCTGGTTAAGCAGAGTGAGAGATTTGGTGCAAGAAAAAAGTGTGCAGGCTTGGAGAATCAGTCGAAAGGGCTAAAGAGTTGTTCCAAGACACAGTGTGAAATTGTTAAGAGTGGTGATAAGGAACTAACAGAATTTGATAGATTATAGTTCATTTTTATCCACTTACGACAGTAGGCATTTAAGAAGAGACTTAATAAACAGAAAATGGCAACCTCTCTCTCTCTATAGATATCGTCAAAGTGAATAACTAAACTCCATAGTAAGAAACTCCTTACTCACACCCAACAGCGCACTTTTTGAATTCCATATTTGAAAGACAAAATTTTTCAAATAAGGAATTCAAAAGAGTTACTCCTCTAAAGACCAACTCAATTAATTTAATCCGAAGTAAATAGAATCACATACCTTAAAAAGACGTATTTAATAATGTATGTATTTTATCCATCACGCGATAAAGATAAAAAGCGCTGAGCAGAGATAATAAGGCTATTTCAGCCACGTGCATATAAATCGATATAGAGATTACATTTGCACGACGTGTCGCTCACTCAACGTGATCGCTAACCATCCATACTAATATTATAAATGCAAAAGTAACTCTGTCTGTCTGTCTGTCTCGCTTTCCTGCTAAAACTACTGAACCGATTTAAATGAAATTTGGTACACAGATAGTTTAGAGCCTGAGGTAGGAATAGGCTACGTTTTATCCTGGTAGTATGTTCCCGCGGGATAATTTCCGACCTCCACGCGGGCGAAGCCGCTGGCAAAAGCTAGTAGTCAATATTGCGATTTTGCAACCTTTTACTTTACGTAACATCACGCCTTGTTTCCCTGAAGGGTTGGGCAGAGGTGTGCCTATAGTACAGCCACATTTCGCCAGTTATGTTTAAGTTCCATATAAAAGGGGGCGAGCCGATTGCCATTAACCGTGCACAAATCCAGACTCCGGGCTGCTACTGAGAAATTTCAGATGGGAAACCTTATAATACTGCCTGGCATGGAAATCGAACCCAGATCCTCATGCTCAACCGTAGCGCTTACGATCACTAGACCAATGAGGCAGTTGCAGTGCAACCCAATGGTTGCACTGCGATTTAAGTCCTCATTAAAAAAAAAAATGAAAAAAAAAATTTTAAACTTCTTACAGTCATACTATTGAGTATGACTGTAAGAAGTTTATGATGAGGAGTTAAATAAATAGTATTTTTTTATAATGTTCGTATCAATAAAAATATTTAGTAATATAATACAATATTAAAGTTTCAGTTTATAAAATAGTAAATGAAAGATTATGTTGGAATGTTCGAGGTTCTGTGAGAACACAGAGTGGTAGGATTAAGTATTAAAATAATCATTTATTTAATAATATTACGTTTACAAAAACTTATTTAGCTAACAGTAGTAAATTTCAGATACAATTTTAGTGCCTAAAAATAAACTCACACTAAAGTTTTTTTTATTACAAGTGTAAACAATGATGGTTCGGAATTAGAATGTTCATCATAATCATTTATTCATTTGTTAACACAAGTACAGTAAAATAGTTGTTATAAATAAAAGAAACAGGCGCGCTATGTTATACCAAAAGGTGTATAAATATTCTTGAAGTCAATAAACTAAAAATTGATAATATCATTACATTAGTCAAACTTAATAATTGATTTATCCAAACATAAAAAATATGAAAAGAATGCATGTCAAAAAAGAAAAGAAAAAATATGTTTACTATGTCAATATTCAGTTGTTGATGAGTTGTTGTTGTTGTTGTTGTTGTTGTTGTTGTTGATGTTTATATTTTGTTAGGTAGCATCCCGCCCAATCTAGGTTTATTCAAACCTGTGTTTTAAGTCACAGGTTTAATTAGTATTGATGGGGTTATTTTTATTTTGCTGTACAAAATATATATTAATGAATATTGAACCAGCTCAGTGCAATTAAGTTCCCCAAGAGATAAATGCATGGTTATTCCTGTAGGTATTTTGTGAGGTTTATAGGCCTCACATTTATTTGTTTGCTGGATTGGAGGAACTACTATTCGGTTCACTTATTAAAACTCACTTTAAAACTTGAAGACGTATTTATTTCTTTGATCAGTCACCCATGGCGTGGATTTTACAACTAACTTAAAATTTAACTTACCCTATATTTATACTTTATACACATAGGTGCAAGTTGCGCTGACTGCGCCGAGTTACCAAATTTCGGTTTAACCAATAACATAATTAATTAATATTTAGGTTTTTGCGATGTACTCCGAGTCCACCAATCAGAGGCAGGCAAGGGCGTCTCGAGGTTTGGACAGGTTTCGACATGTTTTGACTTGAGCAAACCTGACTCCGGAATAGATCGCAATTACAAAGTTTCTTAGTTCCTAAATTGAATACAATCAAACTATAAACTAACCTATAGGTGCTATTATTTACATTGATCATAATATACTTATTACTAGATAAGCGATCTTATGTAGTGCTTATGTAGCGTTCTATGGGCGTCCTGCACATTCCTCCCGCCGTGCGTCGTCCGCTGCTGGCGTCGCAGTTGTAGCCTCCGGTGCAGGATCGCCGTGGTCTATTGATAGTACCACTATCTTCTTCACTGGACGTCGCAGGATACCTCCTTTCGTCGATACGTCCACTGTGCGCACCACTCCATCAGGGCCGGGGAATGTAGCACAGATGCGTCCTCTGATCCACATGTTTCTTGGGAGGTTGCCATCTACGATGAACACTAGGTCGTCGACCTTAGGGATTATGCCTTTAGTATGTGGCTCTCTGCGGTTCCTTAGTTCTGGGAGATATTCTTTCAGCCATCTGGCCCAGAATATATCGGCGAGCCTTTGAGCTGCACGCCAACTGGCTCGTAGACGTAAGTCGCTGTCGTCGAATTTCCCTGGTGTCGCGATGCGACCTGGACCGCCCAAAATGAAATGATTGGGCGTCAACGCTTCAGGATCTTCGGGGTTCACTGACACGTGTGTAAGTGGTCGGCTGTTCACTGTGTGTTCGGCTTCGATGAGGAGTGTGTTAAGCACTTCTTCGCTCGGGAACCGCTCGTTCATTGTGGTGGCTAGTGCTGTCTTCACCGACCTCACCATACGTTCCCAGGCGCCCCCCATGAATGGTGCCCCCGGTGGGATAAATCGCCAATCGATCATCTTTTTCGACGCTTCCTCCGCTGTAGCCGCAAGGATGGCTGCTCGCAGTTCTTTTTCGGCGCCGTGGAAGTTCGTCCCGTTGTCGGACCATAGCTGTGCTGGACATCCTCGGCGTGCCATCATACGTCGTAAAGCCATGATCGCTGAATCCGTGTTGAGCGATACCACAAGTTCAAGGTGTATGGCACGCGTCGTTAGGCACGTGAATAAGGCGACGTACCTCTTCTGATGACTTCGTCCCACTGTGATCGTTAATGGTCCAAAGTAGTCCAACCCGGTGTAGGTGAATGGCCTCTGATGATGTGCTAATCGACAGGAAGGGAGGTCCCCTGTCATCGGCTGAGGGGGAGAGGCTGCCTTTATACGACATCGCAGACACTTGCTTATAATATTCTTCACGGTTGGTCGTAGACGTAGCACCCAATGTTGCTGACGACACTCGTTGACTATGGTCTCTGTGCCCGCGTGATGTAGTTTACGGTGGACGTGTTCGATCCATAATCGTGTCGTGGCGTGGTTTCCATCTAAGATCAATGGTTTCTTCAGTCGTTCTGTGATGTCCGTCATGGCGGTTATTCTGCTCTTCAGACGAATCTCTCCTTCGATGAATTCTATGCACAATGCGTGTAGGCGACTGCTTCGTGAGATGGGCTTCTTGTTCATCAGGGCTTCTATTTCTTCCTGGAAGGATTGCTGTTGTGAAGCTCTCAGGATCAGACTTTCGGCACGGTGTACAAGTTCAGCGGTGAGAGGCAGGTGATTATTTGTGACCTGTAGTCTCTGTTTCGGTTTGACCTGCACCATCTGCTTACTCCTTCTCCAATCAGGGTCGTCTCTGTTGTTCTTCTTGGTTCTCTTGTAGTTAATATTCTCCCCTGATTGGCCGCAGACTTGCAGGAACTGTAGAACTCGTGCTGTGGCTCGTAGGTACCTCTCCCATCGCGAGAATCTATTGACGTTTGGTATAGCCTCGCTGATCTGTACTTTCTTGTCTATGATGCTGCAGGTTCTCTCTTCTCCTGTGATTATGACAGGGTTCTTCTCATCAGCTGGCCATGTTTCTGGGGGTCCTCGGAGGAATTCGGGACCGTGGAACCAGCGGTGATCTGCATCATAGTGTTCTGGTACATCTCTCGTAGCGTCATCTGCTGGGTTCAGTTTGGTCGGGATCCAGCGCCATTCATTGGTGGAGCTGTGTTCCTCGATGGCTGCGATGCGGTGAGCGACATATGGTTTGTAAGACCTGGCTCCAGTCCTGATCCATGAGAGTGTAGTTCTGCTGTCGGTCCAGAACGTGGTTGATTCTGGTACTCTTTCATGTTCTTCCTTAACCGCTGTCGCCATTCTTGCACCAAGCACAGCTGCTTGAAACTCTAATCGTGGAATTGACATTAGCTTCAATGGTGCCACCTTGGCTTTGGCTGTTACCAAGCAGACGTAGGTTCTTTCGTCCCTGGTGACCGTTCGCCAATATAAGGCTGCTGAGTATGCAGATTCGCTTGCGTCGGTGAATATGTGCAGCTGTAGTGATTCTGTGGTGCTGAAGCCTGGATAAGTTCGGGGAATGGACACATGTTCAAGTGCTCGGAGTTGAGCGAGCCATTTCTTCCAGCTTGCAGCTAAGTCACCGTCTAGGGCTTCGTCCCATGCTGTTCCACGACGCCAAACTTCTTGCAGTATTTGCTTGGCTCTGATGGTCACCGGCGATACAAGTCCCAGTGGGTCGAATAGGGACATGACTATTCTGAGGGCTTCCCTTTTAGTAGGCGTGTCGTTCTGTAGGACGTTCTGAGGTATGCGTGTTAGGTTTAGATTGAAGGCAAGTGAGTCTTCTGTTGGTCTCCATATCAGACCGAGAACTCGTTCTGTCTGGATGTCGTCTTCCAGCTTGATGGTGTCTTGAGTCTCGGTTACCTCCCCTAGTGCTTCAAGTAGGGCGGTAGAGTTTGATGACCATTTCTTGAGTTCAAAGTGTGCTTCGCTGTGAATTTTACGCACTGCTTGTGAGACTCTTACTGCTTTTTCTAACGTGTCGAAGCTGTTCAAATAATCATCCATGTAGTGCTTTCTTTTGATGGCTTCGACTGCCTCTGGATGTTCATGTTGGAATCTCTCGGCGTTTGTGTTCTTCACATATATCGCTGTAGCTGGCGAACAAGAGGCTCCGAAGATCAGCGACTTCATGCGGTATTGTTCAGGCGGCTGGTTGTCTCTTCGGTCTCCTCTCCATAAGTAGCGGAGAGCGTCCCGGTCTTCTGGTCGAAGTTCTATTTGTAAGAACATCTCAGTAATGTCAGCGGTCACGGCGATTGAGTGCTGACGAAAGCGCATTATTACTCCTGGTAATGATTGCAGAAGATCTGGACCAGTGAGCAGTTGATCATTCAGCGATATTCCTCTGGTCTTGGCCGCAGCGTCACAGACAATTCTTAACTTGTCCGGTTTCATTGGATTGAAAACCGCGAAATGAGGTAGGTACCAGGTCCTATGTTCTGACGTGGTTGATGGAGCTGGTTCAGCGTATCCCTTTGACACTAGTGCTTCCATTTGTTCAGAGTACCTCTTCTTTAGTTCTGGATCTCTATCGATTTTCTTTTCCACGCTGATGAGCCTGTTCATAGCGCTATCATAGTTGCCTGGCATTTTTATGTTCTCCTCTCGCCATAATAGAGCGGTTTGATACCGTCCTTCTGTGGTCCTCTTCGTATGTTGCTGCAGAATACGAAGTGCTTTTTCATCAGGATCATTGATAGGTTTCTTTGGATTGACTTGCATGTTATCCATTGTGATGTATTCCTTCACAAGTTCATGAAGATCGTCGTATGTGTCAGCATGTCTGATGAAGTTCACTCTGTGGCCAAGCGCTCGTGTGTGGCTGCCGTGCAGGACCCAACCGAGTGGCGTTAGTGATGCCACTGGTTGGTTCTTCTTTCCTGTTTTGATTTCTATTGTGATGAGAAGATCCCAGTTGTCTTGGCCAATTAGGAGTCTGGGTCTTGCATTTCCAGTCACTATATCTTTGGCTATGTCTCGAAGATGTTCACAATCCCTGACTGCTTCTCCAGGTATCCTCTGTACAGCCAACTCCAGCTGCTTGACCGTTCTTGCCTGTAACTTGCGTTCCGCTGTGTGAAGTCCCTTGATGCAGAAGTTCACTCGTCGAGATGTCACGTCGATTGTAGGTTCGCCGTCGAAGGATGATATACGTAGTGGTTCAGATGATCCTTCTGCTCCGATCTGACTGGCCAGGCTCTCGTCGATTAGTGTTACCGTGGAGCCATCATCCAGAAGCGCGTAGGTATCCACAGCTCCCGCCGGTCCAGAAAGATGTACTGGTATTATTTTCAGGAATGACATCTTAGGGGTCCACGCTGAATGTACCTTCTCTTGTTCTTCCTTGGGGCACTCGGGTTCTTCTTTCTTCCTGTCGGCGTGTAACATCTTGTGATGTAGGTGGACACAGTCGTTTATTTCGCATTTCTTTGGTTTACAGCTGTGTTGCTTTGTTCTGTATTTGAGGCAACGAAAACACAACCGATTCTTCTTAGCTATGTCCCACCTAATATCGATAGTTGCTTTCTTGAACTGTTCACATTCCACAATGCTGTGCCCATGTTGTTCACATAAACCACACTTCGGTTTGTTAGTTTCCTGTGTGGCATGTACCCGTTGCTGGCGTCGCTGCGTGTTCTGTTGAGTGGGTTGTGCGGTTGCAGCGATATTTTCAGGCAGTGCGTACGGGCTGCATATTTCAGCTTCGATCTTGATGAATCGGGTGAACTTCAGTAGATCAGGTTCGGTTCTGGAGTTCATCGCTGAAAACTGGTACCACTGTCTCTTCAAAGTAGGTGTGAGCTTCTCAACAATAGCTTTAGTTACTTCAGGATTGTAGAGATAATGTCCACAGTTCAGTGCTTGCAAAGTTCCAACTATACTTTCAACTTTAGTAGCAAAGGTACAAACATCACGCGGAGATTCGGTGAGGCGCGCCAGAGTTCGTAGACGTTCTATCTCAGCCATTGCAATTGAGTCTGGACGTCCGAAACGTAGCTCGAGTGATTTCATAACTTCACTTGGGTCTGCGTTCACTATTAATAGACCCTGTACAGCTTCCTTGGCTAGACCTCGAAGGCTTCTTCTAAGTCTGGACATGTTCTCCCCTGCTGTTAGTCTATGTGCCGTCTCATAGTAGGCGGCGCGGAACGTGAGCCAGTCTTGATGTGCTCCGTTGAAACAGGGTAGTTCGGTGTATCTCGTGGGCTGCTGGTACTGTGTAGATTGCACAGCGTGCGTGATCGCAGCAGCAAGTTCTTTCAAGTCCGTCCTTGGTTCTTGGACGGCCATTGTTGTAGGCTGACGTGCGGCGTGCGTAGATGGCATAGACTGCGGTACCCGGGTCCCGGCGGCGTAGCCCGTCGTGTAATCGTGATGTGGTGCCGTAGTGTAGATCGGTTGCCATGATGTGTTCGTAGTTACGTACG
The DNA here is from genome assembly GCA_932294355.1 of Aporophyla lueneburgensis. Lineage (NCBI taxonomy): Eukaryota > Metazoa > Arthropoda > Insecta > Lepidoptera > Noctuidae > Aporophyla > Aporophyla lueneburgensis. The sequence goes on along the minus strand of OW028738.1, from coordinate 12,070,259 downwards.
TCGAGTTCTGCGGCCAGGGTGCGGCAGGTTCCGCTGGCGCTGGCGTTGGTTGCGGCTGCGCAGGCACATAGTTCGGTTGCCAGGATGCGGATGTGAACACTGGCAGTAGGTTCGGGTGTGGCTGCGTAGGCGCGGCGTTCTGCTGCCAGGCGGCGATTACTGGCGGCGGGTTCAGGTGCGACTGTTCAGTCGCAAGGTTCGGCTGCCAAGCGGCGGCAGTGCTCACTGGCAGCATGTTCTCGGGTTCAGTAGTGTTAGCTCCCGCCGGTAAAGTCGCCGGGATGTTCCAGGACACGGCGGCGTTCATTGGAACTGCAGGTTCAGTCGACGACTTTACGTTAGATTCGTGTGGTCGGTCGGCGATGGCGAGTAGCTGACTTGTTTGTAGCCACGTAGTCACTCGTTGATCATTGCCAGCTTCCGAGGCCACTGAGGATAGGTCTTCATCGGTAGATTCCGCTTCGACCTCGGCAAGGCGCGCGGTCGCTAGTTCTACTAACCTTTGTGCTAGCTCCGCCTTGGCTTTAGCTACGCGACGCGATTTCGACACTTTTTCACTCGTAGGTTTCATACGGCGACCACTTTCTTTGATTTTAGGTTCATCGGCGACTCTTTGTTTAGCTGTGCGTTTAACTGTTGACTCGGTCGCGGCGGGGGCCTCCAATGTATCAGCTGTCGTTATCGTAGGCTCCGTAGTGGTCGTCTCAGTCGTAGTCTCAGTAGTGGCTTCCGTAGTCGCTTCCGTAGTGGTTTCAGTCGCTGCTTCATTTGCGTTTTCAGTAGCGGTTTCCGTTCGTTCTGTAGCTATAGTCGACGGTTGTCTACCCTTTTTCCCTGTAGACCTCGTAACAGGCATTGTTCTTGATGAATTGTTATAAATATTCTTCAAATAAGTTCACACTGGAGTCTTGTTTAATAGCGTTTTCACTCGAATCCGGCTCGCGAAGGACCAGACAATGTGAGGTTTATAGGCCTCACATTTATTTGTTTGCTGGATTGGAGGAACTACTATTCGGTTCACTTATTAAAACTCACTTTAAAACTTGAAGACGTATTTATTTCTTTGATCAGTCACCCATGGCGTGGATTTTACAACTAACTTAAAATTTAACTTACCCTATATTTATACTTTATACACATAGGTGCAAGTTGCGCTGACTGCGCCGAGTAACCAAATTTCGGTTTAACCAATAACATAATTAATTAATATTTAGGTTTTTGCGATGTACTCCGAGTCCACCAATCAGAGGCAGGCAAGGGCGTCTCGAGGTTTGGACAGGTTTCGACATGTTTTGACTTGAGCAAACCTGACTCCGGAATAGATCGCAATTACAAAGTTTCTTAGTTCCTAAATTGAATACAATCAAACTATAAACTAACCTATAGGTGCTATTATTTACATTGATCATAATATACTTATTACTAGATAAGCGATCTTATGTAGTGCTTATGTAGCGTTCTATGGGCGTCCTGCACATATTTTATCAGCAATTTCTGCGTTTTTCCAAAAGGATTACTACTTTCCTCTAGTGCTCTTTGCACTACTATGATCGCTATTTCAAAACGTTTGGTAGGGATGTTCCTATGGAGATCTTACTTTATTATTTAACAGTAGTTGCGCCCCGCGGTTTGAGAATATCGGGATAAAATGTATCCTATGTCCTAATCCAGAGGGGTTATTGCGCAATACACTATCAGTAGGAGTTGCTTTCATATTGACAGTTCCACAACATTCATGGCGTTGTTTACTTTGCTAAGCAGACAATTTTGTTGAACATGTCAAAGAAAGGATTAGCAATAAGCATTAACAGGATTCAGATTAATGATTAATAGCGTGTTACCCTATTAGTATGTAGGTTATGGTGTACCCATGTGCCCAATTTTACCCAAATCCGTTCAACCGTTTTAGCGTTCCGAAGATTTTTCCCTTTTTAGGGTTCCGTTGCCAAATGGCAAAAAACGGAACCCTTATAGATTCGTCATGTCTGTCTGTCTGTCTGTCTGTCTGTCCGTCCGTCCGTATGTCACAGCCATTTTATTCCGAAACTGTAAGAGCTATGCTGTTGAAACTTGGTAAGTAGATGTATTCTGTGAACCGCATTAAGATTTTCATACTAAAGTAGAAAAAAAACAATAATTTTTGGGGTTCCCCATACATAGAACTGAAACTCAAAAATGTTTTTTTTCATCAAACCCATACGTGTGGGGTATCTATGAATAGGTCTTCAAAAATGGTAATGAGGTTTCTACTATCATTTTTTTCTAAACTGAATAGTTTGCGCGAGAGACACTTCCAAAGTGGTAAAATGTGTGTCCCCCCCCCGTAACTTCTAAAATAAGAGAATGATAAAACTAAAAAAAATATATGATGTACATTACCATGTAAACTACCACCGAAAATTGGTTTGAACGAGATCGAGTGAGTAGTTTTTTTTTAAAACGTCATAAATCGTAAACAGTAATTTACCTTACATTCAATCAACTAAAATATAAAAATAAAAATAAAAAAATATTTTTAAACCGAGAATACCTACAGGTTTGTACGGAACCCTCGGTGCGCGAGTCCGACTCGCACTTGGCCGGTTTTTATATTCTGTAGCTACATTCAGTAGTTAAGTAGATTGAGTCGGCAGTTGCCTTCTCGACTTTTTGTGGGAATTTAAGATTGTTATAAATATAGTAGACTATTTTACACCTTCCTCAGTTTCCAAGTATTTGCTATATCGAGTCAGGACACATAATACCTCTTTAAGCTACTGCACTGGGTAGAAAACATATTTTGAAGGACTGTCTGTAACGAAAAGTGCTGAGTCTCAGCCTAATTTCAATAAATTACTTTTAATTTTTGGTTTGAGAAAAACTTTTTTCTTACATCTCATTGTCGAAGTCTGTCAGTCACATAAAAATAAATAGGAAACATAAACCACACTGAAGTCATTTGGTGAAATCATGGTTACAATTCCTGCCCCCATGAATAAAACTGCAGAAGCGTGAAGAGTTGCACCTTGCGCTAATTTGAACAGAGGCCTATGTTTTGCCGAGGTTCTAGTCAGGTTGTTTTATATTTATTTAAATATTGTTTATGTTTAGAAGCTATAGAATATACATTATAATAATACAATTTTATTTCTTTGTTTCCAGTACGCACTAGAGCGGTTAAAAGTAATGTGTGAAGAGGCGTTATGCCTCAGTTTGTCGGTGGAGACGGCGGCGGAGACACTTATACTAGCGGACCTGCATTCTGCGGACCAGCTCAAGGCGCAAACCATCGACTTTATTAACACGTTAGTATTCTTTCTTTTATTCATAATCTACCTATTCTTTTCCCTAGTATGTTGGGGTCGGCTTTCAGTCTTACTGGATGCAACTGAATACCAGTATTTTATATGGAGTGACTATTTATCTGACCTCCACAAACCAGTTACTTGGTAATACGGTACCGTTTGGTAACACTGGTTGTCAGACTTTCTGGCTTCTGACTGTCAAAGATCCGCAAATGACAGCCGGGACCAACGGCTGAACGTGCTTTCCGAGACACGACCCCTTCGTGCCTCGGAAAGCACATTAAGCCGTAGTATGTCGTCTTAGTATGTAGAGATTGTCACCCATTCACAAACCAACTGCAGCAAGCGTAACTCAACCTAATCATCGATCCGTGATCCCATACTAGCCCAAATATGATTAAAAATAATTTGACACTTTTCTAAACCTCAGCTAGTTTTTTCACGTGTAAAAGTGTTTGTACAGACCTACTTGCAAAAATAAAGTCATTTATCATTAAATGTAAACTTGTCTTTCCTCACTCCAGGAGTCACGCGACAGACGTGATGGACACGGCGGGCTGGAAGAACATGATCTCGTCGCACCCGCACCTCATCGCCGAGGCCTTCCGCGCGCTCGCCACGCAGCAACAACAGATCCCGCCCATCGGGCCGCCCCGCAAGCGCGTCAAGCAGGCCTAGGGCGCCGCGCGGCACTCCACCCGCCAACATACCAAAGACACGCCACCCGGCACACACGCCCGCACACGCAGCGCCTGACGCCGACCCGACGAGCGAACACGCTACATACCTTAATACTATTAGAATATACCCCGTGTAACACAGACTGTGAGATTCGGAGTGAGAGTGGCCGGTGGATGTGTGCGTATAATTAGAATGGATCCCACGATCCAAACCCTTCGTTTTACTATGATTGATCTCAAGACGATATTCGATCCTAATGTTTTTTTTTGTCTTTGCGGTTAAATAGTGTACCGCTTTTAATAATTACTTTTAATGTGTATATTACGGAGAAACGCTGGACGCTTTTTGCGCGTTGTTGTAGTTTTGGATGTAGGCTTCGGGTTAAATATTTTATGTATGTCGTTTTTGTGAACATTCTCTTGCAGCTATGTATGTAAATTATTAATATGTATCGAATATGAAGCTCGTGTCTAAACAACTATCCATGTCATATAAATTTACCATTATATTATTATGATTGTAACGTTCATTGGCTAACATAATGGCATAAATCGTTAATATGTAATGATGTACAGAATTCATAATAAAATTTTAATAATCAAACCAATTATAATGCCACAATGCAAATATTTGAATTGGAAAACTCTTGGTGTTTCGTGTTCCCATAGAAATTTCAAAAACATTAATGTTAGACATTGTATAACGTAGGCCTTTTGAAAATATTTTGAAGTAGAGTGGTAATTGAATGCAATAAAGTAATGTATGTATCATGGCTTTGTACAAAATTGTCTTTCTCATCATCATTATACATAATAAGTGTGTGAATGATACGATATACATCACAGGGCGCTGGGTTGACTGCTCAGCGGGACAATTGTGTGCAAAGCTTTGATAACATGTAGGCGCTGTAGGGGGACTCGAGTGATTGTATAAGTCTATTGAAATTGTTGGTATTGTATATAGATGAGCTACGATCCCACCATTTAAATATTTCTAAGTACTAACCCTAAGTGGTATCACAGGTGACACCATCAATTTTTTTTTAATTATATCTGTAGGATGTTATTCCAATGACATATTGTGATTTTTCTATCATATTTCCATAGGTTTAAATACACGAACGCTGTTTGTTTTGTTTTCATATGTAGATGATCACTGGAATAATTTAAATTTTAATGTATTATTATTGTTGTTGGTTTCGCTTCATTGATTGTACATTACGTGTCATGTCCAAGCCGGCGTCTTGTGTCGCTCTTCATTTTGCTCACTTCATTAACTTGTAAAATTAATATGGTTCTAAATTACAAATTGATAAATGTTATTTATTAGTATTATTATCATTTTTTTCATTTTCTATGACAACTTAGCATGTTTTTATAATGAGACATTTTTCTTGTTACTTTGTTAAATGACGGACCTACCCATAAGTACCTATTGTAATATTTACTCAATAGAAATATGTAATATACCGCGGCCAATAAATATTTAATACCATTTTATACCCACTCCCCATTTTACCACAGCTGACAGCTGTTAACATGTAATAATTGAATATTACAAAATGTCAAAAAATAACTGTGATTTTCGAAATTGTCAGTAAGTTGAGCAAATAAATGAAATGATGATGACGATTAATTTTTATTTACATTTCGTGGGCGAATAGATTAGTTGCAATGACGGATTTTTTGATAATTATTGACCGACTGATTGTTATTGGCGCCCACTTTGGTATTAGGAAGCAGTATTTGACAGGCCTGTTGGTCTAGTGGTTAGTGACCCTGACTGCTATGCCGGAGGTCGTGGGTTCGATTCCCACCCAGGACAAATGTTTGTGTGATGAGCACGATCATTTGTTCTGTGTCTGGGTGTAATTTATCTATAATATGTATGTATTTAGAAATATATATCAGTTGTCTAGTACCCATAACACAAGCTCTGCTTAGCTTGGGACTAGATGGCGTTGTGTGATAGTTGTGGATTATATTATATTATTTGGCAATAATAACAAGATGTAAGAGTTAGAATTTCGCATCGCAACTAATCGCCTTCTCGGCAGCGTTTCGAGACGATATGAACTATGCCGAAAATGCGTTGAGAGCAGCGGCTTCCAGAAATATTTCGAAACCAATCAATTTCTATACGTCAGTTATTTCGTAGCACCGAGTAAACGACGACACTTGGTTTGTATGGAAAGTGTTAACAATACCGACGACACCTTGCTAAGCTTGTGACCAAGATTATGTCTGGACTTTAAAAGAGACTGTGACCTCCGAGTGTCGGCCTTTCTTCTCAGAGTAGTCAGGAAATACCGACCTCATGCAGTTTTTATTAAAAATATGATTGCCGTGTAAAAATGTAAGTAAAAACCTAAAAACCTACTTACAGAAATATAATCATTTATAGTCTTTTGGAGGGGTCTATTTGGCAGAAACTTGATGCTCCGAATTTTATTTGGCATAATCTTCCTTAAATGAATATTTGTAAGGTATATTTTTTTTGTATAATCATTGTTCGGTTGAATGTTTATATGTCCGACTTTACGCTGGCAGACTTCCTCATACTTTCGTTTAGCATAACATTTATTTAGAGCGACGAATATTTAGTACAATTTCACTTGGCATACTATGTGGCATAATTTCATTTAGAATAATTTTGTTAGGCATATTGTCATTTCTATAAAATTGCAATTTAACCTTAAATTAAAATAAATAGTGTCTCAAAAAGTCAATATACTGGGTGTAAGGGACAGCCCTCCACAAACTAATGGGGTGGATTCAGTATATCATACTAAGATGACCAGTACAAGAAATTATTTTAGGACCGTTATGGGAATCCAATAAACCTGATTTGTTTTATTTTCTCACACGCAATGTATCTCGGATCAATTCGGAAAGCCGCCTTTGTGCAATCGCCGACGACGAGTTCGATGAACTCTGTAGTTAGACGGGAAGTGAACAGCTGATTTTACGCGTCGTTCGTTACAATATTTCAACATCCATTGCTGCTTATTTATTTTAGCCGTATTGTTTACATAAATGGAGTGCTGCTTTCAGACAATGTAATTTTACATTAAAATAAAACTGAAAAAGCTGAAAAAAACGATTCCGGTGGAATATGATTCAAAATAAGGAGCTGAATACACTCTGTCAGTTTGTGGAGGGCTGTCCCTTACACCCGGTATGTTGTGCTACAAAAGTTATTAACAGAAACGAATCGCTGCAGAACCGACTCCACGTAGTCTTGTCTGTCCTATCCCTAGAGTGAAATTTAAGCCCGCGTAGGCGCGGAGAGGTGGGGCGGCCCGTGAGCTGAGGAGCAGGTGATTTTGACGCGCGCCGCCGCGGCTGCGGCTGGCCACAAGCCGAAGCTGCGGTGGTGAGCGTAAAACCATCTGCGAAGATGAGCTCGCGTGGGACCGCCGGAGCCACACAGCGCCGGATCCGTGACAGAAAGCAAGCATGTTTCCTGCATGTTGCATGCTCTTCTGCATGCTGCATGCTTGCTTGCATGCTGCATGTTTCCTTGCATGCTGTATGCTTGCTTGCATGCTGCATGCATGGTGTATGCATGTTTGCATGTCTGCATGCAGCGTGCTAATTATGATTTTTCTGTAATGTAATAGATGAGTGTTTCAATTATTATGGATATGAAATGTATGCCAAAAGATGATTCTAACTGTCTGACTGACTCATCTATCAACGCACAGCCGAAACTACTGAACAGATTTCGCTGAAATTAGGCATAAAGATAGTTGTAATGACGTAGGCATCCGCTAAGAAAGGATTTTTGAAAATTCGCCACCTAAGGGGGTGAAAAAGGGGTTAAGATTTTGAATGGAAGTCCGTCATTTTTAAAGCTAGAAGCCTGAAAATTTGTTTTTAGGTTAACGATTAGAAACAAAGAAATATTTGTCCTAGGGTTTTTGAAAATTCAACCCCTAAGGGGGTGAAAATAGTGTTGCAAAGGACTCGAGTCATCGAGTCATAATTTTAAAGACTCGACTAAATTATGCAAGACTCAGTGTGCTCAAAAGGCTTGGAGTCTAGAGTCAAGACGAGCCCGAGTCATTCTCGAGTCTAAAAAAGGGACTCGAGTTTTAAAAAGGACTCGAGTCTTAAAAACGACTCGACTCTTAAAATGAACTCTAGTCTTGTAGCTCATCATAAGAAAAAACTCGAATAACTCGTTAGATTTTTTTGTACGCAAAGTCACATCATAACAACTAATTTGAATGCCTTCTTTCGAGTCTTTTCGAATGATGAGGTACAAGTTTCATCTTCATGCTCCGAGTTTTTCTTTAAAACTCGGGTTCATTTTAAGACTCGAGCCCTTTTTAAGACTCGAGCCCTTTTTAAGATTCGAGTCCTTTTTAAGACTTGAGTCCTTTTTAAGACTCCAGTGCTTATCTGTAGACTCCGAGCCTTTTGAGTACACTGAGTCTTGCATAATTGAGTCGAGTCTTTAAAATTAGGACTCGAAGACTCGAGTAGACGACAGAAGAATCATCTGAGACCAACGAAATCGTTAAAGTTTTATTTAATTTAATGGGAAAAATAAGCATAATCAATATGGGACTGTGTAGAAGTTTGTGTAAAAATTCATGTCTCATATTTTGACGAGACACCTTACCAACCAATCATGCAGCAGCTACACATAAGGCGCCATAAGCGGTATTCTGTGTATACACTGCCTTATTTAGTTTATTGATCTAGGGATACACGATTCTTACATTTGTATCGATACTGAGCAGCGATTCGAATCGAAACTGGAGTTCTATTCTAGAATCGTATCCTATTCGATACGATTCGATTTCGATTTGATCATCCAAATATCATACTTAGGTAGTACATTAATGGTTTGCATTAATCCCTCTAGGGTTATTGGCAGAATTCCAGGAATCCTTTTTGTACACCATGCCCCTTTGGGTTAAAGTATGTACCCCGATTTAAAACTTACTCCAAAACTCGCGGGAGTGTATGGTCACGTGTCCGTATTGAAAGATTGTATGAGCAGCATGTAAGTATCAGTTGAGCGCAGCTTTGTGCTACGCATAAAAGTTACGAATTCTTCACTTGGTATCCTCCTTGTCACGCACGTGGACATCTATTAACTTTGTAACCGACGTTTTTGTTTCATCTTTTTGTGAAATAATAAATTAACCGCGTGTAGAGTTGTTTTGGGAAAAGAGCCTTTGGCAGAATTCCAGGAATCCTTTTTGTACACCATGCCCCTTTGGGTTAAAGTATGTACCCCGATTTAAAAACTTACTCCAAAACTCGCGGGAGTGTATGGTCACGTGTCCGTATTGAAAGATTGTATGAGCAGCATGTAAGTATCAGTTGAGCGCAGCTTTGTGCTACGCATAAAAGTTACGAATTCTTCACTTGGTATCCTCCTTGTCACGCACGTGGACATCTATTAACTTTGTAACCGACGTTTTTGTTTCATCTTTTTGTGAAATAATAAATTAACCGCGTGTAGAGTTGTTTTGGGAAAAGAGCCTGGGAAAGGCTCTTTTCCCAAAACAACTCTACACGCGCGAGGCAAAAAAAATTGTACAAGCGGCGCTGCATGAGGCGGGCGCACTCGGTACATCACAGGCCTGCGGACATCCGGAGCCCTAAGATGTAAAATACTAGTAGAGCTCTGAATATTGTGTAAGGCAGACCCTATTAACAACGTTGATAATTCTGCAGAAATAAAGTACCTGTTTGATAATGTGGCAATTAAGGTACAGGTCATTTAAACATGATAGTGTGATTTGACTCGTTCATTCCCACGGAATAAAGAAAACTTTGTTCTGTGTTCATTCCGATACCCTAACTTTTAATCGATGAGATACTCTCATCGTATTCAATAAATTGTATCATGTGGTCTCGATACTGTAAGTATAGTATCGGAATCGTCCATCACTACGTACTTTCACTGTGAGTCCGCTGTCAAACTAATCTTAGATCCACGTGGTAATGTCAAACTAATCTTTATTTACTTTTATTTTACGTAACTTTCATAAACTGATTTTTCAATGATTATAGCAAAAGAAATGTCTACCAGCAAAAGAGTATTGACTCACGTTAAAACAGTAGCCGTACAAATAGCAAACTTTTCGACAAAACCAACTGCGTCGGAGGTGCTAACGGCATATTTGACTCAATGCAAAGAGCCTCCCTGGACCTCGTACTTTGTGAAGGTAATATCAGCTAAAAAATTACGTTATTTATGTACGGAAAATAAGTGTAAATAGTAGAAGGATATTATTGGGCATTCTTCCCCACATTCTGTTCCATCGGCTCACTCCGTTCGCCTCGTCAGTCTTTGGAGTAGAATGGCCAATAAGGTTAAGCGCCTATTCCACCCGATGGAACGGAAGATAGAGTAAGAATTCCTTCGTCATAGTGCAGTAAAAGACTTTGACGCCTGTTCCACTATTTTAATTCTAAAACTGAAGCAATAGTTACCTTATTTTACCTTGAGATATTGTTACCTTGTTACCTCAAATTACCAAGTTGAAGGGATCAGTCAGCCTAGACACTGCGTTACCGTGTCTAGCTGCTTCCAGGGTGCACTAGTCCTTTCATGCACCCCGCTAGCCTTAAATTCAAGACAGATTGTCTCATGTCTCTCCAAAAAATAGAGATAGTGCATATACACACATTATTTTCGTTTTCTGTGACCAGATTGGCTCGAGGACATTCAGGACAGTGAGAGAACCAGTGAAAGAAGTGGCCATCGTAAGTCAGAATCATACACAAACATTCTTGGTTAAACCACCATATTCGTTTTATTACTTAAAACAAGAAGAAAAGAAGCAAGTGCAGTGGTTGGAAAGAAATCAAGGAATTTTTTGGAGTGAAGGCTTCATAGACTTCATTGAGTTCCAATATGTCATCTTACCATATTTAGAAAATATAAAAATTATTTCAAAAGGTTTGGAAAAGATTAAGTGGATTAAAGAGTTATGCGCAAACTGTGAAGTGATTGTTATAGGTAAGAAAGGGTATAATTTTTCAACATTAAAAAAATGGTCTGCAAAAATAAAACTGATTTTAATTGTGTGAATCATAAAATGAATTATTCATTGAATAATGCTGGGTATTAGAAAATGGTATTTTGATAATAATATGTCTGTATTTAATGTATTTTAAATATTATGGTATTGAATAGTTAATAAAAAATGTTTGTCTTCTTAGGAGTGTTTTATTTAGTACTTGCTTCTGCCCACGACTTCGTCTGCGTCAAATTTCTTGTTCCCCCGACCCATCTCTTTGCATCGAATAGTCTGCCCATGTGAGGTCTTTGTATTCGAGACTTTCCTTTTTGCTCGCCTCCTAAGGGTCCTAGCGTGATGTTATATAGTCTATAGCCTTTCTTGATATAAAATGGGCTATCCAACACTAAACATGGTTCCTGAGATTAATATGTCCAATCAAACAGAATCTTCAGCTTTATAATATTTAGATTTGATTACAATTAAAAACCTTATAATGAGCCAACCTTAAAAGATAGACATATCACGGACTTTTTTTAGAACTTTGACAGGAACAATTCTGTCATACATCGTTGTTGCATTACTTAAACCGTTTAGGCAGCACACGCAACGGAAGCTTTCAAAAGGCATAACTTTCCCCGTTTTTGCAACAGTTTTCATTGATGCTCCGCTCTTATTGGTCGTAGCGTGATGTTATATAGCCCAAACCTGGCCAGGCTCGGTCCGGCCTGCCTTGGTCTGGCCTGGCCTGGCCTTATAGCCTTCCTCGATAAATGGGCAATCCAACACTCAAAGAATTCGTCAATTCGAACCAGTACTTCCTGAGATTATCACGTTCAACCAAACAAACAAACTCTTTAGCTTTATAATATTAGTTCCGATTAGTATGGATTAAAATAACAAAAAAAAAAAAAAAATTGTAGATAATATTAATTTACCTATTTGTTTAATCTAGTTGGGATACTACTTACAATTTGTTTCGTTTTTACTCATGTGACTGCTCTGGCTGACTGCCTAATGATGGATATTCTAAGGTAATATATAATTAGACTCCATAAAACTTTACGCTGTGCTGTGATTCAATTTCATGTTTCATCATGTCCGAGCTCGTGCACGAAAATAGTGGAACAGGCGCCTAACCAGTATTTTACTGCACTATGACGTAGAAATTCATACTCCACCTTCCGAACCATCGGGTGGAATAGGCGCCGAACTGGAATAGACGCTGAACTGGATTAGGCGCCGAACCAGTATTTTACTGCACTATTTAGGTTTTCATTTATGTTATTGGCCATTCTACTCCACTGAGAGTGACGAGGCGAACGGAGTGAGTCGATGTAATGAAAGGTGGGGTAGAATATCCAATAATATCCTACTAATGACCTAAACAGTGCAGGCCACAGGGCTCGAGATTAATAGTTACAACGTGCAAATAATAGAAAAAACAAACAAACAATAAGTACTAAGTACGGTTACTATTTAATATTTAATTTTATTCGGATTTTTAGTACACATTTAGCCCTTTAGCTATTTGGTTTACACAGGGCAGGGACAAAATAATCGATATATACTTACTGTTTATTGTTTTTAAATAAAATTACCACAAATTTTCACAAGTTGTTAAATCAACCATAAAGCATTACTGTATTCCTTCCATTTTTTTCCAGTACAGTAGCGTCAAGAATGACCAATTTGGAATGTCAAACTTCAACTGGAAGGTTGGGAGTTCTAACTATCAGATACTGAGAACCGGCTGCTTCCCCTACATGAAATACCACTGCTCCAGGAAGAAAGCTGAAGATTTAGCAGTGTCTGATAAATTCATGAGATTTATCAAAGTTGTTAATTTTGGTAAGAATAACTTACATTTTAAATTAAGGTTGAAGCGCCAGGCTAGCTCTTAAAATTCAAATTTTGTTAAGTAGCAGACATACAACCTGACATACAAAAACTCGCGCCATGGGGGTATGCAGAAACTATAGAATGCCAAACTGACACTGACCTGCAGATTGCAAAAAAAGAACATAATTTTAATTTTGTGGGCTCAACAGTCTCCTTATTTACAACTTAGACAATTCCTTCATCTTTTTTACTTCAATTTTCCCTACTCTTACATTTTATAAAATTATTATCTCGTTTATCTAATTTCATATTTACTAAATACATTTTTAAATATTTTCATTATGAAACATGAAAACAGAACATTAAAAAAAAATGTGGTCCTCCGGTATCTGGAGCAGAGTTTTGGACCCTGTGGTAACCGGTGGTTAGGACTCCAGAGACAGGAATGTTCCCATAATGCGAGCGTACTGCCTTCTCAATCAGGCCCTTAATCCAGCCACGTAACAAAACCCTTTCTTACTGACTAAAACCACCCCGGTGATCCGTCCCACACCTACGTCGCGTCGGGGACCATGGGAACTAATGCATCTTCCGCGATCCCCGACTGGTGCTGGCCCGCTTCTGTGGGCCTCCTCACGTTGGGGGGAGTGAGGTGTTAAACTCCACCCCATGCATCACAGAGAGGCGCGCGTGGAACACTACGCGCCACCATCTCGGGCCCTTAGGAATAGGGAGCGACACCCTAACAAACCTAACAAAACCCTCGATCAACATCTCTTATTATTATATCAGACCATGTTCTACCACTGCTGGGCAAACGCCTCCCCCCATTCTTTCCACTTCTCTGTTGTAGTTCAGACTTTTATACATTTTGCGAAATAATTTTACGAAATGAATCTTACTACTGTACTTAATTAATAATTACATTATTATGTGATTTCAGGTATACCATGTTTGCTGTATGGCCTGGCCGCAACACAACTGATTAAACATACAGAAATAGTGAATACTTCTAAGGGCCCTGTCGAAATATACTTCCTTCTGCCGGAAGATAAAGGATCAAGCTTTTAATGTGTCTGTGTGCATGTGAACTGAATATACCATGTTCTGAAATACTTGGAGGAATATAAATAAAAATACAGAACCATAGTTAGAAATAAACAGTGCTTGGCTTGATAACTGCAGCATCCACAGCAGAATAATAGCTCTCTTTGGAGATATGCAGAACAGGATGAAAAGTTCACTCAATCTCTGTAGTTGCGCGGTAAACTTTGCTTGCGCGATGTAGGATTCATGCGTCAATGTGATGCGTAGTTCTCATGTGGCGGTTTAGATGCCGCTACAGCTCCCTAAACACAAAATGACGTGGTCCCGTCTTGCGATGTTTTTGCCTATCCGAAATTAATTTGTCACTTGTTTTGAAGGATCAACTAGTTTTGTACGATCCCGTAAGTTCGTTGTCGGACCTAAAGGATAGACCCTCTGATTCGGGCCAGCCAGCGAGCCGACTCAGACACGGCATGCTTGTTTCGGATTTGCATAAATCGTCCTTATATGTATAAAGTGGGCGATTTAATACTCCGTAATCAACAGTCAATTCAACAATCTGAATCATTTAATACTCCATAACCAACAGTCAATTCAACAATCTGAATCATTTCGGAGGATATTGCTAATCCATTGCTTTGTACGTTCAAATAATTCGACTGCTCAACAACGTAAATAACGCAATTAATGTTATTTAACTGTCAAAATGAAAGCCATTCCTACTTTATCCGTCTGCGGGGTGAGCACGGCCTTTATATTTTATCACGGTTTTGTTCCCAAACTGTGATAAAAATGTGTGACTCAAACCTATCACAGTAAGGCCGTGCTCGCCCCGCTGGTCTTGTTAAGCTGGGTAGAAAGAGAAGGAACTGTTACAATGCAATGTTATAGGGTTTTAAATTTACCATTCATCATCAGCAGCCTATAATGTTCCCACTGCTGGGACACAGGCCTCCTCTCGGTGAGAGGGAGTGGGCCATAATCTACCACGCGGGCCCAGTGCGGGTTGGTAGATGTCACATGTCTTCGAATTTTTGGTTCTATGTCATGCCGGTTTCCTTACGATGTTTTCCTTCACCGTTTTGAGAGCAGTGGTGATGAAATAATTTACTCAAACAGCGCCTGCTTGGGTTCGAACTCACGACCCTACTCGTAAGTCGTGGCCGCTACCACTGGGCTACCATGACTGCTCACTACCATTACAAACCGTCTACCATTACAACAGCCTAAATTCAGAAATGTTAAAATAAAACATCTTGTAAATATGTGTTTATTTTTATTATTTATTTAACAGAAATTTTCACTATTGACAATGTGTTAATTGAAAGCGTCTAAGCGTTAGAAGAAATGGCGTGGCAATAGTATCAGTGTAACAAAGATGGAGTAGCGTAGGAATATCACCATCGTATCGTGTCGTCCTGTGCTATTATGACGCATCTTATTTACTGTATTGTCGCAGCATGTTGAAATAGGAGTACGACGAGCTCATGCACTGAAAACAAAGGTACATTTCACAAAAAAAAAACCTAGTCGTAATTACCTGCACCATAATTGCGTAATACCCTATCCATTTGAATCTAAATCATTTTCAAGGATATAGCTGATCTATTCTTTGATATGTTCAAAAATGTTGTCTGCATAACAACGTTAATACCGCAATGAATGTTGTGGAACTGTCAAAATGACAGCCATTCCTACTGGTAGTGTGTTGCGTATTACTCCCCCTCGCTTAAGTAGCTTAACTGAAAGCAATAATTAGTTCATTTACTGCCTGGACAATACGATAGATATTTTCTATTTTTATTGCTTACATTTAGTCCTCAGGATACTACTTATTGCTTCTCTGGTTCGTTTTTCAAACCCAGATAATAAAGACAGGTGTAATGTCAAACTGCTAAAACGCAAACACACAAAGACTTGAAATGTCAGATTATTATCTGGGATTAAAAAACGAACTTTACAATTTTTTTTTTCGCGTCACCCAAGTATTTGGTTAACTAATACTCTGCTAAAGTAAAAGGGCCAAAAGTTCAATGCTCTATTAAAAGACCTCAAATACGAAAATTACAGAATGCTAGGTGGTAAATACTTACAGAGGAGAAAGTCTCGAGCTGAACATGTGGTAATCCAGTAAACTTGATGGTGACAGGCTGCTGTGCCCGCAGAATGATGATGATGATATCTGTGCGAATCATCAGGCCTAATGGCGTCTCGTGCCAGCCGCAAGTCCAGCCTGCATCTCCTACTTCAAATGCCTAGAACATGATATCAGATTATTAAATAATGAAAGAAAGAAAATTCATTTATTTAGCACAGGCTAAAAGACGCACAATGTACCTACAGCTGGAAAGAGTAGGTGTAATAAAGATACAAATCAAACAAATAAGTGTCAGGTGCAATGACAAAGTAGCATTCTAGTGTGTGCCTCATGGCTGCTCCAAAATGGTCTAGTTCCAAATGCCAGACAACTATTGCTGTTATTTTCAACTAGAAAACATTGTTCCACTTTTTTTGGTTGGATAGATGATAAACAAGTGATAAAGTGAGTTAAGCC
This sequence comes from Aporophyla lueneburgensis, assembly GCA_932294355.1. Taxonomy (NCBI): domain Eukaryota; kingdom Metazoa; phylum Arthropoda; class Insecta; order Lepidoptera; family Noctuidae; genus Aporophyla; species Aporophyla lueneburgensis. The sequence continues at coordinate 12,053,863 of OW028738.1, read as the reverse complement.
CACCTCGTGCCACTTTTGACAACAATCTACACGTATAATAAAATACTATATAACGCAGTTAAAACAACAATTTAACACGGCAGTCTGATGCCGAAGATATCTTTTTTTTTTAATTTTGTGGGCATTTGTTTGGATATGTGTTCCGGATTGGCGCAAAAACAGCTGAACGGTTTTGGACAAAATTTGCCACACAGATAGTTTATAACCTGGGGATTATACTTTTAACCCCCGTAGTATACATTCCCGTGGGATATCGCCATGGACAACAGCTTGTTCCTAATTTTAAACTTTATTAAGATTAAAACTGTGACATGGACAAATACATAGAACTTGTCATTTGATGACGTGCAAATGACATTCGACCTATGATGGGTATTTGGTGGTAAAGCAATTAAGAGGTCGACTATAGATGCGGGGTAGGTCACACTAACAAGTAACAGTAGGAATGGCAGTTCAGCAACATTCATTGCCTTATTTACGTTGTTGAACAGACACATTTTTCGAACTTAAGAAGCAATGGATTTGCAATATCCTTCAAAATGATTTAGATTGAGATTGATAGTGTGTTACCCAATTAGGGCACCGAGAAGGCCCAGATCGAGCACCGATATTTTTAAGAGTTGGCTCTTGCTTTTACTTTCCTTTTTAACAAGGAAAGAAACTATGTGAAGCATTATAAATTGTGACTACGGTTTTAAGTTTAGAAACTGAAGTCACGAAAAGTTTAATTTTTGGTCCCAAATATGAAGTAAATGTAGTATACCTCACAATCTGCCTATGATGTTCCCACTGCTGCTATTTTTAAAAGCCTCCTCTTTGTGAGAGGAACTGGGCTGTAATCTACCACGCGGGCCCTGTGCGGGTTGGTAGATGCGTGACATCTAGCAAGGACCTACTTAATAAATATTTATAAATTAAATCATTTTATTTCAGAGAGCTACAAGATCCATAAATTCTTAGGAATAATATTGGCAGTAAGCAGATATCTTAAACGAATGACGAATTCGTGAGAAGACAACCCACCAAATAGACACAACGAGAAATTGAAACTAGGGTAGATAGCTGTGTCCTCTCAAAAATTACTTAATTAGGGCAGAGAAATATCTGCCACCATAAACTTAAGGATGTTTTGTTGAACTGAATTGGAAGATGAACGACCTTGAACCCAAGCACAAACCTTGTTTCTTATCATGGTGCCGAGATGGCACGGTATCCAGAGTTGCAAACACGCAGCAATGCCTAGCAGACAAAACAGAATGTCCACTGTGCCGTTGTCCAGTTTCTGAAAAAAATACATGTTGGTTGGTATAGATAATAATATACTACGGGTACCTGCTTACCTCTTATGATACCCGTCTACGCCTAGTACGCCTACTACGCCTGATCTCTCTCCGGTCGTGTCGCAGTGCCGTCGCATCGGACTATGAGAGTGAGGGAAGTGCGAGTGCCCCTGTGTGCGCACACACTTGTGCAGTATAATATCTCCCGCAGCCATGGCTAGTCTCCGTTGAGATTGGCCGACATGGCCGAAATACGATCTGCACGCGTAGCATGACCGCCTAGAAACGGAATTTATCGACGGAAGAGAAGACAAAATGATAGATTGTATCATAGAAAAATTGTGTAAAACTGAAAAGAAGAGATATTTCTATTCTTCAGTCGACAAGAGTACGATGTCAAGTATGATGACTATTTTTCTGATGAGATAGAAACATTGGGACCGGCCGGATACTCGTTGAAAGGGTTTTTGAAGGGGTTTTATTAAGCGGTAAAAAAATAAACCCCTTGCTTCGTGTTACACCCTCGAACGGGTGCATGTAACACCTTGCGAACAGGTTACCCTTTCAATACCCTGTAACACTGTAACATAGGGTAAGCCATTCCAACCCAAGACATTAATATGTACTCTTTGGAATCGGCATTAGTTTGAAATTTGTATAACCACGACCGCACGTGACATCTTACCGCCCGGCGGCGCCATTGTTGCATGAACCGAGCAACTTACTAACATGGAATAATAATTATTATCAATATAATTTTACAGTTCAATTTTGCTTGTCGCACAGTATGCTAAACATTGTAATATTTCTTTTTTCGTGTCTATACTTGTTGATTCTCAATTCATCATTTAATTCGGAACTGATGGAACGCTGACGGAACTACGAAAGTTATTAAAAGCAATTTAGCAGTGTTTTTCAACCGACGAAAAAAACGGAGGAGGTTCTTAATTCGACGCGTATATATATATTATATGTTTTTTATGTATGACCACTTTACAGAGTGGTCTAATTGTGATAATTCTTCTTTCTCACTGATTGTAATGATAACCACGCATAACTTTATACAGAGTAGTTCGATTTTGATAACTTTTTTTTATTGGATAGGGTATACCTTGCCAAGTACTATTAGTAAATTAAAGTCACTCAAAATTATAAAATAAAATCTATTTAACGAAAAATTAAACCGCCGAAAAAACTGTAAAGCAAAAAATAATAAACCTTAAATTTTTGAGTCGGCGCTTGGTTGAGTGATCTTTGTTCATTGATTTTTCAGCGCTGACTCAAAATTTTAAGGTTTATTATTTTTTGCTTTTCAGTTTTTTCGGCGGTTTAATTTTTTGTTAAAAAGTTTTGTTTAAGTGTGTGTTGAAGTAATTCCCAATTATAATATAGCAAAGAATTTAGTAAATATTCATGTGACGACCGTGTGGAGGTATGTACCTTGTGGTTCCGGACGTAAAGAATAGCATCATCGCATTTCTTCCCGTGGGTGTCGTAAGAGGTGGCTAAGGGACTAACTAGAGAATGGGCAGCAGCTTTCTCTATGCATTTTATTAATACCATACTGCGATCGCCAACCCGCTCGCCAAGCGTGGCGCTTATGGCAAACCCTCTCCCAAATAATTACAAGCACAAATAAAAAACCGCCCCTAGTGCCCGGTAGCCCACCTACCCTTGGCTATGGTAGCGGTCAAGGCCACGGTGAGGCAAGGGGTGCTAACAATCCCCGGAAGAGATCCGGCAACCACATTCATCGACAACTGGACCTGGCAACATACAACACGCGTACACTCCGGACCGACGAGAAGATCGCCGAACTCGAGGAAGATTTGAGCAGATTACGATGGGGTGTAGTAGGGTTATCTGAAGTCCGAAAACAGGGGAGGACTCGATAATCCTAAATTCTGGAAACCTGCTCTATTTCCGGGAGGGGACAAGCAGTCCCAAGTTGGTGTCGGGTTTATCGTCCATAAGTCCCTTGTGAGCAACGTCGTGAAAATCGAGTGTGTCGACCAGGCTGGCGTTCCTTGTACTCAGAATATCAAGCAAGGTATTCACTGAAGGTACAGGTATACGCCCCGAAGATGAGGTGGAGACTATGTATGAGGATAGTTTAAGAGCCATGCATGGTTCCAAAACTCACTTCACCGTTGTTATGGGGGACTTCAACGTGAAACTGGGCAAATGAGACGAAGATGAGCTGCGGGTGGGGCAATTTGGAGTTGGATGTCGGAATCACCGGGTTCACCTACTAGCTAGTTTTATAGAGAAGGAAGGTCTCTCTATGATGAATTCCACCTTCAGAAAACGTGAGCACAGAAAGTGGACCTGGCAAAGCGCATCACGTTGCACCATCAGCAAAAAAAAAATTAGATAGACTTCATTTTGTCGACGAAGAAGCAAATATGCAATGATGTGATCCACGCGGTGAAAACCGGGAATGATCACCGCATGGTAAGAGGCACATTGGATATCAATATCAATCTGGAAAGATCTCGGCTGATGAAGTCAACGCTCCGTCCAGCACCGATCCAACTTCAAAACCCCGCGAGCTTTCAGCTCGAACTCCAGAATCGTTTTGAGTGCCTAGTGAGCTCCGTGGACGATTATAACGATGGGTTAACGATGGTTCGTGGAAACTGTTCATCTGGTAGGCTCTAAGTTCTTCAAGACCGCTGTACTAATAGAAAAAAGAAACTCTTAGATCATTACAGCTCATGGAACAGACACGCGAAATGATCCTGCAGTCTTCAGACGCTGCACTCGAGTATCGGCAGCTCAATAGACAGATCTCTAAATCCTTGAAAAGCGACCTTCGCCGCTATAACACAGATCGGATCTAGGACGCAATAGAGCGTAATAAAGACTCCAAGGTCTTTGGAAGATATTGGGCAGAGCCAGCTGACGAAACTGAAGATCAATAATGGCAGGATCGTATCCACCAATCCGATCTTTATTAGAGTGGGTATTACATGAGCATTTGACTTGAGGTTTGTCTTGTACATGTTCATTCTAAAACCCACTCTTTCGGAAGCTCTATTGAGGTCACTGACCATTGTACTGAGGTCCTCCATAGTTATGGATGGTTGAATATGAATAGTGGATAGTTTAAGACCTTGGTCTTTAAACATTGCGGTATCGGCGACGAGAAGACTTGACGAAGTTTTCCAAACGCTGCCAAACCCAACTGGATCCTCCTGTCGGCTTCTTTCTCGAAGTTGTGTCTACCAAGCTGTATGACTTGCTCAAGGTAGACATACTCCTTCCCAACCTCGAGAAGCGACCCTTCGATGCGGAGTGGACTCCGCAAGACATGTGATTGTACATGACTTTCGTCTTGCCCAAGTTCATGCCGAGGCCTATCCGCCGTGAGGTTCCATTTAGGCTATGCAGCATCTGGTCTGACTGTTCCAGCGTCTCTGCTATTATGACGATGTCGTTGGCAAAACGAAGGTGAGATGTACTCGCCGTTCACATTGATTCCCTGTCCAGTCCAGTTCAGCGTCTTAAATACGTCCTCCAGTGCATTGATAAACAGTTTCGGGGATATCACATCCCCCTGTCTCACCCCCCTGAGCAGTTGGAATGGGCTGGTTTTCGTATCCTGGATCTAGACAGTCATCGTTGCAGCGTCATACAAGCACCTCATTACCTCGACGTATCTCCAGTCAATTCAACATCTTTGCAGAGAGGCCAAAACTGCCCAAATTTCGATGGAGTCGAAGGCTTTCTCGTAGTCCACAAATGCCATACTCAGCGGCTGATTGTACTCCTTGGTCTTCTGTACAATTTGCCGAACAGTATGGATGTGGTCTACGGTGCTGAAGATTTTTCAAAAACGAAAATCTTCATAATACGTATATATATATTTTTATTTCAATTATGGTAGTTAAATTAAGGTCACGCCGCCGACTTAAAAAAATCGGCACACCGCCGCCGGAAGATTGGCCATCGGCGCTCATATCTATCACTAGGTACGCTGATACTGGAGAAAGAACATAAACATTGTCTTGAGTTAATCACGGCGACCAACTATTCTTGTCATTTAAATAATCGTTGATGGAATAAATAGTCCGCCTTTAGACAAAGGTTGGATTTTACTTGAGCTTTGTTTAAAGCTTTTTACCTTTTAATGCGTTTGCATTAAAAGGTAATTCTAGTAAAGAAGATGGTAGCTTGATGCAAAATGTTATACCAAGCCCAACAAATGAGTTATGCACCTTATGAAGCTGATGAAAGGGAGCACGTAGTTTGTCCTTATTTCTAGTGTTAACAGTGTGAATATCACTGTTTATAGCGTATAAGTGTATATTTTGCCTAATATATACATAATTGCTAATAAATTAATTAATATATACATAGCTGCTTCGTTGGTCTAGATTCTAGTCGTAGCAGGCGCTACTGCTGAGCATGAGGTCCTGGGTTCTCAGTAGCAGCCCAGAGTCTGGATTTGTGCCCGGTTAATGGTAATAGGCTCGCCCCCTATTACATGGGACTTAAACATAACAGGCGAAATGTGAATGTGGGTGTACTATAGGTACTAGGGCTTTCACTCTCGCTACATTTTTGAGTTCCGGGAAAAAAAATCGAGATACGATGGGGTCTCGAAAATCCCAAGAAAAACGAGACTTTCGAGGCTATTTCAAAAGTAGGTTTCATATTTATAAAATATTTTCAGTCGAAACAAGGAAGTACGTACGTAGTTTTCAAACACGTTATTAAACATTCCTATAGTCACAACTTAGAAAGCCCCTGAGCTTTATTAGGTTAGGACTCGGCCGGTCATGTCGGGCAACCGGACAAACGGGCTTAGAGAACCACCGATTGGGACCCACTAAACGCACGACGCTATCGTGACAGGCTGAGACGAAGATGGTTAGACGAACTTGACTTCAGCCGTAGTACTAGCCAAAAACTGTGTCGTCTATTTGGATTGACAGATATTTAGTGAAGTATCCGCAGTTAAAAGAATAGCAAAATGATACAATTTTAATCTTTTATTTCACATAAACCTACTTGGGCACTTATGAAACGTCAGAAGCTAGGTGTTGGCGGTTCTGTCATTATAGTGGTGGTGCCGGGACGTGCTAGCACCAGGGTGAGCACCTAATACTTCGTCATGTCAAGATGTACAGGGCTGAGCTCCGCCAGACTCTAGTCCAGTGGAGTGGGACCAGCGCCTTGCGCAACCCAGTGGAGGGGCTGCCACTTTAGCGGCGGTAATACCCGTTGTGAGCGAGTTGATGACGTGTGACGGCATGGCGACCTTACTTTTCGACTTATGCTGGTATTGTCCAGACATAGGTACTTCGTTAATTACCTGTGCCGCATAGGCCGGGAATCGACACACGGTTCCCAACATTTCAACTGTCTGACGCCACGGTCTGGTACACCCTTGAGGAACTCTGCTTGGACAGCGCAGCGCCGTGACCTCGTCACAGGGGTTTATGCTACGGATACTCTCACATACACGCAGTCTCTTCCAACCATGGGCTGCACCATGGCCGAAAACACGGTCCAGCCCTAGGTTGGAAGTGAGAGAGAACACGTTGGACGCCGTCGCCTCCTTCTGCGAGCAAGTGATGGTCACGATGGAGGTGGCGGAAAGGGAGAGAGAGGATACAACCTCCATTCCAATCCGTAGCAGAGTCACCGGGCGCCGAAGCGCGAGGAACGAACTCCGGCCGCCTTAGTGGGAGGCCTACCAGCAACAGACTTGGGGAGTTTGTTGTCTGAACAGTGAACGACCCGAGACGGTGGCGCACCAACACGCATGAATTCACACGGATCCCGTCACCATCACCGGATGGTCCGTGGATCCGTGTGAATTCATGTGTGCTAACACCTGGGCGGGGGAGCGTGATAAAATGCGTAAGCACTCCAGTACCCTGGCTAATGGTAGCAGCCGAACACTATGTGGTTTTAGTAAATGAGAGTCTGACAGACTCCTTTACCCACCCCTGGGTGGAAGACATCCAAACGATTAAAAAATGGCAGAGCGCTCACTCAGAGCTTCTAAGGTCTTGATATCAAGTGAATTCGAGATAGCTTTTATTGTAGTATTACTATGATTCAGTGAACTCCATTCCGCGTTGAACGCATATCTTTATTTTAGAAAATCGGTCAAGCGTTTCAACTTAACGGGACCATTTCGTATTACTATAAATGATTAATTTAAGTTCATTACTTCGCACTTTACACACACAAAAAACTCGTAGTATGTAGATAATTATTAAAATCCGTGTCATTCTTGAACAATGATATTCAATCTCCACACATTATATTAAACTTTAAGCTACACTGTTGGTTTAATAGATTATTAAATAATGTTATGTTAATTATGAGACTAAGGTCTCGAAAGTCTCGTTATTACCGAGACCAAATCTATTAGTCTTGAGTCTAGAAAATACCAAAAATTCGTCGAGACTCGAAATTTTCGCGACCGAGATTCCCGGGATGAAAGCCCTAATGCCCGAACAAAGCGTGATGTTATGTTATACATAATTGCGTGGGCCATATGGCCAATTTTAGGTATATACCTAAAATTTGGAACTGCGCCGCATGTTGCACGGCGTCGTATCGGGCGGCGCTTTTCTTCACAACCGCCATATAGTTTGCATCGAACCCAATATGCTATTCATTCTTAACGATTATCCACCATACCATTATGCCGACTGTGCTTATAATCGAACTTGATTTTCTGTAAGGAGCGGCTGACCATATTCTCGAAATCGAACATCGTCATCAGTATCCCGCTCGCTAGTATTAGCTCGCTTGTCTGTCACTTGTTGTCAAATTCGTAATAACTAAATAAAAATAGAAAAGCAACGAGGCACCGTTAGGGTGCAAGTATCCGCCCACATACTTGCAGGTCAAGTTTATTGGGTAATTCAGGGTAACCCAAAAAAAAGCTTTTCGTGAAGGTAACCTCTTCGAAGGCTTAACTCATTGAAGGGGTTAACCCCTTCACGGGGTTACCATAATAAAGGGGTTAATCATTTCGCTGGGTTTTACGCATGTAACTCGAACAAGGGGTAACACTGCGGTATGTGTTCCCCCATGTACGGGTTACCCTTTCGAAAGGCTTAACCCTTAAGCGGGGTTGTCCGGTCCCTTAAAAAAATATTTTTTACAGAATTAAAATACATAAGGCGCTTTGTTTGTTCTTGGTAGAATAGATATAGAATTGGTCATGCTACGCCGGCTGGAGGGCTATACCTCGTATGAAGGTAAGAAAACGTTCATTATAATGTATAAGTAGGGGAAGGCCGGGCGTTTAGCGGCCTATCGGAAGGTAGCCTTTACAGATATATAAGGTGTATCTATTCATACACGAAATATTTTAAGAGGTACACCTGTAGGTGGTAAAGAAGCTATAGCAACTAAAAAAAAAAAATTCTAAGAGTTCTTTTTAATTTAATATTTATAAAGTATTTGACGCACATAAGAAATATTGGCTCCTTCTTATTTTTTACGGCCCGAGACACCGCGGCCATGCTCGTGCCGTCCGGTCGTCGCCCTCGCAGCGTCAGGCGGACCATTCATAGAATTTGGAGTAAAGGTTTTATGCAAAACGTCTCAAGTAGTTTTAAAATTATATTAATTACGAAAATAATTCAAAAACGCTTAATAAAATTTTTCTTTTTGCTTCTAAAGCTTCTTTACCACCTACAGGTGTACCCCTTAAAATATTTCGTGTATGAATAGATACACCTTATAGAAACAATAATGACTGAATTTGAAACAGTATTTATTTAACTTTTCAACATAATCAACAAAAATCACGTAACATTAGTACTTTACTTATAATTAAAAATCAAATTAAAGTGGGTACCGCTATCCGCTTTGCCTCACCCCCGGGTAAAGCGGATAGACTCATAATAAACCATGTGTTCACTTTGGAACACATGGTTTATTAAGGAAGAATGACCAAAGTATATAAAAAAAAACATAGTTAAATAAAGGAGACATTAATAAAGAATACAACTAATGAGTCATCAGTGGAGTTGTCACAAATAAATATGCCATTTCCCTCGTAAGCCGTGCATCTTTCATTTCAGATTGATCGGACACCGACAAGTGGGTCAAATGTAAACCAGTAACATTTCAATACAGACAGAAAGACCGACACACACATACACAGACAGAATAAAAGGAAAGAAAAAACAAAATAAAATCTTGTAAATTCATATGGGCAAAACAATGTGGGTACGGTATCCGCTTTGCCCGTGTTCACTTTGCCCGACGTGTACTTGTTGAATTTAACCTACCCTAAAATCGAATCTAGAAACAAATTCCCAATATAACTAGCAGTAATTCTGCACGAAGACATGCACTTTTAATAGGTATTCTAGCCAATACAGTAGTACTATTTAAACATGAATAATTACAGAATAACGTACCTTGAAAAGTCGTAAGAAATGTTCACTTTTTTATTTTTATTATTTATTTCGCAAACGACGTGTGACCTCACTTTATCTCTACAACTGAGGGTCGCGGGGTCCTCGTGGCTCGACTAGAGCGCAATTGGGCGCACCATTTTGAAATAATGCAGGGTATCCGCTTTGCCCAGGGTATCCACTTTGCCCGGCCTTCCTCTAACTACCTAATAAATACAAAGTACGTTATCGAGTCCTTATTTATAGCCGGAAATCATCTGAATTAAATTATTTGTATTAGTGCTCAAGCACTCAAGCAGTTTGCTAAGAAAAAATATTGATTCACATGGCTTTTACGGTTACTTCCCGTATTTTCAAAGAATACGCGTTTCGAGTTAGCGTTCCGTTCCACCAGAAAAACGTAACATAAAATATGAAATTGTAAAACAAGTAATGCTTTATAAAATATATAGCATTTTTTTCTTGACTTCTATACAAAGTATTTTTAAATACTTAATTTAGAGGTTTATAAGTAAAATGATGATGATGATGATGAAAGAGGTTTTAATTACATGCATTTTCCTTATTCTGTTATGATGTTGTACGGTTCTTACCTCAGCGATCTGGTACGCTATGAGGCATATGGCGATGGAACTGAAGGAAACCTGGTACACAAGCGGTATCCCGTACACAGATGACACAGTAGTTACAGCACTGAAACCAAATCTTACATTATATGGGATTTATTAATCAATGCTTAAAGTTAAGAAACGTTTAAATGTCAATGTACTATGGTTTTTAAGGTTCCGTTGCCAAATGGCAAAAAACGGAACCCTTATAGATTCGTCATGTCTGTCTGTCTGTCTGTCTGTCTGTCCGTGTATGTCACAGCCATTTTCTTCCGAAACTATAAGAGCTATGCTGTTGAAACTTGGTACGTAGATGTATTCTGTAAGCCGCATTAAGATTTTCACATAAAAATAGAAAAAAAACAATAAATTTTGGGGTTATACTTAGAACTGAAACTCAAAAAAAAATTTTTCATCAAACCCATACGTGTGGGGTGTCTATGGATAGGTCTTTAAAAATGATATTGAGGTTTCTTATATATTTTTTTTCTAAACTGTATAGTTTGCGCGAGAGACACTTCCAAAGTGGTAAAATGTGTGTCCCCTGTAACTTCTAAAATAAGAGAATAATAAAACTAAAAAAAATATATAATGTACATTGCCATATAAACTTCCAACGAAAATTGGTTTGAACAAGATCTAGTTAGTAGTTTTTTTTAAAACATCATAAATCGTAAACCGCAATTTACCTTTCATTCAATCAACTCAAATATAAGAATTAAAAAAATTACATTTAATTTCATAAACATAAGCCTTATGCATAAACCGTGAATACCTAAAGGATTGTACGGAACCCTCGGTGCGCGAGTCCGACTCGCACTTGGCCGGTTTTTTTTTTTTGGATGGGAAATCATCAAATGACTTGTATGACTTCTCCCGCTCTGGGCGGAGCAGGGAGGGTATGTCAGACTTTTACTGACTAAAACCCACCCGTGTTCCTTCAGTTGCCCATGTGCCAGGGTCACGGTATCTATTTCGAACAATCACGCGACCCCGGCAGATGTACTATGGTTAAGCAGGAGTTAATCAATACTTATTACTTAACATTAAATAACATTTATAAAAAAAGAAAACAGAATAATGAATTACTCTTAAATAAATTAATGATATCGTTGGCTCGTGTTTATTATACGGAAGTGGGATATCGTGAGGTCAGGAAATTATCTGTAGCAGCCTGAAAGTACGGAGCTTGGAATTGTATCCGGCAAATTAGGGGGCGACCTTTGTGGAGATGTGCTAAAGTTGACAAAATTTTGTTGTAATTAATTTTATATTTATGTACCTAATTATTAAAAGGCCGAAAAGAGTTAGAAGACAAAGGTGTCTGTCTTGTAACCTTTTTCGGCCTTCGGAAGAAAAGGTGGAAGTATATCGACCTGTCTATTAGTAAATATGTGTGTAGGAACCTGTGTTGCCAGATTTTTCTTGTGCAAAGACAGGATTTTGAAATTTGATTAAAAAACACGTGATCCTTTCGTCGAAATTGGGACATGCATGTTGCGCCACTTTTCCCAGCTAAAGCACTAGGAAATGGAAAGTAATTTTGGTGTTCGAATAGTGCCAATTCTCAGCTTAATTTGAATTAGCCGGGTTTAAGTAGTATTTTTTTTACTACTGTTCCTTTTACTTGAATTTACAATGATTATAGTCAAGCATAGAAAATATATTTGAATGAACATATTATGTACGTTTCCTTTACTAATAACAGCTTGATCATGAAATTGGGTTGTTTTATCTGGAATTTCTCAGTAGCAGCCCGAAGTCTGAATCTGTTCCCGGTGTCCCGCTCGTCTGCGCAGGCTAGTTGCAAAACTGTTGTTTATCATACGGAAATCACGACTCAGATCAGAAAGTGCAATATAGTAGGCAACATTTCGCTGTCTCACCTTCGTTATGCCTCTAGGCTAGTTTATGGTCTAAAATTAAACTTAGATTGTAAACAAAACCCTTTATAGTTTCCGCTTTATCATCTAATAGAGATATCCCATCAAAAACATAAATTTTAATGTGAAATGAGAGCCAAGTTCAATATATGCCTTGGTTGTTGACTTCAACGACAAAAGAAGTGAAATCTAAATGGGTGCCAAGTGCAATGGTCAGTCCCGAAATTTATTTGTAACTACATAAAATATCATTTCTTCTTATAACTTAGCATAATAATATTGTAGCCTAAGGTCTGACTTGGCTAGTTCTCATATACGAATTATTATATTCGATGGCTAGTTTCTACCATCAAGCCAAATTTTCGGAATAATAAAATAAGAACCGACAAGTAACAGGCTTAGAACTTGCGAAGGCTATAATATAATTCGTATATGAAAACTAGACCAAGTCAGACCTTAGGCTACAATATATTATGCTAAGTTATAAGAAGAAATGATATTTTATGTAGTTACAAATAAATTTCAGGACTGACCATTGCACTTGGCACCCATTTAGATTTCACTTCTTTTGTCGTTGAAGTCAACAACCAAGGCATATATTGAACTTGGCTCTCATTTCACATTTATGTTTTTGATGGGATATCATTACTTTTTGTACATAAATTATTAGTAGGTACTTATTTATAACAAAATTAATACCAAATGGTTTTTATTTATAAAAACAGTAATAAGTGTTCCTAATAGAATCAATTAAGTGAAAAATTATAATAAAATGATAAAAATTTACCAGTTTCTGATTTATTCCTTGGTATTCACTTAATTATCTATCTGCATGCCAAATTTGAACTTTCTAGATCATCTGGAACTGGGTTAGAGTTTTGATCTATAGGTCAGTCAGTGATAAAAATGACGATTTTTGGACGTTAATATCTAAATAAACGTTCGAGATGTGTTTATGAAATTTGGAGCACATATGTATCTTGCAAGTTTCACTATATGAGCCAAATTTGACACGTTTATGTAAAACAGTTTTTGAGTTATGAGGGGGTCAAAAGTGGCTCCAAATGGTTCGTGTAATATTACACACGGTGCTGCTCGCCAGTTCTGTTACTTGAACTTGGCTTGGCACGCTACCGCGTGTCTAGATTTGACCATTGAGAGAAGGAACCGGTTTCATGCGAAGGCAAGTATTAGTACAAGTTTGCTTGGACGTAAAAGTATAATGGCGGGTTTTTTTCCGCGCACTGCATAATCAACGCACTGCCTAGCGCCGAAAGTTGAAAATAGCTGGGATGCACTCTATTGAAATCCTGGCGCGATATTTTACGTCGTGCGAACGTGAACGTGACTGTCCGTGGTTGTACCTAAAGGCTACTTACTACACACAGTGCCGGCGGCAATGCCGCCGGGTTTATGCCGAGCGGCTATGCCGCCGGCAATACAAGCCGCCGGCACAAGCCGCGCAAAGCCGCCAAGCATCTTTCCAGTTGTGAACAACAAACAAACCGCGCACCACTACCGCTCGAATGCCAGGAACGAACTGACGCCGGCAAGCCGCGTAACCCGCCGGCACACCCCGGCGGCCATGCCGGCGGCTCTTTTGTGCGGCAAAGCCGGCGGCTTTGAATGCCGCCGGGTGCACGGCGGCTTGGCCGGCGGCTGCCGCCGGCACTGTGTGTAGGAGCCTTAAAAGGGGCGTATCTGAGGATAGCGAATGGACTGGAATGAGCTTCACTAGATGCACCTTTTTTGTTAAGTACTTAAGGCTCATTTTTCTTTGCATATTTTTTACAGTTATCGCCCCTTTTGTTTAAATATATGTATATGGCGGGATTATTTTAGTGACATTGTTTGCGTTTATTTATCGTTATCCTACGTCCACTGCCATAGGTCGAGGAGAGGACCTTTTTAATGAAGTCACCGATAAAATGCGGTGTGCAGGATTGCACACGTTCTATTCCGACACTGACCCCCAACCCCCGCGACGCCGAGTTCCGTACGACGTCGACGCGAATGTAAAAACTTATCTGCGGTGCGGTTCACAGAAATGGTCACCAGGTCACCATAGGCGTCATAATTTTGAGGTAAACTGCGTACATTCGGTGGACTTAATCGCATTATACTTAGGTGCCTACCATTAAGTTTCAAGGAGTCAAAAAGAGTCTGGGTGGTGTCTGGGTCTGGGTGGTGTGGTTTATGTGCTTAAAGTGTTAAATAAATAAATAAATTCACAGACCGTTCTTTGACATAGGGAAGTTAGTTGTAAGTGCTTCATACGAGTATCTTAGTTTTTAATCTGGAGGTATAATGCTCATATGTATAAAAGTGAATAACTTTTCGAACAATCTTTCATTTGAACATGCCATACGACTGTTATATGCTGATGCGACGCGTACTTAGCAAAGTACAGCCAAAATCGCAACTTACGTCCGTCCGATGCCTCCAGAAGACACTAGAGTACCTATACATACCTAGTACTTACCTAAATACTGAAAGATGCCACGTCACAATCTTCTTGATCCTCGCGTTGAGTATAAGCTGTGTTCGCATTCTCCGCTCATCGTGCCGAGGTAACAACCCCACAGACTTGTCCAAACCCTCGAATATCACGCTGAAGTCGATTATTATCATGTTCATTATTGCGTAGTAGTGAAGCAGTATGTGGAATAGTGTGTAGATGTAAACTGGAAAGTCAATAAGATATTGTAGAAACACCTGAGTTCTTCTCCTAATAAGTATACCATCATCGTTACTGTAGTGTATATAATGAATAGCTATGTAATCACAGTTTCATGCACACAAGCAGAGACAGCTGCTGTCACTAAAGTCAATCTGTCAGTCATGAGGAATGGCGGGAAACAAAGAAAAGAGGTAGCGCTTGATGTGGTGATGTGAAGTGATATAATGAACTTAAATTCGTAATCAATAGGATTCTACAGTGAATATCATCAATTTTGTCGAAAGATAGACATATCCTAATTGGTACATTGGTTTTAATTTGATTTCAGAGTTGCCGTTTATAATGAATGTGTTTCGGAATTCATTCACATTATGAAAGTTGTTTGTTCAGAATCAATTATTGAATCAATTCTGTAATTTTGAATGTAGGTAGGTAATTTTTCATCCCAAAAATAATTAAAATAATGCGGAAATGTTTTTTCGCTATACAGTCAATACAAACCAAGTGGACGATCTACTGCGCTAAACCTTTAATACCTACATGTGCGACTGTGTGCGTGCGTAGATTTGTAATGTGACCACAATTCCTCTTACAATCAGTACGGATTAATGACTAATTTGATTAATAAATAATGTTCTACTCATAACAGTAAAATTAATTGTATTATGATTATAACATAATTTATAACCGGCGTGTTTGGTAGCGTGCGTTAATTTCGGGACATATTGTATAAATGTCCTTAACTTCATCATCTCAGCCCAGTGCTCTCTACTGTTTGAAAGGTAGCCTAGGCCTCTACACATCCAGTGAAACAGTCAGAGAGTTCAAGATGTATATCGATACCCTGAACCAGACCACTCATGATGAGACTAAGCAGGCCAATCTTGTTATAACTATTGGCTACTGACCATGTACAGTAGCGTTCAACGCTTTGGTCGTAACTGGTAGTTAATTAGAGGATGGAAAAGACTTATCTGATGGGTCTTTTAAATGAGGTAAAAGCTATCTGTTTTTTATACCTTCTGTTCATCAATCTAACTAATACTGAGCTAATGATTGATGGGAAATGACTATTAGCTGTGCTTGAAATTACTTTTTACGGTAGCGCACAAAAACAGCACGCAAAACATTGTGCTTGAAATTACTTTTTACGGTAGCGCACAAAAATAACACGCAAAACATTGTGCTCTTGGGTGCATGCAACGGTACAGGAGTTGTAAGGGACTTAAAGTGAAGTTATTCACAACATATAAGTATATTTGTTTTCATGAGAAAATGTTTACCAGATTAACTTACCACAAAAAGTTTGAACAAAAATAAAACACAAGGACATTTGCATGACCAAGAACAGTTCATAGTTCGGCGTTCTGTAGGGGTCGTCGTAGGGAAGCCACATGGGGAACTGCAGTGGTCTCTTGGTGTTTTCATCAATGGTCGCGAACAAGGTCTGGTAGACCAGACCAAGTACTGGGAAGAACATGTACGCACCACCCACGAAGGAAACGAAAGAGAACCATGCGAAGCACAACTGCCATATTAGTAGCTGGACTTCTAAGAACGGTTTTCTGAAAGAAAAAAAAAATGAAATGCTACTGTAGGTATAGGAAGTTTTGTATTAAGGGTTCCTGCAGACCAGCGCGGCTGTACTAGGGTAATTTCTATGAGAACTTTACCGAAATTGATCTACGAGATTCGATGGTCTTAAAGTTGCCTTTCAACGCATTCAAGATTGCATATTCATGTCAAGTTGTAGAATCCATAGACGGAACATATGTACGTGACTAAAAGTTCGCCGAGCTTTAGGCCTACCTGAAGAACTTCTGCAGCGTTAATTCGGCAGGTACCTACCTGCCGAATTAACGCTGCAGAAGTTCGTCTGGTAATCCTACCTCCGTAATAAATTATTTGCTATGTAAATCAAAATCTTTGGCAGACGAGTTACTTCTTATCAACCAATAACACATTAGTATAAATAAACATCTGTTAATAATATAAGTAAAGCAACAAAATAATAATATTACTAGCCATATCTTGACTTGAGTGAACTCTGTGCTTGTTTTACAAGTATCTTTTATCAACCACGTTTTGCTTAAAAATAAATCAGCTTAAGGACTTAATGATGATGATGAAATTAAACTATCATTTATAATTCTACTTAAAAGCGATGCAGGTGACTGGCCAAGTGTACTTCTACCCATAGAGCAACACGGACCACCGGCGGACCGGAGACTTCTACCAAAGTAATTATATATATCAACGTGAAATTGTAAATACCGTCAGATTACAATTGAACTAGCGAGATTGTAATCTGCCGAAAGAATGTGAACCGTCAGATTATAATCTCGCTAGTTAAATTGGAATCTAACGGTATTTACAATTTGACGGTGACATCTCCTATATAAGGTGTATCTATTCATACACGAAATATTTAAGGGGTACACCTGTAGGTGGTAAAGTAGCTATAGAAGCAAAAAGAAAAATTTTATCTAAGCGTTTTTGAATTTTCGTAATTATTATAATTTTAAAACTACTTGAGACGTTTTGCATAAAACCTTTACTCCAAATTCTATGAATGGCCCGTCTGACGCTGCGAGGGCGACGACCGAACGGCACGAGCATGGCCGCGGTGTCTCGGGCCGTAAAAAATAAAAAGGAGCCAGTATTTCTTATGTGCGTCAAATAATTTATAAATATTAAATTTTAAAAAAAAATTAGAAAATTTTTTTTTTCGTTGCTCTAGCTTCTTTACCACCTACAGGTGTACCTTTTAAAATATTTCGTGTATGAATAGATACACCTTATATATTCATAGTCTTTAGGCATCTTCTTTTTCTTACCTGTATCTAGGCCCCAAACCACAAACGAAGATAAAATCCTCATTCATTTTTACCACAATATCCCGGATCTTGTCGGTTTTGACGACAATACTGCAGTAGACTGTTGGAATGCAGCCGAGGATGACCCAGTAGCAGAAGCATTCGGTGGCGAACGAATAATCCCTTATAGAAGCCCCGTGCCAGATAAATATTTCTTCCAGGGTCATCGCCACGATGGATAATTGGATGCAGATGGCAGGCCATATGAATCTGAAGATTTAAAAAGAATTGTGTGTCAGCTCCGACGCAGGACTGATGTTAACTCTTTACGAACGATTATACGTGGTAGATTACGGCCCACGCCCTCTCACCGAGAGGAGGCCTGTTTCTCAGTAGTAGGAAAGATATTGGAAATGAAAGGTATAGGGATATATGAAAGGCATTCAGACTCGAAAATCGATCCTTAAGGAGTAAACTCCCCAGAGCGGGAGACGTCATTTGATGTTTTCCCGTCCAAAAAAAAAGGAGTAAACTCCAATAAACACCAAAAAGATTTTTTGTAATGATACTTATTTAGAAAGGTTATCCAAACAGTCTGTTAATTTCGTTATTTTTAAAATAAATGATAGAGCCGCGATAAAAAAAACATTACTCATATATAATTGTTGTAACTTAGGATAATTACTGGTGCTGTTCGAAATATCTAGACAGGAATTTGCAGACCACTTTTGATAATTCCGTGGGATGCTGACTGATAACATTAAAATCACGCGTTTATACTCATTACAATAATACGAGACCCCTCTGTGACGTAAAGCACGTTATCACGGTAATAATCCATACTAATAATAGGTCTTTACCTATGAAAATGCCGTTTTGTATGAAAAAAATTAAACGAATTTTTTTCATGTATTTTTTATTTGTATTAATCGAAATAATCACCCTTGCAATCAATGCATCTTTGCCAACGCAGTGGCAGTTTATTGATGCCCTTCTTAAAAAAATCAGCTGGACGGGAGGCAACAAATTCTTCAAAGGTATTTTGTACTGCCTCTCGGGTAATGAATTTTTTTCCCGCCAAGAAGTTATCCAAATTCTGGAAAAAGTAGTAGTCTGTAGGCGCAAGGTCTGGTGAGTAGGGCGGATGACGGAGAGCTTCCAACCCCAGTTCTTGCAACTTGGAGACCGTCTGCTGTGCAGTATGAGGTCGCGCGTTGTCGTGCAGGAGCAGCAGAGACGAGCGATTGACCAATGCTGGTTGGAGATGTGCCAGCTTCTCCATCATTGAGTTCAGTTCTTCACAGTACACATCTGCAGTAATGCTCACCCCGTTTGGTAAGAAGCTGTGATGAATCACACCGGCGCTAGACCACCAAACAGTGACCATCACTTTTCTAGGGGTAAGTTTTCGTTTAAGGCATTGTTTAGGTGCTGAACCAGGATCCAACCAACTTGCTGAGCGCTTGCGGTTATCAAACAGAATCCATTTTTCATCGCAGGTAACAATGCGGTTCAAAATTCCTTCATTTGTGTGTCTGTTGAGCAGTGCAAGGCACGTCTCGACGCGTACTTCGCGCTGGCGATCATTGAGTTCGTGGGGCACCCTTTTGTCAAGCTTTTTTACCTTGCCTTTTTGACGCAAATGAACCAATATTGTTTTGACGCTAACGTCGAAAGCTGCTGCTAATTCAGCCATAGATTGTGTATCATCAGCTTCCACAATCGCCTTGAATTCGTCTTCTGACGACCGCGAGGTTCATTTTTCAGGTCGAAATTTCCAGAACGGAAGCGAGCAAACCAATAACAGGTGGTGCGTTGGTTTGTAGTGTTAGCTCCGTAAACGTCGTTGATGTTGTACTTGTGCCGCGTTGCTGCCACGACGGTACTCATATTCCATAATTACTCGAATTGTTAACGTATCCATGATGACGAAAAAGATTGAAATGCGATGAAAATGTAACACTAATACTACTGACTACTTTTGGAAAAAGAATTCCATGTTTTTAAAATAAAATTAATTTGAAATTAGAATTCTTAGACAAACAAAAATTATTTTGATTTAAAATGGCCAGTATTGCAGAACGGCAATTTCATAGGTATTATAAATGTGAAAGTTGTGTGTCTGTTTGTCCGTCTTTCACGGCAAAACGGAGCAACGAATTGACGTGATTTCTTAAGTGGAGATAGTCTTGAACGACGGATGACGAGTGACATAGGCTACTTTTTGTCTCTTTCTAATCCCCCACTTCCCTAAACCGGGGGGTGGAACGCGCTAATCTCAGGAATTACTGGTTAGAATTAAAAAAAAAAATTGAGGCTGGTAGCCTATTTATTGAGGAAGGCTATAATTATAATATCACGCTACGATCAAAAGGAGTGGAGCGGACGAAGTTGCGGGCAGAAGCTAGTATCTATAATCTTTACCGTGACGATACGCAGTAGATCCCGAGGGGTATTGCGCACTACACTATCAGTAGTAATTGCTTTTATTTTGACAGATCCGCAACGTTCATGGCGCTGTTTATGTTGCTAAGCAAAACAAGTTTTTGAACATATGAAAGAATGGATGACAAATAAGCTTCAAAATGATTCAGATTCTGGTTAGTATCCCAGCCGGCTGTCATTCGTACACTTTTGACAGTCGTTACGGAAGTCAGAAGCTGAAAAGTCTGTCCACCAGAACTATCAAGGTGTTTCATAATAACTGGATTGTGCAGGTAAGATAGGCAGTCGCTCCATGTAAAATACCGGTATTCAACTATCAAGGTGTTTCATAATAACTGGATTGTGCAGGTAAGATAGGCAGTCGCTCCACGTAAAATACCGGTATTCAACTATCAAGGTGTTTCATAATAACTGGATTGTGCAGGTAAGATAGGCAGTCGCTCCATGTAAAATACCGGTATTCAACTATCAAGGTGTTTCATAATAACTGGATTGTGCAGGTAAGATAGGCAGTCGCTCCATGTAAAATACCGGTATTCAACTATCAAGGTGTTTCATAATAACTGGATTGTGCAGGTAAGATAGGCAGTCGCTCCATGTAAAATACCGGTATTCAACTATCAAGGTGTTTCATAATAACTGGATTGTGCAGGTAAGATAGGCAGTCGCTCCATGTAAAATACCGGTATTCAACTATCAAGGTGTTTCATAATAACTGGATTGTGCAGGTAAGATAGGCAGTCGCTCCACGTAAAATACCGGTATTCAACTATCAAGGTGTTTCATAATAACTGGATTGTGCAGGTAAGATAGGCAGTCGCTCCATGTAAAATACCGGTATTCAACTATCAAGGTGTTTCATAATAACTGGATTGTGCAGGTAAGATAGGCAGTCGCTCCATGTAAAATACCGGTATTCAACTATCAAGGTGTTTCATAATAACTGGATTGTGCAGGTAAGATAGGCAGTCGCTCCACGTAAAATACCGGTATTCAACTATCAAGGTGTTTCATAATAACTGGATTGTGCAGGTAAGATAGGCAGTCGCTCCATGTAAAATACCGGTATTAAACTATCAAGGTGTTTCATAATAACTGGATTGTGCAGGTAAGATAGGCAGTCGCTCCATGTAAAATACCGGTATTCAACTATCAAGGTGTTTCATTATAACTGGATTGTGCAGGTAAGATAGGCAGTCGCTCCATGTAAAATACCGGTATTCAACTATCAAGGTGTTTCATAATAACTGGATTGTGCAGGTAAGATAGGCAGTCGCTCCATGTAAAATACCGGTATTCAACTATCAAGGTGTTTCATAATAACTGGATTGTGCAGGTAAGATAGGCAGTCGCTCCATGTAAAATACCGGTATTCAACTATCAAGGTGTTTCATAATAACTGGATTGTGCAGGTAAGATAGGCAGTCGCTCCATGTAAAATACCGGTATTCAACTATCAAGGTGTTTCATAATAACTGGATTGTGCAGGTAAGATAGGCAGTCGCTCCACGTAAAATACCGGTATTCAACTATCAAGGTGTTTCATAATAACTGGATTGTGCAGGTAAGATAGGCAGTCGCTCCATGTAAAATACCGGTATTCAACTATCAAGGTGTTTCATAATAACTGGATTGTGCAGGTAAGATAGGCAGTCGCTCCATGTAAAATACCGGTATTCAACTATCAAGGTGTTTCATAATAACTGGATTGTGCAGGTAAGATAGGCAGTCGCTCCACGTAAAATACCGGTATTCAACTATCAAGGTGTTTCATAATAACTGGATTGTGCAGGTAAGATAGGCAGTCGCTCCATGTAAAATACCGGTATTAAACTATCAAGGTGTTTCATAATAACTGGATTGTGCAGGTAAGATAGGCAGTCGCTCCATGTAAAATACCGGTATTCAACTATCAAGGTGTTTCATAATAACTGGATTGTGCAGGTAAGATAGGCAGTCGCTCCATGTAAAATACCGGTATTCAACTATCAAGGTGTTTCATAATAACTGGATTGTGCAGGTAAGATAGGCAGTCGCTCCACGTAAAATACCGGTATTCAACTATCAAGGTGTTTCATAATAACTGGATTGTGCAGGTAAGATAGGCAGTCGCTCCATGTAAAATACCGGTATTCAACTATCAAGGTGTTTCATAATAACTGGATTGTGCAGGTAAGATAGGCAGTCGCTCCATGTAAAATACCGGTATTCAACTATCAAGGTGTTTCATAATAACTGGATTGTGCAGGTAAGATAGGCAGTCGCTCCATGTAAAATACCGGTATTCAACTATCAAGGTGTTTCATAATAACTGGATTGTGCAGGTAAGATAGGCAGTCGCTCCATGTAAAATACCGGTATTCAACTATCAAGGTGTTTCATAATAACTGGATTGTGCAGGTAAGATAGGCAGTCGCTCCATGTAAAATACCGGTATTCAACTATCAAGGTGTTTCATAATAACTGGATTGTGCAGGTAAGATAGGCAGTCGCTCCATGTAAAATACCGGTATTCAACTATCAAGGTGTTTCATTATAACTGGATTGTGCAGGTAAGATAGGCAGTCGCTCCATGTAAAATACCGGTATTCAACTATCAAGGTGTTTCATAATAACTGGATTGTGCAGGTAAGATAGGCAGTCGCTCCATGTAAAATACCGGTATTCAACTACATTCAGTTACAATAGAAGCCGACTCAAAAAAAGTCTACTCTAACATTAAAAAATAGGTTCATAAACGACGAAGTTATCCACACACACACAAACACACATAAAAAAAAATGTATTATATACAAGGGCGGATCCAGGGGGTGGGTCATGGGGGTCATGACCCCCCCCTGGGGTGGGTCCACCGTGGACCACTATTTAAAATTGTTAAACATAGGTAATGGTTTTAAGTAAGGATATATTTTTTGTCACAATATAGATTTTACGTAAATACCTTTATATTTAATCAATTTATTATAAATTAATATTTTGTATGATGGCAAACGCATTATTCGGGAACGAACGCATCGAAAAGAACAGTGGCGAACTCCCAAACAAAGGGAATTGTCCAGACTTGGCCATTTTTAGGGTTCCGTTGCCAAATGGCAAAAAACGGAACCCTTATAGATTCGTCATGTCTGTCTGTCCGTCCGTATGTCACAGCCCCTTTTTTCCGAATCTATAAGAGCTATGCTATTGAAACTTGGTAAGTAGATGTATTCTGTGAACCGCATTAAGATTTTCACACAAAATAGAAAAAAAAAAACAATGCATTTTGGGGTTCCCCATACTTAGAACTGAAACCTAAAAAAGTCTGTGTCCCCCCCTCCCGTAACTTCTAAAATAAGAGAATGATAAAACTAAAAAAATATATGATGTACATAACCATGTAAACTTCCACCGAAAATTGGTTTGAACGAGATCTAGTAAGTAGTTTTTTTTTAATACGTCATAAATCGTAAACCGCAATTTACCTTTCATTCAATCAACTAAAATATAAAAATAATAAAAAAAAAACATTTAATTTCATAAACATAAACCTTATGCATAAACCGAGAATACCTACAGGTTTGTACGGAACCCTCGGTGCGCGAGTCCGACTCGCACTTGGCTGGTTTTTAAACACGCTGCTATACAAAAATGTAATTTACCAATAATTTTAATTCTATTTTAGTAAATATCTGATGCTAATAACTTTGTATGACTTATTCATACACTGTAAAAGTCTTTTTTTTTTTTGGTATTTTTTATGATGTGACCAAGTCTTTGGCTTTGAATTTGTTTTTAGTGCTGCCAAAAAAAACTGCATAAACAATAAAATCAAATCGATTTAAAGTGTAGGGTAATCTCTCCACCGTATTTAACGCAGTTTTCATTTAATCATATTATTAAAAAGTACTAATATACGATATAAATGATTAAATACTTAAAAATGATAAATTGAAGAGTGCATTATACCTGAAGAACTATAAAACAATAATTGATTCCAAAGGTATCGATACAATTATCTTTTTTTTTTGGCAACACAGTGTTTTAAAAGTGTTGTGTTAATTTTCAAAATGAAGAGTGCAAAAACAACACTTTGCATCGTGAGTGTTGTTTTTGTAAGTTTTATTGCGATTACTTTGGCTGTTTCTAAACGTATTCCGATTCTCCCCTTCTTGATGACCCCGGCACTTCCATGGACCAAGGTTCAGCCTTGTATTTATGATGAACCTGGCACATCTAAAGCAAGTTTTATTATAAGCATATACAATTTCAATAAAATGTTAAAATTATCTAAGTAAATATAAATCTTGATGCAAAACTGGGTTTATATTGGCATTCTTACTGATAAGAACTATTAAATCCACACTAATATTATAAATGCAAAAGTAACTCTGTCTGTCTGTCTGTCTTGCTTTCCTGCTAAAACTACTGATCCGATTTCAATGAAATTTTCAATGAAAGTTGGTACACAGATAGTTTAGAGCCTGAGAAAGGACATAGGGTACTTTTTATCCCGGTAGTACGTTCCCGCGGGATATTTTCCGACCTCTACGTGGGCGAAGCCGCTGGCAAAAGCTAGTCAATCATATATTACACAGGCCGACAAAATTTAACACAAGTCCAGACCCAGAGACCAGACCTAACATCACCGAAGGATTTTGATGCGCTGAATCCGAATCTGCGCTTAGAATTGCTCCTATACGTCTGGTTTTCGAGATATCCTAACCAAAAAGAGCACAAAACACCTTTATTTGGCGGTTTTTGAGGTTACGTGACAGAAGGAAAAAAAAAATGGTTAACAAAAAACGTTGTATGTCAATTGAAAGTACCGCCCTGTCCTTTTTTATTTAGATTTTATCAAATATCTTTTTTTTTCAACAAAATATCGCTATTTGAAATTTTACACTTAAGCATATTAAACCAAACAAAAACAAAAAAAAAAATTCTGCCCGAGACCAGACCATGTTGATCTTGTGTTTATTGGGGTCACTGATTCCGAATCCGAGGTCCAATTCACCCTATAAGGTCAGAATTTCCCGTAAGCTCAAAAAATAACCCTTAAAAACTACCCCTACCAAACCATAAGCAGGCTAACCCACCTGACCCTGGAAACAGTAAGTTTAATCACTTATTTTTCTTTAAACAATTTGGATTCGGAATCAGCGACCCCAAAAACACAAGATCAACACGGTCTGGTCTCGGGCAGAATTTTTTCGATTTTTTTTTGTGGTTGGTTTGATACGCTAAAGTGTAAAATTTCAAATAGCGATATTTTGGTGAAAAAAAAAGATATTTGAAAAAAAATTAAATAGGTTTAAACGGGGAAGGGTGGTACATACTTTCAATTGCCATACAACGTTTTTTGATAATCATTTATTTCCTTCTGCACGTAACCACAAAAACTGAAAAAAACGCGTTTTTTGCACATTTAGGTCAAGATATCTCGAAAACCAGACATATAGGAGCCATTCTGAACACGGATTCGGATTCAGCGCATCAAAATCCCTCGGGTACGATAGGTCTAGTCTCTGGGTTAAAAATTTGTAGGCCTGTGTTATTAGCTGAACTGTGTTTGTTTATAAGTGGCCAAAGTCCCATAGAAGTTGGTCAATGCCCTTTTAGTTGCCGTTTTTGCCAGACTATACATACATTAATAACATACTTTTTACTTTTTACTTTTATGTATGATTATAAAAATTAAATTATAACTTCTTGTGACTTGACCACGACTACCTATGTGACCCCCCCCTGGCACCAAAGCTGGATCCGCCCTTGATTATATATATATATCTTATACCTTTAAACGAGCCATTCTTGTATATAATATATATAATCTAAATCTCGGAAACGGCTCCAACGATTTTCATGAAATTTAGTATACAGGGGGTTTCGGGGGCGATAAATCGATCCTAGCTAGGATTCATTTTTAGAAAATGTCGTTTTATACGTGTTTTCTATTATCAATTTTATCGATAATAAACTAGGAGTGAGGCGTATTTATCGTAACAGATATAAATAACAGATATTCAAAAATAACAAATAACAACTGTTCCTACTAATTTATCTTATCTGGTACTTAAAATAACAGACACTCGAAGACTGTTACCACGGCTTTACTGTTATTTCAATATATCAGTCTTCACACAGTCCAGACTGTTACCACGGCTGTTACTTTCATACGCAAAAGAAGGAAAATATCAAGGTTTTTATTGTGTCTCTCTTCCTCATTCAAGAATTACCCTTGCTGAAAAGAGAAACACCTATTATTTACTTAACACGACATATGTTTACTTCTCACTCTTACTGAAGCGGTTCAACTACGCTAAAAAGAGAAGCACCTATTATTTATAATCCGTAAAATACAGTTGATGGTCTGATAAGAACCAACATATTCGAAAAAGTGACTCCTAAATTTGGTCGTGTTACTTACCTGTTACTGCCCAGTGACCATTATAAAAAAAAAACTTAAAAACGTTTTATATTTTTCTTTATGGCAATTTGTCCGAATGCCTATATTATCTTTGATTTGACGGAATTCATCGCAAAATATTCCGTGTATACGATTTTCTTGATAACCAACAATGAGAGATGAAATCAATTTTATTGAGAGTAATTTGCCAGGATTGTTTTTTATTGCTTACAAAACATAATAAGGTAAATGTGGGCAAATCCGTCATACTTTTTTGAAAGTCGAATTTGGTTAACTAAAACTGGTACACTTACTACTTTAATATAAATTTGATGATTTTGTTGTCTTGTATACACATCCATTTTAAACAACAAATCAGCCCTCCACATGTAACTAACAAGGTTTTTTAAAAGTCGGTCGTTAGACGGATTTTCCCGAGGATTGAGGCAAATCCGTCTAGTAGCAAATTTGCCTCGAGTTACGCTGTTTTATCAAGGTATGTAGTTTATAAACAAGTAAATGCAGATGATGAAGAAAAATGTTTTGTAACATCATAAAAATAATGTTTATTTTACGTTTTACTCCCTAAAATCTTTTTTGGGGGCTAATCCGGCCTATTTTTATAACCAGGGACTTTAAACATTTCTAAAAAGTTTGAAAACTAAATATTTTTACAGTATCAGTTTAATTTTTCAGGTACTTACATTGAAACAATCCTATCTTATTATGACAATGGTATTTATGGTATTAACTTAAATAAACAGGGTTATTTTTAATGAATTCGGTTAGGTATAAGAACATTATAATTGTAACAACGTTGCACTTGACATGTTGTACTAAAAATTGAATTAAGGTGATTGCACCTTAAAGGTGGCGGTTAGTGCCGCGACAGAGACAGGAGACCACGACCGGAGACCGCGACAGGAAATTGCGACTGTTAAGGTGCCAGTTCGCGCCGGAGACCGCGACGACAAAATTGCCAAAGTGACGTCACACCTGATCGGATTTTGTTCGAGAACTGTCGGCGTGTTCTTGGTTCGAGGTACAAATAATGATTTTGAATTTAACATAAATTCTTAATTAGATCGAAAAAAACTAAGAACAGTTTGTTATGAAATAAATACCTAATCTTTCAATTAAATACAAAAAATAATAGTTCAAAGACCCAATTGTTAGTTACCAGTGGACTTTTAAAGTATAAAACTAAAAATAGGAAGGATGAAAAAGGTTGAAGACATCTGCAACGGGGTAATTCCGGTATATGACGATTTAGCCCCTTCGAAATTAGACGGATTTTCTAACTTGAACATTTTGAGGTTACGTATTTTTTTTAACAATTCTTTCTG
This sequence comes from Aporophyla lueneburgensis, assembly GCA_932294355.1. NCBI lineage: Eukaryota > Metazoa > Arthropoda > Insecta > Lepidoptera > Noctuidae > Aporophyla > Aporophyla lueneburgensis. The sequence goes on along the minus strand of OW028738.1, from coordinate 12,026,021 downwards.
TATCTACTGGTTTATATTCAAAACAAATAGAAAAATCCGTTGAAACACTTATTAAACTACATGTTATGCATACTCAGAAAGTCGTAATTTCTGAAATTGAATATTTACCTTATAAGAAACGGTGGCACGCAACACTTGAGTTTCAAGTTCGTAGCACAACTAAACTTCAAATGCATTTTTTGAAAATTGTAGACAACCTTGCTCCATTTATGAATCATAGTTAGAACTAAAAACTAATTCTGTTTTATCGATCGAACCAGTAACAGCGTAACTATTCTGGAATGAATAGTAAACGTTTGTGTATGGAATAGCCCCGTAGACGGATTTGCCCACATTGACCTTACTTTAATCCTATCATATTTTGGAAAAAGATGCAACCAAAAAAATTATATTGATCGTCTACAGACACCTTTTATCTTTATTGTCTTTGATTTGACGTTTGACGGGATTGGTCGCAAAATGTTCCATGTATGTACGGCTTTAAACTTATTGCAATAAAGGTGATATTCAATTGAGATTTTAACACCTATTTATCGTCCGTACAAAAATAACAGGCTGTTATTTTTGAGTAACAGTAACAGTGATAACAGATATCGTGTTTAACCTGTTACAACCCATCTCTATAATAAACTTAAACATATATGTATGTTTTTTGTTTTATTGGAAGAAAAATAACAAAATGTAATTTGTATTTAAATATAATTTCTAAAAAACAAAATTTACCATAAAAATGAATTTATACCTAGCCAAACTCGGGCATCCTCCTCCTTTTTTTGAAGTCGGTTAAAAACTGGAGAAAGTTGATTGTTTGTAAAATTGTAACGGATAAACTCAGAAATTATTTAACCGATTTAAACAATTCTTTCACCTATGGGAGGCTACCTTATCCCAGGGAACATGAGCTATAAAATTTCACGCGGATGAAGTCGCGGGTGAAATGCTGATTGCGTATCATCATTATCATCTTTTCAGCCGAAAGACGTCCACTGTTGGACATAGGCCTCCCCAAAACTCCGCAACTTCAACCGGTTTTGTGCTTTCCGCGTCCAGCGGATTCCTACGGCCTTCACAAGGTCATCGGTCCACATTTTGGGAGGCCTTTCAACTCTACGTCATCCGGTACGCAATCGCCACTCCAGAACCTTTTGGCCACATTGGCCATCTGTTCTGCGAGCAATATGCCCTGCCCGCTGCCGCATAAGTTTAGCAATTCATCGGTTGTTTTTGGTTGCGTATCAATAGTTTAGTATTGTTATGCGTGGGTAACATGCATGATAAACTCTTGACGTAAAACTAAACAACATTGTTATAAATATAATAGTGCATAATCTTGCTTCTACGCTACGCTACCTAATATTTTATTTGATATAGGTACCAACTGATTTCGTTAATTGGCTCACAAAAGCTGTATTGGGCGTGGTTAATTTTAAATGTGCCTAAGATATTAGATATTAGTGCCCTGCCTGGCAAAGCATGGGTCCTGGCCTTAGAGGCTCTCGGGCCTCGACTCAGGGGGCTCCTAAGCGCATGCTTGGAGAGGGGCCAGTTCCCACTTCGTTGGAAGACGGGGAAACTGGTCCTCATTAAGAAGCCTAGGCGCCCAGCGGACTCTCCGTCCGCTTACCGGCCCATCGTGCTGCTCGACGAGGTGGGCAAGCTCTTTGAAAGAGTGATTGCAAACCGCCTCGTCGGGTGGCTGGTGCGGGAGGGGCCGGACTTGTCGGACGGCCAGTACGGCTTCCGCAAGGGGCGCTCTACGGTGGACGCCATCATGCGCGTGCGAGCCCTCACGACGGCGACGGGGGATGCAGTGGCCCGGGGCTGGGTCGTCTTGGCGGTGTCTGTAGACATCGCCAATGCCTTCAACACCCTACCCTGGAGTTGCATTAGGGAGGCACTCCGGTATCACCGGATGCCGACCTACCTCTGTCGCGTGGTCGAGGCCTATCTGACGGATAGAGCCGTTATCTACCCCAGTCCTGGGGCCGCATCTGTGGGACATCGGTTACGACAGGGTGCTGCGCGCCGACCTCCCTAGCGGCGACACGTGGGGTTGCGACAATCGTCGATAGGATTCGGCAATTGGGACTCGAGGTGGCCTTGCACAAGTCCGAGGCTATGGGTTTTCATGGTCCTCGGAACGCGCCGCCTGCGGGTTCCCAACTCACGATAGGAGGAGTTCACATCGGCGTCGAGTCGACGATGAAGTACCTGGGACTTGTCCTCGACAGCCGGTGGAACTTCGTCGAGCATTTCCGACGTTTGGCTCCCAGACTGGAGCGGGCTGGGGCTGGGTTACCTATCATAAGTTCGAAAAATATTTGACCGAATTTCATTTCCCCTAAAACTTTTTAACAAAAGAGGCTTCGGCCAATAGCAAAAAGTTATTTCGTAAATCGGCGAAACATAATTCGGTAAAATAATATCTATGACACATGATACTTCGATGATTTAAAAATATGTCAAATGATGCATATTGCAAAAAAGACGTCGGCCAATAGTTTTCGTTAAAGGAAATTCGAACAAAAAAAAATTCGGAAAAGTAATCGGTTCCCCTGGGGCTGCCTTAAAGCGGCTCCTGCCCAATCTGGGGGGTCCAAACGCCTCCTGCCGGAGGCTCTACATGGGGGTCGTGCGGTCCATGGCCCTTTATGGGGCACTGGTGTGGGCGCCCTCATTGAGGTTGCGCCCAGCGCGCCGGTAGAGTCATGGCCATCCGGTTAATCCGAGGATACCGCACGATCTCGTGCGAGGCGGCGAGCCTCCTTGCCGGAGTGCCGCCATGGGATCTGGAGGCAAAGGTCCTCGCGCACATGTCGACTGTGGCAACAAACACTATCGAAACTTCAAATCGCGTACTTTACAGGAGAGCAATTCAAAGTTGTAATTTGATGTTAAAGAATCAGTATTATAAACTTAGGTAAAATTATGTTTGGAATAAATTGTAAATTCTATACAGTTTTTCTTTCCTTGACAACAAATTTCATATTTCATATACTTTTCTAAATATTTAACTTTCGATAATGTTTTAAGTTTATATTAGCCAGAATTTCATTGAAACTACCAAATACGATAGTGTTCTCACACATGTTGATTGATTGATGATTATCGAATATGGTAGGTTCAATATTTTTAGTAACCAAAAATAACATCAACCTTATCGAAACTACCACTTTCGACAATATCAACTAACCATTTTAACAAAATCTTAAGATTAATAAAAACAAAAACTAAACAAGAAACGTTACTAACCTAACGAAATAAAACTAACGCGACCTCACTCCGCCACATTGCGGCGAACACTAACGATTCTGGTAGATTCGGGACGCTCGCGCAACACGCTTGCATAGAACATCATTGTACGTACCACTTCCAAAGATGTTCGTTGCGTAACATATTCTGTTTCGATTTTGTTCAATTAAAAACTTCTTTAATAATGACTTTTTAATTATTATTTTTGATGTATCTGATAGAGTTTTAAATTCTCTTTTCAATTATGTAAAAAAGCAAAAATCGAATTTTTGTAGTTTCGATAGTGTTTGTTGCGGCAGTCGATGTGGGAGTGGCGCGAGGAGGCGAAACGCCAGGGTGAAACTCCGCTGCCGCGACAAATCGCGGCACGGCGGACAGAGCACCGGCAGGATCTCATGGCGACATGGCGGGTACGATTGTCGTAACCCAGCGCAGGGCATGCCACAATTGCGGCGGTAAGACCCCTCTTTGAGGAGTGGATAGAGCCTGCCGGGGTCGCGTGATTGTTCGAAAGAGATACCGTGACCCTGGCACATGGGCAACTGAAGGAACTCGGGTGGGTTTTAGTCAGTAAAAGTCTGACACGCCCTCCCGCTCAGCCCAGAGCGGGAGAAGTAATTTGATGATTTACCATCCTGAAAAAAAAAAAAAAAAAAAGGAGTGGATAGAGAGCCGCCACGGCGTCCTCACCTTCCGCCTGACGTAGGTTCTCACCGGGCATAGGTGCTTCGGTGGGTCCCTGTTCAGGATAAAGCGGGAGGATACGCCCGGATGTTTCCATTGTGAGGATCGTCTAGAGGACACGGTGGAGCATACGGTGGAAGTGTGCCCTGCCTGGGCGGAGCACCGCCGTGTCCTCGTGGAGGCGATCGGCGGCGATGACCTCTCGCGTCCGGCCCTGGTGCGAGCCATGGTACGGAGCGAGAGGGCATGGGAAGCCGTCACCTCCTTCTGCGAAGCAGTAATGCTCGCGAAGGAGGAGGCGGGGCGCGTGAGGGAGTGGCAGTCACTGCGCCCTCACGTCCCTAGCCGCCGCAGGAGGAAACGCCCCGGGCGTCGGGAGTCGATAGCGGACTCCCGGCCACCGTAGGCGCGAGCTTGCGGGTGGCGAGCAATGGGTAGCTCGCCGCCCGGTAAGGACCAGGCGACTTGCCTGGCTGAAAAGAACATTAATGACTTCACTCCCTGACTGTCAGGCTCAGCACCGATCACATCAACTGAGGGAACTAGAGGAGATTGCACTGTAAAATGTTCCTTAAACATATTTGCAATCTCCCCCGGGTCACTCCTCCCGCCAACATTCACAGAGAGGCCAGGCTTAATATCAAGCTTACTCGTGGATTTCCAAAACTTTGCGAAATTATTTGTTTCTCTCGCTTTCGCTATCATATCCATCTTTATTTGGTCTTGGTTGTTTTGACACCATTTAAGCCGAGCCTTGAAGATGTTACGGGCCACTCGCATTTGTTCAAAAATACCTCCAGAAGTTGGCCGATTGTACAAAACCCACATTTCGAATTTAAGCCTGGCCTCCCGGTGTGCATCCCTTACATGGTAATTCCACCCGCACAATGTCTTGTGGTTCCTACCTCTAACAACAGTCCATACCCTTTCATATGTTTGCTCGGCGGCATCACATAATGCATATGATATCTGACTGTACAATAAATCTAAAACAGGTTTATGCTCGCTCTGATTACAAAAACTATGGCTACACTCTTGAAAATCAGGAGGGAAATCAATTTCACGCAGCTTACTGTTACATAGCTCACGATATCTGTCAATTTGCGAGTCATTTCTGTCCCCCCAAATAACTTTACTACAAGGAGTCGGACTTGTTACCCGCTTTGGTCTTATTATATTTAAGTTGCACTCAATGCAAAGTGGCAGATGATCTGACGTATATACGTCCTCATTTATGGTAACCTTGTTCACTGAAACCCAGGCTGACAGAGAGACTATACAGTGGTCCAGCCACCTCCTACATCCATGTGCCTCACTCATAAAAGTATAGCTACTAGAATTTATTCCTAGTCTTTCAATATCAGCACAAATAAATGATTGATCTGCACAGAAACTATTAAGTTTCCTAAAAAATAACTCATTAGGATGTGCATTAAAATCACCCAGTACAAACACACTCTCGACCCCACCGCTCGCAACCACTAATAAACGCAACCATATATATAATCTGAATCTCGGTAACGGCTCCAACGATTTTCATGAAATTTAGTATACAGGGGGTTTCGGGGGCGATAAATCGATCTAGCTAGGATTCATTTTTAGAAAATGTCGTTTTATTCGTATTTTCAATGACCAACTTTATCGATAATCAACTTGAACATAAACTTATTATTTTAAACACAATTTAACAAAAAATACCGAGCAAAGCTCGGTCATCCAGATATTTTAGATAAAACAAGTTAACAGACCTGATTCGAGTATTCCTATTGGCAAAGAAAACTCCTTTCACAGCTAGAAAAATTCGCAACTGTGGGTGAAAATTATAGAGATCAATATCGGGCCTGTCGAAATCAAAAGATTCCTTGAGAAGGAAATTTCTTATGATTTGTAGACGCATTTTTCAACTGTCTTTTCCGTAGTTATAGAAAAACTGAACATGTCCTGAAGTTATTGCCTTATTTTATGTAATGGCCTACAATTAGTAATTTGATCGCAATTGCAACTTGTTATGTGCAATTTTCGAGTAGTTAGGCGGAATATTGTTGTAGACTAATTATTAAGAAAATTATTGATATGTTTTAATGTCTAGCAACGATCCACATGTTTTTAAATTACTCGACTATACGGGATGAATGTTTATGGGTCAGAATGTTGGGCCATAAAAGGGATGAATAAAAGGCAATTGAGATGATAATGTTAAGATGGATCTTCCACGAATAGATAGAATAAGAAGTTAGTACATTAAAGAAAGTCTGAAAGTGGCACCGATAGCTGAAAAATTGTGTGGAATTCGTTTGTCATAGGCACGTGATGCGGAGGAATGATGAAAATGTCGTGAGGAAAGTTTTGAGTATGAATGGGCTATAAGGGGGCATCCATAAATTACGTCACACGAATTTCATGATTTGTGACACCCCCCCTTCCTAGTGTGACTTCACGAATTTTACAATTTTACATCTAGAAATAATTATTGAATTAAAACAGCAATTTCGAAATTTAAATGTAAAAAATAAATAAAATGAACATCAAATCAAACACTGCAAGAAATTAACAAAACAAAAAACGATTAATTATATTAATTAAAGATCAAACTTAATCATCTTTAGTCCATATAGGCAGGCATATGCATGGCATAGCAGCCACTTCGTTCTCGTTTGGGTTGTTAATGTCAGGAATATTCTTTGTGTCCACAGCTTTCTCATCGAAGCATACAGCATCATCGTCATCATCCAAACAAAGAATTTGTCTGGCACGTCTAGCAGAAATTCTTTGAGGACGAATCTTCACGATGGGCAAAACTTGTTGTTTCTTATGTATTTGCTTGTGTTGATTAGTAGCCTTTATGATGCAAAATATAGACAACAAATGCCACATGATCGCTTAAACAAGTATGCCTCGACACTGGGGCAATAGCTATCATACGAATATGTGTTTTACTTACACTTAGATTAAAATTTATTTTGAAATGTGACGTCACAAAATTTAGGACCCCTCCCCACCCCCTTGTCACACAATGTCACACTTCGTCGAACCCCTCCCTCCCCCTTAACGTGTGACGTAATTTATGGATGGCCCCTTAGAGTAGGAGGAGACTAAAAAAACGATGGATGGACTGTGTGAATGCTGATATGGATACAAACCGGTGACAACCGAGATGATGACTAATAGAGAAGTGTGGAAGAAAAATATATGTTGCGTCGACCGCAAATAAATTGAGACAAGGGCAGGAAAATGATGAGGGGGTGAATGCGAAGGATACCTCAAAGATTTCGTAAGCGCAATAAGAGTGTAGATTTTGACAATCATCAAATATTATTCGTTGATTACTAATATTAGTAGCTTATAGCTGGTCATTATTCATCCATAGGCCAGAGGATGCCATAGGACCTACTTGATACCGGTTTCTCTGCCAGTTTACAAATTAATTTGCACTTTTACCAGGACACATTATAATGCGTCAATGATAAAAGGACTAGGTATTTTCTTTAAAAATGTCGTGATAACGCTAATCACAGACATATACTATATGTATACTAACTCAATGCAGCTGTTCGATTATAGAGGCTTGGATTCCTACTTAAATAAATACCTCACTTTTTTGAAGTTATCCTACTAATATTATAAATGCGAAAGTTTGTATGTACTATGTATGGATGTGTGGATGTTTGTTACTCTTTCACGCAAAAACTACTGCACGGATTTGGATGAAATTTGGAACACAGTTAGTTTATAACCTGGATTAACACAAAGGCTACTTTTTTATCCCGGTAGTACGTTCCCGCGGGATATTTTCCGACCTACACGCGGGCGAAGCCGCTGGCAAAAGCTAGTATGTTAATCAAGTAAATAATTTTGTTATTTTCACCAAAATCCTGCAAATGTTATAAATGTGGAAGTTTGTGACGATGTACGGGTGTTTGTTAGTCTTTCACGCAAAAACTACTAAACGGATTTGGATGAAATTAGGCACACAGATAGTTTATAAAAAAGATTAACAATTAGGGTACTTTTTATCCCGGTAGTACGTTCTCGCGGGATGATTTCCGACCTCCACACGGGTGAAGCCGCTAGCAAAATGTGTACTACGAGTACCTTTTGCTAACGTAAATCCTGTTGCTTTAGGTGTCGGGGTCAATGAATAACTAAATGAAAAAGTTGAAATTACATGTGTCATATTATTTAATAGTTTATCAAATATTTATGCCCCTATTTTATTGTGAGGTTAATTTAATTACCTAGATTTTTATATTAGTATTTAGTAGTACCTAGTTTAAATTATGAAACTGCGCCAGTGATGGCCAAGTTGAAAGAAAATCGTTTAACTTGGTATGGTATACCTTACCAAGTCCATATACCCACATACCCACACACACCCACACATACCCACATATATGTGGGTAAGAGAGTCATCATCATCATCATTTCAGCCGAAAGATGTCCACTACTGGACATATGCCTCCCCCAATTTGAGGGGGTTTGCTACTATCGGCACGCTTGGCAGGCGGGCTGGCGATCGTAGTATTGTGGTAAAATGCATAGACAATGCTGCTGTCCATTCTCCGGATAGTCGTTTTCTATGACATTCACGGAAAGAAATGGGATGGAACACACAGAACACGGATAAAAGAGTGATGAATATAAATTTTAATGGATGAAGAGGGAGAGGAAGTTCCAAGTAAAGATGGATGAAATGTGTGGATAGACGGCTGACGGGGAGAATCTATACTAATATTATTAAGCTGAAGAGTTTGTTTGTTTGTTTGGTTGAACGCGCTAATCTCAGGATAAATCCAAATTGATAAATTCTTTTTGTGTTGGGTAGCTTATTAATTGAGGAAAGCAATAAGCTATATAACATCACGCTACAATCAAAAGGAGCGGAGCAGCAATGGATGAAAACTGGCAGGCAATTCGATGCGACGGGAAGGGTCAGGGGAGCAAAAATTTGATGCGGACGAAATCGCGAGCGGAAGCTAGTGAAAGTAGAAAACGAGTTGCGCAAAACCCAAGTAATATTTATGGGACAAGGGCAAACATGATGATGAGCAGTAGGTTTTTTTTTGTACTTAATAGAATTTTATCCTGTTGTTTTGTTCTTAAAAAATATGGATCCATATTTTCGTTAGCTTTTAGCCCCTTTCTTACAAAATGGAATGCAAAAAATGAATATGAGTTTTGATATATCAATATAATCAGTAGTTGTGATTCGCGGATTCTGGCGCAAGCGCCAGAGCCCGCGCTTGCACCAGAGCCCGCGAATCTGTAGCACCCATCGTAAAAAAAAAAAAAAAAAAAAAAAAAAAAAAAAAAAAAAAAAAAAAAAAAAAAGGTTTTGGTGTGCTCTGATCTCAAATCTGCGGTCCATTTTAGCGTAGGATGCGTGGTTCTGGAGTTATGCAAATCAATTAACTGTTATCTCATTGATTTCCGGTGGTCCTGCACCCTCATTAGCATTCCATTGTTCGCCTAATCCTTTTATCTATTATACTTCGAACACCTCATTACGTTGCGCCAGAACCCACGAATCTGTTGCCCTACGGTTGATTTGGCGTTCTTATCTATTACTCATTGTATGTCTGCTTTTCTATGTCATCAATAAAACACATTCATTTTTATTTCAATATTTTATTACTTTTTTCTACAAAATATGAGCGGAAGATCTCATCCACAAAAATATCATTGTGCAGTGTGTTCCCTGTAAATATGTTCGTAAAACTATGCATTGAACATCCCTGAAACTTAAATAGCAAATACATTAAGCAATATTCACCACAAACTGAAGTCCAATCATTCTGAATCCTATCAACATTCCAGTCCCATCTCTTACAATTCCTTTTCAAAAACTGGAGATGATATCGCTCAGGTGTTCGTCCATATGAATCAAAATATTGACCGATACCATTCGTATCGATATGTACAGCTACCCAGTGTGAACCTGGTTTATCATCCGCATCCAAATTGCATATTATATACGTTGGTACATGTGTATACATAGGTAGTCTATTAGCAGCATAAACATTATTTTCTAGACTGGGATGAATCTTTTTCATATGTTTTTGTAATTCTAGTGTATCCATGATATTACTGTTATTAGCAGATTATTACAGTACCAATCTATTCAATGGTTGTCATAGGAATGTTCAATTATAGTGATTTGTAAATATTAAATCGCATTCTTTGTGGGAGTCACAAAGCTTAGGATTATCATTTTGCTGCAGCTAATTTAAAGTTTGTTATATGGGTCTGATTATATTAAATAAAACACTTTGAGTACATAGACATTTTTAATTAACTGATCAACACAATAATTATTAAATAAATAAATTAAATACAGACATATTATTATCAAAATACCATTTTCTAATACACACAGCATTATTCAATGCACAATTCAATTTATGGTTCACACAATTAAAATCAGTTTTATTTTTACAGAACTTTTTTTTTAATGTCGCAAAATTAGGACATCCCTTCTCACCTATGTCAATCACTTCACAGTTTGCACATAACTCTTTAATCCACGTAATCTTTTCCAAACCCTTTGTCATAATTTTTTTATTTTCTAAATATGGTAAAATAACACGTTTAAACTCTTTGTAGTCTATGTAGCCTTCACTCCAGTAAATTCCTCGATTTCTTTCTAACCATCTCACCTGCTTTTTTTCTTCTAGTGTTAGGTAATGGAATGAATATGGTGGTTTCACCAAGAACGTCTGTGTATGATCATGACTCGCAATGGCCAATTCTTTGATAATAAAATGATTTAAAGAATCTTTAAATCCTTGGAGTTCCACTATAAGGGTGTCCGTCTTCATGATATCTTCTTAACAATGTTACTTAATGGTTTGTATTCAACAATGCAATCGTTCAGAATGAGACAATATGCTGAAGTTTGATCTGGTATCTCCGAATCACTTTCAATTTCTACTCTCACGTCCACAACTGGCCCTGTCTTTAGATTATCCACTTGTCTAGAGCAATCAATGACAAACAGCGGTGCTAAATCTCTAAACTGTTTTTCGCTTAATATGGGTTCCGGTCGACGTCCGTAATACGACTGTTGAAATCTGGTGTATTGCTCGTTGTAAATATTAAATCGCATTCTTTGTGGGAGTCACAAAGCAGGTTGATGCCTGTTGCGAAGGAACGTGAGATAAGTTTGTTGACTCATAGAGTTACAATCAGTTTCGTTGTACTTAGTAATTTGCTTTAGATAAGAATAAGGAACGTGAGATAAGTTTGTTGACTCATAGAGTTACAATCAGTTTCGTTGTACTTAGTAATTTGCTTTAGATAAGAATGGTGCTATATAAGATCGAACAGTTGCAGTCATGCAGTCAGTCTATGGTCGTTTGACCACAGTGTATTGTATACGTCTACCAATACTACGTTTGTGTTACTTCAACGCATCAATGGCCATGGAGGTAAGTGTTTATTCTATTGACAAACTTACTTGTATTTCTGTTGTTGTTTCCTAACGTGTGTGATTAAGTGTAAACAAATTGATATTAACGTGATAACTCTGTTGTTGCAGAGATCATTCAGCTTCGCAGACGATAATGAAAATACCTATAAACAGTATTACTACTCGCCACTCTCTCCTCAACACGAAGAAGAGAGTGATGACATCGTCGTTAATAACACAGACGATGGTGGAAAAAGGAAATCGCAACCGATTGATCAATTTTTTGAAGTGGCACCAAAAATAAAAAGGAAGAAGCTGCTATCCTCGACTGTGACACGAGCTGCTAGAGATGGCGTATCATACATCTCTACAAATTCTGACGACGGAGACCAAGCGACGCATCTCATAAAAATTGAAATGTATGATATGAAGAAACTATCCAAGATTCCAACTAGTGATCACTGGAAGCACGCTACCACGAGGATTAAATATTACATAAAGAATAATAAGGATAGCATCTACGACAACACAAACGGCCTCGTATACAATATTACAAAGACAATAGCAGAAAGTGAAAAAGTTAAAAAATACTTTTTTAACAATGACACTCATTAGTGGATTAGTGAATGTGATTCTGTTTACTTAAAGTACTTCTGTGTACTCATTAGATTTTACATGACTTTCCTAATCCTTTGTTAGACTATGAATATTGGACATTATTTGAAATTGGGTATCAGTTGCTCTACCAACACTTAACTGTTACTTACTGTGCTACATACTTTCTTCTTTATTATAAAGATGGAAAACTTCAGTGAAATGTGCACCAGTGCTTTCTTTTCCGCGCCCATTGAAGAGAATATAGAACAATCCAACAGCGAATTCAATCAGGAGCTGTCTAAAGTTTGTGATGAAATAGAGAAGCATGAACTGTTCGATTCATCGTATGATGATGAGTTGTATAATCAATGTTTGATGGTTGAAACAAAGTTGATGTAAGTATTAGAAGTACAAACTCAATAAGAAATATTATTGTAGTAATGTTTTATTTTAAGATTTGTCTAATAATTTTCTTTTTGTTACAGTCAACAACAAGTTGGAAGAGGTATCAAACGAGGTATCACTACTGATGAAAATAAGGTTACCAAGAAAGCAAAATTTGATGAAGGAGCTTCTACATCATCAATTGAAACCAATGATGTGGACAACAATAAGGTGGAATGTGATACATGTCATGTTTATATTAATAAAAGGTATCTAAACAACCATTTAAAAAGCAATTCACATAAAAATAATCTTTTAAAATCACATAATTCATTAACAAATGTTACAGTTGTTGAAACCGCTTTTGGCAATCGAATTTTAACATATAGAATTAATAGTAAAACGCTTCAATCGGGACAATATTTTGAAACACCGGAATCGTTTTTAAATTCGCTAAAAATTGATATCTTATTTTTGATAAATGAATGTATTCAACAACATACAATTTTTAAAATAAACTTCATATTGCATGCTGATTTCATACAACAAACTAAAGATATTAAAAATACGTTTGATTTTCAAACGTTTAATTACATAATTTGTCAGGGAGATGACTTAAATATTTTTTATTCATCATTAATAGACACTGTAGTCGGTAAAATTTGTCAATTTGAAAAAAAAGATAGTGGTTGGAGTCTTAATCAAATTAAATACATAGATATGAATGTTAACAAATTCAACCCCCTACGTGGTAGTTCATATATCGACCTTCCTCAAGATATTAAATCAAAAAAAGCTGTAATCAATGTTAAAAATAATGATAATATGTGTTTCAAATGGGCATTACTCTCTGGTTTATATCCTGTATGTAAAAGTGTAGATCGGGTAGCATCTTACGCAATTCATGGAAATAAACTAAAATTTACTGGTATTTCTTTTCCGGTTATAATTGCAGATATATCAAAAGTAGAGAAATTAAACAATATTAGTATTAATGTTTTTGGCTTAGAGTATAATAAAGAAAAAAAGTGTAATTCTGTTGTAGGTCCTTTATATTTAACAAAATGTCGTACACCTAATCATATTAACCTACTATATATATCGAATGGTACTAACAATCATTACTGTTATATTAAAAACTTATCGCGATTAGTTAGTTCACAAATATCAAGACATCATTGTGCAGTTTATATATGTGATTCATGTTTACTTCATTTCCCATCGGAGGAAAGACTTAATAACCATCAACAATATGATTGCGCTCACATTTGTACGGAATTACCAAACGGTGAGGATTCCAAAAAGGATTGGTTTGGTAAAGCAACCTCAAATAATAAATTAAAATTTGATAAATTCGTGAAAAAGTTGAAAATGCCCTTTGTGGTTTATGCAGACTTTGAGGCATTTTTGAACCCAATAGAATCATGTAGTAACGATCCATCCAAGCCTAGTACAATTAATATTCAAAAACATGAAGTGTATAGTTTTGGATATTACATTAAATGTTCATATGATAACAGATTATCAAAATATGAGACGTATAGTGGGTCAAACTGTGCACAAGTGTTTATGAATCGCCTTTGTGAAGATGTGAAAACAATATTTAAAAAAAATAGTTTCCAAAAATGTCTCGTTCCATTATCAGATGAAGATAAAATTAAAATTTCAAATTCAAACATATGTCATATTTGTGAAACTGAGTTAAATGAAGATCTTTTTTACGATTTTGATTGGCACACTGGCAGTTTTAGGGGTGTTGCACATCAAGTGTGTAGTTCTAAGTACAGAACCCCTCGTCATATTCCAATATTTTTACATAACCTCAGTCATTACGATGCTCATTTCATTATCCATGCATTAAACCTCGATGATGACAAAGTTGAAGTTATTCCACAAAATAAAGAACGATACATATCATTTTCAAAACAGTTAACAATAAATAATCAACCAGTAAGTTTAAGATTCATAGATTCATTGAAATTTTTATCGTGTAGTTTAGATCAACTAGCTAAAAATCTTAATGATGATCAGTTTACAGAACTAAAAAGGAACTATCCTAATAATGAAGATTTTTCACGTTTAAGACGGAAAGGTATTTATCCTTATGAATTTATGTGTAATAGTGATTGCTTGAAACATCCATCACTTCCTGATCAACACCAATTTTATAGTTCACTCACAGATTCAAATATTTCAAATGATGATTATAATCACGCAAAAGATATTTGGCAACATTTTAAGTGTAGTAGTATGTCTGATTATTCCAATTTATATTTAAAAACTGATGTTTTACTTTTGACTGATGTATTCGAAAACTTTAGAAAGCTTTGTATTAAAACTTATGGATTAGATCCTGCTCATTACTATACTGCCCCAGGTTTAAGTTGGGATGCAATGTTAAAATTTACCAAAATAGAATTAGAATTGTTAACGGACTATGACAAAATTGCTTTTTTTAAAGCTGGTATTAGAGGGGGTGTATCTCAGTGTAGCAATCGTTTTGCTAGAGCAAATAATAAATTCATGGAAGATTATGATAGTGAAAAACCTAATTCATATCTAACATATTTTGATGCGAATAATTTATATGGTTGGGCAATGTCTCAATCTCTTCCTGTTGGTGGTTTCGAATGGATAGATTCTAATACAGATTATAATGTGTCGGATAACTCTGATTTCGGTTATGTTTTAGAAGTTGATTTGGAATATCCTGATGAACTTCATAATTTGCATTCTGACTTTCCGTTATGTCCTGAAAACATATGTGTGGGTAATACTAAAGAAACTAAATTAGTTCCTAATTTAAATAATAAAAATAAATACATCATTCACTACAGGAATTTAAAACAATGCATTGAAATGGGGATTAAATTAATTAAAGTACATAGAATTTTAAAATTTAAACAGAGTTCTTGGTTAAAGAAATACATAGACTTAAATACTAGTTTGAGAACGTTAGCTACATCAAACTTTGAAAAAGACTTTTTTAAATTAATGAACAATTCTGTCTTCGGTAAGACTATGGAAAATATTGAAAAAAGAGTAAACGTTAAACTACTAACTCACTGGGATAATCGTGGTAAAGTTTTAGGTGCTCAGGATTGGATTGCAAAACCAGAATTCCATAGTTTATCAATATTTTCAGAACATTTAGTTGCAATACAATTACACAAAACAAAATTAATTTATGATAAGCCGATTTATTTAGGATTTTGTATTTTAGATATATCTAAGACCCTTATGTATGAATTTCATTATAACTACATGATTAAAAAGTTTCATAATAAAATTAAGTTATTGTACACCGATACCGATAGTTTGATATATCAAATTTTTACAGACAATTTTTATGAGGATATAAAACCAGATCTACTTCACTATTTCGATACATCAGATTACCCGGAAAATAATATTTACGGATATCCAAAAATAAATAAAAAAAAGTTAGGTTTTTTTAAAGATGAGAATAATGGTAAAGTATTGAAGGAATTTGTAGGGTTGCGATCAAAAATGTATGCCTTAGAAATAGAAGATAAATTTATAGCAAAGGCAAAAGGGGTTAACAAAAGTGTTACCAAAAAAATGAATATGGAAAATTACAAATCGTGTTTGTTTAATAAAAATGTATTATATTGTAGTATGCTTCGATTTAAGTCAATCAAACACACTATTTTTACACAAAAAATAAATAAAACATCTTTATCATATAATGATACCAAACGATGTATTATGAACAACAACATTGATACATTGGCTTGGGGACATTATAAATTACGCTAAGTGTAATACTTTTTACTTTTATTTCTGTGTGTATATACAAATTTTGTACTGATTGTAAAATTATGATATTACTGTAATGTTATATAATAGTTTATTACATATTTAAAATTTATTGTTTGATTGTAAATAATGTAAAATAATTGTAGTTTTTATTTGTGTGCTTAAATTTGACGTTGAGGTGATTGTGAAATTCTGATAAGTACTAATTGTGTTAGAAATAGTATACAGATCATTCTGTTTTTCACAAATTACATGTTTTATATAATTTTAGCAATATATATATATATTTAATTTTTACACCAAAATTTTCATTTTTATTTCATCCCTTTAAAACTCTAGACGTGTGAAATGTTTCACTTTATCCATCCGTTTACTGCTATTGTGGCAGGACCAAGTGGATGTGGGAAGTCAAATTTTGTAACAAATTTCATAAAATCAGTTAAAGAAATATGTAATTGTGATTTTAATCAGATCACATGGTGCTTTGATGAAATGCAGGCTTTAAATAATTTACCAAATGTTAACTATCATCAAGGAATTCCAAATCTTAATATGTTTGATGGTGAAAACCCACACCTTATTATTATTGATGATCTAATGAGAGAGTCTGATGGAAGAATTGTGGATATATTTACAAAAGGTAGTCATCACAGGAATCTTAGTGTATTTTATTTAACACAAAATTTATTTCATCAAGGTAAAGGTCAAAGAGACATTTCTTTAAACTCAAGTTATATAATTTATTTTAAAAACCCTCGAGATAAAACTCAAATAAGATATTTAGCACGACAAGTGTCACCAGATAACCCAAAATTCATTGAAGACGCCTACAGGGATGCAACTTTAGAAGCGCATGGATATTTAATGGTAGATTTAAAACAGAATACAAATGATTTTTGTCGTATCAAGACAAATGTATTCCCATTTAATGGTTACTGCACAGTCTACGTCCCCACGAAAGAGTTTAAATACACCAAGAATCAAACAATTCAAATCATTTCTAAATGATACATCGTCGACTCACAACGCATAAACATTTGCTAAACGCTTTGCAGTTTAAATACACCAAGAATCAAACAATTCAAATCATTTCTAAATGATGCATCGTCGACTCACAACGCATAAACATTTGCTAAACGCTTTGCATACGCTTAAACCAAAATATCAAAGAGCGTTACTTAAAACGTGTGATGAAGAAGAAATAAATTGTATTTGTGAATGTATTCATAACGTTTTACAAGGAAAGATACCTCTTAAAGATCAAGATAAACAAAAATTGAATAAACACAAAAATATACTCCGTAAACTGGTGCATAAGTGTAAACATAAACTAAGAAAAAATATTATTATACAAAAAGGAGGGGCTTTCTTACCAATAATATTAGGTGCAATATTGAGTGGATTAGTAAGTGGACTAGCCAGTTAACATGGAAAATGCTAAGAAAATGATACTTATTGAACCGGGATTGATTGAAAAATTAAAACAAGAAAATAAGGTTACTAGTAATTTGTCTCGATTAGATATTGAAATGCAAAATATTATGAATAGTAAGACGGAAGACCGAAAGAAGTGGATGTTATATTTACAAACACTACAAAGATACCTTCACTTTACCGAAGAGGATCGTCAACCACTCAGATTACCAATTTATTCTGATACATCTAATGAAGATTCAAATGGGTCTAAAATTGGTTTTAAAAATAAAGATAGAGATCTAAAAAGTTCAGTTGATGCTGAATCTTTGTTGGAGGAGAAAGGATCTATTAAAAGTATAGAAAGTGAGGCAAATCCACTGTATTCATCAACACAAATACTCAGTTTAATACCAAAAACTTATAATAAAAAAGGTGAGTCATTATTAAACTTAATTGGAACAAGTAAAAGTAAAATACGTTGGGATAATGAAGGCACAGTCATAATTGATAATGAAAAAATTCCAGGAAGTAATATTGTTGATTTAATAAATGATTCACTTAGACCCTTAAAAAAAAGTGATCCGATAGGGTGGGATAGATTTGCTAAAGCATTAAAAGATATTAAAGTACCACTTACTTATATTGGAAATCCAAAGAGATGTGAGTTTATTAACCAACTTCAAGTAAAAGATCTGAACAAAACCTCTGAGATTGAAGTTCAAGAGTTTTCTACACCGAGCAGTGGAGATAAAAGATCTATAACTAAAATACATAAAAAGATCGATTGGGAAAAATGGACCCCGTACTAGAAGAAATTAACAGGATTTATTATGATCCATCTAACCCCGCTGGTTTTGGTAGTATTGATAAATTATCAAAAGCTATGAAGGGTAAAATGGATAAAAAGCAAGCAAAGGAATGGTTACAATCACAAGAAACATATACATTACATAAACCCATTCGGAAAAAATTCCCGCGTAATAAGTACATTCTATCAAATATTAATGAGCTGTGGCAAGCTGATTTAAGTGATATGCGAACTTATTCTCAATATAATGATGGTTTCAACTACATACTTTGTGTTATTGATGTATTTAGTAAATATGCTTTTGCAAGACCAATGAAAAAGAAAAACTCAGAAACAACTAAAGAATGTTTTGAAAGTATATTTACTGAAAGTAA
The DNA here is from genome assembly GCA_932294355.1 of Aporophyla lueneburgensis. NCBI lineage: Eukaryota > Metazoa > Arthropoda > Insecta > Lepidoptera > Noctuidae > Aporophyla > Aporophyla lueneburgensis. The sequence continues at coordinate 12,007,321 of OW028738.1, read as the reverse complement.
TACAACACCTACTCACATACAATCTGATAAAGGTACAGAATTTGTTTCAAAAGATGTACAAAAATACTTTAAATCCAAAAAGATAAATTACTATACCACTAACAATCCTGATATTAAGGCTAGTATTGTTGAACGATTTCAAAGAACTCTAAAAATGAAAATGTGGCGTTATTTCACTCATAATAATACTTATAGATATATAGATGTTTTACAAGATTTAATATACTCTTATAATCACAGCATTCACTCGAGTATTAAGATGTGCCCATGTGATGTAAGTTCCAACAATATTATGACAGTTTGGACTAATCTTTATGATAGAGGGTCAAACAAACTTTCTCTAGAAAATCCAAAACCAAATTTCAACGTGGGTGATTATGTTCGAATAACTAAATATAAACATGTTTTCCAAAAAGGATATGAATCAAATTGGAGTGATGAAATATTTATTATATCTTCAATAATTGATAGATCTCCATGGGTTGTTTATACAATAACAGATTTACAAAATGAATCAATAGTTGGTACTTTTTATGAAAGAGAATTACAGAAGGTCACTTACAGCCCCACCTCACAATATAAAATAGATAAAATAATTGGCACTCGTTATTCGGGTAACAGAAAAGAAGTATTAGTGAAGTGGAAAGGTTATCCAGATAAATTTAACAGTTGGATTTTAGCTTCTAGTTTAAAAGAAATATGAATAAAGAAAGTTTTTATTTAACTTTGCTCAGCAATAGTTCAATGGAATACTTTCCTGATAACAAGACCACAAATTTTTCAACAAAATTACCAAAAGCTATGAAATTAGAAGGTGAATGGGCGGTTGGAGTTGTCGAGTTTCAATATCCATGCACCATGTTTACTGTTCAAGATCATGAAAATGTTGTATACATCACAAAAACCATGTTAATGCCTAATGAAGATAAACCATCAACAGTGTACTACAAAAAACATATTCCCGCTACCAACTACGATAACGTTGAACATATTTTAAGAGCGTTAAATGGTATCAGAGAGAGCTTGAAATTTCGTTATGATGAAATAACAAAATTTGTGTCTGTTTCTGTTTTGGATAAAAATATAACATCCGTAACATTATCACCCAAATTAAGTTTACAACTAGGTTATGAACCAAATACAAATCTCCTAGACAGAAATTTTGGGAAGTGTCCTGCTAATTTACACTTAGGGTTACCATCTCAACTATTTCTATATTGCGACATTATCGATCCTCAGATTGTGGGTGATGTTATGACTCCACTATTAAGAGTCATTTCATTAGATCCTTCAAAATACATTTATGGTGCGAATAAAATGTACATTTTCTCTCCACCTCACTACTTACCTGTTATGCGAAGAGAGTTCGATACGTTGGAAATAGATATAAGATCGAGCACAGGACAAAAAATACCATTCCAGTTTGGAACCGTGTGTGTTAAACTACATTTCCGCAAATTATAATAATGTATTCTCCTCATGATCATCATAAATGTCCATATGAAAATTATTATTCACATCAAGCTGGATCAGGAGTTGGAGTAATTTATAAGGGTTCACCATACCAACGCGGTCATGGTATTGGGAGCTTCTTAGGAGGGTTATTTAGATCAGTTTTACCTTTACTTTCAAGTGGTGCTCGAGTGGTTGGTAAGGAGGCATTAAACGCTGGAGTAGGACTTTTATCGGATATGGTTCAAGCCCGTCCTATGGAAGCCTCAATAAAAGATCGTCTAAAGCAAGTTAGTACAAACTTAAAACGAAAGGCTGATGACAAAATTGATCGATTTAACATGACAGGATCTGGGTATATAAGTAAAAGAAAACGATTGGCCTCGTTCATTCCACCACTAACAGCTAAAGTGAAAGCTACGAAAAAACTTGGTCTAAAACCAAAAAACATCAAAGATATATTTTCAAATTAAGTATGTCTTTCCTTCATAATCATTCTTGTGAGTGCGTTAAGTCAGAATTAGATTTGTTTGCATTACCGTCTACACAAACAAGCATTGAAAATGGATTGTGGATTCACTATAAACCAATTTCATCTCTTGCTGATGATGGACCTATCGAGTTTCAAGTTCCTGGAACAGGCGATGACTACATAGATTTGTCTCATACATTACTCCACATAAAGGCAAAAGTATTAAATCAAGATTCAACAAACTTGATATCAGCTACAGCAGTAGCACCTGTAAATAATTGGTTGCATTCACTTTTTAGTCAACTCGATGTTTATTTAAACCAAAAACTTGTATCACCACCTAATAATACCTATGCCTATCGAGCATACATGGAAACCCTTTTAAACTATGCTCCTGCTGCTAAACAATCTCATCTTACTTGTAGTCTTTGGTATGATGATACAGCAGGAAAAATGGATTCCACAGATGGTAAAAACATAGGATTTGTTAAAAGACAGGAATTAGTTAATGAAAGCAGGGAAATAGAAATGATTGGTCATCTTCATGGTGACATTTTCAATCAAGATAAATTTTTAATTAATGGCGTTGAAATGAGTGTAAAATTAGTTCGGTCAAGAGAGAGTTTTAATTTAATTGCTGGGTCAAATGATGTAAAGTTTAAAGTTTGCATTACGGACGCAACTCTTATTGTTCGAAGAGCACGAATTAATCCAAGTGTATTACTCGCACATCAGAAAGTTTTAGCTTCTACCACTGCTAAATATCCTATTACTCGTGCTGAAGTTAAAGTTTTAACAATTGCATCGGGTGTTCAAGGAAAAACTCTTGATAATATATTCTTAGGACAGGTACCCAAAAGATGTATTATTGGTTTTGTGAATAATTCTGCATTTAATGGTTCACTTACTAAAAATCCATTTAACTTTGAAAACTATGGTATTAACTCTTTCAGCTTATATATTGATGGTCAACAAATACCTTCCAAAGCTTTGCAACCATCTTTTAATAATAATATATTTACATCAGCATATCATACTCTATTCTCGGGGACTGGTATTCACTTTCTTAATGAAGGAAATGCAATCTCTCGTGAACAGTATGCCAAAGGTTACTGTCTTTTAGCATTTGATTTAACTCCTGATTTATCAGCTAACTCATCAGCCCATTGGAATCTCATAAAGCATGGTAGTGTAAGATTAGAAGTACGATTTGAATCCTCACTAATACAAACAATTAACTGTATTGTTTATGCTGAGTTTGATAATATTATTGAAATAGATAAAAATAGAAATGTTACTGTAGACTATAGTAGTTAGGATTATAATGTGTGTTGTGTTTTAGATATATGTGTTATGTTTAATGCATTTTGTGTGTGTGTAACTAAAGATAACATTATAAAATTAAATAAAACAAATTGTATGCAATATACTATCAAGGATTTAAAGATTCTTTAAATCATTTTATTATCAAAGAATTGGCCATTGCGAGTCATGATCATACACAGACGTTCTTGGTGAAACCACCATATTCATTCCATTACCTAACACTAGAAGAAAAAAAGCAGGTGAGATGGTTAGAAAGAAATCGAGGAATTTACTGGAGTGAAGGCTACATAGACTACAAAGAGTTTAAACGTGTTATTTTACCATATTTAGAAAATAAAAAAATTATGACAAAGGGTTTGGAAAAGATTACGTGGATTAAAGAGTTATGTGCAAACTGTGAAGTGATTGACATAGGTGAGAAGGGATGTCCTAATTTTGCGACATTAAAAAAAAAGTTCTGTAAAAATAAAACTGATTTTAATTGTGTGAACCATAAATTGAATTGTGCATTGAATAATGCTGTGTGTATTAGAAAATGGTATTTTGATAATAATATGTCTGTATTTAATTTATTTATTTAATAATTATTGTGTTGATCAGTTAATTAAAAATGTCTATGTACTCAAAGTGTTTTATTTAATATAATCAGACCCATATAACAAACTTTAAATTAGCTGCAGCAAAATGATAATCCTAAGCTTTGTGACTCCCACAAAGAATGCGATTTAATATTTACAAATCACTATAATTGAACATTCCTATGACAACCATTGAATAGATTGGTACTGTAATAATCTGCTAATAACAGTAATATCATGGATACACTAGAATTACAAAAACATATGAAAAAGATTCATCCCAGTCTAGAAAATAATGTTTATGCTGCTAATAGACTACCTATGTATACACATGTACCAACGTATATAATATGCAATTTGGATGCGGATGATAAACCAGGTTCACACTGGGTAGCTGTACATATCGATACGAATGGTATCGGTCAATATTTTGATTCATATGGACGAACACCTGAGCGATATCATCTCCAGTTTTTGAAAAGGAATTGTAAGAGATGGGACTGGAATGTTGATAGGATTCAGAATGATTGGACTTCAGTTTGTGGTGAATATTGCTTAATGTATTTGCTATTTAAGTTTCAGGGATGTTCAATGCATAGTTTTACGAACATATTTACAGGGAACACACTGCACAATGATATTTTTGTGGATGAGATCTTCCGCTCATATTTTGTAGAAAAAAGTAATAAAATATTGAAATAAAAATGAATGTGTTTTATTGATGACATAGAAAAGCAGACATACAATGAGTAATAGATAAGAACGCCAAATCAACCGTAGGGCAACAGATTCGTGGGTTCTGGCGCAACGTAATGAGGTGTTCGAAGTATAATAGATAAAAGGATTAGGCGAACAATGGAATGCTAATGAGGGTGCAGGACCACCGGAAATCAATGAGATAACAGTTAATTGATTTGCATAACTCCAGAACCACGCATCCTACGCTAAAATGGACCGCAGATTTGAGATCAGAGCACACCAAAACCTTTTTTTTTTTTTTTTTTTTTTTTTTTTTTTGCTCGGTATTATTTTTTTTTTTTGTAAATTTTGAATTGCATTTTGTTATTTTTCTTCCAATAATAAAAAAAAAAGTTTATGTTTAAGTTGACTATCCATAAAGTTGATTACTGAAAACACGCATAAAACGACATTTTATAAAAATGAATTCTAGCTAGATCGATTTATCGTCCCCGAAACCCCCTGTATACTAAATATAATGAAAATCGTTGGAGCCATTTCCGAGATTCAGATTATATATAAGGTGTATCTATTCATACACGAAATATTTTAAGAGGTACACCTGTAGGTGGTAAAGAAGCTATAACAACGAAAAAAAAAATTTTTCTAAGGGTTTTTTTTTAAATTTAATATTTATAATTTTTTGACGCACATAAGAAATACTGGCTCCTTCTTATTTTTTACGGCCCGAGACACCGCGGCCATGCTCGTGCCGTCCGGTCGTCGCCCTCGCAGCGTCAGGCGGGCCATTCATAGAATTTGGAGAAGGTTTTATGCAAAACGTCTCAAGTAGTTTTAAAATTATAATAATTACGAAAATTCAAAAACGCTTAGATAAAAATTTTCTTTTTGCTTCTATAGCTTCTTTACCACCTACAGGTGTACCTCTTAAAATATTTCGTGTATGAATAGATACACCTTATACATACAAGAATTGCTCGTTTAAAGGTATAAGATAAGATATATCAAAACTCATATATAATGGGCGTGGTTCGGGAAATGTAGGCGTGCGTGATGTCATATTATTTTGTTAATTTATTATTTAGACTAATATTAAAACATCCTGTATGCCTTTTATAGAAATATTGATGGGTTTCGCTAGTCGGAAGAATCATTAATCGTGACTAAGTCATGCTCATTACTAATTTGACAATTAACTTAAAAAGAATAATTGGAAATAACCGCATAAATATTTAGGTATTCACCGTTCGACTTAAGGCTTCTTCAGACAAGCGCGAAGAGACTCTAGTAGAACAATTTGCATGAAGTTTTCATAGAAATTGTTCTACGTGAGTCGTGTTGCGTCAGTCTGCAAGAGCTTTTACACATTCATTTTGCTGGAACTTTAAACCTATTAGTACCTGCCCCGATTAATCCCAAGGCAATTTTTGAATTGTCAGTTTATTAGTAAACAATTACAACTTACCACTGTACTTAGTTTTAGTACGGTGCTAAGTTTTAATTTTTGTGTTTATCTAGACGCGGCAGCGTGTCAAGCCAAGTTCAAGTAACAGAACTGGCGAGCAGCACCGTGTGTAATATTACACGAACCATTTGGAGCCACTTTTGACCCCCTCATAACTCAAAAACTATTTCACATAAACGTGTCAAAGGCTCATATAGTGAAACTTGCAAGATACATATGTGCTCCGAATTTCATAAACATATCTCCAACGGTTATTTAGATATTAACGTCCAAAAATCGTCATTTTTATCACTGACTGACCTATAGATCAAAACTCTAACCCAGTTCCAGATGACCTAGAAAGTTCAAATTTGGCATGCAGATAGGTAATTAGGTGAATACAAAGGAATAAATCAGAAACTGGCAAATTTTTATCATTTTATTATAATTTTTCACTTAATTGATTCTATTAGGAACACTTATAACAAAAACGATTTGCTATTAATTTTGTTATAATTTTTTTGTAAATAAGTACCTACTAATAATTTATGTACAAAAAGTAATGATATCCCATCAAAAACATAATGTGCAATGAGAGCCAAGTTCAATATTATGATATATGCCTTGGTTGTTGACTTCAACGATAAAAGAAGTGAGATCTAAATGGGTGCCAAGTTCAATGTGTTGTGTTTATTTAAATGAAAGATAATGTTGAGTAGACTTGGTTTATTGAGACTAGGATCACAGCTTACACAGAGACCGTTCAGTAGTAGTATTCCATACGGGATCAGACATAGCAGTGCCGGATAGGTACAGACCGGAACCATAGATTATATCTAGTGGTGTACACACTAATTACTTACTAAATAGTGATGTTACAACATCCCCCTTGTTGAGTTCAAATTAAACCCCTGACAAACAATTAATAAGATGTACAATGACAAGCGACTTTACCTACATGACAACATGCTCTATGATACTTATAGTTATATTAAAACTAGACAACATTCTTATTAATACTGAGTTACATTTAATCTAGACAACCTTCTTAATACTACTTAGCTAATAGTTACATGGGTAATCTATTTCGTCTATTAACCTTCTTGGTGGTTTTACAATTCGACCTGACCTGGTTGTTACGCTTGAGGATATATGAGATGAGGATTCTTGAAGTCTTGACTCCTGTCTGTCACCTTCCTCTCTCCCTTGCGACGAGTTGGATTGCATAGGAGGGTTTGCATAGTTTTGTGAATACTTATGTCTTAAGTGTATTCTATTTCTCCTATACTGTACACCATTGACATCCTCAACAACATACGACCTATTGTTCATCAATCTTTCGTTTGACAATAGCTTGTTCCCAGTTACTTTTAGGATTGCTTTTAAAATAGACATGGTCATTGTAATGTAACATCGACATTGAATTAGTATTTTTATCATAATTCTTAGATTTGTTCTCATCATTGGGATACGGTGACTGTGACTGTCCCATCTGAAATTCCACTACTGCTGTGTTTTTGTGTCCGTGTCTACAGTTCTGACTGTGTGAGTGAGACTGAGTATGTGTTGCTGTGTTCTGACTATTTGACTGACTACTATGTGCAGTATGATCCACATAATTATCTGAATGACTTTTACTCGACTTTAATTGACTGTTCAACATGCCAAAAAAATATTCTTGACTACTATTATCTGAATTAAACGATTGCAACTGACTAACTTTTTTATTCTTGAGACAATATTTAGCAAAATGACCAAAATATTTACATGACCTGCATTGAACGCCTTTAGCTGGATATTTGTAGCGATGAGACTGCCCACAGCGGCTGCATGTCTTCGAGTTGCTGATGTGGTCGCTGTTTGAAGCTGATGCTAACTTGCGACTGCTCGAAGCTGACTGGCGACTGCTCGACCTGCGACTGGAAGCTCGCTGTTGACCATCTTGTCGACTACGGCTCCTCCGACTGAGATGCATGACGTTTTCACTGGCGACACTGGTACCTTTGACGATTTTGTCAGCATCCTGCTGAGCGATTATGAGTGTCCTCGCCAGCTCTTGCATTCTCTGATATGTTAAATCAGGTTCTTGCAGTATCCTCTGACGTACATGTGACGAATCTATATTGAGGTTTGCTATAAAAATATCTCTAATTAACGACTCCCTGAGCGTGCCAAACTCACATTCTCTGCTTTTATTTTCCAAATCCGTGAGGAATTCGTCGATGTTTTCGGATTTTTCCTGCCTACGTGTGAAGAATAGGTCGTCACATTTTTTCTTGGTTCAAAGAATTTGTCGAATTTGGACTTGACTTCGTGGAGTGTGCTTCCATCAATCTTTAGGTTAAATGTATTAAATATATTGCGATTGAGACCACGTTCTTCAATTAAATGCAGTAGAATGGCAATTTTCTGCTTTTCACTTGACTTGTCTAGGCCTGTGGCTAGCAAATATAATTCCAGCTGCTGCCACCATCTTTTCCACGCCTCCGCATTATTATTTGCTGGATCCGACGAAATGTGGAGTTGTTTCAAGTGACTCCGTAAGGTTTGGTCTTGTCCGCCATCATTGTCGTCACTCGTGACTTGGTTCGGCATTTTCTGGACCGATCTTCTTTATTTTTTCTACACGACTTCTGACACCATGTTGTGTTTATTTAAATGAAATATAATGTTGAGTAGACTTGGTTTATTGAGACTAGGATCACAGTTTACACAGAGACCGTTCAGTAGTAGTATTCCATACGGGATCAGACATAGCAGTGCCGGATAGGTACAGACCGGAACCATAGATTATACCTAGTGGTGTACACACTTATTACTTACTAAATAGTGATGTTACAACACAATGGTCAGTCTTGACTTGGCTAGTTTTCATATAGGAATTATATTATAGCCTTCGCAAGTTTTAAACCTGTTACTTGTCGGTTCTTATTTTATTATTCCGAAAATTTGGTTTGCTGGTAGAAACTAGCCATCGAACATAATAATTCGTATATGAGAACTAGCCAAGTCAGGACTGACCATTGAACTTGGCACCCATTCAGATCTAACTTCTTTTATCGTTGAAGTCAACAACCAAGGCATATATCATAATATTGAACTTGGCTCTCATTTCACATTTATGTTTTTGATGGGATAACTAAAGTTACTCGAATCGAAATAAAGTTGTAAATGGAAAAAATGGCTCAGTTGAAAATAATTATTGTTATACGTGAACTGCACGCGTAGCATGACCACCGTAGAAATGGGTTTTGTCGAAAATTACAGATTGTAGAAAGATTAAAGATTTTAGAAAGATTTGTACCATTTTATGATGGCGTAGCATGAAAGTTCTATCTCTATTCTACCAAGAATAGACAAAGTTCTTTCTATGGTGGTCATGCTACGCATGCTGGTGTACTAGTGCCCGACCGACGCACAGTGGCGCGAAGCACCACTGTGCCACCCAAATTGACCTGGGCCCCTTGTGGTTTGGCCGTTTGAAGTGATTTTTTTTAAAATGTTTGTCATAAAATTCGTGGAATTCGAGTCCAAAAATGGGTTTGCATGGAAAAAACTAGATTTTTCGCACAAAAATGACCCTACGGAAGACGAGATTGAGATTTTGTCGGATGTTTTTATGGGGAAATGCTCGTCTTAGAAAACCCTACAAGACTGTCTACTTAGAATCCGCGGATATTTTTTGTCAGATCAGGATTTTTTCCAATACTTTAACAGTTTTCAGAAAAACGATTTCTGATATGAGAAATTTTCTGGATGATTGGTGGCCATTTTAAGGGCAACTGAAATTTTCTCCTCGGATTCTAAGTAGACAGTCTTGTAGGGTTTTCCAAGACGAGCATTTCCCCATAAAAAATCCGACAACATCTCAATCTCGTCTTCCGTAGGGTCATTTTTGTGCGAAAAATCTAGTTTTTTCCATGCAAACCCATTTTTGGACTCAAATTCCACGAAAATGAAGACCCGGAGCAAAAATCGTAAAAGAGGAATCGATAGGGAATTTTATGACGAACATTAAAAAAAAAAAACATCTCAAACGGCCAAACAACAAGGGGCCCAGGTCAATTTGGGTGGAACAGTGGCGCAGAGCGCCACTGTGCGACGGTTGATGTCGGGACTCGGGACATTGTACAATTACACTGGTCAATAAAAAAACACTTTTTCTAAGTAACATGAAATGTTTTGTCTAATTATAGTTAGAACAAGAATAAGAACAATATAAATAAAATTAAAATGTATCAAATACGAATAGTTTTTTTGAAATTTGATTTCATTCTGACACTGAATTATTATTTTAGCAGACGGTAGGTGAGGACAATAAATTTTACTTTTTGTTTTAATTGAATCACTATGTGATTAAAACAAAAGGTTGTTCATTTGTATCAGATAGGGGTAACAAAACCGGTTTCACCGACATCGAAAAAACCGGTTAAACCGGTTTTCACGTCATTTTTAGAAACCGGGTTTCAATTTAGCGAAAACCATGGTTTCGATTTTTTCGGTTTTCTTTTAAAATAATAACTTATCCAACTAGATGACATGTTTACAATGTTCACATATTATCTCATCAATTACAATTATTATATTGATCACACCATTGGTGCTGTCTTTGCCGAAGTATAGTATCAATCAATTGAAAAATTTGTGTACGAGTCTTAAACTAACAACGGGCGTACGACGTCCACCGCTTCCCCTCTTTGGGGAGTGGCTGGAGAGGCTCCACGACCTCCTCAGATTCCACCTTACGCAGGTCCTCACCAGCCACGGGTGGTTCACAAGGTTCTATTCAGGATAGGGTAGCAGGACACGCCCGTGTGTTATCACCGTGTGGATCGCCCGGAAGACACGGTGGAGCATACGGTGAAAGTGTGCCCAGCCTGGGCGGAGCACCACCGTATCCTCGTGGAGGCGATCGGCGGTGGCGATCTCTCGCGTCCGGCCCTGGTCCAGGCCATGTATGAACCCCCCCAGTGGGTTCCCGCATTGACGTGGCGGGCCGCTCAATAGCCGTGGTTTAGAACCCCACGGTGAAGCTAAGAGGAATCCGAGGAGGGGCCGCTCGTCTGGGCTTTTCCGCTCGAAGCCGACGATGTAGCGGCCAACGCGGTGTCGTTTGGCAACATCGCAAATGAGGTGGGCCGCAATGTCCTAGTATCTGGGGCATCGCGGCTGAGGGTTGGAGGCCGCGGTGGGAGAGGAATGCCGGTATCGAGGTGCGCCGCTCTCCCTACCTTCCGCGGCCTGAACGGGGTCGCCACCGTCCGATGGCGGACGCGGTGGAGCAGCGGGGAAGAGGAGTGTTGGTATAACGTTGGCCACTCTCCCTATCCCCTGTGGCTGAAAAGTGGTAGGCGGCGGGGCCACTGTCCTGACCCCTCACAGGGGGACCAAGGGCGCCATTCACGGGGTCGTCTGGTGCCCATGTGCTAATTGGTCCCCTGGGTGGTCACGGCGTGTTATATGTTCATGCACACCGTGAATGGGGGTATCCCCCAGAGGTGGGTCCTGCAACGGACAGCCGCGGTGGGTTCGCGGAAGAGTTTTTCGTTCCCGTGTTCCCGCCATAAGCGGTATAGGAGGACATCGTAGAGTTTTAGTGGGTTGGAGTCCCACATAACGGCGCCATTTCCCCGTGGTAGCGTATGAGCATTTCTCCACGAAAAAAAAAAGGCCATGTACGAAGCGAGAGGCAAGGGTAGCCGTTACTTCCTTCTGCGAGGTAGTAATGCTCGCGAAGGAGGAGGCGGATTGCGTGAGGGAGAGGCAATATATGCGCCCTCAGTCGCCGCAAGAGACGCCCCGGGCGTCGGGAGTCTATTGCGCACTTCCGGCTACCGTAGGCGCGGGCGCGTGGGTGGCGAGCAATGGGTAGCTCGCCGCCCCGTAAGGACCAAGCCCAGTCGACGGCGCGTAGTATTCCACGCGCGCCTCAAAGAAATGTCAGCATTAATGAAGGGGTTGGCTAGGACCGATGCCTGCCAGGATCGCGGATTTGTTCGGAAGATCGGTGGCCCTGGGATAGGCAACTGAAGAAACATGGGTGCGTTTTTGTCAGTTAAAGTCTGACACGCCCTTCCGCTCCATCCAGAGCGGGAGAGGTCAAGTGATGATTTCCTAGCCAAAAAAAAAGACGGCCACCGCTATTGATACGAGATTTGAGAATGATTTAACTGCAATCATTAAAGTAGAGTTGGCCCTTTATGAAAATGGAAGCTTTTGCAGGTGTAAAATAATTTGTTTAAAGTTCCTCCCTCCGAGTGTCGAGGCTAAAAGAATCTTCTCATCAGCCAGTTACCTTTACAACCACTTAAAAGGCCGTGGCACGATTTTATCGATTTTGCTGATTTGTGTGATTTGACAGTTAAAATACTATATTTCTATGTTCGTTTATCATTTCAATTTTGATCAAACTATGATCATTTCAATTTTGATGAAATTAATGAGCTACGTTTTTATTTTTATAATTTGATTTTGATTGATTGACGTCAAACAGACTGTAAAAATACGTCTGAATAATAAAGTAAATCAGGCTCCAAATCTCGCTGAATGATAGCACTTTAGACATTCTTTCAATTTTACGGTCGAATTACAAAAATATTAATGGAGTTAAAATCGTTGATTTAAGCCAGATGTTTTGTTGATTCTCAGATACAATAGTTGTTGTTTTTTTTTTAGTGTATTCACTCAAAAAGAGTTTTGCAATTTATTCTAGTGTTCTCTGATTTAGCAATAGAGCTTATTAATGACTGTCGACGACAAAAAGACTAAAGAACCATAAAAATAGGTTTGAGTAAAAAAAACATGGAAATAATCGAAATAACCGAAAAATACGGAAAACCGGTTTTGGGATGAAATGAAAATCTAAAAACCGGTTTTCTTATATACCAGCGGTTTTGTGACCCCTAGTATCAGATCAGTAAAAATACCAACCAAATCATTGGAACGTTGTTAATACAAAAATAACACTCAGATGAGTGGTACGATGGCTCCGTACAAACCATACGAATTTCAAAACTCATACACCGGACCGCCTGATATATTTTCGCCCATGCAGTGAGAAGATCCACACAACAGATGTGTAGAACCCACACTTGTCTTGTTGTCTGATGTCAAAACCAAAATGTTGTTCAAATAAATTAAGTTGCTAATGGCATAAAATTTCTTCGCTTAGTTTTAAAACTTATATCGCCACAATTGTAAAAAAAACTTGTCTACCCTGACAAGTTTTTTTTACAATTTTTCCACTTTCTTGACATTATTTAAGAATCACTTAACTCGGAAAACCGAAAATACAACTACGCTTTTCAAATAATAAATACTCTAAATGGGAAAACGAAACTTAAATACATTTAATCTTTTATTTTTGGATAGTAGCTGTAACACAAAAACGAGACCTGATCCAATCTAAATAAATATGGTGTTAGAATGAGGGAAGGTAGGTTATTCAAAATTAGTAAACACCTTTCTTGTTACAAAATTTTGTTAGATGCTAGACGCGCAGCAAACTGTGCTTGCGCGAGCAGGATTTCTCGTGACGTCAGTGCAATGCGTAGATCGTATGTGGTGATGTAGTTGCCGCCACTCAATTTATATGGGGACGAAATTTGTGTGAGTGAGAATACCTAGATCAAAACATTCAAAGAAGTGAGATATCTACCTTACCTACCCCAATTGGAGCAATGCCTTTAATATTCATACTAGGTTCCTATCTGGGTACATCGTATAGAGCATTACTAAGTACGCACAATTATCTAAGTAGCACATTAGTGAATTTTGCAACTTATACAAGACAATTTTTTAACCAATGCGCAAATTTTTACAAATTATACTTAAACGAGTTATAATAACTATGCAATTTTTATTTAGATATATCTTAGGTAAAATCTAAGCGTACGCACAGATACAGGACAAGCTATATACATATATTTCCAGTATAAGCTAACTTCTCAGCACACGAAAAATTTACACAATGCGAGCTCAGCTAAAACTAGAAATACTTATTAGCTTGATGTGTAGCTGGGTTTACAAAATCAGGAAGCGACTTTGTTTTATCTATAGGTACTAACATTATAAAGCTGAAGAGTTTTTTTTGCTTGTTTGGTTAAACGCGGTAATCTCGGGAACTACTGGCCCGAGTTGAAAAAATCTTTTCTATAGGATAACCTATTCATTGAGAAAGGCTATAGGTTATATAACATCACGCTACAATCAAAAGGAGCGGAGCAGCAACGAAGAATGGACGAAAACTGGCAGGCAATTCGATGAGACGACGCACAGTGACAGCAAGCTTGCAACTAGCAATGAATTTGATAAGCTAATGATAACATGAGCCAATCACAATGCAGAGCTTAAGGGCTGTTAACATAGTAATTACAATAACTAATTAGATTAAGTAAGTACTGGTAGTCGTTACTTGTAATATTGCAACAAAAACGTTCATAAGTCATTAAAGTACTCAAAAATGCACCTGTTATTTAACCCATTCCCTGTCCCATGAACCACATAATTATGATTCAGGTTGATTGTTTAACTATTGTGTCTACTATATGGACAGTGAATGTGTTAAGGAACTACTTAGTGATGAGTAATTCTCAGTAATAAGTATGCTTAATGTTCCTCCATTCCATCAGTAATGCAATAACAAAGATGTGATGTCTCGGAAAGGTCACTTTGTAGGCACAATCTGTCCTTGAAGAAAATGTGGCATAAAATGGGTACATAACAGTAGTGAAAACTGCAAGTCGAAACAAGGAGGGAATCATGAATGAGATACAGACATTTTTGTTTTCGTTTCCATACAAAAATATCATCGAATTGCTCCTAAAGTGCTGGTCAAATATAAAAAGCGTAGTAACAATTTTAGTTTGTTCTTTAATAGACGAATGCGACTGTATATTTTATTTTTATTAAATAAAACGTTTTCAATTTTTGATTCTATGTCCAACCTCTTGTATGCGGACGATCCACTGGGCGTCGGGAAGGGTCAGGGGAGCAAACATTTTAAACGAGGAACATATAGTGAAAATAAAAACTATGGGGTCGCCATGTTTATAAATTGGAGTCCTTGAAACTGTTTTGTTTTGCTTAGTGTGTTATCACACTGACGCATTATCACTGAGTTTTGTTAATTTTAACTGATGGACTTTGACACAATACATAATCTAAAACAAATATACTAGGTATCATTTTTTATTGTATTATGTCGTCAATTTATTTTATCACTAGCTGTGCCCACGACTTCGTTCGCGTAGATGTCGGAAAACAGCATCATGCCGCTTATAGCAGATGTAACACCTCCTCTGTTGATCTTTCGACCAGGCGTGGTGACTTTTTCTAGTAAAAAGCTGCCACAAAACTTATATGTTTTAGGAACTTCTCTATATTCTATGTTAGGGGTGAAACCAACTGGAGTGTAAACAAAAATGTTGCTAGGATTGCTCATACGCGAAAGAGCTACATAAAATTGGCCGTGGGAAAAGCAACCAATACTAAGGTCCACCCCTTAGAATTGAACTCTTCAGACAGGCATTAATTTCATCGGTTCTTGCAGAGCTCAGTCAACTACTTCTATAGCCAAGCGGTTTGCCATCGTGCACTCGTCCCAAATGATTGTGACACAATTAGGGCTTTCAATACCGGTATTCCGGGATCCCGTAATACCGTGATCCCGGATTTTATTTGGCCTTTTTTAATACCGGTATTGACGCCTCAATACCGTGATTACGGTATTACAGACATAGTTTGTACGACCCTGAATCTTTCTTCACTAACGATGACAATACCTTCACAAAACCTCATCATCATCATCATTTCAGCCGAAAGACGTTTACTGCTGGACATAGGTCTCCCCCAATTTGAGGTGGGTTAGTGATCGCTGTATTGTGATAAAATGCTAAGAAAACGCTGCAAAAAACCCACATAAATATTGTTACGAACTGGGATTCGGGATAAATTAATTAAAACCAATATTACCAAAATATACAAAAATGAACTTAACGATCTACGTGACCACCATATGAAAGACTAGATATTATCGTAAATTTACTTGCACGTTTAAGATATAATAATGAAACACAAAACGCTAAAAGAGACAGTGACTGATCAAGAATATGATAATAATATAATGATAGAAGAACCTTCAACTTCACTGAATACAAGCTGTGAAAATGAAGACAAGTCCATACAGGAGAAATTAGAGAGGGATAAATACGAATTGTGATTTTAAATCATAAGAGAGACTAGTTTCTTCGTAACTGCTGGGGGTGGTCGGGAGATATTTCTATGGGCATCTAACAGTATTTACTGTCTGTGGTACCTAGAAGAGTTGTAGCAGAGCGTAGTTTTACGTCCGTAGGCTAAATATATCATATATCAGGCTGAGAAATTCGCTATCTAATTCAACATTAAAAGCACTCTTTGCGATCACACATTTTAAAGAAAACGTCTTAAATTCAGAAAATTTTACTAAAGCTTGATTTATTTTGTTACTGGTTTAGTTGTCTTGATTGCTTTTTTTATTGCACACTTATAAGAATGTTGCTTTAGTGAACACCAAAATATCTGCTGGCTAACCAAGCTATACTTATATTTCCACAAATTATGATATCTAAGTTAATTTTGTTTTTTCCGTGTGGTGCCGGACCTTAAGAATAGCACCATCCCATTTTCTTCAAGGGTGTCATAAGAGGCGAAAAAAGGACTTACTAGAGAATAGGCAGCAGCGTTCTCTATGCATTTTACCACTATACTATGATCGCCAACCCACCTGGCAAACGTAGCGATTATGGCAATCCCCGCTAAATTGGGGGAGGCCTATGTCAAACAGTGGACGTCTTTCGACTGAAATCATGAATGATAATGTTAATATTGACATGTGACATTTTTCTTTACACCGTCTATGTAAAATGCCTTCCTGAAAAAAAGCAAGTTTAAGTTTTGAATACGTTCCTAATTCCTAGTCCTACCTGAATAATCAACCTATATACCAAATTTTTATATATGCTATGTATAAAACATATTTATTGTATAATTTTCAATAAATGACTGATCTGAAAATAAAAACACGTATTTTAATGATTTTATGAATGTCCTATTAGAACTTCCTTCAATACCGGTATTGATACCGTGATCACGGTATTGACTTTTCTAATACCGGTATTGATACCGGTATTGGAAACATCCGGTATTTGAAAGCCCTAGACACAATCGCGTAAAACTCTAGCTTTATCGCTATTGCGTGACACATTGCAAACCGGGCTTTTTGTCCGTTCCAAGTCAATGGGGATTTTAAGCATTGTATGTGCGATTTTTACAACAATGTGGCTGCTATACCTGAGGAGGCGACAGCAAGAGCAATTTTATTTTAGCTCCTTATTCGAGCCAAAATAACTTTGGCAAGAAAGGTTTGCCCGTTCCACCGGGCGCGTTTAAAAGCAAGATTTCTCGCAAAGTATGATCCACACTGTAGCACACTCGATCAAATATTTGATGCTGTTCCGGTGTCAAATTTGAGCAACCATTTTGCAGAGTTTCTACCAATTCTACGGGATCGTAACTAATCGCCGAAGCGTACTCCCTGTTTATACGTTTCCCATCGGCTGCTGTCGGTGAAGGCATGCCATATTGAGTAAGCGGGTTCCCACCTATACTTATAACTATGTCTTGAATAGCCAATAACGATCTATTATTACAGTTTTCACGGACTCGGTCTGATATTTCAAGACTGTTTTGCCGAATCTTTAGCATAGTTATCTTGGTATTTTTGCCACAACTGCCCAGCATCCGCCAATCCACAAAAGGTCAGTAAGATGGCAAACAAATGACACAACCGATAAGGACTATCGATGACGCATGCCTCGGCTAAAGCATCATCCCTATGTTCATCTCCATCTAATAAATGATGTGCGCGGCAAGCAGCCTGGTACCTATGTGGGATATTCAATATCATCCACTTTACGGAGCCCCGTAAAGGAGGTAAGCCCCCGCACCACGTGCAGAAGGAGGCGTAAATAATAAAACTCTGGATTATTTGGGTGCACAGTGTACAATAGTCCAATCACGTGTTCCTTGAAAACGCCTGACTCGCCTTCCACAACAGTTCCCCGTCTTCTACGGTTAAAAACACCTTGCTTTTTTGGCGTAGATAATTATCTGTTTGGCAGAAGTGAAAGAATGCCATTAAGGTGGTTTGTCTCGGATTGTCTACCCTTTTTGTGACATTTTCAGATTGAAAATATACTCGTTGTGCGTCTTAATGATGGCATGCAAAGTTGAATCTTCATTTTGGTCTGGAAATTCAGCCCTTATGACATTGTCAACAGCGTCAGGACGAATTTTGTTTTCCAACCATAGGAGGATGTGCGCGTGAGGTAAACCAAGATTTTGCCACTCGACGCTGTACATAAAACAAAGAGCTGGGCCGAATAGTTTCTCTTTGGTAAGGATATTAATCATTACTTTGAGCTTCAAATGAAAAACTCTTGCAATTATGTCATGCCTATCATATGACGCCTGTCCTGAGAGAAGTTCCTGACAAATCTCGATCCACTTTGGATTTGTTGTGAACGTTATGAAAAGGTTCGGGCGTAGCAAAAGCATCTTGTGTTTTTTCGTGCATGTATCGCGGACCGCCTGTAAAACTGGATGTCAAGTTAACCAATCGCCCCAAGTTTTCATCGTTATTATCTGTTTGCATCGCGTCCCGCAAATGCACGTATTCTTCAGCGCGTAAACGACGTTGAAAAGTGCGAATGTAAACTAAACGTTCCGTTTCTATTTTTGCATACATATCCGCAATACATTGGCTAAACAACCCCCGAAATCGTTGCAAATAGACGAAACGATTATTCCTTATTTGTAAAAGATGTGAATAACGTGAAGTGTGCAAAAATAATTAGGTCAAAACAATATTCTCGCAAACCTACTTGATTTTACGTTAGTATCATTTTGGGTCAGTAGATGTCGCTACGTGTTGTTACATTACGTAATAGTGAAAATAAATTAATATAACTTTTGATATAGCGAAGCGACTGTGATGAAACGAAAACTAAAATATACTCCGAGTTATACACAATATTTCAGCATTAAAGTTAACATTACAGGTTTCGTACTTTTGGCGTGAAACCTATGCAAATAAACATAGACCAGCCAAACAAACAGACAAAAATTTAAAAAAATACAGAAATAGCAGCTGTTATCCTTTAACATCGCAACTATTTCTTTTTTTAATATTTTGACTGTACAGAAACACCTCGTCTACAGATTTAGTATATGTATAGATTTAATACACTTTGAAGAAATGCCTAACGGTTAAAAACGTTATTGTGGCTAATTTATAAAAAAATAGGTATATACTATTTAGACTTTTTTGTAGATCTTTTGAAGACCATCATCTTTGTAATACATACTTTTGGTGTATGATCAACGTATGCGAGGATAAGAGCTCAAAAGCGCAGTTTCATCCGACTTGCTTCAAATTTATCGTCACTGCTCAGCTCCTATGTGTTTTAGCGTTATGTTATATAGCCTATAACCTGCCCAGGAGTATGGATTACAATCGTACCAAGTTTGGTTAAAATACCTTCAGTAGTTTTTGACCCATGCGTGCACATACAGACAGACAGACAGACAGATAGACAAAAAATTTACTGATTGCATTTTTGGCATCAGTATCGATCACCATTCATCCTCCAATATAAATTTTGAATGTATATTCAATGTACAGAATTGACTTCTCTACAGTTTTATTATAAGTATAGATATTTTATGTAATTGTTCTTGATCAAATTGAAGTCACTTTGAAATTTACAAAGAAACCATATTATAGTTTCACAGTAACGGAACATTCGCAAGGATTTAGGGTTCTCTATTGTGTGACCTAACTTTTTTATACATAATCTGAAGAGCCATAATTTTTATTGTCCTAATCATCATTTGTCCGAATGCAAACTAAATTTCACATAATATCACATGCCATAAAATTGAAATCCCTAAATACAATATGTCCTAAATCCGTTTGTCATAAATATTACTATCAATAATATACAAAAGACTTAAAACTATTTTCCATAAAAGTTATAAGTTCTAAATTCAAATTATTTTATGTTTCTTTATCCTAATTATATTTTTAAAACAAAGTATTACGGAGTTCATTAAAAATTTCATTATTTTATCAAATCTAACTGATACAATACATAAATAGTAAAGATAATAAAGCATTATGGCATTTATCATGGCGCTGCATGTATTATCACTCAATAAAACAGGTGATTGTGAACATGTGATTTTATTTCCCTCTAAGAAACATGCAAACAAGCATACACCATGCATGCAGCATGCATGCAAGCAAGCAACATGCAATCGAGCATGCAAGCAGGAATGCATCATGAAGCATGCAAGCAAGCATGCAGCATGCAAGCAAGCATGCATGCAAGCAGGCAAGCAGCATGTAATCGAGCATGCAAGCAAGCATGCAGTATGCAAGCGAGCATGCATCATGCAGCAGGCATGGTTTCTGTCACGGCTCCAGCACTGCGGGGCTTAGGCGGTCCCACGCGAGCTTATCGTCGCAGACGGTTTAACTATCACCACCGCAGCTTCGTCTTGCTGGCCGGCTTCGCCGCCCAGACTCAGCTGCGGCGGCGAGCATTACAACCACCTGCTCCTCAGCTCGCGGGCCGCCTCGCCCCTCCGCGCCTACGCGATTTTAAATTACACTCTAGGGGTAGGGCAGACAAGACTACGTGGAGTCGGATTTACAGCGATTCGTTTCTGTCACTAAAACCTAACTTGTAGCAATTTTTTACTACTAACGATTTTATTATAAATGAACATTCGGCATAATACACTTTATATAATACAATACTTAGGACATATGACTTTATAACATGCAAAATTAGGAGATTTAATTATTATAGTATTTAATATTATGACAGAATAGTTTTAGAAGCAAAGATAATTATGTAAAACAAAATTTCGACTTTTTGGATATTATGGTTACTGCCGTTTATAGCTAACGTGTTATGGATAATGATTTTCGGACAAACAATTTTAGGAGAAGAAAGGAAGTACCGGATTTAGGTATGCTATAAATCAATAATATAATAATCCTGCATTATCTAGAGAACATACGTGGATTTAAATAGATGGGTAATCTTTAAATAAAATAGCTGATTACAATACGAACAAAGAACACAACTTGACATATCCGCTCAAAGGAACTTTGGCGCCTCATTTATCACTCAATGACCGAACTGAAACGTCTTATCGTTCATTAATCGCGTTCACTGCACAACTGACGAAAGGACTGAATCCATTGTTCTGATTGTCAGTAAAACGTGATCGTGAGAACTCTTTTGGATATACCTGGAATTTTCATTCCAGTGGTTCTATGATGTTTGCATAAAGGGCTCTCTCCACCGTTATAGAACTTAATCATGGATGTATATTTGGAGTTTACAGATAGATAATTATGACATACCAAGAGCTATTTAACCAGTCAGTGGTGCTACTTGTGTACGCAAGATTCAACCCTCTTATTTATGAACGTTGCTAATAGATAAGAAATGTTTAAATGTCAAAAATGGTTAAACAGACGCTAATCATTACTTAACTTTAAGCAATGTTTATAAGGTACTCCCTTCCTTCTCCTAAAATCGTTAGTCCGAAAATCATTTTCCATAACACGTTAGCTATAACCGTCAGTAACCATAATATTCAAAAAATCTAAATTTTGTTTTACATAATTATCTTTGCTTCTAAAACTATTGTGTCATAATATCAAATACTATAATCATTAAGTCTCCTAAATTTTGCATGTTATAAAGTCATATGTCCTAAGTATTTTATTATATAAAGTGTATATTGCCGAATGTTCATTGAATAATAAAATTGTTAGTGGTAAAAATTTCTAAAAGTTGGGTTTCAGTGACAGAACCGAATCGCTTTAAATCCGACTCCACATAGTCTTGTCTGCCCTATCCCTAGAGTGTAATTTAGAATCGCGTAGGCGCGGAGGGGCGTGGCGGCCTGCGAGCTGAGGAGCAGGCGGTTGTAACGCTCGCCGCCGCAGCTGAGGCAGGCCGGCGAAGCCGGCCAGCAAGACGAAGCTGCGGTGGTGATCGTTAAACCGTCTGTGACGATAAGCTCGCATGGGACCGCCGGAGCCACGCAGTGCCGGAGCCGTGACAGAAACCATGCCTGCTGCATGCTTGCTTGCATGCTCGATTGCATGCTGCTTGCCTGCTTGCATGCATGCTCGCTTGCATGCTACATGATGCATGTTGTTTGCTTGCATGCATGCCGCATGCATGGTGTATGCTTGTTTGCATGCTTCTTAGAGGGAAATAAAACCACATGGTCACAATCACCTGTTTTATTGGGTGATATAATAATACAAGCAGCGCCATGCCAGGCCTTGATAAATGCCATAATGCTTAGCATCTTTACTATATATGTATTGTATTAGTTGGATTTGATAAAATAACAAAGTTCTTAATGAACATATTTTGTAATACTTTGTTTTAAAAATATTATTAGGATAAATAAACATAAAATAATTTCAATTTAGAACTTATAACTTTTATTGAAAACAGTTTAAGCCTTTTGTATATTATTGATTGTAATATTTATGACAAACGGATTTAGGGCAAATTGTATTTAGGGATTTCAATTATATGGCATGTGATATTATGCGTTATTTAGTTCGGGCAAGTTATCATTCGGACAAATGATGATTAGGACAAAAACAATTATGGGTCTTTAGATTATGGATAAAAAAGTTAGGTCACACAATAGAGAACCGTTTATAAATACTAATACTATTTATAAATAAGGGGAAAAATGATTGGCTCTTAAAGTTTTGACAGATAACCCGTCGTTGGTCAAATGATCGCAAGCACTACTACTAAGCATGAGGTCCTGGGTTCGATTCTCAGGTCGGGTAAAGTGTTAATGGATGCATGTGCTGTACACCTCTGCGGAACGCTTCAAGGATTACAGGCATGATGTAGGATTACTGATAGATATACAAATTTTGGTCTTACGACATTTGAATTATAGTATTATCGATAACGATTTTTGTCTCTCTTCACATAAAAACAACATAAACAACGTAGAATTTCTTAATAATATCAAGATTACTTCGAACTTTGCGCACGACTCTAAAATAATAATAATATAAATTAAAAAATAATAGCAAACCAAGCATAATCCGTTCTTGATTTAAAAAATACCCTCGCTCTACTGGGTACAAAAGACCAAGACAGTGTTCAAACACAATATAAAAATATCAAAGATGTCATAAAAGTTCAATACAAAGTAACAACAACCAAATGGTAGAAAGATAATATACCAGGCGACCAAACAAAACAGCTAATCAAAGAGAGACACTAACTAGCCAGTTACACAACAGCATACACAGCTACAGACAAACTTGTAAAGTGTAGCATCCGTAAATATTTAAATAACTGCAATACACATTTTTTTTTTTTTTTTCAGGATGGGAAATCATCAAATGACTTCTCCCGCTCTGGGCGGAGCGGGAGGGCGTGTCAGACTTTTACTGACTAAAACCCACCCGTGTTCCATCAGTTGCCCATGTGCCAGGGTCACGGTATCTCTTTCGAACAATCACGCGACCCCGGCAGGCATCGGTCCTAGTAGACCCCTACACTATTGCTGACATCTCTTTGAGGCGCGCGTGGAACACTGCGCGCCGTCGACCCGAGCCTGGTCCTTACCGGGCGGCGAGCTACCCATTGCTCGCCACCCGCAAGCTCGCGCCTACGGTGGCCGGGAGTCCGCAATCGACTCCCGACGCCCGGGGCGTCTCCTCCTGCGGCGGCTAGGGGCGTGAGGGTGCAGAGACTGCCACTCCCTCACGCGCCCCGCCTCCTCCTTCGCGAGCATTACTGCTTCGCAGAAGGAGGTGACGGCTTCCCATTCCCTCTCGCTCCGTACCATGGCTCGCACCAGGGCCGGACGCGAGAGGTCGCCGCCGCCGATCGCCTCCACGAGGACACGGCGGTGCCCCGCCCAGGCAGGGCACACCTCCACCGTATGCTCCACCGTGTCCTCCAGACGATCCTCGCAATGGAAACACCCGGACGTATCCTCCCGCTTTATCCTGAACAGAAACCCACCGAAGCACCCATGCCCGGTGAGAACCTGCGTCAGGCGGAAGGTGAGGACGCCGTGACGCCTCTCTATCCACTCCTCAAAGAGGGGACTTACCGCCGCAATAGTGGCGTGCCCAGCACTGGGTTGCGACAATCGTACCCGCCATGTCGCCATGAGATCACACCGGAGCTCTGTCCGCCGTGCCGCGATTTGTCGCGGGAGCGGAGTTTCGCCCCGGCGTTTCGCCTCCTCGCGCCACTCCCACATGTGCGCGAGGACCTTTGCCTCCAGATCCCATGGCGGCACTCCGGCAAGGAGGCTCGCCGCCTCGCACGAGACCGTGCGGTATCCCCGGATTAACCGGATGGCCATGACCCTCTGGGCACAATACACATTAAATCAAGATTGCTATTGAACAAAATACATTTTTAAAATTAGCCAAACAGGGAGTTTTAAGCAGAGGACGATCTACTATTGCGTTTTAAGGTCCAGTAATGAGGTAGAATGATAGAGACAAATTTTTTAACTTTTCTATCGAGTTTTATACTGTGAGAAGCCGACCCTCCAACCTAACACAACAATTTATTTGTGCTCCGATCGCATTCCACTATTTACTGATTAGGAACTACATACTCTAATAGCATGTTGGCCGCGATCCCGGAAAGGGTCGATTGCGCCTACATCAATCACTGCTGTGGGCTACACATTGTACGCAGATAATATGGCAACATTGCATTTAGTAATTATGTACCTATTTGTTTTGTTTTAATACTTTTCTATTTCTAATTATATTTATATTTCATTACTGTGTGTATTATTTGGAAAATTTATGAGTCTATGAAAATTGAAATAAATGATTAATAAATAAAGCACAACGGGCCATGAAATACAGCAAGAGCCCAGGCAAAGATGGCGTACCGATGGAAGCCTTAAGAATAGGAGTGCCGGTTCTTCACATATAACGATTTTTTTATTATACCACAATGGACTTATACCGTACTAATTTTGCCACTCATTGATTCCTCCCCTCCATAAAAGGGTAACAAAGCAGACATTAACCGCCCTTTCAGTCTGGTTTCGCACCTGTACAAAGACTTAACTAAAGTAATTGAGGACCGAATAACAGGATCACTCGACAAACAACAGCCCCCCGAATAGGCTGGATTTCGCCACGGTCTCTATAAAAGTATACCATGGGCAACTGAAGGAACACGGGTGGGTTTTAGTCAGTAGAAGTCTGACACGCCCGCGGGAAACGTCATTCGATGATTTCCCACCCACAACAAAAAAGGTATAGGGGAAGTACGGCCAAAATGACATATACGGACAAAATAACACACCGGGCTTTTTTCGAAATTGGCGGGCTATAATCCTGCAGTTGGTATATCATTATGTGACGCCGGCCATGGTGGAATACCTGTTAAGTTTATATCTCCATTGACTTGGTCATGTCGAAGTTACTTGCGGGAAAGCGTTTTGTGCGCATAAAAGTTTTTTATTTTTATTGATTTCGTCCTGTTTTTGATCAGTTTCTCGTGGTTTCTATTACATCTTTTGTAGTAAATTCAAAAAGTGTAGCATTATGCTGCATTACTTAAAAGTATTTATTTATAAATCTCGTGTTTATAGTAATTATGACTTAATTAGTGTTTAGATAACCTGTGGGGCAAAACGACATACCTTTATTCAATGATGAGGTTTTCAATGTTGAATCGAACTACGATAATGATCCTTAAAAGCAGTCAGAAAAAAGGTGAACCCAAGTACAGAAGACTCATTACGCTGAGGACTCGAATGTTGAAGATTTCCAGCTGTGTCGAACGGTGATGATGATGACTGCGCATGCGTTTACTGTAACGACCTCTTTTCTCGTTCCAAGCCCAACGAGTGCTGGCTACGGTGCAACAATTGTTCTGTTTGGGCTCATATTTAATATTTTGTGAAATATGTTCTTCATAATTTTCATTTTCATTATGTATGTCATTTTGTCCGTACTATATGGACAAAATGAATTTTCTTAGAGGCTTCGATTAATTTAAATTATATTTTTTATATGGGTCCTATTCAATTATGAGTTTACATAGGTTAAAACTTATGAACCAAAGATGATTATTCAACCTAAACAGTGATTGTAACTATGTTAATTAAAAATATATGATTAAAAAACAAAACCGTATGTCATTTTGGACGTACTTCCCCTACTATAATGTTTTAATTACGAGAGTAAGCGGGCCATAATCTACCACTCGAGCCCGGTGCCAGTTGGTAGATGTTACATGCCTTCGAATTTTTAGTTTTGGACATGCCGGTTTCCTCACGATGTTTTCTTTCACCGTTTTGAGAGCAGTAGTGATGAAATAATTTACACAAAAAGCGCCTGTCTGGATTCGAATCTACGACCTACAATTCATAACTCACGGCCATTACCACTGGGCCAGCACTGCTCTCTATACATAATATGTGTCCCGAAATTACTTGTTGAATTGCTTCTTGTCTTGTTGTTTATCAGTTGTCTAGTACCCATAACACAAGCTCTGCTTAGCTTGGGACTAGATGGCGTTGTGTGATAGTTGTGGAATATTATTATTATTATTATATTGAAGGGGTCTGCTAGGACCGATGCCTACCAGGGTCGCGAGATTGTTCAAACGAGATACCGTGTCCCTGGCATATGGGTAACTGAAGGAACACGGGTGGGTTTTAGTCAGTAAAAGTCTGACATGCCCTCCCGCTCGCTCGAAGTCATTAGATGATTTCCCATACAAAAAAAAGAGTCAAAAATATGTTGGGAAATCCTTGTGAAAACAAATTTTCCCCTCTGGGTCAAGTAGGAGTCTCGACACAAGACCAGTGCCGCATAAATATCTGTGGAAATTCAAGAACATTTAGGGTCGAGAGGTCAAATGATTCGGCCATGCTTAAGTTTGCAAATAGTGCATCATCATGACGCCGATTATTCGTGTAAACTAACGATTATTATAAAGTATTGTTTACCTACGTATAGTATTGTTGATAGTACTATAAGTTCTTCAATATGTGAAGGGCACGCGTTTTGGGGGACTGTTTTATGTAACCTTGACGTTCAAAAAGCGCTGACTCTCAGCCTAGTTTGAATAAATGACTTTCGATTTTGATTTTGACAGGTATATACCTACTACCTGTGTTTTTAATTTATCAAACCAGGTATTTTT
Organism: Aporophyla lueneburgensis; assembly: GCA_932294355.1. Taxonomy (NCBI): domain Eukaryota; kingdom Metazoa; phylum Arthropoda; class Insecta; order Lepidoptera; family Noctuidae; genus Aporophyla; species Aporophyla lueneburgensis. The sequence continues at coordinate 11,980,042 of OW028738.1, read as the reverse complement.
TTAAAAGCTAACGGTCTTAAACTAATAATAATAATATGTCTGATTCGTTGGCCAAAGATTGGTGGAGGGTGGTGAGAGATTCCAAAAACCACATTACTACATTTACCGATACACAAAGAATGAACAGAAAAAGCAAATTATAAACATTTACTAAATATTACGAATTAGCTTTTGCTAGCGGCTTCGCCCGCGAATTAAAAATATAAACCTCCCTCTCGAGTTACTTTGTCTATTGCTAAAAACCGCATTAAAATCCATTGCGTAGTTTAAAAGATCTAAGCGCGGGAAACGACTGTTTTATTATTACATGTAAAGATAAAGATAAATAGACACGTCTACGAGTTGTTTTGAATCAATAATAGGCACAGTTAATATAGATCTATCTACCTACTCACACATACGGCTGCGCACCGCGTCCCCCGTCAAACACAGATAACGATATTCCGAGCGAAATTTGCACTCGCTATTGCAAGTCGAGGCGAGTGCAAAAGCTTCGTGTATCGTGCTCTTAAGTGCGCGAGTGACTTAATATAAAAACATTGTATTGCGCATCATTAAGTGACACTACCATGATTGCTGCGCTAGTTGTTGCTTTGTTAATACCTTATATAATAGTGTATTTTTATAGAAATGCATATAAACGACCGGATAATTTCCCCCCAGGTGAGTTTTTATTTTTTTTTGGCAATTTAAGTTACCTGTATTTTTATTATTTTATCCGTTTATTTCCAGTGTAAATAGACGGTAAAAATATTGATAGTACTACTTTATATTTTTTAATGTCTATTTTTATATTTAGTATTTATTTAGTAAGACTTGACTTTTTAATAAGCAAGTACCAATTTAATTACTTAAATAATTGAAGCGGTGTGTGACCATATTTTAGACATGTGATATTTTTTGGCAAACCTTTAATAAACATAATGGCTTCTGGAAACGACTTAATCTGTCCGTATTTGATATTTTTTATATCAATATCAAGAATGAAAAGTAGCTTAATCCCTCTTCAGCTCCCAGACTACCTCTCTAATGTCATAACACTCAGTTCAATCGTTTAGATGTAAAGAATTAAGAGAAAGAGCTACTTTCCAATTTCTAATACTAAGTAGCTTGAATTTGTCCTGATAAAAATTATATTCTTATTTGCTACACCAATTACTTTAATTTAATATCTCCTATCATACATGTATTGTTGTCTAGATTGTTAGTAGATAATTATAATGATAAGCATACGCGATTTGTGCAAAAAATAGTGTTAATGATCTAAATATAAAGAATCAATATCAAATATTGGAACATAATAATATGACTGACGATAGTTTTGGCAAACCTACACCGATCATATTTTATCTCGTTTTTAATTGACGAAAAAAAGTGTCTCAATGCGACGTGTATTTTTATGTAGGTAAATACAGCTATACTTAAGTGCTATGACTGGTTTTGCCCACGTGGAGGAACTCGAAAATTTATCCTGAGTGTTCCCGGTAGTTTTACCGGAATAAAAATATCTTTTGTCCTAACTCAGTTCGTGACCTACCCGTGTCCCAAAATGTGATTAAGATTATATTCCAATCTGTCATGTCCCTTATATCTTACGCCCTCGAACCAAACAATTGACGGTAAGAATCGATATTATTCGAATTCACTGTTCCACGAATCGACTAGCAAACTAATTAGTTTCATGTTTTGCTTCATTACTTAATTAAGACTGTTCACTTCTAATTTCCATGGCCGTGTCCGAAAACGTCTCCGTCGTTAGGCTGTCCAGGTGGCGCTGCGGTCGTGGCTCGTTTTTGTTGTTGTTGTTTCCTTCGCCATTGCTTTAGTTGTTACTGCAATTCCTTGTTGCGGTTGCCACACTGACGCGTAGAAACCGCCTGGTGCGAGAAACGATTCAAGACTAGAAATTAACATAAAACCTCAGCATGGCAACTAACAACACGAGTTATATAAACAAACATAACAACACACGTCTGGTATACCCTGAAAGAAATCCCTCAAAAACGCTTTATATTTTATCCAAGTTAGAGATACAAAGAGGCAAAGTATAATGTATTCGTGAAATAGAAGGGTTATCCAGCCGGTTCATAAAATCCGAAGAAAACCCGTCAAGAGAAAGCTAATTGCTTAGTAACCATTCTACCTTGCCGTTCCATATTCTTTATAAATGTCTTTCTCTACCTCTGAATATATTAAGTAGCTATTTATGTCAGGATCTGTTGCTAACAAACAAAATTGTCTAAGACATATATGTAAACGAAAAGACAAATAGTATCTAGCTGGTATCAAATACCAGCTAGATACTATTTGTCTTATCGTTTGTTCCAAATGTAATACACATATTATTTACTAACCTACTTATCTACATTTACATACAAAATTGTCAAGCAGATCTTTTTCCACTTATAAACTACACACAAATACAAACGGCACACTTCTTTTATTATTAACGGTTATTTCAAATGAGAACACTAAGAGCATGTGCGTCAAATTAAGCCCTTTTATCAAATGAGAACACTAAGAGCATGTGCGTCAAATTAAGCCCTTTTATCAAATGAGAACACTAAGAGCATGTGCGTCAAATTAAGCCCTTTTATCAAATCAAATCAAAATATTTTTATTTCACATAAACCTACAAAGGCACTTATGAAACGTCAGAAGCTAGGTCCACGGTTCCAAATTGTTGATTCCTATGGAGAGGAGCCGGCAAGAAACTCCACGGTTACTCTTTTAAAAATAATTGGCTTTTACAATGGTTTTAAATTACAGTGTTAATAGGTATGCGAGAACAGTGTAGGACTGTCAACGAGTATCAAGTACTTAATAAAATAGAAAATTGTCTACAGTCTACACTGTCTACAACATTCTCACATTTACAAAAAATGTAAAAGAATATAAAAAAACTACTTAAATGATAGTATTTCATAAATAAAACATAATAACCTATTTAAATCAAATGTCATTGTTGATATGACAACCAATAATATAGAGATCAAATAAGAAATGTATGTATATAATGTCAAATTATGAGTAGAGTGTGTCAAAGAAGATTGTAAAAAAAAAACTTAAATAAAAAATGTACATCGTCATTTGGGAGCACTTAATAGACATTTACATGGTCATCCTGTAATGAGCTACCAGAGAAGCCACATGTGCAGAAGGAATTATTGCTAAATTTCCTTGTCTTGAACGTAGGAAAGGGTAGGAAATCATCAAATGACTTCTCCCGCACTGGGCGGAGCTGGAGGGCGTGTCAGACTTTTACTGACTTAAATCCGCCCGTGTTCCTTCAGGTGCCTGTGCCAGGGCCTGGATAACTCTTTCGGACAAATCCGCGACCGTGACACGCATCGGCCCTAGTATCGCCCTCGTATCACTATTTAATCACGTCCTCATACGCCACAACAGTACTACTTGCAATCTAGCCCAAATAACAAATATTGATACAATTAAATATAATACGATAATACAAAAAATAATTATATCAATAACATGGATTGTATCACCATATCGGATTCATCTATCTGTGATTTAGATAACTTTATACCAACTAAACTCAATTTTAGTTAGTCAGTCGCTCAAAACCCGTAGCCAAAATGTTATCAAAAGTTTTATTAGTAAAACTAAGGGTGAAAGGGAACTAAAAGCGTAAACCGAATGCTGGCTTCATAATACTAACTACCTCCCAGACCTCCAAGGCTCTAACTATTTATTCACTGGGCCTAACAATTCGTTAAGATCGATGATATAGTCAGCGAAGACCGTACCATCGCCTATAGTGTGCCACAAGGTAGCGTACTCGGCCCGACTTTCCTTCTCATGAACAGTAACGAGGTGGGTATGCTCACTATAATAAGAGTAAAATTATAACTTTTGCAAGTGACACTGCCCTTCTCTTGAGCGCAAATTCAAGGCCTGAAGTGGGTATCATGGCGCGGATGCTCAGACTGGCTTTGATGCTGTAATGAGTCGGTTCCGTAGTTATGTTCTCACAATAAACGCGGAAAAGAGAAAAACATTGCGTTTTCCCTACGAATACGACCTCGTTGTATTCTATAATTGCCCACTACTGCTATTACCATAGTTACAAGTCATGTAGCAAATAGTGTATTTATTTATGTATATTTCAGGCACAACACCCATATACCCATCACCCACCCTTGGAGTATCCTAAAGCATTGATGTATTGCACATGCAGGACATTGAATGTTTTGTGCGCGTATCTGGTCCACAAATTGCTGGTATAAAAAGCCTGACAATATGCCGCCCTAAACAGTGTCAACATTACTGTCACACTTTGTAAATCTGCGAGTTGCATGTTGCATTGTACGGCCAATACCCTGCTCTCTCTATCTATATCACAGTTATCAGTATCATCCACTGCAACCCCTATGTGGTGCAACTCTGTTTAGAGTTTCACCACATTGCGAGACTGTTGGTACCACTTCATGGGTATAAGTACCTAGGAATCATAATAGATTGCAACTTGAGATTTCATGAACACCTCCAGCAATAGGTTGCGTAACTAATATTTGTCTTTAAGACCCTACAACATGTGGGTAACGACTGATGAATACAACATACACAATAATACAAGTAGAAAGAGCGCAGAGAGCTATTTTAATGGTATCTTCTTTTCTACGTTTTCCATATTCATCAGCATTCTTATATATATTATAACCTCTGCAATATCACGATGCCTGATTTGCTAGAGATATTCAGGCGTTATGACATTGCAGAGGATAAATAGAATAAAGTCCTAATTGTACGTTAGCTGTTTGTTCTATAAACGCCCCTAAAACAGCATAGACTCCTTACCTTGGAGTCTTGGACGTCTCGGTGTTACGAAGTCAAAGACGGTTTCACCCTGTAGATCGCCATGGTAACCGAATTACTACAGTGTTCTTTATACTTTTCTATTGTTTCGTTGGTTGCTTTCTCTACAATAAAACAGGCTGCTCTCCATTTAACATCATCATCATCATTTCAGCCGAAAGATGTCCAATGTTATACATAAGCTTCCGCCATTGTCTTCACGCTTGGCAGGCGGGTTGACGATCGCAGAATGGTGGTAAAATGCAATTGTTGTTGTTGTGTGAGTCGCAGTATTATGCTGAGCGATGGCCGTTTTGCGTGGATTTGACGCATATTTTCCCCAGCTATTTTTTTATATTTTTGTGGTGTTCAGTTTGTTTTTGCGTCTTATTTACCGCAAATAAACGTATTTTCTTTCTTTCTTTCTTTTCTTTTTGTTCTCCATTTATGATCTCATCCAAACTTAATATCTATATATATAAAAATGAATCCCTATTTCCCTTGGTCACGCCATCACACGTGAACGGCTGGACCGATTTCACTTTTTTTTTTTCGTTGTGTTTCTTAATGTCAGGAGAAGGTTCTTATGAAAGAAAAAAATTAAAAAATTGCGCGGTAAATTAGAAAATTTAAGAACACATATTTAAGAATACAAAGTCACCTAACATGGGTGTTTTATAGCTAGAAAACGCATTATGTCTTCGAAGTACCAGGTTGGCATAACTCGGTTGGAGCTTAACTAACATGGGCTTTATGTCTTCGAAGTACCAGGTTGGCATAACTTGGTAGGAGCTCACCTAACATGGATGTGTGGTAGCTAGAAAACGCTTTATGTATTGGAAGTACCAGTTTTTCATAACTTGGCCTAACATGGGTTTATGGTACTTGGTGCTCTTTGCTTTGTTGGTGGGATCTGATAAGTTAACACAACATTTATTGATTCTGAGGCGGTACGAAGTTCGCTGGGTCAGCTAGTGTACAATAAATATTAATTTTCTTGAATGTGTATTTGTTTTTATATATAACCGGTACCTAAATACCTATGGTCCTATAGATGGAGTAGGTAGAATAATTATGTTTACCATACCAGTATCATTTAATACCTTTAAACCGATAAACGTGTTGACTGTTGATGCATAACATAACTTCACGCATTGTTTCTTCGAAGGGTTGGGCAGAGGTGTACGTATAGTACCTACACCCACATTTGGCCATCACATGTATGTCTGTATACCCAGTAGGACCCTACGTTTAACCCGATTGGAAGTTAAATGTTAACGTGCGTAGTATTTAGTACCTTTCGAATCGTATAAGTAAAAAATTAATACCTTAATTGTTAGAGCATAATCTTCAGTTATATTCCAGCAGGACCCTCCGCTGTTTGAAGGTCTATAGACAAATCTTATATGGTCCCGGTTAGCGGTGTATTAGTACCTTAAAAATACCTTAGTTTAATTTTAAAATCACGATTATTTAATGAGGAATGCACCTGCAAAACTTCTTTCAAGCCAGCAGGACCCTATTTTGTTCTGAGGCTTTCGGCTAAACGGGCCTATATAATATTTGTCTATAGAACGATACGATGTTAAGATTTTATTTTATTTTTAATTATTTATTTACACCAAACATACAACATCCTTACAGGTTAGACCCAATGCGACATTGTAACATTAAAAAAGATGTTCACACATCCACGGAAACCGCAGTTAAAATTGCTGAACCTGATCAATCGACTTATCCACTCATGAAAAACCCAATAAAATTAATTAATTAATGTACACACGTAGATTCATTTAAGTACCTACCTTAGATGCCAAAAAAGCTAGAAACTTGTTGAAGCAAAGATTTAAACGTGATGAACGTAAGTACATAATTAAAATGCAGACATTTAAAAAACCAATGTGACCGGCTGTTCCAATATTAGCTATTGACTGAGTCTAAGTGGCGCTTATACGTGCGGAAAGGAATTTTACTGACTGTTGTACATCCGCCTCCGCCCGCCTATACGATATTACATAAAACCTTTGATTATATAAAGCATAAAACAACACAAAAAAAAAAAACATTATTTACTGAAAGGATAAAGCAGTGTTTTTAAGTCACGGGCGCTAGTTTGAATTCCGAACGCAGCGAGGGAATTAAGACTTGAATCCTAAGTGCAGCGAGGGATTCCAGCTCATCCAAAACGAGGTTACCTTTATCCCCGACGAAATTACCTTTATCCTCGACGAGAATACTCAACTTTAACGATATTATAATTTTTAAAAAATGCCAGCAGATTCGACCGCGTATGATAGGTACCTTCCTCTTGAATCACTCTGTTTATTGCGGTGTGTAATTAAACACGTACAGACGCGAGAAGCGAGTTTGTTTTTTTACTATCTTAATGTTAAAATATCGTGTATACATATAACGTTAAAAAACAATACTCTATCACAGGGGTATACGCACCACAGCAACCGATCAGGTGTTACCAAACTGCCGTGATGTCTTGCTTGTCTTGCGAAGGTAGTTTTAGACACGATAAAATGGCGACATCATACCAACCAGCATTAAAAACAAAACTGTTAGCTACATAGACTACACTTACCTTAATTATGTTTTTATTCGATAAAGTGAACAATGTATGTTCTTCTAGAATAAATAAAGAATCTTTAAACCCAAATCCGTTGTTGCGTTAGGGATTCAAAATAGCACCCTTGACTTTAAGAGACAGCTTTATCCCCTTAGTGAATAATTAATCTACGGTTATCCTTTGGAGGTATAAAGTGAAAAAGAACAGGGTGTAAAGTTCACTCAACCTCCGTAGAAAAGGGACAGATCCGATAGATCTGGTATATGCTAGTGTCTGGTGGGCAACTGCTTGTCAGTGATAGATTTGAGTCACGCATTATATCACAGCTTTTGCTCTCAAACTGTGGTAAAATGTGGTAATGTGTGAATCAAGCCTATGGCAGTAGGCCGTGCTCGCCCCGTTGCCCAACGATTGTTGTTGGGACGTTGTATAAATGCTAGCTGCGAGGTGGACTTTGCTTGCGCAATGCAGAATTTTGCGTGACGACTGTGTGATGTGGTTGTTCGCATGTGGCGGTGTAGATACTATGTTTAAAATTATGGTATGCAATAAAGAATTAAGAATTGAGAATAGATGCCGTTACAATCCCTTTACATGTTTCACCCATTCTTGGTATGAAGTTTCACCAACCAATGCAATGACGACTTAGAGAGTAAAACTCCAGATAGTGGTTCCGCTAACAGCTGCACGTACTGGCTGGACCTAGGAAAATTACTTACCTACTACATTTACCCGAACAAAAGTCTTATGACCTTGAAATTGATTTATTAATGAATTGATGCAAAAAGAAACAGAAATTAAACGATTCCTAAACAGTCTCAGCTTTTCAATCTTATCGAACAGAAAAACCCCAAATCCGATTGAATCAAACACGTATTTTTGTATTGCATTTCCATGATGAGATTGTCATTATAAACTAGCTCTACTCCGCGACTTCATCTGCATGTAGGTATTTGCATTCCAAGATTTGTTACGACAAATTTGCGCATCCTAATTGCACAACACCCTATCAAACAGAATATGAATAAAATTGCAGAATATTATTGCTAATACATTGCTTCATATATGTTCGCAAAATTGCTGCTTAGCAACGTAAATAACGCAATGAATATTGTTGATCTGTCAAAATTAAAGCCTTTGCTACTTTTCGTGTATTACCGTTACCTACCCATGAAAAATTGCCTATCGTCAGGTCTGCGTTCTGTTCAGTGGTTTTGGATATAGTATATAATAAATAAATAATAAAATATAAATTCCTTTATCTTTATATATATAATAGCTTCTGCCCGCGACTTCGTTCGCGTTAAATTTCTTGTTCCCTCGACCCTTCCCGTCGCGTCGAATAGCCTACCCGTGCGATTATCCCCGTTTTTGCAACATTTTTCATTACTGCTCCGCTCTCTTAGTTGTAGCGTGATGTTACATAGCCTTCCTCGATAAATAGGCTAACCAACACAAAAAGAATTTTTCAATTCGGACCAGTAGTTCCTGAGATAAGCGCGTTCAATCAAACAAACAAGCATACAAACAAACAAACAAACTCTTCAGCTTTATAATATTAGTATAGATTCTACTGTACGTGTGTATGTCACTGAACTCCTCCTAAACGGCTCGACCGATGTGAATGAATTTTTTTATGCGTTTGGGTGACACCCTGGATTTTACATTCACTATTGTACCTGGTAGGTGGCGCTGCTATCGAGTTCTAGGAAACAGGGAAAAGTCTGTACGGTCAGCTAGTTCCTTATAATTTATCTCACTCGTCTGTGGACATTCATCAGTACCGTACACGTCGCTCAAAATAATAGATCGTCAACCTTTTTCAACTTTTGCAACAATAATTATATTTTTTTTTTGTCAGTTTTGCTTTATTAACACTAAGTTTCACTAAATAATTAACAAATAAATAAGTTTCTATAATGAAAACGTGCGCAGCTTGTAACGTGCAGTTCAATGATGGAGTCCAATGTGGGAGCTGCAGGAAACACCTGGATTTTGGATGTGCAAACATTTCGGAAGCCGGATGGAGAAAACTCGGCGCCAACAGAATGGCTCAATGGAAGTGCTCCACTTGTCGAACATCATCGCCAGCTCCGTCAACTGTGGCCGCTCCTGAACCGGCCTCTCTCGAAACTATTTTGAGCGAGATTCGTGACATGAAACGCCAGCTGCTTAATTTACCGGCCCTCGTGGATGATATTCGAGCAATCAAGGATGAGTTAGTCAGCTAACACAGCTGCTAGCTAGCTCAGGCTAAAAATTACATGTGAAGGCACTAGTGGCAGACTTGACGAATTCGACACTCGACTAGCGGAGTTTGAAGTAAAGACAACAGAACTGGACAAGCTTCAGGAAACAGTGAGTTGTTTGCAAACTGACTTGGAGAGATCTAAGTTCGAACTCGCGAAATACGAACAGCGATCCCGACTGAACAATGTAGAAATTAAAGGAGTTCCTACAAGAAAAGATGAAAATCTTTTTTCGATTATTGAAGCGATCGGCCGGAAGGTGAACTACAGCTGCCCCAAATCACAGGTGAATTATCTCAAGGGTGCCTATTTTTAATTCTAACGAAAAATTGATTATTGTCAGTTTTTTAAACCGATATGTGAAAGAAGATTTTATAGCAGCTGCACGCGCCGTCAAGGACTTATCTACATCACATATCGGGTTTCAGGGCACATCTCAGCGTATATATGTGAATGATCACCTGAGCGTGGAGTATAAAAAGCTGTTAAGTAAAGTTAAGACCATGGCCAAGGAGAAATATTACGAATTTGTTTGGGTAAAACATGGGAAAATTCACATATTAAAAAATGCTAATTGCAAAGTAGCTATTGTACGGAACGAATCCGATTTAAACAAGATTGTGTAATATGCTTCCTAATTTTACTCAGTTACTATTTTATTTTACTTAATTGTGTTACTTCACTACGATCGCATATATTTTTTGTGACGCTAATTATCTCAACATTTGTTTACAAAAGGTTTAGCACCTCAGTCGCACTAATGAGCTCGACACCTCTCTTTTGTTTAGCTAAACGATTCCTTTATGTTTCTTATCGCGCTGTTTACTTCAAAGCTCTGATTCACTTAAATATGTATGACTCGCTCTCGCTTGTACGCACCACGCATTACTGCTTGCTTTTTCGCACGGCCGTTTACTACCTAATGTCGTATGATTTATGTTCACCCTCAAACTTTTTTAAAGCTTACCTTCCTAACATGTTCGTATCTTTATTTAATTCTAGTTTACATTATTCGTTGATGAATGCTGTTAATGTTATATTCGTACTGCACACCGATTTATATTCTATTATTGACTACATTTTCAATGGCTAATAACGGTAATAACTTAAATATATATTATCAGAACGTTCGCGGTCTTAGAACCAAAACACATTCTTTCTATCGACAAATGTTACTAAACTCGTATGATATCATAGTGCTTACTGAGACTTGGTTATTGGATGGCGTTTTAAATTCTGAGTTTTTCGATGATCGTTACATTGTTTGGCGCCGCGACCGAGACTATGTTTTAACCGGACAATCGCGCGGTGGGGGGGTACTCATTGCTACTCGTAGAGAATTATCAGTTATCTGCCAACCTACTTTTCACTCTACAGCAGAGGACCTTTGGCTATCTATACACTTAAAAAATTGTACCACACGGAAGAATTTAACCTTGCATATTTGCGATATTTACTTATGCCAACAAAACTTAGGCCTTTCTTTCTCCTCTCAACTCTCTAATTTTCTTGTAAAACTAAACCACACAGTTATAAATAATATTTCTGATACCTTTCTCGTAATTGGTGACTTTAATATGAGCGGGATTAACTGGATCCCATCTGACAACCTATCGCTTGTCCCATCGAATCCTTACAGTAATGATGAAGTTTTGCTTTGTGACGAATTATGCACTCTTGATTTTGGCCAGTACAACACGGTAACTAACAGGTATGGTAGAATATTGGATCTCGTCCTTTCCAATGAAAAAGTGAACGTAACCGAATGTTCTAGCCCTCTGGTGCCTATTGATGCCTATCACCCAGCGCTATTACTTAATTTGGACCTATCTGTACCATCTCTGCTTGATTGTGCGCCTCGTACTCAATTCTTGTTTGATAAAGGCGATTATGAATCCATCAGCAGAGACATCTCTATGACTGATTGGGAAACTGAGTTCTCAGCGCGGTCAATTGATGATGCAGTTAACTTCTTTAATCAGTCTATTTATGATCTACAAATAAAATATATCCCACAAAAAGTATCTCGGAATAAAAAGTATCCAACATGGATCTCATACATGGATCCTATACATGTTCATCACTAGTTAAATCAATAAAAGAAAAATATAAATACTTAAAAAAATTCAAAACCTATGGTAATATATCTGATGAATTAACATTCAAGAAACTTCGTGAAAGGGAAGTCTATGGAATCTCAATGCTACCGCAACTATTTGGATCTAACAGAAAATTCTATTAAAAATAACCCAAAATATTTTTGGACTTTTGTTAAAAAACGACATAGCTCAAACGCAATCCCAAGCACCTTAAACTATAATAGCGACACCTTCCGGACCGGGGAATCTATTTGTCAGGCTTTTTCCGAATACTTCCATTCTACTTTTCTCTCCAATCCCAGTGTCAGTCATCCAACCTCTTCATTTTTTTTGTTTAACGATTCGTCGAACCTAACTTCTGATATCTGCAGCATCATCATCGATATCGATGAATTAATTAACTTGCTTCGTAAGTTGGATACATGTAAATCGGCAGGTCCTGACAATATCCCATCCAAACTCCTTGTTCGGTGTGCACCTTCGATAGCGCTACCCATTTCAATTTTATTCAGAATATCTTTGAATACCTGCGTTCTGCCGCAAATATGGAAATCTGCGTTTATAACGCCTATACATAAAAAAGGTGTCAAAACAGACATCACGAATTATAGGCCGATATCTAAATTGTGCACTATAGCGAAGGTCTTTGAAAGAATAATATATAATCAGGTTTATACTGCTCTGAAAAATTCATTTAGCTCGTTCCAACACGGTTTCTTAAAAGGGAGGTCCACTGTCACGAATCTGATTCTCCTTAACGATTTTATCACTAATGCCATGTGCAACGGTAAACAGGTTGATGTGGTTTATACAGACTATAGCAAAGCCTTTGATCGAATTGATCATAATATTCTAATATCCAAGTTAAATGGCATGGGAATTCGTGGCGATCTACTCAGATGGTTTTCCTCTTATCTTGTCAACAGGTCCCAAGCAGTAGTACTTAATAATTATATTTCTAGCTGGGTCCCTGTTCCTAGTGGAGTCCCGCAGGGTTCGTTGCTCGGTCCATTGCTCTTTATAATCTACATCAACGACATCGACTCTTGCTTGACTTCATCAAAACTTTTGTGTTTTGCTGACGATATGAAAATTTATACCACAATTTCATCACAAATGGACGTAACAGCACTCCAGAATGATCTGAGTCGACTAAAGGACTACTGCCAGAAAAACAAGCTGGATCTTAATCCCGCTAAATGCTCGGTTATTACGTATTCTCGGAAGCGCTCAATCATTGCCACATCGTATACCCTAGGCAATCAAGTTCTTCCCAGATTAAATTCCATCCGTGATCTGGGGGTTCATCACGATTCCAAGCTCAGTTTCGAAACACACGTTGATGCATTAGTCGCTAAAGCCTCAAAATCACTGGGTTTCATAATGCGGTTATCCAAGTGCTTTACTCAAGCCAAGACTTTGAAAATTCTATATTGTACTTTTGTTCGAAGCCACTTGGAATACGCGTCTGAAATATGGAACCCATGTTACCACAAATATATAAACCGCATTGAGAGCATCCAAAAAAGGTTCATAAGGTATCTATGTTATCATCAAAAAGTACCGTATGATTCTGAAAACTACTACAACCTATGTAAAAAATTTCATATATTGCCTTTACTCAACCGCCGCGAGATTTCGGACTGTATGTGTTTGTTGAAAATCTTTAACAACACTATAAACTGTCCTGATATTTTAACCAAATTTTATTTCAACATTCCCATGAAGTCTAAGCGATACAATCCACCTTTACGTGTGCCATTCGCTTCAACCAATTATAGGCAGAATTCGTTCATTGTGCGTGCAAGCAGAAACTTTAACAAGCTTTGCAAACAGTACGATATAGACCCGTTCCTAACTAGCGTGTCGTCAGCCAGGAAGTGCTTAAGCCGTAATTTTTTCTTGTAGTTTTTTTTTTCCATGCATATTATCTTTTGCATATTATTTTAATGCATATTAGTTTATATTGTTGTAATGATTGTTATTCAATATGAGCAACATAGTTATAACACTGTATTTTGTAGTATCTTGGTGTGAATGTCCTTAGAATTTAATTTTTTATTTTCTCTGTTCCTTAAAAGTGGAGACCTGTAATTGGCTTTCTGACTAATATACTGTCATTGATCTGTTTGTTGTAGCTGTAAGTCTCCCATGTTATTTAAATAAATAAATAAATTTATAATACACAGTTTCTTAATTCTACTAGTTTTATAATTAGTGAGGTTAGTGTCTTTACTTAAATTTAAAATTATTTAGATTGTTAGTTTCCTTTTTTCCTATTACAAGTACACCGATTGGGTAAAAGCCTCCTCCAAATATGCCTATTTGTCTCTATCGTGTGCTATTTGGCTCCAGTTCGAGCCGGTGATTCTTCTTATGTCGTCTTCCCATCGTGTTACTGGTCTTCCTCTGGTTCTCTTTTCTTGTGGACCACTCCATAGAGTTGTTCTTACGGTCCATCTATGGTCTGTAAGCTTCGCTACGTGGCCCGCCCATTTCCGCTTTAGTTGTTGTGCATAGCCCAAGGCATTAGTAACTTATGTTTTTGCTAATATTTTTACGTGTCGTATTTTGTCTATTTTCTTTACCTTGAGCATGCTTCGCTCCATTCCTCGTTGACAAATGGTGATTTTATACTGGATAAAGTATATAAGGAAATATAATGTAGTAGGTAAGTAACAGGCGCCTTTATGTTAGTAAAATTAATATAGCTAAAGTTGTTGTTGATTCTGATTGCTGATATCAGTCGGATGGTGTGATTTGTAGTTGTTTCAAGATTATGGGTGGCAGTGATTTATGATGATAATTGACGTGATAATATCATAAATACGATAGCTTCCATTGTTACAACACTTGAAGGTAGACGTCCGGGTCTGACACGGGCGAACGGCAGCGGAGATGTCTCGCGTCCGCCCCTGGTCCAGGCCAGGAGCGAGAGTGCAAGGGAAGCCGTCATCTCACACAAAAATATAATGTTAAGTACCCGTTTCCGTACGAGTATCTTCATAAAGGGTTGATATTTTGGCAGAAATCCGAAAACCTAACATTATTCCCGTCATTTGCATTGTGGAGGTCGTATGGAACTTTGCAATGAATATGAAAATTGTTTGTAATATGACCGGATAATTAACTAGATCATAAGTATTCACGAATTTTGATAAGAATGCAACGATAGATATACGCATTGCAGTAATTAAATAATGTGCATTGCGTAGGTAGCTACAGTTACCTTAAGTAGATAATCTTCAAGAGCGCATCACGATACCCGAAGTAGGTATATAGGGGTTGCACGCATTTGTTTCCGGAAAAGTCCATTTGTCGATGAAAGTGATTCTTATCGATCTTCTAATTATTTGATCGATAAAAGGACTTTGACATTTGAAAGAAAATTTACACAAATCAGTCGATATGTTTGTGTTGTTCTTAAAAATCTTTGAGTATTCTGTTTTAATGTCAAAGTCAAATCATTTATTTAAAAAAAAGGCACTTAATTTTCATTTATTGGAAATGTTTTAAAGTGCCTTCCATTTGGGCATGACTGATGGCAGAGTGGCGCTTTCATGGAAGCACGCTTAACGTAGAGAACGACGAATATTATACGGACGACGATAATTACTATTGCGTTTTTTTTTTTACTGGCGCTTAACAAGAAAAAAGGCACATCCACTAAATACTAAGATTATAAAAGAGAGCCAATTCAAATTTGACAGAATTCATTGCGCGATAAAATCCCACCGCGATTTTATTACGTCCGTGTGTACGTCGACTAAAATCAATTTGCAAGCACGGCTACAGGTTTCTGCCGGGGTCGCGTGACGGGTGGGTTTTAGTCAGTAAAAGTCTGACACGCCCTCCCGCTCCGCCCAGAGCGGGAAAAGTCATTTGATAATTTCCCATACTGGAGAAGAAAAAAAAAAAAAGCAGGGTTACAGGTCAAGCCGTACATTTCCAATATAAGCTGACATCTCATTGTAGGAAAAACCTATACAATGCGAGGTCAGCTAAAACTGGACTTGTATAGCTTGTTGTGTAGCCGTGTGTACCTATACAATGTTTATTTATTATCTATGTCTTACCTAACTACGTCTTAATATAACTAAACCTACGTGTAACGTTTAAATTAAATGTAAACAACATGGAATTTTCCTGTCCGCTATTTAACCTGTGTAGCTTTCGTATATTGATGCAAAACAATTTGCAATTTGTTGCAAAAAATTGCCTGAATATAATAAATTGGATTCTGTACAAAAATAACTTTTTTCTCTCGTAAATTATAATTTGATAAAAACCAGTTGGTATTTATTCATTTAATTAGAAACCTTCGTTTTTTGGGATGTTGTTTTTTGGAATAATTCCGACGTTAAAAAAAATATAAAAAGTTCAAAGGCAAAATTAAAAACTATAGGTTACTTCAAGTTATAAAATCGTAGCATGGCTGAGAAACCCCGCGAAATTCACATTTAGAAATACATGGGTTACCATGGCGCTGCCTCAAAGAGATGTCAGCAATACTGAAGGGGTCTGCTAGGACCGATGCCTGCCAGAGTCGCGATATCTATTCGAAAGAGTTACCGCGGCCTTGGCATTTGGGCAACTGAAGGAACACGGGTGGGTTTTAGTCAGTAAAAGTGTGACACGCCCTTCCGCTCCACCCAGAGCGGGAGAAGTCATTTGATGATTTTCCACCCACAAAAAAAAAACCATGGCGCTTCGGCCATGGCGCGGCTTGTCATATGAGCTGATTGTTTGTCTCTCTCTGTTATGTACGAGAAGGTGTGCGTGCGAGTATAGCGAAAGGAAGTGTGTTCCAGCCAAGTGTTCCAAGACACCTCTGGTTTTTATCTTGTATTAAATTTCCATGCGCTGCGACTGCAATGTTCCTTTAAACGTTAAACACACCTTCAAGATTCTACTCAAAATTATTATTGCCTACTAGCTGTGTCCGCGGTTTCACCTGCATGGATATCGGAAATTATCTCACAGGAATGTGCTACTTACCGGGACAGCAAAAAGTAGCATATGGTACTCGTCATAACATCAGCTATGTACCAGTTAATGTGTAGCTAATATTATTTCATCATTTCGGAGATTAGACGCAACAAACAGACAGACAAACACAATAAAACACGCTATACATGCATATACTTTCCTAAGCGTTTTGTAAAAAGCTATATTATTTCGACATTACAAACAGATACTTATATAAACTTTATATGTTAATGATATTTTTCTTTCTTCCTAGGTCCGCCAAGCCTCCCAATATACGGAGCATTCTGGATCGTCCTGGCACATGGGGTCAACGACCTCTCTTTAGCTTTCCGCAAGCTTGGTGAGAAGTACAAGACGAAGGTCGTCGGCTGCTTCATGGGACCAGTCCCCACCATCGTCGTGAATGACCCTGACCTGATGAAGGAGATGTTGAACCGCGAGGAGTTCGATGGAAGGATGGACATCATTCTGTTCCGACTGAGGTCGTATTGGAAGAAGCTTGGTAAGTTACTAATTTAGTGACCTCAATTATTATGATCTCTAGGTAATCGGATCGGGCTACTGGGCGACGCATTTTCGTAAAAAATAGGACCTGTAATGTGCTATTCGTTAAAAATTGACGGAAAGAGATTTAGAAGGATTTTTTAGATTTCGTCCGCCTTTACATCTTTCAGTTTGGAAGCAGCAACCAAATTTAATTTCTTCTTATTTCTGCACCTTTCATTCAAAAGGAACCACATTGGTTGAACCGTAAAATATTACCATTATTTGGTCAGGTTTCTGATTTATTGAATATAAACACTCCTAATAAAATTATGCTATGGTATAGTCCCACACAGGGATAGAAAAGCTTTCTCTACACATGTTTAAACGAGAAGAAATGACCGCTTGCACTAACCAGTTACTTCATACGAGCCATCTTAATTTATGGCAAGACAACTATAAGAGACGATATCTGCATCTAGTTCTTAATGTTAGAACAACACCATATTAAGAGTTGCCCAGATAGTAACGTTGTTCAAGTTTAGTGAAAACAGGTAGATAGTGGTCTTGACCTGGGCTGGACACCTAGTTCCTATAGTTTCTAAGCCGTTTACATCGACGGTTTATATCTTAAAAAAACCGGTCAAGTGCGAGTCGGACTCGCGCACCGAGGGTTCCGTACAAACCTGTAGATATTCATGGTTTATGCATAAGGTTTATGTTTACGAAATTAATATATTTTTTTAAATTGTTATATTTGAGTTGATTGAATGAAAGGTAAATTGCGGTTTACGATTTATTTTATTTTATTTCTTTAGGGGCAATAAACAGTTACAATATATAATTTTAATATAACAAAAGTAGGAGAATTTATGACGAATTTTGATTTATGACGAATTAAAAAAAAACTACTCACTAGATCTCGTTCAAACCAATTTTCGGTGGAAGTTTACATGGATATATTTTTTTTTTAGTTTTATCATTCTCTTATTTTAGAAGTTATGGGGGGGGGGGGGCACACATTTTACCACTTCGGAAGTGTCTCTCGCGCAAACCATTCAGTTTAGAAAAAAATGATATTAGAGACCTCAATACTATTTTTGAAGACCTATCCATAGATACCCCACACGTGAGGGTTTGATGAAAAACACATTTTAGAGTTTCTGTTCTGAGTATGGGGAACCCCAAAATGTTTTGTTTTTTTTTTTTATTTTTGTGTAAAAGTCTTAATGCGGTTCACAGAATACATCTACTTACCAAGTTTCAACAGCATAGCTCTTATACATAGTTTCGGAGGAAAGTGGCTGTGGCATACGGATGGACAGACAGACAGACATGACGAATCTATAAGGGTTCCGTTTTTTGCCATTTGGCAACGGAACCCTAAAAACCAGGCATTTTCTAGTCGTTTTGTATGATGATACATTATAAATTTCAGCGAATGAAATAGTTGGTACTATAAAGTGTGTTTGCAAAAGACAACCTTATGTTTTATACAGTACAGGCTGGCGACAAAAAAACCAACTCTACATTCGATCATTTAAGCGCTTTTAGAATAAACTTACAAATGAATTGAATAAAGGACGGAGTATTATGAATGGATGGCAGGAATTCTCAAAAAATTAGAAATTCAAAAGATTGTCAAAATGCACGTATGCAAATTCAAGGTATTTTTGACTGATTTAAGAGTGAGATCAGAATGTGAACGTTCTTAAAATTACAAGAAATGCCCCTAGGAGCGTGGCTGTTAACACGAAAACTTAGAATAAACGTTAAAATTTTCTCTTTTAGAAATAGAAAACCCTTTGATAGCTTATTCTAAAAACGCTCGAATATTCGAATGTAACTAAGTTAAAGGTTATTTTATCGCCAGCTTGTGCGTACAACATAAGGTTATCTTTTGTAGACAACCTTTACTGTACCTACCTCAATAGTACTACTAAAATCGTGTTATTTACAATCTGTCTAAGATATTCATAATATCATTCCAACTAATGTAAACTACATATTTACTTTTTCTATAGTAAAATTGTTTCAACGGAATCTGCGTAACACACTCTCGCTCACAATCTAAACCATTTTGAACGATATTGTGTGTTAGTTAGTTAGTGTGTTAGTTATCCTTTTAGAGCCACTTTTAGATACGACACTGTCCTTTTGGGGACAAACATTGTAACGCGGTTTGAATTGCATCCATCACCCACAGTTGCTTTAGTGCAAATCTATCTTTGTCTAGGATTGGATAGTATAAAAAAGTCGGTTTTGTTGTCTCTCCACGTGACTACTTACTTTATTCTTATAGCATTTCTCCCGCGACTTCGTCCGCCTCTTTAATGCTCGTTAAGGCTCGTGCAGACTCGCGCGACGCGACCGTTGCACGCGATTCGGTGATTTATATTCGTAGAACAATTTCTATGAAAACACGGTCATAGAAATTGTTCTACGAATATAAATCATGTACTCCATAGGTGGAAGAATTTTGTAAGTCGGTTTAGAGGGATTTGAGTTTATGCATTTCAAATAATTTTACAAACAATCAAATCGTTTCTCTTTATAATATTAGTGTTCTGTTCTACGCAATTAATAATATTGATGTGGTTTATACCATAATTTAGAGACTTTTTTTCTGGGAGATTTAATTTAACATAGCTCTATAGAATATAGATGTGTGCTCTATAACATTAGTACGAAAATTTCCATATTTTGACATATAAATAATAAATAAATATCTTAGGACAACCAACACACCGTTATCTGATCCCAAACTAGGCAGAGCCTGTACTATGGTAACCAGACAACTGATAAATGTACTTATATATTTCTAAATACATACATATTATAGATAAATTACACTCAGACACAGAACAAATGATTGTGCTCATCACACAAAGATTTGTCCTAGATGGGAATCCAACCCACGACCTCAGTCTTTGCAGTCAGGGTCACTAACCACTAGACTAACAGGCCAGTCAAATATCGCCATTGCATGCGTGCAATGCAGGGGCGGGTAAGCTAGGTATATTCTAAAGTGTCCAACTATAGATAGTTCTGGTAGGTAAACATTGTAACAATACCTCTAGCGTGTTATTTTATCATTGTAAATAACATATGTTTGTACATGTTATCAATTTATCAATGTACAGACGCCAACACATCAAGCTACTACAATCTGTCAGATTTCTTTGATAGATTTTCGACTTTATTTCTAGAGCATTAGGTTCAAGGTTAATTGGGAAAAATTGACAGTTTCGAGTAGCTTGACCTGGTGGCGTCCGTACTTTCGATTACAATAAAACAAAGAGCGTTGGAGCTGCAATGCTGCAACGAAACTACCTACCCACCTATAAGGATGTAATAATTAATTGCGCACATATCTGTCATAAACTTTAATCTCGTTCGATTAATATATTAATTTGTAGTCGATGTTGATAACTAGTTTACATAATTATCACCTGTATGTGATTATTATGTTACCAACGTCCAGATTTGTACGACCTTTTGGTTCCCTGTGAGTCTTTGTTCTATCTTTTGGTTCCCCGTGACGTCTTTATTCGACCTTTTGGTTCCCCGTCAGACCTTTGTACGACCTTACGAAAATAAAAGAGCAAAAATAAAAATACCTATATACTGAAAAAATTGAGACTAAAAAGATTAATGTCTAGACTTTTTATCAGAGCTTTTCGAATGAAATAAAAACTGGCCAAGTGCGAGTCAGACTCGCGCACCGAGGGTTCCGTATAAGCCTGTAGGTATCCTCGGTTTATGCATAAGGTTTATGTTTATGAAATTAAATGTTTTTATTTTTAGATTTGAGTTGATTGAATGAAGGGTAAATTGCGGTTTACGATTTATGACGTATTAACCTCTAAGTCCCTGAGATACCACATTTGGTATAGACACAATGCTTTTTAAATGTGTCTGTAATTACGGCATTCAATGGGTTAAAAAAGAAACTACTCAATAGATCTCGTTCAAACCAATTTTCGGTGGAAGTTTACATGGTTATGTACATCATATTTTTTTTTTAGTTTTATCATTCTCTCATTTTAGTAGTTATATACACACATTTTACCATTTGGAAGTGTCTCTCGCGCAAACTATTCAGTTTAGAAAAAAAACAGATATTAAAATCCTCAATACCATTTTTGAAGACCTATTCATAGATACCCCACACGTATGGGTTTGATGAAAACATAAAATTGGGTTTCAGTTCTATGTATGGGGAACCCCAAGATATATTGTTTTTTTTTTCTATTTTAGTGTAAAAATCTTAATGCGGTTCACAGAATACATCTACTTACCAAGTTTCAACAGCATAGCTCTTATAGTTTCGGAAAAAGTAGCTGTGACATACGGACGGTCAGACAGACAGACAGACATGACGAATCTATAAGGGTTCCGTTTTTTGCCATTTGGCAACGGAACCCTAAAAATGGTAGATAGCTCTACCGGTATCTGTCATATAGGATGTATACATGCATATATACATCCTATAAGACAGATACCGGGGTATATGGGTAAATACATACTTTTTTAATTTCTCGTTACGCATAATTAGCGCCTGTTATTTAACTTATCATTGAATGCATTGATATGTGACGATCTAATCGCGTTTGAGCGATATTTTGCTGTGATGGTGACCGCGAGATACCAGTTCCGAACATACTTGATTGAAATTTTGTATCGATAAAATGGTCAGGCGCTTAAAAACTTGCATTATTTTGTTTTGAGCAACGATTCATTCGGAGACATCTACAATCGACAATTTTTGCAAACAATATTTGATTTAAATAGCGAAAAAACGGCTTCCTCTGGCTTTCTGGTCCAATCAGAATCAGGCTCTTAAGTTGTCTGATAGGTATTCATCAAGCGCCAGTGCGAAAAGCTGTTTTTTTTTTGTTTGATCGATATTTATCCGATGAGGTCTATAATTGACTATGTTTGTTGTCAATCTGTTTGATTTCTGGATTTCTGGTCCAATCAGAATCATTAGTGTTATAGTGTTCGCATATATTATTTTTATGTTAAGATTCATAACGTCTGCATTGTATCATTCATTTAGATAAAAACCTTTTCAAAACTTATTAATTACTTTTTTATACCTGCCTTCGCAAAAATTATTCATCATTAAATATGATCGTGTTTTTGTAATGGCATTACGGTCCTCAAAACGATGCTACATAAAGTCGTGGAAGAAAGCATTGTAGAAAGACAATTTATCTTGTGAAAGTTCACGAGAAATGCTCAAATCAAGTCTTATTACAAAAACATTGTTTATTTTCAGAGCCAGAATTAAACAATGGCGCCGTTTTTAGCAGCTTCACCTGGGCCTCAAGTCTGCTATTACAATAGTGTCAGAATGGTCTATCATTGATTTCATAATTGTTGATTTTGACAAGTTTAGTAATCTACTAATATAATGGCGTCATTATGACTTTCCAATGGTCAACCACTGACACTCCATTGAAAGAAATGGCAATCTCGTACATAATGACAAATGAATGACTGACTTATGCGGTAATCTGCTCAAATTTTGACAGTTCCTTTGATCAGTGACCTACCATTGGACCGTCATTGTGCAGTCATTGCTTGTATTGTAATAGCTCGGTTGTCAAAAAGTGTTTGCTAGCTATCGTGTTTGTGGAATATTGAACGGAGAAATGTATTCACTACGAGCAAATACTCTCGAGCTAGCCAAACGCCGTGGATGCTAAAGAAAGAAGATGGGCAGAATGCAAAAGACGTCGTCGAGCCCGTCGCTTGACGAGAATGAATACAAACCCCTTTATTGATATTTCCGAAGCGGAATTTATAAAAACGTTTCGCCTTGGAAAGGACTCAGTAAGGGGGTTAATTGAAGAACTCATTTCCCTTATGGCCAGTCGAAACGTTAGCGTATCGGCAGAAATTAAGGTGAGAAAACTGAATAAATAATTAACACACAAAACACCGGCCGCTGGAAATAAAAACAGATTAACGTCAGTAGGCAGTAATGCCGCATTTGACTTTGACAACTAAACAGATAAAATATTATTGAGTTGTCTATTTTCACATTTATCCGCGTTACACATGTTAATGCAATGTTTTTGCTATTTACGAACTTCTTACTACTTCAGATTGTTTAAAACACTAATAAATAATATGTAAATATATATATAAATGAAATCTGGCATAATTAAATGTTCAAATTGAGTAGTCGTTTTTAGAAAATCATTTCTACTAACGAGTTTTATAATAATGGCAATACGACAATGTCATTGTACCACGATTCTATTACGAGACCACTGACCGACCAATGATCCACCATTATGATTTAGCAGATTACGAACTTTTAGCAAAATGACAATGGGATTGTGTTGGAATGACCAATTAATAAAAAATAGCAGACTTGAGGCCCTGTATGTTTGTTTGTACTATGGTTCTAACCGACTCCTTTGGACTTGATTTTGACACACTTCAAATCGTCAGATTTCATTTAAACTTTGTAGCCTTATCGAGGAACAATGACAATACAATAATTTCATAGCGATCATTAGCGATGCCAGGGTTACCAGGAAAACAAAAAAAAACTTGTTTTCGAAAACTACGCTGACATAAGTCACAATATTCGAAATCCTAAAAAATAATAGTTTAAAAAAACTAAAAATTTGTCATTCTATGGAAGAGAGTTTTATTTTTAAACTATTATTTATGTTCTATTTTTCATGTGCTAGTTAGTACTCCTGTGCCAGCCTCATCCAGGTTCTACCGGCGGCGATGGTAACAATGTCGTCCGACCATCTCGCCGCCGGAATACCTACACTAGAGAACGGCTGAGAGATGATTTTTCTATAATATATCAATGACAGCATGACAATCATGGGCAGATTTATTTTCAGGGCTGTGCAACTTCAGCTCCACGAAGCGAACTCAATCTGTACTTTACATCGAATGGGATAGGTTCTATTTTGTCCATCCATACAGAAAGAGGACTAACCGTGTCGATATTCTGGGGTAAAATTAAATGAGCTGGAAATATTTAACCCAAGTGTTGGGTATCGATATCGAAAACTAATGGAACAGGTGGAACTAATGAGTGGAAATAAATGAAACTATAGGGTTATCCTCTAACTTACCTCGTGAAATTAATTTTTTGATAGTTTACGACATTCTTGCAGTGTTTAGTTATTGATGATTTTGTCGCGTGAGCGATTATATATTTTTTTTTAAATCGGTTAGTTTTACACGTGAAATGATATCGGACTCATCTCTAATCGACACACATTTCTCTATACCTAAATATCATCAAGTCAGCCGAAAACCGTCTATTGTTGGCCATAGGTCTCCTCCAATTTGGGGGCATTTGCCATAATCGCCACGTTTGGCAGGCGGGTTGGCGATCGCAGTATGGTGGTAAAATTCATAGAGAACGCTCGCTGCTGCCCATTCTCTAGTAAGTCCCTTAGTTGCCTCTTACGGCACCCAACGGAAGAACACGAAATTTAACGCGGACGAAGTCACGGGTTCTGCCCGCGACTTCGTCTGCGTTAAATTTAGTAGCTAGTAATTAAATAAATAGGCTATGAGAAACAATAAAACTATTTTTTTGATTTTTTGAATTCAGAGCAGTAGTTCCTGAGATTAGCGCGTTCAATGAAACAAACAAACAAACTCTTCAGATTTATAATATTAGTATAGATAGTATAGGTATAACTGCCTCGTAAATATAAATCTTGCTAATTACGACTGCGTCTACAGTGGTCGACAAACATTGCGTGACGCGTACATAATCCGACGTTTGGCTCCCAGACTGGAGCGGGCTGGGGCTGCACTAAAGCGGCTCCTGCCTAATCTGGGGGGTCCAAACGCCTCCTGCCGGAGGCTCTACACGGGGATCGTGCGGTCCATGGCCCTCTACGGGGCACCGGTATGGGCACCCTCATTGAGGCTGCGCCCAGCGCGCCGATTGTTTGCGGCCCAGAGGGTCATGGCCATTCGGTTAATCCGGGGATACCGCACGGTCTCGTGCGAGGCGGCGAGCCTCCTTGCCGGAGTGCCGCCATGGGATCTGGAGGCAAAGGTCCTCGCGCACATGTGGGAGTGGCGCGAGGAGGCGAAACGCCGGGGCGAAACTCCGCTGCCGCGACAAATCGCGGCACGGCGGACAGAGCTCCGGTGTGATCTCATGGCGACATGGCGGGTACGATTGTCGCAACCCAGTGCTGGGCACGCCACAATTGCGGCGGTAAGTCCCCTCTTTGAGGAGTGGATAGAGAGGCGTCACGGCGTCCTCACCTTCCGCCTGACGCAGGTTCTCACCGGGCATGGGTGCTTCGGTGGGTTCCTGTTCAGGATAAAGCGGGAGGATACGTCCGGGTGTTTCCATTGCGAGGATCGTCTGGAGGACACGGTGGAGCATACGGTGGAGGTGTGCCCTGCCTGGGCGGAGCACCGCCGTGTCCTCGTGGAGGCGATCGGCGGCGGCGACCTCTCGCGTCCGGCCCTGGTGCGAGCCATGGTACGGAGCGAGAGGGAATGGGAAGCCGTCACCTCCTTCTGCGAAGCAGTGATGCTCGCGAAGGAGGAGGCGGGGCGCGTGAGGGAGTGGCAGTCTCTGCGCCCTCACGCCCCCAGCCGCCGCAGGAGGAGACGCCCCGGGCGTCGGGAGTCAATTGCGGACTCCCGGCCACCGTAGGCGCGAGCTTGCGGGTGGCGAGCAATGGGTGGCTCGCCGCCCGGTAAGGACCAGGCTCGGGTCGACGGCGCGCAGTGTTCCACGCGCGCCTCAAAGAGATGTCAGCAGCAGTGTAGGGGTCTACTAGGACCGATGCCTGCCGGGGTCGCGTGATTGTTCGAAAGAGATACCGTGACCCTGGCACATGGGCAACTGATGGAACACGGGTGGGTTTTAGTCAGTAAAAGTCTGACACGCCTTCCCGCTCCGCCCAGAGCGGGAGAAGTCATTTGATGATTTCCCATCCTGAAAAAAAAAAAAAAAAAAAAAACGCGTACATAATCGACTTGCTTTTGAACATACAAAGTCGTAGAACCGTTAACTTTTCGCCTCTTTAGCACCTTTCTCTTGGGCTTAATTTTAGCTTAAGCCCTGTTGCATGTCTTATGAAGCCGGTTCGAACACGTCAATCATTTGTGAACATAGATAACTTGTGAGAGGTAAACGTAACCTCTGAGAAGTACTTGAATGGTTTTTAACCGGTTTTTGAGTAGTAATTTAATGTTGCATACATTCAATAATTTAAATAAACATAATCAAAACTTTCTCAGTGTTTGTCGTTTTGGGTTCGCCATAATTGACCCACTTGGCAGGCGGGTTGACGATTGCAGTATTATACGCAAATAAAATGACTTTGTTGATAGATGATAGAAAAATCCTTCTATTTATTTTCAATTAAAAAAATGACAGACAACACCGATAATCTTGCACTGTGTTTTTCGTATTAATTCGACTTAGTATTGGCGACCTTCTGCCCCTGTTGCCAACACCAAAAAAATACCATTTCATTTTATTATCATCGTACTGAAAGTCCTTTAGGCTCACAGTATGGTGGTAAAATGCAATGATAATACTGTTGCCCATTCTCTAGTAAGTCCTTTTGTCGCCTTTTATGACACCCACGGAGAGAATTAGCGTGGCCATCTTCTGAAGGATTTTAGAACCACAGATCCGGTTGAAT
Organism: Aporophyla lueneburgensis; assembly: GCA_932294355.1. Taxonomy (NCBI): domain Eukaryota; kingdom Metazoa; phylum Arthropoda; class Insecta; order Lepidoptera; family Noctuidae; genus Aporophyla; species Aporophyla lueneburgensis. The sequence continues at coordinate 11,953,158 of OW028738.1, read as the reverse complement.
TGGTGGTGCTTGCGGGTGGAATATGTCCAGGGTCCAGAAGTGGACATCTCTCGGATGAAATGATGACCATGACTTTAACAGGCTCGCTATGCTTAATATCAAATATTTCCCAGACTGAGCTAGCCATACATTGACATTTATAAAACTTGTTTTAATAACGCTATCTTACGGAAAATATTAGAAGCCTTGTTATTCAGGAAATCACTCCTAAAGTCAAGATGATTAAATTACATAATGCTGTGAATTACAATAATTGTAAATGATTATATTACATAGTGCTGAATAGTAAGGACATCGCCGCACAAACTGTTACCATCAATTCAGCACATGATTCTAGACCATCTAGCGTAGAATTGTTTTATGGGCTGGCAAAAGAGGCAAAAGTGCAAGCTATGCGGTTAGAATGGAGTCAATAGCGGACTCCCGGCCACCGTAGGCGCGAGCTTGCGGGTGGCGAGCAGTGGGTAGCTCGCCGCCCGGTAAGGACCAAGCTCGGGTCGACGGCGCGCAGTGTTCCACGCGCGCCTCAAAGAGATGTCAGCAGCAGTGTAGGGGTCTACTAGGACCGATGCCTGCCGGGGTCGCGTGATTGTTCGAAAGAGATACCGTGACCCTGGCACATGGGCAACTGATGGAACACGGGTGGGTTTTAGTCAGTAAAAGTCTGACATGCCCTCCCGCTCCGCCCAGAGCGGGAGAAGTCATTTGATGATTTCCCATCCTGAAAAAAAAAAAAAAAAATGCGGTTAGAATACATAATTATATGAAATAGCATTTTTTTATGTTGGTTTAAAGCATTTTTGTGTTGGTTGCGCGTTTCTGTCACCCTGTATAATCAAGATTTCGAATTTTGTCTCCAAGGGCTTCCAGAAACGACCCAATATTTATAAGCTTTATAAGCTTACCTCAATATGTAATTAAGAATGTTTGAGGTACTTTTCTGTTTCTGTGTCGCATTTTATGTAAATGTTATTTCAAGGTATAAATCCTTAAAGAACGTATGTAAGTAACTGAGAAAATCTCATCGTGTTTGGTCTCGTCGAATTTCTATTAACAATAAAATTAACATCGACGTGTGCCAAATTTTAGCTTAATCGAATGCAAGGAAGTACTTACATGAAAACGGATTATTCCAACCTGAAACACTAACACACACTAACACATACTAACTGTATGAAAATAGAGGCTTTTTTCAAATAAGCTCCCGCAAAGATCGACTTTTGGTACCAACCGCATGCAGAAAACAAAACACCCAAAAGTTTAATCAGATTGTAATGTTCTTTATATTTTGTTATTTCAGGAATTTTCTTCACGGACGGCTACTTCTGGCACGTACAGAGGAGGTTCACGCTGCGTTATCTCAGGGACTACGGCTTCGGAAGACGCGATGATACCCTGGAAGCTGTGGTCTCCACCGAAATCAAGGAGATGCTGGACATGAGACTAAATGGGCCGAAATACCCAACTGAAATGGTAAATAAATATGCTTTATTTATTTGTTAATTATTAAAGTATGTTTTAGGTTTACGTTCGGTTCCGTGCGGTGTCGGGCGTAAAGAATATTACCACCCCATCTTATCCCATGGGTGTCGTAAGAGGCGACTAAAGGACTTACTAGAGAATGGGCAGCAGCATTCTCTATGCATTTCACCACCATACTGCGATCGCCAACATGCCTGCCAAGCGTGGCGATTATGGCAAACCCTCCCAAATTGGGGGAGGCCTTTGTCCAGCAGTGGACGTCTTACGGCTGAAATAATGATGATGATGAGGTTTTCAACAAAGAGTACTTACACTGTTGTTTAATAATTTAAGTCTCAGCGATGAGACACTTAGACTACAGTTACTTAGAGAAAGAACTAGAACCTATAAAAAAACTTTTTAACAAAAAATTAAACCGCCGAAAAAACTGAAAAGCAAAAAATAATAAACCTTAAAATTATGAGTCGGCGCTTTGAGTGATCTTTGTTCATTGATTTTTCAGCGCCGACTCAAAATTTTAAGGTTTATTATTTTTTGCTTTTCAGTTTTTTCGGCGGTTTAATTTTTTGTTAAAAAGTTTTTATTTAATATTTTTTTGTGGCGTTAATGTACTTATAATACTTGGCAAGGTATACCCTATCCAATAAAAAAAGAATTATCAAAATCGGACTACTCTGTATAAAGTTATGCGTGGTTATACATTACAATCAGTGAGTGAACAATCAATCATCCCCTGTTTTCCGACCCTTAGCGTTCGATTTTGTTTTCCAAATTTATATGGGACCATCTTGGGATTATACCCTTTCCAATAAAAAAAGAATTATCACAATCGGACTAGGATGTACAAAGTTATGCGTGGTCACACATAAAAAAAAAAAAATACGCGTCGAATTGATAACCTCCTCCGTTTTTTTCGTCGGTTGAAAAGCACAGCATTGACTATGGTATGCGATGATAGTAACACAATTTACATACACATACATAAAAATCACAATACATACTCCTTTCGCTTCATTTAAGTTCAATTTAACACAATTTGATTAAGTAATTAAAACAACTAATACATAGATTTACAAAATAATAATATGATTATATTATTTACTAGCTTTTGCCAGCGGCTTCGCCCGCGTGGAGGTCGGAAAATATCCCGCGGGAACATACTACCGGGATAAAAAGTAGCCTATGTGTTAATCCAGGTTATAAACTGTGTTCCGAATTTAGTAGGATGGATATATACTATTGAGGACTATTTTGTAGATCTTTTGAAGACCATCATCTTTGTAATACATACTTTTGGTGTATGATCAACGTATGCGAGGATAAGAGCTCGAAAGCGCATTTTCATCCGATTTGCTACAAATTTATCGTCACTACTCAGCACCTATGTGTCTTAGCGTTATGTTATATAACTTATAACCTGCCTAGGAGTATGCTTCAGTAGTTTTTGACCCATGCGTGCACATACAGACAGACAGACCGACAAAAAAATTACTGATTGCATTTTTGGCAACAGTATCGATCACCATTCTTCCTCCAATATTAATTTTGAATGTATATTCAATGTACAGAATTGACCTCTCTACAGTTTTATTATAAGTATAGATTACGTCCGTGGGAACGTTACATTTGAATAAGATTAATTTAGATATGATTTTTATTTATTTTTAACACTTAGTTATATCCGGGTCTTCGTCTGAGTGGATGCTGAAAATATTTAGCTATAAATGTGTAAACTATTATAAATTGCTTAGATAAATCAATCTGATCTGGGTGCTATAAGCACTAAGAGTGAGTTGCAAAGTTAAAGTTAGTTGGTGCAACTCACTAAGATCGTCGTCGTCACAAGCCCGAGTCCTAAGTATTACCTAGTAACTGAAAGAAAAAAAGGAAATTGCGTTTATTGGCATGATCTCATTTCAAAATAAAACCTTAAAAATAATAAAAATAAAGCAAAAATTGCACTGAAATGAACTGGGTTGTGGAGGTCAGATAGGCAGACGCTCCATGTAAAATGCAAATATTAAGCTGCATTCGGTTAGACTGGAAGCCAATCCAAACATAGTTGGGTAAACGCTAGGGAGATGATGATGCTCTCAGTACTAAGAATTCGATCGCGATCGCCGGTATTGATTTACGAGGCAGAGGCAAACCCAATTCTCTATTCTGTAATCGGTCACAATAATGTCACTATTTCATCATCATTATTTCAGCCGCAAGACGTCCACTGCTGGACATGGGCCTCCCCCAAGTACCGCCAATTTGACCGGTACAATTTCTGGGGGGATTTGCCATAATCGCCACGCTTGGCAGGCGGGTTGGCGATCGCAGTATGGTGGTAAAATGCATAGAGAACGCTGCTACTCAATCTCTAGTAAGTCCCTTAGTTGCCTCTTACGACACCCACGGGAAGAGATGGGGTGGTGCTATTCTTTACGTCCGGAACCACACGGTACATGACGTCACTATTTACGTCAAAGCTATAACATTTTTTTTTAAATTCTAGATTCTTATTTTTCGATCGCTATGGATTCGCCAGGACTTTGTTTAGGAGTGGACAGAATTAATTTAGTAAAATCGTAGATTAATTATTATTAACTACATCGTTGGTCTCTTGGTCGCAAGTGCTGACTGCTGATCATGAGGTCCTGGGTTCGATTCCCAGGTCGATGGTATTATTGGGTTTTTCTATCTGAAATGTCTCAGTAGCAGCCCGTAGTTTGGATTTATGCCCGATTGATGGTAATAGGTTCGCCTCTATCACATGGGACTTAAACATAACTGGTGAAATGTGGGTGTACTAAACATTGAGACACCTCTGCCTAACTCTTTGGGGAAAGAAGGCATGATGTTATGTAATGTTATAATTAATATCTAAAGGGTAACGATTTTACAACAAACGGATACCTATAATACGTATTCGCAATGCGACTTCATTGTAGATATGTTAATTTTATGATTGATCAGTGGCGATGATGTGTGAAAGTCGACCATCATTTATCGATAAATTTTCCAGGTTATTGATCAATAATCTTGGTTGTTTTAACTAATCGGCTTATTTCTTGATTCGCATGAAGTAACTCGCCCTTATCGGCAGATTCGTCACTTTTAAATATTATAATATTTTCTTTAGGCGACTCACAAGAAGTTAATTTTTTTGTCGGCGAAACGAAAATTCCAAACATACATAGGTATAAGGCAATTGGCATGTTGTGAATAAAAGTTAAGAAAACTATGAAAACTAAAGGAAAGTACACTAACTCACGTTGTGAATAAAAGTTAAGAAAACTATGAAAACTAATGGAAAGTAGGTACACTAACTTTATTAAACAAAATACACTACCACAAATAAATAAACTTACCACAACATAAACATATTTTTAATAAAATAGTCCTTCCTACTTTTTCATCATCATGCATTCCCAACACAGTTCAGATTAGCTTCTGGTCTAGCCGGAATACCAGTATTTTTAACCGACTTCAAAAAAAGGAGGAGGTTATCAATTCGTCTGTATTTTTTTTTAATGTTTGTTACCTCATAACTTTTGACTGGGTGAACCGATTTTGATGATTCTTTTTTTATTTAAAAGCTGGTGCTTCCCGAATGGTCCCATTTTAATTTGGTTCCATTCGGACAATGGGGTCCATGTGAAAACCATATAAGTCTTAAATTTGCATTAAGTATTTGCGCGACAAATGAACGAATAACGCGATTAGATTAGTGCGGGGTATCTACCATAACTAAAAAGTTAAAAAAATAAAAACTTTTAACAAAAAAAAAAACAAACAACCGACTTCCTTAAAAAAAACACTACAAAGTCAAAAATAACTTTAATTTCGGAAGTCGGTGGCAATAAAACTTTAAATACAGATCCTAAGACACCGACTTTCAAAATTAAAGTGATTTTTGACTTTGTAGTGTTTTTTTTAAGGAAGTCGGTTGTTTTTATATGGAGCGGCTGCCTATCTGACCTCCACAACCCAGTAACTGGGTAACACGATACCCGTTGGCAAGACTGGTGGTCAGACTTTCGGGCTTCTGATGACCCGTAACGACTGTCAAAGATCCATGAATAACAAAACCATATCAGCTGAAACACAGTCGCTCTGTCTTCTTTTATATTTCACAGACCATTTATAAACTTTATTTTAATCTTTATTTCCAGGAAGTCGTCAAGGGCGATCTTATCAACATGCCATACTTCTTCTCTGTCCCATTCATCAACGGAGTGATCCAAGTCTTCTCTAGGAGTACCCTCCCAAGATCCGAGTACCACAACATATGGGATCTAGCCAAAGGCACCATCCTATTTCAAAGGAACTCGACTGATATGGGCGGAGCTTTGTCCCTGACTCCTTGGCTTAAGGATGTTCTACCGAACTACAGTGGATACAACAATCTGGTGAAGGGAAATCAGTACTTGTTGGATTTCTTTCAGGTAGGTTACTACTACTATCATATTATATATTCTTATGCATCAATCGATTACTTTCTCTCACAGAACCTCACATATATAAGCATCATTTTTATTCAATTTTTCCACAAACACATCACAGGGTTGGCAGACGGGAGGGCATTTAACATTTTTAAAGTACGACAGATTGGGGATTCGGCTCTAAGACTGTAGCTTAGTGTGGCAGTTACGTAAAAAGATTGTGCTGGCGGCTCTGACGGTGTCCAATGTATTGTATTTATCGGGCACAAATAATCAAAAAGATAAAATATTCACTAGTAGTATATAATTCTCCTTCTTAGCGTGTCGACGGTGATAGTAAATGATAGTATTATTACTTTTACCATACATTTGCCCCACTACCCAGCGACCTCAATATGTAAATTAAAAAAATATTCCGACAAATTAAGAACCCAAATTGATTAAAAAGGATTTAATGAAGGAAGAGGATAACCTTGTAAAGTTCATTCATCCTTCAAGTTTTTGTTTCCTAACAAAAAATTGATTGTTTTGTAGCCGTTTAAAGTCATGGCACTCACGACCTTTCTGTGTATGTCAATAACGCCTTGACATTGTTTTTCTTCATCTTTTCGTCTGGTGTTGGACCATCAAAATAGCACCACCCTTCTTCTCGTGGGTGTCGGGACTTACTAGAGAATGGTCAGCAGCGTTCTCTATGCATTTTAACACCATACTGCGATCGCCAATCCGCCTGCCAAGCGTAGCGATTATGGAAAACCCCTCCAAATGAAACTGACAACAATTTTATAATCATTCCAGAAATTAGTGCACGAAGCTGTGGATACTCACGATGAAACCTACGACCGCCACTTCCTTGACATGTACCTCACTAAAATGAAGCAAGAAATGAACGAGAAAGGACGGAGCACATATTCAGGTAAATAATTGTTATTTAATTAATTTATCCAGCGATTTCGCCCGTATAGAGGTTAGAAATTAACCCTCGGGAACGTAATACTGGTGTAGCGCCATCTAGACCGCCACATGCGAACTACGCAACACAATGACGTCATACAAAATCCTGCATCGCACAAGCAGAGTTTACCGCGCAACTGTATACTAGGGATGTTACGGATATGTTTCGGATACGGATTGGTTACGGATGTGGGAATGATTATTGTACCGGATACGGATACGGAGAAATTATTTCGGATTATCCGTTAGTTTCGGATAATCTCGGTTACGGATATTAAACTTTAAGGAATTTCAAAAGTAAAATACAAATAGTTAATAAAATGGTTTTTTTTATGTCAGCATTTGGTAGGAATTACAATCAGAGTGTGAGTAATTATTACAGCTATTTAAAGTAAAAATGATTATAAATATATATTGAGTGTAGTGATGGGTAGTGGATAAATACTCGGAGGATAAATACTCGAGTTTTTATCCGAAACGGATAAATACTCGTTTTTACTCATTTTTATCGGATAAATACTCAAAATGATGGATAAATATCTTTTTTGTGCATCGGATGATTATTTTAAAATGTTAATGACTTTTATTGTTATTTAGGCTTTTCAAAACACTACGTTATTACATTATTTAGTTCAAATGTCAATTGCCAGGGCTGTAATTGTGTCAGAAGCCCAAACATCTCTAATAGAGCATGCTCTTTAGATACAAATTTAGAATCTTTCTTTGTTGAGAGTGTAGAGAATAGCCACATAATTGATTATCTCTGTGAAGAGCTTCTAAAAGTCAATAAAAATGCGGCGAAGACAAGTTTGTTGATGTTGTTTGCCAACGCTATAACATGCAAAGGGCTTTTCAATTAGTTAAAGGTATTGAGCCTTTAAACTGCGCAGCACACACTAGTAATTTGCTGGCTCATGGTGCACTGAAATGCGGTAGTTTAAAAAAGCAGATATGATAAAATCTTTAATAAAAAAACAATTGGTTGTCTGTAAAGTCGGTATACGGACGATAATTTTACGTGATAATGGTGCCGATTCCCTTATGCACAAACTAAACTAAATTTAAGTTCAGTGCATCTTTTTCTTTCTATTTCATTAAGGAAAGGACAGAAGATAAATTTTAGTTTAGTCCTGTCAAATTAATCAGCGCTTGACATAAATTGAAGTAATTTTAGTAGGCAAGTTTTTAATCACGTCTAAACTTGTATGGAGTAGTGACAGGCGCTGATTAATTTGACAGGACTAAACTAAAAAAAATCTTTTGTCCTCTTCTTAATGAAATACAAAGAAAAAGATGCACTGAACTTAAATTTAGTTTAGTTTGTGAACAAGGGAATCGGTACCAATGTCTAAGTTTCTTTTACTCGGACGTATTGGCCGATGGAGTGGAAGAGAGATAGATTTCACAAGTCGAACGCTAAGGCCGATCGTGCCTCTCTATCGCTTGTTTCGCGCTCTCGCTTACACGCTCGGTTCAGGCGGGACGTGACAATGAGTCATGCTTTTCCGTGCGTGCAGCCAGCGTTCATCGATTTATAAGATAGTCAAAAAATCACAAGAACTAAACCCAAAATGCACGATCGAAGCTACAACAAATCGTAAAACAAAAGGTAACGGGAGAAAAGTAAAACCTGCCATGCTACACAAGATAGGGCAGCTATCTACGATCACTAAGGAGTATGAAAAATAGAAAAGCCGCTCTCTCAGAGTACTCAAAAGAAAAATATATCGTCAAGTCGAATGCTACAAGCAGCTTTGCGTAATGATAATTTTTGGGATTAGATATATCAATGCATATGTTCGCTGCCAGGCCAGGCCCCCATAGGATTTTAATTATTATGTGGAAGCGTGATAATCGTGGGGCTCTGGAGACAAGAGTGGCGAGCGAAACTAGTCTGCCGTGCGCGGAGCAGAAAAATATAATAATATAATTCAAATGAAGAAGCAATACAATTAACAAATGACTCACCTCATGGTTGAAGGAAACTGCTTCTGGGTGGTACCTGGATTTATGTATGTAAGTGAGTGTGTATTGTATTGTGTTGTGATGTTATGAGTATCTCCAGGTTACAATCCGCCGCTCCAAGAGGTCTGCCATCCAGACATGCGGTCTTCAACACTTAACCTTCAAACTATTTCAACAAAAGATATATCCTAAACCCGTATTATCGCACCAAATGGGGTTATTAACACAAAACAATTGGGTCATGACTTATTATCCACCAAAACGACCGGTTCTAAGGGATTAATTTAACAAAAGGGTCGGGACGCCAAGAGGACCCGCCATTCCTTTTCAAGCACAAAATCAAAGAGAAATGTCAAAGTCAAAACTGACTGTTCTCACTCTGTTACACGTTTAGAAACGTAGGCGCATAAAGTAATAAAACAGCATATCTGTTTTTGAACCCATAACAGAACCTGTTTTTCAACAAAAGTCCAGCAAATGCAAATGCCCTTCTAGTGTTTATAATATTTAAGGATGTGAAATCAACACAAAATGGGTTATATTTACAGACAGATACTGATAATGAGTCATTGGATTTGAGAAAGTTTAAAAGCAGGTTTCAGTAAATTTTACCACTGTGTAGATCGCCTGGAAGATACGGTGGAGCATAGAGTGGAGGTTTGCCCTGCTTGGGCGGAGCAACGCCGTATCCTCGTAGAAGCGATTGACGGCGGCGATCTCTCGCGTCCGGCCCTGGTGCAGGCCATGGTATGGAGCGAGAGGGCATAAGAAGCTGTCACCTCCTTCTGTGAAGAAGTAAGGCTCGCGAAGGAGGAGGTGGAGCGCGTTAGGGAGAAGCAGTCTGTGCGCTCTCATGTCCCTAGCCACCGTAGGAGGAGACGCCCCGAGCGTCGGAAGTTCATTGTGGTCTCTCAGCCACCATGGGCACGGACTTGCGGGCGGTGAGGACCGATGCCTGCCAGGGTTGCGGATCTGTTTAAAAGAGGTACCCTGGCACAGGCAACTAAAGGGACACAGGTGGGTTTTAGTCAGTAAAAGTCTGACATGCTTTTATATTGGCGATAGCAGTGGTGGCCCGGTGGTATCAGCCCCGACTTACAACTTGTAGGTCGTGAGTTCGCACTCAGGCAGGCGCTTTACTTGTGGTAAATAATAACATCACCACTGGTGTCAAAACTGCACATTGCTCGCTGAATCCATATCCTACAATGTTGACAACCTCGCGAGCCAAGTCAAGATATTTGATTTGTTTATCTTTCTCGACTTTCACGAGGTAGTTTTTTTTTTTTGATTTAAGCGTTTCTTAAATAGTTTCTGCCTACCCCCATGAGAGAAAGGCATGAGTTCATGTGTGTATGTGAAAAACCAATTAACAAATGTATAATTTTATCTAACTTTGACAGCAATTGACTAACTGTATTCATAATTGAATGAAATTATTGTTAATATCGGCGTTTTGTAATTGTTAAAATGAATAATAAGGTACGATACCAATCTGCATTGTCTATTTTTCATTAATTATAATCCTTTTGTTAGTAAAATGACAAAACTTACGTTACGAAAACATAAAATAGTATTTATCCGCTGTTTTGGATAAATACTCAGTAAATACGGATATTTATCGAGTATTTATCCATTTTGAGTATTTATCCGGATAAATTCCCAACACTAATTGAGTGTTATCTAATCTACCTAAAATAAAAATGTAATAACAAATCCGGTATTATCAGAAACTTTTATTTCGGATTCGGATACGGTTACGGATAAATTTTTATATCGGATATCCGATACTTTCGGTTACGGTTACAGAGCTCCCTAACATCCCTGCTGTATACAACGTCCCGAAATCAATCGTCGGGCAGTTGCCTACCGGATACGACAGCCGCGGTTGGGGGATCCTCCCTTTTCTACAGAGGTTGAGTGAAGTTTACACTCTGTTCCTCATATCTCCGACGTGATAGAAGTATCGTATGTGTTGATCTAGGTAATATATATATGGAAAGATCTTGTAACCTATCTGTGAGCCAAATAACATCCAAATTCAATCGGCCGTTTTTTGCGTGATCAAGTTACAGACATCAAAAACTTTAAACATACAAACTTTCGCATTATAATTATGGGTAGGGTAGTAGTAGTAGTAGGTTTAATTGTAAGAGCAAACATTTATAAACCAAAACCGAAGATAATAATAATAAGTCCTTCAGTTAATACCAAATAGTTCTTTTCGTATAATTATGGTAGGTATCAGGGCTTTGAATAACGTTAAAAATTTGGTATCGTTACTTTCATCGGACGAAGATAACGTTATTAGTAGAGGTAGCGTTATGCTTGGTAACGATACTTGGCATACGTTTTACCGGTAAACTGACTTAAAGTTATTGAAGATTTTATCGGTAAATAGTAATGTTACTATCGCCTAGGGTTCGATAACGTTACCAAATGCATACGAAAAGTAACGTTAAACAACGTTACTTTCTTTTATTTTATTTTATTTTATTTCGGGATAAAAAACAGGAGTACAATTATATGTTATAAATAATATCTTACTAATAAACAAAATACTTATCATACTACTAGCAACATTATCCACTTATTACTAAATTGTTGATTATTAATGCTACGTGAGATAAAACAAAAAACAGAATACGTGCGTGAATGGAGTAAAAGATTAAATGATTAATTGATCGAATAATACTTCCTATAACAATAACATTAATTAAATCTATATAATATGAAAAGAAACAGTAGAAAACAATACAATCCTTAATAATTATAAAGCTAAGATACAATCGACTACAGATTTTCTAAATTGATGTGTTGTTAAATTGAAAATATCAATGTTTTCAAATCTAGTGTTATAAGAATCCACAAGTTGGCGCAGAGGAGCGCGAAAGCCAGCATTAGAATTACAGACCTGCCTAATATTAACAGACAGTAAGCGGTATGGACGCGCTTGTCTACGCACTACTGTCCTCGGAACGATGTAACAAAGTTTATTTGTTAATTCTGAACAATCATATTTATTATGCACAATACCATGTAGAAACATAGTTCCGAGAAACAGTCTTCTGGATTCTAGGGTTAACAGTTTCTAATTCTTAAGCAAAATGTCATGCGTACCATGGCTATGATAGCATCTGTAATGCAGAGCTCTTAGAAATTTACGTTGAACCATCTCAAGTGAGTCAATATATTTTGCGTAATAGGAATTCCATATCATAGTAGCAAACTCCAGACAAGGCCTAACTAGCGATATATATAAATATCTAAAGGTTGATGGACGCTTAAATTCTTTGCTATTGCGCATAACAAAACCGTACATTTTAAGGGCTTTGTTGATAACATTGTCTACATGGACATTAAAGTGAAGTTTAGAGTCTAGTACCACACCACGGTCTCGCAATGAGTATACTCTTTTTAATTGTGTATTTAGCAAGTGATAGCTGTAATTGTGTGGCTTTTTGTTTTTAGTATACGCATTTAGATAAGCTTAATGAGAGTTTATTTAAGGTGCAGTAGCTGGAAAATCGATCCAAGTCACTTTGAAGCATCAAACAGTCATCAATACTTCTTATAGTTTTGTAGACTTTTAAGTCATCCGCATACAATAAAAAGTTTGAATGCTTAAAACAATCGCTAATATCATTTATAAACAATGTAAACAACAAAGGGCCCAGAATTGAGCCCTGAGGAACCCCGGATGTGACGGAGATAAGCTCCGATTGAAATCCGTTATTAACAACTTTTTGAGTACGGTTTGTTATGTAAGAGGTGAACCATCTCAATAGATTTCCTCGAATACCGTTGAAGGCAATTTTTCGTAAAAGTATTTCATGATCCACCTTGTCGAAAGCTTTTTGAAAGTCCGTATATACTGCATCAGTTTGTAAACTGTTATATGGATAACCGTTTACAAATAAAAATATGGATGTTTAAAATATGGATTTTCAAAAACATTGCCTACGAAAATAAGTAGATTTGTGTAAATTGATCTTTGTTGGACGAATCCGTGCTGTTCTTTAATTATAGCCTTATGTAAAGTGGGATAAATTTCATTATACACCAGTCTCTCAAAAAGCTTCGACAAGGTAGACAGAATTGAGATCGGACGGTAGTTCTCTACGTCATCCTTAGTTCCCTTTTTAAAAACGGGTGTTAAATAAGTAATTTTCCATACATCGGGAAAAACGCCTTCGTAGATACATTTATTGAACAGCAGATGTAGGGGTTCACATAATTGATCAGCAACAAGTTTGAAAAATGAGGGAGGAATGCCATCGGGTCCAGGTCCTTTTGAAGGGTCTAACGACCTTAGCTCCTTATAAACTTTAGAAGGTTCGATGTAAATATTGTTGAGAATGTCACTATTATCATGAGAGCTAGAAGGCGGCGCCCATTCATGGATATCAAGTGTTAATGGTTCATACACTGATTGAAAATAGCTAGAGAATAGTTTACAAATATCACGTGGGTCACTACTGGAAGTACCTTTATATTTAATACTGGATGGAATTCCAGAGTTATTCCGTTTACTAGACACATAGCCCCAGAAGTGTTTTAGATTTTTGTGTACATTTTCTTCTACAGTATTCATATAGTTACAGTAACATAGGTAACATTCTTTGTTGAACCTGCGACGAAATAGGGAAAACTGCTCATAGTCTGATATGTTATTGTACACCTTCCATTTGATCCAAGCGTTGTTCTTATTTTTGAATAACCTTATAAGGGGTCGAGTGAACCAAATGGGGAATTTAGAAGTACTGTATGATTTTTGGGGGATGTGTTTTCTAATTATACCAAACAAGCAATCATAAAATGTGTTTACAGATTCCTGTGCTGGTAAATTTTGTAGCAACATTTTCCAGTCAATTTCAGATAAATCTGCCTTTATAAGATCGTAATTGCCCTTGTTATAGTTAAGTTTGATGATTGGGCAGCGTTTCATAGGTGAATATTTCAAATTAGGAGAAGTCACAGCACAGTAAGGAGGGTGATGTAGGTCCACGGGTACTAAATAATCACTTGGTTGGTAAACACGGCAGTGTTCATTGGAGATTAGTAAATCCAATGTTCGGTTGTTAGCGTTTTTCAAAATATGATATTGCGTAGCGTTAAATTCGGCAATAAAATTTTCGAGATATCTGCAACTAAAATATCGGGCCTCACGGGGCTGGTCGCGTGTAGCACTGTCACAGGAAGACCAGTCCATAGTAGGTAAATTAAAATCACCGACTATGTAGAAACAATGTGTCGTGGTATTACTTAAAATTGACGAAAGCATGTCCAAATATGTAGAATAGATGTCGTCTGGTGTGTTCGGTGGTGTATAAACCGCGCTGATAAAGTGTCGTTTTGCACGGTCACGGCTAGGCAATTGAATAAGTAGGTATTCTATGTGCGTATGCAAAGAGTTCCCTGTAATATTGGTAAAATATTCGGGTTGAAGTGTTCGCAATATGGCGACAAGAACACCTTCACCCTCGCGTTTACCAGTGGCCGCGCGATCTCGGTCGCGACGAAAGATATTATAGCGCTCATCTATAATCTCACAATCTGTTATATCCGGTATAAGCCATGTTTCTGTTAGTACAATAATGTCGTATGAGTTACTTAATATATTCATATAAATTGTCTGAAGTATGCCACGTATGCCCCTACAATTCTGATAGTAAATAGTAAGTGTGTCAGCCATTTAGCTGGTGATAAGTTTTAATACGATTACTAAAAGATGTAGAACTTGCATTGATATTTAAAGATGCTGCCACTAATCCTGGTTTTAAAAGTAATAGATGATGAAAACAAACACAATATCGAATGTAAAATGTTTTAAACTCACATGAACTTGGATTGTATAAAAATTGAAAGTTTATGTAGTCGATTTTTGTTATAATATGATGGATGAAATAGTTCGTTGCAGTAACAAGACGGTATAATATACTAAACATTTTGTTTTGTAGTTGTATCATTGGTGATTTTAAATTTGTGAAAATCATTGTTGTTTCGGATGGCAAGTATTGTTGATATGTCAGTCCTGCGTACAAGAATCGTAGAGTGCTTAACCCAACAATGCTTAAACTTGTGTTTATTGGCTTCAAGGCGACATTCGCGAAAAAAAAGCTTTTTCTTCAATGTTAGGTGCTCATTCACATATATTGTGTGTGGAGTGCCTGCTATGCCGATCTGGTCGGATTTCAATCCCTTAGCCAAGCGGTAGGCACTTAATACATTGTCACGTAAAGGCACAGAGGAGAACCTAACCACAATATTTTTGGGTCTATCTTTATTCAAAGTTTTCTGGGGCACGCGATGTATAGAAATAATATCGTTTTGGGCAATCGGAAATTTAATCTTTTCACCAATTGATGCAATAAGTGTGATCAGATTCTCCCCCCGCCTCTCCGGGACATTACACACTTCAATATTACAGGCTCTGGCTTGCTGTTTTAACGCGTCGATTTTAGCCTCAAGCTCAGTGACTAAACTGTCGGTTCGTTCCACCGAGAGGAAGGAGCCTTCCAGTGTGGAGATCTTCTTCATGACATCGTCGCATTGGTTGGAAGTAAACTGAAGAGAACCTTCCAATGAGTCGATGCGTTGAGTCAAGTCCTTGTTTCTGCCATCTAGGGCTATCATCTGCCGCTTAAAAGCTTCCTGTTCAGCACGCAGAATGTTGATGTCATTACGAATTTCTAAAGTGTGCGTGGTGAGAAGTTCTAAGTCGCTTTTCATACCAGTAATGCTGGAATTGATAGAGGCTAGGCTGGAGTCAACATTGCTGCGAAAAGACTTCAAGGTCGATCTTAGTTCGGAAGCAAGTGCGTTTAAGTTGTCTGTAAAAACGCATTCTGGCTGTTTACGTTTCCTGCATGTAACTCCCGGATCAGTCTCTGACGTTGTTGCCCGTAAATCGGGGCTAGAGCTCATTTTGTTAGGCGACTGAGACATCATTATTATTAATAGTAAAATTCTTGCGGGTCTTCAGCGAAAGCAGGAAACAAATCAAAAGACAAATTACCAAAAATCAAATCAAAGCTTCAAAATGTCTTCTAGTTATCGCTGTATCGTGGTACAGGGCGACCAATGTGACGTCACTAAGCACCAAGCTAATGATAGTGTATTTCGCCGCGCCGCACTCGTGTCGAGTTGGTTCGGTGGCTCGAGCCGCGCGCCCGTTAAGGCCGCTTGCGCTGAGTGTCGCAAGTTCAAATCCCACCAAATGATTCTCGGTAAGTGTGTTTGTACTCACGATTTTTACGAGTACTGTAAAGTAAAAATGACGAATGAATTTTTTGTCATTCTTTCGTCTACATTATTGCAGTACTGGTTTGGTTAATCACATTGGTATTCAAATCAAAAACACTTGCGCTGCGCAACGTTTTCGGAATTACTTTATATTAATTTACAAAAATTGCAAATAGCTTGCATCCCTTATGTTGCGCGGGTTGACAACATCGCATTAAGTAACGATAAAAGTATCGATACTTCTAACGTTAATTGGTAACGAAAGTATCGTTACCCGTGTTACCATTAAAATATTAACTTTATGAACATAACGTTACTTAACGATACTTTTAGTGTGAGTTTGGTAACGTTACCAAGCCCTGGTAGGTATATATTTATCTCCTCTAAATGGTTGGTCGTTGGTCCCTGCTGTCATTTATAGACAGTCGGAACGGGTCGTCAGAACTTCGGAAGTCTGACTACCAGACTTACCAAGGGGTATCGTATTACCCAGTTACTGGGTTGTGGAGGTCGGATACTCTATATTAAATATGAGTAGGTACTCAGCTTCAGCATCCATTTAGACTGGAAACCGACCCCAACATAGTTGGAGAAAGGCTAGGCAGATGACGATGATCTATCTCCTCTAAAGGCCTAACCCGGGAAACTATTTCTCTGAATGTAATTCGATAAATTTCTTTTAAATCTATTCGAAAGTAGCGACAACCCCTTTCCTAGCTCTTTCTCAACTCGCTCAGTTTCATTTCGTTCCTCCTCAAGAACCTCCTCCACGGTCCTATTTCAAAAGACTTGGAGGGGGGTCCCACGAGTTCATCAATTGATTATTGGACCTATATCATCATAACCTGCATCGTCATGCTACATTCGATTCTCAAGATAACTAATCTTAAATTTATTCCTAACTAGCTTCTGCTTTGAACCTTCCCGTCGCATCGAATTGCCTGCCAATTTTCGTCCATTTTTCGTTGCTGCTACGCTCCTTTTAATCGTAGCGTGATGTTATATACCATATAACCTTCCTCAATAAATAGGCTACCCAACCCAAAAAGATTTTTTTCAATTCGGACCAGTAGTTTCGGAGCCTATTCAATACAAACAAACAATCAAATCTTTCCTCATTATAGTCGAACGGGATAAAAAAAAGTATCCTATGTCCGTCTCCTGGTTCTAAGCTACCTCCCCATCAATTTTCAACCAAATCGGTTCAGCCGTTCTTGAGTTATAAATAGTGTAGCTAACACAACTTTATTTTATATATATAGATTCAGCTAGAATTACGTTTATCTTCGTATTATCGGGGCTTAAAAATTCGTCTAAAGGTTAATGTTCAGGACATTAGTGGTCCGTGTGGAAATCATAATCATCTAAGATCCTAATAACAGATAAGACGGATTATAACAAAATCAATAAGTGACTCTACCAAGTTGTGAAGGCGTTTTCCCACAGCGCGGCATTAGGCAGCAGCGCGACGACGCCATTCATTTAGAACAATTCCTATTTAGTTTTCATAGAAATTGTTCTGGTACAGTGGCGCCTCGCTTGCTTGCGGGAGCCTTTACGGAATCTTTTTGGGGATTCTTACCTCAAAAGGAAAAACGCAACCCTTATAGGATCATTTTGTTGTCCGTCCGTCCGTCAGTCTGTCCGTCTGTCTGTCTGTCAAGACCCTTTATCTCGGGAACGTGTGGAGGCATCGAGTTGAAATTAAAACTATATACTCAGGTCTATAGCCTCTTGAAGCTGTGAAAAAATCAAACTTGTAAGATAACGTAAAAAAAAGATACGGCTGTTTATGATGCAAAAAACGTATATTTCGACACTTTCAAGGGAATCAAAATTTATACGCTGTTTTCCGTTGACCTTGTTTAATAGGTAAAGACGCGACAATTTTTTATACGTAGATCGTAGTCCTCATATCTCGTGTAAGATTTGTAACTCCAGTTTCTGCTTAGTCAAGCCCTGTGTAGGGAAGCTTCAAATATCTTCCTGGAGCAGTATTCAGGTCAGGGTCAGGTCAATCAAGAGAGTTCCCGCTCTTGATTGTCGTTCTCAGACCACCTAATCTATTTTGAAAAAACTCAGGTATAGTGAGTTTGAAGAGAGCCGTCAGTCTACCTTGTGGTAGGGCTTGACATTGGCTGTCAATTTGACAGCTCACTTCACTTGCTAATTGCACGTCCGGCAAGAGCATTCGGGTAATGTCTAGTTTTTACTTAGATTATTTTACTGTTATTGAGGATTATTCCCTTGCCAAGAACGCTGTGATTATTTAAATACTAAGGGATCTACTTTATAGACGGCCGTGGACCCAGGGCTAAGCAACAGGAAGATAAAAGTAGGCATAAACAAAGACATTATTAGCTAAAAAACATAATAAAATTCATTGTTCGTTGTTTGTTATTGCTAATTATTACAATGTTAAATGATAATGGTTGTTTTGTCGCTAGCGCGCCCTAGATATGTCAAATGCTTATTAAAATAATTAATGGATGTGATAATGAATGTTACTACTTACACTGCGGTTGGTCGACTCAGAGGGCTGGCCTATTTTTGGCGAAAATAATCAGCATCGCCATACACCGTGGCTGTTAAATTTCAAAACCTAATATCTGAATGATAAATGATAAATGATTTTATTTCTGTAAGTAGGTTTGTATAAACACTTTTACATGTCAATGATATTTTTTTAAACTAGATGAGTTCGGCGTTTCCTAACTGACTACTCTGAGAAGAAAGGCCGAAACAAACTCAGAGGTCACAGTCTCTTTTAAAGTCCAGACATAATCTTGTTTACATCATGTGAATATCACGTAG
The DNA here is from genome assembly GCA_932294355.1 of Aporophyla lueneburgensis. Classification (NCBI taxonomy): domain Eukaryota; kingdom Metazoa; phylum Arthropoda; class Insecta; order Lepidoptera; family Noctuidae; genus Aporophyla; species Aporophyla lueneburgensis. The sequence continues at coordinate 11,934,265 of OW028738.1, read as the reverse complement.
ATTGGTGACTGAAATGGTCTTTTGAAGAAAGAACCACACAGATTGAGTGGACCTGTCCAGTCAGTGCAAGCATTTGTCACTAATCGTTTAGCTCAACTCGGAACATAAGGAGCCCAACGCTTTGACGAACAGTACCAAAGAAAGGACATTTGGGTAGGCCACATAATTACTCAAACTGCCAGATCATGATTACTGAGAAAGAAAGAAAACAAAATTAAAAAAGACCCACATAGTCTTCACATTCACAATAATTAAAACAATACGATACTTTACAAAGTAAATATTCATGTCATTGTATATATAAAAATTATCAATGTCAGTGTGTATATAAAAAAAAAGAAACGGATATAATTTTGTTGGTCAGATCATTTGATGACCATGTAGATCGGTGTCTGAAATGGTCTTTTGATGAAAGAACCACACAGATATTGAGTGGACCTGTCCAGTCAGTGCACGCATTTGTCGATAATCGTACAACTCAACTCGGAACTTAAGGAGCTCAAAGATTCGACGAACAATACCAAAGAAAGGACATTTGGGTAGGCCGCACAAACTACTCAAACTGCCAGACCATAATCAAAAGTGAAACAATGACCCACATAGTTCTCAAATTCTCAATAATCAAAGTAATATTCATACAATTAATATTCATGTCATGTGAAATAATAAAAAAGAGTAAAAATAGCAAAATAATAATAATAAAAAAACAACATTCAGTATAGATTTATTGGAGCAGCTCAATCCCAGGCCGTTTTATCCTCAATATAGTCTTTAACAGTATAATAGGCTTTCTGACATAATTTACGCTTTATAAAAGATTTGAATTTATTTAGGCTTAGTTCTTGAATGAGGCTAGGAATTTTATTATAAAAACGAATACATTGGCATCTAAACGAGCCACCTATTTTCTTCAGCCTGGTCTTAGGAACAACAAAGTTTTGTTTGTTTCTAGTATTGACATTATGGATATCACTGTATCTTTTAAAGAGATTAATATTTTTATGTGCATACAGCAGATTTTCATAAATATACTGAGAAGGCACAGTCATTATATTAATTTCTTTATATTTGTCTCTGAGGGAGAATCTGGGACTTAATTTATAAATCGAACAAATTGCCCTTTTTTGTAAAACAAAAATTGTCTGAATATCGGCGGCATTTCCCCACAGCAGAATACCGTACGACATCACGCTATGAAAATAACTAAAGTAAACTAAACGGGCTGTCTCTTTCTTCTTCTTCGAATTCTTTTAAAAAAACGGGTGTTGTAAACGGCTTTTTTTGCGTTTTCGTCCTTATAGACCACCCTCCACGTACTAGGCTAGCAAAAACTCCCAGAAATTAGACAAATACGAAGGTACACAAAGTCGGAAACCGGAACGATCTAGAGAAATCAGACATCGTTTTTCGGCTCTCCTGTAAAATTTAGTTTTATGCAGATACCGGGTTTTGATATTTCACAGCCGAACGTGACAATGCTCTCAGCATTATGCACTTTTCCCGTTGACACCGCTGCTGAAGAATTTTTTATGCCCTATGAATCTTTTATAAGCTTGTAGAGACCTAGAATTATTTTAAGTTTGTTTTTAAATTATTTGAATAAATTTAATCTATTCATTTAATAATTAAATTTATACAGCATTCAATTATTAACGACTTACTTAACGTTTTTAGAAATTGTACCTTATAATTGCCTTATCAGCCTAAGGTTGAATGACATTTGACCGCCATAAAGTTTTATTGCGGTCAAATGTCATTCAACCAGCCAGTATATTCTGTAAAATACTCACCGTGAAAACTTATGTGATATGAACTTGAAGTGAGCTGTCATTCGACTCCGGATTGACAGTACTGACAGCTCAATTCAGTTAAGTATTCACGGTGAGATTTATACGGAATACACTGGTACCGATTCCCTTGTTCACAAACTAAACTAAATTTAAGTTCAGTGCATCTTTTTCTTTGTATTTCATTAAGTAGAGGACAAAAGAAAAATGTTAGATTAGTCCTGTCAAATTAATCAGCGCCTGTCACTACTCCATACAAGTTTAGACGTGATTAAAAACTTGCCTACTAAAATTACGTCAATTTACGTCGAGCGCTGATTAATTTGACAGGACTAAACTAAAATTTATCTTCTGTCCTTTCCTTAATGAAATAGAGAGAAAAAGATGCACTAAACTTAAATTTAGTTTAGTTTGTGAATAAAGGAATCGGCACCGTTGACTATGTCTATTTGTTTTCTGATGAGATAAATTAGATAATCTATATCTATCCAACCGGCGGTTGGTTGTCTTATCGGTGGATCTGTTTAGTATCATTCTGCGCTTGCCCGACTACACTAGGTATAGGTAGTGCCCAAAGCTCATAAATGTTAAACAAAATGATGAACATGGATCTACGAATTTATAAACTTACTCTTCATACGGTCAAACAGAGTCTTTAGCGATGGCTACTATTCCTCAAGTACGAGGCAACAGAGCAAAATTCCACAACTGTTTCGTAAGACCATGTGTATACTATTACTCATGAGAGGCCCTCACCCTCCTACTCGCGATTTCAAACAATTTTTTTTTTTTGTTTTGTTTTGGATTTTTTATTATTTTCCTCCTTTGTTACTCGTCTGTACTGCATACGTTTTAAATAGTTTGTCCTCCCAGGAGAGGGCAGTGGCTCCATCTATGTAATAGTTTTACCTTAGTGAAGTTTCAATTCCAGTAAATTCAACTTTTAACAACGGTTCCTAGTTGAATCGTTGTCAAAACGGATACCAATTGGACCGATTACAATAAAAACGTTTCAAACCATATGAGTCTTTGATATGTTAAAATATATCTTATTTGGAGTACATAAGTCACAAAAAAAATAGAAAGGTTTGGGTTGAAACATTTTTGCTTAAATCGGTTCAATTGCGAGTCGATTATACCAAGTTAAAATAAAAGGGTTAGACTATTTACAACTCAGGAAAACCTGGTCTAGTTTAGACTTTACATTATGTATAAGATATTGTCGTACTGTAAATGATTTATGATATTTTTTGTAACCTTATAATCATCTAGTTCACCTTGGAGTTCAAATAAAAAATATTGATTACTACAAAAATTAAAGAACATTTTATAATGATTTGTCTTTATCCGTTTAGTAATTTATTTTATTGAAATGACACACATGAAGTTATCAGTATCGTACCGTATAGGATATATACACGATACGTATCCCTACTTTTTAAGAAATTCATATTTTTACATAACATAATATTGTTATATTATGTTATGTAAAAATATGAATTTCTCGGAAGGGTTGGGCAGAGGAGTACCTATAGTAATACAGCCAGAGCCATATTTCGCTAGTTATGTTTAAGTCCCATGTAATAGAGGGCGAGCCTACTGAGAAAATCCAGATAGAAAAACCAAATGTTTTGAGTTTCAGTTTGAAATAAAATATTACCCGATCTGGGAATCGAATCCAAAGTACTACTGGACCAACGAGGCACTCAACAAGTTGTATTTTTAAACAATTGTGACAAAAAGTGCATTTAAATAGTCCTAAAAAGAACAGGAACACCATTCACATGTTGGTAAAACAAAAGAGGAAGAAAAAATATGAGATCCAAATGCTCTATGAGGAACTCTGATATTTTGCTAAGCTTAAAGAGTAGAAGTAGGCTGATGAAACGACAGGTGAACTATATGAAAGTTGGATGGAGAGGAGTTACTATTATGCATAGATGAGAAAAAAAAGTACATAATATTAAAATAAAGTACGATTTATTCTTTATTATTACAACAAAACTGCTTTTTGCAGTTTGCATCATATAAATTTCTTTTAACGAAAAAGTACTTACGACAATTTTTTTTTAAAAATCCCACAGAAATCAAATCTTACAAAATAAAGTATATTCGTGTACTTTATTGTTCTCATAAAGTAAAGAGTACAATTATGTGAAATAACGTACAATACTTTATTATAAAGTACGGGTGGCAACCCTACCTATTACCTATGTTAATATGTTTACTTTTTCGTAGTGATCCTATTAATATATCTATCTACTGATAGATACATTAATAGGATTTATTATAGAGTAATAGATATATATAGATTAATTAAATAGATAGATATATTATTGGATTCTGCTTTACAACGCACGTCATTGATTACTATTAATGACGTGGGTTGTAAAGCGGAATCTTATTTTTGGCTAAGCCTTGACTTAAAAATAAATGCCTCAATAGCCCATTGCGGTCGTATTTTTTAATGTTTATTTTTGTATTAACTGTGAGAAAAAAAAAATTGTAATTAGTTTACTGAATTATAATGTATAAGCTTAAATTTGATAGGTATGTATTAAGTATTCGAAAACAATACCTGCAATGGTGCCTAACTTATAAATCGACATCATTTTTAATTTTACAATGGGTAATTATTGTAATGACATTATATACTATACTAAATGACCGAACAACCATTGTCCTGTTTCCTAGAACTCGATAGCAGCGCCACCTACCGGGTCCAATAGTGAATCTAAACCATCCAGGGTGCCACCCAAACGCATACAAAAAAAATCATTCAAATCGGTCCAGCGGTTTAAAAGGAGTTCAGTGACATTTACACGTACAGTAGAATTTTATGTATAAAGATAGGAATGCTACAAAACTTTTTTTAATTTTCAAGTTTTATCTTAAAACTTTCGTATTCTGTACAAAGTTTTTAACCAAATTCACTTCTGCCATGAATAATTGCGTAACACACTAAAATTAAATTTGTTTCGTTTTCAAATCAAATCAAATTATTCTTATTTCTCATAAATCTACACTTCTGAAATGCCAAAAGCTAGGTGCATGGTTCCAAATTGTTGAGCACATAGGAAAGAAAGTAACCTTGGAGTTTCTTGCCGACTCCTCTCCATAGAACTCTTTTAAAAATAATTGGCTTTTAAAATGGTTTTAATTTACAGTATTAATAGGTATGGGAGAACAGTGTAGGACTGTCAGCAAGTACCAAGTACTTATTAAAATGGACAATTGCCTACAGTCTACAAGGCAACGTTCTCACATTCACAAAGTATAAAAGAATCCACAGATATGACAGTATTTCATAAACAAGATAACAGTTCAAATTAAATAATAAATAAATAAATAAATAATGAGTACATTTCAACGGAGTATGTAAAAAAAAATAAAAAATTTACACCCTCATTTGGGAGCAGTTAATAGACATGAACATGGTTATCCCGTTAATAAGGTACCAGCCACATGTGCATAAGGAGTTATTGCCAAACTTTCTTGTCTTGAACGTAGTCTTTTATCTTATAATATGCTTTTTTGTTAAGGACACATTTTATGTGTGTTTTGAACGTTCCATCGCTAAGTTCAGTAACCGAGTTTGGCAACTCGTTATAGAAGCGGATACTGGTGCCGATTCTGTTGTCACAAAATTCTCTAAACTAAACTAAAAATCACTAAAATTTGGTTTATTCCTGTCAAACGACGATTTCCTATTCTGAAATAGACTAAAGTGACACAACTTAACTATATTTTAGTTTGACAGCACTAAGATTGCACTGAGTTATTAGTTTAGTGAAAATGTCAATTTTGCTATTCTGAGTTTGCCGGTTTTCACCAAAAATTTTGACTATAATAATTTATTTTAACTAAATCTGACTATTTTTAAGCGCGATTAAAAAGGTGTGGAATAAAACTAGTGGTCATGAACTAAAATTCTCAACAACGCCTTGCCTTCACGTGCAAAAACAGTTCTGTATTTTTTATTTTCTTTTTGCTTATATCTTGAAAATGGCGTGTCCTATCGCAAAAATAATGAAATTTTCGACCCCCTTAGTATACCCCGGAACATTTAAATATCAACACGTGGGTAACATTTTTTTTATATTTTTCAAACAAAAGTGAAAAATCCACATCCACACTAATATTATAAATGCGAAAGTAACTCTGTCTGTCTGTCTGTCTGTCTGTCTGTCTGTCTCGCTTTCCTGCTAAAACTACTGAACCGAATTAAATGAAATTTGGTACACAGATAGTTTAGAGCCTGAGAAAGGACATAGGCTACTTTTTATCCCGGTAGTATGTTCCCGCGGGATAATTTCCGACCTCCACGCGGGCGAAGCCGCTGGCAAAAGCTAGTTCCATATAAAACAAGTCCAGTCTGAACCCTAGCACGCGCCTTCGTCTCTCAAAAAATTCATTCTACGCAATGCACACACAAGTAAACGTTGCGAAAACAAAAGAAAAAAAAAATATCACGCTGAGTCGCGATTGTCAAATTCGATTTTAGTCGTGTCAAAATAGTTTTTTAATTTAGAGATTTTTCCTTGCAGAATAGCGTTACAATTCTCATAGCCAAAAGTAAGGAATTTTAGAGATAGTTTAGTTAGTTTAGTTCGTGTACAACAGAATCGGCACCATTGTTTATGTGAAATGACTTACTTGTTTTAGTTAATCTAAATTTTGGTATCACAATTACATTTTTACTACGCGCATTTATGTTATGGAAATCGCTTCTTATTTTGATAAGGCCTAAGTTTTTGCCAACGTACAAAATACATTTAGAGCTATAAAGAGAGGTAAGAGTCAGTATATTAATTCTGTAAAAAAAAATAAGAGACTCGCTAGTCACCATTTTATAGATTACGCGGATTGCTCTCTTTTGTAAAGTGAAAACTGAATCTACGTTAGCGGATTTTGACAGTAGAGCCACGTTCAATTGCGGTATTTAATTTGTCGAGCAGACAATTGTTTAGCACGTGATCTGCCAAGATCGAATGACATTTGCGCGCCATTAAAACAACTAGTTGGTTCATTTTGTAAAAATACTCACCATGAAAATTTAGATGAAGTGAGCTGTCATGTTCGACCAAAGATTGACACTATTGACAGCTCAATTCACTTAAGGCTTTTTTTTGGATGGGAAATCATCAAATGACTTCTCCCGCTCTGGGTGGAGCGGGAGGGCGTGTCAGACTTTTACTGACTTAAATCCACCCGTGTTCCTTCAGTTACCCATATGCCAGAGCCACGGTATCTCGTTTGAACAATCTCGCGACCCTGGCAGGACCGAAGATGCGTTAGTTAGTTACAAACCTAGTCAAGTCTAGACCTATAAATTATCTACTTACAAGAAACTAGCTTCTGCCCGCGACTTTGTCCGCGTCAAATTTTTGCTCCCGTGACCCTTCCCCTCGCATCGAATTGCCTGCCAGTTTTCGTCCATTTTTCGTTTGCTGCTCAGCTCCTTTTGACCGTAGCGTGATGTTATATAGCCTTCGTCAATAAATGAACTACCCAACACAAAAAGAATCTTTCAATTCCGACCGGTAGTTCCTGAGATTAGCGCGCCCAATCAAACAAACAAACTCTTCAACTTTATAGATATAGATATTGTGTTATACTATAAGGGTCGGTTCACATCTGACGGAAGATGCGTCGAGCGTATCATCGGTCGCGTCTATTCAGTTTAATAGTGTGTTTTCATATCTGACGGAAGATGCGTCGGGCGTAACTTGTACTTCCGTGATAAATCGTTCTGTATCAAACATTTTCAATGCAAAAAACTTCGAACGGTCTGTACACAAACGATCTTCGCTGATATTACGCCTAGTCTGAATGCATCAGTCAAAATACACGTGGCGGAACGTTGCCGCTCTTTACGTAGGCCGACAATGCGTTGACGGAAACGGAACATACCCTGACGCTGTACGCTCGACGCACTAACGCATCTTCGGTCCTGCCGGGGTCGCGTGATTGTTCGAAAGAGATACCGTGACCCTGGCACACGGGCAACTGAAGGATCAAGGGTGGGTTTTAGTCAGTAAAAGTCTGACATGCCCTCCCGCTCCGCCCAGAGCGGGAGAAGACATTTGAAGATTTCCCATCCAAAAAAAAAAACGCATCTTCGGTTAAGTGTGAAAGGTTGAATATTTTCTCATATAATTGTCTGTTCTGGCGTTACGCGACCGATGATACGCGACGCATCTTCCATCAGATGTGAAATAATAAATGATTTATGTAATTTTTTGTAACCTTATAATCAGCTAGATATCACCTTGGGGCTCGGTTATATTTTTTAAGAAATAATTGTTTACTACCAAAATTGAAGAACATTTTTTTAATGATTTATCTTTATCCGTTTAGTAATTTTTATTTATTTTGACATGAAGTTCTCAGTATCGTACCGTAGCGTCGGTATGGGATTCGTAAATTAAAAGGTAGGTTGTAGGTAAACTACAATACCTTTTAAAAAATAATACGTTTTTGCATACTTTTGTCAAAAAGGGCATTTACAAAGTCCCAAAAAACAGAAACATAATTCACATGGTATTATAACAGAAGAGGTTTATGAGGAATTATGAGGTGTGTGAACAAAGAAAATATAAGTCGAGGCTTAAAGCCTCATAAACCTCTTCTGTTATAATACCATGTGAATTATTCTTCATAAATATCTAGATATTTTGCTGGATGACTCTAAGAGTAGGAGCAGACCAAAGAAACGATAGATGGATTGTATGAAAGACGATAATATGACTAGAGAGGAGTTACTATGGAGATGACGACTACTAGAGAAGTATGGAAAAAGAATTTTGCGCCGACTCCATATAATTTGGGATAAGGGCAACAGAATTAGGATGACGGTAAAACAAAGAAGGTAGGTAGTAGATACCTACGTAGGAAGTACTTACGTAGGTATGGGAGCATTGACCTTAATATACCTAGGCACATGCTTTTTAAGTCAGAGCATAAGTATCTAATTATAAAGACAATACAACACTAAAAAAAACGAGTTTCAAACGATACCTATGTTAATGTGTTTACCATTGAGACATTAATTACGTAATGATCCTATAAATATATCTATCAGTAATCAATGACGTTGGTTGTAAAGCAGAATCTAATAAATTTTGGCTAAGCCTTGACTAAAAATAAATACCTCGATAGCACATAGCGTTCGTATTTTTTTTTTAATGTTTATTTTTGTATTAACTGTGAGAAAAATTGAATAAAATAGCAATAAGTTTACTGAATTATAATGTTTATGCGTAAAGATAGGTATGTAATATTAAGTTTAAAAGAAGACAATACCTACAATGGTGCCTTATAAAATTGAAATCGTTAATATAATAATTTTTATTTTTCCAATAAATATTTTCATTTTAGTTATCCGTAACTATTTTCATGATATTTATAGGAATGCTACAAAACCTTAATTTTCAAGTTTTATCTTCAACCTTTCGCATTCTGCTCAAAGTTTTCAATAGAATTCACATCTGCCAGGAATAATTGCGTATCACACTAAAATGAAATAGAGCAACGTTAATTGCGGCATTTACGTTGTCGAGCGGACAAATGTTTAGCACGTTATATGCTAAGGTATATTTCTCATCATCATCATCATTAGCAGCCTATAATATTCCCACTGCTGGGACACAAGTATATTTTCTCAATTTATTAAAAAAAATATTTTATTAAACTAAAGATAACAGAAAACTGTTAGGCACCCATGCGTGACGTCGCTCGAATGGTACAAATTGTTGTTCAACAGGATACGACCTTTGCCCAGATCGAATCGTATGCACCTATAAGATCGTATGAAGAAATCGTATCAACTAAAACCTGGGCCTCAAGTCTGCTATTACAATAGTGTCAGAATGCTCTATCATTGATTTCATAATTGTTGATTTTGACAAGTTTAGTAATCTACTAATATAATGGCGTCATTATGACTTTCCAATGGTCAACCACTGACACTCCATTGAAAGAAATGGCTTAGAATGGTAATCTCGTACATAATGACAAATGAATGACTGACTTATGCGGTAATCTGCTCAAATTTTGACAGTTCCTTTGATCAGTGACCTACCATTGGACCGTCATTGTGCAGTCATTGCTTGTATTGTAATAGCTCGGTTGTCAAAAAGTGTTTGCTAGCTATTGTGTTTGTGGAATATTGAACGGAGAAATGTATTCACTACGAGCAAATATTCTCGAGCTAGCCAACGCAGTGGATGCTAAAGAAAGAAGATGGGCAGAATGCAAAAGACGTCGTCGAGCCCGTCGCTTGACGAGAATGAATACAAACCCCTTTATTGATATTTCCGAAGCGGAATTTGTAATTTTTTATTTTTTCCCCTTATGGCCAGACCGCGTCGAAACGTTAGCGTATCGGCAGAAATTAAGGTGAGAAAACTGAATAAATAATTAACACACAAAACACCGGCCGCTGGAAATAAAAACAGATTAACGTCAGTAAGCAGTAATGCCACATTTGACTTTGACAGCTAAACAGATAAAATATTGAGTTGTCTATTTTCACATTTATCCGCGTTACACATGTAAATGCAATGTTTTTGCTATTTACGAACTTCTTACTACTTCAGATTGTTTAAAACACTAATAAATAATATGTAAATATATATATAAATGAAATCTGGCATAATTAAATGTTCAAATTTAGTAGTAGTTTTTAGAAAATCATTTCTACTAACGGGTTTTATAATAATGACAATACGACAATGTCATTGTACCACGATTCTATTACGAGACCACTGACCGACCAATGATCCACTATTATGAATTAGCAGTTTAGGAACTTTTAGCCAAATGACAATGGGATTGTGTTGGAATGACGAATTAATAAAAAATAGCAGACTTGAGGCCCTGTACGAACTAAAACTTGTCGGATATTTTAGCTTTCCCTTACAAACAACCGTACCGTAAAAGTAGTTCGTACGGTGCGTTTTTTTAGGTTTTAGTAGATACGATTCACTGTCTGAATCTCCTATTACGGCGTCTGTGGCGCACTTTTTAATAAATCTATTAAGTAGATTAAGTTAAAATAAATAATTTGGCATGCATACTGTATTTTACATTTTCATTATAAAATTACGATATGATCTTCTAAGATCGAGTAAGATCGATTCCGTACAATACGATTAAGATCGTGAATCGATTCACGAAGTTACAATCCATTACGATCCAGAAGATCGATTCAAAGCAAAGAATCGGGCATCCCTAGTAGGTCCAGGAATTCGAGCGCACTTATTTCTGATTTTTTGCGCGAATAATCACCTGCGCTCGGCCACAGACCATCATAATTATATTGCATTTGGCTATCACCGGGTCAAGTGTCATGACAGATCGTATAAAAGTTTACTCCGTTGCTGCCTTACCCCATCATCGGGTGGGTGAGAGGAGCAACGGAATAAACTTCGATGATGTGTTCGCACTGTTGTTTTAATTTGTAATTCCATGCATTTTACTTGCATTGACATTACGCAAGCTGCGGGTGCTGGTAAAATAATAAGTGGTGACCCAAATAGTAAAAATGATGAATATGGATGATTTTGATGTGTCCTTGTTAGATTTGGAAGTAACTGATAAATTATTTACAAGAAATACAAGGAAGAAGCATACGTTATCAGGAAAAGAATACTGCTCTAGATGCTATAAGGTTAAATGTTGAGGCAGTTGGTAGAATAGGAATTGGCAACAAAAAATACCCACCAAGGCGTAACTTACTGCCCTCAATGGCTGCCCAAAGGGACCACATTTATGTCTATGATTGTACAATATATAATAATATTTCATCAGTACATATCTCTATTGTTTGATAAATATCATAATTGCCCAAAAATATGTGAGTATCTCAGTAAATAATAATAACAATCTTTTTAAACTATTTTTTAACTTTTTCTAATAACTTTATGAAGATCCTAATAAGATGATGACTATCTGACAACGATATGTTTGTAAAATATTCATGTCAATTTCTAATCAGTACCTACGATGTTCCTTTGTTCCCAGTTGACCAGCTAATACTGACGTGCACAGACTACACATTCCCGGCTTCATCAGCGGTGAGCTTCACGCTCGCCATGCTTGTGGAGCGAATGCTGCTGCAGCCCGAGATCCAGGAGAAGATCCACGAGGAGATAGACCGCGTCGTTGGCAGAGACCGCCAGCCCACTCTTGATGATAGACGAAAGTATGTTGCTCTTTTATTTGCGGGTTTTAATTGGACAGCCCTTCTGTTCTGTAATCATCTTACAGTGAAAACTGATATGAAGTGACCTGTCAATAGTGTCAATTCCTAGCTTAAGGAGGAGTGACAGCTCCCTTCAAGCTTTCACGGTGTGATTTTTTACAGAATAGTGTCTGTTAAATGAAGTGTCGTTCTTCACAGGGTGTCAGTTAGAAGTTGTATGATAGTAGCCAGGGATTGGCTTAAGTGGTGTTACCAAATAATAGTTTGTGATAATAAATAACAGCTTTCATCGACAGATGCCGCTACCTAAAATGAATGACTAAAACAATACATTTATTAAAAAAAATGAATAAATAGGTTACATACAGTACAGTAGGTAATTCTCACATATTTTGTAGGAATGTTTTAGTACCTATTGGCTATTCCGTTTTGTATTGAGACTATTTCGAAATGGTCACACAAATTCCATCATTTATCATGCTACAGCTCCATCAGATTTGCCTTAGTTAGAGATATTTTGCGTCTATTGGTCAGATCAGCTATTATATTTTTGGCAATCACAATAAATGAGTCTGTTTCTCATGCTTCAGAAAGCACGAATCTACACCTTATCTCAACCCGGTTGAGCCGGATTACCGTCCTTTTGGACTATGAGAGTAAAGAAACAGAGAGTGCACTTGTGTTTGCGCACACGTTTGTGCACTATAATATGTTCTGCGCTGCGTAGGTATAGACGCCAACACACAAATCTAATCTGTCAAATTTATTTAATGGTTTTCAACTTTATTGCTAAAGGTATTAGGTTCAAGATTGACTGGGAAAATTTGACGGTTTCGGGTAGCTTGATGTGGCGTCTGTACCGAAAATCGGTTGTGAGGATATTAGTGTTATACTTGAGAGTCAAGTTCTAACATAGTAGACAAGTAATGAGGACACAAGACAATAAAAGCTGTATACTGGTTCATTGCCGTCGACGCCTTATAAAAATGTACTACTTATAATAATATTGCAATAAGTCGTATCGTATTATTCGTATTGCTTGCACACACGCAAAAGTAATCTGTATTATGGCCTACATTTTTTTTAGGCGCTACGTTTTCATCAGCAATTTTTATATTGCGATTATCTTTCAAAAAATGAGGCCATATTATATCGACTAACTTGAATATCAAATGTCAATGCCAGAGAATTAACCCAGTTCTTATTGAGATAGGTCTAAATCACCACGAAAACTTGCAAATAACTTAAAACAAAATTCCACCGTGTCACCCAAATTTGCATGAAGTTTTATTATTTCCGCGTTTAAAAGATATTTTTATTATTAAAAAATTATACCTACTATCTATTCTTACGAGTGATTGGACTTGAGACCTGTTTCGCTCTGTTCGGAACGTCACCAACTGTCATAAAATTCAAAATTAGTACGAATTTAGAACCCCACTTAATGTCAGATATGAAAATAACTGAAGGTTAATAGGCCACTAAACTTGTATGCTTTTGTATCTTTTTTTATTTAATATGAAACCGAATCGTGACCGCATCACAAAAAACGAAACAAAAGCGAGCCTGTTCGGGCGCTGAACCCTACTGGGTGTGAGAAGCTCCTAAGTACGCACTAGTGATGTTCAATGATCGTTAAAAATATATATCCGGGGATCCGGATCCGAATACGGATATTTGATGTCAAGATCCGCGGTTACGGATACGGATTTTTTCTTGCTTTTTTAATAGTTGTTGATGCGCGTGATCTTATGACGATAGTTGACGCCATTTCACACTTTGCTTGACAGGACATTTTTCAAATTGCATTGCGCATATCTATCTTTTGTTTTGTTTAGGTATAGTTTAGCCACTTAATGTTTGATTTAATGAAATGAAAAATAATCTGACCGGAATTTAATAGTTTTTCACTGCTACCTAATCACCTATATTTAGAATTTCATCAATGTATAGAAAATTAATTTTCCTTTTTAAGATCCGTATTCGTTACTTTTTTGGCGGATCAAAAGATCTTTCTTCTCCCTCGGATATCCGTGGATACGGAAACGGATATCCGGCACATCACCAATACGCACACATGCACGGACGTAAAAATTTCGTAGTGGGATTTATTCGGGCACTAGATCTTCAACGCACTGCCAAGCACCGTGACTAGAGGATACAATCCCGAGCATGTTTTTCAATCCCGGGATTACGGGATTTTTGAAACGTTATCCCGGGATCCCGGGTCTATCCCGGGATTAGACTGTGGTTTCTAACATAACATCATCACGCCTTGTTTCCCCGAAGGGTTAGGCAGAGGTGTACTTACAGTACACCCACATTTCGCCTGTTATGTTTAAGTCCCATGTAATAGGGGGCGAGCCTATTGCCATCAACCGGGCACAAATCCAGACTCCAGGCTGCTACTGAGAAATTCCAGATAGAAAAACCCAATAAACTTTGCCCGACCTGGGAATCGAACCCAGGACTGTGGTTTCTAATTGGGCTAAAATGAAAAAAAAACTTAAATAATTAAAAAAAAGATCTTTTTTATGTCTTTACACAACAAAAATCACAATATAATAAGAAAAGATAAAGACAAAACAAAAAATAAACTATACTTTTGCAAGAAATCAAAAAGACAACACAAAAAAAATTATTTAAAATTTCGAAAATATAATCGCAGAAAAATATCAAAGATCCAATCTTTGACTTCCAAGCCTGCTTCGTAGTTTATTGCCAACATAAGCAGCAGCTGAAAACACTCGCTCAGGTTCTACGCTGGTTGGAGGAATAGACAAAACGTGTAGATACTTATATGCTGTTTCTAAGTGATATCCACGAACTCCTCCATTTTGAACAGGCTCATTTCACGTCAATACTACAATATTTGCCAACTTCAATTCATTTTGTACTTGTACTTCAGGATCTGGGGATTTCATACTCTTGTTAATTTCCAGCCGTAACTTTTTCTTTAAGTCCCTTCTAAGTTCTACGACAAACATATGTATATCAGGACTGTACCTGTTTAGTGCCTACTGTGTATAGTAGGTACATATCGTACGACGGCGTATCTAAGGGTTTTTTTTTGTCGTTATGTAAAAAATGCTATTCATATAATCTAGGCAAGGTTATTGTCAAGGCGCAACGGACTACGGGATACAAATTAGACTTGTTTGTGGCAATCCCGAAAATCCCGGGATTAGCCAAGTACAGTCCCGGGATTTTCGGGGCCAGAATACGGTCGGGATCCCGGGATCCCGAGATTCGGGATCCCGGGATTGTATCCTCTAACCGTGACTAGAAAATCGAACCGTGTGTTTTTGACAAGCTTGGATACACTCTATTGGATTCTACTGAGTGTACGACTAAACGCCGACAGACTGAACACCGACAAGATTTACATCGACGGGACTCTTCGCCGAAAGACACTTCGCCGACAGAGCTCATCAACATAATCTAGTCGTTTCTGGCGTAGGAGGTCACAGTTTTAACCTAACCTAACCATTTAAAAAATTATACAAACCTACTTTATCCGATTGCGTCGCTGGTGAGCCTTGTCGGCGAAGAGTCTCGTCGAAGTAAAGTCTTTTCGGTGTTCAGTCTGTCGCGTTTAGTCGTACACTGGATTCTAATTGCTCGATTCACGAATGATACCGAGAGCTGTAAATATTGAAAATCCTATTTTTACGTGCGTCCGAAAGTCGACTTACTGTTGTTAACTGGACATGCCTATCTCCTACTGTTAGAATGCGTACCGCGTACCCGTTACCAACATTTCCGTTAGATTACTTGTGATTTGTTTTGTTAGGTGTAATCGCGATGGCACAGTTAAACTGTTTATTTAGTTCTGTAAATGTTTGCTGACAAGACAAGCGGCAAATAAATGACTGACCTACATCCCTACACTCCCTACGTACTAGATAAAGGTTTAATAAAACCTCAGTCGATTTATTCAAAAATCTCACCGTAATGTCTTAGGTGAAGTGAGATTTTTACAAAATAGGCCGGTCACAGGCAGTTTCTTGACTTAAAATACAGGTTAAGTTTTTAACTAGTGCGCAAATTTTAACAAATTACACTTAGACGAGTTATAATAACCATGCAATTTTTATTTTGATATATCTTAGTACAAAAATTAAGTTATCGTTAACGAAAGACGTTTATTTTGAAACTGGTTTTTATGGTAACTTGCGCGCGGCGTCGGCGTGGTGGTGAAGGGGAACGACCGAGCGTAGCTACACGTACCTACCAGCTGTTCGATCGGCCTAAAATCTAAGAAGTTCGAAATACCTACTCCGGCGCGCGGTTACTGACCTATTCCTATTGTCGATATCATATTACGAAATATGTAGAGTGTCCACAGTTTACTGATTTAAGGTCGGATAAAAATAAAAATAAAAAGTATTGAAAAAATTGTTGAAATGTGTTCTGTTACTGATACTGAACCACCAAAAAGAATTTGCACACTGGTTAAATTTTTTTCCTGTATACAGGAAATTCCGCAAGCATTATGGGTATTGATTGATATAAACACGAAAAAAAAAATGAATTAAACTGATGATTTTTTTTTGGGGGAAACGGTCGTTAGTGATTTTTTTTCTTGAAGCATGAGTTGAGAAAAAGTTTTTTACTCTACCTGCGGTCGACGACCCCAAATAGGAACTCTTATCAAATTTTTATTTTTTTTCCCCATTGCCCATCGCGTCTACACAGTTTCGCTAGCTAATTCAACTTGACCCTGTGTAATAGAACTAGAAAATGTTATCCTGATGTCGCTAGATCTAGTCATTTAATTGTTTTTGTTGATTTAGTGAGTTATACGTAACGGGTATTTAGTTAAAGAATAAAGTTTTATTTTTCTTTCAATTTATTTTCATCTTAATTAATCTCATTATCACAACCAAGCAGTTTTCTTCGCTTTTTGGATACATGAATTTAACAATATTTTTTAAAAACCATACCGCGCCCGCCGGGATATCGCTAGATCTAGATTGTAATTTCTAATCTCAAGAGATCTCGAATTTATGATGTCGAGTCGAGATTGCATTCTCTAAATGGAACGCGAAGCGAAACTTGAAATTAATGTTAATCTTAGATCTTGTAGTTTTCAAAATGGATGAAACGAAATGTCAAGATTTGCATTAAACTACTACCTACTAGTATAATATTTTTCATAATCTAATCCCGTAACAAACTTGGAGAATGTAAAATTATGCAAACGACAAATTCAATTAGTTTTCAGACTTTCACTATGGTAATTAACTACCATAAAGGTACTGTGCCGCCAGCACTTATTTGTATTGCACTATCATATTAGATTCTAAATAATTTTGAAGGAGATGGGTATTACATTGCTTCATATTATGTTAGGAAAAAAACGTCCACCTAACAACATACATTACGTGATTGAAACTTACTAACTCCTTTTTATTTTCAGTTCATATTTTATGTACCTACATGAAATAATACTCCTATTTTTTGGTAAACACAAATAATACCTACTCCTATTCTCCTATCTTTAAACACTACCGGGGCATATGCTACTCAGTCTGTGCTATCCGCTTCCTTAAAAACACACCGGGGTAGATGAGACTAGATCTGTGCCATCCACCCCGTTAAACGACGGGTCGGCACTACCGGGGTCGATGCCACAATTTTTCCCAACCGCCCCGTTAACGGAGCAGGACGATCGGGGTGGATGGGATGCACTCAAAATTTGCGGGTAGATATTGTCCAACAATGTAGGTTATCGAAAATCTATAGTACATATAGGTACCTAGCCTACCTAGCTACTATTGGTAACTCAGTCAAGGTTTCAATCCTAACCTATCAAAACATGAACCATCCGATAATTGTAGGTAAAAGTAGGTCCCTTACCTACATAAATCTTACCATCGATAACATGTAAGATTGTGGCGATTAGATAGGCAGATTCTGGTATTTTTTTTTTGTTATGACTAATCGTCACCTTATTTTGTCTAAGCTACGTCGCATCCAGCTGCATGTATTCGGTTCCAAAAATATCAGATAATAATAATGTCAGTGATAAGAAACGTAGTACATACCTGTAGATGTAATTTTTTAGTACCCACCACTTACAAATTTAGTGCTATATTAGTACTACCTATTTGTATGTACAGTTAAAACCGATTAATATTATGCGAACTACATGTTCTCGTTAGGCATTCAGATAATCGAAAATTTGGATAGTTGAATGTATGAAGAAAAGCGGTTTTTGTACATATTTAATTATTGCATTATACATAATGAAAAATAAATTCAACTTATTAACAAAAAACAATGTTTAGTAAGAAACTATTAAGAAATGACTTATATATTTTATTTATGCATCAAGCAACATTTGAAGGTATAAAGTTATTAGGTCGCGGTTGGTAAAACGGATAATCGCGATATATTGATAATTGTACATTTGACAATTGGATAATTTTCGTTTTAACTTAGACTTTCTGAAAGTTCCAATTAGACATCGAGGCATCATGAAATAACAAATTACTATGTTGAATCCCAACCATTTCTCGGTTCCTTAGATAACAGAAAATCGTTATTTCCAGATTCTAGACAAGCTATTTGGTATCAGAAAAAGTAGGTTAAATTCTTATTTCAAATCTTTGTATTAGAATTGTTCCCAATAGATAACCGGGTAACGATTTGTCCGTAATTACTTTCCTAAGTACAGCTATGCGACCATTCAGCTTGCGTTTTCTATACCAGCTAACGCGTTGCACCACAAAACAGTTATTCACTGGTTCGAACTGTTCTAGTCATCTATCATCAACTATTGCAAAGAAATCGGTACAGTGGTTTGTATGAGTACCTGCCTTGTGACCGCATAAACTACACACATTAAAAATGGTAGTTTTACGGAGCTCTTGAGTAAGCAATAACGGCCGCACCGTCGACCGCAGTCACAGGTCTCGACTGCCATTCGCAATGCTAGTCACTGGGTCAAAGGCAGCAGCATCTATTTAGACTGAAAGCCGAGCCCAACATATTGAGTTGGGAAAAGACTAGACAAATGTAGAGACGCAATAAAATTATAGCGTAAACATGTATCATTGACATGAGTCACGCAATGCAAATCATTTACACGTGCACATGCGTAGATAGGAAGGAATTAGATACTTACTTTGAGAATAATGGCGTTAATTTTGTCAACAGCATGCATTACATGGAAGCGTGTATTCGCGAGACGATGAGGTACGACACCACGGTCCCTCTCTCAGTACCGCACAGAGCCATGAAGACGACCACGCTGGCAGGCTATGATGTACCAGAGGTAAGATTATTATGCTCATTATTATAAATATCTACTTCCTACGACCACAAGGCTACCACAACCAAGACCCAACTACAGCGAAATATACAAAAAATATCTATTTAAAATAATTAGGTAGTAGGTAAACGGTGACGGTGTCAAATTGATATATTTGTCGAAAATCGCACATTACCTGTTATTTTTGAAATGTGTTGGAATCAATGATATTTTTATTAAAATATTATTGGTTGGAATGGATTGCTACAAGGGAACTTCCTGGGACCTCTAGTTAATCTACATAGAGAAAAACAGAGCTAAGCTGTTGTTTCGGAAAGAGTGTGAACGCTAGAAGTAGCTAAAAACACAGTATGCCTTCATAATTTTAGCTGCTACCATTACCATATACGATGGGGGTTTTAGCACAGATCCTATGAAGACTATGAAGCGGGTTTTCTGTGATCAAGAATACACTTACCCGGTTTGAGAAACTACCTCTACCTTTGATTTCAAATAAAGATTTTTAATTTGTGTGCATTGTTTTCAGGGTACAATGATCAGTGCCAATTTGACAATGCTGCACACGGACAAGGGGATATGGGGTGATCCCGAAAACTTCCGCCCCGAACGTTTCTTCAGGAACGGGGAGTTGGACGTCTCTCTTGATAAATCATTGCCGTTTGGCGCAGGTAAGACCTCTTGCATCTCAAATTCTAATCTTGTTTATCGGATTACTTGTCTCAGTAAGCACGGCCTCGCCATAAATAACGAATGGTTCTCATGGCGCTTTTGCCTAATCTAGGTATGTACTAAAAGTGATAACCGGCAAAGTCTATGAATTTGTCTATGTTTCTTCACTAGCGCCGAGAAAGATACCTACTACACCCTGCGACTGTGGCTTAGGCTTTAAATTGTTCTATTTACAATTTGGTGTTGTTAATCAGAAAACCACCATTTAAATATCTCCATAGAAATGGAAATTATTTGTGGATCTAATCAAAATGATGATTTCTTTGTCTCAAATAGATAAGTAGGTAGGTTCCGTTATTAAGTTAAATTATTAAAATAAACAACATTTTCACGACTTAGTTTTCCTCAATGCCTACAAAATAGGCAAGTGGCAAATATTGTATGTAGGTACATTCAAAGCATATTAGGTGGGTACATAAGAAATACAGTTTCCACTAGGTAATACGGTAGTTTATAAACCTGTCACAGTTACGTTGTGCAATACTTAGGTACTTATGCTTGGGTGCGAAATGGTTGAAAAATTGCTACAATTATGGCTTAGGCAATACCAATGTAGTAGCTACTTATGAGGCTGTGAATACTATGTTTTACCCATCGATCACTAATAATTTATTAGTGATCGATGGTTTTACCCGATAAAAGATAATACTTAGGCTACAACGCCTTGTCCATAGGTCACGTAGGTAGGTTGATTTTATTTTTGGAATAGACCATCTATTCCAAAAATAAAATCACAAAACGTTAGTTCGTACCAATGGATGCCATTTTGTAATGTCATGCAGTTTCATTAGTCATACTCAAACCCGACATTCCAATTTTAAATCACCTTAGAGATGACTTCCATTTTACAATCGAGGTTAATTTTATAACCTCAATTTTGGTCGATGATTTTTCAAAATATAGAAAACAATAATATTATTCAAATGACAGTTGTTGGATAAAGTGGTGAGTATTTGAATAGGTACTCGTACCCTAATTTTAAATCACCGTAGAGATGACTTCCATTTTACAATTGAGTTTAATTTATAACCTCAATTTTGGTCGGTTTTTCAATTACTTACAAATTAATAATGTTATCCAAACGATAGTTGTTGGATTAAGTGGTGTGAAAGAAAGTTGCCCTCTTCTAAATCTATACTATTATTATAAAGCTGAACAGTTTGTTTGTTTGGTGGAACGCGCTAGTCTCTGGAACTACTGGTTCGCATTGAAAAATTTGTTATGTTGTATAGCCCATTTATTGAGGAACGCTGTAGACCATATAACATGACGCTAGAACTCTTAGGAGCCAAGTAAAAAGAAAAAAAAACGCGCATTCGAAGACCTCGCATAGGCAGGCGATTCGATGCAACGGTGTGGTTCGGAAATTTAGCGCAGACGAAGTCGCGGCATAAGCTAGTTAGAAATATGATAGGTACTAATTCCCGATAATGAGTAACTGCATAGGAATTTAACGTGGTCTCGGTTTGTTTACCTCTACTTTCACCAGTCCGATCACTGTGTAGGTACCGTAAGCCGATCCCTTGGGAGAGGCAGGCCAAATACGTAGGTGTGATCCCTGACCATCACCTTACTTACAGTGAGCACATAAAGACGGCTCGATCGCTCGTCACCATCGCTTTCATTAGGCTCTACTTCATAGTGACCGCACGTAGCAATTTGTCTCTTTAAGTGCAAATTGCGCATCTACACCGCGGTCATATACCCCATAATGACTTATGCGTGCGTCGTCTTTGCACACACTAAGCCCCACCATTTCCATAGGATGCAGACTTTTCAAAACCGTTTCTTTAGAAAGGTTACGAGAGCCCCCTTTATGTCAGAAATGAGGATCTGCATCTACTAGAATGCCCACCATCCAGCAGGTCCTGAAACGCCTTTCCAAGCGTTTCTTCGAGTCTGCTATAAAGCACTCCAATCCCATGATTGCGGTAGCCGCCCGTTACCCTCCCTCCCGCATTAATAGGATTCGCCGACTGAGGCACACCCTAACCATTCCCGATGACTCAACATTCGTCCTCCAGGAGAGTAGCAAGCTCTCCAGCACGCTCAAGATACACCGTCGCAGACGCTTGTCATTCCATCCTCACAGCAGAAACCCGCCGCGACGTCCCAATCCATGTCCACCTCGACCCTGCTTGAGCTAGCCCGCGCTGCTGAGTCTGTAGCATTAAATTCGGACGGTCTGGATTAGAATGAGAATTATTTAAATACTCATTCTGATCCCATGCTGCCTTCTTCTAGCGACGCCCTAAGCCGAGGTCTGTACCCCTACAGGTGGTGCCCTTAGCGTGTAGTCGCAAAAATTTTAAAGTTTTTAATCCATGGCTGGGGACCTTCATTTATCAGTAGCCACAGGCAAGTCCGGGTAAGCAGCCGAGAGAGGTTGACCTGCGGGATATCATTCCAAAATAAAAAAATATCATAGCTGATAAGTTTTTTTTTGGAACATAGCTAGGTCAATATAAGCTACCTACGTACTCATGGGTACAAATTAAAAAACCAGAAATGTTTTCATACTGATTAAATTTTTTAATCAAGTCAGAATGAACAGAAAATAAATAGGTCACAATCACAATAGTGCTTATAGATAAATAGATTATTAAAACCTATAATCCAACTATAAGTACCTAATCTAATTAGGTGTAATCCTTTTTTAACGTGATTGTTTTAGTTTCAACATGTTTCTAATATTTCATAATGTATATAATTAAGTATCTGCCTATCTACTTACTGAAATAATCGGCGTTGCTAAGCCCATACAAAAAAAAAACGTTTTATTTTTCACCCTACACCAATTCGTATGTCACTACTTGCTCCATATATGTAAACAACGGTGACAGGAAGTAATGTATTACTAGTGGATTAAATTCATACTGTCTAACCTAAGCCCACCTAGGGTTACCATATCTCAGGATTTGTCCTGAGATCTCAGGATTTTTGGAGTCTTCTAAGGATCTCGGTCGGTTTTGCAAATCTCATGAAATCTCAGGATTTTTAGAATTTTCAATAAAATACAGCTTACATTTTAAAGATCTCTTTAATAAAAAGTTAAACAAACTAAAAATAATTTTCCTTTGGTAATAATTATTAATTGCAATTGATTGCACAATTAAAAACAATACTTTTTTTATCCAAGACTTAATCAGTTTAATCAGGGTATAAAAACGATAATAGTACGACTTTTTTAAATTGTTAAGTACGTTTGAGAGAAAATGCTCAAACTGAAAAAAGATAATTAAGTTTATATCTTTGTTAGTAAACTTATTACTTATGTATATGGAAATAAGGTTGTTGTTCGAAATAAAGGAGACTTGCACCTCCCAACCTCGTCTTTAGGATGGAGTTGGATCGTTCCTGCACTCACGCTCAGCGAACATATCTGATGCACTGCAGAAACGGGGCAGTCCCATCAACATCCTGAGCCCGTTATTATATTGTACCCGTGGGGGGCTGATAGCCCGCTGAGTATAGTTGGTCCACAGACTGCACGTGCACATTTGTCAATAACATTTAAAAAGAGTTATAAACACCTTTGTTTTTTTTGGTCACAGGAAGAAGACTTTGTGCTGGTGAAACCTACGCTCGGCAGACAATGTTCCAGGTCTTTTCCGCATTTATGCAGATGTTCAAAGTATCTACTGCTGATGGAAAACCGCTGCTGAAACCTGCCCGAAGGATTCAGGGTATCATCACGACAATCCCAGAGTTCTGGGTCAAAGTTGACGTCAGGACCTAAATCGAAACTGTACCACAGAATTAAGTGTTGGGTTCGTGTGGTTCTTAATCGGCTATAACTTAAATATGTTTAATGCTAATGTACAAAAGAAACTCAAAAATAGTGGCTTTGGATATTTAAAGTAAAAAAATATCTCAATATTTATTACAGCAGGTAAAAAAGCCATTAAAGTTTCCAAATCACAGCGAATCCCTAACATCCTTTCCGACCCCCGGCAAAAGGTTAACATAATAAAATTTTATGTTGAAGCAAATAATGTTTTTTATTTTAATGTAAGGTAACAAATATATGTATAAATGCCCACAGAGTCGGTAGCGACCAAAAATTCCATCATGATTAATGCATACAGAGCGCGAGCTGTTGTATTAAATTAGATTACAGTGACATTTTTTTAAAACACAGCACAGGCACATTCATAATCCTTCATTCTGATCCAGCTCATCTCTTACTGCCCTCTACCAGTGATGCTCTACGCCTCGGCTTAGAGTATGGACCTCGGTTCATACTCTACAGGGGTGCTCTTAGCAAGTAGTCGCTCTAGTCAGAATAGACCGTCCTAAAATAACAAAAATATTGAAATACAATCTATCGAACAAAGTTCTGAAGAAACAAAAGATCTTAACAGACTTGACATATCAAGAGCATATCCAGTACACAATCTAAATGCATTTTCAGATGTCATTCAGGACGGTTCCGGGTATCGCAGCAGAAAAGAGCGTTAGTATGAAAAGATTATCGATTTTACATCATATATATTATAGGAAACATATTTGCAGCTGTTCAAATATATATATGGTGGATCTATTAAGAGGGCTGTTTGTAATTAGTACAGATAGAAAACACGTTATTAACTTCGATTTTTTTCAAGATCTAGATGATGTGAGTGTAAAGCACCATACTAGTTTAAAAAAAGATCTATTTGAATATTTATTAGCACAGCTGCTCAGCAAAATAGGAAAGCGTCACCCGGAGACATCTCTAGCAATACGTATATTTAAGTAAATAAAAAAAAAACCGGCCAAGTGCGAGTCGGACTCGCGCACCGAGGGTTCCGTACAAACCTGTAGGGATCCTCGGTTTATGTATAAGGTTTATGCTTATGAACTTAAATGTTTTTTTTTTTTAATTTTTATATTTGAGTTGATTGAATGAAAGGTAAATTGCAGTTTACGATTTATGACGTATTAAAAAAAACTACTTACTGGATCTCGTTCAAACCAATTTTCCGTGGTAGTTTACATGGTTATGTACATCATATATATTTTTTAGTTTAATCATTCTCTTATTTTAGAAGTTACGGGGGGGGGGGACACACACACATTTTACCACTTTGGAAGCGTCTCTCGCGCAAAATATTCAGTTTAGAAAAAAAAATTATTAGAAACCTCAATACCATTTTTGAAGACCTATTCATAGATACCCCACACGTAGGGGTTTGATGAGAAAAAAAAATGTTGAGTTTCAGTTCTAAGTATACTAACCCCGAAATTTATTATTTTTTCTGTATTTTAGTGTAAAAATCTTGATGCGGTTCACAGAATACATCTACTTACCAAGTTTTAATAGCGTAGCTCTTATAGTTTCGGAGAAAAGTGGCTGTGACATACGGACGGATGGACAGACAGGCAGACAGACAGACAGACGGACAGACAGACATGACGAATCTATAATGGTTCCGTTTTTTGCCATTTGGCAACGGAACCAACCCTAAAAAAGGTCATACTACTTGGATCACGACACATAGCACAAGACCTATTGAATAGAGCGAGAGTGGCTATTGAAAAAAACTTTACTTTTACGCGTTAAGTATTTGAAAACATGAACAGAGAAAAAAATAGCTGATCAGCAAAGCAGTTTTGTGTCGAAACTTATTATTAGATGAAAATAGTTTTCAATCTCTTATAACAATCTGGGTCTGTATAAGAGATGTCTATATTTATAAAAGTAGAAATAATACTTTCCAACCAAAAGGTTATATAGTGCACAAAAACAAAGACCTCTAGTTAAACTAATCATTTGTGTTGGTGATGGGCGACTCGGAAAGTTTCCATCATTCCACCCGGAATATTCCTGGGAATATTCCCAAAATGGGTATTTACCGGGGAAAGTTTCCAAATGGCGGGTAAATTATTTTATATATGTTATTAAATTGGTAAGTGAAGAATAAAAACAAAAACATCAACTTTAAAATTGTTTAATCAACAACAGGTTGGTGTAAATATTAAAATGATGGTTTCAAATTTGAAATACAAAGATATGGGTAACAAAAGATATAGTTAGCACATCAAGTTTAAATACTCTTCTATGGTAACATGTTATCGAGACTAATTTAGTCACTGTCTAAGTCACTTTTACCGGAGAATGTTTTTGTTATATCGCAAAACTCTATTTGTCTTGTATTACTTCCAGAAGTTGATGGTTGAGGTTCAATATTTTTTATGGTTAATGGGCTCATCATAAAAGGACTGGAAATGGGTTCCTCTTCTTCTTCGTCTACTTCTTCGTCTTTTTTATTATGTAATAAATTCCAGTTATAGGATATGTAGGCAAGCTTTGCAGCTCTTTCTGTTGTTAACTTGTTCCATTTAAGGCCGTGGATATTGCCATGAATGCTAAAGGTTCGTTCTGTTGCAGCCGATGTACAGGGAGCAGTTAAAAGACAAGCTGCAACTTTTCTTAGAGCCTTTGTTTTTGCAAATTCCTTTCCACCAAGTTAAAGTTTTCATGTTCTGGAGGCTCGTCCAAACAAAAGATTTTGCCCAAAATTTTGCTCGATGCCTTGACATTTTGGATCCAACATATAGGCTGCTAGATGAATAGGCTTTATGCAGTTCTTTCTGCGTTTATCAACTGCATTCAAAATCCTGTCCCTGATATTATCGTCAACCAAAGAAGAAAAATCAGGTAGCAGAAAGGCCAGACGTGATTTAATATCTTTGAATGCCATGTACACGTCATTAATGTCCCTATTTCCCTTGGTCACGCCATCACGCGTGAACGGCTGGACCGATTTCACTTTTTTTTTGTTGTGTTTGTTATTGTCAGGAGAAGGTTCTTATGAAAGAAAAAAATAAAAAAAATGCGCGTAGAATTAGAAAATTTAAGAACACTTATTTAAGAATACAAAGTCACCTAACATGGGTGTTTGATAGCTAGAAAACGCTTTGTCTTCGAAGTACCAGGTTGGCATAACTTGGTAGGAGCTCACCTAACATGGCATGGGTGTGTGGTAGCTCGAAAACGCTTTATGCCTACAAACTGGCTTGGTCTAACATGGGTATATGGTACTTGGTGCTCTTTGCTTTGTTGGTGGGATCTGATAAGTTAACACAACATTTATTGATTCTGAGGCGGTACGAAGTTCGCTGGGTCAGCTAGTTATTAATAATTTTACTGCAGTAAATAACTAGAATATGTAAATAAGTAATAATTAGATACCTACACACTTTGTCCAATTTATGCCATGATCTTGATAAAAAAAACCATTGATTTTGATTGAAGCATTGACTTCGACTTTCTAAAACATATTATCTTCTCCTTTTGTCGTAGACTCCAGTCTTGTAGAATAGAAAATGTTCTTCAGTAATAATTCCATTCCTTCTGTTGATTCATTATCCTGAATTGCTTAATAATTATTTTGTAATTGTACAAATAGATTTCCAACATTCTGTGCCATGTCGTGAATGCGACGCGTTCTATCATTTAAAAGGGGTGTTTTATCGAGCAATTTCGAAAATATTCTCCCAACACACAACTGACCATATCTTTAGTAGCTAGTAGTAATATTTATTTATTTGTGAAAAACTTAAGTATTAAATTAATTAAAATTAACCAAAATTAACTAAAACTATTTACAAATTAAAATATAGCATCGAAAATTTTCATCCACATCGCTGTCAACCGCCAAGGAACTTGCGGCATTACCTTGTTGTATGGCAATGCTTAGCCTCTAGCCGAGGTAAAAACCAGCCCTTGGGTCACGGGAAGTGTCTAGAGATTTCCTTAAATATCAGCTAGTAACATCTTGTTTTAGCCTTATATTTTATAGTAGGTATATTTTATATAACTTTCCCGCCTTTACGATTTTTAAATGTCACAAGGAAAGACGCACGTAAATATACAGAACTGGTGGCAATTTGGCAGGTGGTTGTCATTGCCGCGAAGACATTTGAAAACCATACATCCGCATACGTAGACGAATCTTTAGATTTTTAAATTCGAAAATAGAAAGAGTCATCTTCTTTTTTGAAGAAGCCAACTCTTGATGGCTTGACGGCTCTCAATGTAAGCTTCATCGAACGATTTGCAAGTACTTATTAAATATAATGAACAAATTACGTTGTTAATAAAACGGGAGTCAGGTGTTGTAGGCGGGGGTGACGGTGTTCCCTTGACGAAAGAGTGAAATTAAACCAGTCAGAATGTCGTAATAATTGAGTATATTTGGCACACATAAAATTACACAGAAATCACTACAAATGGTTGTAAAAGAGTACACAGCACACAATATAAAATACAGTCAGAATAAGCAGTACACATAATTAAATCCTAGCTATATTACACTTGAAGACTGGCTAACTAGATATAGGGTACATCGCGACTAAGCAGTGGACAGCGGAGCCACTTACTTCACAAACACTACGTGGTAACTTGATGATTCATGTAAACTTGTAAAAATACTAAATCCAAAAATAGACGCTCGGCCCTTTTATAACTTTTGTTGCCTACCGCAAGTAGCGTATACATTTCTTTACTTTGATTAGCCGCTCCGCCAATTGAGAGCGAGAAAAATGGACTTTCCCTAAGGGGACAGGTTTCGACTTGTCGAGAATTTCAAAACACGTGTAAGCGAGTTCAAGGTTTCTGCTTTCTTATTGGATTAACAATGTGGCTCGTCCTATTGGACATACGCTACTTTCAAAATCGTGTACGAACTACATAAGGTATTTTAGGTATATTCATACCTACTCACAGCTAATTAGTGCTTTACAATAAATGAGTTAGGTAACTATAAGCTAATTAGTTTTATACAAACATAACACAGGCATTACAGACTAATTAGATTCCAACAGGTTATTGTTACAGGTAATTGCAGGTTAATTAGAATTCAAAAGGTCAAGACAATGGTAATACAGCTGATTATAAACATACATCGGTATTTACTTAAGTATCTTCATGGAAATCTACTACTTTTATTAAAGAACAGTATAGGTATTTGTTTAGGTATTTTACAGAGGCTATACCGGAGTTACCGAATACAATAGCGAGGAGATATTAATGTTAAAAGTTAGTTAGTCTCATAGGGCGTCGCCCAAAACAATAAAGAAACATAAATACTAACTATAGCTTGTTTTATTGAGCTTCGCCTACATTCCACCCCCTGTAACAGGGTTCAACCGACTTACAATTCTTGGTCTGTGGGAAGCACAATAATCTTCGCTACGGGTCGACGTAGGACCCCATTTACAGTCTTAACATCTACTACACGGATAATACCATCGTGTCCATGATACACAGCTTTGATGAGACCTTTGGTCCACGCACTTCGCGGTCTATTATTGTCCACAATCACTACTACGTCACTGATACGTACGTTCGGCACATTGTTTAACCACTTTTCCCGACGTTGGAGCGTAGGCAGGTACTCTCGCAGCCAGCGCCGCCAGAACATGTCGGCGAGCGCGTTCACGCGCCGCCACTGCCGGCGAGAGTCGATGTCTTCGGCGTCGCTCGATGCAAACGGAGTACTCCCGGACGCAGTGCCCAGGAGTAGATGGTTCGGCGTCAGGACCACGGGCTGGTCGTGGTCGTCGTTCACGTAGCTCAGTGGCCGGCTGTTTACGATCAGCTCGGCTTCGGTGAGGAGGGTGTAGAGGACCTCCTCACGAGGGGCACGCTCCTTGAGCGTACTGCGAAGTGCGTTCTTCACGGATCTCACCAGGCGCTCCCAGCAGCCACCCATGTGTGGGGCCGCCGGGGGATTGAAGTGCCATTCGATGCCACGGTGAATGGCCTCGGCCCTTATCTGACCTTGGTTGAGGTCTTTCAGGGCTGCTCGAAGCTCGGTATTGGCCCCGATGAAGTTGGTACCCTGGTCAGAGTACAGATGTGCTGGTTGCCCGCGGCGCGCTATGAGGCGCCGCAAGGCTAGTATGGCGGAGTCGGCGCTTAGGGAAGCGGCCAACTCAAGGTGGACGGCGCGTGTAGTGAGGCAGGTGAATAGGACACCCCACCTCTTCTCGCGCCGTCGCCCGATTGCGACCTCCATCGGGCCGAAGTAGTCCACCCCCACTCGCACAAAGGCTCGTCTGGATGGTTCCAGCCTTGCGAGCGGCAGGTCACCCATCTTCGGTGGCGCGGGCTTGGCTCGGCAGACGCGACAGAGTTGGCAGTTGGCAACCACTGTCTTCACTGAGGTTCTGATTTTAGTGACCCAGTATTTTTCCCGTAGATTGTTGACGACGGTCTCGTGGTTGGCGTGCAGAGCCATCGCATGGTAATGAGCGATTAGCTTTCTTGTCAGAGGATGGCGGCCCTCCAGGATAATAGGGTGCCGCTCGCCAAACGTGAGCACCTCACAGGCACTCAGGCGCCCTCTCACTCGTAGCAACCCGTCGTCGGCTAGCATGGGGTCGAGAGCCTTGATGCTGCTGCTGCTGGGAACGGGCAGGCCTTTAAGGATGGTGGCCCGCTCGCTTTGAAAGCTTTCTTCTTGACACAGCCTCAACAGGCTGTTGTGAGCATCTTCTAGGTCTCGCTGACACAGCTCCGTAGTCGACCGACGTTTACGACATCGGCCGCTGAAGATGAGCACGCGCGCCATGACACGCTGAATGCGCGTCCACGATGAGTAGCGCTCGTACTCTAGGAGTGGTGCCGCCGGTGCTGCCGCGGCGTGGACCCGCTGGATGCGCTCAAGGTCCGCTTCCGACGCCTCAGCCTCGGGACACGCAGGCCACAGCTCCTGTGGGTTACATAGAAACGAGGGGCCCGAGAGCCACTCCGCGTGGTCATCGGGCCAACACAACCTGGTGGCCTTATCAGCTGGGTTATCCTGTGAAGGTACCCAGCGCCAGTTGCCTCTGTCTGACAGCCTATCTATTTCGGCTAGTCTGTGCGAGACGAATCGTTGAAATTCCTGTGCATCGGAGTTTATCCATTTTAATACAGTCTTGCTGTCGGTCCAAAGGAATTTCTTTTCGATTCGTATACCTAACTCTTTGTGGGCAGTGTCTGCTATACGACAGGCTAACACGGCTGCTTGTAACTCTAGCCTGGGAATGGATACTACTTTTTGTGGAGCTACTCGCGCTTTCCCTAGTAACATAACCGATTCCCTCTTTCCTTCAGAGTTAGAGCCCACTAGGTATACTACTGCGGCGTAAGCAAGCTCGCTGGCGTCCCCGAACGCGTGTAATTCTAAATTATCGAGTTTTAACCCGTACCACCGCGGTATTTTTAATTCGTTTAAGCGGTATAAATTATGGAGCCAATTAAACCATACTTTGGCGTCCTTTTCTTTTAAGGGTTCGTCCCATTGTATTCCCGACTTCCATATTCGTTGCATTAATATGCGTGATTGAATTACACACGGGTATAGGAAACCTAGCGGGTCGTAAATCGACATTATCATACTAAGAAATTGTCTTTTAGTGGGCACTAAGCTACCATTTATAATTTCCGGTGGTAGTCTCTTAAATGACAGATCAAAACCTAACTCGTCGTCTTTTGGTGACCATATTAAACCTAGGGTCCTCTCTACTGAGCCTGTTCCCTTCTCAAGGGCTACCTTATCAGGCATTTCTATTTTCAGCCTTTCCCTTAGCTCCGATGAGTTAGTGACCCACCCCCGGATAATGAATCCACCGGATGCATGTATTCGTGTCACTTCCTCTATTAACGTGTTAGCCTTCTCCTCGGTCCAAGCACTATCTAGATAGTCGTCCATATAGTGCCTAGATTTAATGGCTTCCACAGCTTCGGGATAAACATCAATGAAATCATCGGCATTTTTGTTGAGTATATATATTGCCGTAGTAGGGGACGAGGCTGCACCAAATATCATGGAATTCATCGCGTATGTATCTGGTTCTTTATGGTGATCCGCGCCTCTCCATAAAAATAATTGCGCGCCTTGATCTTCTGCCCTTATTTTTACTCGTAAGAACATATCAGCGATATCCCCTGAAAACGCGACGGGGCCTATCCTGAACTTAATTAAAATACCTAGCAAAGAATTCAGTAAGTCAGGTCCGGTTAGCAGATTATCATTTAAACACGTCCCATGAGACGTAGCGGCTGCGTCGAACACGAGACGTAGCTTGCCCGGTTTGTTCGGGTTAACGACTCCGAAATGCGGTAAGTACCAAACCGGCGAGCTGTCTATGTTACCGTCTACTTTACGCGCGTAACCTTCGTCTACTAACCTACCTATCTGAGCTGAATATTGCTCAGCGAAACTAGTGTCTTTACGCATACGTTTCTCTATGCCGTACAGCCTTTGCCTGGCCTGATTATAATTATCAGGTAACTGAATATTGTCATGTTTCCACAACAAACCGACCTCCCATTGTGACTGGTCAGGGATACGATGGCTAGTGCTGTCTAACACGGCTAATGCCCTTTCGACATCTTTATGTTTACGTAAATTCTCTGAAATACCTATCGCTTCTAGCTCAAACTGTGATTTAACTAGATTATGTAAATCAGGAAGGGAAACGGTCATGCAACTAACACATTCTTTACTATTATTATTGTTATTAATATTAAATGGTCCATGTATGACCCAACCTAACTTAGTGAGTGAGGCAACTGGCTTACCGGATTTTCCTTGGCGGATGTCCTGACTGACGAGCAGCTCCCAGTTGTCCTGTCCGAGAAGCAGCAGCGGTTTGGCTCCCCTCATCTCTACGCAACCCAAGTCGCGTAGGTGCGCGTTGTCGTCGATCACTGTGGCGGTCACTGTTTGCGTTGGTAGGTTAATGTCCACTATTGTCCGACACGTAATGTTATGGCACTGACCGTTAGGTCCTTTTACGCGCACTTGTACCACTCGCGACGTTGAGTCTGTTACTCCGTAGCCACCCGCGGTTTTTAAGGAGAGAGGAACACATGGGCCCACTAAGTCTGTGGCGAGCGAGCTGTCGATGAGTGACACGGTCGCACCATCGTCCAGTAGTGCGTAACACTGATTATCGTCACTGTTTCCATCGCTGACCGTTACTGGCATAATTTTCAGTAGTGCCGTAGCTCGCCACTCGCCTATATTTGTGACGCTTTCCGTCTTACTTTCTGGCGGCGTAGCCACCTTTTCTTTCGGCTGCTTATCCGCGTGTAACAGCAGGTGATGTCCGAACCCGCACTTCTTGCATCTACTCGCACGGCAAAACCTCTTGGGATGTTTACTCACGAGACATTTGAAGCATGTGTTCTTCTCCTTTATCGTGTCCCAACGCTGTTGAACGGTAAGCTTTTTGAACTGGTCACACTCTTCTATGTTGTGCTTTCGTTGACATATAACGCATTCTTCAGGAGCGGCAGACTCGTCGCTCTGCGTGTTCACTCGTTGCGTCAACGGAGGCCTGCTCGCGGCTGAGCGCGCGGCGTTGGCTGGCCGGGACTGACCGGTGCCGCCATACTTCTGCTGTTGCTTGGCAGGGGGCTTCGATGGACCGGGCTCAAACATACTCGCCTGAGTGTAGTACGACGTTGAGCGTGTCAAGTGTATCAGAAAATGTGATAATATTTCTAGATTTGGAGACACTCTTAGGTCCACCCCCTGTGTGTTGTCCAGGCCCATTGCGAAGTCACCGTATTGCGCGCGCTGTACAGGGGTCAGCTTGCTCAGCAGGTCACTCACCAGCTGTGGATTATTTATATATCCATCCGCACGAATATTTTTGAGTAACGAAACACAATTTCGGACCGTTGACGAGAATTTCCTTAGTTCGCGTCCACTTTCCGTTACTCTAGGTAATTCTTTGACCTTTTGTATGGCGTACTGTAGCACTAGGGTCGGGTGACCGTACTCATCCTCTAGCGCGCGCATTATCTCGGACGGATCAGTTGACGATCGTAGTAAGTCCTCTACTGATACCTTTGCGTCGCCTTGTAACGAGGTTTTTAATCGTGCTAAGTTTTCGTGCGCCTTGAAATTGTATAATTGTGATGTTTCCCAGTACATGTTCCGATATGATATCCAGTCGGCTGGGTCACCTTTGAAGTAGGGCAATTCATATGCCTGTCTCGGTACCGGTCGTGGTGGTCGTGCCATGTTCGTGATAGCCTCTGCCAGTCTGTCTATCTTACGGTCTCTGTCCCCTGACGATTCTCTCCGCCTTTCTCTTTCATCCGCTCCGTACTGCATCTGCCGCCGTGTATCCGACTCGAGTGTGGCTACTCGAGGTACACTTGCGACCGGAGTGGTAAAGGCGGTATAACGGCTGGGTAACTGGAACCTTACTCCATCTGACGTTACTGGTATGTACCTGGACGTAATTGGTGCCGTTATGTTAGGTAACGGTACAGACGCGGATGTCCTAGGTACTCGGGACTGGTCTAGATCACACGGCACTGACGACCCACGGTGGTTATTCACAAGATTCACCCTACTTACGGTTTGTTCACGGGGGTCAGATGTTTCACGGGGCGCAGCCATTTCAATAGGTGCGCCTGACACAGCCGGCGTCCCCAATACTTCTATCAATTGGGGGACCTGGGGCGTGGTTTTCACCCACTCTTCGACGCGCTGTGTCGTACTCCCATCTGACTGTGAATCATCGCTTTCAGCGGCCGCCTCTATCTCAGCTATTTCCACTTCCATCCTTTTCTTGACGAGGTTTTCCTTGTCTTTGACCAGGTTCTCTTTCAACTGCACTAATTCGCGCTCCGCTTCGTACTCGATCCGTTTTTTAAGGTAATCGACGCTCCTGTGGCTATTTCTTGACGATATTTTGCTGCGCGGCGAGGTGTGGCGACCCTTGGGCGCTGCCTGCCCCCCGTGCGCTCTCTCTGACGTCAATTTACTGTGGTCAATTAATCGGCCACCGGTGAGCGGAATATTGCGAGCGGACGTCGATGCCAATGTCGGTGCTACGGACGGAGAACCTGGAGCCCTTTCGGATGGTAAGCCTGAGTCAGAGACGATGTCCTCTGCTTGTCGCGTACCCATTTCTTCCGCCAGTCTTCGTAACTTGCTGCGTGTGGTGATTTCACTTCTGTGACTCATGATTCTGACTGGTTCACTCTATTCTAATTGAACCTGATCCGGCTCGCAAGGACCAAAATGTTAATAAAACGGGAGTCAGGTGTTGTAGGCGGGGGTGACGGTGTTCCCTTGACGAAAGAGTGAAATTAAACCAGTCAGAATGTCGTAATAATTGAGTATATTTGGCACACATAAAATTACACAGAAATCACTACAAATGGTTGTAAAAGAGTACACAGCACACAATATAAAATACAGTCAGAATAAGCAGTACACATAATTAAATCCTAGCTATATTACACTTGAAGACTGGCTAACTAGATATAGGGTACATCGCGACTAAGCAGTGGACAGCGGAGCCACTTACTTCACAAACACTACGTGGTAACTTGATGATTCATGTAAACTTGTAAAAATACTAAATCCAAAAATAGACGCTCGGCCCTTTTATAACTTTTGTTGCCTACCGCAAGTAGCGTATACATTTCTTTACTTTGATTAGCCGCTCCGCCAATTGAGAGCGAGAAAAATGGACTTTCCCTAAGGGGACAGGTTTCGACTTGTCGAGAATTTCAAAACACGTGTAAGCGAGTTCAAGGTTTCTGCTTTCTTATTGGATTAACAATGTGGCTCGTCCTATTGGACATACGCTACTTTCAAAATCGTGTACGAACTACATAAGGTATTTTAGGTATATTCATACCTACTCACAGCTAATTAGTGCTTTACAATAAATGAGTTAGGTAACTATAAGCTAATTAGTTTTATACAAACATAACACAGGCATTACAGACTAATTAGATTCCAACAGGTTATTGTTACAGGTAATTGCAGGTTAATTAGAATTCAAAAGGTCAAGACAATGGTAATACAGCTGATTATAAACATACATCGGTATTTACTTAAGTATCTTCATGGAAATCTACTACTTTTATTAAAGAACAGTATAGGTATTTGTTTAGGTATTTTACAGAGGCTATACCGGAGTTACCGAATACAATAGCGAGGAGATATTAATGTTAAAAGTTAGTTAGTCTCATAGGGCGTCGCCCAAAACAATAAAGAAACATAAATACTAACTATAGCTTGTTTTATTGAGCTTCGCCTACATACGTACTGTGGCTCTGTGTACTGAGTCTCTTCTTTACATGTGAAACCAATTTTCAAATGTGTAGTCTTTGCCATACTTATTTTTTTTTTGCCGCTGGTTTGTTTTTTCTGTTTCTCTCAATTTTGCAGAATCTTTGCTTGAAAAAAGTAGATGACATAATTTTTCATTTGAATGAAGAAGCCCAAGGGGTTCGCGTACCCCACTTTGAGAAACCCTGGTATAGGCATTTTTTTTTTCAGTATGGAAAATTATCAAATGACTTCTCCCGCTCTGGGTGGAGCGGGAGGGCGTGTCAGACTTTTACTGACTAAAACCCACCCGTGTTCCATCAGTTGCCCATGTGCCAGGGTCACGGTATCTCTTTCGAACAATCACGCGACCCCGGCAGGCATCGGTCCTAGTAGACCCCTACACTGCCGCTGACATCTCTTTGAGGCGCGCATGGAACACTACGCGCCGTCGACCCGAGCCTGGTCCTTACCGGGCGGCGAGCTACCCATTGCTCGCCGCCCGCAAGCACGAGCCTACGGTGGCCGGGAGTCCGCTATCGACTCCCGACGCCCGGGGCGTCTCCTCCTGCGGCGGCTAGGGACGTGAGGGCGCAGTGACTGCCACTCCCTCACGCGCCCCGCCTCCTCCTTCGCGAGCATTACTGCTTCGCAGAAGGAGGTGACGGCTTCCCATTCCCTCTCGCTACGTACCATGGATCGCACCAGGGCCGGACGCGAGAGGTCACCGCCGCACGGTGGATCGACGCCATACAAGCAAAGGGACATAGGCAACTCAAATATACATGTGTCAGTTTTTGAAAAACAAATCATTTCATCGTATAGGCCTACTTATAAGCTGTAAAATACCTATGAATCATTTTCTTATCGGAATCTTATATTGAGAGCTATGGCACCAAACGTGATTTTTTTGTATGGGAAACGGCATAAAAAATAGTGTACCTTCTGAGTCCCTTCGTGTTTCGACTTGATTTTTTTATATGGTAATAAAACGTATATTTGCTACATTTTCTCCAGACAAGCATGGTGTTATCTACAAATTGATAGGTACTGATAAATTAAGGTTATGAAACATCTGATTTTTGTTGATGCAGGCTTTGGTTTGAGGCCCCATCAAAATCCCATTTGCTTATAATAAGTTATAATAAGTTTACTTTTGCCAACAGTTTTGCCCAAAGACTAAATAATTCTCTTTACAGTTAAATCCAACCAGTTCCTGTTATAGTTATAGCACTTCCGTCATCAGGGTAACACTTTTTCTTCTCTTGAATTTTATAATAACTAGGATATTTACAAATTCCTTCTTTTTCACTGAAATCTCTTATTGTTATATAGCGAAACTTTGATAATCTCAAAGTGATAAATAATGCTAAAGCTTTTAGGGTTGATATTTCTTTAATTTCTCCAATTTGAATAAATTGTTTCACTTTAGAAACTTGGTCTGGGTTTTCAATAAGTTATTGCAGTATTTCAGCAACATCTTTTTTCCAGACGATTTAAGGCTGGTTTAAGCTGAGAAGACGATTTCTTCCGTACTGTTGATGCTGCAAGTTGCTTCTGTGCGTCTTCTTTTTTGTTTATTTGATAGGTCTTCGAAAGATTTGCTGCTGTCTATCGAAGTTGACATAGATGCGTCGGAAACCCGACATACCGGGTCCATTATAATATTTGTAAAAGAATCGGATGTGGTCGCAGCTGGTTCTTCAGATGACTCATTCATACCTTCTTCTGTTAGAGCACAATTCTCTTTCCAATTTTCCGGCCATTGAATGTCTGTCTGCAACCAGGAAGAATTTCTTTTTCATAAATTTTTCCTGGCTTCTTGAAGATTTTGTCCACTTAGCAAAGATCCGATAACAGAATTTACGGCACCAGTTATTTACTTCTTTATCAACACTGTCACTTAAATGAACATTACAGTTTGTTCTTAAAGATGTATATAATAGATTATAGTCCCGGAGATCACCACCATCACGTAGAGAAACGTAATGGTCGATGTTCCGTCCCGTTTGACCTGTTTAATCTATGCGCCTAACGAGTGGAGTGACATCTGTCACATGTCAGTTTTGACTTTTTTTTTTTGGTCTGGTCTTGAAAATATAAACGGTCGTTGAATTTGGCGTTCCGACCCCTTTGTTAATTAATCCTTGTGAATAGATCGATTTGTGGACAATTTGTCGTGATCCAATTGTTTGTTTGTGTAACCAACCCCTTTTGACGAAATAATACGGGTTCAGTTTGTTTGATTGAAATAGTGTGAGGTTATAGAGACCCATTTGGAGACCGCGTGCTGTGAAAACCTCCAGCCTTATGGGGCGGCCTTGTATCCTGAGAATACCTACTTACAGCGTCACTACACAATACAATATACACTCATTTACATACATAAATCCAGGTAGGCTCCAGAAGCAGTTTTCTTCAACCAGGTGAGTATTTGAATATTGTATTGATCAGCTCCGCGCACAGTTCGCAGCCACTCTAGTCCCAAGGCCCACCACCAGCTTCCACTGCGCTAATTTAATCATATGGCCAGGGCCCTGGCCTGGCGTCGAACAGTCGAGGTAAGTAACGAAACCAGGGAACGACATAATGACAACACTCGGATGAGGATGAAATTACAACTGATGCACTTCAAGTAATGCACCTAATTATATGGTTTAAAAACTGGTACTAATGAGAAGGATAATTTAAAAAAAAAGTATAATTATCAATTAGCTATTGATCGATTCTTTGAAAATGATGGTTATGTTCGACATTAAAGAAACATACCTTTTAGAGGGATTAACTAGTGATAAGAATTACAACGAAAAGGTCATTAATACACAAAAGGTGAGGTAATCAGTAATTATAAGGGGGTCTCAGGTAATGGCCTCATTAGGTGTTATAAAAATCAATTTACAGAATTTAACAAAAATCGATGGTTAGGTGGTCAACAACACAATCGTTTCCAGAGATTGGGTGCAATAAAACTTTTTCTGGTAATCTATTATCAGTGCACCGATGATTTTTGACCTGAACACTTTATCAGTAAGTCACCAGTGAAGTGAGATTTAGAGATTAAATATTTCGAAATAATAACTTATGAATCAATTTGTAGGTAATAAGGAAAAAAATCGGTCAACGCTTGTACCTCATAAGGGGTGCGAGTGGCGCACCATATTTGTTTGCAGAAAATGTAGCAAATCTATGTCTTATTACCATATAAAAAAATCAAGTCGAAACACGAAGGGACTCAGAAGGTACAAAAAATCACGTTTGGTGCCATAGCTCTCAATATAAGATTCCGATAAGAAAATGCTTCCTAAGTTTTTTATAGCTTATAAGTAGGTCTATACGATGGAATGATTTGTTTTTCAAAAACTGACACATGTATTTTTGAGTTGCCTATGTCCCTTTGCTTGTATGGCGTCGATCCACTGTGCGCCGCCTGGTATAGGCATTATATGCGTACCTAAAGCGTTTTTATTTTTGTCATTTTAACGTGACATTGATATGAAATAGTCGTTTACCTCGTCAAAGTCGACCTTTTCAAAGGTAACAAAACCCTGTCAAAGAATTTTTTTAACCAGTTTTTGTTTTTGTGGGTTAATAAATCACAATTTAAGAAATATTTTTTTAATTTGATATTGAGTCGTATGCTTATTATTTATCTATTAAATGACAAATCAATGCTAATATGCAGTTTTTTAAGCATTTTTGTAAGTAAATTAACTGACCATAATCTTGATGGATATCTAGATAAGCACCTAGCATTTCAGGATATGACAAAATCAGATAAAATTGTCTTAATTACCTATGTTAAGTAGGCAGATATATCCTCATAGACATTAGCTTACTACGCATATATTAAAAGACCTATTGGCAGAACTTTGACAATTGAGAAGAACAATTGACTAGAACTTTGACGTTTAAAACCAAGTGTCCCGACTAGAGATTGCAATCCGGATAGTTCGAAATTCGAAAATAACTGAGAAATCCGGATTTTCCGTCCTCAAATAAATTCGAATTTTAATATTAAAATCCGGTTTTTTCGAATTTCAATAAAGCGTTTCTTTGTAAACCTATAAAATAGAGCATGTGTCTTCAACCACCAACTTAATTATATTTCAGCGTAAACTACGTGACAAGTCTAAAAACAGTGTAAACTCCATGTAACGTAACTCGATTTAACGACAAACTCACTAAAGCGTCGAAATCACTCCACTTCAATTGGTTTTACTTGTCTTCCATACAATAATACACTGTGTAGCATTACACCTACTCTCAGTAACGACAACATTTAAATAATAAAATGTACTTTTTAAGTTGCCAAAATTAGTAAAAACTGCGCAGCTGTGTATGTTTCTTTTGTCGATTTATTATCCTAGCCCGTAATAAGCTCGACTGTCGGCATCATACATAGGTAATAGGTAGAACGGGCTGCTGTCCGCAACTCCACCTCTGAACGCGTATTTTGCGTACGGGTGGGAAATCGGTTATTCGATCCGCCCCAGCTCCTCGAGAAAGGCCAGCAACGCCTTGATGTTGCTGACTATCTCACGTAGGGTACCGAAGTACTTGGCCCTGTATTTGGCGATCGCCGGGCAGTTTAGAAGCACGTGCGCTGCTGTCTCGTCGTCCTCAATGTAAGCCCTACACAGCGGACTGTCTGTAACTCCTATGACAAATAGATGTTTATTAAACGACCCATGGCCAGTTATTGCTGCTGTAACCATACGCAGCTGTCGTTTATCTAACCGGAGGACCTGTTTTGTGAGGCGGGCATCGATGGTAGGAAATGCTTCCTTGGCCTGCCTGCACTCCTCTTTGTTGCACTCACTTTGGTCCACCCCATAGCTCACAGTGTACATCCCTGGTACGTTTTCTTACCAAAGAGCGTAGGAACCCAAAGGGGAGTGGCGCGATGGGTTCTGGTCCCACCGGTGTGATACTCGACTCCCTTCTGGCAAGCTCATTGGCGGCATCGTTACCTAGCGAACCGCTGTGTCCTTTTATCCATTGAATGGTTATATTATTGAGGCTACCGCAAGGTTGAGGCGCTGGTGACACTCGTATATTAGCCCAGAATCAATCGAGTGGCTGTCCAGCGGTTGCAGAACAGCCATACTGTCTGAGAGATGCGGATCGAGTGGTCTTTAACTGCCCTGGTCATGATGGCTGAAACAGCAAGAGTGATCACAATGCATTCAGCCTGGAATACTGTGTTGTGGACTCCCAACGGTGTAGCTATATGTATGTTGAAGTCCTGCGAGAAGATTCCAGCACTTGCCACTGTCTGTTTTTGAGAGGTTAGTTGCATCCAGACCCGCTGCCGCCATCGCGGCTTCCTGCTGTATGAACAGGTGGAGCGGTGGTAGTCCCAGCATGTCGTCCATGGCTGCAGTCGGAGTAGTCCTCATGCAGCCCGTGATCGCCAAGCAGGCTAGTCTTTGCATGCGTTGCAGTTTGTTGCACGCTATAATAAGCTTGGTTCGGGGCCATCATACATACTGAACTTTCTAAGAAATCCGTTCTTTTGTTTAAAAATTGGGATTGCTTGCACGTGTGTTGTTACTATAAGTCATGGGTTATCTATACGTTATCATATTCCAAGTTGCTCACAAACTTTCTAACTGTAAACATGGCAAGTGAGAGAAAATCAGTGTGTATTGACGAAAAAGTTTTACTGATTCGCGCAATAGAGGCGGGAGAGAAGATAAGTGATGTTGGCAGACGCTTTGGATTTAGTCGCTCTACCGTGTCTACCATATGGAAAAATAAAGAATAAATTCTACAGGCAGAGCAGGATGGAAAATCTTCCAAATAAGAAACCTAAATACGAAGATTTGGATCAAGCTATACTATCATGGTTTCACCGACAGCGCCAGCATAACATGCCTTTGTCGGGGCCGATCGTGAAAGCTAAGGCGGAGAAGTTTCTTTCTTTGAAGAAGAATGGCTCGGTTTTTTTTTAATACAGATTTTACTTTTCGCCATTTAACGACAACTCTCTATAACGTCGAAAT
The DNA here is from genome assembly GCA_932294355.1 of Aporophyla lueneburgensis. Taxonomy (NCBI): domain Eukaryota; kingdom Metazoa; phylum Arthropoda; class Insecta; order Lepidoptera; family Noctuidae; genus Aporophyla; species Aporophyla lueneburgensis. The sequence goes on along the minus strand of OW028738.1, from coordinate 11,892,194 downwards.
GTGCATAGTCCCTTGAGTGTCGTTGTATAGTTTACACGTTTGCTTATTTTTTTTAAATAAAATATAAAAGTTCGAAAAATCCGGATAGTCCGGATTTGTGTGTGATTATACTTTGTAAATCCGGATTTCAAAATAATCCGTATTTTGCATTCCGCAGTCCCGACTGCTCGTTTGACCTCTCAAGCTATTCGGTGCTAAATACTTTCTTGAGGTGGTCCACAAAAAAGAAGTCACATCTAATCTCATTGATTTTTCTGATGTCTTGGAGTATTTTCTGCCGTGACATATCTATAATGCCGTTATCTACCGAAACCGTTGTTTAGAATAACATGTAAAAACCACGGTAAAAATTTAAACCGATGTCACTTATCAATGACAACACCTAATTTTATTTCCAAAACTATTCAAGGTATTGAAAATTCGGAAACACAGATCGATAGATTTTTTTCTCTCATTTTAATAGCATTAAATTTAAAATCGACCATATGTCGGATAACGGCATTTTAGTTATGCCACGGCAGTTTTAAGATCATAAACTAAGGATACAAAGTAATATATAATATTGTAATAAAATATGTAGCCTAAAAAAATGGTTTCATAATTTATATCACGTTTCAAAACGTAGAACCTGTTTTTAAAAAAACGACGCTCACACATTGTAATCTTGATTTAAAACCAACTTCCTAAATTAAATTTGAAAATACTGTTGCAAGTATAAAATGTTTGAATCCAGAATACGGGCACATTCTTAGGAATATAATCACTACTTAAAATCTTCCATAGCTTTTTGCAACAATGTACCAGTATGTGCGGTTAACTCGTGTAGCTAGGGGAGAAGGGGGATCGTTGGAACGTGGAGCACGGTGAATCTAAGTTTATATCGTTTTGTATATCAGTTACACACACTGCACACCGATGAAATGTGTGCCCTGATAGTTCACCCTCCCCACCGCCAGTGATAATGCTTTTTTTTGTGGGTGTGCAATCATCAAATGATGTCTCCCGCTCTGGGTGGAGCGGAAGGGCGTGTCAGACTTTTACTGACGTAAACCCACCCGTGTTCCTTTTGCCTATATGCCAGGGCCACGGTAACTCTTTCGAACAAATCTCGCGACCCTGGCATGAGTGGTAATGCTCATGTTAGGAAAGCACGTATTATCGTCATTTAGTCGCCTGTTAGTACGTTTTTTTTACCGGTATTCTTTGAATGTTCTACACTAAAAACTATTTAATGTTTTGTTTATATGATTAGATTTCTTAAACAATTATTAAATAAGCTTTCTAAATAAATTGTTGCACTTGTCCTTTAAGTTATGTTAATCGTTAAAATGTGGTTCATTTGCATATAAGGGGAAAGAACAGTGCACTATGTATATGCAAATGAACCACAGTAGACTGTTTCACTTTGGCGCACAGTGGACTGCGGCCTACTGTGTCCCATTCTGATATTACGTAGGTACCTTACTTAATTAGGTTATGGGTTTCAGACTGGTCTGGAATCAGACAAGGATAACTAATATTATTCTCGTTAGTCGGGAATAAACTAGAATACAATCAATCTAATTTCAGAAGGAAATAAAATTATGAAAGTAGCTGCACTAAAAAGATGTTAGTGCAGAAATTTTCATAGTGTGTCAGAAAGAATAAGATAGGTTTTTTTTCTAATTTCTTAGAGTCGATTTAGTGCAAGTTTGATTAGAACTGATTAAACAAATTAATATTTTACTTCATATTTATATTGAAACAGTTCACTGTAACCCACTCAAAAAGAATATGGTAAGTCCATGTGTTGACTCACTGTACCCCACTACGATCCACAGTACACCACGTAAAGATCCAGTATAATCCACATGTGGGATAAAGTGGATCATTTCTCAACTTAAAAAAAAAAACGTATACTGCCAGAAAACTTTTGAAGTTATTGCTAAAGTTGTAATAGATTTCGTTAGTCAACATTCCGTTTTATTATAAAAACAGTTTTTTTTTTTTAATTTATTGTTTATTTACTGATTTGGGTCGCATAGAAATAAAAAAGTGATCCACTGTACTCCTCTCTCCCCTATGTGCCAGCAAATATTAAAACAGTTTCGTTATATTCTAGTCGTATATTAGTTTCTTATATTATGTATATGTTGGGTCATGGTCACAAAGATCAGTACGTGACACATATACCTAACAATAGATAAAGCAGTCAATGTATTCCTTTGTTTATGTTCACTTATGTCATTATTTAAAATGTACGTATGTTAATTTAGCCATGTCCTCATTTAAATAGATATTTTGTAAATTTTCCTCATGTTGTCTAGTCCCACTGCTTGACAAATACTTCCTCTTCTTTCAACACCAATAGGAGGTAGGGGGAGCAGGTAGGATTCGTACACGCTTTACTCCAAGCCGTGCAAAAAAAAAACTATATACTATTTTAAAACACTTTCATTGCTGCTGTATACCCAACATATTTGGCTTTATTTATTGTGAAGTGTAGTTTAAATACACGCCAGCATGGCGAAGTTATAATGACTTTCTGAAAAATGGAAAACATAGTGTGGGGCACATTCAGACATACTGGGGAACCTTCAAACAGTCAATAAAATACTGGCATCGAGTTCCGTGGACGGTCTAGTTGAGTACCTAAGCTCTGTTTGTGAAAGTAGGGTTTCTGGCACATTGGCATCCTGGCCTTTTTTTTACTGGATGGGAAATCATCAAATGACTTCTCCCGCTCTGGGCGGAGCGGGAGGGTGTGTCAGACTTTTACTGACTAAAACCCACCCGTGTTCCTTCAGTTGCCCATGTGCCAGGGTCACGGTATCTCTTTGGCATCTTGGCCTCCTGTAGAAATTAATTGTCCACCTTGCGTGGAATCCAACGGCTGTAGTGGTAAAAATTTAAGAGGTAAGAAGGCTCTCAAGTACTTATCGTTGGTTTGAAACCGTATTTTTGGGATAAAGAGACAAAGTTTTATCCAAAACTTCTTTCATCGCTGACGTCATTGTATCTTTATCTCATGTCCTTGTCCCCATTGTCACATACATTAATTACAACAAATATAAGCAGCAACAATATTTCTACTGCAACGCAGTTAGGAATGGGGAGAATTAGGCCTGTACGAATCTACCCCACTTATAACTGCAAGACAAATTAATTGAAACACAAAATAACTGTTACGTTAAGATTTAAATTACTTATATCATTGGAGCAAAATTTATAACAGCTAAGCGTGTTGAAAGATGAATACGAAAAATACTTTCGTTGAGCGAAACTTCTGCTATCAGCTTACTCAGTCGAAGCCAGCGGCCGCACTGATGCCTCACTCCATGGTTATGCTATGCGTATGAGCGGGAATCACGGACAGAAACCAGAGCACATCATGTATTGAATGAGTGAAGATATAACCATTGTACGAATGCTCCCTGTGTACGAATCCTACCAGCTCTCCCCTACCATCGCCAACACTGGCGGTCAACCACTTCTCAACCTTATTGTATACGACTTACAGGTGATATGATAAGTGATCCAAAGCAATTGTTCAAGTTTGTACCTACTGATGAGGTCTTAAATACGAAGCGCCAGGGTAGCGAAATTCAAATTCTCCATTTCATGAAAAAGTCATTAAATGGGATTATATGAGCTTAGAGTAAGAGGGTTGTATTGATGAAATGACGAGCTATGCTTGGAGTACTTCTGAGGGATAGAATCCGGAATGAGTTGATTCGACAGAGAACTAAAATTGTCGACATAGCTCACAGAATTAGCAAGCTAAAGTGGCAATGGGCCGGTCACATAAGCCGTAGAACCGATGACCGTTGGGGTTGACGTGTTCTTGAGTGGAGACCGCGAATCGGCGAACGTAACGTAGGACGCCCTCAGGCTCGGTGAAGCGACGATCGTCGCAGAGTGCCTGGGAACAGCTGGATGAGAGTTGCCGAGAATCGAGCTGAATGGCATGCAATAGGAGAAGTACTTAATTCTGTGAATACTGTAAGTGTTGGTTGGTGTTGGTTGGTTGTGTTGGTCGTTCAACATACAGCCTAACACTTGCAAATTACAAAAAATTACCTAAGAAAATTTGAATTTCGCGAGTTAGGTACCTTACCAAATCCTCCATAACCTGGATGGCTTTCTCTAAATGTACGATTCGCGGCAACCTAACATTACACGAAGAGTCTGGCTGCCTTTACCCTATTTATTTTGCAAAGTACGATAGGTTACGTTGTTAGTCATACTGTTTTCCATTGTTTATCAACAAAGTCATCCAACCTATTCATTCAAAGGTTTACGACACTTACTGCGCAGATAACGTCCCAACAGTAAATAAATGATGTATCTATGAATATACAGTATGGGAATCACATTTATGCAATGATGAAACCACATACTTGTCATCGCATTTGCTGATGATACACAAAATATGAACGGAATCGGTCCAGTAACTAGGTATGTGAAAAACTATAGTTTTAATGTTGAGCTAATTTGAACGAATTGGTTCACTAGGTTAACTGCCATGTCGGACTATGTGTCCGACACTTTTTGTTCCATTCAGGCTTTGTCGGACTATATGACCGACAACACATACAAAATCTGAACATATCGTTGCTGCCTGGCGGCCATGTTTCTCGAATAAATAATGTATTTATGGAATAAATAATCTATATAAAGTGAAATAATACATTTTTTGACTTTTTCTGATTTTCACCATGGCAGTTAACGTGTTAATGATTCAACTTGAATCATTGAACACTGAAAAGCGAAGTTGCAACTAGGGCTTTCAATATCTATATTCCGGGATTCTGTAATACCGTGATCACGGATTTTATTTCGACCTCTTTCAATACCGTGATAACGGTATTGACTTTTCCAATACCGATATTGATACCGGCATTGAAACAGTCCGCTATTTGAAAGCCCTAGTTGCCACGTAGCGCAAACTATCACGACCCTATATGAAATCACGACGCCGCACGACGCTGCCCACGCTGTTACGAATACTACTTGTTTGTCTAAAAAGTAAAATCAGTACCTAAACATAAACGGGTAGGCAAGTGGTCTAAACAGAGTGTTTACTTTTAATGAATTTGTTTTGTTTTAAAATTTCACTAATTTAAATATTTAATTTTGCTAAACTTGTGTGAATTAGTATTACTTCTGGTTTCTATATTGCATATAATTCCTATGTGTGGTTTCCATACTGTATAAGTCACATAGGTGACTTGTGGTGGTGGTGATGTCATGTGATACTGCGTCGTGGGTTTAGTGGTTGGAAACACCGTTGCTGAGCATGAGGTCCTGGGTTTGATTCCTAGTTCAGGCAATCGTATTTAGTTTTTCCGTCAGAAATTTTCTCAGTGTTACTGAGAAATTCCTGACGGAAAAACTAAGTCCGGAGTTGTTCCCGGTTCAAGGCAATATTCTGGCCCCCTAATAATGAGGAAATGTGGATGTACCTATCTACTATACCTTCTTCGGTGCAAACACGTATAATGTATTGCCTATGTGTTTTATTCTTAACCGAGTCATCAAACATATTTATTCAAAGGTTAACGAGCTTCTTGCTGCGCAGAATCTCTCGTAAACTGTATAATGTTCCAGCAGTTAATAGGTGGGTACCTACCTACCGAAATGAATTATGTATCAGGTAATTATTTAACTAATTAACACATCTATATACCCACTTTATACGGAACACATTGGCTTAGGCATATCTAGTATGAAAGTAGGCCAAGTCGGAAGTGAACTCAGCAGACCAAGGAGCGCGCTTTGAGTAATGTAATGAATATTTTTTTTCCATTTCTAAGCAGACTTGTGTTAATAAGATTTATGAGTATTATTCTAACTATGGGGGAAGTGAAGGCAATTAAGGACATTGTACTTTAGTGTTCTTAATTGCCTCCACTCTCTAATAAGTACCTATTTACAATTACAATATTGTATGTCTACAACATTGTAGTTTTAACGACTTATTAGTCAATTAATGTAAGTCATAGGACCGCTATCAGCTAATTTAAACACGGACATAATACGTACTGTACTAAGCGTTCACAGATACGTAATTAGGTCATGTGTAAGTATAATCTGTCATTGCTAACACTCATGTGTGATCACGGAGGTAGTGACATAGCTCCTAGAAAAAGACGACAGACTACTTCAGATCACTTGCTCGTCCGGGGTCTTTTAAAAATCTAGCCATGAGCGAACAGCACGGATACAGTTTACATGTAATTATACATAGTCCTCCAGACCGTATTTTGGCCATGGCGGCCAATATCAGCGGAGACTAGCCATCGGCGCAGGAGTTATTATAGTGCTCAAGTGTGTGCACAGACACAAGGGCACTTGCTCTTCCCTCACTCTCATATTAAGATGGGACGGCAATCTGACACGACCAGAGAGACAGGCGCTGTCGCAGCCCAAGATTTAGGGGGGGGGGGGGGGGTCACCATGAGTGCCGAGGCATATTTTAGAAAGGTACACCAAGAGGGCGAAGCGAGCTCGAAAATTTTAACAACCCGCGTCATTCGGGCTAGGTTCTGTTTTATATTTTATGGCTTAAGTAAGTAGGGTTATAAGTATTTATTTAAAATGGTTGTGTATCATTCAGGCTTTCGACAGCTTGGATGCTTTGGTCATGGCCTCTAGGACACCCCTCTCGGACTCCTCTCGGACCGCGCCTGCAGAGAGATCAGGTGCAGGACCAACAGCTTAACGTGGCAAGGGGCTATCACACCACCAGCTTCCAAAATCCGGGCTGTTACTAAGAAATTCCTATTAGAAAAATCTAATAACACTTTGTCCGACATGTAAAGTTGTTGTATAGGTAGGTTACAGCTAGGCCATAAAATAAAACCTAAAGACCTACACCTACTTAGCGCCTAGTTGCAAATGAAGTGCAGGGCTGTCAATTTGCTCACGCTAAGCACACTATTTGTACGACTAATGGCGAGCTAAATCAAATATTGACGGCAAAATAGTACCTTGAATTTATACGAACCACACCATACAAAAAGAAATTACCTATAGTTAGGTCAGTCGGAGTACTAATTTTTTTTTTTTTATCTTAGTAAGTACTTAACCCAGTAAAAAATGTTAGATATTCGTCGCTTTAACTTTTTTTTAGTTGGTAGACGTTATTTGACGCTGCCCTAAAAAGTTAATAGAAGATAAGAAAAAAACTGAGTCGGCGGAGTCACCCGCCGCCGCGCCGCTGCTGGCATGTCGGACTCGCACACAAAGGTTTCCGTACCATGATGCGAAAAATTCCAAAAAAACACGTTTCTTGTAAAAATCTTAAAAGGGTCATCACCTTTTAACTTTTTTTTTATTATTTGTTGTTATAGCGGCAACAGAAATACACATTCTGTTAAACCAACTGTCTACGTATTACGGATCATGAGATACAACCCGCTGAGCCTCTGACAGACAGACGGACGGACAGCGGACGCTTAGTAATAGGGTCACGATCGGACACGGAACCCTAAAAAGGTGGGATACAGCTAACTGTATAATGAATGTAGAACGCAGAAGCAAGTACATAGACTTGCTTCTGCATTCTATTTCATTATCGTTCAATGGGCGTATTCCAATTAATTTGGGGCTGACGCAACATGTTTTCTTCTTCTATACTTCTCTATTAGTAGTCAACTCGGTAGCCAGCCCTTTTGTGGCCATACCATCTTTAAACATTTTTTTTTGATTTTTTTGAGCTGTTTTTTTCTAGTACGTAATATGCGGTAGGTACTTACTCACCTGCTACATACAACGACAAACTGTGATATAAAGGTCCTGTGATTAGGAACATGTGTGGGTATTGAGTAGGTATTTAAATTTATAATGAAATATCTAGATCTAATTGTAATCGTAATCGTTTGGCTACCGGATTAATAAATGGGTAACTAGGGGGTTTTTATTGTTTAGGAATCTATGAACTTTTCAGTTAATTAATATAAAAAATGCCCCAAGAAACTAGGTATTATAGCTAGTGTTGTAAAAGACTTCGTGTTTTGCACTTTTTCGAGACTTTTATTTTTTCAGGACTCGTCTTACGAATCACGAGTTTGAGTCCTTGTAAGTCTTGAGTCCTTTCAGTTCTTTGAGCTAAACTGGGTCAAGTTTAAAGTTGATTAATGATGCTCATCATAATCAGCCTATATTGTTCCCACTGCTGGGATATAGGCCATAATCCACGACGCGGGCCTAGTTTGGGTTGATACCTAGATGTCACGTCTACTAATAATTGGTTCTAGGATATGCCGGTTTCCTCACGATTTTCCTTCAGTTTTGAGAGCAGTGGTGGTGAGATAATTTACACAAAGAAAAGCACCTGTTTCTGTTCAAACCTACGACCTACAAAGGTAAGTGTGGCAGCCGTTATCACTGGGCCATTGGTGCTCTCGTTTATTATGCTACCAATATTTATTAAGTTATCCATACTATCCATACTTCCATACTATATACTATTATACTATAAATGCAAAAGTAACTCTGTCTGTCGGTCTGTCTGTCTGTTTGTCTGTCTGTCTCGCTTTCCTACTAAAACTACTGAACCCAATGATATTACTGAACCGATTTAAATGAAATTTGGGAGTTGCCGAGAATCGAGCTGAATGGCATGCAATAGGACAAGTACTTAATTCTGTGAATACTGTAAGTGTTGGTCGCGAATCAAATATTATTCAACATACAGCCTAACACTTGCAAATTACAAAAAATTACCTAAGAAAATTTGAATTTCGCGAGTTACCTTACCAAATCCTCCATAACTTGGATGGCTTTCTCTTAATGTACGATTCGCGGCAACCTAACATTACACGAAGAGTCAGGCTGCCTTTACCCTATTTATTTTGCAAAGTACGATAGGTTACGTTGTTAGTCATACTGTTTTCCATTATTTATCAACAAAGTCATCCAACCTATTCATTCAAAGGTTTACGACACTTACTGCGCAGATAACGTCCCAACAGTAAATAAATGATGTATAAATATACAGTATTGGAATCACATTAATGCAATGATGAAACCACATACCTACTTGTCATCGCATTTGCTGATGATACACAAAATATGAACGGAATCGGTCCAGTAACTAGGTATGTGAAAAACTATAGTTTTAATTTTGAGCTAATTTGAACGGAACGAATTGATTCACTAGGTTAACTGCCATGTCGGACTATGCGTCCGACACTTTTTGTTCTATTCAGCCTTTGTCGGACTATATGACCGATAACACATACAAAATCTGAACATATCGTTGCTGCCTGGCGGCCATGTTTCTGGAATAAATAATGTATTTATGGAATAAATAATCTATATAAAGTGAAATAACACTTTTTTTTTCAGGATGTGAAATCATCAAATGACTTCTCCCGCTCTGGGCGGAGCGGGAGGGCGTGTCAGACTTTTACTGACTAAAACCCACCCGTGTTCCATCAGTTGCCCATGTGCCAGGGTCACGGTATCTCTTTCGAACAATCACGCGACCCCGGCAGGCATCGGTCCTAGTAGACCCCTACACTGCTGCTGACATCTCTTTGAGGCGCGCGTGGAACACTGCGCGCCGTCGACCCGAGCTTGGTCTTTACCGGGCGGCGAGCTACTCATTGCTCGCCACCCGCAAGCTCGCGCCTACGGTGGCCGGGAGTCCGCAATGAACTCCCGACGCCCGGGGCGTCTCCTCCTGCGGTGGCTAGGGACGTGAGGGCGCAGAGACTGCCACTCCCTCACGCGCCCCGCCTCCTCCTTCGCGAGCATTACTGCTTCGCAGAAGGAGGTGACGGCTTCCCATTCCCTCTCGCTCCGTACCATGGCTCGCACCAGGGCCGGACGCGAGAGGTCGCCGCCGCTGATCGCCTCCACGAGGACACGGCGGTGCTCCGCCCAGGCAGGGCACACCTCCACCGTATGCTTCACCGTGTCCTCCAGACGATTTATCTTTTAAATTATGTTCATCGTTAAAATGTGGTTCATTTGCATATAAGGGGAAAGAACAGTGGACTGTTTCACTTTGGCGCACAGTGGACTGCGACTTACTGTGTCCCATTCTGATTACGGGTTTCAGACTGGTCCGGAACCGCACACGGATAACTAATATTGTTCTCGTTAGTCGGGAATAAAGTAGGATGCGATCAATCTAATTTCAGAAGGAAATAAAATTATGAAAGTAGCTGCACTAAAAATATGTTAGTGCAGCAACTTTCATAAAGTGTGTCATAAAGAGTAAGATTTTTGTTTTTCTAATTTCTTAGTTTCGATTTAGTGCAACTTTGATTAGAAGTATTATTGATTAAACAAATTAATATTTTATTTCATATTTATATATTTCACTGTACCTAACCCATACAAAAACAGTATGGTAAGTCCATGTGTTGATTCACTGTACCCCACTACGATCCACTGTAACCCACGTGAAGATCCAGTGTAATCCACATGTGGGGTACAGTGGATCATTTCCCAACTTTAAAAAAAAACGTAAACTGCCAGAAAACTTTTGATGTTATTGCTAAAGTCGAAATAGATTTCGTTAGCCAACATTTCGTTTTATTATACAAACAGTATTTTTTTAAAATTTATTGTTTATTTACTGATTTGGTTCGCATAGAAAAAAAGTGATCCACTGTACTCCTCTCTCCCCTATGTGCCAGCAAATATTTAAACAGTTTAGTTATATTCTAGTCGTATATTAGTTTCTTATATTATGTATACGTTGGGTCACGGTCACAAAGATCAGTACGTGACAGTAGTAGTGATTCGCGGATTCTGGCGCAAGCGCCAGAGCCCGCGCTTGCACCAGAGCCCGCGAATCTGTAGCACCCATCGTAAAAAAAAAAAAAAAAAAAAAAAAAAAAAAAAAAAAAAAAAAAAAAAAAGGTTTTGGTGTGCTCTGATCTCAAATCTGTGGTCCATTTTAGCGTAGGATGCGTGGTTCTGGAGTTATGCAAATCAATTAACTGTTATCTCATTGATTTCCGGTGGTCCTGCACCCTCATTAGCATTCCATTGTTCGCCTAATCCTTTTATCTATTATACTTCGAACACCTCATTACGTTGCGCCAGAACCCACGAATCTGTTGCCCTACGGTTGATTTGGCGTTCTTATCTATTACTCATTGTATGTCTGCTTTTCTATGTCATCAATAAAACACATTCATTTTTATTTCAATATTTTATTACTTTTTTCTACAAAATATGAGCGGAAGATCTCATCCACAAAAATATCATTGTGCAGTGTGTTCCCTGTAAATATGTTCGTAAAACTATGCATTGAACATCCCTGAAACTTAAATAGCAAATACATTAAGCAATATTCACCACAAACTGAAGTCCAATCATTCTGAATCCTATCAACATTCCAGTCCCATCTCTTACAATTCCTTTTCAAAAACTGGAGATGATATCGCTCAGGTGTTCGTCCATATGAATCAAAATATTGACCGATACCATTCGTATCGATATGTACAGCTACCCAGTGTGAACCTGGTTTATCATCCGCATCCAAATTGCATATTATATACGTTGGTACATGTGTATACATAGGTAGTCTATTAGCAGCATAAACATTATTTTCTAGACTGGGATGAATCTTTTTCATATGTTTTTGTAATTCTAGTGTATCCATGATATTACTGTTATTAGCAGATTATTACAGTACCAATCTATTCAATGGTTGTCATAGGAATGTTCAATTATAGTGATTTGTAAATATTAAATCGCATTCTTTGTGGGAGTCACAAAGCTTAGTATTATCATTTTGCTGCAGCTAATTTAAAGTTTGTTATATGGGTCTGATTATATTAAATAAAACACTTTGAGTACATAGACATTTTTAATTAACTGATCAACACAATAATTATTAAATAAATAAATTAAATACAGACATATTATTATCAAAATACCATTTTCTAATACACACAGCATTATTCAATGCACAATTCAATTTATGGTTCACACAATTAAAATCAGTTTTATTTTTACAGAACTTTTTTTTTAATGTCGCAAAATTAGGACATCCCTTCTCACCTATGTCAATCACTTCACAGTTTGCACATAACTCTTTAATCCACGTAATCTTTTCCAAACCCTTTGTCATAATTTTTTTATTTTCTAAATATGGTAAAATAACACGTTTAAACTCTTTGTAGTCTATGTAGCCTTCACTCCAGTAAATTCCTCGATTTCTTTCTAACCATCTCACCTGCTTTTTTTCTTCTAGTGTTAGGTAATGGAATGAATATGGTGGTTTCACCAAGAACGTCTGTGTATGATCATGACTCGCAATGGCCAATTCTTTGATAATAAAATGATTTAAAGAATCTTTAAATCCTTGATAGTATATTGCATACAATTTGTTTTATTTAATTTTATAATGTTATCTTTAGTTACACACACACAAAATGCATTAAACATAACACATATATCTAAAACACAACACACATTATAATCCTAACTACTATAGTCTACAGTAACATTTCTATTTTTATCTATTTCAATAATATTATCAAACTCAGCATAAACAATACAGTTAATTGTTTGTATTAGTGAGGATTCAAATCGTACTTCTAATCTTACACTACCATGCTTTATGAGATTCCAATGGGCTGATGAGTTAGCTGATAAATCAGGAGTTAAATCAAATGCTAAAAGACAGTAACCTTTGGCATACTGTTCACGAGAGATTGCATTTCCTTCATTAAGAAAGTGAATACCAGTCCCCGAGAATAGAGTATGATATGCTGATGTAAATATATTATTATTAAAAGATGGTTGCAAAGCTTTGGAAGGTATTTGTTGACCATCAATATATAAGCTGAAAGAGTTAATACCATAGTTTTCAAAGTTAAATGGATTTTTAGTAAGTGAACCATTAAATGCAGAATTATTCACAAAACCAATAATACATCTTTTGGGTACCTGTCCTAAGAATATATTATCAAGAGTTTTTCCTTGAACACCCGATGCAATTGTTAAAACTTTAACTTCAGCACGAGTAATAGGATATTTAGCAGTGGTAGAAGCTAAAACTTTCTGATGTGCGAGTAATACACTTGGATTAATTCGTGCTCTTCGAACAATAAGAGTTGCGTCCGTAATGCAAACTTTAAACTTTACATCATTTGACCCAGCAATTAAATTAAAACTCTCTCTTGACCGAACTAATTTTACACTCATTTCAACGCCATTAATTAAAAATTTATCTTGATTGAAAATGTCACCATGAAGATGACCAATCATTTCTATTTCCCTGCTTTCATTAACTAATTCCTGTCTTTTAACAAATCCTATGTTTTTACCATCTGTGGAATCCATTTTTCCTGCTGTATCATCATACCAAAGACTACAAGTAAGATGAGATTGTTTAGCAGCAGGAGCATAGTTTAAAAGGGTTTCCATGTATGCTCGATAGGCATAGGTATTATTAGGTGGTGATACAAGTTTTTGGTTTAAATAAACATCGAGTTGACTAAAAAGTGAATGCAACCAATTATTTACAGGTGCTACTGCTGTAGCTGATATCAAGTTTGTTGAATCTTGATTTAATACTTTTGCCTTTATGTGGAGTAATGTATGAGACAAATCTATGTAGTCATCGCCTGTTCCAGGAACTTGAAACTCGATAGGTCCATCATCAGCAAGAGATGAAATTGGTTTATAGTGAATCCACAATCCATTTTCAATGCTTGTTTGTGTAGACGGTAATGCAAACAAATCTAATTCTGACTTAACGCACTCACAAGAATGATTATGAAGGAAAGACATACTTAATTTGAAAATATATCTTTGATGTTTTTTGGTTTTAGACCAAGTTTTTTCGTAGCTTTCACTTTAGCTGTTAGTGGTGGAATGAACGAGGCCAATCGTTTTCTTTTACTTATATACCCAGATCCTGTCATGTTAAATCGATCAATTTTGTCATCAGCCTTTCGTTTTAAGTTTGTACTAACTTGCTTTAGACGATCTTTTATTGAGGCTTCCATAGGACGGGCTTGAACCATATCCGATAAAAGTCCTACTCCAGCGTTTAATGCCTCCTTACCAACCACTCGAGCACCACTTGAAAGTAAAGGTAAAACTGATCTAAATAACCCTCCTAAGAAGCTCCCAATACCATGACCGCGTTGGTATGGTGAACCCTTATAAATTACTCCAACTCCTGATCCAGCTTGATGTGAATAATAATTTTCATATGGACATTTATGATGATCATGAGGAGAATACATTATTATAATTTGCGGAAATGTAGTTTAACACACACGGTTCCAAACTGGAATGGTATTTTTTGTCCTGTGCTCGATCTTATATCTATTTCCAGCGTATCGAACTCTCTTCGCATAACAGGTAAGTAGTGAGGTGGAGAGAAAATGTACATTTTATTCGCACCATAAATGTATTTTGAAGGATCTAATGAAATGACTCTTAATAGTGGAGTCATAACATCACCCACAATCTGAGGATCGATAATGTCGCAATATAGAAATAGTTGAGATGGTAACCCTAAGTGTAAATTAGCAGGACACTTCCCAAAATTTCTGTCTAGGAGATTTGTATTTGGTTCATAACCTAGTTGTAAACTTAATTTGGGTGATAATGTTACGGATGTTATATTTTTATCCAAAACAGAAACAGACACAAATTTTGTTATTTCATCATAACGAAATTTCAAGCTCTCTCTGATACCATTTAACGCTCTTAAAATATGTTCAACGTTATCGTAGTTGGTAGCGGGAATATGTTTTTTGTAGTACACTGTTGATGGTTTATCTTCATTAGGCATTAACATGGTTTTTGTGATGTATACAACATTTTCATGATCTTGAACAGTAAACATGGTGCATGGATATTGAAACTCGACAACTCCAACCGCCCATTCACCTTCTAATTTCATAGCTTTTGGTAATTTTGTTGAAAAATTTGTGGTCTTGTTATCAGGAAAGTATTCCATTGAACTATTGCTGAGCAAAGTTAAATAAAAACTTTCTTTATTCATATTTCTTTTAAACTAGAAGCTAAAATCCAACTGTTAAATTTATCTGGATAACCTTTCCACTTCACTAATACTTCTTTTCTGTTACCCGAATAACGAGTGCCAATTATTTTATCTATTTTATATTGTGAGGTGGGGCTGTAAGTGACCTTCTGTAATTCTCTTTCATAAAAAGTACCAACTATTGGTTCATTTTGTAAATCTGTTATTGTATAAACAACCCATGGAGATCTATCAATTATTGAAGATATAATAAATATTTCATCACTCCAATTTGATTCATATCCTTTTTGGAAAACATGTTTATATTTAGTTATTCGAACATAATCACCCACGTTGAAATTTGGTTTTGGATTTTCTAGAGAAAGTTTGTTTGACCCTCTATCATAAAGATTAGTCCAAACTGTCATAATATTGTTGGAACTTACATCACATGGGCACATCTTAATACTCGAGTGAATGCTGTGATTATAAGAGTATATTAAATCTTGTAAAACATCTATATATCTATAAGTATTATTATGAGTGAAATAACGCCACATTTTCATTTTTAGAGTTCTTTGAAATCGTTCAACAATACTAGCCTTAATATCAGGATTGTTAGTGGTATAGTAATTTATCTTTTTGGATTTAAAGTATTTTTGTACATCTTTTGAAACAAATTCTGTACCTTTATCAGATTGTATGTGAGTAGGTGTTGTATTACTTTCAGTAAATATACTTTCAAAACATTCTTTAGTTGTTTCTGAGTTTTTCTTTTTCATTGGTCTTGCAAAAGCATATTTACTAAATACATCAATAACACAAAGTATGTAGTTGAAACCATCATTATATTGAGAATAAGTTCGCATATCACTTAAATCAGCTTGCCACAGCTCATTAATATTTGATAGAATGTACTTATTACGCGGGAATTTTTTCCGAATGGGTTTATGTAATGTATATGTTTCTTGTGATTGTAACCATTCCTTTGCTTGCTTTTTATCCATTTTACCCTTCATAGCTTTTGATAATTTATCAATACTACCAAAACCAGCGGGGTTAGATGGATCATAATAAATCCTGTTAATTTCTTCTAGTACGGGGTCCATTTTTCCCAATCGATCTTTTTATGTATTTTAGTTATAGATCTTTTATCTCCACTGCTCGGTGTAGAAAACTCTTGAACTTCAATCTCAGAGGTTTTGTTCAGATCTTTTACTTGAAGTTGGTTAATAAACTCACATCTCTTTGGATTTCCAATATAAGTAAGTGGTACTTTAATATCTTTTAATGCTTTAGCAAATCTATCCCACCCTATCGGATCACTTTTTTTTAAGGGTCTAAGTGAATCATTTATTAAATCAACAATATTACTTCCTGGAATTTTTTCATTATCAATTATGACTGTGCCTTCATTATCCCAACGTATTTTACTTTTACTTGTTCCAATTAAGTTTAATAATGACTCACCTTTTTTATTATAAGTTTTTGGTATTAAACTGAGTATTTGTGTTGATGAATACAGTGGATTTGCCTCACTTTCTATACTTTTAATAGATCCTTTCTCCTCCAACAAAGATTCAGCATCAACTGAACTTTTTAGATCTCTATCTTTATTTTTAAAACCAATTTTAGACCCATTTGAATCTTCATTAGATGTATCAGAATAAATTGGTAATCTGAGTGGTTGACGATCCTCTTCGGTAAAGTGAAGGTATCTTTGTAGTGTTTGTAAATATAACATCCACTTCTTTCGGTCTTCCGTCTTACTATTCATAATATTTTGCATTTCAATATCTAATCGAGACAAATTACTAGTAACCTTATTTTCTTGTTTTAATTTTTCAATCAATCCCGGTTCAATAAGTATCATTTTCTTAGCATTTTCCATGTTAACTGGCTAGTCCACTTACTAATCCACTCAATATTGCACCTAATATTATTGGTAAGAAAGCCCCTCCTTTTTGTATAATAATATTTTTTCTTAGTTTATGTTTACACTTATGCACCAGTTTACGGAGTATATTTTTGTGTTTATTCAATTTTTGTTTATCTTGATCTTTAAGAGGTATCTTTCCTTGTAAAACGTTATGAATACATTCACAAATACAATTTATTTCTTCTTCATCACACGTTTTAAGTAACGCTCTTTGATATTTTGGTTTAAGCGTATGCAAAGCGTTTAGCAAATGTTTATGCGTTGTGAGTCGACGATGCATCATTTAGAAATGATTTGAATTGTTTGATTCTTGGTGTATTTAAACTGCAAAGCGTTTAGCAAATGTTTATGCGTTGTGAGTCGACGATGTATCATTTAGAAATGATTTGAATTGTTTGATTCTTGGTGTATTTAAACTCTTTCGTGGGGACGTAGACTGTGCAGTAACCATTAAATGGGAATACATTTGTCTTGATACGACAAAAATCATTTGTATTCTGTTTTAAATCTACCATTAAATATCCATGCGCTTCTAAAGTTGCATCCCTGTAGGCGTCTTCAATGAATTTTGGGTTATCTGGTGACACTTGTCGTGCTAAATATCTTATTTGAGTTTTATCTCGAGGGTTTTTAAAATAAATTATATAACTTGAGTTTAAAGAAATGTCTCTTTGACCTTTACCTTGATGAAATAAATTTTGTGTTAAATAAAATACACTAAGATTCCTGTGATGACTACCTTTTGTAAATATATCCACAATTCTTCCATCAGACTCTCTCATTAGATCATCAATAATAATAAGGTGTGGGTTTTCACCATCAAACATATTAAGATTTGGAATTCCTTGATGATAGTTAACATTTGGTAAATTATTTAAAGCCTGCATTTCATCAAAGCACCATGTGATCTGATTAAAATCACAATTACATATTTCTTTAACTGATTTTATGAAATTTGTTACAAAATTTGACTTCCCACATCCACTTGGTCCTGCCACAATAGCAGTAAACGGATGGATAAAGTGAAACATTTCACACGTCTAGAGTTTTAAAGGGATGAAATAAAAATGAAAATTTTGGTGTAAAAATTAAATATATATATATATTGCTAAAATTATATAAAACATGTAATTTGTGAAAAACAGAATGATCTGTATACTATTTCTAACACAATTAGTACTTATCAGAATTTCACAATCACCTCAACGTCAAATTTAAGCACACAAATAAAAACTACAATTATTTTACATTATTTACAATCAAACAATAAATTTTAAATATGTAATAAACTATTATATAACATTACAGTAATATCATAATTTTACAATCAGTACAAAATTTGTATATACACACAGAAATAAAAGTAAAAAGTATTACACTTAGCGTAATTTATAATGTCCCCAAGCCAATGTATCAATGTTGTTGTTCATAATACATCGTTTGGTATCATTATATGATAAAGATGTTTTATTTATTTTTTGTGTAAAAATAGTGTGTTTGATTGACTTAAATCGAAGCATACTACAATATAATACATTTTTATTAAACAAACACGATTTGTAATTTTCCATATTCATTTTTTTGGTAACACTTTTGTTAACCCCTTTTGCCTTTGCTATAAATTTATCTTCTATTTCTAAGGCATACATTTTTGATCGCAACCCTACAAATTCCTTCAATACTTTACCATTATTCTCATCTTTAAAAAAACCTAACTTTTTTTTATTTATTTTTGGATATCCGTAAATATTATTTTCCGGGTAATCTGATGTATCGAAATAGTGAAGTAGATCTGGTTTTATATCCTCATAAAAATTGTCTGTAAAAATTTGATATATCAAACTATCGGTATCGGTGTACAATAACTTAATTTTATTATGAAACTTTTTAATCATGTAGTTATAATGAAATTCATACATAAGGGTCTTAGATATATCTAAAATACAAAATCCTAAATAAATCGGCTTATCATAAATTAATTTTGTTTTGTGTAATTGTATTGCAACTAAATGTTCTGAAAATATTGATAAACTATGGAATTCTGGTTTTGCAATCCAATCCTGAGCACCTAAAACTTTACCACGATTATCCCAGTGAGTTAGTAGTTTAACGTTTACTCTTTTTTCAATATTTTCCATAGTCTTACCGAAGACAGAATTGTTCATTAATTTAAAAAAGTCTTTTTCAAAGTTTGATGTAGCTAACGTTCTCAAACTAGTATTTAAGTCTATGTATTTCTTTAACCAAGAACTCTGTTTAAATTTTAAAATTCTATGTACTTTAATTAATTTAATCCCCATTTCAATGCATTGTTTTAAATTCCTGTAGTGAATGATGTATTTATTTTTATTATTTAAATTAGGAACTAATTTAGTTTCTTTAGTATTACCCACACATATGTTTTCAGGACATAACGGAAAGTCAGAATGCAAATTATGAAGTTCATCAGGATATTCCAAATCAACTTCTAAAACATAACCGAAATCAGAGTTATCCGACACATTATAATCTGTATTAGAATCTATCCATTCGAAACCACCAACAGGAAGAGATTGAGACATTGCCCAACCATATAAATTATTCGCATCAAAATATGTTAGATATGAATTAGGTTTTTCACTATCATAATCTTCCATGAATTTATTATTTGCTCTAGCAAAACGATTGCTACACTGAGATACACCCCCTCTAATACCAGCTTTAAAAAAAGCAATTTTGTCATAGTCCGTTAACAATTCTAATTCTATTTTGGTAAATTTTAACATTGCATCCCAACTTAAACCTGGGGCAGTATAGTAATGAGCAGGATCTAATCCATAAGTTTTAATACAAAGCTTTCTAAAGTTTTCGAATACATCAGTCAAAAGTAAAACATCAGTTTTTAAATATAAATTGGAATAATCAGACATACTACTACACTTAAAATGTTGCCAAATATCTTTTGCGTGATTATAATCATCATTTGAAATATTTGAATCTGTGAGTGAACTATAAAATTGGTGTTGATCAGGAAGTGATGGATGTTTCAAGCAATCACTATTACACATAAATTCATAAGGATAAATACCTTTCCGTCTTAAACGTGAAAAATCTTCATTATTAGGATAGTTCCTTTTTAGTTCTGTAAACTGATCATCATTAAGATTTTTAGCTAGTTGATCTAAACTACACGATAAAAATTTCAATGAATCTATGAATCTTAAACTTACTGGTTGATTATTTATTGTTAACTGTTTTGAAAATGATATGTATCGTTCTTTATTTTGTGGAATAACTTCAACTTTGTCATCATCGAGGTTTAATGCATGGATAATGAAATGAGCATCGTAATGACTGAGGTTATGTAAAAATATTGGAATATGACGAGGGGTTCTGTACTTAGAACTACACACTTGATGTGCAACACCCCTAAAACTGCCAGTGTGCCAATCAAAATCGTAAAAAAGATCTTCATTTAACTCAGTTTCACAAATATGACATATGTTTGAATTTGAAATTTTAATTTTATCTTCATCTGATAATGGAACGAGACATTTTTGGAAACTATTTTTTTTAAATATTGTTTTCACATCTTCACAAAGGCGATTCATAAACACTTGTGCACAGTTTGACCCACTATACGTCTCATATTTTGATAATCTGTTATCATATGAACATTTAATGTAATATCCAAAACTATACACTTCATGTTTTTGAATATTAATTGTACTAGGCTTGGATGGATCGTTACTACATGATTCTATTGGGTTCAAAAATGCCTCAAAGTCTGCATAAACCACAAAGGGCATTTTCAACTTTTTCACGAATTTATCAAATTTTAATTTATTATTTGAGGTTGCTTTACCAAACCAATCCTTTTTGGAATCCTCACCGTTTGGTAATTCCGTACAAATGTGAGCGCAATCATATTGTTGATGGTTATTAAGTCTTTCCTCCGATGGGAAATGAAGTAAACATGAATCACATATATAAACTGCACAATGATGTCTTGATATTTGTGAACTAACTAATCGCGATAAGTTTTTAATATAACAGTAATGATTGTTAGTACCATTCGATATATATAGTAGGTTAATATGATTAGGTGTACGACATTTTGTTAAATATAAAGGACCTACAACAGAATTACACTTTTTTTCTTTATTATACTCTAAGCCAAAAACATTAATACTAATATTGTTTAATTTCTCTACTTTTGATATATCTGCAATTATAACCGGAAAAGAAATACCAGTAAATTTTAGTTTATTTCCATGAATTGCGTAAGATGCTACCCGATCTACACTTTTACATACAGGATATAAACCAGAGAGTAATGCCCATTTGAAACACATATTATCATTATTTTTAACATTGATTACAGCTTTTTTTGATTTAATATCTTGAGGAAGGTCGATATATGAACTACCACGTAGGGGGTTGAATTTGTTAACATTCATATCTATGTATTTAATTTGATTAAGACTCCAACCACTATCTTTTTTTTCAAATTGACAAATTTTACCGACTACAGTGTCTATTAATGATGAATAAAAAATATTTAAGTCATCTCCCTGACAAATTATGTAATTAAACGTTTGAAAATCAAACGTATTTTTAATATCTTTAGTTTGTTGTATGAAATCAGCATGCAATATGAAGTTTATTTTAAAAATTGTATGTTGTTGAATACATTCATTTATCAAAAATAAGATATCAATTTTTAGCGAATTTAAAAACGATTCCGGTGTTTCAAAATATTGTCCCGATTGAAGTGTTTTACTATTAATTCTATATGTTAAAATTCGATTGCCAAAAGCGGTTTCAACAACTGTAACATTTGTTAATGAATTATGTGATTTTAAAAGATTATTTTTATGTGAATTGCTTTTTAAATGGTTGTTTAGATACCTTTTATTAATATAAACATGACATGTATCACATTCCACCTTATTGTTGTCCACATCATTGGTTTCAATTGATGATGTAGAAGCTCCTTCATCAAATTTTGCTTTCTTGGTAACCTTATTTTCATCAGTAGTGATACCTCGTTTGATACCTCTTCCAACTTGTTGTTGACTGTAACAAAAAGAAAATTATTAGACAAATCTTAAAATAAAACATTACTACAATAATATTTCTTATTGAGTTTGTACTTCTAATACTTACATCAACTTTGTTTCAACCATCAAACATTGATTATACAACTCATCATCATACGATGAATCGAACAGTTCATGCTTCTCTATTTCATCACAAACTTTAGACAGCTCCTGATTGAATTCGCTGTTGGATTGTTCTATATTCTCTTCAATGGGCGCGGAAAAGAAAGCACTGGTGCACATTTCACTGAAGTTTTCCATCTTTATAATAAAGAAGAAAGTATGTAGCACAGTAAGTAACAGTTAAGTGTTGGTAGAGCAACTGATACCCAATTTCAAATAATGTCCAATATTCATAGTCTAACAAAGGATTAGGAAAGTCATGTAAAATCTAATGAGTACACAGAAGTACTTTAAGTAAACAGAATCACATTCACTAATCCACTAATGAGTGTCATTGTTAAAAAAGTATTTTTTAACTTTTTCACTTTCTGCTATTGTCTTTGTAATATTGTATACGAGGCCGTTTGTGTTGTCGTAGATGCTATCCTTATTATTCTTTATGTAATATTTAATCCTCGTGGTAGCGTGCTTCCAGTGATCACTAGTTGGAATCTTGGATAGTTTCTTCATATCATACATTTCAATTTTTATGAGATGCGTCGCTTGGTCTCCGTCGTCAGAATTTGTAGAGATGTATGATACGCCATCTCTAGCAGCTCGTGTCACAGTCGAGGATAGCAGCTTCTTCCTTTTTATTTTTGGTGCCACTTCAAAAAATTGATCAATCGGTTGCGATTTCCTTTTTCCACCATCGTCTGTGTTATTAACGACGATGTCATCACTCTCTTCTTCGTGTTGAGGAGAGAGTGGCGAGTAGTAATACTGTTTATAGGTATTTTCATTATCGTCTGCGAAGCTGAATGATCTCTGCAACAACAGAGTTATCACGTTAATATCAATTTGTTTACACTTAATCACACACGTTAGGAAACAACAACAGAAATACAAGTAAGTTTGTCAATAGAATAAACACTTACCTCCATGGCCATTGATGCGTTGAAGTAACACAAACGTAGTATTGGTAGACGTATACAATACACTGTGGTCAAACGACCATAGACTGACTGCATGACTGCAACTGTTCGATCTTATATAGCACCATTCTTATCTAAAGCAAATTACTAAGTACAACGAAACTGATTGTAACTCTATGAGTCAACAAACTTATCTCACGTTCCTTATTCTTATCTAAAGCAAATTACTAAGTACAACGAAACTGATTGTAACTCTATGAGTCAACAAACTTATCTCACGTTCCTTCGCAACAGGCATCAACCTGCTTTGTGACTCCCACAAAGAATGCGATTTAATATTTACAACGAGCAATACACCAGATTTCAACAGTCGTATTACGGACGTCGACCGGAACCCATATTAAGCGAAAAACAGTTTAGAGATTTAGCACCGCTGTTTGTCATTGATTGCTCTAGACAAGTGGATAATCTAAAGACAGGGCCAGTTGTGGACGTGAGAGTAGAAATTGAAAGTGATTCGGAGATACCAGATCAAACTTCAGCATATTGTCTCATTCTGAACGATTGCATTGTTGAATACAAACCATTAAGTAACATTGTTAAGAAGATATCATGAAGACGGACACCCTTATAGTGGAACTCCAAGGATTTAAAGATTCTTTAAATCATTTTATTATCAAAGAATTGGCCATTGCGAGTCATGATCATACACAGACGTTCTTGGTGAAACCACCATATTCATTCCATTACCTAACACTAGAAGAAAAAAAGCAGGTGAGATGGTTAGAAAGAAATCGAGGAATTTACTGGAGTGAAGGCTACATAGACTACAAAGAGTTTAAACGTGTTATTTTACCATATTTAGAAAATAAAAAAATTATGACAAAGGGTTTGGAAAAGATTACGTGGATTAAAGAGTTATGTGCAAACTGTGAAGTGATTGACATAGGTGAGAAGGGATGTCCTAATTTTGCGACATTAAAAAAAAAGTTCTGTAAAAATAAAACTGATTTTAATTGTGTGAACCATAAATTGAATTGTGCATTGAATAATGCTGTGTGTATTAGAAAATGGTATTTTGATAATAATATGTCTGTATTTAATTTATTTATTTAATAATTATTGTGTTGATCAGTTAATTAAAAATGTCTATGTACTCAAAGTGTTTTATTTAATATAATCAGACCCATATAACAAACTTTAAATTAGCTGCAGCAAAATGATAATCCTAAGCTTTGTGACTCCCACAAAGAATGCGATTTAATATTTACAAATCACTATAATTGAACATTCCTATGACAACCATTGAATAGATTGGTACTGTAATAATCTGCTAATAACAGTAATATCATGGATACACTAGAATTACAAAAACATATGAAAAAGATTCATCCCAGTCTAGAAAATAATGTTTATGCTGCTAATAGACTACCTATGTATACACATGTACCAACGTATATAATATGCAATTTGGATGCGGATGATAAACCAGGTTCACACTGGGTAGCTGTACATATCGATACGAATGGTATCGGTCAATATTTTGATTCATATGGACGAACACCTGAGCGATATCATCTCCAGTTTTTGAAAAGGAATTGTAAGAGATGGGACTGGAATGTTGATAGGATTCAGAATGATTGGACTTCAGTTTGTGGTGAATATTGCTTAATGTATTTGCTATTTAAGTTTCAGGGATGTTCAATGCATAGTTTTACGAACATATTTACAGGGAACACACTGCACAATGATATTTTTGTGGATGAGATCTTCCGCTCATATTTTGTAGAAAAAAGTAATAAAATATTGAAATAAAAATGAATGTGTTTTATTGATGACATAGAAAAGCAGACATACAATGAGTAATAGATAAGAACGCCAAATCAACCGTAGGGCAACAGATTCGTGGGTTCTGGCGCAACGTAATGAGGTGTTCGAAGTATAATAGATAAAAGGATTAGGCGAACAATGGAATGCTAATGAGGGTGCAGGACCACCGGAAATCAATGAGATAACAGTTAATTGATTTGCATAACTCCAGAACCACGCATCCTACGCTAAAATGGACCACAGATTTGAGATCAGAGCACACCAAAACCTTTTTTTTTTTTTTTTTTTTTTTTTTTTTTTTTTTTTTTTTTTTTTTTTTACGATGGGTGCTACAGATTCGCGGGCTCTGGTGCAAGCGCGGGCTCTGGCGCTTGCGCCAGAATCCGCGAATCACTACTACTCGTGACACATAAACCTAACAATAGATAAAGCAGTCAATGTATTCCTTTGTTTATGTTCACTTATGTCATTATTTAAAATGTACGTATTTTAATTTAGCCATGTCCTCATTTAAATAGATATTTTGTACATTTTCCTCATGTTGTCTTGTCCCACTGCTTGACAAATACTTCCCCTTCTTTCAACACCAATAGGAGGTAGGGGGGGGGAGCAGGTAGGATTCGTACACGTTTTACTCCAAGCCGTGCAAAAAAAACTATATACTATTTTAAAACACCTTCATTGCTGCTGTATACCCAACATATTTGGCTTTATTTATTGTGAAGTGTAGTTTAAATACACGCCAGCATGGCGAAGTTATAATGACTTTCTGAAAAATGGAAAACATAGTGTGGGGCACATTCAGACGACATACTGGGGAACCTTCAAACAATCAATAAAATACTGGCATCGAGTTCCGTGGACAATCTAGTTGAGTACCTAAGCTCTGTTTGTGAAAGTAGGGTTTCTGGCACATTGGCATCCTGGCCTTTTTTTCTTCTGGATGGGAAATCATCAAATGACTTCTCCCGCTCTGGGTGGAGCGGGAGGGTGTGTCAGACTTTTACTGACTAAAACCCACCCGTGTTCCTTCAGTTGCCCATGTGCCAGGGTCACGGTATCTGTTTGGCATCTTGGCCTCCTGTAGAAATTAATTGTCCACCTTGCGTCGAATCCAACGGCTGTAGTGGTAAAAATTTAAGAGGTAAGAAGGCTCTCAAGTACTTATCGTTGGTTTGAAACCGTATTTTTGGGATAAAGAGATAAAGTTTTATCCAAAACTTCTTTCATCGCTGACGTCATTGTATCTTTATCTCATGTCCTTGTCCCCATTGTCACATACATTAATTACAACAAATATAAGCAGCAACAATATTTCTACTGCAACGCAGTTAGGAATTGGGGAGAATTCATAACTGCACGAGGGTACCCCAAACCGAAGAATCGACAATTTAATTGAAAATCAAAATAACTGTTATAGTTAGTCTAGAATAACTGTTTGCATATTAAACAAAGATAAGAACTTCTTAAACTAAATCAAATTACTTACCTATATCATTGGAGCAAAATTTATAACAGCTAAGCGTGTTCAAAGATGAATACTAAAAATACTTTCGTTGAGCAAAAATATGTATCAGCTTACTCAGTCGAAGCCAGCGGCCACACTGATGCCCTACCCCCCATGGTTATCCTATGCGTATGAGCGGGAATCACGGACAGAAACCAGAGCACATCATGTATTGAATGAGTGAAGATATAACCATTGTACGAATGCTCCCTGTGTACGAATCCTACCAGCTCTCCCCTACCATCGCCAACACTGGCGGTCAACCACTTCTCAACCTTATTGTATACGACTTACAGGTGATATGATAAGTGATCCAAAGCAATTGTTCAAGTTTGTACCTACTGATGAGGTCTTAAATACGAAGCGCCAGGGTAGCGAAATTCAAATTCTTTATTTCATGAAAAAGTCATTAAATGGGATTATATGAGCTTAGAGTAAGAGGGTTGTATTGATGAAATGACGAGCTATGCTTGGAGTACTTCTTAGGGATAGAATCCGGAATGAGTTGATTCGACAGAGAACTAAAATTGTCGACATAGCTCACAGAATTAGCAAGCTAAAGTGGCAATGGGCCGGTCACATAAGCCGTAGAACCGATGACCGTTGGGGTTGACGTGTTCTTGAGTGGAGACCGCGAATCGGCGAACGTAACGTAGGACGCCCTCAGGCTCGGTGAAGCGACGATCGTCGCAGAGTGCCTGGTAACAGCTGGATGAGAGTTGCCGAGAATCGAGCTGAATGGCATGCAATAGGAGAAGTACTTAATTCTGTAAATACTGTAAGTGTTGGTTGGTTGTGTTGGTCGTTCAACATACAGCCTAACACTTGCAAATTGCAAAAAATTACCTAAGAAAATTTGAATTTCGCGAGTTAGGTACCTTACCAAATCCTCCATAACCTGGATGGCTTTCTCTAAATGTACGATTCGCGGCAACCTAACATTACACGAAGAGTCTGGCTGCCTTTACCCTATTTATTTTGCAAAGTACGATAGGTTACGTTGTAAGTCATACTGTTTTCCATTGTTTATCAACAAAGTCATCCAACCTATTCATTCAAAGGTTTACGACACTTACTGCGCAGATAACGTCCCAACAGTAAATAAATTAATGATGTATCTATGAATATACAGTATGGGAATCACATTTATGCAATGATGAAACCACATACTTGTCATCGCATTTGCTGATGATACACAAAATAT
The DNA here is from genome assembly GCA_932294355.1 of Aporophyla lueneburgensis. Classification (NCBI taxonomy): domain Eukaryota; kingdom Metazoa; phylum Arthropoda; class Insecta; order Lepidoptera; family Noctuidae; genus Aporophyla; species Aporophyla lueneburgensis. The sequence continues at coordinate 11,864,643 of OW028738.1, read as the reverse complement.
GAACGGAATCGGTCCAGTAACTAGGTATGTGAAAAACTATAGTTTTAATGTTGAGCTAATTTGAACGAATTGGTTCACTAGGTTAACTGCCATGTCGGACTATGTGTCCGACACTTTTTGTTCCATTCAGGCTTTGTCGGACTATATGACCGACAACACATACAAAATCTGAACATATCGTTGCTGCCTGGCGGCCATGTTTCTCGAATAAATAATGTATTTATGGAATAAATAATCTATATAAAGTGAAATAATACATTTTTTGACTTTTTCTGATTTTCACCATGGCAGTTAACGTGTTAATGATTCAACTTGAATCATTGAACACTGAAAAGCGAAGTTGCAACTAGGGCTTTCAATATCTGTATTCCGGGATTCTGTAATACCGTGATCACGGATTTTATTTCGACCTCTTTCAATACCGTGATAACGGTATTGACTTTTCCAATACCGATATTGATACCGGCATTGAAACAGTCCGCTATTTGAAAGCCCTAGTTGCCACGTAGCGCAAACTATCACGACCCTATATGAAATCACGACGCCGCACGACGCTGCCCACGCTGTTACGAATACTACTTGTTTGTCTAAAAAGTAAAATCAGTACCTAAACATAAACGGGTAGGCAAGTGGTCTAAACAGAGTGTTTACTTTTAATGAATTTGTTTTGTTTTAAAATTTCACTAATTTAAATATTTAATTTTGCTAAACTTGTGTGAATTAGTATTACTTCTGGTTTCTATATTGCATATAATTCCTATGTGTGGTTTCCATACTGTATAAGTCACATAGGTGACTTGTGGTGGTGGTCATGTCATGTGATACTGCGTCGTGGGTTTAGTGGTTGGAAACACCGTTGCTGAGCATGAGGTCCTGGGTTTGATTCCTAGTTCAGGCAATCGTATTTAGTTTTTCCGTCAGAAATTTTCTCAGTGTTACTGAGAAATTCCTGACGGAAAAACTAAGTCCGGAGTTGTTCCCGGTTCAAGGCAATATTCTGGCCCCCTAATAATGAGGAAATGTGGATGTACCTATCTACTATACCTTCTTCGGTGCAAACACGTATAATGTATTGCCTATGTGTTTTATTCTTAACCGAGTCATCAAACATATTTATTCAAAGGTTAACGAGCTTCTTGCTGCGCAGAATCTCTCGTAAACTGTATAATGTTCCAGCAGTTAATAGGTGGGTACCTACCTACCGAAATGAATTATGTATCAGGTAATTATTTAACTAATTAACACATCTATATACCCACTTTATACGGAACACATTGGCTTAGGCATATCTAGTATGAAAGTAGGCCAAGTCGGAAGTGAACTCAGCAGACCAAGGAGCGCGCTTTGAGTAATGTAATGAATATTTTTTTTCCATTTCTAAGCAGACTTGTGTTAATAAGATTTATGAGTATTATTCTAACTATGGGGGAAGTGAAGGCAATTAAGGACATTGTACTTTAGTGTTCTTAATTGCCTCCACTCTCTAATAAGTACCTATTTACAATTACAATATTGTATGTCTACAACATTGTAGTTTTAACGACTTATTAGTCAATTAATGTAAGTCATAGGACCGCTATCAGCTAATTTAAACACGGACATAATACGTACTGTACTAAGCGTTCACAGATACGTAATTAGGTCATGTGTAAGTATAATCTGTCATTGCTAACACTCATGTGTGATCACGGAGGTAGTGACATAGCTCCTAGAAAAAGACGACAGACTACTTCAGATCACTTGCTCGTCCGGGGTCTTTTAAAAATCTAGCCATGAGCGAACAGCACGGATACAGTTTACATGTAATTATACATAGTCCTCCAGACCGTATTTTGGCCATGGCGGCCAATATCAGCGGAGACTAGCCATCGGCGCAGGAGTTATTATAGTGCTCAAGTGTGTGCACAGACACAGGGGCACTTGCTCTTCCCTCACTCTCATATTAAGATGGGACGGCAATCTGACACGACCAGAGAGACAGGCGCTGTCGCAGCCCAAGATTTAGGGGGGGGGGGGGGTCACCATGAGTGCCGAGGAATATTTTAGAAAGGTACACCAAGAGGGCGAAGCGAGCTCGAAAATTTTAACAACCCGCGTCATTCGGGCTAGGTTCTGTTTTATATGTTATGGCTTAAGTAAGTAGGGTTATAAGTATTTATTTAAAATGGTTGTGTATCATTCAGGCTTTCGACAGCTTGGATGCTTTGGTCATGGCCTCTAGGACACCCCTCTCGGACTCCTCTCGGACCGCGCCTGCAGAGAGATCAGGTGCAGGACCAACAGCTTAACGTGGCAAGGGGCTATCACACCACCAGCTTCCAAAATCCGGGCTGTTACTAAGAAATTCCTATTAGAAAAATCTAATAACACTTTGTCCGACATGTAAAGTTGTTGTATAGGTAGGTTACAGCTAGGCCATAAAATAAAACCTAAAGACCTACACCTACTTAGCGCCTAGTTGCAAATGAAGTGCAGGGCTGTCAATTTGCTCACGCTAAGCACACTATTTGTACGACTAATGGCGAGCTAAATCAAATATTGACGGCAAAATAGTACCTTGAATTTATACGAACCACACCATACAAAAAGAAATTACCTATAGTTAGGTCAGTCGGAGTACTAATTTTTTTTTTTTTATCTTAGTAAGTACTTAACCCAGTAAAAAATGTTAGATATTCGTCGCTTTAACTTTTTTTTAGTTGGTAGACGTTATTTGACGCTGCCCTAAAAAGTTAATAGAAGATAAGAAAAAAACTGAGTCGGCGGAGTCACCCGCCGCCGCGCCGCTGCTGGCATGTCGGACTCGCACACAAAGGTTTCCGTACCATGATGCGAAAAATTCCAAAAAAACACGTTTCTTGTAAAAATCTTAAAAGGGTCATCACCTTTTAACTTTTTTTTTATTATTTGTTGTTATAGCGGCAACAGAAATACACATTCTGTTAAACCAACTGTCTACGTATTACGGATCATGAGATACAACCCGCTGAGCCTCTGACAGACAGACGGACGGACAGCGGACGCTTAGTAATAGGGTCACGATCGGACACGGAACCCTAAAAAGGTGGGATACAGCTAACTGTATAATGAATGTAGAACGCAGAAGCAAGTACATAGACTTGCTTCTGCATTCTATTTCATTATCGTTCAATGGGCGTATTCCAATTAATTTGGGGCTGACGCAACATGTTTTCTTCTTCTATACTTCTCTATTAGTAGTCAACTCGGTAGCCAGCCCTTTTGTGGCCATACCATCTTTAAACATTTTTTTTTGATTTTTTTGAGCTGTTTTTTTCTAGTACGTAATATGCGGTAGGTACTTACTCACCTGCTACATACAACGACAAACTGTGATATAAAGGTCCTGTGATTAGGAACATGTGTGGGTATTGAGTAGGTATTTAAATTTATAATGAAATATCTAGATCTAATTGTAATCGTAATCGTTTGGCTACCGGATTAATAAATGGGTAACTAGGGGGTTTTTATTGTTTAGGAATCTATGAACTTTTCAGTTAATTAATATAAAAAATGCCCCAAGAAACTAGGTATTATAGCTAGTGTTGTAAAAGACTTCGTGTTTTGCACTTTTTCGAGACTTTTATTTTTTCAGGACTCGTCTTACGAATCACGAGTTTGAGTCCTTGTAAGTCTTGAGTCCTTTCAGTTCTTTGAGCTAAACTGGGTCAAGTTTAAAGTTGATTAATGATGCTCATCATAATCAGCCTATATTGTTCCCACTGCTGGGATATAGGCCATAATCCACGACGCGGGCCTAGTTTGGGTTGATACCTAGATGTCACGTCTACTAATAATTGGTTCTAGGATATGCCGGTTTCCTCACGATTTTCCTTCAGTTTTGAGAGCAGTGGTGGTGAGATAATTTACACAAAGAAAAGCACCTGTTTCTGTTCAAACCTACGACCTACAAAGGTAAGTGTGGCAGCCGTTATCACTGGGCCATTGGTGCTCTCGTTTATTATGCTACCAATATTTATTAAGTTATCCATACTATCCATACTTCCATACTATATACTATTATACTATAAATGCAAAAGTAACTCTGTCTGTCGGTCTGTCTGTCTGTTTGTCTGTCTGTCTCGCTTTCCTACTAAAACTACTGAACCCAATGATATTACTGAACCGATTTAAATGAAATTTGGGAGTTGCCGAGAATCGAGCTGAATGGCATGCAATAGGACAAGTACTTAATTCTGTGAATACTGTAAGTGTTGGTCGCGAATCAAATATTATTCAACATACAGCCTAACACTTGCAAATTACAAAAAATTACCTAAGAAAATTTGAATTTCGCGAGTTACCTTACCAAATCCTCCATAACTTGGATGGCTTTCTCTTAATGTACGATTCGCGGCAACCTAACATTACACGAAGAGTCAGGCTGCCTTTACCCTATTTATTTTGCAAAGTACGATAGGTTACGTTGTTAGTCATACTGTTTTCCATTATTTATCAACAAAGTCATCCAACCTATTCATTCAAAGGTTTACGACACTTACTGCGCAGATAACGTCCCAACAGTAAATAAATGATGTATAAATATACAGTATTGGAATCACATTAATGCAATGATGAAACCACATACCTACTTGTCATCGCATTTGCTGATGATACACAAAATATGAACGGAATCGGTCCAGTAACTAGGTATGTGAAAAACTATAGTTTTAATTTTGAGCTAATTTGAACGGAACGAATTGATTCACTAGGTTAACTGCCATGTCGGACTATGCGTCCGACACTTTTTGTTCTATTCAGCCTTTGTCGGACTATATGACCGATAACACATACAAAATCTGAACATATCGTTGCTGCCTGGCGGCCATGTTTCTGGAATAAATAATGTATTTATGGAATAAATAATCTATATAAAGTGAAATAACACTTTTTTTTTCAGGATGTGAAATCATCAAATGACTTCTCCCGCTCTGGGCGGAGCGGGAGGGCGTGTCAGACTTTTACTGACTAAAACCCACCCGTGTTCCATCAGTTGCCCATGTGCCAGGGTCACGGTATCTCTTTCGAACAATCACGCGACCCCGGCAGGCATCGGTCCTAGTAGACCCCTACACTGCTGCTGACATCTCTTTGAGGCGCGCGTGGAACACTGCGCGCCGTCGACCCGAGCTTGGTCTTTACCGGGCGGCGAGCTACTCATTGCTCGCCACCCGCAAGCTCGCGCCTACGGTGGCCGGGAGTCCGCAATGAACTCCCGACGCCCGGGGCGTCTCCTCCTGCGGTGGCTAGGGACGTGAGGGCGCAGAGACTGCCACTCCCTCACGCGCCCCGCCTCCTCCTTCGCGAGCATTACTGCTTCGCAGAAGGAGGTGACGGCTTCCCATTCCCTCTCGCTCCGTACCATGGCTCGCACCAGGGCCGGACGCGAGAGGTCGCCGCCGCTGATCGCCTCCACGAGGACACGGCGGTGCTCCGCCCAGGCAGGGCACACCTCCACCGTATGCTTCACCGTGTCCTCCAGACGATTTATCTTTTAAATTATGTTCATCGTTAAAATGTGGTTCATTTGCATATAAGGGGAAAGAACAGTGGACTGTTTCACTTTGGCGCACAGTGGACTGCGACTTACTGTGTCCCATTCTGATTACGGGTTTCAGACTGGTCCGGAACCGCACACGGATAACTAATATTGTTCTCGTTAGTCGGGAATAAAGTAGGATGCGATCAATCTAATTTCAGAAGGAAATAAAATTATGAAAGTAGCTGCACTAAAAATATGTTAGTGCAGCAACTTTCATAAAGTGTGTCATAAAGAGTAAGATTTTTGTTTTTCTAATTTCTTAGTTTCGATTTAGTGCAACTTTGATTAGAAGTATTATTGATTAAACAAATTAATATTTTATTTCATATTTATATATTTCACTGTACCTAACCCATACAAAAACAGTATGGTAAGTCCATGTGTTGATTCACTGTACCCCACTACGATCCACTGTAACCCACGTGAAGATCCAGTGTAATCCACATGTGGGGTACAGTGGATCATTTCCCAACTTTAAAAAAAAACGTAAACTGCCAGAAAACTTTTGATGTTATTGCTAAAGTCGAAATAGATTTCGTTAGCCAACATTTCGTTTTATTATACAAACAGTATTTTTTTAAAATTTATTGTTTATTTACTGATTTGGTTCGCATAGAAAAAAAGTGATCCACTGTACTCCTCTCTCCCCTATGTGCCAGCAAATATTTAAACAGTTTAGTTATATTCTAGTCGTATATTAGTTTCTTATATTATGTATACGTTGGGTCACGGTCACAAAGATCAGTACGTGACACATAAACCTAACAATAGATAAAGCAGTCAATGTATTCCTTTGTTTATGTTCACTTATGTCATTATTTAAAATGTACGTATTTTAATTTAGCCATGTCCTCATTTAAATAGATATTTTGTACATTTTCCTCATGTTGTCTTGTCCCACTGCTTGACAAATACTTCCCCTTCTTTCAACACCAATAGGAGGTAGGGGGGGGGGAGCAGGTAGGATTCGTACACGTTTTACTCCAAGCCGTGCAAAAAAAACTATATACTATTTTAAAACACCTTCATTGCTGCTGTATACCCAACATATTTGGCTTTATTTATTGTGAAGTGTAGTTTAAATACACGCCAGCATGGCGAAGTTATAATGACTTTCTGAAAAATGGAAAACATAGTGTGGGGCACATTCAGACGACATACTGGGGAACCTTCAAACAATCAATAAAATACTGGCATCGAGTTCCGTGGACAATCTAGTTGAGTACCTAAGCTCTGTTTGTGAAAGTAGGGTTTCTGGCACATTGGCATCCTGGCCTTTTTTTCTTCTGGATGGGAAATCATCAAATGACTTCTCCCGCTCTGGGTGGAGCGGGAGGGTGTGTCAGACTTTTACTGACTAAAACCCACCCGTGTTCCTTCAGTTGCCCATGTGCCAGGGTCACGGTATCTGTTTGGCATCTTGGCCTCCTGTAGAAATTAATTGTCCACCTTGCGTGGAATCCAACGGCTGTAGTGGTAAAAATTTAAGAGGTAAGAAGGCTCTCAAGTACTTATCGTTGGTTTGAAACCGTATTTTTGGGATAAAGAGATAAAGTTTTATCCAAAACTTCTTTCATCGCTGACGTCATTGTATCTTTATCTCATGTCCTTGTCCCCATTGTCACATACATTAATTACAACAAATATAAGCAGCAACAATATTTCTACTGCAACGCAGTTAGGAATTGGGGAGAATTCATAACTGCACGAGGGTACCCCAAACCGAAGAATCGACAATTTAATTGAAAATCAAAATAACTGTTATAGTTAGTCTAGAATAACTGTTTGCATATTAAACAAAGATAAGAACTTCTTAAACTAAATCAAATTACTTACCTATATCATTGGAGCAAAATTTATAACAGCTAAGCGTGTTCAAAGATGAATACTAAAAATACTTTCGTTGAGCAAAAATATGTATCAGCTTACTCAGTCGAAGCCAGCGGCCACACTGATGCCCTACCCCCCATGGTTATCCTATGCGTATGAGCGGGAATCACGGACAGAAACCAGAGCACATCATGTATTGAATGAGTGAAGATATAACCATTGTACGAATGCTCCCTGTGTACGAATCCTACCAGCTCTCCCCTACCATCGCCAACACTGGCGGTCAACCACTTCTCAACCTTATTGTATACGACTTACAGGTGATATGATAAGTGATCCAAAGCAATTGTTCAAGTTTGTACCTACTGATGAGGTCTTAAATACGAAGCGCCAGGGTAGCGAAATTCAAATTCTTTATTTCATGAAAAAGTCATTAAATGGGATTATATGAGCTTAGAGTAAGAGGGTTGTATTGATGAAATGACGAGCTATGCTTGGAGTACTTCTTAGGGATAGAATCCGGAATGAGTTGATTCGACAGAGAACTAAAATTGTCGACATAGCTCACAGAATTAGCAAGCTAAAGTGGCAATGGGCCGGTCACATAAGCCGTAGAACCGATGACCGTTGGGGTTGACGTGTTCTTGAGTGGAGACCGCGAATCGGCGAACGTAACGTAGGACGCCCTCAGGCTCGGTGAAGCGACGATCGTCGCAGAGTGCCTGGTAACAGCTGGATGAGAGTTGCCGAGAATCGAGCTGAATGGCATGCAATAGGAGAAGTACTTAATTCTGTGAATACTGTAAGTGTTGGTTGGTTGTGTTGGTCGTTCAACATACAGCCTAACACTTGCAAATTGCAAAAAATTACCTAAGAAAATTTGAATTTCGCGAGTTAGGTACCTTACCAAATCCTCCATAACCTGGATGGCTTTCTCTAAATGTACGATTCGCGGCAACCTAACATTACACGAAGAGTCTGGCTGCCTTTACCCTATTTATTTTGCAAAGTACGATAGGTTACGTTGTAAGTCATACTGTTTTCCATTGTTTATCAACAAAGTCATCCAACCTATTCATTCAAAGGTTTACGACACTTACTGCGCAGATAACGTCCCAACAGTAAATAAATTAATGATGTATCTATGAATATACAGTATGGGAATCACATTTATGCAATGATGAAACCACATACTTGTCATCGCATTTGCTGATGATACACAAAATATGAACGGAATCGGTCCAGTAACTAGGTATGTGAAAAACTATAGTTTTAATGTTGAGCTAATTTGAACGAATTGGTTCACTAGGTTAACTGCCATGTCGGACTATGTGTCCGACACTTTTTGTTCCATTCAGGCTTTGTCGGACTATATGACCGACAACACATACAAAATCTGAACATATCGTTGCTGCCTGGCGGCCATGTTTCTGGAATAAATAATGTATTTATGGAATAAATAATCTATATAAAGTGAAATAATACATTTTTTGACTTTTTCTGATTTTCACCATGGCAGTTAACGTGTTAATGATTCAACTTGAATCATTGAACACTGAAAAGCGAAGTTGCAACTAGGGCTTTCAATATCTGTATTCCGGGATTCTGTAATACCGTGATCACGGATTTTATTTCGACCTCTTTCAATACCGTGATAACGGTATTGACTTTTCCAATACCGATATTGATACCGGCATTGAAACAGTCCGCTATTTGAAAGCCCTAGTTGCCACGTAGCGCAAACTATCACGACCCTATATGAAATCACGACGCCGCACGACGCTGCCCACGCTGTTACGAATACTATAATACTTGTTTGTCTAAAAAGTAAAATCAGTACCTAAACATAAACGGGTAGGCAAGTGGTCTAAACAGAGTGTTTACTTTTAATGAATTTGTTTTGTTTTAAAATTTCACTAATTTAAATATTTAATTTTGCTAAACTTGTGTGAATTAGTATTACTTCTGGTTTCTATATTGCATATAATTCCTATGTGTGGTTTCCATACTGTATAAGTCACATAGGTGACTTGTGGTGGTGGTGATGTCATGTGATACTGCGTCGTGGGTTTAGTGGTTGGAAACACCGTTGCTGAGCATGAGGTCCTGGGTTTGATTCCTAGTTCAGGCAATCGTATTTAGTTTTTCCGTCAGGAATTTTCTCAGTGTTACTGAGAAATTCCTGACGGAAAAACTAAGTCCGGAGTTGTTCCCGGTTCAAGGCAATATTCTGGCCCCCTAATAATGAGGAAATGTGGATGTACCTATCTACTATACCTTCTTCGGTGCAAACACGTATAATGTATTGCCTATGTGTTTTATTATTAACCGAGTCATCAAACATATTTATTCAAAGGTTAACGAGCTTCTTGCTGCGCAGAATCTCTCGTAAACTGTATAATGTTCCAGCAGTTAATAGGTGGGTACCTACCTACCGAAATGAATTATGTATCAGGTAATTATTTAACTAATTAACACATCTATATACCCACTTTATACGGAACACATTGGCTTAGGCATATCTAGTATGAAAGTAGGCCAAGTCGGAAGTGAACTCAGCAGACCAAGGAGCGCGCTTTGAGTAATGTAATGAATATTTTTTTTCCATTTCTAAGCAGACTTGTGTTAATAAGATTTATGAGTATTATTCTAACTATGGGGGAAGTGAAGGCAATTAAGAACATTGTACTTTAGTGTTCTTAATTGCCTCCACTCTCTAATAAGTACCTATTTACAATTACAATATTGTATGTCTACAACATTGTAGTTTTAACGACTTATTAGTCAATTAATGTAAGTCATAGGACCGCTATCAGCTAATTTAAACACGGACATAATACGTACTGTACTAAGCGTTCACAGATACGTAATTAGGTCATGTGTAAGTATAATCTGTCATTGCTAACACTCATGTGTGATCACGGAGGTAGTGACATAGCTCCTAGAAAAAGACGACAGACTACTTCAGATCACTTGCTCGTCCGGGGTCTTTTAAAAATCTAGCCATGAGCGAACAGCACGGATACAGTTTACATGTAATTATACATAGTCCTCCAGACCGTATTTTGGCCATGGCGGCCAATATCAGCGGAGACTAGCCATCGGCGCAGGAGTTATTATAGTGCTCAAGTGTGTGCACAGACACAGGGGCACTTGCTCTTCCCTCACTCTCATATTAAGATGGGACGGCAATCTGACACGACCAGAGAGACAGGCGCTGTCGCAGCCCAAGATTTAGGGGGGGGGGGGGGTCACCATGAGTGCCGAGGAATATTTTAGAAAGGTACACCAAGAGGGCGAAGCGAGCTCGAAAATTTTAACAACCCGCGTCATTCGGGCTAGGTTCTGTTTTATATGTTATGGCTTAAGTAAGTAGGGTTATAAGTATTTATTTAAAATGGTTGTGTATCATTCAGGCTTTCGACAGCTTGGATGCTTTGGTCATGGCCTCTAGGACACCCCTCTCGGACTCCTCTCGGACCGCGCCTGCAGAGAGATCAGGTGCAGGACCAACAGCTTAACGTGGCAAGGGGCTATCACACCACCAGCTTCCAAAATCCGGGCTGTTACTAAGAAATTCCTATTAGAAAAATCTAATAACACTTTGTCCGACATGTAAAGTTGTTGTATAGGTAGGTTACAGCTAGGCCATAAAATAAAACCTAAAGACCTACACCTACTTAGCGCCTAGTTGCAAATGAAGTGCAGGGCTGTCAATTTGCTCACGCTAAGCACACTATTTGTACGACTAATGGCGAGCTAAATCAAATATTGACGGCAAAATAGTACCTTGAATTTATACGAACCACACCATACAAAAAGAAATTACCTATAGTTAGGTCAGTCGGAGTACTAATTTTTTTTTTTTTATCTTAGTAAGTACTTAACCCAGTAAAAAATGTTAGATATTCGTCGCTTTAACTTTTTTTTAGTTGGTAGACGTTATTTGACGCTGCCCTAAAAAGTTAATAGAAGATAAGAAAAAAACTGAGTCGGCGGAGTCACCCGCCGCCGCGCCGCTGCGCCCGCTGCTGGCATGTCGGACTCGCACACAAAGGTTTCCGTACCATGATGCGAAAAATTCCAAAAAAACACGTTTCTTGTAAAAATCTTAAAAGGGTCATCACCTTTTAACTTTTTTTTTATTATTTGTTGTTATAGCGGCAACAGAAATACACATTCTGTTAAACCAACTGTCTACGTATTACGGATCATGAGATACAACCCGCTGAGCCTCTGACAGACAGACGGACGGACAGCGGACGCTTAGTAATAGGGTCACGATCGGACACGGAACCCTAAAAAGGTGGGATACAGCTAACTGTATAATGAATGTAGAACGCAGAAGCAAGTACATAGACTTGCTTCTGCATTCTATTTCATTATCGTTCAATGGGCGTATTCCAATTAATTTGGGGCTGACGCAACATGTTTTCTTCTTCTATACTTCTCTATTAGTAGTCAACTCGGTAGCCAGCCCTTTTGTGGCCATACCATCTTTAAACATTTTTTTTTGATTTTTTTGAGCTGTTTTTTTCTAGTACGTAATATGCGGTAGGTACTTACTCACCTGCTACATACAACGACAAACTGTGATATAAAGGTCCTGTGATTAGGAACATGTGTGGGTATTGAGTAGGTATTTAAATTTATAATGAAATATCTAGATCTAATTGTAATCGTAATCGTTTGGCTACCGGATTAATAAATGGGTAACTAGGGGGTTTTTATTGTTTAGGAATCTATGAACTTTTCAGTTAATTAATATAAAAAATGCCCCAAGAAACTAGGTATTATAGCTAGTGTTGTAAAAGACTTCGTGTTTTGCACTTTTTCGAGACTTTTATTTTTTCAGGACTCGTCTTACGAATCACGAGTTTGAGTCCTTGTAAGTCTTGAGTCCTTTCAGTTCTTTGAGCTAAACTGGGTCAAGTTTAAAGTTGATTAATGATGCTCATCATAATCAGCCTATATTGTTCCCACTGCTGGGATATAGGCCATAATCCACGACGCGGGCCTAGTTTGGGTTGATAGATGTCACGTCTACTAATAATTGGTTCTAGGATATGCCGGTTTCCTCACGATTTTCCTTCAGTTTTGAGAGCAGTGGTGGTGCGATAATTTACATAAAGAAAAGCACCGGTTTCTGTTCAAACCTACGACCTACAAAGGTAAGTGTGGCAGCCGTTATCGCTGGGCCATTGGTGCTCTCGTTTATTATGCTACCAATATTTATTAAGTTATCCATACTATCCATACTTCCATACTATATACTATTATACTATAAATGCAAAAGTAACTCTGTCTGTCGGTCTGTCTGTCTGTTTGTCTGTCTGTCTCGCTTTCCTACTAAAACTACTGAACCCAATGATATTACTGAACCGATTTAAATGAAATTTGGGAGTTGCCGAGAATCGAGCTGAATGGCATGCAATAGGACAAGTACTTAATTCTGTGAATACTGTAAGTGTTGGTCGCGAATCAAATATTATTCAACATACAGCCTAACACTTGCAAATTACAAAAAATTACCTAAGAAAATTTGAATTTCGCGAGTTACCTTACCAAATCCTCCATAACTTGGATGGCTTTCTCTTAATGTACGATTCGCGGCAACCTAACATTACACGAAGAGTCAGGCTGCCTTTACCCTATTTATTTTGCAAAGTACGATAGGTTACGTTGTTAGTCATACTGTTTTCCATTATTTATCAACAAAGTCATCCAACCTATTCATTCAAAGGTTTACGACACTTACTGCGCAGATAACGTCCCAACAGTAAATAAATGATGTATAAATATACAGTATTGGAATCACATTAATGCAATGATGAAACCACATACCTACTTGTCATCGCATTTGCTGATGATACACAAAATATGAACGGAATCGGTCCAGTAACTAGGTATGTGAAAAACTATAGTTTTAATTTTGAGCTAATTTGAACGGAACGAATTGATTCACTAGGTTAACTGCCATGTCGGACTATGCGTCCGACACTTTTTGTTCTATTCAGCCTTTGTCGGACTATATGACCGATAACACATACAAAATCTGAACATATCGTTGCTGCCTGGCGGCCATGTTTCTGGAATAAATAATGTATTTATGGAATAAATAATCTATATAAAGTGAAATAACACTTTTTTTTTCAGGATGTGAAATCATCAAATGACTTCTCCCGCTCTGGGCGGAGCGGGAGGGCGTGTCAGACTTTTACTGACTAAAACCCACCCGTGTTCCATCAGTTGCCCATGTGCCAGGGTCACGGTATCTCTTTCGAACAATCACGCGACCCCGGCAGGCATCGGTCCTAGTAGACCCCTACACTGCTGCTGACATCTCTTTGAGGCGCGCGTGGAACACTGCGCGCCGTCGACCCGAGCTTGGTCTTTACCGGGCGGCGAGCTACCCATTGCTCGCCACCCGCAAGCTCGCGCCTACGGTGGCCGGGAGTCCGCAATGAACTCCCGACGCCCGGGGCGTCTCCTCCTGCGGTGGCTAGGGACGTGAGGGCGCAGAGACTGCCACTCCCTCACGCGCCCCGCCTCCTCCTTCGCGAGCATTACTGCTTCGCAGAAGGAGGTGACGGCTTCCCATTCCCTCTCGCTCCGTACCATGGCTCGCACCAGGGCCGGACGCGAGAGGTCGCCGCCGCTGATCGCCTCCACGAGGACACGGCGGTGCTCCGCCCAGGCAGGGCACACCTCCACCGTATGCTTCACCGTGTCCTCCAGACGATTTATCTTTTAAATTATGTTCATCGTTAAAATGTGGTTCATTTGCATATAAGGGGAAAGAACAGTGGACTGTTTCACTTTGGCGCACAGTGGACTGCGACTTACTGTGTCCCATTCTGATTACGGGTTTCAGACTGGTCCGGAACCGCACACGGATAACTAATATTGTTCTCGTTAGTCGGGAATAAAGTAGGATGCGATCAATCTAATTTCAGAAGGAAATAAAATTATGAAAGTAGCTGCACTAAAAATATGTTAGTGCAGCAACTTTCATAAAGTGTGTCATAAAGAGTAAGATTTTTGTTTTTCTAATTTCTTAGTTTCGATTTAGTGCAACTTTGATTAGAAGTATTATTGATTAAACAAATTAATATTTTATTTCATATTTATATATTTCACTGTACCTAACCCATACAAAAACAGTATGGTAAGTCCATGTGTTGATTCACTGTACCCCACTACGATCCACTGTAACCCACGTGAAGATCCAGTGTAATCCACATGTGGGGTACAGTGGATCATTTCCCAACTTTAAAAAAAAAACGTAAACTGCCAGAAAACTTTTGATGTTATTGCTAAAGTCGAAATAGATTTCGTTAGCCAACATTTCGTTTTATTATACAAACAGTATTTTTTTTAAATTTATTGTTTATTTACTGATTTGGTTCGCATAGAAAAAAAGTGATCCACTGTACTCCTCTCTCCCCTATGTGCCAGCAAATATTTAAACAGTTTAGTTATATTCTAGTCGTATATTAGTTTCTTATATTATGTATACGTTGGGTCACGGTCACAAAGATCAGTACGTGACACATAAACCTAACAATAGATAAAGCAGTCAATGTATTCCTTTGTTTATGTTCACTTATGTCATTATTTAAAATGTACGTATGTTAATTTAGCCATGTCCTCATTTAAATAGATATTTTGTACATTTTCCTCATGTTGTCTTGTCCCACTGCTTGACAAATACTTCCCCTTCTTTCAACACCAATAGGAGGTAGGGGGGGGGGGGGGGGAGCAGGTAGGATTCGTACACGTTTTACTCCAAGCCGTGCAAAAAAAACTATATACTATTTTAAAACACCTTCATTGCTGCTGTATACCCAACATATTTGGCTTTATTTATTGTGAAGTGTAGTTTAAATACACGCCAGCATGGCGAAGTTATAATGACTTTCTGAAAAATGGAAAACATAGTGTGGGGCACATTCAGACGACATACTGGGGAACCTTCAAACAATCAATAAAATACTGGCATCGAGTTCCGTGGACAATCTAGTTGAGTACCTAAGCTCTGTTTGTGAAAGTAGGGTTTCTGGCACATTGGCATCCTGGCCTTTTTTTCTTCTGGATGGGAAATCATCAAATGACTTCTCCCGCTCTGGGCGGAGCGGGAGGGTGTGTCAGACTTTTACTGACTAAAACCCACCCGTGTTCCTTCAGTTGCCCATGTGCCAGGGTCACGGTATCTCTTTGGCATCTTGGCCTCCTGTAGAAATTAATTGTCCACCTTGCGTGGAATCCAACGGCTGTAGTGGTAAAAATTTAAGAGGTAAGAAGGCTCTCAAGTACTTATCGTTGGTTTGAAACCGTATTTTTGGGATAAAGAGACAAAGTTTTATCCAAAACTTCTTTCATCGCTGACGTCATTGTATCTTTATCTCATGTCCTTGTCCCCATTGTCACATACATTAATTACAACAAATATAAGCAGCAACAATATTTCTACTGCAACGCAGTTAGGAATGGGGAGAATTAGGCCTGTACGAATCTACCCCACTTATAACTGCAAGACAAATTAATTGAAACACAAAATAACTGTTACGTTAAGATTTAAATTACTTATATCATTGGAGCAAAATTTATAACAGCTAAGCGTGTTGAAAGATGAATACGAAAAATACTTTCGTTGAGCGAAACTTCTGCTATCAGCTTACTCAGTCGAAGCCAGCGGCCGCACTGATGCCTCAATCCATGGTTATCCTATGCGTATGAGCGGGAATCACGGACAGAAACCAGAGCACATCATGTATTGAATGAGTGAAGATATCACCATTGTACGAATGCTCCCTGTGTACGAATCCTACCAGCTCTCCCCTACCATCGCCAACACTGGCGGTCAACCACTTCTCAATCTTATTGTATACGACTTACAGGTGATATGATAAGTGATCCAAAGCAATTGTTCAAGTTTGTACCTACTGATGAGGTCTTAAATACGAAGCGCCAGGGTAGCGAAATTCAAATTCTCCATTTCATGAAAAAGTCATTAAATGGGATTATATGAGCTTAGAGTAAGAGGGTTGTATTGATGAAATGACGAGCTATGCTTGGAGTACTTCTGAGGGATAGAATCCGGAATGAGTTGATTCGACAGAGAACTAAAATTGTCGACATAGCTCACAGAATTAGCAAGCTAAAGTGGCAATGGGCCGGTCACATTAGCCGTAGAACCGATGACCGTTGGGGTTGACGTGTTCTTGAGTGGAGACCGCGAATCGGCGAACGTAACGTAGGACGCCCTCAGGCTCGGTGAAGCGACGATCGTCGCAGAGTGGCTGGTAACAGCTGGATGAGAGTTGCCGAGAATCGAGCTGAATGGCATGCAATAGGAGAAGTACTTAATTCTGTGAATACTGTAAGTGTTGGTTGGTGTTGGTTGGTTGTGTTGGTCGTTCAACATACAGCCTAACACTTGCAAATTACAAAAAATTACCTAAGAAAATTTGAATTTCGCGAGTTAGGTACCTTACCAAATCCTCCATAACCTGGATGGCTTTCTCTAAATGTACGATTCGCGGCAACCTAACATTACACGAAGAGTCAGGCTGCCTTTACCCTATTTATTTTGCAAAGTACGATAGGTTACGTTGTTAGTCATACTGTTTTCCATTGTTTATCAACAAAGTCATCCAACCTATTCATTCAAAGGTTTACGACACTTACTGCGCAGATAACGTCCCAACAGTAAATAAATGATGTATGAATATACAGTATGGGAATCACATTTATGCAATGATGAAACCACATACTTGTCATCGCATTTGCTGATGATACACAAAATATGAACGGAATCGGTCCAGTAACTAGGTATGTGAAAAACTATAGTTTTAATTTTGAGCTAATTTGAACGGAACGAATTGGTTCACTAGGTTAACTGCCATGTCGGACTATGTGTCCGACACTTTTTGTTCCATTCAGCCTTTGTTGGACTATATGACCGACAACACATACAAAATCTGAACATATCGTTGCTGCCTGGCGGCCATGTTTCTGGAATAAATAATGTATTTATGGAATAAATAATCTATACATATAAAGTGAATAAGTACATTTTTTTACTTTTACTGATTTTCAGCATGGCAGTTAACGTGTTATTGAACACTGAAAAGCGAAGTTGCAACTAGGGCTTTCAATACCTGTATTCCGGGATCCTGTAATACCGTGATCACGGATTTTATTTCGGCCTCTTTCAATACCGTGATCACGGTATTGACTTTTACAATACCGATATTGATACCAGCATTGAAACAGTCCGGTATTTGAAAGCCCTAGTTGCCACGCAATGCAAACTATCACGACCCTATGAAATCACGACGCGGCACGACGCTGCCCACGCTGTTACGTATACTACTTGTTTATCTAAAAAGTAAAATCAGTAAACCTAAACGAGTAGGCACGTGGTCTAAACAGAGTGTTTACTTTTAATGAATTTGTTTTGTTTTAAAATTTCACTAATTTAAATATTTAATTTTGCTAAACTTGTGTGAATTAGTATTACTTCTGGTTTCTATATTGCATATAATTCCTATGTGTGGTCTCCATACTGTATAAGTCACATAGGTGACATGTGGTGGTGGTGATTTCATGTGATACTGCGTCGTGGGTCTAGCGGTTGGAAACACCGTTGCTGAGCATGAGGTTCTGGGTTTGATTCCTAGTTCAGGCAATCGTATTTAGTTTTTCCGTTAGGAATTTCTCAGTAACAGTCCGGAGTTGTTCCCGGTTCAAGGCAATATTCTGGCCCCCTATTAATGAGGAAATGTGGATGTACCTATCTGCTACACCTTCTTCGGTGCAAACGCGTGTATTGTGACCTGTCACCTATGTGTTTTATTATTAACCAAGTCATCAAACATATTTATTCAAAGGTTAACGAGCTTCTTGCTGTGCAGAATCTCTCGTAAACTGTATAATGTTCCAGCAGTTAATAGGTGGGTAACTACCAAAATGAATTATGTATCAGGTAATTATTTAACTAATTAACACATCTATATACCCACTTTATACGGAACACATTGGCTTAGGCATATCTAGTATGAAAGTAAGCCAAGTCGGAAGTGAACTCAGCAGACCAAAGAGCGCGCTTTGAGTAATGTAATGAACAAATTTATTTCCATTTCTAAGCAGACTCTTGTGTTAATAATATTTATGAGTATGATTCTAACTATGGGGGAAGTGAAGGCAATTAAGAACATTGTATTTTAGTGTTCTTAATTGCCTCCACTCTCTAATAAGTACCTATTTACAATTACAATATTGTATGTCTACAACATTGTAGTTTTAACGACTTATTAGTCAATTAATGTAAGTCATAGGACCGTTATCAGCTAATTTAAACACGTATATAATACGTACTGTACTAAGTGTTCACAGATACGTAATTAGGTCATGTGTAAATATAATCTGACATTGCTAACACTCATGTGTGATCACGGAGGTAGTGACATAGCTCCTAGAAAAAGACGACAGACTACTTCAGATCAATTGCTCGTCCGGGGTCTTTTAAAAATCTAGCCATGAGCGAACAGCACGGATACAGTTTACATGTAATTATACATAGTCCTCCAGACCGTATTTTGGCCATGGCGGCCAATATCAGCGGAGACTAGCCATCGGCGCAGGAGTTATTATAGTGCTCAAGTGTGTGCGCAGACACAGGGGCACTCGCTCTTCCCTCTCATTCTCTTCACTCTCATATTAAGATGGGACGGCAATCTGACACGACCAGAGAGACAGGCGCTGTCGCAGCCCAAGATTTTGGGGGGGGGTCACCATGAGTGCCGAGGAATATTTTAGAAAGGTACACCAAGAGGGCGAAGCGAGCTCGAAAATTTTAACAACCCGCGTCATTCGGGCTAGGTTCTGTTTTATATTTTATGGCTTAAGTAAGTAGGGTTATAAGTATTTATTTAAAACGATTGTGTATCACACAACAGGCGAAATGTGGGTGTACTATAGTTATACCTCTGCCTGACCCTCCGGGGAAACAAGGCGTGTTATGTGTATCATTCAGGCTCTCGACAGCTTGGATGCTTTGGTCATGGCCCCTAGGACACCCCTCTCGGACTCCTCTCGGACCGCGCCTGCAGAGAGATCAGGTGCAGGACCAACAGCTTAACGTGGCAAGGGGCTATCACACCACCAACTTCCAAAATCCGGGCTGTTACTAAGAAATTCCTATTAGAAAAATCTAATAACACTTTGCCCGACATGTAAAGTAGTTGTGGACATAACGCACCCCGGCAAAAAAACTGTCACAACACATATTGTGTCCAAAATGACATAATTACAGCATTAAAAAGCGCGAACTTCATTTGTTCGGCTACAAAAACGTCGATTTTATGTTGTGAATGGTTACCGCTGGATGGCACTAAATACTCTTTTCATCCCACCATCTCGGATCTCAAATTGAATTTAGAACATCGTGTGCACTATCACAAACTTAGTGCACACGATGTTCTAAATTCAATTTACTTTATCCTCTAGAGAATAAAAACGGCTTTTCCACTCAGATATTGAAGATTAAAAATACTCTTTCTTCGGTGAGGTGGAATGAAAAGTTACGTGTTGCACTCGAGTGCAAAGATTTTTCACCTCGTGCTCTTTTGATTCCCTCGCTAGCGGTTAAAAAGCAACTTTGCACTCTTGTATAACAAATAACTATTTTCACGGAGCCGTTTCGCTCCGATCATCAGCGTGAAAAGTGTCACATTTGGGTTAGTACGGAGTAAACGTGAGCAGTGGTGGCCCAGTGGTATCGGCCGCGACTTACGAGTAGTAGGTCGTGAGTTCAAACCCAAGTAGGCGCATTACTTTGTGTAAATTATTTCATCACCACTGCTCTCAAAACGGTGAAGGAAAACATTGTGAGGAAACCGGCATGTCTTAGAACCAAAAATTCGAAGACATGTGACATCCACCAACCCTGGGCCCACGTGGTGGATTACGGTCCACTCCCTCTCACCGAGAGGAGGCCTGTGTGAGGAGGCTATTGTTCCCACTGCTGGGAAGCAGTGGGAACAATATTGGCTGATGATGATGATGATGATGAATTAGGCCAAAACTAGTAATATACATTAAGAAATTATTTCTAAAGAATTTTATAAATTGGTTACGTTTTCTTTATGTATGATTAATATTGAATACTTTTAATAATAAAAATAATGGTGATAAATATGTATTTATTTATCACCATTTTTTAAAATTCTTTTTACGTAAAAAGTGTATTATTTAAAAAACTACAGACATTTCAATCGAAAAAAGAGTCATAATACACATCTAATTAAAAGTTTCTTAAAAGTTAGTTTAAAAAAAACACGATTTTGCTATTCAATTTTAAACCTTATAATAGTTATAATAAACATTTATATAACCTATTCACACATAAAATTTCAGTAATCTGGCTATTATAGTCTTTAAATTATTCACGTATTAATAAACAAAAATCTATAAAAGTTACATTTTCTCAAAACAACTATTTTTGTATTGTGACAGTTTTTTTGCCGGGGTGCGATAAATAAAACCTAAAGGCCTACACATACTTATCACCTAGTTGCAAATGAAGTGCAGGGCTGTCAATTTGCTCACGCTAAGCACACTATTAGCACGGCTAATGGTGAGCTAAATCAAATATTGACGACAAAATAGTACCTTGAATCGTGACTTTATACGAACCACACCATACAAAAAGAAATTAAGTACCTATAGTTAGGTCAGTCGGAGTACTCATTTTTTTTTATCTTAGTAAGTAGGTACATAACCCAGTAAAAAATGTTAGATATTCGTCGCTTTAACTTTTTTTAGTTGGTAGACGTTATTTGACGCTGCCCTAAAAAGTCAATAGAAGATAAGAAAAAAACTGGTCGCGTAGGAGTCGCCCGCCGCCGCGCCGCTGCTGGCATGTCGGACTCGCACACAAAGGTTTCCGTACCATGATGCGAAAAATTCCAAAAAAACACGTTTCTTGTAAAAATCTTAAAAGGGTCTCCACCTTTTAACTTTTTTTTTTATTATTTGTTGTTATAGCGGCAACAGAAATACACATTCTGTTAAACCAACTGTCTACGTATTACGGATCACGAGATACAACCCGCTGAGCCTCTGACAGACAGACGGACGGACAGCGGACGCTTAGTAATAGGGTCACGATCGGACACGGAACCCTAAAAAGGTGGGATACAGCTAACTGTATAATGAATGTACAATGCAGAAGTAAGTACCTACCTATCCTTGCTTCTGCATTCTATTTCATTATCGTTCAATGGGCGTATCCCAATTTAATTGAGGCCCACGCAACGTGTTTTCTTCTTCCATACCTACTTCTCTATTAGTAGTCAACTCAGTAGCCAGCCGCTTTGTGGCCATACCATCTTTAACACAATCCATATTTGAGCTGTTTTTATCTAGTACGTAATATGCGGTAGGTACTTACTCACCTGCTACATACAACGACAAACTGTGATATAAAGGTCCTGTGATTAGGAACATGTGTGGGTATTGAGTAGGTATTTAAATTTATAATGAAATATCTAGATCTAACTGTAATCGTAATCGTTTGGCTACCGGATTAATAAATGGGTAACTAGGGGGTTTTTATTGTTTAGGAATCTATGAACTTATCAGTTAATTAAAATAAAAAATGTCCCAAGAAACTAGGTATTATACCTACAACTAGTGTTGTAAGAGACTTCGTGTTTTGTACTTTTTCGAGACTTTTATTGGAACGAAGTTCCTTATGGCGCGTTGCGAAAGGGGGCTAGACGGAATTAAGAGAAAAAGTTGTAACGACACTTTTTAACCGACTTAAAAAAAAAAGGAGGAGGTTTCTCAATTACGAAGCGAACAAACGAAGACGAAGCGCGCGCGCGCGCGCGTTAACGAAGTTTTTGGAACGAAGAGAGAGAGAGAGAGGGAGAGAGAGAGAGGGAGAATATTTTTGTTGAGTGTATGCAGGTTTTTTGTACATAAAAAATAATAACAATAATAAATCCTGGAAAGGAACTTCGTTCCATCCGGGTGTCCCTTGACAACTCTCAAGTTTTTTTTTCAGGACTCGTCTTACGAATCACGAGTTTGAGTCCTTGTGAGTCTTGACTCTCTTGAGTCCATTCAGTTCTTTGAGCTGAACTGAGTCAAGTTTAAAGTTGGTTTATGATGCTCATCATAATCAGCCTATATTGTTCCCACTGCTGGGCTATAGGCCTCCTCTGGGCCGTAATCCACGACGCGGGCCCAGTTTGGTTTGTAGATGTCACGTCTACTAATAATTGGTTCTAGGATATGCCGGTTTCCTCCCGTTTTCCTTCAGTTTTGAGAGCAGTGGTGGTGCGATAATTTACATAAAGAAAAGCACCGGTTTCTGTTCAAACCTACGACCTACAAAGGTAAGTGTGGCAGCCGTTATCACTGGGCCATTGGTGCTCTCGTTTATTATGCTACCAATATTTATTAAATTATATTATATATGTATGTTATAATATTAATCACATATAAACTAACTGACTATCATTAAAATATTTAAGTACGTGACACACGAAATTTTTCGTCATTGGTGTCGATTTCATTGTTTTCTAGGGTGTTAAATCCGATGTAGAAGACAAAATGAAAATCGAAGAGGGCCGCTGCAAACATTTTCGAATTTCCCATCATGGTTTTCAAGGGTAATAAAGCAGATGGTGATCATCCGAGACGGAAAATTTTACTAAACTCGACTCTCGAGTTCTATTAGACAAGACCCAAATCTCGAGTCTTCAAAGAGAACTCAAATATTATTACTGTAAGACCCTTACGAGTAAGAGACTTACGGAGATCGAGCGGTCCATGGCCCTCTACGGGGCACCGGTGTGGGCGCCCTCATTGAGGCTGCGCCCAGCGCGCCGGTTGAGTGCAGCCCAGAGGGTCATGGCCATCCGGTTGATCCGGGGATACCACACGGTCTCCTGCGAGGCGCCGAGCCTCCTTGCCGGAGTGCCGCCATGGGATCTGGAAGCAAAGGTCCTCGCCCACATGTGGGAGTGGCGCGAGGAGGCGAAACGCCGGGGTGAAACTCCGCTGAAAATCGTGGCACGGCGGACAGAGCTCCAGTGTGATCTCATGGCGACATGGTGGGTACGATTGTCGCAACCCAGTGCTGGGCACGCCACAATTGCGGCGGTAAGTCCCCTCTTTGAGGAATATGGATAGAGAGGGATAGAGATATGGATAGAGAGGCGCCACGGCGTCCTCACCTTCCGCCTGACGCAGGTTCTCACCGGGCATGGGTGCTTCGGTGGGTTCCTGTTCAGGATAAAGCGGGAGGATACGCCCGGGTGTTTCCATTGTGAGGATCGTCTAGAGGACTCGGTGGAGCATACGGTGGAAGTTTGCCCTGCCTGGGCGGAGCACCGCCGTGTCCTCGTGGAGGCGATCGGCAGCGGCGACCTCTCGCGTCCGGCCCTGGTGCGACCCATGGTACAGAGCGAGAGGGAATGGGAAGCCGTCACCTCCTTCTGCGAAGCAGGAATGCTCGCGAAGGAGGTGGCGGGGCGCGTGAGGGAGTGGCAGTCTCTGCGCCCTCACGTACCTAGCCGCCGCAGGAGGAGATGCCCCGGGCGTCGGGAGTCCGGACTCCCGGCCACCGTAGGCGCGAGCTTGCGGGTGGCGAGCAATGGGTAGCTCGCCGCCCGGTAAGGACCAAGCTCGGGTCGACGGCGTGTAGTGTTCCACGCGCGCCTCAAAGAGATGTCAGCAAAACTGAAGGGGTCTGCTAGGACCGATGCCTGCCGGGGTCGCGTGATTGTTCGAAAGAGATACCGTGACCCTGGCACATGGGCAACTGAAGGAACACGGGTGGGTTTTAGTCAGTACAAGTCTGACACGCCCTCCCGCTCCGCCCAGAGCGGGAGAAGTCATTTGATGATTTCCCATCCAGAAAAAAAAAGACCCTATAACTTGACGACGGCCTCTTTAATGGTCGTGTTTGTGGTGGTGGATACTACCGAGCATAAGGTTCTGAGTTCGATTCCGAGATCGGGCAGTGCTATTGAATTTTTCCACCAGGAAAGCATCCCAGAGTCTGGATTTGGGCCTGGTTATAATAACCTAACACCTGTTCCATGGTCGCGAGATTTGTTCGAAAGAGATACCGCGGCCCTGGCGTATGGGCAACTGAAGGAACACGGGTGGGTTTTAGTCAGTAAAAGACTGACACGCCCCCCTCCCGCTCCGCCCTGAGCGGGAGACGACATTAGATGATTTCCCACCCATAAAAAAACAGCTATTCCATATCTAACCTACAGGGTGTTTTTTATATTAGATACGAAACTCCGCAGACGCGATAGGTACATACTTATATCTAAACACGATACTATGAAAATAACTGATGTTTTTTTTTTGGGAAGTCATCGACCGCTGTTAGTGTTGTTACTTAAAGTAGGTATGTTTTGAGAAAAACTGTGTTATCGTTTTTAGATATCGGTATCTACCCACCACGTCTGAAACAGATTTTCTAAACTGATATCGCTAGTGCAATCGCACTACGTACAATAATTGTGTTCAATGACCCTACAAAAAAAAATACTAATTAATGTTACAGACTGGGACAATTTAAATCAACTGGCAATACTTTGCTCACGTGTCGATTTCGCAAAGTGATGGAACAAAAAAAACATTATTTTTATAATTCGATGGGCGCAGGTCAATGCTCGTGTAATCATCAGCTAATTTTGTAATTTTTCGAGGAACATAAACATTTATTTACAAATGACCAAAAAAACAAAACATAACAGTCGTTTGGTTGCCTGATCACATGTCTGTGTCACTTTAAGTTATGAACAAAATGGAATGATGGATATTATTTTTAAACTTATTTTTATGTCATTAGTGTTCAATATCGATACCCAACTAGTAAAGATACTTAGCTAGCCAATTACAATCAGGGACCGTACAACCCCGAATATAAGTTAATTCTTTCGAAAGTGTTACACACTGTACGCCTACAGTAACGGAAGATGTTCCCTCTTGGTCGTGGTAGCCCGTTCATAACACTAACGTTAGGGTAACCCTATCAATAAGTTAACTAGTACAAGATGTTACCGTCTCTTGTATGATTTCCAATTGAAGAAGATAACCCTTTGAAAGGGTTTGTTGGGGTAATCAAAGGGTTTTAAATCAAATCATTTTAAATTACGTTGGAGTGGAGGAATAGGTATTGACCTTGGAAGTTTGAAATCATATAGAATCGTTCATTAGTGTTTTTTTACTCGGTTTGATAGGAGACGGTGCTTTCTTTTTTAAGTTTTAAATAACGTCTGAATATTGAAAATGAACAAAGGTAAGTAAGTGTATTTTAATTTAGTATCACATATAATAAAACTGTAAATAACCTGTGTGTGTACATCCTACTAATATTACAAATGTGAAAGTGTGGATGTTTGTTACTCAATCACGCAAAAATGTCTGAACGGATTTGGATGAAATTTTTAACACAGATAGTTTATTACTTGGATTACCACATAGGATACTTTTTATCCCGGTAATCTGATTCCATGGGATAATTACTTCACGCTGGCGAAGCCGGTGGCAGAAGCTAGTTGAATATATTTTAAACTTTTAATGAGGGTGTAATACGTATGTAATCAGTATCGATACTAAATCACCAATTTTTGAACATTTTGACTGGCTTTGCAAGAAATTACGAAAAGAATGGGTTCCATTGAACATGTAACTCCTCTTGCTATTGCAAGCATTTTAGACCATCGATTAAAAAAAAAATACTGTAGCGATGCAATAGCTTGTAGCGATGCGGTTTCAAAAATCAAAGACTTAATGAAGATTCATTTGCGTCAAAATGAATTAATCGAGTCAGACTCAGATAAGTCTGATAAAAGTGAAGAGATATTTTCACTTTGGAGTGATCATTACAAACTGGTACATTACAATTGGAAGAGTAATAAATCTGCAGATAGCTTGTCAGATGAACTTTCAGTTTACTTGACAAGTCCTGTTGGAAAACTTAACGACAATCCTCCGGAAATTTGGAAAGATTACAAAATACAGTTTATTCTGATATTGTTTCTGTAAAAAGATAGAAAAAATATTCATCATCATCATTTCAGCCGAAAGACGTCCACTGCTGGACATAGGCCTCCCACAAGAACCGCCACTTCGACCTGTTCTGTGCCTCTCGCATCCAACGTATTCCTGCGGCCTTCACCAGGTCATTGGTCCATCTTGTGGGAGGCCTTCCAACGCTACGTCTTCCAGTACGCGGTCGCCACTCCAGAACCTTCCGACCCCATCGGCCATCTGTTCTGCGAGCAATGTGCCCTGCCCACTGCCACTTACGTTTGGCAATTCTTCGGGCTATGTCGGTAACCTTGGTTTTCCTACGTATCTCATAATTTCTGATTCGATCATGCAGGGAAACTCCAAGAATAGCCCTCTCCATTGCTCTTTGGGTGACTTTAAGCCTTCTTATGAAGCCCATTGTGAGCGACGACGTCTCGGTTCCATGTGTCATCAGTGGTAACACACACTAGTCAAAGACTTTTGTCTTGAGACACTGCGGTAAATGGGACGAGAAGATACTGCGTAGCTTCCCGAACGCTGGCCAGCCGAGTCGGATTCGACGATTGACCTCTTTCTCGAAGTTGGACCTACCTAACTGGACAGTCTGTCTTAGGTACACATATTCGTCCACAACTTCGAGTGTAGCGCCTCCGATCTTCATTGGAATGGGTATCACATGAGCATGACCTTTGTCTTGTCCATGTTCATCCTAAGACCCACTCTTTCGGAAGCTCTACTGAGGTCATCGAGCATTGTACTGAGGCCCTCCATAGTCTCAGCCATGACTACGATATCGTCGGCAAATCGAAGATGAGTGATGTACTCGCCATTGATGTTGATGTCAGCCCTTTTCTAGTCCAGAACTTTGAAGACATCCTCCAGTGCAGCGGTGAACAGTTTCAGAGAGATGACGCAGAAGGATAGGTTTCGAGGCTCTGTCCTGGAGCCGGACTGACATGGTGGCGTTTTCATACAAACACTTCAGCACTTCAATGTGCCGATAGTCAATCTGGCATCGTTGGAGAGACTGTAGTACAGCCCAGGTTTCGATCGAATCGAAGGCTTTTTCGTAGTACACAAACGCTAAGCAGAGAGCCAGGTTATACGCTTCGGTCTTCTGTATAACCTGCCGCAGCGTATGTATGTGGTCTACGGTGCTAAAGCCTTTACGGAATCCGGCTTGTTCGGGAGGCTGGAAGTCGTCAAACCTCAAACCTGCGCGCGAGACGGTTCGTGATGACTCTTGAAAACAGCTTATAGGCATGGCTCAGAAGTGAGATGGGCCTATAATTCTTAAGTAGGGTATTGTCACCCTTCTTAAAGAAAGTACCACCACACCTCTGTTCCATGCCTGTGGCGTTTTGCCCTCGAGTATGACGAAATCAAACAGTCTCTGAAGGGCCTTTAGAACAGGTTTTCCGCCGGCCTTCAGGAGCTCGGCCGTAATTCCGTCATCATCCGGCGCCTTGTTATTTTTAAGCTGCTTCAGAGCCATCCTAATCTCGTACAAGCTGACGTCCGGGATATCTTCAGTGTAGTGTCGAGTCAATCTAACTTTCGGGTCGTTAGGCAGATTCATAACGGGGTTTCTGGTGGACGTGTATAACTGTCCATAGAACTTCTCGATCTCTCCTAATAGCTCAAGTTTGGCGGACACGACTCTGCCATCGTCGGTCTTCAGTTTCGCAAGCTGACTCTGGCCAATAGACAGATCTCTTGCGAAGACTTTGGAGCCCTTGTTCCGCTCTATCGCGTCTTTAATACATTCCGTATTAAAGCGGCGAAGGTCACTTTTCAAAGACTTAGAGATCCGTCTATTGAGCTGCCGGTACTCGAGTGCAGCTTCTGAAGACTGCAGGATCATTTCGCGCCTCTGTTCCATGAACTGTAAGGTTGGATTTGAAAGTTTCTTTTTTCTATTAGTACGGCGGGTCTTGAAAACTTAAACCCGACCGTATGGACAGTTTCCACGAACCCATCATTATAATCGTCCACGGAGCTCTCTAGGCACTCAAAACGATTCTGGAGTTCAAGCTGAAAGCTCTCGGGGTTCTGAAGTTGGATCGGTGCTGGACGGAGCATTTGACTTCATCAGCCGACATCTTTCTAGCTTGATATTGATATTCAATGTGCCTCTTACCATGCGGTGATCACTCCCGGTGTTCACCGCGTTGATCACAGAGACATCATTGAATATTTGCTTCTTCGTCGACAAGTCAATCTCATTTTAAGTTACACCATCAGGGCTCTGCCAGGTCCATCTTCTGTGTTTACGCTTTTTGAAGAAGGAGTTCATCATAAAGAGGCCCTCCTTTTCCATAAAACTGGCCAGTAGGTGACCCCGGTGATTCCGTCGTCCAACTCCAAATTGCCCCACTCGCAGCTCATCGCCGTCCCGTTTGCCCAGTTTCGCGTTGAAGTCCCCCATGACAACAGTAAAATGAGTTTTGGAACTATGCATGGCTCTGGAAATAACCTCATACATAGTCTCCGCCTCATCGTCGGGGTGTGACGAGGTCGGGGCGTACACCTGTATGATCTTCAGCGAATACCTTACGCATATTCTGAGTATAAAGTACGCCACCCTGGTCGACACACTCTCGATTTTCACAACGTTGCTCACAAGGGACTTATGGACGATAAACCCGACAACACCTTGGGACTGCTGTTCGCCCTCCCGGAAATAGAGCAGGTTTCCGGAATTTAGGATTATCGAGTCCTTTCCCTGTCTTCGAACTTCAGATAACCCTACTATGCCCCATCGTAACCTGCTCAATTTTTCCTCAAGTTCAGCGATCTTCTCGTCAGTCCGGAGTGTGCGCGTGTTGTAGGTTGCCAGGGCCAGTTGTCGGTGATTTTGGTAGCCGGATCTCTTCCGGGGATTGTTAGCACCCCTTGCCTCACCGTGGCCTTGACCGCTACCATAGCCAAGGGTAGGTGGGCCGCCGGGCACTAGGGGCCCGTTTTTTGTTTGTGCTTGTCATTATTTGGGCGATTATGGCAACCCCCTCCGGGTTGCCATAATCGCCACGCTTGGCAGGCGGGTTGGCGATCGCAGTATGTGGTGCTGATAAAATGCATAGAGAAAGCTGCTGCCCATTCTTATTTAGTCCCTTAGTCGCCTCTTATGACACCCACGGGAGGAAATGGGATGACGCTATTCTTTACGTCCGGCACCACACGATACAGAAGAAAAAATATTAAAAATCAAGTATTTTTATTTTGCGACGCTAGCGCCATTAAATACCCACGACGGGACTTCTTTCATGATACAGAGTCTACATAATATCTAACTTATAGGAAAACAATCGATGTATAGAAAACATCGATGTATTTTTTGATATATCGATATTACATCGATGCCACTATCCGATGCATTAAATCGAAAAACCATCGATGTTTTTTTTTATGTCCACCACTAATCATGAGTGAGACGAGATGATCGAATGACATTTATGATTCCGTAAAAATTACAAGTTTAAACATGAAACAATCCCGACTATTCCGGAAAAAAATACACTGAACTTTAAAATCACTGCAATAATAACTATAATCGTATGTGTACGGAGTGCTATTGCCTAGACTGCGTGTTGCGACTTGACGCATACCCGCCGAATGCATTCAGTTTAGTATATACTTTAAAGTCACGAGAGATAAAATTACAATACTTGTAGTTCGAATGGATAACACTGTTACAGTCGTTGAAGGGGTAACCCGTTCAAAAGGGTTTACCATTAAAAAGTATAACCCACCAAGAATGGGTTTTTGAATGTACAGGTAATCAAATCGAAAGGGTTAGGAAGAGGTTATCCATTGATTGAGAGTATTCGTAAAATAGTGTAACTAATATTAAATGGTTTTTAAAACAACACTTTTTCAAAACCCTATCAAAAACCCTTTCAACGGGTAACCAAAATGGTCCCTGATTACAATAACCGTAATAACCCCTAATAACCATCTCAATGTTCCGTGTGGTGCCGGACGTTAAGAATAGCACCATCCTCTTTCTTCCCGTGGGTCGTCGTAAGAAACGACTAAGGGTCTTACTACAGAATGGGCAACAGCGTTCTCTATGCATTTTACCACTATATTGCGATCGAAAAGTAGACAGCCCTTTACCTACTTACTCTTCGCACCACGTACGCCACGTTATCTAACCACCTATTATAGGTACTTATATAATAATAGCATTGCTCTATCTACTAAGATAATCCGCATTGGGCGAGTTCACGTAGATAGCTAGTCGATATGTTATCTAAGAAAATGTTATCTCTCTAAATATGTAAGTCAACGTCCACATGGAAGTAATAATACAGCGGCGAGATTTTTCGCGCAAAAGATTTTCATTCAACGCACTGCTTAGCGCCGCGAGTTAAAAATCGAACTGTGTGTTTTTTCGACTTGCTGAGGATTGAAATCCAGTACGTGATAAAATCAGGAGAAGACGCCACGGGCGTCGGGTCGGGAGTCAATAGCGGACTCCCGGCCACCGTAGGCGCGGGCTTTCGGGCGGCGTGCAATGCGTAGCTCGCCGCCCGGTAATGATCAAGCCCGTGTCGACGGCGCGTTGTGTTCCACGCGCGCCTCAAAAAGATGTCAGCATAACTGAAGGGGTTCGCTAGGACCGATGCCTGCCAGGGTCGCGACATATGTTCGAAAGAGTTACTGTGACACTAACTGAAGGAACACGGCTGGATTTTAGTCGGTAAAAGTCAGACCCGCCCCAAACCCAAAAAAAAAGATGCATGATAAACGCCGCGATATACGCGATATGTGGGACGTCGACTAATTATAAACATGTAATAGAGTTTATTGTGGATAGATCAAGTCTGAATAAGGAAAGATTAATGAAAAGAAAAAGCAAAGACAAAGCTTTAATTTCAAATAGGCTCAAAATAGGCACTTCTGAACGTCAACAAAGGAGAGCAGTAGTGGCCCAGTAGTAACGGATCCGACTTTTGTAGGCTGTGGGTACGAACCCAGGCAGGCGATTTACTTTATGTAAATAATTTCATCACCACTGCTCACTAAACTGTGAAAGAAAACATCGTGACGAAACCGGCACGTGCTAAAACCAAAAATTCGAAGACATTTGACATCTACCAATCCGCATTGCTCCCGCGTAGTAGATTTATAGCCCACTACCTCTTGAAGAGGAGACTTGTGTCCCAGTAGTGGGAACATTATGCGCTGATTATGCTACATATCCTCGGAAACCGTCCCTCTAATGCTAATCCCAGAAAACGTTTGCATAGCTGCAAGGAGTTGCAGCATGGATGCTTGAAATGCAGCTGTTACTGTCACTTCTAAGACGAGGATCATGATGACGTAGATTTAATGTCTACGATACCAACGAACGACTGAATCGTCGATTGGGTTGGATATCCTTCAAGGAGACAGACAAAAGAATGTTGTACTTAGTGCCATACTCTGAATGTCTGTTGGTACGTAAGTGCCCGAGTATACAAGGAAAACCTGTACCTATGAATCCAAGTCGTTTCGAAAACAAAGATCAGGTGTTTTATATAAAAATGTATACTTTAAATGGTGACGCGGACGCAGATGTTTTATAAATCTAGAACATTCGTTTTTAGAAATTTGGATAGCTTCTAAACTGCCTTGCGGCACGTAATCATTATCGTAAACCGCAGATTAGCCGTTCCGTTGTTCTGTCATCGAACCTTGGCCTTGGAGATAAAGAAATGCACTGGGACAGAGCGATGTTCGAAAACCTATGGCAAAACAGCAAGCTGGCAGAAAATGTAGGTAGGTAATTAAAAAAAAAAAAATTACGGCAGGTGGTACTCTTTCAAATACATCCTTAAGTATAGATAAATGATGAGTATAGAGACTCTAACCCGTTCGTAATATTATTAGTAAAGCAAACCTACAGAAAGAAAATGAGAAGAAACTTATTATTGAAATCCTTCATTTTGGTGTCCCCGTTAACCCTACACAGTTCTACTAACAGGCCTTTTTTTTTTGCTGGATGGGAAATCGTCAAATGACTTCTCCTGCTCTGGGCGGAGCGGAAGGGCGTGTCAGACTTTTACTGACTAAAACCCACTTGTGTTCCATCAGTTGCCTATGTGCCAGGGTCACGGTAGAATCACTTGTAAACTCCGAGTCAACAAAATACCTGTGTTCCGGTTTTGGTCAATGCTTATTTGTGTTTTTCGAGACCTTCGATGTTTTTACGAGTATATTTCGTATATTTCTTTGTGAGAGACGTATAGGAAGTTAGGGAAAATAATATTGTTGAGCTAACCTAAGTTTTTCGTCTTACCAAATCAGAACTGTCATCCTTGCACCGTTGTATAAACTTATCTGCAACCTTCGCTATGGGCCAAAAAGATGCTCCAATTTTGCCTATTCAAGCTCAGACAGGGGGAAGTACCTACGTCGATACTAAAAAGGAAGGTATCTAATGATATCGTGAAATATAAATGTATGTGCTACATACAGTTGGTAAAGTATACGATACACGTTGATAATTCATTCGGCAGGGCCAGTGATCGATCACGTAGTAATCAGTAAAACACGTTTTGTCATAGGTATTTAGATACGTATTGGTCAACACTGCAGAATTAGATGAAAATACTATTGTTCGCTATTAGTTTTAAACTAAATCTGTGATACGAATGACCCTGAACCTTTTAGGTTTGGTTGTCCTTACGTAGGTAGGTACTGCTTTAATTAAAGTTTATAGTTTTATAATAAAGACATTAAATCACATGAAACCAGTTTGTCTACCCATGACTTCATTATTTTGTAGGCCGGGCGACCGTTTGGTTGTTATTTACAGACCTACCTCAGCTTTACTGACTAGATGCATTAGGACTGATGTTACACAAAAGAACAATATGAGAGCAAATCCCTATTTCCATTTACCCTTGTACCTACCATTTTTTGTTGCTACCGTGACGACCAAATAATCTGGGATTACCTACATCCTATACACGACAAGACTAAGCCTTATTATAGGCCTAAGTCTCCCAAAGAGCAATAGAGAGAGCTAAGCTTGGAGTCCCCGAATCCGAATTTTCCTATTAAATTAAGTAGGTTATAGGTATCTAGCTATGCGAGTCCTCAATAAAACAAAAGTTGGAATAATGAAATTGAATTTGGGTCACTTGGGCCAATCTGAATATGTGAATCCAAGTGTACCTACTGTTGCTCAAATACAGGTGCACTCTCTCTTACCTCATTCTCATAGTCCTATGGGGCGGCAATATAACGTAAAAATCTAACCCTGGACCCCCCAATTTCAGCAATCGCACTTGCTGAAATTGGGGTTTGGGGTTAAATTTCATCCCGTTGTTCCCGTACCAACGGGGTACTTTTTACCGTCACAAAAACGGCGAAAAGTAGAGGTAAGTCATGCAAAACGTGTGCTGGTCACGCATGTACAATCTTTATCATACTTGTGCTAATTTTTAAGCCGATAAATCAAATCGAACAGTCCATTAGATGGAACGCGTTTGTATATTTAATGAATTTCATTTCATTTGCCACTTTCGATCACTTAGTGTCTTGCAAGTATTCTCCGCACGAAGAAATTTTCCGAAGGTAGTACGGCCCCGGGCCAGTGGTAGTACTGCTTCGGTCATCTCCAAGTCCATCAACGAAGACACTAGCTCTTCCAAAAGTAGTACGAAACTTCGGACAAGACCCTACCCCCGATTAATGGACTTTTTCGGATGGGTGAAAAAATACGGAGTAGGGGTAACCGTTAAAGCGTGTCATTCATTCTTAGGGCGGACCCCCGAGTTTTATATCATTAGGTGATACTTAACGCCCATAACGGCCGATAATAATTCAGATTTTGTGCTTAAGGACTAGAACCAGGGGGCTACGTCATCCGACCACCGTAGGCGCGCGCTTGCGGGCGGCGAGCAATGGGTACCTCGCCGCCTGGTAAGGACCAGACCAGGGCCGACGGCCCGTTGTGTACCACGCGCGTCTCAAAGAGATGCCAGCTAAAACTGAAAGGGTCTGCTGAGACCGACGCCTGCCAGGGTCGCGGAATGGAATTGTTCGAAAGAGTTAGCCCTGGCATAGGCAACTGAAGAACCACGGGTGGGTTTTAGTCATTAAAAATCTAACAAACCCTTCCGCTCCACCCAGAACGGGAGGCGTCCTTTGATGAACCACCCAAAGTAGACTCAAGGGATCTATTCTTTGCTGAGATGTTATAGAGTTTGTTGGAACCAAAGAATAAGTCCCGTTGATGGACGTTCGGTGGATAAACAACCTTAGTGCAGTAGATCGTCGTTCTCTCGTAATTTGAAACTGTCAGTATTAACGGCTTTAAACAGCTGCTGTACGTATGAAGATCGCCGGCCGCACGGGGCTTTACTGCCCGCCCAGACACTTGGTCAGTCAGTAGTCTTGTGTAGTTCACGAACGAACTAGGTCGTAAGAGCGCTCCCATAGATGAACTACGCGAACTAGTTCGCTCATTTCCCGATCCATAGTTCGTTAGTTCATTAGTTCGCGACCGAATGAGCGAGGATGGCGTCAACCGAACTAATACACGGGACAAAATACACTAGTTATTTATTGCAACAATAAACCTTGGTATTTTTTACAATCATGATCATTGTATGAATTATCATTCAAAGGATTTTGCTGTGTTTAGAGTCCAAAAATTGTAGGTAAAAGTAGAACATTCCATAATCTTGTCACATACAGCACGAGCAAAATCTAAACGAGCGAACGATCTGCCCACTTTGATTCGAGCTGGGAGCGGATGAACTAGAAGAGCGAACTAGTTCGTTAAGGAGCGGTGAACTAAACTGAGCGATCTAAGTCACGAACTACTATGCCCACGCCTATCAGTCAGACCGCGCTGCTGAGCCTATAGCATTAGATTTGTCCCTAAATTATTCCGATCTAGCCCGTCCCGGGCTGCCCTCTTCCATCGACGCCCTAAGCCGAGGTCCTTATCCCACAGGGGGTGCCCTTAGCATGTACTCGCTATAGTTTTAAGTTTGTAAGCCCTGGCTGGAGGCCTTACTTTATTACGGTAGCCACAGGCAAGTCCGGTTAAGCAGCCGACAACGTCATAGGTTGACCTGCGAGATAACATTGCCAGAAAAAAAGGGGACTAACTGCGTTAGTAGAAGTTGCTTTTGATATTTTTAACCATCTTCAAAAAGGAGGAGAGTCTCAATTCGTCTGTGGGTTTTTTGTATGTATGTGCTTCGTTATTTCCGGCATTTGTGGATGAATTTCGAATTTTTTTTTATCTCTTTATATGAATTAAAAACACACAACTCGTTTTCTCTTATGATTTCGGGGCTCTTATCGTTATGTGAGAGCTATTTTTGAATTATAAAATTGAACGGTAGTATATGCCTACTGCCTAAATAGCGTCCGCTCCCTACACGGGAAGTTGTGTGGAGATTTATCAAAATCATATTTCAGTAATATACTTATTAACCTAACCGGACTGAATCCGGTACACGTAGGTGTTTCATAACAGTTTTGAACAGAGAGGCGGAAACTGAAAAGGATGCTGTTAAATATTTTCATCATTGTAGAGAATTTGCTATGGTAGGTACCTACTAACCAATTCTTGAAAAACTATTTCTACCTGCTTGTAGCGTAGAGTATAAAGGGACTAGCTAGGACTACTTACAGATATAAGGACTTTTAAGATCGTCATGTGAGTCATGCCACCTAGCTCAATTGCGCGATCCCCTCGTCAATGGACATAAAGATGTCCCTTGCGCCCGCATCTGTGACACTGACAATTGGTATCCGAAAAATGTGGAGATCGGTCCATTCACACGTCCGTTACTAACTCGACAGCGGAGGCCAAATACGGATTCTGGAGGACTTTGCATCTGTAGTAAAACTAGAAATATTGCTATTAATAATTAAAAAAAAAACATGTAAGAAATTAATTGAACTGACAAATCTACAAAAACTTCTAGACTGGTTCTAAGAGGCGCCTTAGTGCTGACGATTCAAATATGGAAAATTATTTAGTTAAGTTTAGATGAGAGCAGGGATGGCACTGTGGTAACGGCTGCGACTTAAGGCTCCCTCAAACAGACGCGGCGAAACAGCGCGACGCGATTCTCGCAGAACAATTTATATGAAAACTTCGTGGCAATTGTCGTTCAAGAATCGCACCGCCCTGTTGCGTTGCGCTTGTCTGAGGTAGCCTTAACGAGTTGTAAATTGTAAGTTCAAACCTAATCAGCCTATATTGTTCCCAGTATTGGGACACAGGCGTCATCTCTGTGAGAGGGAATGGGCCGTAACCCACCACTCGGATCCAAGGCAGATTGATAGACGTTAGATGTCTTCCAATTTTTGGTTCTACGACATGCAAGTTTTCTGACGATGTTTTCGTTTACCGTTTTGAGAGCATTGCTGATGAAATAATTTACACAAAGAAAAGCGCCTGTATGGGTTCGAATCAACGATTACTGACTGGCCACGACACCGCAACGGACTGGCCTGTTAGTCTAGTGGTTAGTGACCCTGACTGCAAAGACTGAGGTCGTGGGTTCGATTCCCACCCAGGACAAATGTTTGTGTGATGAGCACAATCATTTGTTCTGTGTCTGGGTGTAATTTATCTATAATATGTATGTATTTAGAAATATATAAGTATATTTATCAGTTGTCTGGTTACTATAGTACAGGCTCTGCCTAGTTTGGGATCAGATAACGATGTGTTGGTTGTCCTAAGATATTTTCTTATTATTACAATTTTGTAATTCGCGGCCATTACTACTTGGCCTGCTCTCCTGGCTCGACAGATTCTTACGTCTTTGTGTAAATTGTTTCACCACCACTGGTCTCAAAACGGTGAAGGAAAATATTGTGAGGAAACCGGCATGCTCTAGAATCAAAAAATTGAAGACATGTGACATTACGGCCCACTCCCTCCTACAGAGAAGTGGCCTGTGTCCCAGCAGTGGTAACATTATAGGCTGATGATGATGATGAAGCATAATTTTGTGGGTGCATGTGTGAATGAAGTTGACAGCATACCCGTAATCCTATTCGAACCCGTTGAATGTGCGAGCCTCTGTGCTTATCAAAATAAGTAATATTGCAATTGTAATGTTCAACAGAAAATGATCGAGTTATCAACGAGTGCAATTGGAAGCGATGGAAGATTTAGATCTTCCGTAGTAGCACTTTCGCGGCACGTTAACTTGGTCTTTTGCTGATCGTTACCTCCGTTATCACCATCATTCACCATTTCAGCCGAGAGAGTACCACGGCTGGATATGCCTCCTCCAGTTTGGGGGCTGTGCCATAATCGCCGCGCTTGACAGGAGGGTTGGCGATCGCACTATGGAGGACGCTGCTACCCATTCTCTAGTACGCCCCTTAGTCGCCTCTTACGACACCAACGGGAAGAAATGGGATGGTGTTATCTTTTACGTCCGGTACCACACGGAACAACGTTACCTCCTCATGGAACCGTTTTCATGATTAAAAAACTAATATTTTTTACAGAAGTATACCTTATTTACCTTACAATTTTGCAGTGTTAATTTAACTATTTGCTCGAGTGCCACTGGTAATCATAGCATAAAAACGAAAAAAAAAATATGATTGATAAAGTAGATACCCCGAGTTCATAACTTGGCCTTTGTCTTCTAGTAGTTCGATCATTTTGTTTGTTTGTTCATTGACGTCTAATGATAACGCAGTGTTTACGTACACAGTGGGTAGATATGTACGTAAAAGTTGGCGTTGTTGCAGGAAGGCCCTACGACGGCAACTTTTCTTATAAATGCAAATGCCAACAACCATGTGAGATTACGAACAGGTTTTAAACTCAAATCCTTTGCCTTTATTTCCCGCCTACGTTTTCTGTTTATGTTTCGCCTCACCTATTGAATAACTTTTATATTGTTGTACTAAGGGATCCCGCAGAGAAGTGCAACGTGACTCTCGTAGCACAAATTCTAAGATAACTTCATGGAAATTGTCGCATCGCGCCGGTCTGAAGAATACTTAATGATCAAAGGTAAGCGCCGTGTTGATCTGTCAATTGATCAGTAGATAAAATAAAAAAAAAACTAACTTTAAATGCAAACGAGATTTTTTAAATCACTATAGCTAAGTTTTTAATCATAGCTGAATCATTTTTTTCAGCTACGTATGAGATCAATCTGATAAAAATATACTTTAGTACAAAAACTCAAGATAATTATGTCGGAAATATCGGCTTACTCAACCGATTATGATTAGGTAGCATAACTAAGATATTTTATGTTGGATTGGTATGATTTACAAAATTCTTGTTATAATGCAAATCAGATGATAATTATAACGGATTTATAGATGATTAGGTAGCAATAGGTAATAGGTAGAACGGGCTGGTGTCCGCAACTCCACGTCTGAGCGCGTATTTTGTGTAGGGTAGACTGGGTACGGTTGTGCCAGGTTACGGTTGTGACAGTCGTAATATTAGCGAAACTGTAAGGATTACCGGGGAGGGTGCAAGGGGAGAGAGGAGCAGTATGCCCGTCTGAATGTGTGTCCGTCATAATAATGCGTCAGCCATTGCGCGACATTAACGCTAGCAGAGGCCTATATTACTTTTTACCAGTCAAAAGCAAGTATTTTTATTCGATATATTTTAATAACTGTTGTTATATGTGTACAGATATAGTTATGAGTGTTTATCTACGTGAAAAGTGAAACATTAGTAGTTAAATAGCTGTAATTACTTTGTACATATGTTATGTTGTATTGTCATGGCAATTGTTTTTTTCGCAGAGGAGTGCATTGGGTACGGTTGTGACATATTTTCAGGGTACGGTTGTGACAAAGGTAAAAAAAATATTTTTGGTTTTAGATACCCCGGAAACGTTTGAGAAAGATCGAAAGAGGGCAGTGTGATATAATACAATATGAAAATGCTTATAAAGAAGTGAAAAACAGAACTTCTTTACGGAGAACTGCGGAAATGCATGAAGTTAATCGCATGTCTTTGTTGTCATACATTCGTAAACGCGATTTTTTACGCGGTTTTTACAACTAAGAACGAACTTTGGATGCCTTCTGTTTTTAGATTTTGCATGTTGATAGCAAACAAACACAACAAACAAATGTTTAGTTTTTGTTGGAGAAGAATTTTTGAGTTAATATTTACTTTGTATTTTAACACAGTTACCGCAATATATTAGATATGTTTAGTTAACTTTTTTGACTGATTTTCGTATGAAGACTGTTATACTAGATCTGTTTTGTTGTTATACCTGTGATTTTAAACCGTTTTTGTGTATTTTTGGAACTGTCACTACCGACCCCAAGCACTGTCACAACCGCCCCTGGGGTGTGGTCGGTTGTGACAATTTTCCTTTTTTTTCTGATTTACTCGTGTCAGTTAACCACTATATTTAGGTGCATTTTTTTAATATTTTTACGTAGATAAATGTATAGGTACTTTACGATAAAAAACATCTTTCTTCCAGTTAAGTGGCAAACTAACGAAATTATTGGCGATCCATTGAAAATTGTCACAACCGTACCCAGTCTACCCTACGGGTGGGAAATCGGTTATTCGATCCACCCCAGCTCCTCAAGAAGGGCCAGCAACGCCTTGATGTTGCTGACTATCTCACGTAGGGTACCTGGGTTACCGAAGTACTTGGCCCTGTATGCGGCGATCGCCGGGCAGTTTAGAAGCACGTGCGCTGTTGTCTCGTCGTCCTCAATGCAGGCCCTGCACAGCGGACTGTCTGTAACTCCTATGACAAATAGATGTTTATTAAACGACCCATGGCCAGTTATTGCTGCCGTAACCATAGGGGAATTGTGCTTAAAATGACATAGTCAGATAAGATGACACACTCTCACTATCAATTTAAATATTGGCGCTAAGAGTGAACCCGTGACGTTTTAAAGAGTTCCTGTAGGTGTCGCTAGGGTTAAAGTTCAATATGGCGGAATGTGCACGCGGATTGTAAAGTAGTGAATATTTTCGTAATTTTAACGTAAAGAAAAATATTTGATCGGCTTTTGTTTAGTGGTGAAAATACACGTAAGGTAAGAATCTTTTGGTTTAACTAATTTTAATTATAAACTAGAACTATTTTATGGCCCAAATATTTAAAAAGGCGTATTCTAACCTAAAATACTTTTTGATTAAAATTAAATAAAACTTGCACTACCCATTTGGTAAGATGACATACGGCACGTGGGTTTAAGATGGCATACCATGTCATCTTACCGTTGTGAAATACCTGCCACCGTGAGATCTGGAGGCAACAGGGGGTCTACTCGCTTTCTCCGAAAACGAAGTTTCGATTGAAATTTCGCGTGTTTCCTACCACGGTTCCTTTCGTTCCCGAAATTTTGCACGAACGAAAATTATACCGAATCTCTAAGACTACTCTAATTAGTAATGTTTCGAAAAAAAAAATATAATTATGACAGAGGATTGTTTGCAATTTTGACATCAAATGAATATCGTTCGTTTACGAAAGTTTCGTTTCGGAGAAAGCGAGTAGCCCCCCAGTTTTTGCACGCATGCACGACTTGCGCATGGAGATGCAACGTCGGGGCGATACTCTGCCATGATAAGTCATGGCATGGCGGACGGAGTACCAGCGAGGTCTCATGGCGAAATGGTGAACTGTCGCAAGCCAGTACTGGGCACGCCATGTTCGCGTAAGTCTCCTCTTTAAGGAGTGGCTGGAGCGGCAACACGGCGTTCTCACTTTCTGCTTGACACAGGTCCTCACCGGACTGAGCCCTGTTGTCAACAGCGTGTAGTGATACACGCGTTCCTCAAAGAGATGATACTTAGTTTGTTTCTTTGCTTTCTATACAGGATGCCTGGCAATTACAAAAGAAAGTCGACGCGGAAAAGTTGGTCTCAAGAAGACATGAATGAGGCCATTAAAGCTGTAAAGGAAAATAAGATGGGTTGGCTTTTAGCATCTAAACATTTTAATGTGCCACAAGCAACTCTTCGTCGCCATTATGATAGAACTGCAGAGAATCTTGGACGTTTTAAACCAACATTTACGGCATCAATGGAAAAAATGCTAGTGGATCACATGCTCGAGTTCTAAAGTCAACTTTTTGGATTTAACACCACAGAAATAAGGAAATTAGCTTATGAATTTGCGGAAAAATTGGGACTAGATCACAGATTCGATAAAAATAAAAAAATAGCTGGCTGGGATTGGCTGAAAGGGTTTAGAGAGCGTAACCCAAATATCTCTCTCAAAGCTCCAGAGCCAACTTCAGCTGCAAGAGCAAGGGCATTCAATAAACCTCAAGTAATGAAATTTTTTTCCCTTTTGGAAAAAGCAGTGACTGATAATGGGATTCAAGCACACAGAATTTACAATATGGACGAGTCTGGACTGAACACTGTTCAAAAGCCACCAAAAGTGTTTGCATCCAAAGGGAAAAAACAAGTCGGTGCTGTTACTAGTGCTGAACGTGGTGAACATTTCACAATTGTTGCTTGTGCTAATGCTATCGGAAACTACGTCCCACCTGCACTAATTATTCCAAGGAAAAACTACAAGGCCGAATACTTTGACGGTATTCCACCGGGCAGTTTAGAGCTGTGCCACCCTTCTGGATACATGACCGGTGACTTATTTTTTAAGTGGATGCGCCATTTTGTTGCTTTTGTGAATGCTTCTTTAGCAAACAAGGTATTGCTAATTCTTGACGGTCATTCCAGTCACAAAAATCTAGATGCGCTTGAATTTGCTAAGGCCAACGGCGTGGTAATGCTCTGTTTTCCTCCCCATTGCACTCACCGAATGCAACCAACTGATTTATCATTTTTTGGTCCACTTCAGGCGTATTATGACCGTGAGATGTCAACATGGATGAAAAACCACCCTGGCAGAACTATAGGCCTATATCAAGTTGCTCAACTTTTTGGAAGAGCCTACGAAATTGCAGCCTCTGTCAGAAATATAACGAGTGGTTTTGAGAAATCTGGAATTTATCCCTTTAATCCACACATTTTTCCAGAAGACCTGTATTTACCTAGCGCAGTTACCGAAAATGAATTGACTAACGAAGATGAGCCAGTTGCAAGTAGTTCATCTCAATCCCGAGTAAACTATGAAGAGTGCGATTCCTCAGAATCTACTGATATTGACGAACAGTTAATGGCGATAGCAACTGCTAACTCATATGAGCAAATAAATTTTGAAACATGTGACACCTCTGAAGACGTTTTAAGTGGTCACTCATCCCCAACAATTTTGTTACCGAATGATGCTACGCAATTATTAATATACGGACAACAAAGTCTGGTAGGCGATAAAACTGTTGAACAAGAACTGTTAGACAGTGAAGCTGTTCAAATAAACGATCAAGTTGTTGGTCAAGAGCAGACAGGCTACGGAGTTGTTGGGCAAGAGCCGATAGGCATCGAAGCTTGTCCAGAAACAATCTGTGGAGAGGATAAAGAACAAATGTCGGGTAGCAATCAAATTTTAACTGGACTTTTGCAAACTAAAATATTAACGACGAAGTGCATACTTAAAGAAATATCACCACTACCAAAAGCTGCTTCAACAGGAAATGCAAGGGGTAACAGAAAAGTCGGTGGAGCGCAGGTTTTCACAGCCACTCCATTTATGAGTGATATAAAAGCAGCAGTACAGAAGAAAAAAGAAAAGGAAAATCGTCAATCTCTTAAAAAACAAAAGCAAACGAAGCGTGTTATTTTTGATGATGAGAATGTGAAACCCCAGCCTGCACCTAAGAAATCTAGACCCACACGAATTCAAAAGCAGACGAAGCCAGTTCAGGATGATGACGAGGACCTCGAGGATCCATACGCTAATGAGGACGAGGAAAAAGATGATCCAGCTTGCATTTACTGCAATGAGTTATTTAGCCAATCTAGGCCAAAAGAACATTGGGTGAAGTGTCAACTTTGCTCTAATTGGTGTCATACACTATGCGCAGGCATACCTTCTAAAAAGAAAAATTTTATTTGTGAACTTTGCTCTTAAAAATTAATATTGTTAAAGATGACATACCATTTAAGTCTAAGATGACATATTATGTCATTTTATACTACTGTTGTGTCATCTTACACGCATCGACCTAACTCTGATTTATGTTTGTTTTATAATTTTATGTTATGTTGATTGTTTTAAAACTGTTTTAATTTAGTTGATTATGAAACATTTTATTAATATACGAACAATTCTGATCTCACATGACTTTATTTAATTTCAAATCTTTGTGTTTAATAAAAGTATGTCATCTTAAGCACAACTCCCCTACGCAGCTGTCGTTTGTCTAACCGGAGGACCTGTTTAGTGAGGCGGGCATCGATGGTGGGAAGTGCTTCCTTGGCCTGCCTGCACTCACTTTGGTCCACCCATAGCTTACAGTGTAGATCCCTGGTACGTTTTCTTACCAGAGAGCGTAGGAACCCAAAGGGGAGTGGCGCGATGGGTTCTGGTCCCACCGGTGTCATGCTCGACCCCCTGCTGGCCAGTTCATCGGCGGCATCGTTACCTAGCGAACCGCTGTGTCCTTTTATCCATTGAATAGTTATATTATTGAGGCTACCCACCTGGTTGAGGCGCTGGTGGCACTCGTATATTAGCCCAGAGTCAATCGAGTGACTGTCCAGCGCTTGCAGAACAGCCATACTGTCTGAGAGTATGCGGATCGAGTGGTCTTTAACTGCCCTGTCCATAATGGCTGAGATGGCAAGAGTGATCCCAATGCATTCCGCCTGGAACACTGTATTGTGGACTCCTAATGGTGTGGCTATATGTATGTTGAAGTCCTGCGAAAAGACCCCAGCACCTGTGCCACTGTCTGTTTTTGATCCGTCCGTGAAGATGCGCAGCTCAGTGGGGCGCAGACCCTCACACCGGCGATCTTCATGAAGCTGGATTCTGTAGGTAGCAATAACTAAGATATCTTATTTTATATGTTAATTTCGGAAGTTTGTGCATTTAGGTAGGTATTGGTAGACAAAACTATACGTCAATATATTTCCTACTTTCTACTTACGTATTACCAAATTGCGGATCATTACCAAAACCCTTTCATTATTTAAATATACAATGTATAGAAAATGTAAAATACAAATTTCTATACTTTTTACATTTTTAATGCATTACTTATTTTACAATTTCTTATTTCATGTTACGTTTTGCTGGTGCAACGGAACGCAAATTCGAAACGCGCCATCTTCGAAAATGCTGGAAGTGACCTCAAAATCCATGTGAATAAATATATTTTCTTAGCAAACTGCTTAAAGCCTCACCAAGGTAAGTGCGATTACTGCTTGAATAAAGCACAAAAAATCAAAGCATTTATTTCAATTAGGCCCAAAAAAGGCACTTTTGAACGTCAACTGTCACATGAAAATAGAATTGATTGTAATTGCCCTCTCCAAAAAGTAGATTCGTATGGAGAAGAATGGGCAAGAAACTCCACCGTTACTATTTAAAAATAGTTTTCAGTATTTGTATACCTACAATATT
Source organism: Aporophyla lueneburgensis (assembly GCA_932294355.1). NCBI lineage: Eukaryota > Metazoa > Arthropoda > Insecta > Lepidoptera > Noctuidae > Aporophyla > Aporophyla lueneburgensis. The sequence goes on along the minus strand of OW028738.1, from coordinate 11,819,700 downwards.
TAATTTGAAATAAAAAATTGTATTTAATTTGTATGAATTTCAGTTAAAACAGAAATGTAAGAAAAGCAGTATCCTGGTAAGTGACGGCATAATAATTATGACCGCGGCTATAACGGATTTTTTTTTTTTTGCTAAATATGGTATCATATTAGATGATACTTTATTTACATTACAATCTAGCCTATGAGCTAATAAGTAATTTAAATATAACTTAAACTGCTAAGTAACTATAAAACTAAGAAATCGTCCAATAACGTCTTTCTTATTCACTATAAGTTATAGGGAAGACACTTGATTCACGTGTTCTTTAAAAAAGTTAGCACTTTCACTACTGTTTCAGTTCACTTGCACTGCACTAAACTAACTCAAAGAGTTTAACCCTTTTTAGTCTTCGCACTAATTCAGTGTTGTCAAGGATTTGGATTGCCTCGACATTCACGTGATGATGAAGTCTGTGTTCATGAGCTTCTGCATATTTTTGTATAACTATGTTTACGACATCCATTTTAAGGTCCAGGTGAACGTCGCTGTTTCTTATGTACCAGGGCGCACTGACTATATCCCTAAGTACTTTGTTTTGAAAGCGTTGTATAATTTGTCGATTACTTTGACTGGTGCAGCCCCACAGCTGTATACCGTAGGTCCATACAGGCTTTAAAACTTGTTTATATATCAACAATTTATTACGTATTGACAATGGCGACTGTCTACCAAGTAGCCAATACATTTTTTTGTATCGAATATCTAATTCGGTTCTTTTCTTTTTGACATGCTCTTTCCAGCGCAGTTTTGCATCCAGGGTCATGCCAAGATACTTAGCAGTATTGGCGTATGGAATTTGTTGATTATTCATGAATACCGGGATGCATTGTGGCTTTTTATTCATGAAGTCGATGTGGATAGACTTGTTCTCATTAAGTTTGATACGCCATATTGCAGTCCACTCATAAACTTGATTTACGGACTTTGATTTTCGGAAATTGTAGTAGAATTTTGTTAATTTTATAATCAAATTTCTGAGCAACAAACCGTAGTAAATTTTGACTTTTAATAGTCTCTTTTATTTTAACATTACTTAATAGAACACAAAAAAAAATACGTGCGAATTCCCTATAATTTCATAGATAGATAGGATTTATCCAATATCTATGAACATGCTGGAAATCGTTGCCTGGGAAAAAATGGGTAAAAGACCCTGGACAGTATCACCAACCTCTTTTTGTTGCTTTTGTGTACAGGACCTTTACCTACATCGGCGACGAGAAGAAACATGGTTTTCCAGCAGTACTTAGCTGATATTCTAGTAGGAATGAGGCTTGATTAAAACAATTGCAAAACAAGTCAATTACCCATGGATAAATTCTAACGCAAATTAGGTATAACAGATTGAGGATGTCAAAAGTTTTAAACCAATACACAAGGTGTTGCATCAAGTTAACCAGAAATGGCCGTTAAATATAATCTGGTTTAAAAATAGCTACCTACATCACTGTTAGGTAACCTTCGTAGCCAATATTGTCGTGAGAGGGAACACTCCGACCAATCACCAACATTACTAAACGATCAGACGGAATGTCGTCCTAACAGAGTTCAGTTTATAAATAAGACTAACTAATAAGTAATACAAAAAATTACAGCATATTTATTCATACATTACACCGGTTAAATCCATACTAATATTATAAATGGGAAAGTGTGTGTGTCTGTTTGTCCGTCTTTCACGGCAAAACGGAGTGACGAATTGACGTGATTTTTTAAGTGGAGATAGTTGAAGGGATGGAGAGTGACATAGGCTACTTTTTTTTTAGGTGGCTGCAGTGAACTTAGAAAAGCCGTGCTTTTCTCATGGACAATTTTATGTAGCATGTTCGCGTTTGTCCAATGCCCAGAATCTTTACATTCTATCCCCAAATGGAAAGACATAATATCGTCTATAGTAGCGTATTAAAATAACATTCTGTTCCGAGAGCTCTTCTGTGTTCTAAATCAGGAAAGGGGAACCGTGTTACCCCGAATTTAACGCGAGCGGGAATAGCTAGTACCATAATAGATGCATTAATTTTAAATTAAGTAGGTGGCTAATTTAAATAATTTTCCATTCGCTCTAAGTCTATGACCTAACCGGCTAACTGTAACATTATGCAGAGCATATAATAAATGTCGTTTGAACCGTTCGCGTGTTCTAATGTTTCTTCATGTTCTTTTTTTCACTGTACCTACAATAAAGTGGATTTATCTAGGTTTATCTTATTCGTAAATTATCAGTTAAAAGTACATGTTTTACGTGACATGTCCACTATTACCTGCATAGGTATTGCTACAAAGACCTTTTTACGCTTGAATGTTATTGGCAGCCCCCTCGTGGGTAAAAGATTTTATCAGACGTTTGAAAGATTTCTGGCGAAAGTTGCGTAAGCAGAAAAAGGATTGGGACAAGCACATGCAACATTCCTACTATCATTAACGAAATTCAGTTCACGACAGTACGAAAGGGACGCCAGCCTTCACGAACTTTGGAAGGAAGTTAAGATTACCACCTCGTAACATCCCCAGTAGTTAGTAAACATATTGTGCAATTGCCACAGAAATTATTCTTCTTCCACTTCTTAATCCTAGTTCTTTGTGGTGTCGCCTCTTCATAAACAGTGGCGCCAGGACGGTCTGTTCGGAGTGATCATAGGAGCTCGATACTGGACAACCATGTCGCGACGAGTCTTCCTGTTGCCAGGCGTTTCGTAGGAATATTCAAAACTATTTTTATTGCAAATTATCATCACTTCGCATTACGTGGCCGTACCACCCAAGCCTACTTTCTTTTAGTTTGTCCATAATTGGAGCCACTCCAAAATATCCTGTCACGTGCTCATTACGAATTCTATGCAACCGTGTTAGGTTAAGTGCTCCTGTGAACGAACAACTAAGTGATTTTCGAACTTCAAAAAATGATTACAGTACCTACCTATGTAGCCTATAAGGCACACGATCCATAGCTATATTTTTTGTACTATAATTATTCTCAAAAATATTTTTTAAGATGGTTTCATGACATAACTTGTACAACATTTTCGTAGATATTTAGCATTAAACAGAAAAATACCCTAAAACTACAGTGAATGAACGATATTTTCTAGTAAATAAACGAAATAAAACCAGTAAATTAATACAATTTTGTTAAATTAAAACTACAGAAAATCGATATCATTATTACAAATGCAGCACAACAATCAACTAAATAAAAAAACTGAAATCCTCTGCCTCTGAATCTGTTACAAACATTCCTTTTTTTTAGAAAGCCTGCTGACTCTTACCTAATCATCATAATCCTTTATTGGCCTAGCAGGCACTCTAATTTAAATATTAAACAAAATATATTTAAATAAAAACAGTATCTGATTAAGTACATAACATGTGTAGGGGTCTACTAGGACCGATGCCTGCCGGGGTCGCGTGATTGTTCGAAAGAGATACCGTGACCCTGGCACATGGGCAACTGATGGAACACGGGTGGGTTTTAGTCAGTAAAAGTCTGACACGCTCTCCCGCTCCGCCCAGAGCGGGAGAAGTCATTTGATGATTTCCCATCCTGAAAAAAAAAAAAAAAAAAAAGTACATAACATAATTGTAACTATAGACGTAAATGTAACTACTAACTTAGCAACTAGCTAAGCGTTCTTCGTGCTTCTGAGAGTTACCCTTTCGTGAAAGGTTTCTTCTTTCTTTTTCTTTTTTATATGTTTGCCTGTTTTCTTCTTTTTCTCAGCTCTTATTTTCATTTCTTTTTCTCTTCTTTTATTTTATATGGATATACTACAACTAGAGGAACGTCCTTTTCTTGGAATCAACAGTAGAAAGAACTGTTGTAGATATCCCACTAGGATTAGTTTAAATATGTAAAGCATGTTGTTCGGTCACAAAATGATCTAGTTCCTTAAAGACCTCTAATAGAAGATTCAGTAATTTTTGGTGATGTCTCGATGCCTGTGTGCAAATAATTTCAGCCACTTTTACCTGACCTAATCCCTGTAAAATTGCATTTTCTATTGTTGGTAGTTAAGCAATTTTCACTTCACAAAACATCATCTAGTAGAGATGGGTCGTACTAGGTAAATTTTGTACTAGGTGCACCTAGTCCAAGTCCGTACAAATACTAGATCCAAATACCTATTCCACCTAGTCCACCTAGTCCGTGAAATACGCATACTTTATAGATGCTTAGTCTTTGCGTACCACCGATACGCGTAGAATCGTACGTCAGCAGTAATAAATTGTACCTTCATAATTTCCGCAGGCTTAGGACTATCAACGTAAAATTAAAATGATCACAAGCGACACTTCTTTTTTTGTGAGCCATTTTTTAAAACAAAACTTGAGAGGTGTCAAGGGACACCCGGATGGAACGAAGTTCCTTTCCAGGATTCATGATTGTTTTTTTTTTATTATTTATTATGTACAAAAAACCTGTATACACTCAACAAAAGTATTATCTCTCTCTCTCTCTTCTTCTCTCGCTCTCTCTCTCTCCCTGTCTCTCCCTCTCCTTCTCTCGCTCTCTCTCTCTCCCTGTCTCTCCCTCTCTCTCTCCCTGTCTCTCCCTCTCTCTCTCCCTGTCTCTCCCTCTCTCTCTCTCCTTCTCTCGCTCTCTCTCTCTCTCTCTCTCCCTGTCTCTCCCTCTCCTTCTCTCTCCCTCTCTCTCTCTCCTTCTCTCGCTCTCTCTCTCTCTCTCCCTGTCTCTCCCTCTCCTTCTCTCTCCCTCTCTCTCTCTCTCTCTCTCCTACGTTCCAAAACAAAATATATACAGTCGAATTGAGAAACCACCTCCTTTTTTTTAAGTCGGTTAAAAAGTGTCGTTACAACTTTTTCTCTTAATTCCGTGTAGCCCCCTTTCGCAACGCGTCATAAGGAACTTCGTTCCAATAAACAAATTAATTAATGTCACAATAAAAATAGATCTAAGTTCTTAATGATTTATCAAAATTTCGTTACAAAAACCGATCACTAAATAAGTCCAATAGTACGTGTTTGCGACGTCGAGTCAAGCGAGATCACATTCGCATGAGTCCGTATTTGATACTAGACTGCATCATCATAGTCTTCATTAGTATCGAGTATTGTCAAAGTACCTAGTCTATAAAATACTCCTATTCCGGACTAGTATCGAGTCTCGAGACTAGTCCGACAGATAAGGATGGAAGGACTGCGGAATAGTGTAGTTAAAAAAGGACAGTATATATTTTAGCACAACACAGTGCGTGTCATGTTACTTTTATGCCATTGAATTAGGGTTCAAATTCAAGTGACTGACACACGAATGATTTTGTCAAACATGAATGAGCTATGACTATGCTGCTATCTCGCTTCGCCGCGTAGTCGGTACTTCGATTCGCGCGGACCGCGGCGCGGGTGCTGTGTACTGCGTAGGCACAGTGAGACTAGGTGGATCTAGTATTTTAAAAGTTGGAATAGGTGCAACCTAGTCTCTTTACATACCTATTCCCTGTACCTATTCTAGTATATACGCCTCATCTCTATCATCTAGGTGTATTGGAAAACCTAATTTGGCTTTATTTATGATCTATTAAGTCATCTAAGCCTCTTCATTTAAGGTGAGTGGATGGAGGATCAATTTTTCTATGCAAAGGGACTTTATAAGTGAATTTATTACGTAGGATGGATTTTAATATCTTAACCTCTAAGTCCCTGAGATACCACATTTGGTATAGACACAATCGTGTTTTAATTGTGTCTGTAATTACGGTAATTGACTGGTTAAAATCATAATTTCCTTTATTAATAGAGATTCTTGACTAGCAATGGATCTATCTTTCCAATGTTCCTTGGGTAGGTATATTGCAAGTTGCAACCCTTCGTATTTATTGTTATTGGAATCCATGGCAATAAGGAAATAGAAAAAAAAATGAAAAGTAAAATAAAATCTAGGTCTTAAAAGGATACAATCTAGCTGAAAATGTTGTGTTCATTTATTAGTTACATCTTCATAACGAAAGCTAATAATTGAACATGAGGACAAATGTTAGTTCATTTACTAGATTTTATCATATAAACCAATGAATGAACACACCTGTCCCAATAATTCAACTGTGTGCAATAGTTGTTCGTTTTTTTGCTGTTGTCCAGTACTCTGCGCAATATTGAGGGTCGTCCAACCGTTTAATACATTTTACTGGTTCGTACTATGATTCGGGTGTCACAGACAAGGTACTCCAGTCAGAGATCGCCATTACAGCCATACGGTGATGACTCTATGGCTAACATTTGCGTCGAAATTGTCACAGAATTTTTATTGATCAAAGATATCAGCGTAAGTTCCGATTTTGGTCACGTATCAAAATAATCTTGTAGCGTTGTACCTACCTACTCCCACATCTATACTACTGACAGGTTTCCAAGTCTGCTAATGGGATAACCTAACATGTTAAAGTAATTCCTAAATAGGTATTGTTATTATATAACATGTTATATCAGACACTGTAGGTAAATGCCTTTTATTTTCGTTGTGAAATGCTCATGTATACTGCGCTACCACGGGGAGCTAGTGCAGTTGTTTCGGACTCCAACCTACTAAAACTCCACGGTGTCCTCCTGTGTCGCTTATGGCAGGAACACTGGTACGCGTAAGCTCTTATCCGCGAGCCTGTCGCGGCTGTCACCGGACCCGCCTCATCACCGGTGCACCAGGACACATACCACAACGTGACCACCCCAGGGACCAAATAGCACTTGGGCGCCAGACAACCCCGTGTATAGCACCCTTGGTCCCCCTGCGACGGGTCAGGTCAGTGGGCCCACCGCTTACCACTTTCCGGCCGCAGTGGATATGGAGAGCCGCCAACGCTTTACCGTCACTCCTGCTCCCCTGCGGCTCAACCGCCTTCGCAGTCGGACACCAGCGACTTCGTCTAGGTCGCGGAAGGTAGGGAGAGCGGCGCATCTCAATACTTCAATACTGGCACTCCACTCCCGCTGTCGGCTTGGCAGCAAAGCTCTGACAAGCGGCCCCTCCTCGGGTTCCGTTTTTTCTTCACTACTGAGCCCCCCCCCCCCCCCCCCCGCCTCGACAATGCTGAACCCACCGTGGGGGACGTAGGTACATATCTTATCTAAGTTTTAGGTTTTTTGAGAGTTACACTTCATATCCTTCATATCACAAAATTTCTTGCATGTGTTTATCATATTTATTCAAATCTTTTTATTTTGGAATTAAAATGCCTAGACAGACTCGATTTTTAGATTATATGAATTTCGACACATTGATAAGAAGCTTTAAAGATTAATTGGGTTTGTTACTCAGCGATTTCTTTTACACAGACATTTTAACCGCTATGCTAAGCAAGGAGTGCTAAGTAAAATAATTTTATTCATACTAGTTTTCCGTCAGATTCCTTTGCGTAATAGTAAATGTCTTACATTCTTAGGTAAGCACGTAAGTAAGGTACAGTATTTTTATATCTCGAAGCGATTCACTTGTGGTTAGCAACGCAAGTGTACAAACAGTTTTTTTTGCAAAAGTAAGTTCCCAAAAAATTTAGGTACTCTACGCCAGAAAAATTAGCGCTGAAACTGAAGTAATTTGAATAACGAGGTTTTCCTGCAAAAGTACGTCTGTCACTGCAACAAAGTTAATCAGCAAAATCGACAGTTTCCTCCCAAAACTCCCGTCCCTATGACATTAAGATCGGAGTTTAACCTCTAAGTCCCTGAGATACCACATTTGGTATAGACACAATCGTTTTTTAATTGTGTCTGTAATTACGGTAATTGACTGGTTAATACTTTTATTTCTGTAGTTATCTGCTGCGCTTATTTATGTTGTTACTTATAAGGTGATAATTGTAACGGTTCAATGTTTTTTCAATCGCTTGCATGAGCCACTGCGATTCATTGACATTGCAGCTGCACATGTAGCGAATTACGTATCAACAGCTAGTTGCTACGTAATTTTATTGTAGGATAGTGCAAATGCGAGCGCCTAGCGCACATTGGGTTATAATTAAGTATCATACAGTGGTTAACAAGCCACTTAGATATTAGCTAGCTATCAATTTCACGGCCTAAAGGCTGCGTTAAGCAGCTGTTTTCTGTCATCATTTCATAAATCATTTAAGTACTAGAAACATAACCTGTAACTAATAATTATGCAATTAAAGTTCAGTGTTTAAGCATACTTATAAACTACCTCTACATTTCTTGGTCTGTACCTAATGACCCTGGGGCATGTTTGTTACAGGACTGGACTGAAACAAGTAGGTAAACGACGTTGTAGCATTAATTAAAAAATTTAAGTTTATCCGCCTAGTAGTTGTAGTAAAACCATTGCTCAAAAGCTCAGAGGGCTTTTGAACAAGCATATGCAAGGCGAAAAGTTGATAGCTAAGTAGGTGTGGCATAATGAGAGAATACTGAAAATATATTTGAACATTTTTAATAGGAACCCAGAGGTGAGCCAGGCGGTGGTCAGGAGCCACTTTCAGATCTATAATGGACCAATAGTAGGGCATTTCTTGAAAAAATATTATATTTGCCGGGTTTCGTGAGTTTTTGAAAAAACCCCGGGAATTGTTTTTTTTTTGCAGCTAGGTAAATTTTACGCATTACTCTTATTATAATAATGTGAAGTGCACAAAAAATGTCCTTATATTTTAGGAGATATTAAGATTTAAAGAAGTTGACATGTTGAGGATAATGACGTTTAGTGTCGGTGAATGATGATTTTGGTGATTGTAATGACGCTATGTTGCACCGAATGACAAACATTATTATTTCAAAATCAGCTTTATTGTAATAAGCAAAATAGATATTTTCCTTAAAATAACATACCTTAATCTTATTATTATTATTATAACAATCGCTTTTCACTCATGATTTTAGATGATTTATAACTTGAGGTAGTTAAGTTACACAACATCTATGAATTTTGAATATCGATATTGACAAAGACGACTCACAATAAAAGATTAAATTTAGCAAGTTTTACTTCTTAGACAGATTTTTATTAGAAATCAGCAGAATCAGTATTCTTTTTTTACAAGAAAAATAACTTACCATAAAGTAACATAAATAATACCTTATCTTTTAATACTATCACAACAGCTTATAATTCAGTCTCAAAAATATTCTTATTAAATTAAATATAAAATAAAATAAACCTGAAAATCAATAGCTTTGATCTAACCCTTATTAAGTATTATTGAATTTTCTGCCTACTTATACATATAATAAAATGTCATCGCGTACTGCGAAGCTATTACAAATTAAAATAAATTCTTATACATAAACTCTTTGAAATAGTTATGATTAAATTTTAAGGACGTACAAAAGGGAGTATCTAAAAACAGGGAGCTAATTGAGCTAATCATTATAAGGCCAATTTTTAGATGTTGTGGGGTGTTAAAATGAGTGACATTGACATCGGATAGAATTTTGACCTTCGGATAATCCTGACGAGTAAGAGGCACTATTCCTGGGTCAATATTTTCTTTTTTAGAAACTGGTATGTTATTTATCGACCCAAGCTGTTTTACATATACACATATTTCATTAACGTCACACAGAAAGCAACTCATGCTTCTTAAAATCGTCCTGGGCACAAATTTATCCCATAGGACCTGGTATACGGAAAAAGTGCCTTTGAATGGTTTTAAATTAGGTGGGATCAGCTTTTCTTTTATTAAAATATCTTTTTCTTGAACTTCTTTTACTATTATGTTTTCTAAGGTTCCAATCAACTTGTAAAATTGTTCGAATGATCCGACATCAGACCCAAAGTTTACCATTCGATCGGCTGTCCTTTTGACAGTCGCACCTACCCCATCAGGGGGACCTTTTCCATGGCCAGCTTCCGAATAATTCCATGTGATTTTGATAAGCTCGTGGTTAGACTCTAATTGGCTTATGACATAAAACATGCTTTTGTTCCGGTACTGTGATGACGGTGAATCTGATAAAAAATGAATTGTATCTACGAAAGAATTCAATTTTTGGACTTCTTCGATGAGTGGATCTAAATGTGCCCAAATAGCAGGAACATCATGGCGAAGACATTTGCTGACAGTGCAAAAAGACGTTGGGGAGATCCTTCCAGTTGAAAAATTATGAGTATAAATAACAGCAGTGTGGATGGACACCTGCTGGCGACTTGCACCAAAGTGCATCGATTGCACTTCTTCTGAAAATTTCAGAGAGTAATTTTCGGAAAAATCTACGTGCACCACTGCTTCAGATAAATTTAAATTCTCTTTAAGGTGTTTAATGGTCTCATATTGGTGCACAATCTTGTAACAATGTTTAAAAAAAACTATCAAGTCTGTTTCAAGTTTAACAAGTGCGTCTTTAGGTTTCATTGTAGTTTTTTGTTTTTCTGTTACTGTCACAATTTTGTTGTTAACTCGTTTAGAATCTACAGATTTTTGCGCTTTCTTCCAAACAAAAACAGTCATATGGTCGTCATTATTGAACTCCTTATATTCCAAGCATTTTGTTGAACAAGCCTCGCAAACTCTTTGCAAGCAATTTGTATTTCTAATGCCACAACACAACGCGGACAACACTTCCGCCGAGTTCTTCTCAAGTAAAATTTTTGCCTTATTTAGTGCCCCAATCAAAAGTTCCATGTTTAGATGGACAGCACATTGACAAGTTTCTCTGTTGCTTGGCTTTGGAAATAAAACCCAAAAAGGCTGATATTTGCAAAACAATGAGTAGCTGACTCGAATATTAGTTTCCGTTCTAAATTGTTTGTATAAATCAGTCAAGGATGCAGTTAAATATCTCTTCTGCATCCTTTTTTTATTTCTCGTTATGTATGCTTTTTTTCCAGCACCAATTGTACTATTTTTGTCATCGTTATAAAAGCTGGTTATGGCATTAATTTTGCGTTGCCGGGCTTGGCTCACAAGAGAAACTCTTGATATATAGTTTTCTGGGTTTAACTCATCGTTTTCATCGTTTTTAACCACTTCAGCCGTCTTATTAACATCCTGAAGTTTCTTTTTAAGATAATTTATGCACTTACGCTGCGACTCGTTTCTCTTTTTTAAAACAGTGATTATGCGTTGCAATTGTTTGAAACGCTTTTGTGTTCTGTATCGATGTTTTTTTAGCGCTAATCGAGCGGCTAAGCAATCGCGATGCAAGGGATCCGCGTCGTCGTGGACTATAATATTGGTGTTGTTGACAGTGTCTACGGACTCTGCTTCTATCTGAACAGTCTCTAAAATGCACTGCTTTTTCGCATTTTCCTTCTTCCTCTGCCTATACCTTTTCGAATTCTCCTTCCACTTCTTGCGTTGTTCGCGTTGCTTGCGGGGAGTTTTGTCTATAATACTAGTAACCTTTTTGTTTTCCTTTTTTTTTAAGTACGCTGCTCTTCTTTTCTCTTTGTCCAAAGCAAGTAATTCTGGATTGTTCTTAATCTCAATATAACGACGTCGTTTGTTTACTCTTTGTTGAACTAATCTCTCTTGTTCTTTGGATTTCTTTGGTTTAGTCATTTTGTATCCTACAAAATAAAAAAGTCTATAAAAATGGATTCAAACTCTGAGTTTTAGTTTTATATATACATATAAGTCTGGATACAACTCCAGACTTATCAAGCGATGACCTTGTAGAAGATCCACAACCAACTCATTCTGTTGACTCTTTCACAAATACAGAAATCGACTGGAATGAAAGAGAAGATATACATAAAGCATATTTATTTGGCATGATTGTGGCTCAATCGTTAAGCTTCGTAACAAAAACAGAGAGAAAAGCATGTCAGCGTGCAATAATGCGAGTCCTGTACGAATATGTAAGTTCTGAGAACTGACGTAAATTGTATGACATTGATTTATTTTTAGTGATAGTCATGTTTGTAATAAAAACAGTGTAATTAGTTTGTTGTTTAATTTAACCTCTCCAACTGTACGAAAACGGTTAGTAAACTAAGTATACGAAAATCATTATTAGCCACATGAAATCATTATTGTTTATAGGTACAGTCATTCTGTGCTACAATGCGTCATTATGGGCAGAAACGATTTTACCAATAATGACGATACTAATAATGACGGATTGTACCAAAACACGTTATAACATGTTAACAAAGCGAGATTTGAAATAAAGATTCTCGCGTAAAGATCAACTCATGAGAGTATTATATAATAGTTCGATTATGAATAACAATGCATTACACATTATCTAGATAAGTTAAGTGACACAAATGACATTTTTTGTGACAAATGTGGGAGAACTAGTAAATTATGACTTACCTTAGCAAAACTAGCGCGTCTACTCCCTTCAGCGTATCAGGCAGGACTGCCACATGTGTCGCGGGAGGGCTGGGATGCATTACTCACTTCATTCGTGTTTAACATCGAAGAATTCACTACTCGCAAACATTGATGACACTAATGACGTTTTTTTTGTGACAAAGTTTTAGGTTGAATAAATACATCGTTTCTTTTTTAATTTATTTGATTTTTTTATTTTATGTTGAAGACACATTAGTTATTAGTTAAAAATTGTCGTTAAATATTTTTTATTCAGTCGCTTGAATAAATTACGACACCGATACTGTAACTGGTGGTGTTTGGAAACGGAGGTGAATGACGATTTACGTGATGTTTTGTCAGATTTCTTTGTTTTCGAGAAGTATTATGCATTATTGAATAATGCGATTAAAAGTTCATCCCATGACAAATTTTTATCCGGACGATCTCTGTGTTTAACTGTTTTCAGAAAAAGCATATGCCACCGGAAAGTGTTTTTTCGCCAAAACAGAGAATGGCCCAGTAAAGTGAGCGTTAGAGCCGTTGATTTGGTATGAACGTGTGCGACCTAATCCATACCTAATGACATAGATAGGCGAATCTGATGAATAAATCTTGGACTTTCCGTAAATCTGACGACTTTGTAACTCAGAATTGGACTTTTTTTAGAAGGGTATTCAGGGCGACTAAAAGTTATTCTGTATAATAGTTTAACCTAAATAAATAACTGACAGATTGATGGAGCCTTTTAGCAAATATAACGAAATTTCATTGACTGACAAAAGTGGTTATAGTTTTGCATTTATCTCTAAATTAAAGTAGCTTTGATTGCTAAGGTTTGAAATTGAAGCTGGCGTGAGAATTTGTCGACATTCACAAGTTTGAAAATATCAAATACTTAAAAACCGTGAATCATTAATTCGTGACATAACATCCGACTATGTTAACTATAGAATAGCAGTCAGCCTTGACCATGAAATATCCACCAATTTAATTTAAAATAAAGATTGATCAATCTCTTAGATATCTATTACTCTGCCAATAGTTATAAATAGCCCAAGATTGTAAATAAGTAGAAAACACGAGTTGTATGGATGTTTTTATCTTATACGTTGCTATTTTCGGTATCATTCCGCAACCAGTCCAATCATAATTCTAAATTATGTATGTAAATTAAACTACCTTAAATGCCTATTGCGTGTTCGCATGCTATGCTATTACAATATTCAATGTCACGGCGCACAGTGGGTCGAAACTATGATTTTAGTGACTTAGGGACCAACATTGTTTTTTACTTTTTCTTTATGCGGATGGATAGAGCTCATTAAACCTCAATAATAATTGCCCTGATGATTTTTCCTAAACTTTATACTTTGGGTAGAAAATGTGTTTTGTTATTTTTTTGTATGGAGCGGATCAAATAAAATTAAATTCCTGCTAAGTAGCGTGTGATCCCGCTTTGAAACTTTATTTGTCTTATACCTTATCTAGTCTACTATCATTTGATGCTATGAACATGTGCATAAAGTTGCAACTCTGCCAAATAAATGGATCGAAAAAAATGAAAAATCCATAGAATGAAAAGCTTCATTTTTTATTTTCGTTAGTTCTTTTAAGTTAAATTTGATATGGAATAGTATGTAAAAGCACGTAATAATACACATAATTACTTAACAACTAACAACAATATTTTGAAAGGTCCCTAATTAGCTTAAATTTAGTAATTTATGTATTATTTAAAAATATGGATATTTATCTATGAATTTCTATTAAACTGCAAGCTTTACGCAACTTGACGGTATCTTGGCTTTTAGATGCGATTGCTTTGGGTTTGGACTCAGCAACAGAGTTACTGCTTATAAGCAAATGGGGCTTTGATGGAGCCTCAGGTCAAAGTACAGTAGAGCGTCGATTATCCGAACTAATTGGGGGACAGGAATGTTCGGAAAACTTGTTTTTTCGGATAATCGAACTATATTGATTCAGCCGTACATATTTATGTACAGGTGAATGAAACCTTACGTTTAGACAAATGAAGGGCTAATGAGAAAAACTGGCTAAAATGTGGATTTTTGTGACCATAGACAATAAAAAACCAATTTGAAAAAAATGTGACTTAGCCGATTCTTCCCCTTAACCCTTCATATCTTTAATGACAAATAGTTTCTTTGACGCGGTAAAATTTAGTTTATCAAATAACGGCTACTTGGGACCGACATATGAGTACATACAACTAACAGTTCGAGACAATTTCGCGTATATTGTAGTATAGCGCGGGAGGAGGATAGCACGCGCGAGACGGGCGCGCGTAGTAGTTCGGATATGCGGTCGTTCGGTTGATCGACGTTCGGATAATCGACGCTCTACTGTAATTACATAAAAGACTAAAACAGAGTTTGATGATTCAACTATTTTCATGGCCAGTCTAGTTTCTATAAGGCTTCAACAATATGATGGGACAATTGTTTGGGAAACCGTTCGTCATCAACTTTCTATTGCCGTCCGATAATGTTCAAAATTACCAAAGAAACGCAGTCAACAGTGGCAACTATAAATGCTAGCATAACACAAGAAATAGAAACACTTCAGCCATCAAGAATTAATCAAGTTGAAGTTAAGCATCAATTGCACATGACGATGATAGACGGCAAAATCCTACTTCCTACTAATATTATAAATGCGAAAGTTTGTATGTATGGATGTATGGATGTGTGGATGTTTGTTCCTCTTTCACGCAAAAACGACTGTACGGATTTGGATGAAATTTAGAACACAGTTTATAACCTGGATTAATACATAGGCTACTTTTTATCCCGGTAGTACGTTCCCGCGGGATATTTTCTGACCTCCACGCGGGCGAAGCCGCTGGCAAAAACTAGTAACCTCATATTTGTCAGACACATCTTCAGCTGCCTGTGATATTTGCAAACAATATGCTCAAAAAGAAAACAACGAACAAATGTTCCAGTATAGAATGTCATCTTTACATGCCTGGATAAGATGCATGGAGTGCTTACTTCATATCGGTAAATATAATTTAATTACTTCATAATTTTTTTCATGTTATTTATTTTCCTGTGAGATTATTTTTGAAGTGACATTTCTTTTTGTTTGCAACTTATCATTTGGACTTCAAAAAATGGAGTTGCAGGGGCAATGACAAAGAAAAAATGTCACTCAGAAAGAACGCTATACAGCAAGCGTTTAAGAAGGAATGCGGTTTACTTATCGATGTAGTCAAGCAAGGAGTAGGCACCACCAATGATGGTAATAGTGCCAGAAGATTTTTCAGGGATTCGGAAACAACAGCCCGCATAACAGGAATACGTAAAGATCTAATAGAAAGGTTTCACGTCATTCTTCAGACTGTTGCATCTGGAGAGCGCGTGGACCTTTCTAAGTTTTCCGAATTTTGTAGCGATACTGTAGAATTGTATGTTAACTTATATCCCTGGTATTATATGCCTTCCAGTATACATAAGTTGTTGGTACATGGGAGTGATGTAATTAAGCACTTTGGTGCCATACCTATAGGTAAACTATCGAAAGAGGCAGCGGAAGCTCAATAAAGATTTCCGGAAACATAGAGAGAGTCATTCTAGAAAGGTAAGTAGAACGGCGACAAATGTGGATATTTTACACAATCTTCTTTTGTCTTCTGATCCAAAGATCACAAGTCTAAGACCTCGAATGGCGAAACAAAATATAATGGTTCTCTCTCCAAAAGCCAAAATCAAAATCAAAAATCATTTATTCAAACTAGGCTGAGAGTCAGCACTTTTTGAACGTCAAAGTTACAAAAGACAGTCCCCCCAAAACGCCCACCCTTCGACACTTCCTAGCGCTTTCGCTGGGAAGAAGAAGTGGCGGAACAAACTCCCCAGCAGCACAGCTGTCTGTTAAGTTAGAAGAACTTGATTCTATACAATATTGTGTAAGTAATTAATATTATAAAACAAAATATACATTATTCACCATATGTCAGCTAGCACACGCCAATATACCAACAAAAAAATTGAAAACTAAAGTCAAGCTGAAATAATAAAACAAAAACGTAAACAGAACTTAAAAACTAAATAAAGCCTCCAGGCATAAAGGGCGTGCCCGCTTACATGTTCAACGATGCAAAATGATCCATATACATAAATTGATGCATATAGCTAAGTTGAAGTTACAATAGTTAAACTAGCACCTCCGGAGTAGAATAAAATAACAGTTAATACAAGTAACAATAACAAAAACCATGGTCAGCAAGACGACCAGGCACCACAAGCAGCACCCGTTCACGAGCATAACGCAAAGGTCAGCCATTACCCCCCCGCCATATTTGAGGGAAGGTGGTAACCCGACCCCCGACGCTACCGCAAGCAGTGACATCTAAGGGAGCATGACGAACTTGCTGCCGGTTGGTCAGGCAAGAATATTATGAACAGCTGACGAGGTCGCTAGCTAACTACGTGTTGCAATACAACTCATTTAAAATCATTGTAATGAGTAGATTATGTCCACAATAAATGAAATTAAAAGAAAATAAAAATAAATTAACAAAATCTGTTAAATAAAAAAATAAATAAAAAACAATTAAATGAACTACCCATATAAACTGTCAGTAGGAAAGCTAATTCTGGATTGAAAGACTATAAACATTGTCTTGAGTTTGTCTTGAGTTAATCTAATTATTTGAACCGCTCCATACAAAAAAATAACAAAACACATTTTCTACCCAAAGTATAAAGTTTAGGAAAAAACATCAGATTATTATTGAGGTTTAATGAGCTCTATCCATCCGCATAAAGAAAAAATTAAAAAACAAAGTTGGTCCCTAAGTCACTAAAATCATAGTTTCGACCCACTATGCGGCGGCGGCGGCGGTTATATCTATATTTATCTATCTTACAGAAGATATTTTTTCTGGTCCCGAGTCAGATACCTATCTAATTTAATAATGAATCTTAAATGCAGTCATGCATTAAAGTGGTACCTACCTACCTAGTAATTTGCATGAAATTGTAATCTAATTTAGATGTATCCGACCTACGTCGTAGAAAAGCTGTAAGTTAACCATTTTCTAAGAAAAATCCTGCAATTATATTTAGGGTATAACACTAAAAAGAATACCTACATATTTATGAGCTAGATATGGGTTCAAAGCGAGTTCAACGAACGGATGACCGCTGACTATTTGCATTTACATATCAATTATTCATAATCAAATTTATTCTACCGTGTAGATATTATATTGTATTGGTTAATGTATCTAGTTATTTATTTGTTTTTTGTCATCCACAATCACAATCCTCTTCTATTTAACCGACGAAAAAAACGGAGGAGGTTCTCATTTTTTTATGTATGACCACGCATAACTTTTTACATAGTAGTCCGATTGTGATAATTATTTTTTTTATTGGAAAGGGTATACTCCGAAGGTGGTCCCATATAAATTAGGAAAACAAAATCGAACCCTAAGAGTCGGAAAACAGGGGGTGATTGATTGTTCACTCATTGATTGTTATGTATAACCACGCATAACTTTATACAGAGTAGTCCGATTTTGATAATTCTTTTTTTATTGTATAGGGTATACCTTGCCAATTATTATTAGTACATTAACCAGTCAATTACCGTAATTACAGACACAATTAAAAAACGATTGTGTCTATACCAAATGTGGTATCTCAGGGACTTAGAGGTTAAAGCCACAAAAAATTATAAAATAAAAACTTTTTAACAAAAAATTAAACCGCCGAAAAATTTGCTTTCAGTTTTTTCGGCGGTTTAATTTTTTTATAAAAAAGTTTTTTTGACAAGTCAGCAATGGATATATTCATTGCACAATAAGGCTGTGAAAGGTGAAACAACCAGAGCTATTTTTTTAAGTGTCTTTTCACTGGTGTTTATAGATAAAAAAAAACAATTGTATTAACATAATAAGCTACATTTCTGTTTTTAGAATCAAGGAAATACTTCGTTTTTAACTTGGTACAGATGTGAATCTCCTATTATCTTATATATAGGCTTTCCAGTTTTGTTTACATAGTGTTTAGAGGTATCATAATTATTTAATACGAGCTAACCTGATAGACTCTTGACCAATTTTGAATGATTAATACAAAAATCGACGTTGTTTTTTCCGTTTTTGAACATTTGCCGGGAAAAGTTTCCAAATTCCCTTTAATGTACCCGTAATATTTTAAAGAGCTAAATCTGTAGCTGCCTACTATTCAGCTCAGTGGAATACTTCGCCTCTTGTCATACACCGGTATATTGAGTTCTCTCTCATTTTCAGTTACATTCTGTACGTATGGAAAGTTCTTTCCGATTTCTGACTTTTCTAGCAGGTACTCAAACCTCAGTTGGTCCAATAGTTTGTAGTCTTTATAAGAAACAGCATAGATTGACACTTTTTTTTTATCAATTTTCTTATTGAATTTTCTTGTCTTTTTTTAAATCTGTGAATTCAGATCAAAATCTTTCACCGTTAAGAATAGTCTTTTAAGACTGTTTTCGATGAGCGACTACAATTAAGGTACCTACCTTCTCTTATTGCCCCATCTCGAAAATCCGCCCTGTATATGTTTTGCACGATTAGCTCCATAAAGCTATAGCGTAGGTAATGATAATCATTTAAAAAGTCTTTAACTGCGTGCTATAGTTTGCCTCGTATTTTTACTTCAAAATAAATAAATAATTAGTAAACTTACAAACTGACCAGACTTATAGGGAATATCTATGCAAAATTTGAATAAAATCTGTCTGGTTGCTTTTGCATGATTCTGGAACATACATTCAACAAACATACAAAACAAAAACAAAAAACCGCATTAGAATAACTTTAAACAATTTTTTTTTTATTAGGTACTCGTTGTGAATTCGATACGATTTTATTATTACGATAAAGTATGTATAGATGATACGATGTAGGTAAACTTTGTTGGTCGATAAAAAGTGTTTACTTAAGTTGCAAAGGGCATAGCACTCGCTACGGGGCAGCTCGATTCTGTGGCCCTGTTGTCATTGTGATATTGTGGGGCGAATAATATCACTCTATATTTTTAATTAACGTAAATATATTTACAATACCTAATTTAAATACTAAGTACTTAAATGCAATTTTTTTTTTATCAGCAGTAATAATAGCGTCTAAAGAAATAACTGGTAAAATTAGGAATTAAAATGACAAAACCTAGATCTTTTTGTTAATTCGACTATTGTACAGCCTTGAATTTCAAAAATATTCATATTTAGATTAGATACTAATTTATATTCAGTTGTTCAGTTGTTTGAGAACCTCCTCCTTCTTTTTTCATTGGTTAAAAGCGGACATAATTGGACACAATTATATCTACAATCTTAGCTTCATCAGCTTTATTGTATATATTTGGAAATTTCTGGTAGAATTAATTGAATGATAAAGCGTACAAAACAAGTAGGGGAGAGTCGGGTAGCCCCGGCCGGCGGGTAGCCTCGGCCACTGTTAATTTACAGCCACTACGCAGACATAGATAAACAATGCACACTTCAAAAGGGTCGCAGCGTCGCGCAAGTAAGTAATCGAACTAGTAATGACGCAATCACCGAACGGACAACTAGTGGCAATCGTTTATTTTTCTGTCGAAGTCTTGGTGCGTGCGCCGTTTACTTTTTGAATGCAGTTATTGCATATTAAATGTAAGTAAGTACTTCTTCATCATTTATTAACTATGCTATGCAGTAATTGTTGTTGTTTACAAGTTAGGTTGTTTATTGTAGCTGGGTTTGTAGAATGATTTATCTTAAATAAAAATATTGGGTTCGGGACGGTCGGGTAAGCCCGGCCACAATTTTGTCGGGTATCCTCGGACACTTTTTGAGTTGAGAGAATGTCTGTATTATAATAACTCTGATGCTTATTATTAACATTGTTTAGGTAATATATGCTAAAGAAAGTACTTAATGTATTATTTCTTTATAATTATATGCCAGATCACATACAAAATGCCAAAATTTAAGACCAGAGTCACACAAAGAGGGAATTGGGACGAAAGTAGAATGAGACAGGCGGTGTTATGTGTTATGGAAGAAAAGTTTTCATTTAGAGAAACAGTTGATAGGTATGATGTGCCAAAAAGTACCCTGCAGGATCGGATCAAGGCTCTTAAGAGGGGACAAGAGGTTAAGTTTACGCAAAAACTGGGTAGATTTGAACACACATTTTCAGAAGACTATTTCTTCTTCTTCTTCGTAACACTCTTGTCAGAGCGGTCGTGGTCCTCATGACATTTCTTGACTAGGGGCTGATGTGATTCGCCTCACGATTTCTCGCCATCCAATCCGATTTTTAGAATTGCGGGTGCACTTATAAAATGGATCGCCCACTGCGGATTTTATTTGGTCAGTCTATCTCATGGGTGACTGTCCACGTGGTCTAGTGCCCTCCACTCTACCCTGAACGACAAGGCGTTCTAAAGAGTCACCGTCACGCCTCGAGACGTGTCCGAAGTTTTTTAGTATGCACGTTTGGATCAGATCAGATAGACGCTTTTTGATATTGAGCTCTTGGCGTATCGAGGCGTTGGTATGAAACTCGTTCCACGAAGAGATTAAGAAGAAGATTAGATTAGATTTTTGGTAGAGAAAAACGCAGCTACAACCAGTAAAAAGAAGACTGCGACCAATAAAAGCAAAGCGGCAACTGCAACAATGAAAAAAAAGAAAAAAAGAAGCAGAACATTCAGACTTTGACAAAGGATCAAGAAACAGAGCGCATCATTTGCGGCGAAACCTTCGAAGAAGACTGGATACAGTGTCATTAATGTAAGGATTGGGCGCATGAAGCATGTGTAGACATTGATCCTTCTCAGCCTTACTACTATTGCGACGTGTGTAAGACCAAAAAACGGCTCGGTCAAGTGTAATAAGTACGTCCGGGGCTACCCGCCAAAAAAAATATTGTCCAAAATTGAAGATTGGTTTCAATCGTTGACTTAAGTTAAGACGAAGAATTTATCTGATTATTTCATAACGTAAATTACTTAAGATATGTTGTATAGGTTGGCAAAAAAGAGTCTGTCGTGGTAACCATTGGAACTAAAGTATATTTTTGGTTGCAACACTGCTTTGTTTATCATCAACAAGTAGCTAATCTGTCATTGTGTTATGTTCCCAGTTGTATTTGACTTATTTCTAATTAACTATCAATTATTAATGCTTTTGTACATTTAAAAATGAATAAAACAATAAGGAGTAGTGGTGTGAGCTGTGATATACCAAGTTTTCGTAAGAAATTTTGCGGAATCTGAAGCGGAACAAATTTTGTCTCCGATTGACAATTTTTTCGAAAGAACTGCCAACACGTCAGGTATTTATCCAAGAAATGTATCTTTTAGTCAATGCCAGTCATTGTTTTTCCTTTCTAATACTAAGTTTTATCGGTATTATAAGTTTCAAGCCATGTTATTGTTTTATTTACTAATAGATTATTAAGGTTATGTTTTCTAGTTTGACAAATCGCGTGTACGTTGACTCTTGATGTTTGATACTTGAAATTGACAAATGTACCTATATGGAATTAATATGATTGTCTTTATATTTTTTCAAGGTACAGTACAATTAGAGAAATTGTTAATGAAGGTGAAAAAATTAAGGATTTTTTCTACACCTGGAGAAACACCAAAACAGTTGGCGGAAGAAAGAATTAAGCGATTTCGATCTGTGTGCAATTAGACAAAATGTTCAACAGTGTAAATAAACAGGCAAGTATTTTTTGTTAATGCTATTATCGCATACCACATACCACAGTAAAAAAAAATGATAATTTACATTTATTATTTTTCAGGTGCCTGTTCTACGTAATATATTACCCAAGTAGCACAGAACTGCATTATAAATTGTCACTTAAGGCCCACAGCGGTAATCTAAGCATTTATAAAGACTTATTAGTATTCACCTGTGCTGCAAAAGCTGTTTCGAAAAAAACGTGGCCAACTATAATGCTTTTTTCTGTACAGTAATTCTATTAAGCACCACAAACACGCCACAAAGTCACTGTTATTGAGCGCTTAGTAGTGCAGTACCCTATTAGCTGTAAGTTTTCTGAATAATAGCCCACACGTGTACTGTACAACCGTTGCATTTTAAGAGAGAACATATCACCCACTATAACATAATCAGTTACTTTGTGAAGTTATTTAACAAAAATTTAATGCTTTCTGCTGCATACAGATTCACTTTTCCCCTATTAGTCAGGTGTTTACCATACACTCGAATAACAGCATGTATCCAAGTGTCGGCATGCGCGAATGGAATATTGGACGCGACGGGTTCCGTATGTTATATTTATTAATAAATAAATAAATAAAATGAAATTAATTTTTTCAGACATAACCCATATTACAAAAATTAAGATAAAAGTAACAATGCTGCAGCAGAAAAGAATAAAATGTCATTAACAAAATAAAAATATACGTCACTATTTTACTCTTGGCTGAATTACAGGCCACATGTGAACACCCGTACAGACCTTAGCATTAAATTGAGATTAAAACTGTTCACTTGCCATCCGCCATATTCACTGCGTTACTTTGTATTATTATAAAATTTTATCTTTTAATTTTTGTTTATTTTAGAGGATATCAATTGTAAATATGGATTAAAAAATAATTACACGAAAACAGTTTTTTTATTGGTTACTTTGTACAAAAACGAACATATTAATTTTATTTTCATTCTAATTTTGTTGGTTTTCTTTTAGTATTTAGTGGTATTCCGAGGGCGCGTGAAAATTTTGAACTAAATATGTATGGTATTTGACAGTAAAGTTACCTTCCCAATAAGATTTCAAATATAATAGGAGGAAATCGATGTTTTACTTACCTTTTTTATGTATGTATATTCTCACAAATGGCACCTGAGATCTTGCACACAACGATACACTTCATGTTTTACAATTTGACAGTTCATATCAAAGAAAAATAAATAATTTAAGTTATTGCATTCCACAATTTCGCTCAGTGTGTAATTTCAACTGTATAAAAGTATACACAGTGTACACATTCGTCTTCCTTGCTGTATAATAAGTAACACGTGCCTCATTATTCAGCTCTTTAGGTGACTGTTACACACATAAATGCTACTATAATGTTGTTATAATGCAATTATTTGTCAATTGGATTTCTTATACAGCTATGTGCTGAATAATTTGTGCCCAAATTAGAGTTATATCCTCTGAGGATGCGCTGTCTACGCTATTATTCAGCAACTAATGCATTCACTGTGCACTGTAAAATTCTGTTATACAGCACTTTTGTGCTACTTGGGTACCTATAGTTTGAGGAGACGGATTGTAATGGGAGCCGTAAACGTCTAAGAAAGATTTTTACACTATTTAGATTTCATAAATAAGAAATGTAAAACTGACACATCAGTGTAAATGGAAAAAATCTATCATAGCACCGAAAAGGAATACACGAATGATGTTATGTCACGTTTTTCTTTTTAAATAAAATCTAAATTTAAGCGTGTTATTTCATTTTCATTGTCATGTGAATAGTGATAATGTTATATACCCCACATAGACATATCTGACGCCTTCATTAGTCAACTGTTCCATTTTATTCGATATTGCCCGTACCTTTCGAATGGGACATGTCATAGGTACTCTCTGACTTCCAATTAGTTTCCGCCAATAAGCAGCTGTAAGTCGCCTTCTTGTCGACTATAAACTGTCAGCATTAACAGGATTCGTTCAGTATCATTCATGTCAAATTTGATACTGGCATACCAACCATCGAATGGTTGTGAATACCCTAGATGGTGGCCGCAAATGCGATTGCTGAACATTATTTCTTGAGTATCGGGTTTAATCGGCAATCCCTGAGTGTAATTTAATTAATTTTTAAACTGAATAAGTTTTAATTATGTTATTATGATGGCACTCTTAGATAAAAGGTTATTCCAGCGAAATAATGCGCAATCTACTAAATACAAAGAAAGTAAAAGACTATGTGCCTATCAAGTCTTGAAATCTTGATTGATGAGTATTTCTGAGATCTCGTGTTTGTGGATTAAAACAACAAGTATCATATCACTTTTAGTCCTAGTATACAGGGTGGCCATACCTGCTAAGCAGGCGCCCTCATTTTTTCCAGACTCTTTTTTGCCAAGCTGTACTTAACGTCTAGTTTCAAAATAAACACTTAATTTTGTTGATTTCCAAAATTTTCTGAATTTTGTTTATGTGTCCGGGACTACCCGACCTTACCCTATTATTTTTTTAACTAGAAATAACAAAATAATACGCATGAACGGAATTATCTACTGACGGGTCAAAGAGCAATTTCTCAGTTAGACTGTAGTCATTAGTTAATCAGGAACACATCATCAGCATCCTGTTTCGTCCACGCTATCGTTTGATGATACCTACGTCCTTCTGTTTCTAGACATCTTCCGGGACTATTGTCGGGGTCCATAAGTCTGTGGATTAAAGGGACCGGCCTACGGTTGTAATGAGAGTAGGTACTGAGGTCTAGTACTTTTAAACATTCCGGTTTCAAATGTCACTCTGATAAAAAACTCTTAACACCTGCATCCAGTCTGCCCAGCCTTTTTTCTAACTATGTTGGGGTCGGCTTCCAGTCTGACCACATGCAGCTGAATACCAGTGTCAGGAAGGAATGAGGCCAATTTACACGTGACCCCCTATTAAAATGCGTACAGCATATTCTGTTAAAAGCGGTCAATTGGGAGACCAGTTCTTAAGGCCGCCATCATCCATACCATGCTCTGATGAACTAGTGGAAGAATGGATGATTTTGGTCTAGTCGGTAGGCCCCTAACTAGCAACCATTTGAAAATGGACTGCAATTTCTGAAGTCAGCGTCAGTCAACTATGTTTTACGTTATATTCATATAATGCAACTTGAAAGGCGTAATGACGTTGACTGCTTGCTTCATAGGCCTAGAAGGTGCAGAATAACATAACCTATTAATATATCCGTATAGTTACCAGTAAACAGGTCACCCTTACCGCAACCGCTGTGGTAAGAGGCAATTATTAATTATTACATCAAGAGGATTACAACCATATCCCCTTTGACCGTTTATTAGTTTGGTAGGAGGCGGTCATTGCCATCACTTTGTTTGTAGCTTTATGGTAATTCCTTAAGAAGGCGTAGAAGCATTGCTTCTGATGAACCACCAGAATACACATTGTAGTGTTGGTAAATAACGCTCCTATTTAATACTCTAACAAGAAAGATTTAGTTCAGTATGTCGTTTTGTTTAGTTTTTGCAAGCGCTATTGCTGAGCATGAGGTCCTGGGTTCGATTCGCAGGTTGAGGAAACTGTCATTTGGTTTTTCCATCAGGAATTTCTCAGTAACAGCTCGGAGTATGGATCTGTGCCTGGTTGATGGCAATAGGGTCACCCACATGGGACTAAAATAGTAATAAAAAATAAATACTCTTATTACCATCATATACTTGACGCGAAAAAAAGAGTACGAAAATAAACATTCCCAAAACAAAATCAAGGAAGACTTAGCATCTGAAGAAATAGATAGCTAGAGCAATTTGAAATAAGTGGTATTGTAATGCAATCTAATTAGTCACGGTTTTCATTATGCTCATGTTATAAATATTTGGATGTTTATACATAACATGTTATACATGTAATTACAAATGAAAGATCTATGAGCTGTACCCAGGTATTTAGGTATATTAAGAATTTGAAACGTCCGAATATGATTTTCAACTTCAGGAACATCGCAAAATGATGTTTGTAAAAGTTTATGATAGCATAAATATTTTTAATTAATTTCGTAATCTATCATAACAGTGGCAAGGATTTAAGTACCTACTTATGTCTGGATAATAAATTTTTTGTCATTAGATTAGATTTAAATATCGACAATTACGTCACGTCATATCATATAATCACTGTTATTAGGGTTCCGTTGCCAAATGGCAAAAAACGGAACCCTTATAGATTCGTCATGTCTGTCTGTCTGTCCGTTTGTCTGTCTGTCTGTCTGTCTGTCTGTCCGTCCGTATGTCACAGCCATTTTATTCCGAAACTATAAGAGCTATGCTGTTGAAACTTGGTAAGTAGGTGTATTCTGTGAACCGCATTAAGATTTTCACACTAAAATAGAAAAAAAAACAATAAATTTTGGGGTTCCCCATACATAGAACTGAAACTCAAAAATGTTTTTTTTTCATCAAACCCATACGTGTGGGGTATCTATGAATAGGTCTTCAAAAATGGTAATGAGGTTTCTATTATCATTTTTTTCTAAACTGAATAGTTTGCGCGAGAGACACTTCCAAAGTGGTAAAATGTGTCCCCCCCCCCCCCCCCCCGTAACTTCTAAAATAAGAGAATGACAAAACTAAAAAAAATATATGATGTACATTACCATGTAAACTACCAACGAAAATTGGTTTGAACGAGATCGAGTGAGTAGTTTTTTTTTAAAACGTCATAAATCGTAAACCGCAATTTACCTTACATTCAATCAACTGAAATATAAAAATTAAAAAATATATATATTTTTAAACCGAAAATACCTACAGGTTTGTACGGAACCCTCGGTGCGCGAGTCCGACTCGCACTTGGCCGGTTTTTTGTTTTATATGAATGTTTGCAATGTGGTGTACATTGCAAACATTCATATAAAAAAAACAGAAAATCTGTCATACTTATATGTGATTAGGTGAAATGCAAAATTGGCAATATACCATGATAGCATGTCACGCACAAACGCGCATAACGGTTTTGGCAAATATCAAGACAACAATTAGGCATCTTTTTTGACAACAATTAGGCACCTTAGGTCACGTTTTATTTTCTAAAATTTTCTGGGTCGGTGTGAGGCGATTACTATCACTAAGGTAGATAAGACTTTATGAAGCTAGGTTGTGGCAGCCACTCCCGAGAGATTATGACGTTTCCCAAACATCGCATTGCCAGCTGATGTCGGATTGGTTGAAAATATGCGTAGCTACTTATTATCTAATGCGTGATCTAAGTCAGCCTATTATAATTATCTCATGCGCCATTTGTAATCCGCGGTAATCACCAAGTCACTGTAATCCACACATTTATTTAAAATACATGATCTGTACGGCATACGCCCAACAATATTTAAGCTTGTTTTCTTTGTTTGAGCACTCATCATTTCTAGTGGTTTACCTACACTAGACAGATACTGTAGAGTATAAGAATATAGTTTATTGCGAAAGTCCTCGGTAAATACAACAGCACAATAGTAGGTGATGACCCTCTTCCGGATCATGATCACGGTCGAATTAGGTTCATTATGCTCAGTGCTAACTAGTTAAGTACCTAAGTGAGTAGCAAAAATTTTATGAATGCTACTGGTTTTAACTGCACAAAATTATAAATTAATTACATGGTGCCACAGAAATAATCCACCAAGTAGCGAAATGTTCATTATTAACACACTTACAATTAATTCAATTCCAGGTTGAATTATCTATACTAACTACTAATATTACTAATAATAATATTATAAAGCTGAAGAGTTTGTTTGTTTGAACGAGCTAATCTCAGGAACACATTGAATTGAAAAAATATTTTTGTGTCGGGCTAGCCTATTTATTGAGGAAGGCTATAAAAAATCACGCTACGGTTAAAAGGAACGGCGCAGCAAACGAGAAATGGACGAAAACTGGCAGGCAATTCGATGCGACGGGAAGGGGAGCGTAGGCGAAAATTTGACGCGAAGTCCCGGGCAGAAGGTAATAGGTAGCCAGTAGGTAATATTTTGATTCATCAAAGTTAAAATAAAAAACATGTTTTAGAAAGAGACGTGATAAAACATTTATTCTTAAGTAGACTTATTTCGACAAAGCCAGCGTACTACTTAATAATCAGGCACTTGACGAACACATTCGGCTTTTAATATCTTTATAGGTACTTAAACTATTTATAATTAATTGACAGGAAAATACCACAGATGTAACAGCAGGGTTATTTATAGCAATAACTACTTAAAGCATAATTTGTATTTTAGTACATTACAGGCTTAGTTTATTTCAATTTCGGAGCTCAGTGAACTATAATTCTCTTCAACCCGTAGATTTAATGTCACTTGACCCAAAAATAAAAAACTTGTACAAACAGTATAATATGCCTTCAGAGTTGCTGTTTAACTACACTGGGTTCGAGCAAACATTTGTGACATTAATAATGCATTATAATATGTGTATTCGTATTGTAAGTTGTTTTTTAGTTTTTCAAGCTTATGACAACTATCATTTCAGGTTTTTTCACAAAGTTCAGAAGGGGTTGTAGATAGTTATACCTACTTTTCAAATATGTACATCTTCAGATTTCATATAGGAACTGATCGCTTTTTAGATTACATAAATTTCTAAAACTAGTTTTCTAAAATGTAACAGTTGACTTAACATAGCACCGTAACAATAAAAATACTTATTATTACTAACTAAACCGATATGATATGCAAGAAACACAGGCACGTAAGGTAACTCACGTGTTTGCAATTCTTTCATATCATTTCGGAAAATTGCTATGAAATGATACTTCAACGTATCATCTGTTTCCGATTGTGACATTAACCCATAATTACACATCTCTTTGTCACTAATATCAGTTATCACATACAACTGTATAGATTACTCATCACACGTAGGTCCATAGACCCAACAAATTCTACAATATTTCCAGTTCATCCATCTTCTAACTGTTTTTCTACAGTATCATTTTTTCCATTCAACTCGACCATTTCAGCAGTATTTTTATGTTTGTCAGAACGGTTGTACGCACCTGGCCCTATTAACGACAAACCTACTGGTAAAAATATTAAGCCATTGAATAGTCCAAATAATATCACTAAAAGGAAAATCTTAAAGAAGGATTGGAAAGTGTATGCTTTGGACATACTGAGAAGAGACAACGAGAGAAAAGTAGAGCCTCCACCCAATAACACCGCAGATCCAATAGTTGTGACCGTTTTGAAAGCTCTCTCCGAACTAGAACCTTCTGTCAATGTTAAAAATGTGTGACCTACGTGAGCTGCGTAATCCACGCACAAACCTGTCGCGAGCTCGAGACCTATACAACACACTATATCCACAGTCATACCCCATCTTTGCATGCAACCCAGCACATTGAGGATTGTTAATAATACACAAACAAATATCCACAAACACATTTGTAGATTAGTTATCAAAATAACAGTGCACACCATCACACAAAGCAATGCCAGCTCTATGTTCCTTTCAACTTCGATAGCTATGATTTCATCTGTGACCCAGTTCGCGAATACCTTTGACCAGACACTTCGATATCCATCACCACTAGTAATATTTGTAGACTTGACGATATCTCTAACATGATTCATTGCCGGTATGTATTCGTCTGGGCCTCTAAATTTCGCGAAGTTAAAAAGCATTGTCGAAGCTTTTATTTGTGTAGCTGGACTGCCACACTCAAAATGTTCAGAGAATTGAAAATTTACTTGAAATCTGCCTCCGATAGGGCTGTATAAAAATCTTGATAAATGTCGATTAAATTCGTGGTCTGTCAATGCCGATGCATTATTTAAGAGATCACGATCATAATTTCGTAAAACGTATTTATGAAAGTATTCAACCCAAGAGTTAATATCATAAATGTATGTTTCATTCTTTAACTCTTGAATCATATCGTACAATTGGATGAATTCTTGGTTATAATTCATTTCTCCTAAAAACACCATGGCCATATTACCTTCTTCTGGATAGTAAAAATCATTTGCATTCAGAAAGTCTTTAAAATACGTGTCGTCGGGAATAAACCATTTCGGATCGAACCTCTGTTCTAAATGAAGAATAGCCTGTATACTAAAGCCGGTGATAATGAACGTGAACAAAATAACCACAGTTTTACCGGGAATAGTAAAGACGACGCGTTTGTAAAACTCTTCTAAGAATTTTTGGAATATTGTTTTATTTGTTGAGACTTTTATTTCTTTTTTATGTTGATAACAAAATAAAATACCATTTCGGTTATCTTGAATTCTTTTTACATCTAAGGTGAATACAGCAACATAAAAAGTTACTGAAAAACAAAATATGAAAAATACGCCCGTAGCGGCGTATACACAAAAAGACTTTAACGACGGAAGTATCGTAATAGCTCCAATAAGTAGAGCGACAATGTCCGTGAATGACGTTATTACAATGGACACACCGGCGTGTTTCAGCATGAGTCCTACTTTGACTGGTAAACTTTTTTTAGATGCTGATTCAGGTAAATTATTCCAACAGGCATTCATCACAAACATGTCGTCTACACCAAGACCCATGAGAAGAAATGGTAGAGAAGAATGAATCGGACCAAATGATATACCAAGAACAGAACACCAACTCACAGCAGTTATATAGGCCAATCCTACACACAAAAGTCCTACACTTCCTAATGTTAGCCTTATTTCTAGCCAATTATATCGGGATAGACCAAATTGTATGTACAGAAACATCAACAGTATACCCAAAAACAGTTTGTCTAATTCATCAAACATGGCTTTGCCACTAATATCTGCAAAACTTCTCCCAGCCTCATAGTACAATTTAATATCTGAAAAATTATGAGAAATCGACTCCATTACATCTAAAAATTCATTTTCCCACATAGCTAATGGGACAGAAACCCAGTCTTCAGTACCAACTAAATTACCCACCTCATTAACATCAACACTGGTCATATTAACATGTGTAAACCACGTCAAAATTATTGACCCAGCAGAAACAATATCACCATGTTCATCATATTTCATACCACCAAACAATTTTGTGTAATCTGTAGGATGCCCAGTAGTAGGGTTTGTTTTCATCTTGTTTATTTTCTGTATGATGTCACTTTTGGTTGCCTGATTTATTTCTTCTTGTTTATTCTTCCATAAATCCAATATGTTAAGCCGGTAGCAAGTATATTGAAAACTTTCTAGGAAGTCACAATAAAACTCATCATTAACCCAAAGTGTGGGGTCTGAAAAATCACTATCACTGTTGACACTTGTATTAGAATTGCTATCATCTATGGATCTTCTATCTCGACCTGAACTATAAAAATTTACAACAGGTACTTTGTAGCACAATTCTTTCATAGTGTAAACTTTATTTCCATAATTCACTTGCATTGAATTTATTTTATTTGTGAGGTTGTTAATTGCAGATAAAACTTCTGGCTCGAGCACATTATCTGCAGTTATAATTACTTTCTGAAGTCTGAATCCTGTGCCAAATGTTTCAATGTACCAGTTTGTATCATAATAGAAGTCTGACTCTGGTGGTACCCATAAATTCATAGGATTCTTTTCTATGTGAAATCTTAACAGTCCAATACAACTCAGGAACACAAAACTGAATGTCAAAATGACTGTCTTCCATGGATGTTTTGCCACAAGCACTCCAAGATTGAAGAAAATACCTTCAACTAGATTAACAGATTTTGAAGATACACCCTCCCATAGCTGTTGGGGTGATTTGAAACTTTTATTTTTAGGCATGTTTTTAGAGTTTTATTTTTAACCTTTTTGAAATAGTATCACTTTCATTAATTAAATTGTCTCAAAAACACAGATAATTGGATTACTTCAACAATTAATACGCATTATTTAAGTATTGAATATTGTTCTATTTTATAAGAGCGTAGTAAGCGCGCTACATAAGTGTAGGCAGACGGCGTCCGTCCGCCGTTCAACACTCGACTGATATATTTATCTGCGGCAACGCGTCGAGAGACGCAATTATCCGTTTTTATATTTGATAATATGCCACTTCTATTGACTACAAACATGGCCTACAGATACAAACTGATAACCAGTGGCTGTACAAATCGTCAGATTTACGCATTCTTATCAATGCTTATCACGGTATGCTAATTATTAAGTTCATCAACACTACAAAACATGCGGTTCCTTCTCTAGCAAAATTGCCGTAAATACGAAGATACTACAAACAGTACAAAAACATACCGTACTTAGTTTCTTGAGTAAATAAAATAAAACAGTAGTTGTAAAGTTTAAAATCAGTACAAAATTTGCAATTGAATTCAGATCGCTCTGTTTTCTTTCTGTCATTTTAATTTGACAATTCGATTTCTATCTTTTCCCGCCATCATTATCAATGTCACACAGTGTCGGATGGTCGGAAATCGAAATAAAGACTGGGCAGACTATCGGAAAGTTTCCGGGCTTTTTCCATGGTTCCAACCATAATTTTAAATGGACTCCCGAATTCATTGCGATTTCGGGCCTATCACAAAACAGCAGCAAAAATAAAAATTAAGATCTTTGGGTCCATGGTAGAATATTATTTTTATTGTTTCTATTGCACATCGTTGAAAATCATACTATAATTAGTCTAAGTTGTACACCTATATGGGTCTGCCCAAAATTAGGCGTGCGTGGTACTCTCGGCCACAAATCAAGCTATACATTTCCAGTATAAGCTGACGATGACGTCTCGTACGAAAAGCCAATGCGAGGTCACCTAAAACTGGAAATGTATGGCTTAACCTGTAGCCGTGTGTACGAGTTGAATATTATGACTATCTTAGGCCCACTTACGCGTTCGTGGGTTATGCTAAATAACTCGGAGTTAATAACTACTGATAATGAATGTTGCTAAGCGCATAACTCGAGAAGGGCTCGACCAATTCGGTAAAAAAAAATTGTATGTCTGAAAGCCCACGGAAGGTTTAAATAAAATAAAAAAATTGTGTGGAGAGAAAAAATCACAAATACGAAGACCTCGCACGGGCAGGTGATTCAGTACAACTGGATGGGTCGGGGGAGCAAGAAATTTAACGCGTACGAAGTCGCGGGCAGAAGCTAGTTAGAAATAAAAGACATACACTTTTAAACAATTTTCACACGGCTACATATCAAGCTATACATCTCCAGTTTTAACAGGCCTTGCATTGTTTAGGCTTTCCGTGCAGTGAGAAGTCAGCTTATACTGGAATTGTTAAAGAAATAGAATCAAAGGCATAAATCCGTATAATAAAATTTAATAATAATTAGGCAATGATTTCTTTGGAAAATTATATGTCAAGAAGTGACACAATCACTTTCTTAATTTTAAACTACATTATAAGGTATTCTGTTTATTCCATGAAGGTTCCATAGCTTCACCTTAAAACAGTTTGACATGCAAACTCTAATATCTTCTCTTGAAGCTAGGGAACATAAGTCTCTAGATGATTATACCAATCTGACGACAAAGCATAGTCAGTCTTGGCTTATATAGTGCCTTCGTAAACATATCAGCAATTTGGTTTTCTGTACTAATCTTTACAATCGTCATAGTCCCATCAGCTATGGCTTCTCGAATAAAGAAATGTCGCAGCTTGATATGCTTGGTTCTGTTGTGGAACTCCTATGGAGGATACAGTGCAAGCTTTATGGCAGACTCGTTATCCACATGGAGAATAGGAGTCATCGTTGATTGCTCAATGTTTTCAATCAATCGTTTAAGCCATATTATTTCTCTTGCAGCTTCACTAGCAGCTACAATTTCGGCTTCAGTGCTAGAGATTGCGACTGACGTCTGTAATTGACTTCTCCATGATATTGGACCACCATAAACACATACAAGTCCTGAAGTTGATCTTCCAGTGTCAGAATCACCACCATGATCCGCATCGCTGTAACAGATCAGTTCTTTCTGCATGCCTTTTCTGTAGGTAATACAGTAATCTCGAGTCCCGTTTAAGTACCGAAATATTCTTTTCACTTTTGTGATATCCCTTTTTGTGGGAGCTTCTAAGTGTCTAGATGCAACACTAAGAGCATAAGCTATATCAGGCTTTGTGCCTACCATCAGATATGTAATGGCCCCAACCGCTTCTCTATAAGGAAACGAATTGTCTCCTTCAGCATATTCTTCTCTCAATTCGGAGTCTTTAACTATAGGTGTAGCGGCAGCCTTACTATTCTGCATACAAAATTTTTCAAGTACCTTCTTGGTGTAGGCACCTTGATTTATTTTAATACAATCTTCCTCTTTTTTTATTTCAAGTCCTAGGAAGTAATAGGAATGTTTGTTACTTTGGGCCTTTATTTTAAATCGCTGCTTTAAATTCTCGAGAAAAACATCGATTAGAGCTTGTGACGTGCCAGCAATCATGCCATCGTCAACATATAGAGCTAGAAGTAGTCTGTCTTCTCCCTTTTTCATAGAGAATATACAAGGATCTTCTCCAGGTTTGAAACCTTGTTCTAGAAGAAAGCCTTTGATGCAATTGTTCCAACACAACGGCGCTTGTTTAACTCCATACAAACTCCGTTTCAATTTGCATACTTTGCTACTTCCATCGTTATATCCTTCTGGCTGTTTGACGTAAATTTCCTCATTTAAACTTCCATAAAGAAATGCAGTAGATATGTCAAATTGCGCAAGGATCATACTATCTCGAGCAGCAATACTTACTAGCGTCCTGATTGAGCTCATTTTTGCAACTGGACTAAATGTTTTCTCATAGTCAACGCCTTTCTTTTGAGAATAACCAACAGCTACTAGTCTGGCTTTATACTTCTCGATATTTCCATTTGCGTTTCGTTTCAACTTATAAACCCATTTAGTTGAAATAGCTTTGCGTCCTTTGGGCAATGGCATTAAGTCCCATGTTTCGTTATCTTTTAAGGAACTTATTTCATCATCCATAGCTTTGCGCCATTTGTTTTTATCAACAGACTTCATTGCATCTTTGAACGTCTTTGGTTCTTCTTCATGTCCATAAACCTTTTCAACACAATTTTGAACAAATTCATCAAATCTAGCAGGCGGTTTGATTGTTGAACGATCTCTTAAAGTCATTCTATGTGAAACTTGTTCTTGATTTTGATTAGAATGATCATCTTCTTGAGATGCTTCTTGAGTTTGAAGATCTTCTCTTAATATGTCATCTCTAGACACAGATGATAAAGTGTCATCGATATTAGAGTCAGACTCAGCAGTATCAAAATTAACAGAGTCATTAATTGGATCCATCGGTACCATTGATTCAACAGTATCTTGGTCGTGTGTCATCTGTGAATCTTCTTCTGGTATGATAGGGTGTGTGTCTCTGGTTCAATAGAGGGTAATGGTATTTCAAAACTATTTTTGTTTACCTTAGGTGCCTCCACTGCTGTTTGATTTATAGGTTTTTCTATGAGAGGGCGTTCATCAAAAATCACGTCTCTCGATCTAATAAGCCTATAATTTTCTTTAGACCATATTCGATACCCATCATCTCCATCATATCCGATAAGTATGCCTTTTTCGGCTTTCTTACAAAGCTTCTTTCGCCTTTGTTTCGGTACATGCGCATAACACGTTGATCCAATTATCCTCAAATGTTTGATGCCTGGTTTTTTTCCATAAAATACCTCGAAAGGTGACTTTCCGTCAACACTTGTCGGTCCCGTTCGATTAAGTATGTAGACAGAAGTATTAATTAATTCTGCCCATAGACCTTGTGGTATTTCATCATGGGCATGCATCATTGCCCTAGCAGTTTCTACTATTGTCCTATTATCTCTTTCCGAGCATCCATTTTGTTCTGGCGTATAAGGCATAGTGAAACGCTGTTTTATACCATTTTGTCGAAATGTATTGCTTACATTCTCACTATCGAATTCTCCTCCATTATCGCTTAGGAACTCTTGTACAACATGCCCAGCGGTTCTTATCTCAGCTAGAAACTGTTTAAGTTTGCTGTGAACTTCGCTTTTGTGTCTCATGAAGTAGACATGACGATACCGAGAGTAGTCGTCTTTGAAAAGAACAAAGAATCGAAATTTGGAAATTGAGTGCATGAAAGGTCCACAAACATCAGAGTGAATGAGCTCTCCAGGCTTCGGCGCTCGTCCTCGCGTTCCGAACTTCAACCTGTGTGCTTTGCCGTTAATACAACCTTCACATAGTTCTGTGTTATAGTCCAATTTTATATCAAATTCCTTTTCTACTATCTTTTTTACATGTTTTTTGTTCTGATGTCCTAAACGTTCATGATACAATTGTAACGATTGTGAATTTGTGACAAGATTTACTTCTTGCTTTGGTGTGACAATTTTAACATTAAGTGTATAAAGCCCACCGAGCTTTCTTCGCTTCCCGTTCACTATTTCTTTACTGTTTACCTTCAATGTACACGATTCTGTGCGAGATTCAAATGTACTATTCTGTAGTTTGTCTTGAGCAGCAAGAACCGAAAATAAATTTCTTTGTAATGCTGGAATATACCATACATCCTTTAAAAGAAGCGGTTCAACTCGTCCATTTACATCAGCATCGAGGCGTATAGTTTCTTTGCCAATTGCATGGATTGTCTGTCCAGATGCTGTTGTTACAGTGTGATTATTTTGAAAATATTTGAAGCTTTCAAATAAGTCAGACCTATTTGTAACATGACTATTTGCGCCATTGTCTAAATACCAACTATTTTTATCTGCTTCTTTTGTATCTTCAACTAACAAAATTTTTAAATTCGTGTTGTTCACACTATTGGTCGAATTCTTCGGTGGTCTCCCATCGGAAATCCATTTATAACATTTCTTTACAATGTGACCGACCTGTCCGCAATATTTGCACTTTAATTCCCTTTTCTTAAAGTTATTCTTACTTTTCTCAGATTTTACTACAAGAGCTTTTATATTAGCACTACACTCTGTTTTATTTATTAGCGCTCTTTCATGGGCACATAACTGTGTCGTCAGATTCTCAATGTTCCTGTCCTGTTTTACCATCAAAAGCCAACTTGACTTAAATGTAAAATACTGTTCCGGAAGTGTATCCAATATCTTGCAAATTACTAGGATTACTGGT
This sequence comes from Aporophyla lueneburgensis, assembly GCA_932294355.1. Lineage (NCBI taxonomy): Eukaryota > Metazoa > Arthropoda > Insecta > Lepidoptera > Noctuidae > Aporophyla > Aporophyla lueneburgensis. The sequence goes on along the minus strand of OW028738.1, from coordinate 11,782,615 downwards.
AAATCATTTCCTTCTAATTCAGGTCGTAGAACAAAGACTTTACTGCAGATATATGAGTGGTCATATCATGCTCAGGATCTTTTTGATAGCTGAAGAACTTCATGCATAAATCGTAGCTCTTATCTTCTGTAGCTCCATCATACCGCCTGGCAAGTTCATCCCACATGTCCTTTGCAGTGCTGAATCGCATCACCTTGTGCAGCATATCCTCAGTGATATTTGCTGAAAGTACTAGCTGTGCAGTGTTATCTATCGATTCAAATTTTGCTGACTTCTTTAAAAATTTGTCCATTATTTCGGGTGTGGCCATTTCTCCTGGATCATTAGGCATTTTAATTGTTCCGTTTATAACATCCGTTGTACCTGGATAACTTCTAAGTAATCGAGTAATAAGGAATTTCCATGTTTGCCAATTTTGTCCATCCAACTTGTTAATTTCGATCTTTGCCCCAGCTACAGACTGCATGATGACGATCGTAAATTTTACTTATCGTAGGTACAATTCGACTTTCATGTAAAAATTAAAGTTTCTTACTTTTTCTGTTATCCACCCATAGATAGAAATTCGCCTCAAGCAACTCAACGCTCTGCTACCATGTTAAAGAAATAGAATCAAAGGCATAAATCCGTATAATAAAATTTAATAATAATTAGGACAATTTCTTTGGAAAATTATATGTCAAGAAGTGACACAATCACTTTCTTAATTTTAAACTACATTATAAGATATTCTGTTTATTCCATGAAGGTTCCATAGCTTCACCTTAAAACAGTTTGACATGCAAACTCTAATAGGAATTGTATAGCTTGATTTATCACCGTGTGTACATGAAAAGAAACCGCGTCGCCGGCGGCGCGGCGTCGTGAAAACTGGTGAAAACGGTAACTTTCTCTGTGGATTTACCGAGACAGATTTATGAACCTCCGGCATCCTTCTAATTCACGCATGAAAGGGATGGAGCAGTTCGAGCTAAACCTCACAAGGTCGCAAAGGATTTATACAGATACGTAAAATGCTTGTCAGCTTTAATGTTTAATAGTGGGCAACGAATGTGATCAAAATTCATAATTTTGTAGTGTCTAAGGGTGGGCATTTTAAAAGTGGTGTTTGCATTTTGGTCGTATCGGCGCGGCGCGTGGTAGCGTGTCAGTGATCTCACATTGTGTGACATTTCCATTGCGGGCTAATGATATATGAAGCCTTGTAAATAACCAATTTCAGGCGAAAGCTTATTGATATCCGTTTGGATTTAGGTTGTATAATAACCTACGTTCTGGTTTCGAAAGCGTTTTCCTTACATTGTACCGGGTGTAAGGGACAGCCCTCCACAAACTGACAGAGTGCATTCAGGTCCTTATTTTGAATCATATTCCACCGGAATTTTTCTCCGGATTTTTTTACTTTTTTTCAGCTTTTTCAGTTTTATTTCAATGTAAAATTACATTCTCTGAAAGCAGCACTAACAATACGGCTAAAATAAAAAAACAGCAATGGATGTTGAAATAATCTAACGAACGACGCGTAAAATCAGCTGTTCACTTTCCGTCTAACTACAGAATTCATCGAACTCTTTGTCGGCGATTGCACAAAGGCGGCTTTCCGAATTGATCCGAGATACATTGCGTGTGAGAAAATAAAACAAATCAGGTTTATTGGATTCCCATAACGGTCCTGAAATAATTTCTTTCACTGGTCATCTTAGTATGATATACTGACTCCACCCCATCAATTTGTGGAGGGCTGTCCCTTACACCCGTTATATTCTGCCGCTCTATGTAGTCTGTATATTTTAGCAGAAATAACTATTAAGAAAAATCGCCAGTCCATAGTGTTACAGCAGTGCTTCCCGAAAAAAAAACAAGTTTACAAGAAAAGTAGATTTTGGAATCACTAGCGACGCGACAAATCTTCCGTCGAAATCTGTCCGACTACAGACGCTGCGTGTGTATCTTGCTTAAGAAACTAAATAGTTAGCCACACAAAGAAATTGACACTATTGACTTTGACACTATGACACTTCATCAAAATCAAGTTTTATTGTGGTGAATGTAGGGCGCAACTGTGCAATTCTGTAGTCTGTACGAATAAAATGTTAATTTGAGCACAAGGCATCCAATTTAAATTGTCACGATGTGGACTACAAAAAGTTTTCTAACCAAAACAAAGCGCGGTAACATAATAAAAGTGAGGTTATATTTTGTGAAGTTTATTTTGTTAGTTATCTGTAAATTGTGTTATTAAAAGGTTTGAATATTTTGCAGATTGTTAGAGAACATTATTTACGAGATGATTTGTTATGTGGGTCCGCTGCGTGTAACACATGCCCTCATAAAGACGACGAGTTGGTGCTGGAAGACAAACCCGAGTCGATATGTACGTTGTTTGACTATCCTCACTATCTGATCCTGGACACTAATGTAGTGCTTCACCAAATCGACGTCCTTGAGGAAGATGCATTGAAGAACGTGATCATACTTCAAACTGTGCTTGAAGAAGTGAAACATCAAAACACTGCGATGTTCCAGAGACTGTTGGAGATCATACACAATAAAAAGAGGAAGTTTTATTCGTTTGTTAATGAACACCATAAGTACGTTACATATATAGCCAAAACAATAACAATTTTTGTTTTAAAAAATCAACATATGTTTTAGATTCTCATGTTTTAGTTAATACTTCATTTCGGTCCTAGGGATACATACATTGAACGAGAACCTGGTGAAAAACAAAATGATCGCAATGACAGAGCTATTCGCAAAGCATGTGCTTGGTATGAATCGCATCTGAGTATCAACAGTTCAGTCGGCCAGTTCCCTAGAATAGTACTGCTTACTGATGATGAGAATAACAGAAGAATAGCTCAGGATGAGGGAATAGTCTGCTGTACTGGTAAGTGTAGTCAAAAAATGATAGTGACACATTGTTCGAGAGCCGTGATGGCCCAGTGGTAATAGTCACGACTTACGAGTTGTAGGTTGTGAGTTCGAATCCAAGCAGGCACTTTGTGTAAATTATTTCATCAACACTGCTCTCAAAACGGTGAAGGGAAAATTTCGTAAGGAAACGGCATGTCTTAGAACCAAAAATTTGAAGAGGCCTGTGTCCCAGCAGTGGGAACTTTATAGGCTGTTGATGATGATGATGGTGATAATCCATTGTTTCCACGTCTAAAGCTTAAGCCACAAAAGATAAAGGCAAATTTTATGTTAACAATTGCAACAAATGTGTATAAGACATGACAGTAGAAACTTTAACCTCTAAGTCCCTGAGATACCACATTTGGTATGTAAACAATCGTTTTTTAATTGTGTCTGTAATTACGGTAACTGACCGGTTAAGTATGGAATTAAATAGGTGCTCTCTCACTTTCATGATCAGAGATCCGAGTATTGGATGCATACTTACAGTGTGACCATAAGTGACAGGATCCTGCCTTCGTAGCAGATATCGTCGCCGTGCAGTGAAAACCTTGTAATTGCAGTAAATGGTATTGTAAAAACACACACGACATTTGTTCCTCCCTTGAAAAATTGTCGCCGTTATTGACGTGTCCGAGATTCACGTCGTAGGTATATTGGCTCCAAAATGCTTCTCATGCTTTCTATTGAGAAAGCATGAGAAGCATTTTGGAGCCGTGCACGTTTGTACTAACATTACGAGGTTTCTTTAAACAACAAATAAAGATAAAGAAAAAACAAAGAATATTTTTTCGAAGTTTTCACTGCCCGGTGACGACATGGGCCGACATGATATTTTCATAATGATTATGTTGAGTTTTTGAATTTTAATACTATTTGTATATTGGCAGTACAGTATCGGTTATGTTAGTGATATATTGATGCATATAATGTGTTGGGATCTATGTGGAAAAATCTATGTAATAAACGAGTAGAACATTGTTTTTTTTTCAAAACATTAACTTTCACAACTCCATTTTCTCGAAACTAGTTTTTTCAGAATTTCAACTTTGGATGTCTGTTACAAAATAAAAGAATTAGGAAAAAAAATATTTTTTTTGTTATTAGGATAATAAAGGAACACTTTTAGATTCTACATCCGGCCTTTACTCAATACCTCCCTACTGGTACCTATGCGTGGAATGCCACAAATGTGAATGTAGTATATAAGACTTTTCAATAAAAAAGAGTTCGCCAACATCTCAATTTTTATAGGTGAATATGCATCCAAATATCCAATCTCTGGCGATGATAAATTGTGTAATTGGTTTTGATTCTAAAATAGGCTATTTTCATTTACAGCAAAAGATTACGTTGAAAATGTGACGGGTGTCATTGGGCTCATAGATAAACTCTCAAAGAATGTGATACCGGAGACTTGTTCAAAAGATGCTCTGTATCCTGCCCATTTAACACCATCACAGATCCATGCAGGAATACGCAATGGGAAGCTGTACCAAGGGACGTATCGTGCCTCTAGGGATAATTATTTGGAGGGTACTGTGGTTGTCAATGGGTTTGAGAAACCTGTAAGTATAGAATATTTTGGCATTCTGTTGGTGGTTTTGACTGGTATTGTAGGGCTGAAAGCCCTTTGAGTAAATTGTCAGTGCTTGCATACAACTGGTGCTCTATTGTGATGGGTTTGGTCATAGAATTTAGGCTTCCAATTTTATAACTTATTTTCTATAACTTGTAGTTTTGAGGCCGATTTAGTTTTAATTTATTCTTCTCTTCGTTTTCGAGTTATATTTAAAATAGCAGTTTCTATCAAAATACACCTGCCCTTGTCCCAATTTATTTGGGATTGAAGCAACATGTCTTTTTCATCCGTATTTCTTTGTGTCTTCTACAGCAGTAACTATATCAAAAGGATTTAAATCATCGAAAACATATGCAATGATAAAAAAAAATATATACTAATTTCTTGACAGATATTGTTACAAGGACATGTTGGAATAAACAGAGCAGTAGATGGTGACTCCATAGCTGTAGAAATATTCCCTGAAGAAGAATGGAGGCGTCCCAGTGACATTGTTCTAGAAGATAAAGCAGATGACCCTGGTGACGAATTAGAAGAAGAAGCCGTGCTTCTAAAGGTTGCCAAACCAGTGGACAAGAGTGATGAAGAAGTTACACCAACTGGCAAAGTTGTTGGGATCATAAGGAGGAAATGGAGGCAATACTGTGGTATTTTGATGCGAAGCCGTTTTCCGGGTATGTATTTTTATAAGCAGGGTTACTATAATTTGGCAATGTAACTGAATTGTATGAATATTACTTTGATTATTGAGAATTTGAGGACTATGTGGGTCACTGTGTCACTTTTGACTATGGTCTGGCAGTTTGAGTAGTTAGTGGCAATATCTGTGTGGTTCTTTCATCAAAAGACCATTTCAGACACCGATCTACATGGTCATCAAATGATCTGACCAACAAAATTATATCCGTTTCTTTTTTTTTATATACACATTGACATTGATAATTTTTTATATATACAATGACATGAATATTTACTTTGTAAAGTGTTGTATTGTTTTAATTATTGTGAATGTGAAGACTGTGTGGGTCTTTTTTTAAATCTTTTTTTTCTTTCGTTCTCAGTAATCACGATCTGGCAGTTTGAGTAATTTATGTGGCCTACCCAAATGTTCTTTCTTTGGTACTGTTCGTCAAAGCGTTGGGCTCCTTATTTTCCGAGTTGAGCTAAACGATTAGTGACAAATGCTTGCACTGACTGGACAGGTCCACTCAATCTGTGTGGTTCTTTCTTCAAAAGACCATTTCAGACACCGATCTATATGGTCATCAAATGATCTGACCAACAAAATTATATACGTTTCTTTTTTTTTTTATATACACATTGACATTGATAATTTTTTATATATACAATGACATGAATATTTACTTTGTAAAGTATCGTATTTTTTTAATTATTGTGAATGTGAAGACTATGTGGGTCTTTTTTTAATTTTGTTTTCTTTCGTTCTTAGTAATCATGATCTGGCAGTTTGAGTAATTTATGTGGCCTACCCAAATGTCCTTTCTTTGGTACTGTTCGTCAAAGCGTTGGGCTCCTTATCTTCCGAGTTGAGCTAAACGATTAGTGACAAATGCTTGCACTGACTGGACAGGTCCACTCAATCTGTGTGGTTCTTTCTTCAAAAGACCATTTCAGTCACCAATCTACATGATCTTCACATGATGTGAACAAGATTATGTCTGGACTTTAAAAGAGACTGTGACCTCTGAGTTTGTTTCGGCCTTTCTTCTCAGAGTAGTCAGTTAGGAAACGCCGAACTCATCTAGTTTAAAAAAATATCATTGACATGTAAAAGTGTTTGTACAAACCTACTTACAGAAATAAAATCATTTATCATTTATTTAATTAGAATTAATATCAGCGACAAAGTAACTTCTTTCAAACATTTTACTCATAAGAAGCTAGAATCCATAATACATGATGATAGTTGTAAATAAACCATTTTAAACCAAAACTGGGGTATCGTGAATAAAAAATTATAGGACACACAAATTTATGGCTTCTAGATATACTTATATACTTATCTATACTAATATTATAAAGCTGAAGAGTTTGTTTCTTTGTTTGTTTGATTGAACGCGCTAATCTCAAGAACTACTGGTCCGAATTGAAAAATTATTTTTTAGCTTAGTTATCGAGAAAGGCTATAGGCTATATAACATCACGCTCCAACCAAGAGGAGCGGAGCAGTAATGAAAAATGTTGCAAAAACGGGGAAAATCGCACGGGTAGGCGATTCGACGCGACGGGAAGGGTCGGGAAACAAGAAATTTAACGCGGACGAAGTCGCGGGCAAAAGCTAGTAAGTATAATATTATAAAGCTGAAGAGTTTGTTTGTTTGTTTGATTGAACGCGCTAATCTCAGGAACTACTGGTCGGAATTGAAAAATTATTTTTGTGTTGGGTAGCCTATTTATCGAGGAAGGCTATAGGGTATATAACATCACGCTACAACCAAGAGGGGCGGAGCAGTAATGAAAACTGTTGCAAAAACGGGGAAAATCGCACCAGTAGGCGATTCGACGCGACGGGAAGGGTCGGGGGAACAAAAAATTTAACGCGGACGAAGTCGCGGGCAGAAGCTAGTTAAAAATAAATTGGTTTGCTCAACAAGTAGGTCACCGCATAGTTTAGTATAGTTGCAACAACAAAAAATAAGAATAAAATAACACTGCATTCCTTCTCCAGGTGCAGTCCGTCACCTATTCACGCCAGCTGAGAAGTGTATCCCGCGCGTGCGCATCGAGACACGTCAAAGCGACGTGCTAGAGATGCAACGCATACTGGTCGCACTCGATTCCTGGCCGAGGAACAGTCGATACCCGCTCGGACACTTTGTTAGAGCGCTCGGACCTATTGGTGAGTCTATATTATACAACAAACTGGTATATTGCTGTTGGGTCACATACCGACTATGACACGTCATAGCGACGTGCTAAAGATGCAACGCATACTGGTCGCACTCGACTCCTGGCCGAGGAATAGTCGCTACCAGTTCGGAAACCTTTAGAGTGCTCGGATGTATTGATTTGAGTTGTGACGAAAATAGAAAAATTGCGAAAGTGAGTCTTTTTTTGTTGCGTCTGACTGATTTGGATTAAATTCAACTTAAAGAAAAACACTGTAGTTCCGCACTCTGAAGATTTATTAACCAACATTATGAGCAGATATGCAGGCACATGGAATTTGCTATATTTTTCTTTTAAGTTCTTGCTGATTTAAAATTAATACCCTTGCCTAGAATTTGGCCCGTTTTACAAAGGTAGGGTGAAATGTATTCTATAGGTTTTACCATAATATTGAATGTTCCAGGTGACAAGAACGCTGAGAATGAGGTGATATTGTTGGAACACGACGTGCCGCACGCTCGGTTCAGTGAAGCTGTGCTCGCGTGTCTCCCGGCCAACGATTGGACTATACCTGAAGAGGTAAATATTCTTGAAACCATTATAACCTAGCTGGGAACCTGTGCGGAAATTAGTTTTGTTTTTACAGGAAAGTGCTGTTCAAACCATTTGCAAGTCGATGGGCTTGGAGAGAAATTCAAATAAATATATATTCTGACTCCACCTCACAATGTATTCGAAAATTTATTGTATGTTCAAAAAAGTAATCCCATTTTAAGAAAATATCAGACGTTCATAGTTTAATATCAATGTTTAAACAATCTCACTTGCCTTCACAGAGTAGGCAACTCGTTCGTGGATCAATGTATATGCTTTTACTACAAACTTCCCACTGAAATCCGAAATTTACCCATTAAACGATTTAAAAGCTGTTTGGATCATGAAAACTGGTGGTAAATGATATTTAGATGACCTTGATTATCAAATATTTTGGTTATTTCAGTACACATCTTCCGGTTCAGAATACAAATATTTTTGAAAACTGGCACGAAAGTACCTATGTATATTATTTTAATACCACACTAAATTTCAAACATTATTTTCCAGGAAATAAAGAAACGCGTAGACCTGCGCTCCGAATGCATTTGCTCTGTAGACCCTCCCGGCTGCACAGACATAGATGACGCCTTACATGCCAAGGCCCTCCCGGGCAAGACAGGTGACGGTCTCAAACGATACCAGGTCGGCGTCCATATTGCTGACGTCACGCACTTCGTGAGACCTAACACTGCGCTTGACAAGGAGGCCGCTAGCAGATCCACTACTGTGTATCTAGTGGGCAGGAGAATTGATATGGTTCCAGGTTTGTGTATTATTGACTACTTTTTGCTAGCGTCTTCGCCGGCGTGGTCAGAAATCATCCCGCAGGAACGTACTACCGGGATAATAATGTACCGGGACTAAATGTAAATGTATGTGTGTTAATCAAGGTTATAAACTATCTGTGTGCCAAATTTCATTTAATCCGATTAGTAGTAACAAACATACATCTATACATCCCTACTCACAAGCTTTCACATTTATAATATTAGTAGGATAATTAAATCGGCAAACGTTATGTAGGACACCCTTAGGCTAGGTGGAGCAACTATCTTCGCCGGGTGGCTGGTAGCAGCTAGGTGAGCGATGCCGAGAATCAAGCTGAATGGCGTGCAATTGGAGAGGACTATGTCCAGCAGTGGACTTCTATAGGCTGATGTTGATGATTAAATATGAAGGCAGCCTAGTTGTCGAACAAAGTGACATTAAATGGCCTGATTTGTGGCCAAAGTGAACCTCGCGAGTGCACAATCCATTAATCGACCAATGAGGATACTTGGTAGTGTATTACGAGGGCGGCACTGAAAATTTCGAGAATCAAGGAAGTGACAAAACATTACTATTTAAAAATGTATTCATTGCTTTTCGAAGTATTCTCCGCGAAATTTGACACATTTTTCCATACGATGAAACCAATCATTGAAGCAACCATTCCATTCGGAAGTTGGGGTCTCCAAAATGGCCGTTTTGTAGGCGTCCACAGCTTCTTCAGGTGATGAAAATCTCTTACCACGCAATTCATTCTTTATTTTAGGGAAAGTATAGAAATCATTAGGGCTTAGGTCTGGGCTGTCGGCGGATGGTCTAATAATTCTATGTTTTCTTGCTCTAAAAACTCTTTTGTTCTGTGCGCGGTGTGAGAACTCGCATTGTCGTGATGGAGGATGATGCGGCGGTTGCGGTTCTCTTTACGGAGTTCAGAAACGACCTGTGGCAAACAAATGCTAGCATACATAGGCTGTACTAAAAGTATCGGGAATGGAATATTTCCACTGTTCCTGTCATATTAAAATCTTTTTAATTGAATACTCCTTGGTTTTAAAAATCGAATACCATTTATTTATTTAAAAAAAGATTCTCGGTCTTGTCACAAGGTTTTGTCAAACTTGTTTAGTCGTTGAGAAAATGGAATTGACTCGAGAAAATTCAAGAGCGATGATTTGTTATGACTTTCGAAGTGGTTTAACACAAAAACAGTGTGTTCAGCGGAGTTCAGAAACGACCTGTGGCAAACAAATACCATTCTGCATTAACCGTTCTTTGTCCCTCAAGAGGAATCTTCGCAACATGGCCGGTTTTGGAGACAAACGTAGCCACCATTTTTTTTTGCAACACTCCGTGAACGAACAATTTTTGTTGGCTTTAACTCATTTTCGAACACCCAAACTCGTGACTGATTTTTTGTTTCGGGTTCGTACGCGTATATCCAGGGTTCATCACCTGATACGATGTTGTATACAGCATTTGAGGACTCTGCGTGGAATCTTTCGAGAGTTCTGACGCATCAAGTAACGCGAGTCGCTTTTTGCTCTTCACAGAGCGAATGCGGTATCCATCGGGAAAACAACTTTTTTACACCTAATTGTTCATGCAAGATTATTTGTATTTGACTCATGCCAATGTCTAAAGTTGCCTGAATTTCGCGGTATGTCACATGTCGATCTTCCTCAATCAGCTTGCGCACAGCATCAACGTTTTCTTGGGTGACTGCAGTTTTTGGACGACCTTGACGATCATCACTGAGCTTGACATGTCCATGTTGAAATTCAGCAAATCAGCGATAAATTGTGGTTTTGGATGGGGCTTCATCACCAAATGCAGAAATCATCCGGTCAATACACTGCTTTTGTGTTAAACCACTTCGAAAGTCATAATAAATCATCGCTCTTGAATTTTCTCGAGTCAATTCCATTTTCTCAACGAGTAAACAAGTTTGACAAAACCTTGTGACAAGACCGAGAATCTTTTTAAAATATATAAATGGTATTCGATTTTTAAAACCAAGGAGTTTTCAATTAAAAAGATTTTAATATGACAGGAACAGTGGAAATATTCCATTCCCGATACTTTTAGTGCAGCCTATGTATCGAATATTATAAGTTTATAAGTATACTACTTCGCATAACTAAGTTATCACGAAACAAAAGTCAAGACAGGTGACGGCCTCAAACGATATGAAGTCTGCGTTCATATTGCTGACATCACATACTTCGTGAGACCCAACACTGCGCTTAAAAGGAGGCCGCTAGCATATCTACCACTGTGTGTCTAGTGGGTAGGTAGTGGGTAGGAACATTGAAATGGTTCTAGGTTAGTCATAGTAATTTGAAAAAAAAAATACATTAAGATGATAATGACAAAAACTAGCCCGCTAATTGGCCATATTTTAATTCGCATGTACACGATCCGTCAATTGACCAATGAGCATACTTGGTAGGGTTTTATAGAATATTTTAAGTTCATAAATATACAACCTCATTTAAACGAGTTAGTTAATACTTCACTAATATTTTACCAAGAAGAGGGGGCGAGACGACTTAGACGCGTACTGCAAGGATTGGATCAAGGTGGCCCAGGAAAAGGATGACTGGAAGGATTTGGGGAGGCCTTTGCTCAGCAGTGGGACAGAAAAATAAATAAAAAAGTATTTTTATTATTACAATATTCTTCTTCAACTTTGTTTCAGACTTGCTAAGTTCCAACTTATGTTCGTTGCGAGGCGGTGAGGAGCGTCTGGCGTTCTCTTGCATCTGGGAGATTGATGAGAATGCTAACATTTTACACACCAAGTTCCACAAAAGTGTTATTAAAGTGAGTCTTATTTGTTATAGCTTTCCGTTGTATATTTGATGACTGATTAAGTTAGGTTCTAACTGATTTCCTGTTCACTTGATACTTGTTTACAGTGTACCTGATTGTATTGAGCCTGTATAATTATGTCGAAACTGAAAAGTAATATTTTCCATTACCTATTTTTTTTTTTTGTTGTTGGGAAATCATCAAATGACGTCTCCCGCTCTAGGGTGGAGCGGAAGGGCGTGTCAAACTTTTACTGACTAAAACCCACCCGCGTTCCTTTAGTTGCCTATATGCCAAGGCCACGGTATCTCTTTCGAACAAATCTCGCGACCCTGGCTGATCCATTACTCATATTGTTGCAAAGTTAAATTCAAGCAGTTTTCATTCTAGTAATTGCAAGTTAGGTAACGCAAGGATTGTATTTAGGGATTGCTTGAGCAATCGGTGATTCCTGTAATCTTTTGTGAAAAATACCTTATCATCGAAGTGTATATAAAATATTTGTCGATCCGGAGCTATTTTCATATAGTTCATGTTAATAACTATGAAGGATAATGCATGATTGTCTCTTCCAGTCTTCAGCAGCGATGACGTACGAGGAGGCTCAGATAGCGATTGACGACAAGTCTCGGAACGACAAAGTTGCGTCATCGCTGCGCATACTCAACGCGCTCGCTAAGAAACTCAACAGGAAACGTCTGGATAACGGAGCATTGTCGCTTTCGTCGCCTGAGATTAGGTTCCAGGTATGTTAACCTTGTAATTTTCTAGCAACCTTGTTTCAGAGAATTTCCGGATCAAAGTTGAAAATATTTTTTTTTTTTTCTTTTGCCAAAGCTAGTATCTAAATGAGTTTGGATGTTAATTAACGTAAATTAAAAAAGATGACCATCGAAAAATAGGGGGCTACCTTACATAACACAATCAGCGTATATTATTAACTCTGCTGGGACCACATGAGTCCTCCTCTCTTCGAGAGGGAGTGTGTGTGCGGGTTAGTAGATGTCACATGTGTTCGAATTTTTTATTCTAGGACATGCCGGTTTCCTCACGATGTTTTCCTTCACCGGTTTGAGAGCAGTGCTGATGAAACTATTTACACAAAGTAAATCGCCTGGCTGAATTCGAACCCACGACCTACAGCTACCTACATAATGCAAATTTCAGAGCGTCCAAGAACTTTTATGCTATCTGTATCACTAACTATTCATTCACTAATAACCGTGTTTTCCTCAGATGGACTCTGAAACTCATGACCCAGTCGAAGTAGCAGCAAAGAAGATTCTAGACACTAACTCGATGGTGGAAGAGTTCATGTTGCTAGCTAACATTAGCGTGGCCGAGAAGCTCGCGGCCGAGTTCCCGCAGTGCGCCATGTTGCGTAGACATCCTGCTCCACCGCCTGCTAACTTCCAGACCTTCCTAAAGGCTGCTAAGCAACAGGTGAGAAGATAATAAACAAAAAAAAAAATGTTATCGTCATTCTTTGTACGAACCTCAATGTCCGTAATTGCGTGAAGTATTGTATCGTACGTGCGTATGGTATCGAAAATCCAAAAACATGCTTTGTTCCTTAAAAACTTTCAAGGAATCAAAATACAGTAATTACTGCACATGGTTTACAACACCCAGAAAAAAAAAAACTTTATACCACCAAGTGTAAACTTTTGTACCACAAGATGAATAAGAGTTTTATTTGAGCTAGTTTAGGCATTCTAATTTAATACAAGATTACCAAATATTTGTTGAAAACTACAGCAGTGTCTTATAACGCAATGTTAACGCTGTAACGCAAAAACGTTATCCGACCGAATTATTGTAGCCCAACTGGCATTCAATAAATCAAGGCTACATTAACACTACTACAAACAAAATTAAACACAATTTTTATCTTCTCCAGGGCTTCGATCTCGACGTATCAACGAACAAATCCTTCTCCAAATCACTAGACGAGGCAGTAATCCCGGGCCGTCCGTTCTTCAACACGCTACTCCGCATCATGGCCACGCGTTGTATGCAACAAGCGCAGTACTTCTCCAGTGGCAGCAAGACGGTAGAGGAGTACTACCATTACGGGCTTGCCTGCCCTATTTATACGCATTTTACTTCGCCTATTAGACGGTAAGTCAATTCAAGGTTTTTTATTTCTGTACTATTATGAAGTTCGTGGAACTTATGGTGCAAAATTGATCGATGAAGGATTCCTGTCTGATTGATGCCTATTAGGTTGATGACTTACAGCCTAAAAGATAAACTAAATAGCTCAGGTCATAACATTTTTAAGTAAGTACTTTGATTTGAATAACTGAACTGGGGCTTGTGGGTAATAATAGCCGCACGGGTCGATCGATCGGGTTAAGTTATGCTTGCCGCGGATCGTTCATGGATGGGTGACCATCTTTCAGTGGCGAAGGGTGATTTTATTAGAGAGGTAAGCCGGAGCAAAAAAAATGCTTACCTACGCCGGACGTGGCGCACGTAGTCCAGTTACTTAAAAAAACTTATTCCTACAATGATACTGGTCAAGTATTTCTAACAACTGTTTGGATAAAACTTCAGCAGTTCGACTTCCGCTAACATCGTAAAAACCTAGGAATCGTTCTTCGATTCCAGTTTCAGATAAATATCGAAAAATTACAGTCAATTGCTCCCTATGACTGACATTGGGAGTTTCGTCAATCATTACAGACAGAAATTGAGCTTTTATCTATCTCGTTTCTAATGTGGTCTCGTAAAACGGATGCAATACTATGTATTAAATCATTTTGAATATCACTAGAGAGACTAGAACACGCGAGGTTCTGAACTGAAGAACATACATCCAAATGAGAGTCCATTACGGTGTCATACTTGCTCAGATATAACAAGGTTTCAATATTGTTACAGCGGTTATCAGAATTCGGACGTTCATCGTGGCCGCCAAAAACTACTTCTTGTTTACCTAACAAAATAACGGTGTCAATAAACCGTTTCATTAAATTCCTATTTCGACCTACTTTCCTATTATGACCTTCATGCGAATTAGTGAAAAATGGTTCTATCCTACTATTCCCGAAGTCATGTAAATCAAAACAGTTACGAATATAAAGCATATTCAGTCTGTCATGTCAGTCTGAACATGTTTTTTTGATGAATTCGTCAGATTATTAACCCCTTGAGTTACACAGTTCGACATAAGCAATTGTCTTTCTATTGTGGCTCTAATTACGGCATTCGATGAGTTAATATCTGTAAAGCCCCGTTTATTCCAAAAACTACTAGAATCTGAGAAAAGTAAACATGGAAAACAAAACATCTTATTCAATTTACAACTACCAGTCAGCCATTAATATTTATCGTAAAGGGAAACATTAAAATGTTTGAAAAACCCATCGCACGACCTAACCTAATTGGGTTCCCTCTATCTGGCAGAAACTTGATGCTCCGAATTTTATTTGGCATAACACACTTGGCATAATCTTATTTAAACGAATATTTGCAAGGCATAAAAATGTTTAGCATAATCATTGTTTGGCCGAATGTTTATATGCTCGACTTTACGCTGGCATACTTTTAAGATGGCAGAATTTTATTTCGCATAATTACCTTTGGCAGACTTAAGATTCCGCATAATTTCGTTTAGCATAACATTTATTTAGAGCAATGATTATTTGCCATAATTTCACTTGGCATACTATGAAGATGGCAGAATTTCATTTAGAATAATTTTGTTAGGCATATTTTCATTTCTATTAAATTGCATATTAACCTTAAATAAAATGAAATAGTGTCTCAAAAACTCAGTATATGTTGTGCTACAAAAATTATTGACAGAAACGAATCGCTGCAGAACCGACTCCACGTAGTCTTGTCTGCCCTACCCCTAGAGTGTAATTTAAGCCCGCGTAGGCGCGGAGTGGCGAGGCGGCCCGCGAGCTGAGGAGCAGGTGGTTTAGGTGGTGAGCGTAAAACCATCTGCGACGATGAGCTCGCGTGGGACCGCCGGAGCCCCGCAGCGCCGAAGCCGTGACAGAAACCATGCATGCTGCATGTTGCATGCTCGCATGCATGCTGTAAGCTTGCTTGCATGCTGCATGCATGCTTGCTTGCTGCATGTTTGCTCGCATGCTGCATGCTTGGTTGCTTGCATGCTGTATGCTTGGTTGCTTGCATGCTGTATACTTGCTTGCATGCTGCATGCTTGTCTGCATGCTGCATGCTTGTTTGCATGCTGCATGCTTGTTTGCATGCTGCATGCTTCTTCGATATGAAATGTATGCCAAAAGATGATTGATGGTTTCTGAGATAAGATAGTTCTGCCTTTTAATAACTATCGATATGAAATTATGCCAAGAGACGATTCTGACTGCGAACTTTCTGCGATATGATGGTTAGAACCATCATATCGCAGCATCATATCTTTTTAATTATTATGGAATAAAATTTATGCCTAAAGATGATTCTGACTTTTAAAATTATGCGTTGTGAATGTATGATAAATGAGTGTATGCCAAACGATTTTCTGCGAAATGAAGTTTATGCCATCCGCTGTTATGCAAAATAATATTATGACGAAAAAAATTCTGCCATAAAGGGTGGACCCAACCTAATTATGTGTTTCTTATTTTCAAAACTTAACCTTGAAAAGCATGTTTCCACACGAAACAAAATAACACTAGTTTACAATGAGTTTTGTCCGTGAAATGGAATATATATGGTTACGTTACTTTCGGTATATACAACTCAGAAAAATATTTGAAAAAATCCAGCACGTCAGTTTTTTAAATATTTATTAAGAAGATTTTTACAGAAAACTACATTTAAATAAACAATTGACAGTTAAAAATTGGTAATTTTTGCTCTTTTGTTATAAATTTTTTGATCTGTATCTCTCGCAACAGCCCAACAATAGTCATTTAGCATATTTTAGTCCCAAAAACTTTGATAATTTTGCTCAAATGATTTTAAATCTTGGTTAAATCGCTCACCGTGGTCATCACTCACACTACCAAGATTTTGTGGAATAAAATCTGAATGAGAATGCAAAAAAGAAGTTTTAGTGACATATATACACCCATACGCTCATAATATTACAATAGATTTTCAATAATCTCTTTGTAATCATCACCTTTTCATAACCAAAAAAAAAAAAAAAATTTTACGACACTTTTGTTAGTTTCAGGCTGCTTTTTCTACCTCGTTTAAAAGGCTCTCGAATTTTGTATCATCCAATTTTCTCCTGATTTGAGGACCCATAAATATTCCTTCCTTTAATTTAGCCGTAGAAAGATTCGTAAATACAGGGCAGAGGTATTGAAATGTGTTCCTGCCGGGGTCGCGTGATTGTTCGAAAGAGATACCGTGACCCTGGCACATGGGCAACTGATGGAACACGGGTGGGTTTTAGTCAGTAAAAGTCTGACACGCCCTCCCGCTCCGCCCAGAGCGGGAGAAGTCATTTGATGATTTCCCATCCAGAAAAAAAAAGGTATTGAAATGCAGACTTAGACGAATGACACAGACTTTGTGTTTTTTTTTTTTTGCGTAGATTAAGCTTCCGACAGAAGTAAAATTTTCGATAACGTTAAATGAAAGTATCAATTATTTATCAACAGTTACGCAGACGTGATAGTCCACCGGCTCCTGGCGGCGAGCCTGGGCTGCGACTCGACGCACGCCGCCCTGCTGGACGTGCACTCCGCCGTGAAGCTGTGCGACAACCTCAACTACCGCCATCGTCAGGCGCAGTACGCGGGGCGGGCCTCCGTCACTATGAACACACACGTATATACACTACTACAGAAAACGATTACTAAATATTTTTTTATAAATACTAAATATTCCCCTTAAAATTACTGAAGCTGTAAATTTCTTATCTTTGCTTTGTGCTCCCTTGCTTAAAAATAATGAAAAGGCATGCCCTTAGTTTAGGTTAGCATTCAAACCCCCAGGCTATTATAAAAGTTTTTTTAAATCTTAAAATTAAATTATCAGTAGATCTCTGGGGAATGTCTGTAACTGTCTTTTCATATCTCATCAAAACCATTGCACCCTATTCAGTTTTCTAAATAACCAACACAGTAACATAGTTCCATTATTCAAATTCGTTGATAGTAAAGAATATTGGATTCTTGTAGAAAATGATTATCTCTAGTAAAAAATTAGTAGGCCAGTTCTCAGGAAGGAATTTGAAAAGTTGATACTCAATCAAATTTTACGTCACTTCAATAAAAAAATATAATAATATCTAACGGAGGTGCTATAATGTCTAATATAATATCTTAGAACAACCAACACACCGATCTGATCCTAAACTAGGCAGAGCCTGTACTATGGTAACCAGACAACTGATAAATATACTTATATATTTCTAAATACATACATAATATAGATAAATTACACCCAGACACAGAAGAAATAATAAATCTATCGTTCAAGAATAACAGTACATAATTTCACCAAAGGGCGGTTGGATGGCATAGACCATTGACGCCAGAATCATCCTAATAAAGTATTTTTTACGCTTGGGAAGAAGCGAAGGTGCTATTGGATTCTTTTGCGAGTGCTGTAAGGCGTTTCATTGCGTTTACCATGAGACACACATTACACTTCTGCTGGAACTAGAGCACTATGGTATTATTAATACAGTACTTGATTTGCTAAGATCATACCTGAAAGATAGGAAGAATAAAGTTCAAGAAAACGGCATAAACTCATTAGGGTTCGAATTGACAATGGGTGTTCCTCAAGGTTCGATTTTGGGCCCAATTCGATTATTTGCAGATGAAAATATAATTTAATAAAGCAATAACAATAACACATTGTCTAACCCTTACAGAAAATATGAGTACAAAATTACTTATTGTAAACAAGAATAATATAATTACTGCATATAAAATATTGTAGAATATTTTAAAGTAACAATCGAGTTTTTTGTCCATTCGACGTCATGCGAAACTAACTACCTTTAAAGGAAGGGGCAAGTAGTAATTCTTTTTTGTAATTTTGACTTTGATGCGTGTTCCAAACTTATCCCAGTATTAATCGTGACGTGCTCAATTTCAGGCCACCAACTTATTTTTATCCCAAATAGTCAATCAAGTCGGTAATATCTTTCATTATTTAAAAGCGCGTTTCATATAACACATTTTACCTTTACAGATCCTGTTCAACAAACGCGTAGAAGTGGAGTCAGCAAGCGTACTAGCAGTGAAACGGAACGCGGTGCATGTACTCATACCTAAGTACGGACTGGAAGGACCTCTGTACTTGCCTTCTGACAAGTTCTCTTATAATGAAGAGGTAAGTAGCTTGGGGAATTTGACTCCAACAAAGAATGTAAGCAAAAGAATAATACTCGAAATATGTCAACTAGCGACATCATCCGGGCAATTTTTTTGGTTTAAGATAAAATATATCCTATGTTTAATGGTCTAAGTATTACGTTCTTGAAGTGTTGGGCTAGCACATATATTTGAAAAAAAAATCAATAACATGAAGAGACCACCAAACACTTACCATTACCTTTTTATAGGTAAGTTTTGCTTTAGGAAACTGTTGTGGCGTTTGACCTGGGGTCAACCATTGCATTTTTCGCTTATGGTTATCGTAAAGAATCCACTTTTCGTCACATGTTAGAATTCGAACCAATATTCCTTCATGTCTGTACCGATTCAACAAGGCAACGCAAGCTTACAACGCGTTTCCTTCTGTAGATCAGTCAAATAATGAGGCACCCATTTTTTTCTTTTTATCTTATTGCTTTGAGGCAAAATTGCAGTCAAGGTAACGTTAAACCATGCTGCTAATTCCTGGGTAGTTTTACTCGGGTCGGCTCCCACCATCTCCTTCAATTCAGCGTTATTCACCTGTGTCTTCCACGTGGTTCGTTCTTCACGTCCAAGTTTCCATTACGAAAGCCTTTAAACCAAAACGCACGGTGCGTTCATTAGCAGTCTCCTAACTAACGCAGCATTAATATTGCGAGCCGTTTTTGCCGCGTTAGTTCCGAGTCGGAATTCGTATTCATAAATTACTCGGATTTTCGAAGTCTCTATCTTTTCCATCTCAACTGGATTTAAAAAAAAACAATTGAAATTCGAAACATTTTTAAAAATAAATATCTCATAGGTATAATGCAAAAAAGTTTCACTCGAATATCTCACACCATGAAGGTTAAACACCATAAAACGGCAATTTCATACTATAACTCCTATTATTTCACCTACTTCGAATGAAGCTATCGGGCTGAATTTTTTTGGCACACAAGCTTGGTTCTCGTGTCAATGCACATTTTTTTTAGTATTTGAAAAATATTTTAATATTTTACAAGCCTAAAACATACTATCTCATCCTCAGGAACACATACAAACCTGCGGTGACGTGGTACTGAAGACGTTTGACGAGCTGACAGTACGACTAAGCCTGGACAGCACAAACCTTCAACACAAGAAACTGGTCTTCGAACTAGTGGAGCCACATATACCTGGATTTAGTGTCGAAATCATGGACGTTGAAGAGAGTAAAGAGTCCAAGATGGACGTCACAAGTGACCCTAAGACGGAGGTCAAAGACATGAAACGAAAAGAACCAGCGCCTAGTAAGAGTTCCAAGAAGAAATCTAAAAAGAAGTAGTACTTTATGTATAATTGATTAATATAGTTTGTTTTTTCTACGAAATTTGTGTTTTTATTTCTATCCAAACTGTTGACGCCTTGTTTATTATATTCAAGTATTGAAGAGGCTCGTAGTTTCATTATAGGAGCCCATCAACGAGTCCACCCCTTCGCTGCCAGCTTTCGATAAGTTCTACACAAACTTTATTTGAAATTCATCTTATCCTATCTGATCTTAATTTGTCTGACAACTTCTTTTTTCATTCCAATTAAATGTAATTTGGCCTGCCTTATTAAACGACAGTGTGACAGCAAAGTGAGAGTTATATTAATGGCTCAGTAATCGTAAGTATGGCTGCTGATTGCTGAGTATAAGGTGTAGGGCTCGATCTACGAGCAGTGTTATTTAGTTTTACCTTGAGAAATTACGTCTAAATAACAGGCTTCACGTAAGTTCAATCATGTAATTTGCCGCGTTATTTCGCATGAATATAGCACTTGTAATGTGACTACGTTCCCAACGAGTCGCGATACAACGCTTTGCGATAGCATTTATTGAACTTATACTTTATTGTACACCACAGAAATACATAACAAAAAAACAATAAAAATATACAATGGGAGGCCTTATCTCTGCGATCTCTTCCAGGCAACCTGTGAATAGACAGTGATTAGCCTGGAGATTAAATGGGGACGTCGTTGTTACAAATAATTAATATTCATACATTAATTGATATCAACGCACTACAGATCTTATGTACCACAGATAAAGGTACATATTTCAATGAGATTGTGAAAGCGAACTGGGTGCGTGGTTATGCACGCCGCTTACTGTTGCGTGAAACAGCTTGCGTTCTCTCGGTGTGAACTGACCTTTAGCGACAAGTGTGTAGAAATGGCATGCGATATTGTATTCTCTTTCAAGCCCTAATTAGGTGTCAACTAATTTCAATGAATAACTTTAATAACTGACTGCGCGAGGACATCGTAATAATAGTAATAACTATATTTAACTCGCAATATATTCGAACTTTATTTTATTCCTATACATTGCAGCGGCTAAACCTGTCGTGGAATTACCGATATGGCTGATTAATACTTACCTGCTTGAAAATGATTGCTAGAATTGTAAGCCTTGCAGGGGAGCCCGTGGTGTAAGTTACAACTGTATTATTTTACATAAAAAAAAAAATTTGGCCTATCGCAGTCCACTGTTGGACATAGGGCTGTCCCAGACACTCTATTCTCTGCCTTCAACATCCAGTCTGTCCCGGCCACCTTTTTAGTTCGTCGTTCCATCTAATTGGGGGACGTCCCAAACGATACGCGGTCTCTACTCCAGGATTTGTCGACTTACTCAGCCTTCGATCCTTCGACAAATGGCCAACCCATTACCACTTCAGCTTGCTTACTCTGCAAGCTGTGTCCGTAACTCCGGTTCTTTGCCGGATAATCTTATCCTAATTTTATCATACTAAGAATCTCCGAATGAAGAGATCCGTAGGAGAACCAAGGTTACCGACATAGTCCGAAGAATTGCTAAACAGAAGTGGCAGTGGACAGGGGACATTGCTCGCAGAACAGATGACCGATGTGGCCGAGAGGTTCTGGAGTGGTGACTCCGTACCGGAAGACGTAGAGTTGGAAGGCCTCCCACAAGTTGGACCGATGACCTTGTGAAGGCCGCAGGAATCCGCTGGATGTGGGAAGCACAAAACCGAAGTGGCGGAGCTTGGAGAATGCCTATGTCTAGCAGTGGATAGCTGAACTAATAATGAAGAAACTGCGAGCATAGCCCGCTCCATAGTACTCTGACCTTAAATTTGTGAACCAGCCTGTCTGTTAGTGTCCACGTTTCGGCACCGTATGTTTATGGCAGGACGCATTGGGTGAAGACCTTAGTCTGCAAACATTGCGGGATAGGCAACGAAAAGACTTGACCAACTTATCATTTAGGGCATTAAATGTCTCACTGAAACTTCACAAACATGACGGGTGTCATGTTTGTGAAGTTTCAGGTTAATTCAAGTCGATTCACGGTCGATTTCAAGTTATGACAAAACAAAAAGTATAACTTTGAAAACTCACCAACTTACCAAATGACGTTTCAAAGAAGTCATTCACCACTTATTTGCGGAGACATTCTGGCGTCCACAGCTCTTTTAGAAAATCACAAATAATGCGTAATTAATAAACATCTATCTTTTTCAGCGGGATTAACAGTCCCGTGGATTATAAATACATGAGGGCTTTACGTTTCATACTCCGGATCATAAGCGGTTGGCCAGGGAAGGCACTTGGGGAGAAGACATTACGAATCGAGGGAATGGGCCATGCCTATTATAATACCATACTATCAATTGTATATCTGATATTAGGCTTAGCTTACCTAAAAGTGAATAGACATAGGTTTGATTTTCTTCAACAGGGACAGTTATACATAGTGTTACTGATGAATGCGCTGTGTACTGTGAGTATAGTATTTATAGGTACCGTCTCCTTACAGAATAAATTTCATTAGTAGTCATTTTATTTTGAACTTAAAGACCACGTTCGCACTGGATTTTCAACCCTCGGTGTTGAACCGAGCATTGAAAATCTCAACGGCATGCATCCCAGCACGTTGAAGAAACTGTTCATTTTCAACTCTCGGCATTAAGCAGTGCGCTGAAGATGCAGTGCGCAAAAATATACTGACGCGATATTTTTACGTTCATGCAAACGTGGACCTCCATTCGAGATTCAGTTTATTGTGTTAACAACTTTAATTCGTCGGAAGAAAGATGAAAATACAAAAAAAAAAATGATTAATAATGGCTAAAATGAAAGCAAAGCCGGCTTTTTGTGAAATAATAACTCATGTCTCTATTTTATTTTTGCAGTCACGAGCTTTCACCTTGTGTCTATCGGAAAAATACCGGGTTGTGGCGAAAATATTCATCCAAAAAATACATCTGTTTTATTTTAAAGATAAATCTGAGTTTGCTATGAGCGTGAGTACCTAAATCTTTTAAGAGTTCGGAATTGTAGGAGCCTCCCAAACTTCTTGAGAAACTGGAATTCCGAGCTTCAGCTATTTTAATTCCCTACTCCTCTTATTCACAGTGGTAGCCTAGTAGTAATGGCGTAGACTTAGGAGTTGTGGATCGTGAGTTCGAACCCAGGTAGGCGCTATACTAAGTGTAAATAATTTCATCACCGCTGCTCTCAAAACGGTGAAGAAAAACATCGTGAGGGCAAACCAGCATTACTAGAACCAAAAATTCGAAGACGTGACAAGTGCCAATCCGCATTACCTCTCGAAGAGAGAAGGCCTGTTCCAGCAATGGGAACATTATACGCTGATTATTATGCTAAAGTTGTTAGGAGGTTCTTTTTAACCACTGCAGTGTATACCTACCTCCTATGTCTACTCATTGAATTAATGAAGTCGTTTGGTTTAATTAAAAAAATTATAAATTCATTATTTCAGGTACACATATGGGTGCACAAATTATCTTTTTTCTCCACGTTATATTTAAGTGTTATGCTATTCATTGCTGCCTGTTTGTTTAACTTGATACCAATGCAGGCGAACTACAGTGCGGGCAAGTTTGCGTCCTTCGAAGACTTACAGAACACTACGTACGAACAAGCAATTTCTTGCTTATACCCTTGGAATTATGAGACGAATTTTGCCGGCTACGTTGTAGCAACGATTAGTGGCTGGTAAGATTGAAATTGATCTAACTATTTAGATTAGTGTGACGTGTAAGCCCCGATTTCTTATCATGCACTGTATTTTCGACGCATTGCTTAGGGGCAAGAGTTGGAAATTCAACAGTGTCATTGTCGCGCTGGCAAGCACTGTTGGATTATCAATATTGAAGATCCAGTACATCATAAAATTCGTTGCGCTAAAAATCGCCTGTCTATACCTGGGCTTCCTAAGACTTTGTCTAGATAAGTCATTTTAACACTCATACAAGCGCTTTTTAAACCACGTAAAAAAAGCCGTAGTATTGGATTGCAGTTGGATAATTCAATAGAGCGTAATAACAAAACACGGCGTTAAAAAAGTGCCATCATGCGTACAAATATAACGTTTCTCATTTGTTTCATTCATATACTTTTTACCAGATTTCCGTACTTGCATTCAATTCATTTTGTCCTCATACACGCACGTGCTCCTCAGTTCTAACTGCCTACGCACAGTTCTTAGTAACTACCAGTGGCGAAGGGTGATTTTATTAGAGAGGTAAGCCGGAGCAAAAAAATTGCTTACCTAGGCCGGACGTGGCGCACGTAGTCCAGTTACTTAAAATCTGTGACTGACTTCCTGGCTTCAGTCTTCTACAAGCAGATGTCTTCAGTCCACCTTTACTATACGTGTAAGCACTGGTGATTGAAACAGTGTCTTGCAAGTATAATAAAAGCGGCTTTGAAAAAAGCCGTTTGTGGTGTGATCAGTGTGATGATGTCGACGTATGATGTCTACTAGAAAAAACTACTTAACTACAAGACTACTGACTTATTCTACTTATAATACTACTTATACTCTAAAGCTATTCGTCTATTCTTTAGTACAAAGTGCGCTAAGACATTATCATAAAAGCCGAGATGATTCTTAATTTTGAACAATAAATGTTTTTCTATAGAAAAAATAGCTAGATCAGATAATCGTTCTTGTTTTTGAGAATTACGCATGTACGTATGAATTCGCTTCAAAGCCGAAAACGACCTCTCCGCGGATGCAACTGTAACGGGAAGTGTCAAAAATATACTACACTAGCTTCTGCCCGCGACTTCGTCCGCGTTAAATTTCTTGTTCCCCCGACCCTTCCTGTCGCGTCGAATCGCCTACCCGTGCGATTTTCCCCGTTTTTGCAACATTTTTCATTACTGCTCCGCTCCTCTTGGTTGCAGCGTGGTGTTATATAGCCTATAGCCTTCCTCGATAAATAAGCTACCCAACACAAAAATATTTTTTCAATTCGGACCAGTAGTTCCTGAGATTAGCGCGTTCAATCAAACAAACAAACAAAAAAAGTCTTCAGCTTTATAATATTAGTATTGATAATGGTGCCGATTCTGTTGTACACCGAACTAAACTAACTAAACTATCTCTAAAATTCCTTACTTTTAGCTATAAAATTGTTACGCTATTCTGCAAGAAATAATCTCTAAATTTAAAACTTATTTTGACAAGACTAAAATCAAAGACAGTCGCGACTTAACGTGGTATTTTTTTTCTTTTGGCTTCGCATCGTGGTACTTGTGTGCGCTACGCAATGAACTTGTTGAGAGGCGAAGGCGCGCGCAAGGGGGCAGCCTGGACGTGTTTTATATGGAATTTTTCATTTTTGGTATGAAAAATAAAAAAAAATATTACCCACGTGTTGAGTTTTATATGTGTGTGCAGGTTACAAAGGGGGTCGAAAATTTCATTATTTTTGCGATAGGACACGCCATTTTCGAGATATAAGCAAAAGAAAAAAAAATACAGTACTTTTTTTGCACGTGAAGGCGCTGCGTTGATGTGAATTTTTGTTCATGACCACTAGTTTTATTCCACACCTTTTTAATCGGGATTAGAAATAGTCAGATTTAGTTAAAATAAAATATTATAGTCAACATTTTTGGTGAAAACCGGAAAAAAGTGTTTATAAATGATATTGCCGCCGACCAACTTGAACTCTGGCAGGTTCAACCTGGCAGACTCTGTCAGTTCTGCGTTTTTGGGTAGCGACAACGGGATCGAATGGGAGGTCTGAATGTTTACGTAGTACTACGGCCAGAAGAAATGTGTGTCTGACTGTTGGTAAGTCGCAAAGAGTGTATAGTTCAGTAGTTGGGAATCGAACTGGTTTAATAAGTCATGACTTTTAACACTGCCTCTGAGCTCTTTCCAGATGGAGCAATAGGCACTTTCCAGCCCCACCCCAAGCGGCAATACAGTATTTTAGGATGGAGTGTGCCAGAGCGAAGTATACTGTTCATAGCGTGGCAAAATCAGCAGATGATCGCAGATTTTTAAGAACAAATATTAATTTTCTGACCCTGGGAACCAGAGCCTCAATTTGCTCCTTCCATGTCAGCGTGCTATCTATTATAACTGGCTAGTCTCTCTTTGGCCAGTATACAAAAAAAAAAACTTTTTCATCCCCCCATCTCGGAAAGAGTATTTTCATCCCACCATCTCGGAAAGAGTATTTTTAATCTTCAATATCTGAGTGGTTAGTAAATTGAATTTAGAACATCGTGTGCACTAAGTTTGTGAATTCAAAACATCATTAAACCTATTTACTTCTATCTCCATGGTGCCGAATTTATCATTCAACCTTTTTCTAATTTGTAAAACTTAGACTCGGAACCTTCTTGATATACTTTTTTTTTAATTTGCTTTGCGCGCGCCATTTTACTTTTCACGTCACCAACATTGCAGTACCTAACAAAAATATTACACTCGACTTAAGTAATTGTAGCAACGTTACTTTCAATTTTTCTTAATTATACCTAAGTATCATTTGAAATAATTTAAAGATTATTCTGTAATACTTACCTATCATAATGTAGTAAATAATAAATGTTAATACCTAAACTGAAATAAAAGTATCTTGTGATTGAAATGCTTTTTTTTGCATATTTAGTCATTTCCTCGCTGAGGTGGGATGAAAAGTTACGTGTTGCACTCGAGTGCAAAGATTTTTCACCTCGTGCTCTTTTGATTCCCTCGCTAACGCTCAGGATTCTAATTTTTGAATCACTCGCTGCACTCGTGATTCAATTTTAGAATCCTTCGCTTGCTCGGTCATCAAAATTGAGCACGCGGTTAAAAAGCAACCTTGCACTCTTGTAAAACAAATAACTATTTTTCGCAATACTTTCTGAGTGGCCTGGTAAAATAACTGTGAACGCAATCCAGTGCACTTGCTAATGGACGTCTAGCTAGGCTACGTTTTCTATTTGTAGATACTAGTGACGTGTCGGATATACGTATCCGTATTCATATCCGAGGGAGAAGAAAGATCCGTATTTGTATCCGATACTATTTTGGTGAATCTTTTACCATATTAATTTTCAATACATAGAGTCATGTGGGGTAAACGTACGCATTTTTTAGTTGATTGCTTCCAGAATACAAGATTTTGTTAATTGAAAAGAATAAAACTTTTATTCTAATGCTATAAACATTTGTGAAGGGAAACAAAACATAAAATTTCAGTTTTAACAATCATTGTTTTTTTGACTTAATTATTTAGTTAACAAGGGAAATGCGGCTTTTTACCCGCATCGGTGGGAAAGTGAAAGTGAATGTCCCTCCTCGTAACTGGTACAGGCGTCGTGCCACCAGGACTTATAAATTGAACAATCAATCGACACCTCAGTCGTCTCTCCGTACTTTTTTCGACAGTCTCGGACAGAAGTTAGTCTCTGTAGACGGTAGGTGCAACTGGAAATTATGTTCCGCCTGCATTTATTTTCCCTCGAAAAAGAATGAAGCGTGAACTTATGGACGGAGCTCCGGCTGGTAGCATTGGCATGACATCTGATTCCAAATTCATTAACACGGACTTATTTTTACAGTGGCTGGTACACTTCAAAGACTACACTTTACCAACTGTGGATAATCCTATGCTACTGATTATTGACATCATTCAAGCCATAATAACCTGCAAGCTACTCTGTATTGCAGAGAGAACAACATCGTTGTAGTTACATTGCCACCTCATAGTAGTCACAAAATACAACCCTTGGATTAGGGCCATTTACAGTTCTCTAAAAAAGCAGTAGGTACGCAATTGAGCTGATAAATGGATGGCAGAGCATCCTGGTAGAACTATTAACCAATACCAAATGATTTATATTTTCGACAGAGCACTTAAAAAGTTGCTACTGTAGGTAACGCAGCTTCAGCATTCAGGGTCACTGGAATAGATCCTTTGAGTAGCTTTAATTTCAGACTTTTTCTAAAAGAACTCTCATCGATTCTAACAATTTCTGCGGCGATTCGATTTTCTCTCTTCCATCAACTTGCTTTTCATCAATCTACTGTGGTGTACAGACTTTCCAGTCAGGATATTTCCTTATATATTTGCGAGGCATTTTCAGTCTAGAAGGCAAAAAAATATGACGGGGTAAGTATACGCATTTTAATTACTGCGGACACTTACCCCCGGACACTTACCCCATCCCATCAAAGCAAATAAAAATAATAAAATTTTGAAGTACGACTTACCTTAGACAGAATACGTACATTCACACAAAATATTGATTAATTACTCCTGTTCCTAGTCACTTTGTTATTCAATCAGACTAATAATATGTCTGTAGCAAGCAAATCAATTTCAAAGAAATAAATAACAAATCCGTGCAGAAGCAATATTGTTGCGTAAGTTTCCATAGCATTGTGCGGCAAACCTGTGACGCAGTCTTCTAGCTCTGTGATCAAACGCGAACTTAACGCACCAGGTCTCGACCTGCTGTCAGCTGTGGAATACGCACAATATTCACTGCGGACACTTATTCGCCGCGTACGTTTACCCCACATGACTCTACGCGAAATTCTATAATAGGTGGCACTGAAAAACTATTAAATTGCATTCACATTATTTTTTATTTCTTAAAATCAAATATGAGTAAATTATAAACAAAACAAAATAAAGACCCGCGCAATGCAAGTCGAAACATGTCCTGTCAAACAAAGCGTAAAGTCACCAAATAACGTCAACTATTGTTTCAAAGTCACGTGCATCGACACCGATTGAGTAAGAAAGGTAAGTTATCCGTATCCGCGGCTCTTGACACCAAATATCCGAATTCAGATCCGTATCCGCGGATATACATTTTTAACGATTCGGCACATCCCAGGTAATTATAGATACGTAGTAATTTTAAAAAGCAAAAACGTATTAATGTGTTTTTTTTCTTTGTAGTTACGGTACAGTACTATGTGGGAGCAGTGTATCGATGTTTGATCTCTTCCTCTGTCTTATGATCTACAATTTGTGGGGACATTTTAAAATTCTCATTCATAATGTTGAAAACTTTCCGAGACCTGCTGCTGAGGGGGTAGATACAGCAGGAGAGGAAAGGAGTGGCCTTGCAGTTGGATCCGAGATGTATACACAGACGGAACTGGTTGTTGTTGCGGAGAAATTGAAGGAATGCATACAGTATCACATGCTTATAGTCGAGTGAGTGTTAATCGATGAAATTCAAATTAAAGAGTTAAAATATACAATGACCAAACATACATTTTTTCATGCATTTCAAATTGAGTCCGCAATGTTTGAAGACTAAGATCAACCAGTGCGTCCTGTCCGTTATTACATATGGTGCCGAAACGTGGACACTCACAGTTGGGCTGGTCCACAAATTGAAGGTCGCTTAGGGCGCTTTGGAGCGGGCTATGCTCGGAGTTTCTTTGAAGGATTAAATCAGAAACGAAGTTATCCGGAAAAGAACTGGAGTTTCCGATATAGCTGGCAGAGTAAGCACGTTGAAGTGGTAGTGGGCTGGCCATGTTTGTCGAAGGACCGAAGGCCGATGGAGCAGACTAGTTTTGGAGTGGAGACTGCGCATCGGCAAGCGTAGTGTGGGACGCCACCCAGCTAGATTGGACTAGCTGTGACAGATTGGACGCGGAAGGCGGAAAACATGGTGTTGTGGCGCATCATGGGAGAGGTCTGTGTCAAGCAGTAGACTGCGATAGGCTGAGTTCATTGATTGAAAATTGAATCTTAATGCCTTTAAATAAGATTCAATTTTATTTCGCTCAATCAGCGGTAGATATAACAAAATACAGACATTTTGAAAAAAAACCCATATTAAAAATTACTGAAATCGATTCAGCTGTCAATTCAGAACAAACTAATATACTTGAAAGTATGACTATCTCGCGTTTATTCCGTTACACCTTGTACTTATGACTACTTATTGAAGATTAGTCTGAAACATTCTTTATGGAGATCTACCCTACTTTATCGCGTCAAGATACTTGTCACTATCACTTGTTCCAATAAAATCCTTACTTGAATTATGTTTTTGTACTAGCTTCACAAACAACATGTCAGATGCATTTGGGATGGCGCTGTTCGTTTACTACTCTTTCCATCAAATCACTGGCTGTCTGCTACTACTCGAATGTTCCCAGATGGTGAGTACCTAATTATTCTGTTGATACGTAGAGGAAAGTAAGTAAATGTGGGCTAGTGGTTTAATATGGGCTAGTAACAATTCTCGAAAACCTACAACCGAATGACGCAACAAACGACGATCGCCTATCGCATTCACTCGCTCTAACATCGCACTCACTCATTCTCGTCAGTCGCGCGCGAGCTGTCACCAGTGTCGGCCATACTTGTGTTGCTGCTGTCGAAAAATTTTCTGCGGTACGTATCAATGTGTTATTTAATTAATGAAAATTAGGTCTAAATAGTGTAACTATGTGTTTTTTTTACAGAATTTAAGTTTAATTTTATGATTTTCGGTCGATTTATTGCTTGCTATAAGTGATTTGTAAAGTACACGATCAAGTTGATTTTAGTAAAAAATTTCGAATATGGGCTATAACTATGGTCCTGAATATGGGCTAGCCCATATTTAGATATTATTTTAGGTGGTTGGTTATGTGGTTCTAAAGGTACTTACTTTTTCGACGTCGACGAGTTATTTTGTCAGAATGGCGCCATCACAATCAAAAGAACCAAGGAAAACTTGGGATAAAGAACAAATGATTAAAGCCATAAAAATGGTTCGCAAGAAAAAAATGGGCACTTTAAAAGCAGCAAAGTTTTTCAAAGTACCAAGAACGACATTGCAACGCTTAAGCCTTAAAACGGAACTTAGTCCTGAAGAAGCGGCTGCCACGACATTAGGTAGAAAAACAACGTTGGGGACACAATTAGAAAACGTTTTAGTAGAATATATTTTAACGTTGGAAAGCAAATTTCATGGATTGACAAGGACGGATCTTCGCAGAATGGCATACATGTTGGCAGTACGTAACAATTTGCAAAATCCGTTTGGTGAATCTGGCATAGCAGGAAAAACATGGTTAAGGCTATTTTTGAAACGTCATAAAGAGAAACTTTCAATTAGGAGGCCTACGGGAACGTCATTTGCAAGAGCATTCGGCTTTAATAAAGAAAACGTAAACGATTTTTTTCAACTTCTTGAAGAGATGTACGAGAAAAATAACTATTCACCAGATCGTGTCTATAACGTTGATGAAACCGGCCTGACAGTTGTCCAAAGTAAAATTCCAGAAGTAATTGGACGCCGAGGAAAGAGGCAGATAGCATCACTAACATCAGCTGAAAGGGGTTCCCTGGTTACAATTGTAGTATGCATGAATGCCACCGGCCATTTTGTACCTCCGTTCATAATTTTCCCACGAAAAAATATGAACTTACAACTGATGAGAGGTTGTCCTCCTGGAGCTGAAGGAGTTGCACATCCATCAGGCTGGATCCAAATGAATATTTTTACAGATTGGTTCAAACACTTCATAAAGCATACACACCCAACACCAGACTCAAGAGTTTTACTGATATTAGATGGACACTTCAGCCACACCCGAAACATTGATGTAATAGACTTGGCTAGAGAGAATAATGTTGATATTTTATCTCTACCACCTCACACAACCCACAAGCTGCAACCGTTGGACAAGACATTTATGGGGCCATTGAAAGTTTACTACAGTGAAGAAGTACGAACCTGGATCAGAAACAACAACAGAGCACTGAGCCCTTTTGACATTGTAGAGTTATTTGGGCGAGCTTACATGAAAGTGCAAACAGGTGAAATTGCAGCAAACGGATTTCGCGTTACAGGACTTTGGCCATTGAATAAAACCATATTCAGCGATGCAGATTTTCTTGCAGCGGAACAAAATGCTGTCAAAGATTTATGCACTGATATTACGCCGAAAAAATCTACCCGCAAAAATGAAGAATCATCGACTAACAATCCAAGATTCCCCCTTTCACCATTGACTTCTATTCATAATGATGAGAATTTGATTTCGAACCAATCACCGGACTTGAGGTCTAGGTCTGAGACTCAAACAGAAGGATCTACTTCTGGAACTGGACATGAACCAACATTTGACTGTCAACCTTCATCTTCCGGAATTGATCGTAGCAGTTTAGGTCTAGTATCTCCTTATGACATAAGTCCCGTGCCAAAAAAAGTCAGAAAGACATCTAATAGAGGTAGAAAAGCTGCTGTGGCCTCGGTTATAACTTCGTCTCCATATAAAACTGACCTTATTGAAACAAATAAGAATAAAATTGAAAAAGAAAATAAAACAAAAGGTAAGAAACCCAAGCAAAAGAAAAGAAGTATAGGAAATAAGAAAGCCAAGACCAGGGATGAAAATGAAGGTGAAGAAGATATCCAATTTGATTCAGATAGTGAACCAGATGCCCCTATAGGAAGAGAGGCTCCTGATACTGCCGATGCAGCGTGTATGTTTTGTCAGGAACTTTTTTCCGAAAACGCAGCAGGAGAACTGTGGGTCAGATGTTTAATGTGTAAGCTCTGGGCACATAATGACTGCGCTGGGCCAGAATTTGACACCTGGATATGTGATTTTTGTAAGTAAATTATATGATTTCTTCCATCTACCAAAGTAATTTGATCTCTTATAAGATAAATGTTTATAATTGTTATTTTCGTATAAGATATTATAAGTTTCTATTTGTAGCCCATATTTGAGTACCTGTTCCATATTTAGCATCTATTTTGATATTTTGTTTAATGCTCAATTTAATAATATATAATAATATTAATAACATAAGATTGTTACTTAACTCTTTAAAAATATATGTGTGATTATTTTGACGTCAATAAATGGTTAATTTTTTAATAGTTTTTTATTTTTGAGGCAAAAACAAAATGGTAGCCCATATTTGCTTACTCTCCTCTATTCAAAATTGTTTGAATAGATCACATTGCGTTGTGACTATCTCAGGGAACCACGCAACAAAATTCAAAAATAAAATGTAGAGTCACCGAAAGAGATAAATAACCCAGGTGGGCGGAAATAGTTGAACTTTAGTAAAATACCGGTGGATATTTTCAATCGAAATTTATTTCGATAAATGAACTGTATTTATCGAAATAAATTTCGATTGAAAATATCCACCGGTATTTTACTAAAGTTGTTTTCTACTAATAAAATGTATTTTTATCCGAAAAATTCCGTTGGTTTCTTAGTAAACTTCAACTATATCCAACTAACCTGGTTACATAACTCTTTTAGTGACCTTACCTACCTATTTTATAGATTTAAGAAGCTGTAGGAATTAACATGTGTTCTTAGTCAGTAATCAAATAACAGTAAAATATTGCACATGATAAGCTAGTAAATGACTTAAATTTAAATGTTGTATTAGAACAAAAAAGGCTTTTTATCCTTGGTAGAAGCTACATTAGACAAGAAGGATATGTCTAGAAGCCATAATAAGAACAGCATAGATTTTTAGACTTTAAATGATTCTCTCTGACTCTCCAACTTCCGCACTGAAGATTGCCGTTGAGCCAGGATTGGCACTCGCATTAGTTTCAGGAGCAGTTTGAGGATTGTCTAAACCTATCGTTATTTGAGACGCCAATGCCAACAATGTTTACTGGATGGGCCAAAGTTCTATACAGTTTCAGCCAGTCTTTTATAATGAAATGTTCACTGTGTTTCAGACTGTTGCAGCTTTGTCGCGTTTCTTGCCTCTCACCTTTATTATGTTCGGCGAATTGATTCTGCTGTCTATCATTTTTGAAACTATAGGCACTATGGTAATTACTGGTTTAACTTTTCTGGATATTTATGGAAGAGCTATACATTGGTTATCCCGTCGTACACTACACCTAGCTAAAGTCATTAGCATGATATTAGGATGCAATTAAATTAAACAGCTTTTATTTTCGCAATAGGGAATATGCAAGTTTTTGTATATGTATATATTATCATTGAAACACGCGACAGGCGTCCAGTCAGTGCACGCATTTGTCAGTAATCGTGTAGACAACTAAGAACTTAAGGAGCTCACCGACGGATTGGTATCCAAGCCATCTACTAAAATTATGTTATTAACTTATTAGGTACTTAACCGTTTTATTACAGAGTGAAAAATTAAAGGACGCAGTTTATAAAATGCCATGGGAGTATATGGACACCAAGAACAGAAGGACTCTCCTCATTTTCTTCATAAGGGTTCAGGACCCGATCCACGTAAAAGCAGGAGGTCTAGTGGATGTGGGGGTCGCCACTATGGCTTCGGTAAATTGACAAGGTTTTTATTACACAGTGATAGACAAACAGATTTTAGCTGTTAAAAATTCTTTAAAGATCGAAATCACTCGACCTACTAACGTGTCACTTAGTCCCTACCTAGAAAATTGTGTAAAAAATAACTAATTCAATAATTGTACCAACAAAGACACCGTTTATCAAAACAAAGAAAACTTTATATTTTAGGTTAAAGTATATGCTTTTCCTTTCAGATCGTGAAAGCGTCGTTCTCATATTTCACTTTCCTGCGCACTTTCTAAAAAGGATTTTCCGATTTTGCACAGCAAATGTTGCGCCATGAAGTTAACTTCATTTAAATGTCCATTATGTTTCTTTGGTCCATATTCGAACCTAGCGAAAATGGTATCATTTTCCGTAGCTTTTTGTACGTAGATTTCCACTACGTAACATCGCGTAGACCATATCACGAGCTTCGAGTCGTAACCTCGTAGCATAGGTACGAACAATTACTGTAACGCATTGACTACGCTACGCTACGACGCCTACAACTCATGAGTCGTAACCTCGTAGTACTGCTGCGATCTGTTACAGTAGCGCATTGACTATGTCACGCTACAAGCGTTACGACTTATGTATGAGTCGTAATCTCGTAGCGCAACTACGATCTTTTACTGTAGAGCATCACTACACCACGCTACAAGGCTTACCACTTAGAGTCGTAACCTCGTAGCGCATTATCATAACGCTACATTATCGTTACGCAGTTAGCATCTGTTATTGTAGCAGATTGATTACGCAACGATACAAGGTTACGAATTGGTAATGAAATGTTACAATATTATTATAAATAAAATCTGTATACTATTCTTTTCAAGCTCAAGTTTATGGAACTACTGTTTTTTCCTATTAATACACCTACGAATTAAATTATCATTATGAACCATACTATTGCACGATATTATACTTTATCACATTGACACTTTATGATGCTTCCACTTGCCCTGTCATTAAAGTTTTAACACTAAACTGCTTTGAAGTTTTATTCTTTAATGCATTGAGTGACCTGGTTAGATATATAAATTATTATAGTCTTTGATAAATGTGAGAAAATAATCATTTAACAAATTACTAAGAATAAGATAAATGCTTATTTCAGTTTCCATTGAACGCCGGTAACATTCTAAGATTCCGAGTATTAGGGATTTTATCATTATTTTAAATTAAAATGAACAGTAAATAGAGTATTTTTTACTTTTAATAATAACAACAATTATTTCATACCTCACAAATGTTGACATGATCACAGTTTGTCATTACATCAGTTATAAAAATTTACATAATTAGGGTAGGTAGGTACTCTCAAATGTCAACAAAATATAGATGACTCATTTGTTACAGTAGGTACGTATTTAATTAAAACTAAGCAGTCGTCTCGTATGAGTCATTTAACAATTAATTTGACGCTTCTTAACGTCCACTTTTTTCACCTCTTTCTTTCAATCTCGTATCGGTAAATTCCTGGTTCGGACCTGACCTTGGTTGGTCGCCTGACCATTTTCGCGCTGAATTTACTTCGCTTAGCTAAAAGCTACTGTGGTCTAACTAGTTGGCTATGCGTCTTCGCATGGGAGGTGGACTGACGGCCGTTACCGACGGAGGCCTAAGGCCTCCGGAATCTTCTAAATGTTCTCTTTCTGCCTCCTCTTCATTGTTTTCCGTGCTACTACTAGGTATTTCATCTGGGGTTATAATCCGTGGAACAGTGCCGGCAGCAAGGTGGGCTCTGGCGGTGATCTTGGCGATTTCTTGGTCGATCTTGGCGACCAGCTGCTCGATGGCTGTGGGCCATCTTGTAGCCGGGATGATGTGAGCTGGCACCAGCCGTGCGTCCGCCATTACTGCGAGACGTACTGTGTCTGCGTACTGGATTACTGTTAGGGACATACCTGGAGACACAAATGGAGAACTTGTTAATTAGAAAAAATATAGTGTAGTCTGATTGTGATCTGGATTTCTGTATTGAATTCATAATTAGGAGCTCGTACACCGGGATTATGAACGATTGGTGTTTTAGGCTTTTGTAATAGCTGCAAGTAGAGCAATGCTATATTTATGACATAGCCTAGCCTGGTAAGTGTGGGGTGTACCAATCTCTGTGTGTTTTTTAGCTATTTTTCTCTAAGTCGCTTTCATGCTTGAACGGAACAAGAAAACAAGTGGTTTCAGAGATCAAGATTATTTTTACCAATTGGCTGGTAGAAGATGACTAAACATATGTATAGTCGTATTATTGAGCATGCAATTAGAGGGACTGTTTCCTATTGTCCAGCAATAATTGTTATATTCTGTACGTCTGAACCCGTTGCGTCACCCCATTTCTTCCCGTGGGTGTCGTAAGAGGCGACTAAAGGACTTACTAGAGAATGGGCAGCAGCGTTCTCTATGCATTTTACCACCATACTGCGATCACCAACCCGCCTGCCAAGCGTGGCGATTATGGCAAAACCAAATCGGGGGAGTCCTATGTCCAGCAGTGGACGTCTTATGGCTGAAATGATGATTGTTATACGACAATACGTACTGATATTAGCCTGCGGCGGTCTCCAGTACACAACAGCTTCCACCTCATGGCCCCACACAGTCCTCCGGGGCGGCGCGTGCGGCGGCGAGTCGATCTCGGCGTAGCTGAGCGCGTAGCGGCGCGACAGTACGTTGAGCAGTAGGCGCGCGAGCGGGGAGGGTAGCGCGCGGGTCAATGCCCCGCAGCGCGCCTGCGCCGCCCAGCCGGCCGCCAGCGCGCGCTGGCGCACGCATGCGCGCGACACGGCGGCGCACACGCGGCGTGGGGACGCACCCGGCGACAGCGACAGGCACACCATACCTACCAGAGAACAGATTTAACTAAGAGCTCTTATTTTTTTTTCTGGGTGGGTAATCATCAAATGACGTCGCCCGCTCTGGGTGGAGCGGAAGTCTGACACGCGTCAGACTTTAATGACTAAAACCCACCCGTGTTCCTTCAGTTGCCCATATGTCAGGGTATCTAAATAAAAGCTCTTAAATCTAAATAACTGAAAAGCTGCGCTTCTGTCCGAAATCAAGAAGGGCCTGATAGAAGAGATTTGGATTAATTGCCACTTTGACCCGGCCGTCGTATTAGTGGACTGATTTTGAGAAGGTTTCAAAGAGCCAACGATATACTGTAGATTCTAAAACAGCTTTTCAACTGTGACTGTCCAATTTATTCTTCAATATCTTCAACTAGTGTCATATCAGTTAAATAAGTAAAAAGAGGACAGCTTTTCACTGTGTCCTTCAGTTCAAAATCAAGACGGCAAGGAAACACCAGTAAGAGATCTTACACACGAGCGGCATGCTGTCAACGGCAAAGGTAACTGCTGCCGTTGATGCGTCGACGACAGTTGGCAGCATGCCATCTTCAAAGTTCAGCGTCATCATCGCGTGTCGACGGCTGAAGTTACCTGCCGTTGGCAACATGCCTCTCTTGTGTAAGAGCTCTAACTCTCTACTGCGACTTTGGCCGCCGCAGTATTATTGTTTCCATGCCTTCTTGATTTCGGATTGAAGGACGAGTTTTTAGTTATTTCACTGAAAAGACACTGGTTAAAATTTAAAAAAAAAATGACGATAACAGTTAAAATCACCAAACATTAATTTGGGGATGTCCTTTTCACAATACTGTTTATTCTATGTTGTTTTGAATTTTGTTTTTACCTACTAACACTAGTATTAAGTTGTTATGTTGTTTAGTAACCCGATGGATCAATGTTGTCCGAAAAATAAAGAATATATAAACAGCTGTTTTAGAAACTATAGTATGTCGTTGGCTTTTTAAACCCTGTCAAAGTCAGTCCTTGTAACCTCAAATTCTAAATACATATTCAACTCGCAACCGACGTGCGTATATGACCTGTATGAACCTGAACGATACGGACTATGTAAGGATTGGCAGGTGGCGTTCTGAAATTTCTGCCTACTCTCATGGGAAAAATGTGTGTACAAACAATTTCGAAGTAACCGAATGCTTGTCCCACAGTTGTTTCAAATGGAGTGCTGAAGAAAGACACGCTTTCTCTTTATTGTGAATGTCTAACTTTTGCGCTACAGAATGTACATGCATATTCCTTATTGTTACCTCCACTTTGTGACTTCTTGTAACTCTTTCCATGACCCTCAGCGAAGGTGTACAGGAAGTCTTCATGGGCGGCGCGAGCTGTAGTCAACACAGTTTCAGGTGGAGTTGCTTGTGCATTCTCGAAGAAGGCCCGTAATGCTTCCGTGGCTGCGTATAGTGCTATGTCTGTTGATGACACGTCTAGGGCCCGGGCTGCGCGTTCTACTCCAGCGCGTGATACGGGGCGGGACCATGCTGTAACCTGGTGATAATGGTGGAAAAAAGTTTTCGTTAAAGAATCTTCCACTCCTCTCCTATATGCTTTGATATTCCATTGATGTTTTTGGACTATCATTAAATACAGCTCTAATTTTTGCCATAAATTTAGTTCTACGAATTAAGAAAACAGTAACTAGTATAATTCTCAATCTGGTTCTAATACGTCACAGCCATTTGTAATCAGAAGAACATTAAAAATGGCTGTGATATTCTTGTTTTCGTGTCTTTCTAATTAATAAAGACTGGCCATTCACTCCGAGTGGTCAGTCTCGCAGAAACTCACACTTGCCCTTTGCTAGGTGAAACACTGATCGTTTCTGTGTATTGAATTTAAGAGGTTTTATATCTGAGTTTTTTTAAGTCTTGTTAATCGTACCTTTCGTCCACACAGCGACACAGTCTGCAACAGATGCTTGTGCCCACCATCAGCTCCAATGGTGTCGGTCCACAGCCTGGCGGGGGCTCGGTACACCTCCAGCGCGCCCCGCCACGCTTCATTGACTGCTGCCACGCAAAGCTGAGCCAGCTCCGCATACTTCCACGTCAGAGTGTCTGGCTGTCTTGCATGACCACATGTTCGTAACTCGCTTAATGCGACCAGCTCGTTGCGGATTTGGAAAGGCAGTCTGATGAACTGACGGAATGAAGACCATGCCGCACCGAATGCCATTCCAGGCCATTTTCGAGGATCTGCCGTTATGAGTGGTGATAGAATTATCTGTGAATAAAAACTAATTTGTTAAACATGTCTTCTAAGTATCTCGAGTGGAATTTTATCAAGAATAGGGAAGAACCTTCTTTGAGTTTGGAGTTATTTCTGGCACTATTTGCAGAGTAAATAGTTACCTTTGGAATGGTTAAATTTCTTCTATTACATTCCCTCTGTATCGCCGCCATAAGCATCAGCGCAGTAACAGGTGCTTCTGAAGATGTGTCTCTTCCATTGGACTTCTTATTAAGTTCCCTTAAGGCACTCACTGTAGCTATCAACACTAATCCAGCCACGTGGAACGCTCCAGGCAAAGTTTTCAACGCCCGTGGACTTTCGACAGGATCATATTCTGATACAAATTCGTTCCACGCATTTGATAGGTTTTCGTTTATTTTTCCCCAGAGTTCTGGTATAGCTGATGGTGTTGGTGATAATCTTCCCAAAGGACTTTGTTGCGTATATTCTGTTTGTGAAGTACTAATTCTGTCTGATGGGTGTATCTGTTCCATGAGCAGTAGGTCTCCAATGTTTATAGACTTCTTCCCCGAGAGTAAGAGGTGATGGACGCGAACTAGGATGTAATACTTCGGTTCTGTAGAGACGCAGGGTATGACTATGTACTGCCATGGAGACTGGTCAGTTGCAAAGTACTTTGATACTATGTCGCTGACGTACTCCTGAAAGTAAAATTTAAGTAGGGTTAATGCTCTGATCACTTTATTAATTTCTAATTCATTTCAATTTTGCATTGATGAAATTAGTCTTACGATTGGATCTCGTTGGTACTGTAATTCAAAAAGTTTGGTTTAAACAAACTGTTAAGTTAGCATGCCATGTGCTCATACAAAATAAGTTTATTTTTAACATAGGGTAAGGTTTTTACGGTAACCGTTCAAACGGTTACCGTCAATAGGACCGGTCCGGTCCGGTTATCAATCTCTTTCGTCGATGTTTCTGTTTCCATCACATAACTCATAGCATCACGATAACTTAATTTTTCCTCATTAGCAGATGTATGGGTGGTTTGGAGTTTCTTACCCATACTTTTTCATTCAAAACTAGATTTAGGGGCTTTTAAAATCAATAAAATTTTCTTGTAAATTACTTCAAAAGTACCTTTAATTTTTACTACCTCTGACATTAACTAAACTTACTTGAATATTATTCTCCCCAACCTGCCGCCCTCGGTACACGGCACTGGCGACAATGAAATGGTTTTCAGGTTTGAAGGTCACACTGGCATCCCACGCGTAGTTGCCCCAGCGGGACACCAGCTGGAGTCGCAGTCTCGGGAACATAAGCCCACCATTTTTGTCGCGTTTGTTTATAACGTGATCCATTAGGTGGTTCTTCAGCTGTTCTGGGTCTAGTGTGCCTGCGAAAACATGGGTAGGTTAGGTAGGTTCAGACGCATCTCTTATGAGTGAAAGCCAAAAATTTAAATAGTTGGGGGCATCTAGTCATGTAAAACGATTGCCAATGGTATAATGGATCAGACTAAATTTGGTAACATTTTGAAGGTTATAGCAGATATAATCATACTGATACGGGATTCTAATAGTGGTCGTTTGTCAGTAGAAACTCCTTAAGCATGAATAAATACGCACCTTTTACAGCGAGTAAGACATTGATGATTCCTTGGTTTCTATGCGTATCGAGCAAAGAGCGAACTGTATCTGTCCAGATGAACTCTAGATGTGGATATCTGCTTGATAGAAGCTTCAGCCAGAGGTATTTGCTTACTCCTACAACTGGAAAAATTAAAAAGAATAGTCATTAAGACGTATTTCAACTATAGCGGCAAATCTCGACAGAGACAACCCATCAGCGCACAAATGCATGAGGTGCGTGCGCAGACACATGGGCAGTCACTCTTCCCTCGATCTTGCAGTTTGAAGAGACAGCAATCCGACACAACCGGAAAGAGATCAGGTGCAGGACCAATGCCTTATTGTGCTTTACGAGGCACGGGGAAAATTAAGTACCTAAGTATAAGAAGATTTAAGTTGCTGTCCTTTAATTAGTTACTAATAAATCTTGATCACGTCAGCATCATAAATGCATTGACTGACAATGGCACATAAATAGGTTTTGAATACCACAGTTATTGGTATTGATATGTCACATCATGGTGATTGCGTTTGTTACTGAGATTAATTGCAGTCATGATGATTTGATTTGATGTGCCCTGCTCGGGAGTTTGTTGCGCTGTTTCTTCCCAGCTAAAGCACTAGGAAGAGGTGAAGGGTGGGCGTTTTGCGGGACTGTCTTATGAAATTTTGACGTTCAAAAAGTGTTCACTCTCAGCAGACTTTGAATAAATGACTTTTGATTTTGATTGCACAGTGGTTTTAAGGAATGATATGCTCTGCTGCTAATCTACGTAAAAAAAAAAGAAACGAGAACAGGGGTGGTACGAATAGTGAAGTGAAATGAACGAATATTGCAAAATACTAAATCGGGGTAGCCAGAAACCACATATTTTGGATTGATTTTTTTAGCGCTAACTAATATAATTTGCTTTTAATCAAAATTTAGCTTTGATACTCACCAATGTAAAATACTTAATCGGGGTAGCCAGAAACCACATATTTTGAGTTTATTTTTTTAGCGATAACTAATATAATTTGCCTTTTAATTAAAATTTAGATTTGATACTCACCAACATAAGAAACGGCAAGTACTGGGAGAGCTGACACAGCGAGCCAGAAGGCGCAGTATGTGTAGAACTCCTCTAGGAGGCGCTCGCGCACGCCTCGGCGCTTTGCGATCATAGCGCTCTTGTAGCGGCGACTAGCTGTAAATACAAACAGAACCTTAAGGTCATACAATAATACAAAATGTATAGCCAACAATTAAGAACTTTCATAAAAAATTTAATCTCCTATTTAACCCTTTTAAGCGATGAATTTTCAAAATCGTAAGCTCAAAGATCAAGACATATCTTGTAAAAATCGTGCGATGTCGATTAGGGAATTTCAGATTCTTCTTATGTAAATAATCTTAGCAATTTACAGCGTTGCATTTAAAAAAAAAATAAGCGATCAAAAATATCAGCACACTTCCAAACAGCTGACAATTTTTGGTTGATGACAATCCTAAAAATCATCCCAGATGGTTTTGCGGTACGAATAGATGTTTGTATTCGTTTTTTACAACTTTCACGTGCTCCTGCTTGGAACTCCCTGAATATTAGAGCAACTGACGCTGATCTCTTATGCGCTAAGAAAAAAAATATCACATAATATATAGGTCAGCAAACTACTAGGAAGTGGTAAAGGGTGGGCGTCATAAAATTTTGACCAAAATGTGT
This sequence comes from Aporophyla lueneburgensis, assembly GCA_932294355.1. Taxonomy (NCBI): domain Eukaryota; kingdom Metazoa; phylum Arthropoda; class Insecta; order Lepidoptera; family Noctuidae; genus Aporophyla; species Aporophyla lueneburgensis. Next base: position 11,739,816 of record OW028738.1, on the reverse strand, counting down.
TGATATTGTCAGCCTAGTTTGAATAGGGATAGGGAAATTTTTGATTTTATTGAAACTGTTGCAAGCTTCAACAACCTCCACGAACATTTGTATTTTTTTTTCGATCACTCCTTTGTTCCAGGTGCTCCCAGTATCGCAGTCTGGCTTATACAATCGGTCAGACTCAGTATTGTCTAGAGAGATTAATTCATGTTATTTACATTCGTGATAACAAAATAACAATTTAATTTTTTTGTTAGCAACGCGTCTGTCGTTGATTGCAGGTCTATTCGCGAGTTAACTGCTCACTTTCTACCAGGTGGACCATCGCTTTATATGGTTCTAGAGCAGGGATGGCGAACCATTGGCACGCGTGCCATTGGTGGCACGTAACAGAATAATTTGGGCACCCCATCTATTGAAGCTTTCATGTTTGTTATTCGTCTATTTTGCAACAGCAGAAGTCAAAGTAATATGTTATTTATAAAACTGCTAATGTTAAGATTACCTGTTATTAAAAAAGGTGTAACTGTGGAAGTATATATACTTAGTTGCAGATAATTAATAATATCAAAGTTACTTTTTCAGTAGTCGCTAACTCAAGATTAGTAGTTGGCACGTCATGAACATATTCAATGTTTTTTTGGCAAAAATGGCACGTAGACATAAATAGGTTTGCCATCCCTGTTCTAGAGTAATATAAAAAGAGGTAAAATTTGTGAGTTTGTATGTACCTAGAAGGTAATCTTCGACACTACTGATCCGATGCCGAAGATACAGTATTGCCGAGAGGATATATTCTATTTTAAAACCGGGGGGGGGGGGGGGGGGTAACTATTTACCACACTATCAGTATGAATGGTTTTCATTTTGGCGGTTCAACGCGATTCATTGCGTTATTGACGTTGTTGAGCCGACATTTTTTCGAACATATGATGCAATGGATTAGCAATTTAATATCTTTCAGATTCTGATAGTATATTACGCAATTAAAGCGAAGAAATTCAAAGAAGTTGCGGGCAGAAGCCAGTTAGCATATTCAAAAATATTTAGCATAAGGAAAATAGCACAAGTCGGAAGCGTTTCATGTGGTATGTTCTCCTTTATATATCATTGGGAATTTAAACTCAACGTCATCAATTCGGATAAGCGTGTTTAATATTGAGTGTATGCGTGTAAAGTTCTCAGTGCACGCAATACAATATTATTTATATTAAGTACTCGTTTCGGTTCGTCGCGCTGTTTCTAAACTATTGCTGATAACAGCCGATGCAACTGAAAACAATTAGAACGATCAACAACATTGTTTGTGATATTCCTAAATACTGTTATTTACCTGATGACATTTACGTTGTTTTCAGATATATCTTCAGAAATTACGCAAGTTTAATACCTAATGAAATGAAATGATTTCTGTAAGTAGATTTTATAAGACACTTTTACACGTCAACATTCTTTTTTGGTCAATGTTTTAAAAGCTAAATAGCGCGTGGCACCGGAATTTTCTAGCTGACTGTTCCCTGAAGTAACACCGAAGAGGTCTCTTTGAAACTCCAAACATTATATTTTTAGAATTTTATGTGAGTCTAACAATGCAGCGCAATGTCTGGAAAAGTCTTTTGAAGAAAGAGTCATTGCAGCTTTGAGCTGACCTGTCCCAACAGACGGCATGTACATATGTATCATTCATCGTGTAGCTCAACCCTATTTTAGGGAGCTCAACGACCCGTCACAAGACGCTACCAGATCTGCAGGACATTTGCGTAGGTCATATACAAAATATTCAAAGACGCCAGACAGTTATTTTAAAGACTCATGTATTCAATCTAGCCTATATGGTACTCACATTCACAGTCAAATGAAATTAAGTAAAACATGTTGAAAGGTATATGTACCAACCTATTTAATTAAGGAATTTTTCTTACTTTCTTTTATGGTGTTGAACATAATTCCAGGGTGATATCTCCCTGCCAGGATCGCGAGATTTGTTCGATAGAGTTACCGTGGCGCTGACACAGGCAATTGAACGAACACAAGTGGGGTTTAGTCAGTTAAAGTCTGACACGCCCTTCCAGAGCGGGAGAACTTATTTAATGATTTCCCACCGAAAAAAAGGGGTAATATCTCTTTATATTTTGATCTCAATCGTTGATAATAATTATGGTTTGTATAATAAGTACCTCGCTGCCTAAATAAAATAAAAAGTGAAAGTTAACTTCATGTGGCATTTTTAGGCAGATGAATTTTGGCAGATTGAGCGTTAACTGAAAAACGATAATTTTTTTAGTCCAAAAATGTAACAGTACCGACTTAATCTAGCAAGTGCGGACAAAACTAGATATTGTTGATAAGTGCATCATTATGGACATTAACACTCATTACTTTTAGTAATTTAAAAGTTGTTATACGAGTAGGTGGGTCGAACTATTTATAAACAATTGTTTCGTATCTGCAGAAGTAGGTACCTTTTGTATGTTTTGATTTGTTTTATCAACATACTTTCTGCACTAATGATATTAAATTGATTGTACCTACTACCGGTATCCTAATGGTAATGGCATAAAGCCTCCTACAAACCGGCGCGAGACGCGGCAGCGCGACGCGACACTCGTAGAACAATTTTTATGTGAACTTCATGGAAATTGTTCTACAAGAATCGCGTCGCGCTGTCGCGTCGCGCCGGTCTGAATAAGCCTTTACACGTTAAATCACTACCTATCGATCCATGACTTCTGAAGAATATTCCTAATCCACTGATTTATAGGTTTAAAAAATCGTCTGCTAATTGGGCGTAGTTTAGCAAAAAGGACCCAAACGACACATACTACAGTCAGTAAAAACCGGCCAAGTGCGAGTCGGACTCGCGCACCGAGGGTTCCGTACAGCCGAAATTATGACACGCGGGGTTGCGACAATCGTCGATAGGATCCGGCAATTGGGACCCGAGGTGGCCTTGCACAAGTCCGAGGCCATGGGTTTTCATGGTCCTCGGAACGCGCCACCTGCGGGTTCCCAACTCACCGTAGGAGGGGTTCACATCGGCGTCGAGTCGACGATGAAGTACCTGGGACTTGTCCTCGACAGCCGGTGGAACTTCGTCGAGCATTTCCGACGTTTGGCTCCCAGACTGGAGCGGGCTGGGGCTGCATAAAAGCGGTTCCTGCCCAATCTAGGGGGTCCAAACGCCTCCTGTCGGGGGATACACGGGGATCGTGCGGTCCATGGCCCTCTACGGGGCACCGGTGTGGGCGCCCTCATTGAGGCTGCGCCCAGCGCGCCGGTTGAGTGCGGCCCAGAGGGTCATGGCCATGCGGTTAATCCGAGGATACCGCAAGATCTCGTGCGAGGCGGCGAGCCTCCTTGCCGGAGTGCCGCCATGGGATCTGGAGGCAAAGGTCCTCGCGCACATGTGGGAGTGGCGCGAGGAGGCGAAACGCCGGGGCGAAACTCCGCTGCCGCGACAAATCGCGGCACGGCGGACAGAGCTCCGGTGTGATCTCATGGCGACATGGCGGGTACGATTGTCGCAACCCAGTGCTGGGCACGTCACAATTGCGGCGGTAAGTCCCCTCTTTGAGGAGTGGATAGAGAGGCGTCACGGCGTCCTCACCTTCCGCCTGACGCAGGTTCTCACCGGGCATGGATGCTTCGGTGGGTTCCTGTTCAGGATAAAGCGGGAGGATACGTCCGGGTGTTTCCATTGCGAGGATTGTCTGGAGGACACGGTGGAGCATACGGTGGAGGTGTGCCCTACCTGGGCGGAGCACCGCCGTGTCCTTGTGGAGGCGATCGGCGGCGGCGACCTCTCGCGTCCGGCCCTGGTGCGAGCCATGGTACGGAGCGAGAGGGAATGGGAAGCCGTCACCTCCTTCTGCGAAGCAGTAATGCTCGCGAAGGAGGAGGCGGGGCGCGTGAGGGAGTGGCAGTCTCTGCGCCCTCACGTCCCTAGCCGCCGCAGGAGGAGACGCCCCGGGCGTCGGGAGTCGATTGTGGACTCCCGGCCACCGTAGGCGCGAGCTTGCGGGTGGCGAGCAATAGGTAGCTCGCCGCCCGGTAAGGACCAGGCTCGGGTCGACGGCGAGTAGTGTTCCACGCGCGCCTCAAAGAGATGTCAGCAGCAGTGTAGGGGTCTACTAGGACCGATGCCTGCCGGGGTCGCGTGATTGTTTGAAAGAGATACCGTGACCCTGGCACATGGGCAACTGATGGAACACGGGTGGGTTTTAGTCAGTAAAAGTCTGACACGCCCTCCCGCTCCGCCCAGAGCGGAAGAAGTCATTTGATGATTTCCCATCCTGAAAAAAAAAAGGGTTCCGTACAAACCTGTAGGTATTCTCGGTTTATGCATAAGGTTCATGTTTATGATTTTTTTTTATTTCAGTTGATTGAATGAGAGGTAAATTGCGGTTTACGATTTATAATGTTTAAAAAAAAAAACTACTTACTCGATCTCGTTCAAACCAATTTTCGGTGGTAGTTTATATGGTAATGTACATCGTATATTTTTTTTAGTTTTATCAATCTCTTATTTTAGAAGTTACGGGGGGGGGGGGGCGACACATATTTTACCACTTTGGAAGTGTCTCTCGCGCAAACTATTCAGTTTAGAAAAAAATTATATTAGAAACCTCAATACCATTTTTGACGACCTATTCATAGATAGAGATACCCCACACGTATGGGTTTGACGAAAATATTTTTTTTTGAGTTTCAGTTCTATGTTTGGGGAACCCCAAAATTTATTGTTTTTTTCTATTTTAGTATGAAAATCTTAATGTGGTTCACAGAATACATCTACTTACCAAGTTTCAACAGCATAGCTCTTATAGTTTCGGAAAAAGTGGCTGTGACATACGGACGGACAGACAGATGGACAGGCCGGACGAATCTATAAGGGTTCCGTTTTTTGCCATTCGGCAACGGAGCCCTAAAAACGACCTAGCTCTTGAACTATAAAGGTCGATATTTCAAAAGCAACTGGGTGTGGATTGAGTCCTTTCTGCTTAACTACGTTAAATATTGCAATTAGAGTAAATAACGCAATGAATGTGACGCAACTGTCAAAAATGAAAGCCATTGCGATCAATTTCCATTTTATTTGTGTTATGCAAAAACCAGGTTAACCTTGCTTTACTTTGTTTCCCGGATCTTTGTTGACATTTGTTTATAAACAAAACGTAAACATTTCGTTTAATGTTCACAAAGTAGATATAGTTTTAATGAGGTGGCCAATTATTCGTTCGTGTGTAATCGCACCGCTAGCTCCAATATTCGTTATGAAATTACCGGTATCACACGTGAAATATTGACTTCTAGTGTGTGTTTATAAAACGTACACGTTTCTGCTTCGATGGACAAGAACCTTTCCAATAGGTTTTTTACAGTTTTGAAAAGTTACATATTGTATCGTTCTTCTGTCTTGTTCTTTTATACAACGTGTTCCTATTGATATGTCATAACTATAGGGTTTTATTGACACTATTTCAAAGAATCAACTAATAATAATAATAATAATTTATTTAATAAAAACGATTACAAAAAGAGTACATTTAGCAAACAGTATTAAATTCTCATACAATTATAGTGCCTAAAGATAAACAATTTCTAAAGTATTTTTATCACAAGTGCAGAAGATGATTCATCGGAATTAGAATGTAAGGTAGCGACCCGCCCGATCTAGGTTAAATGAAACCTGTGTTTCGGGCCATCACTTTACATTTCAATTAAATTGGTGCAATCATATTTTAAGTATAATTTATATAAAAATAATCTATTAATAACTATGTAACTGTCATAATTATGATTTTTGTTTTCATTACGTAATGTCCTTCCAGGATATGATAGTATGCACCCATTTGCAATAATTAACCACTTCATAAAGCCTAGGCAACATTCATTGATAATCAGTCTACTATGTTCCCACTGCTGGGACAGATGCCTTTTTCGGTGAAAGGAACTGGGCCGTAATCCACCACGCGGGCCCGTGACGAGTTAGTAGATGTCACATGTATTCGAATTTTTGGTTCTAGGATATATGCCGATTACCTCACGATTCAATTACTTTGACAGAAAAGATAGGGGTTTTTCGAAAATTGGACCCCAAACAATGCAAAAAGGGAGGTTATTCGTTTTTAATGGAGGGGTTTTTACTACATGGCTTAGTTAACTAAAAAAATGGTAAGTATATTTACAATCCTTAAGTAGAATAATGGAAATGTCCCTAAGGATTTTTTTAAAGTACAGCCCTGTGGGGGTGAAAAGAAGTGGGAAGAGATTTTATGCAAAATCTTGTCCTTTGATTAAAAATCTTGAAACTCGGCCTGAAAACATATCTTTCTATATTATTATTAATATTGTAATCGTTTATTAAAAATGAACTTTCTTTTAAAGGCTGGAATGGGCGTTGGAGTTGTTTGATTTGTAGGAAAGAATACGAAATTCACGCGACTGAAATCGCGGGCGAAGTGTTAATAGAAAAGATTAATACTTTAGGTAACAGGTAGGCTCTTTGGTAAATCGAAAGTCGACCGAGTAGGTATAACAAATCATCAGGCATAAAACTTCAGATGGACTTCATCAAAAATTATATAATTTTTTTAGTGTAATATAATTTAAAAACCTGCTTTTGATCTTGCTACAAGATTCACACACATCTTCACGTAACGTCTCGAAGGCGGTCAGCAGAGAAGCAGAGTATGAACCTCTTAAGTCATATAGCGTTATGCTCCATGTATGGTCTGACACGGACCTTGTCTTCTAACAGAAGATATGGTCCAACCCTATTTTGATAATGAAACACAGTTTTTCGACTTAACATTCGTTTCACTTTTTTAAAACTTGTAGAAACAGTACACAGATAAAACACACAATCTAAATCCGCTTCACACTAGCAAACAATAAACAAATCACCAATTGTTTTTCATTGAGCGTAACTACAATTTATTAATTGAAACGTTGAGGTCACTATTTGTCCACTGCGGTCCGTAGATAACTGACAAACGAGACTGGTATCTCAGCCTTCACTTTCTCCATCATGGTGAAAGGTTCATTCATAAAAGCAAGAAATTCGAAGTAAACTTCAAAACCAAAACATTCGTTTACCAGCCTCGCTTTAACAATAGGAGTCAAAAGTCAAAATATTCATTGTACTTAAACACTTACGAATTTAAACATTTGATTGTTTTCAGTACTCTAATTTGGTGTCAAGCGAAACTGACTCTACGTAAATTGTTTACAAAGTGATGATCAACTTTTACCGTTTACTGTTACATAGGAAAGAGAATTTTACATATTGAGCAGTAAGTTCTAAATTAGTTAATGTGTTATTGTTTATTATATCTATGTGTAATTAAATATGAAAGGTCAACGGCCATGATTAAGACATACTCAGACGTTATCTTAATCTCTGATAACAGTTAGGTACCTAGTCTATTGGGATTAGATGTTTACTAAATATGATTATTTTTGTCGCGCTGTCTTAGTTTTATTACTATAGTAAGGAATAATCTTTAAAGCCATGGTCCACTGGTAGGTAAATTGTTTTTAAAATAGTCACGAAATCATTAAAAATTTTTTTTTTGTTTGAAAACATTGACCTCAGGTTTTTGTCCCAAATTATGTTTTAACCTTGGTGTGAACTTTTAGCTAGTGAATTTATTTTTTACATCAAATGAATTTATTATTTACATCAAATAGGTTGTGTTATTTATATTCACATTGTTTTAAACAATAACACAACAAAAAGCGTCTATGCTAAATTAGATTCTCTTTGTATTTATTTCATTTATAAAAAGTTTAGCAAATTAAAATGTTAAGAGAATTAATTACTAATTAGACTAAGCTACTATTCAACACGGTTTATTTGTGGTGACAGAGATAACTTGTTCAAACAGCTTGCGATCTGTTTTTGTAGATACTTCATACACGCGTTAATCTTCTTAACAGCATTCTGTAAACAAACAATGACTTTTTCCCGTAAGGGTTGCAGAATAGACGCACTTCACTCAGATTCACGTAAATATTTAATTATTTAGAAGTCGGACGGACGTCCATGCCGGTCTTGACTCCCCTCTATCTGTGCTGACCCTATTGCATGCGATAGTGTACTTATCACCTACTGTCTCATCCTTTGTAATACTTACGTAACATAGTTCTAATTTATAGAAGTATTACGGAAGAAAACGTAGCTGGAAATGTTTTACAATTCGGAGTTTCTGGATTCAGTTAATGAATTAAATGGACTTATTTAAATGGGTAGGTTAAAGGTTTATTACTAACTAGCTTTTGCCAGCGGCTTCGCCCGCGTGGAGGTCGGAAAATATCACTGCTCAGCTCCTATATGTTTTAGCGTTATGCTATATAGCCTATAACCTGCCCAAGAGTATGGATTACAAACATACCAAGTTTGTTTAAAATCCCTTCAGTAGTTTTTGACCCATGCGTGCATATACAGACAGATAGACAGACAGACAAATAAATTACTGATGCATTTTCGGCATCAGTATCGATCATCATTCTTCCTCCAATATTAATTTTGAATGTATATTCAACGTACAGAATTGACCTATCTACAGTTTTATTATAAGTATAGATAGATTCTGCTCACTGTCAATCCAATCACTGAAAAATCTCCTTGTTAATTGTAAACTATTTTTGTCCGTGAATAAAGAGACAAAAGTTTTCAGTTTGACAGGACTCAAAAGTAACAAAACAAAAATCATGAAATTTCACTGAAAAATTGTATTCAATACGACTCGCTAAGCTACGCTCTCGTTTATTTACAACAAATGATGCGAATGAAATAATTAGAACATTTAAACTGACCAACCTTTTATGTAAATCAGCGTCAAGTCATCAAAGTGTAACACACACGTCCAATTTGGTTTGTCAGTTGTAAAACTTCAAATGTGAACTTCAAAATGGCGGGAACGAGCGGCGAGTGCGGCGCAAGCGCGGTGCGGGTGGCGAGTGAGTGGCGAAGCGTGGCGCGCACCCTGCATCACAGCCGTGCCGCCGACTGACACAAGACGTGATTCCCGTGCTTATCGACACCCGGCCAAGGTCCAAATACACTAACAATGTTCTCTACAAGTCATTGTAGAAACTAGAAACGAGGGAGCCACAACTCTATAATGCACTACCTGATGATATAACCAATAGTGACAACATATCGACGGTTAAAAGGTAATAGGGTATAAGCGACAAAAAACAAATTGTTCAGGAGAGTGGTTTAAAGTTTTAAATTGTAGAACAAGTAACCTAACTTTTTTGTTTATTTTCATATCGTGAAAATTTTAAAGACATCGTAGAGCCATGGGAGTAAGCGCATACGAAAAAGCAGAAAATTTTAAGTAGGATGGAATTCATAAGTCATTTTCGACCAAAATGGCGCTTATTACCTTTTAACCGTCGCTATATAAATTTTAAAAAGCCTAGAAGAACACGTTAGAAAACAACACTAACAGTATCGATTGTCGCCTTTGTTGCCTAATTCTCTTATTATTATAAATAAAATTAAGTGTGTGTTTTGTAAACTTAATTTTATTTTAATATTACATTTCTCAATATCTTTAAGTGAACTGTAATGTTCTTGTTTTTGAAAAATAATTGTCTTTAAACCGAAATCAGTAATTATAGAAACTAGGTATTTGTGTCGTGGACTGTGACATCAGTGCCAGTTGAGAGGAGTTGATGTCGCTATACGTAACTTGTTTTTGATATGCAACAAATTAGTCATCGCGAAATCTGGAATAGTTCAGTACAACAGTACTTACATACTTAAGTAGATAGTCTTACATTCCTTGTATTATTACTACCTTGTACATTTACCTACATCTAAGACCTACGAAGGGGAATAAAAACTTCTTGCTAAGTTTGGAATCTATAAGCATATCAGGCAGTATCAGTACAGATCTAGGCTAATATTAATGGAAATTATATTTAACATCTTTAATATCAATCCACACTAATGTTATATTAATGCAAAAGTAACTCTGTCTATCTGTCTGTCTCGCTTTCCTGCTAAAACTACGGAACCGATCTGAATGAAATTTGTTACACAGATAGTTTAGAGCTTGAGAAAGGACATAGGCTACTTTTTATTTCGTGACTATGTCTGCGTCCGCGATAACCGACATTTACGCAGACGTAGTCGCGGGCAGAAACTAGTAGACTATATTACAATATCGACCATTTATTTAAACTACTTTGTACTTACTGATTATGCACGTTCCAATTAGTACAGTACCTACCAAATGTTGTTAACTAACTTACTGGCCACCTTGATTAGGCCGTTGACGTGATGATAACACTGGTGACAAAAATCCGTCCAGAGTAACTTCGATAAACATCATAGCGTCCTACTCTGCTCCTATTAATAATTCCTATTCTGCTCCACGCTTCGAAAGAAAATGGAAAATCTTCATTACCTAATTCAGAAGACCTTATTGTTCAGGAGAGCGATTTAAAGTTTGAAATTGTAGAACAATAATTGTACTTCACTTTTTTGTTTATTGTCATATCGTGAAAATTTAAAAGACATCGTAGAGCCATGGGAATAAGCGCATTCGAAAGAGCAGATTTTAAGTAGGATGGAATTTATAAGTCGTTTTCGACCAAATGGCGCTTATGCCCTATTACCTTTTAACCGTTGATATAAAAATACATACATACTACTTATATTTTACAGGTATCTCGGACCAGTTTCTATCATGTTTCTCTATATGACTGTAGTTTCTTTAGTTTTTTCCCTAGGCACAGGCCTAGGGAAAAAATCTAAAGAAAAATAATATACGGATTGTAATTAGCCACCCCGTTTGGGGTGAACATGGCTGTTGCGAATGGACAGGATGATGCCTGTTTTGGAACAAGTTTCCTGACGTAGTTCCAGTTCCATTTCTTTTTCGAAGCTTCGAGCAGAGTAGGAATTTTTCCTGTAGTATAGCTGAGTAAGTACCTTTTGTTAATTAGGACATGTTACGGTGTGAATAAAGAAAACAAAAGAAAATTAAAATTATTTATTGAAACAACTTCAATTTGTTTAAATTAAATAATCTTCACTAAAGCTAGTGGGCTTAAACTTACATAAGTAACGTAGGAAAGCGCAATATATTGGATAGATACAAGTAGCCATAAGTACACAATAAATTGAAATATATTCCTGTTAAAATACATAGGTAGGTTATCGTTCTAGGTATCAATATAGGATACTTACTTTAGGCTCTGCAGAAGATAATAATTATGATTGACTAACCTTTAACATTAATTACAATAACACTGAATTCGACAAATGCTTCAAAATGACATCTGGATATTCTAAAATGCCTTACAAGCGATTTTTGTACCTATTTGATACCTACTGTGTCTAAATAACTTTACATAGCAAATAAATAGTCGTAAAACATCAAATAAGTTTTTTTTTTTGATTATGTGACTTTCGATACACAAGTAATAATACTTAGTGATTAACAATAGGGAAGATACTATGTAGGTATAAATTAAATATAAGGTCTTACAGCCACTCTTATCACATATTACAGCTTTAATTTCTAGTTTGTCTACCATAGAAAATCTAAGATAACTTTATCGCCTGTATACAAGTTTGTAAATTAAATCTACAAAATTAGTTCCCGTTTAAGGTAATCCACTAACTGTAGGTATAATACAGGAGGTCAATTTTCGTTTTGATTACAATAAAATAAAATGCACTAAGCATCGGATTACGAAATGTTAAATTTCACGTCAAACTAAGATCTTGTCCAATGTTTTTATGATATTAGTTCAAACTATAACATCGATATAATTTGGCATCGTTCAACTAAACGTAGCTTAATTAATTAGCTTTACGATGAGTGGAAATAAATGCGAACAAGCTGCTCTAGCGCCCTAGTGACGTCACTGATGACGTCACAACCGCAGTCACACCACGCCGCACCTGCGGGCAGACTTCAAACACTCAAAACAGATGGATTAAAACAATCGACAAGTAACATTCAAGCGAAACTTTCATACAGGAACTATTCGACTGTTTGAATTCTGCCCAGCAAATCGATTCGAAAAATAATATATCACAACAATGAGGGAACTGTCTCAGAAACGGAATTTATTAGTACATCATATAGCACTCGCTTTGACGTGTTTCGTGGAAAGGAATTTTTGTTCGATGGACCTCCTCGGGATGCCGCTGACCTTCTTCGGCGAGATGTTGCAGTTGATGGAGGAAGGGAGGGACTTGTACCCTCCGTCGGAACTGTAGTCAGTGTCCGTGGACTGACCGGTCAGACTCGGGCTGTGACGGTTCACACTCTCTTTAGAACTGATCCTGCCATTATACAAGTCGCCGTACGAAGTGTGATGCTTGATATGAGGAGTTTCCTCGATAACGATATTTTTAGTGAGCATTCGCTCTGTGGTCGAGTACTGGTTTTGAAAGTTTTCTATAGAACGAGATCTGTTCGAGTAGAGCGCTGCCCTACGATCTGACTTGTCCCCGACGGAAGAATCCCTCTTGATGTATCTCCGAGTGCTATCTGAATTCGCGAGGGCTTGTAAGTACTTAGTCCCGACGCGGCTGTTAGTTTTCAGTTGCACGGTGTCCGTTCGCTTATCTATAAGGTTCTCGTCTCCATTAGTATTAGTATGTCCGTTCACTTTCCTAACACCACACATTTGGCATTTGTTCACAGTCCCGTTGGTAACAGGTCTCTTAGTCTTTTGTGCTTCACTGTAAGACGGCAGCTTCCTCACGCTAGCTTGTTCATTCCAACTGCGAATATAAAATTATATATTAAATCGGTACTTGGATAAGATGGGAAGGTTTTTCTAGAATGATTTAATGTTAAGAACTACAGCTATCGAGACTACTAAAATTTTCGCTTTAGAATTGAGAAGAGATTTACAAATTTCGTATATGTGTCAAACCTCACCTTTAAGTTCTGACGAGGCAGCGTGCAACACAGAGATATATTACAGAATCAAACTTAATGAAATGTTACATAATAATATTACAATGTAAGTGTAGAACACCACACGACTACCTACAGTCAAACAACACAAAACAATCTTCAGTAACTGTCTGAACCAAGCCAATTGATCGCCTAATCAAACGTGCCAATAGTGCCGTGCTATTCAAACCAAACTCATTGACTAATCAAATATTCATGCTAGACTCTTCATAATGTTAGTTCTAGCACCATCAGTTTCTCACTATCACAAACAACCGATCATCAAACCTTGCATTATTGTGTTTTTAAGCCTTTTAGTGTCACTCTTAGGCACATTACATATACATTACTATATACATTTTGTACAGTTTTTGCCTTTTACCGATAATTTTTTAATCCTCATGCAAACTAGCGCAGTGACGAGGTCACTTGATGTATTTGTAGCAATATTCGTCGATGTCCCTATTGGAGACTAGAAACACGCCATCGTCGTTGGTCTGGTACAAGAGATGCAGTAAGCACAACACATGGACGGAACACAAGAGACAAACAGCGAGCAAGCAGTCGAGCCACGCTACCTGATCCGACGGACGAACCCGCCCTCCACCCAAGTGGAAACTGCCGCGTCCAATATCCAACATGACGAGAATTTTCAATGAAAATCCAATTCGGAATTTAAAGCAGCATGTGAGGAAATTAGAACAAAATGAACATTTTGAAGGACCTGATGGTGATGACAAATTATAGATGATACTCGGATGATAAGTCAGTTCTTCATTACATGATATAAGTATATATAATTACGTGGATATGCTAAATCAAATAAAAATACCAGTAAAATAGGGAGACAATGTTAAAGTGATTCTACACATGGATGTCGGCGCGAATGTCATTTTTTTATTCATATAGTCTTTGAATATGATGATCCATTTGGAATTGTTAAGATTTGTTACCAATGTTTGACTTTTGGAGACGGTATGATGTACGAGTGATGAGCAATGATCTTTATACTGTGACATGTATGAGGGGATACTGGGAGGTATGTACATTAATATGATAGATGTGTGCAGTGTATGAAAAATGGACTTTATTGTAGCGAAGATAAACCTAAAACAATAAATAAAAATATTGGATGGGTGGTGGAATAAATAAAATGTGATAGAGAAAGGAAAGTTAGTATGACTAAGTAAATAGAAAGTGAGGTAGCTGTATGAGATAATGTTGAAGCAATAGGTGTTGCACTCAGTGTGTGTAACAAAAGTGTCGTGTATCATAAATGTTTAGGATGTGATTACCTCACTAATCCGGAATTGTCAGAACTCGTTAACGCCGAGCTCATCGGCGGCCGCAACTGAAATCGAAACACACGCATTTTTACTGTCATTTGGTACCCTGCATGTTGCTTATATCTTCTACTTGTACTTATGGTGGTATTTATTATACCAAAATTTGCATTTTGAAGATGAGAGGAAAAATTCCAACTTAGGTTAATATTTAGGAATTTTTCGAAACTCATTTAGCCCAGAAGTGTTCTATTTTGAATTAATTTATCGGTAGCCTTTTTTCTGAGATCGAAAACCAAGTCTGAACTGTTTCCTCCCTTTTAGTTTCAACTTGTGACACACAAATATTGGCGATCACGATCACTTCAAATTTTTGCTCGCAATTGATCGTTAACATCCATGTGACACATTTCACCTACTTTTGCAATTAGTACTTCATCTAGCTGAACATCTTGTATTCCTGCTAGATCTTCTTCATTTTATACCGTATCCTTTATACTACAGTTCTTAGTTTTCATACATACCCGGTCGGTCTGCGTGGCGACATTGCAGGTGTCATCTTGTCGCGGCTCGTGGCTCTCGGCCATGCGCAACATCTGCTGCTGCAGGACGCGAACCAACCGGTCGCGTTCTTCTAGCTGACTCTGTAACGGATACAGAAAACAATAGATAAGAACTGATCGTTTTAATAGCTTCAGGATTTATTTGCGGTAAACATGACATAGAGGCAGAACACAATCATAAATTGTCACACGTCTAAATTGTAAATATTTCCGCGTCATTTATTTAATACAAAATTTACATTATCTTTCATTATAATTTAAGATATACGAAAGTACTCGCAGCTCTCTCTCTTGCCCCTACAATAATATACGAAACGTACCTCTCTGTCTTTCTATCTTCACTAACTTATATCTCCCTTTCAACTTCCGTTCGCCTCGCCCGATCACACTTTTCGTAACACAGATTACTCCCCAAGTCAACCGTGCGAAAGAAGTTTTACTTCAAAAAGAAAAAGTTGGGGGAAAATATGGGTCACATCCATGCAATTGGCCATTCCTCAGCATAATGCTACGACTCTAGACAGACAGAGCTCCAGTGCTGGCTTTCCGCTGCAGCATTGACAAACACATATATCTAAATAGTCGTAGCGTCAGGATGGTGGGTGTAATGTTACTAATATATGTCAGTCATTTTGTTTTTTCATAATTACAACTAGTTTAACCGTAATATAAAACCCACCATCCTGGCGCTCACAGAATATATTATTGTGTATTATTTCGTGTGCTTCAATATTAAATGTGTCCAGTTTATTTCTAAGGCTTTGATTGCTCGGAATGGAGTTTCCTCAGAGATCTATAACTCCCCAGAGAGACAATTGTTTTCACTCATGATGAAGTTACAGGTAAATGGAATGAAATACATATAATATCTAAAATGTCAGCTGAGAGTTTGCTTGCACTGACTTGCACATAGTCGCGCAGTTTCATTGTATCTCGTTTCCCCATTGTTCTCATAACTTTCGCAAAGTGACAAATGACTAATTTGATCCATTATCTGATGTTCATAGATTTAATTAAACTGATAGTCTCTTTCGGAGTGGATTGACCGGTTTTCTTTCTTTTGTTGAAGATCTTTTGCTAAAAAGTAGCTGATATTCTAGTTTCTAATTCAGGCCAGCGCCAATCTGCTCTCGAGGTCGGCAACTAGGGCCTTAATTATTAAAGTAAATTCATGGGTAGTCAGAAATAATAGTAAGATATTTATTTTATAGGCCTGTGGCTTATAAATAAGAAACATAAATTCAAGAGCTTGTGCTCTGTGTATAAGTATGCTTATTGCCATAAGTGGAAGGCCTTTTTTTTTCTGGATGGGAAATCATCAAATGACTTCTCCCGCTCTGGGCGGAGCGGGAGGGCGTGTCAGACTTTTACTGACTAAAACCGACCCGTGTTCCATCATCATCACCATCATGTGCCAGGGTCACGGTATCTCTTTCGAACAATCACGCGATCCCGGCAGGCATCGGTCCTAGTAGACCCCTACACTGCTGCTGACATTTCTTTGAGGCGCGCGTGGAACACTACGCGCCGTCGACCCGAGCTTGGTCCTTACCGGGCGGCGAGCTACCCATTGCTCGCCACCCGCAAGCTCGCGCCTACGGTGGCCGGGAGTCCGCAATCGACTCCCGACGCCCGGGGCGTCTCCTCCTGCGGCGGCTAGGGACGTGAGGGCGCAGAGACTGCCACTCCCTCACGCGCCCCGCCTCCTCCTTCGCGAGCATTACTGCTTCGCAGAAGGAGGTGACGGCTTCCCATTCCCTCTCGCTCCGTACCATGGCTCGCACCAGGGCCGGACGCGAGAGGTCGCCGTCGCTGATCGCCTCCACGAGGACACGGCGGTGCTCCGCCCAGGCAGGGCACACCTCCACCGTATGCTCCACCGTGTCCCTCAGACGATCCTCGCAATGGAAACACCCGGGCGTTTCCTCCCGCTTTATCCTGAACAGGAACCCACCGAAGCACCCATGCCCGGTGAGAACCTGCGTCAGGCGGAAGGTGAGGACGCCGTGGCGCCTCTCTATCCACTCCTCAAAGAGGGGACTTACCGCCGCAATTGTGGCGTGCCCTAAGTGGAAGGCCTTATATAAGTGTGTTTATTTTCTAAACAAGGCTCGACGACCGGCAATTATGGGGCATGCACAACATTGGATACTGTAATACTAATTGGCCTGGCTTAAAACTAACTAAAGCTGCAGACTATTATAGTTGTAGACACTGTAGTTAAATTTAATTTGGTGCGATTTTTCCGTAGAATCTGCAGTTACCCGCAGCTCTCTTTGCGGCCACTTGTAGAAGCCGCGTGCGGGCGGCCGCATGCTGTACGTTCACAATGTATACGCACCTTTTTTTTTTCTTTTTTTTGTGGGTCGGAAATCATCAAATGACGTGCCCCGCTCTGGGTGGAGCGGAAGGGCGTGTCAGACTTTTACTGACTAAAGTCCACCCGTGTTCCTTCAGTTACCTATATGCCAGGGCCACGGTAACTCTGTAACAATTCTCGCGAGCCTGGCAGAGTGTATGCTCACCTGCAGGTACAGTATCTGTCGGCGCATCTCGGCGCAGGCGTCGGGGTGCAGCGGCGAGGCGGGGGGGCGGCGCCCGTTGCCGCGCGCGGGGCTCTCCGCGCACGCCGCCAGCAACGGGTCGAGAGTTTCGCTCTGCACATACATACTGACATTACAGTCTTGAACCCACTGCGTACACCAATCATGATTGTAAAGCATGCCAAAAGAATCTTCCACCAAATACTGACGAAGGTCATTCATAAAACTGGCAGATTTATACCAAAAGAAGTTCAAAAATGAGATTATTTTACCTAAGTCTTATAGCAAAACAGATTGCTTTAAAGTGAAGACGTAAGTGTTTCCAAGTATGAATTTCAGCCTAATCGTTTCAGGTAAAAAGCTAGCTAAGTAGACATACCCTAAGTGCTCGAGAATTTATAATGATAAAGAAAATTTTTAATTTTAGTTTTGGAGAACAAAACATCACCGGTCAGAGTTGAAAAGTTGACTCAGGTGTTCACTGCCCCTTTTATCGAGTAAAGGAGTCCATTATTCTTGCATTCTTACGCCTTGTCACCTAAATAAAGCCCGGCGGGCAAGGCTCTCAGAATATGCTAATTTTATATCTTCAAAGAACTTTTTAGACAAACCTACTTTTAAATAGTTGTGTAACATTAAATAGGTATACCGGCAAGGGCCGAGTTGGAATTTATGTTCTTATTTAGGACCTATCACTCTTTTCTTTTAAATCCGTTTAATATGTTTACAACCATTTTGAAGAAAAGAGTGCGACTTTTACTCTTTTATTTCATTTGAAAATTAAAACAAGTTCCTCGTCAAATCTGTCTCTTAAATCTCCTTTTTATTTTGTTTTACAAAAATATTCTTCGTATTCCTACCATTCATTTAACACTCAGTCCTATCGTTCGATGTAGTACCCTTTTTTTGTGGCTGAGAAATCATCAAATGACGTCTCCCGCTCTGGGTGGAGCGGAAGGGCGTGTGAGAGTTTTACGGACTAAAACCCACCCGTGTTCCTTCAGTTTTTTATTTCTAATTTCAACTGTTAATAATTAATCGTTTTACTAGTCGGCTTTGTGACATTGAACGTAGCTTTCGTCAACTCTCTGTAATACCCCATACTACGGTATTGTATTATCGGTAGATTTTGTTACAGTTCAAGGTCTTTTTGTTCAAAATACGACCTCAACCTCATTTTCTTCGTTTCCTTTATTACTATATATATACAGCATGATCATCAGACTGCATATATATTTTGGGACCAACATCGTAGTCGTGAAAAATACAGTAGTAGCATATAATCAGTGGCCCCATACATTAGATCGAATAGTTATTGAAGTTTTGTTAGGGACAAATGATGACCTTTAAGTGTGCCCACACATTTCTGATTCAGATAGCATATTTCAATTAATCCCTCTTAGCACATAGTGTATCACTACTCTACCTATTTGCTTCTTTCTAATTATCTAAAAAGTAACATGAATTCATTTACTGCTGACTGTAATTTAAGTAAGTAGTCGGTATACATATTGTTACTAATGAACCCTCTGTACTTAGAATGATTGCGTCATTAACAACTTGCCAAACCTCAACAACCTACACAAACAGGGGCTTAGGATTACCTATAAGCCCACTAAATTCTATTTGCACGAGGTCATCTGCATTCGACCTCATTTTATACCTAATGCATTATAGATACCTACCTACCTACTACATTTTTTCTGTCGGTCACCCAAATCTTATCTTGTCAATTCGTTTCTATTTGTGAATAAAAATTATAGAGATGGAATTACGATTGAAATTTATACTTATAATGTAATTTATCGGTCAAATAGGGAAGTGTAACTTAAGTATAACTGAATAATAAAGCTGGTTCTATTGTGAACATGACAATTACTTAAAGTGTGTCAACATTCAACAACAAGCGCGAAAGAAATGTTATTTTCAGTTTATCAAAAGAATCCTCTTAAACAGTGCTAAGAGTGTTTTAGTCCTGTCTTTCAATATCTCTTTATATATAACATTAGTTACATAACATACGTCATGTTAAAATGTTTTCTCCTAAAAAGTGAGTCGCTACAGTCTCCGTCAAAAACATTAATGTCCTATTCTGTAATTGCATTTAATTAATTCTGTAATTACGAGCGACGTTTTGTTTATTACAAACTTTCAGATGTAGAAATAACAAGATAATTAATGTGTAATGTGTTTGCGTCATTTGAGTGAACAGTCCAACCACAGTTAATATACAAATGTGTGAATTTAAACTATAAAACAGAAACTGTGATGATAAAAGCATATTCTGCTAGGTGCCTAGATCAAAACCCAGTGATTGTAATCTTAATAAATAAATAATCAGTTCTACTTGTATGACCTTGGTAAATAATCGGGAAGTAAACTCATTTTAATTATGCACAAACCAATATTGTTCACGTTGCAATAAAGTTGAAGGATAATGCATTTTAAAGCGCTGTTTTTACATTTTACAAGCAGTAAAGGAAAAGGCACAAATATGGCGGATCCTAATTGAAAGTAGGTACAGTCAGGGTAACAGATTGTTTAGTAAATTGACAAACAACTTCATCAGTCCGTGTATTCAAATCAAAACTGACATTCTTTAAGGGTCGTTGCTAAAGTGCTTAAAGAATGTTTTGGTGAAAAAATATTTTGTGCATTTTTTTTCTTACTTGAACTGAATTCAAAAAACAAAATGGCGGCGTTAAAACAGCGATTTTGGCCAAGCGCCGAAACCATATTGGAGCGTAAATTTATAAAGCTATTACACGGCTAGTTTAGGTAGTGTATCAATCTTTTAAACATAATATTTTCTTGACTGTAAATTGAACATTGAACAGCAAAGTGCATCGGTGCAATATTGCGAAGGCGAGTTACTTACACTCATCGAATGAAGCTCCTCCCCGGGCTGCATGCGGCAAACAAGGCGATGCAACGAAATAAACATATAAGTTACAACACGCCAAACAAATTAAATGTGCCAAATACAAGCAAATTAATAGTATTTAGTGAAACAACCATGCCCACTGAAATGTGACGGTGTTTATACACGGTTTACTTATCAACATCACCATCTTTTCAAGTGAAAATTATCGGATCACACTTCAATGGACAACGGTGCAAAATATAGAAAAAAATTAAAACATCAAAATACTACTGACACTTATAGGGAAAATCAAAATTAGGTTAAAACAATAATGAAACTGTATTTCTTTTAAATATCAAGGGTCATTTTACAGGCAAAAACATACTGCTTTTAGTCTAAAGCGTTTCAATAGCACTCAGGCATTGTCAGATTTCTATCTAGTGTAACTAGTTCAGATATAAATCTGTGCACTCTGAGCTAACTGTAGGTAACTGCCTGGGATGGGAAATTATGGAATGGAAATTAAAGGGGAGCCTAGTTTCTACAAACATGCTACTTAAGATAATGATGAATTGATTATTCTGCTACGCTAATTGTGAGTATACTTATTATTCCAAATGTGTAAGCATGCTATTCCGTTATGCATTACAAAACTAGGAACATGTAACTGTGAACTAGATATTTAAAACATCGATACAAGAAAGTAGACATGATTATATTGAGTTACTGAAGACACACACTAGTGTGTGATTTAAACTCACAGAAATAGGAAAGAAAATATCTTTAGCTAAACTACTTAGGTATAGACAGTAGTTATCTTTAACGTGAGCAGATTCTTAATTAATAATTTAACGCTATATGGCTTTAGCTACTTAAAAATAATTATAAGCTCTTTCAAATATAATGAGACCGGTCTAAAATTTAATTAAGACAAACCATGAAAGTAAAATCCATATTAATTGCTTTAAACGATGTGATTCACTATCTCTGAATTGGATCAATTTAATGTAATTGGTACAACAATGAGCTGCAGTAGCATAAATCATTAATATTATGCGTGTGCACTGAAACAGATCATTTAGATAGACACAGTTTCATTCGAGACACGATATACTTACACACGCACAGACAAAGAAATGAGAACATTAATTACTATTGTAATAACTACAGAAACTTATGTAAGACACGAAATAATTGAGAAAGTGAGTCTTGAGGTAAAGTAGAACAAAATAATGGAGGCGTCATTCTTCATATTTATTTTGGTTTCTGTCAAATGTCTAGCTGTTGCATTAAAGTAGAACGTAATACTGTTCTCGATCTGGTTAGGCAGAATTGCTTGCTCTTATTATCTTTATGAGGAGTGATTATGGAAATCCGTTTTATGGTAAAGGGATTGGATGCAGACCTAAGAAAGGGAGATTAAGGATGGGGTAGAGGGGACAGGAAATACTGACAATTTACGGGATTGGTCGTAAAACTGGGAGGTACAGTCACCAGCAGTAAATATGGCACAACGAGCTAAAAAGAGCATTATCTCTATGAAGCAGCGCCATCTAAACAGTGTTTAAACGATGCCTGTAATTGTTAGCCACAGAAAAGAAACTTGAATAATATAAATGGTGCTTTATTCAGTATGTTACAGTCAAATATCTTTCTAAAGCTCGATATATCATATTTAACGCCCGCCGAACTGTCCTATAGTCTTACCTAAACATATACATGCATAGCATTAAAGCTTACAACAAACTGACCTCCTGTAAGACCCGCTTGAGCTGCAGCAGCAGTGTCTTGATATCGACCACGTCTTGCAGCAGCGAGGCGGGCGCCGGCGCAGGCGAAGCGCTACCATCACTGATGCCGGCGTCCGACGGCGTCTGCGTCCGCGAGCGCTGCAAAAGCCGCGCTGTGCGAACTGGCAAACTGGCCCTGGAAATATACATGGCTGTTTAGTCAAGAACCGAAGACCTTCTATTTTCTGCAGGAACTGGAAAACAACCAGCTTTTCGATTTAAGACTGTTGAAGTCAAGACCAGTGTTGGTCACGTTTCCCATTTATATTTGAAAGTTTTTAGCGGATATGAATGCGAAAATCTTGCATCCGCCAACATTTTCTCGTATTAGAAACTAGCTTTTGCCCGCGGCTTCGCCCGCGTGTATGTCGGTTAAGCTGTTATCATTTAAGAAATTCATCATATATAAATTCCAACCATCACTATCACACTTGAGGAACGATCGCCTTTCACAAAATCAAAGCCAATTCCAAAAATAGTTCAGCCATTTCCTGGTAGTACACCCTAAAGTTAATGGACAGAGTAATGGCTTGCTGATTCCATTTGAGGGTCATGACGACGGGCGTGAACCGACCCGCCTACTCAAATTAATTAGCTAAACTAGGGCGACAAACTATGATACAGTTGTTATTCCACCTGTTAAAGTATACTAGTGGCCCGCCCTTGCTTCGCACTGTTGCAATCTGCTAATGTAGGTTCATGTCAAACAACGAGATTTGAGTAGTATATTTCGGTTAATTATTAAAGTATTATAGATAATTATACAGAAATCCGTGTGGTGTTTATACGAATGGATAGAATAAGAAATGAGTACATAAGAGGAAGTCTGAAAGTGGCACCAATAACTGAAAATTTGTGTGGGAATCGGTTGTCATGGCTGGTCACGTGATACGGAGGAATGAGGATAATGTCGTGAGGAAAGTATTGAGTATGAATGTCGATGGCTTTAAGAGTAGAGGAAGACCAAAGAAACTATGGATGGACTGTGTGAATTATGATACGGATAGAAAGGGGGTGACTACCGAAATGACGACTAATAGAGAAGTGTTGAACAAAAAGACATGTTGCGCCGACCCCAAATATATTGGGACAAGGGCAGAAAAATGACGACTTATAGAGAAATCTTACGGGATGAATTCTCAAAATGATGGTTTAAATAGCAACAAAATCCATTGCGTCGTTTAACTAAGCGGTCACAGACAGACACGTTAAACGACTTTGTATCATACCATGTGTAAACATAGTGTTTGTCTAACACAATTAAGTTAATGAATGTAGACCTAAGTCTGTTTCCGGACTAGTTATATCTATGAATGGAATACTGAAAATGGTGCGTGCCTTTGGATCATGGAAAGCCAACATTCTACAAGTTGCTGTGAATGTAGTTTCACATAGCTATTGCCAACTTGTAGTTTGTGTTTGTGCTTCAAGGTCTGATCTCTAGTCCCACATTTGATTAATTCCAATTACATTCGTTATGTACATACAATGGTATCATTTGAGCATTGAAGAAAAGTTGTAATAGATATTTAATGATTCGTAAATATCTAAAATTATCATAATACGAATCGTAATTAGATATATTTAGAGTATAATGAGTTAAGTGTTGAAATAAATGCACTAACAACAAACAACCAAGTCTAAAATACAGCTGTATTATCGAAGATCGTATATTTTTTGTGAAGTAGTCAAATGTTCAGTATTTACTAGGAATGTTTTGTTCTACAGTCGAGAACTCATTAACGAGAGCCAGCAACAAACTTAGAAAAACAAAACAATGGACGAAAACAAACAGACAAAGGAAAGTTTGATTGTGCAATATACGTTATTATACTACCGTGGATTACCACAATAAAGTGACGTTGGGGCGATTGGGAAAGAAACCAATAACATCCGGTTATGAAATCATCAACCAATAGAGCGTATAGGAAAGGTAGTGCTATACAAAAACGAAACTAATGCAATAGAAATAGACGATCTACGCAGCCAGGTAAATTAGAAAACGAATAGACAAAGACATAAATTTTACATTTAATATATGCACGTCATCACTATTTTTACTTCTGATAGCGGTGTGACCTGTTCCAACAAATAAGGATAATCCACATCGTATTGTTTACGTATCATTTATAACTGCAGCGGCTTCAGCTAGCCAAAATCACTGCCTCTCCATTGGCCTTGCGATGTTGCTTCGGCCGTGGTGGTTACTTGGCCTTTCAATGCACACGAAACAGCACGAATATTATATTGCTCACAGATGGACGAGGTTGTGAACAAAATAACATTCAACTGCGACCTAATTAGGAAACTCGAATGCAAAATGAAGTGAATAAGCCGTTGTTTACTAAAATCATTAATTGTTCTATGAAAGTAGAGCGTGTGTACATGTTCCACATAATAGTTTCATAAACACAGAATTTTGAAAACACGACACTTGGTGATACGTAAACCACTTTGATATCGTAAGATAACACTCATGTTTCACCTAGCAGATACGATATCGATTTGATTTTTATACGAATTATTATTTCTG
Organism: Aporophyla lueneburgensis; assembly: GCA_932294355.1. Lineage (NCBI taxonomy): Eukaryota > Metazoa > Arthropoda > Insecta > Lepidoptera > Noctuidae > Aporophyla > Aporophyla lueneburgensis. Next base: position 11,715,321 of record OW028738.1, on the reverse strand, counting down.
ATACCAAATTCTTCAAGAATAAATGCATTTCATTCATATTTGATGTCACTTTCCATATTAAATTACAGAAACCGCACACTGTTGCACATTTTTTTGTGTTATTTATTGGCCACCTGTATTGTTTAGCCCTCTGGCTGCGCAGACTGGGCGCGGGACTGGCGGAGCGCGCGGCTGCGGGCTCGGCGACGGCGACATGGAGGTCCGTCTTCTGTCTCCTTGCCCCCAGGTGCTGGGCGTGCCCGGGCGGGCCGGCGTTCGCAGACGTGGCCGAAACTGACCGCATGTCGCGCGGGAGACTTTCACAGCGCGCACGCACGCGACCAACTGAAGTACGGCCGCGGCCCGCGCTATCGGCGCCGCCACCGCCGCTGACGACGCACCAGCTCGCCCGGAAAAATCAGATCTCGTGGCGTCGACCCTATCCATTCATGCCGAACCGATCATAATTTTCACGCAGTTTTCTTTTTGTTACACTCTATTTGTATCAGAGTACTGTTAAACCTACACGCACCGTGCTAATTGTTTATCATAATGTTAGCCATATCAACAACATAACGCGGGATGATAATGCACGTGAGGCCACTGACTCCTAGTTTGACAACAGGGGCATGTCAAATGGCGCAGCGAGGTGTGTCGGAAAGGGAGAAGACTGAACGAGCGATTCTAATGTCTGAGTCGTCACACCAAGCGTCACGCTTGCTGACCGCGCACTGCCACCACAAGCACTTTCTTTTGCACGTGATTATGTTTGTTTTGTGTCATTATACAGATAGTGTCCGTAACGACCGGGGCAGAATTTATAGCACGCGAAAAAACACAAATTTACACTGTTATACACAACACTACACTATATTACACACGTGTACGGACGGAGGAGTAGTCGGAGGGTGTGATAATGATTAGGGATCTTATGGGTCAGTGTCAATGTCTGGACGCGTTTGTTTGTTTTGCACAGGGTCGCCGGTCTGGTTGCCATCTGCTAGTGAGTAGGGGAGTAGCGCGCATGCGTGAGTCCGTTCAATAACCACCCCAACTCAGCTGATTTATTTCTTTATTCTCCCTCCGCACGTAGCAGCTGAGCAAACGCTTAGAAATGAAAGCGTAAATGAAATGTTTTAATTTTATATTCACATTTTGCACAGTTATCGAAACAAAATGTGTACGGTGCCGTCATAATCGATTTTCGCCTGAGTGTGACGTCATTCTTGTAGCTCACAACACTCGCAGAACATTTATACAATTAAATGATTTATTGCATGACAGGATAATCGCATTATCTGTACTGAATTTGGGGTAAAATCAATATTTATAATCCGACCGTTATTTATAGAATATGAAGATCAACATTTCACGCTCCAAATGTACATTTTATTAAACAAAATATCATCTAGATATCGATTTCGCGGATTAATTATTTGTAAAGTTTCGCTACTATTTACGGTATAGTTCCTACAAACAGGTACAGGTAGTTTTAAAGGGGCGGTACTGGAAGCAAAGCTGTGTCGGTCACGGTTTAGGCTGGCGACGATGGCTGCCAAGCGAAACGCAATTGTCTAAAAATACGGTAGCTTACCATGGGTACAATTACGTACCATCCTGAACAGACTGCCAGAAATAAACTAGTTTGTTTCGAAACTTTAATGACTTTTGTTTAAGTATGGCCGTAGAACGAAGCAGGAAGTGTGTATATAAGTATCTATTAACATTACAATTTACGAAATAAAACTAGACAAAATTATTCTCAGACTAATTAGCACGAAATCTAGAAAACACGAAGCTAATGTAATAAAATTAATAAAGAGAAAGAATGCTTTACATTCACTGTTTCACGAACTCAACGAACGAGAAAATGCAGAAATTCAATTAGAAATAATTCAATTACAGACGAGAATAGTTAGTTAGTATGTAATAATGAATTATTTATGTACATTTAGGCACATAACGTATGCAAATGTCGTATATAACAAGAGAGGGATGTATGTAATCGTGCGTAATCATGCGTTGCTTGCGTTTAGTGCCAAGTAATCAAGGAGCCCGGGGGAACGCCCGCATAAGAGTCAAGACATGTCCAACTAATTATTACTTTCATTATAACCCTGGCAGCTAACTAGACTATGGGCTTTACGATGCAAATTGCCTGTTTCCTGTTTCCTTCTGAGCAAGGGAATAAATAATTATGTGAAGCTTTTTATGTGGTATCAGGGATTGGTTTAATGAAATACGGCACAAGTATTGAGTTTTTGCTTCTTTTGTTTTTAATTTATTTACCATTTCAGCCGAAAGACGTCCACTACTGCACATAGGTTTCCCGCAAATTATATTAACTAAGTAGATTTAATAAACTCTTCCAAGAAAAAAAAACAAGAATCTGTTGAAATGAATAATTATGTGATCCTAAAAAAATGCCTCGAAATTGAAACATAGGGTATAGGAAGCTAACCAAACACTACCTATTCATAAAAATGTTACCAACAACTGTCTATACTAGAAATATACGTCGGAATTTATTTTGTTAAGAATGCAAGGCATACGCAGCTGCTACGCAAGGTCTACGCTGCTCCTACGCAGGACTAACGTGGCTCTGACGCGCGCTGCGTAAGCGATTGCTACATAGCGTCTACGCGGAATCAACGTCTACGTTGGTTAAAGACTGAGTACGAAGACAATTTTAGGAGTGTATATATCGCAGCCTTCTGGTTAAATTAGCGAGCTAATTGGAAGCATAAGCATAACATCCAATTGGATGTCTATGCCGATAGGTAATTGAACTAGAATCATTCTACATTTAACAACTTGGTGTATTGAAAGTCAGCCCTTTGAAGATGACGGACCAAGACTCAGCCAAGTGATTCAAATTTGGCAAATTTTTGTCACTAATACAAATATGGCGTTAATAGCCCAAATCGTGAATGTATTTTTCTTTCTTGTGTGAAATTAAAGCGTGATATTGCCAAAATAGGATGAAAACATACACACACAAGATTTTGCGAAATATTTGAGTCTAAACTAACCGAATACGAACAACAACAAAAAGGTTCGTTTACTTATTTATCAATATCTAATTTAACTAAATGACTGCACGACATTCAGCCATTTGGTTAAACGTGGCGCTCAACGACTGGGCTTGTTGTCTTTCAGCTATTTAATCGGATTCCGGCGTTTAATGAACGGCCTAGCTTTCAATTAGCTGGCAAATTTAATCAGATGGCTGCGACATATACATATTTATGAAGTGCGTCCAACCCACAATATTAATCGTAGTCATTAACAATGGTAGTACATTTTGCTGGCTGGTCCACATTAATTTGTTCCAACTAGGCAAATCCCCCTATATTTCACACTGCCTAGTGTGAATAGTTCACTAAGTAATATGAATGTTCCTAGTAAAATTATGTAGTGTTTCATTATATGCCTAAACGTATTGTACTTGCGAATCTAGACTTTACAGCAAAATCACTCCGAAATACGGAAATAACTTTTAGTAGAGGTAGTTTCATTTACTAATTTAGAAGAAAATATCTCAAACAATATTTTCCAGCGGCTTTGCGCGCGTGGTGGTGTAAATTATCCCACGGGAACTTACTAACGGGCTACAAAGTATCCTGTATGTTAATCCAGGTTATAAACTATCTGTTTGCCAAGTTTTATCCAAATTCTTTAAGCCGTTTTTGCGTGATGAAGTAACAAACATCCAAACATACAAATTTTGAAAATTATGGTGGCACCAGGATTTCATCCAAATCCCTTTAGTTGTTTTTGCAAGTAATAAAAATCCAAATATCTAAACAACCAAACATAGAAACTTCCACATTTACAATATTAGTAGGATTATCTTACGTGTACGTGCTACATTCAGACACACGAAATAGCTGTGGCTACTGTTTGTGCAACTAGAGAAACCCAATCGTGTGGATAGTGCGGTATTGTTTGTGTAATTAAATCCAATGTTTAATCAAAATTTAAATTTAATTTAGATAAGTCTAAAATACTAATTTTCTTTGTTAAACCATCAATCAATTGAAGACATAATTACAATTCGGTTATTCCACAAATGATCGCTCACGAAACTGGTAGTTCGTTTGTACTCAATGTTATACCCACGCTATATTTAGTTTCCATACGGGAATAATACGTAAGTCATAAGTTTAAATTAAGTTCTTAATTAATGATGTTCAGTAAGGCAGACGCGACGGCGTAATGTGGCCTCGGAGCGACCGCAGCCCGCAGGCGATTCTATTCAAACGATACTGTACCACCACAAACCAAGTAAGTCCTACAGAAGGTCGTCTTCGTTCTTCTACAGCATAGTTAGGGAGCTGGCGAGCAAAATTTCGATATGATCAGCACACAAGGCAGACGTTATTAATAGTGATAATTATACCCTAAGAAACATCAAGGACCTCGTCTACCGCCATAGTGACGCTGCGTTGTAAATTTACAGCGTTTCAAAAATGTTAAAAAAAGAAGGTGTGCTATATTATGCGCACACGTCTGCCGCTGGGGCTGATGATCACAGTCATCCTGAAAACACAAAGAATCGAAAAGGCAGACATACAGGGCTCTGACTTTTGTAGTATTCAATAAAAATTTTTTTCATGATTTAAAAAACTGTACATGAAGTGCACACTTGGCAGATTTGAATTGTTCGATTAAAAACAATGAGAAGAACCACGGAAAAATAGTCTGCCAATATGTTGCCTCTGCGTTGTCTATTGTCAGTACTCTAAAAATGTAAAAAAAGAAGGTATGCTATATTATGCGCACACGTCTGCCTCTTGGACGGATGTTTGAATTACTTATGAAAACCAAGAAAATCGATGAGGCAGACGTACAGGCCTCTGATATTCCAAAGGCAGACCATTTGATTTACTTTTTTCAACCCAACGCTCGCGCCAAACCAAGCAGGTATAAAATATCCCTATAGATCCTTTCATGGTGTCTCTCTTTTCTTTGGGAATATGAGTGAGAACGGTATAACTCAGTTCAGACCTTTTCCGTATTGTGAAACTAAATGTATAGAGCGCATATCTATATACAGCCTATATCTATATACGTATTTTACATAAATAAAACGTGATTTAAAAAGTTAAAGACTGTTCCTATCCAAATCCTAATCAGATTACATTCAAGCATGCAATGTAAAAAAATTATTTTCTAATTAGAGTTCCAAGCGCATTTCGTTTCTGCTTGGCATTGAGAACTGCGACTTAGCATGACGCAGATATAGATATCTACGAAGAATAGACGCAGCTCTTTCTACACAAAGTGACAGTTCGCTCTATTTTTGACATCGCGCCTTAGAAATCCTTCTAAAATCTGTCATCTTTTTATTCATTTTCGCACGATTCTTTGTCTACGTCCTTATAGATGTAGACTTTGAGAAAAAATCTTGTAGTTGTCTATAAATACGTGACTTAATATCAGTAAAAATTGAGAATCAAAGAGAAAAAAATGCTATGACAAAACAAAGTATTCTGAATTTCGTAACAAGTGCAGTTGACTCTTTCAACTTTGCTGCCGTTGTGCTGTTACACGGAACGTCATTCTTGTTTACAGTCTCTACCGTCGACAAGGCGGTGTTCATGCTACGCCTGCTGGAGAACGAGAACGAAAACAGGCGCACGCCCACGTTTACATATACATTCGTTAATTGAAAACTGTCTTAATACGTGAAATTCAAATTCTCTTACATTTTTTGTAATTTGCAGGTCAGTTATATTGCTGGTTCTAATGATTATAATCCCGCAATGTCATATTTGTTACGGTCGCGAATCATATTTTAATCAACACACAACCTGACACTGACAAAAAAGTTGCAAAAAAACTGTAGATAAATTTGAATTTCGCGGCTACCTTGACGTTTCCGACTTATAAAAAAGCTTGAAATTTTAACCATAAAAATCATTAATAAAATGTTCAGCTCATATTACCCTATGGAATGACTATTTCATGAAATAATGACACTTGAGGCTAATTCTAAGTCAAGGAGTTGTATAGCTGATTCTAATCATGTCATCTCATTATCATCTGCCAAGCCTTTTGCTAACTATATTAGGGTCGACTTCCAGTCTAACCACATGTAATTAAATACCAGTATTTTACATGAAGCGACTGCCTATCTGACCTCCACAATCCAACTGGGTCATACAATACCTCTTGGTAAGACTGTTTGTCAGAAACTTTTGGGCTTCTGACGACCCGTAACGACTGTCTAAGATCTACGAAAGACAGCAGAGACCAACGGCTTAACTTGCTTTCCGAGGCACGAAAGGGTCGTGGTATGTAAAGATGGTCACCCATCCAAGAACCAATCGGACAAGCGTAGCTTAACACTAGAAGCGCTGAACATACCAACTGAGGTAAATTTGGATAAAAAATATGTAGGTATATTGAAATTACGTGGTTGAAGTCTCGTATAAATAATAAATATAATAATCATCATATTTCATGAAAAGTTATAAAAAGTTACGATTATATGCACAACATCGAAATGGGTCAAATTGGGGACGCCCGCACTTTATAGTGTTAACCTGATCGATCGATCCGCGTGGCTATTATTACTTAGCCACAAGCCTCCTATAGCTGATTTCAAAGATTATTATAAATCCGTTACGTCATATTTCTTACGATCGCGACTCAAATTTTAAAACTTGATACTGACCTGCAATTTGCAAGAAAAACGAAAGAAAATTCACATTTTGGGGGCTACCTTAGCGGGGATGCTCTCTGTTTGTCAGTTGCGAGCGCAATTGCACTCAATATATTATAATGTGGATACGTGTCCATGCGTGCGTGCGTTTTTGCTCATTGCATAGAGTCGGTATTCTGTAACTATCTGTTTTGTGGCACTAATTCTTTCTCACCGGGGATTCAGGTTACCGTGGTCTGCTTTGCTAATTAATAAAACGCAATTTGTGCATTGTTTGCGTGTTGTTGCGAACATTAAGCAGCTAAGTAAAGTTGTAGGTTCTTTCGCTTTAGTTTTAATCCAGAAACTGTATTGAAATGTAAATCATTCCATGTGAAGTTTTCTTGTATCTTTCGTGTTATGGAAACATTAACGTTTAATACTATAAGTCACATTAGTACTACATTAACGTTTAACAGTTTAAGTCATAATTTGCCATGTTTTTTTAAAGAACAAGTTTTACAACGACGTCTAGACATAAGCTATGTACATAGGCAATGCATGGGGTGCGATGCAGACGAGGTGAACCGTTACGCGCAAAGTCTAAAAGATACATAAAAAAACACCTGCAAAACTTGAGTATTGCAGTAACTAAAGGGGTTGGTTTCACCCCAATCTCATACATATGCATGTGACATTAGCGTGGTAGAACGTTGATAAGTGCGTGTTTTAACATTTGACATTTAGCGACGCGTGCAATCATGGTTCGGTAGTCTTTGGAGTAGTTCTTCTTCATAGCTTTTTTTTAAAGCTTTGTAAGGCTAATGAGTCTATTCAATCCTTTCCATGATGTCACAATTATAAAGCCAGATTAAATGCATATTTTGTGATGATTTTCTACAGTGACTACATCAAATAGAGAATTTTCTGTGTTCTATATTTTTTATACTTCCTATTAAATATCTCACCGTTAAGTATAACATTTGCAGTGCGTAACAGTTAGAACGTAATCTGTGTATTAGATACGTTCAATAACTTTCCACCAATCGTTTTCCTATGGTTATCGAACCCGCCAATCATTCGATTAAAGTATGGTGCGTGAACTCTTCAAAACAAGATGGTTTTTTTACTTGACTATTATTTCTTATAGAGCTTTGATTATGTAAACATACCTATCATTCATTATGTTGTACATTAAAAGGCACCGACGCACCTGAGGTCGTTAACTTTTACAGTTTAGTTCGTAATTGCCAAATTCATGAGGAAAATAATACGTGATAACGATAATTTCACTACCTACTTTTATAATAACATAGTTCGTATCGACGAAGTGTAACAGTGAAATGATAAATGGTGCATATAATCGAAAACTATTTTAATGCTTGTTAACGAAATAACTCAATATATCGATTTTCGTGTCTGTCTGTGCGAACGCGGTGTTAGATTCCGGCAACTTTATATTTATAGCTAAATTAATATTAAACTAAGGTTTATATTAAGAAATTTTCGATGTTTCGTTAAGTCGTAAAACCGTGCGAAGCAGAGGCGGTTCGCGAGTTTTCATAAAACTTTATTTATGACTCGCAAACCGCGCTTTATTATAAAAGCACATAATTTTTGTTTCTTGGCTTATTGAGACCTTTGACACGATACCTTTATTTATGAGTCATATTTACTTTATTCAGAGACCCTTTGTATAAATATATTAAGTATAGAATTTAAATACTTATAGCAATAAGTAATATAATGGTTACTGATGGCAACTTGGCAACTAAATTAAGTTAGGTACTAGGAATATTGGAAGTTCTGTTCTTGGTAAACTTTAGCAACAGTAGTTAACTACGGTAAATTGCCCAATTTAACAGCTACCTGTGTCACGTAGAAGCCATTAAAATGTGCTAAATGATCGAATCTAAATCTAAGCCTTTTATGTGCGGTTTTATTGCTATCTACAGAGTGGGAGTAAGTGGCACAGGTCCACCAAAACTTCATATATCCCACGAGAAAACCTTGATTCACATAAATGTTGCTTCCAATTTACAACGATTTATAACACAATCGTGATTTCGTTCTTTGTTAATCTAAAATATTGAAGCTCTAGGCTATTGGTTTTAAAACCAGAAGATATTTTATGTAAGATTATTTACATAAAGCCATTATAACTTGTTTGTGTTATTGTTATCTGTCATTTTAATCTAGGATCCTAGATATTTGATATCGGAATGGAACTTGAAAATGTAGACTATATGTAGACGCACAGGTTTCTTGGACAAGGTGTAAGGGCCAAAACACATATGTACGTAACACGCGACATCACATCGTGACACGACGTTGTAACGTGCTACGATACGATGTCATGTTGTGGAAATCTAAGACATGCATCGTAAAAATTCACAATACGACGTCTCATCATGGTACGATGCACGTCATGTCGCGGTCGTGTCGTGAAAATTACTTATATGCGTAATGTAGGGCCAAAACATGCACACACGATACAACGTTGCATCGTGGCACGTCGCGTCGTCACGAATACGATGAGGTGTCATATTATGTGTGTTATGGCCCTAAGTTCTTGACGTGTATTGCAGCGATCTTGACCGGTTTTAGTAAGTATTTTTGTGAGATTATGTCATTCGCATTTGAAAGTATCAACATGTATTTTATATGGAGAATGACGTCACTTTTAAACAGTAAATTATGGATAAAAATACCGTATTTTATTGGAATGCGATAGTTAGGTAATAGCACTTTATTTATTAATTGTAATTACACGTTGTTTCAGAAATATATGAGGCCAATCTTCATCTTCATTCAAGTTATTACATAATTTAAGATCCCCCGTTCGGTGATTACGTTTAATTATTGGCCTATTCAAGTTTTTTAATGACATTATGTAATGTTGTGACTTTGTAAAAAGTCTCAACGGTACCTAGTACCTACTTTGAGACATCATTCAACAGTCAAGTTTTTTGTGAGCTAATCGATACCGTTTCTACTGTGTTATTTTAAATGGCTATTAGACTCGAAGGAGACATTTAAATACGTATAGTCGAGATATAATAGCTGTAATTTAACTTGATTCGATTATTATATAAATCATTTCAACTTGACAGCAAATAAACAGTTATCCGAAAATAATGTAATTTAAATGGAGTTGATACAAGCAAGAGAATTGTTGGCTACTGTAAATGAATTAAAAATAAAAATATAGGTATACAGGTACATGGACGTGAACCTATCGTGTCCATCCCCTTCAACCAGCTATGCAGGTAGCTACAGGAGTTCACCTACACATGAACGGAGAGCTGGTGGACCTAGACACCGTGTCATCCTTATATGCCAGGGTAACCAGATGATTACAATACCTGAACAGAAACGACCAGCACCTACTAACGAGGACCATCATGGGACACTACTCGGTAAACAAACACTTCCACACAATAGGCATAACGGACAGTCCTCTGTGCAAGGCTTGCATGGAGGCTGTGGAGACCATTAAGCATTTGCGCTTTGAATGCACAAGCGTCACTCAGAGGACAGAAACCCTTAGGGACACCCTGATCTTTCACAGTTGTTCAGGGGGCATAATCAACTTTTGGAGTGAAGTGGGCTGGTTGGAATAATCATAGACAGCTGAAGGACCACCTGAATGACTAAATTCGGAAATCAAACCTAACATTACATCTATACAGGTATTTAGGAATATGTTGATATTCTGTACACTTCCAGTGATAGTATATACTTTCTAATAGCTAAATGAATATTTAAGTCAACGACCCTAAAGCAACAAAGTATCATCAATGCGTTAGTTAATTGCATTTAAAAAAATCCGCAATTATATACAAAAGGAAACTAAACGCAACAGTATTACAGGGAGAAAGCTTGTCCTGCTTTTAAAAACATAAAATTGTAAGTAATGTTTGTTTTATTTTTAACACGTTTACGCATCGATTACGAAATGCATTGAGATAAGAATATTTCTGAATGGTTTTTGTTTATTTGCATAAATTAACGAAATTATTTAATATACAGACGATGGATATTAATAGTTTAAGTGAGTGAACTTCTCATGAAAATGTCCAAATTTTACTATATAACCTTTAATACTTTTTTTGGGGAATACAAATTTATTGAGATAATAAAAATCTGCTGCTCCGTACTTATGTTCGCATAACTCTACAAAATGTAGTGAACAGCTGGTTTTTATTCATATTTCAAAAGTAGTCGTTTATTTTCATGAGTAGGTGTTACTATCTTAGGCTAACTTCTACCAAAAGTCACTAAAAGGTTTTGTGCTGAAACAACGTTCAGTTTCTGACAAACTTTTATTATTGATAGAGATAGAAAAATGATTGAAATATTTTTATGATTTCTGGTACAAACAGTCACACGTTTATTCTAAAACCCGTTATAATAAAAGGCCTTAAAAGTATTACGCGCACTGTAAAAATATATATAAGAAGCCAATGTAGTGGAAATGTGAATCATTTTTTCCTGTTTACCAAACTCTTGTTCAACTTACGTACCTTTGTGCTTGGCCATTGAGCATGGTGACCACTTGGGCCACTATCCCCTTGACTGGAGCTTCCTTCTCCGTCATACTGGGCTTTTCCATAGTCATCACAACACTGTTTTTATTCACTACTGTCACAATAACACTGGTCTTACGCAATATCCTGTTGCGTGATTCTGAAGATATGTTTCGTTTTGTTATTATCTACATTAGAGGTATGGCTGAAAGTACACTTGGACAGTGTATACGAGCTCCCAAGGAATAATTTTGAAATTCTTTAAGTATTTTTGATGATAAGTATCATTATCTTCTTAACGTTAGAAAAGGGTCTTCTCCGTATTGAACTGAGAAGACAGCTGTTAGAGATATGTATACATATATAGAAGATATGGTGAAGGCGACAGGATGTTGCGCGGATCTTATTTTTTAGGATACTTATTTAAAGCCAATTTATTTTGGGTGGCATAAGTATTATCATCTGAAGTTTGAAGAAGACATCCAAAAATGCGCTTATAGAGGATGCGTACACAATATTAATTACCTATATATTTTTTTAGATTGCAGGTCGGTGTCCGCTTGTATTGGTATGTTGATTAAAATATGATTCGCGGCAGTTACACGTACTTATTTATTTATTGAATCATCAATGCAAATGTTCATATAATCTCATAGAATAACAATTTCTCAAGAAAAAGTCCAAATGCTCAACAGCAACCGACCTGTTTGTTCAATTGCAAAAATCGTAAGAAAAATTGAATTTCTGCCCACCATTCCCCCGTAAGTAGTTGACACTCTATCCTTATTACGTTAAACGTACTACTAGTACCTATACCTATCGGCTGAACGCTTCGTTCTTCCGTCTTAAGTCTTCGCGAAGTGTCAGTAAACGTTAACCAGATTAACTAACCACCATTCACACACTAATTAATACACAATTAGGGACAAGTGATTTCTCAATAAAAGTAAATGCGGTCATGATACCGGTATTAATTAAAATATAAAAATATTGCCGGTACAGCAGGTGTGCTGAGAAATTATTCAGACGCCGTTACCTAGTCACAGTTACCGGCTGACTATGTCATAGCATGCCATTCAAACATGACAAGTGAGGTGAATTACAAAACTTCGAAACGTGGTGATTTAAATGATTGTCATCTTAAATGTAGGACGCTGACGAACTAATGGTAAAACGTTTCAGTATCCGATGCATTAAGAGATTACTTTAGATTTTCTTTTAAGATTGTTCTTGCGAAATATAATTGGTTGTAAAGCTGTACTGTACCGGAATTGGGTTAGTACTGATTCTTCCCGTGTTTTCATATGAAAAGTTATATATTTACTTTATAATCCTGTTCCATCAGACGAGGTGGGGAGAAACAAGGATCAGATCATGGGAGGGATCAGTACTAACCCCGGGAATTATCAGCTTTAGTAACGGTTCATCTTTTCAACTAATTTCAGAGAAACATTACAACACTTTATGCTAATTTCTTCAGCAAGATCGCTTCAATTTATCGGCGATTCGTTTCAACAAGCGATGGCGTAAATCTAATGAATTTTTCACTGTAATTTGTCAGTCTTGCGAAAATCTCATTGCACTTTTCCCACGACCTCGGTGTTTACTCAGAGTTATTCTAATTTAACGACACTTCAATGTTCTGCTTACTAACTTGAGACTATCTGATACTTAGGAAAATTAATTAAAGAATAAACAAAATGTGAATAGTAGGTACAGACGCCAACACATCAAGCTACTACAATCTGTCAGATTTCTTTGATAGATTTTCGACTTTATTTCTAGAGCATTAGGTTCAAGGTTCATTGGGAAAAATTGACAGTTTCGGGTAGCTTGACCTGGTGGCGTCTGTACATGATAAGCTAAAAGTTTTCAGTATAAAAGTTATGAGTATGAAATTATTTGAATAGGTACTTAGAAAGTTAACATCACACATGAAGCTAATGGATAATTTAGAGTGCGGTCACTTATGATGGAACTAAGGTTGGATTTGTATGAAAGCTACATACATACCTAATGTGCTGAGAATGACTTCTTTTATGCAAAAACTGAATGGAGGTTTAGCGTGAACGTCATCTTGGTGGATAATGCAATTGTAAGTAGTTACAAATGGCTAGCAATAACAGTATACATTAAAAATGTTTTTCTCATTAATATCTAGGAAAGAACCGCCTATAAAACTACATTTACAATTTGCTTGAAGTTAACTAATTTGATGAGAAAGTTTAAATAACATGTTAAAATAATTCAAATAATGAACTCAAGACTAAATGGACAAAAAATACGAAATTCATTATGTATGTAAGCATTAATTACAAACGAAGCTTCAAGAAACGGTACAATTTGCAATGACTAGCACCATAAAGAATACTAATGTATTAACTAACGTGAGCATAAACTAGTTTTACAAGAAAGGTTTTTTTTTCTTCTTGTATACCACTAAAGCCACAGTACAATGTTTTAATATTTCACTCACGAATCCCAAGCACTATCACATTCTTGATTATAAACACAAGTTTCAGACATTTATTTGAACTACGATATATTTAGGCAAATAATTTTGTAAAGTTTCGACATTGGGGTATCAAGCCGAGCCCATACTAAAAAGCTTTGAGCAAAGCTATTCAATGTTGCCATAGCAACGGAATTTGGACAACAATAGCTCATTGAACCAATATCAATTCAATTGTATGGCAGAAGGTTCAGACAATGACGACGTGATCCCTGTATTATTACTAGTTGAAAAAGTAGAATGCAGAACAATGTTTTAAATATTTAGTCAGGAATTAGGAAAACAAAATTCGTAGGCGTTTCGTAGCGTTACGAAATTCAATCGTGTAGGCCCAATAGATTTGTTTTTTCGAATATTTAAAACATTTTTATGCACTATCTAATAGTCATGATTTAGTTCTAATTTAGTCCGTAACTCCGTTATATACACTATTTACTTCTGTGAAAGGTTCTTATGTCAAATAAATAGTTTCATGTATAAACGTGTTGACAAGGACGACAAAGATGTTATGTTTACATGTTTACATTACAGCTATGTACAACGATATTTACAAAGTAGCTGCACATGTCCTGCGTATGAGTAATATGCTCTATATATTGCTAAAGCCATATGAACATATCGGCATTCACTCCAGTTATCATACTGATAAGATTATGTTACAAACAACTTTGTTTGATTGAGGGTAGGTGTTAAATTCTTTACTCAATTTTTCTGTTTACTGATGACAGGTTTATATTGTAATCAATAGGAACATGTGCTAATTTATAAATATGATTCGCAGTAAAGCATGGTATTATTAAACTCCCAATGAATATTCTTTAATTATGCAAAAGGGTTAGCAGCTGGATAAAAGCTTTTAACCAGTCAATTACCGTAATTACAGACACAATTAAAAAACGATTGTGTCTATACCAAATGTGGTATCTCAGGGATTTAGAGGTTAAAGTTGGCTGTCGTTTACTGTTTACCAAAAAAAAAGTTCTACCCTATTTATTAAATACCTACTCTCCCAAAAATAACTATGAATTCGTTTTGTGTAACAGACTTATCACATCACTGGTCAGTTGTTTGTTGTTGTCAAACTTTTATCATTCAGCATGATTTACGAAAGGAAATGCATAAATTAACATCCTATGTGGACACCACTACTGCATTCTGATATTGCTATCTAATGAGTAAATGTTAATTGAAGGGTCAATAACCATCTTTCACACCATCATAACTAGCCACACTACAGTTCGTGTTAGTTTAAATTGCGTCTATTCGTTGCCACTTTATTTTCAGTTCTCAGTAATTATTAGAGATACTTTAAGAAGGGTTTCTGTCTCTTAATTAAATTACCAGCTTTACCAAGGTATTACACTGCACGTCAGGAATAACAAGTATCCTTGGGAGCCGTTACCCTGATTTTCAATCACGCTAGGCACTGACGCATCCTAATTTAATCGTAACGTAAACATTGAAACTCCGCTATTAACCGCAGCTGCACATTTATGTTTGTTAGAACTTGAATTACGATCGTTCAGTGACCCGTGAGTTCGATATCGGGAGATGATAATCTCGATCGGATCGTGTCGTGTTCTGCGAGGTCGCGGGCACGTGTGTCGTGCTGCGTGCCGGCTACGTACGTCCGCGTGCGCGACGAGTTACAGACTAACATCCGATCGGGGCTCGGCGTGGCACGCGGGCACAAACACGCGGCGAGATGAACCGAAGCCCCGAGTGCTGCGAGCCAGCTGCGCCGCTTGCTACTTTATCTGATTACCTCATGGAGCAAGGACCTTTCGACACACAAAGCTCGCCCGTAAAATCTACCTTGAAAATCGATGGCCACACCGCGAACTTCTTACGAAATTATTGTAGCTACTTGACAGTTTCCGATTCGATTTTCACTATTAAGATTGAGTCTACGTAAATAACGATGTTTTTCCTTTAGTTTCTAAATATATTCACCGAGATTGATTGATTTGTTGAAGTCTACGAAAATAAATGTTCGTAGCACGTTGCTACGCGCAACATTTATGAAGTGTAAGCCCACGGACGTAATAAAATCGTGGTGGGATTTTTTCGTGCACTGGATCTTCAACGTACCTACTGTTCAGGACCGAGAGTTGAAATTCGAATCTTATGTTTAATGACACGCTGAGATTCACTCGTACTGCACTCTGTTGGATTCTGAATGCTCGGTCCAACATCCAGAATTTAAAATCCAATGCGTGATATCACTCTGCCGTGATTTTATTACGTCCGTGTGTGCTGTCGACTTAAACTTGTTTGAAGTTTGTAAATCAAAGATCCCAAGGAAGGTTACCTGGCCCCAGCTGCAGGTCGCAAGGAAACCATTCCCATTGTCATAAATATCTATTGTGGTGTCATGCAACGGCGCGAGCGCATGGAGGTCAAACATATACCCACACAATTAATCTGATAATTGGAACTGGAACGGTGCTTTGGCATTGTTTCAATTTTAACGAACACTTGCGCAAATATCTCTTGTATGTGCGTTAACTTGTGCGTATGCAACTTGCAGAATACCTATGTAGCCCACTTGTTTACTGTTTCTGTTAGGGTATATAGGGCTAGGATAATATAATAATAACCAAGTCCTTATCACTGAAGGTCTAAGGCCTCTTGTTACCCAGGGAAGGCACGAGCATTGCATTATAAGTAATAACTATGTTTTTTATCAAGTTAAAGAACATAATGTGGCCCCATTGCAAAAAAAGTTTAGGAACAAATCGCACGCCACCGTGGCACAGGCGGAAGCGCACGATTCACCGAATAAAAAAAACAAAATAGGTACCTGAATTAAAGTTACGACTACAGACAAGATTCTGGAACGTACGTAATTCCAACATAACACGGAACAATCACGTCGAACCACATCTTGATATTTGCAATAATAATAAGCCGAAAGTAACTTTGAAAATATTTTATAATTGACCCGACCTTATTGTTTAAATGTTAATTTAATACTTTAATACACCGTCAAAGTTTGGAACAAATCGGTCCAAGAACAGTAGCCCGGCAATTAATTAAATTATAGTTGGTACGGTTAGCTGCATGTCCGTAGAACACTTGTTCAACGAATACCACCCGTAGTGATACGAAATAAAGAGGCTGTATATGTCGAATTGTAACAATGGCCTGCAGTTGATTGTACCTACGAGTGCGTTTGAAGTAAGTACTGCCCCGTATCTTAAAATAATGTGTTTTATTTTTGGATCAGTAAGTGGAGTTCATAATGTTGCATTTACATTCCATTACAGTACATTAGGGTAGGGCAGCTAATGCGATAAGTAAAGGAGCCATTTGGCTTAAAATTACAAAGGCTTCCTGATTTTTAAGGTTGAACAAAGTACTTAGTAGAAAGTGCGTAACGTTTTTTTGCTTGATTACTTATAAAGGTCACGCCTTACAAATTATTATACTGTAAAAAAATAGTTTTACAGGTTTCTGCCTTATTGATTTTGAGATCATTGTTTGATTGTCTAAATAGTTACGTTCTTCTTAGGCAATTTTCTTTGTCACGTTGTTTAAATAATATTTGTGTATTTTCTACGTTTTAAATGTTGAGATAGCATGAGCCTCTGTTAGACCATGTTCACACAGACGTAAAAACATCACAGCGGGATTTTATCGAGCTTTGGATAATGAACTCTCCGTGTTGAACCGAGCATTGACAATCCAACAGACTGCCTCTCAGCTAGTCTTGGGCCTATACTATTAGTTCGCGACTGAGATCGCTCAGTATAGTTCGCCGCTCCTAAACGAACTAGTTCGCTCTTCTTGTTCGTCAACTCCCAGCTCGAATCAAAGAGGGACAGATCGTTCGATCGTTCGCTCGTTTTGATTTTGCTCCTACTGCATGCGACAAGATTATGGAATGTTCTACTTTTACCTACAATTTTTGGACATTAAAAACAGCAAAAACGATTGAATGATAATTCATAAAATGACCATGATTAAATAATACCAAAGTTTATTGTTGCAATAAATAACTAGTTTAGTGATTACAAAAACCTTTTTGTATTTTGTTCCGTGTATTAGTTCGGTTGATGACATCCTCGCTCATTCCATCACGAACTGACGAACTAACGAACTGCGGATCGGGGAATGAAGGAACTAATTCGCGTAGTTCATCTATGGGAGCGCTCTTACGACCTAGTTCATTCGCGAACTACACAAGACTACTAAGCATTACGTTGAAGATCCAGTACGACAAAACATTCCGCCGCGATATACGTATAAACGGAATGGAAAGAACAGAATGGAATATGACAATTTATTCTGATCCAGCCCGTCCCTTGCTGCCCTCTACCAGCGAGGCCCTAAGCCGAGGCCGCTCCACAGGGTGTGCCCTTAGCGAGTAGTCACTCTAGTTTTAAGTTTTGTAAGCTCTGGCTGGAAGCCTTAATTTATTAAGGTTTAACGTAGCCACAGATAAGTCTGGTTAAGCAGCTGACAACCTCATAGGTTGACAAAAAATAAAATTGTTTATGAAAATCGTCGTTTTTAATGTGATTATTGATATTGGAGCAGCTATTATTGAAATTTTTGCCGGTATTGTTAGGAAAGGAAGAACGAATTTATAAATATTGCTGTTTAAAATATGCAAGAGTATCAAACATGTCATAGGAAGCGTCCAGGTTCACTAGTATTGTTTGTTTTGTTCAGATATGATTCTTAGGACGTCCTTTGTGTACTCGGTCGCTGTCAACACTACCTTTTGTTCGATTGTTTCGGTATCTATGAGCATGGACAATACGTACTGTCAACATAACGATGGGCGCGGTCTAGGTTGTAAGTAACAGCCATAACGTTCAGAAAAATATCGGCAAGACCAGCACTCAAATTGCGTAAAACACTATTCATCAGAATCTGAAGATTATGGCTAATCCATTATTTCATAATAGTATGTTCGTAAAATGTTTCCGCTTAGCAACGTAAACAATGAATGTTGTATGCCATAAATGTTGTAGAACTGTCAAAATCAGCTGTAGTTATTTAGGTATTTTGATTCTAAGCAAAATTTGGTATAATTTGGTAACGTTAATAAAGGTTTATCATTATAATATGAAAACTTCCAGAGTAAATATTCTAAATAATGGTGAAAATCCGTTGTGATGATCCGCAGACAGGCAAGAAAAAACAACTTTATTTTATACCATTAACCAGCTTTTGCCATCAGCTTCGCTCGCGTGGAGGTAGGAACGTACTACCGGGATAAAAAGTGCCCTATGCGTTAATTCAGGTTATAAACTATATGTGTCAAATTAATTCCAAACACAAAAATCTTTCACTTTTCGCTTTTATTTTGCGATATTCATTTAAATTTTATTACATGGTTTAAAGGATTACCATTATATGCATGAAATGTTTAAGGTAACGAACGTACTTAAGTTGATAAGGATTCCGAACTGTATCCGTCTTTCCGAACTTTCCAATGACCATTTTTTTTTTCGATGTAATAATGGGTATACTTAGCTACTCTCAAAACTTAGACATATGTTATTCCAGACTTTTATGTAGACCTAAAAAACAAATATTCCAAATGGAGTATTCCACTATTCTTTGTTTTGCTATATCTCGAAGGGCTTAGGCAGCGTTTTCGATGAAAGCTCCCAGGCGCCTTTACTTTTTACGACCGTTTCAACAATTATCGTCATATTTGAAATTAATTTACACGAAACCTTAACACATTATACGCTTGAACCATCCTCATGAACCACTGCCTATTGGTGAAATCCGCATGAAAATCCGTTCAGACCTTCCTCATGAATCATTCTGTCTATTAGTGAAATCCGCAAGAAAATCCGTACAGTATTTTTGAGTTTATCACGAACAGACAGACAGATGCGGTGAGGGACTTTGTTTTATAATATGCAGTGATAGTTATGATAGGTACATAATTTCCGTTTATATAACATCTATAGTCGTTTACCTGAATTATTTCCGGTAATAATGTAGATGCGGCTGATACTCAGCTGCATCCGGTAAGACTGGAAGGCGACCCTAACAAAGTTAAGAAAAGCCTAGGTAAATGATGACGATTACCTGAATTATTTTGACACGAAGACCCACAAAACTTTATAGCTTTGTTGCACGAAATATCGTTCGACGGCCCCCTTAATTAGTTCTTTCATTGAAAATCGATAAAATGTAATAGCTGGTTTGCGTCTTATCATATAGCCATTACTACTATCAACGAAATGCAAAGTACACATTTACAATCTTTGTTAACTATAACTTTGAGATTACAGACGTAAAAGCTGCAGCAGACAGGCGTGACGCGACAGCGAGACTCTAATCTATTTCATCAATTTCTATGAAAGCTTAATTGAAATTCTTCTGCCATTAAGACGTTGCTATGTAATAAAACGTAGATCAAGTTGCTAGCAGGCACTAATGGTTCCTTACTTAAACATAAATCTAAATGTCTAATACAAATAAATAACCGCAGGTGTAATAAACAGGGGGTGACCGAAATGATGACTAATATCAGTTAAGGGTAAGAGAAGGTTGGTAGGTGATCTACTGTCAAAATTGGGCGTTGGGCCCTTTTTTTGTGTGTGTAGGAAATCATCAAATGACGTCTCCCGCTCTGGATGGAGCGGAAGGGCGTGTCAGACTTTTACTGACTAAAACCCACCCGTGTTTCTTCAGTTGCCCATGTGCCAGGGCGGTCTCTCTTTCGAACAAATCTTTGAGTCGCGCGTGGAACACTACGCGCCGTCGACACGGGCCTGTTCCTTACCGGGCGGCGAGCTACCCATTGCTCGCCGCCAGCAAGCCCGCGCCTACGGTGGCCGGGAGTCCGCGATCGACTCCTGACGCCCGGGGAGTCTCCTCCTACGGCGGGGCGTTGGGCCCTGATCTGGCAATTTTGACAGTGTACCAGTCTATCAGTTTACCTTTTTTAACCTAATAAGCTAATATTTTATGTTTTCCCTAAATCGACAGAAAAATATACGAAAACCTACGGAATGGTCCTTTTCTTTTGCAAACGCCCAGATTTTTTTTATTGTTTATACCAATTAATTTAAAATGTTAGGTACCGTAGAGGTTTTACCATAGAACCTGCATGACTTTACTTGTGGCTTTCCCGATTATTATACGTAGGTATAGATAAGTTGATGGCATACATTAAAAAAAAACTCGATTTAATATTAACAAGGAGAGAACATAATATAGATCAGCTTGAAAAACCGACAATGCGGGTCATGCTGTAAAATGACTGGATATTAATTCTAGAAATAATAATTATTATAACACCATAGGCCGTGTTTGCCCGAATGATTCGGTAGAGGCGTACTTATAGTGCACCCACATTTCGCCTGTTAAGTCCCATGTAATACAGGGTGAGCCTATTGTCACCAACGGAGCACCAATTCAGATTTCGGGCTGCTACAGAGAAATTCCAGATAATACTTTTCTAGATCTGAGAATCGAACCTAGGAATTAAAACTCAGCAGTACTGAATGACACCACTAGACCAACGAGTTAGTAATTATTATATTACTGATAAATTTTTCATTGAAGATTCCTTTGTAGTTGTTACCACAAATGAGGACTAAATGTAACGGAATGGACAGTTCTGTTCCCCCAGTGAACTGTGACACCCCAACACACGTGCCAGTCGATAGACGCTTCATTGGCGCTAAACAAAGACCGCGGCCATTCGCGTACGAACCTAGGTCTGTATTGTATTTACGTAATAAAGAGACGTAATCAGGTTACGTAGGTTTTCTTATTTAGACTAGAAACAATACGGCAGGCCGTTTTAGAATGGACTGAATTAACTTTCAAGTTTTCGTTTTGGTCCATCTGCAATGTAGAGGATTTTTTTATTCGCCATATTAGGGAAGGGTTCATAGATCACTTTGATTTTACTTTGCTAAGAAAAGTCAGTGTCGTATACGAATTTGAACAATTTTTGCATAAGAATAAAGTTTATAACTATTTGTATGAAATGCTTACTTAGTGCGATCTGTCAAAATTTTGCCCAAATCCTCAAAGGGTATTCGTACCGCACGTTCAAAAATACATATCTTTGCTGTCTTTGTGTTTTTATGAATCGTTTCCGAAGTCTTGATTAGACCCACCTTCCTTGTTACCTTCGAAAATAGTCAGCAAAACACGTTTACGTTCCAAGTAATAGTTAGGTTGTAGAATAGAATAATCCTGTAGGCTACATTCAGTATCCAACAAACACCATTAAAACTTAAAATCTCGACTTACCCGATGTTAGAAAGACTGTTGTTGCTTGCTGTAAGCGAATCTGAAGCGTTTATCCCTTGCGCCATGGCGGCTAGCTGCCGGTCCAGCATATTGTTCTGTTCCAGCAGCTGGCTCCATTGACGCACCGCATTCTTGGATGAGGATAGCTCCTGGCGAAGCTGCCTCTCGTCTAGCGAGTTGAGGCCGCTGCGGAGTGAGCTGTCCAATCTAGGGGATGAGCATCTGAATTAAATAATTTTATTGTATTTGCAGTCTTAGTGATGGAAGTGATGCTATATTTTTCTTCTTAGCGTGTGGATAGCAATCTAAATATAATCAGCCCAGAATTGGTCTATGAGGTTGACACTTTCAGTAGCGTCCTTCAACTCCTGTAGCGTGCTAATAACAGGACACGCTGGACATGATATTAAGTGCCTCATTGTTTGTAGGACAGCACCACATTTACATATTTATGCTATACTAGCTTCTGCCCGCGACTTCGTCCGCGTCAAAGTTTTGCTTCCCTAGACCTTCCCGTCAGATGGTCTGCCAATTTTCTTCCATTTTTCATTGCAGCTCCACTGCTTTTAATTATGGCGTGATGTTATATACCATATAACTTTTCGCAATAAATAGGCTACCCAACACAAAAAGATGTTTTCAATTCGGACCAGAAGTTTCTGAGATTACCGCGTTCAACCAAACAACAAACTCTTCAGCTTTATATTCTTATGAGATAAAAGTAAATGCTATGTCCGTCTTCTGGTTCTAAGCTACCTGCTCACCAATTTTCAGCCAAATTGGTTTAGCCGTTCTTGAGTTATAAATAGTGTAACTAACACAACTTTCTTATATATATATAGATTAAACTGATCGGATTCATAGTCATTATCAGCAGTAAACTTTTCGTTATTTTGCTATCTAAATCAATGCATGTATGTATATGTCACCGTCAAATTGTAAATACCGTTAGGTTACAATCTAACTAGCGAGATTATAATACATATAACGGTTCACAATCTTTCGACAGATTACAATCTCGCTAGTTAGATTCTAATCTAACGGTATTTACAATTTCACACTAACACATAATTTTTCCTAATTACTAAAAACATTTGTCATCTTAGGGGTTTCATTTACATGCACGCCCAGTATACAGTAGAACTAGAAGCACCTTGAACTTATTTGTTAGTCAATTGGCCAATTGAACTCTGACCAGAATGCCGGGAGCGCAAGTGGTTTAATGGCTTGTTTATTTAGAGTAGAAATAAGGTTTGAAAACAGGCAAAGAGAGATAGATATAGTGTGGACTAGCTTCTGCCCACGACTTCGTCCGCGTTAAATTTCTTGTTCCCCCGACCCTTCCCGTCGCATCGAATTACCTGCCCGTGCGATTTTTCCCGTTTTTGCAACATTGTTCATTGCTGCTCCACTTCTATTGGTCGTAGCGTGATGTTATATAGCCTATAGCCTTTTTCGATAAATAGGCTATCCAACGCAAAAAGATTTTTCAATTCGGATCAGTAGTTTCTGAGATTTACGTGTTCAACCAAACAAACTCTTCAGCTTTATAATATTAGTATAGATAATGCGTAGGTGTCATCATCATTATCAGCCTATAATGTTCCCACTGCTGGGACACAGGCCTCCTTTCAGTGAGAGGGTTGGGCCATAATATACCACGCGGGCCCAGTGCGGGATGATAGATGTCACATGTCTTCGAATTTTTGGTTCTAAGACAGGTCGGTTTCCGCTCGATGGGTTCCTGCACCATTATTAGAGCAGTGGTGATGTAATTATTTACACAAAGTAAAGTGCTAGCTTGGGTTCGAACTCACGACCTCGCAAACTCACACGCGTAGGTGTACAAGGATCTATTGTATTTTCAATAATCATACCACCCCATTACTAATTTTCACAAAACAGTTTGCAAAAAAATTTCATCCAGCGGTTTTAGGGTCACATATCAAAGGGTCGCGAATCCACCACGATATATGTCTGGACGATATGTTGCCCACACATCGTCCGTTGTCCGTGTGTTCAAATTATTCGGACTTCTACACTATACAGCCGTATTAAAAACTATATAAAACGCGAAAACCGAATAGCGTCGTGAAATGCCACCATCAAATATATTTTCAAATGTAGTGACTTACCTCTCAATATAATCATCGACGCTCTGCAAGCTGGTGATGGATTGCGCCAAGTCTTGGTCCATCATCAGGTCGTCTGACGCCAGGCTGGACAACGTATCCAACGATGTTGTCCGTTCAGTTCCACCATTACGTAAACCGCACACTGATTTCAATAAAATGTGATTAATAAACATAATGATAAAATTACACAACCGTTAGTTCAAGAGAATATGTTTTTAAATTAAAAGTTTTTATGTGGAATTTATTGAAAAGTGAAGAGAAATTAATCATTTGCAAACTATTTCTATTTCAATTCAATTTCCCGCCGATACGAAAAGCACAGATAAATAAAAATACGCAGCTCAACACAAATATTAATCGAACAAAATTTTTGAAATGAGTATAGAGGTTTTGTTTCATGGAGTTCCAATGTGGTTTGTGGTGTGTGTTTTTTTATGTATTAATAGATATTGAAATAATAAAGCAATAGTATTATTGTCGTAAAAATATTATTTTGTTTGTTTTTTCAGCAATGTGACTAATTAGCCTATCTACACATTAATTTGAAAACCACAGATAAAGATAAATTGGCTATTGTCAGCCAGCTATGAAAAAATGCCACGCATTTATGAAAAAAAAAACAATGGTCTCATCTAGTATTTATAACTTAGCTGCTCATGTTTTTATGACCTTCGTAGAACAAAATAATTTTTAAGCCTGTCTAATATTTTAAATAAGGAAGTCCGAAGCCACAATGGTATGGAGGATCAGTGATTAATGGCTAAGAAAAAATGCCACGCATTTATGAAAAAAAAAAAACAATGGTCTCATCTAGTATTTATAACTTAGCTGCTTAAGCCTGTCTAATATTTTAAATAAGGAAACCCAAAACCGCAATGGTATGGAGGATTATTGATTAATGGCTATGAAAAAATAACTATAACAGGTTTTTTTAACATCTTTTGTGCAAGAACGCGTATCGCTGGGAAGTTTAAATTCTTATTAAAGCTTCGTAGCGGTATCACGTTCCTCAGCTGATAATGTTTAGTCACTTTCCACGATATAACTTTAAGAAAGAATAGACATTAAGCACAATAGGAAGACCTTATGTTTTTCAGTTCAGTCATTAGTTTCTGACCACATCTCATGCTTAAACCAGACTCGTTGCAGTCTCAAACTTTTCGTAGATCTTATTATAGCTTACAACTTAGTGCTGTAAACTATTAAATATGTTATTTTATGAATAATATCTTACTTTTACGATTCCTTTGAACCAGTGGACTGGAGGTGATACGTTCCCTTGACCTTCGGAGATTTTTGCTAGTCTCTGACTCGAGTGTTTTACTTGAAGGACTGCCATCTGTGTTTTCTAGAACAATAAAAATAAAACTTAAAACTCAACTCTTTTTGTATATTTCGACTTTAGGAATGTTTTATGTTAACGTATTTCTTTCAGTGACGTTTGGAATGTGGAAACAAACATCTATCTTAAAACTTGGCACTGTGCCAGCTCAACTTTTACTTTGGCTTCTCTATTTTAATACTAGTCTATCAATTTTGGTAACCTGTATGTAATAAATACAGTTTTTTTTTTAAACCTATATCAGAGCATCAGCTCTCACAATGTTATTTTTTACAGTTCAAACAGTTTTACGAAACCATTGTGAGAGAAAATGAATAAATTTATGATTAGAATTTTTCTTCCCCAAAGCAGAGTTCCTATAGTGTAAGTGTAGTTATAATATTACACCTTGTTACGAAGGAAAGTTTTATTGGTTTTAGGGAACAGGATAAACTGTTCTTACACCGACGCTATATATCATTGTGTTGTATTGACATATTTGACATCTCGTTTCCGATCCCGTAAATAAACAAAATTCTAGTAGTGTTCTTACTCCTGAAGAGTAGAGCTGGCTGGTCAGCAATTTCATCATCGAAGAAGTCCCGTCCATCGGACAGGGAGAGGGAACCGGATGCGTGTGTCGGTGTGCCCGGGGATTCCGGGGTCGGGTTCTTGCTGCCTTCACCACTGCTACCGTTGATTTGGGATGATTCACTGTGGCGAGAAATATGCCATGTGAGTATTAATTGTGTTTTCGCTCGGTTTTTCTATCTCTGGTTCTGTATCATAGCAGTTTTAGGTCAGAACATCTTATATTCATAAAAGTGCTTAAGTTCAGTGAGGATGTTGCATTTGAATAACATCCTATCCTATCCATCACAGAAAAGCTTATCATCGTTTTGCTATTTTAATAAAGCCCCCCCACACCCCTTTTTTGGATGTGAAGTCATCAAATGACTTCTCCTGCGCTTCGTGTCAGACTTTTACTTACTAAAACCCTACCGTGCTCCTTTAATCGTCCCCATGGGATAATATTCGATCTCCAGGCGAGCTATTCTGCCGACAAAATTTACTAGACTTAATAAAACTAGAACATCAACCACACACATGAAATTAACTCACATCACAACTTCTTTAACAGGCTGTATAACCTCCCCGTCAAGAATATCCTCTTCTATAACAAGTGGCTCTGGTGACCTAGTCTTGGTATTAGCAGTCTGATACGCCGAACTGATCGAAGGAGGATCCCTTTCCACTTGCAGCTCATTATTCGAGTCACTGGTACTGGTTGAGGAGATCAGGCTGTCTGCTGGAGAGGTCTCGTCATCCAACAAGCTTTGCGTGGAAGTTTCTAGAGCTGATAGGTCGAACTTGGAGTCCTCGAGGGTGAGTGTTAGGTTGTGGTGGTCACCGCTCTGGTTTGTGCATGTGCTCGTGGTGCTGTAGTTTGAACTTGTCATTGAACCTGTTGGAAAGTACAAAATATATTAAAAATAAAATTCCTTTTATTTGAATTGTCGTAATCATTTTAACAAGAGCGTGGGTATTGGCACAATAAAAGAGATGCCTATTGCAAGCTTTGCTCAAATTCGGGCTGTGTATGATATTTTCGAATATAATCAATGATCTTTCGTAGATCTTAGACGGTCGGTACGGGTCGTCAGAAGCCCGATAGTCTGATAATCAGTCTTACCAAGGGGTATCGTATTACTCAGTAACTGGGTTGTGGGTACTCAGCTGCATCCGGTTAAGGCAAGGCAGATGATGATGATGAATCAGCCTATAATGTTCCCACCGTTGCGACACAAGGTTCTTGTGAAAAAGAAAGGGCCTTAATCCACTACGCGGATCCAGTGCAGATTGGTAGATGTTTTGTTATGTTTGTAGGGCATGCCGGTTTCCGCACGATGTTTTCTTTCCCCGGTTTTAGAGCAGTGGTTAATGGATGAAATAATTAACATGAAGTAGCGCCTATCAGGGTTCCGACGTACAACTCGTAAGTCGCGGCCATTACCGATGAGCTACCATTGCTCATGATAATTAATCATTGCATAGTAAAAATAGAAGATATTCAATATTAATATTAACCATAGTATCAAAAAGGATGTAATCCTTTTCCTGTTTTCAGAAAACCTTTATAAGCATTTGCATGAGGAACGTTTAAAAGTTATGAATAGACTAAACAAGCTCATAATCATGAAATTACTTACATGCTGTCACTGTAGCATGTAATTGAGTTACTGGTGTAACTGACAGATTTACAAACCATTTCTGTCGGTCTTTTACAAGAGGTGCTAACATTTGACTCTGTAGTGATAAATAATTTCTCTCACCCATCATAGTTCCTCGGAGCGCGTCATGCTGACTCATTGTCAGCGACTTCATAAGCAGCGGGTGCGGCACTGGGGGCTCGTCCATGATCACTATCAGCTTCTTAGGAATCTCTGGCTCTACCACTTTGGGGATATCCGCCACTTTGTTCTCCAGTTTGGACTTCTCGTCCTCACAGCTGGACACACTCAGTGCAAGGGACACGTCGTCTTGTGATCTGGAAAGAGGAACAGGTTTTAAATGTTTGTTCTCTTATGGAACCGTGCTTATTTTAATTTGAAAGACTACTGCATTTAAAACAAACTTAAGGTATCTGTCCCAGGTAGTTTAGATTTGCTGAGTGATTTTACTAAATGAAAGCAAGAATTTAGGAATTGGATCATAAACGAACTACGTATTTTTAGGGTTCCGTTGCCAAATGGCAAAAAACGGAACCCTTATAGATTCGTCATGTCTGTCTGTCTGTCTGTCTGTCTGTCTGTCTGTCAGTCTGTCTGTCTGTCTGTCCGTCCGTATGTCACAGCCATTTTATTCCGAAACTATAAGAGCTATGCTGTTGAAACTTGGTAAGTAGGTGTATTCTGTGAACCGCATTAAGATTTTCACACTAAAATAGTAAAAAAACAATAAATTTTGGGGTTCCCCATACATAGAACTGAAACTCAAAAATGTTTTTTTTTCATCAAACCCATACGTGTGGGGTATCTACGAATAGGTCTTCAAAAATGGTAATGAGATTTCTATTATCATTTTTTTCTAAACTGAATAGTTTGCGCGAGAGACACTTCCAAAGTGGTAAAATGTGTGTCCCCCCCCCCGTAACTTCTAAAATAAGAGAATGACAAAACTAAAAAAAATATATGATGTACATTACCATGTAAACTACCAACGAAAATTGGTTTGAACGAGATCGAGTGAGTAGTTTTTTTTTATAACGTCATAAATCGTAAACCGCAATTTACCTTACATTCAATCAACTGAAATATAAAAATTAAAAAATATATATATATTTTTAAACCGAAAATACCTACAGGTTTGTACGGAACCCTCGGTGCGCGAGTCCGACTCGCACTTGGCCGGTTTTTTCTAAACTGAATAGTTTGCGCGAGAGACACTTCCAAAGTGGTAAAATGTGTGTCCCCCCCCCGTAACTTCTAAAATAAGAGAATGATAATGATGATGAATGATAAGGTTTCTGTACGCAAAATACGCGCTCAGACGTGGAGTTGCGGACACCAGCCCGTTCTACCTATTAAGAGAATGATAAATCTAAAAAAAATATATGATGTACATAACCATATAAACTGCCACCGAAAATTGGTTTGAATGAGATCTAGTAAGTAGTTTTTTTTTTAATACGTCATAAATCGTAAACCGCAATTTACCTTTAATTCCATCAACCCAAATATAAAAATTAAAAAAAAAACATTTAATTTCATAAACGTAAACCTTATGCATAAATCGAGGATACCTACAGGTTTGTACGGAACCCTCGGTGCGCGAGTCCGACTCGCACTTGACCGGTTTTTTTTTGTTTTTTGTTTTCATTGGGTGTCCTATAATTATGGGCCTCTTATCCATAAGATTTTGAGGTTATGGAGAAGTTTTATTAATTGTTGGAGGCCCTGTATTATTGATACGACAGTAGTTTTACGCCTTTATTGGAAAACACAAGTAGCATGGTACAAGAACATATTAAAAGACCGGAAATACCTGTTGGCCATAGCTTCGCCAGCCGCGTGGCTCTGCCAAGCGCCGCTGTTCCCGAAATGACTCTCCTCACTCTTGCAAGATGGACTGGACTCCTTTGAAGAGTTCACCGTGGTAGGAGACACCAGGCCGCTTGAAGACTTCACGAATGAGTTCTAGAAGTGAACGAATGAACCAATTAGTACTGATCAGGGCTTCATTCTTTCATAATGTATAATGGAATAAATCATATTTTTTATTAACACGTTCCTCGTAGGTTCTTTAACGATTTCTATTGTTCATTGCGAGGCATTGTCCTCATTAGTAGTTTGGCATGCAATATTATTTCTTTATACTTAGGTGTGTATTTATAACGATGCTAAAACGAGATTTTTTTCATGGGTAATCACCCAATTCTAATTTAAAATGACTTCATTAACAAGAGGTCCGCCCCTATTTCGCACGGTTCTAAGACTTGACGGAACCTCGAGATTCCTTTAATATGTGTAATTTTAATATTAATCAGCGGTGGTCTGTGGGTGTGTGACCATCTTCCAGACAGCTGCGTGCCTCAGAAAGCCCGCAAAACCGGTCACGGCTGCGGCTGTCATTTATAGAAAATTGAATCATCGGAAGTCCGATTCAGTAACTAGGGGACTAGGTCAGATATGCAGTCGCTCCATGTAAAATACAGGTAGTTGGTAGCTGGATCCGGTTAGACTGTAAGCCGATCGCAACATAGTTGGGAAAAGGCTAGGCAGATGATCATGATGTAAGTTTAATTTACATTAATCGGTTGTACCGTGTGGTGCCGGACGTAAAGAATAACACCACCCCATTTCTTCCCGTGGGTGTCGTAAAAGGCGACTAAGGGACTTACTAGAGAATGGGCAGCAGCGTTCTCTATGCATTTTACCACCATACTGCGATCGCCAACCCGCCTGCCAAGCGTGGCGATTATGGCAAAGCCCCCCAAATTGGGGGAGGCCTAAGTCCAGCAGTGGACGTCTTACGGCTGAAATGATGATCTAAACAAAAACCTTCCAGAATATATTATAGGTTTAATTTACATTAATCGGTTATACCTAAACATAAACCATCCGGAATAAATTCTCTAGTTGATCGGCATGGCATCGAAATCCTTTTCGTAGTTTTGCAGAACAACGCGGTCACATATTTACGCGGACACGAAAGTTGACATACATTATATAAATTACATTTACCTGTTTATTCAATTTTTCAGGCTGAGCTCTATCCAGAACGAATTTCTCTTCATCCAGGTTTGTTTGTATCAGTGTAGGTCTGTTCCTATTCCTGTATCTTTCTAGAGTGGACATCGGAGAATTCTCTCTCCCTGAAGAGTCTGTGACAGGGGATGGCTTCGGTAGGATAGGGGATGGTGGCTTGTATGTGGGTGCTGGAGTGATCTCGTACTCTGGAGTCAGATCGTCATCGAAGGAGCTTGGCAGCTTTGGTAGTGGTATTACTGCTTGGCCGGTTATTAGAGCGTCATCTGAGAACAAAGGGTTGATAAAATATTTAATGAAATTATATTTAAGTGACTTATGAATTGCATTTAAATTATAACGAGACTGCCTTAGAATATAAATGCAATTCACAGTCTCTCTTCAAAATGAGAGAGCTGTTTATGGGCTAAACTGCTTAAAATTAAATAATATCTCGTTACGAGCTAAATCAATAGGTACCTTTGCGAATATTGATGATGTAGATGGGGATTTGATTGATAACATACCCCACTTTCAAAGCCTCAATACTCCTACTTTTATGGTTTATTAATAGCAGGTGTTTTTATAGTGTAGGTACTTACTTGAGTTCTTAGATTTTAAGTTGTGAATAGTATAACATAATGTAATTTTCATCCCCCCATCTCGGAAAGAGTATTTTTGCCCTTCGATATCTGAGTGCAAAAGCCGTTTTTATCCGCCAGGGGATAAAGTAAATTGAATTTAGAACATCGTGTGCACTAAGTTTGTAAATTCAAAACATCATTAAACCTATTTACTTCTACCTCCATGGTGCCGAATTTATCATACAACCTTTTTGTAATTTGTTAAAAACTCAGACTCGGAACCTTATTGGTGTACTTTTTTTAATTTACTTTGCGCGCGCCATTTTCTTTTCACGTCACCAACAAAAATATTACACTCTACTTAGGCAGCTGTAGCAACTTTACTTTCAATTTTTCTTAATTATACCTAAGTATTATTTGAAATAATTTAAAGATAATTCTGTAATACTTACCTATCACAATGTAGTACCTAATAAATATTAATACCTAAACTGAAATAAAAGTATCTTGTGATTGTAAATGCTTTTTTTGCATTTAGTCATTTCCTCGCTGAGGTGGGATGAAAAGTTACGTGTTGCACTCGAGTGCAAAGATTTTTCACCTCGTGCTCTTTTGATTCCCTCGCTAATGCTCAGGATTCTAATTTTTGAATCACTCGCTGCGCTCGTGATTCAATTTTAGAATCCTTCGCTTGCTCGGTCATCAAAATTGAGCACGCGGTTAAAAAGCAACTTTGCACTCTTGTATAACAAATAACTATTATGCCTTTAATGTCGTCGTGCTTTGAGATCAAGAAATCGACGTAATTATGGAAAAAAACTTTCTGTATCTTATTGAAACAAATAAATGTTTTTTTTTTAAGTACAAAAGATTTGACACTTTTGCTTTTCCCCATCATGCTTAATTTGAGCATTACTTTTCCTTTGCCAAGAAGTTTTGGGCAAGCAGTTCCTAAAAAGTGGAACCAAATGAACTCACCCATAATATCAAGGTCTGAAACTTGCAGCTCTCTGAGATGGAAGCAATGAGAGTTGCGCATGACCATCTCGAGGTTGCGCGGGCGACGGCGCATGCGTGGCGAGCCATCTCCGCCCTCCCCGCCTGTCCATACCCCGGAATCAGTTGATACTGCTGATTGTGCACCTGGGAAGAATATGCTTAAATAAATACAGTAACAACCACACGTTAAAAAAAAACATTTGTGCATACTTTAATTTGACACAAGTTTTCGAAATTCCGTGGTTGCCTTACCCCCATAGTAGGAAAAAGCTATTCATTATTACCCTTTTTTCTGGTTTTGATTTATATAAATTACATCTACTATGAACACATACATATAATATACTAAGAAGTAGCCTAAGATCACTGTAATTGGGAAAGCATGCCCTCTAAATACCACACCGCTACAGAGCATCATTTATAAAACTGTAACCTACACCACTACCAATTGAATAACCAATACTAGTAGTAGCTTTGGTAGAAACAAATAAAAAAATATAATTTAAATATTGAGGAATTTGACAGATGAATAAAAAAAAAAACCGGCCAAGTGCGAGTCGGACTCGCGCACAAAGGGTTCCGTACAAACCTGTAGGTATTCTCGGTTTATGCAGAAGGTTCATGTTTATGAAAATAAATGTTTTTTTTTTAATTTTTATATTTCTGTTGATTAAATGAAAGGTAAATTGCGGTTTACGATTTATAACGTTTTAAAAAAAAACGGCTTACTCGATTTCGTTCAAACCAATTTTCGGTGGTAGTTTACATGGTAATGTACATCATAAATTTTTTTTAGTTTTATCATTCTCTTATTTTAGAAGTTACGGGGGGGGGGGGGACACATATTTTACCACTTTGGAAGTGTCTCTCGCGCAAACTTTTCAGTTTAGAAAACAATGATATTAGAAACCTCAATACCATTTTTAAAGACCTATTCATAGGTACCCCACACGTATGGGTTAGATGAAAAAAACCATTTTTGAGTTTCATTTCTATGTATGGGAACCCCACGATTTATTGTTTTTTTCTATTTTTGTATGAAAATCTTAATGCGGTTCACAGAATACATCTACTTACTAAGTTTCAACAGCATAGCTCTTGTAGTTTTGGAGAAAAGTGGCTGTGACATACGGACGGACAGACAGACAGACAGACAGACAGACATGACGAATCTATAAGGGTTCCGTTTTTTGCCATTTGGCAACGGAACCCTAAAAAGGTAAGAAGGTTGTACTCAAACGATTGAACTCGACCGTTTTTTATCAAAATCTTGTAATAAAAGCCATTTGTCACAATTTAGAAATAAAATAAAGAAAAAACTTTAATAGCAATACAGTGTTTTTTTATACAAAACGGCCTGTATTCATTGTTTTGAAAGAAAAAGTTTGCCATTTAAATAAGAAAAACTGTCCGTTTTTTATCAAAATCTATTAAAAGCCATTTGTCATAAAGAAGTCAAATAAAGAAAAATATTTAATGGCATTACAAAGTTTTTGATAGAAGACGGCTTGTATTATTTGAAATTATTTGTTTTGAAACGAAAAAGTTTGCATTTAAATGAGTATGAACTATATGTGCAGGACCTAATAAACATTCTAATAATTCAGGAATGGAGATGCTTGAAAGGAACTCAATGGAATTCAGTTGTTCCGTTTTTTGCAAATAGCTCCTCCGAATTCTTATCAACTGAAGAAATATGCCGAAGATTTTTATCTTAAACCCACTATTGTGCATATTTTATCTTCAATTTGTTGCTGGATAACATCATGCTTTCATACAATATTCGTGTAATATTTCCCAGCAACATAAGCAGTCAGTTTTTGAAAAACTGAAACAGAACGAGCTGACTGAGTGCAGTCAATTAGAAAACAATGGCTTAGTTTATTATTTAGATATATAGATAGGAATGAGATAACCTTCGATAAAAATGTTTGAATTTAAATTCATTCATATTCCGTATTCCGTAATCCAGGACTTACCTACTAACTGCAAACTTGTAAGCATTGCGATATTAAAAGTACACAAATTAAATTGTATAACCGTAAAAGTTTGCCCTAGTCTGGTGCAGTAGGATACTTGAAATATAGGTATTGTTGTCAGGAACACTAAGACCACGAAGTAGAGAAGACTAGGACTTACTATCGGTAAGTAAATATTATTATGGTCCACAGATTAACTAGTGCAATCCGTGCAAATAAATAAAATTGAAATGTCTGTTTGTAATGTCAAAATAACAAAAGGAAGTATATAAGATACTTAACTTAGACAAAAACTTATTTAAATTGACTGTCTGTCTGTTTGTTCCTACTGATCTCCGAAACGGTTGCACCGATTTTACGAGACTTTCACTGGCAGATAAGTGATGTAATAAGGAGTAATATAGGCTACCGTTCCAGTCTCGTAAGCACAAGTGGGATAATTTCCGACACCCAGGTGAAGCCGTGGGCATAGATAGTAAAAGAATTTGTATATGAGCTTGTAATAAAACTCGGAAAAAGTTTTTTTCGTCATTAAATCATTTGGTAACTAATTGTCAATAATGAGGTAATAGGTATAAGTAATAATTAAACTATTACCTTCCCTCCATCCGTCCGTAACACCAGACTTCCTAGTGTTGTTCACCACCTGAAGATAAAAACACTTATTAAGCATAGTGATCACCTTTCACTTCACTTTCACACTCCGCACTTAAAAATGTACATATATATTGACCATATCGTGTTTCTAGCCGAAGTGCATCACTGTGAATGAACCCGACGACATCCCTAATGTTACGAGAACAGATGTCGAAATGACCCGTATTCAAACCAAGCCCGTAACTTTAAAAATAAATCCGACACCACACGTAGACACGATCACAAACATATCTTACGACAAAACGCACAGCTTTTCAAAACTAACTACTCACTTTCTTCAGTTTCTTCGTCAATAATTTAATTTAACAACTAATTAAAATATATAATTGTAACTTTTATTATCAAAAAGAATAATGAAATAAAAGTTTTTTACAAACACGTCTTGTCACGGTCCAGAACGAGGGGAAAATGTAACGTCTAATTAATTTTGCTTTTTAACGCGATACATTGCAAAATACATTATGTAGGTATGTACGAGTATGTGTGTTAACTTTACAATTATGCAAGTAATGTCTGTTTGATGTTTCGGGGAAAGAAAATTGTTTGTAAATTTCTTGAAATATTTTTGCATGTTAAACACTGAAACGGAATTTGGCGTTTAAACAACAAAAAAGTTCATAGTCAATCATAGTCAGTACTTTATTTGCTATGAATGTAGGTACAGGTATAAGATGTTTTTGTTTCTTGTATGTGTAATATGTGTGATGTGTCATTATGTTATGTAGGGGTATGTGGCTAAGTAATGCCAGGCCGCATTAATTGATCGATCAGGTTAAGTTACTTTTGCTCCGGTTGATGCGTGGTTGGGTGACCATCTTTACATAGACCTTTCACAGTCGTAGCCCTAAAGTCTGACAACCAGTGTCAGAAAGTGGTATCGTATTACCCAGTAACTGGGTTATGGAAGTCAGATAAGCAGTCGGTCCATGCTTGATACTCTGCCGGGGTCGCGTGATTGTTCGAAAGAGATACCGTGACCCTGGCACATGGGCAACTGATGGAACACGGGTGGGTT
This sequence comes from Aporophyla lueneburgensis, assembly GCA_932294355.1. NCBI lineage: Eukaryota > Metazoa > Arthropoda > Insecta > Lepidoptera > Noctuidae > Aporophyla > Aporophyla lueneburgensis. The sequence continues at coordinate 11,679,475 of OW028738.1, read as the reverse complement.
TTAGTCAGTAAAAGTCTGACACGCCCTCCCGCTCCGCCCAGAGCGGGAAAAGTCATTTGATGATTTCCCATCCAAAAAAAAAATGCTTGATACTGGTAATCAGCTGCATACGGAACCCGGCCTAGTTAGGAAAAACTAGGAATATAATGATGAGTATTATATTTCGTAAATAAGTAGAGCAAAACATTTTGCGTAAAAAATCGGTTTCGTTGTTAAAAATCTTCGTTTCTCTAATCTCATGTGTATCTACGCTAGATGCACTGTGCACCGTGGATATTTAGAGTATACGGCGACCAACATCGCACACGACAAGTCTGAAATAGACAAGTTGTGACCCAGTTTCAGCTTCACAGGAAAACAAACGGTTGTAGTCTAATTATAAAGGTTATTATCGTTTGTCCAGGAAGCTGTTATGTAATTTATGGAATACTTAACGTCTATTAAAAAATGCTAAATGTGAAAAAGTGTCGTCATAGATACTGCGGTGGTGTTTTGATTTCGGGCCGTCCCTTCCGTTATTTATGTTTTATGTTCTCTCATATTTCTTTTTATCTTTATTCACTATCAGATTCCCTGTAATGTCTTTAACTTCCGACGAAGACATTCGTCTTTCAACAAATTATTAGCGTTTGAAATGAAGCAACTATGGTCATCATAAGGATCCCTCATTAAACGTATTTGCAGGTTGTATCTTAAATATTAGAACTATATTCCTAGTATTCTCCTCTCCGTACTGCACTAGGACATTACACGTTTAAACGTATCAAGAGGCTTTTTACAAAATTTTGTCTATTTCTCTGATTTACTTGATTTAACAGACTTTGGTACTTCTACAGTTATAATAGGATTGTATTTCCATAAGTTTTAATGCATAACAAGAACGATACTTTCAATTATTGCCTAATAAAACAGGTGTTTCGTGTGTTGCCGGAAGTAAAGAATAACACCATGCCATTTCTTCCCGTGGATGTCGTAAAAGGCGACTAAGGGACTTCGAGATCGGGCAGCGTTGTTTATGCAATTTACCGCCACACTGCGATCGCCAACCCGCCTGCCAAGCGTGGCGATTATGGCAAACCCCCCAAATTGGGGATGGCCTTTGTCCAGCAGTGGACGTCTTTCGGGTAAAATGCTGATGATGATGATGATGAATGAGTAATTTTTTTTAATTCCAGAAACAGGCGACTGTTTTGTGAATTTTGTTCGCATACGGGCTCTTCACGTTATAAACATTTAATTAGAATTGTAGTATCTGATACTTTTAATAACAATCATCTATCTATTCACATTGTTGCATTTATAGCAGGGGTTCCCAGTATTTTTTTTAACACCAGTAGTCCAGTTTCAAAATTTTACTGTTTCTTTTTTGCTCCCTTATTTTTTGAATAAGTATTTTATTTATCTGCCTACATTGATTTTAGTTGTCCCGCCCACGTAGACCCCCGTCGAGTCCCCATGGACGCCTGGGGGTCCAACTGGACCACTTTGGGAATCACTGATCTATAGTCATCGCCTGTCGCATTCACAATGCAAACTACTTCGTGATTTTCAACTCCAAAGTTCCGTTACCTGTTTGGTAGTCTTAGCATCAATGTTCTTGACAGCTGGGAACTGAGGCCTGGGCAGCTGTGTGGTCTGGAAGGTGTATTTCCCGGCGCCAGAACCACGTTGTGGTTCTTGATGTACTCGGGGCACGGATGAACCCCGAGTTGAGACCGGCTCTGATATCCGCACGCTTTTTGTCGGTCGTCCCTCCTGAAATGAGAAGGTCCGGTTAATGGAAGGCAATGTGAAATAACAGAACTAGGGTGAACTGGAAAAGGCTAGGTGAGAAGAAATGACATAGTTACGCCATTTCTTGTTCCCAGCTAAGGCACTAGGAAGAAGTAGTAGTGAAGTGCGGGCTTTTTTGAGGGACTGCCTAATGTTATTGTGACGTTCGAAATGCTGATTCTCAGACTAATTTGAATAAATGACTTGATTTTGATTTGATTTTAAGGAAATAACTAGGGGCAAACCATCTTTCACCCTATTTGATTTCCCATCGGCAAGAATGACGAATTTTTGTACAGAATGTCATCCCCCTTTTAAACTTTTCTTCTCCATTCTGCTTACCTTTATTCTACAGGGTCTTCAACATCAAGACCGCATGGGTTTTACACTTTTTTGTACAACAGCTAATTTTTTTGTGATAACCGACGAAAACTTTTCAATGCTAAGTTCTAGAATAATGTGTTGAATTCGTTGTTACTGATGACTCTTTTCTGTCATATCATCATCAGCAGCCCACTGCTGGGACACAGGCCTCCTTTCGGGGAGAGGGAGTGCACCATAATCCACCAAGCAGGCCCATTGCGGGTTCGTAGATATCAAATTGTCTTCGAATTTTTGTTCTAAGGCATGCCGGTTTCCTCACGATGTTTTCCTTCACCGCTGTGAGAGCAGTGGCGATGATATAATTTGCATATAGGAAACAGCCTGCTTTGGTTCGAACTCATGATCATATTTACCACCACTGAGCATATTTGATTGTTGATAATTGCGCTGGAGCAGTTTTGAGAAAGTCAATCTGACTGTTTGATGTTCATTTTCTTGGCAAAGTGACACAGTAACACAATGCAAAGTTATGTTAAAATTAACTGTGTGAAAGTCAAATTAAACGAGTTTATTTTAATAAACATTAAAGACTGTTTATAATGCCGAGCAGTACGAAGTTACTAACCCAGAAAAAACGGAAATCTCGTATTTGAATGACGGAAATAATTCGTATTTTGATCTGGAATTTCATTCATAATTCGCGAAATACAAATTTCTTATTTTTTTTTGCAAATTGCAGGTCAGTGTCAGGCCAAAATATAAGTAATTCACGACAGTAACACGTAGGTATGTACCTATTAACAGAATTAAAATCACCAACACAATCCTCTAAGTTCATTTAATTCCTATGAATGACTTTTTCGTGACATACCTACTTAGTCAGTTTTTCATAAATTTTCATTTTATCGGCTCCTCTAAGACACTGGTTGTTAAAAAGAACCTGAGCTAACGATGAGATGCGTAAACTTTATTGTTTTGTGAAATTCGTTTTACTAAATGTGTAATGTAACAAAGCAATTCGTAACTTCGTTATGATTTTTTATTGTAGTTGCTTGCGGAATTTATGACACAACTTTGTTTTATATTAATTAACGTTTAAATAACAGGGTTTCGATATAATGTTGCTACAGTGAACTAAACTTTCCTAAAAGCATTGACAATTCAAGATATACTTAGGTATGAGTTTATCAGATATACCGACCACAATAGACATTGGTTCATCAACATCATCATTTCAGCCATAAGACGTCCTGCTGGACTTAGACCTCCCTCAATTTGGGAGGTTTCGCTATAATCTCCACGCTTGGCAGGCGAGTTGGCGATCGCAGTATGGTGGTAAAATGCATAGAGAACGCTACTACCCATTCTCTAATAAGTCCCTTAGTCGACTCTTACGACACCCATGGGAAGAAATGGGGTGGTGCTATTCTTTACGTCCGGCACACACGGACACCATCACCACCATAGCTACTGTTAACTTCTGGAGCCACACACATTGCGTATGCATTCTGGTTAGTCAAGAAACATTATTAACTCTAGATTGCCGTCCAGCGCAGCGTCCTAGGCCCACATTCATCTAGATTTATTTAAATTAATGGATCTATACAAAAATAATGTAAGGCGGATCAAATATTCTGTCGTGTCTTTGCAATTTGCAGGTCAATTTCAGGCTATATGTTGAACAAAATATGATTGGCGACTGTCACAATTAATTTAATCCCATGGTTTGGTCATGTTGAGAGGATGAATGAAGGGCGGCTAACAAAAGACATTTACAAGGCAAGTGTGACTGGACGTGCCGAAAGGGGACGCCCTAGGAGAACATAGTGAGTGACCGTATTGGTGTCAGAAGGGTCAGGTGCGTAGTATTGGCAACCGGTGAGAGTGACCAGATGTATGAACTTAAACGAGACAAAAAGATTATGAAAGGATCGTAGCAGGTAGCGTTCTGTAGTTCCGGCCTATCCCTATCGGAAAAAGTCGTGAGTTTATGTATGTATGTATGTGAATGACTTTCTAGACAGCCTGACACACCTGACAACCTGCAAACTGCTAAAAAAAACAAAAGACAATTTTAATTTCCCGATCCACCTTATTGCTTCCCCTTTAAGTGAAACTTACTTGTGATGGTATCTGCTGTGTCTGATACGTCAGTATGACTGTCTGCTTGGTCAGCTGCTTGGGCACCCCGCCTGCGCCGACGACGGTCGTCACACCGGTGGAGGACACTTGCGTCGCCTGTAACGGCAGCTGATACCCCGGGCTTAAACTCTTTTTATCTGGAACACGAGTAGAATTGACTGTTATCAAACCTATCCAAGATAAAAATATGTTACGGTCTGCTATGACCTCTTATGGTTTGTGTACATTGTTTGTATGTAAATACCATGTATCTATCACATAATTGATTTATTCGTCATAACTTCATTTTTTTATTCTTTTTTTCTGTTTTTTATTATTTAATATTTAGTATTTGTACTTCTTTTTTACTCTTTATTTGCTGCACCATTCGACGTCACACGTCGTCGCCGGCTGTCGCTGAAAACCAGCGCTGGGGCTCTGTCTCGTATAGAGTCGCAGTATTATGCTGAGCGATGGCCGTTTTGCGTAGATGTGACGCATATTTTCCCGACCATTTTTTATATTTTTGTTGTGATAATTTTTTCTTTGCGTCATATTTACTGCAAATAAACGTATTTTCTTTCTTTTCTTTTTTACTACCTTATTAGGTATAGTGTATTTATTCAAGATGCATCGTCCTTGCAAAAATCATTACATTGATAAATGATTTTATTACTGCAAAAAGATTTGTACATACAAACACGTCACTTTTACTCGTCAGCGATATTTATAAAATTAAAAGAATTCGGCGTTTTCTATCTGACTACTCTGAGAAGAAAAGCTGCATCAAACTCCGAGGTCACAGTCTCTTTTAAAGTCCAGATATAATCTTGGTCAGATCATGCGTGGACCATGTGGATAGGTGTCTGAAATAGTATTTTGAGGAAAAACCCACACAGATTGAGTGGAAACAAACGTGTAAACAAAGTACAGAAAAACATTTTAACAGATAAACGGTGGAGAGAAACTGCATTTTGGAAGGGGCGACTAGAATCAATTCTATTTTAAAGTAAATGTTGACGTTCAAAAGTGTGTATGTCTCCATTTCAAATAAATATTTCGACTTCTGACTTTGGTTGAGAGCACAAGATTATCCATTATGCTCCTCATAAAATTTCTATTTATTAAGGGTTGGCGCAGTATGTGTCCCTACTTTTCCATACATTCGTATCAGCCGTCGAGGATCGAGTATCAGGTTCAGTGGAAAAAGGGAAGGAAGGCCTTTTCTCTTCGGTGGGACATTACAAACAATTTATTTATTTATTTAAATCTAAGAAAAATTACGTTCTTTTATCATCTTTCCGTTATCCCAGAAGACACTCAAAACTTTACTTATGCATATATATCCCTCATTCCGGAGTGAAAATTCAGATAGGATTAGAGGTCTGCCAGGGTCGCGAGATTTGTTCAAAGAGTTACCGTTGCTCTGGCATATAAGCAACTGAAGGAACACGGGTGGGTTTTAGTCAGTAAAATTCTGACACACCCTTCCGCTCCGCCCAGAGCCGGAGACGTAACTTGATGATTTCCCACACACAAACAAAAAAAAAAAAGAAAAGTTTAGAGGTATTTTTAAGTCGACTGTGTCAAAAGCCCCATTGGCTATAAGCTAAGTCGCAGGGCGTTAGAATGTCGAATAAGGTCGTAAATACGCAGCGCCTACTACAGTCGTGACGTTCACATACTCCTATTTTATGCATAAGCTTATTAAATTTTTGCAGGGGTTTAAGGGGCTAAGTAATAATGGCCGCACTTTACATGCCACGGTTGGTCCGTAGATGGGTGACTTAATTTTACCTACCGAAACCTGACCGTGCCCTGGGATACCACATTCATCAAGCCAAACGTCGTTACTGGTAATCAGAACCCCAAAATTCGGGCAGTCTTACCATGAGGTATCGTACTACCCAGTAACTGGGTTGTGAAGGTTAGATAGGCAGTCGCTCCATGTCAAATACTGGCAATAAGGTATAGACTGGAAGAACAACTGAAAGACAAAACGTGACTACGTGAGCTGCATCAGACACGGCAGGGCGACGCAGCCGTGGGTGGGTTCGGATACACAAGGAAGGTACGGGGTGGTAGGTATACCTACTTGTTCATGTTTTAAAGTCTAGTTTTCCTAAGCTCTTAAATTCCATTCGGTCACCTTATACTTACGGAAAAGGTGCCGTCAAACCGTGCGTTTACATAATCGGATTTAGTGCACGTCACTTAATCACATCGTATACACCACCCCAGATCGATGTAAGTCTTTGATCAGGTTTCTTTAAACGGGTATTTATCGGATATCGACCTATTACGTATACCTACCTATCTACTGCAGGTATATTTCTACATGATATCAAAAGAAATGGCGGAGGCAGCAAAGGAAAGCATTGAATCGGAAAAATAAATCGCTTGGAAGAATTGATCGATCAAAGAATTATAGGATTAAAAGGGAATTGGGAGTCTCGTCAAATACTTTTTGCCAAAAATCATGTACATAGATACTGTGAGCTTTGTAACTTCATCATTTTGATACCTACCTATTATTTTGATATGCTAAAGTGCTGGATATAAAACTAAATTGTTAGTACTAAAGCAGCCCATTCCAGAAGCCATATAAAGGCGATATCTATAATCTAATTCGAGTGAATGACACCATCAAATTGATTAACATACACACCCAAAATAGATCCCACCCACATGCACTTTCACATAAAATGTTCGATCGAATCGAGAATGTAGCAAAGTGTCTATTACCATAGTATGAAATAACCAAGTCAATAAAGCATGTGTGGTACACATGGTTTAGATTCATATCTTTATACATGTGCTACTTAGACCTAATCTTCGTTCTGTGAGAGCGAGTGGGTAGTAATCATCCGCGAGAGACCTGTTCGGGACAATGATTGTTACGTAAATGTCACCAAGTTTGAGTTCTAGGACATGTCAGTTCCCTCACGACGTTTTTCTTCACATATCTGCATAATTAGTTATTATTCACTACCAATTGATACCTAGTAATTTTAATTTTAAGGCATGATGAATCGCTTACAACTCAATTCACGTATGCTCACCTAATGCATTGTTATTGTAAGTCGTCTCCTTATCCTTATGCGGGGCTCCGAAGGCCTGCTCCGCCGCCACGCTCACGTCCCCAACCTTCGCAGTTTTGGCGTGTTGTTGCCTGAAACCGAACCTAACAAATGAGACAATAATAAGACAGACATCAGTAGATAGTGCTACTATTTGAATTAGCAAAAAGCATTACAGTTAACTATTTTCTTCTAAGAATGTTTTCCAATAAATGTTAGTATACATTAGCATTCTTGTCTGTATCGATTTGTATTTACATTGCCAGTCTGTCCGCCAGACATACTAAAGTTGCCTTTTCAATGTAAACGCCTACGCAAATTGTAACAGCAATAAAAAATATTCGAACACATCAGGCGCTCAAACAAGTGATTTGTAAATTGTGCCTGCATTTAACTTTAAAGTTAGAAGCACAATTTAGAACTTTCTAATTTATGAATAAGTAATTCACGTTTTTCTTATGTCATTCTCATTTCCCTATCGAGATTGCATTCGATAATCATTATGTAAAGGTGCGGGTGTGATCTGGTTTGTTACCTAGTAGAGCGTAATGGCTGGCCGGGCGTCTCCTTGCGTGGTCTCGCGAGCGGCGTTGACCGCCCGGACAGCACCTCCTCCGGACGCAAATCCTCCGTGGAACCTGTCGTGAAATGTTGATCATTAAATATGGACATCTTACGTGCTACAAACATGTTTTATGGTAACTTGTAATTAAAGTTGCAGGTTTCTTATTGCAAATTTTCTGAGCACGTTTGAGAGAAGTACTTTCGATTTCGCTTTTTGGTTTTGAATATGTAGTTGGTAGGTACTTCATTTTTTAATTTTTTAATACTAGTTCAACAACATTGTTCAGCAGCTTGCATGTAAAGATTCTCTTTAAAATTTTAGTTTCTCTTTTCTGTCATTTGCCCTATGTGTCAATTGCTTTCCTGTACGATGCCTACGTTTCTTTTTGCGAACGCAAAATATACGCTTTGCTGTGTTGTGACTCTCTTTTCAGTCCTATGCCCTGTGTAAACATATTTTTTCTGTCGTTTATCCTACGTATTAGACTCTTTTAAGTCATATGCTCTATATTATGCAGAAAACATTCCCTTACCACCATTTCCATTCTTATCATGTGCCTTCTGTTTCCTGCGCGTGTTGTCGTCAGCACGCGAGGTGCTGGCCGGTCGCCGACGGAATCCAAAGGACGTGGCAACCCCTCGGCTTGGCTTGCCGTTACCGTTCCCCCCCGCGCTCTTCTCTCGTTTCTTTGCACCCTTCGACTCAGAGTGACCCTGTGGAAGAAGAGAGAAGAAGTTTAATAATAATAATTATTATAATTTATTTATTTGGCAGATAACATGATCCAATTAGACAATAATACCTAATACTAGGCTATTAATATCCCACTGCAATGTTACACACACAGAAAGCACGAGCATTGATTAAGACAGGTTGGCGATTTCAGACTTATATTATTAACTATAAAGTCGAAGTTTCCTCAAATTGTTTTTCTTCATCGATGTCAGTGAATGTTCAAGATGAAACCTCGTATATGCGAAAGGTGGTGAAGCTTTAATTACTACTGGATCATCACGACATTTTAAGAAGTTTAGTAGGGTAGTTCCAAAATAAATATTTCCCTGTTGACTCCCTGAGATGGTCATTGATTGTGTGTTAAGTGGTTTTAAACCGATTTCACAAAAATTAAGAGGTTCTGAATTCATTTCTGGTTGTATTTTTTTACATAGTTTATGTGGATGATGTTATAATAAGAACCTATCACTGTTATTTACTTCGCTAGTTATGGTATACAAATTTAAACCTCAACAAAATTAACTACTGCCTCCTATCTAACAGTATTTCCAAGTGTAAGAATTCTAAAAGTCAACTAAGTACAAGATTCTGTCCGAAAAACCTTAATAGGATATTTTGCTTTTTTTTTAGGATAAAGATAAGTGGGTAAGTACCGACTTAACTCTGTAATAAAAGAGTTCTACTCTTACAAAGTTGGGTAGGGTCTACTTTTCTAAGAATAGGACATGAAAAGAAACGGTTGGATGAAAGATTAATGCCTGCGCGACGAAAAAATAAAGAGAAGGCTCTCAAGTCGACGCGGATAATTATTTTTTCGTAAGTCCCTACTTAATAAATATGGACAACCAACACACCGTTATCTGATCCGAAACTAGGCAGAGCCTGTACTATGGCAACCAGACAACTGATAAACATACTTATATATTTCTAAATACATACATATTATAGATAAATTACACGCAGACACAGAACAAATGATCGTGCTCATCACACAAAGATTTGTCCTGGGTGGGAATCGAACCCACGACCTCAGTCCTAGCAGTCAGGGTCACTAACCACTAGACTAGACTAACAGGCCAGTCAATCATGAATTCATGACCTATTTTAAAAATTGGGTGCCATGGCTGTGCCTTCATGCCATGCGACATTTCCCTTCGATTTCCTATATGTAGGTAGTAATCATACAATTACCTGACAACGAACATCACTTCTGAATTAATAATAAAAATACCCATTACTTTACGAGCAAATTGCGTTTAAAATCACAATTATTCGCATGTTTATTTATTAAAGACACGGTTAGTTTGCTACGGTTTGGCCAAGGAAGACGCCGCGTTGTCGGCTCTATCTATGTGTATTTAACCGCAGTTAATTTCAATCTATGTATTCAAATATTCCAACCTACTTAAACTTTCAAGCTGGAAAAGTATGTTTTGTTGGAAGTCAAGAATTTATTTGAGTTCTATACCAATATTGTAAAGAGTTGTATGTTTGTCCCTACGCACAAACGTATCTACAATTGGAGGCAGGCGGATTGGCGATCGCAGTATGGCACCCATTTTCTAGTAAAAATATATAAAATATCTCTAAAATGCATAGAGAACGCTGCTCCCATTCTCTAATAAGCCCCTTAGTCGCCTTTTACGACACCCACGGGAAGAAATAGAAAGAAGTGGTTGGCACCTACGTATGTAGGGATAACCTTACGGTTTCTCGTAAGCCTATTCTCTACATACATTATATACTCTTCGGAAATTCTGATCCGATTCCGAAAATTCTTTCTCTAATGTGAAGCTACAGTATTGTCGAGTATCAGAGGATATACTTTATGATCTCATGCAGACAAAGCCGCGGGCTGCAGCTAGTAAGACAAATAAAATGAAGCGAACGATGAAAATACACCTACACGGAATTTTCCAACTGAAGTGAGCGTACAGATTCGTGAGGAAATTATCACGTCAACTAAAGTTACGTTGCCCTTGACATTTACAATAAAGCTTCGGCCTTTAAAACTAGAGCTCTATAACTAAAGGTTTTGCGTGCTTCTAGTAACTCTCTAGGGCTTTATTAAGGCCTTCCGTGTTAATCTAGAAACTTTTGTAACTAACTATTTAGTTAGCAAGGTCATAGTTATAAATTCTCTTTTGAACGTGTACATAGCTAACTTAGGTACCGAAATTATTGCAGTTGGGTAGTTAGGGGGGGACTTGTGAGCAACTAATAATAGCCTTTTTTTTGGTATGGGTAGATCATCAAGTGACTTCTCCCGCTCTGGGTGGAGCGGAAGGGCGTGTCAGACTTTTACCGTGTTCCTTCAGTTACCCATATGCCAGGGCCACGGTACCTCTTTCGAAAGAGTCTCGCGACCCTAGCAGGCTTCGATCAAAAATGAATCTATATCTATCTATATAAATCTACTTGCTACTGCCCGCGACTTCGTCCGCGTGAAATTTAATCGCATCCCATTGTCTTCCCGCGCTATCTCTTAGCTTAGCGTTCTTTACTTTATATTTTCCTAACGGCCCTAGCGTGATGTTTATTAGCTTATAGCTTTCTTCAAGAATTTAATCAAATTCAAAAATATTTGTCAAAGTATTCTTAAATTTTCCCGCGCAATTTTTTAATTTTTTTTCTTTCATAAGAACCTTCTCCTGACAATAACAAACACAACAAAGAAAAAAAAAGTGAAATCGGTCCAGCCGCGAGCCGTACACGCGTGATGGCGTGACCAAGGGAAATAGGGATTCATTTTTATATCCTATATAGATTATTGATCGAAGCTAGCAGGAGTAATAGCCTCACGGGGCGGTAGGTCTGGTTAAGCTACGCTTGGCGCGGTTGATCAGTGGATGAGTGTCCGTCCATCTTTTCATGGCAAAATCACTCCGTGCGTGGAAAGCACGTTAAGCCGTTGGTCCCGGTTGTGACTCGCAGATCCTATAAAAATGCCGTTTTTTTCATTTGAGGTACGGAATGCAAATCTAAAATCAAGATAGTGTTACGTGTTTCGATTTTAGCCACGCACCGAATGATCTTGGTACAGGTAGTAGACGAATATAGAACGCTAAGCACAAAAAACATAAGCGACAGTTTTATCGACTAGATTTTGAGGGTCAGCCAGAACGGTAGACTTACATTTAGCTAGATTTGTATCTTGTACATATGAAAAAACAAGTCGCATGAGAGCCCAGGTGGGTCTCAAGCGCATTAACTAACAGGTACGCACGGCGACAAATTAAGCTATGAATTTTCAGTTTAAGCTGACCTCGCAATGAATAGGCTTTTCGTACAATGAGAAGTCAGCTTAAACTGGACATATATAGAATTATTTGTTGCCGTGCGTACACACTGAATGCAAGGAATAAGCTTGAACCATTGCAAAAGGTTAATTAGTTTATTAGACACAGTACTGTTTACACTGAAGCCGCATATTTATGCCGCATTATAGAAATAATAAATGGTAAATCACCATGTTATTTGATTACATCAACGCATTGTATTCGGTGTCAAAGCTTTAATTAATTACAAGGTTACGTTAAGTCACCTTTATTGAGTAAATTAGATTTTGTTAGAGCCCCAACTTATGTACCCAGGCGGGGTGTCACATAGATATGTGACACCCTGTCTGTCTTTTAATTTTTGGTTCCTGGACATGCCGGTTTTTTCACGATGTTTCCATTCACCATTTTAGGAATGGAAACATTAATGTGCCTGCCTAGTGCCTGGGTACATAAGTTGGGGCTCTAACCAAATCTAATTTACTCAATAAAGGTGACTTAAAGTAACCTTGTAATTAATTAAAGCTTTGACACTTTGAGCTTGGAGATCCAACCGACACTGGGACCGCGTGGCGAAAACATCCATCGATTTGTTACTAATGTTCAACTATATTTCCAACAATTCTGGATACTTACATATGTCTTTTGACAGTACACACAGGTCAAGCTATACATTCCCAGTTTTAACTGACCTCGCTTTGTATAGGCTTTTCGTAAAATTTTATTATTTAGGATTCAGTGTTTGTTCTTATTTTTACTCATTGTTTGCTGTACCGTTCGACGTCATCACGTCTGCGACGGATGTCGCATGTCGCGGATGCTTTGACTCGCTTAGGGTCGGTTCACATCTGACGGAAGATGCGTCAGCGTATCATCGGTCGCGTCTATTCGGTCAAATAGTGTGTTTTCATATCTGACGGAAGATGCGACGGGCGTAATTTTGCATTTCCGTGATAAATCGTTCTGTATCAAACATTTTCAATGCAAGAAAACGTCGAACGGTCAGTACACAAATATCTCCGCAGATGTTACGTCTAGTCTGAATGCATCAGTCAATATAGGCGTGGCACGACGGTGCCGCCCTTTACGTCGGCCGACAATGCGTTGACGGAAACGGAACAGACGCTGTACGCTCGACGCACTAACGCATCATCGGTTAAGTGTGAAAGGTTGAATGTTTTTCATATAATTGTCTGTTCTGGCGTTACGCGACCGATGATACGCGACGCATCTTCCGTCAGATGTGAACCGACCCATAGGATCGCAGCATTATGCTGAGCGATGGCCGTTTTGCGTGGATGTGGCGCATATTTTCCCCAGCTTTTTAATATTTTTGTTGCAAATAAACATATTTTTTTTTTCTTTCCAAAATGAGATGTCAGCTTGTACTGGAAATGTTTAACTTGATGTTTGTCCGTGCGTACATCACGCAGGTAATGTTGTTGTTATGTTGAAATGAGAGGCATTGCCATTGTACTTAAGGACGCTATAACATTTTTCAATCGCTCAAGTTTAGGTATCTGAGTCGCCACACAACAATATTCCGCGCACGCACACATTGAAACCATTGTTTGCTCGATTTTAAACATTACCTAACTAATCTTGATACTCGAAGGCATTATTTATTTTATTTTATTAATACTGTTGAGCAAAGACTAACTTTACTTTCTGCATTTGGTGACAGTAAATAAGTTTTATTACCACGATCATCATTATTTTTGGAATAACGTATATAATTTGCCAATTCAAAAAAAAGAGGTGTAACAATAAAAAACTTTAATAATATTTTTGGATAATAAACAAATATAACGGATGGTGATCGTAGACTATCGGTGAAAATATACAGGATATTCCCTAAAGAAAACTAAGCAAAAATTGTGTGACGGCCGAACCTCGCCTTTGAGATTGGAGCCCGTATTCAGAATTTTTAATACACAATAGGAACCCCTTATAGGAGGCCTTCGTTTTTGTATGAAGGCTGTTTTTGTACTCTACTATGTATTTATAATTCGAAATGACTTAACCGGTCAACTACCGTAATTACAGACACAATTAAAAAACGATTGTTTACATACCAAATGTGGTATCTCAGGGACTTAGAGGTTAAACATTTTTTAGGGAGATGATGATTATACAGGCCTACAAATTTTTAACCCAGAGACTAGACCTATTGTACCCGAAGGATTTTGATGCGCTGAATCCAAATCCGTGTTCAGAATGGTTCCTGCACGTCTGGTTTTCGAAATATCCTAACCTAAAAGTGCAAAAATGCGGTTTTTTACAGTTTTTGAGGTTACGTGACAAAAGGGAATAAATGATTATCAAAAAACGTTGTAGGGCAATTGAAAGTACCACCCTTCCCCTTTTAAACCTATTTGGATTTTTTCAAATATCTTTTTTTTTCACCAAAATATCGCTATTTGAAATTTTCCACTTTAGCGTATTAACGCAACTACAAAAAAAATCGAGAAAATTCTGCCCGAGACCAGACTATGTTGATCTTGCTTTCCGAATCAGCGACCCTAAAAACACAAGATCAACATGGTCTGGTTGGGCACGCCACAATTGCGGCGGTAAGTCCCCTCTTTGAGGAGTGGATAGAGAGGCGCCACGGCGTCCTCACCTTCCGCCTGACGCAGGTTCTCACCGAACGCAGGGTCTCGCAGGTGTTTCCATTGCGAGGATCTCCTGGAGGACACGGTGGAGCATACGGTGGAGGTGTGCCCTGCCTGGGCGGAGCACCGCCGTGTCCTCGTGGAGGCGGTCGGCGGCGGCGAACTCTCGCGTCCGGCCCTGGTGCGAGCCATGGTACGGAGCGAGAGGGAATGGGAAGCCGTCACCTCCTTCTGCGAAGCAGTAATGCTCGCGAAGGAGGAGGCGGGGCGCGTGAGGGAGTGGCAGTCTCTGCGCCCTCACGCCCCTAGCCGCCGCAGGAGGAGACGCCCCGGGCGTCGGGAGTCGATTGCGGACTCCCGGCCACCGTAGGCGCGAGCTTGCGGGTGGCGAGCAATGGGTAGCTCGCCGCCCGGTAAGGACCAAGCTCGGGTCGACGGCGCGCAGTGTTCCACGTGCGCCTCAAAGAGATGTCAGCAGCAGTGTAGGGGTCTACTAGGACCGATGTCTGCCGGGGTCGCGTGATTGTTCGAAAGAGATACCGTGACCCTGGCACATGGGCAACTGATGGAACACGGGTGGGTTTTAGTCAGTAAAAGTCTGACACGCCCTCCCGCTCCGCCCAGAGCGGGAGAAGTCATTTGATGATTTCGCATCCTGAAAAAAAAAAAAAAAAAACATGGCCTGGTCTCGGGCAGAATTCTTTCTATTTTTTTTTTTTGTGGTTGAGTTAATACGCTAGTGTAAAATTTCAATTTTTTCATAACCATTTTTTTTTTCCTTCTGTCACGTAAACTCAAAAAGTGCAAAAAAAAAACGCATTTTTTGCTCTTTTAGGTTAGGATATTTCGAAAACCAGACGTATATGAGCAATTCTGAGCACGGATTCGGATTCAACGCATCAAAATCCTTCGGGTATGTTAGGTCTGGCCTCTGTGTCAGGACTTTTGTTAAATTTTGTCGGCCTGTGTAACTACATGATTTTTAATTTATGTAAATAATGAAAGTTACGTTAAATATTTTGACTATATACTAGCAAAACTCCCAAAATTGATACCCATGTCGACATTTTATCATAACAGTACATCAGCCATTTTAAATTAAAAATCGATGATTTCATAATGCCTACCCCCAATATGGATAGTAATATTTTTATAAAATATTTGGATCAAATTTGGATGAAACATTCGTAATCACTATCCTAAAATTACCCAAAGTTGATAGCTATGCCCACTTTTCATTTAAAAAATTTAAATATTCGGCGTTTTGAATGAAAAACTTGTGGGGTCGGTGGATATCCCGTCAGGAAGTATGTTCCTTTGACTCCAAATTTAATTTTTATGGAGTTTTCGGCTTCAGCACCTTAGGAAATATTGAAAACAACACCCATGATGAAAACTTTGAAAATTTTCGCAACCGCCATTTTTTATTTTGATTTTTACCTCACAATCGGCTTCAGCACCCTTGTTTACCCCTACCGCAAGCTACATTAAAGAATTTCATTCCAAAAATGGATGAAATTTGCATAATTTAATTACCACATTAAAAATAGATGTTCATATAACTTTTTATTGAATAATCATTCGCCATCTTGAATACATATACATATTCATAATCATCACTACTCCATAATTCCTAATAGAATTTAAGTTATTTATTTTTAAACCAAGTTCTGCTAATAAGTTCGGTACTCATACTTTTGGTCCGAAAAGTATCAAGATTTTTCAACCGCAGTATACAGCACGGCACTCACTTTATTATTATTTTGATCGTATTTATTTCGTACAAAAAATCGATACGCCCGTGCTTCCTAGGGCGCGTCTGAGCGCGGAATGACAAGCCGCGAGTAGAAAATGTATGAAGAAATTTGAGGGCGTTCTTTATTTTTCTCATAAATAAAAAAGTTACGTATTTAATTACAAAATATTCAGGCAAAACGTAGAAGATTATACTAACCATAATTTCCTGTCATTTTGAAGTTAAAATATACAGTTGATCTCACTATACAGGTACCGATACAGACCCCATTATTTTTCATTTTCTTCGATTATTGCGGTGGGGAAAACGTATTTTTGTGAAAATATTGTATGGGACTATACAATTTTTATGGTTCTATCATGGAGTTGATTAAATTATCTTTAATTTAAGTCATAATTGACTTCGCAGTTGTGATTCCTTTTGATTTAATTGGTACCGAAAAACCACCGATATTTGTAGAAAAATGTTATAGCGTCCTTAAGTACGTTACGCAATAACCCTGCTGATCAATTTTCTTTTGTATTCATTTTTCTGCAAGCACAGTTCTTCTTTCCACGAAGTGTTGTTTACAAACTGGCAATAAGTAGACTTATAACAATAGGCTCACGAAGTCACGATTCGGGAAGTGGTCCCCGAACACGTGTAAAGCTTGCTCTGACCAGCATTTTCTGAGAACAATTTACACATAAAGTGTAACAAATTGACACAGAAACTTTTTCTTAGTAAAATCTAAATATATAGGTACATAATAAGCCTCTTTCCCAACGCTAGAAAATGCCTTAATCCACCATGTGGGTCCATGAATGTCTTCGAATTTCTGGTTCTAGGACATGCCGGTTAATTATAATTTGAAACCAGTCTTATCAGTGTCTAAATTGTATATTATTTGGAGTAGATATATCTCTATTTCGCATAGACAATTGACTAACTACTTACATTGCCTAATCTTCATAGATCGATGACAATGCATAGTGTCATACAAAACAATGATGTGATGTGAATGATTGTGCAACGCGGATACAGTATGTTTGTAGGATGACGTCATCAGGACATTTTTGGAGCCTTATGAAGGGGGCCCGAAACTCTAATTTTGTCGTGAGTGTCTAACCTTTGTGTGAGTTAAGTGTAAAAGTGTGTAGAGACTTTTCAAATGTAATTTTACCGTATTTTCTGTAGGTAATGTTGTCGTAAAAGGCGACTAAGGGACTTACTAGAGAATGGGCAGTAGCGTTCGCTATGCATTTTACTACCATACTGCGATCGCCAACCCAAGCATGCCAAGCGTGGCGATTATGGCAATCTCCCGAAGTTGGAGGTATATGTCCAGCAGTGGACCTCTTTCGACTGAAATGATGACGATGAATGTAAAATAAAATGACACAGTTATACCAGGGGGCTTGTTGCTAAATAATAAGAGTCACACAGCTATCGATCAGGTTAAGTTACCCTTGTCGAGGTTGGTCCGTGGATTCCGTACCTCGGAAAGCACATTAAACCGTTGGTCCAGGTTGTCATTAGCGCATCTTTGACAGTCTCTACGGGTCTTCAGAAGCCTGAAAGTCTGACAACCGGTCTTCTGTATTACACGAAACACACGAAAGTTCAGCCATTTGGCATGCAAACATTTGACATTATCGTTCGCTTAAGTTTGAACACAAAAGCCAGAAAGACGAATTCAACATAAAAAAAACTCGGATAAAAATTCAGACACTAAGGTACGCGTTATCCATTAAAATTTACGTAGTCTACTCTTAAATAGCACGGTTATCAAGTCTACGCATGGGATAAAGGCAGGAAGATGTTGATGGTGATCATCATCTAGAAGTCGACATTATTCGGCTTTATTTATACTTGAAACTGTAAGGCACTACATTTTGAATTTTTTGGAATGTTAATGAATAACTTATAGGTCTTATTATTTTATGTAAATTGCATGTATATTCAACACAATGTAAATTGTTCACGAATAAATAAAATGAATGAAATGAAATGAAGTAGGTACCTATGTAGTTATAAATACTCTTGCACGATGATTGAATTAATGACACGTAAAAGGTAGAAACAGGCTGATTGGTATAATTAGTGAATCATTAATTTGACATTATTAATTTTGGGGATGCATTTGATTAAAATATAAAAAACACTTAGTTTTTTTGCATACCTACCTAAAATAGTTGAACTCCATTAACTTAAATGTTAAGTAAACAGTTACGGAAAATTGATTGGCATCTTTGAGAATAAGTTAAAGTTATACTTAATTAACTTAGTAAACGGTGGATTATTACGGTTCCTATCCAATATTTTTCATATTATTGGCGTCCAGTGTAGATAAATCACAGATTTTCTAGCACTTTTTTATCCTAAGCTCAGTTTAAGTCACGATTCTAGATTCCGTTATCGTCGTAAAGTTGTAACTAAACTTTAAGTAGGTATGACTAAGAGATTCCGGCTATTAGATGAATAATTACATTCAACATTATTATGGATGCAGTTTCTCATGATTAATCTGGTTAATCATAAAACAAGTTGTAAAGACTCATTGTATACAAAAAATTTGGAAATATTA
Organism: Aporophyla lueneburgensis; assembly: GCA_932294355.1. Taxonomy (NCBI): domain Eukaryota; kingdom Metazoa; phylum Arthropoda; class Insecta; order Lepidoptera; family Noctuidae; genus Aporophyla; species Aporophyla lueneburgensis. The sequence goes on along the minus strand of OW028738.1, from coordinate 11,660,662 downwards.
TTGTTAAACATGTATGTATGTCAAAAAGTTGAACAAAATATAACAATACTTGTCTGAAACAAATTCAATATATGATAAATGTTATATATATAACATGTACCAATCATATACGAGTACATGTTTAATCTATTTTCAAGTATTTTTGAAAACAGATCTGCGCTTTAATCATTTCTACCGTGATGATATTATAGTGGATGCCCACGTCACGATAACACATGCATTACGATAATACAGTAGAAATATACGAAGACGCTTTAAAAATTCCCGTCCACGATGATGTTTAACGTGCACGTATATCCATATATGTACACGTTTTAATAATGTCACGTTAGATATATCTGTATCACAATATCTAGGTATATAATGGGTGCAAATGCAGATTTCCTAACAGGCCCTAATTTGATATAATCTTTCCTTAAACCTAACCCAAAATTCTTAACCCATTCCGACTGACTCATATCAAGCGGCCGACGTTACCCAAAATCGATTCGACACATATTCAAACGAGTTTACCGAATGAAACAGGTTGCATTACTCGAGTAGTTTCATCATAAACACACGTGTATGTCAGAACAAATCAAGATGGTATCATTATGAGGTTCTCATGCATAGGCAATAGGCCACAACAGGCCATAGTATGCGAACAGCTAGATTACAACGCGATTCAATGTTAATGATTGTTGTGCTGTGTAACGTAGGGCTGGTAAATGAACGGCCGTGTTTTGGTATCTTGATTTAAGATAAGTAGAGGTGCTTTTAGTAGTATGGGGCTTTCTTTTAGTTCGTATGCCACAGAAAAGTTACAGTTTAGACAGGTGAGGAATCTCTGGAGAGGCATAGTTGGAGGCTTGGAGGTATCTTTAGTTGTATGTGGCATCTTTTTAATTCGCTTGCCACAGAACAGTTACAATTTAGACAGATGAGGAATCTCTGGAGAGGTATAGTTGGAGTTACCTTTAATAGTCTTAAATTGGGGCTTTCTTTGAATTCGCATGCCACAGAACAATTACAATTAAGGCGCTCCACCCACTGCACCGCGCCCCGTCGCATAGCGCGGGATGGCAGATTTTACCATTGTATGCAAGTATCTCAATTTATATAGAAATCACGCCTGGCACAACACACTGCCGACGCGTAAATGCGCGGGAAGGCGCTCCGTGCGTTATACGTCGCTCCGCGCACCGCGGCGGGACGCATCTTCAGTGGGTGAACCGCCTTAGACAGATAAGGGATCTCTGGAGTGGCATAGTTGGAGATATCTTTAGGAGAATAGGGTTTCCTTTCATTCGTATGCCACAGAACGGTTACAATTTAGACAGGTGAGGAATCTCTGGCGAGGCATAGTTGGAGATATGTTTAGTAGTACATACATATAGGGCTTTCTTTATATTCGTATGCCACAGAACGGTTACAATTTAGATAAGTGAGGAAAAAAAAAAATAGTTTATTTGCACCTTTAAGTAAAACAAAAAAAGATATAATTTATAATATAAATAGGCTTAAGGTTAGTGAGGTTGAACATTTGAGTTGCAGCCAATACCTAAGCTAAGATAACTTAATGTCTTGTAATTATAGGTATCAGCGCCCACCCTCGATATTATTATAGCCGATGATCAATAAGGTGTAATATGTGAAAAACTAGAGTTAAAATTAACAAAGAAAAAATATAAAAAATAAAATAAACGGTGTGCGTAGGTGAGTTGAGGGGTAAGTGTGTATACGTGGATGTATGTGTGTGTATGTGTGTGTGTATGTAGGTGTGTGTGTGTGTGTGCGGGTGTGTGTTTGTGAGTGTATGTGTCGGGAGTGTGAGTATAGTGTGTGTGTGTGTGCTAAAGGAAAACTTAGGATATAGATTTTCTACAACGATATACTTGACCAACATATAAAGGTATAAATAATATTCTATTTACCTAGTACGCAATAATTAAAATTTTAAAAATACTAAGCAAGTACATTAAACAGCCTTTCAGTTTCTTCATAGGTATTGGATAGAAGCCAAGCGGTTACCTTCTGTTTGCACTCTCTTTTATTCATGGAGTAAATTTGCAACTGTTTATTGACAATGTTGAACAATTTTGGGCCCAAGAACATGTTAAACTTTTGAGCAAATGATGTTCTACATGGAACAGATTTAAATAGATCGAAACGTCTTCTCCCTGACAATTCTTTGTCAGTCAGTGAACTGAGTTGGACACAGGAATGCTGTCTCATAATTGAGGCTAGTACATACAATTTACGGACAGTTAGTACCTCACATTCCTTGTACAGCTCAGTGGTAGAAAAATACCTGGGCTTAAAGTAGCTAACTTTTAGTAAGGCTCTTTGAGCTCTTTCAGCAATTAAATTATGCGTTTTAGCGGCACCGCCCCAACATGTAATACAATAGGCTATAACCGTCTGACACAAGGAATAATAAATCATTTTCATAATATTGGCGTTGGCCGAGTGCCTTATTTGTTTAAATACATAAATGAGTTTTCTTATTCTGTTTGAAAGATTATTTAAGTGATTTTTGAAATTAAAATTTTTGTCAATTATGAGTCCTAAATATTTTATACATTCAACGGCAGAAAGGGAGGGACACGAACAATTAATAGATTCATTATGGCAAAAGTGTGAGGTTAAACGATGTGTTGACTGTAGCGCGTCACCAGGGTTGCGAATAGAAAAAGTTATATATTTTGTTTTCTCGGTATTTAAAGAAAGGTCATTTTGAGCAAGCCATCTTGTAACTATGTTAAAACCATTTTGGGCTTTTTGGAAAGTTTCACTCCAAGTATCACCATGGAATGTCAAGGTAGTATCGTCGGCATAAGAAATTATTTTGCAGTTTTCAATATTTAGTAGTGTTAGGTCATTAATATAAACTAGGAACAACGTTGGACCTATAATACTACCCTGGGGCACTCCATGTGTAACAGGTAAGCAATCACTTGTATAATTGCCAATTTTCACTCGTTGCTCTCTTCCAGATAAATAATCAGACATTAATTTTAGTTGATTTCCACGGATACCGAGCTGATAGAGCTTGTTAACTAGGGTGGGAATAGAAACCGTGTCAAAAGCCTTCGCCAGATCGAGAAATATACTTAGTGAGGCATTTCTTTTTGCTATCTATAGTTTTGACAATGAGGAATCTCTGGCGAGGCATAGTCGGAGATATGTTTAGTAGTACATATAGGGCTTTCTTTATATTCGTATGCTACAGAACGGTTACAATTTAGACAGGTGAGGAATCTCTGGGGAGGCGTAGTCGGAGATATGTTTAGTAGTACATATAGGGCTTTCTTTATATTCGTATGCCACAGAACGGTTACAATTTAGACAGGTGAGGAATCTCTGGCGAGGCATAGTTGTGGTTCCTTTATTAGTATATGCTTTTCTTTTAATTCGTATACCATAGAACAGGTATAATTTAGACAGGTGCAATCAAATTCCAGTCTAAAGCAGTTTACTGTAATGGAAGTATTCTACAGGGTCAATGATCAGTCAATGGATTGGTGTACGCAAGGCGCGCTTCCACAGTCGTTCCTCATCCAGGTTCTGCCAATGTGCCTGTACAGCACTAACAAAGGTATCTGATTTAATTACTATGGACGCTTTAACATGTACGCCTATCTAAATCGTTATCACAATGAATAATTTATTTCAACATGGATGACTTCACCAATATTTTATAACAACATTTTTGATGAATAAGAGTTTCCATAGAGTTTCTTGCCCGATCTTATCCCTAGGAACCTACTAAGTTCGCCTTAGAATGGGCAACAGCTTCATATTTTTAACAGACCGACAACATGGCAGTTCAAAAAAACTGAGCAAAAAATAATAAACCTTGTAGTCATTTTGAGTCGGCGCTTTGAGTGATCTTTGTTCATTGATTGTTTAGCGCCGACTCAAAATGACTGAAAGGTCTTTTTGCTTTTCAGTTTTTTCGGCGGTATAATTAAGTTTTTATAATATTTTTTTTGTGGCTATTATCTACTAATTACTATCTACATGGTTGTAAAATTGGACTATTCTGTAAGAACTTATGCATTACAATCAATGAGTGAATAATCAATCATCCCCTGTTTTCCTACCCTTAAGGTTGGAGTTTTATTTCCAAATTTACATGGAACCACCTTCGGAATATACCTTTTCCAATAAAAAAAGAATTATCAAAATCGGTCCACTCTGTAAACAGTTATGCGTGGTCATACATAAAAAATACATACATACGAACGAGTATATACGCGCCGAATTGAGAAGTTCCTCCGTTTTTTTTCGTCGGTTAAAAAGTATATTAATTGGTATAATTGATAACAAAGTTCGAGTTTGCATCCTTGAAAGTGAAAATGATACACAAAATGTCAGTTATACCCATTTAACAAAACGCTGAACTTGAGGCGATTACGTTTCGCAGACGGATTTTTCGTGAGAATTTTAAGCTGGATCATTATACGCTGAATCCAAACTAATATTGACGGTTGGTTGCCCTTGACCTGCGAGACGAATCACCATGAAACACATCAATCAGTACATACTACTAAACCTTTTAGAAAATATTCGTCGAGCAGAATTCTTCCGTCTGGAAACCCTAACCCACTATTGCTACTTTATTACTATGAACTAGATAAACCGGCAAAGACTTGAGAATGATATTGGAAAAACATAAAAACGTGTGTCTGCGGCCTAATTGCGGAACGCATTATTGGCAAATGATTGAGACTAGTTGCTTTCGTTTTTATCGCAGTTTGTTTAAAATTACGAATTTGGTATTGCGTTACTCCCTTAAAGTGTGAAAGCAACGGCTAGTTGGTTTGAACGATAAAGAGTGAACGATATGTCAAGAAAAAATGGGCAAACGTCTATTTTTGGAATTGCGTAACTAATTTGACAAGCGAAAATTTGCTTAAATCGTTGTCATGAAACAAACGGCTAGTTGTATTGAAGCAGAAGGCGAGCTAGTCGTCGCTATCGTTTTCCGTTCCACATATTTTATGATTTAAACGTAAAATCTGTTAAATTATAGCGAAAAAATGTAAGTGATAGTCTTCCTGATAAATTGTGGATGTGATTTTGTGTAAAACTCCAATAATAAATGACTATTAGTGGTAGAGGAAAGTCACCAAATATGAAATAGTATCCTAATATGGAATTCCTTCATTTCTCGAAGACTATAAGTATGAAACGCAACACTCGACCATCTTCTGTTTCATTCGGTCTACTAACTATCGCACTCACACCATCGAGTCAGTTGCGCGAACGCTTCACGTGTGGCAGGCGTGTTTTGTTTTGTTGTCGTGCAGAAAATTTTAAAGGTAAGTAATAAATTAGTATTACCAGCTGTTATGTTTGTATACATAAGCGTTTATACTATTTAGTATATCGGTATTATGTTTATTTCACCATTTTGTGATCTTTTGTCATTCAAATATTGTGACTTGAAAAAATATTTAGAAGAGTATGAACTAGTATAAAAATCCAAATATGGACAGTCGTCGGTGTCTAATTATGGAATATTCCATAATTAGGTCTTAATATTTCATATGATAGATACTTGCTATTTTTTTTTTTAAATATATGTAATGTTTGTTTTTAGAATGTTCACAATCAACCAAACGAAAAACCTGGGATGAAGAAAAAATGGCACAAGCTATAAAATTCGTCCGGGAAAAGAATATGGGGTATTTGAAAGCGGCACAGCATTTTCAAGTGCCTAGGACAACTTTATTTCGTCTCTGCTTAAAAGATGAACAGTCTCCAGAAGTGGCAGCAGCTACTACATTAGGACGAAAAACTATCTGGGGCTCCGAACTTGAACGTCACATTATGGTTGTGTTGTGTACTTTTGCATGTAATTATGTAACTTCTTTCATTGATCACAATATGTTATACTTATTCATTTAATTGATCTCAAAGATATTAATGTCCATTTTTGTTATTGTTATGTTGATTTATGCTTATATTCCATATATGGGTACCTATTCCATATTTGGTTACTCATTTGTGATATTGTTTTTTGTGTTAGATTTTAATTTGATAAATAATATATTTGATTAAAGGCTGTTAATTAGGTACTACATATAAATGTATGACTGATTAGTAAAAACATTAAACTGATTTAATTTATATGAAGTTTTTTTTTTATATCCCAAAAACAAAATGGTATTCCATATTTGGTGACTTTCCTCTATTATGAATATCGAAAGAGCGAGGTGATTTTATAAGAAAAATTGGAAGTTTTCTTCTGTGACAAGTGTATACAAGGCAACCGCAAGTTATCTGCATCATGTGCATGATATTTAAGAACCGAGATAAATTAGTGGCATTTTTACGAAAGAAAAATTCGTAACTGGTATCCTATTATGCTTAACCTGTGGCAAGCTTAGCAAGCCAGTCGAGCTGTTGCTTATTTGGAAAAGCAAAAAGCGATCAATGCAAAGAGGAACAACTATAGAAAAAAAATTGAAGCAGTAAATGTCAATGATTACCTACCTCTATACGACTTCGATGAACATAGGTGCACACACACCATACTTAGACTTATTTCCACAACGTCTGTTTAAGGTACTTACTTACTTAATTTTCAATATTAGGTATTTTCTTTAAAAGTGTTTAACATTGAATATTCTCACTATAAGTAGCTACCTACCTAAATATTGTATGTACCTTAAATGTTTTTCTCATTATTAAGGATATCGAAGCCAATAATTGTTTGTCCATGGATTACAGCCCACTCCATCTCACAGAGGAGGCCCGTGTCTCAGCAGTGGGAATTATATAGGCAGATTATGGTAATCCCTGTCAAGTTTATTGCACATGTTGCAAATCAAATCAATCAAACAGTAGGTAAGTATTATTCTTTTCATTCGGTGGATATGAACATAATCAGTATTGTAGTTCATGACTACAATACTGATTATGTTCATATCAGACTATGGTAGTCTTCAAAATTGTTTTCTAAAGATTGAATTTTAATGTTACTCTAGAGCATCATAATAATACTTTATTTCTGTTTATTATGAGGTGCCCTTCAAAATAGTTTTTCGCATTGAATAGGTTTTGCTTGATATAAAGCAATGTATGTAGTTATATCATAGGTCCATCAATCTTTTTATCTAATACCTAATACTAGACTAAATTATAATGATGGATATTCTATAATCCAGTTGGAGGATGAGGATGTACTTAAATTCATTTTTTATCTTTCAGGTAGGTCAACCACACTAAACAGGAGAATTGTAAACTTTCTCTTTTGCCCTCACAACAAACATTACTAAGCTGTATTTAACTTATAAATGATGACTTCCACAAGAAAACACTTCAAGAGGAGACGAAGAATTTACAAATACTGTTGTCTGAAGGTTGTAATTATATGAATAAAAATGTCTTTTTTGACCATATATTTGTTTCTGTTTACCTCAAGGTGATAATGAATGCCAGTTAATTAAGTTACACACCATTCTTTTCTAAACAGTATCAAATAGTCCATAACTAGACTTTATAAAAAAAAAAACTTAATGCTTAAATATTTCATAACAAGTTATTTTTATTTGTAGCTATATAGTTCATAAATGAAACACTATTAAAGTTAACACTGTTTTTAATCAACACAGTAAGTACATAATTTATCGCTGTTGAAATAACATTGAATGGTTTTCTTAAACACATTTATTATCTTTAATGAACAATATTCAGTTCCTATTTCTGCCCTTGAGAAGCTTGAAAACTGAAGTAGTTGCGGAGCAGCAGTAACAGTGCAGTCAGAAGTAGATCTCAACAGTGGCCGAAGGAAATAGCAACAGCATCATTCATGCTGCTTTCAAATCTTCACAGGTGAAACGCCTGAGGACTCTCCTGCAGTTTTAAAACAAAATCAAATTATTTTCTACTCAATTATAGTACTTAATAAATAATGCAGCAAACTAGGCTCATTAACTAGACTTTCATCAACCCACGGCTGGGCAAAAGCTCTAGGCCTAGTCATTGCTGGCAGTTGTTTCGCCAATTTTTATTGATCAGCTATTTCTAAACATAACACTAAATTAGAATGACAAACAATACTTATACATAAAATATATGATGTGATTTATTTAATTTGCCTAAATAAATGTATTCATAATTATGAGTTGCCAATTGATTCTTAGCATCTATACATAAACTCACGCTTTTATCCCATGGGGGTAGGCAGAAAGTACAGAATGCCACCTACAATCCTTGCATACTGTTTTTGCTTTGTTTACGTTCATACATCTGGTCATACACGCACCTGACCTTTCTGAACAGCACCAAAAAGGTATGTCCTCCTAAGGTGTCCCAGTGTTCCAGTGTTCTGGCGTGTCTAGTCACATCAGCCTTGTAAATACTTGTTGTTAGCCACCTATCATTCATCCACTCCAGACTAAACCATCAAAGCATACTTCATTCTTGTTCTTAACTGTGACAAAAGGCTCACCTCCAATGATTGATACAGAAGATTGTATTTCTATGTCCAGCGTTGCCAGCAAATTCTTTGTAGGAAAATCCCCTGTATGGCAACTAGATTGATGTTGGTAGGGAAGCGTTCCATTCATGTAGATTCAGCTCTAGCACCTGCGAAAATATGATTAATGTACTGTTGTTACTTTGTGGTTATTTTAGTTTAAATCAGCATCTATATACATACATACAAAAATATCAGATAACAATATATCTCATTTGTTAGAATGTGAGGCTGGCATACATAATCATTAAAATAACTAGAAATAAGTTGCAGAAGTCTACACAGTAAAAGAATGGTTGTCCGTCTGGTCAATAATGTACTACAGCTACAAATAATCACTTCTATACGCGTAATTCTTATTTACATATTCGAACTTACTTGCAGTGGTGATATTGACTTGTCCTTTTCGTTTTGGAGCAAAACAGCGTAAGTCCTAATGCAGCCAGTACAAAACGAAGACAGAGCCCTATTCTTGCCAAAGGTCTTCCAAACTAACCCTCGAGTTACTCGAGGGTTGTTAGTTAAATATTCTGTGCCACTAGAAATGTTCCAAAACTGCTTTTCATCGGCTGAAGCCCATGTATCTGTATGCGAATAGTAAATATAATTATGTATAATGAAAACAACAAGTTGCAACAAAATTCAAGTCAAAACAAACAAAAGGCGGTTTTTTTTTCCTCAGTGTTGCCAATTTTTTTCCCGTGTCCTTGTTTTTCTCACACCGATAGCGGTTCTGCAAACGACTAAAATAAACTATATTCGCAATTTTTTATATAATTTATTCCTATTACTGTCATTCGGTCGCCGTTTTGAGGATGAAATAAAACTTATCATGTCTTTGTTATAACATAATGTACTATAGATAATATAACACTATAATTACTGGAAAAGTAAGTGAAGATATTTCTTTGATTGTTAGCTACACAATAATGGAATAATGGTCAATTTTACTACCCCTAAAGTAGGTTCACATGGAACATTTTTTTCAAAATCACGTTTTTCGATATTCACACTGGCGCTGTTCACTATATTTGTCATGCCGAACTATCTTTCCAAATCAACGTTTGTATCCAAAGTGGTTTCGGCATTTAAAAATAATCATAAGTGCCACAGGCTTCTTGAAAATAATAAAACAGCTTGCCAGTATCGTGTTAATATAATATTTTCTCGAGTCAAAGCTTTACCAGTGAATTTTATTATTTTCAACAATTTAAATTAGACTAACCAAAACAAAATCACCAGCTACAAACAAATAGTCCGCCAGTTGCGGTGTCCATACCGACCAACCCGGGATTAGTGGAAATCTCAATAAGTTGACAACCCTGCTTTTCTACTATTTTTCCACTGGCCACAGATAACTAAAACGTGAAGACAATAACGTTTCGTTGTGTTTTTCAAATATGGTAGTTTTTGGTAGAAAGTGTTTTATAAATTGGTTTCTAATTTTTTAAGAAATCATTGTACTTTTTCATTTATAAGCAGTAGTAGACCATCAGTTGTCATTAAAACAATGTTATATTATTGTAAAATTATTCGCAAGCAAATAGTTCATATTTGATGAAACAAAACGCATATGTGAAAACGATTGGGTAAGATTTTGGTACCCTCCCTAGTCAATTTGGCAGAATTTGTTTCATTTTATTTACACAATTCCGATTATGGGAACCGAAATCGACTGGAGTTTGCTTAAATTCGGAATTGCTATCAGAAATTAAATGTGTTCCGCAATCAGGCCGCTGCTCTTGTAATTGGCTGTCGGTTAACATTAACGATCGTAATAGCTTCGCTGTGAGAACATTGACGTGCACCATTAATTTCTCACCGCAGTGAAGCGAGTCTATCACCTTACCTTTGAACATTTCGAATCTTCCAATCAAAATTAATTTCCTGTACGTGCAACGCACTGTTTCACAAAAAACTGACCGTTTCTCATCATCCGATTTCATTATACACTGATAATATGGATAACATCGATCTATTTCGAAATCTCTCAACAACAACTTTCCCACATTTTTTATATAAACAGATTCGATGTGAACAAGTACATGCAATAAGATTCTGTGGGCTATTGAATTCTCACAATGGCCGCCGTATCTCACAGTACGCAGACTCAGTAAAAGTACACTTTGAATACGATACAGATTTCAGTCGATATAGATTGTAGTCATTACGCGTCCAACCTTGCACAATGGGGCAACGGCTTTACAAATTCAATGTTGTATGACGGCTGCTCTGAGATTTAGATCATTTAATTTATGAGCCCTTTCGCAAAAACTTAACAAAAGAAACGTAGAAAGTTTCTTCTAGTTTTTTGAACAATGGACGTTCTTTATTTTTAACTGCCTATTGTAGAAATCATGTTATGATAATCATACAAACAGAGGTAACCCAGAATTGTCACGAAAATGTAAAACTACACCTACACACGCGACATTCAAAGGTTGTTCTGCAGTTTTGTAAATATCTCTGCCTAGCCTTTTCCCAACTATGTTGGGTTCGGCTTCCAGTCTAACCAGATGCAGCTGATTAACCAGTATTTTACATGGATTGACTGCTTATCTGACTTCCCCAACTCAGTCCCTGGGAAATATGATACCCGTTGGTAAGACTGGTTGTCAGACTTTCGGGCTTCTGACGACCCATAACGACAAAATTTTGGAAAAGGTTTATGGAAAACCATATTATTGAACATTCATACTTAAAACAAAAGTCCAATAAGTTCATTAATTTGACTATCCAAAAAAAGAATGCAAACGAAATAAACACCAAAGCTGGATGCCTGTGAAATGGGTATCTGCATACAGAATGCATAAATACCTACTTAGTTCAACCCGGTAGGTACTTAAAAATACAGTAAAATATATACTTAGTTGTGACAGATTAACCAAACGGCAAATATCCTATCTGACGCTACAGTCAACAATTTTAATTAAAGTGTTTGTGATAAGGTACTAGTTAGTTAATCGGACTGCTGCAATCCAGTGCTGACCGCAAAGTTGGCCGCAAGTGGACGATCGGCCGCAACCTGCGCACACGCATCCCTATGTACCGTTATGGACGACTGACCGCAGTAACGTTATCATATTTTCCTATATTAAAACTCTTTGAGTTAAGGCCTGTATTGAGAACATTGTAAGGGTACAGTTTCTGGATCCTATATGGTTCCTCGGTGTAAGGTTTGAGTTGAACACGAAGCGGCGGCGGTTGGAATCCATGGAAGTGTTATTTTTATCCTGCCCGGGTCGCGAGACTCGTTCGAAAGAGATACCGTGGCCCTGGCACATGGACAACTGAAGGAACACGAGTGGGTTTTAATCAGTAAAAGTCTGACACGCCCTTCCGCTCCACCCAGAGCGGGAGAAGTCATTTGATGATTTCCCACCCAAAAAAAAGGGTACATTTTCTGTGTTAGTGAGATCGGGTTAGAGAAGGACGGGTTCGCAGCTAAATACCTACTTAATAATAGCATCATCGGTGGATTGAAGGTTAAACTTCGCTTGCAATAGTCGGTTTGAGGATGGGCTACCATACTTTACTTATCGAGAGTCCGCCGTGCCTCAGAAAACACATTAGGCTATTGGTCCCGGCTGTCATTCGTTGATCTTTGACAATCGTTCTTTGACACGTAGTTCGAAGCTCAAAATTCTAACAATCAGTCCTACCAAGGGGTATCGTATTACTCAGTAACTGGATTGTGGAGTTATTCAGTCTTAAAGTAGGTTGTGGAGGTTAGATTAGCAGTCATTACATAAAAAATTCTGATATTCAGGTGAATCCGGATAGACTGATAATCGACCCCATAGTTGGGAAATGACTAGGCAGATTGAAACTTAAAACTTTTGGAAAAGCTCCAGTTGGAGGCTAATACCGGAAATGTTTCTAAAAGTTTAAATTGCAAGGTTTCGATGATGGTGCAGAATTCAATAGACAGTTATACGAGAGTGTTTATCTAGCTCTATCGATTGACGTGTTTATAAAGGAACATCCAATCAGAGTTGCTCCATTTCCTACGAGGTCTAAATTGAAGCAAATAATTTTGTTTCATTTGTAGGCCGTATCTATACTAATCTATACTAATATTATAAAACTGAAGAGTTTGTTTGTTTGGTTGAACGCGGTAATCTCAGAAACTATTGGTCCAAATTGAAAAAATATTTCGTATTGGGTAGCCTATTTATTGAGGAAGGCTATACTATACAACATCACGCTACAATTAAAAGGAGCGGAGCAGCAACGAAAAATTGACGAAAACTGGCAGGCAATTCGATGCGACGGGAATGGTCACGGGAGCAAAAATTTGACGCGGACGAAGTCGCGGGCAGAAGCTAGTTATAATATATGAGTGGGTACTACATTCTTAACAGACGTCTCAATGTAACAGAGTGATAAAATGATAGTCATTATATATTTATGTTATTTTAATAATATGTGTCTACAATACTTTAGTAGGTATATTATCTGGAGCAGCATTGGCATCTGTAATTGAGTTGGGGGCTTTGGTACCATGACATGCCTCTGGCTACGATTTCAAGGTCTCCAAATCACGATCAATCTAAATAATTATGTAATTATAACAGCCGGTACCAAAAATCTCTAACATAAATAAAAAACAACCAGTTCCCAAAAAAAACACTACAAAGAGATAAACAACTTTAATTCGGAAGTCTTTGGTTTAATATTTTCGTTTTTTTGTCACCGACTTCCGAATTTAATGTATGCAATTTTTTATTTGTGATGTTTTTTGGTGTTGTTTTTGGAAGCCGATTTAAAATAAACTTAATTTTTTGAGTTATAGTACCTACCCCACTTTAATATACACTTTCAAAACAAAGAACAATATTGCAAATGGGTTTATAAATGACGGAGTTCTGCGGTAACAAACTAAAAAAAAATACAACCGAATTGAGAACCTCCTCCTATTTGTGAAGTCGATTAAAAGGAATAAGTTAATGTGAAACAAAATAAAAGAAGCTTCGCGTAGGAGTAAATGTGTCTTTAACAACAAACGGACTAAAAATAGATACTTACACCATGAATAAACCACACTATACTTATTACTCTAGAACATTAACCCCTCAATTCTGCTAACATGAACAAAAACGGAAACTTTTGCAACCCTCCCCTGTGCCTTTGTGCAAAACAGCTGAGTTCGATAAAAAAGTAAGTCTAGTGATGTGAATTGTAAAGAATGCTCTCGACAGCTTTACAATGTCAACCGGAGAGAGCTATTGGGGCTGTCCGATCGATAAACTTGTATCTCTATGGCTATACGAGTTTGTATTCAATAAAGTCGTTGTGTTTTATTTTATAGGCAAAGAGCTTTAATTTGTTAGTAGGTATTTGTAGAGCTTTACAAGGCCGTGGCAGTTGTGAAAATTCCATGTTTTGGTTTAATAAGTTTGCACGTGCATTTCAATAATTATTTTAATGCTACAAAGACTTTCAATGTCGTTCTTCTATTTTCTAAATATCATAATTCTCCTGCTCTTATCCTAATTTATTTGAGGTCGGCGCAACATGTCTTTTTTTCCACATTTCTCTTATAGTCGTTATCTCAGTAGTCACCCTCTTTCTATCCATATCATAATGCACACAGTCCATCCATCGTTTCTTTCTATTTTCTATAGTATTCATAATTGAAAAAAGATCTAAACAAGGCTAAATTCAAGGTGTCCTCAAACGAGTACAAAAAACTTCCTAAAGTCTTAGACGCTTCCCAGTTGATAATGATAATGAATAATTTATAATGTACAAGTCTTTATCATGATCTCATACCGCAAATACTTCACACCCACGCGAGGCAACAAAATATGAACGAATGCAGTGCAATGCGACTTGGAGCTACCATGGACTTGGCAATCCGCCATACGGCCAAGACCTTCTGAACTTTGCAAATAAATAACACAATAATTCTAATGCTATGTTAAGATTATTGGTGCCAAATAAAGACGCGTGTATTGTAGGAAGTAATTTAGCTTTTACATGAAGGGTGGGAATTTAATATTCTTTAACTACGTCGTAACTGGTGTCTTGAGCGCCTCTAGCAAGATTTGCGGTCCTCAACAGCCAACACTTATTTAATTTAATTAGCTTTTGACTATTCATACAGATAAATGACTGATTTATCGATAATGCTGTATGTCTGTTACGCTTTCACGACTAAGCCACTGAACCGATTTTGCCAAACCGTACCAAAGTACGGGGTACGTTTGAACCCCAAGAAAAGACATAGGCTACTTTTTTACCGCGACTTCGTCTGCGTCCGCGGGCAAACGCTAGTGTAGAATACAACAGTCAGCAAATCGCACGAAATTGTGTTTGCACCCTCTCGAATGGTTTAGATTGCCGTTTGATCATTCAAACAGAATTGGTTTATTCTGTGCAGTTACGTAAAAAATGTAACAGCGAGCTAAGCGAGTTTAAAAATTATACTTTTGCACATCTCAAATGCGGTCGATATTCTTTTGGCCGTTCGTACAGAAATGGGGCGTGGGTTTACAAAATGCGTCCTCGTAAAGGTGGCGCCACTGGCAGCCTGCTTGGTCACCCCCCAGCTACGACACTGCTTCAGTTTTTGATTAGATTATTTATGCTATTTTCGATATACTACATTATTATGTTTTCTTCTCAAGGTGCCCTACGTAGAGGGCATGTCGCCACTCGACACAATATAAGAATAATAAAGTAGTGAAGTTTTGTTAAAGTTTATTTGTAGACGTCACACATAATATACTGAATCGAGGTGATATTTAAAGAAAGAAATCTGCAAATACAAATTACACAAAATAATACTTTATGAAAAAATATTGCTTCAAATCATTACATATTTTTTACTCATAATTTTTATATGAATATGTAGGTTACCAACCTATGATTATCATAATAAGTATTGTTTTATGATGTTAATTTACATTTATTAACTAATTTCTGTTAATATAAATATACTGTTTACATAATCAGCCCATAATGTTCCCAATGCTCAATCACAGGCCTCTTCTGTGAGAGGGATTGAGCCCTAATGAACCACGCGGGCCCAGTGCAAATTGGCGAAACTCACATGTCTTCCAATATTTAGTTTTTGGACATGCCGGTTTTACTCACGATATTTTCCTTCACCGTTTTGAGAGCAATGTTCAAGAAATAATTGAAACAAAGTATAGTGCCTATTTGAGTTAGAACTCACGACCGTAAGCCACGGCCTTCACCACCGGGCAACCACTGCTCTCAAAAGACTGTTTACTGAAATTTAAATGCGCGTGAGGGAGAGGCAGAGACGCCCCGGGCGTCGGGAGTCAACTGCGGACTCCCAGCCACCATAGGCGCCGGCTTGCGGGCGGCGAGCAATGGGTAGCTCGCCACTGTCGCCGCCCGATAAGCCCGTGTCGACGGAGCGTAATGTTGCACGCGCGCCTCAAAGATATGTCAGCAAACTGAAGGACCGATGCCTGCCAGGGTCGCGAGATACTGGGTTATTTTTTCTTTTGGCTGGGAATTCATAAAATGACGTCTCCCACTCTGGGTGGAGCGGAAGGGTGAGTCAGACTATTACTGACTAAAACGCACCCGTGTTCTTTAAGTTGCCTTTGCCAGGGCCACGGAAATTCTTTCGAAAAAAATTCGCGACCCTTGCAGACTGGCAGATAGATACTGGGCTCACAGAGTATTTAAAGCTTCTTCAACATTGCGGATTTTCATGTTATTCGGTTTCATCTGCTGAACAGGTAATGCCAGAAGTTTATTTTCCATTATGAGCAGACGGCAATTTCAAAGTGCATCGTAAAACATAGCGGAGTCTAGACTGCCTTAGGCCATTTCGGGTGCAAAGCTTGGAGGTATGAACATAAAAGTTGATTGCATAGTTTTACCGCGATACTTACCGTAGATACTTTTGTATGCAAAATGTTCGTAACTGTACGTATCTTAATGAAAATAGCTGTAATTCGAATTACAAAAAATACAGCAGCAATGAAAATGAGCTTGGTTTTTATAGGTACGAGTCACCAAAAGAGATAAATAACCAGAGTCGTCGGGTATAGTTGAAGATTAAGAAACCAAGAGATGTTTTAAATCTTCAATTTGAAACTGATTTGCTGTTTTCTATTATTGAATTAAATTTCTATTCGAAACTATCCATCGATTTCGTTCAATACTTCAACTATATCTGACGACCCGATTTTTTTACCCTTTGGCGACCGTACATCAACAATCTTTGAACATACCTAAATTGATTTGTTAATCCCAATAAAATTTTCTTTAGAAACACGAAAATTTTAACCAATGTTGCTGCACAATTTGGTTACTGCTCGTTAAATTTTAGGATAGTGTACTCAAACGAGTACATGAATATTTTCCTTGCTTTTTCTAACAGAACACCTTGCTTCAATGAGTGCGACCACCGCATCCAACATAAGTAGATACAGCGACACAGACTCCGACCCACACAACCGTGAGCGCGGACTGGTCTTCTCACACTTAGAATGACTTCTGATGAAGAAGAAGCCGAAGGTGGTAAACAAAGAAATTGACATTGTTATATTGAAATTGATGATCCTCGTATCAGCTGGCATACAAAGTGAGTTTGTATCATTTACAAAAGTCTAGTACTTTACTCCCCATGATGGTGATTTGGTGGTTCGACATCAATTCCAGCTGATGACCGCTGCTGTTTGCTAAAGTAGCTCGTATTTTATCAAGAACCAGACTTGATATTTTAACCGAATACAAAAAAAACCGGCCAAATGCGAGTCGGACTCGCGCACCGAGGGTTCCGTACAAACCTGTAAGTATTTTCGGTTTAAAAATATAAATATTTTTTAATTTTTATATTTCAGTTGATTGAATGTAAGGTAAATTGCGGTTTACGATTTATGACGTTTTAAAAAAAAACTACTCACTCGATCTCGTTCAAACCAATTTTCGTTGGTAGTTTACATGGTAATGTACATCATATATTTTTTTTAGTTTTGTCATTCTCTTATTTTAGAAGTTACGGGGGGGGGGGGGACACACATTTTACCACTTTGGAAGTGTCTCTCGCGCAAACTATTCAGTTTAGAAAAAAATGATAATAGAAACCTCATTACCATTTTTGAAGACCTATTCATAGATACCCCACACGTATGGGTTTGATGAAAAAAAGCATTTTTGAGTTTCAGTTCTATGTATGGGGAACCCCAAAATTTATTGTTTTTTTCTATTTTAGTGTAAAAATCTTAATGCGGTTCACAGAATACACCTACTTACCAAGTTTCAACAGCATAGCTCTTATAGTTTCGGAATAAAATGGCTGTGACATACGGACGGACAGACAGACAGACAGACAGACATGACGAATCTATAAGGGTTCCGTTTTTTGCCATTTGGCAACGGAACCCTAAAAAGGTCATGATCTTGAAAAACAATATGGAATAAAGAATTTAAATGTCAAAAATCACATGACTAATCTCGTTATATTCTCCAAACAACGCGTTTAACATGTTATGTATGAAAATTACAAATTATGAACCAATGTGTGCAATTCAACTTGGAACTACCTAAGTTAAGAAGAAAATGTTAAATTATTCGGCTTTCAGTTTTATTTCTACTAGGTCACAAAGTCACATCGTTAATTCATGATGTTTACAATAACTAATACGTAATAATTATTCAAAACAGATTAGCATTGAATAAGAAAATAACAAAAATACACGAAACAATATGTTAAATGCCTCTAAAATATAGAATATGTCAACGGCTATAACCGGTGCATTCATACAGTGGAATCGGAGAAAAATAGCCCACTTTCCAGAATTAATAACGATAGCAGACGAAACCTTTGTTCTCATAAATATAATCTGACTAGCTTCTGCCCGCGACTTCTCGCAGCGTCGTTTTTTTTTCTACCGTCTTTGTCGTAGACTTCAAGATTCTCATTTACCCCCATTTGTTAATCCAGATTATAAGCTATTTGTGTGCCAAATTTCATGCAAATCCGTCCGGCCGTTTTTGCGTGACTAGTTACAAATGTCTAAAAATCCAAACTTTCACATTTTTAATATCAGTAAGATAGTAGGATTTAATACAAAAACATGAAAGGAGGAAGATAATATTGAATCAGTTACAGGCCTGCCAATAACACTGAAACCGCTGACAGCCCTTTAGGAGTCTATATGGTCCCAGTTCTTCATCGCTCCGTCCCAGATAACGGCTTTCTACATTCTTAGCTGTAATAAATTGATGGTGTTTAGCAAGCGCCGCGCGCCTTGGAGATTGTGGCTCGCAAAGATAATGTGTGCACATTATAGTGCCTTACTATTCATGGTGCCCTAGTAGCTCGGACACGCCGGCACTCGCGGATATGACAACTAAATGTAGTTGTTTGTTGAACGTTTAAAGTAGGTAAGGCGATTTGCAAAGAGTGATAGTTTGAATTTGTTTTTTTTTAGAATTTTATTGAAATCGAAAGAAGTTGGTAAAATAATACCAAATTGAGAACCTCGTCCATTTTTACCGCCTGTCAATTGTCAGTTTTATCAAATATCTAGGCCGTGCTGATCCTATTTTTAGAGTGGAAAAAACCGTCCCTTGTTTAAAAGCCCTTATTTAAAGAAAAAGTCCCTTATTTAGCTGTACCGTGTAGGTGCAGATTGAACAACAAAACACATGATTATTCATTAGTAGGCACATTGTCTAGTAATACGATGAGCTGAATTATGCATTTTATCTGCATAAATACTTACAATATAAATGAAATGCTCACGAAAATCAAAACAAATTTTACTTGGGTTATACCGTGGGCGGTCGTAGTAGGGAACAAAAAGGGAACTAAATTAAATAGGAGAATTATTATCCTAAATAGTGTCCAAAATGGGAAAAGTTAAGCAGGAGTCTTTTATTTTGTCGAAAGTACGAGAAGTAGAGAAGTGGATAGGATTCGAAACTGAAATAAAGTGGTTGACCACGTTCATCGTGCTTGGCTACCACGTGTTAGCCATCTACTGGTGCTATCACTACACATTACCTGTGAAATGGCAGACTATTGCTTATGGTGAGTTTAATGATAATTATTAATTTTGCTAATAAGTTGTTTTATGCTACGGTCGACGTCAAAATTACCTAAATAAATATGAACATTCACTAACAAGTCCTAATAACTATAAGGTTTTGTTTATTACTTTATATCTCATAAGGTCATTTCATTTCATTTTTCAATCAATCGACATGATGACATGACATGATGTCGAACGACAATATACGAAATACCACGTTGCACTGCAAAATGGTGATGCTAGTCGTAGATAAAAAGGCTGCCAGGCTGAAATGGGACTGGGCGAGTCACGTCAGCCGCATGCACAGTAATTGCTGGCCAATATTCTCCACACAGTGGGAGCCTGATGATGCACGGCGCTGCTGAGGCAGGCCCAGGATAAGGTGACGAGACGACCGAGATGTGTATTGCAAGGGTTGGATCGAGGTGGCTGTAGAAAAGGATCCGAAGAAGGATTTAGAGGAGGCATTTGCTCAGCAGTCGGACAGTGTAGGATAATAATGAAAATAAAATAGGCCTAATTTTTCATATCGTAGTTAACAGTTCTATTATTTTTCCAGCGTATGCTATGTATATATTTAGTGGGTTTGGCGTAACTGCTGGAGCGCATAGGTACTGGTCACATAAAACCTTCAAAGCTTCTACGCCATTGCGGGTTATCATGCTACTCGGTTTCGCAGCTGCTGGACAGGTAAAACCAGATTTCCAAGTCAAAATTACACTTACAGGCACTTTTAAATTGCAATTATTATTTTCACACATAAGAGTTTAAGAGCAATATTATGTCGAAAGTATGTTCCGTCGAAATAGAGATTCCCTGAACAATTGCATGTCGAAGAAGCGTTCTGTTGAAATAGTGTTTGTCGAAGTTGTGTTTTGTCGAAGTATGCTCTGTCCGACTAATGTATGTCGAATATATGTTCAGTCAAAGCAATGAGTAGTCGAACTAGTGTCATAGTGTGTTTCGAAATTGAGACCGTGTCGAAATAATTAACTGTCGAAATTCAGTGTGACACTCTGACAAGAGGTTGTTCAGTCAGAGAGATGCAGGTCATATTATATCTATGAATACAACCAGCTTCATCTTTCTCAGACAGCAATGTATTGCTATATTTACATAAAACGCTTTTGAAACCACATATTCTAGCTTTAATTCCTTTATTAATTTTAATTTCCACTTAGAACACGCTGTATCAATGGGTCCGCAACCATCGCATCCACCACAAGTACAGTGACACGGACTCCGACCCTCACAACCGTGAGCGAGGACTGTTCTTCTCACACATCGGCTGGCTTCTGATGAAGAAGAACCAGAAGGTGATAAGC
The DNA here is from genome assembly GCA_932294355.1 of Aporophyla lueneburgensis. Taxonomy (NCBI): domain Eukaryota; kingdom Metazoa; phylum Arthropoda; class Insecta; order Lepidoptera; family Noctuidae; genus Aporophyla; species Aporophyla lueneburgensis. The sequence continues at coordinate 11,639,840 of OW028738.1, read as the reverse complement.
AAATTCGAAGAAACTGATATGACTGACATTGAGAAGGATCCGCTCATTACTTGGCATACAAAGTGAGTGATTATCAACACAACAGTCTATATAAATAATCATATTGTGGTAACGGAGGTGGTAGGTATGCACCTAAGCATCTCATTTCATCTCATCAAGATGACTGGGTTTCTTAAACCCTGTCTAGTGTGTTGTGATCAAAATCAATCAACTGAGCCTGTCTCAGGCCACTACTGGATATAGGCCTCTCCCGCATACAGTCTGTCCCAGGCACCTTAGGTCTTCGGTTAATTAGCTGTGGGGCATACCACGTTACGCTTGCCGAAACGCAGTCTCCACTCCAGGAGTCGTGGAGGCCATGGGAGCATTCGATAAACATAGCCTGTCCATTGTCACTTCCGATCAAAATGTTGGAACATAAACGACTGAACAAAAGGCAACTGCTTGTTAATGATATTTGTTTGCTTCGTGTTACGCGAGTAAATATAATAATCAGTGAGTTTGTTAGATAGTTGATTTGTAGTTATTATTGTTAATCATTCATGTATTATTATTAACCATTCAAGTTTCCATTTTTCTCTCTCTAATAAAATGTTCAAATTAGACTTTTTGACTTCTGCCAGAGATACGCCTCATCTAAGCGTCCAACGCGGCAACGGTTTCTTTTATAGAACTTACAGTTTATCAACGTTGTTATTTTCCAGAAATGTGGATATAATAAATCCACTAGTAAGCTTAATTATTCCCACGCTGGTGGGTATTTTGTTGTGGGGGGAGGATTGGCGAGTGGCTGTGGCGTGGCAATGTGGCTTACGGTTCCTGTTTGTGTACCACAGTGAGCTGTCTGTGAACAGCCTAGCGCATACCTTCGGATATAGGCCCTATAACAAGTAAGTTGCTTAAGATCATTTTCCTCATTATGACCTCCACTTTAGGACATGCCCCCCCCCCCCTAAATTTGAGGGGTTTGCCATAATCGCTATGCTTGGCGAAATTAAAGTAATTTTTCACTGTGTGTTTGAAGTCGGTTGTCTTTCAGCAAAAGGTTTTTTAATTCATTTTTCACTTTTTAGTGACGGTACATGACAAAAAAAAACATACATTCGAACATGGCTCTCAATTTTTTTAAATTAGTTAAAAAGCACATACTTATAAAAAAAAACTACTTTCAGGAACATAAAACCGGTAGAGAATTTTATCATCGCGGCGATCACCGGTGGTGAAGGTTGGCATAATTACCACCACACGTTCCCTTTCGATTACAAGTCAGCTGAGAGGTGTCACTCCCTCGACATTACGACATATCTCATACATTTGTGTGAGAAGCTAGGCTGGGTGTACGACAAGAAAGAAGCGTCCAAAGATATGATCAAGAAATATAATGCACAGCAACTTGAGGCTAATAGTGAAACAGAAAAAGAGGTAAAGGAATCTGAGTTCGAACATAATTTTTGATTTATACCAAATAATTAAAATGGTTTAATTATTGATTGACAATTTTTTTAACGAGTGATTTAAATATCTGAATTAAGAATTTCCTTTCAAATTCTTCGGATTATAAAGCAACATATGTTACGCAATTTGGGACTTCATTTTTTGTTGTTGTATTAGTTTTCGATATCTACGCCCAACACGTGGGAAGAGTAGGTATCGTCAGATAATTTAGTTTGACCTTGTATAAAATGAAAATAATGTCTGTATTATTTATTTTTTCTTGAATATTAATAATAAAAAAATATCTAAGAAGGAAAAAAAATCCACTGACCCAGAAAGTGCAACAGCATTATGCAGACAAAGTATCATCATAGGAACACTATTAGAATGCAATTGCACCATAATCGCACGGTTGCAAAGGCCATCGCCATTCACCACAACTTACAATGCAAAACCATTGCTAAAACATGAAAGGTAGGGATGTTAAATCAAAATGTACCTGAGGCTGAACACGGATCTTTTGACTCGTGGTCAAAAAGAACTGACTCCGCTATCTCGTTTTTCTATATATTGTACAAAAAAAAACACTCGACTTCCATAAAAGTAATACATAGTAAAAATAGCTGTTATTTCGTTTTTTGCTTTATAGCGATTTCCGAATTTACTTTCCACTTTGTAGAGCTTTTTTTAGGGAAGTCAGTTGTTCTCTTTTTGTAAATAAATAAGTGCTAAAGTTTTTTCAATTTTTAAATAAATATCTTAGGACAACCAACACAACGTTATCTGATCCCAAACTAGGCAGAGCCTGTACTATGGCAACCAGACAACTGATAAACATACTTATATATTTCTAAATACATACATATTATAGATAAATAACACCCAGACACAGAACAAATGATCGTGCTCATCACACAAAGATTTGTCCTGGGTGGGAATCAAACCCACGACTTCAGTCTTAGGAGTCAGGGTCACTAACCACTAGACTAACAGGCCAGTCGTTTTGTTTTGGTACAAGGAAGATATTTTAACGGCCAACGTAGTCTTAACCCATTAACGCCAAGGTGATCAGAATTTTTACTAACTTTGCAACGTGTTTATTTATTACGTTATCGGACCAAAAAAATAATGCAATATCTCTTTTCCTACGCGACATTTGATGCTCTTTCAGAATCTGAGCTCAAAATTTCGATTAGACACCGAGATTTTTTTTTACGGCCGATTAAAACGTGAAAACCGTGAAAATTTTCAAAAAAAAAATTTTTTTTCGCATTTTTTTCACAATGATACCGCAAAGGTATCAACTTTTTACTATGATCAGAGGTGATCATGGCACTTGAACATTAAGAGGATTTTTTTTTTTCAGAAAATTTCTTCGACGCGTTTTTTTCAAAATGGCGGCGAGAATGAAAAATCTTAATCTATCGTTTTCTTAAGAACTATAAACTTTAGAAAAAAAAACCTGGAGGGTGTAGGGTTAATTCTGTGTCCAGATTCGGATTCGGCAGCTCAAAATACGTAAAGATCAGGTGGTTTAATAACAAGTACATTTTTTTTATGGGGCTGTTCATTACTGCAAAATTCAAGAGTTTTTTTGCTCCTGGAGAAAAACTGGAGGGTGTAGGGTTAATTCTGTGTACAGATTCGGATTCGGCAGCTCAAAATACGTAAAGACCATGTGGTTTAATAAGTACAATATTTTTTTTTTGTTGGGCTGTGTAAAGCCCTCTACCAGCGATGCCCTAAGCTGAGGTCCGTAACCCACAGGGGGTGCCCTTGGCGAGTAGTCGCTCTAGTTTTAAGATTTTAAGCCCCGGCTGAAGGCCTTAATTTATTAAGGTAGCCCCGGCAAGTCCGGTTATGCAGCCGACAACCTCATAGTTTGACCTGCGAGATATCATTGCAAAAAAGAGGGTACAGTAAAGTTGCTGTGCGAATATAGTAGGTATAACTCCATATATAGATAGCCAACAGCAATATGTTTTTACTCTAAAGTAATTAGCATTAAAACAATGGGTGTTAACGAAGACATAATGCTTTGTGTAATGGTGATTAGGATTTATAGTTTTTCATTAGCACATGAAACGGCCTTTGGAGACTTGAAGTTAACATCAAGAAATTGGACAGGTGATTGGTAGCTCATATTTCTAATTTCACGCCTAATAGATAAGAGACGTAAAGACCTACCTATACTGTAAGATAAAAAAAAAAATGTAGAAGGAGTTATCATCATCATGATCCATTTTAGCCGTCAAACTTCAACTGCTGGGCAAGGGCCTCCCCAATTTACCATAATTGCTTGGCAGGCGGGTTAGCGATCGCAGTATGGTGGTAAAATGCGTAGAGAACGCCGCTGCCCATTCTCTAGTAAGTCCCTTAGTCGCCAACAACGACACCCACAGGAAGAAATGGGGTGATGCTATTCTTTAAATCCAGCACCACACATCATATGGGTATATTACATACAAAGAAATATTTCAAAGAGGTTTTGGATCATTCACCGGAACTGCACAAAAGGAACTTGCAACTAGTTGAAGGACAGTGAAAGATCAAAATTTGAACTATATGAGCGGTATCAAATATCCACGAAGTTATCTACAAATCCTGATCTCAAAACGGTCAAGGAAAATATCCTGAGGAAACCGGCATGTCCCAGAACCGAGACTTCGAACATTTGTGACATCCGCCATGCCTAGAGTTGCAAAGGACTCGAGTCTTCGAGTCCTAATTTTAAAGACTTGACTCAATTATGCAAGACTCAGTGTGTTCAAAAGGCTCGGAGTCTACAGATAAGCACTTGAGTCTTAAAAAGAACTCAAGTCTTAAAAAGGGCTCGACTCTTAAAACGGACTCGAGTCTTAAAATGAACCCGAGTCTTAAAGAAAAACTCGGATCACGAAGATGAAACTTGTACCTCATCATTCAAAGAGACTCGAAAGAAGGCAATAAATTCAAATTAGTGGTTATGTAACTTTGCGTACAAAAAAATCTGACGAGTTATTCGAGTTTATTCGAATGATGAGCGACAAAACTCGAGTTCATTTTAAGACTCGAGTCGTTTTTAAAACTCGAGTCCCTTTTTTAGACTCGAGAATGACTCGGGCTCGGCTTGACTCTAGACTCCGAGCCTTTTGAGCACACCGAGTCTTGCATAACTGAGTCTTTAAAATTACGACTCGAGGACTCGAGTCCTTTGCAACACTAGCATGCCTCACGTGGCGGTCGTGGTTAATTAAGGCCCACTCACTCTCATAAAGAGAAAATCTGTGTCCCAACAGTGAAACCATTGTAGACTGATTATGTGTCTGTCAGGGTAGCGGATTTATTCGAAAGAGTTACCGTGGCCCTGGCACAGGCAATTGAAGGAAAACGGGTGGGTTTTAGTCAGTAAAAGTCTGATACGTCCTTCCGCTCCGCCCAGAGCGGGAGACGTCAGTTGATGAATTCCACAAAGAAAACCGGCCAAGTGCGAGTCGGAGTCGCGCACCGAGGGTTCCGTACAAACCTGTAGGTATCCGCGGTTTATGCATAAGTTTTATTTTTATGAAATTAAATGTTGCGGTTTACGATTTATGACGTATTAAAAAAAACTACTTACTGGATCTCGTTCAAACCAATTTTCGATGGAAGTTTACATGGTTATGTATATCATATTTTTTTTTTAGTTTTATCATTCTTTTATTTTAGAAGTTACGAGGGGGGACACACATTTTACCACTTTGGAAGCGTCTCTCGCGCAAACTATTCAGTATAGAAAAAAATGATAATAGAAACCTCAATACCATTTTTGAAGACCTATTCATAGATATCCCACACGTATGGGTTTGATGTTTTTTTTTTTTTTGATTTTCAGTTCTAAGTATGGGGAACCCCAAAAGACATTGCCCGTTTTGTTAGGAGATTTGGGCCCCTAGAAAAAAAACGCGGGCAACGGTGGTTTTAACTTGGTTTTGAAGAACAACAATTACCTTTTCAGATCCTGAAAACAATTTTCAGTTTTTCACCCTAGTTTCAGAGATTTTTTTTTTTAAAGATGATGAAATTGAGGTTATAAAACAATATTTTTTATAAAAATATTTGAAATTAAAATAATAATATTGTTTATGGATTAATATTGATTCCAGAATGAAATAAAAACATTACATAGCATCTTCCGTATGCAAAATACAGGCTCAGTCGTGGAGTTGCAGACACCAGCCCATTCTACCTATTACCTACATAGCATCTTCTGTTGCTAGATATATGCATTATGTTGGACTGACCACCTGGCAGTCAGCATTAACTGGGCTGTGCCCTAACCACTTATTAGAAATAAATACTTACCAACGGTTAAAACCTTCGGTTAGAGGAGCTCATGGGTGTTACAATAACCGCACAGATCTATCTCAAGTTAAGATAAGCTTGGTCAGACTGCGAATGGGTGACATACAAATTCGTCCTGAGTGGCTGTTAATACATTCAAGCTGTTGGTTCTGCGTGCTATATTTAAACCTTAGATACTCGTTATGAGTAGCCAGAATCCCGCAAGTGTGATAATCTCTCTGTTTAGTTATAAAGGAGGTTAAGATGCAGTATGCTGCTATACAACTGTTTAATTATAGAGGAGGTTAAAATACAGTATGCTGCTATACAGCTGTTTAATTATAGAGGAGGTTAAAATACAGTATGCTGCTATACAGCTGTTTAATTAGTAAAATAATCAATAACAATAATAGACATTTATTATTCAAGGTATATATTATGTAGAAGAAATTGTGCTGGGGCTATAGTTGGTATAGGAATCACAACATCTGCAATGATGTTACGGTCTATGTTATCAGACACTGGTGCAGACTCCACAGTGGGTTGTTTACAGCCAGCAACGGGTGGCCTCTGTGTTACTCTTGATGCAGCCTCCCAACAAGGATGACAAACTCATTCCAAATGCAAGACCTAAAAACAAAAATATTATATTTATACTATAAATTGTTATTCAATTACTATGTATATTATGTTTAAATAAATAAATAAGAATAAACACTTACGTGATGAGCTGGTGTCCATCTTAGTATAACGTTCCTTTGAGGACAATCTTGACTAACTCTGTGAGTTCTGCGAGTTGCAATTGACAAGCCACACGCAAAACATATGTTTAGGTGTCCAAGAGCAGGGTATATAAGGGATAGACTTGTGTCAGATGATGTCTGGTTTTCTAATAATACAAAAAATATTCTGCACACAGGATGTCATCAGAAGATACCTGAGAAGATAACAAAAAAAAAACTGTGAATTCCTAAGTATAATATGTAAATTAATTCATGTGCTTAAAATTCATTACAAAATAGTTTTACCACAAATGATAGATTATATTGTAAATCTATTTTAATCCACGATTTGAATATTTGTCTAATCAGTTACATGAGACCTAGATTATGACCGGAGAAAAGCTATTGTAAACATCTTCGGTACTTTTAGTTGGCGGAATAGTAATATATCGATATTTTGAATCGATTACTACCATTTAATTGACATAATCTGTGGTCTATCTTGGCAACATTCAGGTTAAGTTTTAATGGCAGAACTACCTTTGATTCAATAAAATAATTATTAATTACGGTTTCTAATGCTAGGGTGAAAGAGATGTTGATAAAATAAAATTAGACTTATAAAATTACGACTTAATTTTTGAGAAGTAAATAGTCTCTGCCCGGCACCAAAAATAAGGGGCCCATCCGCGGGCAATGTCCTTTACTGTTTTTTTTTCTATTTTAGTGTGAAAATCTTGATGCGGTTTACAGAATACACCTACTTACCAAGTTTCAACAGCATAGCTCTTACAGTTTCGGAGAAAAGTGGTTGCGACATACGGACGGATAGACAGACAGACAGACAGACAGACAGACGGACAGACAGGCAGACATGACGAATCTGTAAGGGTTCCGTTTTTTTCCATTTGGCAACGGAACCCTAAAAAGGCCTGATTATGCGTATGCTACCTTCAAGGTAGATAAGTAAATGTAAATAATATATACCTAATTGAATACTGTTTGAATAAAACCATTTTATATTATGAATCGTTCTTACATCTTCAATGCCAATGTTGCTATGTAATAAATGAATAAGTAGGTACTAACCAACACAAAGGAAATAATTCGTATGAGAAGATTGAATGGATTTCTCAATGAAACGATGAATGTTGTAAGTAATTAATTAATGCATTTCTCAATTCAGAGGTGCATGCTTAAATTACTGAACAAACAATAAAACAAAGGTTATTTATGTCGGTCAACTGGGCCTATATTAGTGTAAATTAATACAATTAAGGTAAAACTTGAAGAAAACTAAGTCAAATCTAAGAGAACTAAGTCAAATCATAAAACAAAGTCGCTTTTAGTATATGTCCTTATCACTGCTTAGTTCTGTAATGAATTTGCAGATCTAGTTTTTAGCATAATTTCGAGACATTTTTTTCCAGACATACCTACCTAACTGGCAAAATTTTGGTGTAAACCTCTGCCTTACCTTCGTGGAAACAAGGCGTGATGTTATGTGTGTGTTTGAGATTTTTTCATTCTGCATGCGTAGCATGACCACCGTAGAAATGGGTTTTGTCGACGGAAGAATAGACAAAATTTTAGATTGTACAAATATTAAAGACAGAATTAAAGATTGTAGAAAGATTTGTACCGTTTTATGCTGGAGTAGCATGACAATTCTATCTCTATTCTACCAAGCATAGACAAAGTTCTTTCTATGGTGGTCATGCTACGCGTGCTGGAAGGTTTATGATATTGAATTGTACCTATATTCATTTTCCGTGTGTCATAAAGAATACCATCATCCTATTTCTTCCCATGGGTGTCGTAAAAGGCGACTAAGGGACTTACTAGAGAATGGGCAGCAGCGTTCTCTATGCATTTTACCACCATACTGCTGCCAATGCGCCTGCCAAGCGATTATAGCAAACCCCCCTCCCCCTAGAGGCCGATGTCTGATGAAGATATTCATATTAAACTAAAATACAATAACGAAATTATAATGCTTCCTCATTTTTATAAATAAACAGTGCGAAACAAGGGTGGTTCGCTAATAGGTAAAGGTATATATAAAACTCAACTCAACTCAACTCAACTTAACCACAACAACAACAACTCCAACTTTTCTTTTTATATTGGGATTGTTACCTGTTGTAGTTGCCTTGTGAATAAATAAATAAATAAATAAATATCAGGTACGGTTATGTAAACAGTCCCTATATTTCCCTTAAATGTTGCCACAGCTGTATTTTTAATGAAACCCAAACATTAAAATCTAAACCAAACAAATTGAAAACATTGAAAACAATGAAGTTTAAAATTCAAGGCTCCGAGCTGTACACATGGCTACAAGTCCATTTCCAGTTTTAGCTGATCTCACATTGTATAGGCTTTTCGTACAATGAGATGTCAGCTTATATTGGAAATGTATAGCTTGATATGTAGCGGTCGTACCAACCCACATTGTGGAACTAATTAAAATAAATCATAGTGTGAACCATAGACACGAAGCAAAAAAGTAAACTGGCAATTTAACACTTATCTCCTCATCGTCCGTAACTAATCATTAGCTTTCATGAACTTTCATTTTAGAACAATAATTAAATTAAATATGGCGATTATTTAAAACAACAATAGGCCTCGCAGAGAATTAAAGACAATGGAAGAAAGATGCGAGTAGTACGTAGAGACAGACAAAAAATATTTTTTGTTTTTCGGCCGACTGCAAAATTTGGCCTTTGATTCGAACGTTCGGTCGAGAAAAACCCCGAAAGGGAAAAATTGGCTGTCGATAGTTTCCCGTTTGGTAAAAGTTTTAATAAATATCGACAGAATATCGTTTTTTCACACATTAAATAAAGCCGTTTCAATTAAAAATCACTCGATAACACACAACACTTTTCTAAAAGGCATAATTATTAAGAAACGATCTGATACCTATTATGGGCGAGAACAAACAATTATAAAACTATTTCTGCATTTTCTCAGTGTTTATTTATTTTAAAACGGATTTTCTAAAAAGATCTTTTGCTTTTATATGCCAATACTTAATTTTTGCCACAGCCGCGGGCCGAAAACAATATGTTTTTCTGCCAAAAACGAAATAGGCCGAAAATTTGTATTTCTGCTGACAAGTGCCGAAAACGAAAACAAAATTCAGTTGGACTGTACTTCCAAAAGTGTATTGTTCTTAATTATTAGTGAAGAATCGTGGGTGCTTCGACATAATGAAGATTAATACGCCAATTTGGCTTGACTTTCACTGAACGGTGATGACGCCGTGGCCATTAGTCCACTTAATGATTGATTACTGCAGCGTGGGGAACCTGCATCAGTTTGATTGCGTAATTTCAGGTTATGCCCGACGACTTGTTGCAATGTTATTGATGACATGTGTTTTACTTTTGAGTGTGAGAATGAGAATCTTGCTTCGTAATTTATTGGAATTTGAGAGTATTAGAAACATTCCTCTTAACGTATCGATGACAAAACGTCCAAACATGACAAAAAGGCCAAAATTCAGCTTCGCGAACTCCGCTCACCGACGATCATCATATGCACAGGTGACAGTACCTGTGGCACAGGATGAAAGGTGAGCCTTTTTCTGTAGGGAGGTGCCACATACGCCTTTGAGAATCAATTGGTAGCATTTAGACCACGTCTTTGCAAGACGGCGTGGTCCGTTAACCACCTGGTGGGCCCAGTGTGAATTTTAAGATGTCGTATAAAGTTCGTTTCATTTCATGGAACTTGTGTATATTGCGAAGTATTCATTAGTTGAAGTTAGCTTAAAGTATGGTGGAATGACAAACGAGTGAGTTTTTATAGAATAACCTGACTGACCTCCTCTGTTTGAGAGAATCAGTATACCACCATGCGGGCCCTGTGGTGGCTGGTGGGTGTCATAAATTAGGTACGTCTTTACATTTTCCGTTCAACGGATTCTGATCTCTGATGATCTCTGAACGATGAGAATCATGCTTGGTTATAAAAAGAATGAACGCCAAAGCGCCATTTTGAATTTAACTGTTAATGAAAATTAAAATACGGGTGCTAATATAAAAATAATAATTGGTTTTTCTTTGGAAACTAGTGGTTGGTAAGTAATTAGAGTTAATAGACAACCGTCTAGTAATAACCAGAAAAGCTGTGAATCGATTTATAACTAAGTAGCCATGCCCCGCGGTTTCATTAAGGGTATTGTTAACCTTTCTAAAGCATTAATGTATCAAATGCAAAAACAATGTCTCAAATCCAACGGATTATAGTTCCAGAGATTAGTGTATTCAAACAAATTATTTTTATTTATTATATTAAGTATAGATAGACCATCAACTCTAAGAACAAATTCTACGAAGGGAAGAGAAGGTTGTACTGTAACTAGATATTACCCAATGAAGCTCTATTTTAACACTAGCTTCTATCCGCGATTTAGTCTGCATGAAATAGCTTGTTCATCCGATCCCCGAGCCACCACGTAGCATCGCGTCGCCTGCCCGCGATTACTTTGTTTTGACTTAGCGTTCTCTCTGACTTTTTTGTTTTTACTCGGCTCCTAAGGTATATTATATACTCTGTTTGTGTGATATTAAGCAACATACAGTCTTCCTCAAGGATTAGGCTGCCAAATGCAAAAAGATTTTTCATATCCTACGTACAAACTAGTTACAAAGATCATCGCGTTCAACCAAACAAATAGGTTTCTTGTTTATGTTCTTCAGGTTTTTGTATCGGATTTAAGTATGTAGATAAATGGATTTACAAAAAATCCTCAAAGGGTAAGGCAGAGTTGAACCTATATATAGCATGTAAGTACCTATCACCCAGATCATGCCACCTCTGTTTTAATTTAACTAATCTGCCTTTATTTGTTTTTACGTTTTCTGCCTTTAACCTAATACATCATGTATGTAGGTAATAATATTCACTGTAATAGGTAATTAGAGTGTAATCAAAGTTACCAAAGTGCTTATCATAGAAAAGTAGTTAATTAATTGGTACAAGGTAGGAATAGGTTTTTAATTGACTAATTCTAAAGTTAGAGCCAATTAACATCTTGTTCCCACAGAATTGCCTCGTAGAATTTTACTTATCTTTTAGGCGATACATGGTTTCGCTTTTACGGTACAAACGAGCCATAACGGTACCGAATGATTGCTTACAGAGCACGAATTCATTCTTAGGGAATGCGTCAAAAACTGGCCGCCACAGTAATCAATCTTAGAAATTAAACATAATTGTTTACATTGCATAAATGACAACAATGGCATATTATGTTTAGCAAGAATGTTAAATTTCAGCGGTTTCATTATGACGATTATGTAGCAAAACCGTCACGGAATAATCCAAGCGCTTCCAAGTTTCAAGGTCTCAAGCAATGCAGCGCTCTCGATGTAAATCAATGATCCTAATGGTAGTTATGAGGATATTAAACAACCATTATTACGCTATTTAAACCGTAGAAGAAATTGATCTCCGATATCGAAAAGGTTTTAAACGGTATTGCATCATTGCAAAACCTGCCAGATCGTCCATTTTGTGCACACATTCTCAACGACGTTTCCGCGTTATATAACCACTGAAATCCACTTAATCTACAGTTTTACATTGAAAGCATCGGAATAATGTCAACATGAGGCGCACTAATTGCATTGTTTAGGATTATCGAAGGTTTTTGTCAAGGTTAACGCATATAGGACATACCATATCGCACTGAGCTTCACCGTCGTCGTCATAGAAGATGGTGTCCCCGTCGTCCATCCCTGCGGCTGAGAGGCCACCTCACTCCTCAGCAGCGCCCGCCGGCGCCGTCATCTACGTCGCCACGCGCGGCCGGACCACCGGCATCCGAACTTGCACTAATTACCTATACGGTTACACACGGCAGCGGCTCTAAGACTCCACTATCGTAGCGAATTTAACGATCGAAATCTTCTGGATAATCCGATGAGTCACGCGACAGCGACCTGCCTAGGTGCAACACTGACTCGCTCCGCAGACGACTCGGAAGGTGTGGGTGTCCTTAACGAGCTGAATCACACGCTACTTGGTGGAGGCGCTCCGCGTTCACTTTACATTTTTTTGGGTACTAACTGACGGATGAGCCGATTGATTGTGTATTTTTTGTTTGCTCAAGGGCGATCCGCCGAGTGCGCTAGGTTTTAGATGATGTTTTTGTGGCAACTGCGTAGATAGCGGCGGCCGGGGCGAGGGTGGCGCGCGCACTCGACGGGGTGCATTGATCGGATCCCTACTGCGCATGTCCCCTCTTCAGATTTCTCGACGGTTTTGACATTTACTTGGGGGAACCCTTATTTTAACACGTCCGCTACAGATTGAAAAATGCTAGACACATTTTCTTGCGTAAGATCATTTAATAAAAGAAATAGTTTATACATTAAAAATATCATTAAGTAAACATTAAACACATTAACATTACTTATACAACGAGTAATATCGACGGAACAAAAACTAACGTTCGATATTCTCATTGAATAAAACTGCTACATCATAGAAATTAGTTCTCACATTGTTTTTATGGCACCACTATAATGGTGGCAAGTTGGAGGCTTTTTCATTAAATTCACAATTCTCTAGCTGGCTATAAAAAGATGGTGAATGTAGACGAACCTTAAATGGAAAGTATTTACATTTGTTTTGCCTATAGTTGCGTACGTGCGTATAATGTATTTGTCTGTATACAACATAATTTTTCCTAGAGTACACATCACGTTCTTTGCGTTTCAAATGAAACAGAATTTCATAAAGGTTATGTGTATTCGTGTAAGTTGAAACGGGCCTTATAAGTAGGTTTAATTTTAATTTTAATGTAATAAAAACGTAATAAAGTAGATTTCTTGAGTATTTCAGATTGCGTTGCTGTCTGACTTTTTTGTTTAACTCGTGTGTTAAAAAAAAATAGTTTTATTGTTAAATTATGTAAGATAAGCGTAATTACTAATTAGATACTTACAAACGTATTATAATATTTTTTGTATGAGTTACAATTAACATACTTATTGCAGTCTGTTATTTTCCACACAGGGGAACCAGAATCGATCTATAGGTATAAATAAATAAAAATGAAATGCTTTCCTTAGTAAGCAGTTACTTCAAAACGGACAGATTTGGCTATGTTTTGTTTTGTGAAATGTTCGTTATTGCTCGAATAAAGCTTTTAAGGCAAGACAAATTGGAAACTTTTCCCGAAAAATATGAAATTCCATTTTTCTGTGGGATTTTAAATAAACTATTATTTGGCTAGGACAAAGTTGTAGGGACAGCCAGTTTTATTGTAATTACGTATTATTATTACATGTCTCACTGTAAAACTGAAACCATTTTTAAATTATTAAATCAATCTGAAAAAAGGTGCCAAGAAGGTTGAATATTTCATAGTAATAAATTCCTGGGAGGTCGAGATATCTTCCTCCCTCGTAAATATGTAATGCGGCTGTTTTCTTATGAGCTAGGTTCAGGTGCTCCTTTCCTGTTATTAATAATTGAATTTCTGGGTTAACTGTTGCTAAATGGACAAATAAATTTAGTATTTCAGGTAGATATACTTATTTTGTAGACAATTTAAGGAGTAATAAAGATTGAAGCCTAGATAGATTGTAGCTGGTCATCTCTCCGCTGCCACGGCTTGTTAGGGTTTTTTTTTTTTTTTTTTTTTTTTTTTTTTTTTTTTTTCAGGATGGGAAATCATCAAATGACTTCTCCCGCTCTGGGCGGAGCGGGAGGGTGTGTCAGACTTTTACTGACTAAAACCCACCCGTGTTCCATCAGTTGCCCATGTGCCAGGGTCACGGTATCTCTTTCGAACAATCACGCGACCCCGGCAGGTCACGCGACCCCGGCAGGACGGCTTGTTAGGGTTCCGTTGCCAAATGGCAAAAAACGGAACCCTTATAGATTCGTCATGTCTGTCTGTCTGTCTGTCTGTCTGTCTGTCGGTCTGTCTGTCTGTCTGTCTGTCTATCTGTCTGTCCGTGTATGTCACAGCCACTTTTCTCCGAAACTATAAGAGATATGTTGTTGAAACTTGGTAAGTAGATGTATTCTGTATACCGCATTAAGATTTTTACACAACAATAGAAAAAAAACAATAAATTTTGGGGTTCCCCATACATAGAACTGAAACTCAAAAAAATTTTTTTCATCAAACCCATACGTGTAGGAATAGGTCTTCAAAAATGGTATTGAGGTTTCTAACATCATTTCTTTCTAAACTGAATAGTTTGCGCGAGAGACACTTCCAAAGTGGTAAAATGTGTGTCCCCCCCCCGTAACTTCTAAAGTAAGAGAATGATAAAACTAAAAAAAATATATGATGTACATAACCATGTAAACTTCCAACGAAAATTGGTTTGAACGAAATCCAGTAAGTAGTTTTTTTTATAATACGTCATAAATCGTAAATCGCAATTTACCTTCCATTCAATCAACTCAAATATAAAAAAAAAAAACATTTAATTTCATAAACATAAACCTTACGCATAAACCGAGGATACCTACAGGTTTGTACGGAACCCTCGGTGCGCGAGTCCGACTCGCACTTGGCCGGTTTTTTTAATTTCTAAATTGTTATTTTATTTTTGTTTTAATTACGAACGCTTTTGAAGTGCAAACCTTTTTACATCGTTCTTCGTTTCACATTGATGATATCAACTTAATGATGTAACAACTTTTTGTAACAACATTTTTGGTTAAAAAGACGGTCCACAGAGTTTCTAGCCCGTTCTTCTTCATATACACGTACCTCTGTAGTATACATATGAGCTGACTTCTCATCGTACGAAAACCTTACACAATGCGAGGTCAGATAAAACTGGAAATGTATAGCCTGATATGTACGTACTACGCTTTGGAAGTGGCAACTAGCTTCATCTTTCTGACTTACTCACCCTTTGACAGTTCAAAAGTGCCTGAAATCGGTTTATTTTAAACTAGCTTCTGCCCACGACTTCGTTCGCGTCAAATTTTTGCTCTCCTGACCTTTCCCGTCGCATCGATTTGCCTGCTAGTTTTCGGCCATTTTTCGTTGCTGCTCGCTCCTTTTGAGTTAAAGTGAGTCAACCTTAAAAGATAGACATATGCTCTCGCGGATTTTTTTTTAGAATTTTTTAAAAGAAGCAACTCTGTTATACATGATTTTTGCGTTACTTTTACCGTTTACGCAGCGCACGCAACGGAAACTCTCAAAAGGAATAAATTTTTCCCGTTTTTGCAACATTTTTCATTACTGCTCCGCTCCTCTTAGTTGTAGCGTGATGTTATATAGCCTATAGCCTCCCTCGATAAATAGGCTACCCAACACAAAAAGAATTTTTCAATTCGGACCAGCAGTTCCTGAGATTAGCGCGTTCAATCAAACAAACAAACTCTTCAGCTTTATAATATCTATACTTAATATTATAAAGCTGAAGAGTTTGTTTGTTTCTTTGTTTGTTTGTTTGTTTGTTTTTTTGTTTGTTTGATTGAACGCGCTAATCTCAGGAACTACGGGTCCGAATTGAAAAATTCTTTTTGTGTTGGGTAGCCTATTTATCGTGGGAGGCTATAGGCTATATAACATCACGCTACAACTAAGAGGAGCGGAGCAGTAATGAAAAATGTTGCAAAAACGGGGAAAATTTATTCCTTTTAAGAGTTTCCGTTGCGTGCGCTGCGTAAACGGTTAAAGTGACGCAAAAATAATGTATGACGGAATTGTTCCTCTTAAAAAGTTCTAAAAAAAAGTCCGCAAGAGCATTTGCCTATCTTTTAAGGTTGACTCACTATAACTCAAAAGGAGCGAGCAGCAGCGAAACATGGACGAAAAGTAGCAGGCAAATCGATGCGACGGGAAGGGTCAGGGGAGCAAAACTTTGACGCGGACGAAGTCGCGGGCAGAAGCTTTAGTATAGATAAATGCTTTGAGTTTGAAGAGAACAAAGAAGGACCTAAAACTATCATAAAAAACCAGATTTGAATTTTACGTTACAAAATATTTCAGGGCATTTGATGCTGAAAATGAAATTCTTCGCTTCAACTTTACCAACGTATATCAATTGTCCTCGACTTTGACCTTGTGTGTTAATTTTGTCGCGATATGTGAAAGAGATGCATGTGAGGATCGATCACCAGTCTCGGCGCGCTGGTCGATTTGAGGGATTGTGTTTCTGCTTTCGGCATCAGGGAATAAATCAAATTGTGCTAGTAAGTTCTATAATATTTTATTTGGTGAACATCGCAGAGACTGCCTAAGACAAATACGAGGCATAAGGTATAGTCCTACAGAGGTGAACCCGACGTGATGCACAATACGCACACAAAACACCACTATTTGCCAAAGAATTTTCCTGGTAAGACTGGTTGTCAGACTTTCGGACTTCTGACGACCCGTAACGTCAAAGATCCAGAAATACCAATCGGGACTAATGGCTTAACGTGCTTTCCGAGTCACGAAGGGGTCTTGGTGTGAAAAGATGGTCACCCATCCACTGACCAACCGCGGCAAGCGTAGCTTAACCTGATCGATTGACTAGTGCAGCTGATATTACTCATTCGGTAGTTATATACTAAAATTGCCTACCCACCTACCTACATAGAACAAGTTCAGTTAGAGAGGGGCTTGTAGTACAGTTGTAGTGCCTATGAATGAGCCTCGGTGAACTGTGTCAAGGCATTCGGGACTGCGTTCACTGTGCTCTACTCTGCGTAAACAGGTCCATGTCAACCTTACTGTCCTAGAAAGATGTACCCTCACGGACACTGGCAGTGGACTCCTTTTCAACCTTATTGCTTTAGGCATAAGGGTGAGAAGTGATCCTCTGCTAGTATCTGCGGTTGTATCTAACCTATCTACTTACATAGGTAAGGACGAAGCTTTTGCTTGAAAGAACTCGGTTGAAGATGAGCCTTTTAACAAAAGTAGAATGGATGAAACAAATGTCTACATTTATTTCGTCCATGCTAATTTTGTATAAGATCTTCTATAAGGCATACTGTACAACTACTCGTACGTTGACGCATGTATGGAAAGTTTTATGAAACTATTGTAGGTATTAACATAAAATAACATCACGCCTTGTTTCCCCGAAGAGTTGAACAGAGGTGTACCTACATTACACACACATTTCGCCAGGTATGGTTTAGTCCCACGTAATAGGGGTGTGGTGCCGGACGTAAAGAATAGCATTATCCCATTTCTTCCCGTGGGTATCGTAAAAGGCGACTAAGGGACTTACTAGAGAATGGGCAGCAGCGTTGTCTACGCATTTCACCACCATACTGCGATCGCCAACCCGCCTGCCAATCGTGGCGATTACGGCAAACCCCTCCAAAAAATGAATAGGTCCAAGTGGCGGTTCTTGGGGGAGGCCTGTGTCCAGCAGTGGACGTCTTGTGGCTGAAATGATGATGATTATGAATAGGGGGCAAGGTATCTATTATTCAGTCTGTAAACATTTGAATTTCAATTCAGCGACAATTATGCTGCTTTAGTTTCCATTACCGAGGATGCGTGAAGATATCACAGGTCAGTGTCAGCAGGCTGTATGACCTACAAATTGCCAAAAATTTCAAAAAATAATAATTTTGCGTGCTATCATGTCTCTTACTTCTTATGCATTGAATTTATTTATCAATTAAAATAGAACGTTTAAGTTATAGGTTATAACGACATTACTATCATATCTTAAATCCAGAAAAAAATAACAGTCTAGTTCAGTCGTTACGATAATTCATTCGTAAGTATCATTAATTTAATCAACCACATTTCCTTACAATTCCGTTGATAAATTATGTAGTTCTGATTATGAAAGTATTATTAATGATGGGGCTGGCAGAATAGGTTCAATCGTGAACTCGTGGTACGGTTACGAAATGTCAAGGAAATATTTTATTGTTACGACAACCTGACTGAGAACCCAACGATCGTGCAAAATAATATTGTTATCTTTGTCATGACAATATTTTAATATTTCACGACTAATATATATAAATACTAGCTTCTGCCCGCGACTTCGTCCGCGTCAAATATTTGCTCCCCTGACCCTTCCCGTCGCATCGCATCCTGCCAGTTTTCGTCCATTTTTTGTTGCTGCTCCACTCCTTTTGATCGTAGCGTGATGTTATATAGCCTTCCTCAATAAATAGGGTACCCGACTCAATAAGAATTTTTAAATTCGAACTAGTAGTTCCTCAGATTAGCGCGTTCCACCCCCCATTTTAGGGAAGTGGGGGGTTAGAAAGAGACAAAAAGTAGCCTATGTCACTCTCCCTTTAAATATCTCTACTTAAAAAATCACGCCAATTCGTTGCTCCGTTTTGCCGTGAAAGACGGACAAACAGACACACACATTCTCATTTATAATATTAGTATGGACTAGCTTTTGCCCGCGGCTTCGCCCGCGTGAATGTCGGAAATTAACGCAGGTATTTTTCTAAAATAAAAGTAGCCTAAGTTACTCCTTATTACATCAGCTACCTGCCAATAAAAGTCCCTTCAAAATTGGTCCAGCCATTTCAGAGATTAGCCGGAACAAACAGACAGACAGACAAAAATTGAAATAAATGTTGTTTTGGTATATATACCGTGTATATGTTATGGACCAGGTGATTAATGCGGGCATTATACATAATGTATGAGCATTATGAATAATGTCTAGCTCTATCGGGCAAAGTGATTAATACTATTTTAACTTCATTATTTATCACATTGCACGGTCATCATAAAGCTAAATATGACGCGGTGTGAGGGCAGGGAGGGAGGCACGCATGGCGTGGCACGCTTTGACCAATCAGAGACCGCCATTATGACTTTCCTTAAGTTTTAAATGCAAAAATTAGTGAATTCTTGATGTAGAAGTTCTTGATAATTAATCCAAATAATAAGTCTAATTATTTACATGGTTTAATATTTAGTTTATTTTAAGTTAAATCACAATAACAAAAAAAAAATAGTAATTAAATACGGGAATTAATTTTTATAACTGTTTAATTTTTACAAGTATTGTCTTATAAATTCAATATGTTGTGCTGCATTTAGTGACAGAAACGAATCGCTGCAAAACCGACTGCACGTAGTCTTTTCTGCCCTACCCCTAGAGTGTAATTTAAAACCGCGTAGGCGCGGAGGGGCGAGGCGGCCCGCGAGCTGAGGAGCAGGTGGTTTTGACGCAGCTTCGGCTCGCTGGCCGGCTTCGCCGCCCAGCCTCAGCCGCGGTGGTGAGCGTAAAACACATCTGCGACGATAAGCTCGCGTGGGACCGTCGGAGCCCCGTAGCGCCGGAGCCTTGACAGAAATCATGCCTGCTGCATATTGCATGCTTGTTTGCATGCCTCATAGTTTATAGAACTGCTTAAAATAAAATTTATTACTAACCAATTACGATTTGTTAACTATACGCGCCTAACCGCCCAGTTCAACTATTCCACGGCTCAGTATTTATTGAACTGCCCGTTTAAATTATTTTAGGACTCATTTTTATTTAGTTTACTGCTCAGTTTTTACTGCTAAACTAGTTTGCAAACATGAGTTTTTATTTTTTTTACCTACCATAACTCAAATATTGAACTGCCGCTTTAATTCTATGCCATTAAATATATTTGTATTACTCTGCCCAAAAGGTGATGGGCATTATGTATAATGCCCGGTCAATTTGATTATTTGAATAATTATTATCAAATTGCATTCTCATATTGGGCATTTTTCATAATGACCGGGCATTATGTATAATGCTCAATTTCTCACTTGGTCCATAACATATACATCCATATAGACATAGTAAAAAGCGGTTATTTTAATATTAAAAACAGACACTCCAATTTTATTTATTTGTATAGATTATAAAGCTGAAGAGTTTGTTTGGATGAACGCACAAATTTCAAGAACTTCTAAATCGAGTTTAAAAATTGAACAGGGCGAGGTTGGCCCGCGGGTGGATGATATTTACAGACCGAAGTTCCTCCGTACCTTGGAAATCACGCAGAGCCGTTGGTCCTGGCTGTTATTCGTAGATCTATGACAGTCGTTACGGGTCGTCAGAAGCCTGATCAAGTCTAATCAAGTCGGAAGGATATCGTATAACCCTGTTACTGGGTTTTGTCGGATACGCAGTCGCTCCATGAAAAATGCTGGTAATCAGTTGCTGCCTCCAACATAATTGGGAAAAGAGTTGGCAGATTTATTGCAGATTTTGTCTCGAACTGATCTGAAATCTACAATGCTAACAAATAAACAAATGCTTCGAACTTTTAACTCCCATCCTCGTTGCATCGAGGGTAGTTTTTTTTTTATCATACAAGTGAAGGCCAATGTTTGGAATTAATTAAAAAATGTATAGAAACCCGTGGTATTTTTGACAGATTGAGACTGAAATCATATTGTGAATATTCTTAAAATTAGAGAATTGCCTCTCAGGTATTACTTTCTTTATTATCATTAAAAACCGGCCAAGTGCGAGTCGGACTCGCGCACAAAGGGTTCCGTACAAACCTGTAGGTATTCTCGGTTTATGGAGAAGATTTATGTTTATGAAAATAAATGTTGTTTTTTTATTTTTTATATTTCTGTTGATTAAATGAAAGGTAAATTGCGGTTTACGATTTATGACGTTTTAAAAAAAAACGTCTTACTCGATTTCGTTCAAACCAATTTTCGGTGGTAGTTTACATGGTAATGTACATCATACATTTTTTTTAGTTTTATCATTCTCTTATTTTAGAAGTTACGGGGGGGGGGACACACATTTTACCACTTTGGAAGTGTCTCTCGCGCAAACTATTCAGTTTAGAAAAAAATGATAATAGAAACCTCAATACCATTTTTAAAGACCTATTCATAGATACCCCACACGTATGGGTTAGATGAAAAAAAACATTTTTGAGTTTCAGTTCTATGTATGGGGAACCCCACGATTTTTTTTTTTTCTATTTTTGTATGAAAATCTTAATGCGGTTTACAGAATACATCTACTTACCAAGTTTCAACAGCATAGCTCTTATAGTTTTGGAGAAAAGTGGCTGTGACATACGGACGGACAGACAGACAGACAGACAGACATGACGAATCTATAAGGGTTCCGTTTTTTGCCATTTGGCAACGGAACCCTAAAAATGATCAGTTTATATTTAGCTAATGTTAAACAATGATCGTGTCTGAGCTGCTATAAACACCTCGTGGCAAGTCTTAATAACTGTCTTATCTGTATCTGCTATCACCATTCTTTGCAACCACGTATAAGTGACAATAGTATACCAAACGACATTCTTTGTAATGAAGGTCGAGTCAACTCGAGTTTCAAGTTGAATGTGTAATGTCATTTATTACAAGCTTTTATTTAACTTGGGATGTTTGTTCGGCACGAATCTTTGAAGCTAAATTGGAACCACTTCCCAATGTCTAATTGAGCTCAAATAGGGTGTACGTACGTATTTTCGGTGACAATACAAAAATATGGTACCGTGGAGCTGTTATGATGATGGATCTAGAAGACAGCCGTAGGAACTTCCTAAGTAAACGAGATAATCTCATTTAGTTTCATCGGGCTCATTTGTTTTGTTTTGGTAAGTATTTATATTTAAAAACATTTTAATTTATTTATTTATTTTATTTGTTGTACGACGCTGAGCGTTCCTTTACGTTTTCGGTGTGGTGTTACATAGGTAGGTACTGCATTCGATTTATGACCCACGTGCTTACTATGACGTCAGAGTTTGGAGGACCTACAAATCCAGCTCTAAACGTTTGAAAACTGTATTCCAGGTCCTCTAGGACATTACTAACTCTTGTAGTACAGAAGAATGCTTAAATGCTTCAAGAATGCTTCCATTAAGGGATTGGATAAAGTCAATTGCTTCGGGCTAAGCTCTCACAGTCGTAATCTTCAGCACTTGGCTTTGGATTCTGGCATAATTCACAAGCGATACTTCTACTAAGCAGTTCTCAAAAGACGACAGAAACTTTATGTAAGTGCACGGAAAACCTTTCCGTTTTCGGAAAAACAACGGGCATCATAGAGCCTCTTACAATCCTATTTTCTAATAATATTTTAAGGGTGAAAGTTTAATCACTTAAAACGAGTGAACGCATTCATATGAAAATTATAATAGGTACAGACGCCACCAGGTCAAGCTACCCCAATCTGTCAAATTTTACCAATCGAAAATTAACCTTCCACTATTGTGATATAAGGTTGAAAATCTATTAAAGAAATTTGACAGATTGGGGTAAGTTGATGTGTTGGCGTCTGTACATAAACAATTTGTCACCCGGATTAACACATAGGTTACTTTTGTTCCGGTAGTTTCCGTGGGATTATTTCCAACCTCCACGTGGGCGAAGCCGCTGGCAAAACCTAGTATTAGTTAAACTTACTGTTAACTTAAACATGTTTTGCAATAGTACCTTGTATATGAACACAAAACTCTTTATTAAGAAAACAAGACGCTTTCATAAATCCAAATAAGTCATATCATTTGCTCCTCAGCTGTAATAAAGGCTGGTTAAAATGATAACATCGTATATAAAACGACCGCCATACGCCGACTACGCCGTCATACGCCGGACGTAGCGATTGTATTATCCCCCTCAGATCATTAATTACGTTCCGTGTAGCCAAATGTAGGGGAGTATTCTTCATAAATTAAGGAATATTACTTTTTCTTTTGACCGCCATTATGACATGGACGCAATAAATTAAAGCTTAAAGGATATTGTGTAAAACAAAAGAGGAAGCTCAATGTGCTAAATCTGCCCATTCGTCTAGATTAAGTTGTTTAGTTTAGAAATTATTAAATGGAAATGAAAACTTTACATAAGCACGGAAAAGCTTAAAAGCTCTACCTCCAAAAAGGTAGGATGGGATAGCCGTTCTGAAATAATTTTCTGAATTGTTGCTCTATGTACTTTTCCCTTTGAAAGCTCCAGTAATCCTGTAAACCGTAGAGCTTATATTCTTAGACTAGTTTCTGCCCGCGACTTCGTTCACGTGGAAGTCGTAAGATTCAAAATACCTAAATAACAGTTTATAAAACTCTCTCGACCCACGAGCTACCGCGTCGCATCGCATCGCCCGCGCTGTAACTTGGTTTCCTTAGCATTCTTTATATTTTCTGTTCTTTTTGCTCGGCTTCTAGAGGTCTTAGCGTCCTGCCAGGGTCGCGAGATTTGTTTTGTAAGAGAAAACGTGGCCCTGGGATATGGGCAACTGAAGGAACACGGGTGGTTTTTAGTCAGTAAAGGTCTGACACGCCCTTCTGCTGATGTTTAAATAGCTTTTGGACCTTCTTCTAGAACTGGAATAGAAAATGAAAAAATATTGTTGATCATTAGCACGTTTTAATAAAAACATACTTATTATAATAGATATATAGATAGATAGAAAAGTCATTATTTATTATTTACCTACTGGTACATCTCTACACAATAAAATTAATACACGTGAGCGTACACACGGCTACATATCAAGGTATATATTTCCAGTTTAGGCTGACCTCTCATTATACGGAAATCCCATACAATGTGAGATCAGTTTATACTGGAATTCATAGCTTGACATGTAGCCGTGTGTACTACAAAACCGTATATGTATAAGATCGCGTGTACACAACAGGAAGAGGTCGCTACACTTCATCTTACAAGCCCATCTTACTTTACTCCCCACTTATTATTCAAACAAAACTATTTAAGTACTTTTAACTGCGACAATACCCACGTTCTTGTGCAAGCAACTATAACATTGCGTCTTGTTTTTGTTACTATGCAAT
Organism: Aporophyla lueneburgensis; assembly: GCA_932294355.1. NCBI lineage: Eukaryota > Metazoa > Arthropoda > Insecta > Lepidoptera > Noctuidae > Aporophyla > Aporophyla lueneburgensis. The sequence continues at coordinate 11,615,637 of OW028738.1, read as the reverse complement.
GGAAGTACGTACCTACAGTCACGCGCGCTATTGGGTGGAAGGGCTATCGAAGCGCAAACGAAACCATAATTTCAGTACTTGATTCTAGACACCCTAGTGTAGAAATTTTCGGCAGTTATCAACAAAAAATCTGCTACTTTATATGGAAGTCCAATACCTATGCGGTCAAAATATATGTCAAAGCTATCTTTTTTTGAATAACTCTCAACTCATACGGGTGCCAAATCATGTACTGAATGCATGGTTGTGCGTTGAGGTCCTCACCACCCTTTTTTCTTTTTTTTTTTTTTTTCAGGATGGTAAATCATCAAATGACTTCTCCCGCTCTGGGCGGAGCGGGAGGGCGTGTCAGACTTTTACTGACTAAAACCCACCCGTGTTCCATCAGTTGCCCATGTGCCAGGGTCACGGTATCTCTTTTGAACAATCACGCGACCCCGGCAGGGTCCTCACCACCCCCTTGTATACGAGTATTTTACTTAGCAATTATCAATAGTGATTTTCTTTTTATAACAGTTTTTTTTTATTACAAATATACCTAAGTTATATTTCGTTTAACAAAAACATACCAACACAGCCTCTTACTTCATACAGACCTATAGACCTACTATTATGAACATAATAGGTACTTACTATATTATTTTTCTTCAAGTTACTTTCGTTATTCATTGAGAAAATTTCTTTTGTAATTTGCTAAATACATATTAATGCTCGAGACTGCACTGTGTGTAAGCAAGAATTACGATGCGCAAGAGTTTTTACATCTCTGTGATAGCAATCAACATTTCTTCCGCCATTCTAATAGTTAAATAATGAATGGGCACGACTCAGTGTGACAACATGTGAATAAATAAATGGTTTACATACATACATGGACTGGCCTGTTAGTCTAGCGGCTGGTGATGCTGACTGCTAAGACGGAGGTCGTGGGTTCGATTCCCACCCAGGACAAATCTCTGTGTGATGAGCACAATTATTTATTATGTGTTCGAGTGTAATTTATCTATTATATGTATGTATTCAGAAATATTTAAGTCTGGTTGCCATAGTACAGGCTCTGCCTAGTTTGGGATCAGATAACGGCGTGTAGATTGTCCTAAGATATAAATAAAATAAAATAAAACGTATTTAAACTTAGGCCTACAAAAATTATTAACTAAAATATGCAAAGGTTTAGGACCCCAGCCACAGTGTTATATTAGGTTTTTCTATTAGGAATTTAGGTAGGACGCCCTCAGGCTAGGTGGAGCGACGATCTCGGCAGGGTGGCTGGTAGCAGCTGGATGAGAGTTGCTGAGAATCGAGCTGAATGGAGAGGCCTATGTCCAGTCATGGACTACTATGGGCTGATGATGATGATGATTAGGTATTTATCAGTAGCAGACTGGTGTCTGGATTTGGGACAGGTTCGCACCCTATTACTTGGGACTTAAAAACATAATTGACAAAATGTGGGTGTACTACAAGTACACCTCTGAGTAACCATTCGGGGAAACAAGGCATTTTTTTTTTTCAGGATGGGAAATCATCAAATGACTTCTCCCGCTCAGGGCGGAGCGGGAGGGCGTGTCAGACTTTTACTGACTAAAACCCACCCGTGTTCCATCAGTTGCCCATGTGCCAGGGTCACGGTATCTCTTTCGAACAATCACGCGACCCCGGCAGGCATCGGTCCTAGTAGACCCCTACAGGGAAACAGGCTTGATGTTGTATTATGTTAAAAGAAGGTACTTGTATTTTCTAACTCTACATCTTGATGTACGCAGACGTCACTTCATAACCTTACGGCCTCATCGGTCATCTGTTCTGCGAGCAATGTGCGTTGGAAGGCGTTCCACAAGGTGTACCAATATGGTGAAAGACGTAATCCGCTGGATGCGAGAAGCACAGAACCGGTCGATATAGCGGTGCTTGGTCCCAGGGCTAAGTCCGGCAGTGGATGTTTTTCTGCTGAAATGATGATGATGATGATGATGACCTTTACCCAACCTACCATTTTTTTCTTTAATAGCTTAATGTTGGCTTTTGTTTTAACCTTAGTACCAGAGCAGTTAATTGAAAGTACTAAAACAAAGAAGCCCATTTTAATTGTTTTACCCTAATTATTTCCTGAAATCCGGAAATAATTAGGTAAAACAATTAAAATGGGCATTAACAGTAATTGTATGCAGATAAATTAATACGTACCTAAACAAAGAAGTGTTTTTTGCAGATAACAATGTTTACAAAGACGAATAAAACAACCTTTTGAAAAGACTCATAGAACTTCTTATTTCTCAATGCAAAGTAAAGTGGTGAATGTGATTCCGTTCAGTACGTGCAGTTCACATGCCTCGCGGGTCAAGGCGATGTCAAATCAATAAAATTATTGAAAACACACGACTTACAATACACAACGTAGAGCCTGTTTTTATATCTGAATTTGTTTTTGTAATACTTTCATTACTATAAGCAAATTTTTCAAGAAAGAGTCATACAATGGAATTAAATGAACGTAGATGGGTTTATTGATGATTCAAATTCTGTAAATGCATACGTTTTACGGTGGCAAATCCTATTTTAATTAATAATCAACCCAACAGTGGCCTACAAACGTAAAAAAAACAAAGCAAAAACGTAAGAAAATTAGAATTCGCGGGCTACCCTTTTTTATATGTTTTTATGGCTTAGAAATCGTCAAATGACTTTGCCCGCTCTGGGGGCTTACTCTTCAACCTAATTTTAATTCCAATCTAAAGCCAATACAATTCCAATGTTAATTTTGCATACACGTGATTCGGTACTCTTGAAAAAAATAGTGTCAACATTGGAACAACAACAACGCCCGATCTCGATTCCACTTAGTTCTCCAAAATGGACACCCGTGTAAACACATTTTGGCGCTAGCGTCGAACTCAAGAATACGAAACGTCAAAATTCTAATGTCAATCGATCGGAATTAAAATCAAGAGTAAGCACCCTGGGCGGAGCGGGTGAGCGTTTGACTTTTACTGACTAAAACCTACCCTACCCTACGGGCTACCCTGGAGTTTTCACGTATGCAAATAATAAAATCAAATATTTCTTAGTGGTACTTCATATTAGCATCAACCGTTACGTTTTCTGATCGACTTGTTTACATTTTCATTTGTTTACTTTTGTTACAGACTATCCAACAGTTACTACTTGTTTGCACTACACGACTGCAACTGCAATGTCGCAAGAACATGACTTAATTGTCGCATAATCGCATTGTTTCCTGTCGCATGCCATTGTCCTCTGACAATAACGACGGTTACATAAGACGCAACCTAAATTACTTGGACCGTGTACACTAGGCTTTACAATCAAGTTATTGTAAGTTTCTATTGTGAAGGTATTTAATTTATTATGAACCTACATTTCGCTTGTTAAGGTGGATCCTACGGGGATGACGCGAATTTCGAATTTATTGTGACTCACAGGTTAGAATTCCATAGAATGACTATTTGAAATGGTTATAATCAGCCTTTATTGTTCCCACTGTTGGGATTTAAGTTTCCTCTCACTGAGAGGAGAGGGCCGTAATATACCATGCGGGCCCAGTCGGGTTTGTAGATGTCATGTCTTCGAATTTTTGGTTCTAGGAGATGCCGGTTTCGTCACGATGTTTGCCATGTCTATTTTTTATTTGAAATGGTACGTAATTCAATGGAATTAAATGGACTGAGTGGGTTGTATTGATGATTAAAATTCTGTAAATACGGACATAATTATGTACATGGTGCGATTGCGAATAATAATTTGTTCAACATACAGCTTGACACTGAACCAGCAAATTACAATAAACATAAGAAAATTCGAATTTCGGAAAAAATCGGGGCTACCCTATAGCTTTCACATTAAGTCCCACTCAATTGGGGATAGGCTATTACGCCACCAGTTTGGCACAGATCCAGACTTTCGTGTGCGAAAATGTGAGTGTACAAACACCTCTGCCTTTCCCTTCAGGTATAATACAGGCATACATACATACACAATATCATGCATGTATTCCCTGAAGCGTAGACAGAGGTATAGTATACCCATAGTACGTATCAGAGATATAGTATACCCATATTTCGCCAGTTATGATTAGGTCTCATGTAATAGAGGGCGAAAAGGCATAATTTAAAGAACAAATATCTGGATGACCGAGCTTTGCTCGGTATTTTTTGGTAAATTGTGTTTAAAATAATAAGTTTATGTTCAAGTTGATTATCGATAAAGTTGGTCATTGAAAACACGAATAAAACGACATTTTATAAAAATGAATTCTAGCTAGATTGATTTATCGCCCCCGAAAACCCCTGTATACTATATTTCATGAAAATCGTTGGAGCCGTTTCCGAGATTCAGATTATATATATATATATACAAGAATTGCTCGTTTAAAGGTATAAGGTTAGGTATCTCTGTATACTATACTACTAAACTTAGGTACTATAATAAAGTTTGTGAGGGCGTATGGATATTTGTTTACTTTCATGGAAAAAATACTGAATTTTTATGAAAGGGTTTAACCGTCTTTCCATGGGCAAACTGTCCCCGATAGGAACCTATGTCGTAGTCTATTTTATATTGTAGAGGGTGCTAATAGTGTTCACAGTTTAGATATTAGATCTTAATTTTAGTTAATTGAGGAGCTAGTTGAAAAAAAGTGTTCGGAGATAACTTTTTTCAATATATCTCGGTTAATTTTAAAGCTAAGAAAATAAAACAAATTCCAGTGTTTATGGTATACTTTACAGTTTATTTTGGATAACCTGGATTAACACATAGTATACTTTTATCCCGGTAGTACGTTCCCGCGGGATAATTTCCGATCTCCACGTGGGCAAAGCCGCTGGCAAAAGCTAGTGGTGAAATAAAGCGCAAGGGTACGTCTTATAGATATCAAAGTGCGTGAGTGAGAGTTAATTGAAACAGGTTACTGCCCATGCGCATAGATACTTACAATGATTGGAAAACAACTTGTCTCTTGTTGTTGTTGTACTAAGACTCCATATTATGGTCAAAGGTACAACTTCAGGCTTTTTTTATTTGGATTATTAGTGGTATACCGCTGAAAATGTAATAAATGATCAGACAGAGATACTTCAGTATTTAGTTTGGTTTGGCGGAAATGTTGTACCATAATTCCTACAAGTATTAATATTTAGAAAAAGATACCTAGGTAGGTAGGCGTATGTACAAAACGTATGCACATACGCTTTATACATACCTACGGATTGGGTGCCGTCCCTTTTAGTATTAGGGTGTGGAGTCCTTTCGCTTCTAAATTTGAGTTAAAACAACGTCCTTGATGACCAGTTAATTGGAGCAGTCGCGACTTAATTGACGAATTTATTAACAGCAATCAACCTCTCTAGAATAAACTTCAAATTCCAATTAAATGACATAATTTATATTCTCGCAAAATTGTAAACACTTAAAAGTGTAAGAGCAAACATACCCTACTTTTAACACTAGGTATGTTGATATTAGAATGTTCAAAACTTTAGACCTAGAACGCACAATGATCCACTCAAAGGACTCAATGCGAAAACCACCAAACCCTGCTAACATAGAACTTTAGACCTAACCTAAGACCTCATCAGCTGCCTAGCGTTTTTCAGACTTTGGTGAGGACAGCTTCTAGTCTTACAAGATGCAGCTGGTTACCAGTATTTTACATAGAACGACTGCCTATCTGTTCTCCACAACCCAGATACTGGGTAACACGATGTAACCACTTCGTAAGACAGGCTACCTAAGCCAAGACCTAACCTACAAAAAATTTAACTTTTACCACCAAGCTATGATCTCATTTTAGAACTGCAGCTATGCAAATGGTCAATTTGTGTTGCAAATATATGAATGGCCAGCGTCCGTCCCCAGTGTTGTACGACGCGATGGCACGGCGGCGGCGGCGCGCGGCGGTCTGCGGTCATTGCCCGTTTCCTGCAAAGCTGCATTCCTCAGGGAACAGGCAATGTGGCACCCGCGGGCTTCCAATCACACCACACTAGGTATAGCGTGTGGTTAATAACACAGAGGAAATTGTTTTCTTGATTGTTCGTTCATAAAATAACAAAGGATTTCTCCACGGATTTGATTTATTGTAACACTCTCAGAAATTATGTCTAGAAGTCTTTAAAAGGTCTAATTTTTAAACGCTTTTATTAGCTTGGTATCTATGTAAGGAATCTTTAAACGTGATTTTCACCCACATCAAAACGTCGGATTAATTTGAAACTTTGCACGCTTTATCAAAGACCGATGACAATTTAATAATTTTACCTAATTTGTGTCATTATACTGGAAATGCCATAACAAAAAAAAAAACCGCTTTTGTGGGTAGCCGAATTCAAAAATAGAAAAAAAAATATTTAAAATCTAAAAAGCACGCTTTCATAGAACAACAAAGTAAAAAGTAGAAAATAATGTCAAAAAGCGTGGGGTGATTAATGTGAATTAAAAATTCCTCAAAAAACACCCCCGCTTTTTTCCATTATTTTCTACTTTTTAGTTTGGGTTTCTATGAAAATGTGTTTTTAAGTTTTTTAAACTACCTACTACTTATTAAGCTAGTATTTTAGTCAATTATATTCCTAAGGAATATTGCATCTATCAAGACAGGCTGCAACTATATTATTTTACGTTCAAAACATTACACCGTGACTTTACTGATGAGAGGTTTACGCAAGTATTGACGCAATAATTAATGTTTCTTCGACTGTACATCAAGAATCATCTTTAAACTATTCAAAGGTAGTTTTAAGTCACGAATACCGTTAAAAATATGTCAGGACCCCATTGTGTTGCTTACTATTGTTACATTGGTAAAAAAGCACCGAGAAGTATATTTGAAAAGATGTTAATTAAACAATAGGTAGTTACTATCCATCAGCACTGAATTGCCATTGAAAGCAAAGTGACCATGATCTTTCTACATAGTCACATTTGAACCGTTCAAGGTGTTGAGAAAGATTATTAAATCCACGGTAATCTGAAGCATAACAAAATAATATTATTCACAACTATAAGCTTTTCCTCGCTTCTTCACCCGCATGGAGGTCGGCAATCTTCCCATAGGAACAGCACCGGCATTAAAATATTATACATAATGTTAGGACAATATGCAGACGAAAGTTTTAATAGACTGCTGAAAATTGTTTCTTTACTTCGATTCCCAGATCAGGCAGGGTTATTGGCTTTTTCACTGATAATTTCTCAGTAATACCATAGGGACTGGATTTAAATGATAATAGAGACACACATAATGTGGGTATCCGCAGATATTACGTTATATTATTAACACCTACCAGTGCCCGTGCCTCAGCAGTTTGATAATCTTGGGCTGGTCGCTAGTGTACAGTCACGAGCACGAATATGTATACACTAACCAAATTTTAAAAGGGATTTTCTCCTATTGTACTGATTGTAATTTTATTTTATTACGTACATAGTATTTTGGAACCCACACTATTACGAAATTTGCCTTATCTCAAAGTTGCAATCGTTATTTAAAGAGAAAATCGCTTTTGAATTTGGCTATGTGTATACATATTATTACTCGTGACTGTACTTGTGTCGCGAATCTTATCATTTCAGCCAAAAGGACATAATCCTCCCCCAATTTACGTGGGTTTGCCGTAATCGCCACGCTTGGCAGGCGGGCTGGCGATCACATTATGGTTGTAAATGCATAGAGAACGCTGCTGCCCGTTACCTAATCCCTAACTTGAATGGAACGGTGCTATTCTTTTCTTCTTCTTCTTCCGGCACCACACGGAACAGTGTGGCGCAAGTATGTGTAGTATTTATGGTATCTGTTGGTAGAATTACTTGGGTCCTGGACCTAACCCAGTTCATTCTCGGTTGATAGCCATTACGACGTGGACAATTACCCTACTTTAACAGACAGACAATTACTTTAGCATTTATAATATTTAGTATGGATTTAAAGCAACTACTGCTATGTCAACGTTAACCAAATATCACGGTCACGTCACAACTTTAATTTATTTCGATATTTGTTTCTCAAGGAACTTATCAGGAAATCTATATTTTACGTGTGCGCGTCTAAATCTTGAATGTTGCACCATCTTCACTATCGTGTTCATCTGTACAAGCAATTATATGCCGGTGAACATTTGTAGAATATTTTTGAAACAGAATGTTGCTTCAATTATGAGTGAGTTCAACGTGGTTAAACTTGGGTGTAATGTACAGTCGGCATAGAAAGTCCAATGAGGATTCCGTTTTGAGATCATAGTTTCGAGAACATTTTTTTGTACTTAGATGTTTTATCAATTACAATCCTAAACAGAAATTCATATGAAACGCCATGAATTGAATAATTCTCAGTCAATTTAGGGTAGGTAGGTTACAACTACCCTAACATATCTAACTTTTAATGTTACTTTAGAAAAATAAAATACAAATAAAAAGTAGTGTTTGTAATAACTATAGTAAGTACTTTATATAATTAGTTCGAATTTTTCCTATTATCTGGTTTTTTTTTCTTAATTTTGTCGCATAAAATTCAAAACGTCTCAATTACCTAATACGTCTTTCTGGAATTTTCGATTCGCCCACAAATAAATTTACTATGTGCGAATCTTCTACAAAAGAAAAATATTATTTCAAACTGAGTAAATTCACGCGAATCGACGAATAAGCTTACAAACTGCCAGGGTTGCGAGATTTGTTCGAAAGAGATACCGTGGCCCTGGCACATGGGCAACTGAAGGAACGAGGGTGGGTTTTAGTCAGTAAAAGTCTGACACGCCCTCCCGCTCCGCCCAAGAGCGGGAGACGTCACTTGATGATTTCCCACCTACAAAAAAAGCCTACAAAATCTGCACGTGATTCAAGTAAATACCTACATAAATGCATTTCGCTACAAAACTCTAACATATGTACGACTACCAAGTAAATGATAATGCAAATGTAACGTGCTTACTATTTGGACCCTACAACTACAAACAGTGTTTATCACGCAGTAAGACCGTGAGGTTTATGGACTTGTGTTGCCGACCGTACATTCGTATTCTCCATAGTCCGTACGTTACCAACTTCACAGACCGGTTACGTAATTCTCGCATGTGTTCCCGAGTAGAATAATTAGATAATTAATTACACTCTTACTTCGCATAGTGGCGTCTATCGTACGTACCCACGATTACACAATCTAGCTAAGGGAGAGTTGCCAGCGTTGAAAAGTATTACCAAGTAGTGTTGCCAGTTTGTAGTTGAACTGATCAGAATCTTGCGAAGGACAAGTTATTAGTCACGCCTTATGAATTCGTAACTTTCGACATTTTTTGTGTCGTGTAGTGCATGTTCGCGGCATGTGAATTTGGATGATAATTTTCTGCAAGGCATAAATTAGAGCCAACTGGTTTTATGATTACCGCGGAACGACATGGTTGAGGAATTTTTGAACATTTTTTTTTAAATTTTTACATACAAATTTGCAGGCAGAACAAGTGTTATTTTTTTAACTAAAGGTATGTTTTTTTCTGTAATGTTGAAAATTTACTATATGAATAAATTACACATAACACATTCATGGTGTGAGTGAAAATTTACCTTAAGGTGATTAACCTTTTCTACTCGTATGTCTAACTGCAACACTGTATACGAAGGTACGTTCAAGGCAGGTATTACGTAATGTTCCTGTATCATCGACACAGAGCAATGAATTTTCTCGGAACATTCAATTAAAGAAAATCTTCCTACAACATAAAATAAACTTCGTTGCGAATTTTATGATCGGTGAATGAACTAATAGAAATATGCAATTTCAGCCGTAGACTATTTTATAGACACTTCGTGCATGCACTTTATTTTTATATCTATCTTACGAGATAAGCCACCCAATTATCCACGGCTCCCGCAGACAGGCGCACTCTAGTAGAAAAAATTCTATGAAAATTTTATGAAGATTGTTCTACCAGAACCATCGCGTCGGGCCTGTCTGCGGAAACCTTTAGCATCCTCACCATTATTATCATTATAATTTCAGCCGAAGTACGCCCACAGCTGGACATAAACGTCCCCCCTAATTTGAGAGGGTGTGCCATAATCGCCACACCTGGCAGGCGGGTTGGCGATCGCAGTATCGTGGTACAATGCATATAGAACGCTGCTGCCCATTCTCTAGTAAGTCCCTTAGTCGCCTCTTACGGAACCCAAGGGAAAACGAGAAATGCCTTTAGAATGCATACAAAGAACACAGACAAACAATTTAATACCTAAATAGATTAGTCTGAAACAAAAACAAGTGAAATTCGCAAATCCAGCAGCGAAAGTGCGAACAATTTTTTTCGCAATCATCAAAATCGTCATGGTATTAAAACAAACAGGCTTTTGTAACCGCTGCTGCATTGCGATGACAATCAGCGTCATTCACAACGAACACTGGGTTCATTTATACTATTTCCTACCATGATCAATGGTATCTTTGACACAGATCTTAAACAGGTGAGATTGCACTCACGGGCAGATCGCCGGCAGACGAAGAAACTGCGCCAATCGTACGAAGGGATAGGACGGTGAAAGGGCTCGAAAGTTCTTGTATTACATATAAACATGCGCCCGTGCCTACATCCCCGGAGTCGAGGCTGTAGGCACCTGTCTCAAGTTATGAGAACATCTATAATTACTTGGGTTAACAGTAGACATTTATTAAGTTTTGAAGTAAGGAAGCTCTAAATGTTGCCACTTTTTAATACTTAAGACTTAATATTGGTACTTATTTTTACTCATTGTTTGCTGCACTGTTTAACGTAATTACGTTAGCGGGAGCTGTCGCTGAAGCATAGGGATACATTATGCTGAGCGATGTCCGTTTTGCATGGATGTGACGCATGTTTTTCTCCAGCTTTTTCATATTTTTGTTGTGTTTAGTCTTTCTTTGCGTTATGTTTACAGCAAATAAACGTATTTTCTTTTTCTCTAACTGTGGGACAGGAGATGACAAAGTTTGAAGACTATTATAATAAAGTCACTATAATAGACATTGTTAAGTTTGTAATGGTATGCAAACAGCTTTGCATCTTTATTACCAACTTACCTGAAACATGTTTAGGTGTGAATTTCAGCTCTTACGAAAACACGTTTTAAATAGTAATACGACACTGCTTCTAGTACAGTCCGAGAAATCAAAATTCTTAAGCTTTACACTTTTCGTCAACCTGCTGCCTTATTGTAAATTCATATATCTGTCAAAAAATGACAGTTGCGAGTTAAACATACTGACAATTTAAGTTACCAGTCATTTCCCCTGACTTCACACTGGCTACATTATAGTAAAGATTTATAGAAATGGAAGGTCTGGGTATAGTGGATCTGGATCTTTGAACTAAGAGTACATAGGTAGATAAGGAGCCCGTTTATTAGTAGCTGTAAAGTGTTACATTTACATATCAGTAAGACATGGAATAAATGTTCCGTTACGTTCATTTGAATACGTTCAAGGCGTTTCAAACAGGATACAATTTAAAATGGTTTACTTTGATAATAATTTGCACTTTGTCCTTTACTTTACAGTCGCGGAAGAGTTTTGTTTTACTTTCAAACACTGAGGCAGAAATATGTTTGGTTGACAAACTGGGCTGCAAAAATTACTTACTATAAAAATATCAGCTATTTCCTACAAAAGTGCAATACAGACGCGGTAAAAATATATGAAAAAGCCATTTTTTTTAATTACCTACGAAAATTTTAAACCCAGATGGTCCAGAATCATGTACAGTATCCATGGTAACGTTGAGCGACGATGTCCCTACCGATCATTAGTACGCTATGATTAAATTGTCAAGCCTGCTAGACACGTAGTCCTACCACAGGATTCCGGAAAACTTATTGTATTACTAGCTTCAGCCCGCGACTTCGTCCGCGTGAAATTTCTTGCTCCCCTGACCCATCCCGTCGCATCGAGTCGCCTGCCCGTTCGAGTACTTCCTATTCGTGACTTCTTTTCTTTTTGCTCGGCTCCTAAGGGTCCTAGCATGATGTTATAAAACCTTACCCGTCCTCGATAAATGGGCTATCCAACACCAAAAGAATGTTTCAATTTGAATCAGTAATTCCTGAGATTAGCGCGTTCAACCAAATCAACTCTTCAGCGTTATAGTATAAAGAAGTCCCAATATTTTTGCTGAAAAGTAAATCGTTTCTTGTATCAAAATAAACCCTTGTTACGAAGTTATTTCCGTAAAATACATCATTAAAACATAGTAGCCTGTAGTCGAATGCCTCCGGGTAATATTTTACCGGAACCTTGACAAACACGGAATTTCCATAACTTATGCTTCAGTTTTCTGAAGGGCAGGATTTAGCTCCAGTTAGCCTTGATATAAAACATTCAACATTGTAATAACCTGTAACTTTTCGTCGTTTCTGTTTATTTTTGTAACTTGTTAAGTGCTAATCGCACGCAAGGCTTGAAAACACAAATCAAAAAGCTTAATCTTTTTGGTTTGAACTACACATTCGGGAATACCTATTACACATAACATTAGTTTCTGCCCGCAACTTTAGCGTAAAATTTCTGATTTCCCCAACCCACCCCATCGTATTGTATCGCCTGCCCACGCTATATATTTTGTTTTGTTCTTTCTGATTTTTTCATATTTTCTCGGCTCCTAAGAGTCGTAGCGTGATGTTAAATCGCTTGTTTCCTTCGTTAAGTGTTACATTATCAAATTCAAAAACAAAACTGATCCAATTGGTCGAGCCAAAGATTGGAGCGTTTAAACGACTGTTCACCTTTTTTATAGACAGATTACAAAAAAACTTTTTAACAAAAATTAAACCGCCGAAAAAACTGAATTGGTTTAATTTTTTATTAAAATGTTTTTATTTAAAAAAAAAATCTGGCTTTAATGTACTAATAATACTTGGCAAGGTATACCCTATCCAATAAAAAAGAATTATCAAAATCGGACTACTCTGTATAAAGTTATGCGTGGTTATACTTTACAGTCAGTGAGTGAATAATCAATCATCCCCTGTTTTCCTACCAAATGGGAGGTTCGATTTTGTTGGGTGGAGGGTTCGATTTTGTTTTCCAAATCTTTATGGGACAACATTCGGAGTATGCCCTTTCCAATAAAAAAAGTATTTATCACAATCGACTACTATGTAAAAAGGTAACCATAGGTACGTGGTCATACAAAAAAAAATTTACGCGTCAAATTGATAACCTCCTCCGTTTTTTTCGTCGATTGAAACAAAACATGACATTTCGTCACGCCTGTATTCCTTAAAAGTTAGGCAGAGTTCAGAGTGAGAACCTACTCGTATAATTCACATTTCACCAGTTATGTTTTCCCAAGCAATAAGAGGTTAGCTTATAGCTATCATCGAACAAAAATCCAGACTTCGGGCTGCTACTGAGAAATTTCACAATAGAAAATTGTTTATTACATTTACATTTACCTTAGTAAAGGACTCAGGCGCGGTCGCAGCCTATGATTTTGGGGGGGGGGGGGGGGGGTCACCATAAGTAGTGAAAAATATTTTTAGGAAGGTACATCTACTCGTTGATCTAGTAGTCGAAAGCGCTACTGATGAGCATGAGGTCCCGGGTTCGATTCTCAGGTCGGGAGTATTATTGGGTTTTTCAGGCAAATCGTTCAAAGTCTCGACAGCATGGCTGACTTTGGGGGGGTCATGACCCCTAGGACCCCCCTCTCGGACCGCGCCTGAAAGGACTTCTATAGTACCTACCACATATGGGTCTTCTACGTAGAGTGTATAGTTTTGCAACTATCAGAAACTCGATCAAAGCAGACCGCACATGTTATCGAGTTGCCCACCACTTTCTATCACATTAGCATACCTAATGGTTTAAAAGCTTCAGCAAACTTATTCATTTCCGGAGTATAATAATACTTATCTGTTATTAAAGTGCAATCAACATAGTTCATTTAATAAAATAAACATGCATTTAGAAACGGTTTTTATTATGAGTTGAAAAACAAAACTTATATGAAACTAGGTTTTGCCCGCGGTTTCGCCCGCTCGTATATCGGAACATATCCCACTGGAACGTACTACCGGGATTAAAAGTGCCCTTCGTGTGATAACAGGTCTGGAATCCCGGAAAATACACCCAGAAAAACGGACAAAAATTCTTCGTTACTATTTTATTATATGCATGGGCAATGGGACAGGAACGATTACTTTTATAGAACAACAAACAAAGAATCTTCATGGAATCAAAATAGATACCTTCCTTTTCTCGTTATCTACACAAATAGAAACTGAAATTTCGAATAAAACAGAACATAATAGATTTAAGCGGCGCTACAATACCCATAAATACAATACACTGTCAGTGAAGATCCAAGATCTTCAAATGAGTATCCGAACATTATCCTCGTGTAAATAATTTCACCTTGCTTTCTCCTGTAGTTACCTATCGAAGAAGATCATCTCGATAAACCTAGGTAATGGTGGGCTTGTAATTTTCCTAGGAGCACTTACATTACTAATGACAAAAGGCAAGCAATTGCGAGGCAATCGCTAGTCATTCTCGAGGGGTTTAATGAGAAAATGTTAGTATATAGTGTTAGTACATACTCAGAGAAGTACGCGAAGGAATTTTCATTTGATTCCACCTTCCTGACGTTTGCTTTTACGATATTAAGTTTGACTAGCTACACGTCCTCGTATTGAAGCTAGACACTAGACACACTTCAGGCCGTCGTGCAAAAGGTAATATTACTCAGGCATTTGGCAGAGCGTGAAAAGGCAATTTTATATGGGCCAGTAGACGTGTAGATTTTTCTGGATTTTCAAACGGAATTGTTTGTTTTTGTCAAGGCAAAACTGTAAGTTAGATACGAACCTTTTGTCATGCTATCGATAATAATTTACCTGATATTCTACCACGAAAGAAACAAGACGAAGAAAGTAAGTAAATAGCTTCTCTACAGGTATATTTATAAGCCATTACACAGGTGCAGCCAGGAGTAATGAAGGCAGCCATTTGATCCCAGCATTACTTGGAACAATTGTCGCAAATCGCTGCAACTAGGAAGTCGCGAGATTGCCAGCAATTGCAACTTTTTTGTCCTAACAATGCGATTTATAGAGAACAATGCGACATTGTTCATACGTATAACGTTCATTAGAGAGAAAGTTTTCCTTTTAAACAATAAATAAACAATGAACTCGCTTTTGTAAGGGAACGCTATAAACTTGCAAGCTCTTATAAGTAAGTAGTTTCGCATTCTTTTGCCTTGGATGGTGATTCGGAATGAAAAGTAATATTGCTTGCTTACGTGAGGCTACGCCTAGAAACCATGTAGGTAATAACATGTTTGTGTTATGGTATTGCTATAGTAGCTACCTTACTACCTTATCTACCTTACTACTAAGGTGGAGCCGCCCGAGGAGGGGAACAAGTGCTAATGTTGACCGGCACAGGATACCTTGTATGTACCACTATTGTACAATGTACGATCACCAAAGAGAGTAACCAGGGTTCCATCGGTTAATTACTAAACTTCAGCTATATCCGACGACCCTAATTACTTATCTTTTTCAGAGACTAAATACATGTAGTTTAAGTAAATAATGTTAGAAATTCACTTGGTAGTTACAATTTCAACATATTTTTCTGGAACAAATAAGACAGATATAAGAAAAACTCGTGAGTGTAAGTACTAAAAGTACACCTCTGCCCATCCCTTCACAGATTACGGGCGGGAAGTTATATTATGTTATGATGTAGATCTTAGAATATACTTATTACGAAATCTCCAATGTAAATAAAGAAAGGGAAGGACGTAACTAAAAATGCAGCTAAAAAAGGCAATTACCAAAAAGGTCACAAGGTCTGTCTATTGTATCTAAATCTTAATGAAAAACTGTCGTAATCGATTAGATTCCCTATTGACTATTGTCCTATAATAAATCGTGTCTAACTGTCTGGTCTGAGAAGTAATTGCTGTTAAAGTAAATGTCAATAAAGAGTACGCCTGTGTTGCCATTGACCTAGAAAGCTAATACTAACTTACTGACACTATATAGTTGGTACTTAGACCGTAAACAGAATAAAAAGTTACGTATTGTCATCATGGGGACTATTGGATTGAATGAAATTGTTTGGTTAATTCGATTCAATGCGATAAATTTCAAATTTTGCTAGGTCTACATAATCATCCACTTATTAAGTGATAAAAGTGGTGTGGAAATCGGAAGACATGGTATGAGGAATGGGGAAACTGTCTTGCGGAAAGTTTTGAATATGGATGTTTGATATGGCCATAAAAGAAACGGAAGGCCAAAGAAACTATGGATGAACTGTGTAGAAGATGATATGGTTAGAGAGTGACTACCATTATGACGGCATATAGAGAAGTGTGGAAGAAAAATAAATGTGTCGCCGTACCCAATAAAATTGGGATATGAGCAAGTGAATGATAGCGGATGAAAGCGACTCTAAGGTCCGACGATGTTGGGGGACGATTTAGTATCATCGTGTACTAATTAAGAATAGTAGGTTAGTATTCTAGACTTCAACTAGAAACTTCTATAGTGTTGGTATTAGATCGGGTGCCTACATTTTTCTATACAATGGACATCATAGCGATCGATAGCTTTCAACTCAAGATTAGCTTTGCACGATTCCTGTACGCTATTTACTTTTCAAAGACATTTAAGCTTTTTGCTAAGAAATGGAAGTCGTATAATACACGTATACAGCCTTAGTATAGTTTAAAAGAAAGTAAGCTATTTATTGGCGTAATATTGACCAAAAAGTTTTATTTTTATTTTTGGTGGTTAGTGCTTAAAATCGGAAATAAAGATTGCTAGTGCACACTTAGAATGTAGTACACTCACCGGCGTTCCCACAGTAATAAACATTTCCGCGCTTTTTCTTTTTTTAACACAACTTACAATATCCAAGCTAATGACGTAATCCGTCTACTGCGACAGTAAAAATACATAATAAAAATGCACAACGTGACACTAAAAAGTGGCTATTGGTTTTAGAGTTTTCCATATGTGTTAAAGTACTTAAAGCCAATTCTACGTGATTTGAACGGTTATGAAGAGAGCAGGAAGTAATCGAAGGGGCGATCGTGAACCGCAGTGTGTCACGATAGAGTGGGGACATCGTGATCATAGTCGTGCCGGACATCACTCGGTGAAAATCACTGGCAATAAATATTGCTGTTCCTATTCTCTATCGCTCTCTATAAACCCATTGTCTGTATCACGCCTAACGGCTATTT
Organism: Aporophyla lueneburgensis; assembly: GCA_932294355.1. NCBI lineage: Eukaryota > Metazoa > Arthropoda > Insecta > Lepidoptera > Noctuidae > Aporophyla > Aporophyla lueneburgensis. The sequence goes on along the minus strand of OW028738.1, from coordinate 11,598,397 downwards.
ATTTTCAGATAAAGCCGCCATATTTTTATTTGTATTGAAGACTGGCAAAATGAATTGTTGATTTAAACATAGAATATATTTGCTAGTAGGTAGTGAGTCATCGATTGGAAGATAATAAAACTAAGTAGGTATTACGGAAAGGTTATTCATTTAAAATTTAATAGAAATATTTCTTTTTATCCGCTAGTGTCTTCGCCTTTGACCTTTGAACTTTAGATAGATAGATATCTTTATGTGTTTTGTTTATGTATTTCTCATCTTTAGTTTAGTTCATACTACACGTCATACTTATAGACAAAACTTTGGTTCCTAGTTGTGTGTTATAATTTATAAATTATAACAGGCGGCTAAAAACGGAAGTTTTGGACAGATTATCTACAAAAAGAAACCTTACATCATTCAGGCTGGCAGTAAAATGTTTCTGCACCCGAGTTCTCACAAAACACTAACAATATTCGGATGATGGTATGTTACGGAATTCAGGTGTCTGTTACTGAATCAGTTTGAAGGATATTTCTGATCCATTGCATCTCATGTTAGAGAAGTTTGTTTGTTCAACAACGCAAATAACGCAATGAATGTTTGTGTAATGTCAATATGAAAGCTATTACTATTGTAACTGTGTTACGCAGTGGGTAATACCCAGCTGTTTTGAAATTGTAGAAGAAGCGTTTATTTTATAATTAATATAAATTGATTTAGATGTATAAATGTGAACACGTACCATGAACCTCATGAAATAAATAGCTAAAATACGGGAGTTGGTTCTTATTTAGCGGAAGCGCTGGCGCAGTTTGAGTTCCTATATCAGGGCTCAAATTAATAAGCCCTACCAAGTCAAGCTTTATGAATGACGTGTCGTGTGTGTTAATCTGTGTGGCTACCAATAAAAGATTTTTCCTTTATAAATCTGCCTAGCCAGAGGGGTACTTAATTGCATACGACACTATCAGTAGGAATCGGTTTCATTTTGACAGTACCGCAACATTCATAGCCTTGTTTACGTTGCTAAGCAAACAATTTTTTCGAACATATGAAAGAACTTGCTTTTGCCAGCGGCTTCGCCCGCGTGGAGTTCGGAAAATATCCCGCGGGAACGTACTACCGGGATAAAAAGTAGCCTATGTGTTAATCCAGGTTATAAACTAACTGTGTTCCAAATTTCATCCAAATCCGTTGTGTAGTTTTTGCGTGAAAGAGTAACAAACATCCACACATCCATACATCCATACATACAAACTTTCGCATTTATAATATAAGTAAGATGGATGACAAATAAGCTTCAAAATGATTCAGATTCTGATTAATAGTGTGTTCCGTAACTAGGGTGCTGCTCCCAACTATGTTGGAGTCGGCTTCCAGTCTTAGAACCGATAACAGCTCACTACCAGTATTTTGTATGGAGAGACTGCCTATCTAACCTCTTAAACCCAGTTACTAAGGGTGGCGGTCTTTTTCGTAACGACTGTCAAAGATCCGCGTATGACAGCCGGGACCAACTACTTAACGTGCTTTCCGAGGCACGGAGGGGTCTTAGCATGTAAATGTGGTCACCCATCCACGCACCAGCAGCAGCAAGCGTAGCTTAACCTGATCAATCGACCCATCATAATCAGCCTATATTGTTCCCACGGCTGGGACACAGGCCTCCTCTCGGTGAAAGTGAGTGGGCTATAATCTACCACGCGGGCCCAGTGCGGGTTAGTAAATGTCACATGTCTCCGAATTTTTTGGTTCTAGGACATGTAGGTTTCCTCACGATGTTTTTCTTCAGCCGAATGGACCCATGAGGCTCTTTAATGCCCCTTTTAACCGACTTCAAAAAAAGGAGGAGGTTCTCAATTCGACTGCATTTTTTTAAATGTTTGTTAGCTCATAACTTTTGACTGGGTGAACCGATATTGATGATTCTTTTTTTATTAGAAAGCTGGTGCTTTCCGTGTAGTCTCATTTTAATTTGGTTTCATTCTGACAATAGGATCCATGTGAAAATCATATAAGTCTTAAATTTGCATTAAGTATTTGCGCGGCAAATGAACGAGTAACGCGATTAGATTAGTGCGGGGTACCATAACTAAAAAGTTAAAAATAAAACTTTTTACAAAAAAATAACAACCGACTTCCTTAAAAAAAAACACTACAAAGTGAAAATAACTTTAATTTCGGAAGTCGGTGTCTTAGGATCTGTATATAAGGATTTTTGCCACCGACTTCCGAAATTAAAGTTATTTTTCACTTTGTAATGTTTTTTTTAGGAAGTCGGTTGTTTTTTTTTAAAAAAGTTTTATTTTTAACTTTTGAGTTATGAGTTTACATTTAATTTCGAACAATTTTTTGAAACAATCGGTATAATGAAATAACTTCATACTCACATTTATTTCAACGACCCGTATCAATGGCGACCACAAAAAGTGCGAATTCCCAAACATCTCGGGTTACGTGTGAAAGTAAAACACAAAGTAACGATATCCAGCCAAGTTGGCAAATAGTTTTATTTCTTCTTCATGAGACCACATGCACACCTACTATTGTAAACTGATCTACTAAGAGGGAAAGTCATGCATTGTTTCTTTTTTTTCTGTTTGGCGGAATAATTTAATACTGCGGTGCATAGATTATGAAAGTAATCGGGCTGTATGCAAAGCAATTTGTGTCTTGATAAAATTATTCTATTTTCAAAATGTTCGTTTTTTTTTGTATACACTTTGACATTTGACAGTTATTTTGTTGTGTATAAAATCATCATTAAATAGTCATGAATATTTACTATTAAAGTAAAATATTTTAATTATTTATTGTAAATCTAAGGGTCTTTGTTTTTTCTTTGTCTCAGTTTTTAAGATAATTTAGCATATTGAGCGTACTCAATTTCGGTAACGTATTACCTAAATGCCTTTATGGTCGTCGAGTTGTTGAGCTTCGTGGAGTTAAACGATTACTGACAAATACGTGCTGGGTCTGGATAGGTCCACCTAATGTATGTGGTTCTTTTCTGAAAAGACCATGTCAGACACCAACAATCATGCCTTTCAAATGATTTGGCCAAGATTAGGGGAGGAGGGGGCATAGCGGGGCCACGGGGCATAGCGGGGCAAGCCTTACGCAGCTCGAAACGAAAGCTGTGCAAACTGTCAAATGGCTCGCTTTGATTGTTCGTTAGTCGGCACGTGGCCTTCATATGCGAGCCACATCATTTCGGTACCCGTTTATGTAATGTAAACAAAAATGTCAAAACCAGTGATTTTCTTAAAAATTTTAGTGAAATTGAACAGCAATCCTTTCTCAAACGTACTTGTGTTCTGTGGTGTGTTATAGTTTATTATGAATCAGTTCCCTTCCGGATTTCTTAATCAACAAGCACAAGGTCATTGGTTCAAAGGTAAGATGCTATCAGTTTGTGTTTAATTTTTAACGAGCTGGTGGGGCATAGTGGGATATGGTGCCTGGGGCAAAGTGGGGCACCCCACTATGCCCCTTTTTTATTATAGAAAAGTGCCCCACTTTGCCCCGTTTTAAAGACTTCTAAGTTATAATAAATTTATTTTTTCGTTTTTAGCCAACATGGTCCGCACATACAAGAGGAAGACTGAACAGCATTTATGGTCTGTGGAAGCTATCAAACAAGCTGTACACAGTGTTCTGTCCGGAGAAATGGGCTACAAAAAAACAGCAAATATGCACAACGTTCCATAAACAACATTAAAACTTTATGTTTCTAAATATCGGGGCAAACCAGACGACAGCATCTTTCAATACATATTGGGTCATTTCGTTTCACCGTAATTCATTACTTAACTGTACCAAAGTTCTGTATTTCTTTTTTTAATATTTAAGTTTTATAAAAGATTAAATAAACGTGTAAAGCTTTTTGTGTGATCTCTGATTTCTTTAATTTACAAAAATAATAATATAGAGAAGTTTTTGTAGTAAATTTGTTAGGCTAAAGTGTTGTTGTTATTTTTATTTTATTTTAAACTGTCGTTATGTTGCTAAGAAATACAACTATTTCGTTTGGAACTTGTGTTTCGTACCTTATTATGACCATCCCATAATGCCCCATAAGAGACCCCACTTTACCCCTATGCACGGGGCATAGCGGGTCAAATGCCTTTTTTCAGTGAAGTATTTACATCTCGTAGATTAATTACGTTATCAACATAAATGTTTCGGTAGGCAATCGCAATGAATTACGCTATGATACTAAGTTAAAACTTTTATTTGAATCACATTATTTTAGTTTTTAGGAATCTCAAAAACCTCTGATTAAGTTTCGACCAGTCTTCTCAGATTAGTCAGGTAGGAGACGCAGCCCTCATCTAGTTAAAAACAAACTTACGTGTAAAATTTTTGTACAAACATACTTATAAAAAACAACCGACTTCCTTAAAAACACTACAAAGTGAAAAATAACTTTAATTTCGGCAGTCGGTGTCTTAGGATTTGTATTTATGGTTTTTGCCACCGACTAGCGACTGCCGAAATTAAAGTTATTTTTCGCTTTGTAGTGTTTTTAAGGAAGTCGGTTGTTTTTTTTGTAAAAAAGTTTTTATTTTTAAATTTTTAGTTTTGGTATCTACCTCGCACTAATTCCAAACAAACAATGCATATTAATGCGATGGCAAAAATCGCGGTCGATTTGCCGTCATTTTTTAAAGAGTTCCGGTGTCTGTCTCCGGAACTCATCATCAGATCTACATGAAATTTATATGGGACCATTTCGGAATAAACTCCTTTAGAACAAAAAAATAATTTTGCAAATCCGTTTATATATGACGGAGTTATGGCCGAACATACATAAAAAAAAAATATAAACATCCGAATTGATAACCTCCTCCTTTTTGAAGTCGGTTAAAAATAAAATCATTTTTTATTTATGAAAGCAAAGTCGAAGTGAATCGAGAATCAAGTATCTGTTGTCGTATAGACATATTATTCAGTCGATAGTTCGATACTATGATTATAAGTTCAAGGTGATTTCGTGACTGGAGACGAAATTTCAGGGTGGTTGAATCTAAGATGTGCTGTTTGTGTCCTCTCATGGGATTACTTAGTAGGCATAGGTATGCCAACTTTGGCCGAGGAATTTATTCGATACTATACCGCCCGTCATTTGTATGCTTAACTTAAATACGTGTAAGTAAGTGACATGACAGTGTGTAGTGTATGTCTACATCCTTTGTGGCATAAAACTTTAATTAATTAAATCATTTTGTATTCAGAACCAAAACCAATTAGCTTCAAGGTAAAAAGATAAAAGTGTATTTATTCATCAGTAACCTGTACATAAATGAAATTTAAATAAATCTCACAATGTCTGTCTGTTATTTTGAATTTCGGCCCTGCAATGTCGTAACAGAGAAATCGAAAAAGTTGAACCTTAAAAGGCAGTGGTTCCTTACGTAAGTAAAATTAATACATTCTGTGTAAAATGAGACTGGTTTATACCCTTTTTATTTTAATAATAAATAGTAGCTGACGTAAAACTTGGTCGTGCGTAACTTGGAATTGAAATATTTGAAATAATGCAGTGCGAGTAGACTTTGTTGTTACATTCTATTGTGCTGAACATAATAGTTGACAAGATAAAGTGACATTCTATTAAAGAACTGAATGTATTAACACAGTTAAACGTAGTTTATTACATACAAATATAAATGCTGTTCCACACATTTTGACCGTGTAGGTATTACTTTTCACCTTTCTAAGAAACAGCAGATATTTTTTTATTATCGACGAAAACCTTTTACACATGGGGGTCTCTAGAATAATGTGTTGAATTCATGGTTTCAATTTGCGCGTCAATGTACCTGCCTACCTGTATATCTGAAATCTGTGAGTATCTACCTACTCCAACAATTTCTCCTTCTGAAAACTCAATTCTATAAACAGCAAATAGTCTATATAAGGTGTATCTATTCATACACGAAATATTTGAAGAGGTACACCTGTAGCTGGTAAAGAAGCTATAGCAACGAAAAAAATAAATTCTGAATGTATTTTTTTCAAAATTTAATGTTTATAAATTATTTGACGCACATGATAAATACTGGCTCATTCTTATTTTTTACGGCCCGAGACACCGCGGCCATGCTCGTGCCGTCCGGTCGCCGCCCTAGCAGTGTCAGGCGGGCCATTCATAGAATTTGGAGTAAAGGTTTTATGCAAAACGTCTCAAGCAGTTTTAAAATTATAATAATTACGAAAATTCAAAAACGCTTAGATAAAAAATTTCTTTTTGCTTCTATAGCTTCTTTACCACCTACAGGTGTACCTCTTAAAATATTTCGTGTATGAATAGATACACCTTATATTTGCTGTTCATAATTCGCGAACAAAATTGTTTGTCATTACTGATTCAGTCTCAGAAATGTTCTTCTTTTCACTCACGTCGGAACATAATTACCTGCCTAAAGACCTGCGCGTGAAAAACACCCCAAATCAAAAACACGGGTTAATAAAGCCACGATTTTCTATGCTAAGCTTACTTATTAGAAAGCCAGTTTCGGATAACATTCGCGCTTGAAACAGCAATTTCGCAAAACATTCCGATTAAACAGTGATAGGAAAGCTGCATGTAATCTACGTAAGTACATATTCGTTAATTACTAGGTTTGCTTGTGCATCGGGCTGGAAACTCTCGCCGCCAAGCCAGCGCCGTGGATCCACGGTGCAACGACGGTGAAATGAAAACTGTTGTTGCCAACATCGTCAGAAATTATTGTATGTGATCGAATGTACGTGGGTTTAGATTCCCCGACGCAAAAAGAGAGGTGTTATAAGTTTGACCGGTATTTGTGTCTGTCCATCTGGCTGGGGCGCCATACTCTTAAACGGGTAAACTGATTTGGGGGCAATTTTTTAAATATTAAAGTAGGGTTTTTAGCGGTGATTCTTAGACAAGTTTTATCAAATTCGGTTCAGCCGCTTCGACACGATGATCCTCTGATCAAAATATTACCTACAACTTTATTAAACTTAAAAGGCCAGAGATACGTATATTTTTTACTTTCAGAGGCTTTTGTTATGGTCGGGGGTTTTTTAAATTTCAAATTTAACTTTTGCTATAAGTCGGTACGAATATGAGCAATGTACATCAGAATGCCATAGATTAAACTAGTCATCTACATTTCATTTTATTTGTTCACCTTCCAGTCATTTTAATTTGATTTGGCTTTGTGTGTTTCGATTTCAATTACCAAGAAAACGCGCACACCATTCTTCTGTGAATCGTTATTATTTGCCTTCGTTGATTCCATTTGTGCAGTTATTCGTATTATTCAGAAGAGATTCTTGACCATATTAAAAGAGTCGGAGACTTCTCCAAGATTGTCGTTTGAATAAATTGATTTCACCTTTACAAATTCTAAGCCTCTTTGTTGTTAAACAAAATTCGTAATCATTTCGTGATTGTTTGACCGTGACGTTATGTTAATAAATATAAAGTAAATGTCAATCAGGCAGCAAATCATAACATAACACTTCAGTTACATTGAGCAACGAAGTATGTAATAGTCGTTTCGTAGCGTTCAAACGTTCAATTCTTACTTCTGACAAGGAAAAGTATGACAAGCTCATCATATACAGGGTGTCCAAGAAGCCAATGTCAAGCCGGAATCGGGTAAAAGGCCAAGTCATAATAGTTATCAGTAAAATATTAAAAAGAATATAAATTATGTATTATAAAAATTCGGCATTTAAAAAAATCGAGAATACTTGCAGCCTGTGATTGTCTTTTCACTCCTATTGCTACAAATATACAACTTATAAAAAAAGTTGTAGGATACCTACTGAATAATGTTTCTGTAAACAACAAGCCTAAAATGAAAGCCAGCTGCTCCAGTTTGGGAGAAAATGTCCCATGAAAATGTTTTTACCAAATCAATTATTCAAAATTAATACATCGCCCAACGTTGACTGATACTACTGAGAAAAATGCAAACTACTGAATAAAAAAAAAATTGATAACTATTATGACTTGGCCTTTTACCCGATTCCGGCTTGAGTTCGACTTCTGGGACAGCCTGTATAATTTTCCGTTTAGTGAATATGTTATTATGTTCACGCAACTAGAAAACATAAAAGGGTGTAAGTACCTTCGGATAAGAGTAGTTCAGGTCAGTGCCCCCCATTGTGTGGTGGGGCAACAATTGCCGGCCATGTGATACAGCGGTTAATTGTCTGCCACGTTGGCCGAGGAATATCTGCCATTACTATCTGGTGAGGGTCCTCCATTCATACACAGTCACGCCTCAAGAGCTTTCCGATACATATCTCGGTTTGCTACAAATCGATATAATCGCGTTGTTTCGAATTGAATGCGGCGCCTGCGTTCGCGACGGAATTCCTTTGCAGTTTGCAGCGGTCGTGTTTTATTTGCTTTTCTTAGACATCAATTTAACTTACTGTCTTTATGTAACGGTAACAAGTTGTAGTACAAAATAATAACTATACGTAGAAGGAGTTGGTTATATTAAGAGGATGAATGAACACGCCAATAGAGGACACCCTAGGAGAACATATAGTGACCTTATTGGTGATGTTCTTCAGAAGGATCAGGTGCTTAGTACTGGTAACCGGCGTGCGTGTATGACTATATAGATGTATGAACTTAAACGTCGCTAAAACCGTATGTAAGGATCGTAGCAGGTGGCTTTCTGTAGTTTCTGCCTACCCCATGGGAAAAAGGCGTAACATTATGTATGTATGTAGAAAAAAACTTATTTCATTGTCTCGGTAGTTACTTACTAAGCATTATAAACTATTAGGTACTACATCCCTTCATGCATGCTTACAATAAAATTGTTTGTACAATAGAATTGTTTTGTCTTATTTCTCGAGGAGATCCTTGAAAGGCAGTCATCAATTGAAATACAGGCATGCAGTCATACACACATACTTACTAGTCATACATAGACTGCAGTAATTATGACTATTACCTGCCTGTTATGAGTAATTGTTTACGCATGATGATCTTAGACAAGGTATTGAAATCATAAAGTACCTACTCCTACTACTAACGGATGAAAAACGTAATAATGTTACAACAATTTAACGTGCTAATAACATACCCTTAGCCACATAAATACGAAAGGTAAATAATTAGTGAGGTTTACCTGATGACCCCGACTGATACAGGGCGCAGTTCTGCTCTGCTGCACAATAAGTACCTACATAAATAAAAGCTTTAAAGAGGAAATAAGTACATACTATATTTTAATGACATATTATTACGACTACATACATATATGTAGTTATATTTCACTTATCTGTGCATAATTGATTCTAATGATCTCTACGGCTACAATATGCTACGGTGCTACGAATTTCGTAGCAGATTTATTTTGGTCAATGTTCCGAATAATTTAGTTGTCTCGGAGGTGATTGGAAACTTGGATCCTTTTATATTGTGAGGGTTGTAAAATGCTACTATGGAATCTGTAGGTCAGGCAGCAGCATCCTCCAAACACAACACACTTCATAACATAATATTCATGAATAACTTAAATAAGTACTTATTTAAATAATCATGCAGATATAACACAGACTGCTGGATAATAGTGTAACACACTACCACTAGGAATGGCTTTCATGTTGACAGTTCAACAACATTCATTGCGTTATTTACGTTGTTGGGCAGACAAATTTTTCGAACATATGAATCGATGAATTAGTAGGTAATATCTTTTAAAATGATTCAAATCAATACAAAATTCGGTATGTTAATAATATATTATGTAATATGAACATGTTGAATACAGTCTTTTGTCATAACGATTAAAACCAAAACATTCAGGTTGACGTAACCTGCATATTTAGCTGCATATTGTTTTAATTAATCTAACACAATTTGAGGTCAATTCTTATTGCTATGCGAATCAGAGATACCCACTTATATTAGTAATATTATGATAATATTATGTTTGTTTGCAATAAGATCCTATTATTGCTGTTACAAAGCTTGGTTATTTTTGTTCGAATAACTTTTGTTTCTTTACAAGAAGCTTACTTCTGCCCGCTAGCAAGTGGTGTCCGCGTAAAATTTATTGTTTGATCCTATGACGTCAATAGTATAATCAGTCTATAATATGCACCCCACTGCTGGGACACAGGCTAATTCTCTACCTCGCGAGCTCAGTGTGAGTTGGTAAATGTCACATGTATTCAAAGTTTTGGGTCCAGGAGGTTTCCTCACGATTTTTTCCTTCGCTGTTTTGAGAGCAATAGTGTTGAAATCATGTATGCAAAATTAAGCTCCTGTCTGGGTTCGAATCTACGACCCCTCCATTCGGCTGCCACTGCTCTACCACTGGGCCACCAATGCTCTTCAATACTGTTTTCTACTCGCCAATACTGTTAGCTATTTTCAGAATCAAATTAGCAGTTCCGAACATGACCCCAATATTAAACCCAACATCTTTACCTCGTTATAATATTTCAAGTCGTTTAAACGACTCGTAACTTGTAAGTCTACATCATCCAAATTTTATTAAATCTTCGAGTTGTTTGACCAGTTTTTTTTACGACATCAACAAAAGTTTAAATGAGTTTCGAATCACTAAAAAAGATCGATTTTATACGCGTTCTAAGTGAACAAGATATTGATTGCATCACATTTTTTATTCAGGTGGATTTTAATATGATGGATAATGTGAATCTTGATGCGGTTTTGATGAAAAACTTTGTTAATGACCAGTCGTTAAGAAGGTATGTTACGACAGCATCTGTATGTTGTAAAGATCTTGAGACTTTGATTACCAATTCGTTAAAGAACGGTACTACTTATAATATATTTGTCTCGTGTTTTATTTTCGTTGACAGAAAGAAATGCACAGCACAATGCACGAAGATCACTTCCTAAAGTATTCAATGTCATTTGTGTCCCAGCACAGGTGCATTAAATAAACAACAAAACAGCTGTTTTCTGCAACGATCACGAATAGGCACTGTCCTTTAAAAAAATAAAGAGTTACGTAGCAGATGTTTTGTCTTTAATAAGACAACATTTATTTAATTCTCCGCTTCATCAAACTTGTTTTGAACTACAATATACTTACCTACTCCTACAATCGCTGCAGTGATAGCCAAATAGGTAACATGGAGAATGTCAACTTACCCTCCTAACAGCTCCACTGACGGTACTGGCTAAGCTCTCATTGTCATAGTGACGAGAGAACGAGTACGGGCCCGGATGACTCCGGGATACGCATTGCCCCATATGCCCGTCACACACACAAAACAAATCACATGTGTCATATACAGTTAGTTCACTTCACTTCACTTGGGTTCACGTTCTCACGATACGAATCTGTGAACGAAATAAAGTATTTTTTTCTTTTGAGTCAACTGATCCTACCTAGTCTGAATTTTAATGCGACGCCCACACTTGACCATGCTAAGTTAACCGAGCATGTTTTACAAATATGGGTGGGTCGAAAAAAATACTGAGATACCGATGTTGTTTTTTCTTATTGTCGGTTGAAAAAAGAGTAAGGATCTGGGATATGGGATCAATAAAAGCTTTATTATGTTCTGTTAATTTATATAATCTTGTATGTTTAAATATTTATTGGGTATTTGGTTATCTATTTTTAGATAGTACTGTCTATATCACACTGCACAAGAAAGTGCATCATTGCAACTAAATCAGAGTTCATGTTATCTGAACATAAAAAGCAGATGCTTGTCCGGAAATGTCTCGAAAGCCAATAAATTGAATCCAATTGAACTTTTTATCTGTCTGGGCATAGTTCAATTCGGGTCATAAAAAATGAACAACCGATCCAGTTGTTTAGATAGAAGATCAAATCGATTTCCATTTTATTTTTCGGCAAAAAAGGATCGGTGGACAAAATCAGGCAGCATTTTGTAGACATCTAAAAGTAACTCCTCTTTATTTATTTATGGATATTTTTAGATACTGCATTATTTAATCATTTTCTGTATTATTTAATCGAGAGTATTTGTATACTGTGTGGTGTGGTATTTGTAAGAATTGTATTCATTTTTATCTCTATCCGATAGATTATGAAAACAATTGGACCGATCTGATTGGGTTAATTTGTATTTGATTATTATTAAACAAGATAACAAACGATAAAAGGTGTATGAAAACAATAACAATTTATCTTTATTATTACTCATATGAAGGAAATAAATATAAATTGTTAACAGTTTTGATGTAATGTTTTTGGTTCCCTTATTGTGACTGTGGTTTTTATATTTTTCTTAAATGATTCTGGTCAGATTCGTGATTCTTTCTAATAGCCGGTAGACAGGCATACAATCTATAGAGGAGTAAAGAAGCGTGAGCAAAAAACGGCAATTTTTTCCTATCCCGAAGGCCATGTGAATACAATCGTGGATATAAACTAGAATCTTATAACAGCGCCCTGTATATTTTATAATGTAGGTATTCTATATCTACACTTTTAACAACTCAGTTATCAAACTTCGTGCAGTTTTTATTACTTAAAGAAATAATCAATATCACAGCTGTATTTTTGACAAAAAACTAATTTAATTGTTCAAAATGATCACCGTACATTTTTATCACAGTAGCTGTATTTATACAGTCCAGCTGATCACACGTGTTGATTCAAAACAAGGTCCTTGATAGTTCACATGTTGTCGAACTTGATACTGTGTCGCGGGGATTGCGCGTCGCGCGCACTGCGCACGGTTCACGACTGGCGCACGAGCAGCTCGCAACCGCCAACCGCCATCGCCACCGGCTGTAGTCTGTTGACTCATTCATGAGCTGCTGTGAACCGTCCCATTGGGGAATACATAATATTGGAATATATTAAATGTGTTGCGTTACTTCGTTATGATTTACGTGCAATCATTGATGTCGAGGTAACGTAAGTCTAGTTCCCTGTTCTCGCATCGTTACTTAATTAATTAGACATATTTTTAAATAGGAATCGTTAGGGATTTAAGCTCCGCAGTACAAATGCAGCAAAAGGTAAAATGAGGATTGCTAGGATTAACCGGCTACACTACACTTAGTTTTCGAATATCCCTATAACTTACATCATGCGCACACCCACATCTCATTAGCCCCTCAAGTCATGCAATTTAATCTAAGCTTAGATCGGGGCCTTTTATCTATAAAATACTAATACAGACTATAAATAACAGAGATACTAATACGGACAGAGGTGTACCTAGCCGCAGGAGGAGACGCCCCGGGCGTCGGGAGTCGATTGCGGACTCCCGGACACCGTAGGCGCGAGCTTGCGGGTGGCGAGCAATGGGTAGCTCGCCGCCCGGTAAGGACCAAGCTTGGGTCGACGGCGCGTAGTGTTCCACGCGCGCCTCAAAGAGATGTCAGCAGCGCTGAAGGGGTTTTCTAGGACCGATGCCTGCCGGGGTCGCGTGATTGTTCGAAAGAGATACCGTGACCCTGGCACATGGCAACTGAAGGAACACGGGTGGGTTTTAGTCAGTAAAAGTCTGACACGCCCTCCCGCTCCGCCCAGAGCGGGAGAAGTCATTTGATGATTTCCCATCCTGAAAAAAAAAAAAAGGTGTACTACCTATAGTACACCTACATTTCACCAAATGTTTTAAGTCCCGTGAATAGGGGGCGAGCCTATTACTATCAACTGGACACAAATCCAGACGGCGGGCTGCTTGTGCTGCTACTGAGAAATTCTAGATAGAAAAACCCAGTAACAGTTTGCCCGACCTGGGAATGGAACCCAGGACCTAAGGCTAAGCAGTAGCGGTTGCGATCTACTAATATTTCAAAAATAACAATATTCCGGAATAATACAAAATACACGAGAGCAGTGGTAGCTTATTGGAATTGGCCGCCACTTGAGTTGTAGGTCGTAGGATCGAAACTGACAGGTACTTTTGGTTAGCTGAAAATGGTGAAAATAAAAATTGCGAGGAAACCGGCAAGTCCTAGAAACAAAAATTGGAAGCTGTGCTGTGTGCCATCTGCCAACCCGCACTGGGCCCGTGCGCTACCATTATGGCGCACTCCCTCTCACACGGAGAAGGCCAGCGTCCCAGCAGTGGGAACATTATAGGCTGATTACCCACCTACATAAGCAGCCTATAATGTTCCACATATTCCATGTTAACATGTAACGTAAAAAAAAAAAAAAATACAAAGATTACGGAATCCTGACAACTTTAAATCTTGACGATCTCATGACAGACATCATTTCGTGGTAGCGCGTGGTCTATCGCATTATTTTCTTCAGATATATATGTGTAGGTATGTACAGACGCCACCACATCGAGCTACTTCAATCTGTCAAATTTCTTTAATAGATTTTCAACTTTATCGCCAAGGCATTAGGTTCAAGGTTGATTGGGAGAATTTAACAGTTTCGGGTACCTTGATGTCCTGGCGTCTGTACATACAACGAGGCTGCCAAGATTGTCCGCCTCCGATTTCAATGATTTTTATATATGTTGTTATGTTTGAGTAAGTGAGTAATTATCCAAAGGGAATTCACGCAACGCTCAATAGTTTCAGAGTTGCTTCTACCGAGCAACTTAAGGGGCACACCTTGGGCACGCCACAATTGCGGCGGTAAGTCCCCTCTTTGAGGAGTGGATAGAGAGGCGCCACGGCGTCCTCACCTTCCGCCTGACGCAGGTTCTCACCGGGCATGGGTGCTTCGGTGGGTTCCTGTTCAGGATAAAGCGTGAGGATACGTCCGGGTGTTTCCATTGCGAGGATCGTCTGGAGGACACGGTGGAGCATACGGTGGAGGTGTGCTCTGCCTGGGCGGAGCACCGCCGTGTCCTCGTGGAGGCGATCGGCAACGGCGACCTCTCGCGCCCGGCCCTGGTGCGAGCCATGGTACGGAGCGAGAGGGAATGGGAAGCCGTCACCTCCTTCTGCGAAGCAGTAATGCTCGCGAAGGAGGAGGCGGGGCGCGTGAGGGAGTGGCAGTCTCTGCGCCCTCACGTCCCTAGCCGCCGCAGGAGGAGACGCCCCGGGCGTCGGGAGTCAATTGCGGACTCCCGGCCACCGTAGGCGCGAGCTTGCGGGTGGCGAGCAATGAGTAGCTCGCCGCCCGGTAAGGACCAAGCTCGGGTCGACGGCACGCAGTGTTCCACGCGCGCCTCAAAGAGATGTCAGCAGCAGTGTAGGGGTCTACTAGGACCGATGCCTGCCGGGGTCGCGTGATTGTTCGAAAGAGATACCGTGACCCTGGCACATGGGCAACTGATGGACAAGGGCGGATCCAGCTTTGGTGCCGGGGGGGGTCACATAGTCGAGGTCAAGTCACAAGAAGTTATCGTTTAATTTTTATTATCAAAATCAAAATCAAAATCAAAAGTCATTTATTCAAACTAGGCTGAGAGTCAGCACTTTTTGAACGTCAAAGTTACAAAAAACAGTCCCCCCAAAACGCCCGCCCTTCGACACTTCCTAGTGCTTTAGCTGGGAAGAAGAAGTGGCGGAACAAACTCTCCAGCAGCACAGCTGTCTGTTAAGTTAGAAGAACTTGATTCTATACAATATTGAGTAAGTAATTAATATTATAAAACGAAACATACATTATTCACCATATGTCAGCTAGCACACGCCAATATACCAGCAACAAAACACTGAAAACTAAACTCAAGCTGAAATAAATAATAAAACAAAATCGTAAACAGAACTTAAAACGTAAATAAAGCGTCCAGGCATAAAGGGCGTGCCCGCTTACATATTCAACGATGCAAATTGATACATACAGCTAAGTTGAAGTTACAATAGTTAAACTAGGACCTCCGGACCAAAATAAAATAACAGTTAATACAAGTAACAATAACAAAAACCATGGTCAGCAAGACGACCAGTCACCACAAGCAGCACCCGTTCACGAGCATAACGCAAAGGTCAGCCATTACCCCCCTCGCCATATTTGAGGGAAGGTGGTAACCCGACCCCCGACGCTACCGCAAGCAGTGACATCTAAGGGAGCATGACGAACTTGCTGCCGGTTGGTCAGACAAGAATATTATGAACAGCTGACGAGGTCGCTAGCTAACTACATGTTGCAATACAACTCATTTAAAATCATTGTAATGAGTAGATTATGTCCACAATAAATGAAATTAAAAGAAAATTAAGATAAATTAACAAAATCAGTGAAATAAAATATAAAAAACCATTATATGAACTACCCATATAAACTGTCGGTAGGAAAGCTAATTCTGGATTGAAAGAACATAAACATTGTCTTGAGTTAATCACAGCGACCAGCTATTCTTATCGTTTAAGTAGTCGTTGATAGAATAGTATGCCTTTGAACAAAGGTTGGATTTTACTTTAGCTTTAAACTCATTAAACTGCAAATCTAACAAAGCAGAGGGAAGCTTGTTATAAAAGGTAATACCAAGACCAACAAAAGAATTATGAACCTTATGAAGCCGGTGAAAGGGGGCTCGTAGTTTGTCCTTATTTCTAGTACTAATATTATGAAAAATCACTGTTTTTAGTGTACAAGTGTATATTTTGCCTAATATATAAGATGTTGGCGAAGATGAATTGTGATGCCACCGTAAGAATACCAATATCTTTAAACAAATCTCTCAGAGAAACTCTAGCACCTAGTTGGTAAATCGCTCGAACAGCTCGTTTTTGAAGAACAAAAATATTTTGAATGTCCGCGGCTTTGCCCCACAGCAGAATGCCGTAGGACAAAATCAAAATCAAAATCAAAATCAAAAGTCATTTATTCAAACTAGGCTGAGAGTCAGCACTTTTTGAACGTCAAAGTTACAAAAGACAGTCCCCCCAAAACGCCCGCCCTTCGACACTTCCTAGTGCTTTAGCTGGGAAGAAGAAGTGGCGGAACAAACTCCCCAGCAGCACAGCTGTCTGTTAAGTTAGAAGAACTTGATTCTATACAATTGTAAGGAGGTAACATTATGAGACACAAAACATTAAATTAAATGATTTGCCATCTGTCAGCTAGCCAACCCAATAATCCAGGAAATAAAATGAAATCTATACTCAAGCAAAAGCAAAAAATATTTTTATCATGTAAATAAAGGTACCAAAATAAAAGCCTCCTGGCATAAGGGCGTGACAGCTTACATATGCAATGCTGAATCACGTTCACATAGCTGTTACGACCCGAGTTACAACTCGAAGCCTCAAAATGATAAACTAGGACCATCGGCGTAAAAACAAATAAACAGGTAGGTAATTAACAACAATACCAACATCAAGGTCAGCAAGACGACCAGTCACCACAAGCAGCACCCGTTCACGAGCATAACGCAAAGATCAGCCATTACCCCCCTCGCCTTATTTGAGGGAAGGGGGTAACCCGACCCCTGACGCTACCGCAAGCATTGACATCTAAGGGAGCATGACGAACTTGCTGCCGGTTGCTCAGGCAAGAATTGAATGACAACTTGTCGAGGTCGCTAGCTAATCATTTTATGCAATACTAATCATTATAATATGTCAAAGCATAGAACATGTCAAAACCAATAAATACACAAAAAAAAAATGACTAACACAGTAAAAAAAATATATAATAAAAATTATATTACAGCTATATAACCTATCACTAGGTACGCTAGTACTGGAGAAAGAACACAAACATTGTCTTGAGTTAATCACAGCGACCAACTAGTTTTGTCATTTAAATAGTCGTTGATGGAATAATATGCCTTTAGACAAAGGTTGGATTTTACTTGAGCTTTAAACGCATTAAAAGGTAATTCTAGTAAATAAGGTGGTAGCTTGTTGTAAAATGTTATACCAAGCCCAACAAATGAGTTATGCACCTTATGAAGCCGGTGAAAGGGAACACGTAGTTTGTCCTTACTTCTAGTGTTAACAGTGTGAAAATCACTGTTTTTAGCGTGTAAGTGTAAATTTTGCCTAATATATAAGATGTTGGCGAAGATGAATTGTGATGCTACCGTAAGAATACCAATATCTTTAAAAAAGTCCCTTAGAGAAACTCTGGCACCTAGCTGGTAAATTGCTCGAACAGCTCGTTTCTGAAGGACAAAAATATTTTGAATATCAGCGGCTTTGCCCCACAGTAGAATACCGTAAGACATAATGCTGTGAAAATAACTAAAATAGACTAACCGAGCTGTATCAACGTCAGTATATTGTCTTACTTTTCTGACGGCGTAGGCGGCTGAACTGAGCCTCCCCGCTAGACTTGAAATATGTGGGCCCCACTGTAGTTTGCCATCCACTGCTATGCCCAGGAAAACTGTCGAGTCTACAGTTTTAAGAACCTCTTTATTTAAGACGATTTCGGGACCTAGATTTCTAACATTCGGTAAGGCGAACTTTACACATTTCGTTTTCTTGGCATTGAGAACTAAGTTATTTGCCGTAAACCAATCCGTAACCATTGAGAGTGCACTGTTTACGTCTTCAAAATCTTGTCTGTTCCTATCTACTTTAAAAATAAGAGAAGTATCATCTGCAAACAGTACAACGTCACAAATACCCTTTAAAAAGAATGGTAAGTCATTGATATACACTAAGAACAAGAATGGGCCGAGTATAGAGCCTTGAGGCACACCTAACTGAACCGTTAGCCCGGTAGATTTTACACCATTAATATCTACACATTGGAACCTATTATGTAAATAAGAATTTATTACGTTTAAAGCTTCGTTATGGACACCGTAATGACGTAGTTTACGCAAAAGCGTGTCATGGTGCACGCAATCAAAGGCTTTGGAGAGATCACAGAATACTCCGATAGCATTTTGCGAGTTCTCCCATGCGTTAAAAATGTGTTTCAAGAGAGTAACACCCGCATCTGTAGTTGAACGACCTTTCGTAAAGCCATATTGCTCATTATGAAGGAGGCTGTTTAAATTAAAATGTCTTAACAACTGCTTGAGTATTAACTTTTCGAATATTTTGCTAAATGCAGGTAAGATAGAAATAGGCCTAAAATTAGAAACGTCTTTTTTATTACCTGATTTAAATAATGGTATGACTTTGCTACTCTTCATGAGGTCAGGAAAAGTTCCGACATCAACACATTTATTAAAAGTAACAGCTAAAGAGGGGGCTACGATGTCTATTATATTACTTAATAGTTTGATGGAAATGCCCCAGAAATCACCAGTGTTTTTAGACTTAAGTGTGTTAAAAACATTAACTACATCACGAGGCGTTACATGTTCAAAATTGAATAGGCAACTACTTTTAGGCACACTACTATGCAAAAGGTTTTCAGCTTTAGACGGGGAGGAATTTAAGGAGCGAGTCGTAGTTATAGGTATGTTGGCAAAAAACTCATTAAATGCCTGTGCTACGTCAGCTGCCGTATTTACTAATTTGTTGTCGACCATAATTTCAAGTTGTTTTTCTTGTTTAACCGATTTACCCGTTTCATTGTTAATGATTTTCCAAGTGGTTTTTATTTTATTATTTGAATTTTTAATTTGATCGCTTAAAAATTTAGATTTAGCAAAAGCACTAACCTGTTTAAATAATTTTGAATATTTTTTTACATACTCTAGGAAAGGAGTATCAAACCTGTATTTTTTTAAACCATATAACTCGTATAGCCTCGCTCTACTTTTATAAATACCTGGAGTAGCCCATTGGTTAAAGCCGACGGAGGTGCCATTAATGTCAATGGTTTTGGTCTTGAAAGTAGATTTGTACTCTTTTTGCACTACATTAAAGAGGGCTTCATAAATTGCATTAGGATTCTCGTTTTCTACTATGGATGGTGTAATTCTACGAGCTACATTATTTTTAAACTTGGTGCAACGACTAGCTGTATAAGGCCTGCATTCAAGTTTATGTGCCTTTTTAAACAATGACATAGGGAAGCTAGATAGCAAACCACAGTGGTCGGACGTTAAATCAGTTAGCACTAATTTATTTTTGGCATCACCATCACTAAATATATTATCAAGACAAGTTGACGAAGAAGCTGTGATCCTAGTTGGTTCAAAAAACAAGTTAAATAAATTAAAAGACCTGAAAAGATTGAGAAGTCTAATACTCAATGGAGTAACATCTAAAATATTAATATTAAAATCGCCACATACAATTATACTTTTATTACTTGATTTTAACTTATTGAGTAAATCCTCCATTACTGACTCGAAACAAACGAAATCCCCAGAGGGGGGTCGATAAACGCAAATTATAACGTATCGCTCGAGTTCAACACAAGACAACTCAATAGTGCGCTCAATAGAGAGATTTACTAAATCTGAACGTTGCTTACATTTTAGCTTGTTTGAAACAAGAACTAAAGAACCACCACGGATGGCCCTTTTTCTCGCAAATGCACTTTGTACAGTAAAATTATCATCATTGATAAACACTATTTCATGTTCTTTCAACCAGTGTTCAGTTAAACATAATACCTGAACATCATGGTTCTCTATAAATAAACTGAACTCTAACTCTTTGCCGGACAGACCCTGCATATTTTGATGAACAACATTCAACATATGCGGCTCATCCGTTGTCGCACCTAGTAGTTTAAACTACTAGGCGTATCAATAGTAGTGTTAGTATCACTACCAACACTAATTAAATAAGACTGTGACATACTACTTATGTCTGAGTTAATATAAGCTAATAGCCTCGCTATTTGATGTCTAAACCTAAGGGGAAGATACACTGTATTCCTTGTCGATTTTAACTTATCAACAAAAATGTTAGTGTCAAAAAATATAAGTTTATCATTGTAGTGACTGACCAAAAACTGCATATGATTATTAAGCATATGAATATGTTTGTTTTTCCTACTAGATAATTTCTCAAAATATGGAAATGCACACAAAATAATTTTGTTACAATTAATTTTTAAAAGCTGAGTAACACTGTCAGTTATATCATTTTGTTTGACCTTTGAACTATTACCTACAAATACAGTTATGTTGGTATTACAATCATATTGATATCTCATAATTGATGTCATTATTTCTGTAAAGGATTTCCCAGGCAAACAATTATTTTGATTCGAAATATTCAACTTGTTACTAACTAATTTCCCTAAACCTCTTCCTATACTATCTGAAAACATAACGGACTGAAAACCAAGTTGACTGCAACAAGGGGTAACACTACTAGCTACTACCTGTACCCCTTGAGATTGTTCATGCACAGTATCAGGTATATTTTGAATGGAGATAGAGTGCAGACTACTCACAACTTGGGACGGGTTCACCATTGCCTCAGGCTGGAGGGCATCAGGGTTGGATACCCTTCGACAAGTGCACTGAGTGTTACTGAGAGTCAGCAAATCCACTCTGTCTACCAATTCATTTGTAGCAAGGATATGTTCCTTAATTTGGTGCTTAGAGCATACATATTTATTATAAAGTGACTTAAGGGATTCATCAAGAACTTGAATTTCAGACTGTAAGCGCTGAGTGTCTACTTCATATATATTTATGCTATCTTCTAATTTAATTTGATAATTTTTCAATTTGTTGACAAGAGAAACACGTTCTTTCCTTAATTGAATATTTGTGGAATAATGTTTTTGATGTTTCTTGAATTTATTACATTTTTTAATAATTTTATTCAGTTGCGCATATTTTTTAAATTTATTTTGACTTATTTTATGACTACAGTTATGTTTCAGTAAGGAATCCTCGGTTAGGTCAATTGTCGTTATAGAGTGTGGGTTACAATTTGTATTAAACAATTCATTAAACAAATGGTCAGTTTCTTTGACCTGATTACGTTCTTTATCCTTTTCTAACTGTTGAATTTTGACATTTGCATGGATTAATTCATCCTCTAGGTCCCTAACCTTACTTAAAGCCTGCTCATACAATGCTATGTACATTATGCTATGCAGTGTGTGTACATTATGCTATGTAAATAACTAAAATAGACTAATCGTGCTGTATCAACGTCCGTGTACTGTCTAACTTTCCTTACGGCGTAGGCGGCCGAACTGAGCCTTCCCGCTAAGCTTGATATATGTGATCCCCACTGAAGTTTGGCGTCTACTGTTATGCCCAGAAAGACTGCCGAGTTAACAGTTTCAAGCACCTCATTATTTAAAACGACATTGGGTCCCAGGTTCCTAACATTCGGTAAGGCGAACTTTATACATTTCGTTTTCTTAGCATTAAGAACTAGGTTATTTGTAGTAAACCAATCCGTGGCCATTGAGAGCGCATTATTCACGTCGTCAAAATCTTTTCTATTCCTGTCTACTTTAAAGATAAGTGAGGTATCATCAGCAAATAGTACAATGTCACAGATATTCTGTAAATAGAATACTTAGTAAGTCATTTATATACACTAAGAATAATAAAGGACCCAGTGTTGAGCCTTGAGGTACACCTAACTGAACTAGTAGCCCGGAAGATTTTACACCATTGATATCTACACATTGGTGCCTATTTTGCAAATAAGAACTTATGACACTGAGAGCTTCGTTTTGAACACCGTAATGACGTAGTTTACGCAAAAGTGTGTCATGGTGAACGCAATCAAAAGCTTTGGAGAGATCACAGAAAACTCCGATAGCATTTTGCGAGTTCCATGCGTTGAAAATGTGTTTTAGCAGAGCAACACCCGCATCTGTTGTCAAACGACCTTTTGTAAAGCCATATTGCTCATTATGAAGGAGGCTATTTAAATTAAAATGTCTTATCTTATCATACATGAAAGTAAACATTAGGTATTTTTATTTAGCCTGAAACACTTGTTTACTCATTTATTGATAGGAGTACTCCTGTGAAGTTTCAATAAAATAGTTTAACTAATCTTGTTTTCCCATACAAACTTTCAAGCCCTTTTTCACCCCTTTAGGGGTTGAATTTTCAAAAACCTTAAGTCTCGAAATTGTTTATTTCTAATCGTTTATCTAAAAACAAAGTTTCAGGTTTCTAGCTCTAAAAATGACGGACTTCCATACAAAATGTTAACCCCTTTTTCACCCCCTTAGGGGGCGACTTTTCAAAAATCCTTTCTTAGCGGATGCCTAGGTTATTATAATTATCTGCATGCTAGATTTCAGCGAAATCCGTTCAGTAGTTTCGGCTGTGCGTTGATAGATGAGTCGGTCAGGTTTGCCTTTTATAACTATGTTTAAATTAGATCATTTTTAACATTTTATTGAAATTGTTTATGCTTATAATAAAAAGTTGTTTGAATACAAGGCTGAACTTTGGTCCATGGAAGTGCCGGGGTCGTCAAGAAGGGGAGAATCGGAATCCATTTAGAAACAGCCAAAGTAATCGCAATAAAATTTACAAAAACTATACTCACGATGCAAAAAAAAACAAAGTGAATGAAGTTATCATTCACTTGGTTTTTTTTGCACTCGTCATTTTGACAATTAACACAACATTTTTAAAACACTGTGTTGCCAAATAAAAAAAAGATAATTGTATCGATATATTTGGAATCGATTATTGTTATATAAGTTCTTCAGGTATAATGCACTCTTCAGTTTATCATTTTTAAGTCTGTATTCTTTTATATCGTATATGAGTATTTTTTAATAATATGATTAAATGAAAACTGCGTTAAATACAGCGGAGAGATTGCCATACACTTTAAATCGATTTGAATTTATTGTTTATGCAGTTTTTTGCTTAGCTTGGGACTAGATGGCGTTGTGTGATAGTTGTGGAATATTATTATTATTATTATTTAAAAAAAGATTTTTTATAGTGCTTATTCATACAAAGTTATTAGCATCAGATATTTACTAAAAGAGAATTAAAATTATTGGTAAATTACATTTTTGTATAGCAGCGTATTTAAAAATGACCGAGTCTGGACAATTACCTTTGTTTGGGAGTTCACCACTGTTCTTTTCGATGCGTTCGTTCCCGAATAATGGGTTTGTCATCATACAAAATATTAATCCACACTATCCACACTATATATCCTCGTATATTATATATATATATATATATATATATAATTATTAAATATATCCACACTAATCCATACTTCCATAATCCATACTTACTTACTTACTAATATTATAAATGCAAAAGTAACTCTGTCTGTCTGTCTGTCTCGCTGTCCTGCCAAAACTACTGAACCGATTTAAATGAAATTTGGTACACAGATAGTTTAGAGCCTGAGAAAGGACATAGGCTACTTTTTATCCCGATAGTATGTTCCCGCGGGATAATTTCCGACCTCCTCGCGGGCGAAGCCGCTGGCAAAAGCTAGTATTATAAATGCAAAAGTAACTCTGTCTGTCTGTCTGTCTGTCTGTCTGTCTGTCTCGCTTTCCTGCTAAAACTGCTGAACTGACTTAAATGAAATTTGGTACACAGATAGTTTAGAGCCTGAGGAAGGACATAGGCTACTTTTTATCCCGGTAGTACGTTCCCGCGGGATATTTTCCGACCTCCACGCGGGCGAAGCCGCTGGCAAAAGCTAGTATTATAAATGGTAAAGTGTGTGTGTCTGTTTGTCCGTCTTTCACGGCAAAACGGAGCAACGAATTGACGTGTTTTTTGAGCCGTTTGGGGTTGAAACGCTTGGGCCGTGGGGTCCGAGTGCTCTTAGCCTATTTAAAGATATTTCTAAACGGCTGGTGGACACTTCCAGTGACCTAAGACCTGGTTTTTACCTTGGCCAGAGGCTAAGCATTGCCATACAACGTGGTAATGCCGCCAGTTTCTTGGGTACATTACCAGTCGACAGCGATGCGGATGACTTTTCGACGCCATTTTTTTAATTTGTAAATAGTTTTAGTTAATTTAGGTTGTATTTTTTTTCTTTATTAATTTAAATGTGTAATCCATGAAATAAACTCTGAAAGTGGAGATAGTATGGATGGAAAGTGACATAGGCTACATTTTGTCTCTTTCTGACCCCCCACTTCCCTAAAATGTGTAATGTGCTAATCTCAGGAACCACTGGTTCGAATTGAAAAGTCGGGTATCCTATTTATTGAGGAAGGCTATAGGCTATATAACATCACGCTACGATCAAAAGGAGCGGAGCGGCAAAAAAAACTGGCAGGCTGCGATGCGACGGGTAGGATCAGGGGAGCTAATATTTGACGCGGACGAAGTCGTTTATAATAAACTAGCTTTTGCCAGCGGCTTCGCCCGCGTGGAGGTCGGAAATTATCCCGCGGGAACATACTACCGGGATAAAAAGTAGCCTATGTCCTTTCTCAGGCTCTAAACTATCTGTGTACCAAATTTAATTGAAATCGGTTCAGTAATTTTAGCAGGAAAGCGAGACAGACAGACAGACAGAGTTACTTTTGCATTTATAATATTAGTATGGATAATATTATAGTGTGGAAGTGTGGATTGATTAAATATTGAAGGTATTCACATAAAATCTATATTGTGACAAAAAATATATCCTTACGTAAAAACATTACCAATGTTTAACAATTTTAAATAGTGGTCCACGGTGGACCCAGCCCAGTGGGGGTCATTACCCCCATGACCCACCCCTTGGATCCGCCCTTGCTGATGGAACACGGGTGGGTTTTAGTTAGTAAAAGTCTGACACTCCCTCCCGCTCCGCCCAGAGCGGGAGAAGTCATTTGATGATTTCCCATCCGGAAAAAAGGGGCACACCTAGTGTAACGGCCTAAAAAAGGTGATTTTGGGAATTTTTATTAAAAAAACTTCTTTATTAATTGTTTCAAAATTTTAAGAGTATGTACATGTTTTAAGAATATATAGCAAAATTTTTGAAACATTTAAAAAAAATACTTTTTAAGTTATACACCGACTCCGACGGTAGGAAAAAAGGTCTTCCACTGCTGCAGTAATTCCGGCTTTCTTCGTAGATGAAATCTATAAAAAAAAACTCGTTAAACTAGAAGATATTGTCCGTACAATGACCTAGCTACGATCCAAAAAAAATCAAAAACTGACAAAATGGTGGAATTAAAGAAAAATCGAAATTCACCCAAAATTTTGGTAGTTTTTGGCCTGCCAAAATACGATTTTTGATCAGATCAAAAAAATCATAAGTCATTGTATGGAGAACTATATAAAATGTATGGAAACTCGAGGTATTTTTGACAGACTAAGACTGACACCAGACTGTGAATGTTCTTAAAATTACTAGAATTGCCTCTCTGGTTTCTAGCCACTTGATGTGGGTTCGCTGCATGGGCCGTATGTTTGACATGACCGACTCAAATCCCATGTCACCATCACATGATTCATGAGCCTGTTCATTTGAGCTTTTAATTAATTCAATACTTGCATTATCCATATCATATCATAGGATTGAGAAACACGAATATGTGGTTAGTATTTTATAATATGTACCTAATGTGAAAGTTTGCATGTTGGGATGCTTGTTACTCAATCACGAAAAGAAATTTGGCACACAGATAGTTTCGGTAGAACGTTCCCGTGGGATAATTTCCAACCTCCACGTGGGCGAAGCGGCTAGTAAAAGCTAGTATCATAATATGTGGGTCCACAACGTGGATAGCTAAAAACAAACAGTAATAAAATCAAACCCAACGGTCAAGGACAGTCTGTCGGTCGGTGACTTACCGAGTGCAGTTGATTCCAATTACTTGGGGTGCTGATAGAGGTGCCTTTTTAGTTTGCACTTAGATCAATTGTAAATGGTCTAGGAGTTTTCAGCAACATTTTTTTCTACTAGTGTTTGAAAGTAAATGACGACCGACGATCTTACGGTGGCTGATATCATCATCAGCAGTTTGGCTGATGGATGTCCACTGCTGGACATGGGCCTCCATAAAGCTCCGCCACTTTGTTCGGTACATCCCGCAGCCGCCGGATTCCTGCGGTCTTCACAAGGTCATCGCTTCACCTTGTGGAAGCCCGGTACACGGTACGGTACAAAAACGTGTAAACCGAGAAGACTCACTCAATCGCACAGTAATAATATAATAATAATAATATTCCACAACTATCACACAACGCCATCTAGTCCCAAGCTAAGCAGAGCTTGTGTTATGGGTACTAGACAACTGATAAACATACTTATATATTTCTAAATACATACATATTATAGATAAATTACGCCCAGACACAGAACAAATGATCGTGCTCATCACACAAACATTTGTCCTGGGTGGGAATCGAACCCACAACCTCCGGCATAGCAGTCAGGGTCACTAACCACTAGACCAACAGGCCTGTCAACAGTAAAGTTCGGCTCCCGAAAGGAGAGTCGCAGAGGCAGCACTAGGGGACGCACTATGGGACCAACCGCTATTTTCCATCTCAAAAATCGATAACTCTGTTGTTTTGTGATTTATCGCCTTAATTTTTTTCACGTATTTGTGAAAATCTAGGCAATAAAAGAAATTAAACATCATCATTCTAAAAAAAATATTTTTTCCAAAAAAAAATGACAAAAATAAAGTTATACGAAATTTCATACAAAAAATTATACAGTTATATTAAAATAGCAATAAAAGTTACACTTATGCTTAAAATAAGTTTAAAACTAAATTATTATTATTAAGCAAACAGTTACATGACAATTTTATTTTTTGCGGTAATCCTACTCATCACTTTCTATTTCCAACAATTCTTTAGCTTTGTCAAATAATTCTTTGGATATTAGAAAACTTGGTTTATTTAAGCTAGATATATAAGGATCATTTAACAAAATATGCAGAACGTCTTCGTTTGTTGCTGATCTGGAACACTTCCTAGCCTGATGTAACCTTTATTTCTAAGAATATCACTCACACTTCCCAACACACACACACACCCTCCGCTCACACACACTCATATTCCCTCCCACACACATACACCACTTCCCTTACACTTTCACCACACTACAACTTATGAAAACTTTAGTGGTTACTATAATTAAACAAGACATCTAATCTAATACAATTATCTTTTATTGTTACACTCTTATTAACAGCCATCTTAGGCAAAATCCAAAATCCCAGAGAGTGAACAAAACTAAAGATGTGACAGACATCATGTTCACAGATAATTAATATCTTAACACTCCCCCTCAATTTTATGTTTGTGAAAACTTACAAATTGCTTCTATAAATAAATGAAAATAAATTCTACCAAACTTTAACTTTAACATGGCAACACAAACTTAGTAATATTTAAATTCTTGAAATTGCAACACTAAAACTGACATATATAAGTTTTGACAGATAATTTTGACAAGCTAGTGACAAGTGACAACATAACCTTAAAATATAAACAATGCAAACATTCTATGAAAAACAATGTTACAAAACTAACAGCTTGTCACGAAAATAGCAAAACTTAACACTACACAGTGGTTTCGTCATAATGTCCGAAGTATTTTCACTGGTACTTACGTATTTAACAATCAAAAAATTTTGGTTTACAATGTCTTTTATGAAATGATATTTAATGTCTATGTGCTTGGAATGTTTTGTATTTTCACAATTATGTATCATTTTTATTGCACTCTGATTGTCCACATAAAGCACAATATTACACTTTTCATTAAAGTCAACTGATAATCCTTTCACAAATAACAAATCACTGACACAACTTGCAGCAGCTATGTATTCACTTTCAGCACTGGAGAGAGATACAGTCCTCTGCTTTCGTGATGACCATGCAATTAGGTTCCCTTGGTGATATATTAGTGCTCCACTAACACTTTTTCTTGTGATCTTATCACCTGCCCAATCGGCATCTGAAAATGCTGAAATATTAGAACATTTATTAGTGTTTTCTTCTTTCTCTTGACAATAGTATGTCAACTCTTTATTAATTGTGCCCTTCAGATAGCGTAATACACGTTTTGCAGCTGTCCATAAGCTTCTCGTGGGTTTATCAAGATATCGACTGAGGAATGAAGTTGCAAAAGTGATGTCCGGTCTGCTTATTGTAGCCAGGTAAGTTAAACTTCCAATTAATTCTCTGTAAGGTATATCACTAATTATTTCTTCTGTTTCAGGTACTTGAAAATTGTTTTCCATCGGCGTCTTCACTTCTTTACAATCTTGCATCTTATACTTTAGTAATAAATTTTTAATAAACAGTTTTTGTGATAATTTCAATGTATTATCATTTCTCATAATTTCAATTCCTAAGAAGTTAGATACTCTTCCCATATCTTTAGCTTTAAATTCTTCTTGCAATTTTCTTGATATTTTATTTATTTCACTACTCTTTCCCATCAGTAAAATATCATCTACAAATAATATGAGCCATATATCTTTTCCTATGTATAAACATATATCATATTTTGATCTTTTCATGTTTATTGTTTGACAGAAATTATCAAATCTTATATTCCAACATTTTGGTGACTCTTTCAATCCATATAAAGCTTTTTTAAGTTTCAGAACAGTTCCTTCTTGTTTATTTTCCAAACTTATTCCCTCTGGAACTTTGATGTAAACTTCTGTGTTCAAATTTCCATTTAGAAATGCTGTAGGTATGTCCAACTGCTTTGTTTCCCAGTTATTATTTATTACTTGTGATAATCCCATTCTTATGGTAGTTATGTTGGCTACAGGGGAATAAACATAATCTTCTGTGTACTGTTGAAATCCGCGTGCAACTAATCTTGCCTTTTTAGTTCCATCCGATTTTGTTTTGAAAATCCATTTTGTGTCAATAGCACTTTTTCCTTTTGGCAATTCTGATTCTATCCATGTGTTTTGTTCCTTTAATGACTTAATCTCTTTATCTATTGCTGTTTTCCATTCTTTATCTTGTTGAATGGCTTCTGTGTATGTGACAGGATCGCTTTCACTTGAAAGTAAACAATAATCTTCATATGTATTTAAATCAAATTGTTTAGGCTTTTTTACTTCTCTTCCACTTCTTGTTCGCTTGATTTCTTCGTTTTGTTTTTCTGGAGTGGAGTAATTATTCTCTTCTGGATCATAAAAACTTTCTTCTTCTTGTATTGATTCTGAATACTTTGTTTCTTTTATTATTTGTTTTTCTTTTGGTTTCACACACATTTCTTTCTGAATTTCATTTTCTTCTAAGTATCCTTTTATATTTTTGTTTTGTTCTTCATGTTGATATTTTATGTTTGTTTCATCAAATCTTACATCTCTTGAGACAAATATCTCATCAGTTTTTGGGTTCCATAAGGTATATCCATTCATAGAATATCCTATCATTCGAGCTGGCACTGCTCGTCTTGACCATTTATCCTGTTTGGGCATAATATGTGCCCATGCTTTGCATCCAAAAACTTTGATTTTATTTAAAATTAATTCCTTGTTCTTGATCCTCGCAGGTACTTGATAATTTATTGAAGAACATGGCGATCGGTTGATAAGAAAAGTAGCCGTTAAGATTGCTTGACCCCATAGGTGTCTTGGTAGATTTGATTCATCTAACATGGTTCTCGCTTTATCATATATTGTCCTGTTCATACGTTCAGCTTTCCCATTTTGCTGTGGGCTATATGGCTGCGTGTATTCAATTTTGATACCTTTTTCATAACAAAACTTTTTGAGACTTTCCGCTGTGAATTCCCCTCCATTATCACATCTGATCCTTTTCACTTTTATCCCATCTTGCCTCTCTTGTTCTATTATATAATTGATTAATTTATCTGTGGCTTCATTTTTGCTTTTTAACAAATACGTCTGAGTATAATGAGAATAGTCATCTATTATTGTTTGGAAATATTTATATCCTTGTTTAGTTGCTACTCTTGCTGGTCCAGCAATATCAGTGTGTATTAAATCTCCTATCTTACTTGACCTTGGACTTTGTAATCTGTTAAATGGTAGTCTGGTTGATTTTGACCTCATGCATGCTTCACACACTTCCTTACTGTATGGCAATCCTAATATAGCTAGATGTTTTCTACACATATGACC
The DNA here is from genome assembly GCA_932294355.1 of Aporophyla lueneburgensis. NCBI lineage: Eukaryota > Metazoa > Arthropoda > Insecta > Lepidoptera > Noctuidae > Aporophyla > Aporophyla lueneburgensis. The sequence goes on along the minus strand of OW028738.1, from coordinate 11,567,672 downwards.
CATTCTTTTGTGCCATAAGTCATTATCTTCTTGTATCACATTACATTCATCTTTATCTTTTATTTTTATTGAGAAGGTATATAACATATTCCTCTTTTCTCCAAAATATTTCTTTTTACCTGCAGTTATTATTAACTTATCCTTTTTGAAAATTACTTGCTTTTCTCGTTCTGCTAATTTATTGACCGACATTAAATTGTTACTGATTCCCGGTACAAGTATGACTTCCAGTCTTAATGGTTCATTTTTGTAATATCCATCAAGATATCCTGATTTATGTGCTGTCAGTATTTGGCCATTAGCAATTTTGATTTCTAATTTCTGTGACAGTTGCTTGACATCTGTGAGGTATTTCTCATAAGATTCTTTTATGAAATGCTGAGTAGCTCCTGAATCCACAACAAATGTTAATATTCCATCATTACTATTACATACAAGTGCTTCATTTGAGGCAATAAAAATTGGTTGACTTTCAGCAGGATGAGCAGTTCCTCCACGAGTTCTTGGTCCTCGATATCCTCTTCCTCTGCCTCGTCCTCTACTGTAGCACTCATAGGACTTATGTCCCCTCTTTTTACATTTATAGCAGGTTATATTCGATATAAAAGATGTATGTGGCTCGTTTGTAACTGTTTCTTTTCTTATTTCATGATCAAGTAATTTAGTTTTTACAAAATCTATTTTTATTTCAGTGTTCACCGCATCCAAAGCTGTAATTATGTGGTTGTATTCTTCACTCAGTCCTGTTAATAGATAGCATACTTTGTCTGTATCATTAATCTTGTCTCCTGATACCTCTAGATCTCTGATTAAGTTATCAAAGTTTGAAAAATACTCTTGAAGATTTCCTTGCTGTTTCAAGTTTAGAAGTTTTCTTCGCAAACTTAATTTGGAAATTACACTTTTTCTTTGGAATGTACTTTTCAAAGTGGATATCATATCCTTTGCGTTAACGCATTCTTTTATCAGATTTAGATGCTGATCCGTTAGACATTGAACAATAATGTTTCTTGCTTTTGCATCGTCTTTTTTATTACAGTCTTCGATTTTTGGTAACGACACAACTTCACTTAATCCCTTTTCTTCTAAAATACAATTCACCCTGAACATCCAATTGTCGAAAGCTTCTGGATTTAGTTGGGGAAAATTGTAAAACAACTTAGTTTGCTGCCCGGCCATTTTCTTTTCTTCGTTACGCTTTTGTTGCATAAAATTAAATCTTTGAAAATCTCGACAATCTACTTCCTACTCGACACTATTTGGCGTCTGGGCCCATAACCTATGAAAACTTTAGTGGTTACTATAATTAAACAAGACATCTAATCTAATACAATTATCTTTTATTGTTACACTCTTATTAACAGCCATCTTAGGCAAAATCCAAAATCCCAGAGAGTGAACAAAACTAAAGATGTGACAGACATCATGTTCACAGATAATTAATATCTTAACACAACTAACACGTACGCGAGCGCATACTGCCGGGCGGGGCATATAACACTTTCAATAAAATATTTTGTCGTTTTTTTTTATCGCGTCGAACACAAACTTATTCACTTATTGTTAGATAATGATATGTTTTTGTGCGTTAATTGTTATTGAAAAGAAGTATCTGAACACTTTGATGATCTTATGCTGAAACACGGGTACCTATATAAAGGACTAATATTTTAGTGCCTTGTGCAAAAACCATGGGACAATTGATTATAACAGTCCTCATCGAAATAGTGTAATCAGTACTGATTGTAATTAATTACCACAACAGATAAATAGAACTTCTGCAGCAATATAGTTTATCATTCTTGTGGTTAAGGTTATGAAAACTTTAGTGGTTACTATAATAAAACAAGACATCTAATCTAATACAATTATCTTTTATTGTTACACTCTTATAAACAGCCATCTTAGGCAAAATCCAAAATCCCAGAGAGTGAACAAAACTAAAGATGTGACAGACATCATGTTCACAGATAATTAATATCTTAACACTCCCCCTCAATTTTATGTTTGTGAAAACTTACAAATTGCTTCTATAAATAAATGAAAATAAATTCTACCAAACTTTAACTTTAACATGGCAACACAAACTTAGTAATATTTAAATTCTTGAAATTGCAACACTAAAACTGACATATATAAGTTTTGACAGATAATTTTGACAAGCTAGTGACAAGTGACAACATAACCTTAAAATATAAACAATGCAAACATTCTATGAAAAACAATGTTACAAAACTAACAGCTTGTCACGAAAATAGCAAAACTTAACACTACACAGTGGTTTCGTCATAATGTCCGAAGTATTTTCACTGGTACTTACGTATTTAACAATCAAAAAATTTTGGTTTACAATGTCTTTTATGAAATGATATTTAATGTCTATGTGCTTGGAATGTTTTGTATTTTCACAATTATGTATCATTTTTATTGCACTCTGATTGTCCACATAAAGCACAATATTACACTTTTCATTAAAGTCAACTGATAATCCTTTCACAAATAACAAATCACTGACACAACTTGCAGCAGCTATGTATTCACTTTCAGCACTGGAGAGAGATACAGTCCTCTGCTTTCGTGATGACCATGCAATTAGGTTCCCTTGGTGATATATTAGTGCTCCACTAACACTTTTTCTTGTGATCTTATCACCTGCCCAATCGGCATCTGAAAATGCTGAAATATTAGAACATTTATTAGTGTTTTCTTCTTTCTCTTGACAATAGTATGTCAACTCTTTATTAATTGTGCCCTTCAGATAGCGTAATACACGTTTTGCAGCTGTCCATAAGCTTCTCGTGGGTTTATCAAGATATCGACTGAGGAATGAAGTTGCAAAAGTGATGTCCGGTCTGCTTATTGTAGCCAGGTAAGTTAAACTTCCAATTAATTCTCTGTAAGGTATATCACTAATTATTTCTTCTGTTTCAGGTACTTGAAAATTGTTTTCCATCGGCGTCTTCACTTCTTTACAATCTTGCATCTTATACTTTAGTAATAAATTTTTAATAAACAGTTTTTGTGATAATTTCAATGTATTATCATTTCTCATAATTTCAATTCCTAAGAAGTTAGATACTCTTCCCATATCTTTAGCTTTAAATTCTTCTTGCAATTTTCTTGATATTTTATTTATTTCACTACTCTTTCCCATCAGTAAAATATCATCTACAAATAATATGAGCCATATATCTTTTCCTATGTATAAACATATATCATATTTTGATCTTTTCATGTTTATTGTTTGACAGAAATTATCAAATCTTATATTCCAACATTTTGGTGACTCTTTCAATCCATATAAAGCTTTTTTAAGTTTCAGAACAGTTCCTTCTTGTTTATTTTCCAAACTTATTCCCTCTGGAACTTTGATGTAAACTTCTGTGCTCAAATTTCCATTTAGAAATGCTGTAGGTATGTCCAACTGCTTTGTTTCCCAGTTATTATTTATTACTTCTGATAATCCCATTCTTATGGTAGTTATGTTGGCTACAGGGGAATAAACATAATCTTCTGTGTACTGTTGAAATCCGCGTGCAACTAATCTTGCCTTTTTAGTTCCATCCGATTTTGTTTTGAAAATCCATTTTGTGTCAATAGCACTTTTTCCTTTTGGCAATTCTGATTCTATCCATGTGTTTTGTTCCTTTAATGACTTAATCTCTTTATCTATTGCTGTTTTCCATTCTTTATCTTGTTGAATGGCTTCTGTGTATGTGACAGGATCGCTTTCACTTGAAAGTAAACAATAATCTTCATATGTATTTAAATCAAATTGTTTAGGCTTTTTTACTTCTCTTCCACTTCTTGTTCGCTTGATTTCTTCGTTTTGTTTTTCTGGAGTGGAGTAATTATTCTCTTCTGGATCATAAAAACTTTCTTCTTCTTGTATTGATTCTGAATACTTTGTTTCTTTTATTATTTGTTTTTCTTTTGGTTTCACACACATTTCTTTCTGAATTTCATTTTCTTCTAAGTATCCTTTTATATTTTTGTTTTGTTCTTCATGTTGATATTTTATGTTTGTTTCATCAAATCTTACATCTCTTGAGACAAATATCTCATCAGTTTTTGGGTTCCATAAGGTATATCCATTCATAGAATATCCTATCATTCGAGCTGGCACTGCTCGTCTTGACCATTTATCCTTTTTGGGCATAATATGTGCCCATGCTTTGCATCCAAAAACTTTGATTTTATTTAAAATTAATTCCTTGTTCTTGATCCTCGCAGGTACTTGATAATTTATTGAAGAACATGGCGATCGGTTGATAAGAAAAGTAGCCGTTAAGATTGCTTGACCCCATAGGTGTCTTGGTAGATTTGATTCATCTAACATGGTTCTCGCTTTATCATATATTGTCCTGTTCATACGTTCAGCTTTCCCATTTTGCTGTGGGCTATATGGCTGCGTGTATTCAATTTTGATACCTTTTTCATAACAAAACTTTTTGAGACTTTCCGCTGTGAATTCCCCTCCATTATCACATCTGATCCTTTTCACTTTTATCCCATCTTGCCTCTCTTGTTCTATTATATAATTGATTAATTTATCTGTGGCTTCATTTTTGCTTTTTAACAAATACGTCTGAGTATAATGAGAATAGTCATCTGTTATTGTTTGGAAATATTTATATCCTTGTTTAGTTGCTACTCTTGCTGGTCCAGCAATATCAGTGTGTATTAAATCTCCTATCTTACTTGACCTTGGACTTTGTAATCTGTTAAATGGTAGTCTGGTTGATTTTGACCTCATGCATGCTTCACACACTTCCTTACTGTATGGCAATCCTAATATAGCTAGATGTTTTCTACACATATGACCCATTCTTTTGTGCCATAAGTCATTATCTTCTTGTATCACATTACATTCATCTTTATCTTTTATTTTTATTGAGAAGGTATATAACATATTCCTCTTTTCTCCAAAATATTTCTTTTTACCTGCAGTTATTATTAACTTATCCTTTTTGAAAATTACTTGCTTTTCTCGTTCTGCTAATTTATTGACCGACATTAAATTGTTACTGATTCCCGGTACAAGTATGACTTCCAGTCTTAATGGTTCATTTTTGTAATATCCATCAAGATATCCTGATTTATGTGCTGTCAGTATTTGGCCATTAGCAATTTTGATTTCTAATTTCTGTGACAGTTGCTTGACATCTGTGAGGTATTTCTCATAAGATTCTTTTATGAAATGCTGAGTAGCTCCTGAATCCACAACAAATGTTAATATTCCATCATTACTATTACATACAAGTGCTTCATTTGAGGCAATAAAAATTGGTTGACTTTCAGCAGGATGAGCAGTTCCTCCACGAGTTCTTGGTCCTCGATATCCTCTTCCTCTGCCTCGTCCTCTACTGTAGCACTCATAGGACTTATGTCCCCTCTTTTTACATTTATAGCAGGTTATATTCGATATAAAAGATGTATGTGGCTCGTTTGTAACTGTTTCTTTTCTTATTTCATGATCAAGTAATTTAGTTTTTACAAAATCTATTTTTATTTCAGTGTTCACCGCATCCAAAGCTGTAATTATGTGGTTGTATTCTTCACTCAGTCCTGTTAATAGATAGCATACTTTGTCTGTATCATTAATCTTGTCTCCTGATACCTCTAGATCTCTGATTAAGTTATCAAAGTTTGAAAAATACTCTTGAAGATTTCCTTGCTGTTTCAAGTTTAGAAGTTTTCTTCGCAAACTTAATTTGGAAATTACACTTTTTCTTTGGAATGTACTTTTCAAAGTGGATATCATATCCTTTGCGTTAACGCATTCTTTTATCAGATTTAGATGCTGATCCGTTAGACATTGAACAATAATGTTTCTTGCTTTTGCATCGTCTTTTTTATTACAGTCTTCGATTTTTGGTAACGACACAACTTCACTTAATCCCTTTTCTTCTAAAATACAATTCACCCTGAACATCCAATTGTCGAAAGCTTCTGGATTTAGTTGGGGAAAATTGTAAAACAACTTAGTTTGCTGCCCGGCCATTTTCTTTTCTTCGTTACGCTTTTGTTGCATAAAATTAAATCTTTGAAAATCTCGACAATCTACTTCCTACTCGACACTATTTGGCGTCTGGGCCCATAACCTATGAAAACTTTAGTGGTTACTATAATAAAACAAGACATCTAATCTAATACAATTATCTTTTATTGTTACACTCTTATAAACAGCCATCTTAGGCAAAATCCAAAATCCCAGAGAGTGAACAAAACTAAAGATGTGACAGACATCATGTTCACAGATAATTAATATCTTAACAAAGGTGACCACCCCAAACAAAAGTGCCATGGGAACATTCTTTCAAATAAAATAGCAGATTATTAATTTGTAAATGTATGTTATTATCATAGAAATAGAAAAAAACAAGATAGACATCAAAGGATAATAACTAAATATATTTCATATTTCATAATAAAAAAGATGAACCGTAATTTTCGAGGATTTTTCCCCGACTGACATTATTGCTTCAAAATCACCTCTGGCGCAAAAAACGCGCAAGTTTTTTTTAATCCTCATATTACTGAATAGATAAGGTCTCTAATAGAGTAATTAACTTGACACCGGCTGCTTTCGGCAACAACGAAAACTCCAATTGAAATTAACAAAAACTAAATTTTCTTCACTTCACTAAAAAAATATTAAAAAATTAAATAAAAATATTTTTTTCACAAAAACTGAACGTGGTTGCAAAGTATATATTCTCAGCTAACCATTGATGTATAATACTAATATGTTTCCTAGGAAAACTTCCGAATAATTTTGTGTTGAACTTCCTTAATGGTAATTTAATTGGCATGAAAATATTTATGCCCAATGTTTGAGGTTCATTTTATAAAAGTAAAACTTTTTATTTTTTTATATTTTGTAATTTATTCGTAAGTTCCATCTTTTGAGAGTATAAAACCATAAAACAATCTATGGATTTACGACTTTCGACAAAACCATTTTTGAGATGGAAAATACTGTTTGGTCCCGTAGTGCGACGCGGAGTCGTGCTACGATTTACATAATTAGTAGGTCCTTATTATGAAATTGATATTTTGTCGAACTGACCACTTGGATCTGAGATATCTCTATCTTTAAAATTAACATTTAGGATTGTGTATTTGCGTTTCGAACTAAGTGATACCTACATTCGTTTTCGCGCCTTTTGATATATATATTAGTACATTATGGTACAAGTGTGTAATGTTGGTGATTACCGCTGAGGCGCCATTGAGACCCGAGCCGTCAGGTGAGGGTCTTAAGAGAGCCGAGGACGGTAATCATCAATACACACGTGTATCATACGACGTTTTTCAACACACTTGCGAGGAAAAAACAAATATGTATTGCATAAATCGTTTAATTATTAAAACAATTGGTGAATGTACAATTTTCAAAACGATATTGGATTGTTTTTGATGGCAATTTCACAGTTTGTGTTACATTGGTACTTGCCACTTCTTTAGTACCTTCATTTACTTCTTGTGTAAATGTCGGCGACAAAGGTAAATCATACAAATTACTGGAAGGAAAGGGCACCAAATAACTCACGCTAGTAGATGTACATGGTTGTGGTTCGGGGCAAAACTTTTTTGCCTTTGGCTCCAAATTAATGGCTTGCGTTATTTTGTCATTGATTTTTGCTTTGTTATGAATTGAGTCTTCTATGTACGATTCAGCGATTGCGTCAGAACGCCATCCACCATGTCGCTTCAAAGTTAGTATATCAGCCCCCGAATCAGCCAACATTGTAGCCGACGTTCTTCTAAAACTGTGTCCAGTGTAAAAATCGGCCTCAGGCAAACCTAAATACTTCGCTATTTCTCTTGGCATATTACCAAATTTGTTAATACCGATTGTTTGTGCAGTACATTTTCCTTTCTGAAAGTTTTGGAAAAAGCGGTCATTCTTTGTTTTTGTTGAACGGAGATCTTGGTATTTTTTCACTATTTCACGAAACGTTCCTTAGATTGTAAAAGATCGTGGAATCTTGGTTTTAGTCTGGGTAATTTTGACAAGAAGCATATCTCCGTGGATTTCTACATCTTTTGTTGTAATATTGTACAGCTCTTGTCGTCTACAAGCACCAGTAACACCGAATATTAAGGCAACCTGCAAAGAAATCAATTAATTAGTTCTAAGAAATTATGCTAAAGTTACACACTTGTATATTGTAGATTCGTTTCGATTAAAAATATGAAACGTACCTTTGTTGCTAGATACTGACTATCCGGAGCCTCATTCAAAAACTTTTCAACGTCGGCTGGTGACAAAACTTTAGATTTCCGACCAATATATCCATCCGAGCGTCTCTTCAAAAATGCCATCAGGTTACAGTACGTTTTGATATCAACACCATGTTTGAGCTTAACCATGCTTCTTAACATGGAATAGATGCACCACAGGGAGCTAGGTTTGTATGTATTGGCGAGTTCAGAGAAATACGCCAAAAACACATTTTCAGAAAATGACTGGGTTTTTTTGTTGCTCTTCCATTGCAGGAAACTATCGTAAGCAGCTAAATACTTTTCTCTAGATTTTGCAGGTATTAGGCTTTCGTTTGCATTTTGTGCTGCATTTAGTATTTCTGGCGGGGTTAAATCAATCAATTGTTCATCTTCTGTACTAAAACCTGACATTTTTATAATTATTTACCACACAGCAACAAATGCGATACAAACAAAATATGAAAATTAGGGGAAAATTGGGAAATGGCGCGCAATTTTTTTTTTTTTGCACGCGCCAAATGTAAGTTGATTGATTACAGCCATACAGCCTACTTCAAAATGATAATTTTTGTGATAAAATGCAAATATTTTATAAGAAATTATTGTGAATTATAAATAATTTGATAATAATAAATGTTTTTTCGTCTTAATTAGGGACACATTTATTTATTTCAAAAATGTAAATAGATTTTCGGTGGCATAAAACCTCTTTGTTGTTACAAAAAAAAAAAAAAAAACTGTATTACCCGGTTAAATTGAAAATGCTCTGTTTACTCGCATATAATTTGCAGTTAGGTACTAACTTAACTTTGTAGGGATCATTCTATTATGCACTAGTGTGTAATATTATTATGCACGTGTATGTTATAGTTCGGTTTATGGCCCTAAGAACGATATAATAAGGCTCACTTTACGAGCAAGTGTGTTGAAATAGTACATTATGGTACAAGTGTGTAATGTTGGTGATTACCGCTGAGGCGCCATTGAGACCCGAGCCGTCAGATGAGGGTCTTAAGAGAGCCGAGGACGGTAATCATCAATACACACGTGTATCATACGACGTTTTTCAACACACTTGCGAGGAAAAAACAAATAACAGCAACAAATGCGATACAAACAAAATATGAAAATTAGGGGAAAATTGGGAAATGGCGCGCAATTTTTTTTTTTTGCACGCGCCAAATGTAAGTTGATTGATTACAGCCATACAGCCTACTTCAAAATGATAATTTTTGTGATAAAATGCAAATATTTTATAAGAAATTATTGTGAATTATAAATAATTTGACAATAATAAATGTTTTTTCGTCTTAATTAGGGACACATTTATTTATTTCAAAAATGTAAATAGATTTTCGGTGGCATAAAACCTCTTTGTTGTTACAAAAAAAAAAAAAAAAAACTGTATTACCCGGTTAAATTGAAAATGCTCTGTTTACTCGCATATAATTTGCAGTTAGGTACTAACTTAACTTTGTAGGGATCATTCTATTATGCACTAGTGTGTAATATTATTATGCACGTGTATGTTATAGTTCGGTTTATGGCCCTAAGAACGATATAATAAGGCTCACTTTACGAGCAAGTGTGTTGAAAATATATTTTTGGTGTCGTGCTGTTCCCATTATGGAAAACTTAATATAACGCATTATTTTGTTGTTCCACCGCGGCACTAGAGCTGCAGAAACAGCTCTAAGGATTACCGACGTGCCGTGAACCGTAGACCTTAGCTGACAACGAAAAATCAAAAGTGGTCGTGGAAGCGGATCCATCGCAAATCACGTCAGATTTTGCGGCAGGCTTCGGTGTGAGTTATAAAACAATTTGAATTCACTTGAAACAAAATCAAAAAGAGAAATAGCTCGAAAAGGTAGCTCGTGAAAGAACCACATGATTTGAGTGCAGTGCAAACACACCTACAAACACGCGTTGAGTGCTGTTACATTATTCAACCGGGTTCCCTCTATCTGGCAGAAACTTGATGCTCCGAATTTTATTTGGCATAACACACTTGGCATAATCTTTTTTAAACGAATATTTGTAAGGCATAAAAAATGTTTAGCATAATCATTGTTTGGCCGAATGTTTATATGTCCGACTTTACGCTGGCATACTTTTAAGACGGCAGAATGTTATTTCGCATAATTACCTTTGACAGACTTAAAATTTCGCATAATTTCTTTAGAGCGACGATTATTTGGTATAATTTCACTTGGCATACTATGAAGATGGCAGAATTTCATCTATACTATATATATATATATATATATATTTGTATATAATATTATAAAGCTGAAGAGTTTGTTTGTTTGTTTGATTGAACGCGCTAATCTCAAGAACTACTGGTCCGAATTGAAAAATTCTTTTTGTGTTGGGTAACCTATTTATCGAGGGAGGCTCTAGGTTATATAACATCACGCTACAACTAAGAAGAGCGGAGCAGTAATGGAAAATGTTGCAAAAACGGGGAAAATTTAGTCCTTTTGAGAGTTTCCGTTGCGTGCGCTGCGTAAACGGTTAAAGTAACGCAAAAATCATGTATGTATATGTTGTGCTACAAAAGTTATTGACAGAAACGAATCGCTGCAGAACCGACTCCACGTAGTCTTCTCTGCCCTACCCCTAGAGTGTAATTTAAACCCGCGTAGGCGCGGAGGGGCGAGGCGGCCCAGTGATGAGCGTAAAACCATCTGCGACGATGAGCTCGCGTGTGTCCGCTGGAGCTTCGCAGCGCCGGAGCCGTGACAGAAATCATGCATGCTGCATGTTGCATGCTCGCCTGCATGCTGTGAGCTTGCTTGCATACTGCATGTTGCATGCTCGCCTGCATGCTGTGAGCTTGCTTGCATGCTGCATGCTTGCTTGCATGCTGCATGCATGGTGTATGCTTGTTTGCATGTCTGAATGCAGCATGCTAACTATGATTTTTCTGTAATGTAATATATGAGTGTTTCACTTATTATGGATATGAAATGTATGCCAAAAGATGATTCTAACTGTAAAATTTCTGAGATATGATAGTTCTGCCTTTTAATGAGTATCGATATGAAATTATGCCAAGAGACGATTCTGACTGCGAACTTTTTGCGATCATATGGTTCTCCCTTTTGATTATTATGGATATAAAATTTATGCCTAAAGATGATTCTGACTTATAAAATTATGCGTTGTGAATGTATGATAAATGAGTGTATGCCAAACGATTTTCTGCGAAATGAAGTTTATGCTGTCCGCTGTTATGCAAAATAATATTATGACGAAAAAAATTCTGCCATAAAGGGTGGACCCTATTCAACCTTTTTAAAACTAGGGGATTTTGAATCGTATCATTACTTGTAATGAAAAATCGGAAACGGTCATCATAATGTTTGAATCCAGGAAAACCGGCCAAATCCTGCCCCAAACTAAAAATGACTCAGAAAATGGTACCTACTGGTATATATGTCTGGTGGACCAGTGCTGGTGTCATCCACTACAGATTCTTAAGATAGGGTCAGATTCAATAATAAAAAACCACGATTTAGCAAGCTAGCAGTAAGCTCGCCGTTAACCAACCGAGACTAATCCATTGCGCTAGCCGACTACTGCCGTAGGATAAAGCTAGACCACACACTACAATACAATAGACTCTCGCTAAATTACAGGAGCTGCGACTGGAATGTCTCCGACATACATCATACTCTCCGCTCCTTGTTCCAACAGATTACCACTTTTTCCAGAATTTGGACGATTTCTTGCAAGGAAAAAAAATCCGATGAGGCAAATAAATCCGCTTTCAAAGATCTTTCTATCACGAATTTCTCAGTAGCAGCCCAGGGTCTTGATATATGACGGGTTGATGGCAATGGGCTCGCCCCCTGTTACTTGGCATTTAAATGTTAACTGGTGAAATGTGGGTGTACTATGTCTATAGGTATCGACCGTTTAGAGAAACAAGGCGATTTTTTTTACCGTTTTGTTTTTTCATTAAAACAAAAGTTCAACATATTACTGCGGGACTTTCGAGTTTCGTGAGAAGAACTGCACAACGAAGTTAGAGGCCTTCTACACGGTCGGGACCAACCGCCGACCATCGTATCCTTGGTCGGGTCAACCATGTTTTGCATTCGTTCTACACGGTCGGTGGTTGACTCAACTTGTCTCATTTTCTCATTCGTTCACGGTCGGTGGTTCACTTAACTTGTCTCCGGTATTCAAAGCGATGGCTCCTTGCCTTTCAGAGCTACAGAGATCGGTTTGGCAATAACTTTTTTATGCTTGAGTGAAGAAAAAAGAAACAAAGAAAATGGAGGAAACAGTGGCTCAAAGAGCGAATTACTTTGAACCACCTTAATATTTTACAGATTCTTGCTTCAGATTATAATCTGAATTTTTTAAGAATAGATCAAGACACTTAAAATGGTTTTTGGTTCTTATCTTTGTATAAATCGGTTCCAATATCCCTAGGGCATGGTAAATCAATAGATATACATTCGGTCAGAACCTCTCGTTCGCGGTTTTCGTTTTGCAAATCCATTGCAACACGCAATAACGTGCACCCACGACGACTAACAAGCGCACACTGAAGCGCTCGTGTCGGGCGACAGCGTTCCAGACGGTTGGGGCCAACCACGGACGCAGCCTGTCGCGAAGGATGCGCTCGCGACCAAGGCCGTTGACATCAACCAAATATCGGTCGGGTCAACCAATTTCTACACTGTCCATTTTTATATCAACCCGACCAAGGATACGATGGTCGGCGGTTGGTCCCGACCGTGTAGAAGGGCCTTTAGAGGCCTTCTACACGGTCGGGACCACGGAGCAAATACAAAGAGGAGTCGGCCTAAACAACTGTGCACTGTGATTTTCAACTAGGTCTTGACGTCATCAAGTAGGCGTGGCCTTAGTCAGTGTATTGTTGGCGTTCGTCCTGTGCACAACTAAGTAAAAATTCAGTATACTCGCGCTAAACAAACATAAGAATGAAGTTTTGTGTTTTATCTTGTAAAAACTACTCGGATAGACGTTCTGATGCTATGAATGGTATCACATTTCATTTGTAAGTAATTTTAAACGTAATTTATAAAAATTCTTCTAGAAAAATGTCATAACTTCGGTGTTTCCAAATATAATTCTACCCGACATTAGATGGCGAAACTTTGTGACATGGGTACTAAAATTATTTAGGCACGTAAAGCTCAGTATTAATATATTTCAATAATTATATGTACTGAAATTTATTCAAAATTAATTCCCAAAAACCTTTCAATCGCCTAAATATTGTTTTTGTAGTTTTTATCGTGGTTTTTATATCATTACGTCAACAGGCCGCCATCTATCGTCAACCATGAACAACAAACATAAATATAAAAAACAGGGCCGTAATCGGATTCTAATTATTTTACCAAATGTGCCGCGACTGTCTCATAAATGGAAAGTGAAAAGTGATTTTTATTTCATACGAGTTTGTCATTGTGAGAAATCGACATTTTGAGAAATTGACACTATGCGGATTGGATATTCTAAGAAGTTGACATTCTGAGAAGTGAACATTTTGCGTCTGGTTGAAATTTTAAGACTTTGGCAGTATGCGATGATACGGTCGTGTTAGGTCCAGTAGCAACATTATAATAAGCGTGTTCTCGAATAGGTGGGTCTCTCCACTGCTTTGCCACTGGATATGTTTACATATTGCACTGTGAGCAGCGGACAGTGCTTCCCGGTCTAATGTTTTTAACCGCTATATTTCGTGTGTTCTTTTTGCTTTCTTTGTTTTATTGTTGATGTCAATTAGTTGTATATGTATAAAATGTGTTTGTTTTATTTGTGTGTGAAATATAGATGTTTTGAAAAATAAATGTTTATGTTTAATGCTTGTCATTTAAAAATAAGAGACACACTGATTATCTTCTGTCGTCATGCATCAAAAATTTTTTTATTCTAAAATTATTGTTTTTCGTAAAAAAATACGTATTAAGATGAGTAAAAAACAAAGTACTCCCTGGTACGCAAATTCTGAGTACGACCCTGTTGCCTCCTGCACGTAGTGACATCTAGTATGAGATAGATAAATAACTACAAAAGCAAAATTGACGGTACGAGCACCTAGTTTTGCTATTAACCGGTAGATGGAAAATAAAGAAGTGGGCGGGATCTAACACCCCGCACCCCGCAAAATGTCACGCGTTGTTTCTTAGGACAATCTAATTACAACATCTCCTCTTTGTATTTGCTCCGTGGTCGGGACCGACCGCCGACCATCGTATCCTTGGCCGGGTCAACCATTTTTTGTATTCGTTCTACACGGTCGGTGGTTGACTCAACTTGTCTCATTTTCTCATTCGTTCACGGTCGGTGGTTCACTTAACTTGTCTCCGGTATTCAAAGCGATGGCTCCTTGCCTTTCAAAGCTACAGAGATCGGTTTGGCAATAACTTTTTTATGCTTGAGTGAAGAAAAGAAACGAAAGAAAATGGAGGAAACAGTGGCTCAAAGAGCGAATTACTTTGAACCTACGGATTCTTGCTTCAGATGATAATCTGAATTTTTTAAGAATAGATCAAGACACTTTTAATGAATAACTTGAAATGGTTTTTGTTTCTTATCTTTGTATAAATCGGTTCCAATATCCCTAAGGCATGGTAAATCAATAGATATACATTCGGTCAGAACCTCTCGTTCGCGGTTTTCGTTTTGCGAATCCATTGCAACACGCAATAACATGCACCCACGACGACTAACAACCGCACACTGAAGCGCTCGCGTCGGGCGACAGCGTTCCAGACGGTTGGGGCCGACCACGGACGCAGCCTGTCGCGAGGGATGCGCTCGCGACCAAGGCCGTTGACATCAACCAAATATCGGTCGGGTCAACCAACTTCTACACTGTCCATTTTTATATCAACCCGACCAAGGATACGATGGTCGGCGGTTGGTCCCGACCGTGTAGAAGGGCCTTTATTATCAATAAGCCAGCTGACACATGTCACGAGTTGTCAAAGTTGACATAATTGCGTAATTTAAAACCACATACCACATTAAAATAATGTATAAACTTTCAAACCGTATTTAATAACTTCTGCTGAAATATTATTTATTTAATTTGGTGCGTTACTTACTTACGTATTTGGAATGCTAACCCGCGCTGGTGTGAGGCTTTTCTCAACGGAAGCGTTGAGCGTTGTCAACAATGTTGCTAAGCAACAGTTTACAGTAACTTTGGCTGATGGTAAGTGTCAGTAAATAATAATTTCGTAGAATAATCTTATTTTCTCCACAATAAACCTCTTGAAGACACTTGAAGTCGATTTAAAGTTTGGACCTCCGCCCGAAAGAAGTAAAATACAATAGTCGTAGTGTTGACTGGTTAGATGTAGGTACCGGCTAAAATATAATAAATTCTTTGCCCGAGGAAGCTAGAAATTAAGAATCTCAACAATTATAGGCTTAAATTATTTTTGTGAATATTGGAGTGGTACATTATGTGTAATACAACAACAAATGAAAAGGATAACCTGCCTCAACCAAATGTATTTAAATATTTTAGTATTGCATGTTTGAATATTAGATTATAAGCAGCCAGCAATATTGTTGTTTTACAGTGAAATATAAAGAATTGTAATTAAAAACTTAATACATTTATGTTCTACGAGCAACAAGGTACTCGGTGTAATTTGAAATTAATTAAATACCCGGGGTTCATTTGATTAATCGAGTCTGGTCAAACCACACTGGGATTGGTGCAATTCATTTCATTTCATAATGCTTGTTCCAGATAATGCAGTGTTGAACTATGAGCAAAGAGGAAAAGACATAACATTTATACATACTGAAGTACCACCTGTATTCCAGGGTAAAGGAGTTGGCCACAAACTAGCTAAGGTAAGCAATATGAAAGTTAAAGATAAATAACTGTTTCTATTAACTTAATTTTAATTATGTTAAAGAAGTTTCATTGAAATGTATGAGAAAATTATGTATTTTTAGTTAATGAAGTATTTTATCTACTCTTTTTTTTACAGTATGCCTTTGACCATGCTTACAAGAATGATTTGGATGTGATTTGTCAATGCCACTTTTTGGCAAAATATTTTAAGGATAATCAAACAAAGTATAGCGGCCTCAAAATAACATTTGATCTAGACAATGAATAGGACGGTATCAACTATGGACTTAGCTTGGATAAGAAGTAACATATATTATTATTTTCGTGAAAAATGTTATGGCAATGCTAAAAAACTTTCCGACAAAGCCTCAAAACAATATGGTGATGCTGCAGAGTTTTTATTCTACAGTGGACTGGCTAGTATATTGGAAGGACAAGTACAAAAGGGGATCAGTGAACTGACTCCATTGCAATCTGAAAAAGATATTCAATTAGCAGTTGTTATTGCTCTCATTTATGGCTATAAATTAAGTGGTCCAACTGAGAGAGAAGCTCTATACAGCCTGGAGACAAAACTCAAGGAGGAGAAGAAACAAGCCAATGCTTTGTCTTTCTTCTATGCTGGTCTATTTCTATCATTTGCAGAGAAGTACGAAAAGGCATCTGAATATATTAACAAGTCACTGAGAAAAGATGCTAACAATTTGGAAGTTATTATCTTAAAGGGTTGGAATGATATGTACATGAATTTGGGAGACATGCAGATGTCAATATTAGAATGTTTAGAATTAGCTCTAAATAAAAGTGATAGGAATATTGATGCACTGCTGGGTTTGGCGAAATTTAAATATTTCTCCAAAGACTATGATGCTTCTAATCTCACATTAGACAGGCTGATTGTGAACAATCCAGGTCAAGTTGTTCCCTTGGTAGAAAAGATGAAAAATGAATTTGCTTTGCAAAAGTGGGAAGCCGTCTATGACACAATGGAAAGAATTTTTCCTCTCGATCTGGACAATATTGAGGCTTTAAAAGTTAGAATTTTTATTGCACTTTGCAAAAATGCAGATTACATAGAAGCTGCAGATCAGTTGCACAAGTTCTTTACTGTATTAGAAAATGAAGAATCGCACAATGCATATCAGTTCTATAACACTACACAGATATTCTCAAGGGTTTGTTGCAGGTCTAGTGCAGTGCTCTCCCAAGTGTACAGATTTGCTCAATATGCTTCAGAAATGAATCCAGGTAATGTGGACTACTTGAGTGAAGTTGGATATCAATGCATTCTTCAGGGGAAGTATAAAGACGCCCTAAGTTTTTTCAAGGCAGCTAGCAAACTGGACAGCAACTCAATCACAGCGCTATGTGGGTTAACTCTTTGCCAGATGAATGAACATGGTCCTACTGAACAGATTGCACAGCAGATAGAACTGTTGTTTGAAATGCAAGGAACTAACAAACTGCCAGTTTTATATCATCTCTCTGCTCAGTTGAATCTGAAGAACTCCGCCAGTGCTATATCATTTTTGAATAATGCCTATGAAGCCAAGGTTGCCTATGCAAATCGCCATCCTTTTAGTTTAGCTTACGTTAAAGATTTAGATCCAGATTTTCTTCTGGAAGTGTATAAAGAGTTTAAGAAACACTTGCCCAAGAAGCCATTTATCATAGTAGGATATTTGATGTATTCTCAAGAAGTGAAGAATCCTGTCGTCACCCACTGTTTGAAGTTACTGAATGCAATATGTGATGCGTGTCCAGGTGTGATAACTGCTTTGTATGAGTTGGCCAAGTTGAAGTTTTTGTTTGGATATGCAGGTGATGCTCAGAAGTTGGCTCAGCAAGTGCATGAGTTGGATAGCACACATGCAGGTAGTCAGGTTTTGCTGGCCCAGATTTACATACAACAGCAGGCTTATACAAAGGCTGCACAGAGTCTAGAAATGTGTTTGAGTTACAATTTCAAAGTCAGAGACAGTGCTATGTATCATTTCCTGAATGGTGTAATTTTGAAGAGTGTTGGTCAGCTCCAAGAGTCTCTGTCTAGTTTCTTGACGAGCCTTCAGATAGCGACAAGTAAGAGTACTGTTGGTAATGTGAATAGAGCATTTGAATCTGATCTGAACATTATTGACAAAGCCACCTTGTACTTACAAATAATTGAAATACAAACAACTTTAGAGCAGTTTGCTGAAGCTGGGAAGACAATGCAGGTAAGAATATTAGTGATTCCAACAATTTTTTTCGGGTAATTCGTCATTTAATTTCACTAATCTAACTTTTGTCAGACTTGACTGGTGATGATCCTAAACTGTTGGTATGGTATTAGTGGAATAGTAACAAAATACTAGGATGAATTAACAGCGTTTGATGCAGAAGCAACACACTTCTAAAATTATGGTACCTAAACAAATATGAACTTTTTGCCATCAATAGGTATGCTAAGAAGAAGGTTGTGTCGTGAACAAAAGAGATGAAATTGTTTTTAGAGTGAATAATACTAAAGTGTTTTGTTGTGGGAAAAATCAGTAGTTAGAAACCTATACCATACCAGACATAGTGACTTAAAATTTCTTAGTAGCCAGTTATTGACATTCAAGTTACATAGATAGATGTATTGTTGCTGCCATTCAATCTGCAAAATTGCGATATTAACTGCCAAGACGTTTAATTACACTATGTCTGTATCCGTGACAAATCAATATTTGTTTTCAGTAATCAAATAACTGTTTTTATTCCTTGTGGGGTCACTTGACCTTAATATGTGTGACTTCCGCCATTAAATTGATAATTATATGAAACTTCTGAGAGTTTTGATGGTGTAGCAACACTTTTTTATTCAAAACATGATGATAACAGTTAACATTTGACCTAAGATTTTTATATTATAAGAAAGTATAGGCCTGTATTTTGTCATCAATGTTTTCTGAGTCATCCATACAACAATGGTAATACTTGCAGTACGAAAATCACCCTTGCTGCTACGACATAAAAGCGCTGCTCATGTTACCACACCTTGGCAATAGTAAATAGTCATTATTTTTATTATTTGTTAAAGAAAATGTGTTTTTTTTTTTTTTTGATAAAAATACGTGATTATTTATTATAGGAAGCAATACAAGAATTTTCATATACATCTGAAGAGAGTCGTCTACTAATCGCTAGAGCAGAACTAGCCCTCAAAAAAGGTGACATCGACAGTGCTATAGACCTTCTCAACGAGATAAAACCTGGGCAGCCGTATTACTTTCAAGCTCATAGCAAAATGGCGCATGTTTACTTGAAGGAGAAGAACGATCGTGCCATGTTCACTGCCTGTTTTAAAGAGATTGTCAGCAACCATCCGATGGCAGACGCGCATACTATGATGGGCGATGCTTTTATGTCGATTCATGGTATGTGTATGATAATACTTTTATATCACCTCTTTATATTAGAGCAGTCACCACTGCTCCATTGGGTCACCACCAAAGACCTTATACTTAAAACTAGACAGTGTACCAAAATTTTTTGTTTAGCTAAAATGAGGTTTATAATGTTATACTTAGGGTAGCTATTTTCTTAAAAGCGGTAACTAGCTAAAAGCGGTCCCAGGTGAGAGGGCTCCCGCTGGTAGTGTGTCCTTGTCTGACATCTTGCCAGCTCAACTAACCTTAGGGTTTGGTAGAAATGGTAGAAAATTAAATATTATTCTTTTTTATGTTTTAACAAAACGAACAATTCATAAACTATAAAACGTATATAAATATCTTTATAATTAATAATCAGTTTGTAGTATTGTAAAAAAAAAAACATTAATACCGAGTTAACAGCAGTACGTTAGTAGTAGTAGTGGTAGTATGTTTGTGCTTGGTAACACTTAATGCAAGATGGCGGTTTGCTAATTTCGTTGTTTGGTTGATTCTTGTGTTTCGATTTGCGATTTTGTGAATTAACGTTTTCAATGTGTTTGTTTTTCATGAAATATGGTGAATTCTTGTTGTGTGACAGGGTGCAAAAATGAATCTTATCCCGGTAGCCGCTTTTCTTTCCACGTGTAAGTAAAAACAACAATCATAACCTTTAGGGTAGCCATGAATTTTGTTGAGCAAAGATTTTTTACTATCTCGTAGTAGATATGCAGAAGATACGACGTACTGACTGTCTTAACTTGGAGATTTACCGGTTACCGTCAGTCATCAATGTGCATAAGGGGCAAAGCCTGACATTCAGATTATTTTTTTATGTTATCGTGTCCTTCGACTGTACCGATGACGTTAGTTGTACTAACGATGACGTTAGTTATACTTGTTATTAATTATATTTCTTGTATTGTAGATTTCCGAGGACTGAAAACCAGAAATTGAAGTGGGTAAATGTAGTACCTGGAAAAATCTCAAAGTCGTCTGTTATTTGCAGTGGAAATAAGGCTACATTACGACAACAATTGCGTAAAACTGTATTGTTCAGCAATGTATAAAAATAAATCAATATTAAAAGAAAACAGTCTTTTTTTTCCGTTCACAATACTGCATCACGTTCATTTGACCTAACACTCATTTAATAATAATCCTCCTCCTCATCTCCTCATCTTAGCAAATATTATCCCGGTTACATGAGCTAAGCTTTCACTTAGGAGCTTGGCAAGGTTCGCCGAATATGATCCTAGAGTGGCGAGTCTGATAATTACAGTAAAGCGATTGCCATCTGACTTTCATAGCCACAAGGGGAATCAGACTCATTTTTCGGATAATGGTTACACATTCATAAATCGAAATGTGCAAGTTTCCTCACGGTGTATTCCGTCACCGAAATCATCATTCTCCTTTAATAATAATAACATGTGGGAATATCTCACTTTTGAGAAACATACCTGCCTTTTTTACATGGAGCGAAAGGTATAATAGGTTGTTGTGAAATTAACGTTAAGTCAGATGATACCTAAAAGGAGGAAAAAAGTACTTTCAACCCTTACCCACGTGTAAGGTTCTGTAGATTTGAAAAAATATACACACGTTTTGGTTTATTAATGAAATTAGGTTGGTGAAGTTACGCTAGTTAGGTAGTATCAATATGTCAGGATACTTACACAATCGTTTTTACAAGCAATTTGTCCCGTGTTCTGTTTGGTCATGGTCACCGTATTAGAAAGGGACAAACTACCAACGGGAGCTCTCTCACGCCGCCCGGTTTTTGCGCCATAGTGCACAGTCTAGTTTTAGGGTATAAGGTCTTTGGTCACCACCTAGTAGTAACAGCCGTCAGTTACGCGTTGCGGGTCTTTGTTTCTCACATCTACCAACACGCATCGGTTCGCGTAGTGGAATACGGCCCACTCCCTCTCACAGAGAGGAGACCTATGTCAGAGCAGTGGAAATATGACTGATTATATAGCTGATTATGCCTTTTTTATACACGTCAGTTCACAGGTCTCCAATTCCGTGTGCTGTCGAACTTAAAAAATAGCGCCATCCTATCTCTTCCCGTGGGTGTCGTAAGAAGCGATTAAGGGGCTTACAAGAGAATGGACAATAGCCTTCTCTGTACTTTTAACCACCAAACTGCGATCGCTAACCCGCGCAATATACGTACTTAGGCCCCAATTATAGCCTAAATATTCTAAGCCTGCTTATGGTTCAGACCTTCATTTAGTCAATAAGAACAACACTGTGGGCATTCGTTAAGAAAAGGCAGGCTGGCCAAACTGTTCGATAAGGAACTCAAATGATGGAATATCGGGTCTGATAACTTATTGACCCTTTCTAAGCATGGTATTTTATAAGATGCCTGATTTTCTAATAATACTTTTGTATACATTATTCTAGATCCCTCGCAAGCAGCAGAGGCCTATGAAGCTGCTTTAAATGGCAATCCGAAAGACGTGCAGCTAGTTAAAAAGCTCGGAGTTGCATTCATCAAAATGCATGAGTACGACAAGGCGTGTCAGCATTATGAAAACGCTATCAGGCTGTTGAATGATGAAGACCTGCAGTTTGAATATTATGAACTCCTCATCAAGGTAAGTGAAGATGACTTTGAACAGAAAAGTTTGAACCACTGCATTAAATCAAAAGTTTATATAAGTAAGTAGAGTAGTTTAAAACAAAATGGCGCCAGCATTTCCTAGCTGACTGATCCCTGAGAAGAAGTGCCGGAAAAAACTCAGAGATCATGGTCTCTTTTAAAATCCAAACATTAGGTATATTGGTAGAATTTTTTGTGAGTCTGACAATACAGGGCCATGTCTGGAGAGGTCTTTTGAAACAAGAACCATTGCAGCTTTGAGCTGACCTGTCCCAACAGACGGCTTGTATGCATGAGTCATCGTGTAGCTCAATCCTATTTAAGGGAGCTCAACGACCCGTCACAAGCCGCTGTGTAACATGTTAAAAAAATAATTTCAGAACTGTTATTTCGGAAGGAGCAGCAATAAATACATTTTTATCTTATCTGAAAAGTCAATATCATCAAATCTTGAGTGTTTGTTAAAGCATTCAAATAAATCTTAACAGAAACAGAAATTTTATTTATTGCACCCAATGTGGGTGCAATAAATAAAATTATTAATTAATTTTAAGATATAAAAATAAATCTCTTATAGCTCAAACAATACGACAAAGTGGAATCCTCAATAGCTTCAGAACTGAACCAGATGTACAACAGAGACAAAGATATAGCCAACCTAAAACGCCGCGTACGTTTCCTCTTAATGCAAGCAAAGGGGCGGGAACTAAAGAACCCAACTTCTGCCAACGTAACCTTAATACTAGCTGAGGCAAAAGATCTACAAACAACAGTGGTTAAAAGAATAGAGATAGACTCTAGAGGAGATATTCAAGAAGAGAAGCAGCAGTTGTCAAATGTTCTCTGTTCTTTGGCTAAAGCAAAGTCTTTGAAAGAACCTGCTGTGGCCACTAATTTGTATGCTGAAGCTTTGGTGCATGCGCCGAGGGATCCTAACACTTTATTGGCGTTGGCTAAGCTGTATGCACATGTAAGTAAACCGAAGTTTGAATGTACTTCCCAAGCCAAATTATCAAAATTTATATAAGACCACCGCTAAGGCATACCATATCCACAAAAAAAATATATTTGAAATCCATCTACAACTGCCGAAAATATCGCGAAACAGTCATACAAAAAACAAACAAACGAATTAAGACCCTCTTCCTTTTTAAAATCTGTTAAAAACTAAAATTCTTGGGTTACTAACACACTGTATGCTTCACCCTGTTCCCATTATAATGGTGGGGGTGTTCCATTCTTTGTCTTCGGAATGATTTTATTCGGATTTCTACATCATAGTGGTTGTCTTAAACGTAGTGTTTATTTCAGATGAACAACTCGGAGAAATGTGAACAAACATGCGCCATTCTTTTGAACACTGATCCTAACAACGAGTCAGCTGCTGTCATGATGGCTGACCTTGCGTTTAGAAAGGTAATTTTTATTACAATATATCTGACAAGAAGGGTCCCGTGCATGTAGAAGAGCAGTCACATTTCTTCAGTCATTAAGTCTTATTCCTAATCTAATATGTCTTGCTTGAGCTACGGCACCGAGCAGTTTACTGCATAGAAAACAATATCTAACCACTTTAAAATAAAGGTCAAATAGGATAAATAGTAAAGGTCAAATAGTCAGTAGTTTTAGTACAATAGATAAAACTTTGTCGACCAAATGTCTAATTCACATCAAACAAGAAATCAGATTCTATAGCAGTGCGCAAACAAAAATAGACCTTAGGGTGACGAAACTGTACCAAGTTTTAAAACCAGAATTATACTCCCACTTCTTTATTCAGGATTAAATACTATTTTCATACAGCAATATTGTGGTAATAATGACATAACAGCTTTTCATTTGACCAGCATTTACTTCTTGTGTAGCCATTGTTTTATGATTGCAATAAAGCTTTGTTAAAACTCTGGTATTAACAAAGCTTCAGAACCCTTGGTAAGAAAACTGAGATATAAGTATCTCGAGTAATCACGTCTTACAGCCCTATACATAATAGCCAGTAACAGAACAAAAAATTAAAAGAATTGGGAAAGAGGAAGCAACTGATGATGTTGATGAAACTTCTTGCTTTTAAAACCTTCTGACAAAAAAGTCGTGGCTTCAAAATTTCTTTCAGGTGGACCTAGAAACCGCTCAACGCCACTTGAGTCAGATACTGTCAGTGAAACCGATGAGCTGGGAGGCTCTCGCGCAGCTTATAGAGGTACAGTGGCGACGCGGCAAGTTGTCTGAGGCTGAACAGGCTTTGGATGCTGCTAAGCTGGCTTTAGGTGACCATGAGGATCCTGGTGAGTTTGGGCCTTTGAATTCAATACACAAAGTTTTGATCAAGAAATCCTTCGAAAGTTGAATAGTAACGCTACACCTCAGGCATCGTAGATATCCATGGGTGGTAGTCATGGCAGCTTGCCATTCGATTAAAAAAATATTAAGCGATTTTGCTTTTAGCCATAAACCAGGTCTAGTAATTACGTGAGGCGTTTAGGGGGGGTGGGGGTCGAGCCAACTCTCACTCTATATCACGTGGGGCAGAGGGGGGGCTTGGCAAATAACACGTGTTGTTATTTCCGCTGGGTTAAATTAAATAATTAAAACATTTTTTTCTACCAAAATATGGCCAAATCCAATAAAATAATACTAACGCAGGAATGTGGCATAGTAGCCCCGCCCCGCCCTAAACTAGCCAAACGAACGCATAAATTCATCGCAAATAAGCACAAATGAACGTATTTGCACTAAATTGCGCATTTTGAAAAATCTCACGGTGTTTCGTCCCGTGACAACAGACGGACCGACCAACCGGCCGTACGACCGTTTGACTTGTTTACTCTGTGCGCCTACGCATCATGACGTGTAACGGAGTGACAACTGTCACTTGTCATTTTGATTTTGACACTTGTCTTTGGTCTTTGAAAAATGAATAATCGTTGTAATTTGCCTTGCGAACATTGTTATTATTAATCTTGTTAACTCTATAGTTTTTGTGGACAATTTGTTGTGATCCAATTGTTTGTGTGTAAACAACCCCTTTTGACGAAATAGAACGGGTTTAGTTTGGAATTTGATTTAAAAATAGTTTGAGGTGATAGTGATTCATTGGGAACCGTATGCTGTGAAAATCTCTAGCGTATTGAAGCGGCCTGGAATCCTGAAATACTTACAGCTCCACTACACAGTACAATATACACTCATTTACATACATAAATCCAGGTAGGCTCCAGAACCAGTTTTCCTCAACCAGGTGAGTGATTGAATATTTGTATTAATCAGCTCCGCGCACGGCGGACAGTTCGCACCACTTTTGCCCAAGGCCGACGATCATCACGCTTCCACGTACTTCATTAAATCCTATGGTCAGGGCCTTGGCCTGGCGTCGAACAAACGGCATCTCACCAAGGGTGGTTCGTAATATCGCCAATATTGCCTCACGTAATAATGGATGCCCCCTTATTAGTACTTAGATATTTTTGTTTCAAAATCAAAAGTCATTTATTCAAACTAGACTGAGAGTCAGCACTTTTTAACGTCAAAGTTACATAAGACAGTCCCCCCAAAACGCCTGGTCTTCACCACTTCCTAGTTCTTTAGCTGGGAGGAAGAAGTTTGTAAGCTGTAACCCTCGTCACAGGTTACTGGTACTGCGCGGGAGTGTGCAGCGCATACGCCGGGCGCGCTAACGCAGCACTGCGTCAGTTGAACCACGCGCGCCGCTCGGCACAGTGGGGCGGGCGGGCCGCGCGCCGCATGGTACTCTTGTGTTTAGCACACCACGCCCCGCACTCGCTCAACGACTCCTTCCTCACCGCCGCACTAGACTCGTGAGTACTATACAATCTATATATATAAAAATGAATCCCTATTTCCCTTGGTCACGCCATCACGCGTGAACGGCTGGACTGATTTCACTTTTTTTTTTGTTGTATTTGTTCTTGTCAGGAGAAGGTTCTTATGAAAGAAAAAAATTTAAAAATTGCGCGGAAAATTAGAAAATTTAACAACACTTTTTTAAGAATACAAAGTCACCTAACATGGGTGTTTGATAGCTAGAAAACGCTATGTCTTCGAAGTACCAGGTTGGCATAAATTGGTAGGAGCTCAACTAACATGGGTGTGTGGTACCTAGCTAGAAAACGCTTTATGTCTTCGAAGTACCAGTTTGGCATAACTTGGTAGGAGCTCACCTAACATGGGTGTGTGGTAGCTAGAAAACGCTTTATGCCTTCAAAGTACCAGTTTCTCATAACTTGGTCTAACATGGGTATATGGTACTTGGTGCTCTTTGCTTTGTGTTGGCGGGATCTGATAAGTTAACACAACATTTATTGATTCTGAGGCGGTACTTAGTTCGCTGGGTCAGCTAGTTCCATAATGTTTTACAGTTAGTAGGGTATGGCTGTCGACCACAGATATAGATAGACTGCCGACTTTCTCAATTCTGCATATATGTACATCTTTGTTCCGTCCCGTTTGATTGGTTTACTCTATGCGCCTAACGGAACGCGCCCGAACGTAGTGACATCTGACTTGTCAATTTGACGTTGACACATGCTTTGGTTTTTTTTTTGCTTGAACAAGGGAGCATCGTCGCCGTGTTGATTTCGCGACCAGTTGTAAATTAATCCCTTTAAATCGATCCGTTTGTGACAATTAGTCGTGATCCAATTGTTTGTTTGTTTAAATAACCCTATTTGACGAAATAATACGGGTTAAGTTTGTTGAAATTGAAGTACTTTGAAGTTAAAGTGACCTTATTGGAAACCGCATGCTGTGAATGCCTCCAGCCTTATGGGGCGGCCTGTATCTTGAGAATGCTTACTCATAACGTCACTACACAATACAATATACACTCATTTACATACATAAATCCAGGTAGGCTCCAGAGCAGGTGTTCTTCAACCATGAGGTGAGTCTTTTGAATTGTACTTTTGATTATTGTATTGATAGGCTCCGCGCACGGCGGACATTTCGCTACGCCACTCTTGACAGGGCCCACCATAACTTCCACTGCGCTATTAAAATCCTATGGTGAGCCCTTGGCTTGGCGTCGAACATTCTTGGGAGCAGAGCGTGGTTTGGTAACATATACAACCACCAAATTGGGAATTTACAGTAGGCTAATTACTTGGCAGTCTCTATAAGAGAAGTAGTAATTCGCTGTAAATGTTTGTTAGCTGTAATTGATTGTTCATTTGTATTAATTTGTTTTGTTGAGACGGGTAACCTGATGTTGCCAAAGTCAGCCGGGCTAATAAAGTTGATTGGATTGGGCTATGTTGCAGCCCTTTGTTGTAGCCCCCTTTTGTGTCTGACCTGTTGTATTGAACGTCTGGAAGACATTAAAATATTGAGTTTTGTACCATTGACATGGTTGTTTGTGAAAATTAATATTTGAAATTGGCATTTTTGAGCATTAACATTGTTTTAAATTGGAATAAAGGTTTATTATTGTTGTACCATTGATATAGTGGTTTGTGAAATTAACATTTGAATATTTGAATTGAATTTGAATTTTTGAACGTTGACATTGGTTTTGAATTAAAATAAAAGTTTATTGTTGTTCATTAAATTGGAACCAGTATTTTGTAGTTGTCTTGAGTTGGCAGTTTGATTGTTTGCTTTGCTTTTCCTGGTTATATTGTTTGAACTTTGTTATTTGATCATTTAATTGTTTGGTTTATTTGAATTGTTTGTTTGTGCAATGGCATACAAAGCGGTGAGAGAGGCAATCAGTGGATTGACCACACAGCTGCGGTGGTTCACTTCAGCTGCAGCGACCGCTGAGCGCCTGGATCTTGAAGGGGTCACGCTTGCTCGGTTCGAGCAGTTGAACGTGAGACTCGGCAACGTTGATGCTCTGCTCACCCGCTACAACAAGTACATTTGTAAAGTGGATCTGGAAGTGCTGGACCAGGCAGCACGTGATAAGGTCTTTGCTGACTACGACCAGATCTTGGACCTGGGGGATGTTATTGGTCAACGTGCTCGGGAAATATTGCAGAGCCGGACACCAGTCCAGGTCAAACCGGAGACCTCGGTTGTTTCAGGTCCCGGACTATTGAGTAGACTAACTACTTTGGAACTGCCACACTTTGACGGTCGCTTGGACCATTGGTTAGGTTTCCAAAACCCTTTTGAAAGTTTGGTTGATGCACGCTCGGACCTCAGACCCGCCCAAAAGTTGGCCTATTTGTTGTCTGTCCTGGAAGGTGAGGCCCGAGCCTTGGTACAGCATCTGTCGTTGACTGACTCAGCCTACCCTACCGCTTTGGAACTACTCACCCGGCGGTACCAAAATAAACGTTGTTTGGCTGACGTTCATATTGAATTGATTTTGGGGTTACCGGTCATTACTGGATTGTCAGCATAGCGTACTGACCTGTTGAACCCGTTGGTGGCAGCGACCAACGCTTTAAAGCGATTGGACTTGCCGGTGGACCATTGATCTTACCTTTTGGTGCATGTTGTGCTGCAACGGCTTCCTGCCGATTTGAGGGCTCGTTTCGAGCAAAAGTATGGTGGGGATAGTGTCACACATCTCCCCCCATTTGGTGACCTCGTCAAATTTTTGGAGGATGAGTGTCGGTTTGTGGATAACTCTGCCACCGAGTCACGCCAGCCGTCTTCCCGGCCACGAGACCAGGGACGGACTGGGGCTCGCAGGCCTGTTGATAGTCGCCCCGCCCCCCGTTTTGCTGGCACCCAGAGTCGTCCTGCTTGTGAGTTTTGTAGGGACACGGGGCATGGCATGGCAACTTGCGCGGCCTTTTTGAAATTGCACGTGAGTGCCCGCCGCCGAATTGCCAATGCACGCCGTCTGTGCTTCTCTTGTTTGGGGGCTCACTTCCATCGGGACTGCCCCAACCCCCGCCCTTGTAGAATTTGTAGGGGGTCTCATTTGGACATTTCGTGCGCTAACGCGAACCACGCTGGCAGACCAGCCTCTGATGGAGGTTCGCGCACGGGGGGTTACCATGGAGTTGGTCACCAGGCTTCTGGCTCGCCGGTTCAGAACCGGGGAGAGGCCCGCAATTTTGAGCGCCGCACTCCACCCCCCGCGCAAGTTGATCGGGAGCCGCGCGACCGCCATTTGGTCTCCCCGCGTAAAGGCGATTACGCAGTTGTTGCTAGGCAGCGCTGGCCAGACCAGCACCGCCTTCCCTCCCCTCCATTGGCGGAACGTCCCCGGTTGGAGTCACGCCCCCCGCCATTCAGGCATCCGATGGGATGTGCCCTTCCAGCGATGGCGCGTGGCTCGGGACGCTGCGCATGCGAGGGGTCTGACCTCCATCCTCGTCGGGAGGGACTTGAGCCTGGGTGCGGCGATTGGTCGCCGCCCAGGCATTGTTAGGACATTGGCGCCTGCCCCGCTAAGGTACCCCTTAGATCGACACGGTTTTGTTGCCAACGGCATCGGTCAGGTCTGGGGGCCCACGGGGGACTCTGTTGTGGTCCGTGCCATTTTGGACACGGGAGCCCAGGGTTGCCTTTTGTCTATTGTTTTGTTGTTTTGTTTGTGTATTGTTTTGGGCGAAATTGTTTTCTTCAGCGCCTTTGGACTGCGGGACTTGGCTGGGACGAGCCAATTCGGGAAACCCTGTTGGAAGATTGGCTCCAATTTGTATCCGCACTCCTTGCAGTCAACGAGGTCGTGTTACCCCGCGCTATCCTCCCCCCTGGGAGCTACACTGCTCAAAATCAATCAATCAAATCAAAAGTCATTTATTCAAACTAGGCTGAGAGTCAGCACTTTTTGAACGTCAAAGTTACAAAAGACAGTCCCCCCAAAACGCCCGCCCTTCGACACTTCCTAGTGCTTTAGCTGGGAAGAAGAAGTGGCGGAACAAACTCCCCAGCAGCACAGCTGTCTGTTAAGTTAGAAGAACTTGATTCTATACAATTGTAAGGAGGTAACATTACGAGACACAAAATATTAAATTAAATGATTTGCCTTATGTCAGCTAGCCAACCCAATATTCCAAGAAATAAACTGAAATCTATACTCAAGCAAAAGCAAAAAATATTTTTATAAAGTAAATAAAAGTACCAAATAAAAGCCTCCTGGCATAAAGGGCGTGACAGCTTACATATGCAATGCTGAATCACGTTCACATAGCTGTTACGACCCGAGTTACAAGTCGAGGCCACAAAAAGACAAACTAGGACCATCGGTGTAAAAACTAATAAACAGGTAGGTAATTAACAACAATACCAACATCAAGGTCAGCAAGACGACCAGTCACCACAAGCAGCACCTTATTTGAGGGAAGGGGGTAACCCGACCCCTGACGCTACCGCAAGCATTGACATCTAAGGGAGCATGACGAACTTGCTGCCGGTTACTCAGGCAAGAATTGAATGACAACGTGTCGAGGTCGCTAGCCAATCATTTTGTGCAATTCTAATCATTATAATATGTCAAAGCATAGAACATGTCAAAACCAATAAACACACAAAAAAAATGACTAACACAGTAAAAAAAAATATAATAACAATTATATTACAGCTATATAACCCATCACTAGGTACGCTAGTACTGGAGAAAGAACACAAACATTGTCTTGAGTTAATCACAGCGACCAACTAGTTTAGTCATTTAAATAGTCGTTGATGGAATAGTATGCCTTTAGACAAAGGTTGGATTTTACTTGAGCTTTAAACTCATTAAAAGGTAATTCTAGTAAAGAAGGTGGTAGCTTGTTGTAAAATGTTATACCAAGCCCAACAAATGAGTTATGTACCTTATGAAGCCGGTGAAAGGGAACACGTAGTTTGTCCTTATTTCTAGTGTTAACAGTGTGAAAATCACTGTTTTTAGCATGTAAGTGTAAATTTTGCCTAATATATAAGATGTTGGCGAAGATGAATTATGATGCTACCGTAAGAATACCAATATCTTTAAAAAAGTCCCTTAAAGAAACTCTGGCACCTAGCTGGTAAATTGCTCGAACAGCTCGTTTCTGAAGGACAAAAATATTTTGAATATCAGCGGCTTTGTCCCACAGTAGAATACCGTAAGACATAACGCTGTGAAAATAACTAAAATAGACTAACCGAGCTGTATCAACGTCAGTATACTGTCTTACTTTTCTGACGGCGTAGGCGGCTGAACTGAGCCTCCCCGCTAGACTTGAAATATGTGGGCCCCACTGTAGTTTGCCATCTACTGTTATGCCCAGGAAAACTGTCGAGTCTACAGTTTTAAGAACCTCTTTATCTAAGACGATTTCGGGACCTAGATTTCTAACATTCGGTAAGGCGAACTTCACACATTTCGTTTTCTTGGCATTGAGAACTAAGTTATTTGCCGTAAACCAATCCGTAACCATTGAGAGTGCACTGTTTACGTCTTTAAAATCTTGTCTGTTCCTATCTACTTTAAAAATAAGAGAAGTATCATCTGCAAACAGTACAACGTCACAAATACCCTTTAAAAAGAATGGTAAGTCATTGATATACACCAAGAACAAGAATGGGCCGAGTATAGAGCCTTGAGGCACATCTAACTGAACCGATAGCCCGGTAGATTTTACACCATTAATATCTACACATTGGAACCTATTATGTAAATAAGAATTTATTACGTTTAAAGCTTCTTTATGGACACCGTAATGACGTAGTTTACGCAAAAGCGTGTCATGGTGCACGCAATCAAAGGCTTTGGAGAGATCACAGAATACTCCGATAGCATTTTGCGAGTTCTCCCATGCGTTAAAAATGTGTTTCAAGAGAGTTACACCCGCATCTGTAGTTGAACGGCCTTTCGTAAAGCCATATTGCTCATTATGAAGGAGGCTATTTAAATTAAAATGTCTTAGCAACTGCTTGAGTATTAACTTTTCAAATATTTTGCTAAATGCAGGTAAGATAGAAATAGGCCTAAAATTAGAAACGTCTTTTTTATTACCTGATTTAAATAATGGTATGACTTTGCTACTCTTCATGAGGTCAGGAAAAGTTCCGACATCAACACATTTATTAAAAGTAACAGCTAAATAGGGGGCTACGATGTCTATTATATTACTTAATAGTTTGATGGAAATGCCCCAGAAATCACCAGTGTTTTTAGACTTAAGTGTGTTAAAAATATTAACTACATCACGAGGCGTTACATGTTCAAAATTTAATAGGCAACTACTTTTAGGCACACTACTATGCAAAAGGTTTTCAGCTTTAGACGGGGAGGAATTTAAGGAGCGAGTCGTAGTTATAGGTATGTTGGCAAAAAAACTCATTAAATACCTGTGCTACGTCAGCTGCCGTATTTACTAATTTGTTGTCGACCATAATTTCAAGTTGTTTTTCTTGTTTAACCGATTTACCCGTTTCATTGTTAATGATTTTCCAAGTGGTTTTTATTTTATTATTTGAATTTTTAATTTGATCGCTTAAAAATTTAGATTTAGCAAAAGCACTAACCTGTTTAAATAATTTTGAATATTTTTTTACATACTCTAGGAAAGGAGTATCAAACCTGTATTTTTTTAAACCATATAACTCGTATAGCCTCGCTCTACTTTTATAAATACCTGGAGTAGCCCATTGGTTAAAGCCGACGGAGGTGCCATTAATGTCAATGGTTTTGGTCTTGAAAGTAGATTTGTACTCTTTTTGCACTACATTAAAGAGGGCTTCATAAATTGCATTAGGATTCTCGTTTTCTACTATAGATGGTGTAATTCTACGAGCTACATTATTTTTGAACTTGGTGCAACGACTAGCTGTATAAGGCCTGCATTCAAGTTTATGTGCCTTTTTAAACAATGACATAGGGAAGCTAGATAGCAAACCACAGTGGTCGGACGTTAAATCAGTTAGCACTAATTTATTTTTGGCATCACCATCACTAAATATATTATCAAGACAAGTTGACGAAGAAGCTGTGATCCTAGTTGGTTCAAAAAACAAGTAAAATAAATTAAAAGACCTGAAAAGATTGAGAAGTCTAATACTCAATGGAGTAACATCTAAAATATTAATATTAAAATCGCCACATACAATTATACTTTTATTACTTGATTTTAACTTATTGAGTAAATCCTCCATTACTGATTCGAAACAAACGAAATCCCCAGAGGGGGGTCGATAAACGCAAATTATAACGTATCGCTCGAGTTCAACACAAGACAACTCAATAGTGCGCTCAATAGAGAGATTTACTAAATCTGAACGTTGCTTACATTTCAGCTTGTTTGAAACAAGAACTAAAGAACCACCACGGATGGCACTTTTTCTCGCAAATGCACTTTGTACAGTAAAATGATCATCATTGATAAACACTATTTCATGTTCTTTCAACCAGTGTTCAGTTAAACATAACACCTGAACATCATGGTTCTCTATAAATAAACTTAACTCTAACTCTTTGCCGGACAGACCCTGCATATTTTGATGAACAACATTCAACATATGCGGCTCATCCGTTGTCGCACCTAGTAGTTTAAACTACTAGGCGTATCAATAGTAGTGTTAGTATCACTACCAACACTAATTATACAAGACTTTGACATACTACTTATGTCTGTGTTAATATAAGCTAATAGCCTCGCTATTTGATGTCTAAACCTAAGGGGAAGATACACTGTATTCCTTGTTGATTTTAACTTATCAACAAAAAAGTTAGTGTCAAAAAATATAAGTTTATCACTGTAGTGACTGACCAAAAACTGCATATGATTATTAAGCATGTGAATATATTTATTTTTCTACTGGATAATTTCTCAAAATATGGAAATGCACACAAAATAATTTTGTTGCAATTAATCTTTAAAAGCTGAGTAACACTGTCAGTTATATCATCATGTTTGACCTGTGAACTATTACCTACAAATACAGTTATGGTGGAATTACAATCATATTGATATCTCATAATTGATGTCATTATTTCTGTATAGGATTTCCCAGGCAAACAATTATTTTGATTAGAAATATTCAACTTGTTACTAACTAATTTCCCTAAACCTCTTCCTATACTATCTGAAAACATAACAGACTGAAAACCAAGTTGACTGCAACAAGGGATAACACTACTAGCTACTACCTGTACCCCTTGAGATTGTTCATGCACAGTATCAGGTATATTTTGAATGGAGATACAGTGCAGACTACTCACAACTTGGGACGGGTTCACCGTTGCCTCAGGCTGGAGGGCATCAAGGTTGGATACCCTTCGACAAGTGCACTGAGTGTTATTGAGAGTCAGCAAATCCACTCTGTCTACCAATTCATTTGTAGCAAGGATATGTTCCTTAATTTGGTGCTTAGAGCATACATATTTATTATAAAGTGACTTAAGGGATTCATCAAGAACTTGAATTTTAGACTGTAAGCGCTGAGTGTCTATTTCATATATATTTATGCTATCTTCTAATTTAATTTGATAATTTTTCAATTTGTTGACAAGAGAAACACGTTCTTTCCTTAATTGAATATTTGTGGAATAATGTTTTTGATGTTTCTTGAATTTATTACATTTTTTAATAATTTTATTCAGTGTCGCATATTTTTTTAACTTATTTTGACTTATTTTATGACTACAGTTATGTTTCAGTAAGGAATCCTCGGTTAGGTCAATTGTCGTTATAGAGTGTGGGTTACAATTTGTATTAAACAATTCGTTAAACAAATGGTCAGTTTCTTTGACCTGATTACGTTCTTTATCCTTTTCTAACTGTTGAATTTTGACATTTGCATGGATTAATTCATCCTCTAGGTCCCTAACCTTACTTAAAGCCTGCTCATACAAATTACTACAGTTCTTGAAACCATCTGTAACCACCTTTAGTTGATCCCGTTCAGCAACAACACTGAGGTATTGGAGATGTAGGTCTACTAGCTCCTGTTTTAAGCTTGTGTTTTTGTAGACAACTTTCTCGACTTCCTTCTCACTTTCCTCTCTCTCGTCTAATAGCTCTTGACATTTAATTTTGGAAGCCTGTAGTTCGTGAAGGGTCGTTCTCAACTTAAGCTCCAATTCCTGAGCAGCAGCTTTACGGGTCATCACAGGCATGGTTTCAAGCGTAAGTACTGAAAGGATAATTAAAGGAACAGTGAGAACTACTTAGAAAGACAAATAAAAAAAAATGGAAAGCTAGAAGTGAAAGGGAAAATGGGAGAAATTAATGATAATAGATAATAGTTAATGTTAATGGTAATGGTGATGAGATAGGCTGGTGTATCTTATCCAAATGCAACTATTGAGATTAGATTAAGTACAAGATATATTGATTTTATTGTCTTAATATTACTTTTACATAAGTAGGTAGGATGCCTAGATTAAAAGTTTAATTCAAGTTTTGCATAAGATTGCGATTTAACCAATAGACTAAGACTGGATAAATGTGTTATTAAGTATAAGTGACGACTGTTTGCTAATTATAAAACAAAGTGAACAATACTTCCCGTTTAAATCCACAGGTCAAACATCAGCTGTTCGTGATAGGTTACCGGTATCGATAAGTAACCAAACACTGTCTTTTACTCTGTTAATTTGCAAGAAAACAATAATCCTTAGTATTTAGGCAGTTATTTTTACATATAGTTATATTAATACACCTTAATTACACTTAAAAATTAAATAAAACTAATTTTAAAATACGGAACAAAATTTTGACATGTCACTCGGACAGTGTTGCCAGTCGAATCCTCCTAGTTTGTGATGCGTCTTCGCACGGTTATGCAGCTGTTGTTTGTCTGCGCATCGTCTGCACGACAGGCCAGGTTAATTTGTCACTGGTCTTGGCCAAGAGCAAGGTGGCCCCCCTCCGGACGGCACTGACCACCCCTAAGTTGAATTGTCAGGGGCGGCGCGTCTTGTGCGTCTATTGAACCACGTTGCTCACACTTTGGGTGGAACTGTGGACATTCGGGTTTCTTACGCCTGGACGGACAGTCAAATTGTTTTATGTTGGTTGAAGACGTCCGTCCACTCTTTGGAGGTCTTTGTTGCGAACCGAGTGTCCCAGATTCAAAATTCTGAAACGCCTTTGATTTGGAGGCACTTGCCTGGAGATTTGAACCCAGGCGCCGTGGCCTCACGTGGGTGCATGGCACCCCGCTTGTTTGCTCACCCCCTTTGGTGGGGACCAGACTGGCTGACTCATCCCGAGGATGATTGGCCTTGATCGCCAGTCTTGATGTCGGGTCCTTTGCCCGGGCTCAAGGTGCTCGCTGTTGGAACGAAGGACCCTGATTTTTTGTTGAGTCGATAAAGCTCCCTCGACAAATTGTTGAATTGTTGTTTTTTTGTTGTTGAATTGTTGGTGACTGATCGTCACATTAAGAACTCGCATGCCGGTTGTAATGCGCTGTTGGCCATTCTGCATCGAGAGTTTTGGATGTGGTCGGGAGCCGTTAGTAAGTTGAACCCCTTTTTGGACGATACGGGTCTTTTGTTGTTTGGTTGTTGACGGTTGAGGCACTCTGGCCTTCCTTATGGGGCCCGTCACCCCCTTTTGTTGCCTAAGGAGGGCCATTTGGTTAAATTGTTGTTGTTGTTGTTGTTTGGTTGTTTTTGGTGTTTGTTATTGTTTTGACCTGCCAGCCTGCCCCCATTGGGGGGGTATTTTTTGAGGCCGCGGTGAAGGCGGCAAAGGGACTCTGGCGCATATTGTTGGGAGACACCGTTCTCACCTTTAAGGAGTTAGCTACGGTATTTTGCCGCATTGAAGCTGTATTGAACTCGCGTCCATTGTGCCCGCTGTCTTCGCACCCGAACGACTTGGAGGCCCTAACCCCGGGCCATTTTTTGATTGGACAGCCACTTGTCGCCCTGCCCGAGTACCCTTTTGTCGATGCACTGAGAAAACTGACAATCATAAAAGAGGTGAATTCAGCTTAAAGTATGATGAATTCACTCAAAGGACGGAGCATAGTGATTCACCAAAAAGAACGATGATAATACTGATGTTGATGATAACAGTATTTAAGATGATGTGTCACCATGGATTTAGTTTTAGTTACCTACTATTTTTCGATGCCTTCCTCATATATCCAGTTATATCCTATTATTTTTCCTACTATTTTTCGGTAACCTCCTCGTATTTTAGGTTAGGTCCTCTTACTTTTCCTACTATTTCCTCATATCTCTGGTTATAGCCTATTATCTTACGGAGGTCGCCCTCAATAGGAGGATTGTGTTTTTTAATAAACCAATTAATATCTCTATAATACACCAGTGATTAGTTGTAGTTCTACTCATTCTCCATCAGTAGGACTACAACTAAATACTGGTGGATTACACAGAAATTGTTTGGATTATTAGAAATCACAATCCTCCTATAATTGAGGGCGCCACTGGACTTACATGATCCCCTTATTTTTAAGTATCCAATATTGGTTCTTTCCTTTTAAATATTATTAGGTGTGAGCTCAACATTAAAAAAAACTGAAGAACCCTAAACTTGAACCTTAAAAAAATGGAGAGTAAGTAAAAAAAATAGAAAAAAGTACCTTGGCAAGAATGGTAAGAAGGTGAAAAGGGATGTATGTATAAATTAAACAGAAAATTGAATGGTATTTTTATTTCCATAGTATGAATGAATAATTATTATATACTCTAAACATTTATATTCAGTATAAAAGAAGATTGTTTTGTTTAGAAACATCCTCGCCTTAATGATTACAGTATCTATTTGTCGGTCATTATAAAGAATCATTATATACATTATGTTCAATAATTCTAGTTTTTACAAATTAAAATAAAGGTTGAGACGAGTAGAAATTTAATTTACAAAAAATAACAAACTTTACATTAATGTACCTATAACTAAAACATTTTTGCCCTTAAGGTGATTGCTTCAGGGTAGCCGTTTTTTGCAATTTGCAGGCCAGTGCTAGGTTGTATGTTAATTAAATGTTGCACGCGGGTGTAAGTACATAAGTTGTACTACATACGTCTTACACCCGCGTCTAACATTTCAATCAAAACCTAGCACTGGCCTGCAAATTGCAAAAAACGTAAGAAAATTTGAATTTCGCGGGCTACCCTGACGCTTTCACCTTAAAGCTGCATACAATAAATTGGTTATATTATTATAGTAAATATCTATTTTCAAGTAAAGTGCTACTATAAACACTCCGATGAGACTAATCTATCCCTCATACAAATACTTTACTTTAAAATCTATTACTAAAGGTGAACGCACACTTTTCAGAGCCGAAGGAGGCGAAAGAATCGAATTTTAGAATTACTTGTATGAAATCCTATGGAACCTCGCACACTTACCGAATCGGACGAATAAGGTCGTACGATTCGGTGCGGATAAGTGTGCGAAGTTACATTGGACTTCATTTAAGTAATTCTAAAATTTGATTCCTTCGCCTCCTTCGGCTCTGATAAGTGTGCGTTCACCTTAAACCAGCTATTGGTGCTGGCTCATACCATTACTTTATGCGGACACCGTTATCGGGCCGTCTTTATAGGATATCCTAAAGGGATATCCGATAAATACCGTAACTAAGGGTAGATTACTAGTTGAGCGCACTCTGCTATAAAAAAATAACTGCCCTTGGACTCTGCAGTGCCTCAAACTAGCAACGCCGCGTACGGTATAAGTACATAATTAATAATTATGTAAACGTTTCCAAAAAAAATTGATATTACTGGATTCAAAATAAAAACACCTTAAAAATGAGCAAACGAGTTAACTCGTTTGCGCATTTTCAAGGTATTATAGCAGCGACCGTAAGCCGTTAGAATACCTACAGAATTTTGAAATTTTTACTCTAGGTACCATCTACTTGTAATATATGACGTGTTACCTCGCATTAGAGTGAGCGTGTTAGGACACGGAGAAACGGCATTTTGGCAAGGAAAGCACAGATAATCATTACCACGTTTAACTTCATAAGAATTGTAATGAGAATTAAATTCAATAGTTTCAAACATACAGCAACGGAAAAAAACCTCTTCAGTATCTGTCACCAAAATTGCATCAATTTGGCCAAAAGTGGGTAAGAATTGTTCATCATCTATATCTACAGTAACAATAGAGTTCCGCTGCCATATAACACCAGCTATTGTAGCGGAAGTAACCGAATATTTGAGGACAACGCCAGTGCCGAGAGAAAACTTGACAGTGTCTCCTGAATTTAATGCAGATTTTTTTCCTAGTATTTTTGTTGTAGGTATTGTATTTTTCACAAACAAGTCATTGAGCATAAGTTGACATTTTATTGCTAGAGTCTTGCAAACATTGACTCGATTAAAAGATGATCTAGCCACTAACTTAGATACCCTGTGCTTGGCTTCAAAACGCATAGCCCACATGTTACGTACGGGGCCGAACTTCATTAGCATGGTAGGATAATGAGTCAGAAAATGAAACTTTGGCTGCAGGGGTGATTTTGTTAGCTCCGTGTACAATTGATTAAATTCTGCTATTATAACCCGGAGTTGAATATTGGTGTCACTGAAGACCCTATGACTTAATAACCTGTCGGTGATTTGCCGCAACATAATGTATAATTTCCATACTTTATTTTCTAAAGGAATGTAAAACCCGGCTATTAGGCTGAAGTATCTAATAAGGGTAAGCATTTCTGATGCTGAAGTTTTCAATTTTACTTTCGAACCTTGGACAACTAAACAATTACTTGGTTTTGAATTCCTATCTGGTCCATAATCAAATGAAATTATTCTTTGTTGCAATACTGAGATCTTTAAAAAACCTTCGGCAAGGAAGTGGTTTATGACAAAGGTCATTACATAACGAGCTACACCTTCTAATATATCATGCATTGGGTCTACTGCTACATTTTGAAATAAATCAAATCCTGTCACCTTAAGCCAACAGCATGATTCTTTAATGCCCGTGTTAGGTGTATCGTTTTCTTGCAATTGAGCGTGGTATGAAGTCATATTTCTAAGCAAGTTACTGTTTTCATATAGAGCAGTTTGCAAACCTTTCTTGTCAATGTTACAGATTCTGCAACACTTGTTAGCTGAAAAACTTTCAGTAAACCCGAGAATTGAATTCAGGCCTAAATTATCGCCAGTTATAGCAACAACCTTCAATTTTACGGTTCCTTTAAAAAACTTATTCTCAAAAAAAAAATCCTTTGTTTTGCAAGTAATTCAATTCCTCAATAACAGGGTCAAAAATAGCTTTGTTTCCATATTTAGTTTTGTCAGCAGAATGGCAAATAGCTAACAGCAAAATGTTATTCAACAATGAAAATAAATGTGGTGGGAGTGCTGGCAAGGAAACGTATACACCACCAAGCTTATGCACCCCAGCGTGGCTCCCCAAAGGATTTCCAATTTCAAAATCATCATAGTATACTACTAAAGGAAGAATAATGTCCGACGCCTGCGGTGTACACATTGCCAGCCATACAGATCCCTGCATTACATTTTCTAGACACATTGGCCTCATCGGATTTTCTTCACGGATTATTAAATTACCCCTTAGGTGGTTCAAATAATCCGTTACATCTTTCCAAATAGTGTCAATGGAAAAAAAATTCTTCAAAACCTGGCGAAGTTGAATTACTTGCATTGTACGTGGCTTGGTGTGTAATGTTAAAGTGTTACTCCTTTGTGAAATGTCAGGACAATAACCAACGATTACTTCATGTGGTGGTATAAAAGAACCTAATAAATTCAATTCTCGGAATCTCAAATATTCTGAACGAAACGGAAAAAAGATGCCCTTCAAAGCTGTGTTGAACTTATGAAGTCGTTTATTAATTTCGCTTCCAGACATGCTTTCCTCATCAGCTAGCACAGGGCCGAATACGGACATTAAAGACGGTGCGATATTGTCAAGAAGGGTTTGCAAATGACTAACCATAGCTTGTACAGACGATCGAGATACAGAGGGATTTACATAGAGCGTTGAAATAAATTTCAAAACTTCTTTATGAATAATACTATCAGCATTATCAAGGACTTCCGGTTCACTATCAGCTTCAATGTATATGTGCTCAGTTGCTACTTTGGTAGTCTCTGTTTCACACATAGGAACTACGCAAGCCTCGTTTGAGGTGGATGGCAAATAACGAGTGTTTACTTTATTCAAATGTTTTAAGTTAACATGTTTTCTAAATTGTCTAACGTCCGTGAAATACCGGTAGCATGCGTCTTCACCACATTTATAAACTCCAGTAATATCAATTTTTTCACATTCTTTCCTTATGTGGGTAATAAGTGAAGAAAACGTGGGAAAAGTCCTTTTACAACTGTGACACTTCATCTTAATTTAAATTGTGACTCCGAGAGTAACTAATATCTCCTTCACAGATTGTGACATACGATCGTACGATGTTTTGACTTTGTAAAAACCAATTTGGATAATAAGCCAAATGTTATAGCTTTCAGTAGGATATTTAGCCGCAGTAGCATGAAATATTTTAAAAGTCACATCAACAGCCTCAGTTAGTGTTGTGAACTTGTAAAACGTATTGTCACATACTGTGAAGGAGACACCTGACTGGCGGCACCAAATTATAAATGGTTGGAGGCTAATACCTAGGTTTTGAAGCTTTTGGCGACGCTCCTCAATTACCACTTGCACGTCTGCGTCATCATCCACGATGGTCACAAATCCATCCAATATCTCCGCTCGTGAAGCTTGCCAGTCTTTTCTAGATCGACGGGCAGGAGGAATATTAAAGAGACAGCCGAGTAGCAATATCGCTGCTATTAATTTTGTCTCCGGTTGTTCATC
Source organism: Aporophyla lueneburgensis (assembly GCA_932294355.1). Taxonomy (NCBI): domain Eukaryota; kingdom Metazoa; phylum Arthropoda; class Insecta; order Lepidoptera; family Noctuidae; genus Aporophyla; species Aporophyla lueneburgensis. Next base: position 11,525,906 of record OW028738.1, on the reverse strand, counting down.
TGGAAAGAAAATAATAATAGTATATTTGACACAACACATCATCATTAACTGAGCAAATAGGGAAAAGTATCAGAACAAAATAAAATCTATCTATATAAGTAAAAATGAATTGCCGAAATGTGTGTCCGCCCGCCCGTTACTTCTGAACGACTGCACCATGTTAGATAATTTTTAAATTCTTTTTTGTCTATATATTTTATAACGGGTTCACCGACCCAGGGAGGTCGAGCACCTAGAACTATATAACAGAATCATTTCCTTACCGTCACAAATTGCCAATGTATCAGCTATTTTTCGACGAAGAAACGAGTCCTTTGTGGTGTTAAGCTTCTGCTGAGCAGCTTTTAGTATGTTTTCCGATGAAGCATCCAAGGCGTCGAGGCCCCCGGATTTATCAGGGAACAGTGCTTCGTAGTCATGAGTCAGGAGTCGCCATCCATCACTTGACTTCAGGATAGGATACTTATTGAAGTACTCCTGTAATGTCCCTTCCTCGTAGTACAAGTACCGGAGGCGAGCTCGCACCGTCTCCCGCCACAGGGCACTGACCTCCTGCCACGGACCAGCTGAAGGACTTGACAGCTGCTCTAATGCTGACGCTACGTCCTCCACTTCACCTGCACACAAAAATTAAAACGATTAATAATTAGTACAATGACAATAACGGTTCTTAGATTCAGATATTTTGTAATTTGTAACGAAAATTTATACTAATTCAGATATTTTTCTCAATAATTTTGTTCTTGATAATTTAATTCAATCTGAAAACATAAAATTTCTTGAAAAGGAGTTACCTTCTTTAAGTCCGGTCAGGTCGATTCCAGCGAGTGGAGGGGTGTCTAGCCTAGGACTGGACTTGGAGCGAGAACGTGACTTGGGCTTTTCAATAAGGCCCAACGAAACTAAATGCTGCCGTCGAGCCCTTCTGGCGGTGACTAACCAGCCAGAGATATTGCCTGGTAAGCATCAGCCGGCAGGTACGGCGCGTAGTATAGGGGTGGTGACTCCTCTTTAAATAATCTGCCAATGTCGTAGGATAGAGCAAGCAGCTGCGAATCTGTCAGAAGTACCGGGTTTTCGGCCGTAATGAGCTTCTCCATAAGCAGCTTGCATAAACGCCCACGCACGTTTGAGGGTAAGGTGCCCGTTTTCTGCCCAATTGCTATTATTTGTTTTCCCTCGACTGATGAATTCAGTATGGTATTCACCTGAAACACAAATAGTATAAGTATGGCATTACAAACTAAATATGCAAGGTAAAAGTTAAAAAAAAATGTCACTAAAATGTTGAAAATACAGGTTCAATACCTACCTTCCATTCAGTATAATGATCAGTTGGAGTCAGTGCCAGTCTAGGCATCATGCATTTAGTTGTTAGTTATAGCTGTCACCAACTCCAAATATATTACTGATCTTTGTGACATATAGTATAGCTCCTAAACGGCCGTCCGTACACACATACAGGACAGGACAGGTACAGACGTTAAACTTATCTGTTTACGCCGGGGGTTAACAATATTGAATGTCAATTTAAATTCCTTATCAAAAGTACAGGATAATAGGCAATAACTTACTAAATTGCTCCCGGTGGACTCTTGTCTAACTGCTTCACCCACTGACGACGACGAGTCCAGTGGTATCACCAGTATGTCACCATCCTAAAATAATATTTACTTTGAGACAATGTTATAATAGTACATGTAACAAAAAAGTGTGATAATATGAGTATGTACGGTCAATTAACCTCAATAATCGTTGAAATAATCACTAAATGTGTCCGAGTGCGACCGTTAACTAACAGGCTATAGCTAGCCCTAGCCGAAGATAACTCAAGGGAAGTGTTATATTTTTTTACTAGTAATCGGTTCAGCATTGCAGGTGTGAACGGTCCTGCCCTCGTCCCTTGATCCGGCCCTGATAAAAACTAATCGATCAAGATCAGGACTGATCCTGGTCTCAAAGAATGTCTATATCAAATTTTGCATCGGTTCAGTGTCTTAGGTATGAAAATGTGAAAAGGTCCTGCCCCAGCCGACAGATAGACAGACAAACTTACTTTCGCATTTATAATATTAGTATGGATGTAATTACAAATTAATACATATTGCTCTTGAACCAAAAAACAGTAAGTACGAGTACTTTTCTACAATTTTGCAGAACTTACCAAATTTTCCTGGTTAAGTCCTGCTTCACAGTCTTGGTTGAGGATTGAGCTTTGCAGTCCTTCACACGGTGGCAGAGGCTCTAAGTTACAAGGTAGACTAGTTAACAAGTCATTCCTCAGGACCTCTTCAAAGAGTGATGAATTGTAGGAGTTATCCTGAAATTTAACAAGAAATTTAAAAAGGTAATAATAATGTACTTAGTTGGTAAACTAACAAGACTGATGAAAAGTTATGATTTTATTCCACTTTTTAAATAAATACTGCACCGGTTAAATTGTTAGGTATCTTAAGAAGACTTTAAAATAATAAAAGTTAATAAGTAGGTACCTACCTACCTACATGCAAGTAGGAGAATGTGCATTTAAGCGACGCAGGGCATGTGTAAGCAAAAAGTTTAAAACAAAATTTACTTTTTTGAAATACAATTTAACATGAAAACAAACCATATCTTTTGGTTGGTCGCTTTTTAACATGGCCAGAGCTGCTTCAAACCGGAGTCTGTCCCCTATTTGAGGGAACATACTATGTATGTCTTGTTTACTAAGCATCTGCATTGTTGCGATATCAATTCTTTCAGCTGAAAAAAAAGGTAAATTTAACAGCGCCCTGATTGCAGCTGTGAAATGCACTACGTCGCATCGACTTTATAAAATGTAGGTTGGTAGAGCTCGTCTAAGCTGAAATGACGCGCCCCACTACTTAAATTTGTATACGTACACTACGGTAAATGCGGTAGTGGGGCGCGTCATTTTAGTTTAGACGCACTCTACCTATTTGTTTTTTTTTGGGTTGCAGTTGCACATCGAATCTAGTGTATAATATAAATATGAACGTATATCTAGGTAGGTGGGTAGGTACCATACGACAAGACTATTCTTGGTTGGAGTGTACAGCGGCCAAAAAAGTGTTATTTTCGCAAATCGTTAATTTTCTCGATTCTATAGTATGTAACACCTAGAAAGGCTAAAAGTGTCTGGGTGTTTTTTGTCTCCGACCAACCGTTTGTCGTAAAAACGATGTCGAAGGGATCCATAGGTAAGGTTATGTTAGAACTGTGACCTTGAAATTGGTCGCGAAATTTTTTTAAGTATATTTTCATAGTGCCTCTAAGACGACACTCTGACCCTATTCTTGCTAGAAATTAGAATGTGTGAATGTAATGTGTGAGCTCATGCTAGCAACTTACTAGGTAGGTTTGTCAACTTACTTTCAAAACGATCGATGTAGCGTTCCAAATTCCAGTTCTTCAAAAGATCACGCGTAGCCATATCCATTTTTGCACTGATCAAACACGTTCACTGGCACTAATGGAATTGTTATTGCTATTAATTAAACGAGTCGTGAGTCGTGACTTGCCGGCTGTAGCGGTGAAATACAAATGGCCGACCGAAATGGCGCGGCGGCGGAATGAAGTGAGAGAGGGAGACCTCATTATATAATGCCGTCACCTTAAATTTGTAGGACATCATTCAAATGCTACTCATAAATGGGTCTCTGTAATAATAATTTAGTAGGATACACATAAAATAATATGACTATATTATTGAACTTTGATGCTTACTCTAAAAATATGAGATTATTTAATCGTATTATCATAGGATTCACATAAAATAATATGACTGTAATATTAAAAAATGATGCTTACTTTAAAAATATAAGTTTAAAGCATTATAATTTAATATAGTACATTAGGGGGAGGTCATCGTATTTTTAGAGATACTTCTTCATATTAAACTATGAAATCTATTTATATTACGGTGACTGTCATTGTGTTTTTTAATTAGAATCTTATTTATAATTATCATACTAATTTATGGGACAGTGGACCATTTTCTATTACATTGTGTTATTATTTGAAGAAGACAATGTTATTTCATAATTACAAATTTTTACGATGACAAGTATCATAATATTGCATTATTTACCCAAAAAATTCGATTCCATCTTAACACATTTCAGTTCTAGCGTAATATTTACTTATTATCAACATATTATAAGACAACGCATCTATTTTAAACCAACGTCACGATATTTTAAGATTATGCCAAAATGACATTTTTCTCAGTGTGTAAGCCAAAATTGGCTATCGCGGTTTCAGTTGGTGCAGCAGCTCGCTCAGAGTTTGGAAGCGTTGGAGCTTGGAGTATTTGCACATCCTCCGGTAGCGCGTCAAGTGGACTGATAAAACGCAACCTTGTCAAGATTGCCAAGTGATTAGCGGACGGGAAGGCCCGTCCGGGGGGGGGTAGATGTTCCGTCCCGTTTGATTGGTTTACTCTATGCGCCTAACGGAACGCGCCCGAACGTAGTGACATCTGACTTGTCAATTTGACGTTGACACATGCTTTGGTTTTTTTTTTTGGCTTGAACAAGGGAGCATCGTCGCCGTGTTGATTTCGCGACCAGTTGTAAATTAATGCCTTTAAATCGATCCGTTTGTGACAATTAGTCGTGATCCAATTGTTTGTTTGTTTAAATAACCCCATTTGACGAAATGATACGGGTTAAGTTTGTTGAAATTGAAGTACTTTGAAGTTAAAGTGACCTTATTGGAAACCGCATGCTGTGAATGCCTCCAGCCTTATGGGGCGGCCTGTATCTTGAGAATACTTACTCATAACGTCACTACACAATACAATATACACTCATTTACATACATAAATCCAGGTAGGCTCCAGAGCAGGTGTTCTTCAACCATGAGGTGAGTCTTTTGAATTGTACTTATATTATTGTTCAGCTCCGCGCACGGCGGACAAGTTCGCTAGCCACTCTTGTCTCCAGGGCCCCACTATCATAACTTCCACTGCGCTATTGAAATTCTATGGTGAGGCCTGGCCTGGCGGCGAACAATCTTACTAAACCTGAATTTTGAATCTCAGATGTAGTTTTAATTTTTTGTAAACACATACTCAGAGTTCTTATTCCACTGCAACCAACCTTTTTTAATTAAAAGTTATCACAAATTACCATGTAACGTGGTGAATAGGGATGCAGGAGTGATGGAAAAGGACTATGTACTAACTGTTTTATAATTAACGATTGCGAGTCTTTGTTGGGTTCTGCGTCCTTCAATCGTTTGAATAAGACGGGGACAAAATGATGTTCCAATGTTATATTTCGGTTCAAACGCATTGCGTGATTTGTGGTGCCAGCGGGCTTTCAGACAACACAAAGCAAAAGTTCCGTGTGGTGCCGGACATAAAGAATAACACCATCCCATTTCTTCCCATGGGTTACGACACCCATGGGAAGAAATAATAATAAACCGGGGATTGTCCTTGGGTGCACTTGCATAGTGCTTACAGGGATAATCGTCGGTTGGTGCCCCCTCATCATTTAAAATTGTCTAAGGGGCCTCTGCGAGTTGGCTTCGGCCCCTCGTACGCCTTCCAAAAGACCGGGATTCTAGAATCCCGAGATATGTTTAACGTATATAATAATAATAATACAAAGAACTTACTAGAGAATGGGCAGCAACGTTCTCTATGCATTTTATCACCACACTGCGATCGCCAACCCGCCTGCCAAGCGTGGCGATTATTGCAAATCCCTCCAAATTGTATGTACAGCAGTGGACGTCTCCCAATTGAAATGATGAAAGCAAAACTAGATAGTTGAGTTAATAGCAATGAATATACATTGAGATTCTGTATTGAAGCATGCTTTAAAACATTGTTTTCTCAGGGATACAAGACTCCTCGCACTTAAAACTGCGGAGAAACTACTAGGTGAAGTATCACCTATTGACCGAAAGCCGATGCAAGCCATGTTACAACTGGCAACAAAACAGAAGCCTCAAGCGGAGAAGGTGTTACAAGATCTGCTGCCGTTGGCCACCGATGATACGTTCCAAGACGATCCGTACTTGATCTTGGCTATTGCTAATGCGTAAGTATTTGTGATATTGCTGTTCTTTGGTTTTGAGCAAGACTTCGCTTGATGGGCTTAAACTGCAAGAACCGCCAATAAACTTTGTAAACGCAGATCACGCGTGAAAGCTATTAAGGAAGAATTTTCTGGACCTTCTAATGATGTCATTGTTTTCTAGATACAACATTATAAAACAACCAACTCGTGCAAAGAATATTTTGAAAAGGACGGTGTCTTCTATTCAATGGACTCCTGAGAAAGCTGATGGGTTGGAAAGGTAAAATTCTTCACTATAAAATTGATTTTTTAGGACAACTTCACGTCGGGTAAGTAAGGAACAGTTTACAAAGTGGAAATGATTAAGATTCCCATGATTTTCAGGTGTTGGCTGGAAGTAGCAGACGGTCAAATAGGTTCGGGGCGAATGGATGCAGCGAAGGAACTGCTCACCAAAGTGTTGAATCATAACAACTCTTGCGCAACAGCGTATCAGTATTTAGGTATGATATTTAATTTTCAATATTTTAGTTGTACCATCCAAACTAATATTTTCGTTCACTCTTTTATTTTCGTGGGAAAATCCTCATGGATATCCTGGGCCTGGGGAGGACTAAAACCCCTACTGTTCCTTCTACTACCATATGTCGGGGGCCTGGGAGATCCTTGTATATTCGCCGCACCCGTAACTAGTAATCTAGCAGGCCCAGTCCCCAATTGCGGCCGATTCCACGGCCGCACGTTCTCTCATAAAGGCGTGTATGCACCACAGCGTGCCATGTCTTTGGGCTTGACAGTTCCAACGACGATACAGCCGCAGTTTCGCCGCACTTAGTTATCACCCTGGTGTGCCTCGAAAATTATTTGAAACCCTCATTTAACTTTGACTATAATAGCTGGATGGCAGGCTGGCCTGAAATTCGTGATTTTTATTAAGCTCTTAGTAAAACTCACAATATGGATTATTTCGTTAAATTTTTTTTTTTTTGACAAATTGATTTTTTACTAGGATTTTTTTTTATTATTTCAGGGTACCTAGCAGAAAAAGATCAGAACTACAAAAGCGCAGCACATAATTACAATAATGCTTGGTCTCACGGTGGTAAGAGTGACCTCGCCGTCGGATACAAGTTAGCACATTCGTACCTCAAACTGAAGAAGTACCCAGAATGCATTGTGGTCTGCCGGCACATATTGAAAGTACAACCAGACTACCCTAAGATTAAAAAGGAGATTTTAGAAAAGGCTAAAACTAATTTAAGGACCTAATATGAACCCATTTGTAATGAGTATCGACAATGAACATTATTCAGGAGTTCGATTGTTTTTGGAAGAATATGATCACCGTTTCAGCCGAAAGACGTCTACTGCTGGAAAAAGGCCTCCCCCAAGCTCCACCACTTAGCGGATTCCTTCGGCCTTCACAAAGTCATGGGTCCAGCTTGTGGGAGGCCTACCAACTCTACGCCTCCCGGACAATCAATACATATTACAAATTAGTCTCTTGAGACCGCGTTGTTGTTTGTTGTGCGATTTTCACTAGCATTTGGGGAGTTCTTTCCAGGTTTATGTATAGCACATTAATAGTGTAATACAGAAATGTCAATGTTTTGTCAATTTGTAAAAACCACGAAGCTAGGGTGGGTCGTTAACTAACTATGCAGAATAAAGGAATTTGAAGCTAGGGTGGGTCGTTAACTAACTATGCAGAATAAAGGAATTTTGTTTCGTTTCATTGGTTTAGTGGTTGCAAACTGCAACTTCTATGCGTGAGACATTTCTATCTATCATTTCGATTCATACGGGAAAATGACCGAGTTAACTGGCTTTATTGAAAATAAGACCGTAATAACATAGCCTAAAGTAAAAAATTCTATGAATATACACAGTTGGCTCGCGCACACTCGTGACTCGGTTGCAATTTTTTTCTAATATTGTGTAATTTTTTTCTTTTTTTTTTAGTATTATGGTAATACGGTCCTATTTTCAATAGAGCCTGTAAATTGCTTGGGTATTTTGCCGTTTCGTCTGAACTGACCCTCCTATTGATGTAGGAAAAAATGTGTGTTGTTCGGGATTTTATAACATGTATAATTTGATATTGTAAATACGCACAATAAATGTGTGTTCTTCGGAATTGTATAACATGTATAATTTGATATTGTAAATACGCACAATAAAACGGCTGTATAACATGCATAAATATATTTTATTTCAATTCACTCGACAGTTGTGACATTTGCAATGATTTATTATTTAAACATTAATCAAAAATACTGTTTGTATCTACGCTACGTGTTTTATGATCTAATTAGTAAGTTTAGTCGTCCTTGTTCTCCTCTTGTTCGAGAATGGTCTTGAAACAGAATGGCTGGAACACGTATCCCAGACCAGAATAGAACTTGCTCATGAACTCCACCCTGGGGACATAGAAAGAGATAAGTTGAGTTGCATATTTGCTTTGATGAGGTGTTAGGTAGTATACGGTAGCTTTGTTTTCGTCTGCCTAACGTGTGATGTCTTTTATCAAACACAAGGATAATCATGGACCAAGGATAAATTTTGTTTGTGGTAGTCATGTAGATATGCCACAGGCTCCGACGTACTTGCTCCCATTGTAGTGCCGACTTGAAACTTCATCACACTGCCGTAGAAAGATATTTCATAACTGAGTATACAATGCTACTTTTTTGATGCTACCCATCGAATCGGGATGAATAAAAAGCATAACCAGCGCCCTCAAACATTATCATCATTTTCATTCCTTTATACCAATTTCTTTGTGGTCGGCGCAACATGTCTGTTTCTTCGACTGTTCTCTATTAGTCGTCATCTCGATAGTCACCCCCTTTCAATCCATATTGGTCTTCCCCTACTCTTATAGCCATCGACATTCATACTCAGCGCCCTTTAACATAATTAAAAAAAAACTAACCAGTGCAAACGCAGCGTGTGCAGGAAGGCAGAGAGTCCCTCCATCATGACGAGGATGGCGAGAGTGAAGAGCGCCCAGAAGCAGAACGCGACGTACAGCTTGATGGCGCCGATGTAGTCGTGGTCCTTCAGACCGAACGTCAGCACCATGTTCCAAAGTACTTCAGATAACTCTGTGGACGCGAAAAAGACAAAAAAAATATCAGTTAGATGCAAATAAATTGGTATAAGTTAGATCTAGCGAGGTAAAGCGGCGGAATTTTTTCGCGCATCACTGTTAGGCGTAGAGAGTTGAAAATCCAACGATGTGATTTTTCGACGCGCTAAGATGCATTTTGTTAGATTCTTATTGCTCGGTCCAACACCGAGAGTTAAAAATCCAGTTCGCGATAAAATTTTGGCAATTCATAATTATTTCTTGCGATACAAATGTTCTTGAGCAGACGTATTTTTCGAGCATATGAAACATTGAATTAGTGCTATCCTTCGAAATGATTCATATTGATTGATAATGCAATTCGCGTGCTGTGCAGAGAGATTTAGCCGGTAACATGGTAACTTATAAATAAAAAGAGTACAAATTGCAAAAATCGTACATTGGACATCTCATCATCAGGTAATTTTGCTTAGAAAAAAACCTGCAGAAAAATACTTTAGATGTATTTAGTAAGAATATAAAACGAAATATAAACGGTTGGCAGAAACACCCCAGCGCTGATTTGCTCCTCTACCGATCGCTACTTCCTTACTAATTTTTATTTTTTTATGTTTCCGAACTTTTTATCCCGTACTTGACATATTTTGTCTTTGCATCACCCTAAAGTTGACTTGAAATACCTTATGCTAAGTCTGCCTTTTTACAGTATTTTTTTTTTACTTGAGCATACAGTTCGCATAAGTAAATAAATTGATTTACCTGCGTGAGCAAGCGAGAGCGCCCACAGCCGGAGGTAGGACGCAGTGTGCGAGATGGTACTGAGCACGTACTCGATGGTGTGTATGGCCTGGTGGATCATGACCTCGCTGAAGGCCTCGTCGTCGTGCGCGTCGTGCCCCTTGGGCTCGGCCTTGGACGCGCCCGACCCGATGTCCGTCTGCTCCTGAAGCTCGATGCCCGGGTTTACGCTGCCGTTTGATTGTTCGGCCTGAGGATATGGACAATACAAGTTTAACCGTCTGTTTTACAATGTAAGGATGTAGTTGGCTTTCCAAAAGTAAGTTAAAATATATGCTTAGATAATCTTCTTGTCTCCGAATCAGCAAAAATGGCGCGCCACAGAGCAACCCTCACAGGAGCAATGCTCCTGGTATATTTTTTACTGACGCGCCTTGTTATGGTCATGATTTGTTTATACAAACTTGTGCAATAACTCCATGGTTGTGGTGCACCTATCATTCCGTGTTCGTATAAAGATTTCTCTCCGTCGGGTTACCTATTCCGGTATCAAATCGTCATTTGTTGCTCAAAAGTTTTAAGAAGATAATTGGAATTACATAGAGTTGGTAAACATGGTAAAGCAAAAATACGAAGTCCTGCCAAGGTTATAACAGCTCTATATTAGATCTGATTATCGCACATTCGTTTTCCCGAAGATAGACGATGATTCCCGAAACGCAGTATTTTCTGGTTTACTTCTTAAGTGTTACCTTGGCCTCCTTATCGTTCTTCTTCCCCGCGGCGAGTAGATAGAGCGGCTTGCCCAGCAACATGACGGGTATACAACACAGGCCGATGAGCACGAACACGCGCTGTATGGTGCCCTGCGAGTCGAACATGTACTCCTTGCAGCCGTCGGCCGGCTCCGTGCTGGAGAACAGCATCATGTTGATGAACAGGATCAGCACGGACGGCGCACAGCCCTGCGAGTAAGCCACGTCTGGAAATACATATTGAGAAAGTTATTTTCATGATCTTCCAGGCATTGTCATATATTATGTCACTTCAAAGTCGGCGTAGTACGTGTTCTCTTTTGATTGTTCATCTTTTAGTTTATTGATTCTGCTTGATGAAATTGTAATCTTTAAAGCCTACTTTTAAGTATTCTGTATTTCTTTTATCGAGTCATGGAGTCATTATGTTACCTTATGCATGACTTATTTGCATATCTCATATGTAAAGTCAAACTTTATTTCTAGCCTGTAGTAATGAGCCAGGTTATGTATTTCCAACTTTATTTCTTTAATTTAGCACTGGACTTAAGTGTAAGTTTTATAAAAGGAACTGTATTTCGATTTCTGTTAGGTTCTTATTTCGAAACAGTCTCGAAACCTTGTTTTATTATGACCGTCTGTGTTCTTTATGACAATAAATTCTTTAAACCTATTTTTCCTCTTTGATAACTGTGACGCTATCATTCAGTCCCTTCTCTTTTATATTTATTCTCACAATATTGACGTTAGTCAGTTTATGTGATAGTTGGCTATTCAGTTTAAATGTTTTCATGGAAACTGTTTGGCGTTGAGATTGATCGCCAATCTAGTTGGAAACGCGCTTACTGGTAGGCATGAAAAACCTTGTGTTTTATTATCATTTAAGCTGTGTGAAAGGCAATGAGATTCTGTCAGTCTTTCCGTTAAGAGCCATTTTACATTTTTGCGCGAATATCTAAGATTTTAGTCGCCTTATTTACCTCTCATCTCATCATTATAAATACTCTGGCATTGACGAATACATGTAAAAAATAGATCAATCTTTTGTTTTGTCACTTTTAGTAGAACATTTACAAAAACTTCTTTGTTTACTTTGTAGTAATTAATCTCCCACAACTAGTTTTCGTAAAAATCAGCGCAGGGTCAATTTCAGACTCCTATTTCTATCATTAATATGTAGAAATTTGAGTAAAAAAAATACACAGAACAACAGACATATAATCTAGTTGTTACATTTAGTACAAGAATATTGATTTTTAATAACATTAATCAGTAAAAAAAATAAAGTCTTATGGCAATTTTTACGATTTATTCGCAAGTTTATCGCGTTTTTTTTGGTTTGATAAAGCATAATTACATTAAAAAAATCATGTCAATATAAAGTATGCTCTATAACAAATCGAATTCTCAAGTTTTATTTAAATCTGTTTATTTAATTAGACATAATATCGTTTTTGAAATCACTCTAAATTAGAATAAATTACGATGCACAAGCGGGCAGCGTTTTTAAGCCCCGGCTGGAGGCCTAAAAAGGTAACTTTTTAGAACTCACCGGGTCACAATCCGTTTAAGTAGTAAGAATCTTTTCAGGATTAACTACGAGATGCCCCACAAAAAAAAAAGGCAGCATTTAGTACGGCGCAAGCGCCCAACGGGGAAGGACCTGTTTTCCCACGTCTCAGTTTACAGTACTCGTATCGTGTAGGCAAAAATATACTACGACTACAACATTTTGCTACTCAACGCATTTTTTTTTTTTTGAATAAGAGTTTCGTTCATTATCAAGTAAATCATTATTTTAATAGATTGTAGAAAAATTTTGACTAAAATAATTTATTTTAACTAAATCTGACTATTTTTAATCGCGATTAAAAAGGTGTGGAGTAAAACTAGTGGTCATGAACAAAAATTCACACCAACGGCAACGCCTCGCCTCACGTGCAAAAACAGTACTGTATTTTTTTTTTCTTTTGCTTATATCTCGAAAATGGCGTGTCCTATCGCAAAAATAATGAAATTTTCGACCCCTTTTATAAAACCCCACACATATAAATCTCAACACGTGGGTAATATTTTTTTTTTATTTTTCAAACAAAAATGAAATATTCCATATAAAAAACGTCCAGGATGCCCCCTTGCGCGCGCCTTCGTATCTCAGCAATTCATTGCGGAGCGCACAAGTACTAAGTTGCGAAGCCAAAAGAAAAAAAAACCGGCCAAGTGCGAGTCGGACTCGCGCACCGAGGTTTCCGTACAAACCTGTATGTATTCTCGATTTATGCATAAGGTTTATGTTTATGAAATTAAATGTTTTTTTTTTAATTTTTATATTTGAGTTGATTGAATGAAAGGTAAATTGCGGTTTACGATTTATGACGTATTAAAAAAAAAACTACTTACTAGATCTCGTTCAAACCAATTTTTAGTGGAAGTTTACATGGTAATGTACATCATATATTTTTTTTAGTTTTATCATTCTCTTATTTTAGAAGTTACGGGGGGGAGGACACACATTTCACCACTTTGGAAGTGTTTCTTGCGCAAACTATTCAGTTTAGAAAAAAAAAATATTAGAAACCTCAATACCATTTTACCCCACACGTGGGTTTGATGAAAATTTTTTTTTTGAGTTTCAGTTCCAAGTATGGGGAACCCAAAAATTTATTGTTTTTTTTTCTATTTTAGTGTAAAAATCTTAATGCAGTTCACAGAATACATCTTCTTACCAAGTTTCAACAGCATGCTCTTATAGTTTCGGAGAAAAGTGGCTGTGACATACGGACAGACAGACAGACAGACATGACGAATCTATAAGGGTTCCGTTTTTGCCATTTGGCAACGGAACCCTAAAAATACCACGTTGAGTCGCGATTGTCAAATTTGATTTTAGTCGTATCAAAATAATTTTTAAAAGAGATTTTTTCTTGCAGAATAGCATAACAATTCTCATAGCTAAAAGTAAGCAATTTTAGAGATAGTTTTGTTAGTTTAGTTCGGTGTACAATAGAATCGGCACCAATATGTAATTGTTTTAATTTTTTATTTTTATTGTATACTTTACATAACATATAGTTGTATTTTTTTTTATTAGTCTAGAAATCTTTATTAGACTGGATAAATAAAAATAAGTATTTTCATAAATATCTAAATACCGCATTATAATTCTAACGGATCAAGATTGTTTAGACCGGCTCGACACTCGCGTTACACTGTTTGTATTGTGCATGTGTGGATAGCTACGCACACATACATAAGATTGCCGTCTGTTACCTAAACTCGAGCGTTCAAATTTTGTAAGAGGGCTCTTAATGCGTTTCCAATTAACCTAGTTCTATTCATAATTTCATTTATTTTTTTTCAGCTTTGTTTGTAGCATATCTCAATCGACGCGGGGAAGTTGGTATATAAGAAATTGATAAACTCCCAACACCGTTTATTGGCACATATATGCATTCTTCTATAATATAAAAAATATTTAAAATAATATCTCACCCTCAGAGAAGGCGCTGTAGGAGACCCATTTGTAGAACATCATGAAGACCATGTACAAGAAGAGCAGACACAGGAAGATAACTTGCGGCAAGAACTCCAGGAAGATTGAGTAGCGGCGCTTGAAGAAGCTAGAACAAACGTTTTTATTACAAAAACCGTTTTTTAACGGGTACTTCGATGCTCGTGGCAAAATAACGATTTGTTTCAATCGTTTGAAGATGACACAGACAAAGTGATGTTTTAAACATAGCGGCCCAAATAATAATCAAAGTTAACTTACTTGTAATTGACCACACTCATGCAAACACCGAAGATCATGTGCAGGACACCAAAAATGATGGACAGCTTCATTTTGTACGAGTTCAAGAAGATGATCTTGTTGTCAGCAGTCTGGGAAGAGAACGGCATAAGTATCGCAAAATAATAAGAGAAATAAAAAAAGAAAATATCAAAGGATTAATCTTTTGTGAAATCGGGCCTTAATCATTCTAACGCCCGATTTTTTTTTTACCTTATGAACAAATTTTTATAGGCGATTTGAAACAGTTTCAAATTTGTTTCTCATTTAATTCTTCGGTTGTTAGGAAATTTAAAAATCGAACCTAAAAGTAATAAAAACCAAATTCTCACCTGCCAAATAGGATCAATACCAATAAAGTACGGGTTGTTATTATAAGCGTCCTTAGGGTCCAAAGTCAGTGCCGCATAAGATTCCATGGTCGCATTATCGTACGGAATACTCCAAGAAGAACCGAAGATGTTCATAGACTTCGAGAAAATATCGTTATAGACTATGCCGGTGTACATAGAGAAGCAACCCATGAGAAGAATGATGTATCGACCAGCGAAGAAGATGTTCCAGATCTCGTTGTTGGATTTCTTTTGGGCGAGGGAAACTTCTTTGCAGACCATCCAGGCGCCGAACATGGCCATGATACAGCCGTGGCCCAAGTCGCCGAACATCACCGCGAAGAGGAACGGGAAAGTTATGATGGTGTATAAAGCTGTGGAGGAGAAAATGTATCGAGTATTTGTCAGAAAGTCTAGTGAAAATAAGAACCAACATTATTTTTGTGCATTGGATCTTCAACGCACTGCTTAGCGACGAGAGTTCAAAATCGAATACAGTTTTTTTCGACGCGCTGAGACTCACTCTTGTGGTACTCTGTTGCATTCTCAATGCTCGGTTCAGTACCGAGAGTCGAAAATCTAGGCTTCGTGATTATAAAGTAAATCCCCAGATCATGCTTTTGTTTTTTTTCTGTGATCAAATAGTCCCGTTATTTGCTACTGGCACAAAATAATAGGCAGACAATACACATTTTAGCTGCCACATAGGTCGAACATCTAAAATAGGACTGTCATAAAGTGAGTTAACGAACCAGGGTTGCATTCTCTGTAGGAGGCGACTCCATAAGAATCGATGAGATTCTGGAATCCGCGCGTGAAGCGGTTGGTACGGTTGAACGTAGGCGGCTCCTCATCAGACTCGATGCAGTTCAGGAACGACGGGATCGAACTGCCGCATGCGTTCTGAAAAGAGAGATATGTTGTTAGGAATTATTGGCATTGTCATCAATCATTTCAGACGAAATACGTCTACTGGTAGATATAGACCTCCCCCAAACTCCGCCACTTAGATCATGCTTTTCGCGTCCAGGGGATTCCTTAGGTTTTTACAAGATCAGCGGTCTACCTTGTGGGAGGCTATATATTACATGTCTTTATGACGGGTGTAAGATTGTATATGTTACGGCAATAAGATCATGGAAACCTCACAATCTTGTAATAGTAGGCATTCACTTTAGAAACTCGTACAAAGAACCCCGTTTGTAACTTTTCACTTAATCTAACCGGTTGAGTGCTACACTTTTGTCCCCTTTTTCGTATTGAACGTTTTAACAAAATCATACGAAAAAAATGACCCAAGGTCACTTGGTTGCATTCAACCAACGAATATTACTGGACAGTTATGGAAAAAAGCCCTCCTAATTTGGGATGTGGTCATGGTTTTTCAGAAAAGTTAGTTTTCCTTCACACTAAGACTGAGAGCAGTGGTGATGAAATAATTTACACAAAGTGGAGTGCTTGCTTGGGTTCGACCCCATGACCAACAACTCGGTAAGCGGCAGTTATCATCACTAAGCCACCACTGCTCTTTTTATTGTATGCCGCAGTGAAATACTTGCACCGTGTAAATGGGGCTTCAATAACAAGAAATACTCACAGATCCATCAGCCAGAGCCTTCTGTACATTCGGTAGATCAGCAGTAGGCACCCAACACTCCCCGATGAGGCACTTCTTGGTGACGTCCATGTTGAACAGGTTGAGCGTGTGGTAGATGGCCTTCATCTTGCGCACCATGATGGTCCAGCTGGCCAGCTCCTTGGCCACGCTGGCCAGTACGCGCTGTCTGTGGTCGCGCGTTTGGTTCAGTACCTGTGGGAAGAATTTGGTTGTAGAATATTGTTGTACAAAAGTAATGATGATCGGGAGGATGGATGGTTTAGGATGTGAGTCGTTGAGTAGCACAGTCAAAAAGGACATCATTATGTAAACAGCGTCTGCCTATCTGACCTCCACAATCCAGTATCTGGATAGACTTTTGGGCTTCAGACTACCCCTAACGACGGTCAAGGATCCACGAATGACAGCCAGTACCAAAGGCTTTACGTGTTTTCCCAGGCACTTACATATGGTCACCCATACATCTTTCCGACGCACGGAGGGGTCTTGATATTATGTAAAATGTTCACCCATCCTCGGATGAACCGCGGCAGGCGTGGCTTAACCTGATCACGGATATTATTATTTAGCCACAAACCCCACACACCAATGCACAATATTAACGTCAAGTCTTCGACACTTCGTTAGGATAGCGTGTCGATGGTGGAACTTTTGCCTGATTACACCTACCACTACTTTGTGAACATTAAAAATTATTTAAACTCCAGGAATTATAAAACAAAAAACAGCGTTCATTAATTTACAAAGCACAATGCCCTATTTCTAATCGCACACTGCAATCTCTTCCGCTCTCGACTGCATTAAAGGGCATAATTGTTTGCCCATATGAAACTCGGAACTAACCTTTTTGATACTAGCTTTAATTAAATTACACAGTTTTCTAATTAACAAAAGAAATCAAAGACGTTGGTAAACTGCACATGTATTCTAAGACATGCCAGTTTCCTCACCATTTTAAGAAAAGTGATGATGAAATAAATAGCACAAAGTGTATTTCAGTCTTTCAAGGCTCCCGTAGGCAGGTACAGTCGGCCAAGAAAGTGGTGTACCACCCTAAGGTTGAATATCGCTTGCAGATTCATAGGTGATAAAGATTAGTTTCGCTTGCAGATCGATCTGACAACTTCTATTGCTGTCTTTATCTGATTATTGATAACGACTATTACTGTTTGTAACGTGACAGCTGTTCTTAGTTTGAACTTGATGGAACCAATGACGTCGTAAAATCAACGGCGGGGGGCTGTAGATTTTGATGACAAAATTGTATCTACAAATTCAGAATTGTAATCAACAAGTTACATAAAATTGTAAAGGCACAAGGCGAATCCACAAACCTACAATTTCTGTAAACTTGTAATTACAATATCAATAAAAAACAAGCTAAAAATAGATTTATCCTTTTATTAAATTTCTACAATCAATTTTAAAATACTTATAACAAACAAAAACATAGCATATATAGTAATATTTAGAAGATATTGAATTTTTTTTTAAATTAGAAACGGGTGTAACCGCCGTTGGCCTCTATAACCTCTAAAAGACGAGACCTCATTGAACCAACAAGCCGTGAGCAAATATCGGTTCCCCGCATTTCCTCCCAAATATAATTACAGTGACTAATAAGAGCTTGTTTGGTTCTTTCATTTTGATGCGACCATCGTTGGACCATAAGGCCCCAAAGATTTTCTATCGGGTTGAGGTCCGGCGATCTTGAGGACCACTGAATTACCCTTACGTCAGTGTGTGAACGAAACCAGGCTCTTACGATCCTCGCATTATGAATTGAACAATTATCTTGAACAAAATCAAATTGTGGCACTTCGTTCTCCGGGTAAACATTACGGACTGTCGGTAGCATTGCATTCTGAAGCACGTCGATATAATTTACAGCCGTCGCTCGAGGAGGTAGAGAACACAATTCTCCTACACCATCCGCACTCATCCAGCCCCAAATATTTACGGAAATTCGACCTGATTCTCTATTTGGGATTACATGATCATCTTTATACCGTGTTGAATTATATCGCCAAAGGTGAAGACGTCCATGCTGACTGGATTTAAACGTTTTTTCATCACAAAACACTGTATTAGACCAATCAAACTCTAAGTGCTCTCTGGCGAAGTTCAGACGAGCAAGTCTGTGAGCATCCGTCAAATATATTTTCTTGGCGTAATGCCTGTGGTGCAACCCCATGTAATGTAGATGATTCCTTATTGTTTGGGCACTCACATCGAACATCTCCGCAAAATGTTTTGTGGGCTTAAAACCATTGATTTCATATTCCCGTCTCATGAATTCTCTATCGTTATTGGAGAGTGCAGGCCGGCGACCACTTCTTCTGTGATCCAACAAACTTCCCTCCTCTCCTTCACGACGAATCCAAAAGCGGACAGAACGCCTCGATATATTCAAATTCCGGGATATCGCACTGATACTGCTTCCCTCATTAAATTGGGCAATTATTTGTGCTCTTTCGGCAATGGTCAAGTTGGCAGGCATTGAGATGATTTTATATGCAGTTGATTGAAAAAACACAGAAAATATATCGATTTTTTGCATATATTTGACAAAATGTCAATTGTCAGTTTTCTTTTTCAAATGGAATTCGGTTGTCTATTTAAATAGTTTTTATTACTTTTGTTTGGAAACATTTCAATTGCTTTGTAGAAACTAATGTCCTTTTCATTTATACTAAAGGTTAAAATGTCATGTACTTATATGTGACATATGACGTATGAATACTAAATACATAGGTTTACGTCATGATAATGTTGTCTCTTTCAGTAATATCTTTTTATAACGAACCTTGTTGTAATTTTCGATGACCGGGAAACTAAATCAAAACTGGTACACCACTTTCTTGGCTGACCGTACGATGCGACTGTTGTAGAATAATTAATATGAAAACTTCATGGAAATTGTTCTACAGGAGTTGCGCCACACCTGTTTGCGAGAGTCTTCACACTTTTTTACGATTTGTTCTGCATAATCGTAGAGTAAACCTTCTTGATACTTGTCTAAAACTGTCAGTTTATAATAACTTACCATGTTAAGATCTTCAAGCCTGGTGCGGACTCCCTTGACCATGTCCTGTCGTTCAGTGTTGGATGGCGGGCATGGGTACAGCGACGCGTGGAAGCCGGAGCAAACTTTCTTGATACGCGACTTGAGTTGCTCTCCTTGGAAGAATGCTACGAATACTGTCTTGTAGATCTCGTTGCCCTGTGGAGGATTTTTTCATTAGAATTGTGTAACTATTAAAGAGCAAAGATATTTGAGTGAAGTGTGTTTTTATTTGAGTGAATAGTTGTGAAACTTTAGGACCCCTATCATAGAAAAAAAATATATTATTCTTTGGCATATTTTCAAACATTGAATCTTATAATGATGATAATTATAATTTAGCTTAGCTGGCAGCACCAGAATACCATTTCTGAACTTTGTAAAATTCCAAAGAATACTAATTTAATTAAAGCATTCTTCTGATGTTATCCAAAGAAGTTTGTAATTATTTAATTCTCAGTTCACACGCGGAAATACGTGTATTCGATGTACTCTTTCAGCTTCCAACGTTGCTAAAATTGAATGGCCTGTTAGTCTAATGGTTAGTGGCCCTGACTGCTAAGACTGAGGTCGTGGGTTCGATTCCCACCCAGGAAAAACCTGTGTGTGACGAGCGCAATCATTTGTTCTGCGTCTGGGTGTAATTTATCTATAATATGTATGTATTTAGAAATATATAAGTATGTTTATCAGGTGTCTGGTTGCCATAGTACAGGCTCTGCCTAGTTTGGGATCAGATAACGTTGTGTTGGTTGTCCTAAGATATTATTTAATATTTTGTAGACTAAAAGCGTTTTTCCCATATAGCTTGTGGCAACCCGAAATCTAAAGTTTTGGATGCAAGTGATTGGTCTCGACAAATATTGGTATTTGGTCAGGACCTTTATAATTTTGCAGGCAAGCAAATTGAATTTGGAATACAATACTCAATATACATATCTTATAGCAGTCCTTTGAACTTAAGTGGTTGGTTTACAAAGACATGATCGATTGTGGACCTTGTTTGGCAGCAAAGTAGGAGAAAGGAAGAGGGATTTAATTGGACAACTTCGTTATTATATCTGCTATACAGACTGGAAGAGATCTCGACGCGCAACTTGTTACATATTCAGTTGATGATTCGTCGGATTTTTCGTCGGTTATTATATTTTTTTTATCCATTCTATACATTTTGACCGCGTAGGTATTGCTTCTATGAAACAATCTCTAATACCTATACAAGGTGTAACAGAATAGACGCAAGTCCAGAAAATTAATATTTTCATTATTGACTACTGAATCAATTTCAGTCATTTCTAATATAAATGTATTATTTAATGATGTATTTTGTCATACCTACTGCCGATTGAGCCATCGAAAATACAATTTTATTTCAAGGCAGTAAAAAATAATGCATAAACGAATGCTGGATCAACACGATTTTCTTATTAATAATACCAGTTAGCTTTAAAAAATATATTCTGGTCATTAAATTATGGTTTTAATACTCTCTATATTTGACAGGCCTGTTGGTCTAGTGGTCAGTGACCCTGACTGCTATGCCGGAGGTCGTGGGTTCGATTCCCACCCAGGACAAATGTTTGTGTGATGAGCACGATCATTTGTTCTGTGTCTGGGTGTAATTTATCTATAATATGTATGTATTTAGAAATATATAAGTATGTTTATCAGTTGTCTAGTACCCATAACACAAGCTCTGCTTAGCTTGGGACTAGATGGCGTTGTGTGATAGTTGTGGAATATATACTCTAGTTGGATTGTATGAGGTCTAGCGTTAATTATGTTACACGTTGTATTTTTTTTTTTAAGTTAAGTAATTAGTTTAAGTAGTCGTTACTTACAGTAGCAGGATCCTCCAACGGCTTATCAAGCTCAGCTCGCCTCAGGAACACGTTGCCCCTGGAGATGCGCCACAGCATCCGCTCGAAGGCGGGCACTCTCTCCCGCTTCACGACACCCGCCACGAAGCCCAGACGACCACGCGTGGCCGCTTGGTGGCCGGTCTCATCTGATATTAGCGACCTGCGAAAGGTGTAATATTAATTACAAGATTTATTTAATAGGACCTTTTACCCACGGTTTCACCCGCGTGGAGGAAATTGTTCACGGGATCGTACTACCGGGATAAAAAGCCTGCCCTATATTCTACCCTAAATCATGGCCAATCCAAGTGCCTTTTATCCAAATCCGTTCAGCCGTTTAGGCGTTAAAAGACCACACGGTTCTTTTTTGTAAGTATATATGTCTTCCAATGCCAAGATTTTTTTTAAGAATAAATGTTATGTTGGTATAATTACTTATTCATTTAAAAAACTCTGGTATAGTCTGTTACAATAAATGTAATTTTATAATTTAGGGATAAATCGTGAGTATAGATAGCACTTTCGCTCGCGTCTTTAGAATGTAATGCAGTTGCACAGACAAAAAAAAAAACTATTTAATCAACATCTAGACACGCGGCAGCGTGTCAAGCCAAGTTCAAGTAACAGAACTGGCGAGCAGCACCGTGTGTAATATTACACGAACCATTTGGAGCCACTTTTGACCCCCTCATAACTCAAAAACTATTTCACATAAACGTGTCAAATTTGGCTCATATAGTGAAACTTGCAAGATACATATGTGCTCGAAATTTCATAAACATATCTCCAACGGTTATTTAGATATTAACGTCCAAAAATCGTCATTTTTATCACTGACTGACCTATAGATCAAAACTCTAACCCAGTTCCAGATGACCTAGAAAGTTCAAATTTGGCACGCAGATAGGTAATTAGGTGAATATAAAGGAATAAATCAGAAACTGGCAAATTTTTATCAATTTCTTATAATTTTTCACTTAATTGATTCTATTAGGAACACTTATACAAAAACCATTTGGTATTAATTTTGTTATAATTTTGTTATAAATAAGTACCTACTAATAATTTATGTACAAAAAGTAATGATATCCCATCAAAAACATAAATGTGAAATGAGAGCCAAGTTCAATACTAAGATATATGTCTTGGTTGTTGACTTCAACGACAAAAGAAGTGAGATCTAAATGGGTGCCAAGTTCAATGGTCCGTCTTGACTTGGCTAGTTTTCATATAGGAATTATATTATAGCCTTCGCAAGTTTTAAACCTGTTACTTGTCGGTTCTTATTTTATTATTCCGAAAATTTGGCTTGCTGGTATAAACTAGCCATCGAACATAATAATTCGTATATGAGAACTAGCCAAGTCAAGACGGCCCATTGAACTTGGCACCCATTTAGATCTCACTTCTTTTGTCGTTGAAGTCAACAACCAAGACATATATCTTAGTATTGAACTTGGCTCTCATTTCACATTTATGTTTTTGATGGGATTATTCATTCTCTTGTCCCTTATCCCATGCAATTTAGGGATGGTGCAGCAAAAATATTCAAACATCAAAAATGAGCCTTAACGTCATTTTAGATTATCAAAATCACATGACTAGATTTGAGCCGTCATCACATGTCCAGGCTTATGACGTCATCACGTGGTAGTAGGTTTAATTCAATTGTGAATCAGTCATTTACCTCACAAAAAAATTCCTTACAGTTTTGACTACTCAATTGTGAATAATTGGTACTTACTTAATTATTTGAATAGAATTACATTGATATACAAATACAGAAGCAAATAGTGTGTTTTCTTAAGTTACTATAATTAATGCGTCTACACTCCCATTTAAGTATTATCGACTTAGCACCATCTTGTGCATCCTTTTTTTTTCAGGCTGGGAAATCATCAAATGATGTCTCCCGCTCTGGGCGGAGCGATCGATGACGATATAATTCTCTAGCAGTCCGCAGTTGATCCTAATTCCCTTGTATTTTCTTGTTCAAATATTTGACCTGCCACAGTATGTCAAAGTTAGCAGTAATACATGATGTCCGCTTGCAGCTTGACAGTTTTATTCGGTAGAACTCGAAGCAAGTCGACTTTCCGTGACTGTTTTCACTGTACAAGTCAGCGGGGCGAGCACGGCCTACTACGATAGGCTTATGTCACACTTTTTTATCACAGTTTGGGAGAAAAAACCGTGATAAAATGCGTGACACAACCCTAACACACAGAGGCCGTGCTCGCCCAGTTGTGGATTTTAAATTACTAGTGGACTCGTATTCGTCATTCGTGTATAGTTTTTTTTGTTTAGTGCTTTATTGAACGTAAACAACGAAATTAATCGGCCTTTCTTATTATAAAGAAATGTGGGTTTAGCCGTATTTTCAAACATAAATATATAGGAAGGTAAATGAATAAAAAGTGTGAGTCTTATAATTTTTTCCTGGCAACTTTTAACATTACTTACTTGGTCATCGAGTCCATGCCGATTTCCTCCTGGGCGATGAAGAAGGCCTCAGTCTTCTCCAACACATGTCGTAGCTCAGTGAGCTCCAAATAGTTCTGTTTCAGGTTCACCGCGTTGTGGGACAGCTCCAAGATTTCGTTCTCTGTCTTCTCCAAGTGAGCCTGGAAAGGGTTACGGTATAAAATATTTTGTAACGACAGGACTAGGACTATGGTGATTTTGAAGTCATACCTATTCAATTTAATATAAAGATTAAACACTTGAAAGTGACATTGTCTTTTTATGGTCATCTATTTGCATCATGAAAGGAGAATATTTAGGAACAAAGAAAAAATCTTTGTTACACCTTCGAAACTACAAGCCGTGAGCTATTATATGACCTATAATAGCCCAAAAATGCCTGAATTCCAACTGTACAACATTTTCAACGATTTATGAACATTGTTACACTATTTATTTACAGTGGTCCATTGTATACTTGGCTTTATTCAAACATTACTTTGTTGCCAAAACAAATTGTAACTCAGGAAGTGAGAGTAGTGGCCCATTATCCCTGCTCATGACGCATGGCGTTCAGCGAGAATAGACCTACACACACTTACAATAGAGTTCAGGACGGGTTAACAGTCTCTTTGTTCAGATATACTTATCACTGTCCCCTTTATCTCTTATCCCGTTTATTTATGTAAATAAATTAACCTTGACGCAAGAAGTCTTTTATATAAGAAATGAGGT
Source organism: Aporophyla lueneburgensis (assembly GCA_932294355.1). Lineage (NCBI taxonomy): Eukaryota > Metazoa > Arthropoda > Insecta > Lepidoptera > Noctuidae > Aporophyla > Aporophyla lueneburgensis. The sequence goes on along the minus strand of OW028738.1, from coordinate 11,501,426 downwards.
CGGGAGTGAAAGAGCTTTTTGTCATAAATAAATAACTTGATAAGTGCGTGACGAATATAACAAACTGATAAATATGTGGAAATATCGAATTATACAGAATATTGTATTACGGCTATATGTAGGTAGTTAACCTTTGGCATTGGTATTTCCAAGATGAAGTAATTTGCAAGATGTTTACTAATACCCAATTTAAAAACCTTCATATATTTTTTAAACAAATTGTTCGATTTGTTTTTGAAAATGGCATTGTGATTATATTCTATGAATATCGGTCCTAGAACCAACACCGAAAAACGAGTGGTTTTATTCTATCTACACAATTTCAGACATTTTTTTTTCTGATGAAAATCGACGATGAAGGGCCACCTACTTACATCTTGTGTTGAGAAATTCTATTTTGTATGGTTTTGAGTTTAAAGTTGAAATACGCATATTCTAGTCTATCTTTAACGGCATAAACCCACATGTAGAAATACCCATCATCTAACTTATCCAGCGCGCCTAAATACGTAGGGACACCGTCTTGATTTCGACAGTTAGAAGTTACAAGTACCCACACACACACACCACAGTACAGTTATAAGTACCCATTATCGTTTAATTGCGTCGTCGATATGTTCCTCACCTCAAGATCGATGATCTCCCTCGGGTTGGGGGCCCGCGGGGCCTCTTTGACGGCAGGTATGTGCACCCCATCCTTTTGTACTTCAGCCTCGATGTACCGAAGCTTGCGTTCCATTTCATCGCAGCGACGAACTTCATTGACGAATTTACGCTGGAACGCGTTCACGTCAGGGTTTAACTGAAAGTAAAGAAATGGGTTTAATAAATTATAAAGAATTGCAAAGAGAATATTCTTCTTCATATTATAAAAGTGAAACTTTTGGATGTTTGTTACTCAATCACGTAAAAACGGCCAAACGGATTTGGATGAAATTCGGCACACAGGTAGTTCATAACCTTAACATATAGAATACTTTTTGTCCCGGTAGTACATTCCCATGGAATAGTTATCGACAGCCATGCGATTGAAGCCGCTGGCAAAATATAGTTAACAATAAATACTATCACAGTACAAATTCAGTATCTGCACATATAGCGCAATGAGTTCTTGTAAACCAAACATTTTAAAAGATTTGATGTGCCATAAAAACGGCAAGCCGATAACATACTAAACATCTATATTCAAGCAACTACTAGTTACTAATTCAATATTTATTCATTTTCGTACGTGCTCTCTGGACTCTGTAGCACCAAGAAACTTGAGGCCTCTGGGGCTACTGCAAATCTTAAGGTACATTCGATTAATCGAGTCTGATCAAATCACGATGGGGTCGCTGCATTTCATTCGGTCATCCATATTATTACTACATAAGCCATATGCCCGACGAGGATTTACCATTAGCAAAAAAATGACAAACTTCCACAACCTATTTAGCCCATTCAGAAGATGATTGTTTGAGAAAATTTTTCCTTAGTGATCACTTTCGTTAATAAGACCCTCTTGAGCAAAATCACATGCGTCTATATCCAGCAATGTTGGCTGGGCGTTGTCTATCAATGAATTTAAGATTCTCAATCGATATCCATACAAATGTAAAAAAATCGTGGTGGTTTTTTTATAGTGCACTGGATTTTAACTATCAGTGTTGATTCCAGCATTGAGAACCCAACTCACACGTAACCCTACCCAACTGTCACCCACCGATCAAAATGAAACTTTGCACATCGATATAAGACTAAAAAATATTGAACCCGTTTTTTTTTATTTTTCCGGAATCCACTTTTTAGGGGTAGACTCCGGCGGGAGACCGGGGTTCGATTCCCCGCCGGAGTCTACCCCCCCCGGACGGGCCTTCCCGTCCGCTAATCACTTGGCAATCCCGACAAGGTTGCGTTTTATCAGTCCACCTGACGCGCTGCTGGAGGATGTGCAAATACTCCAAGCTCCAACGCTTGCAAAACTCTGAGCGAGCTGCTGCACCGACTGAAACGGCGATAGCCAATTTTGGCTCACATCGACAAAAGGATGCTCCGGCAGGGCGACAAGTGGCTGTCAAATCAAAAAATGGCCCGGGGTTAGGGCCTCCAAGTCGTTCGGGTCCGAAGACAGCGGGCACAATGGACGCGAGTTCAACACAGCTTCAATGCGGCAAAATACCGTAGCTAACTCCTTAAAGGTGGGAACGGTGTCTCCCAACAATCTGCGCCAGAGTCCCTAACCGCCTTCACCGCGGCCTCAAAATACCCCCCCAATGGGGGCAGGCTGGCGGGTCAAACAATAACAAACAACAACAACAACAACAATTTAATGGCCCTCCTTAGGCAACAAAAGGGGGTGACGGACCCCATAAGGAAGGCTAGAGTGACTCAACCGTCAACAACCAAACAACAAAAGACCCGTATCGACCAAAAGGGGTTCAACTTACTAACGGCTCCCGACAATATCCAAAACTCTCGCTGCAGAATGGCCAACAGCGCATTGCCACCGGCATGCGAGTTCTTAATGTGACGATCAGTCACCAACAATTCAACAACAGAAAAACAATCCAACAATTTGTCGAGGGAGCCAAATCGACTCAACAAACTCAGGGTCCTTTGTTCCTTTGGCAAAGGACCCGACATCAAGACTGGCGATCGAGGCCAATCATCCTCGGGATGAGTCAGCCAGTCTGGTCCCCACCATAGGGGGTAAGCAAACAAGCGGGGTGCCATGCACCCGCGTGAGGCCACGGCGCCTGGGTTCAAATCTCCAGGCACGTGCCTCCAAATCAAAGGCGTATCAAAATTTTGAATCTGGGACACTCGGTACGCAACAAAGACCTCCAAAGAGTGGACGGACGTCTTCAACCAACACAAAGCAATTTGACTGTCCGTCCAGGCGTAAGAAGCCCGAATGTCCACAGTTCCACCCAAAGTGTGAGCAACGTGGTTCAATAGACGCACAAGACGCGCCGCCCCTGACACTTCAACTTAGGGATGGTCAGTGCCGTCCGGAGGGGGGCCACCTTGCTCTTGGCCAAGACCAGTGACAAATTCACCTGGCCTGTTGCGCAGACGGTGCGCAAACAAACAACAGCTGCATAACCGTGCGAAGACGCATCACAAACCAGGGTAGCAGTGTAGCTCCCAGGGGGGAGGATAGCGCGGGGTAACACGACCTCGTTGACTGCAGGGAGTGCGGATACAAATTGGAGCCAATCTTCCAACAGGTTTTCCCGAATTGGCTCGTCCCAGCCAAGTCCCGCAGTCCAAAGGCGCTCAAGAAAACAATTTTGCCCAAAACAATACAAACAAACAACAAAACAATAGACAAAAGGCAACCCTGGGCTCCCATGTCCAAAATGACACGGACCACAACAGAGTTCCCCGTGGGCCCCCAGACCCGACCGATGCCGTTGGCAACAAAACCGTGTCGATCTGAGGGGTACCTTAGCGGGGCAGGCGCCAATGTCCTAACAATGTCTGGGCGGCGACCGATCGCCACACCCAGACCCAAGTCTTTCCCGACGAGGATGGAGTTCAAACTCCTCGTCCGCGCGGTGTCCCGAGCCACGCGCCATCGCTGGAAGGGCATATCCCACCGGATGCCCGAATGGCGGGGGGCGTGACTCCAACCGGGGACGTTCCGCCAATGGAGGGGAGGGAAGGCGGTGCTGGTCTGGCCAGCGGTGCCTAGCAACAATTGCGTAATTGCCTTTACGCGGGGAGACCAAATGGCTGTCGCGCGGCTCCCGATCAACTTGCGCGGGGGGTGGAGTGCGGCGCTCAAAATTGCGGGCCTCTCCCCGGTTCTGAACCGGCGAGGCAGAAGCCCGGTGACCAACTCCATGGTACCCCCCCGTACGCGAACCTTCATCAGAGGCTGGTCTGCCAGCGTGGTTCGCGTTAGCGCACAATATGTCCAAATGGGACCCCCTACAAATTCTACAAGGGCGGGGGTTGGGGCAGTCCCGATGGAAGTGAGCCCCCAAACAAGAGAAGCACAGGCGGCGTGCATTGGCAATTCGGCGGCGGGCACTCACGTGCAACTTCAAAAAGGCCGCGCAAGTTGCCATGCCATGCCCCGTGTCCCTACAAAACTCACAACCAGGACGACTCTGGGTGCCAGCAAAACGAGCGGCGGGGCGACCATCAACAGGCCCGCGAGCCCTAGCCCGTCCCTGGTCTCGTGGCCGGGAAGACGGCTGGCATGACTCAGTGGCAACGCCAGAGTTGTCCACAAACCGACACTCATCCTCCAAAATTGGACGAGGTCACCAAATGGGGGGAGATGTGTAACACTATCCCCACCATACCTTTGCTCGAAATGAGCCCTCAAATCGGCAAGAAGCCGCAGCACAACATGCACCAAAGGGTAAGACCATTGGTCCACCGGCAAGTCCAATTGCTTTAAAGCGTTGGTCGCTACCACCAACGGGTTCAACAGGTCAGTACGCAATGCTGACAATCCAGTAATGACCGGTAACCCCAAAATCAATGCAATATGAACATCAGCCAAACAACGTTCATTTGGTACCGCTGGGTGAGTAGTCCCAAAGCGGTAGGGTAGGCTGAGTCAGTCAACGACAGATGCTGTACCAAGGCTCGGGCCTCACCTTCCAGGACAGACAACAAATAGGCCAACTTTAGGGCGGGTCTGAGGTCCGAGCGTGCATCAACCAAACTTGCAAACAGGTTGTGGAAACCGTACCAGTGGTCCCAGCGACCGTCAAGTGTGGCAGTTCCAAAGCAGGCAATCTACTCAATAGTCCGGGACCTGAAACAACCGAGGTCTCCGGCTTGACCTGGACAGGTGTCCGGCACTGCAATATTTCCATCTGTATGCCATTGCACAAACAAAACCATTCAAATAAACAAAACAATTAAATTATCAAATAACAAACTTCAATCAATAAATAACAAGGAAATCCAACGCAAACAATCAAATAAAATAAACCAAGCAAAAGGTAATTAAGTAACAAAGTTCAAACAATATATTACAAAATAACTACAATCAAACTACCAAACTGACTAATCAGCAACTCAAGAAATAACAATATATTGGTTTCAATTCAATTCAACAATAAACTTTTATTTTAATTCAAACCCAATATCAACGTTCAACATTCAACTTCAAATTCAATTCCAAATATTCAAATTCTATCCAATTCCAAAGGTTAAGTTCACAAACCACTTTGTTAATGGTACAACAATAATGAACCCTTATTCCAACTCAAAACAATGGTAATACTCAAAATGCCAATAATTTTTCAAATATTAATTTTCACAAATAACCATATCAATGGTACAAACTCAATATTTTAATGTCTTCCTGACATTCAATACAACACAGAGGTCAATTAACAACAACAAGAGGTTATAACATAGCTCAATCTAACCAACTCTGTTAGAATATGCAAACCTGGTTGACCCCGTCAATATGAGTTACTCGACTCAATAAATTCCAACAAATTTCAAACAAACAAGCAATCATAGTTAACAAATATTTACAGCGTATTACTACTTCCCTTATAGAGACTGCCAAGTAATTAGCCTACTGTAAATTACCAATTTGGTGGTTATATGTCTTATAACCACGCTCTGCTACCAAAATGTACGCTGCCAGACTAGACCCCGTACAATACGATTTCAAATGCGCAGTGGAAGAGTTATAATCGTGGGGCTCTAGAGACAAGAGTGGCTAGCGTACTGTCCGCCGTACGCGGAGCAGTCAATACAAGTACAAGATACAATATACAAACAAAGGAACTTACCTCATGGTTGAAGGACACTGCTCTGGTGCCAACCTGGAGTTCTGTATGTAAGTGAGTGTATGTGTATCGTGTCGTGACGTTACGAGTATTCTTCAGGTTAGATTCCGCTTCCAATTAGGCTGGAGGAGGTCACAGCATGCGGTCTTCAAATCACTCGTCCCAACAGCGTCACACTTTGCTTAACCTTCAAACTATCTATCCAAAATATGTCCAAAACCCGTGTTATTACACCAAGATAGGGGTTATTAACTCAAACAACTGGGTCATGGTCCATTGTCCACCAAAAACGACCGGTTAAGAGATTGATTTCAACAAAGCGTCGCGGAACTCAACAGGCGAACCACGCTTCTTTTAGCGGCAAAATTAAGAGCTGTCAAGTGTCAACATCAAATTGTCAAGTGAGATGTCACTTCGTTACACGCGCATTCCGTTAGGCGCACAGATAATAATCGGGACAGAACAGAACCCTTAACCTAACCTAACCCACGTAACTCTGGGTAGAGTGAGTTTATTCGACTGCTTTTCAATCAGAACTTTACGATCTTGACCACAGATAGGCTAACCTACCTTAACCCTAATATAACTTATCCCCACAAACCGTTACAACCCTTATAAACCTAGGGGGTGGTTTCTACCCCTAAAAAGTGGATTCCGGAAAAATAAAAAAACACGAGTTCAATATTTTTTAGTGTTATATCGATGTGCAAGGTTTCATTCTGATGGGTGGGTGACAGTTGGGTAGGGTTACGTGTGAGTGTATCACTGCGCGTTGAAAAACACACTGTTCGATTTTCAACCCTCAGCGCTGAACAGTGCTTTAAAAATCCAAGAAAATATCCCGCCGCGATATTATTACGTCCGTATGGATGTCGGCTTATTGTCTTCAATCTATACTTATATTATAAAGCTGAAGAGTTTGTTTGTTTGTACGCGGTCATCTCAGGAACTACTGGTCCGAATTGAAAAAATAAAAATTGTGTTGGGTAGCCTATATATTGAGAAAGGCTCTAGGCTATATAACATCAAGCTACGACCAAAAAGAGCGGAGCAGCAACGAAAAATGTACGAAAACTGGCAGGCAATTCGATGCGACGGGAAGGGTCAGGGGAGCAAAATTTTGACGCGGACGAAGTCGCGGGCAGAAGCTAGTAGAGTATATTAAACACTGCTGCCTACTCTTTATGGTTTAAGAAGAACTTTATTTCCCTTTAAAGGAATACAGGTGTGAATGTTATCTAATGTTGACCATACGTCGACGGATGTGGGAGGGCCTGGGTCCTACGTAACATTCGTTTCTCTTTTGCACATATTTGTTTTTGTCATACTGGTTGTGCAACTAAAGGTTATAAGTACCCATTATCGTTTAATTCTCATCGATGAGCAAAAAGCAAAGTAGTTTTTGATACAATTTTGCCTGACCTTGCACTTTGATAAAAATAGCTTCGCCTGAGCCTTGTACCCGGATTCAAAACCTATTTTGAATACTTTTAGTCTTAACAATACAAGACAAAGTTTGCAATACAAGCCAAAGTCTACAGAGAAAGCCAAAGTCTAAGTCGTGATTTAAAATGTATTTATTTTAATTCTTAACACTTCTTAAGACTGTACTAATAGGGGTCAAAATATAATGTAGAATTTATTAACTGCAACATTTATGCATTTATAATCCTTATAAAGGTCAGCATTTACAATTTAAAGAAGTGATCTTTACGTTCGACTAAGCCTTCACTAAGAGATGAATTTGCAATCTCACTCACATAACTAACATTTTCAAAACAAGGGCATTGTTGCAAGTAACCTACCCACTTTTGTTATTTATTATCATCAATTAACAATGTTGTTAAACCCAAACAGTGAGTCATGCGCTGTACAAATTAAAGCAGGGTACAAATTACTATTATTACTCCTGTTGGTAAATAAATAATTACAGGTATAATTTAGCTCAATTTGTTTTATTATTACATAGTTTCTTAGGTTCTCAGAGATACTGTAAGCTAATTCTGATTCTATGAACATGTATATTATGTTAAACGAAGATTTTTCACGGGGTGATCTAATCAGTAACACAATATTTTAAGATACAGGAGCAGTGAAGTAACAATGGCACTATGAGACCGCATCTTACAGATTCCGTCCGCGAAATTCGTTGTCTTGTTTGGTTGTCTCTTGATTAAAATATTACTCACGACCGTAACGAATAAGTCATGGAACATGACTCTCAGAAGCTAGTTGAAATCTTGGGATTTATTTGATTAATTGAATTTGGTAAAACCATGCTGGCTTGGCACATCATTCATTCATACTCGACCGTAATGAATATCTATGTATTTCCAGATAATTCTCCTATTTTTAAACCTGACAGGTACTGTAAATTGCAAAAATCGTAAGACAATATAAATTTCGCGGGGTGCCCCGGCGCGTTCGTCTTAAAAAGGGGGTAAAATGCTTATCGAACGGTTCTTTAGCTACGTTTTTGAATATTAAATCACATACAATTAATTGGGGCTAGTTTGTTAAGATTGTGTGTGTCAATTAGAACAGATTGTCATACATAAATGTCAGTGCCACTTAACGACTAATTAGCTTTAACGTTCAGCGCCTTAGAGCAATGTTTTTGAGCAACCGTATCCGGCAGAAGTATCCTGAGTGCAGGGTCGACTAGTTAGTGATGCGATTACATTAAATTGACGCAAATGGTCGCAGCACAGCACGTACATATTGATAAGGCTGAAGTTACACTTAGAGAATTTATCTACCAAACTTTTTTCTAGGGCTATTAAAATCTCCTATGATATATCTGCGAGTTAATTGCATAAGACACTAACAAGGGATTAACACATATTATATTTGTATAGCTCATAGGATTAGCAAACTGAAGTGGCAATGGGCCGGCCACATTAGCCGTCGAACCGATGACCGTTGGGGTAGACGCCTATAATGTACCCACTACTGGGACACACCTTCTCACGGTGAGGGGAAAGGAGGAGGGAGGAGGGATAAAAGCTAGTCTGTATAATTCTCCAGGAAGCTAAAGTTCTATCGGCTTTTTCAACCTAATTTCATGCCACGAAACAGACATTGATAAAAACACCACATTCATAGAAAAATCTAAAATAAACTTCCTAAGAAACCGTTTCATGTAAATCTACTTCGGTACTATGCAGAACGAGTCCGAGTTGTGCAAAATTGTATTTATGACGTCATCGTACATGACTAAATTTGAATTTGCAGTAAATAAAGCAGCATGTTGTTAGAAAGAGTAGCATACGAACATAATAGTTAAATAGAAATACAGAGGTCACCTATAGAAAATGTCGCTGTAGGCGTTAAGACCTTACCGGCTCTCACGCACTGTCTCTAACATAATTGTAATGTTTAAACTACTTGTTTTAAGATAGGAAAAGGATTTTAGTTGCATCAGAATATTTTATACTAGATTATCAACTGCCCTCGATTTCCCCGCATATAATGTTGGAAATTATTTCAAGGGAACTTGCTACCAGCACAAAAATGTGTCCTTCCCCATGATGCCATCTATCTCCTTGACAAATTTTATCCAATTGGTGAAAAAGTAACGTACAGACAAGCTACTTTCGAATGTATGTATACTATGGATAACTAGTTTGGCAGATTTAGAGAATGGGACAAGGAAAATCTACAAGAATTTACAAATTTCATTGAGAAAATAGAAAAGCATACACTTGCACTTTAGCATTCATTCTTTCACACAACTCATGCATTCATCAACGTTCCATACCTACATTTCTTTAGGGATTTCGGTGATGAGAATTTTCAACGTTGCCCCATACTAGGAATGTTTCCTGTATTGTCGGTGCTTTAGACACAAACCTCACATGCACCAAACAAAACCATTTCTCCAAATCCCAATTCTATTGCTTAAGTTCTCCTTGTAATACAGTAACAATATTTCTGTAATCTATGTGCAAGTAGAATAAAGCAATGAGAATGCACAATTGCACTCAATATCCAGATTCAAATGAAACCTCTTTCTCTGACGTCATAATGTATGAAATTGCTAGGATTTAAAAAACTGAACACTTAGCTGACATTATAGTTACAATTACAAAGTTAAGTCAAACTAATTTACATTTAAGTATCTCTTTTCAATAAACAAAGCAATTATTCCGGAGTCATTAAAAAATCTATTGTCTTCAATAGATTTGTCGAACAAAAATAAAAAGTAAGCGTTACTGTAGATAAATAGCACAGCAAAACTGGATAGTTACTTAATAAATTAAGTATTCGTAATAAGTCAATATTATCTCAGAATGTTTTTATGTGGATCCTATGGTAATAAAGGCATGGTGGCGTAAATCAGGCGGCGTGTGGACGGAAACCGGTCTGACGGGAGAGCGAACCTTAAAGTTCCAACATTGCATCCTTAGGGAGGCTACGGAGTCAGTGCGCGTTGCATTTTTATTAAGACCGACGACGTGTCCTGTGGGTACAGGGCTGTGTCTTAGTAACTCATTGATTCAATATATTTATAGATTATTAGGTTTGGCCAGCGGTTTCACCCGCGTATCTATACTAATATTATTAAGCTGAAGAGTTTGTTTGTTTGATTGAACGCGCTAATCTCAGGAACGACTGGTCCAAATTGAAAAAATCTTTTTGTGTTGGGTAGCCCATTTATTGAGGAAAGCTATAGGCTAGGCTATATAACATCACGCTATTACCAAGAAGAGCGGAGGAATAGTGAAAAATGTTGCAAAAATCACACGGGTAGGCAAATCGACGCGACGGGAAGGGTTAGGGGAAGAAGAAATTAAACGCGGACTAAGTCGCGGGCAGAAGCTAGTTATACATATAAACTTTGTCTTGAATCACTCTGTCTATTCATGCAAACCGCATAAAATCTGTTGCGCAGTTTAGAAGTTCTAAGCGTACAAAAACGAAATGAGACTTTGTTTTATACTATGTAAACGGGTGACATATCCGTTATACGTACAAATCAACTGCGAATCTAAATAACACTAGCACAGCAAAAATTTATTTTTTACTGTAGCAAGCTAAGTCAATGTCGATCATTCTACGCATTGGAAAAGCAAGTGTGCATTGTTGTATATTAAAAATAAATATAGGCATAGATTGAACAATAAAAATCTTAGATGTTATATTAAAATTAAATGTAGAATAATTGTTGTTGCGAAAATTGTTCTTATTGCTATGACATAAAGTTTCTGCCAATGTCATACTGTAACTTCGATGTGTGCTGACTGTACCTTCATTCTTGGCAAATTATTCCATTTTATCATACATAATTGTTATGCACGTGGCTGTATTGCAACAACTCTGAATTAATATTATGTTAATAACTGAAGCTCTTAGATACTTGATATTAGATTGAGAACTCATTTTTAAAATGGTTTCTTTTAAAACTGCAACGCGTCTACGTATTCGGTGCTGAACGCTTTGTATATTCTTAGACGGATCGCTATCTCATTATAATTATCACTCCTGCGGTCGGGACTAGTTTGAAGAATGTCGTTTGTGTAAATATGAGAGCAAAAAATAGATATTTTGACCTTTATTAAAATAGCGTCTATTTACTTAGTTGAGATAACATGAGATTAACTACAAAAATTTCATTTCGAGTCCACTATCTTAGTTTATGACGATCAAATTACTGGCTGGCAAGAATTCCTCGTTTTTGTAATGTATTTTTATTTTATAGTTTATTTATGCAAATAATTCGCTCACAATACAACCTAGCTAGGTAATAAATGTATGTAAATCAAATACCTAAACTCAAGCGTAGCCTTATCAATGCGTAAGAAAAACAGACCTAGAAACTGAATAAGGAAAATATTCGAGTTGCTACCATTGACTTAAACTGCCATCGAGTGCAGACTGGTTAATTTATGCGTATGCGTTGCTCCGCCGCGGGCGACTTGGGACCTTGCAGGACCACCTTCAAGTGGCCGGGCCCCAAGGCCCCGAATTGCCATCTTGCTAACCTTACCTCCGCGCCCCACTGATCAAGCCCAAACTAACCCGTCACGCTTACAACTTTCTTATGATTATGCAAGTCTTTTTTTTATTCGTAATTCGTCTTGTCATGTAGTGGAGATGTGAATGTGTGTGCTGAATGAGATAAGATGTCTGTTGCAGTTTTATTGTGGCTCATTTTAGTCTTATGAATATGTAGTGTGTTTTAATCAATATTGTTAATGTATTTTATTCTGGTTCTGAATTGGCACATACAAGGCTAGGAACGTGTACTCGAATAAAACATTACAAGTGCGCTCTTTAATTTACGACTGTCTTGTCTGTTTCAGTCTTAGTACCAAATAATAATAGAAAACCTAACCCGCATAATCCAGTTAAGAAGTATCGAGAAAACTAGAAATCGATTCCCAAAGTACGCATGAATAAACTGTCCGACGAGTAGTAAGACTAGTCCCCTCTCTATCTCTCTCTCTTTCAAGCGGAAAAATGGACAAATCCCGCAGAATGAGGCGAATTTTTTATCCCCCACCGCAAGAAAAATACCTAGTTTGGCACTTCCGGATATGTTCCGGCGAACAATAATCTGGCCAACCAACCGTTTCATCCAAATAATAAAGTTAACATTTTCAGTCTTCTTCTTCCTCTAAACATGTCGATTTGACTCAATTTTTGACCAACCAGTGCGTAGCCAACTGGACAGCTCGTATCATTGGCTTCGTTTCAATCCTGAATGGTATCAGTGGCTGTGCATGATGACAAGAAACGGAGGTGATAAAGCATATCCGATGAGGGGACTCCACACTGGCACTATGTGTGGCAGGGTTCGATGATACCTTCGGCCAGATTATTCCTACAGCCGCCAACTAGGACCCGCAATTGGTTATGAGACTTCCAAATTGGCTCCTGAATTGGAAACTGCATTTATACTAAAAGAGTGTGAAATTAAAATACTTACGTCTCTAAACTGCACGGTGCCGGCTTCTCCCAACTCGGAGACAGACGTGTAAGCCGCCTCTGGCTGGATGAAGAGTTGGCATAAAGCCATCTCTTCGCTGCGGAACATGGCCCCCATATTGGTGGTCTATTGTGCCCCGCCTGTTTCTGTAAATAGAAGGACACGCTTGTTAATTTTACTAATTAAGTACTCAATTAGGGGTCAGGGCAATTAATATTAAACTTTGGCAATATCTCTAGTAGATAAGACTGACGACCCTAAGGAAAGTGGCTCGGGCAGACTGGATGCGGAAGGCGGAGGGCAGGGTGTTGTGGCGCATCATGGGAGAGGTCTGTGTCAAGCAGTAGACGGCGATAGGCTGAGTTGATTAATTGAATATCTACTGGTAGTTATGGGTATATGTGAAAAAGTTTATAAGGCCCCAATAAATTGGGATGGAAACGTGTTAGCACGATGAGATTTTTGGCTGAATTTAAATGCTCTTTTCAGTATCATTCCTATACACACAATAAAACTTTATTCAAATAGTAGAAATGAATTTAAGACAAAAATATTGAAGCAGTTAACCATGACCAACTCCGTATCGCTAAATAATTTCTTAGCATGATTAATTTGATCCGGCCAATGCGCGTTATTTAGTATAAAAATAATCCGAATACTAGTACCTATATTCTTAGGTATACGTAGTAGGTACAGGTAAACTTTATAGCGTGGTTATGGCCTCATGTTACAGTGTCACACCATATTTGAGACAGTCCGTACCTACAGATGTGAGTAGGCAGTACAATAGGGCAAACACGGGCAATTTGTTTTCGCGGTCGTTGATTGAAATGAGGGCAACTCCAACTTATTATCATTCAACGTCACAAGGTTGACTTATGATTGCTTATTGCAATTTATCGGTAACGTGTGAATTGACAGAAACGACATTGCTTCATTATTGGCTACATATGGAACGGACATTATTTAGTTTGTTATTTAACAATGATCGTTTTCTATATACGTTACACACATTAGTTACATTGTTAGCGGTTAGCGGCGCGTGCGTTGTGTTCCAAAGAAGTATGGTGCTCGGCTAAATATGGACTAAAAGTATCAAATAGTCAGGGGGAGCAATTGTTACATTGTAAAGCTATAACCAGTATGGCTGACGTGTAAAAGTGTCTTATAAAATGTACTTACAGAAATAAACATTCCATTTTGTTACTTTAAAATCTGCTCTAAGAAAGCCCGTGAAATTCATTTTTTTTGCGATTTCCAGGTCAGTGTCAGGTGGTATGTTGAACAAAATATGTTTCGCAACCGCAACACGTATGTCTTTATATTAATTAAAATCACGAATACAACCTTCTAAGTTAATTTAATTGAATGAATTTTTCATAAACGTAAGAAAAATTTCGGAGTGACTGATGCATGCATGTCGTCCATTAGAACAGGTCAGCTCAAAGCTGCAATGGATCTTTCTTGAAAAGGCCCTTTCAGACATGGCTCTGCGTTGTTAGACTTACATAACACCCTAATATTATAATGTTTGGCCTTTAAAAGATACGAGATGACCCATGGGTTTGTTAAGGCATTTCTTTTCACACATCAGCAAAAAAATTCGGGGTGCTTCTAGTTATAAAATATTGATAGACCAACAAAAATCTTCGTCATTAAAAAAAATTCACTACTTGTGCATATCCTCTTTAAAAAATGTATGTGCCTATCTAACATCAGCAAAAAATAACATTCTCATTGGACACGACGCGACACTTTCGCCATTTTAAACTCGTTATGTTGCAAGCCAAGCAATAGCTGGATGGAGAATTAGAAACAGATAACCATATATTTGCACCGACATTAATATTATATGTCGCAGCAGTTTACTATCCATCAAGACAACCATTTACCTGCTGTCAGTTATTATCCGCGCCTATTTTCGGTCGTGGAAAACCCGCCTTAGAAATTTTAATCAGTCTGCAATTTTGATGGTGTAGTTTAATTGCATTAGAATTAACATCAAATGACTCATGCTACCAATTACAGGTAGAGTGCGCCACTTTTTAGTAAATTAAATCTTGAACGAGTTGTGGCCGCCGACCGTAACACAAGATTCGATACGCGTACTCATGCGTGCAAGGAGTTTTAAAAGCAAACAGTTTCATTAGACATAAATCGTCTAATTAAGATCATGGTATAATTTCAAAAGCAATTGAGGCTGAGAAAGTGGTTTCAATATCTTCACAAGATCGGAACTCGTTTACCATGGCTCTTGTTCGAGGACTCCGCTGTTCCATGATCAAGTGATGTCATCAGATCAATCTGATGACATCATCATGTCAGATTATCATTACTTGAACAATCGAAGGCCACTGCTACATAGGCACACAATATATGGCTGCGGAAATGACTATGGAAGTCGTCTTTATGAGGGTCTGTCAAAATAAAGATCTGGACCCAATAGCAGCGTGAACCGAAATGGACTATTACCGTGATGGCGAAGACGCATGCCAGATGGAATGCCTGTTGATTCTGAATTGAATGATTGCTGTAAGCAAATTAGCAGTCATATATTTGTACTTATTAGCGATTACCAAGAAGGATAGTCGAACCTACTAGGTAGTCTGCAGTAAGTACCTAATTGAAATGTAGGTATGCTGCTAACAGTGTAAATGATAATGACGATGGTGTTGTTATAATGACAGCTAATACATAGATAGTTCTGAATAACGCAAGCCCTCTCGAACATGATACTGATATCCAGCAGCATTTGAAGTATTTAAGACCTGCTCAATGAGGCAAAGAAACTAAAAACAATGGCATTACAATGAATACTTATGATTCTTTTGAAGTGCGTACCTACTTTAAATGTTATCGATAAGGAGGCACAACAAATTATTTGATCGTAGGTACTCATGAATGCGTAGCCTTAGAACAGCTCGTATGATTTTAGTGCTATCTTGTAGTGAATGCTTTTGTTTGATCGAGAATTGCGACTATAGAAAAAAAAACCGTTCAAAAATCAAATTTAAATATGTATAGAGCGGCTCGTAATTAATCCTAATCAGATGCAATAACTTCAGATTAGGCTTCTCTAATCTATAACAACGTTATTCAATGCAAATCTTGATTAGATAAAAACTGTCAACTATCAGATCGTTCCCATCCAATGAAGCAGGAATTATCGTTCGCGGTTCGCGGTCAGTGGCAAGGCCAATAGTTTTTGTGAACCGACGGTTGTTGCGGTCTAGTTTTTTTAATAAAACTCCATTATTCTCTAAGATGATATTGTATTGTTATAAAGACACTACTTCCTAAACATTTGTTTGAACAAAAAGTAGCATGACGTAATATGCGCATCTACATTTCCGAAACAAATTTTCAAACGAAAAATTATCTTCGCCACCATGTTGGTTTAGTTGGTCTCAGCACTTAATTTTTACTGTAATCAGTTCATGCCATTAAACGCAAATAGAGTTATCGTTTACGCCTTTATTTGCAGTATGACTGCGGAAAACTAAGCTGGTAAAAGCAAACTTAGGCAGAGTCGAGTTTGGGCGAATTACAAAACAATTCAAAATTATTTAGGGCCAAACGTATTACCATCCCATTTCTTCCCGTGGGTGTCGTAAGGGGCGACTAAGGAACTTAATAGAAAATGGGCAGCAGCGTTCTCTAAGCATTTTACCACCATGCATAACGATTATGGCAAACCCTCCCAGATTGTTTGTTGTTTGTATTGGTTTTATTTAGGGACGTGTAAAAGGAGAAGGGGACTTCTGGGCCCAGCAGTTAACTAGTTGAAATGTGTATTAAAAAAAACGCTATATTTTTCTAAAGGAAATCACAGAATATCGTACCATGTTTCTACCTAGAAAGAAATAAAACTTAAATTAAGTTAATGAAGCTAAATAATCGATTAAATAATGCCTGAATCACTATAATCGATTATGAATAAATCGGTAAAATCTGAGAATATGTATGCAAATCGAGTGACAAATGCATATCAAGCTTTCGTGGAATCGATTGAATCGATTCATAGTGAATTTTTTTCTTCCGGCAACACTTGTGCCTGACATCCGTCAGTCACTGACTGACAGATGCACTCGTTCGTTTTCTTTCATTCTAAGTATTTTCCTTGTTTTATTGTTTTTAACCCCACGACCTCAGCTTTGCATATTATAACGGACTATTTGACGGATCTTGCTACTCTAAATTACCTGGCTCTCTATTTTGGACAACTGTTTACGCCTGTCGATTGGATATTGACGACTTGGATTGCTGTGTAAAGTGTAAACCTCACTTTTACTATCATTAATATAACTTGGTTCCTGGATAGCCAAATTTCACCAAATTTTCAGTGAGTCCTTGTTTTTATACCATCTTTCAAATAAGGCTAGTTTGATTCAGTTAACACCTGGGCCCAGGAATCTATGGAGTCATTCCCTTCTCTTTGAGCTAATGAGCGTGGCAGTTTTAAAAGGAGCAACATTTTAAATTGACATTCAGTTTAAAAATGCTCGTCATAAACCTACCGAATAATATTAGAAGAAAATTAAATTACCGAAGCCTCGATGCAATTGAATATCTACCTTCTTATTTAACATTTCTAAGCTGCTAGCTAAAGAACGCTAAACTTCTGCACAATACTTAATACGTGCTCACACAAGTAGAAACAAAAGAATCTCGATACAGTAGAAGATAATTTTAACGGTTGCTAAGTAGTTATCATAACAAATGATTGACAAGGTAGTTAGGTTGATTAGTAACGTTTAGCAGACACAAACAGCAAGGAGGCTTTATATATCTATTTGTTGTTCTTCTTACATATTTCTTAACATCTTCTGTTACAGTAGATTAGGTAAGTGTTCAGCTTGAAACCTACTTTGTATAATGTTCACTTATCCTACCTAATAAACGTTTTTAGCGTGATAGCAGTTTTTTTTTTAAGAACATTTAAATACTTAAGCAACCTCGCTAATTTGCTTTTAACGTTTACTGGAAAAGGTAAAACGTTTTAGTATCTAAGAAGTATGGAATTAATTTACTTTAAAGTTGTTGCAACAGGTTCATTGTAATCGTATTTATACATGGCATTTGTTTAAATATCTTCGCTGCCCTACATTTCTGTAATTCAGTATCGAACAATTCAGTATGAGAAAGCAAACAATTTCTTCATGGTTGTAAGTGGAACACTTGATTAAAAGAATTTAAACCAATATTTGAAGAAGGAGTACGATAAGAGGTGCTACATAAAGAAGATAGTGGAAATAGAAGCAAATTACTTTATTTTCAAGCTAAGTTAATGAAGCTACATACATATAACGTTATCTGCATACCGTAATTAAATTATTAATAAATATGCTGTAACTACGATAATTATCAGTAATTACTGTTAATAAGCAATAGACATAGTCATTAAAGCAGATAACAAGATAAGTTACAAAATTGATCGATTTAAAACGGTTCAATTTCTTCATGAAATCGAATCGCGGCCGGCGCAGGAGTTTCGTGAACTATGACGTCATAAACAGGATAAAATGTAGCCGTGTGGTGAAGGTTAGCACGTAGTGCAGCGTATATGAATGTTCCTACATCACCTACCAACATACATGTTGT
Source organism: Aporophyla lueneburgensis (assembly GCA_932294355.1). NCBI lineage: Eukaryota > Metazoa > Arthropoda > Insecta > Lepidoptera > Noctuidae > Aporophyla > Aporophyla lueneburgensis. The sequence continues at coordinate 11,483,141 of OW028738.1, read as the reverse complement.
TCTATACTCAAAGGCCAATCGTTCGTCACTTGTTTCCGGTGTCAACTGCCACTCTTATCTCGCTTCCGATAATCTGACCTTTTGACTATTTTTACGGGAATGGAATGTGACTGAATGTAATTTATGAATGTTTTTATTACATTTGTGTCCTTTCTTGTGATTCTATAGCGTTTAGGGTAAAAATCAAAGCGCATATTAGAATGGCAGACTCTGTTAGGACACGAATTGACTTTTGAGTGTTGAATAATAAGCAGTGGCAAATGTGTAATGATTTAATGAGTGCTCTAAGTATCGATTAGTGAGTCACTTAAGGAAAGGGCGTTCACCACGACAGACATATTCAGTATTGGTGTCACTCACCTATGTCACAATTATGTCCCAAATGGAAGATTGGCAGAAAAAGACGCGTCGAGCCCAAATAACTTGGTATACGGGCAAGAGCATGACGATGATGCTTTAATTTTCACCGCTATTAAGAAGGTGAATATTCTTAGCAATAAGATGCTTATATAAAGCACATGCCCCACATATTTAATAAACCAAAAGTTCGACGGGCAGCAACCATAAATTGTGCCCGCAGCTGCCTGAACATGTTATTATGAAAAATCATGCACGGCACTTCAAAGTACAGGAATATTTCGACACTATCAGCAATAAACAATGCAATATATGATATACACTGAGTTATTTTAGCTTCTGACCGATCGAGAACATCGCCGCATATATAATATGCGATGACAGCCTGTAACAAATTGCTATTGAGAACATTTTGCAGCAGGAAACTCATAATTGCATTATTTATAGTTAGATTAGCATATAGTAATTCTGCTGAAATACGCTGAATGGGAAGTGCGCTTTACGTACAGTTTGTGTCTTTGCCAAAAGTTTTGATTGGAATAAGTACTGGCTCAAGGGCTTTGACATCGCGTGATTGTTCGAAAGAGATACCGTGACCCTGGCACATGGGCAACTGAAGGAACACGGGTGGGTTTTAGTCAGTAAAAGTCTGACACGCCCTCCCGCTCCGCCCAGAGCTGGAGAAGTCATTTGATAATTTCCCATCCTAAAAATAAAAGAAAAAAAAGGGCTTTGACAAGGGTACTCATTAGGACATTAAGTTACATTATCTGTACTAATTGGTTAGAGAACCTACTTATTTAAAATTTTACATAAAAAATAGGCCATCATCTGCCTAACCTTGTCCAACTATGTTGGGGTCGGCTTCCAGTCTATCCGGTTGCAACTGAATATCAGTATTTTATATAGAGCGACTGCCTATCTAACCTCCACAACCCAGTTACTGGGTAATACGGTACCCCTTGGTAAGACGTAATCAGACTTTCGGCCTTCTGACAACCCGTAACGACTATCAAAGATCCACGAATCGTAGCTGGGATCAACGACTTAGCGTGCTTTCCGAGGCATGGATGGCATGGTACGTCAAGATGATCACCAGCCACCAACCTACGGATAAATCGCAGCAAGCGTAGCCTAACCTGAGCGATCGACCCGTACGGCTATTATAACTTAGCCACAACACATACCTATCTAAAATTAGATATTGATAGATGAATAAAGAAAGCTAGATAAGAGACAAGCTCTTCTTCTGGAAGATGGACGGTATGTAACAGGCTGAAGAAGATGAAGGTTCGAATGTATTGGTATCTGACGTAAAACCTTTAAGGAAAGCCACAGTTCACCTGTTCGGTACAAAAATAAATAAGGAAATTACAACAACACTGTTCAACATTTGTTTTTAATAACGTTGCTCGCAGAAGGCAAACCTTGCACTCATTACTCATGCAAATATTTCAATATTTGCTGTAATTGCCAGTTCATACAGTGAGGTAAATGTTCTGGGCAAAACAGCTCCATTATTTCATTTATTTTATTACTGTACTAGTGACCTGTGCCTGCTTTGTACGGTTTTGAATAAAATAACGTTAAAATTTGTTTATTATACAGGATGGCACGGATATATTCTTGTATTTTATAGCTGTTTCGAAGCCATCTATCCCGTATGTTGCACCTGCCATGTTTTGTTTCTGCATCGCCCTAAGCTTAACTGGTAGAAAATTCTTCAAGCGTTTAGTCCGCCTTTGTACAGATTTTTTTTACTTGAGTATAAAGTTTTAATAAATTTTAAAATAAAAATATAGAGATGCAAGCTGATGATTTCGTACATGATTCTGAATCTGCCTGCGTTGAAATAAGCTGTTCAACTCGTAGGTATTGACAATTCTATGAAACAGTAGTTTCTTTTCAAAAAAACGAAGGAGGTTCTCAATTTGACGCGTATTTTTTTTTATTTTTTTATCTATGACCACGCATATCTTTTAACATAGTCGTCCGATTGTGACAATTCTTCTTCTATTGGAAAGGGTATACTCCCAAGGTGGTCCCATATAAATTTGAAAAACAAAATTGAACCCTAAGGGTCGGACAACAGGGGATGATTGATTGTTCACTCACTGATTGTAATGTATAACCACGCATAACTTTATACAGAGTAGTCCGATTTTGATAATTCTTTTTTTGTTCGATAGGGTATACCTTGCCAAGTATTATTAGTACATTAAAGTCACAAAAAAATATAAAATAAAAACTTTTTAACAAAAAATTAAACCACCGAAAAAATTGAAAGGATAAAACAATAAACCTTAAAATTTTGAGTCGGCGCTGAAAAATCAATCAATGAACAAAGATCCTCAAAGCGCCGACTCATAATTTTAAGTTTTATTATTTTATGCTTTTCAATTTTTTCGGCGCTTTAATTTTTAATATTGACGAAAAAATTTCTACGATTCCCTAATCGTTCGTTCGACAATCATAATGCTGAACTCATGGTTTCAGTATGTGTCGTTGTCGCGTCAATGTCCTTATATGTAAGTAAGTTTAATATTAATGTATTATACACATGAATCTTCCGGAATAAATTCTCTAAATGATGGTGAAATCGCATCAAAATCCGTTGCGTATTTTAGAAGATCATCGTGGTCACACAGTCAGACACGACTTCAATTTATAATAAGCATGCAAGTATAGATATTACAACGCACGTGTAGGTAAATGACGAGAACTTGGCAGTTTTTCAAAATTAATTAGGCAATGGTTATTAAAAAGTGGTTAGTTTTGAACAAGTCGAGGTTATTACAGAATGTTACTTTCATGCCGACGAATATGATTGGTCGGTCGATTTCTTAAATTTCACTTATACCAACAGTAGTGGTCATGCTCAGACAACAGATTATCAAGTAACAAGTTACTACTATATTTACGTAACTTAAATGTTTGAGTTATGATGGCTATAAGAGTAGAGGAAGACCAAAGAAACGATGGATGGACTGTGTGAATTATGATATGGGTAGATAGGGGGTGAATACTGAGATGACGACTAACAGAGAAGTGTGGAAGAAAAAGACATGTTGCGCCGACCACAAATAGATTGGGACAAAGACAGGAGAATGGTGATATTTTTGAGTTGTGTGGCCCGTGCAATTCAAATTTTCTTCCATTTTTGCAATTTTCAGGTCAGTGTCAGGTTGTATCTTGAACAAAATATGATTCGCGACCGTGTTTGCGACCGTTATACCGTGTACAGAATTATAATCATTTCAATCATCAATACAACCCTCTTAGTTATAAGTAGACCTGCAAATTGCAGAAAACTAAAAAAAAAACAATTTCGCGACCTACCCTTGCGCCCACACATTTTTTTTGGACAGAAAATAATCTAATGACGCCTGCCGCTCGGCAGAGCTCCCAGGGCGAGTCAGAGTTTTACGGATTAAAAGCCACCCGTGTTCCTTCAGTTACCTATATATGTCAGGGCCACGGTAACTCTTTCGAACAAATCTCGCGACCCTGGCAGTTGGGATTCCACCTAAAAGCTGGTTAGTAGTAGAATGTTTAAAGCTTTTGATAATATTTCGAAGTAAGTATGTATTAAAAACTATAAGCACCAAGGTTTTTTCCTAAGCATTATTTGTCCCCACTTTGCATAATTAGTGTCTTGAAAAACAAATCTATTCATAGCCTAAATAGTCGTCCATTAACTTTCCTACCTAGGTGATCAATTTAAAACTGTCACAGATTGGGTCGACAAGCTACTTTGAAAGAAACTTGTAATTTTCCCACTTATGTCTAAAGCAATAAAGCCTAGAATAGATCTACAATGATTGATATCACAGTGAAGTATTCAGTAGTACATTTTTAAAAGATAAGCAAAGAGATGAATAAGTTATCGGAGCCCACGTTCCCACATACGTAAGAAAATCGTCGCACGATTTCTTCACTGGATTTTCAACTGCACTGCTTAGCGCCGAAAGTTGAAAATCGAACACTGTGTTTTTTCGACACACCGAGAGTCACTCACGCTGCACTCTGTTCAATTCTCAATACTCATTTACCGAGAGTCGAAAATCCAGTACCAAAAAATCTCGCCACGATTTTATACATCGGTTTGAACGTAACGGACATATTGTAGCAAATTCCTTATCTAGCACGTGATTCCTGCCTTGAATTGATTTCTCTCTAAACAAACACCTCAGCTCGCCGACTGGATGATTTAGAATGAAATTGATAGCTTCTAACTGAAACGAGTCGGCATCGGACATGTGTGGCCATCCACACATGTCCGATGCCGACTGTAATGACTACGACACGATAAGGCGTCTATTGGAAGATTTATGTAATAGACACTCATGATGACATGAGACGTGTATTGAATTTATGATCTAGTCTTAGATTTGAGAAGCATGTGACAAGAAAAATATTGACTATAATATGATTTAGTATGAACTGTGCAAAAGATGAAAAAGTGAACACGGGGATGGCTGCTTATAGAGTTGTATGAAAGGAAGAGTCATGTTAAACTACTTAAATAAATAGTGTTTTAACAAGGGTATAGAAAGCTAGCCTGGTGGTTACTGTGGTGCCGGACGTAAAGAATAGCATCATTTCTTCCCGTGGGTGTAGTAAAAGGCGACTAAGGGACTTCCTAGAGAATGGACAGCAGCGTTCTCTAAGTATTTATCACCACACTGCGATCGCTAATCCACCTGCCAAGCGTGGCGATTATGGCAACCCCTTTTGGTGGAGGCCTATGTGCAGCAGTGGATGTCTTTAGGCTGAAATTATGAGTCTGATCTGCTTAAGATCTAAGATCTGAGAGAAAGTTTTGACGGCTGACTATAGTACAAGATGACAGAGCTATACAGGAAATGCCCTCGAATAGGTTCCTAGGAAGTAACGAATGTAAACTCATTTGTAAAAATGTGTGCGTGTGTGTGTGTGTGTGTTTTCGCATTCAACTCGGTATTTTAAGTCAGGTGACTGTTTATCAGAGGCTTAAATTGCAACTTGCGAGATAGAAAAAAATGTTTACAGTAGGTAAACTTTATGAAGGTCACATCTAAAAGTAAGCAGTGTGTAACCAGCCTATTAATCATCAAGGAATATGCTTGTATTATCTAGACCATTCACAGAAAAATGTTTGATGATTTTCTTTTCAAATGACTAAGCGTAAGTCAACAATTGATTAAGGCACGTGATTTATAACTCCGCCTGATTTTTTTGAAAAAAAAAAAACAACTCTCCTGAAATGGAGTGATTCAGGTGAATAGAACACAGATTCAGACTTGACAAGAGTTATAAATAAGGTGCCAAAAAATGTGTAGCATACGTAGCAGTTCTGACATATATATAAACCAGATATTTACACGGCCAAATGATAAGAGAACTCTTAAAAAAGATCCATTTTATGCTAACAAGAACTGGCCGTAGCGTAGATAAAATATATCTTATGAACGAGATACTGTTGAGGGGCAATGTTAAGATAAAATTCTCAAGAGGACAGAATGAGTGTTTGAGTTATGAACTTGATAACGTAACTGGCATACAAGATTTTTCAAAGCCAGTGGCAAATAAATGAATGAATATTTTTAATATTCAGCAGGCAAACTATACAACCAAATCCAAAAAAAAATAGAACACTGATGCTTCAAAATGGAACATAACATTCTAATTTTAAATAACAACATTTTAAAAACAGAAAGAAGCATTCGAATGAATAAAACTGCATTGATTACTTGAATAACACTAATCAAACCGTTTCACGGGCATGTGTTTTACTCTCCCACAATACTTAAGCCGATTAGAACCGTCAGTTAATCATAAAAGTTATCAAAACACAATTTCCTCACTAATTACCAACAAACGTAAAGAAGAAATGCGTTCGATTCAACTCATCGAGTATTAACTCGTGTAAAGGCTCGATTCGTAGTCAAGGCGGCTGCTATCGCTTCGTACGTTACATTCAATGCAATTATATACTCAGGAATTTTTGTTTAGTTGATAAAGTGCACTGCGGATATGAACCTTATTAGGTAGGGGATTAGGTTTGATTAGTATTGTTAGAATAAATAGTGAGGTATTGGACGCACCAGTGATCGCGTTTCGTATATCGCAGTCCTGTCACGGTAACACGTTTGGCGCGGTGTACGCGCGGTAAGCAACTGACGTTGGTCTGATATTGCCATGTTGGTGCCGCCGAACATGTGACCATGCTAACTTCGTGATGTGATCGTTATAATGTTCCCTAACTTTGTATTTCTTTACGGATACCTTTAAATACATTTTTATTTTTATCTTATATGGATCCTGCTCTATTTAAGGGTATTTAATTACATATGCGCACGCGCATAGTTATAATTATTACGTTAATCTTGGCGTATAGATATACACATCCCGGTTATGTAAACTATATTATATTATTATAACGCGTTTTATTACATCGAACCTATTAAATTCGACGTTAGTTAATAGTTATAGGTACGGGTACGGTTTATGTAAATAGCACTGGACAGTTAATAAATTAAAACATCATTTTTTCGCGGCTAACCAACCGGCACCACAAATAATTTTGTAAAGAATAAATTAAAACTGACAGGCGTAACAAAAGCAAGCGATAGTAATTATTTATATGTATAAATATTATTATTTGCAGGTAGGTAATCCAAAAAAATAACAAAAGAATACTTACGTATGGAAAAAAGCGTTGATATTCCGCGATAATAATCCACACAAGTGAAGAAGTCGTGTCTATGTTGTTCTCGCATCAGCTGATGATAAGGAAGATGAGAGTTGTCTCGTGATCGCGCCGTGCGGTTGGCAGCACTGCCGCCTCCTGCGCAGCCTCCGCGACCTCGCGACGACTCATCATTGCGTGATTCGTACTGCGGTTAAATAATTACTATTGTAAACTCAGAGTTTTCTGGTAATTGATTGAGAATACTGAACTTCAACTTGATACTAATTTTAGACTGTTTGACCGAAAGAAAATTGAGAATGGTTCTGTGTATCGTATCTATTACAGATAATGTTATCTAAATTGCAACATATATTAAAAAGCAATTAAACCAGCTATTTGGAATAATCATCAAGGGCATCACTTACATATACACAAAATATTTAAATGCATTTGATGCAGTCTTAAAATAAATTTAAGTAAAAAAATTACATTACCTTATTTTGTAAGATTTACGTTGTATCTTCCGAGGTTGACATATATGCGACATAATCAATATTCTAGTCGACTGGTGATTATGCCAATTGCCTTCCGATTTGCAATGATTGAGGTCTTATCCAAGGTAATAGAGGCACTTAAGTAATTCAATTGAATTTCGTTTCATTATGGATATCACTTTACATGGGGAATTGTTAAACTATTTAATGAAGAAAAAATCTGCAATTTTGTGAAAAAAAAAAATATATAGTATAATTTATTGACCATAATTACATAGATTCGTTAAAGATAATCATGTGCCATAATTTAATATATAACAAAAAGTATAATTTATTTTTTATTTTTCAATCTAAGTTACCTACACGTAATCATTTAACAAAATAAATAAACGTGTAAAACACTATATTAAGTTGTGCAAGTTAGCATCATTTACATAATTTGATTTATTATGTCTTACACGTTCATTTTTTACAAGTTGTACGTTTTGGCAGCAAATTATAATAATATGCAAAAAATACTACCTATCTAGTTTGTATCAGCCGAGTGAATTGGCGGGGCTGTAAAATACACAAAAGTAAAATATAGGTACGCTTAGAATAGAGTGTTAAGTCACAAGTGCCTATACACAGAGGTTTTAAAAAATAACTGCCTTTTCCCAACTATGTCCGGATCAGCCTCCAGTCTGACTGGATGTAGCTGAATGACAATATTTTACATGGAGCGACTGCCTACTGACCTCCACAGAGCAGTTAGTTACTAGGTAATACGATACCCTTTGGTAAAACTGCACCCTAATTGCGAAACGCACAATTTATCAGAATCTGAATGGGATTGAAGATTATTTCTAAACCATTGCGTCATTTGTTCGAATTAATTGTAGCTCAGCAACGTAAATAACGCAATGAATGTTGTTTAACTACACTCGAGAGCAATGAATCCGGGTCACTTAAAGAATGTTAAAAATCTCGGAAACTAAAAATGATAGGTTAATGCAATAAATTGTATTTAATAGACAATGTAATACTCCTTAAATGAAAGTAAAAAAAATATGAGTCACCATACATTTTATTAACACAAAATTACATAAAGAAAAAAACTGCTGATCTCTCCTTAAAACAAAAATAGGAAACATGAAATTTTTGAACTTTATTACGATTTTCTTGAATTTTAATACTTCGTATTGCCTCCTCGTGCTTCCATTACTGCGTTTACGCGGTTTGGCATGCTGTACACCAAGTTCCTTATACGATTTTGGGGAATATTCTCCCATTCCTCTGTGAGAGCAATTTTGAGCTCACGAAGCGTGATTGGGGGAGGGTTTCGTTGTTTTACGCATCTGCCTAGCTCGTCCCAAGCATGCTCGATGGGGTTGATATCCGGGCTGCGCGCTGGCCACTCCATACGAGTAATGTTCATCTCTTGAAGGTAGTCATTCACAATCCTACCTGTATGAGGTCGGGCATTGTCATGCATAAATATAGCATCCTCACCTAAATTGACCATAAATGGACCAACGTGATCATTGAGGATTTCTTCCACATATCTTACGCTAGTTAAAGAGCCGTTTTCTATGATCACCAGCTCTGTGCGACTTTCAGAAGAAATTCCGGCCCACACAAGTACAGACCCACCACCGTAGGCTACTTTTTCTTCGATGCATGCTTGCTTGAATCTTTCCCCTGGTCTTCGATACACTCTGTGTCTTCCATCGTGCTTGTAGAGCATAAATTTTGATTCGTCGGAGAACATAACTTTTGACCAATCTTCAATACTCCAATTTACGTGGCTCTGGGCATATCTTAGTCTTGAAATACGATGCCCACGCTCCAGTTTAGGGCCGTTTGCAGGTCTAAGGGGTTTTAAGTTAGATTCAGCAAGCCGACGTCTTACTGTCCATGCACTTGGGTTACTTCCTCCGAGGCGTCGAAACTGATTTGTGAGTTCAGTTCCTGTGAGAAAGCGATTTCGAAGCATGGTGTTCACCAAGTATCGGTCTTCTCGTGCTGTGGTACACCTGGTTCTGCCCGTTCCTGGTCTGCGTAGGTTAGAACCAGTTTCTTCGTAACGTCGGAGAACTCTTTGTACTGTTGACAGCGACACACCGACAGTCCAGGCTGTATCGCGCTGACTCCGGCCGGTTTCCAGCATTGTAAGTATTCTGGTGCATTCTTCAGGCGTAAGCGACATAATTTCAGCTTGAATAATGAATATAGAGCACTATCAACATGGTTTATGTACCCACATAAATGACAGATTACAAACAAAAGCAAAACCAAATGCTGTAATTTCGTAGTTCCATCTTCGAAAGTGGCCCTTTTTCAAATTTGATTTTTTTATGATATAACTTTACAATAACTAAGAAGTTTTAATACCTTCATTTAAGGAGTATTACATTGTCTATTAAATACAATTTATTGCATTAACCTAGCATTTTTAGTTTCCGAGATTTTTAGGATTCTTTAAGTGACCCGGATTCATTGCTCTCGAGTGTATGAATATTAAACCAATTCCTACCGATAAAAAGTTCCGCAATTACCCCTCTGGTTGACAGACTTTCGGGCTTCTGACGACCTGTAAAGACTGTGAAAGATCCACGAACGCCTGCCGGGATTTACGGCTTTTTTTTTTTTAATGGGAATTCATCAAATGACTTCTCCCGCTCTGGGCGGAGCGGGAGGGCGAGTCAGACTTTTACTGACTAAAACCCACCCGTAGGGCGATTGTGCACTACAAGGAATTTTACTGTCCGAACATCCGATTTACGGTCCGAAGTGGCATGAAAAAAACGGATGATTGGCTTGTGCACTTGTCCGTCTTTACTCGGATGATATCTACGCCTCAGTTTAGGGTAGCTCTGTCTTTGAAACTACACGCCACGCACGCGAAATTACTCTGAACGATGAGTTTCTTGGAACGTCGGCAGTTGCTTGCTTTATTACTCTACGTGCGAAGGCGTAGAAGACAAAAAGAATTCTGGGTTCATCCCCTTATAAGTGAAAGGTACCTGACAGGGTCATTTTACGTAAACCACAATAAATTGAGACAGGACGAAAGATTTTTTTTAACTACTATCGGATGTCTACAAGTACTTTTGCTACACCGCTTAAGCGCGTGGTTCAAGAAACAAGATACAAAATTAAGGCTGTGTGTACCACCAAATGAAATGCTTGCTGTAACACCCTCCTTCCCCGCGCCCGCCCCGCCCGCTCATGAAAACGGACGTAGTGCACAAGCATAAACACGTTTTTCATTGCTGTCATTTCGGACCGGAAAAAACCGTTCCGGAATGGGGAAAAGTAAAATGTCGGACGGTAAAATTACGTATAGTGCACAAACTAGTATATATACATTATATGGCGTGCCATATCGGACCGTAAAAAATCGGACTGCCGGACAGTAAATTTCCTTGTAGTGCACAATCGCCCGTATTCCTTCAATTGCCCATATCAGAGCCACGGTAGGTAAGTCTTTCGAACGAATCTCGCGACCCTGGCAGGCGGACTTAGGGCTTAATGTATACTTTCCGAGGTACGGAGGGGTTTTCATATGTAAAATGTTAACCCATCCACAGACAGACCATCCCCGGCAAGCATAGCTACGGCTGTTATTCAATTAAGGATAGAGTAATTAATAAATGAAATCATTTAAGTGTAAAAAAGTGTGAGGTGCTCCTTATCACTTGATGTGAATATTTTATTATATTTTATCGACAGACCTTAGTGATAAAGAGTCTAGTACAAAAAACCGGCCAAGTGCGAGTCGGACTCGCGCACCGAGGATTCCGTACAAACCTGTAGGTATTCTCGGTTTATGCATAAGGTTTATGGTATGAAAATAAATGTTTTTTTTTTTTATATTTCAGCTGATTAAATGAACGGTAAATTGCGGTTTACGATTTATCACGTTTTAAAAAAAAACTACTTACTCGAACTCGTTCAAACCAATTTTCGGTGGTAGTTTATATGGTAATTTACATCATATATTTTTTTAAGTTTTATCATTCTCTTATTTTAGAAGTTACGGGGGGGGGGGGGACACACATTTTACCACTTTGGAAGCGTCTCTCGCGCAAACTATTCAGTTTAGAAAAAAATGATATTAGAAACCTCAATACCATTTTTGAAGACGTATTCATAAATACCCCACACGTATGGGTTTGATGAAAAAAAACATTTTGAGTTTCAGTTCTATGTATGGGGAACTCCAAAATTTATTGTTTTCTTTCTATTTTAGTGTAAAAATCTTGATGCGGTTCACAGAATACATCTACTTACCAAGTTTCAACAGCGTAGCTCTTATAGTTTCGGAGAAAAGTGGCTGTGACATACGGACGGACAGACAGACAGACAGACAGACGGACAGACAGACATGACGAATCTATAAGGGTTCCGTTTTTTGCCATTTGGCAACGGAACCCTAAAAATACCTCTGAAAACACCCCACGCATTTTTACAATAAAATGATTTCTTAAATCACTATCGTTATTTGAATTTATGGAAATTATTTTCTACTTTTTAGTTTGGTTTACTATTAAAGCGTATTTTTTAGTTTTTTAAACTATTATTTATTCTATTTTTTAGTTCGGCTAATTACAAAAGCGGGTTTTTTTTTTTAGCTTTTTTGCTGTCTCGATTATCCTGGCCAGAATAATATCGCTAATTAATGAAATATTTGTATTGTCATCGGTCCTTGATAACTTGATAAGTGCAGTGAGAAAGAGGCGAAATCCCAGCGCTCAACGCATTCGATGTGTTAAATCGAGATGGTTAAAAGAAACTCGCAATAGGGCCACAGAACAAAAAAGAGACACACCATTTTACTCTTCTTTCTCTATCTTACTTTAGTGAATAAAATATCATTGACGTCATTTGACGGTAAATTGTGGTCGTTATGTGGCGGCTAACCTAACAACTAGGCAAGCCTCGGTCTATCCATTTTGTGAATATCACGTTCATTGATAAAGATACAATGTAAATATGTTGAATATTGTATGAGCTGTTAATGCAAAAGCGTTGCTGGCATTCCTTGAGGACCTAGGGTTGATCGAATTATTGATTTTCCCATTCGTACGCAGAATTTGCGTGGAGATCATGGAGTGGCAGATATGAGCTCGTAATAAGTTTTATTTAATTAACGCTGTTACTTGTATAGCCAGCGTCAATAATATCGGGGAGAACAGACTGTTTAAAAAAAGTAAAAAATAATAAAAATTACTCAATCTTAAAGTACCTAAGAATGTATTAATAATTCAAAAAAAAAATACGCCGCGTTGGGGGACCGCTTCAAACCTAACAATTTAACAACCTAATAATTAACAATAGGCTTATTACCTAACTAAGCAGTCAACGACGTCTGCACTCGCGGAGCGGTCCCCCAACGCGACGTTTTTTTTTTTGAATTATTAGTACATTCTTAGGTACTTTAAGATTGCGTTATTTTTTATTATTTTTTAGTTTTTAAAGGGAAATTAGGTTTTTGTGTCGGGGGTTTTTTAAATTTTTTATTTAATTTTTTATTTTGTACTTTTTATAGGTATATACTTAATATAATGTAGAATCAAACGAAGCTAATAACACTCTCGATTAATTCATCAATATTCTCTTTCAGTGCGCTTTCATTTGAGACCCCCACTCGAGTATATTTGCTGACATTCGGTTACTCTTCCCCACTTTCCCCCCCACAACTTTTAAACGGCTCAACCGATTTTCATCAAACATGTCTAAGAACACTCGCAGATAAGTCACCTTTAATACATATTTTTTTTGATTGAAATCGCATCATCCGTTCGGGAGCTATGATGCCACAGACAGACAGACAGACAGACAGACAGACACGTCAAACTTATAACACCCCTCTTTTTGCGTCGGGGGTTAATGATCGAAACAACTATGAAAATTAAATATCAACTCAAAGACACAAGGAATGTTTCAGAATGAAGACAGAAGACACAAGTATAATTTTCTCAGTTAATCTTGTTGAGATAATTTTGAACAATCGGTTCGTCCTGATATATGTATTTGGCACTGACTGTAACATCTCACTTAAACTGACATACTTTTCAGCATTTCACTAAATCAAGAAATTAAAAGCACAGTAAGGTATTTCGATAATTTTTAATACACATTTGTATTACAATGTAAAAAACGGACGATCTCTTTTACGATTGGGTACATTTTTATGATCAAAAACATGTATTTTTGTTATAAGCCTAAAAATAAAACAACTATTCCTCTTTAAACAACTACAAAGTACATACTTATTTAACAATGAAATTACAAAAGGTTACCTTGAAGTATAATTTTGCTATTTAACCGGTTAATTTGCAAAACATAAGATGATCGAAGGTCAGAAGCTACATTGACAAGTACAAGATGTAACAGAATAAACGCAAGGCCCAAGAGTAGTTTGTTCATAATTTGACTACTGAATCGATTACCGTTTTTTTTCTTTTTTCAAAAATTATGTTGTCATACTGAACGCCTATTGAGGCATAGAAAATTAAATCTTATTTCAAGGCAATTAGACTCAATTTTAAATACATTAAGGGTAGGGGCAACACGACTTGCTTCATAATAGTAGTTAGCTTTAACACTAGATTTACCAGACCAGTCATTTTGACTGGTCGTGCAATTTCAATTCAAAATTGCCATTACATATAACATTTGCTTTCCGAAATGATGTTATGACTTTTGTAGCTATAGAGAATACATTTTATGAATTTAATGTTACTTTATTTATATTAGTAACAAATATAATTTTTGTTATTAACATTTATACGTTTGCACGACAAGTCAAAATGACTTGTCTGGTAAATCTAGTGTTAAAAAAATGTTTATGTCATTGTGTTACGCTTTTAAGTCAATACTCTAATTGGGGTGTATGAGGTCTTGCGTTAATTATGTTACACATTGTCTAAAAAACGCTTTAATAGACATTATGACGATCGTTCACTGTTCGAGCCTAAACAGAAGCCAGTAGGAAATAGTACGGTAGACACACTTATCACATTAAAACCCTAAATAAAAAACTTCTTAACAAAAATTAAACCACCGAAAAAACTGAAAGCATAAAATAATAAACCTTAAAATTATAAGTCGGCGCTTTGAGTGATCTTTGTTCATTGATTTTTCAGCGCCGACTCAAAATTTTAAGGTTTATTATTTTATGCTTTTCAGTTTTTTCGGCGGTTTAATTTTTTGTTAAAAAGTTTTTATTTTATAATTTTTTGTGACTTTAATGTACTCATAATACTTGGCAAGGTACACCCTATCCAAAAAAAAAGAATTATCAAAATCGGACTACTCTGTATAAAGTTATGCGTGGTTATACATTACAATCAGTGAGTGAACAATCAATCATCCCCTGTTTTCCGACCCTTAGGGTTGGATTTTGTTTTCCAGATTTATATGGGACCACCTTGGGAGTATACCCTTTCCAATTGAAGAAGAATTGTCACAATCGGACCACTATGTAAAAAGTTATGCGCGGTCATACATAAAAAAAAGAAAAATATACGCTTCGAATTGAGAACCTCCTCCGTTTTTTTTCGTCGGTTGAAAATAGACATACATCCTACATCACAATTCACGCTTCCGATTCTACTAAACCATAACCACATAATTAATAAATTAAATTAAACTAAACTAGGAACAATAATTAACAACATGCGAGGTAGAATGGGTAGATAACATAAATTAATAAACCAGTTCACCTGGCAACAACGTTTGTGCAATATCATGCTCAATGGATATGCCTATCATGTGATATGGGCATGATCTCTGCCCAGTTCTGCAAATTCACTTCGACCGTATCGAAGTCAAAATCTGAAGACAACCGTCTTTAAAAAATAGATGAATATTCAAAATGTCAAATTCTATTATTTTTTAACGACCACAAAAAAAATATTTAAAAGTATTTTTTTCCTGCTCGTGTTCAATGAAATTCAAATAAAATATTGGTTCTTTGGTATTGCATAATTTTACAAGAATTATTTGTCTATTTTTATTTAAATAAATCTATTCATGTTGACATAAAGCTTCGAATGCTACAAGCCGATGTTAAAAGCGATATGTTGCCCAAACTTTGTCGCCTGGTGAATATGGGCTATAAGGCTCTCTACACACTAAAGCTGGCCCGGTGGCCTGCCCGGCTTAGCACCGGCACATTTTAAACAAAACTTGTCCTACTTGCAACGTTCTCAAACCGACAGGCGAACTCCTCGGTGGCTTTGGTGTGCTGAGACCTTCAAGTAACAACCACATGTAACAACAAACCGATTGGTCTACATATGTATCGAGACGCCATGTCATTATGTCATGACAAACATGTCATTATGCTATGACAAACATGTAATTATGTCATGACAAACGTCATTATGTCATGACAAACATGTCATTATGTCATGACAAACATGTCATTATGTCATGACAAACATGTCATTATGTCATGACAAACATCTCATTATGCCATGACAAACATGTCATTATGTCATGACAAACAGTAAGTAGATCCTAAATATTTTATTTAAAACATTTGTACAGGGATATTCAAAATTATAAACATGACATGTATTCTAAAAAAATAAGTACCACCACATTATTAATTATAATTTACGTATAAAATTTAATTACACAGATATTTTAATATCGTTCCCACGACTTAAATATGGCGGTTATTTTTGTCCTATTCTAAAGTTTCTAAGTTCAGCGTATTGTCGGTATTGGCTAGTCGGAGTACGTAATAATATCAACATAATTGTTCATCAGTCATGAAATAAAACAATGGGAAATCTTTATAAGGTAAGTACTAAGAAATACAACCATTAAACTATTAAGTCAATAAAAATATTATATAATATAAGAAATACAATAGGGATTACGTGCACTTGCATTTAAGGCTACTTCAGACAGGCGCGACGTGGTTTTAGAGAGCCTCCACGCTACAAACAGATGTAGACAGGTATAGGTACTATCTAAGTACACTAGGCCGTACGTCAGTGGTAACTGAGCTAGGTTGTTTTATTATTTGGAATTTTTTTTTTTTTTTTACTTAACTAAAACCAATATTAATGAGCTTCTTATTATATTAATACTCCGTATTACGCTAGCTAGGAGCAGTGGTGACCCAGTGGCTGCGTCTTACGAGTTGTTAGTCGTAGGTACGCATCCAAACAGGCGCTTTACTTTGGGTCAATTTGAGTCAGTGGAAAATATCCTCAGGAAACCGACATGTCTTACAACTAAAAATTCGAAGACGTGGAACATTTACCAACCCGCACTGAGCCCGCGTGGTAGATTACGGCCCATCCTCTCTCTCTTACCAAGAGGAGACGACCCAGCAGTGGGACGTTATAGGCTGATATACACTCTAGGTCAGCTCAACATAAACTTGTTACAACCAACGCCGACGTAAGGTCGACCTACCTAAAATGTACTGAAAAACAACTGAAAGAAATGAGCTAAAGCGCACAGTATTTCTTTTTTAAACATTCATGTTTACAAACGAGGCAACACTTTTTTGATCGAAGTCTACCTACATTTACATCTGCATAAAAAGGGGCCCGAGAAAAAACACTGTTAGGGTGTTTACCACATCGTTTTCAGGTTATTTTTGGCACGATTAATCAACGCGTATTCTTGCCTAATGTTTGTGATAAACAATCGCTCGGTATACATCAATAAGCACGTGAGGTTGTGGCCGAAATACTTACAGGTTGGCTGTTTGGCGTTCGCTTTTGCTAATTTATCGATTCATTCTTAGAATCATATTTCTATAAACAAGATTGCGCGCACTTGAGTTATGGTGTTCAAAATGCGAGTATAATAGGCAGAGTAAATAAACACCAAGACCGTTTACAATTATAGTTACTTAAATATATCGCCAGGCCACGTCCCAAAAGGGTAGACAGAGGTGTGGAGCAGGGACATTTCGCTAGTTTTGTTTAAGTCCTTCTTACTGCAGCGGTTCGCTTGTGTAGTAATCACAAGCTGTATGAGAACTGTACTACTGCTGCCCTGCAGGCAATGCTTGGACTGCCACCTCGACGTCTCATCATGCTGAAGGAGGCCGCCTTTAGACTATATCAGGGACCTTGAGCAAAGACTCTAGAGTCAAGCACATACGCATAAAGAAATCTGCGATCATATTATATATCTAACCAATGATGTCATCACCTTGGCAAATCCCGAAACTACACTGCAAATGCATGTTGTCAGTAGGTGTAGTACTTACCCTCGACAGCTGGAGCGTCGTGCTGTGTTCCGAGCGGAACCCGAACCGTTCCGAGCGTGGCAAAGAAATGTGATGCTAGGTGTCGCGGCAGGGGTTGTTTAAACACCTTAGACATGATTGGCAGCAAAGTGATAGGTCGATAGCTCCGAGGATACAGAACATCTTTGCTCGTCAGGCGCGCCAATGCCGCTACCGTACGGAATTCCGAGTGGCACAGCGCTGTGTTGATGATACCATCCGCTCAGGGACCCTTTCTTGGCTTGGTCTACAGTTCGGCGAGTCTGACAGAGCAAGGCGTGACGAAAATAGGGTCTTCCTCTGGGGCTATTGACGAGGACTGACGATTATCGGGACGTTGTATACATATTATGTGTCAGTTATGCGGTAAGCTCTGCTTGCACGATGCAGGATGCCGTGTGACTTCAATGTAATGCGTAATGCGCAAGTAGTGGTATAGATGCCGTTACCTTATTAACGGGACTTTTAGAATTATATTTGCCCGGTTGAAGGCAATAGTCGCGCCCCCTATTACATGGGACTTAAATATAACTTGCTAAATGTAGGTGTACTTTAGTTACACGTCTGCCAACCTCTTCAAGGAATATTTTCCTTAATGCCATTATAAAATAATCCAAATTTGAACTTCGGCTAGTAAGAATTTCATAATGGAAATATCGAATAACATCCTTAAAATAACATAATTACTATCATATTCCTTTTCTACATTGAACTAATTTTATATTTTATTTCATGACTGACGTAGCTAAGTACTTTTGAAATCCCTAAGTGAAATTCACATTTTTACTATAGTTCATAAATTAACATACGAGAGCAATTCATTGGTGAACACTAATTTATATTCTTTAAGAATGTTCAGTAAGTACATTTTACATAATTATTATGATTAGAATGTTAGAAGAAACTTACACCTTTTTTCCCCCATGGTACGGAGGTGTGAGTTTCTATAAGTTTGTATGAATAGAATAGAATAGAATAGAATAGAATAGAATAGAATAGAATAGAATAGAATAGAATAGAATAGCATTTATTTGCAAATATGGGTTATACATAAGAAGTAGGTATTAATAGGTTTTCATCAGAGTTCTGCCATATTTCACCATTCGGCATGCAAACATTTTCATTATATAAAATTGTTAAAATTTAAATTCTTATTGGAACATTAAATTAGTTATGTCATTCTCATTAAATAAAATTATTAAAATTCAAATTTACATTAAAACTATCAACTTATTACGTTATACTCATGTTAAATTAAAATTCAAAATGTCAGTAACAACTTATACAAGAAATACAAAATCGTGGTCCGAAAATAAATAGACAAACAAACATTAAAAATTCCAGGTCATAGACAATAAATACACCATAATTATTCCATTAGCAAAACAATAATTAATTAATTAAAAATTCGAGGGTTTTTGATAAAAATTGTCCGTTAAAAACTCAGTTACACTGTAGTATGTTTTATCTATTAACAATTTACGAAGTGTACTTTTGAATTGTACCGTTTTCAAGTCTTTCCAAGCACTTGGCAATTTATTATAAACAACTGGGGCCATGCAATAAATACTTCTGCGCATCATAGTGGTTTGACACGGTACATTATTTAATTTTGAATTGTCACGTCTGTTTCTTGGGTATACATCGGCCAAACGTTCAAAACGATTTGGATTGTTCTTCACAAACATCGCTACTTCAAGAATATAAATACAAGGAAGTGTCAATATGTTGTACTGCTTGAAATATGGCTTGCAACTGTCGGTGGTTTTTAGTTTAAACATTGCCCGGAGACATCTTTTTTGAGCCTTAAATGCTGTCTCTTTGTCGGTGGAGTTCGCCCAGAAAATGATACCGTAGCGTAAGTAAGATTCAGCTAAACCGTAGTAGGCCGCCAGAAGTGCTTTTGTATCTACGATGGAGGATAATCTATGTAAAGCATATGCAGACGAACTCAATTTTTTACACAACATGTCGATATGTGCTTTCCAGTTTAAACTGCAGTCTATTTGTATTCCTAAAAATTTGGTAACAGTTACTTCATCAATGTCGTCATTTTTGTAGTGTATGTGAAGGTTAGGTACACGAGGCATACGTTGTTTAAAGTGCATTATTTTAGTCTTACTTAAATTTATATTCAAATTATTTTTATTTAGCCATTTAATCAAATTGTCAAGAGAATTATTTATGTCCGTTTCATATGTATTCACGTTTTTACATGGGATTGTGATTGTGCTATCATCAGCAAACATAGTTAAGGGATGTTCAATGGACGTGGGCATATCATTAACATATAATATAAATCCAAACGGGCCCAAAACGCTCCCCTGTGGAACACCGAATGTAATTTTGCGTTCTCGCGACCGTGATATCTCTTCATGTTTATTCATTACATTGATGCGACTAATTTCGGTTATCTGTGTTCTGTTTTCTAAATACGACTTCATTAGTTCGAGTACGTTGCCTCTTATGCCGTAGGCTTCTAACTTATTTAACAAAGTATTATAATGGACATAATCGAAAGCCTGCGTCATATCACAAAATATGGCACATATGGGGAATCGCTTATCCACATTTGTAATAATCGGAAACAAAAAGTCATAAATTGCCATATCGATGGTTCTATGCTGCCTAAATCCTTTTTGTTCTTCACATAATATGTTATTCTTTTCAATGAAATTAGCTAATTCTTTGTAAATGTACTTTTCGAATACCTTTGAGATGACTGGTATGAGTGAGATGGGTCTATAACATTCCATCAATTCCTTATCTACTTTCTTAAATAGAGGTTTAATTATGGATATTTTTAATGCATCTGGATATATACCCGTACATATACTGAGGTTGATTAAGTGACTCAGATGACTGCATATCTCGACTGATACTGACTTTAGTATTTTAGTAGCGATCCCATCAAAACCTACACTACCAGTATTTTTTAATGACATTATTATTTTATGTATGTCGTGAGATGTGCTGGGAGCCATAAACATTGATTTAGCACTTCTTGATATAATGGATGCTTTCGGTTTATATTCAGCATCTAATTTTGGATGAATTTTGCCAACAAAAAAGTCATTAAAAGCATTAGCGATATCCAAAGGATTGTGAATAGTTCGATTACCAATTCTTAGTTTTTCAATTTGCTGTTTAGGGATATTGTTATTTGTCCGATTAATTATTTGCCATGTAGTCTTTGATTTATTTTTTGATTGTTGTATTTTGTAATTATTCTGTGCTTTCTGTGTTAGATTAATAATTTTACCATACAATTTAGAATAAGTAGTAAATTTCTTTTTATTTTCGTGATTAGGATTCAATCTAAATTGCCATAAGAGTTTTGTTTTTTTCCTACTGCACAATTTAACACCATTTGAATATATATGAATGTTATAAGAGTGGGGGAAACACTATTCCAATGTGATAATGGTTTCACTTTAAATCTTATTCTGTCTTATAACGTAACGAGTTCTGAATTTACTGCAATGAGGATCAGCGACGATTTTAGTTAAATATGTAGAATTACAGTCATACCTAAACCAATAATTTCAGTGAAAGAATTATTAAAATTGGACCAAAAATGACGAAGTTAGAGCGGTTTTAATTTTGCATTTTCAAAAACGCCCGCCAATACGCACAATTTGTTGATGACGTCATTTTCCACGTTCGCGTCCGCGGCACCGCCACGCACGTTCTTTCTGCCTTTAGTTACGTGACTCGCAGAACATTTAAACGGATAATGTCTTCATAAAATAATGTATCGTGCCACGATGCGAAAATACAAGTGTTGCTACACCGGACAAATTGTTATTTTGTGTCCCAAAATACCCAAAAAATAGAAAGAAGTGGTGTACTTTCATGAGGATCGACGCCCCATGTCCCCTTAACTAAAAGTACTTTATACTGCATTTCATAAATTTTGACTATAATAATTTATTTTAACTAAATCTATTTTTAATCGCGATAAAAAAGGTGTGGATTAAAACTAGTAGTTATGAACTAAAATTCACACCAACGAACGTCTCGCCTTCACGTGCTTTAAACGGTACTGTATTTTTGTTTTCCTTTTCTTTTGCTCGTATCTCGAAAATGGCGTTTCCTAGCGCAAAAATAATGAAATTTTCGACCCCCTTTGTAACCCCCTCACATATAAATTTCAACACGTGGGTAATATTTTTTTTTTATTTTTCGAAGAAAATGTGAAAATTCCATATAAAACACGTCCATTGCGCGCGCCTCGCGCCTTGCCTTCACGTGCCTCGCCTTCATGTGCAAAAACAGTACTGTATTTTTGTTTTCCTTTTCTTTTGCTTATATCTCGAAAATGGCGTTTCCTATCGCAAAAATAATGAAATTTTCGACCCCCTTTGTAACCCCCTCACATATAAATTTCAACACGTGGGTAATATTTTTTTTTTTTTTTCGAAGAAAATGTGAAAAATTCCATATAAAACACGTCCATTGCGCGCGCCTTGGTCTTTCAAAAAATTCATTGCGTAGCACACCCAAGTAAAAGCTGAAGAGTTGTACGTTTAGTGTTGCATAGCCCATTTATCGAGGAAGGCTATAGACTATATATTATATAAGGTCACGCAAAGACCCTTAAGAGCCGAGCACAAAGAAAAACGTCACGCATACAAAGACCTCGCACGGGCAGGCGATTCGATGCGACGGGATGGGTTGGGGGAGCAGGAAATTTTACGCGGACGAAGTCGCGGGCAGAAGCTAGTAAGAAATATTATTTAAAATAGGTAGAGAGGTGCCTACACATTGTAGAAACACGAAAAAGGTACCTGCCTGCCAAATCAAAACATTCTAAAACGTAGAACCTACCTGTGCACTGGAATAAATTGTTTTTTTTTTTTACTTTTCAACCATAAACGAATCAATCTTCGCGAGATTGTCCGATTGGGCCTTGGGTAAATCCGACTTCCATGTTTCCTATCTACCAATATCTATAAAACATAAATAAACAAGAAACAACGATTAAGCTCCGCAAATCATAACAAAGCAGTGCGGCGCGTGGCGGGCGATCGAGTCTCGTGACGTCATCAGCAGTTTCGCGCTCGCGGCGTGCGTTTTTAAAACTCCCTTTTTTTAAAGTTTAATAACTTCGTAATTTCTCGATGGATTTGAGTGATTCAAAAAGAAATGAACTCAGATATTTATATTGTATTCGATGTAGTATTCAAAATTGCTATATCCTTTTGTCGAATTGATCCTCATTCTTTGAGCCAGTTATTGTATTCAGAAGTTTATTTCGATTCACGTAAAGTACTTATTACAACACAACAACAAGTTGGAGTCGTTTCTAAAGTCAATTCAAATATTAAGAACTTTACACTAGTAGCAATACGGTGTCAATTACAATAATTATTTCGAAAGGTTGGGCTTTAAAACTCCTACTGTAGTAAGACGGACTTGGTTCTGTTTAACTCTCCACAACATTTTAAATATACACACCACCATCTAGAATTTGTGAATATGCCAAGTGCGTGTCGATTTCTACATTGTATTCAAAATATCGGTATTATTCAATACAATCCCTGTGACGACATACCCCAACTAAACTAGTAAACCGATGCCCACTTGACCTGTTTAATTATTTTATTTTTATGGATACTTAGGTATGAACCTACAAGGATGGGAACTTACAAATTCACATTATAAAATATAAATTAAACTGCCGTATGCCTGGCGCTCAGTAGACGGCACTATGCGGTATGTGTGGCTTGACTAAGCATTCATATTTGTATGGTCCATCCATGCCGAAGCCTCCTATGGCATATCACTGTTTTCTGCGCTATATTCCAGTTCCTTATGACGATATCAACAAAATATGAGTGCTAAAAGTATTAAAATAAGATTCATAATCGTGAGCGCCGGCTTTAAAACAGTAGTTTATAGACACCGTGAATTGCTCCCTATAGGTAGTACCTACTATATCATTCTACACACGTCCTATTCATGAAGCTGAAACAAAGAATATTTGTTTATAATAACATTTATTATTGTCATCCCTCTTTTGTTTGAATTTTAAACATATCTTAGGCTCGCGTTTTTTTCTCATAGGATTAGACAGAAACATAGTTCCCCTGAGATAAATCACTAGGCATTGTTACTATAAATAACTTTAATACTGGAGTTCTAACTACATAACTACTTAAAAAGTTTAAAAAATAAAAAAAAATCCAAAAAAAAAAATTGGCAGTCATCTGCCTACAGATGTGAAAACTTTTTTTTTTTTCTAAAGCTTTATCTGTGCGTCAAAACTACACGTCACGTTAGCATTTCGGTGACACAATAGCCATAAGTTTTGTCTCTACCCAAATTCGCATAACGCGACTAAAGAAGTTTTTACTTAAAAAATAGTGTATCACAGGTACATTATTAATATTTCAAATGAATCCTTGTAAACATACATTTAGACTATCCTGAATCATCATCTGGGTAGCCTTTTACCAACTATGTTGGGGTCGGCTTCCAGTCTAACCGGATGCACCTACATACCAGTATTTTACATGGAGCGTTGCCTATCTGACATCCACATCCCAGTTACAGGGTAATACGATACCCTTTGGTAAGACCGTTGTCTGAATATCATACATTTAAAAATTTAATTTAGTTCAAGCAAATCCTCTACATCAATTTGCCGTGACACAACCATTTTATAGAACTGTCAAAGAATGACCGTTGGGATTTGAATATATGACTTTACGCGTTGTTGTTAAAACAAAAGGGGTAAAGACCAACAAAACTACTTACTTTCTTTCAATCATAGGCATACTCATGGACCACACTAGACTGTGGCTGCATTTTATTGTAACCTTCTCTGAACCATCGAAGGTATTGGATGTGCTTACAATCCCACCAAACCGCAACTGCTGGTTGTCTGAAAGCAAAAAAAAAAAAGAATGACAAATTATCTATACTAATATTATAAATCTGAAGAGTTTGTTTGTTTGTTTGATTGAACGCGCTAATCTCAGGAACTGCTGAGCCGAATTGAAAAAATATTTTTGTGTTGGATAGCCTATTTATCGAGGAAGGCTAGAGGCTATATAACATCACACTACAACCAAGAGGAGCGGAGCAGTCATGAAAAATGTTGCAAAAACGGGAAAAATCACACGGGCAGGCGATTCGACGCGACGGGAAGGGTCGGGGGAACAAGAAATTTAACGCGGACGAAGTCGCGGGCAGAAGCTAGTTATTGATAATATTGCGTAACGGAACGCTCGAAAATTAGTTTTCGAAGCAATGAAAGTACTGGAGATAATTAGAGGATTAATAGTCCTTTAAAAAAACCAGGACCTCATTGCTGATGCTCTTCAGAAAGGTCAAGACACACGGCTATAGGTCAAGTTATAGGTACATATCCAGTTTTGGCTAACCTCGCATTGTTTGGGCTTTTCCTACAATTAGATGTCAGCTTTTTTTTTGGATGGGAAATCATCAGATGACTTCTCCCGCTCTGGGCGGAGCGGGAGGGCGTGTCAGACTTTTACCGACTAAAACCCACCCGTGTTCCTTCAGTTGCCCATGTGCCACGGTCACGGTATCTCTTTCGAACAATCTCGCGACCCTGGCAGATTAGATGTCAGCATATACTGGAAAAGTACTCGCAAACGGCGTGCGTGTATAATTAGAGGTCCAATTCTCGTAATCGTAAGAACGTACACAGTCTGATCTCAGTTCAATCTGTCAAAAATGGGAACCCATTACTTTTCCGATTTTTTTTTTTGTTCGAATTTCATTTCACCGAAAACTATTGACCGACGTCTTTTTTAACCCCCGACGCAAAAAGAGTGTTATAAGTTTGACGTGTCTGTCTGTCTGTGGCATCATAGCTTCCGAACGGATGATGCGATTTCAATAAAAAAAAAAAAATATTATAGGTGACTTATCTGCGAGTGTTCTTAGACATGTAGTTATGGGGGGAAAGTGGGGAAGAGTAACCGAATGTCAGCAAATATACTCGAGGGGGGTCTCAAATGAAAGCGCACTGAAAGAGAATATTGATGAATTAATCGAGAGTGTTCTTAGCTTCGTTTGATTCTACATTATATTAAGTGTATACCTATAAAAAGTACAAAATAAAAAATGAAATTTAAAATTTAAAAAAACCCCGACACAAAAACCTAATTTCCCTTTAAAAACTAAAAAATAATAAAAAATAACGCAATCTTAAAGTACCTAAGAACCAGTGCAGCGGTGAACAGTTTCGGAGAAATAACGTCTCCCTGTCTCACCCCTCGCTGCAGAAAGATAGGTTTCGAAGTCTGGTCCTGAAGTCGGACTGACATAGTGGCGTTTTCGTACAGACACTTCAGCACCTCGATGTACCGATAGTCGATCTGGCACCGTTGAAGAGACTGCAGTACAGCCCAGGTTTCGACCGAATCGAAGGCTTTTTCGTAGTCCACAAACGCTAAACAGAGAGGCAGGTTATACTCTTCGGTCTTCTGTATAACCTGCCGCAGCGTATGTATGTGGTCTACGGTGCTAAAGCCTTTACGGAATCTGGCTTGTTCGGGAGGCTGGAGTCGTCAAAGCGCTAGACGGTTCGTGATGGCTCTTGAGAACAGCTTGAAGTGAGATGGGCCTATAATTCTTAAGTAGGGCATTATCACCCTTCTTAAAGAAAAGTACCACCACATCTGTTCCATGCCTGTGGCGTTTTGCCCTCGAGTATGACGGAATCAAACAGCTTCTGAAGGGCTTAAAGAACGGGTTTCCCGCCGGCCTAAGGAGTTCAGCCGTAATTCCGTCATCACCCGGCGCCTTGTTGTTTTTGAGCTGCTTCATAGCCATCCGAATCGCGCAAGCGGACGCGGTGCATCGCTCCGGGATGTCTTCGGTATAGTATAGTAGTATATGTTTGGTATGAAGGTAAATGAAGCAAAAGGAGTAATACGGATCGTAGCAGATGGCGTTCTGTAGTTTCTGCCTACCAGGGAAGAAGGCGTGAGTTTATGTATGGGTTTGGTTGAACTTGACATTTTATTTAACAGTCGCAGAAAAAGTATGAATTAGTCTGAATGATGCACTGTGCTGTTGTGTGTTGAGAGAATGGCAAGGGACCTACATTGTCCAGAACTCCGGAATGACACACCGAAAATTAACATTAAAAAAAATATATGAATCCACGGATCAATTTGCAAATGCGTTCTTTTGTAATTGTTACTAGTACTTTCTTTTTGTCTATTATATTCATATCTATCAGGATATTGTGGCGCAACGTAGGAGAGTGAGCAGTGGACTGCGATAGACTGAGTTGATTGTTTAATATCTATCTGCCAAGTGTTTTCCCAACTATGTTAGGTTCAGGGCCAAAAAAGGGATGCAGCTGATTATCACACAATATCCAATCATACAGGACTGAATATGATGAGAAAAACTTACCTAGGTTCCATTTCAATCCAGTAGTAGTGACATATTGACAACTTTCGCCAATAGGCATCAAAGCGCACCATGATCTCCTATGCTGCCTGGTTTCCTCAGGAACATAGATGACGTGGTCGCCAGGCAGTAGTAGCCATGATATAGAATCATCTGACATTATAAACACATTTGTATTTGGATCTAATAAGAACTCCTCTTTTACTAGAAATAGGGTTTGGATATTTCCTATAATCTGGTCCAACCGACCTGAAGTTTGTGCCACTGCAATTACATGGGAAAGCTGAAAAACATCGGAATATGTTAGGGTATGCTCACATACACAGTTTTTTCTATGTAAGTAAGCATTATGTTACAACAATATAGTTTTTTATTTACTGTTGGAGTCAGCTCTGTATTCATCTATATAGAATGTAATGTCTCACTGCTGGGAAATAAGAATTAAAAAAAATACGTTTATTTCGGTAAACATGACAAAAAGAAAGACCAAAACATACAAAAAAAAAACCTAGGGCAAAACATGCGTCACATCCACGCAAAACGGTCATAGCTCAGCATAGCAAAGCAAAAAAGCAGCAAAACGCAAAGCCCAAATCAAAGGCCTCCATCTCCCTTTTCCATAAAAGTCAGTTAAAGAATAGACCTACCTCCATTCCAATTTCAATGCAATGGGTGTTCATTTCCATGAGTGCTTTTGTAAAGTCTGTACGGTTTTGATCTGGGGTGTGAATAATCTGAAAGATACAAAATTATTCATTACACTGCAGTTTCATTTATAAGCGAACCAGGATATTAAAAAAAAATAGACATTGTGAAGCACATAGTTCTATGGAGAAATGATGGGGACGATAAAATAGGCATGAAACTGTTTTCATAATAAAAAGGACTTATGTAATAACTAACTTTGTATTCATCTTTATTGGAAAGACCTTGTTCCTAATATTCAACACACAATAAATAAGATAGATTGATAAATGATTTTATTTCTGTAATTAGGTTTGTACAAACACTTTTACACGTCAATCATATTTTCAAAAAAAACGGAGGAGGTTCTCAGTTAACCCGCCCGTTGCGGTACTAGCTGACCCGGCAAACGTTGTTTTGCCATATAAATAATTTCCTAGGCGGGGATAACTAATTAAATGACGATTGATCAGTTTTCGACCGGAGAGGAAAAATGATTAAATTACTAAAATGGCTATTAAAAAATAAGGGTTGATCGTAGAAGGGTGAAAATTGAGGATTGTATGTATTTTTGTATGTTGTATCATAAAAAAATAGAAATTAAAAATTTTGTCTAAAAAATAAAAAATAAAATTTAGGGGTGGACTACCCCTAACATTAGCATTAGCATACCATGCATGCTGCAAGCTAAGGGCGCCACGAAACAACAGCGAGAGAAATCCCTGGTGGAACGCCAACCTTAGTAAACTCAGAGATACACTACGCAAACAATTCAACAGGGCCAAAAATACCAGGCTACCGGACGACTGGGAGCAATACAAAGAAACCCAATACACATACAAAAAGCAGATCAGAACTGCCAGAAAGGCAGCTTGGCGGAAATTCTGCGAATCCATCGAAACCAACAACGAAGCCGCAAGGGTAAGAAAAATCCTCTCGACTGATCAGGATCGAACCCTTGGTGCGCTCAAAAAACCCGACAACTCATACACACTAAGTGACCACGAAACCAGTAAGGTTCTCCTGGAAACCCACTTCCCCGGCTGTAACCTCCAAGAGGTCAGGTCGTGGGAAGCTGAACCAGAATGGACCCCAACAAACCTAGATTGGTCCAGGGCACAAAGTATGGTAACAGAAGAAAGGATAAAGTGGGCCATTGACACCTTTCAACCCTACAAATCTGCAGGGCTGGATGGCATTTTTCCAGCCCTCCTACAGTGGGGAGCTGACCACCTGATACCATGCTTGGTGGAGATCTACCGGACCTGCATTGCACTCAGATACATACCCCTAGCGTGGCGCGAAGTGAAAGTCATTTTCATACCCAAGCCAGGCAAACCCGACTATACACAACCAAAGGCCTATAGGCCTATAAGTCTCACATCCTTCCTACTAAAAACCCTCGAGAGACTCTGCGATAGACATATCCGAGACGGACCTCTCCGAGTAAAACCGCTTCACAAACAACAGCACGCGTACTCCACGGGCAGATCAACAGAGTCTGCGCTACATAGCGTGGTCTCTAAAATTGAATGCGCAGTGGACCACAAATGCTCAGCACTGGCGGTTTTCATTGACATAGAGGGCGCTTTCGACAAAACTATGTTCAATAGTATCAGCACGGCTCTCGACAGACACAACATAAACCCGACCTTGAGCGGGTGGATTACCAACATGCTCAAATTGAGAGCTGTACAAGTTACAGTGAACGACACTACAAGGGCGGTAGTGGCGAAGGGCTGCCCGCAAGGGGGCGTCCTCTCGCCACTACTATGGAACCTGGTCGTAGACAGCCTCATCAAAACACTCAACGATAAAGGTTACTTCACCGTAGGCTACGCCGATGATATAACCATAATAATAAATGGCACTAATGAAAACACCCTATGCCACCTCATGCGCCAAGCCCTGAAAATAGTAGAGGTCTGGTGCAACAAACACCAACTATCAGTAAACCCCACAAAAACCGAGATGATCCTCTTTACAAAAAAGAGGAAACTCTCGAAACTCGAACTGCCACGACTTTTTGACACCACCCTAAGCCTATCAACTGAAACCAAATACCTGGGCATGTTTTTGGACAAACAGCTGAACTGGGCAAAACACACCAACTACATTACTACAAAAGCCAGCATATCCCTGTGGCAGTGCAAAAGAATGCTTGGCAGGAATTGGGGAATCAGCCCCAAAGTCACCCACTGGCTATACACCACAGTTATTCGACCAATTATCACATACGGCTCAATAGTCTGGTGGCCCAGAACAGACCTGAGCACAGCCCAAAAAGAACTTGAAAAGGTGCAGCGGTTCGCTTGTGTAGCCATCACTAGCTGCATGAGAACTACACCCACCGCTGCCCTACAGGTAATGCTCGGGCTACCACCTCTACACCTGATCGTGCGGGAGGAGGCTGCCCTAGCTGCCCTAAGACTAAACATAGCAGGGACCCTAAGCAACGACTCGAGAGTCAAGCACTCACGCATTAGGGATGAAGCGATCAAGCGACAACCAATGATGGCATCACCCTGCGATAAAACCCCAAAACTACACTACTTTCAAAAGCACTACAACGTTATACTCACAGAAGAACAAAACGACCACTCGGGCCCGGAAGAGCTAAGAGTCTACACTGATGGCTCAAAGACCACCTCCGGAACCGGAGTCGGAGTTTTCTCACACGACCTCAACATAAGAATATCCAGCCCGCTGGGAATGCTCAACACCGTCTACCAGGCGGAATGCGTGGGCATTATACAGGCGGCGTATGCCATAGAAGCCAGAAGAGTTACGGACACCCATATTCGCATACTCTCCGACAGCGCCTCAGTCCTCCAATCCCTAGCCAAACGATACATAACCTCGAGCCTTACACTAGAATGTCACAATGCATTAGAACGGATAACAGTTTCTAATCGCAACAAGGTGACACTGCAATGGATAAAAGGACACAGTGGATCACTAGGCAATGACGCTGCTGATGAACTGGCCAGAAAGGCATCCAGCGCGTCAGTCTGCGGCCCCGAGCCCATCGTGCCCATCCCCTTCAACCAGCTACGCAGGTGGCTGCAGGAATTTACCCACACACAAGCGGAGAGCTGGTGGACCTCGGCACCAGGCTGCAGGCAGTCCAGGGAAGCTATGCCATCCCCGGATGGCAGGCTTACCAGACGCCTGCTACGCCTGGACAGGGATGATCTGCGTCTAATGACGGGCACCATCACAGGACACTGCCCGCTAAACAAACACTTTTACACGATAGGCATAACGGACAGCCCCCTGTGCAGGGCATGCCTGGAGGCTGAAGAAACCGTTGCGCATGTACTTTTCGAATGTACAGGCGTCACCCAAATTAGAACAGATACCCTCGGGACACCCAAATCTTACACAGATGTTCTCAACAGACCAGGAGACATAACCAGCTTCTGGAGGGAGGTGGGCTGGTTGGAGTGAATACCGACGGCCGCCATGGCTCACGCACAATGGTCCACTCAAAGGACTAAGTGCGGAAACCAAACCCCCATAACATAGAACATAACATAGAACCCCTAACATTTAGGGGGATGAAAAATAGATGTTGGCCGATTCTCATAGATACCGGATAAGCACAAAAAAATTCATCAAAATCGGTCAAGCCGTTTCGGAGGAGTATGGCAACAACTGTGACACGAGAATTTTATATATTAGATATTTTTTATGTATGACCACGCATAACTTTTTACATAGTAGTCCGATTGTGACAATTCTTTTGGAAAGGGTATACTCCCAAGGTGGTCCCATATAAAGTCCCTAGGGGTATAAGCATAGTGAATTTGCCCTTGAAAGATATTGGCACGATACTTGAGGATTTTTAGGTATCCACAAAATAATAAGATCCTGAAAGTTTCAGATCTCTAACCCATTTGGTTTTTGAGAAAAAGAAAAAAAAAGAAAAACCTGACAAAATCAGAAAAAAATAATTTTCTCAACGCGTGAATCAATTGATTTGAATTTTGGATATGTTTTGGGGGCTGATAGTAGCTTCTAGGAAAAAAAATAACACTTTTAACGGTTGATAAGAACCTTGAAAAAAATTGCACTTTATTTTTTAATTTCGATTTTTAACTATGATACAATTTTGGCACAATTATGAAACTATTTTTTTCAAATTCCTCATTTATTTTTCTATATACTTATATGCTTTTAAGATTTTAAAAAAAGGTACGCCATATTGCAAAAAAATAAAAACCATTTTTTGTGCAAATATTTACTTTACGTATTTTAAGCCTGCATCTTTATTTGTGTCGCTCGTTTATGTCTTTTATTCTTATTTGAAGTAAACATGTCTAAACCAATAGTTAAATCTTAAAATATCAGTGAATATCAACTAAAATATTATAAACAATGTACGCACGGCGACAAATCAAGCGATAGCAGCAATGCTTGATGAAACAGGTAATCATACCATTCAATACGTAAAAGACCAGTCAACGCGAAGCTCAAATTCAGTCTCGTCATATCAATAAGAAGGTTTATAGATGTTTTATTGAGTATAAAAAAACGCTATTGGTCCCAAAAGCATATTGAGGCATATTTGTGAGTGGGCAAATGGTCTTAGAACAATTATGTAGATGCTACTCTCACGTTGCTGGTATTGTTTATTATTTGTCACACGAAATTTATTTGAACAGATTCTGAGGCCTGCTGAAACACTAAGCAAATTATTTGATACAGACAATGTTTCGCCTGTGTTTTTTTTGTCTGTGGCAAATCATCAAATGACGTCACTCGCTCTCGGCGGAAGGGCGTGTCAGACTTTTACAAACTAAAACCCACCCCCTTCAATTGCCCATATGCCAGGGCCACGGTATCTCTTTCGAACAAATCTCGCGACCCTGGCAGGTCGCCTGTGATTGAAGATGATAGTGATGAAGACCGCTAAAATGTGATTATAAACTTTTTTGCAAATATACCTTTCAAACATTTGATGTTTTTATTTATAATTTATGAATTAAAATCTGTTTCTTATTTTAGAAGTGTATACTTTGCTACATATCAAGCTATACATTTCCAGTTTTAGCTGACCTCCTATTGTATAGGCTTTTCGTACAATGAGAAGTCCACTTTGACTGGAAATGCTCGATTTGTCGCTTTGTGTAAAATATTTATAATATTTTATTTGATATTTACTGATATTTTAAGATTTAACTATTGGTGTAGACATGTCTACTTTAAATAAGAATAAAAGACATAAACGAGCGACACAAATAAAGATGCAGGCTTAAAATACGTGAAGTAAAAATTTGCACAAAAAATGGTTTTTATTTTTTGCAATATGGCGTACCTTTTTTTAAAATCTTAAAAGTATGTAAGTCTATAGAAAAATGAATGGGAAATTCGAAAAAAATAGTTTCATGGTGCCAGAATCGTATCATAGTTAAAAATCAAAATTAAAACAAAAGTGCATTTTATTTCAAGGTTCTTATCAACCGTTAAAGGTGTTAATTTTTTTCCTAGAAGCTACTATTAGCTTCCAAAACATATCCAAAATTCAAATCAATTGATTCACGCGTTCTTGAGAAAATTATTTTTTTCTGATTTTGTCAGATTTTTCTTTATTTTTTCTTTTTCTCAAAAACCAAATGGGTTAGAGATCTGAAACTATCAGGATCTTACTATCTTGTTGATACCTAAAAATCCTCTAAGTATTGTGCCAATATCTTTCAAGGGCAAATTCACTATGCTTATACCCCTACGGCCTTTGCAAAACAAAATCGAACCCTAAGGGTCGGAAAACCGTCGTGTTTAACCACGCATAACTTTATACAGAGTAGTCCGATTTTGATCATTCTTTTTTTGTTGGATAGGGTATACCTTGCCAAGTATTATGAGTATATTGAAGTCACAAAAAATTATGAAATAAAAACTTTTTAACAAAAAATTAAACCGCCGAAAAAACTGAAAAGCATAAAATAATAAATCTTAAAATTTTGAGTCGGCGCTGAAAAATCAATGAACAAAGATCACTCAAAGCGCCGACTCATAAGTTTAAGGTTTATTATTTTTATTAAACTAGATGAGGTTGGCATGTCCTAACTGACTACTCTGAGAAGAAAGGCCGAAACAAACTCAGAGGTCACAGTGTCTTTTAAAGTCCAGATGGTCAGATTTGTGGACTGGTGATCGGAATGCTCTTTTGAGGAAAGACTCACACAGATTGAGAGGATCTGTCCAGTCAGCGCATGCATTTGTCACTAATCGTGCATTTCAACTCAATGAGGATCAATTCGACAAAAGGATATAGCGATTTTGTACTACATCGAATACAATATAAATATCTGAGTTCATTTCTTTTTGAATCACTCAAATCCATCGAGAAGTTACGAAGTTATTAAAGTTTAAAAAAGGGAGTTTTAAAACGCACGCCGCGCGCGCGAAACTGCTGATGACGTCACGAGTCTCGATCGCCAGCCACGCGCCGCACTGCTTTGATATGATTTGCGGAGTTTAGTCGTTGTTTGATAGGTATGATATAAGAAACATTTAAATTAGTAATTAAATTAACTATTATATTATAATTTATTATATTATTACTTTAAATTCGGGTTGACAGCGTTAATAGGTAAAAAAATAACCTACCTTGAAGATCACTTGGGCACGTTGGGGTCGTGGCGACCCTGCGCTTCTAATTAAAGGTTAAATATTATTTCTTACTAGCTTCTGCCCGCGACTTCGTCCGCGTAAAATTTCCTGCTCCCCCAACCCTTCCCGTCGCATCGAATCGCCTGCCCGTGCGAGGTCTTTGTATGCGTGACGTTTTTCTTTGTGCTCGGCTCCTAAGGGTCTTAGCGTGACGTTATATGTATAATATATAGTCTATAGCCTTCCTCGATAAATGAGCTATCCAACACTAAACGTACTTAACTCTTCAGCTTTTACTTGGGTACGCTACGCAATGAATTTTTTGAGAGACGAAGGCGCGCACAATGGACGTGTTTTATATGGAATTTTTCAGTTTTTCTTCGAAAAAAAAAGAATTACCCACGTATTGAGATTTATATGTGAGGTGGTTGTAAAGGGGGTCGAAAATTTCATTATTTTTGCAATAGGAATCGCCATTTTCGAGATATAAGCAAAGGAAAAGGAAAAAATACAGTACTGTTGTTGCACGTGAAGGCGAGTCGTTCGTTGGTGTGAATTTTAGTTCATGACCACTAGTTTTATTCCACACCTTTTTAATCGCGATTATAAATAGTCAGATTTAGTTAAAATAAAGTATTATAGTCAAAAATTTTTTTTTGATTGAGTGGACACGGGGCGTCCGCCGCTCCTGATGACGTACACCACTTCTTTCTATTTTTTGGGTCTTTTGGGACACAAAATAACAATTTGTCCTGTGTAGCAACACTTGTATTTTCGCATCGTGGCACGATACAATATTTTAAGAAGACATTATTCGTTTAAATGTACTGCGAGTCACGTAACTAAAGGCAGAAAGAACGTGCGCGGTGGTGGCGGTGTCGCGGACGCGAACGTGGTAGATGACGTCATCAACGAATTGTGCGTATTGGCGAGCGTTTTTGAAAATGCAAAATTAAAACCGCTCTAACTTCGCCATTTTTGGTCCAACTTTAATAATTCTTTCACTGATATAATTGGTTTAGGTATGACTGTAATTCTACATATTTAACTAAAATCGTCGCTGATCCTCATTGATATTGTCAAAGTCGCGTTGAAAACCTGGATGATGGGCATATGGAACCGGGCAGTATAGCAGAATACAGATGAAGCTTATGGTGATGATGAACACAATAGAAAATAAATAATAACAGTCTGTTATAAAAACAGGATTTCACCTTACAACCTTTCTTTTTATATTTTTCTAATATTTCCTCACTGATAGAGTCAAAGTCTCCAGAGACGAGATCTGGATTCTTAATGGTTTTCTTTACATCATCTGGGAATTCACTTATGAATTTATCCCAACGTCTTGTGCCACCATCAACAGTCATTCTGACACTAGCTGAAAATATTAATATATTTTTGTAATAGCAATCTCCATAGCCTTTTCCCAACTATATTGGAGTCGGCTTTTAGTCTAACCAGATACAGCTGGATACCAGAATGCAGGAGTGACTGCCTATCTGACCTCCATAACCCAATTACTGGTTACCACAATAAAACTTAGGACGACATTTTTTCTGATTTAGTTATGTAATCAGTCTTTTAAACTATGAGCAGATGAGATGGTTCTGTTGGCATGTGGGGCGCTACTTGCACTGTAGTCTGCCCTATCTTTTAGAAGTCATTCCTGATCAAAGATCTATGAATGACAGCCGGGACCAATGGCTTAAAGTGTTTTCTGAGGCATAGAGGTGTCTCAATATGTAATGAATCGTCACCCATCCATTAAACTTTTTATAGATATATTTTTGATATAGCATCAGAATTAATTAAATATCAGTAAAACATTATGTCTCCTATTCATAAAATTCCAAGGCCACTTGTAGACGTCCATTTATTTCATAAAAATTATTGGTAAACCATAACAAATTAACAAAATAATGACTAAAAATTTAAACTGACCTTTATCCCACATTCTTTTTATAAATTCTGGGTTTTGACAGATTGGCCGATTCAAAATAAGAATACCATACTTGATGCTGTGCAAAAGTTTGTTCATAGTAATTTGGATCACATCCCATTTCCAGCATTTAACTGCACAGGATGATCGTCCACAGGGATCAGGTGGTGTACATGAGGGCTCACATAGCATTTTCACCTACAAAAAAATTGTGACATGAATAAGAGATTAAATAGATGGTGTTTATACTGTATAGTGAACCTTGTAGAAATCAAGAAATACTGTACATTTAAAAGACTTTTAAATTTGTTTTCAGTAAAGCTTAGAGTTAATAGAAAAACTAGAATTAATATTTCAACAGTGACTGCCCAATTGAGCTAATATGTCTGTCTTTAATTCATTTTTATTAAGATGTTGTTCCAGGAAATTGACTTTGTACTTGAACTTGTTGATTGTGTTATCAATATTATCATTTTGGATCTGAGGAGATTTTCGACTACTGATTACCCTTGGGATCTATAACCCTTTATAAAATGTAAAATGAGGTTCTTCCCATGATTAATGTCCTAACGCAATGAATAACATATTATTTTTCTAAAACCACTAAAATGATACAAACCACTTCACCGATAGTTCCGTTCGTTCCGTTAGTAGCCATGGCGACAAAATATTTTGGAAAATTGTTGATAGCAAACGCAGCACTGAAGCAATAACCTTTTTTAGCGAATGGCCTCACGAAATATCGATAAAATTGTGAAAATATTGTAAACTTCAAATCACAATTGATTTTGAATTTTTTGAGTGTTGCCAACCATGAAGCGGAACACCTGTCATCATCTGTTATCGCTCGTTCGTCCGCAGCTTTTGCGAAAATCATTAATTTTCACTGGAAATTGGGGAAATCCAGCCAAAGCATGTTTAGGGCCAACTTCATCAAGTAATGGGGAGTAGGGGCATATAGACCTAGAGGGTAAGCCTAAAGACCGCACGCAGCGTTAAAGATTTTTTTTCCAAAAATCTCGTGGAAATACGTTAAAATTAGGTGGAATAATAATCTAAGCTATAGGTTGGCAACTTGGCAAAAAAGAGTCTGTCGTGGTAACCATTGGAACTAAAATATTTTTTTGGTGGCAGCACTGCTTTGTTTATCATCAACAAGTAGCTAATCTGTCATTGTGTTATGTTCCCAGTAGTATTTTACTTATTTCTAATTAACTATCAATTATTAATGCTTTTGAACATATAAAAAATGATTAAAACAATAAGGAGTAGTGGTGTGAGCTGTGATATACTAAGTTTTCGTAAGAAATTTGGCGGAATCTGAGCGGAACAAATTTTGTCTCCGATTGACAATGTTTACGAAAGAACTGCCGACACGAAAGGTATTTATCCAAGAAATTTATCTTTCATTCAATGCCAGTCATGGTTTTTCCTTTCTAATACTAAGTTTTATCGGTATTATAAGTTTCAAGCCATTTTATTGTTTTATTTACTAATAGATTATTGAGGTTATGTTTTCTAGTTTGACAAATCGCGTGTACGTTAACTCTTGATGTTTGATACTTGAAATTGAAAAATGTACCTACATGGAATTAATATGATTGTCTTTATGTTTTTTTCAAGGTAAATCTCACAGTACAATTAGAGAAATTGTTAATGAAGGTGAAAAAAATTAAGGATTTTTTCTGCACCTGGTCTACACCTGGAGGAACACTAAAACAGTTGGCGGAAGA
The DNA here is from genome assembly GCA_932294355.1 of Aporophyla lueneburgensis. Classification (NCBI taxonomy): domain Eukaryota; kingdom Metazoa; phylum Arthropoda; class Insecta; order Lepidoptera; family Noctuidae; genus Aporophyla; species Aporophyla lueneburgensis. The sequence goes on along the minus strand of OW028738.1, from coordinate 11,444,992 downwards.
AAGAATTAGACGATTTTGATGTGTGCAATTAGACAAAAAGTTCAACACTATAACGAAACCGGCAAGTATTTTTTTTTTTTTTGTTAATCGCATACCACAGTAATAAAAGTATAATTAATATTTATTATTTTTCAGGTGCCTATTCTACGTAATATATTACCTATAGTTTGAGGAGACAGGTTGTAATGGAAGCCGTAAACGTGTAAAAAAGATTTTTACACTATTTAGATTTCATAAATAAGAAATGTAAAACTAACACATCAGTGTTAATGGAAAAAATCTATCATAGCACTGAAAAGGAATACAAGAATGATGTTATGTCACGTTTTTCTTTTTAAATAAAATCTAAATTTTAGCGTGTTATTTCATTTTCATTGTCATGTGAATAGTGATAATGTTATGTACCCCACATAGACATACCTGACAACTTCATTAGTCAACTGTTCAAGTTTATTCGATTTTGCCTGTTCCTTTCGAATGCGACATGTTATAGGTACTCTCTGACTTCCGATTAGTTTCTGACAGTAAGCAGCTGTAAGTCGCCTTCTTGTCGACTATAAACTGTCAGCATTAAAAGGACTCGTTCAGTATCATTCATGTCAAATTTGATACAGGCATACCAACCATCGAATGGTTGTGAATACCCTAGATGGTGGCCGCAAATGCGATTGCTGAACATTATGTCTTGTGTATCGGGTTCAATCGTCAATCCCTGAGTGTAATTTAATTAATTTTTAAACTGAATAAGTTTGCATTATGTTATTATGATGGCACTCTTAGATAAAAGGTTATTCTAGCGAAATAATGTGAAATCTACTAAATACAATGAAAGTAAAAGACTGTGTGCCTATCAAGTCTTGAAATCTTGATTGATGAGAATTTCCGGGATCTCGTGTTTGTGGATTAAAACAACAAATATCTTATCACTTTTAGTCCTAGTATACAGGGTGGCCATACCTGCTAAGCAGGCGCCCTCATTTTTTCCAGACTCTTTTTTGCCAAGCTGTAATTTTACCTAAAGTAAAAAGTAAAAAACTTAGTAAAGTTATGTTAAAATGTAAAAAATAAACATTTTATAGCTTAGCAAAAAAGAGTCTGTCGTGGTGAAAAATGGAACTAAAATATATTTTTTGTTTCTTTGTTTATCAACAACAAGTAGCTAACCTGTCCTTGTGTTATGTTCCCAGTTGTATTTCACATATTTCTAATTAACTATCAATTATTAATGCTTATATAAAAAATGAATAAAACATTATGGAGTAGTGGTGTGAGCTGTGATATAACAAGTTTTCGTAAGATATTTGGCGGAATCTGAAGTGGTACAAATTTTGTCTCCGATTGACAATGTTTTCGAAAGAACTGCTGACATGACAGGTATTTATCCAAGAAATGTATCTTTTAGTCAATGCCAGTCACTGTTTTTCCTTTCTAATACTAGTTTTATCGGTATTATAAGTTTCAAGCCATTTTATTGTTTTATTTACTAATAGATTATTGAGGTTATGTTTACTAGTTTGACAAATCGCGTGTACAACTTGGCAAAAAAGAGTCTGGAAAAATGAGGGCGCACAGTGTTTTATGAAGATGATTTTTCGGACATTGCTTTTTTATATAAAAAACTGGTAGTTTAAGTCATTTCAATGCAATATTTTGTATCCCCATTTCACTAGTATGTTTAGATTTTGAGATAGAATTTTTTTGAAAATCGTCTTTGTTTCAACCAACCATTTAGAAAAAAAATCATATCTCTGAAACTAAATATGATACGCAATCGTGACCTTAGAATCATCAACGACGTTTTTTATGCTACATATTTCAGAGTACAAATAAACCTCGGACCTTCGTTAGATTCAGACTTATACGAGGTTTTTAACTTTTGGTTTTTATTTTTTTTCTCGGTAATTCCGTCGTATTTGGAAAAGTTATTTATACTAAAATTATGCCCTTTATCTTCCCTACATACGATAAAAATAACACATCCTAATTGCATGGAATCTAGAAACCACAACATTTTTAAGTTTGATCCGTATTCTACGTCGTTAGGGTTGTCACGCGATCATATTATACTAGTTCATATCCGGATCTGAAGTTATCTCTATATTTAAACCAAAGTTATCCACACAATCAGAAGAATCGCCAAACTTAACAGGCAGTGGGCAGGGCACATTTACAGTTTAATGTCATTTTTGATTTTCAGAACTACCTCCAATAGAACAATTTAGGGGTTTTTAAAGATTGTATGGAGGAATCTTATTTCTCAGGTTAAAAAACTTAAATCTTATTGTTAGCACAAATTCTTATCAAAATAAAGATTGTCATTGGTGCCGATTCTGTTATAAACCGAACTAAACTATCTCTAAAATTCCTTACTTTTGGCTATGAGAATTGTAACGCTATTCTGGAAGAAAAAATCTCTAAATTTAAAAATTATTTTGACACGACTAAAATCGAAGTTGACAATCGTGACTTAACGTGGTATTTTTCTTTCTTTTGGCTTCGCAACGTATTACTTTACTTGTGTGCCCTACGCAATGAATTTTTTGAGAGACGAATGCGCGCGCAAGAGGGCAGCCTGGACGTGTTCTATATGGAATTTTTCACGTTTTGAGATTTATATGTGCAGGGGTATCACATAGGGGGTCGAAAATGTCATTATTTTTGCGATAGGACACGCCATTTTCGAGACATAAGCAAAAGAAAAGGAAAACAAAAAATACAGTACTGTCTTTGCACGTGAAGGCGAGGCGTTAGTGTGAATTTTAGTTCATGATCACTAGTTTTATTCCACACCTTTTTAATCGCGATTAAAAATAGTCAGATTTAGTTAAAATAAATTATTATAGTAAAAATTTTTGCTGAAAACCAGCAAACTCAGAATAGCAAAATTGACATTTTCACTAAACTAATAATTCAGTGCAATCTTAGTGCTGTCAAACTAAAATATAGGTATAGGTTGGCAAAAAAGAGTCTGTCGTGGTAACCATTGGAACTAAAATATTTTTTTGGTGGCAGCACTGCTTTGTTTATCATCAACAAGTAGCTAATCTGTCATTGTGTTATGTTCCTAGTTGTATTTTACTTATTTCTAATTAACTATCAATGACTAATGCTTTTGTACATATAAAAAATGAATAAAACAGTAAGGAGTAGTGGTGTGAGCTGTGATATACTAAGTTTTCGTAAGAAATTTGGCGGAATCTGAAGCGGAACAAATTTTGTCTCCGATTGACAATGTTTACGAAAGAACTGCCGACACGACAGGTATTTATCCAAGAAATTTATCTTTTATTCAATGCCAGTCATTGTTTTTCCTTTCTAATACTAAGTTTTATCGGTATTATAAGTTTCAAGCCATTTTATTGTTTTATTTACTAATAGATTATTGAGGTTATGTTTTCTAGTTTGACAAATCGCGTGTACGTTAACTCTTGATGTTTGATACTTGAAATTGAAAAATGTACCTACATGGAATTAATATGATTGTCTTTATGTTTTTTTCAAGGTAAATCTCACAGTACAATTAGAGAAATTGTTAATGAAGGTGAAAAAAATTAAGGATTTTTTTCTACACCTGGAGGAACACCAAAACAGTTGGCGGAAGAAAGAATTAGACGATTTTGATCTGTGTGCAATTAGACAATAACTTCAACACTATAACGAAACCGGCAAGTATTTTTTTTAATCTATTGCATAGCTTCTATCGAGGGCCTTGAGCGCGGGGACCGAATCCAGAAATTTCGTAACGAAAAAAAACCTCACGCTCCCCACTCCGACGGGCACAGAGGTGTGGCTTGAAGGCCGTGCATTATGCTTAGATCTTTAAAACTACGCAACGGATTTTGATGCGGATTTTTTTAATAGATAGAACAATTCAAGAGGAAGGTTTATATGTATTTAACATGCATAATATAGTAAAGAAACGCTGATAATTTTAGGGGTTTCTAATGTGATGTCATAAATAAGCTCATTTTTTTACGCTTACATTGCGAGCGCTGGCTGAACCCTACGAAATAGATCAAAATAATGTACTACAGTATTATACACCTTAGAAAGGTCTACAAAAAAGTCCGCGATTGTATATGACTACCTCTTAGAGATAACCCACAATAACCATTTTTTTCCTTTGCTTTTTACGAGAAATAAGGGCTTATTTACGAAGCGATTTTAACCAATACAGCATTAATTCTTATCCAATTAGGTACCTTAAATACATTGTGCATTTAATATAGATCAATATGATCATTACAGCATGTAATTTAAATGAAGATCTTAGAAGATATCATAGATTTAAAAAGCGGGGGCAGTAACTTCTCATTTATTCAATAAACGAAAAAAAAAAATGTTTTCTTATCCGTCAAATAAAAAATAAATAAATAATTATAATTGCATAAGTTGATAAAAAATGCTATGCAATAGCTTTACCGCGGCAGTCCCCGAGTGCCACACGTCATTTTTTTTTTTGTTAATCGCATACCACAGTAATAAAAGTATAATTTATATTTATTATTTTTCAGGTGCCTATTCTACGTAATATATTACCTATAGTTTGAGGAGACAGGTTGTAATGGGAGCCGTAAACGTGTAAGAAAGATTTTTAAGTACAATATTTAGATTTCATTAATAAGAAATGTAAAACTGACACATCAGTGTTAATGGAAAAAATCTATCATAGCACTGAAAAGGAATATAAGAATGATGGTATGTCACGTTTTTCTTTTTAAATAAAATCTAAATTTTAGCGTGTTATTTCATTTTCATTGTCATGTGAATAGTGATAATGTTATGTACCCCACATAGACATACCTGACACCTTCATTAGTCAACTGTTCCAGTTTATTCGATATTGCCCGTACCTTTCGAATGCGACATGTTATAGGTACTCTCTGACTTCCGAATAGTTTCCGACAGTAAGCAGCTGAAAGTCGCCTTCTTGTCGACTATAAACTGTCAGCATTAATAGGACTCGTTCAGTATCATTCATGTCAAATTTGATACAGGCATACCAACCATCGAATGGTTGTGAATACCCTAGATGGAGGCCGCAAATGCGATTGCTGAACATTATGTCTTGTTTATCGGGTTCAATCGGCAATCCCTGAGTGTAATTTAATTAATTTTTAAACTGAATAAGTTTGCATTATGTTATTATGATGGCACTCTTAGATAAAAGGTTATTCTAGCGAAATAATGCGAAATATATACAATGAAAGTAAAAGACTGTGTGCCTATCAAGTCTTGAAATCTTGACTGATGAGAATTTCCGGGATCTCGTGTTTGTGGATTAAAACAACAAGTATCTTATCACTTTTAGTCCTAGTATACAGGGTGGCCATACCTGCTAAGCAGGCGCCCTCATTTTTTCCAGACTCTTTTTTGCCAAGCTGTAAGTTGTGTCACTTTAGTTTATTTCAGAATAGGAAATCGTCGGTGGACAGGGATAAACCAAATTTAAGTGATTTTTAGTTTAGTTTAGAGAATTTTGTGACAACAGAATCGGCCCGTTATTCGTTTTTCAAAACTACCGTCAAAATACAGTTTTAAAGGGTGTTAAAGTTTTTATAAAAACAAGCGCGAACGAAGTTGCTGGCAAAGTGCTAGTTTCAGTATAAATAACTTATGCCAATAATACGGAATTATCGAGAGCAAAATTAATAAAAACTAAAAACTTTTATAAGTCTGAATATAACAAAGTTCCTAGGTTAATAGTCGAAATTTTAATAACCAATACGTCCCATTAAATAAAAATTTAGTCATCAAAGTTCAGATTCGAAAGTGACAACCCTAGCAAAAACAGTTAATTTGGAATATCTAACTTCTAGATTCCACGCAATTAGGATGTTATGTATTTTGTGGTATGTAGGGAAGATAAAGGGCATAATTTTAGTATAAATAACTTTTCCAAATACGATGGAATTACCGAGAAAAAAAATAAAAATGAAAAACGAAAAACCTCGTATAAGTCTGAATCTAATGAAGTTCTGAGATTTATTTGTACTATAAAATATGCAAGATAAAAAACGCCGTCGATGTTTCTAAGGTCACGATTGCGTATCATATTTAGTTTCAGAGATATGATTTTTTTTCTAAATACCCGGTTGAAAAAAAGACGATTTTCAAAAAATTATTTCTCAAAAACTAAACATACTAGTGAAATAGGGATACGAAATATTGCATTTAAATAACTTAAACTATCAGTTTTTTTATATAAAAAAGCAATGTCCGAAAAATGGTCTTCATAAAACACTGTGGGGCGCCTGTTTAGCAGGTATGGCCACCCTATATACTAGGACTAAAAGTGATAAGATACTTGTCGTTTTATCAACTGTTTGTTGATAAAACAACAAGTATCTTACAAACGCGAGATTCCGGGAATTCTCAATAGACAAAATTTCAAGAATCGATAGGCACACAGGCTTTTACTTTCATTTTATTTAGTGGATTGCGCATTATTTCGCTGGAATAACCTTTTATCTAAGAGATGCAAGTGCCATCATAATAACATAATTAAAACTTATTCACTATAAAAATAAATTAAATTACACTCGGGGATTGGCGATTGAACCCGACACACGATAAATATTGTTCAGCAATCGCATTTACGGCAACCATCTAGGCTATTCACAACCATTCGATGGTTGGTATGCCTGTATCAAATTTGACATGAATGATAATGAACGAATCCTGTTAATGCTGATAGTTTATAGTCGACAAGAAGGCGACTAACAGCTGTTTACTGTCGGATACTAATCGGAAGTCGGAGAGTACCTATAACATGTCGCATTCAAAAGGTACGGGCAATATGGAATAAACTTGAACAGTTGACTAACGAAGCCGTCAGGTACAGACGCTAGCACATCAAGCTACCCGAAACGGTCAAATTTTCCCAATCATTATTGAACCCAACACTTTAGCGATAAAGTTGAAATTTATTAAAGAAATTTGACAAATTTTAGTAGCTTTATGTGCTGGCATCTGTACATAACACTATCACTGTCCACATCACAATGAAAATGAAAAGACACGCTAAAATGTAGGTTTTATTTAAAAAGAAAAAACGTGACATAACATCATTCGTGTATTCCTTTTCGCTGCTTTAATAGATTTTTCCATTAACACTGATGTGTCAGTATTACATTTCTTATTTATGAAATATATATAGTGTAAAAATCTTTCTTAGACGCTTACGGCTCCCGTTATAACCCAAGTCTCCTCAAACTATAGGTAATATATTACGTAGACTATGCACCTGAAAAATTATAAATGTAAATTATGCTTTTTTTTACTGTGGTATGTCGTATGCGATAATACCATCAACAAAAAATACTTGCCTGTTTCTTTACAGTGTTGAACATTTTGTCTAATTGCACACAGATCAAAATCGTCTAATTCTTTCTTCCGCCAACTGTTTTGATGTTTCTCGAGGTGTAGAAAAAATTCCTTAATTTTTTTCACCTTCATTAACAACTTCTATAATTGTACTGTGAGATTTACCTTGAAAAAAATATAAAGACAAGTATATTAAATTACATGTACATTTTTCAATTTCAAGTATCAACCATTAAGAGTCAACGTACACGCGATTTGTCAAACTAGAAAACATAACCTCAATAATCTATTAGTAAATAAAACAATAAAATGGCTTGAAACTTATAATACCGATAAAACTTAGAAAGGAAAAACAGTGACTGGAATTGACTAAAAGATACATTTCTTGGATAAATACCTGTCATGTCGGTAGTTCTTTCGAAAACATTGTCAATCGGGGACAAAATTTGTTCCACTTCCGATTCCGCCAAATATCTTACGAAAAACTTGATATATAACAGCTCACACCACTACTCTTCATTGTTTTATTCATTTTTTATATGTACAAAAGCATTAATAATTGATAGTTAATTAGAAATAAGTGAAATACAACTGGGAACATAACACAATGACAGATTAGCTACTTGTTGTTGATTAACAAAGTATTGTTGCCACAGAAAAAAATTTAGTTCCATTTTTCACCACGACAGACTCTTTTTGCCAAGCTATATGTTGACTCTTAATGGTTGATACTTGAAATTGAAAAGTGTACATGGAATTAATATGATTGTCTTTATATTTTTTTCAAGGTAAATCTCACAGTACAATTAGAGAAGTTGTTATAAAGGTGAAAAAAATTAAGGATTTTTTCTACACCTCGAGAAACACCAAAACAGTTGGCGGAAGAATGAAATTAGACGATTTTGATTGTGTGCAATTAGACAAAATGTTCAACACTGTAAAGAACAAGTATTTTTTGTTAATGCTTTTATCGCATACCACATACCACAGTAAAAAAAAGCATAACTTACATTTATAATTTTTCAGGTGCCTATTCTACGTAATACCGTACCGTACCTATAGTTTGAGGAGACTTGGGTTATAATGGGAGCTGTAAACGTCTAAGAAAGATTTTTACACTGTTTAGATTTCATAAATAAGAAATGTAATACTGACACATCAGTGTTAATGGAAAAATCTATTAAAGCAGCGAAAAGGAATACACGAATGATGTTATGTCACGTTTTTCTTTTTAAATAAAACCTACATTTTAGCGTGTTCTTTAATTTTCATTGTTATGTGGATAGTGATAGTGTTATGTACAGACGCCAGCACACAAAGCTACTAAAGTATGTCAAATTTCTTTAATAGATTTCAACTTTATCGCTAAAGTGTTAGGTTCAAGATTGATTGGGAAAATTTGACCGTTTTGGGTAGCTTGATGTGCTAGCGTCTGTACCTCACGGCTTCGTTAGTCAACTGTTCAAGTTTATTCGATATTGCCCGTACCTTTTGAATGCGACATGTTATGGGTACTCTCCGACTTCCGATTAGTTTCCGACAGTAAGCAGCTGTTACTCGCCTTCTTGTCGACTATAAACTGTCAGCATTAACAGGATTCGTTCATTATCATTCATGTCTTTGATACAGAAATACCAACCATCGAATGGTTGTGCATACCCTAGATGGTTGCCGTAAATGTGATTGCTTCAAACGGCAATCCCTGAGTGTAATTTAATTTATTTTTATAGTGAATAAGTTTTCATTATGTTATTATAATGACACTCGCATCTCTTAGATAAAAGGTTATTCCAGCGAAATAATGCGCGATCTACTAAATACAATGAAAGTAAAAGTCTGTGTGCCTATTAATTCTTGAAATTTTGTCTGTTGAGAATTCCCGGAATCTCGCGTTTGTTGATTAAAACACCATGTATCTTATCACTTTTAGTCCTAGTATACAGGGTGGCCATACCTGCTAAACAGGCGCCCTCATTTTTTCTAGACTCTTTTTGTGCCAAGCTGTACTTATCTTCATCTTTACGCTAACTGTGAACATCACTGAACAAATATCTTTTAATTGTTCAGTGGTTAACATATTTTTAAAGGAGCTTTAATCATGACACTTGATTACATTTTCAACCGACGAAAAAAAACGGAGGAGGTTCTCAATTCGACGCGTATATTTTTTTTTTTTTTAATGTATGACCGCGCATAACTTTTTACATAGTGGTCCGATTGTGACAATTCTTCTTCTATTGGAAAGGGTATACTCCCAAGGTGGTCCCATATAAATTTGGAAAACAAAATCGAACCCTAAGGTTTGGAAAACAGGGGATGATTGATTGTTCACTCACTGATTGTAACGTATAAACACGCATAACTTTGTACAGAGTAGTCCGATTTTGATAATTCTTTTATTGTTGGATAGAGTATACCTTGCCAAGTATTATTAGTACATTAAAGCTACAAAAAATCATAAAATAAAAACTTTTTAACAAAAAATTAAACCGCTGAAAAACTAAAAAGCATTGTTAATAAAACGGGAGTCAGGTGTTGTAGGCGGGGGTGACGGTGTTCCCTTGACGAAAGAGTGAAATTAAACCAGTCAGAATGTCGTAATAATTGAGTATATTTGGCACACATAAAATTACACAGAAATCACTACAAATGGTTGTAAAAGAGTACACAGCACACAATATAAAATACAATCAGAGTAAGCAGTACACATAATTAAATCCTAGCTATATTACACTTGAAGACTGGCTAACTAGATATAGGGTACATCGCGACTAAGCAGTGGACAGCGGAGCCACTTACTTCACAAACACTACGTGGTAACTTGATGATTCGTGTAAACTTGTAAAAATACTAAATCCAAAAATAGACGCTCGGCCCTTTTAATAACTTTTGTTGCCTACTGCAAGTAGCGTATACATTTCTTTACTTTGATTAGCCGCTCTGCCAATTGAGAGCGAGAAAAATGGACTTTCCCTAAGAGACAGGTTTCGACTTGTCGAGAATTTCAAAACACGTGTAAGCGAGTTCAAGGTTTCTGCTTTCTTATTGGATTAACAATGTAGCTCGTCCTATTGGACGTACGCTTCTTTCAAAATCGTGTATGAACTACATAAGATATTTTAGGTACCTATATTCATACCTAATTACAGCTAATTAGTGCTTTACAATCAATGAGTTAGGTAACTATATTCTAATTAGTTTTATACAAACATGACACAGGCATTACAGACTAATTAGAATCCAACAGGTTATTGTTACTGGTTAATTACAGGTTAATTAGAATTCAAAAGGTCAAGACAATGGTAATACAGGTGATTATAAACATACATCGGTATTTACGTAAGTATTTTCATGGAAATCTACTACTTTTATTAAAGAACAGTATAGGTATTTGTTTAGGTATTCCACAGAGGCTATACCGGAGTTACTGAATACAATAGCGAGGAGATATTAATGTTAAAAGTTAGCTAGTCTCATTGGGCGTCGCCCACAACAATAAAGAAACATAAATACTAACTATAGCTTGTTTTATTGGGCTTCGCCTACAAGCATAAAATAATAAACCTTAAAATTATGAGTCGGCGGTTTGAGTGATCCTTGTTCATTAATTTTTCAGCGCCGACTCAAAATTTTAAGGTTTATTATTTTATGCTTTTCAGTTTTTCGGCGGTTTAATTTTTTGTTAAAAAGTTTTTTATTGATACCACTTAATTTATTGTACGCACGGCCAATGGTTTTATTGGCGGTACTTAGGGGAGGCCTATGTCCAGCAGCGGACGTCTTTCGGCTGATGATGATGACGGCCACACATCAAGGTATACTATACATGTGTAATTGTGTAGCCATATGTACACACGGGTACCTACAGGTCAAGCTATATATTTCCAGGTTTAGCTGACTTCACATTGGTTTCTCTACCAAATACTCCGAAATATTTTATTCCGAAATTCGATGTTCCGATTTTCAAAAGTCGGAATTTCATAATACCTAGGAATTATAATGTCTATTATTAAAAATCACGAAATTTATTTTACCGAAAGTCGTAAATGCGATTTGTTAGTTTTCCAATTTTCATACGTTCGAAGAATCAAATGCTCGAAGGGTTCTCTATCCTAAAAAAGACATTCCGATTTTCAATACTCCGAATAAACTAAAACTCAACATGTTGTGCTACAAAATTTAGTGACAGAAACGAATCGCTGCAAAACCGACTTCACGCAGTCTTGTCTGCCCTACCCCTAGAGTGTAATTTAAACCCGCGTAGGCGCGGAGGAGTGGGGCGGCCCGCGAGCTGAGGAGCAGGTGGTTTGAAAGCCCGCCGCCGCGGCTGAGGCTGGCCGGCCCAGCCGGCCAGCAAGCTGAAGCTGCGGTGGTGAGCGTTAAGACCATCTGCGACGATAAGCACGCGTGGGGCCAACCAAACACCGCAGCGCCGGAGCCGTGACAGAAACAATGGTTGCTGCATGCCTGCTTGCTTGCTGCTTGCCTGCTTGCATGCTGCATGCCTGCTTGCATGTTGCATGCTTGCTTGCATGTTGCATGCTTGCTTGCATGTTGCATGCCTGCTTGCATGTTGCATGTTTGCTTGCATGCTGCATGTCTGCTTGCACTCTGCATGCCTGCATGCATGCTGCATGCTTGCTTGCATGTTTTTTAATTCTACCTCCTCATACTAAACATAATATTATACTTCTCTCTGACGAACAATTATGTGTTTATTTGTCTTGCTATTCGGTTTTAGAAGGCGTTTTTATTTTGGAATTGTATTAATCGGTATTTTAATAATCGGAATTCGTATTTTTGATGTTTCGAATTATCATTAAGTCGGACTTTTTGTTATTCGATCTATTGAAATTCGGTATATTGAGAATAGTAATTATAAACGTTAGGAATATTGAAATTTAGGAATTATAAAAATAGGAGTAATGATATGTCGGAGTTGTTATATTCGGAATTTTGAATCATTCGGAATTATGAAAATCGGTATTTTGAAATTCGTATTTGTGACTGTCGGAATAAAGTTTTTCGTATTTATGTAGTGTACCCCATAAACTGGCATACAAATATTTTAAAGAAAACATAGTACGCACGGCGACAAATCAAGTTATAAATTTCCAGTATGAGGTGACTTCTCAATATAAGAGAAACGGGTACACTACATAAATACGAAAAACTTTATTCCGACTGTCACAAATACGAATTTCAAAATACTGATTTTCATAATTCCGAATGATTCAAAATTCCGAATATAACAACTCCGACTTCTCATTACTCCTATTTTTATAAATCCTAAATTTCAATATTCCTAACGTTTATAATTACTATTCTCAAAATACCGAGTTTCGGTAGATCGAATAACAAAAAATCCGACTTAATGATAATTCGAAACATCAAAAATACGAATTCCGATTATTAAAATACCGATGAACAAAATTCCGAAATAAAACGCTTTGTAAAACCGAATAGCAAGACAAATAAACACATAACTGCTCGTCAGATAGAAGTACAATATTATGTTTAGTATAAGGAGGTAGAATTAAAAAAACATGCAAGCAAGCATGCCGCATGCAAGCAGGCATACATTGTGCAAGCAGACATGCAGCATGCAAGCAAGCACGCAACATGCAAGCAGGCATGCAACATGCAAGCAGGCATGCAACATGCAAGCAGGCAAGCAGCATGCAACCTGGCAAGCAGCAAGCAAGCAGGCATGCAACATGCAAGCAGGCAAGCAGCATGCAACCAGGCAAGCAGCAAGCAAGCAGGCATGCAGCAAGCATTGTTTCTGTCACGGCTCGGGCGCTGCGGGGTTTGGGCGGCCCCACGCGTCCTTATCGTCGCAGATGGTTTGAAGGCCCGCCGCCGCGGCTGAGGCTGGCCGGCGCAGCCGGCCAGCAAGCCGAAGCTCCTGCTCCTTAGCTCGCGGGCCACCCCACCCCTTCGCGCCTACGCTGTTTTAAATTACTTTCTAGGGGTAGGGCAGACAAGACTACGTGAAGTCGGTTTTGCAGCGATTCGTTTCTGTCACTAAATTTTGTAGCACAACATGTTGACTTTTAGTTTATTCGGAGTATTGAAAATCGGAATGTGGTTTTTCGGACCGAGAACCCTTCGAGCATTTGATTCTTCGAAAGTATGAAAATCGGAAAACTAACGACTTTTGGTAAAATAAATTTCGTGATTTTTAATAATAGACATTATAATTCTTAGGTATTATGAAATTCGGACTTTTGAAATTCGGAATATCAAAATTCAGAATAAAATATTTCGGATTATTTGGGTGTTCCCCTTTTGTCACTGTCCGTTAGCATCAGGGCGCGAGCAGGAGTGTATGCTCACTGCGTATACTCCAGATACTATAGTAGTCTTTTCTCACTGCATGCCGATGCCGCCGCGCCTAGCTCCACGCTTATAGGAATGTTCTCACACATTCTACAAAAGCTGTGTTACAATAGTAAAATTTTCAATTTATTACTTTGTAGCACAAAGTATTCTGTCAAAGATTATGGATGAAGTTTATTAAACGTCAAAATTGTTGTGAGATTTTATTGTCAAGTCGCCTTGGTTTTGATTTTAGTTTGGAATAAATAATTATTCAAGATGAACAGAATATTCGGAAGAGGAAAACCTAAGGAGCCTGGTCCAAGTATCAATGACTGCATTAGCAATGTAAGTTTTCCAAAAATAATTTCATTAGGGTTAATAGATGTTAGTTTCGTCGATGATTCATGTTTCCGTGATTGTAAAAATGATTGTAAATTCCAGGTGGACAGCAGGGCAGATAATATTGAGCAAAAGGTCCAGAAACTGGAGTCTGAACTCAGAAAATACAAGGATCAGATGAACAAAATGAGAGAAGGACCAGCAAAGAATTCTGTGAAACAGAAAGCAATGCGGGTCTTGAAGCAGAAGAAAATGTAAGAGCATGTCATTGTTACCTATTTATCGTAATGTGGAGAGGTCTTGACCTTCTGCATTTCGTATTGCGATATAATATATATTCAATAGCTAGAATGTGGGTATATTGAGGTGTGTATTATTGAGATTTACTAGATCCACTGCTTAAAGTATACCATTCTATTTTACTTTTGAATTCGTTGTTAGTATTGTTTCTTTTGTCTATTTCATAGACAACAGAAGTTATATTTTCGTCCATATAAGTACAAATGCAGCAAAAGGAGTATGTAAGGATACCAGCAGGTGGTGTTCTATAGTTATTACCTACCCTCATGTGAAGAAGGCGTGTGTTTACATATTTATGTATGTGTCGGATCGTCGGGATTTACTCCGTTAGAATCTTATACCTTTAAACGAGCAATTCTTGTATATATATATATAATCTGAATCTCGGAAACGGCTCCAACGATTTTCATGAAATTTAGTATACAAGGGGTTTCGGGGGCGATAAATTGATCTAACTAGGATTCATTTTTATAAAATGTCGTTTTATTTGTGTTTTCAATGACCAACTTTATCGATAATCAACTTGAACATAAACTTATTATTTTAAACACAATTTACTAAAAAATACCGAGCAAAGCTCGGTCAACCAGATATTTAGATATTATGTGGGCAGCAGATGGGTTTCGTGCAATGAAAACTCAATGGGTGCGGTTTATTTGAAATAAAAAGTCACTACTTTATTTATACACTTCTATAATTACTGAGCACAACAAATAGAGTACAGTTCCACAACGTCTTAACTCCACTGCAATCAGACTCTGGATGTCCTCCTTGCCGTCGGCTTAAAACATCACGACTCTGTAGAAGCATGCTGTAGGTGTGGGTAGAACACTTGATATCACCAGTGGCACACTTGCAATTCTTTTCATGTCTGTACTAATGATCAGATTCGACATAATATGTATGTATTGGTATAAGCGTTGGGTCGATCTAAAGGTATAATGTGCTAGTGGGCTATGTATAC
Source organism: Aporophyla lueneburgensis (assembly GCA_932294355.1). Classification (NCBI taxonomy): domain Eukaryota; kingdom Metazoa; phylum Arthropoda; class Insecta; order Lepidoptera; family Noctuidae; genus Aporophyla; species Aporophyla lueneburgensis. The sequence continues at coordinate 11,429,739 of OW028738.1, read as the reverse complement.
TGTTTAACAATGTTTCCGAATATCATTCATTGTATCTTTCAATATAAAATAATAGACAAGGTGGCAGGGTTATTGGCGTTAGTCTTAAAAATGGTTGTTTAGTTGCAGAGAATGAATGATGGTACACATACATGTCGATCTTTGTTTCAGCCATTAATTGCTGTATATATTAGAGCAATCAATTGAAACTTCAGTCATTTTTAGAATACTGACATTGTATTCCACTCTCAGATCTTCTTTCGTGTCGATGGTACTCGTACACTTTTTACTATATTGTTTGAGCCCAGTAGGGGGCCACGTTTATTGCGGCATCATTGGCATTTTTTAGATCATCTGAGGTGCAGGTGAACGGGCACTTGGAGACTCTCAGATTAACTGTCAGTGTACACCTAAGTGTGCCCTTTAAATACCCCCAGCACAAATCGGAGATTTCGAAAAATTTAGACTTTCCTGTATTTGGCTCAATACTTTTTAATCAAGATAATATATTAATATTAATAGCTTCTGTCCGCGACATCGTATGCGTCGAATCCCTTGGACAGACACAACAACAGATTAGCATGTTCAACCAAACCGTCAACCAAACAAACTGTTCAGTTTTATAATATAGTATAGATTACCTAATCGAAAAGGTAAAGAATTTTGTAGGTACATATCAGAATAGGTAGGAATTCCCTGCCCTGTCCCTGTTTTACCAGCTATTGTTTAAAAATTTCCTTGTCATTCAAAATATCTGTGTATTATGTTTTATACATAAAGTAAATGATAACCAGATAATACGTATTTGTACATATTTTATGTTTGATGTATAAACTACTCGTTCTGATGACTACATCTAAGTTGTCTGTATGATTATAAACTCATGCACTCTCACTTTTATAACAGTCTTATTAATGTTCAACTGGGAATTGTACTGTTTTTGATATATTTTTTGTATGAACATTAAACTGGGGTGATGATTATTTTCACATCACATAACATCACGCCTGTATTCTCCAGAGGGTTAGGTAGAGTTGTACCTATGGTACACCCACATTTTATCTAATGAAAAGTATTTTGTGCTGGTGATTTCGGAAACATGAACTACGGGCAAAGTGTGCCCGATTTTAACACCTCAAATAGGTTAAGTTTTCTTTTTAATTTTTTTTAAACAAAAATAGGAATTAGTGAGTTATGTAGTAAAGCTTCAGTTAAGAAAATCCACGATGGTAATGACTACCTTAAAATGGTCCCTGGAACAGACTGGATGCACAGGGTGGTGTACAGAGTGTTGTGGCGCAGCGTGGGAGAGGCCTATGTCCACCAGTGGACTGCGATAGGCTGAGTTGATAAAACCAACGTAATAACAAAAGTAGTTAGACGTATTGCCGGCGAGTGATGTAAAAGCGATATCGGTCGAAGCCGATTGGTTGATCAGTTTTGACGTCAGGTCAGGGGTATTCTGCACCCACTAATTACCTTTTGTAGAGAGTTGGTGCCCCTGCCAAGTCACATACACAAACTTATCTCACAATCAAATTACTATAACAATTAGGCTATTATTAAAACCAGGCCAAATCTCAGCAATAATTTGGACACCTATTTGACCTATTTGGCCTCCAAATTTTTAGAGCCTACTCATAATTGCAATTTCCTATAAAATTCCAGGTATGAACAGCAATTGGACAATCTTAGGGCTCAATCCTTTAACATGGAGCAGGCCAACTACGCCACACAAACATTGAAGGATACCCACGCTACTGTGTCGGCCATGAAGGATGGCGTCACACAGATGAAGAAGGAGTTCAAGAAGATTAATATTGATACCATTGAGGTTGGTTTTAGCTGATTTTTCCTAGGCCTTTATGGCAATTAGTACAGATTTTGCAGTCGGGGAACTTGGCTGTTGAAGAGATTTCCATACTACATCCGTCAACTAGACGTGTAAATCTATACTAATATTATAAATCTGAAGAGTTTGTTTGTTTGTTTGTTTGATTGAACGCGCTAATCTCAAGATCCGGATCCGAAAAGAAAAATTATTTTTGTGTTGAGTAGCCTATTTATTGAGGAAGGCTATAAGCTATATAACATCAGCAGTAATGAAAAATGTTGCAAAAACGGGGAAAATTTATTCCTTTTGAGAGTTTCCGTTGCGTGCGCTGCGTAAACGGTTAAAGTAACGCAAAAATCATGTATGACGGAATTGTTCCTTTTAAAAAGTTCTAAAAAAAAGTCCGCGAGAGCATATGTCTATCTTTTAAGGTTGACTCACTATAACTCAAAAGGAGCGAGCAGCAACGAAAAATGGACGAAAAGTAGCAGGCAAATCGATGCGACGGGAAGGGTCAGGGGAGCAAAAATTTGACGCGGACGAAGTCGCGGGCAGAAGCTAGTCTATCTCATATTCTTGAGATACAAGTATCTTTTAACTTCGTTCAGGAGGCAACTGTCCAACCTTCTTCTTGACCACTGTTTGTACAATGTTTAGTGTATGTCTAACCTTATGTGTTTTTCATTTTACAATAAACTTGTTATTTATTTTTATATCGTTCAATTGACTGACAAAGAATGACAGTTGCGACTTCAAGTTACGGACAGTAAAAGGTGTTATGTAGTGAATTTACTTATCATTCAAGATTGACTTTGCATTTCGAGAAAAACTTATCATAGTTGGACAACACAAATATTTTTGTAAAAGAACTAAAGATGGTATGGTAAAATAACTCATCTGCGATTAAACTACCCGCGTTTCAGTTGCTGGTAACTATTATAATTCTAATTTATTTACTGAAATGTTACAGGATGTCAATGACGATTTGGCAGACATGCTGGAGCAGGCTGATGAGGTGCAAGAAGCTCTTGGTCGCCAGTACGGAATGCCAGAACTCGATGACGACGAGCTCAACGCCGAACTTGATGCCCTTGGTAAGTTTTATAGTAGATGCTATGAAAATGGTAAAATTGAGTTTGGATTTGACAGAGCCAAAGAAAAACCTATGAAATGATGATAAACTCGCAATTGATACAACCGTATCAATTGTGCTGTCGGTTCAGTAATTATCAAATGAAAATGTATACAAATTGATCAGAAATCATAACATAACATCACGCCTTGATTCCCCAAAGGGTTCGGCAGAGGTGCACCTATAGTACACCCACATTACGCTAGCTAAGTTGTTCGTCCCATGTAAGGGGCGAGCCTATTGCCATCAATCGGGCACAGATTGAGTAGGTTGCGTAGTTCTTAACGAGATAAGCCCCGCTCAACTCTTTATTTTCTATATATCGTTTTATCTTCTTTGTCGTGAATGCCTTTTACTTCTTCAAATCCTGTGCAGCTTGATTTTGAACACGTGATATTTTAAGTCCTTTTGTATGCGAGTACAGGAAATTTACCTCGTGGCGCGAAAGCGCGTAACGCTCCAAGAGCTTTTTCTGAAAACCAACAATACGAACCAACTCTGTTGTTACAAAGCATTCTGGACAATGAGTCACTGTAGCTTTTACAATAATATTTGTATTTTTAGATTTATTTGTAAATAATTATAATTTTGCTGGTCACGCTCTCATCTTATACACTGTAACTCAACGTTCATTAATCAATATTAATGGATTTATTTTTGCCTTTGTTGTTTGTCGTACACAATTACGACTGATGACTCATGGGTCAGTCTGAGCTTTGCACAGATGGTTGCGCAATAACAAGTTATCGAAACCAAATGGTGACATGAGGCGAGTGTGAGAACTACGCGAAGGTTCGGAGAGCCTTTGTTCAGACCGGTCTTGATAAATCGGCCGATTACCAAACAATAGTCTTCCAGACCGTATTTAGGACAAGGCGGCCATACTCAACGGAGACTTGCCTTCGAAACGGGAGATATTATAGACATAGTGCACAAGTGTGTGCGCAGACGCAGAAGCCCCTCTCTACCCTCACTTCCATAGTCGGATGGGACGCCACGCAATCCGAGACGACATGAGAGAGTTCAGGCGCAGCACCAACAACTTAATGTGCTTTCCGAGGCATGGGTGTATCACATTGCCAATTTCCAAAGTATGGGCTTTTACTAAGAAATTCCTAAGAGAAAACCAGGGCCAAGGAAGGAATTAGGACCCAAGTTTCATCAGTTGCGCTCGCAGTTACGAGACCAACGGGGCATTTACTTACAACCTAAACAGGTTTCAGCTTAATATTCAGTTTCATTCAGTACAAAATGTTCGATATGATCCAAACAATCATCATCATCATTCCTATGTCATTTATTTCCACACTTTTCTATTAGCCGTCATCTCGTAATTATACCATTTTTATTCGTATTAACATTCACACAGTATAGCCATCGACATTAGTACTCAAAACTTTCCTCACGACATTTTCCTCATTCCTCTGCATCACATGCCCATATCGTGACAACCGATTTCGACACAACTTTTCAATTATCGTCCATATGGCCCTGTATAATATAATCTTGTTCTTCCCATTCCAGGTGACGAGATAGCCCTAGACGACGATGCGTCCTACCTCGATGACGTAGTAAAGGCCCCGGCCGCTCCCGACAAGGAGCCGGGCGCCGACAGCGTTCGCAACAAAGATGGCGTCCCTGTAGACGAATTTGGACTCCCGCAGGTGCCAAGCGCTGCGCAGACCACGCGCTGAGTTGTGACGTCAGCATCACAAGCCATGCGGTACAGGTATTGGCTTTAAAAGTTTCTTTTTTTGAATATTTCAGCTATCTTTGATTATGATGTGGAGTATGTGTGCCATTTTAGATACTGTCTCAGTCGATTGTAAGGCTGTTGGAGGAATCTAAAGACGATATCAGATGCTTCATTTTTTGTTTCTATTCTATTCATTCGGCTTCTTTTACTCGGTCAGTGAAACGTCTGAAAATAAAACGAACCAAACGTGACGATGTTGTATTTCGGAGTGGAAAATGCTACTCGCCTATAGAATGATCCAAAAATCGTATTTAACATTGTCGAATTAAACAAAAATGAACATTCACGTGCAACATCTGATATCGGCTTAAGCACAGTTAGGTCATCTCATGATGCGTTTTTGATAGAGGGTCGTGGTAATGTACCGATATCTCACATTGTCACACTGAGCGAAAACCTTTACAGTGTAACAAATGCAACGTAAGAATATCGAGCACTGGATTTTCGACTCTCGGTGATAAGCATAGCATTGAGAATGCAACAGAGTACATCCCAGCGGTTCGGAAAAACACACAGTTGGATTTTCAACTCTAGGCGCTGAGCAGTAAGTTGAAGATCCAGTGCGCAAAAAAATCTATCTGTGATGTTTAATCAATACATTTGTTTCAATACAGGGTTCAACCATTTGCACCAGAGAGACACCCAGAGCTCTTACACACGAGCGGCATGTTGCCAACGCCAAAGCTGACTGCTGATGACATGTGTCGACGGCTGCAGTTACCTGCCGTTGGCAACATGTCGCTCTTGTGTATGAGCTCCAACATGTCTGTGCTTAACTTGTTCTGATAAACTTCGCTGTATTTCTTAAATTCAAAATGGCACCTGTACTGCCACAACATAATCTGATAATTGTATGTTATATTATACTAAGAGCTTAAAGCATTACGATTTCACTTTGTAACCACCCAATTGTATTGTTCATTCAATGTGAACACAGCACTCATTTGTTTTAAAATTATTTTGTAAGTATTTACCGTATCGATTCAACAACAGCATTTGAATTTATAAAACGTCCTATAGTAGAGAACATTAAAAAAAAAACAATGTACAGTCAGAAACAAATGGTTAAGCAAGCTGTGCTAAAGTCTACTTCAAAATATTGATGGCTGTATTGGTAGCGTCAGCAACAGTATTTAAAAACGTAAACTACAGTGCAGACGACACGGTAGTGCAGACCGTACTTGTAGGCGCCAGCAGTGAGGTAGGGAGGGAAGCGGGCGGGAGAATTCCAATCTTGCCAATCTTTTGACTTTGACAGCCCCAAATGCAAAGATAAAATAATCGGTATAAATGTAACACCTTTCAAACTTTGATAATGTTGGCAGTACGTAGTTGTGTGTTCTGTGGTTGTAACATTGCCCTAAAGATGCTTAACCTTTTCTTTCCTGGACTGTTCATTTGTAATGAAAATGTTTTTAATACATTTTTAAAGCTTGATGTTCATATGTAAATCTGCTAACAAGCAATGTGAAGTTATTTTATTTTGAAAATAATCTGTAATCATTAGGTATTGTTTTTATCATACAAAGTGAATCAAAATTTATAATATTCTAATAATTGTTTTGTGATTAAAATTCTATTCTTAGCTGCCGTAACATTCTGTAATTTATGTAATCTAGTTCTTATAATTTTTATATACTTAAGTTAAATATATTATTATCTTTATAACTGAATTGTTTTTCTTACAATAATAATAATGCCTTTCTGTCACATAACATGACGCCATTTTTCCCCGAAGAGTTGGGCAGGTGTCCGTATAGAACACTCATAATTCGCCAATTATGTTTCTAATCCCATGTATTAGGGGGCGAGCCTATTGCCATCAACCGGGCAGAAATCCAAACTCCGGGCTGCTATTGAGAAATTCCAGGAAAATTCAATAACACTACCTGACCCTCGAACTCCACTCAGGATCAATGAATGGGAAACCCCATCGGGCGTAAGGCTTTTAAAGTATAAAACAATATTGCATCAGTTTTCTAAATTCATGATACAAAAAAGTTGTGGCTTAGTAATAACAGCCGCACGGGTCAATATAAAAGGCTAAGCTACGCTTGCCATGGTTGGTCCGTGGATCGGTGAAATCATTACATATCAAGACCCCTCCGTACCTCGATAAGTATATTAAGCCATTGGTCCCGGCAGTTGTTCGTAGTGTTGCAAAGGACTCGAGTCCTCGAGTCGTAATTTTAAAGACTCGAGTCAATTACGCAAGACTCAGTGTGCTCAATAGGCTCGAAGTCTAGAGTCAAGCACTCGAGTCTTAAAAAGGACTCGAGTTTTAAAGAGGACTCGCGTCTTAAAAAGGACTCGAGTCTTAAAGAGGACTCGAGTCTTAAAAAGGACTCGAGTCTTAAAATTAACTCGAGTCTTAAAGAAAAACTTGGAACATGAAGATGAAACTTAAAGCTCATCATTCGAAAAGACTCGAATAGAAGAATGATAAGTTCTAATGAGTGGTTATGATGTAATTATGCGTACAAATAATCTGACGAGTTATTCATAGACTCGAATTCATTTTAAGACTCGAGTCCTTTTTAAGACTCGAGTGGCTTGTAAATGACTCGGGCTCGGCTTACGATTACGACTCGAGGACTCGAGTCCTTTGCAACACTAGTGGTTCGGGAATCTTGACAGCCGTCACGGGTCGTTCAGACGGTATTTACCAAGCCCGAAAGTATTACCGAGGGTATCATATTACCCAGTAACTGGGTTGTGGAGGTCAAATAGGCAGTGGCGCCATGTAAAATACTGGTATTGAGCTGCAACCGAATATACTCGAAGGGGACTCCAATACAGTTGGGAAAAAGATAGGCAAGTGACACAAGAAACTCAGTAAGAAATAAAACAACCCATATAATTAAGTAGGTAGGTTATCAACCTTTAATTAATATATAATAATAATTTAATTGAATTATATTACACAGTCAACTCTAAAATACTGTTATGTTCATCGCGTATGATAAGACTGATTTGCATACTGATACACGTAAATCGGTAACGATACAGGCGCCATCTCGACGCAATAAATAAGACTCGTCCTCATTACATCCTACTTTATGTACAATCACTCTGAACAGAGATAATTACTATGTATTGTAGACAGTCTAATTGTATTATCTATGAATAAATTAGCACTCGTAGCTTAATCTAAGGCTTCCTGTCCAGTCTTTGGCAAGAAGAAGCAGAGTATAGCAGCAACTGTGGGTGAGAATTAAATAGGTTAGATATCACATCTTAAAATATTCCTAAAGTTATTCATATGAAGGGTTGATAAATTCATATGCTCATGGTAAGGGAATAATCAAGCAGATGGACCTTCAGATGGTAAGTGCCACCTTTGGACATCTACACCATCAGAGGCAGTAAGTGTGTTGCCAGCCTTAAGATAAGACTGAAATATCAAATACAGGGTAGGCAGAGATATCGATATGTAAACTGTTACCACAGATTCAGCAGATAATTCTGGACTAAAAGATTATATAAGTACAAATATCAAAAAAAATATCAGCAATTTCCTTTTCATACAAAAGTTCAATACCTACCGGTCCACCGATTCCATAGGAACAAATGGAGCAATTTATTTTTAAGTAACGACGAACAATTTGCTGTTCCATACATTTTGACCGCGTAGGTATATATAGGAAATCGATAAGTCTGGAATCATGTCCTGCATTTATGGTTACAGTTTGCGTGTCGATTTTCCTGCCACGTACCACCTGGTATTAATTAACCAGTATTTACACCGGCACCAATACCTCTCAAACAGAAACACAGCAGCGCTGCTTGGTAGCAGAAGACATGGCGGTACATAGTATTTTCCTAGACTACATCCTTCATTAAGAGCTTTGGGACTGCTAAGGACCAATTTCACCAATAATACTGAACGCTATCTAAACGAGAGTTCAAGACGGTCAGTATTACCATTGTTGTGGAATATTGACTTTTAAACGCAGTTAAGGTGTGCATCGAGTTCAGATTCATTGGTGAAATCCGCCCTAAAATATTCTGTCCGTTTACTTGTACTATCAAAGCTAGTATTAAAATTTAGATACTTACTGAAAAGGAATGCTGCAAACACGACGATGGGGATGACGCAGTTGATGTCTATGAGGTAGCCGAAGGTCAGGTTGCCTATGAGACCGCCACCTCGACCCGCCGTTAGGGACAGTGCGGCTGCCATTACCCTGGGAAATACATTAAAACATTAGGACTCAAGGAACATAGTCAGACAAATTATCTTTTCGACTATTGACCGCTTGTTGTGCCTACAGCGACCAGCTTATAAATCGACAAATAACAAGGACAAAAAAGGTCGTGCTTTGTCGTCAACCTATAAAATAAAACAAAAACGGCCTTCACCACGCGGCAGGGGCCCGAAAACATTTGTCGTATTATTTCGACTGGCCAACAGGTTAATAAACGAACGAGCCACGCCCACAGCATCATTGGCTTTGCGTAGGTCTAACCACATTAGTAGGTACGTAATACTCTCACAAGGTGTATCGCTATTGCCCATCATCGGTCTGAGTTATTTGAACTGAGTGAGATCGTGCCTGCAGGTAGGGTTTCCCGATATCTCACAGGTGAATATTACATCCACTTACTGCAAGTTATGTTATAGTCTCATGTGAATAATGTTCCCACTGCTGGGACACAGGCCTCCTCTCAGTGAGAGGGAGTGAGCCGTAAGGGCCGGGTCACACCGAAAAGGTCGCAAGGCCACTCGCGTCACCGCGGGCGGCCTCGCGACCTTTTCAAGCGATACTGGTCTTTTAAGTATGCAGTTAAAGTTTAAAATTATTTCACACTGAAAGTGCTCGCCGCGTCGCTGCCGGCCGCTGCCATTCCGGTGTGACCCGGGCCTTATCCAGCATGCGGGCCTAGTGTGGATTCGTGGATGTTACATGTCTTCGATTATTTTGGAAATGAAAATTTGGCTCACGATTTTTTCCTATACATTGGTGATGAAATAATTTACACAAAGTAAACCGCCCCCAAGGGTTCGAACCTGCGATCTAATGAACAACTGGTAACCCGCGGCTGTTACCTCTGGGCCACTACTGCTCCGCTGGTAATTTTGTTTAAAAATACTGAAATAATCAAAATAGTTTAATTTACCTGAGGTTTGTAGGGAACAAGTCGACGAGCACGCAGAACACCAAACTGATGGCGAGGGAGGTGCAGGCTTCAAAGATACACGATAGTACCAAGTTCTGGGTGGAGTTCTGTACGTAGTACAAGCCGACGGTCACTAGGCCGGCCAAGCTCAAACTGAAGACTGGAATTGAATTGTTTACATTATATTGGTGTAAAACAAACATATGCATGTATCGTATGAAATTACTATAACACGGTAATTTATAAAATTGCCTAGTGTATCAATCTGCTAAACAATATATTTCTCCGATAGTAACACAATCAGGATTGAAAGAAAAGTAGTTCTTTTTATTATATGTACAGAGCGCACGTCAGTGGTATGATTTTAACCTTTTTTTTTTTGGATGGTAAATCATCAAATGACTTCTCCCGCTCTGGGCGGAGCGGGAGGGCATGTCAGACTTTTACTGACTAAAACCCACCCGTGTTCCATCAGTTGCCCGTGTGCCGGGGTCACGGTATCTCGCTTGAACAATCTCGCGACCGCGGCAGGCATCAGTCCTAGTAGACCCCTTCACTGCTGCTGACATCTCTTTGAGGCGCGCGTGGAACACTACGCGCCGTCGACCCGAGCCTGGTCCTTACCGGGCGGCGAGCTCGCGCCTACGGTGGCTGGGAGTCCGCAATCGACTCCCGACGCCCGGGGCGTCTCCTCCTAACCTTGAGTGGCTTAGCGTAGTGCGTTTTAATACAACCAAGAGACAGACAATTATTCGTCGGATATGGTCGGTTTAAAGTTTTGTTACCAATGACGGGCGGGGTGCGTTAAAAACTAGCTTGGAATAACATTTTGATATAATATTGCAATACCACTTACTCAAGAAGAATTTCGCTCCAAGTCTGTGTACACAAAGAGGCAACCACAATGATGTGGGGATGCAGGCGAGACCGACGATCAGAGTATGCATGTATACGCTCGAGTCGATGGTCTTCAAACAGTCGAAGGGATCACCCTCGTATTCGTCCACGACCACAATGCTGGAGACGTCGCACACGGAAGCAGACGTGTTGGGGTAACGCTGCTCGAACTCTTCGTAACGGTTGAATAACTCGGGGAACCAGATCATGAGGGTGTAGTAACTGAAATTGATGTAGCGTGTGTAGAAAATACAAGAATACAGGAATAAAATACGTAGGCAGGTACGGTAGTCCTCCAAGAAGTAACAAAGGTATCTACTTTTATAGGTAAGGTAAATGATAACTTAATACAAGTTATTGTATTGTTGATAGAAAAAGAAAATCATGATGGCGGCGATATGTACCCGCAACCTGTTACTAAAGATTCAGTACATGATTCTAAACCACCCTGCGTTGAAAATTTTGTCAGTGGTTAATAGAAATCTGCTGATTCCTCCAAAATTTCAGTAGGTGTAAAATAACGACGATAAACTTCAACGCAGGATGGTCCAGAAACATGTACTAAATCCATGGTGCGCAACAATGTTCCTACCACCCTGTATAGACACAGTCTAGTAAAAAAAAATTAAACATTCAATATTTAAGTAATCTCTACAGCTCAAGTAAAAGGAATAGTGTTGCTACCTTTTGGACCTGACCGTAGCACGAATAGATTTTTTGGCAATTTTTTTTATGTAGAGCATTGAGGCAGTTAGATTTGTACTTAGAACCTTTCATATCCTCACCTTGTGGTCAAACCGAACTGGATGATGCATGTGAGGATCGTATATTTGAGGTAGGGCGGCCTGCACAGAGCCTTGGTCTGCACCCAGATCTCAGAGAACAATCGCTTGAGGTCCTTGCGTTTGCGCATGCTCAAGGATCGGACGGACTTTACAGAGTTCTCAGAGCCTACTGATACAGCTCGTTGTTTCTCCTTGAGGCTTTTGATCTGAAAATTTAAGAATTAGATGCCTAAGTACCAAGATTAGGTCAAAGAAACCAAGGCCCTCCAAAAGCGCGTTGGGTTGATGATATCGTCAAATTCGCGGGAAACACATGGCTGAGACGGAATCGAGAAGTATGGCGACAAAAGGAGGAGGCCTATACTCAGCAGTGGGTATTCCGTGCTGAGATGATGATGAAGTACCTATGTAACTAAAAAATAATATAAAAGAAGGAGATGGTAATGGTGATGGTGTATCATTCGTCAGAAGCGCTACTGCTAAGGTATGAGGACTTCGGTTCCCAGGTCGGACAAAATTATATTATTGTACGTTTTTCATAAGGAATTACACAGTAGCCGCCTCAAATCTATATTTTCATGGGACTTTAAACATAACTGTCGAAATGTGGGTGTTACTATAGGCACACCCTTCCCTAAGCCTTCGGGAATAACAGATGTGGGATGTTACGTGATGATAAAAAAATATGGTTAGGTAAGTTTAAATATTTGGCTAGAATAAGATATTCTGACCCCGTCCCGAATGAATTAGAATAAAGGCAGTAGGGCAGTGATGATAATGCTTATACATTGTAGGGTCTTAGCAACATTATTTTTCTGATGAACTCAAAATAGACGAGGAACACTATAATACAACATTATCTTCTTGTCTGGAACATTTTGAGGAATTACAAGACAAAATAAGATAGACACCAATACAAACGTAGTGTAAAATAGTTCTTACCGGGTAGTTTTCGGGGTCATCACCAGTGTTTTGCTTGTAGATGCTTCTAAGGACCTTGAGGGCATCATCATAGTCACCGCACTCCATCATGAACTTGGGGCTTTCGGGGAAGGAGAATAGCCAGAAGCCGAGCAGCAGTGATGGGAGTCCACAAGCGGCTACGAACCAATTCCATGAGTCGTAGGAGAAGGCACCTCTCTCGATACGGATTCCTGTGATTGGGATGATGCCCCAAGCAATCACTGTAACCAAATAATTGTGGGTATTCATTTTCAGCCTAAATAAGTGTACTATAAATTGCTACAGATTGAGGTCCATCGAAGTCAACCAGAGTGGATATTGATCACCTCATCTCAATCCATAATGGCTGGGTCGATCAGTGAACGCAATCATTACTGGATCGACCGACTCATAAACAGCCCGTTTAATCGATTGTCAAAATAATCGATGATAAATCTGATCGAATCCTTGAATTAAGCTTAACTTAGACTTTAGTAGTTGCATTAACAGCCAAACAGGCAGTCAGGATTGGACATTTAATCATGGATAAGTACATTATAGCAAAAACTTACATGGCAGTAAGATGACTCCGAGAGTCCAGAACATTTCCATCCAGCAGAGGATCTTCTCTCTGTACTTGGTCTGTTGGAATTCACCCAGGTAGGGGAAGACGATACCCATAGCGCCAGCAACACTGCAAAAAAAAAGATGTTACAAATGAAATAAAAAATAAGCCAATCGTGTAAAAACCAAATAAAGATTTCTTACATTTATTAGTTTCTTACTTTCTCTTACTCCAAAAATGATTGTAAGAAAAGGAAACATAATTTAAATATTGTAACTTATGGACTTCACACTAGGTCGAGCCTGTGTGTTGTTGTAAGATGTTTTTGTTGGCCGAGTTATGAAACAGTTTCACAGCATGAATCAGTTTTCTGATTCGCTTTACTATTAAATCTTTATGGGGTCTGAATGCAAGACGTTGATTTAACAGAATCGCACCGTACTTTAAAAGATAGCCAATTTTAATTTCGTCACAGGTGTAGGGGGCTGTGCCTGCAAGCTGAAGGATGGATTTTGAGTTGTTAAGGAAGTTTTGGTGTTGATGAAAGGGTTTTATCGAAACCGTTTTAATATTTAGTGTCAGAAAGTTACGATTAAGCAATTTTTATATCACTTAAGGCGTTTTGAGATTCTTCGTGGACTGTTTCCCAAGAGTCACCGAAAAAATGATTGCCGTGTCATTTGCATAGATTACACTTCTTCTGCATTGTGGGTAATGGCGACATGGATATCATTACCTAATATGCATAATATCATAAATATCATAAATAATGTCGGCCCCAGGACCCCTCGGACCCCTTGGGGCAATTCTATGTTGCTTTGATAACTGGTGGTATCCCCAATTTTCACAATCCTAAAAATCAAATATTCGTTTAAATTAAATTCGGAATTGATGATAGGTTGACATACTTCCTATTGCAGGTAGATAAACAAAAAATATGGGGATAAATATTTTCTGAATAATTTACTATCCAGATTTTACATTATAAACAAATCAGTCATACAGGTTTTCAGTTAATGGCTTTAATGACACCATTTTACTCGACATAATTATTGTACTTAGATCTATAACAATTGTTAAATGGAAGCGTGAGCTTAGAATCAATTGTAGCGTGTCTGTCCGCATGATTTGTGTCCGCCATTGTTTACAGAAATATACCTTAAGAGGTAACAAAACACGAAGGTTGCATGCAGCAAGCATTGTTTCTGTCACGGCTCCGGCGCTGCGGGGTTTGGGCGGTCCCACGCGAGCCTAGCCTCCCTATCACTCCGCGCCTACGCGGGCTTAAATTACACTCTAGGGATAGGGCAGACAAGACTACGTAAAGTCGGTTTTACAGCGATTCGTTTCTCACTAAATTTTGTAGTAGAATATACTGACTTTTTATGACACTACGTATATTTTAATTTCATATTGAAAACGCTACCAAGTAACCGGCTATATATATGTGACCAAATAATATTCCCTAAAATGTTGATTCATTATGTTGAAAATACGGCAAATAAATCATTTGGCAAATGAAAAAAGTTCAAAAGAGGCTTCGGCCAATAGCAAAAAGTTATTTTGTAAATCGGCGAAACGTAGTTCGGTAAAATAATGCCTATGACACATTAAACTTCGATGATCTAAAAATATGTCAAATAATGCATATAGCAAAAAAGACGTCAGTCAATAGTTTTCGGTGAAATAAAATTCGAACAAAAATAATTCGGGAAAGTAATCGGTTCCCCGTTCCTACGTATGAAAACAAACTACCCACCTACACCTTTGTGCGAATTTATCGCTGATTTCAAAGCCCTAATGAAGTCTTACTAAAAACGTCACGTGCAGCGGTGCGTGTCTGTACCTATAACTCTTTTTCTAACTAGCTATGTGTGGCGCATGCCATTATAGATATTTCTTAGTATCAACTAGTGACGTGCCGGATCGCTAACAATTTATATCCGCAATACGGATCCGAATACGGATATTTAGTGTCAAGATCCGCGGATACGGATCTTAACTTTTCTATTTAATCGGTGTCGATGCGCGTAATCTTCAAACGATGGTTGACGCTTTGCTGGACCTTACATGTTTCGACTTGCATTGCGCGGGTCTTCTCTTATTTTGTTTATAGTTCAGTCACTAAATATTTGATTTTAGGAAATAAAAAGAATCTGAATTGAATTTTACAGTTTCTCAATACTACCTAGTCATCAATATATAGAATTTCATCTAGGTATTGGAATTTAATAAGGTAAAAGACCCGTAAAACATCTACCAACAAAGTAATGGCTACGGATACGGATCTTTCTTCTCCCTCGGATATCCGCGGATACGGATATCCGGCACATCACTACAAATCTCTCCCGTATTAGTGCTAATGAGCGAGATTT
This sequence comes from Aporophyla lueneburgensis, assembly GCA_932294355.1. NCBI lineage: Eukaryota > Metazoa > Arthropoda > Insecta > Lepidoptera > Noctuidae > Aporophyla > Aporophyla lueneburgensis. Next base: position 11,414,353 of record OW028738.1, on the reverse strand, counting down.
ACTCTTCCAATACCATTATATTTAATTTTACAGGCAGCCTTTCCCAAACTTTTTAATGGACTCCTTGACAGATAAATCATTACGAGCCCCATTTAAAATAAAATAAAATTGGCCATTTCAGTGTTAAAGCTATATTTGTATAGGTACCTATAAATATATTGGTAAGACAAGCAGTCTTAACAAGCGGTAGATATCGTAATACCCAGTAACTGGGTGGTGGAAGTCAGGTAGGCAGTTGCTCCATTTAAAATTCTGGGATATCAGTTATTAAGCTCGGCTTAGAGTTGAAGCCGACCTCCCAAGATAGTTGGGAAAAGGCTCCTATAATTTGAAAAATTTACTTATGTGCTAGAATACTTACGAGAAGCCGTTAATGAATCGACAAGCCATGAAGATGGGCAGGATTTGGACGAAAGAGGACAGAATTCCGATGAATCCATCTATCAGCAGGGCTGAGACTAGCACCACCTTACGGCCCTTTGTGTCAGCCAAGCAGCCCCAGAAGTATGAACCGATCACCATACCTGTTGGGAAACAAGATACATTAACACAATTTGCCAACCAAATTCTTCACCTGTTTTTGACTATGTTCAACGTTTTCAACCGACCTTTCCTCAAGTAAGATACCTACAGTTAGAGTCTTGGCAAACCTAGAACGGTTTAGAATAGGGACTCTTGTTTAATGGTAAAGGCTTAGTCAAACAAAAGCCTCAATGAACTTTTTACACTCCATATCATTCGTATGTTCTACATTGCTCTATCGCTAAACGCACACAACACATACACTGTACTAAACTGGCCTTGTACATCGACATAATTCTTTCTGTTCAATCGTACTCTGATAAACTTTCCTCTTGAATCAGTCTGGCTATTGAAGTAAATCGCATAACAATCCGTTGCGTAGTTTAAAAGATCTAAGCGGCCAAACACGGAAAGCGACCTTGTTTTTATACTATATACTATATATACTATATAGGTACTATATAATATTATAAAGCTGAAGAGTTTGTTTGTTTGTTTGTTTGATTGAACGCGCTAATCTCAGGAACTACTGGTCCGAATTGAAAAAATCTTTTTGTGTTGGGTAGCCTATTTATCGAGGAAGGCTATTGGCTATATAACATCACGCTACGGTTAAAAGGAGCGGAGCAGCAAACGAAAAATGGACGAAAACTGGCAGGCTATTCGATGCGACGGGAAGGGGAGCGAAAATTTGACGCGGACGAAGTCGCGGGCAGAAGCTAGTGTAAAGATACGTTCCGTGTGGTGCCGGACGTTCAGAATAGCACCATCCTATCCGACATTACATCCTCGTGGGTGTAATGTCTTTCCGTAAGAGGGAAAGGGACTTTCTAGAGAATGGGCAAAAGCGTTCTCTATGCATTTTACGATCATATTGCGATCACCAACCCGCCTGCCAAACTTGGCGATTATGGCTAAGTTCGCAAAATTGGGGGAGGCCTATGTCCAGCAGTGGACATATGCCATATATGCCACATATGAATTATTAGTTGTAATACTTTTTGCTGTGCCCTACAGGGTCCATAATTGTACATTAGCTTTAAGCCACTTATAAGACTTTTATCATTATGGAATGCAAATAAAGATATGAATATGGACGTCTTACGGCTGAAATAATGATGTAAAGATAAAGCATTTAGTATTATTTTGTGCTAGTTTCTGCTCGCGGCTTCGTCCGCGTTAAATTTCTTGTTCCCCTGACCCTTATCCCGTTGCGTCGAATCGCCTACCCGTGCGATGTTCCCCGTTTTTGCAACATTTTTCATTACTGCTCCGCTCCTCTTCATTGTAGCGTGTTGTTATATAGCCTATAACCTTCCTCGATAAATAGGCTACTCAACACAAAAAGAATTTTTCAATTCGGACCTGTAGTTCCTGAGATTAGCGCGTTCAATCAAACAAACAAACAAACATACAAACAAACAAACTCTTCAGCTTTATAATATTAATAATAAATAATATAGATGTGAGGTCTTACCCAACATAGGGGCGGCAGTGAGCCAGCCCTTGTCGGCGGATGTCATCTGAAAGTCACATGTCGCTGTCGGCAAGACGAACGACACTATAGTGATGCCGATGGCAGTGTTCGCGTATATCAGCCCCGTGATCGCCAGCAGGCAGAAATGGAAGCGGCCGAATCCTGAAAATAATAAAGGCACTGTTACATTCGTTTTTTGGATGTACACACACACAGGGTTACAGAGGGGTAATTGCGTAACTTGCTATCAGTAGGAATTGGTTTCATTTTGATAGTTAAACAATATTCATTGCGTTATTTACGTTGCTGAGCCGACAATTTATTCGAACAAATGACTCAATAGATTATAAATAATCTTCAGTGCGATTCAGATTCTGATAGATACTGCGTTTCGCAGTTAGGGTGCAGGTCAAGCTATACATTTCCAGTTTTAGCTGACCTCACATTGTATAGACTTTTCGTACAATGAGATGTCAGCTTATACTGGAATGGTATACCTTGATGTGTCGCAATGCGTACCTAAGTGAAAACAGCAATTCACTGGTAACAAAACTTTACGCCTTGTTTCCCCAGTCTCATGTTTGGCTAATTGTGTTCCATGTAATAGGGGGCGAGCCTATGGCCACAAATCTAGACTACGGCTGCTACTGAGAAATTGCAGTTAGAAAAAACTCAATAAAACTTTGCCCGATCTGGGAATCGAACCCAGGACCTCGTGCTAGACCATAGAGGCCGTCCCTTCCATGAATACTCGGTCAAATTAAATTAGCTAGAAAATTCCGCAGACGTGTAGGTATGTAAGTATAATTCGAGAAAATCTGTTTTATTGTTTTATTTTAATTTTTAGTTATCGCATAACAGTATCACCCGGTTGTGACGTTTACACAAAAATAAAACAGATTCTTGAACTGATATTTTACGTGATTATACTAACTGCGTTCGATGATCCCACAAAAAACCTCAAATGAATTTCAATGTTGGCGTCCCTGCCATCGACGTATATATTCAATTAGATACCATAGATTCAGTCAATGATTCTGAACTTCCCTGCTTTAAGATTTTTCGTCGGTTTTTAACATCGCGTAGCTATTGCACTTTTGCAGAAAACAGCTGATTTCGTTTTTTAATTTTAAAATTTTGACGCAGTGGCGTCCAGAATTCTGTATGTCCGATGTACAGACGCTAGCACTAAAAGCTACTTCAATAGACTGTCAAATTTCTTTAATGGATTTTCAACTTTATCGCTATAGCATTAGGTTCAAGATTGATTAGGAAAAATTGACAGTTTCGGGTAGCTTGATGTGCTTGCATCTGTACCATGTATTTTTTGTAACGTCATACCGTTTGCACTGTTTCGTTAGCTAATTCCATTTCATTCTGTATAATATAAACTAAAGTTAATAATTAGTTCCTCCTACTAGTTACGATCTATTGTTCTTATAGTGATACTAATTTTCTCTGTCCTCACGTCACTAGTCTTCTTTTCTTGGCACATACGACAGAATTTTATTAATGCCATCAATTATGGCAATGATGGTGGCACAAAGCTATTTATACTTTTGTTTATAAACCGTTCATACACTAATATATACCAATTGCTTCTTGCAGTGTATTCAAACTTGATTTGTTGATATTTATTGCGCCACTTCTTCTTCCCAGCTAAAGCATAAGGAAGTGGTGAAAGGCGGGCGTTTTTTGGGGGACTGTCTATTGTAGTTTTGACGTTCGAAAAGTGCTGATTCTCAGCCTTATTTCAATAAATGACTTTTAATTTTGATTCTTTGATGCCACTTTCACTTTAAATTCGTGCAGAGATTTATCTTTGAGACAAGTTTGGAACTTTTATCGCTGGTGTAAAACGAATAAAACTTTATATTTACCTGTCGCCGATATAGCATTTTCGAAGTCTGCTCCATGCTCCAAGAAGTCTAGACCTGTAAAGGAGATACAAATCACATTGTTAGAATTTGTTCTTGTGGAAAAATACTGATGAAGATTTTGACAACTGAGTGAACAGAAAATACCAGATTTTCAACTTAACTGATAAAGCTCTCCTTATTACTACGTTTGTAATTGTTATATGCGTTTCTGCTGTCATATTTAACGAATTATGTGGTCATTTTCATCTAAGGACGTGCTTAAATATATAATTATAAACAATTTCACTTTTATTTTAATCGATAGCTTATGTCTTTCACCCGCAAACAACTAAAATATTGGCACGCTTTCGATTGGCTTCCAACTACGTTATGTTTCTGCCCGTCTCGGCTATCAATGATGTCGTCTGCAGAAATGTTGTCATGCTATTGTAAGTTGAATCTCGTTACAACAAATACTAATTTAGTATGAGTGATTTTTAGATGTGAGGGTACATGAAAATTTGTTAGTTGGTGTGCTGTCAAAAATGCGGAACTGTCATAGTAAATAACGAATTACCCTCATTTTGCTAACAATTGTGCTATAGTACGTTGTTTTTTTTTTTTTTTCAGGATGGGAAATCATCAAATGACTTCTCCCGCTCTGGGCGGAGCGGGAGGGCGTGTCAGACTTTTACTGACTAAAACCCACCCGTGTTCCATCAGTTGCCCATGTGCCAGGGTCACGGTATCTCTTTCGAACAATCACGCGACCCCGGCAGGCATAGGTCCTAGTAGACCCCTTCATAGTACGTTGATGATGTCATGATTTCATATATTTAGATGTTCCGATCTTCTTGAAATGTTGACATTATGTTTGTTAATTGTATCTCACCATTCCTAGCAAGACAGAGGCAAATTTCTAAAGGTACTCAAACAGTATTATTATGCGTAATATAGCCACACTTATACCATGGAATTACATATAACAAGCCTATTTCCAAATAAGGTATTATGAACTGTTTGTAACAAATAAGGTGTGTCTAATCTCTGTACCAATCTCATTGGGATTGAATATTTTGGTCAAGTCAAGTTTCGGATGAACGACGGAAAACCAACGTCGATAAAGATTTCTTTTACAAAGCCGACATCCTGAAGTGTTGATAAACAATATGGATGACTTGTTTTTATTTTCTTGTTGATAGTGTCAGTTTCAAGGGTCGGTTGAGTAGTTGAGTATACGTGTTGATTAGAGTTGACTAATGCAGGGCGGTCAGGTGTCGTAGCCTGTTTCCATGGATCCAGTACATGATTCTGAATCCCCCTGTGTAGACATTTTTCGTCGGTCCTCAAAAAAATGACGATTTCTCTGCCAGTATTAGGTTAAATTTCGTTATCCGTAACAAAAAATGTTTTGTTATGCTCCACTAAGCAGCCGTTTACACACCGGAGGTCTGAGCCTTCCATGAACACCTACTTGTGGAGGTTATCCTTGCTGCGGCCTACTCGGGTACAAAGTCTATTTATGATATTCCAAGTAAGCCACGGTAACTTCTGCTCGGATTCTCTCGGTTCTCTGATGCTTCATTAATGAAATCAGGAGGCTTAAGCAGTTCTTGCCAAAGATCACATCTTTCTCTGAGGGGTTGTCATCGGCTGGGCTCAGGTACCCAAGTTTTTTTTAGTTAGTAGTACTGTTAAAAATATATGACCAAGAAACAAACGAGGTCAGGCTGGAAAGGGAAAACACGCCTATAAAAGACTTTGGAAATGAAAAGATCCCGGCTTTTGGAAAAGTTAAATATGGTCTACAGTATCAAGCAATTAAAACATAATACTATACATAGGCTCATTCAAGGCAAAGGCTGACTTGCTCAAGGCGTTCCTGTTGGAAAGATATTTCTACACATTCCATGTTTTGTAATAGTGTTATTGCTCTTAAAACTGACAAGTCATCGTAATTGTATATATGGCGTTTTATTATGTTCCGTGTTCGTATGGCTTCTATTTTCATTACTGTTTTTTGTTAAGATTGCTATTAATTGACAGTGACATAAGGTTTATTATTTTTTGTAGGCATGGTATTTTACATAAAAAAAATATTATATTCTAATATTGATTGATATATTTGCACATCTATACTACTGTTGTTATTGTTAGCGAGAATTGTAACTAAATAAATATATTGAATTGATCCATCGGTCCGGACCACTACATTGATGAACCCAGGAAAATCGATCTCGAATTGTCGACAGTCTTGTTCTTTATCGATCAACAGGGTGAACCGACCTTTTGGCTCCCCAATTAGACTTTGTCCGTCATTGTAATTTGTCCAGACTTTCCGAAATGAGGGGATGTTTTGTAAATAAATATTGTCAAAGGACAGAAAAAAAAACACACAGGCCTGTTGGTCTAGTGGTTAGTGACCCTGACTGCTATGCCGGAGGTCGTGGGTTCGATTCCCACCCAGGACAAATGTTTGTGTGATGAGCACGATCATTTGTTCTGTGTCTGGGTGTAATTTATCTATAATATGTATGTATTTAGAAATATCAGTCAGTATGTTTATCAGTTGTCTAGTACCCATAACACAAGCTCTGCTTAGCTTGGGACTAGATGGCGTTGTGTGATAGTTGTGGAATATTATTATTATTATATTATTAAAAGTTAAAAAAGTAAAATGGGGGAGCTTCTAGTCAGGACTCAAAATGGTAACCCTATTTCTAATACAACTGTGCAACTCTTTAAGGAGGAAATGCCAGGGCAGCCCGCAAAATTAAACCAAATAATGTTGTCTAATATTTGGGTCGACTGATCTAGGAACGTTGACTGGTCCATTACCATCTTTCTGCACATAATCCAGTTTATTTGGGGTCGATGCAGCTTCTTCTATTCATTGATATCTATCAGCCGTCATTGTAACAGTTTATCATCGTAAGAAGTCTGTTTAGACCACCCCCCACGGTTTAACCTGCATAAGTCTCGAACGCGTGGCAATATTGGGATCTAAAGTATCATTCATCTGCCGGGGTCGCGTGATTGTTCGAAAGAGATACCGTGACCCTGGCACATGGGTAACTGATGGAACACGGGTGGGTTTTAGTCAGTAAAAGTCTGACACGCCCTCCCGCTCCGCCCAGAGCGGGAGAAGTCATTTGATGATTTCCCATCCTGAAAAAAAAAAGTATCATTCATACCTACATACATAAACTCACCCTCTTAGCATGGGGGTAGGTATGAACTACAGAACGCTACCTGCTACGGTCCTTGTATACTCCTTTAGATAGCCTTGTTTACGTTGATACATTTGATCATACACGCACGCTGGTTGTGAGTTTTACGTACTTGACCTTTATGAAGTATATCACCACAAAGGTCAGGAGGAATTATGTCTTCCTATAAAAGTTTATGTTAGAGAAATATTAACTTTTATTGAATCGCTTATTTTGACAGTTGAGCGTTTCAGTTGAGCGGCATAGAGACGTCATGGTACCAAACAAGTACAAAATTGAACGAATGAAACCAAAACTTGCGACTCAGTTTGGAAAAATCGCTGTCAGATAGCATGACCTAAATTGAATCGTTAAACTGACGTCATGGTACGAATTAGAAGAACAGTTCAGTTTAGGTCCTAAACTGGATCGCGTTAAGAGCTTGTGGTAGGCCTCCAGGTCATGATCTGTCAATGTGCCAAGTTTCATCCCAAATTGTTCATTCGCATTAACTTGAAAGTGTTACATAAAATCAAATCTTTCTCTTCATAAAATTAGTTTAGATTAATAGGTAGGTGCGTAAATAAAATTTACTCATAAACAGCACTTGTCAATATCTTGTGTCATGCTATACGATGCTTATCAATTTCATTCTCTCCTACGATTTTAAGTTGACACAAATAAGTAGTCTGCTATCATAGCATTTGCCTCTACCTACTTTATAGTTTGTACGGAGTCAGATTAAAATATCTATCCTTATTTTTAACAATATGAATATTCTGGAATAGATAACGCAATTCCATGAAGCTGAAATTAGATAAGACTATTATTTTTTCACCCGTTTACTATAGACAAGGTATTTTTTCAGATGAAACTGAATTTAAGGAAAAAAGTGTTTTTGTTACAATTCCGATATCTAAGTTCATGAATCCCGTAACTTTCATTTATATCTTTAAAAAATCATCCAAGTCATACCACAAATTAAGACCGAGGTTAATATTAATATTTTTCTGTAATCAATAATCATATTTAATTAAGCTTTTTGGGCACGGACGACAGACGCAAGCCTTCTATGTATCATGTGAAGTGTACGTACTTATATTAAACTTATTTAAAGTGGAATATCTGTTATTAATATAATGTTGTTATCCATACTAATCCATACTAATAATATTATAAATGCAAAAGTAACTCTGTCTGTCTGTCTCGCTTTCCTGCTAAAACTACTGAACCGATTTAAATTAAATTTGGTACACAGATAGTTTAGAGACTGAGAAAGGACATAGGCTACTTTTTATCCTGGTAGTATGTTCCCCCGGGATAATTTCCGACCTCCACGCGGGCGAAGCCGCTGGCAAAAGCTAGTATAATAAATGGGAAAGTGTGTGTGTCTGTTTGTCCGTCTTTCACGGCAAAACGGAGTGACGAATTGACGTGATTTTTTAAGTGCCGATTGTTTAAGGGATGGAGAGTGTCATAGGCTACTTTTTGTCTCTTTCTAACCCCCCACTTCCCTAAAATGGGGGGTGAAACGCTCTAATCTCAGGAACTACTGGTTCGAATTGAAAAAATCTTTTTGAATAGGGTAGCCTATTTATTGAGGAAGGCTATAGGCTATATAACATCACGCTATGAGCAAAAGGAGCGGAGCAGCAACAAAAAATGGACGAAAACTGGCAGGCTGCGATGCGACGGGAAGGGAGCAAATATTTGACGCGGACGAAGTCGCGGGCAGAAGCTAGTATTGAAAATTTCTCAAATACCTAGAAAACTTCTCAGAAAGAAAACTACGCTTTTAAAAACCAATATCTGGTTGACCGAGCTTTGCTCGGCATTTTTTGGTAAATTGTGTTAAAAATAATAAATTTATGTTCGAGTTGATTATCGATAAAGTTGGTCATTGAAACACGAATAAAACGACATTTAACAAAAATGAATCCTAGCTAGATCGATTTATCGCCCCCGAAACCCCCTGTATACTAAATTTCATGAAAATCGTTGGGGCCGTTTCCGAGATTCAGATTATATATAGATATATACAATAATTGCTCGTTTAAAGATATAAGATTTGAAACTAGAATCACAGTAGATTTCTAGTGTGCTGTTTTTGTGGTCATATTTATCTATACCTACTTCTATACTTATAATATTATAAAGAGATTTCTAAAATTAGTTAGTTTGTAAGTTTGTATGTAGGGGGAAATTTCTGAAACTATCGGTCCGATTTGAAAATTTCTTTTTGCATTTAGTAGCCTAGCAGTATTCTTGAGGTAGGAGGTAAAAAGAAAAAAGTCAGAAGAGCGCAAAGACAAAACCGAGATGTATAGCGGGCAGATGATACGATGTTATAGGATATATGCTACGTTAAAATAAGACGATTTACGCGTACTAATCACGAGCAGCGACGATTGTTCTAGACACAACAGGCGAATTCAGACAGGGTCATCCACATTTGATAGACAATTTAAGTTTCAATCTGAAACAGTAGTCAACACACCTAATCCTCTACGTACAGTTCTTTTATTTGAGGCTACTGTTATTCTAGAGCTTCAAATGAGGTTAACCAAATAGCAATTGTAATTATTTTAAAACAAGTTAATTCAACAGTTAACATTATACCGTTATCTTATCTATCATAATGAAAGTACAGGTAGCATTGTTTACACGAACCAGCGACGTATGATTAATCAATTTTATAACGAATGCGAGATGAAGGGCTTTGAAATCGTAAATAAATCAACCTGACATGACTAAACATGGCAGGCTTTTTATCAGAGTGCTGTGTGCACAACGATTAGAGGTGACAAATATGTGACAATGACATCGTCGAATCAATTGCGATGGCATTGTAGCTTCAGTCAAGGACGGAGTTTCGAAATGGGTAAAACTTCCATTGCCATTGGCTGATATTATGAAGGCTGATGGTAGAAATACTGCCGTGTTAATACGTAGGAATGTGACCAACCAGTTGATGCCCAAAGAGGCTCGATTGGCTGTCAATGGTGTGCTGGTGCCTACGCCTTTGTATGGAAGTGAATGGTGGATCTGATAAAAGAATAATGAAAGCATTAGTGTGAAATTGGATCCTTGCGAAGCCTGTGTAGTGTGCCTAAGAAATGATGTGATAGGCAACGGTGCGACTTAAAAGAAGATAAAGTGACAAAAATTGAAAAGAGTATGCTTAGGTGGTTTGGTCATGTTGAAAGGATAAAAAAAAGTATTTACTAGACAGATGTGAGTGGAAACGCCAGAAAGGGACGCCCTAGGAGGCGATATAATGACCTTATCAGTGATGCTGCTCGGGAGGGTCAGGTGCGTAGTACTGGCGCCCGGCGTATAACCAGATGTTTGAACATAAACGAGGCAAACTGAGTATGTCAGGATAGTAGCAGGTGGTTTCTGTAGTTTCTGCTTACCCCCATGGGATTAAGGTTTGAGTTTATGTATATATGTATACCTAAAGTAAGGCACTAATATTTGTTCTTATATCATCAAGAGTAATTCCTGTAATTTTAAGAATGTTCATAATCAGAGGGACAATTCTCGTTCTTTCGTAAAACGTTTACAGTTAGCTCAGTCGCAAGCTGTCAAAATACTGATGAGATTGCGACTACATTTTAGAGGCACACGCTTTTATTAACTTCAAACGTATGTATGTTAGTATGTGTCTATGTAACTGAAACTTTGAACATGATTTTGACCCCCTTTAAAATGTTGGATTAACTCGAAATTTGGCATATTTATCAAGGACAGATGAAAATACAATAACTACATATATATCATACAATAATAATGTCTCATTATCCTTGCTGGGGCTACCAGGATAGCAAAAAAAAAACTGCCTTTAAAAACTACGCTGACATACGTCACAAAATTTGAAACACCCTAAAAAATAGAAAATAAATTATAGTTTAAAAAAAAAACTAAAAAACACGCTCCAATAGAAAACTAGATTTTTTTTTAAACTATTAATTTTTATGCCGGGAATTGGTCTTAAATACTTACAAGTCGAATTACAGGAATTACCCAGAATGCATGAAGCAAATTAAGTAGTTACACCTATTCTTCTTAAGAAAATCTTCCAAAGACGTAAACAATAATTAAGGAAATGTACCTAATTTGTAGTTTACGTATATGCCTGAAAGATTGTCTACTCCTAGAGGTTGAATTAACTGAAACACAATGTACTCATTGTTATATAAAGACCAGCATTAAAGCCTCAACTCATTGTTGCAAAATTAATGGCTAAGAATACAATACAACCTTAAATAGAAATAACAGGATAGTGATGTGAAAATAATATGCTAATAGTGACATTGCGCAGGCACGAAGGTTGCGCCCGTATATGAAACCAGCACACTAAATGAAAAAAAAAAAACTAAATGAGTTATCGTTGAATTGATTGGGTATTACCCGTACATGAATGAGGTATGGGTTAGCCAGCATTTCGTTTACTTTCTTTAGCATTTAACCGTTTTAAAACCTGCAGTGTTTAATGCTCATTGGGAGCGAGCGCTTTTCCTTTCGATAGCTATATTAAGGTTGCGGAAATAAATAAGTTTCTAACTTTGATAATGGTGCCGATTCTGTTGTCACAAAATTCTCTAAACTAAACTAAAAATCACTAAAATTTGGTTTAATCCTGTCAAACGACGATTTCCTATTCTGAAATAGCCTAAAGTGACACAACTTAACTATATTTTAGTTTGACAGCACTAAGATTGCACTGAGTTATTAGTTTAGTGAAAATGTCAATTTTGCTATTCTGAGTTTGCCGGTTTTCACCAATAATTTTGACTATAATAATTTATTTTAACTAAATCTGACTATTTTTAATCGCGATTAAAAAGGTGTGGAATAAAACTAGTGGTCATGAACTAAAATTCTCAACAACGCCTCGCCTTCACGTGCAAAAACAGTTCTGTATTTTTTATTTTCTTTTTGCTTATATCTTGAAAATGGCGTGTCCTATCGCAAAAATAATGAAATTTTCGGCCCCCTTAGTATATCCCGGCACATTTAAATCTCAACACGTGGGTAATATTTTTTTTTATATTTTTCAAACAAAAGTGAAACATTCCATATAAAACACGTTGAGGGGGAATTTTTTGAGAGACGAAGGCGCGTGCTGGGGGGGGCACCCCAGCACACGCCTTCGTCTCTCAAAAAATTCATTCTACGCAATGCACACACAAGTACAACGTTGCGAAACCAAAAGAAAAAAAAATACCACGCTGAGTCGCGATTGTCAAATTCGATTTTAGTCGTGTCAAAATAATTTTTAAATTTAGAGATTTTTCCTTGCAGAATAGCGTTACAATTCTCATAGCCAAAAGTAAGGAATTTTAGAGATAGTTTAGTTAGTTTAGTTCGTGTACAACAGAATCGGCACCAATATGTATTGAATACGCTATGAGATGATAGACAATTAATATGTTAGCAGATGAGAGAACGATTAATGTTCCTTTTTTTTCTGGGTGGGAAAGCATCAAATGACTTCTCCTGCTCTGGGAGCGGGAGGACGTGTCAGACTTTTACTGACTAAAATCCCGGTAATGCTTTCGAACAAATCCGCGACCCTGGTAGTTCCAATAGTTGCTTGGATTTAGATATTTGCTTGAGAGGCTTGTGGCGAAGACATGACAGCCGATCGATGTATCTCTGAGATACAATTTAGTATTTATGAACTATTAGCATTTGCCAGCAGTTTCGCCCGCGTGGACGTCAGAAATTATCTCACGTGAACATATTTCCGCAATAATTATCTTATGTGTTAATCCAGATTATTAACTATCTGTCTGTCAAGTTTCGTCTAAGTTTGGCCGTTTTTGCGTGATTGAGTAATAAACATCCAAACATAAATAAACTTTCACTTTGATAATAAGTTATAGTATGATAGATTTTCCAACGGGTGTTTATTATTTCAGAATTTAAAAGATTGATACGGAGTTTTTGATTTTAACACCAAAACTTCATCTTTCTAAGCAAGGAATAAGTGGCCTATTAATAATTGTGCCAAAACGAATGAGCTACAGATTCATCACTAAATACCGATTATTTTTGGCTACTCGTTCGAAATTTGTTTCGGTAATCAATCTAATTGAACTGGATATTGTTGTTCTCATTGTCAAAAAATAATTTTAGCATTTGAATAGGACAAATTAATTAATTGCCGCGTTTTGAACATCTTAAGAAGAATTATGAAGAATGAGATCAGTGAATGCTGTAAAATTTTCATTCGTTTCGCTTCTCTGACGTAGGTTCAATCGTACAGTTGGGCACATGTCTCTAGTCATAAAACCAGTTAAAGCTGGCCTCTTATTCTGTGGAAACTCCGTAGATACTGCGCTGGGCTAGCTCAAGGTCAAAATGTTACGACTGACGAGCGGTTTACTGTACCTGCACGCGTAGCATGACCGCCATAGAAACGGAATTTGTCGACGGAAGAGAAGACAAAATGATAGATTGTATCGTAGAAAAATTGTGTGAAACTAAAAAAAAAAGATTTTTCTATTCGATCTTCAGTCGACAAAAATACGATGTCAAGTATGATGACTATTTTTCTGATGAGATAGAAACATTTTTATAGAATTAAAATACATAAGGAACTTTATTTATTCTTGGTAGAATAGATATAGAATTAGTCATGCTACGCCGGCTGTTGGCTAAAATATCCGGAAAAATCGTACTTAAAATTTTATACAAATTATACATTTAAATCTGTATTCTATTATATTAAACAGTAGTAGACTAGTTAACTAAGGAAGTAATGCTTTGTAACATATCTGTGAAGTAGTATTATTGATAGTGGGCGCCAGGCATTTTGAATAAAATAGGCTAAGTATGTAGTTTGATTTCGGCGTTATAGCGATTATATTTTTTGTCGCGGATAATGGAGTTCCCTGTTGATTTGATTGATTTCCTATTGCCATGATGATGCTAGATAGTATTCCATAATTGGGAACAGCAAATTTTCTAAAACGTTCTTTTTTTTCCCGATAATTTCTTTAATTTTATACAAATCAAATCACCTGCCCGTGCGAGATCTGCGTAATGTAATATAGCCTTCCTTGATAAAAGGGCTACTCAACTCTAAAATAGTGTTTCAATTCAAACCAAAAAGTTTCAGAGATTAGCGAGTTCAACTAAACAAACTTTTCAGCTTTATAATAGGTATTAGTATAGTTAAGTAGATATTGGTCCCGGATTTTGGCCAAAAGATAGAAATAAAGAAAATCACACTACAAAATGCTGTCAATACAGGTAAAACGCATACTATCGTGTTAATTGATGATGATTTAATCAGAAATTAATTAGTATAGCTGCCCCTGCACCTGCATGGATAATGATGACTGTTTAGCATATGACGGAACAGTTATGTGAATCGGTTAGAGTGGGTTTTACCAAGATTTCCTCTTGAAAATGAATGTATTATTAGTTACGTATGATAAGGATGGCGCTAAGTACTCGTAGAAGCAATTGAATTCATGATGACCTAATTGAAGTACAAAGACATTGTTTTTTTTCAAATGCTTTTGATTAAGACTTTATTAAAAGGGAATATCGCTCCATAGGCTAACATTATAGAGTTTTTAATTGTGAATAACTGGGATATTGATATCACACAGTTTTTCACGATACAAAGAAAACTACATTGGTATTTTTTTGCTGTAGGTAAATTTTCTGTGGAATAAATTAATCTTGAAGAAATATTTATCTTCATTAATTTATTCTAGCTGTACCTACCCACAAATCGTAAAAACGTTATATACCTACAGATTTGGCGCAGAAAGTTAGTAGTTTTTTTCTTTGGGAATTGAGATTAAAAATCTAAAACTGATTTGCTAGGCCATTTTCCAAACAATCACTCAACCGATGATATTTAAAAAAACGAAACAATGTCCTTACTTGCTAATGCCGAACTTTTTGTCATAAAATTAACAATTATTGTCTCAGGGAAGAGTGACAAGCGTGTGGTCGAAGATTTGCGAAGTGAGTTGACTTGTGGACATCGTCATAATAGGCTATTGTCCAGACAAACTCGACGGCAAAGTTGAGCGACATTGATTTGAAGCTCGCTGAGGATCGTCTGACAGGTCCTTTCAATGTTAATGCTTGCTTCGAAGACTTTTATTGTATTGCTCTGACATAACCGTAGACTATTCGGTAAGTATTTTGTTACTCGTTTATTGCATTTGTCTGTTACGTTTAGTTTTAAATGCTTTTCAACTCATGCGAATATTCGATACTTATTATAATTTTCTATAGTGTTAGTTAGTCATATTAAATTAACGTAGATTGTTATTTTATTAACGTTAATTTATATTTATATTTTAGGGACATATTGCAACTCGATTTTTGCAATTTATTTTAGTGTGTTTTTGTAACGCAAAATTTATAGTAATCATACTCACCCATTTTATTTAATTCACTTTTTCACTTTTATAAGTCCGATATGAGATCACGTCAAGAGATAAATCCGTGGTCACCTAACACCAACGTTTCATCGTCACCCTGCGTATTGCACTAGAGGGAGGATGCGCGTGGGCAGGCCGGGTCTGTCGGCGCACGCGTCGCTGGCGGTGCCTCAAGGATGTCGCGTGTTGCCTGCTGAGGCTTCTGTGCGAATGCCGACTCGCTACCGGCTCCCGCCTAAGATTCCTTCCACTCGAGATAACGATAAGGCCGATGCTCGATCGCTCATCTTGTGTTATCTAGACGGCCGATGACGGTGACCACGATCGATCTATTCGCAACATCACACCGTTGTCATGCTCCGAGTGCTTTTACAAAACTATTATGTAAGATGCAAGGTCACTTTGTTGTAATTTTCTCTCAAAAAATGGATGATAGTATCGTATCTGCTCTAATTATTTTCTCGCGTTTTTCTCAATTTCCAGTAAGTAGATCTATGTGTAATTAGATTTAGGTGGTAATTACATTATTTGTGATTGATAAAATTGTAGTGGAATTGTACATTGAATATTAAAAAAAAGTAATTTGTTTGCTTGTTTGAATGTACGTTGCAGTATCACAGACATTACACAAAAGTATAAAAATGTTAGAATATTGCAAATTATTATCATTATGCTGTGCCTTTATGAAGCCTAGTAAGCAATGTTGACATATACAGGGTGGAACTTTAAGATGGGGCAGTAAGCGTATATACCTTAACCTGTTGTCGCTACAAAAAACGGTGTTAGTATTTATCTTTAATATGGAATATTTTAATCTGCATTCACAGATTTGAAACTATCTAGGTATAGTTAGTAAGAAAATGGTAAATTTTCTCACACACCCTTTTTTTAAGGATCAAAAATCTTTATCAGATTAACGCGTAGTATTTATGGAAAATGAAATGTGGCTGTTATTTGTGTATATTTTGTTATTTAAGACACCCAAACTTCCAAGGGAACAATGTCAAGAAGCTGGTGTCAAGTCTGAATACTAACAAAATTATAATGGATAAGTATATTTTTATCTTTCACGCAATATATCTGCAGATTTTGAGAGTAATATCGACGTTGATAATATGTAACTGAATCGTCCGATGAAAACCAGCGTGACGGTGCAATAATGTAGAGAAGACAAAATTGATTTATTTTTGTTTATTGTAGTGTCTTACGACTTCCAAGGGAACGAAGTCGAGAAGTTAGTGCAAATACTAACAAAATTAAATGGATATATTTTTATCATTCGCGTGATATATCTATCTGTAGAGTTGAGAGTAATATCGACGTTGATAGTATGTAACTGAATAGTCCGATGAAAACCAGCGTGACGGTGCAATAATGTAGAGAAGACAAAATTGTTAGGAAGTTTGCTTTATTTTTGTTTATTGTAGTGTCTTACGACTTCCAAGGGAACGAAGTCGAGAAGTTAGTTCCAATACTAACAAAATTAAATGGATATATTATTATCACTCACGCGATATATCTATCTGCATACTTTGAGAGTAATATCGACGTCGATATTGGGTAACTAAATCGTCTGATGAAAACCTTCGTACCGGTGCAACAAAATATAGTAGAGAAAATGGATAAGAAGTTTACTAAGTGCTGGTATACACATATTGAAACTAATTCGTACACTATCAGTAGGAATCGCTTTCATTTGGATAGTTCTACAAAATGACATTCTTTACGTTGCTAAGCAGAAAATTTTTTCGAACATATAAAATAATGGATTATCAATAACCTTCAAAATTATCCAGATTCTGATTAATAGTGTGCTAAGCAATTAGGGTGCTGGTTAGTGATTAACAAATATTCAATACAAAACCAAGTTAAACTTAGTGGGTGTTAATTACTGTTGCAATGTTAGTGAGACTATTAAGATTCGGAAAATGAAATCTAAAGGAATTTGACACTAGTAATGGAAAGTACGAAATTCTATAACGTAATATGAATCAGAAGTTATTAAGTCGGGAAAATGCGCTTTTGGCTCCTCTTTTAGACACAATCATTATATAAGACGGGAGCTACTTTAGCTGATTGTTTTTTATAAGACAAAAGCGTGGGTCGGGGTCCCTCAGGGGCCCAGCGAAGCATACCGTAATGAGCTGCCTCCGTAAGGCGATTACTTTGATTTGTTTTTATTAATAACATCTTTTAACAAGAAGACACTACCAGTATTACTAGTTGATGACTAGAATATCAGATAGTATTGGTTACTGGTGCTAACTTTTTTAGAGTCAAACAAATATGACTATACTTTCTCACTTTAAAGGACAATGGGCACGCCACAATTGCGGCGGTAAGTCCCCTCTTTGAGGAGTGGATAGAGAGGCGTCACGGCGTCCTCACCTTCCGCCTGACGCAGGTTCTCACCGGGCATGGGTGCTTCGGTGGGTTCCTGTTCAGGATAAAGCGGGAGGATACGTCCGGGTGTTTCCATTGCGAGGATCGTCTGGAGGACACGGTGGAGCATACGGTGGAGGTGTGCCCTGCCTGGGCGGGGCACCGCCGTGTCCTCGTGGAGGCGATTGGCGGCGGCGACCTCTCGCGTCCGGCCCTGGTGCGAGCCATGGTACGGAGCGAGAGGGAATGGGAAGCCGTCACCTCCTTCTGCGAAGCAGTAATGCTCGCGAAGGAGGAGGCGGGGCGCGTGAGGGAGTGGCAATCTCTGCGCCCTCACGTCCCCAGCCGCCGCAGGAGGAGACGCCCCGGGCGTCGGGAGTCAATAGCGGACTCCCGGCCACCGTAGGCGCGAGCTTGCGGGTGGCGAGCAATGGGTAGCTCGCCGCCCGGTAAGGACCAAGCTCGGGTCGACGGCGCGCAGTGTTCCACGCGCGCCTCAAAGAGATGTCAGCAGCAGTGTAGGGGTCTACTAGGACCGATGCCTGCCGGGGTCGCGTGATTGTTCGAAAGAGATACCGTGACCCTGGCACATGGGCAACTGATGGAACACGGGTGGGTTTTAGTCAGTAAAAGTCTGACACGCCCTCCCGCTCCGCCCAGAGCGGGAGAAGTCATTTGATGATTTCCCATCCTGAAAAAAAAAAAAAAAAAAAAAAAAAAAAAAAAAAAAAAAAAAAAGGACAAGACACTTGTCACCCTGAGCAATAAGCGCCGCCACCAAAATTTATTTATTTATTTTTTAACTTACAACTATCATTACAGGTTTGCACCTAATGCGATAGTGTAACATCTCAATTCTTACTAACTTATTATTATTTTGTTTACAATATTTAAATTTTGTAACATATGACAAACATTGCAGCCTTTGTGAACTCACTCAGAGAACAAAAAAATAGGTCCGTGTCACTAGTTATGAGGTTGAGAGTGCGGAGTGCTCCTGCACGCGTCAGTGGCGCCTCACTCAGAAGATTGGTCCGAGCGCGCGGTTCCGCCAGCAGCCGTGGCTGTCGTCGTCGCCACACGTACCTGTCCGGGACACACAAACCTATGTGTCCTAAAATGTCCGCATTATGTACCTTTCCTCTAAGTACCCTGAATATATAAGGTGTATTTATTCATACACGAAATATTTTAAGGGGTACACCTGTAGGTGGTAAAGAAGCTATAGAAGCAAAAAGAAAATTTTTATCTAAGCGTTTTTGAATTTTCGTAATTATTATAAATATCTGGATGACCGAGCTTTGCTCGGTATTTTTTGCTAAATTGTGTTTAAAATAATAAGTTTATGTTCAAGTTGATTATCGATAAAGTTGGTCATTGAGAACACGAATAAAACGACATTTTATAAAAATGAATCCCAGGTAGATCGATTTATCGCCCCCGAAACCCCCTGTATACTGAATTTCATGAAAATCGTTGGAGCCGTTTCCGAGATTCAGATTATATATATATATATACAAGAATTGCTCGTTTAAAGATATAAGATTTTAAAACTGCTTGAGACGTTTTGCATAAAACCTTTACTTCAAATTTTATGATGGGCCCGCCTGACGCTGCGAGGACGGCGACCGGACGGCACGAGCATGGCCGCGGTGTCTCGGGCCGTAAAAAATAAGAAGGATCCAGTATTACTTATGTGCGTCAAATAATTTATAAATATTAAATTTTGACAAAAATACATTTAAAAAAAATTTTTTTTCGTTCCTGTAGCTTCTTTACCACCTACAAATGTACCTCTTAAAATATTTCGTGTATGAAGAGATACACCTTATATACGAGACGAGTGCGAGAAAATTACTGCATAATCAGTCTATAGTGTTCCTACTGCTGGGACACAGGCCTCCACTGTGTGAGACGGAGTGGGCCGATATCCACCACGTCGGTCAAGTGCGAGTTGGTAGACTTCGAATTTTTGGTTCTATGAGTTTAAACACAGATAGAAGAGGAAAAAAGAATTTAACTTGACTTACCACTGAAATAAGCACGACCATCCCAAACGAAAGAAGGGTGTAAACTCTTTTAGTGACGGGAAATCTTCAAGTGTGGCTCCGATGAATGAAGAGATGCTGTCTGTGTCTAATTCTTCCTCCTTATCTAGATGTACGTGTTTTGTCGGTGCTGGTGTCTTTGGTGTTTGTGCAGCTCCGCTGGCCCTTTCTTCTTCGGTGGGTGTAACCTAACACCACAAAAAACGCGATTATTAGATACCAATTGATTAAGGTATCGAATGAATTCTTTCGATACCCCCTCGTTATCAGTAGAATATTAGTCAGACTTTTTCAGGAGTCGTTACATCATATAGGTATAAGTCACATGTCACCTGCATATAATTTGTGAACGCATCCTTTTCATCTGTGCCTAATGAATGTTAAGTTAGAGTTAACTATTTCACAAGACATTTCAAAATTGGTCCACAAAAAAAAACAGACGAAAATAGAATCGGAGGAGGTTCTATTTTAGGAGTAGGTATCGGCCTGTATTAATTCTTTGGTGTTGGGGTGGGCAGACCATGCGTACCTGTTGAGCAGCCCGCTGTTTCTGAGCGGACCTCGGTGGCTGAGCGGCCCCCGGTTGCTGAGCGGCCCCTGGTTGCTGAGCGGCCCCCGAT
Source organism: Aporophyla lueneburgensis (assembly GCA_932294355.1). NCBI lineage: Eukaryota > Metazoa > Arthropoda > Insecta > Lepidoptera > Noctuidae > Aporophyla > Aporophyla lueneburgensis. The sequence continues at coordinate 11,393,819 of OW028738.1, read as the reverse complement.
TGCTGAGCGGCCCCCAGTGGTTGGTTAGGATCTGGTGTTCGATTTGGATCGGGTGGCCGATTCGGGTCGGGTGGTTGATTGGGGTCCTCGGGTTGGTTCGGATCAGCTGGTTTAAAAGAAACAAAAAATTAAGTAGAATTTACAGCGGTAGATTAAATACTGTTTTTGATTAGGGAAGATTTTTTAAGCTAAATTCTTAATAAATAATAATAATATCTTAGGACAACCAACCACACCGTTATCTGATCCCAAACTAGGCAGAGCCTGTACTATAGCAACCAGAAAACTGATAAATATACTTATATATTTCTAAATACATACATATTATAATAAAAATCGAACTGTTCGGAGGTGAGCACTATGAAAGCATGTTTAAAAAATATATTTCCTTGTGTAGTTAAGCAGGGGATGAAGGTTTGATTAAAAGTATATTTGAGAAAAGAAACGTGTAAGTTGGTGGGAACTCAGGGTTCTGTTTATAAGTAAAAGTTTGTAGTGCAAACGTTTTATGAGTAGTTGCGGAAGAAAAATCGTATCAGGCAGACGGCTTGTTTTTTTCCTTTTTTTCCATACCCAACACGTGGGTAAAATATTACCCGCTAGTGCAATTTGGCCCTGTATAGTTGGAATCGGTCTGTACTTCGACATGACACATGGTCGCGTCTTTCGGTCAAGTGCGCCCACCTACCATGTTTGGGCGAACCACTAGGGTTGTGCGGGTTTTGCAGACTGCATAAGGCACATTTTATTTATAAATTTAATTCATAGTGAAGAAACACATCGCACTTTCGTATGTTCTACATATAAACTACCGTTATTTAAATTCTCAGAAAAGACGTTTAAGTGATTCGTATCTGATTAACTCGAGCATAGTCGATAAGTATGTAGATGTTAATTCTGAATAATTAAATTACCTGAAATTTTATCGAGTGTTTTCCTATTTATAAATTAAGTAAGAGGTCTTATTTTCCTCATACAATAAGATTACAACAGCTGATATACTTCCTAACGTTTTGTTCGTAAACATATTTTGGTAGTCGCAGCGCGTTCCCAGTCGCACGCTTGTGTCCTTTGAGGTCGCGTTCGACATTTAAGTGAATATACTGATTGATGTCCGTCGATAAATCTCTTGGGTGAATTAAAAGTATTTTTCCATGCGATTTTGAAACTGAGGGTTACGAAAAAGTAAAATGTATAACTTCGTTATTAACTTTTTGCCGGTGTTTGTCTTCTCGATGAGTTCCGGTTTACGTAACCAGCAGATAAATAAAAGCAGCCTTCATCATCATCATTATTTCAGCCGAAAGGTGTCCACTGCTGGACATCGACCTCTCCCAATTTGGGGGATCGCCATGGTCACCACGCTTGGCAGGCGGGTTGTCGATCGCAGTATGGTGGTAAAATGCATAGAGAACGCTGCTACCCATTCTCTAGTAAGTCCTTTAGTCGCCTTCTACGATACCCACGGAGAGAAATGGGCAAGCAGCCTTAATAAATGTTTGATTCCAATTAATTTGGTAGATAGTACCCATGCGGACTTTATAAAAGCAGCTAGGTACGCTGGAAAAAACATTATACCTATAATGTTTGTAAAATGTACCTCGAACTTTAGTCGCACTTTTATTTGTTTAAATTCCGAGTTCGTAATTGTTAGGCTTTTTTAATACTCGTAAACTTTCTTTAAAACTTAAGATTTCTTTAAAGGTGTGAAGATAATTATTAGGTAATAAACAAGCCACGTAACGAGTCGGTAGGGTCGGCAGCGATCGCCACTTGAATACTAAGACCGATAAGGAAACAAATAATATTTATGCGAAGACCTCGACCTCTTTGTATGTTTCGAAACACCTTTTTTTCTACCTTACAATTATATAACTATCTACCCAGTCTTTTCCTAACGCGGTTGACTTCCAGTCCAACAGGATGCAGCTGTTCTACATGGTGCGACCTCCACAACCCAGTGACTGGGTAATACGACACTCCTTGGTATCTGAGGGTGGTTATCAGAATTTCGGGATTTTGACGATCCGTAACGACTGCCAAAGATCTACGAGAAACAGCCAAGATCAACGGCTTATCGTTCTTTTTGAGGTCTCGGTATTTAAAAACAGTCACCCATTCATGGCATGGCATAGTTTATTACGATTTATTTATGTCGATCGAAAATGAATCTGCATTGTTTCCACAAGTGCAGTTTGTAGCTTTTATCGTAATTGTTGTAATCTGGGAAGATTTGTTGGGAACATAAACATAACATAACATCACGCTTTGTTTCCCCGAAGGGTTAGGCAGAGGTGTACTTTTAGTACACCCACATTTCGCCAGTTATGTTTAAGTTCCATATGTAATAGGGGGCGAGCCTATTGCCATCAACCGGGCACCAATCCAGACTCCGGGCCGCCACAGAGAAATCCCAGATGGAAAAACCCAATAACACTTTGCCCGACCTGGGAATCGAACCCAGGACCTCATGCTCAGCAGTAGCGCTTGCTACCACTAGACCAACGATCCAGGCATATGTTGGGAAGTGAAGCAAAAATGCCAGTCTTCTTCTTGTCCAATTCATGGTTCTTTTTTATGTTACGTGGACTCAATAGGGGTCTTTTAAGGAACTTTATTATACTGTACCAAAGTGTCCATCCACAAGTGGCAAGTGAACGAACACTTGGGATACTTCTGCAAATGGAACATAGTCTAGTAAGGACTTAGGAGCATCACACTTATACTGACAATGAGTGTCGGACTACAGACCACTGTAAATCCCCCATCATGCCAGAAACGCCATGAAACATACCTTTTTTGTAAATCTAATTGATGCGAAGATCAAAATTTTAAAGGTAAATAACACAGTATAAAACGGCCAAGGCACTTTATGCAATATTAACATTTCTAACTTAGTTCTACTGGCATTTCCTGATAAATTAAACAGTTCCTATTTGCTTCCATCTTTATTTCCTTTTTTCCGGAAGTAAGCAAGATAAGTGTACCTATCTGGAGAATAACACTGCAGTTCTTTGCAAATATGGGAGGCGGAAGATAGATATTTAATTATGGAATGATTATCTCGACGTGAAACCACTCAATCATCCCGTATAATATTTTTTACATAAATCCTTTATTTTATTCTACAAGTTTGGTTTGTAATTGGACTTCGTGGAGGTTTCATGGTTTGTGTGGTTTTGAAACGTTTTTTTTACTTAGCATCGACAAGATATAAATGACATTAGGTGACATTATTCATAAACATTAAAAGTCAAAGGTTAGTAAGAACTTTACTTACGAGAAGACATTTTAATATATACTAGTGATCGCCCATTGGTCGAAATTCGACCGTACTTCATTTGAATAGAAATACAATATTAAATGAAAAAATATAGATAATAATAAATATAAAAAAATAATATGGTTATATTTGACATCCCGTAACACTATAGACAAATTGTTGACGCTGTATTACTGTGGAGAGGATTCGCTGGCGGGATGGTGATGGCCAGTACCAGGACGTAGGTGTAATGAGTAAAGAATACTTCTTCAGGACTCTCTTTTTTATTTTCTTAATACTTCTTATTTGCTGGATATGGAACAATATGGGACGAATTATCACAGAAATTTGATCTGTTTTTATAGAATTTTCCCTATTATTTTTAATTAATTATGACGGTTCCAAATGTCATAATTATAACCAGCCTGTACAATCTATGACCAGCCTGTACAATCGTGAGGCATACAACCTCTACAGTTTGCACACGACACTAAGTTTTGTATGGGAAACTTACTAATGCCATACTTGACACTCCCCATAAAACCACAAAAAATATTTCTTTTAAATCTAAAATAAATTCCTATCGTCGCTAATACAAATAATATTAAAGACAAATAATCTCGATATGATCATTTGATCATAGATTTTAAAAATTAAATAGGTTATATATCTATAAAATTAATTTATTACCTATGGTTATACTTGACATTCAGTAAGACTATAGACACTAAATCAGGCTTACCAACTTAGGGGTTTTCCCAAATTTAGGGGGTAAATAAGAGGATTGAGATTTTTTAGGGGCATTCCATTTTTAGGGGTATTCTTAGGGATTTTTTGCCATCTTACATTTCTCATTGTGTTTTTGATTACAATAAAAGTATTAGCGACTTCCAGTACGGTTCCTCGATACTAAGAATGCAGAGTGAATGATTAACAAATGTCGCGTAATAAATATAGACAAATATTACTACTGTGTGCCGGTCTATGATTACTGAACATTCGTTGGTTATTTTCATTATAATTTTTTAGCGAATTTTTTTAGTAATTGTGGCAATTTTAGGGGTTTTTAAGTTAAGCTTTAGGGGTAAATATTTCTGGGTGTTGGTAACACTGCACAAAATAATAAAGACAGATTTGCACCATAAACAAAAGAATATCTATGCATGTGTGTATTAGATACCTACACGGTAATGAACAGTAGTGTGTGTAACGTGTTATTTTTTGAAAATAATGCATTTTAAAGCATAATTTAAAAAAAATATTAGCATTCGTCACTTCTTCTCTGTATAAACTATAAGTGTGCGTTTCATATCCTCCGTCCGCCCAATTTTCGTTAAAAATGATTCAAAGTTTTCGCTTCACGTATTAATATATAGATATTATCAGCTTCGCCGCTAAAAGTGAGTTTGATACTTTGTTATATTCTTTAAACTTTAGGAGCTCGTAGTCCATTCACTGTTTTTTTTCAATGGTAGCTTTTCGCGCTTTGTTGATAGATATATAATTACTATAGCTTCGATATATATTTTGTGATTCGGCGGTTCATAACTACCTCGATACGAGAGGCAAAGTATTTCATAATAACTTTACCAAACGTTTCCAAAAAATATAAAACTAGCCAATTGCAAAGTGTTTAAACTTTACTTTTGTTGTTGTACGAGGGCGGCGCTGAAAATTTCGGGAATCAAGGAAGTGACACAATATTACTATTTAAAAATGTATTCATTGCTTTTCGAAGTATTCTCCGCGAAATTTGACACATTTTTCCATACGATGGAACCAATCATTGAAGCAACCATTCCATTCGGAAGTTGGGGTCTCCGAAATGGCCGTTTTGTAGGCGTCCACAGCTTCTTCAGGTGATGAAAATCTCTGACCACGCAATTTATTCTTTATTTTAGGGAAAGTATAGAAATCATTAGGGCTTAGGTCTGGGCTGTACGGCGGATGGTCTAATAATTCTATGTTTTCTTGCTCTAAAAACTCTTGTTCTGTGCGCGGTGTAAGAACTCGCATTGTCGTGATGGAGGATGATGCGGCGGTTGCGGTTCTCTTTACGGAGTTCAGAAACGACCTGTGGCAAACAAATGCTAGCATACCATTCTGTATTAATCGTTCTTTGTCCCTCAAGAGGAATAGTCGCAACATGGCCGGTTTTGGAGACAAACGTGGCCACCATTTATTTTGCAACATTCCGTGAATGAACAATTTTTGTTGGCTTTAACTCATTTTCGAACACCCAAACGTGTGACCGGTTTTTTGTTTCGGGTTCGTACGCATATATCCAGGATTCGTCACCTGATACGATGTTGTATACAGCATTTGAGAACCCTGCGTGGAATCTTTCGAGAGTTCTGACGCACCAAGTAACGCGAGCCGCTTTTTGCTCTTCACAGAGCGAATGCGGTATCCATCGGGAAAACAACTTTCTTACACCTAATTGTTCATGCAAGATTATTTGTATTTGACTCATGCCAATGTCTAAAGTTGCCTAAATTTTGCGGTATGTCACATGTCGATCTTCCACAATCAGCTTACGCACAGCATCAACGTTTTCTTGGGTGACTGCAGTTTTTGGACGACCTTGACGGGGATCATCACTGAGCATTACTGAGCACACGCCCACGTTGAAATTCAGCAAACCAGCGATAATATGTGGTTTTGGATGGGGCTTCTTCACCAAATGCAGAAATCATCCGGTCAACACACTGTTTTTGTGTTAAACCACTTCGAAAGTCATAATAAATCATCTTTCTTGAATTTTCACGAGTCAATTCCAATTTCTCAACGACTAAACAAGTTTGACAAAACCTTGTGACAAGACCGAGAATCTTTTTTTAAATTAATAAATGGTATTCGATTTTTAAAACCAAGGAGTTTTCAATTAAAAACATTTTAATATGACAGGAACAGTGGAAATATTCCATTCCCGATACTTTTAGTGCAGCCTATGTATTGGTCCATTCATGCTGTCTAATACTTTATTTCACTTTGACAGAAAACAAGTGACATTTCTGTGTATGTGCGAGATTTTCGCGCGTGTGGCTCTCTGAATAATTTGAGGTTAGGATAATACATTCTTGGAAAAAGTAAATAAATGGCAAAATAATCAACTTTTAATCAAAATATTTTTATTTCACATAAACCTACAAGGGCATTTATGAAACGTCAGAAGCTAGGTGCACGGTTCCAATTGTTGATTCCTATGGAGAAGAGCCGGCAAGAAACTCCACGGTTACTCTTTTAATAAAAACTTTTTAACAAAAAATTAAACCGCCGAAAAACTGAAAAGCATAAAATAATAAACCTTAAAATTATGAGTCGGCGCTTTGAGTGATCCTTGTTCATTGATTTTTCAGCGCCGACTCAAAATTTTAAGGTTTATTATTTTATGCTTTTCAGTTTTTCGGCGGTTTAATTTTTTGTTAAAAAGTTTTTATTTTATATTTTTTTCGTGGCTTTAATTTACTAATAATACTTGGCAAGGTATACCCTATGCAACACAAAAAGAATTATCAAAATCGCACTACTCTGTATAAAGTTATGCGTGGTTATACATTACAATCAGTGAGTGAACAATCAATCATCCCCTGTTTTCCGACCCTTAGGGTTCGATTTTGTTTTCCAAATTTATATGGGACCACCTTGGGAGTATACCCTTTCCAATAGAAGAAGAATTGTCACAATCGGATCACTATGTAAAAAGTTATGCGTGGTCATACATAAAAAAAAAAAAAAAAATATACGCGTCGAATTGATAACCTCCTCCGTTTTTTTTTCGTCGGTTGAAAAATAATTGGCTTTTACTGGTTTCAAATTACAGTGTTTATAGGTATGGGAGAACAGTGGAGCACTGTAAGTACCAGGTAGGTACTTAATAAAATAGAAAATTGTCTACAGTCTACAAGGCCTACAACGTTCTCACATTCACAAAATATAACTGAATTTGATAATCATGCATTATGCATAAGCAGCCTATATCGATTTTACTGAATTCGACACAGGCTTCCTCTCTGTTGGAGGGAATCTGCTGCATGCCACCACGCGAGCTCAGTGCAGGTTGATGGATATAATTTATCTCCGAATTTTTGGTTCTAGGACATGCCGGTTTCCTCGCGATATTTGTCTTCATCGTTTGAGAGCAGTGGTGGTGAAAATATTTACACAAAGTAAAACACCTGTCTGCTTTCGAACCTTTAACGACCTTTAACTCATAAGTCGGGGCTGATACCACTGGGCCACTAGGGCAAACATTCAGAAAAATGTTCCTAAAAAAAATTACCTGACTTGCAAAATTACCCAAAATCGAAGATGGAGTCCGATAAAATGAAGAACCACTGGTAAGTAAATGTGACCAATACAGCATACGGTAAACAGCCAGGTCAAAGGTCAACTTAGAAGTTCTAAGGGTATCACTAAACTTAGTGACAAATACTTAGATAGTTGATGAACATGGAAAGGCAACGCATTTTCATACAAAAAAGCGCGGTTCGCCTCGTCTGTAGTGTGGAATGTGATCTAGAACGATTTTATGTACAACCCCGTGCCAAACACAGATTGATGGTTAATCCGATATGGCCACAGATTTAGATAAATAATAAATAAAAATATTGTATTTTCAGGCATCAAGGCCCATAGGGTGTTACTATGCATACAAAATTGTAAGTAGCAAGCACGTGGTATCGCGTGATCGGCCATATTATGCAGAGCCGAATCACGCGATATCGCGTGATCGGCACTCAACGTGTTAACTTAACCGTCTTTCAACGCGCAGTAAATATCGACTTTATTTTCAAAACGGAACATGGCGTGATAAAAATGTTATATCACAGTCTCAAAACTTATCTTGTACAAAAAAATCTCAATTTAGGCCTGCACAAATATGGTAATCCATCATTTTGTATGACAGTTGTTCCATGCATGTAACTATAGTACCATATTGTGTTTAAATTGAAATCAGTGGTTTATCGGCGATTCTGAACTTCAAAAGAAAATAGATAACCGACCACTTATATTTTCTGTAAATTATTTATGATAACGAGAGGTCGTCCCTAATTTCAGGTTGACCTTAAAAACGATGAATCGGAAAAAGTCCACTCTGTTATTGTTTATTTATCCTCCATTAGCTTTTGCCCGCGTGGAGGTCGAAAATTATCACATCCAGAAAAATCTACGGGGTCAAAAGTATTCAAAGAGGTAATCCAAGTTATGAATTATTTGTGTGCCATCTTTCATTTAAATCCGACAACTCATTTTTGCTTTATTGAGTAACAAACATCCAAAGATCTAAACATCCAAACTTTTACATATATATATACATACGTATATACAAAATCAGCCTATAACGTTCCCACTGCTGGGACACAGGCCTCCTTTTAGTGAGAGGAATCTATATATCTATACTTAATATTATAAAGCTGAAGAGTTTGTTTGTTTGGTTGAACGCGCTAATCTCAAGAACTACTGGTCTGAATTGAAAAAATCTTTTTTTATTGGGAAGCCTATTTATTAAGGAAAGAAAAATGCATGAAAACTGGCAGGCAATTCGATGCGATGGGAAGAGTTACGGGAGCAAAAATTTGACGCGGGCGAAGTCGCGGGCAGAAGGTAGTATATTATATTTTTTGTCTGGCTGAAGAGATTGTTTGGTTGAACGCGGTAATCTCAGGAAATACTTGTTCGAATTGAAAAATTCTTATAGTGTTGGATAACCTATTTATCGAGGAAGGCTATAGGCTATATAACATCACACTGAGACTCTTAGGAACCAGGCAAAAAGAAAATAGTCACGAATACAAAGTACTCGCAAGGGCAGGCGGTTCGATGCGACGGGGTGGGTCAGAAGACCAAGAAATTTGATGCGAAGTTGCGGGCAGAAGCTAGTTTATTGTTAAGTAGGATAGGATTGTTGCCAGGCAAAGATTTTAAACCCCAGACGAGAAGAAGTGAAACATTCTATTGCTCTGACAGCAATGGCAAATATTGCTGGGATATTGTTTGTAGGTTCTGCTTCGTTCATGATTTGTCGCAAGCGTGAATTCTGAACACGCTGTTCTGAGCTTGATACCAAGATCGAAAAGTGCTGACTCTCAGCCTAGTTTGAATAAATGACTTTGGATTTTTTTTTTGATCAGTTAAAGTGTTATTGGGTTTTATTTATTTATTTATTTATTTAACACTTTAAGCACATATTATGTACAGAGGCGGACTTAATGCCATAGGGTAGGGAAGGTTTGAGCCCGATTATTGTCAATAGATTCCCTCGGGTGCTAATATTCCCTGAAGAACCCGAATACAACGGTTTCCCACATTTTGCCTGTTACAAGTAAGTCCAAATTGGGAGCCAGACTATTGCTCTCATTTCCTTCCTTACAGATTTTAAATCCATTCCTCCCGGTGTTAGATTGCTACAAATAAGATTTTCCTAGAAAAAAAAAAAAGCCCTATTACACTTTGGCTTCGAAGGGGTATTTACTGAACGCTGTTCAGCAGCGCTTGTGAGTCTTGCGACCGCTAAACCATGGCCGCCATGTTACAAATTACTATCATAAACAACGTTGTCAATAAGGTGTTCTTATTTTAAACCACCTCACGTTTCACAAAATATTGCGTGCGAAATTGTTTAGTGTATGCGTGGCCTTACGTTAGTGACGAGTGATACGTCGAAACGACGTGCGCCCTTGGTAACTATTTGGGGTTTCACCGTCTACTTGTACGTCGAAAGGAAGCACTACATGTGTTAAGTAATTAAATGAGCGTAGGTTCGCTATAACTTAGTGGAGGGATTTTGGAATAAATAAGGCTGTTGAACTCTGCCAGTTTTATTCAGGTAAATTGTCATTAATGTTTTGAAGAGACTTACATATTTCGCTCCGGAAAATGAAAACTTTGGAAATAATGTGTGTAATTCATTTCAGCCGAAAGACTGCTGGACTTTGGCCTCGCTGTAATTGGTTTGTCATAATGGCGTAGCTTGGCAGGCGGGCTGGCGGTCGCAGATTGGTGGTGAAATGCATAGAGAACGCTGCTGTCCATTCTCTAGTAAGTCCCTTAGTTGCCTCCTACGACAGCAGAAATGGAAGAAATGGGATGGTGCTATTCTTTACGTCCGGCTCCACACAGACAGTTATGTGTGTAATTATCAGCTCATTATTTTAAGAACTTACAATTTTATACTAGAAATTGCTACCTATTGCATGTTTTAGGTAAAGCCCCCTGTTCCGATAATACAGAGATACCAGAAATAGGCTAACATGTTACCAAGCTGTTTTCCAAGAATAATTGCCAAGTTACGCGTTTGAAAAACATGTCTTCCTTCACAGCGAAATTAAAACTGTTCAATGACCCTTTTATATATATCGAAGTGTTAATTTAATGCTTTAATTAAGCCAAATGAGGATAACTGGTTGCTGTTAAAGATTGCACAACGATGTCCCGTAGGCGCCTTGACCTTAAGTAAGTATAATGTATTCTGCAATTAACACATCTGAATGTTTAAAGAAAGTTTATCCTACTGTGGCTTTGTTGCTAGGGAAGGTAAGGGCAGTTTATCGTTTTTAAGGGTTTCCGGGGTCTTGGAAAGTGCCTGTTCAGTATGTGACAATGCCCTGCTACATATAGTGTCCCATATATTATATCATAATCATCATTTAAGCTGAAAGACAAAGAGGCGGTTTGCCTTAATCGCCACACTTGGCAGGCGGGTTGGCGATCGCAGTATGGTGGTGAAATGCGTAGAGAACGCTGCTGCCCATTCTCTAGTAAGTCCCTTAGTCGCCTTTTACGATACCCACGGCAGGAAACGGAATGCTGCTATTCTTTACGTTCGGCTCCACACAAAATGGACACTAAATGTAGCGGGATAATTATGTAATACACTACCAGAAGGAATGGTATGGCATCATTTACGTTGTAGAGCAGACAAATTTTCCGATCTCATGAAGCAGTGGACTAGCAAAATATCCGTCAAAATGATTCGTGATTGATTGTGATTAATACCTAGTGTGTTATGCAATTAGGATGCTGATCAGTATAGAAATGTAGGCAAGACATCACCTTCTAACAAATGTAATACTTATGCAAGGTCGAAAAACCGAGTTGATGAAGGTCGAAAAACAGTTTATCGGATCATAAGGTCTTTTGGCCTTCCTGTAGCCACGATCCTCCCACAGATGAAATGACTTAGATATGTACGTGATTCTGGGTTTCCAAAATCAGTTATTTTCTGAAGATATCTATTAATTTCCCTTGCTTGATAATTACTCTGAGTTTGTATGATCGCTGATTGTAAACCTAAATACAAAATATCATCATCATCAAAGTCTAGGTAAGACTTTTGGCAACTTTGCTGAGGTCATCTTCCAGTCTAACTGAATGCAGCTAAATACCAGCATTTTACATGGACTTAAAGAATAGCACCATCTCGTTTCTTCCCGTGGGTGTCGTAAAAGGCGACTAAGAGAATGGGCAGCAGCGTTCTCTATGCATTTTACCACAATACTGCGATCGCCAACCCGCCTGCTAAGCGTGGCGATTATAGCAAACCCCCCCAAAATTGGGTGAGGCCTATGGCCAGCAGTGGACGTCTTTCGACAGGAATGATGATAATGATGAATTGCCTATACGAACTCCACAACCCAGTTAGTAGGTAACACGAAACTCCTGGGTAAGGCTGGTCGTCAGCCTTTCGGGTCAGAATACAAAAAAGCAAACTTGAAAATACGCTACGATACTTTATTTTGTGTTTGAGACACTGCTGAGCAAGATGAATGTGACATCTGCGAACTCGAACCGATCCATTGTCCTCTATAATTTACATACAAATTGAACTAATTTACAATTGCTAAGTCGTTCATTAACAATTAAGTCTTGTACATGAATTCTACATATATTCTGAAGGCTGGTTTTGGACATTTTATTGGCTTTTACCCATTTGGACATTCGAATAATTACTATTGCGTTAATTTAGTACATGTTAGTAGGAGGTCTGCAAAAGGCTGATTGAATGATGATCACAAATTACTTTCACCGATTTTTTTATTTTAATTTTATTAAGCGACAATAAATAGCTACAATATCTAATTTTAAACCTCCAAGTCCCTGAGATACCACATTTGGTATAGACACAATCGTTTTTTAATTGTGTCTGTAATTACGGTAATTAACTGGTTAACATAACAAAAAATAATAGGTATAAATAACAATATTGCAGCCCACTGCATTATACGCATATTAAAAAAACATTATTAAAAATATAGTGCAAATTTTAATTATTACATAATTCACAACAAATAACTAAGAAACAAATAACTTAATGACAAGACGAAACAAAAATTAAAATTATAAAAAATAGGATCAGATCATAGATATTAAACTGTGTTTATTACTCAAGTCTTAATAAAAAATAAATTTAACAAAATTTAAAACCTACCATAATGTTCCACTTGTATTTTTTGGCAGATGGTGTTTAACTAATTCTCATCTTTAATTCCACGTTCCAGTCAACCAAGTAAGGCTAGCGATTGAACTGACGACCGGACAAGTTAACTGTTAGGGTCTAGGATACCAGTGGCGGCACATGCATGAAAATGTGTGTCCTAGTGAAATTTAATCTTTAAAGTCATTCGACGCAACTGAGGCCGGCCCAAGAAGAGGTGGAGAGACGACCTAGACGCGTAGGTACTGCAAGGGTTGGATCAAGGTAGCCCTGGAAAAGGATGTCTGAAAGGATTTGGGGGAGGCTTTTGCTCAGCAGTGGGACAGCGTAGGCTAATAAAAAAAAGGTAATTGTACACTCCCAAGTTTGTATTCTACTATTAATATTACGAATGTGAACATTTGTATATTTGCAGGTTTGGATGTTCATTACTCAATCATACAAAAATGGCTGAACGCATTTAGATGACAGTCACAGATAGTTTTTAACCTGGATTAACACATAGGACACTTTTTATCCTGGAAGTACGTTCCTGTGGGATAATTTCCGACCTCCATGCGGGCGAAGCAGCTGGCAAAAGCTAGTAATTCCAGTATTTCTAATCAACATTCATATTTTCAGGTGACGCAACAAACCAGCATGTATATCCACGTCAGAGTTGGTAGATATAATATTGCTGCGTGACGTAGGAAGCGCATATAGTTTAGCCACGTCTGATGAAGCCGTAACAGCGATCAATCCTATTACCGGCCATCACTTACCTAACTTCGCCAAGAATATCAATACACGGATGTGAAATGAGGGCCTCTATTGTTTACGTATTAGGTAACAGAAGAATAAGGAAATATTCAAGTTGAATTAAGGAACTTTTCCGTCACGGTTTTTGGAAAACAGGAAGAATAAAGATGGTATACTTTTGGTCTCTTGAGGCTAAAGCCTCTTTTGTTTAAGTATTAAGTAACCGAAGAAAAAGGAATTAAACAAGTCGAATTAAGGATATTTTCCTTCTGGAGTTTTTAGAAGTCAGAAAAAATCAAGATGATCCATCTCTGGTCTCTTGGGACTAAAACGTCACGCTGTTCCTTGTTCACTAATGAAGGTGCACTGATCTTTTCAACATTTTAATGGTGTTTATAGTTCAGAATCATCACCTTCCTGCCCTTCTCCCAATTTATTTAGGACTGGCGCAGCATGTCTTCACCTTCGTATATCTGACAGGTCATCCCCTTATGACACCTTTGGGCCTCGGAAAGTACGTTAAGCCGTTAGTCCTGCGCCTGATCTCTCTCCGGTCGTGTCGAATTGTGTGCCGTCCCATCAGACCATTCGAGTGAGGGAAGAGACAGTGTACCTGTACCCGTGTGCACACCTTTGCAATATATCTCAAAGATCAAAATAATATGCATACTAAACAAAGTGATAACTTCAGAAAGATTCTATACCTAAATACAAAAAGCGCTAAACATTCTTATAGGCTTAGAAGATTATCCAACCAGATACATGATTCATGAATCATGCGGTTTTTTCTTATTTCCACAGCAATACGATAATATTGTGTAAGATTTGTACAAACATGAATACATTAGGATTTATCTATAAAATGATACACACGTGATTGATCATATATTTGCGATGGCACAGGAAGTGTTATCAAAAGTGGGCAAATATCGTAGAGTATTGTTCTATAAGACCCTTTTGGTTCAACGTTTGTACAAACTGTTTGTTTGAAATTATTTTGCTTATCTGCGAAATGTGCACCTGTGGGTTTGTCTGCACTAAAACCCTTTTTTTGCATGTCATACATATTATTACATAACTTCTGATATATATTTTTTTTATCGTTGAAAACTCTTTGGTTTAGGATCTGAACAAAGTTGCTTTTACCTAAGTCGATCACTGATTTAAATATTTCTCAAACCAGGATATCCATACACCTAATTTTGTCGATACACAAGAGAGAAGAGAGAGAGAGAGCGAGGGAGAGAGTTAGAGAGAGGAGGAGGGAGAAGAAGAGGAGGAGTATGTACATACCTAAACTGCTCTACATGGAATATAAAAGTGACTTTGTTTTTCTTGAAGCATGTTTAAGCCTAAAACAAATATGTACTGTGCCCAAAAGAAGGTGCAAAGAAAAATGACAGTGAAGTTTAATAATATATGACGAGAGAAAAAAATAACTGAAAAACACAGACTGAAACAAACTAACGTCAGAAAAACAAACTGCGGGTTAGCAAATTCCTAGAAAATTATATGACGACAGCTAAATACATAGTCTAGAAAAACTTAATGGAAAAACGTTACCCAATATATGGAGACTTTCTTTGGTGAGCTAACGCTTGGTAGTTCATTGTCTTATCTTGTGTTAAGAGACTGTTGTCACCTGTCAGCTCATGATTGATAAGGAAGGCTGATTGGTGGAAACCGCCTTTGAACGTATCAAGGTTGGAATGCGGCCTTGGGAACTTTTGTGTATGGGACAGCCCCATTGAATGAGGTATTTCGTAACTTTACGGGTCGCCAAGAATGAGGAGATTTTATTAGAAGGATAAAAGTGAACAGATTTCTTGTAGGAACAAGCCGTGTGCGTGATAAGATTTCTGATCGGCAAAAGTGACTTCCATAGACGCTTTAATCCTCTATTTAACTCTTTTTTTTATGGGTGGGAAATCATCAAATGACTTCTCTCGCTTTAGGGTGGACCGGAAGGGCGTGTCAGACTTTTACTGACTTAAACCCACCCGTGTTCCATCAGTTGCCCATATGCTAAGGCCACAGTACCTCTTTCGAACTAATTTCGCGACCCTGGCCAGGCCTATTTGACTCCTTTAGAGGATGAAACCTTCTTTAGTGCATACTTTTGTATGTTACGAACTTATGTTTTTCTGCGGCTTAGGTTGTCCGTGGTATGTCAGTGAAAGAATGAATATATTTAAGATTTTTATTAAGTGGATTAATTAATGCAATACCATGCTAAAGAATTTTCTTAGATCTGAGTTATAGTTCTGCCTAGGTACTACATGACAAAGGTTTTAAAATTCAGCCCGGAAGCATAGCAATTTTACGAAACTAAGTGCTTCTAACAAAGAATTATGAAACTAATTAAGAAAATTAAGTGACTAGACAGTTACGTAATAGTCTTTGTATAATTAGATCATAAGTCGTTCAGACAAGATCATCAATTTTATTTTTAAGAGTGCACTACGAGTATAATTATAAAAAGTCGTTACTTGTTATTTAATAATCCACTTTTATCGACAGATATAAATTTGATCCCTTTTAATTTTAATTTTTCTAGGTTGTAAATTATATGTGATCCCTAAAGTGACTCTGAAAGGATAAATTGGGAATGCGCTTATAAAATATGCCGATTGAAATATTCCTTTTTTGTTGATGCTGTTTTGGATTTCTTCTCTAAGTGCGGAAATTGTAACTAAGTTGACCCTACATGTAAAAAAACAATGTAAATAAATAAACAAATAGTATTCCAAGAAACTCTTCACTGACAGATATGCGTGAATAATTCGATAGTAGATTTAAATCTAGTCCGCGAAACTTAACAAATCACGACTCACAATTTTATGCGCTTCATTTAACATTGTGAATGTCCTTCCTGTAATTTCTTCCTTTAATTTTCACGGTTGCTCTTACAAAAGTTTATTTAAATGAGCAGTATGTCTTATTTTGTTCTAGTCACGAGGGTAGCGCCGGCGCATCGTGCGGGAACTAGCCTTGTTCATTATTATACTTCCAACAATGCCGTATAAATAACTTGTGTAAACAACTAGTCCACATATTAATGTCTCATTATTTATTGCACCTTGTAAATTATTTTCACAAGGCAAATAGTTACGCATTTATTTATTGTCAAGTGCAAGTTGAATCGTTCACACACGGAGGTAAATATTATGATGGGGCGGCAATCTTTGTATGGTGTAAATCGTCGACAAGTTAACTCAATGGTAGATACTGCCGGTATTCAACTGTTATCGGGATTCATTGCGACATTGTTTCACAAGATTGTAGTATTGACACATGAAATCGATAAGATCTGTCTGTGAACTTGAAAACAGATTATTGTCCAGGATATGTACAGAGTCAATCAGAAATCTTGTCAACTTTTGCTTTTGGTTAATAAATTTTTACAAGAAGAATACCGGCAATATCGCAACCAGCGTGTTTGTATGACCAATTGTATGAACCTAAACGAGGCAAAAGAAATATGTAAGTATCGTAGCAGGTGGCGTTCAGTGGTTTCTGCCTTCCCCCATGGAAAAAAAGCGTGAGTTTATGTATGTATGTAACAAGAATATATTTTCCAGACACGACTGAAAAAGAATTACGCAAATTTTATATTGCACATTTGGATATCACTGTAACTGACACAAAGATAAAAGGTGACCGCAAGAATTACAACTAATTTACTCTCTTATCAAATGCAAATATTAAACTCTACAAAAATGACTGAATAATAAAATAAAATGAATGTCAAACAAGCTTTAGCAAAAAGTTCTGAAACAACACCTTAACGAAACGATTCATAAATACAAACATTTACAAGAACACGTAAAGTATTCTACAGATAATCAAATTCCGATAAAGATTTGCGCCCATAAACGGTTCCAGCTGGTAAATCCGCGGCGTTACTTTCAATTTGATCGTGAGTCTAAAGATAGAAAGGAGTCGTGAAAGCAATAAGACGAACAGACAATCAGTTTGTTTATATAAGGCCGTATTGGAAGGATACAATCAGTCGCCGACTCCCCGGGACGCAATAAGCGTAATCCCCGAGGCGGGGAACCAGGAAATATAATGTGGGAAGCGACTTTTAAAATGATTTTATTTGCTGCCAGACCAAATGGAAGGAGCACTTTGATTTAAATTCTGTTATTGTTCTGTTCTCTCGATATTATGGTTATGTGGAGAGGTTTAATTTAATCTTGGAAGGAGCTTTTATTTTCCTTCATTCGTTTTTTTTTTAGTTGAATGGATCATTTTATTTATAGAATATCGGCTGTAAATAATGACTTTATTTAAATTCACTAAGTATTTTTCTCATGTTTCTACATATCCCTTTATCCGATAAAGATAAATCTATTAAATATGCGATTTATCCCTACCATATAATAGAATGCTGATAAAATCTTATACAAGAACTTAGTCAATGTTAAAAGTATTGATTGAGGCTTTTTTGTATTGTATTTATAGGTACTTTTTCTCAGTATTATCTTAGGTTTGCGTACTAATTAATTACAAAAAATACAAACAAAAAAGAGGTCTGGAGTTTAGTAAAAATCTTTCTCCAATGTTTAATTATTAAAATTCAGACTTCAACTGAAATATAGTATTCGTTAACAGTGTCCACAAAATTACATTGCCTGAACTTTATAAAACTTATTAATCAAAGAACACTCCTACAGAATAATATTGAAAAAGTTATCTAAAGTGTCTCTTCCAGTAAAAAAGTATCGACATCGGTCAGTAGATGCTGGGCGGGCGGCTGTGCGAGCGAGGGCGGCGCGCGCGCCCAGTCAACTTCCGCCGTCCGTGCCCGCGGTAACTGTCCACTAACAGTGCCCAGCGTGCCCGCTAACAGTGCCCAGTGTGACCGTTAACTTTGCCCACAACTGTTTACTGTACTGAAGCTTTGTAGCTTGTTATTTATTGACGAAAAGTTTTGGTTCAAGTGTTAATTGGATGTTAGAGAGTGATTTGACTCATTTTGTTTGTATTGTGCTCTTTTGTTTTACTGATTTGAAAGTGATTGAGACCTCAACCAATGAGATACATAACAGTCTCATTATTAGCGTAATCTTATCCCAGATACATTCGTTTTAAATAATACAGGACATTAAATAACCGAACGTCGAAAACGAATTTTCCAAGATGTGATAAGTCCTTGAACCAGTGCCAGTTGAAAAGTCCTTCACTAACTTCGTCCTCCACAAATCCTTAGAAGAATTCGATGTCCAGAAATTCCTCACTTTCTATGACCATCAACGTCTGACGTCACAAGTTTTCAGCCATGGCAGATAAGCTACATGAGTACCAAGGAGTGACAGGTCGTCTGCATGGCGCACGAGACCGCTACCGCGAACGCTGGTCCAGATGGAGAGAAGAACATCCAAGGGGCGTTCGGAATGTAGTCGCTGAGACTCTGTTCGGGATACCTAATTCTGATGAGCCTAGAGAAAGGGTCTGGCAGGATAGTGCTTACAGCGATCTTTATCGGTAATTATCTGTTTAATTTTGATCAGTGACGTGAAAATCATTCACAGATTAACTTCACCCAGTGCTGGAAATATTCCTCTCTTTGCTTATTAATTAATAGTTATTATATTAGTAATACGTAATTTGTAGTAAGTTTGATGATTATCCTTCGTTCATTATAACGAAAAAGAAGTCTAGTAACTTTTTAAATAATCTTAGCGTTATTTGTATGATATCAAAATTATCTAAGGATGAAGTATCTGTAACTATAGGACGATAGCTGCACCAATAATTTGATGGTAGCCTATAATGTGGCATTCATTAAACGTTGGTTAAATTGATTGACGATTGAATTTTTTAATGTCATAATTAAGTGACTGAAATGTGTGTTGAATCGTAACTCGATTTCATATCCACTTGTGGAACTAACTCCCACAAACGAGACAAAACAAATAATAACATAGTTCGGAGCGAGAGATCGAAGACTAATACAGCAGAGTAAATATTATAAGATGTTGACTTTATTACTAACTTACTATGTAGGACAAGTCGATGTATTAATTAGGATAACAGGCAAAGTTTCTAAGTTTGTTTTCAATCAGTATAATGACATAACTGTCTTAGATCTACGCTTCGAACGAACTCGGAATATAACGTTATAATATTAATGTTACAGATAATATAAGCTACTAATCGCGTTCGATATCGATAGATAATTCAATTTGATCGACTGCCAACCCTAAAAATGTGTGGATGTTGCCAACAGATCAACCTTCCGACGGAATAAGTAAAAATTGATAAATTTTCAGGAGAAAAAGCCGTATCGAGCTAATGCGCATTTCAGCGGCAGTAATGGGAATTGAGTTCTCGTACGCCGGGGAAACAGCCTTCGTGTCTCCCACACTTCTACAAATAGGGGTGCCCCATCAACAGATGACACTGGTGTGGGCCCTGTCACCCCTAATTGGGTTCTTCATGACCCCTTTACTAGGGTCACTCAGTGATCGCTGCCGATCGAGGTTCGGAAGAAGAAGACCTTTTATAGTTCTGATGTCTGTTGGAGTATTGCTAGGTAAGTAAATGCCTACCTAATAATTTGTTTAAGTAGATATTCCTGTTTTCAAAGGATGTCTCCAAACTGAAGAAACAAAAATTGTATCCGACTTATTACTGTCGTTCAATGGTCGAATGATAAACTTGAAAACTAACATAATTTTGAGCATTATTTACTTTAACATCGTTTACAGAACAAAGTATCTTTGATATAGATATTAAACTCAATGAGTTCTCAGCACGAAAACCTTTCTAAACAGAGCCCACCTGTTTGTTAAAGAGTTGAGTACCAATTAATCCAAAGATCTAAAGGATTAAATTAAATTTGTAATGGAGGCATTGAATGTTGGGGTCCCGAAATCCTAAGCAAACAGTTATTACTTCGGGAGATAACGAAATGTCCACAATGACTGCTTTAGAAAATCAAGTGGTGTAATACAGGTCTATTATATTGTCACGTGAGAGGACTGCTTGAGCCAAAACAGGCAGAAGCAACAGGCGTTTGAACCGAGCTCGAAAAGGACGTTTTGTGACGAAAATTGTGGATTAGCTTTCTCTTTTGTTACATCTTGTTTGTTCCTCAAGTTGTTGATGGAACTGACAGGTGATTTGAGATTGTTTTAGAGATATTTTAGATTTGAATAAGTAGCTTAAAAGATTTTGAATCTTAAAATAAACTGGTAACTTTTCTTATGAAATCTACAGCTCTCTTTGGATTAAAATAAGTTATACTAATGTTTGTTGACACTTTAAGAATAATTATTGAACTTGAAACTGCTCTCTATGAGTAGTGAAATGGATGTTCTTGTGGCATTTCGCAATTTCCGACTAATTTCAGCCGTGTTGTAGCGCCAATTTTCATAGCTTCAGGAAATCGAAACCCGTTGCCTTAGCGGTTGCATACATTTTAAACTTCGAGACTCAAATAGGTAGTGTGTTCAGTTTCATGCAATATTATTTAAAAGACGCAATGAGGACTGTTTTCGTTCAAGAAAAATATTTATCTTACTTTTTTGTTTCAAGGGTAAATTGTCGTGTCGTGTACGTTTTTTGGACTGTTTATTTTTTATACACATTATAATATTTTACAGGTTTAATCTTAGTCCCCAATGGAGAAGACATAGGCTACGCTCTCGGCGACGAGTTACCATTGAACAGAACAGATGTTCCTTCTGCATTAGGCCCTAGAAGCTCAGCCCTGGATAAGGAACACAGTAACTATCACCCCTGGGGAGTACTCTTCACGGTCCTTGGCACTGTGTTCTTGGACTTCGATGCAGATGCCTGCCAGAGCCCGGCGCGTGCTTATCTGCTTGACGTGACAGTACCAGGTCAGAATTGTTTGAAGAGAAAGAAATATAGCCTTTACATGCTATATTTACACTGGCTCAGTTAGCCTGGTAACCTGGTATACTATTTGCAGGTAGAGTCAGTCAGAATTGTTTTCGGTGAAAATAATATTTTCGGAATTTTTTCTATTTCGGCTGAAAACTCATTAGAAAAAGTTTCATTGTTATTGGGATTAATTTAAAGAAATATCGCTTTCTAACTTTTATTTGAATTTTTATGATTTTTGTGATTGCCATGGTTGCTCAAAGACGCGGGTGTCTGTGGTGATCAATCATCGTACTTTCGGTGCAGCAGACACATACATACATTGATAAACTGGTAGGTCGGTCGAAAGTTATGTCACGAGAACAAATCAGAAAGACAAAAAGAATCTTGTTAAAACACACGATTCTTCTTATCCCTCTAATTTGTTCCCGCCAAGTTTATAAAATATTTTTGTGCCAATTTTCTTCCAAATTCATTTAGCTGTTTTGCGTGATTGAGTAACAAACACCAAAACTTTTACAGTAACAGTTATATTATAATACTAGCTTTTGCCAGCGGCTTCGCCCGCGTGGAGGTCGGAACATATCCCGCGTGAACGTACTACCGGGATAAAAAGTAGCCTATATGATCAATGTATGTGAGGATAAGAGCTTGAAAGCGCATTTTCATCCGACTTGCTACAAATTTATCGTCACTGCTAGGCTCCTATGTGTCTTAGCGTTATGTTATATAGCCTATAACCTGCCCAGGAGTATGGACTACAATCGCACCAAGTTTGGTTAAAATCCCTTAAGTAGTTTTTGACCCATGCGTGCACATACAGACAGACAGATAGACAGACAGACAGACAAAAAAATTACTGATTGTATTTTTGGCATCAGTATCGATCACCATTCATCCTCCAATATTAATTTTGAATATATTTTCAATGTACAGAATTTACTTCTCTACAGTTTTATTATAAGTACTAGCTGTGCCCACGACTTCGTTCGCGTAGATGTCGGAAAACAGCATCATGCCGCTTATAGCAGATGTAACACCTCCTCTGTTGATCTTTCGACCAGGCGTGGTGACTTTTTCTAGTAAAAAGCTGCCACAAAACTTATATGTTTTAGGAAAACACTTCTCTATATTCTATGTTAGGGGTGAAACCAACTGGAGTGTAAACAAAAATGTTGCTAGGATTGCTCATACGCGAAAGAGCTACATAAAATTGGCCGTGGGAAAAGCAACCAATACTAAGGTCCACCCCTTAGAATTGAACTCTTCAGACAGGCATTAATTTCATCGGTTCTTGCAGAGCTCAGTCAACTACTTCTATAGCCAAGCGGTTTGCCATCGTGCACTAGCATCGTGCATCCAAATGATTGTGACACATTCGCGTAAAACTCTAGATTTATCGCTATTGCGTGACACATTGCAAACCGGGCTTTCTGTCCGTTCCAAGTCAATGGGGATTTTAAGCATTGTATGTGCGATTTTTACAACAATGTGGCTGCTATACCTGAGGAGGCGACAGCAAGAGCAATTTTATTTTAGCTCCTTATTCGAGCCAAAATAACTTTGGCAAGAAAGGTTTGCCCGTTCCACCGGGCGCGTTTAAAAGCAAGATTTCTCGCAAAGTATGATCCACACTGTAGCACACTCGATCAAATATTTGATGCTGTTCCGGTGTCAAATTTGAGCAACCATTTTGCAGAGTTTCTACCAATTCTACGGGATCGTAACTAATCGCCGAAGCGTACTCCCTGTTTATACGTTCCCCATCGGCTGTCGGTGAAGGCATGCCATATTGAGTAAGCGGGTTCCCACCTATACTTATAACTATGTCTTGAATAGCCAATAACGATCTATTATTACAGTTTTCACGGACTCGGTCTGATATTTCAAGACTGTTTTGCCGAATCTTTAGCATAATTATCTTGGTATTTTTGCCACAACTGCCTAGCATCCGCCAATCCACAAAAGGTCAGTAAGATGGCAAACAAATGACACAACCGATAAGGACTATCGATGACGCATGCCTCGGCTAAAGCATCATCCCTATGTTCATCTCCATCTAATAAACGATGTGCGCGGCAAGCAGCCTGGTACCTATGTGGGATATTCAATATCATCCACTTTACGGAGCCCCGTAAAGGAGGAAGGCCCCCGCACCACGTGCAGAAGGAGGCGTAAATAATAAAACTCTGGATTATTTGGGTGCACAGTGTACAATAGTCCAATCACGTGTTCCTTGAAAACGCCTGACTCGCCTTCCACAACAGTTCCCCGTCTTCTACGGTTAAAAACACCTTGCTTTTTTGGCGTAGATAATTCTGCGTAGATAATCTGTTTGGCAGAAGTGAAAGAATGCCATTAAGGTGGTTTGTCTCGGATTGTCTACCCTTTTTGTGACATTTTCAGATTGAAAATATACTCGTTGTGCGTCTTAATGATGGCATGCAAAGTTGAATCTTCATTTTGGTCTGGAAATTCAGCCCGTATGACATTGTCAACAGCGTCAGGACGAATTTTGTTTTCCAACCATAGGAGGATGTGCGCGTGAGGTAAACCAAGATTTTGCCACTCGACGCTGTACATAAAACAAAGAGCTGGGCCGAATAGTTTCTCTTTGGTAAGGATATTAATCATTACTTTGAGCTTTAAATGAAAAACTCTTGCAATTATGTCATGCCTATCATATAACGCCTGTCCTGAGAGAAGTTCCTGACAAATCTCGATCCACTTTGGATTTGTTGTGAACGTTATGAAAAGGTTCGGGCGTAGCAAAAGCATCTTGTGTTTTTTCGTGCATGTATCGCGGACCGCCTGTAAAACTGGATGTCAAGTTAACCAATCACCCCAAGTTTTCATCGTTATTATCTGTTTGCATCGCGTCCCGCAAATGCACGTATTCTTCAGCGCGTAAACGACGTTGAAAAGTGCGAATGTAAACTAAACGTTCCGTTTCTATTTTTGCATACATATCCGCAATACATTGGCTAAAAAACCCCCGAAATCGTTGCAAATAGACGAAACGATTACTCCTTATTTGTAAAAGATGTGAATAACGTGAAGTGTGCAAAAATAATTAGGTCAAAACAATATTCTCGCAAACCTACTTGATTTTACGTTAGTATCATTTTGGGTCAGTAGATGTCGCTACGTGTTGTTACATTACGTAATAGTGAAAATAAATTAATATAACTTTTGATATAGCGAAGCGATTGTGATGAAACGAAAACTAAAATATACTCCGAGTTATACACAATATTTGAGCATTAAAGTTAACATTACAGGTTTCGTACTTTTGGCGTGAAACCTATGCAAATAAACATAGACCAGCCAAACAAACAGACAAAAATTTTAAAAGTTACAGAAATAGCAGCTGTTATCCTTTAACATCGCAACTATTTCTTTTTTTAATATTTTGACTGTACAGAAACGCCTCGTCTACAGATTTAGTATATGTATAGATTTAATACACTTTGAAGAAATGCCTAACGGTTAAAAACGTTATTGTGGCTAATTTATAAAAAAATAGGTATACTATTTATGACTTTTTTGTAGATCTTTTGAAGACCATCATCTTTGTAATACATACTTTTGGTGTATGATCAACGTATGCGAGGATAAGAGCTCAAAAGCGCAGTTTCATCCGACTTGCTTCAAATTTATCGTCACTGCTCAGCTCCTATGTGTTTTAGCGTTATGTTATATAGCCTATAACTGCCCAGGAGTATGGATTACAATCGTACCAAGTTTGGTTAAAATACCTTCAGTAGTTTTTGACCCATGCGTGCACATACAGACAGACAGACAGACAGACAAAAAATTTACTGATTGCATTTTTGGCATCAGTATCGATCACCATTCATCCTCCAATATAAATTTTGAATGTATATTCAATGTACAGAATTGACTTCTCTACAGTTTTATTATAAGTATAGATAGATAGATAGATTAGGAGTATTTTATGTGGCAGAATCAATTTGATTTACAAAACAAAACTAAAAATTGCAAAACACTGGAAATTGTAATAGGTATGTTATTATCGGCATTTGGTTTCATCCAAAAATGCTGCTAACACCAAATTCCGGTTTCAGTTTCAGCCGAAAATTAATTTTCGGCCGGTTGGTCGGTAGTAATCTATTTGCAGTGGCTTTGTCATCCTCTAAAGGTGAACAACACGTCGAACACTTGAGGAACCTATTCCCTCAAGTGGCTAAACAAGGACTATTTACGTCCACAATTAACAAAGGATATACGCATTACAGTGTCTACTTAACAGGTTGTTACTAAAAATAGAACAGCCGTAGACACTCGTCATAATAGATACGATAACGTGTATTTTCCAGGTGGGTAATCCTATACACTTGAACTATTTACTAGATTTATAATTAGTCAGAAACTGACGTCAAGGTGAATCAGAGCAATTTCTCTGAATCAAATTTGTTGCTGTTGTTTGTACAATATAAAAAAAAAACGTTGTAATGTTACGATTCAGGTTAGATTATTAGGTAGAATCCTTCACCTAGTTTGGAGAAAAATGAATATATTTTTAATATTTGTCCACTACGTCACGACATGTGACTATGAAATGTGTTTGTCAGTTTTTCCGACGGCGGAGAGTGATGAACTACAAAACGGGCTCTTTATCAGCTTATGTCTGGCCGTGATTGATTTATCTCGGTGCCAAGCGTGTATATTTGGTTTTTTTTTTTGATATACCTTGACGACATGATTATTTTAACTCTTCTTAGTAATGATGATAAAGTTTCTTCGAGTATCAGTACATTTTGTTGTAACTTTATAAATAGGTATATGTAACTAGAAACGTCGCAAGTTTACTTTGATCTTTTTTACACGCTTTATATTAGCTTCACTTGTATTTTTGTTTATATGGTTGTATGTTTGATTGTAACCGATTCCTTATAGCGCGATTTTGACCCACTTTAAACGACCAGATTTCATTCAAACTTTGCACACCTATCAAAGACCGATGGCAATGCAATAATTTCATAAATTTGTGCTATTATCCTTGCCAGGGTTACCAGGACAGCAAAAAAATGCCTTCGAAAACTACGCTGACATACGTCTCAAAATTCGAAACACCCTAAAAAATTTAAAAAAGTGTGGGGTGCTTTTGAGGTATTTTAACTGATATCAAGCACCACACGCTTTTTTTCCATTATTTTCTACTTTTTGGTTTGGTTTTCTATGGAAGCGTGTTTTTTTGTTTTTTTTTTAAACTATTATTTTTAATCTGAAAATAAATATCTTTTAACCTATAATTTTGATAGTAACGAAACTATTGCACGTATTTTTACTAATGTGTTTCGTTTAGTCTGTGTGTCCATAACACCATCCCATTTCTTCCAGTGGATCTCGTAAAAATGGACTGAGGGTAAGTCCCTAGAGAACTTGCAGCAACGTTCTCTATGCATTTTATCACCATGCTGCGAGGCGCGGCCAATCCGCCTGCCAAGTGCGGCGATTATGGCAAAGCCCCCAAATTAGGAGAAGCCTATGTCAAGCAGTGGAAGTCTGATAAAATGGTGATGATGATGAGGTATATTTCGTAGTGGACTATGGCTCTCTCGAGTGTGCCCGTGGGGTTAAATAGAAGACACAAAAATTAGTGAACACTCTCATTAAGCTTAGCATTTCACTAATTAATTTCATGTCCTTAACTATAACAGTACTTAGTATTATTCTGTAACATTCTCACCGTGATAACTTGGGTGAAATGACCTTAAAGTGAAATGTCATTAGTGCCAATACATCGGATGGAATCACAGCTCACTTTTCACTTCACCGAAGTTCTTACCGTGAGATTTTTACGGAGTAGATAGACTGGGTATTTCCACGTTCTAACGTGAAGAAATAAACACTTACCAATGATAATACTAAAGCCATAAAAAGTACATAAACACCGAAGGCGATCAAGTACTTTTGATGACCCGGTTACGAAGAATTAACATTGTATATAAACATTTAACAGTAAAAGCACGTGCTGTGTACTTAAAAGTAAATAGCGGCAAACGTCCAACCTGAATAAAAATGATTTATTATAATTATCACTATAAGACTACCATCAACAAATATTGACCTAAAACTTTATTTTCTTAGGAATTCTATATTGTTCACAGTACTGTTAGCTTCTTATGTAGTTTACTTGCGACCATTTTGTGTAATTTATATAAAGTACTGGTATATAATGTATATCTACGTATTATCTAGGTGGAAGTTTGTTTGACTCTCATATACATTTTCATCTCTGAGCCAATATTTATTCGTTAAACATTTGCCGTGAGAAGTGACTGGAAAATCGTAGGATGTCACATATGTAGGTACATAGCGACATCGTTACGCGTATACTTACTTGGGGTAGAATGCGTCAATTTTCCTTCCTATTTATATGGGTTCCGTTTCGGTTACATTTTCGATTGATTGATTTTATACTGTACCTTTATTTTCTACCAAAAAACCGGGACTTCTTTTAATTGTATCATTTTGAGTACTATGAATGTATTATATACATAAACATTACATACTGAATAATTTCTCTATAATATGATAAAAATCATGTCACAATCCGTTGCGTATTTAGAAGAGCAACGTGGCTTTGCCCGCGTGACGGTCACATTTCACCCCACTGGAACGTACTACCGAGATGAAAAGCATCATTATGTTTTCCAGGTTATAGTCTATCTGTGTGCCACAATCCTTTCAGCAGATTTTTCGTCATTAATTAACAAACATCCAAACATGTAAACTTTCTCATTTATAACATTAGAAGGAAGAAGGATATAGTAGGAAAATAAACATTAATCAATTTTCTTTCTCCAGAGGACCATGCTAAAGGTCTGAGCACGTTCACGGTGATGGCAGGACTCGGTGGCTTCATGGGATACGCCTTGGGCGGCATCAACTGGGACGCCACTCGCTTAGGTAAATATCATTTAGTTAGGTTCCTATGGAAGTGGTGACACAGTGGTTGTAGCGCTTTACTTTGTGTTACTTATTTCATCACAACTGAACAACCAAAACGGTGAAGGAAAACATCGTGGTTAAACCAGCATGTTCTAGAAACAAAAATTGGAAGACATGTGATATTTGACACGGCTCACTCCCTCGCAGCGAGAGGGCGCCTGTGACACAGCAGTGGGAACATGTTTAAGGCTGATTATGTAAGTTTCCTATATATAAATTATCCACGGGATGTGGAAAGCACAGGACCGGTCGATGTCGCAAAACTGAGGATGGATGTCCCAAAATGGACATAATTTAGCTGAAATGATGATTATGAAGCTGTTCGCCGCCAGGCCAGGCCTCACCATGGAATTTTAATAGCGCAGTGGAAGGTATGGTGGGCCCCGGGTCAAGAGTGGCGTAGCGAACTTGTCCGCCGTGCGCGGAGCTGAACAATATAAGTTAAAACAAAAGACTCACCTGGTTGAAGAACACCTGCTCTGGAGCCTACCTGGATTTATGTATGTAAATGAGTGTATATTGTATTGTGTAGTGACGTTGTAAGTGGTATCCAGGACACCAGGCCGCTGCACTAGGCCAGAGATTTACTCCAACATGCGGTTCAGTCACTTAACCTCAAAATCAATTCAAACAAACAAATATGTCCAAAATCAACCCGTATTATCTCGTCAAACTGGGGTTATTTACAATCAAACAATAGGATCACGACTAATTGTCCAACAAAACGATCGGTTTAAAGGGATTAATTTAACAAAAGGGGTCGGCACGCCACATAGGACCCACGTTTTTCCCCAGATCAAAACCCCGAGAGTGTCAAAGTCAAACTTGACAAGTGACAGTTCTCACTCTGTTCACGTCTAGAAACGTAGGCGCATAGAGTAAACAATTCGAACGGGACGGAACAGAAGCGATCTATTATTTAGCAGCTAGGGCCTGGTTGTACGACAAAACAAATTTCAAGCTAAAAGAATTCCGAAAGTTTCTTCGTTCATCCTGAGGATACTCTACATATCGCTTCGCTTATTTTACTGCGCTAGAAATGTTTTTAATAATATCTGGTTCCTGCGGTACTTAATATAAATTAGTTAGCTAAATCCGATTTAGTGACCGCGCCGTAAAATTTTTACTGGGACGGCTAACTAACCAAGTTATATAAGCGCCGCGGTAGAGTGATTATGGTTATAAAATATTTAAATTTACATTAAATCTACGTAATGAAAGTCAGATTACTGTGATTAAAAGTTCAGCTACGTGAGACACGGTGATCTCCTTCTGCGAAAATGTACTGTTGCAGAAGGAGGCAGGAGAAAGGGAGAAGAAGATTTCGAGCGCTCTCCCGGCCCGTAGAAGGCGCACCGGGCGTCGTCAGAGGGCAGATAATCTGGCCCCCTTAAATGGGATGTTCGCTGCCCCCTATCATATAAGACCAGAGGTGTAATTTTCCAAGCGCGGTCCTCTTAGTCATCGCGGGACGCGCAGTCGGCACCAGTCGGGAGCTGTGTTGAAGTGTTCTTAAGTTACCCCGTAGCTACCGGGCAAATGTGTTAAGGAACATGGGGTAGTTTTAGTCAGTAAAAGTCTGACAGACCCCTTCGTTTGCCCAAGGGCGGAGGATATACATGAGGAATTCCGCCCCATTCCCATAAAAAAAGAAGGGTGGTGTAGGGTGTTTGGGATCAACTTTTGTCTCAACTTAGATCTTTAAGAAGTATTGATTCTCTTACCAATTTGAACAAACGATTTTGAATCAGTCGGGTAACTATTGATTCAAAATCATTAAATCCAATGTCTAAATAATTTGCAGGTGAAATATTCGGCGGCCACGTTCGCGCAGTATTCTCTCTTATCACCATAATCTTCATTGTTTGCGTCTCTGCCACCATCACCGCCTTCAAAGAGATCCCTCTCTCGGAGCTGACTGAACAGGAAGAGTTCCGGAGACAGGCGGAGACTCAGAGGATCCAGGAGAGTTTCGATGAAGGTACTGAAGGACCAGAGAAGAATTTGAAGAAGGAAAATGTTACGTATGGAGCTTTGAATCAACCTGAGGTAAATTGCTTGCGAATTTTTATAATCTAAATAGTGAGTCAGCCATGTGAAAGCTGTTTATTTTTTCAAGTTTTATTTTTTGAGAATTACATCTCGGAGGTTAACCAATGTGGTTGTTACCTGGTTAAACGGACTTGCCTGTCGCTACCTTAATAAATTAAGACCTCCAGTCAGGGCTGAGAACTTAGAGTGACTACTTGCTTAAGGAACCCCCTGTGGGTTACGGACCTCGGCTTAGGGAATGGCCATGGCATAGGCATGGGCATGATTACCGAGGCCCTGGCATACGCAATTGAAGGAACACGGGTGGGTTTTAGTCAGTAAAAGTCTGACACGCCCTTCCGCTCCACTCAGAGCGGGAGACGTCATTTGATGATTTCCGACGCACAAAATAAAAGGGCATGGTAGCAAGTGACAGGCTGTTATATACCTCCAGGGTGTAAATAGACCCATCACATCGTCATCGACTATGCGATTTGCACGAAGCTATTTCCTGCAAAACTACTTTTATTTTTGGTGTCAAAATCGCTGTTGAAGGTTACGCTATATGTAACGCAAGTAAAATATATAGTTTCTATGGGTGCGTGAATCGGTACAGAGGTCGTGGGGTTATTTTAAGTTAAGTTATGACATATCTCCGTAATTAGACGCTACCCAGCTATGATCCGTGACAAAAAAAAAAACGGAAGTGGTTCTCTGAAACTTTAAGCGTCTTTTTGCACCCATTGCAATGAATATATATTTTGAACATAACAAAAAATCCTTCTAAGTTAAGTACGAGGATGTAGAACAATTCTGCAATAGAACAAGAGCCCTTTGAATTATGATTACGTTCAAAACAATGAATTTGTCAAACAAATCAACATACTCCACGTGCAAAGCCGAGAAGCTAACCTTTTCATAACAAATCGTCCACTCGGACCCAATTTAATAACTTCTAATTAATTAACGGACGTAACATGTTCCCGAGGATTGGCTTTCCTTTCTTTTCGATTGCTCGGAGCAACGAGCGACCTCTTTTGTTCAATAAGCCATGTTTATTACCAAAGCTAAAGGTAACTTTACCTGCGTACCAATTAATTGGGAAGGTTTCAATGTCATGGATAAAATACTCTACAATGCTCTCTCATTCGAGAAAATTTTCGATGTTCACATTTAGCCAGGTAAATTGGGGCATCATTTATGACAGAGAGTACGGATTATCTTAAGATCTATTTATAAGAGAAGGCCTATATATTTGTTAAGAGATGAAATTTAACGACTGTTCTGAAGACACAATTAGCTTGACGTCTAATAGGTAGACGTCTATCAACTAAGCACGCAATATACGCAATATAAATGTATTTATGAGGCAGTTTTTTCTCTTACTGTGGTCCAGAGACAGTTATTTATCACTAAATCTATACTTTTATTAATATTATAAAGCTGGAGAGTTTGTTTGTTTGTTTGTTTGATTGAACGCGCTAATCTCAAGAACTACTGGTCCGAATTGAAAAAATCTTTTTGTGTTGGGTAGCCTATTTATCGAGAAAGGCTATAGGCTATATAATATTACGCTACAACCAAAAGGAGCGGAGCAGTAAGTAATGAAAAATGTTGCAAAAACGGGGAAAATCGCACGGGTAGGCGATTCGACGCGTCGGGAAGGGTCGGGGGAAAAATAAATTTAACGCGGACGAAATCGCGGGCTAGTAAATTATATTTGGGCTGTTTTCATCTACACGCGGGCCCAGTACGTGATGGTAGATATCTAATGTCTCAAATTTTGGTTCAAAGACATGCCGGTTTTCCAGCAGAAGCCTGTATCCCAGCAGTGGGAACATTATAGACTGATTATAATAGTAGTAAGTTATATTTACTAATAAATCGATGCTGTCTCCCATAATCCACAGGTCAAAATAAAACTCAACCTGCTTGCGCCACAATTAAGTCAAGTCTTTGTTCATTCCAGAGTGGAGTGGCCATAAACGTAGTAGAAACTGGTCACGCTGGTGGAAACCTGTCGCTGAGCCACTATTTGAAGTCCATCGTGATGATGCCGAGCTCCCTGCGCGTGGTCTGCCTCACCAACCTGTTCTGCTGGATGGCGCATGTCTGCTACTCTCTATACTTCACTGACTTCGTCGGAGAAGCTGTCTTTGGAGGAGATCCTGCGGTCAGTATTATTTAGGTATTATACGAGTATTTTAATGTCTCGCATTTGATAGTTCTCTCCTCTGGTCAGCGATGTTGCAGTCTATGATGATGCACGTTGCCTAGGAGTGACACTTGAGACTTGGTTCTTTATGTTCTCATTTAATATATAAACTTGAAGTCTGGTTATAACTATTGGGAAACACAAAATCTGGCTACTAGTTGCTAACATTATGGGTCTCATTCACATGGACTACGATACCTCACCCATCCTTTCTATTGGCTGGCGTTTATTACCTGCTACTCGCAACACTTAGGAGGATATCCTGCAGTCAGGAACTTGAAAACGTAGATATGTTTACATTATGATATCTTTATTACCTTTGAGTGTGGGTATTACCAACTGTTTTGATGAATGGCACGCGAAACGTTCATAGATATTGCGATAATTGTTATCTATATCGTCACCACCACATGGTGTCTCAAAAGCCATGTGTCCGGGGTAACTATGTGCCCGATTCATTGTTACCATATTTACGTATATAATAACAGAAGCAATCCTGTTAAGAATATATATCAGAATATATCACCGGAATATTGCTTTACATAAAGTAAAGTGCCTGCAGAAATGTTAGCTGCAAATAATGTAGCTGTTGCTGTAAAGTATTTGCAGAAGTTCCACGACTTGATGCCATCGTCGACCTTTTACTACCAAACTTCAGTACTGCAGGGTAGCATCAGCACTTGATTTATATCCCAATCAGTTATACTCAGCGCTTCTCCTCCATATTTTAATTATCGCACAGCCAAAGTGTGGAACTCTCTTGCGGCCCGGTGTTCCCTTCCACATTTAACCTGTCTGTTTTCAAATCAAGAGTGCACAAGCTTGTTCTGGGCACGCTTGTTCCATCATAGACCTCATCAATCACTCTCCATCAGGCGTGATCAAGGTAGAGATCAATAAAAAACGCCTTACGTGGAGTAAAAAAGTGCCCTAAGTGGAGTAAAAAATGGCACAAGTTCAATACAGCGGCATTGAGCGCACTAGTTGATCGATAATTGCTGCTTCAAAAAGTTGTTAATAAGACATCAACTCTATCAAAGGCAATTTAATCTCAATTTTGTAGACGAATAAATCTAAGTGATTTTAATGCTGTAACATACTTATTACATTTATCTTAGCAACGAAATCATGATTGTTTATCTTCACCATTGCTATAACTTTTATTTCAGGCGCCGGTGGGTAGTATCAGTCGCACAGACTACGAGGAAGGCGTTCGTTTTGGTTGCTGGGGCATGGCGATGTACTCGCTCTCCTGTGCTTGTTACTCCACTATAATTGAACGACTCATCAAACGAATCGGGTCAGTATGGTATTGTTATAAAGGAGGTTAATCTTTTTTAATATTTTTTAATTTTTGAACTAGTTCCTTGCTTTATATCCTGCTGCTGTTAAACAAAATTTTAGTATATTAATTATAATATACCAAAATGGTGGCAGCGTTCGTTTCCCATGCGCATGAACTCTGTGGAACAAGAATAAAACCCACATTAAAGATACCATAATACAGTGCATTCTTGACTGCTTCAATTAGGATTCTCCTTAGACAGATCTATCTGTCTAGTGGGATACTGCCATGTTCTCTAGAACATGGCAGTATCCCACTAGTAAAATGTCTAATTTACAAAAAAAAAACAATATAAGTAAGCATACTTTTTACACTATTAGAAAAAAAAAACTTTTATTTACAGACTACATAGGCCCAAATTGTGTTAGAGACTAAATTGTCATGTAAGATAATTTAATAAACTGTAAAAAAAAAATTATAAACTATGTTACTATACTTATTCTTAGAAAAACAAAACAAGATGAAATATATCGACCACAGATAGTTTCATCAAGCTCCATGTAATACATGAAGCTTGATAAACCTACCCATGGCAGGCCCATCCAGCCTTTCAGCAAACAACCTCAAGATACCTACCTACCTACCTATTACCTCCGTGTTATCATTATAATTGTTGTCAACAGCACGAATTCTCCACTCCCATAATTAACAAGTATTTTATTGTTAGGAAAAATAAACACATTTAAAAAATAAACGAGTAAATAAGCATTAAAAAGAGGTCCTTAATAAAACTAGTTAGCAGACATATTTTTCATTGAATAAGTTTCGAGATTAGAGAGATATGGCTAAGCAAAGACTGTGAGCTCTAGCCAAACTTTCAAGCACAATTTAGTAAAGTACTTTAATTCAATTAGCTTCAAATTTACCAACACAAGTCGAGACTAGGATTTACAAATTGTTTTCATCTACTCTCATAATAAGAACTTAAGTATAATTAGTCTAAGCTTAGACCTGACCCTTTTCAATCTCGATTTATAACTGAAACTTTTGATATGATTCTTGACTTTAATTTATGTTTAAAATTAAGATTAATGACTCATCAAGTCATCATCATTCTAGACAGTTCCAAAATCATTCATAATTTCTCTTCTAAATACTCGGGCCATCGGTCCTTCGTCGGTTCCTTGAGGAACAGTGGTAACAGCCGCGACATACGAGTAGTCGGTCGTCAGTTCGAACCCAAGCAGGCGCTTTACTTTGTGTAAATTATTTCATCACCACTGCTCTCAACACGGTGAAGGAAAACATCGTAAGGAAACCGGCATGTCTTAGAACCAAATTTCGAACATGTGACATTTACCAACCCTCACTGGGCCCGCGTGATGGATTATGGCCCAATCACTCTCACCGAGAGGAGGACTGTGTCCCAGCAATGGGAACATTATAGCCTGCTGATGACTCGGTTCTTCAGTGCTGATGGGCGGGACACATCATGTAGATGTCATGACCCAGTTTGCTACCAAATATGTCAGTAGTAACCTAATTAAATAATACACTATTATTCAGAATTTGAACCGTTTGGAAGGATATCGCTAATCCATTGCTTTATGTGTTCGAAAAATTTGTCTGTTCAACAACGTAAATACAGCAATGAATGTTGTTGAACTGTCAAATTGAAACCCATTCCTACTGTTAATGTGTTACGCAATTGCCTTTCTAGGCTATTCTTGAGGCTTCTTGAAATGAATCATCAGTTCCGCCAAAACACGTCCATAAGCCTCTCCTAATTTGGGAGATTTGCCATAATCACCACGCTTGGCAGGCGGGTTGGCGATTGCAGTATGGTGGTAAAATGCACATAGAAAACTGCTGCTCATTCTCTTGTAAGTCCTTAAGTCTTCTCGTACAACACCCACGGATAGAAATGAGGTGGTGCTATTCTTTACGTCCACAAATGGACATATAAGCTTAATTATCCACCAAGAACAATATTCTGCGCTGCATGTGCAAACGTTCGGTAGCTACATACATACTATTCTTTTATAAAAATTATATAATATATCTCGTATCAGGCGATCGTTCATACAATCATGTCGTTATCTAAGTGTTTACCCTTCAACTTGACAGCTGACTGTCGTATATACTTCTAGTAAACACTATCTCATTGTAATGAGATCACCGGATCCTTGACTTTGCGACGTTCTTCCTGGCTGACACTTTGCCGGCTTCGGAGTAATTTAAAAATCAATAACGTTACAAGCTTAGCTCGTCTAGAATCCGTGGGGGAGGTTTATACTAGATTTTGCTGGATTTAGAGCTTAGGCTCGAATTTAAATGCTAATTGCATAAAGATGAAGGAGAAATGGCCCAGTACAATGGTATTTCGAACTGTATAAAGCAACGGAAATATAGGTACCCTATCTCAGTGCCGGATTAGCCATGTAGCAGGAGGCAGCAAATGCTACGGGCCCCGCGCCTTGGGGGCCCCGCGCCTGTGGAAAAAAAAAACTACAAATCAAAGAAATTGTAAGCCACCCACTAAGTCACACACATATTAGCAATTCTTAGTGAGCGCTGGCCATACTGTAATTATTGTACAGGTACATTCGCCCAGTAGCTGGAGCCCTAAAACAAATATATAAAAAAAATGTACATTATTATGCCGCTAGTTGGCAACTCCAAAATACTCACAAGGGAACCCCCTAATATTGATTTAATTCGATTCAAGCTGTCATCTATCAGCACATTTACACAATTCTGGAGGAAACCCGACCACGAAAAATTGTTTTTAAATGATAACCAATAAGAAAATAGCAAAATGCATACTTTATTTGATAAGCCTAATTCAACAATTACATGAGTGTATTTTCTTTTAAGACTGTTTTTATTACTGGACTGTTTACATCGTGTTAAAGTTACTTAGTTTTTACATGCTTGCTTTTGTGTTAGGTATTATTTCTGTTTAGCCGATCCCCGTTGACATAGACAAACTCATTATAATATTACTGTTTCATAACAGTAAAAGTGAACTAGATATACTCGTATATTACGTTCGTTGCAGGTTCACGATAAAATATCAAAGATTTATGATCGTTTGATATACAGTATTCAATTTGACAGAATTTTGAATTACGTCGTTATTCTCGCAAACCAGCGATATGTCATTTTGCAAAAGTTTTGGAGCAACCTAAGTAATCAAAAGTCCCCTCTTTGGAGTGGTTAGAGAGGTGTCACGGCGTCCTCACCTTCCGCCTAACGCAGGTCCTCACCGGGTATGGGTGCTTAAGGGGGGTTCCTGCAGGGTAAAGCGGGAGGAAACGTCCGGGTGTTTCCATTGCGAGGATCGTCTGGAGGACACGGTGGAGCATATGGTGGAGGTGTGCCCTGCTTTTTTTTGTGGGTGGGAAATCATCATATGACGTCTCCCGCTCTTGGGCGGAGCGGGAGGGCGTGTCAGACTTTTACTGACTAAAACTCACCCGTGTTCCATCAGTTGCCCATGTGCCAGGGCCACGGTACCTCTTTCAACCAAATCTCGCGACCCTGGCAGGATGGGGGCCCCTTGAGTTGCATTACCTATTATAAAGGATATAAATAAAACAAAATATTTAGAAAAACACTTTTCGTGATTTAATGCAAGCAACTTTAGAAACCCTAGAGCGGGAGACGCCATTTGATGATTTTCTACCCGCAAAAAAAGGGCCCCGATCACAATTTTGCTACGGGCCCCGCGCTGGCTTTATCCGGCACTGCCCTATCTTCTTTCGAATGATCAACGAATTTGTCGGAAGCAAAACAAACAAATAAGTACCTAAATGATTTTCGCAAAAAGTGTACATCACGACAGAATTCAAAACATTTGAAAATTGTCTTAAAAATGTTAGAGTTAAGTTACTCCATTAAAAACAAAGTAAACACGCCTTTATCACGCATATTTTTCAGACCATTTTCAAAATTTGTATTCGCTATGATATGAATACCTTGTTTGTAGCTGAACTCATATCGCGTTATAAAAGAGTTTAATTATTTTAGTTCGTCTTAAAAGCGTGTTTTTAAATTTTGACTTTTTTAGTCTAGTATATTCTTCATTTTGTTAATAAGTTTAAAACCAATGAAGTTATTACTTGACCGGTTTATTAAGTCTCTGAAGAGTATGTTCCACTATTAAACTCCTAGCTCCATAATATAATCAGAGCGGTAACAAACCAAGCCCAATATATTGGCTTCACCAGAACGCATCGATTGAGCCCAAACTCGAGGGGTTTGCTAGTCACTAAAGAATTCCACTACCCACCTTCTGGCTGCATCAGCAGAACCTCGTTTCCAAGCCCAATATATTGGACACATCAGAACGACAAGTATGACCTCAAATTGGAGGGGTTTACTATAGTAGCCACTTAAGAGTACCACTATTCACCTCATGACTCCATCATCAGACCAGCTCCAAGATACTAAATTAAACGTTTTGTCATCCAAACTACATTATGTGTAGAATGCTTCATTTCGATACGACAATTAGAAGCAGGTAAAAGTTTAATTCTAAGATTTTAGTACATTGTTAATTAGTACAAGTAAAGCTAATAAATTCATGTTAAAATGAAAAAAAAAAGCTATCGGTGCAGTCACGTGAATTTAGCATTACACTGGATACAATTGAATTTACCGACAAATGGTGCGAGGAAATTCGGGGGCACTCTAGTTCGGATCATACGAGTAATATCTCGGATTTATTTACCGAGAAAATTTTCTGTGAACAGTTTATTGCCTTCGCCTTCGTCAAGGACATATGTCTCAAAAGTACCCCTATTTATCACTTATCGAGCATCTTTCCTCGCCATGTTAAGTGGTTAAACGAAATCGAACAGCACCCTTATCACACTACTAGCTTCTACCCGCAACTTCGTCCACGTCAAATTTTTATTCCCCTGACCCTTCCCGTCGCATCGAATTGCCTGCCAGTTTTCGTCCATTTATCGTTGTTGCTCCTCACCTTTTGCTCGTAGCATGATGTTATATCTAGCCTCTAGCTTTCCTCAATAAATAGAAAGAAAACAAAGAAAGAAAAATTGTTTATTCCGCACAAACAAAACGCACAATAGAAAATAGTAACAAAAAATAAAAAAATAAAAATATACACGTACAAAGTAGCCAAAAGCCCCGTATTCAAGCTAAAATGGCACTAACAACAACACACACAAAAATACGGCACTTCATAAAAATATTTTTTCAATTCGAACCAGTTCCTGAGATTAGCGCGTTCAACCTGACAAACAAACAAAATCTTCAGCTTTGTAATATTAGTATAGATTAATCTGAATCATTTTGAAGGAAATTGCTAATCCGATGCTTCATAACTTTGACAAATTTATTTTCTCAGCAACGGGAATAATGTAATGAATGTTGTTGAGCTGTCAAAATAAAAGCCATTTCTATTGTCAGTGTGTTACGCAACAACCCCACAGATCCTGTACATTCAATTTAACAATTTTTGTATTATTGAGTCTGTTCAACATCTGCCTAGCGTTTTTCAAACTCCATTTATGTTAAGACCTGCTTCCAGTAAATCAGAATGCAGCTGAATGCCAATATTTCCCTGGAGTGACTGCCCATCTGTCCTCACTCCACAATCCACAGCCCATCACTGAGTCATAGACCATCATTTTCATCAGCCTATAGTATCAGACTACTGCTGAACAAGGGTTGCCAGATAGAGGCTTATTATTTCCGGGACAATTCAATAAAAAACTCTCTCTTTGATTTATACAAGATTATTTTTAGTATATGCGAAACCTGAATATAGTTTGTTCAGAATCAGTAACTGAATCGATTCCAATAATTTTTACACCATGTTATATTTTGTACCAAAAATATTTAATTACGCTTCCAAGTCGCGGGCCTTAGTGTTTTGTTTCGATTTTAAAATTATCATGTCTTTCTCGTATTCAACTGTTTTTTAGGGTTCCGTTGCCAAATGGCAAAAAACGGAACCCTTATAGATTCGTCATGTCTGTCTGTCTGTCTGTCTGTCTGTCCGTCCGTCCGTATGTCACAGCCACTTTTTTCCGAAACTATAAGAGCTATGCTGTTGAAACTTGGTAAGTAGATGTATACTGTGAACCGCATTAAGATTTTCACACTAAAATAGAAAAAAAACTATAAATTTTGGGGTTCCCCATACATAGAACTAAAACTCAAAAATGGTTTTTTTCATCAAACCCATACGTGTGGGGTATCTATGAATAGGTCTTCAAAAATGGTGATGAGGTTTCTATTATCATTTTTTTCTAAACTGAATAGTTTGCGCGAGAGATACTTCCAAAGTGGTAAAATGTGTGTCCCCCCCCCCGTAACTTCTAAAATAATAGAATGATAAAACTAAAAAAAATATATGATGTACATTACCATGTAAACTACCACCGAAAATTGGTTTGAACGAGATCGAGTGAGTGGTTTTTTTTTTAAAACGTCATATTTCGTAAACCGCAATTTACCTTACATTCAATCAACTGAAATATAAAATAAAAAAAATAAAAAATATTTTTAAACCGAGAATACCTACAGGTTTGTACGGAACCCTCGGTGCGCGAGTCCGACTCGCACTTGGCCGGTTTTTTTTTTATACATATCACTGCATTTTACCATTTGTATTCGATTTTGGTGCCAAGGCCACCCGGGCTTTGCCAAAATGAAATTGCTGAGCAAGACACGCTAAAATTGATCTGAGTCTGCTGTTTTGATAAACTTTTCAGCAGGCTAAATATTACGAAATGGCAAGTTTAGTTATACTTATAACTTTATAAGAAAAACTAGTAAGTTTGTGTTTGGAATCCGGGAAAATAATGAGTAATTACTGGATAAGGGACAAGAGTAAAATTCCGGGATATTCCCTGATTTTCTGGCCATCTGGCAAGCCTATACTGAACACAGGCCGAAAGATACAACAGTTTTATCCGATGACATAGTTTTTCCAAGTATCCAACCCGCTAAAGTAGAATAAAGAACTAATCTGCTAGTTAACGAATCTGCATGTGTATCATTAATCTCACTCAGCACTAGCCATCTGTCGCTAAATAAACAAGCTCGACCATAAACCACTCATTAGCGGTTTGTATCCAATTAATGCTCTTAAAGTACTTAGCGTTAATACCACATCTGGAAACTTGGCTTTCGTGGTAATAATGGATTGACATTTAAATGAACTGTTACCTAATGCAGTTTGGGAGTTTCTGATAAGTTTTAAGAAAGGGTGAATGATCTCAGAAAAGTCAATTATTATTAGCAGAAAATGTATTTAACTATGAAAAGAGTAGTCAGAACACCAGCCACTGTTTATCTTAGCAATTTCTTATTGAGGTTTTCTTAGTCCCCTGGTGGCTAATTCAATACTACCAAGTAAACGTGACTTAAGCTGCTAAAATACGTAGGGCGTTTCTCAACACTTTCTTACCCTATTACTTTTTCAGAGAAAAGTGTACAACAAAATGAATATGATGATTTTGTAGCAAGTTGTCACAAGCATTTTCACTTGAAATTTCGTCAACTTTGGATTATATTCGTAGGATTTAGATCGACTAATTTTCACATCACATAATATCACAATCAGCTTCTAATGATGGAACGCAGGCCTCCTCTGTGTAAGAGATAGTGGATACAGAGCCAATTACTTCGGTAACCCAGGTACCCTACATGAGATAGTCAGCAACATCAAAGCGTTGCTGGCCTTTCTCGAGGAGCTGGTGTGGATCGAATAACCGATTTCCCACCCGTACACAAAATTACGCGCTTAGACGTAAAGTTGCGGACACCAGCTCGTTCTACCTATTACCTATTAAAAGATAGTGGGCCATAATCCACAACGCGGGCCCAATGCGGTCTTGTGGATGACACATGTCATGTCTTCGAATTTTTGGTTTTAGGACATGCTGGTTTCCTCATGATGTTTTCTTTCACCGTTTTGAGAGCAGTGGTGAAATGAAATACTCATAGTAAAGTGCTTGTCTTTGTTCGACCTCACGACCAACAATTCTTAAGTCGGGGCCACCAATTATAAATGTGTATTCTTTTATACATTTCAGAGCTAAGCGTGTCTACGTTGGAGGCCTCTGCACCTACAGCTGTGGCATGGTGGCTCTGTGTGCCATCCGTGCTAAAGCCGCCGTGCTCCTCTGCAGTTGGACAGCCGGCGTCATGTACTCCACGCTGTTTACCATGCCGTACCTGCTGGTCGCACACTATCACGCTACTGGCATGGTGAGTTCCAAATAGTAGCAGACCTCTTTATGACGCCAGTTTTTTCTGGAAATTTTACCATCATGGCTATCTTTGCTGCCATGCACAATTGCCGAGTTCCACTCTGAAGATTTTTTTCTCTGGAGTGATCATCTACGATGCCTCTGGTATTATAGATGTCTATAGGAAAGGCAGTGAGAGGCGCTTGTAACTTAGTTATAACAGCCGCACGTGTAAATCTATCAGGTCAAGCTATGGTTGCCGCGGTTGGTCCGTGAATGGGAGACTAATTTTACGTAGCAAGACTCTCTGTGCTTCGAAAAGCATGTTAAGCCGTTGGTCCTGGTTTTCAACCGTAGATCTGTGACAGTCGTTACTGATCGTCTGAAGCCTAAAAGACTTCTGACCAGTCTTGCCAATGGATATCATATTACCTAGTAACTGGAGGTCATATGCTTTCGTTCGGCAGTCGCTTCACGTAAAAACTGGTAAGTAGCGTCATCTAATTTGACTGAAAACCGACCTATTCACAGGCGGATGATGATGTAGGAAAGGCAGTGATGCCATCAGGTCATGAGTCATCATCAGCACAGCGTAAGTAAGAAAATTAATGTTATTTTATACTTGCGTACCAATCGTAGCACTAGACCAACCTCGGCACGCGATGACGCGACACCACTTTGGATATTGACATCACTGTGGCGTATTATTGCATCATAGGTACTTGACGCACTGTTTCATCGACGAAATTCGTCCTACTAAATGTTTTAGAACGTCATAAATAAACTACTTATCCATCATGGTAAATTCAAACAGAGTGCTGCAATATGGGCTTATAAAATTACTAGCTACTGTTCTATTTCTTGTCTCCCGACCCTGTCACATCGCATCGCATAACCCATGCTACGATTTCGTTTTTGCTTAGCTTGCTTTCTTTTTCTCGGCTCGTCTGAGCCCTAGCTTATATTCTTTCTCAAGAATCGAGCAAAATTTTCAATCCGACGTGCAGTTCCCACGATTAGCGTGTTCAAACAAACAAACTATTCAGCTTTATTATTTGTATTTAGGTAACTTCCAAGTACCCTGTGAACGTTATTTCAATGAACTACGGACAATTTCATAAAACAGCTTGTTTGTGAAATAAATAAGGTAAATTTACGTCAAAAACAGTGTAGAAATTACTATGGCCTTTCAGTAAATCGCTACAAAATGTCAATTCATTATATCCCCAATGTATTTAGCTTCAACCAAGCGATTATTATTTCAGCGTATTAATCCTTTAATGTGCGGTTTTCATGGAACTTCAAACAGAACGTGCCCTGTAATTGATTAAACGATCGCTAATTGCTGCTAAGAATGATCATGCATCAGAAATACAATGTTAAACGACGCAGAAACTGTGTCCATTCGTTCAGAACAAACTTGCAAAATATTATATGTTCTCAATAGAAAGTGGTTATTTTCAATGTCGTTTTTTTCTTTCTCTACATTTATTAACCTGTTCCATGATTACTTGGTTTTCTTGGAAATTTTGTTTCCTCAAAGTTCAGATTTTT
Organism: Aporophyla lueneburgensis; assembly: GCA_932294355.1. Classification (NCBI taxonomy): domain Eukaryota; kingdom Metazoa; phylum Arthropoda; class Insecta; order Lepidoptera; family Noctuidae; genus Aporophyla; species Aporophyla lueneburgensis. The sequence continues at coordinate 11,350,232 of OW028738.1, read as the reverse complement.
TCCATTTTCAAATTTATAAGTTTACTTTTAGTTACTCCTGCAAATATTGTTTTTACACTTCATTCCCTGGCGTTTTTGTACGATTTATTTCCAGTTTTATTTCTATACTTAATTGTGCGAGCTTAAGCAAGTTGAAATGTTAAAATTGAAACAATTTAGTCATCATCACAGTCGAAAGATATCCACTGTTGAACATAGTCAGAAACTAGGGGGCTAGTTTTGTGGGTTTGCCATAATCGCCACGTTTGGCAGGCGGGTTGGCGATCGGAGTAAGGTGGTAAAACGCATAGAGAACTCTACTGCCCTTTGTCTAGTAAGTCCCTTAGTCGCGTTCAGCGACACCTAAAGCACAGCACCCAGGGCAGAAATGAGATGGTGTTATTCTTTACGTCCAACACCACACGGACAAACAATAGTGGAGTTTGTTGCGCCACTTCTTCTTCCCAGTTAAAGCTCTAGGAAGTGGTGAAGAGTGGGCGATTTGGGGGACTGTTTTCTGTCATTTTGACGTTCGACAAGTGTTGATCCTCAGCCTAATTTGAATATATCACTTTTGATTTTATTTTGATTACTAGCTGACCCAGTGAACTTCGTACCGCCTCAGAATCAATAAATGTTGTATTAACTTATCAGATCCCACCAACACAAAGCAAAGAGCACCAAGTACCATATACCCATGTTAGACCAAGTTATGACAAACTGGTACTTTGAAGGGATAAAGCGTTTTCTAGCTACCACACACACATGATAGGTGAGCTCCTACCAAATTATGACAACCTAGTACTTCCAAGACATAAAGCGTTTTCTAGCTACCACACACCCATGTTAGGTGAGCTCCTACCAAATTATGGCAACCTGGTACTTCGAAGACATAAAGCCCATGTTAGTTGAGCTCCTACCAAGTTATGCCAACCTGGTACTTCGAAGACATAAAGCGTTTTCTAGCTATCAAACACCCATTTTAGGTGACTTTGTATTTTTAAATAAGTGTTCTTAAATTTTCTAATTTTCCGCGCAATTTTTTTTTCTTTCATGAGAACCTTCTCCTGACAATAACAAACACAACAAAAAAAAGTGAAATCGGTCCAGCCGTTCACGCGTGATGGCGTGACCAAGGGAAATAGGGATCCATTTTTATATACATATATAGATAAACAACCAATTGTAACAAACAGTCTATTATATTTTGTATGATTTACGTTTTCCCCATCAGTGGGACAGCGGTGGCGGTGGTTGTGGGGAGGAGCGCGGCATCGGCACAGACGTTGCCGTCGTCAGCAGCTGCGTGTTCGTGGCACAACTGCTCGTGTCCTTCATCATGGGGTTCGCAGTCAAGGCCATGGGCTCCACGGCTGCAGTAGTCGGAGTCGCTGCTGCGTTAGCCGCTGCAGCTGCAGTCACTGCTACTAAGATTACGTACTTGGATCTGTAAATGAATATTGTAATGTTAATGTAATTATAAAAATTGTAATTCGCTGATCTTTTTCGTTTATTTAGGTGTGTTTTTGGCACAATTACTGGTAATACAGTTTTGTAGAGATATTTGTATGTATGGTGTGGACTGTTTCAGCTTTAAAATTTTCTTTACAGCCGCTTCCACTGGCATTGCAGTTGTAGCTTTTTCAGGAATTTAACGTATGGATTCCATTAAAATGACAAGGAGAAATAGAAACTTCCGTAGACAATATACGGTCTATAGATTATTGTATTTTGATGTGAAAATTATATAAACGTACTGGTTATAAAATTAGAAGAATAAAGAATATATATTGCTACTTATTAGAGACATACTGTTGGCTCCTCCTCACTTTGGTGGACACCAGACTAATATTATAGTCTTATTAGTACTTGATATAGCGTCTATTAAAGGGTAAGCAGGGAAGGCAATGCCATAGCAGATACTGCTATGCCACTACTAATATCGTCGCCTTAGAGTGAAAATCTCGGGAATGCATTTTTGCTCAAATTAATTTTATTGCGTTTCTAGGAAGAAAACCCCGCAACGCACATCCTGATCTGAGTATTTTGTTTATTCGATACTCGTAGTGCCATCTATGACAGTAAATGAAAACCTCGTAAATACTCGCATCTCTCAGTTTCGTGCGACACTTGCAACGAAAGTGTCGTTTCTTATTTGAAAATTGATTTCTTGCGTTCTGGATATAAAAGCGGGTTAAATTTCAATTTTTAATTAATAAAAAATAATAAAAGATGCCGTACAAAAATTTTAGAGCACGAAGTTTTTTCTTCCTCCTCAAGAGTTACTTTCAAACATAAGAGGTTTTCACTCTAAGGCGTCGATATGTACCTTGATCCGTAGACTAGGTTAACTTGAGATGTGTATCGTTTATTCTAAGATGCTTAAGTAACTGAAATATTGTAACATATAAAATGGTAAGCCGGTTATAAAATCAAAACATTGCTGTTTTGAACTATGCCACAGCAGTTTTATGAATGCGTTAAATTCTTGAATATAATAAATATGTCTTGAAGTATTTTATATTTTGGAGTGAACTTTTCTACGAATAATATGCAGATATTGGTCCCACGACACACGAACAGTGGCACGAGCGAATGCTATAAGGCTCCCGTAGACAGACGCAACGTGACCGTGCGACGTGACTCTGGTAGAATAATTTCCATTAATACAAAAGTTGTGTCGCGCCTGTCTGCAGGAGCCTATAAAATATTATAAAATGCACATTTATTACGATGCTTTTTGATTTTATTAATAATCCCTACGCAAATAGGAATGTCATTATTGGCTCTCAATATTTAGAAAAACTGACTTTATTTCATATTTATTCAAAATAGAAGTGCTATTTTAATAACTTATATTTAAACTCAAATATCTGTGGAATTCAGGCGAAAACCGATATTAATAATGCTGAGTGAGGAGAGGACTCAAGAATATCATATATCTTAAACCTAAGCTTAGAAAAGTAAATACTTACTTCGAGATGGATTCGAATTTATTTTAAGAAGTATTCAGTGTAAGCTTAAAATTTATATTTTAAGAGTGGGAGCCAAATATTGGATATTTCATGGAATCAAGTGTAACTAAGAACATTATTATAAGAATAAAACTCTCATATATCTAGTCATTAATGTTTAGGGAATGGTTACGTATTTTTCTTTGCTTGTCTTATTTGGTCAACAATTATGGATTTCTAACTGAGAAAATGTTTGTGTAATTTGATGTCGTTTTTTATGTAATCCTTGATGTTTCTTTCTTTCAAAGTTCCCTCACGTCCCTAGCCGCCCCTGGACGCCCAGACGCCTCGAGCGTCGGGAGTCAATCGCAGACTCCCGGCCGCTGTAGGCACGGGCTTGTGGGTGGCGAGCAATGGGCAGCTCGCCGCCAGGTAAGGACCAGGCCCGTGTCGACGGCGCGTAGTGTTCCACGCGCGTCTCAAAGAGATGTCAGCAGCACTGAAGGGGTCTGCTAGGACCGACGCCTGCCAGGTTCGCGAGATTGTTCAAACGAGATACCGTGGCCCTGGCATATGGGTAACTGAAGGAACACTGGTGGGTTTTAGTCAGTAAAAGTCTGACATGCCCTCCCGCTCCACCCAGAGCGGGAGATATATTAGATGATTGCACATCCAAAAAAAAATCCTTCTCTATATTTTTAGCCTGAGCTGTTTCTCTCCTAGGAAAAGGCTTTCCACTTTTCTCACTTAGAGCTGATTTTACCAACGCCAGATATCTTTATCCAAGAAATCATTTTGAATTCAAGATTTAGTCTCAAGATAACACTACTTGACTATTATAGTCCTAGTTTTTGAGCAGTGTCTATTAGTGATGTTGTTCTCCTTCTGTGGGAACCAAGTCTGGCGATTCTTGACGCAGGTTACCATTTAACCTAGCTACGACGCTAAATTTAATTCTATTCATTGAAAGCCTTCAATACGATGTCTGTTTAAATTTTAAAATAGTATATATCATAACAGACTGCACATATTAATAGGTAGTACCTGGATGCCCGAGCTTTTACTCGGTATTAAATTTTGAAATCTTATACCTTTAAACGAGCAATATATATATAATCTGAATTTCAGAAACGGCTCCAACGATTTTCATGAAATTTAGTATACAGGGGACTTCGGGGCCGATAAATCGATCTAGCTAGTATTAGTCGGAAGAAAACTAAAAAAATGTAATTTGTATTTAAATAAATACAAATTACATTTTTTTAGTTTTCTTCCAATAAAACAAAAAACATGGATTTATGTTTTAGTTTACTATCGATAAAGTTGATTATTGAAAACTCCTATAAAACGACATTTTCTAAAAATGAATACTAGCTAGATCGATTTATCGGCCCCGAAGTCCCCTGTATACTAAATTTCATGAAAATCGTTGGAGCCGTTTCTGAAATTCAGATTATATATATATATTGCTCGTTTAAAGATATAAGATAAGATAAGAGTTTACTCTTTATAATACCTTCCCACTTCCCCCTTTTCGTACTATCCCTTTCCTTTTCTTTCGCTTTTCTTATTTTGTTGTGGAAAATAATAGAGAAAAATCATACTACTGATACTTAACGTGATAATTTACTGTGTATAATTGTATTTACTATGTGTAAGAAAAAATACTCTGCAGGTAAGATTACTGTGTATAATGAATAAATTAAGATAATGTTAAGACTGTAACCACAGCTCTCAATGTTTGTGATATATTCAGTGTTGTATAAATCAAAATATATTGACTGTTACAAATCAAATAAATAATTCATCTAATAAAATTGATCGCTTTTATTTTATTTAACGTATTTAATCATTGCTGCTAATGGATTTAAAATGGATAAGCAATCTGAATTTAATGAATGGGGGTAATTTACATAGTTTTCAAGCATTGTATTATTTATTGGTTCTGTTTTCATTGGAGAGTGAAATACAATGGAGTTTAGTAGTTTTATTCATTTGTATGTAAATTCGGGATTGAATTTGATTCTCAACAAAAGGTTCGCTCAAGGAATTGTATAGCAAATTAGTTAAATGAAGGTTGCAAATAATAACTTCACAAGCAACGCGGCAACGATTATTAAGGTACGAGGTATAAATGAGCGGGATCTTTTTGTGTTCTCTCGCTGTTAAATATAATTTCTCAGATTTCCCTTTTGAAGTATATTTTTCTGTTTAAATATTGTTAGGTTGCTTCTTAATTAAAAGTAGAAAGTGGTTTCCTCGTTTGATAAACTAAACGTGATGGGTATAGAATTTGCGAGATTAGTTATTTTTCCGAATCACAAATCTACGTCATCCTGGTTAAGTTTATTAATATAAGTTTTCACATATCTTTCGCGTGTTTAGACAGTCATCATAGATCATTGGATATTAATATTTTTATCGAACTTAGCACTATCAGCCTATAATGTTCCCACTCATAGAGTGCTATATATGCCCACTGCTGGGACACAGGCATCCTCTTTTCGAGAGAGGCTGTAGTTTACCACGCAGGCCCAGTGGGAGTTGGTAGATGTCACATGTCTTCGCATATTTGGTTCTAAGACATCTCAGCAACATCACAATGTTTTACTTTCACCATTTTGACAACAATATTAATGACTTATTATTAACATACAAATTAACAACGGCATCCTCAAGTTTCCAAGCACACTACTCTAGTAATCCTTCAGCAAAATTATTCAAACTTTATTAAGGGCCCTCCGAGAAAACTCCTCCAAATCCAATCGAAACTCAACGTTAATCCTCATACAATGGAAACGTACCAACAATTAATTTCCCATTCAATCAGGGCAGTACTTACCCACTAGACGGGACAAGACACTCAAACATTATCAAAGGAAGGTTCCACCAACAATGGGGCTCGTCAGAAATCTTTGGAGGAGATTGACTCACACAAAGGCTTTGGACCAATCAAGCGGGATTTTGGAGACAGTCTTCTTTGAGTCTATCTATAGGATCACGTATGTGGCAGGTAAATTATTGATTAGGGATTTGCGGTAAGAAAGTAATTTTAAGGGACCTTTTGCTGTGGAGAAATGGGATTGATTTTTATATAATGTTAAAGTATATACTACATTGTGCGTTATAGTATATCAGAAGGCCGATTCGCGTAATTAAATACGTTCAAAATCGAATCGTCCGATCGAATTAATCGAATGAATAAATTGAATCGAATAATTACGATCGATTCGATCTAGGTCGTTCTAGGCGCAATCTCATCCCGGCGACAAGCAAATGCCAAAAATTTGTCAAAATGGATGGAAATTCGTCGTATTTTTGACAGATTGAGACTAAGATCAGACTGTGAACGTTCTTTAAATTACGAGAATTGCCAAAGGGTAAGACTTCATGAGATAGTTTGAAATATATGAAGTTAGTACTGTGTGTCATAACAATGACATGCTAATTTCAAAAAGAGATAAGTTTTGTACTTAGTTGTTATTTTACGGTACTGCAGAACAAACATTTATAAAGGCGTAAATGTTTCTTTTCGTGAGTTGTTAAAATAAAGGTTAATTGCAACCACTAAATTATAGTAACGAGTGCTAACAAACTCATAAATTACCGCATACCAGTTGTAATAACACATTTGTTCACATTAATCAACAATTTCACACTTCAGGCCATCCAATTCATCTTAATGTTCATCCAACTAACTAGTCTAGCACCCAGGAGCAAGTTGCACTTAGTTAAAAGTTGTCACAGACTTGGAATGTTCTCTACTATTTGCTGAAGCCAATTCAAATGATCATTTTTACACGTGGAGAGTTTCTCACCAGTCGAAAGGCGAGACTGTCCATGCGAGTTGTGCAGATGACTTGCCAGACAATTATCTATGGCTGATTCGTCGACTCACACAAAGTAGTATGTTTTTATTCGTAGATGAATCGACAATTCTAGAAATGCTATTAGGTAACTGGTATCTATACTAATATTATAAACCTGAAGAGTTTGTTTGTTTATTTCTTTGTTTGTTTGGTTGCACGCGCTAATCTCAGAAACTACTGGTCCGAATTGAAAAAATATTTTTGTGTTGAGTAGCCTATATATTGAGGAAGGCTATAAGCTATATAATATGACGCTACAATAAAAAAAAGCGGAGCAGCAACGAAAAATGAACGAAAACTGGCAGGCAATTCGATGCTACGGGAAGGGTTTTTTTTTTTTTTTTTTTCAGGATGGGAAATCATCAAATGACTTCTCCCGCTCTGGGCGGAGCGGGAGGGCGTGTCAGACTTTTACTGACTAAAACCCACCCGTGTTCCATCAGTTGCCCATGTGCCAGGGTCACGGTATCTCTTTCGAACAATCACGCGACCCCGGCAGGCATTGGTCCTAGTAGACCCCTACACTGCTGCTGACATCTCTTTGAGGCGCGCGTGGAACACTGCGCGCCGTCGACCCGAGCTTGTTCCTTACCGGGCGGCGAGCTACCCATTGCTCACCACCCACAAGCTCGCGCCTACGGTGGCCGGGAGTCCGCTATTGACTCCCGACGCCCGGGGCGTCTCCTCCTGCGGCGGCTAGGGACGTGAGGGCGCAGAGACTGCCACTCCCTCACGCGCCCCACGGGAAGGGTCAGGTCAAAAATTTGACGCGGACGAAGTCGCGGGCAGAAGCTAGTGTTTAAATAAAACGTTAAGGAAATAACGATAAGTTACGGAAAAGGTACACTAATTTATTCCATAAAAATAAATGTAAAAAGTGCCAGTTACCACACACGAATTTCTGAAATTGACGATTCACTTACAAATAAATTAATTTTGTGCGCGAGTTCCCTATAGAAAGTATTATAATATTTCAAAGTGACGTTTATTCGTTTCGGGTGAATTATTTTGTGCGAGTCGAATAATAAGCACTTGAATGTAACTCATGATAGCGAAAATAATCGCTATCATGAGTTACATTCAAGTGAGCAAGAATAACAACCGCCTTCCATATTTTACTGGACTCTAAGTCGACGTCCGCACGATCGTATTAATATCGCGGTGGAATTTTTTCATGTTCTAGATTTTGAACACTGGATCTTTTATGCATGGCTTTTTTTTTTGTTGGTGGGAAATCATCAAATGACTTCTCCCGTTCTGGGCGGAGCGGGAGAAGTCAGACTTTTACTGACTAAAACCCACCCGTGTTCCTTCAGTTACCCTTATGCCAGGGCCACGGTATCTTATTTGAACAATCTCGCGACCCTAGCGCCGAAAGTTGAAAATAAAACTGTGTGTATTTTCAACACGCTGAGATGCATTTTGTTGGACTTGAAAATGGTATGTACGATAAAGGAGAGGTGACTTGCCTTTTAGAGCCTTATCACACTAGCGGTTTACGAGCGTCTTTAGAGCGGAGCGGGCGCACAGCTAATACGTCGTTATCACGTCGCAGCTGCACAGCGAAGACGCCGCTGCGGGTGCGTGACGATTACGCAACGTTTTCGACGCCTGTTCGCGGCGAGTTTATGACGTACAGCCGCCAGCACATAAAGCTACTACAGTCTGTCAAATTAATTTAGTAGGTTTTCAACTTTATCGCTAAAGTATTAGGTTCAAGATTGATTGAGAAAATTTGACAGTTTCGGGTAGTTCAATGTGCTGGCGTCTGTACAATACTGAGTGTAACGGTTCTATCCGCGGCGATCTCGTTGCGCGTCTGCGACGTATTCGCGGGGCATGCGTGGCGTATTCGATGCGCGTCCGCGACGTATTCGCTGCGCACTCGCTTCGTTTTGAAAACGCCTGTGAACCGCTAGTGTGATAAGGCCCTTAGAGATGCTTAGCATACTTTATGATACATACTATTAACACTAATAAAGATTTTCTCCGCTGTCGGAAACCGCCTATTCAAGACAATCCGAGAAACTCCCCTACTGTAAACGAGCCTTAACTCAAAACTTTCCTCGTTTCCCAGGTATGTCCACTACGGACCACGATATATGGTACCTGATGTACAGTAACGCAGTGAAGTTGATGATAGTACTTCTGGTGTGCGGCGAGGTGTGGTATGGCTTCACGGAAACTTCAAGCTTGGATGAAGTGGCGGCCAGTATCAACGCAACGGTTATACAGTTTATAACCATTTATAGATACAAGAACATGGTAAATGTTCCGCATTTGTTTTTAGAGAAGTTGTGATCCTGTTCCGTGTGGGGCCGGACGTAAAGAATAGCACCATCCTATCTCTTCCCGTGGGTGTAAAAGACGAGTGAGGGACTTACTAGGGAATGGGCAGCGGCGTTCTCTATGCATTTTACCACCATACTGAGATTGCCTTCCCGCCTGCCAAGCGTGGCGATTATGGCTAACTGGCCCTCTTTTTTTGAGAGAGGCCTATATCCACCATTGGACGTCTTTCGGCCGAAGTGAGGGGGCCCTGTGAGCAGTGGCTAGGCGTGGGTTCAATCCCAGACAGGCGGTTTACTCTATGTTAATTATTTCATCAGACTGCTTTCAAAACGGTGATGAAAAACATCGTGAGGAATCTGGCATGTCCTAAGTACCATTTATCATTTACAGCAGTGGACTCATTATAGACTGATTATTATAAATAGGATGGAAAATGGCACGCACGCCTTTGTTTTTTTTTATAATGGTTTTTTTAGATCGTGAAGTTTTGCTTCGTCAAACATTTGCTATTTTAGTTTGTTCAGTTCCGACTGAGTATTATTTTAGCTATAAACATGTGCCGGAAATATAAACTATCCTGCTTTTAGAGGAAGTTCAATAACGAAAACAATTCAGTTATGTATGACTAAGATTTAAATAGTAAATATATCGTTTTAGTAAGCGTGTAGACTACAGAAAATAAACCAGAAATAGAAAAGGAACTACGCAATATCAAATTATAAATAATAGAATTGTGATGTTATTCTATGAGCAATGAAGTGTTATGACTAAATTGTATTTAGTCATGTCTAAATGTGCTACAATGGCCTAGAAAATCGTTTTATATCGTTTTATAATATGAATTTATATAAGTGTGCTACTATTTCACTCATTCAAACGTTTTATGCTTCTTTGAAAATTGGAATGTTCCTTTGAAGTTTCTTCACGGGGCGGAGGAAGCTTTACTATAACCTTGAAAATCCTATAAACAATATGATTATTCCACGTTTTTGTGGCTTACAGTCCACTCGCACGGATCAACTCGCCCGGATCAACTCGCCCGAGTCGGGCGAATCGATATATCCAAATAAAATTTAAAAAAATTGTAGGCGTAATTTTATATGCGTATTAGGAAGTTCTCCATTTTGATAAAGCGTTAAGGAAACGCCAGAAAGTTAAGGAAAAGTACATTGGATTCCATATAAAACGGTGAACGGTCACGCAATAACAGCTATTCAAAAACAGAGCGTTTCTTGATACGTTATTGTCAAAAACTGGTCAAAATTACAGATTTTCAAGATGGTTTTTATTAGGGTTCCATAGCTAAATGTCAAAAAACGGAACCCTTATGGATTCGTCATGTCTGTCTGACTGCCCGTCCGTCCGTTTGTCACAGCCACTTTTCTCCGAAACTATAAGAGCTATGCTATTGAAACTTGGTAAGTAGATGTATTCTGTAAACAGCATTAAGATTTACACATAAAAATAGAAAAAATAAATTTTGGGGTTCCCCATACTTAGAACTGAAATTCATTTTTTTTTCCATCAAACCCGTACGTGTGGCGTATCTATGGATAGGTCTTCAAAAATGATATTGAGGTTTGTAATATCATTTTTTTTTCTAAACAGAAGAGTTTGCGAGAGAGACACTGTTCAAAGTGGTATTGTGTGTTCCCCCTGTAACTTCTAAAATAAGAGAATGATAAAACTAAAAATAATATATGATGTACATTACCATGTAAACTTCCACCGAAAATTGGTTAGATCTAGTAAGTAGTTTTTTTTTAATACGTCATAAATCGTAAACCACAATTTACCTTTCATTCAATCAACTCAAATATAAAAATTAAAAAAAAAAACATTTAATTTTATGAACATAAACCTTATGCATAAACCGTGAATACCTACAGGTTTGTACGGAACCCTCGGTCCGCGAGTCCAACTCGCACTTAGCCGGTTTTTTTATATATGAAGGAATCCCTTTCCTGGGTAACCTAAGCTTAGTGTTAGTTATCTAGTCCTGTTATTCAGCTGCATCGAGTTAGACTGTAAGCCAACCGCATCATAGTTGGGAACAGGCTACGCAGATGATTATGATCTAGTTCTGTGTTATGATGTCAGAAGTACAGGACTAATCAATGTGAAGACGCAGGGGAGAGGCCTACTTGTCTAGCAACGGACGTCATTGGGCTGAATTGATGATGATGACAGGTACTGCAAACGAAAATTATAAAAAAACACATTTTTTTTCTGATGTCATTATTTTAGATGGCACACCAAGTCTTCTACAAGAAACTGGCGAGTTCCATGGAATCCCCGTACTTTGATATTTCAACACCGGAACGGAAGAAACTGGTGGACTTTTGGTGGCAAACGAACGAGAGATACTTGAAGCTACTGCTGGCTTTAGGAAATTGCACTCTTGCAGCTTGGTAAGTAATGACTGAATGTAAAAAAAAACTGTTGAATGTTCAAACGTTGTAAGAAAACACATTATGTGGTCGTTTTATTTTATAGTTTGACCAACTTTATTTGATGCCCTATGATTGTTTTCCCTCTTATTATTATTACAAAAAAAGTTCAAATTCAAACAAAAACAAAGTATCGTACAAATTTTCAAACTTGTCCATGCTGCCTTTGACACTTCCATCATATATGGAGAAAGCGCTTGGGTTGCCCGCGTAATCCAGTTTTTATAAATACATTGTTTGCAATTTGAAGGTCATTGTCAGGTGATTTGCGACCGTACCACGCATATATTTATAGAATTATAAACATTAAAATCGTCAAAACAATCCTCTTAGTTATTTAATCCCATTTCTCATGAATTAGACATTCAAGATAGAGATACATCCTGAAATTGACCTGCAAATTGCAGAAAACAGAAGAAAATATGTATTTCGTGAGGTTCCTTAGCATTCACATTCACCTTAAAGATTAAGAAATATAGGGGTATCTAATATTTTGCGCTACTTCTAGGTTCATCTTCCCGCTAGTAGACGAAGTTGACTACAACCTCATCGTAGGCATCCGTCTCCCATTCTACTACATGACGCCGGTCCGGTACCCTCTAGCGTACTTGATTGTGCTGATATCTTTCTTCTACATCTCGCACTTCGTGATGGTGACTGACCTGAAGATGCAGACTCACCTGATGCACCTGCTGTGCCAGTTCACTGTGCTGGCCGACTGCTTTGAGAACTTGCTGACCGACTGCAGGGTTGGATTTGAAGGTATCATTTTGGAAATAATAAAAAAAGCGATGACCATTTACTTTTTTGTTAATTATCTGATACATCTTGACAGGCATACATTGTCCCCCAATACCTAAGTATTAACACTGTAATATGAAAACATTAAGTGAGCCAAACCAGCCAGACAGCTGTTCAGTGTGGCGCCGGACGTAAAGAATAGGACCATCGGTTTTCTTCCCGTCTAGGGTATCATAAGAGGCAACTAAGGGACTTAGTGAAGAATGGACAGCAGCCTACTGTATGCATTTACCACCTTACTGCGATCGCAAACCCGCCTGCCAAGTGCGGCGATTATGGCAAACTCCTCCTAAATTAGGGGAGGCTAAGTTCCGCAGTGGACGTCTTTCCGCTGAAATGATGATGAAGAGGCTGAAATCAGGCAAATATTTATTTTTAAAAGAGTACCCGTGAAGTTACTTTCTGGCACGTCTCCTTAGGAAACGACCAATTGAAACTATGTATCCACATTTTGACATTTCATATGTGCCCATCCATGTTAATGTGAATATTTTGATTTAAAAAAGTTGATATATAGATTTCGACTGTGGTAGACTGCAATTTAATTGCATGTTAGGTATTGTTATGTTAATTACTAAATTTTATTAAACCTTGCTTGTCTTAAAGATGGATAAAAGTATTTTATTTTCGCCTCTGTTTTCGTGAGCTAGTACTTTGTATTGCCCCACACAGTAGCGTCTCTTTTAATTAGTGGCCGCCTCAGCGCGCCATAGCAAAATAAAATTCCTGCCCAAATCGATATTTTACTCTCCTCCTTTTGTTGCACGCCAGGCTCTAGTATCTTTACGACCTTCGTGAAAAAAGCCAATAAAAAGCCATTCATTGTGAAGCCATTGATAATCATAAATACCTAAAGATTTCATTTGATACACCATCAGCTGCCCATCCTTTTCTCAAGTATGTTGGGGTCGGCTTCCAATCTCGCCATTTTCTTTTATTTTTGTTGTTTTTGGACTTTCTTTGCGCTATGTTTACCGCAAATAAACATATTATCTTTCTTTCTTCTTTTTGGATGAAAAGAAAAAAGAAACATACTATTATTGGTATTCTGCTGAATCTAAGCGGAACAGTATTTAACATGGAGCTACTGCCCATCCTATTTTATTTAACACATACGACATTATAATTAGCTTCCCAAAATAAATTATTGAAATATATTTATTTCTCTTTCAAAACAAACTTAGAACTAAAACTTTTTAACGACTGTTTCAGATGTAGTTGAAAACAATTTAGTTTACAACAAAAGTTTTGCTGATAAGTACACAAAGAGACTCGGCGAGTTGGTACAACAACATAAGCAAATTTTAAGGTAAATGTTATTAACATAATCAAAAGTTTAATAGAGATTTGTTTAGAAAAATATAACGATGGGGAAGGTGCTTAATACAAAGTTTTTAGTACTTTATTCCTTTATAAGTAACTAGCATTTTTCCGCGACTTCGTCCGCGTGGAGTTCGGTTATATCGTAGCGTAACGTAGCGTAGGCGAGAGCTAAGAAAAGAAGTAGAATTGCACGGACGAAGTCGCGGGCAAAAGCTATTATTGTCACCCCTTTTCAACCCTTTAGGGGTTGAATTCTGAAAGAGCCTGAAACACTTGTTTACTCATTTATTGATAGGAGTACTCCTGTGAAGTTTCGAATAAAATAGTTTAACTAATCTTGTTTCCCCGTACAAACTTTCAAGCCCTTTTTCACCTTCTTAGAGGTTGAATTTTCAAAAACCCTAGGACACGTAATTCTTTATTTCTAATCGTTAACTTAAAAACAAAGTTTCAGGTTTCTAGCTCTAAAAATTACGGACTTCCATACAAAATTTTAACCCCTTCTTCACCCCCTTAGGGGGTGAATTTTTGAAAATTCTTAGCGGATGGCTACGTTATTACAACTATCTGTATGCCAAATTTCAGCGAAATCCGTTCAGTAGTCAGGTTTGCCTTTTATATATTTAGATGATATTTATGGACCGAGATTAAAATCTTACCCATAAATACGTAAACACATACATATAATCACGTTTTCTTCCCATACCTGCTACAATACTTACATACTCTTTTTGCTTCATTTAAGTTCATATATACGCAGCCGAATTGCGAGAAAAAAAAATATCAGTCTTTGTATGACAGTGGATATTCACTATATTGCCATATCAAGTGAGCCCGATACTTTAACAAAGGATATGCTGAAAAGGTATGCGAACATTGAAACTCGCTACCCTTTGTGTGCTCGAAAGCCGGCGACACGCGGAAATATGTGATCATTTTCTATAGAGCGCGTAGTGGTGCAGTAGGAGTAGAACGAACGTGCTTAGCTTAGATTTTTCAACCGACGAAAAAAAACGGAGGAGGTTATCAATTCGACGCGTATATTTTTTTTTCATTTATGACCACGCATAACTTTTTACATAGTAGTCCGATTGTGATAATTCTTTTTTTATTGGAAAGGGTATAGGTACTCCCAAGGTGGTCCCATATAAATTTGGAAAACAAAATCGAACGCTAAGGGTCAGAAAACAGGGGATGATTGATTGTTCACTCACTGATTGTAATGTATAACCACGCATAACTTTATACAGAGTGGTTCGATTTTGATAATTCTTTTTTTACTGGATAGGGTATACCTTGCCAAGTATTATGAGTCCATTAAAGCCACAAAAAATATAAAATAAAAACTTTTTAACAAAAAATTAAACCGCCGAAAAAACTGAAAAGCAAAAAATAATAAACCTTAAAATTTTGAGTCAGCGCTGAAAAATCAATGAACAAAGATACTCAAAGCGCCGACTCAAAATTTTAAGGTTTATAATTTTTGCTTTTCAGTTTTTTCGGCGGTTTAATTTTTTTGTAAAAAGTTTTTGTGAAAGTAAGATGGCATGTCCGTGCTTTTTTTTGACACTATAAGGACAAACCCCGATGCTATTATGTTCATGTCTGTGGCGGACACCGCTCTTCTAGTCAACCATAGCTTGAGCGAATACACTGAAAAACTTCTTCCGTCATTGGTCCCGTTATTTAGGGTTAGATCTCCTGCCTTTGCTGCGCTAAGCAAATACACTGACAAATGACTTTTCAACAAAATATATGTGTTAATGCGACTTTGTTTTTCCATCAAAAACCTTCTGCTCTATCAAGATGAATGAAGCAAATAAAATCGACAAAACAATGTCAAAACGAAGCTAATCAACCTTATTAAAATTATTGTCACGTATTTTTTCAATTACGGTGAGCGCAAATCGCATTGTTACGCTATTTGGATTGGGAATCCGAGACGACGAACCCACGAATCCGAAATCTGAGATAGGGTCGAAACGGATCTGACACGATACACCCTAAATCCAAGAATACCGTTGTCCTACATGAAATGAAAGCTTAATATCACGTTTCATACACATATTTCTTCACTACGTGACCACAGACTAAAAAAGTGAGTATAATATGTCTAGATTTCACCGACATTGTTTTATTGTTTCCACAATGGGAAATAATTTTTTGTCTTTTTATTGTTTGAAGCACATTTTTCCACTAGATTATAATCCTCAGACTCATAATATTACGTTTGGACAATGCTGTCTCACCGCGGGCATAATAATGGTGGTCCAGTATTTTATTTTTTCTTGGACTGGCGTGGGTCAACGTATGAAAATAAAACTGTAACCCCTTATAAGGGACTGCGTTTTTAAAAATGATAAAATAATAGCACAATATATTATATAAAATTGATAAAATAGGAAATGAGTACATAAGAGGAAGTCTGAAAGTGGCACCGATATCTGAAAAGTTGTATGGATATCGGCTGTCATGATATTGGCACGTGATACGTAGGAATGAGGAAAATGTCGTAAGGAAAGTTTTGAGTATGAATGTCGATGGCTATAAGAGTAGGGGGAGATCAAAGAAACGACGGGTGGACTGTGTGAATTATGATAACGATGGAAAAGGGGTGACTGCCGAGATGACGATTAATAGAGAAGTGTGTTAGGAAAAGACATATTGCGCCGACCCCAAGCAAATTGGGTCACCATAATTCTCCTGCACTTATGTGCAGGAGAATTATGGTGAATAACTTAATATATATACATACATTCTAGTGTTTGATCAAGTTCCAAAAGGAAATATACATACATATATTTAGAGGGCATACGGGCTAGAAAGGGGCAGATCATGGAAATCGGCTGAGAGATAAAGAACAAAAACTGATACTTCTCCAGTAAAACCAATTAAATGTGTGTAATAAGAAACGGTAGGCTACTGCGCCAGCAGTACCAGGAGAATGATGAAGATGACGTAGGTAACTAAACACCTGACAGCAGCAGATGTCATCCTTGTTAGGTTCGACTTTCCAGAACTGAAATCTTGTTAACAGTATTTTCCTCATATGATTAACTCAAAACACCTTATTTTAATATGTTACATGAACTCACGCCTTTTCCTCATGGGGTAGGCAGAAACTGCAGAAGACCATGTGCTACGATTCTTACATATTCCTTTTGCCTCTTTACATTATTTATTGTACTTGTTTTAGTCGAGAAGCAATCGAATTTCAATTTTTTTACGTTTTCTATAATTGCAAGTCAATGCCAGACTGTATGGATGTCGCGAGATTTGTTCGAAAGAGTTACCGTGGCCCTGGCATATAGGCAACTGGAGGAACACGGGTGGGTGTAAGTCAGTAAAAGTCTGAGATGCCCTCCCGCTCCGCCCAGAGCGGGAGACGTCATTTGATGATTTCCACCGACAAAAAAAAAGGGTAAAACTAGGTGTACGTTACCCCAGCAAGAAAGTGTCTCCTAGAGTTATATGAGTAGAACGTATAATATGTGCCTTATCTGCTGTAAATGTGCCCCCACATAAAAAATATGTGCCCCCCTGTCGTTTTGAAAAAAAAACGGAAAAAACGATTCTTGCTGGGGTAACGTTTTTCTAGCAAAATTCTAAACGAATGATCGGAGAGAGTAAAATTGTGCATGGCCAGAGAGCTTATATGTGTGCCAAAATGTGCCCCCAAAAATAAAATATGTGCCCCTTCAGGTTTTCGAGATATTGCATTTCCTGCTGGAGTAACGTTTTGATGAATCGTATATCTCTAAAACCATTGCATGTGCCCCTGTAGAATAAACATACACGAGTAGCTCTTAATGTGTGCCCCTCTGTGCCCCAATTAGATTTAAGAAAATATTTATAGTTTTCAAGTTATCGCGGTTTTATGAAAACCCGAAAAAACATCGCAGCGCCTAAATGAGACAAGGCACAAGTTCGCTGAATGCTGTATTCGGTCCTTCTTGACGTTAATAATAACCATACAAAGTTTCAAAACTGTTCATGCATGCGTTTTTTAATAATCTTGCTAAAAGTCAAAACGATGGTCTCGTAACTTTGACGGCAAAATACAAGCAACCGGCTCAATCCCAGATGTGCAGGTGTAAACCAAAATCTTGTGCCTTTAGTCAAAAATATAGGGTGAAAATATTCAGCTTGGAATGTGTCGCATTAAGTAAATATAAACAAAAAACCAAAATATGTAAACAACGGCTGGTTACCCGACCAAATTCCAATGACTATTAAAAAGCAACTGATTCATACATATCGATGACCTTCTTTATTGGACGTATTATACCTAAGCTGTTGTCTATACAGTCACGTTCAAAAGTTTTGGGGGCTAATTAAAAAATAATATTAAATGCACCTTGTGACTATATTAAATGTAACAGCTTGTTGCTTTGGAAATTATTATTTTTATTCCATTAACTTTAATTCTTAAAGTAATTATTGCATCAAATCACAGATTTCACCTACCTATAAATATGAGAAATTATTTGCGCACGTTGTTTAGTCTTTATTATTTTAATCACAGATCAGCTTTAAGAATAAGTATAATGCAAATTTTCTTACGTTTTTTGCAATTTACACAAAGTTTATACAACCACACACCTACAACACAACAACCTAGCACTACTACCGCTAGGTTGCACCGCTAGGTTGTAAAACTGTGTAAAACCTAGCACTGGCGTGCAAATTGCAAAAAACGCAAGAAATTTTGAATTTCGCGGGCTGGTTGGAGCATTCTCCTTAATGATGAAAAACTTACTGTTAATTTATCTAATCGGCTTATCAAAAAAGACAAATACGGGCTTTTTATTTATATACAAAAAGAGCCATCTCTTTTTAGTAGTATTAGTAGTAGGTATTCATTACACATTTCATGAACTATATTTTTTTTAAACATCGGGACCAATCAAATTTTGGGTCAAAGACCTGGCATATGGCAAATATCTGGATATTTGCCACTTGCCATATCTTTCATTCACACATAAATAACTGGATGTATTTTAATGAAATTTAGAATGGAGAAGATAGCTTACCTTGGAATAGCACTTAGGCTACTATTTATAATGTACTTAATCATGTGTAAGGTCGTAGAAACAGCTAGTAGAATATAATCCAATAAAAACTTTATTTTATTACTTATTACTTTTCTACTTCAGTGTACTCAGGCACAACACGTGTGAACCGGTTAGTGAGTAAAGTAAAGAAGGTCATCGATATGTATGAATCAGTCGCTTTTTAGTAGTCATTGGAATTTGGTCGGGTAACCAGCCGTTGTTTACATATTTTGGTTTTTTGTTTGTATTTACTTAATGCGACACATTCCAAGCTGAATATTTCCACCCTATATTTTAGACTAAAGGCACAAGATTTTGGTTTACACCTGCACATCTGGGATTGAGCCGGTTCCTTGTATTTTGCCGTCAAAGTTATGAGACCATCGTTGTGACTTTTAGCAAGATTATTCAAAAACGCATGCATGAACAGTTTTGAAACTTTGTATGGTTATTATTAGCGTCAAGAAGGACCGAATACAGTTTTTAGCGAACTTGTGCCTTGCCTCATTTAGGCGCTGCGATGTTTTTTCGGGTTTTCATAAAACCGCGATAACTTGAAAACTATAAATATTTTCTTAAATCTAATTGGGGCACAAAGGGGCACACATTAAGAGCTACTCGTGTATGTTTATTTTACATGGGCACATGCAATGGTTTTAGAGATATACGATTCATCAAAACCCAGCAGGAAATGCAAATTCTCGAAAACCTGAAGGGGCACATATTTTATTTTTGGGGACACATTTTGGCACACATATAAGCTCTCTGGCCATGCACAATTTTTCTCTCTCCGATCATTCGTTTAGAATTTTCCTGCTAGAAAAACGTTACCCCAGCAAGAATCGTTTTTTCCGTTTTTTTCCAAAACAACAAGGGGCACACATTTTTTATGTGGGGGCACATTTACAGCAGATAAGGCACATATTATACGTTCTACTCATATAACTCTAGGAGACACTTTCTTGCTGGGGTAACGTACAGTAAAACTAGTGTAACGGTCGCGAATTATATTTTAATGAACATACAACCTGACACTGACCAGTAAATTGCAAAAAAAAGGTAAATTAACACGTTAGTCGCCATGTCGGACAATGGTGACCGCCAGTAAATGTTTAATTCAGGCCGTGTCGGACATTGGTGACCAATACCTTACTTTGACCTACGCTCACAGGCCGGCAGCCACTTTTCCACCAGTTTGTGATTCGTCGCGTCGTCGGTGGCGTGGCTATTTTGTTTTGAAATTTTTAAAAATCTCTTTGGCAGCTAACGTGTTAACTCACCTCCCTTAGTGTTAACTATCCAATTGACTATTGTTTCTTCGTAGCCACACAATGAACATGCGCGACACGCTGAGCGGGCCTATGTTGGGCCAGCTGGCGGCCAGCGGCACACTCATTTGTTTCATCGGCTATCAGGCCACTACGGTGAGTGCACACACTCAAATAACAACAGTTTTGTAGTACAATGCATCTGGTATATCGCTGTTTTGTCCAAAATGTTTATATAATAGAGAAAATGTCTGCTTTTTAACATGCTTTTATTATTAGGTTATAGCTAGTTTACAAACCAATTAAAAGCAGTTTTACAGGAAAGATACTAAAACAAATGATTAACTATACAAATAAAAACAAAAATAAAAGGACACTTAGGCGTCGAAGTACTCGTCCGCATCACTGTCATGCCGAAACGTGCTCAGAAGGCATTGCCATGCACGACATACATCAAGCTCTACATTTCCAGGATAAGCTGACTTCTAACTGTACGAAAAGCCTTTACAATGCGAGGTCAGCTAAAACTGGATATGTGTAACTTGATCAGTAGCCGTGTGTACATACGAACGTAATAATATAGCGGCGGGTTTTTTCGCGCACTGGACGTTCAAGTCACTGCTTAGCGCCGAAAGTTGAATTTCGAACACTGTGATTTTTCGACGCGCTGAGATGCACTTTATTGGATTCTGAATATAATATAATATAATATTCCACAACTATCACACAACGCCATCTAGTCCCAAGCTAAGCAGAGCTTGTGTTATGGGTACTAGACAACTGATAAACATACTTATATATTTCTAAATACATACATATTATAGATAAATTACACCCAGACACAGAACAAATGATCGTGCTCATCACACAAACATTTGTCCTGGGTAGGAATCGAACCCACGACCTCCGGCATAGCAGTCAGGGTCACTAACCACTAGACCAACAGGCCTGTCAAAATGAATGCTCGGTTCAATACCGAGAGTTGAAAATCCGCTACACGCTAAAATACCGCCACGATATTTTTACGTCGAGTAAGAAGATTGATAATCAAATAATTCTAAAGGTCTAGAGATAAATCAAGTTAACCCCTAACTTCACAAAACTTCTTCAATACCTAACTTACGAGCATCAAAAGTGGTCGCCCTAGAGGTCCCGAGGGCTTAAATTGTAGGTCTTCTCGTAACTTAGCTCGGTTTGAAACTTCGTACTTACCACAGTGATTAAGTTAAGTCATAATTAATTTTCAGACGTTGGACGAGAGCATTGCAAAATGTTTAATGAGTTTCCTGTTTCTTGGCTACAACCTTTTTGATTTCTACATCATCTGCCGTTGGTGTGAAGAGATTACAAATCAGGTAACGTATATGTCATCTTTAAAAGAATTTGATTACACAGCCTGTAGCTTTATATCTACACTAGCTTCTGCCCGCGACTTCGTCCGCGTAAAATTTTTGCTCCCGTGACCCTTCCCGTCGCATCGAATTGCCTGCCAGTTTTCGTCGATTTTTCGTTGCTGCTCCGCTCCTTTTGATTGTAGCGTGGTTTTATATAGCCTATAGCTTTTCTCAATGAATAGGCTACCCAACACAAAAATAATTTTTCAATTCGGACCAGTAGTTCCTGAGATTAGCGCGTTCAACCAAACAAACAAACAAACTCTTCAGCTTTATAATATTATAATATATAGTATAGATAGTATATAGGAATCTGTAATGATTGCAACGTTAAAATGGAAGCGCCATGGTTTCCCGCGAAATTTAATAAATATTTAAAAAGAATCAAATTATCAAACAAATACATTTCAATAAAAAACAAAACGTAAAAATCCATTTTTTTTTTGCAATCAACAGACAACAGTCTAGCTCTATGTTGAACAAAATATGATTCGATTCGAGTTTAAATAACCCCATTGATTGACTATTTAATGAAAAGTCATTAAACGAGATTATATGAACGACGAGGGTTATATTGATGATTTTAATGATTATAATTCTGTAAACAGATACGTGATACAGTCGCGAATCATATGTTAATCAAAATACAAGCTGCAAGTTGGGAAAAGCATAAGAAAATATGAATTTCCGGGGATCCGTGGATCTTTCAGAATTGTACCAGCATTTGGTGTAAACACTTCCAATCACAATTCGAGGGTTTTAAAAGAAATACCTAATCCATTGCTCCATTTCCTTGAAAAATTCGTCTGCTCGACAACTTAAATAACGCAATGAATGTCGTCAAATTGTCAAAATGAAAAGCATTTTAGTCCGTTACGCATTTACCTCGCAGATTTATCAGCTGATAAGAGAACGATTGTTTGTTAATGAAATAGATTTTCATAGAATACTCCGTCTGATAAATAAACAGCAAAGTTTCCAAACACTTTTTCAGAGGGAAGGAATACACTTGTCCATTCTTTTCAGAGCGCAAAAGTAGGTGAGGCCGTATACTGCTCAGGCTGGGAGTGCGGAATCTCCAAACTGCCTGGAGTGCGCTCCACCATCTTGTTTGTGATCGCAAGGGCCAACAAACCTCTGGTCCTCACTGCAGGAGGGATGTACGACCTCTCCCTCACTTCTTACACGACTGTAAGTTAAATTGAACGAGAAAGCTCCAAGCAATTTTAAAGTTTGACAATTTACTTTGTTCGAAGTTGGTCGAAGTTACTGGAATGTAGCTTTCAAAAAGTTCGTCTGAAATAAATGCTGTTATTCCAAAGTAAATATCCCGAGGGTTGTCAGTTTCTTTGGATAGAACCGCTACACGAATGTGACTGACCGACGCCAATATTTCAGAGAATATCTTTGACCTTTCAATGATTTTTGCTCCAAAACCTTTATTTGTTTCATCAACATCGCTACCGTTTGATGTGCCACGGAAAAACATCGGAAAATGTCAAAAGTCACGAAATATAAACAGTACGGAAGAGCAAAAAATACAACATGATTTAAAAACATGTCGTGTTTTTTCTTTCCCGTATTATTTTTAAACATAGAATTTCGCTTTTACATACATACGGACATACGGACAGACATACGGTCTGGGCCACCCGCACGCCTCGCTCAACTTGGCTTATTGTGGTTGTCCCAAAGAGTGTAATAACTTGGCGTACCCGCCTTGCTCGCGGCTAACTGTTTTGTGGGATCTAGCCTTAATATCCAAATTAATTATGTTTACCAAACAACTGGGTACTGTTTAATTTGTTTGTGTCTTATTGTGTAGTGTATTCGGTGTTAAAAGTTACAAAATTAATCATGGATCTGTGTTGTCTGAATTTAGACTTAATTTTGCTTACTCCAAATCATACAAGCGTAGTATTTAGACGTATTTTAGTGAATACACTTATTTAATGCCTCTAATATCTAGTTGACCGAGCTTTGCTCGGTATTTTGTGGTAAATTGCGTTTAAAATAATAAGTTTATGTTCAAGTTGATTATTGATGAAGTTGGTCATTGAAAACACGAATAAAACGACATTTTATAAAAATGAATCCTAGCTAGATCGATTAATCGCCCCCGAAACCCCTTGTATACTAAATTTCATGAAAATCGTTGGAGCCGTTTCCGAGATTCAGATTATATATATTATATATATACATATATACAAGAATTGCTCGTTTAAAGATATAAGATAACATATTACTGTTCAGCTCAGCGCCAACAGTTGAAAATCCAAGTGTATTTTTTAATTAAGGATCGCTTAGTACTAGTGAAAATAGGTGTTGTATTATAATTGACCTATAGTATGTTCATGAAATGTTCTTATTTCCAGTTGGTGAAAACCTCCTACAGTGCACTGACGGTGCTGCTGAGATTTCGACACGAGTAGATGCAACAATCACACGAAGAGATATTTCTGTTCGATGAACGAAACACAAAATCATTTTGGCACTCAAATAATAAAATTTAGCAATAATTCTAGGGTCACGATCTACACCCACGCAATATGATAATATCCTATTCACAAAATAAAATATTTAATAAGTGACAAAAATTAAAATCGCACAAATCAAATATAACTTTTGTTTTATTTCAATAGTTTTGCTTTGCTCCTCTACAACATTGCTCGTTCAAGGGCATGTAGCTAAATTTGAATGATTAAGATTAAATGAAAGAGGATTAGTCGAGTAACTGCGACTAACTTGAATAAAGCCCTCGCCGCTTCGCTCGCTCGGCTCGCGCGCGGTTGTTCACAGTTCTTACCTAAAATACCCATTTGGTCGGGGTTCCCTCGCTTAGTTACTGCACCAGCAGTAAGTTAAAAAGCCAGAAAGTTAAAAAAACAACATTCCTTTTTTGGGCAGTCGTGTAAAAATGGGCTCATTTATTAAAAAAAAGGTGTAAATTTTAGAAGGTCATACTTTTCCTATTTTAAGAACCTTCAAAACTTTTTCTTTCTATTAACATTCAAGGGAAACTGAATGATGTAAGCAGTATTATGAAGAAAGATTTAACCTTACTTTCGAATATTAAAGTAAGCTAGAACTATAATTAACAAGACATCTTTGAAATGTCTCATATGTCTCATACAAGAGACACATCAAAGATGTCTTGTAATTAGATACTATAGAACAAACATAGAACAAAAGGAATTAAATACTTTCTAAAAAATGACCGCCCACTGTCCAATGCATGGAGCTTGTGTCCATTGCACATCTTTATTAATAAAAATAAAATACTGTTCGTTAGTTAGCGCATCACTTGAGAAAGGTTGGACTCATTTGGCCATTTCAAGAATGAAGTGCATTAACGCAGCGCGCGGTAGGAATAAAATTGTAGAAATCGTCACGTAACGAAAAAGCGATAATTTTGCTCTATCTATAAGACTTTTTATTATTTATAGTGGAAAGTGACAGAGGTCATTACCTCTGTCACTTTCCACTAGATAGATCGAGGGTACTCTAGCTAATAGTGAGATCAAAATGAACATCTAAGATGGAGGCTGCAACATTTTCAAACTTTTTGTCATGGGTGTCGTTTTCATGATTTTCGAGGGTACTGAAGCCGATAGTGACGTTAAAACAAAGTTTGAGTATTTCAAATACAGAGTATACGACCATACGTTCAGAGTTGAAAAAGAAGCGGAAGGAACTTCGTTCCTGACGGAGTACCCCTACCGTTTTTTGTTTCAAAATGTTCGTAAAGCGATGGGTGGGCCTCCAGCAATTTGAGCGGCTTTTAACGTAATCGCCACGCTTGGCAGTCGGGTTAGCGATCGCAGTAAGGTGATAAAATGCATAGAGAACGCTGACCATTCCCTAGTAAGTGCCTTAGTCTCCTTTTTACGACACCCACAGAAATAAATGGTATGGTACTATTGATGATGATGATGGGATGATGGTATATGACTACGAGACCACAGATGTGATTAAGATGTTGTACTATGTTTCCCGTAACCGTTTTTTATGGTACGTTAAAAAAATAAAACAATTAAATTACCGGACACACTTGTTACAATGGAAACAGATATTAACCTGACATGCAAGTAATTAGTCCTCAACGAATATATAATTAAGAAGAAAGTAGCTTCTTCATTGAACCGTGAAGATACACAAAGTCGACGGAAGGGATCGTTTGTCTACATCAGATAACTACGAAGACACAATGTTGAGATTTGTAAACGCTTGCTGGAGGAAAATATCCCCAAGTCATGCTATAAAGTTGTCTGGGCCAGAAGAAAATGCCTTTTTTGAATCAGTTTACCGACTCTTCTTTATAACAGGTAATATAATAATATTCCACAACTATCACACAACGCTATCTAGTCCCAAGCTAAGCAGAGCTTGTGTTATGGGTACTAGACAACTGATAAACATACTTATATATTTCTAAATACATTCATATTATAGATAAATTACACCCAGACACAGAACAAATGATCGTGCTCATCACACAAACATTTGTCCTGGGTGGGAATCGAACCCACGACCTCCGGCATAGCAGTCAGGGTCACTACCCACTAGACCAACAGGCCTGTCGAAGGTGTCGAGGTAAAATAAAATATTAAAATAATTGTTTTTAGTGCATATCGTTTCATTATTTTTTTACTAATTATTTGACATTATATACCTTCAATTCTAATTTGTACTCTTACTCTTTAATATTGGTTGTCATGGCAATAGTGACATTTGGTTTAAAGATGACCCACTGACCAAATAGTGTATTGTCTCATTCATGAAATACTAGTATTTATGTAGATTATTTTATACTTTGTGAATGTGAGAACGTTGCAGGCCTTGTAGAATGTAGGTAATTTTCCATTTTATTAAGTACTTGGTACTTGTTGACAGTCCTACACTGTTCTCCCATACCTATTGTAATTTAAAACCATTGTAAATGCCATGTTATGTTTAAAAGAGTAGGTAATCATGGAATTTCTTGCCGGCTCCTCTCCATAGCAATCAACTATTTGGAACCGTGCACCTAAGGTTGAACTTTTAATCCTATTCACTAACTTGACAGTTCAATGCAAAATAATGATACCATTCTAAAACTAATAGTGTCGGGGTAGTGAACAATTTCGCATAAAGAATGAATGATAAAAATGGTTTAAATTAAATAAAACTTTAAAAAATCGTTTTTAGGTGTGGATTATAAGAATAATTAACATTTTTTTATTACAGTTATTTCCTTTTATATTTTCTTCTGATAGAAACAAAACTAAATATAATAAAAGTCATGTCATTTTGCTTATTTTTTTACTATAGTAATTTTATTTCCTCTGACAGCCATAGACTACATATATATTGATATAGTACTCATCTTGTTTTAAGACAAGTTATTAAATTTAAATTACAAAGTTTGCATGTAAGTACATTATTTCAAGTTCATTCATTTTCATTTTATTCTTGCACCACCTCACTATCTTTTTTTTGTCAAAACCTGGTATCCCTCCAATTGTCAAGTTAGTGAATAGGATTAAAAGTCCAACTTTAGCTTCTGACGTTTTATAAGTGCCCTTGTAGGTTTACATGAAATAAAAATATTTTGATTTGGTTTTATTACAATACAGTTATGCGTTACGGTTCTGATTATAAGTTAGAAAATATTTTAATCACGTTTGATCAAATAAATAATAACTAACAAACTACCTAAATGGGTCATAATCAAAATCGAAGTTTGATTTTTGGTAAAAATAAAAGTCATGCGATCGCTTTCAAAATCAACCTTTAATTGAAAAATATTCAAATTAACATAATCATAGGTGTGAAAAAGATCGGTTTTAATTATTTTTGTAAATATCGCCACTATTTACTTTTTGTAGATCACAGAAAATATTAAGTTGTCCACAGAAATGATTGAAATCAACTTTTGCATCAAAAGTATTTATCTTTATGATGAACAAAAGACTTATTATGATTAAATGTATTTGGCATAATATAATATTCAGCATTTTTTTAAAATCAGACCGTTATAAAATCAATAAAAAAATAAATTGTGGGATTCCACAGGAATTATTTTAATAGCCTACAGGAGAGACCAAATAATCATTTACAATCACTTTATAATTCACACAACCATTAAAAAATATCGTCGTCACTATCGCTGTCGTTAAAAATGTTAATATTGAATAAATTCTTGGTTCTGTGGAGTGGTACTACAAAATCATCGTCATCTGAATTGACATCTTCAAAGTGAAGTCTCGGTGTACAAGTAGCTGGAGAATGTAATTCTCTTGAACCTTCAGATGTGGGAGAGTTGCTCGAAGCGATATCAGTAGAGGCATCCGGAGTTCCCAATCTAGATAAAGGTCTTAGCCTAGATAGGCTTAAAATAATTGGCATTGATGCACTATGTGGCAACCTGGGTTCTTTTGATGATGAACATAACAAATCAGTCTCAACTTTTATTTGTCCAATCACATAGTGGCTGCATTTAGTATGAGCTGCGCAGATTATACAACTTAACCGTCTTGCATGAAGTAGGTATGTTTGGTTGCTTTTTGCACCAGCAAATTTGGTGAATTTTAAGTGTACCTTTAAAGAGCGTATGGTACTAAAGGCAGCAATTTCTTAGATTTCTGTCACATTAGAATCATCTATGCCAATTGCTTCAATGCCCTTACATTTACTCTTCACGCAAGTGTAATATTAAAAAAGCTCTTAAAAAAAAGCCTTTACCGATCAACGTAAGTAAGCTCAGCAATAGGTTTATAAATTGGTTATAAAAAAAACAAACCACACAAGTATAATAACCAAAAATGTCATTATTATCCATTCTGTTGACACGCATCCCTTCAGTGGACACAGAAACACAGGAAAGAGTTCCACAGAAGGGAATGTCTCGTACAAAATCAAGAATAAAGTCACATGTTTTTAGGTTAGAAAAGCAACAATTTAAATTAATAAAAAAGATCATTTGACTCGATAAGGCAAGGTTTTTCATAATAATTCAGTGCACACTTACCAAAATATTTGATATAAAGGAAAGACACTCGATCTTTGACAAAACACTTGGAGATAACAATTTTTTGGTGCGCTACAAGTGTTTTAACACATGCACCAGTGATTTCTCGTCGGCAGAATGACAAGTAACAGCTACATAGAAATGCCAGTGTAAAAATAAAAATATCAATTAGTAATTTTGGGTAATCGATTATTATAATCGGGTATTTTTGGTCCACAGAATGGATACAAAATTTTGTAACGAGCTGTTTAATCAGTTTTTTTTTATTAAAAATGAGGGCTAATTTTATTAAATTTCACCCACATAAAGCTCAACATATTCGTGATATATTATCAAAAATCTGACTATGCCCGGAATTATATTTTATTTTTAATATCCAAAGCTCCGAACTCTTAGCAGTAACAGGTCCACAGAAGGGGAAATTATCATACTGTGTGCATAAAAAAAACGTATGTAATGAAAATAAATTAAACATTCTCCATTGGTAATATAGTTCAGCACACAATCCGTACCCTAAAGAAAAAATATATTTATTAAATCTCTTGAATATGGAGATATTCAGTGATAACACTTTTTTCGCCTGTTTTGATTATGACCCAAATATCTGATCTTTATTTCCACATTCACACACGTACGCAAATGCGCTTGCGCACCAAATAGTATGTAAAACATTAAAAATTGTACTTGTAAGAATAAAATTCTAGTACCCACATTAGAGAGGATTGGCACTGCTACTCCTTAATACAGGCTATTTCATAGCCTAGCTAGGAGAACAGTACGTCACCCACTTAATTGTATAGATATTTTATTTTATACTACCTACTTTTAAAACTTTTATGTACTACAATCTGTTTTATATAAAATAAAGAATTATGAATTATGACATTCAGGTAAATTCTCTCATCTCAAACGGAGTAGAATAAAAAAAAACATCTTGAGAATTGTCGCCGTTACCTTCTCTTGTCGGACAATTTAAATGCATCAGGAGTTGGTAACCACTATTATACGGGTCTGATCACAGGTAGCGTGCGATTTAGACCTTAGCATTTAAATATAAAGGGTCAAATTACATGACCTGCTAATATTATAACCACGTATTGGGTATCGAAAACTAATGAAATTACAAAAACAACAAGATATGACTGTTATGTTTTGGTTTTTGGTAATTCGTAAAAAATGTTCCATGTATGTTCCAGAAAAAAATATCATAATCATCATCATCATTATCATTTCAGCCGAAAGACGTCCACTGCTGGACATAGGCCTCCCCCAAGCACCGCCACCTCGACCTGTTCTGTGCCTCTCGCATCCAACGCATTCCTGCGGCCTTCACCAGGTCATCGGTCCATCTTGTGGGAGGCCTTCCAAAAAAATATAAAAACAGCAAAATGATTACGGGAAATGACCTTCGCCCATCAAATAAAGATTTAGTTTTTCCATTACTTTTCGATATCGAATAAAGGAATACCACGTGAATAAAATATTGCTAGCTGATTGAATATGACCCTGTACAAATAAATATTACGCGACGTAATGTCGGCAGGTGTACTGCTTCACTTAGAACTACTTCATTAGTATCTAACAACGACTTTCTCAGAAAAACAGGGCATAAGATATGATAAGATGTTGAATGTTTAATTGCCAAAAACAGTGCTTTACATTTTTGTCTACATTAATAGCTAGGTCGAAATAAAAACCAAACAAAATAATCGCAAAGGAAGCATTTTACTAGTGAACTTCACACTTGGTAGAGCCTGTCTCGGAGTATCACAATCTATAATTAAAAAAACTGATTTTTAGCTTTTCTACCTCAATTGTTCCTCAATAGAAATGTTTTCCGAACTGATCGAATCGGCCAGACGACCAGGAGGCTCTTCATCTTCTATGGACTCGTACCCCAAGCGAAACCTTTTTCCCACTCTTTCACAATTGAGTATGAAGGCGCAGCATTTCCGTACATACAGGCTTATCTTTTCTTAATTTCTTGTGGAGTATGTCCTTCTTTTGTTAAAAACTGCACAATATTAAATTTTTGACACGGCCGACATTTTTGCAAAATAATTGAAGCATGTATGAACTCGTCAACTATGTTTGTGGCGACTAGAGATCTTTCACTTTCCGTTAACACTAATTTGATTTTTCTCAAGCATGTTTAAACATGTCAGGCCGGGAAGTTTTGGCGCTACCTACGTATATCAAACGTACCAATGAATTATGATGAGAAAAATTGACGACAAGAAGTCCAACTACGAGAAAAAATCAAAAAATTAAGGAGGCCTTTGCCCAGAAATGGCAAAAACAGACACATAAAGTATCTTTATAAATATAATTCTACTGTACGTGTGTATGTCACTGAACTCCTCCTAAACGGCTGGACCGATTTAAATGTTTTTTTTTTGTATGCGTTTGGGTGGCACCCCGGATGGTTCACTATTGGACCCGGTAGGTGGCGCTGCTATCGAGTTCTAGGAAACAGGACAACGTCTGTACGGTCAGCTAGTATTTTATAAAACACCAGTTTTTGTAAAGCTGCTTTGGCTTTACAAAAACTGGTGTTTTATACGGGCTTTGACAGCGTAAATTTCGGAAATAATTCCACGGGGACGTAATACGCCCTAACCCAGCAGACCAATACTCGTAATGAAAAATGTTCAAAATCTAGTCGCAGTCTCGTTTCGACGACCATCAAATGTCAAAAACTTGTCAAATTGAATAGAAACTCAAGCTATTTTTTATAGATTGAGACTGAGATCAGACTGTGAACGTTCTTAAAAATAACGACAATTGCTGCTCTGGTCATGGTCTCCTTATGTACCAAATCTATTCAGCTGTGCAAAAAAGTGCAAAAAAGAGCAAAAATTTTTACAAAAAAAAAAAAAAACAAACGACTTTCTTAAAAAAAAAACACTACACAGTTAAAAATAACTTTAATTTCGAAAGTCAGTGTCTTAGGATCTGTATTTAAGGTTTTTTCCCACCGACTTCCGAAATTAAAGTTATTTTTAACTTTGTAGTGTTTTTTTTAAGGAAGTCGGTTGTTTTTTTTTTGTAAACAGTTTTTATTTTTAACTTTTTGGTTATGGTAGATACTCCGCACTAATCTAATCGCGTTATTCGTTCATTTGTCGCGCAAATACTTAATGCAAATTTAAGACTTATATGGTTTTACCATAGACCCCATTGTCCGAATGGAACCAAATTAAAATGGAACCATTCGAGAAGCATCAGCTTTCAATTAAAAAAAGAATCATCAACATCAGTTCACCCACTCAAAAGTTATGAGGTAACAAACATAAAAAAAATACCGTCGAAATGATAACCTCCTCCTTTTTTAGAAGTCGGTTAAAAAAGGAACAGAGAGCTAGAGTCAATCAATTGTGTTTTTCGAAGCGCTGGGAGTGTTGGAAATCCAGTTCGCGATAAAATCGTGCAAACGCAGTATGACCTTCGTATTTATAGTATTAACTTCTGGATTTGGATTACAGGCAAGTCTTCCCATTGATAGACGATGTGCCATTCAATCTGATGGTGGACGTGAAGCTGCCTTATGAGTTGGAAGGCCATCTTCTACTTTACGTTCTGAACTACATAGGAATAGGCGTAACCTTCCACTACGCTTGCCATATGGTCGTCATGACAGAAGTGATCACGCAGTCTCATCTGATACCCCTGATCTGCCAGTTCGATGTGCTTGCAGACTGCTTTGAGAATATCTTTGAAGAATGTGCTGTGGAATTTCAAGGTATGTTCTTACGTCTACGTTTACACAGACGAATCATCGCGGCGTAATTAAATCGTTCACTAGATTTTTAACTCTCTCTGTTGAATCAAGCACTGAAAATCACATAGACTGCACAGAACGAACAAAAAACACAATTTAATTTTCAGCTCTCGGCGTTAAGCAGTACGTTCGCTGCAGGGGACGCTCCGGGCGTCGGGAGACCATTCCGGACCCCTGGCCACCGTAGGCGTGGGCTAGCGGGCGGTAAGGACCAGGCCCGGGTCGACGGTGCGTTGTGCTCTACGAGAGTGATGATAGGCCACCCCAAAAAAAAAACCAGTGCGTTGAAGATACAATGAGCGACAAAAACCCGCCGCGATATATTATTACCCCCGTGTGAAGGTCGACAAAGTCTTGAATCTAAGTAGCTATCTTTACTAATACTGCAAATTATATTGGTTGCCTGCTAAGCCTCCTCAACCGATGTCACATAATCCGATAAGTTGTAAAGAAAATATGGCGCATAAGGGAATGGTTCCAATTTATCCCTAATGTTAGACCACCCACAATGTAAGCCCGGAATTAAAGACCGCTGTTGACATCAATTGACCCAAATTGCCTGTATGATTATACAGGTGCTGATATTCGTGCGTCATGAGTTAACAACACAGATTCCCAAGTATAAGCCCTATTGAGGCGAATCATTTTAATGAGAACCATCGCCGTTCTGTAGCTATTCATAGAGTTCCAGAAATTCAGTGCAACGTTATGACATGATACAGAAAGGTACAGAAGGTTGGTTCCATACAACGATCGAGAAGAGGCTGAAGTACCCTTGACACTACTTGCACTATGTATCAAATCCTTAAAATATTTTTCACTTTTACGTGTTTATAACATTAAAATGTCTTCTTTTCTCATCATCTACAAACGGTTGACAGAAATAGAACAATCATTTAAATTAGTTTAGAGCTAAATGCGACTAGTGATTTGTGGTGAAGGTGGGCCTTCGACGCGTATAGTGTTTTTTTCTTATGAAGCGATGCTCCATTTGCTTGTGGTTTGTACAAACATGTTTTTAATTTGTGCGTGAAAACGAGCAGCGTCAACACATAATACACATTTTTTACTTTACCATTATCTTGGACGGTACCGAGAATTCCTGCGCTTACACACACATTCACACCGTGTTTGTACAACCACAAGTAAACCGCGCGTCACCTTGTGAGATAAAAATGCTTGATCTCAAACTGCCTCAAAAAGATGCTAAGCGCGCGTGCGCCTGCACTCACTATACGTGAGACGTGCCTATGTGTGCGTGCGTTTTAGCTCGATATATGGAGCTTACCTTCTGAATTTATCCGTTTTGTGTTAAAGGCTGCCATTGTAAAAGCAAATTAAAAGGCAGTGACGTGACGTCAAAAGCAACTGCATACCGGTCCTTTTACAAGGAGCTAGTGAAAAGCTGGCATCGTCAGTGACAAAAGCTGGATCCCGGAATTGCTCCGTTTGAGTTTTCGGAAACGTTTCATTTGCACACGAAATAGTTGGACCGCAAAGTTGTGTTGCCTTGTGTCGCAGGTTCGCTAGGTTCAGCTACACTTCTCAAGGTTAACCCTTGGATGGGTGACCAATTAATTTATGTGTTGCGTTTTGTCACAGGTTCGCTAGGTTAAGCTGCACTTCGCAAGGTCAGCCTTTGGATGGGTGACCATTTACTTTATGTGTGGCGTTTTGTCGCAGGTTCACAAGGTTAAGCTGCATTTCGCAAGGTCAGCCTTTGGATGGGTCACCATGTAGTTTTTGTTTTGCCTTGTGTCGCAGGTTCGCTAGGTTAAGCTTCTCAAGGTCAGCCTTTGGATGGGTGACCATTTACTTTATGTGTGGCGTTTTGTCGCAGGTTCGCAAGGTTAAGCTGCACTTCGCAAGGTCAGCCTTTGGATGGGTGACCGTGTAGTTTTTGTTTTGCCTTGTGTCGCAGTTTCGCTAGGTTAAGCTACACTTCTCAAGGTCACCCGAAACGTTACTTTATCTATTCTTCCGTCGACAAAGTAACGTTTCGGGTACACAGTACGACGGTAACAAAGTAGAAAGAGTCAACTGTACTTTTTATAAAATTTACTCTTCGCCATGCTTCGACTCGGAGTTATTTTTAACCGACTTCAAAAAAAGGAGGAGGTTCTCAATTCGACTGTTTTTTTGTGTTTGTTACCTCATAACTTTCGACTGGATGAACAGATTTTGATGATTCTTTTTTATTTGATAGCTGGTGCTTCTCGTGTGGTCTCGTTTTAATTAGGTTCAGTTCTAACAGTGAAATCCATGAGAAAACTATATAAGTCTTAATTTTCACCTGGCCGGTAGTGGTATAGGAATTAGTGTGGGTAGATACCATAGCTAAAAGTTAAAAATAAAAACATTTTACAAAAAAAAAACCTACTTCCTTAAAAACATTACAAAGTGAAAAAAAAAACTTTAATTTCGGAAGTCGGTGGCAAAAAATTTACCTAAATACAGATCCTAAGACACCGACCGTATACCGATAGTTCACGCAGTCGAAAGTTATGAGGTAATAAACATTAAAAAAAATACAGTCGAATTGAGAACCTCCTCCTTTTTTTGAAGTCGGTTAAAAATAATTCTGAGTGAATTCATGTCGTAGAGTAAATTTTATAAGAAAAAAGTGAGCCGTCGCGGGACGCCTGGCAGATGTGAAACATCGAAATTATTTTTTAAAGCATACTTTAGAAGATGCGACACATGGCAAAACAAAAACTAAATGGTCACCCATCCAAAGGCTGACCTTGCGAAGTGCATATTAACCTAGCGAACCTGCGACAAAACGCCACACATAAACTAAATGGTCACCCATCCAAAGTATGACCTTGCGAAGTGCAGCTTAACCTAGCGAACCTGCAACAAAACGCCACACATAAATTAATTGGTCACCCGTCCAAGGGCTAACCTTGAGAAGTGTAGCTGAACCTAGCGAACCTGCGACACAAGGCAAAACAAAAAAATATTTTGTAAAGATAATATTTATAAAGCATGCTTTACGAAAGGACATAAATATGGTATTTTCAAAAATAACGTATTAATTATATGTTAATATGTTAATTTTCACATTAAAAAAATTCGCATCGATATTGAAACTTTGTTGCCTAAGTCCACAAATTTTCAGTATGGACCCACTGTGCGTGGCCATGCTCACCACGCCAAAATTTAGTTTTATTTCTCGCCTATAGATGTTTCACATCAAAAGTGCAGTTAACTTTTTCTACTTTGCTGCTGGTCGTACTGTGTACCCGAAACGTTACTTTGTCTATTCGTCCGTCGAAAAAACCCCTTTCTACGGTGGTCATGCTACGCATGCAGGGCTTTGTTGAGATTTCACACAAATCTTATAGCTTTGACTAGAGTTGAGGGCGTAAATGAGGTCATTTACACCAAAATGACCTTCTCGAGAACCTTTTCTAGATCCATGCTGTTATAGTCCTGTCTCTGGAGTAAAAGTTACATTTTCTATGTTTATTACATAGTATTTGCGAAAAAATCTATAAACGACTAGTCATCTACTACTAAATAAACTTCAGACTCAGGTAGGCCGAAGTAAAGAAAGCCTGCTCAGGTGAAGATTCACAGTTGACTCCACTCTGGAGTGTAAATGTGGTGTTGTCCCACAAACAATGCGACACTTAATATCATGTCCAGCTGTCCTGTTGTTTGCTCGCTACAGGAGTTGTTGGACGCTACTGAAAGTGCCAAGCTCGTAGGCAAATTCTGGGCTGACTATATTTAAATCGCTGTGGACACGTTAAGAAGAAGAAGAAGTCTACAAAATCTGCGAGTAATTAGCTGTGTATCGAAATAACCCATCTCGGTTTTAGCCAAACTATGCAATTGAAGGCAATACTGAGCGCCCCAATGTTAGGAGAGCTAGCGTGCAGTGGCTAACTCATCTGCTGCGTGGGATACGAAGCTATAGCTGTGAGTAAACTTACCAGTATTAAATCAAAAATCGAGGGAATAGTTTTTCCGTTGAAATATGGGTTAATGCATACGGTTTATAAGCCACGGGTATTAATCTACTAGCGGTGAGCTGAAAGGCGATTATTGGAAAGGATTTATAGAGCCGATGTAGAATTGGGATATAGATTATTTTGTTTCCTTAATATTAATGTAGTTTTTACTTTATTTTTAATTTATTACATCAAGTATTTATGCTAACTAGCCTAAAGCACAGGTTAAACCTAGTTCAGGCAAATGAGCTAATGTGCTCTATTTTAATTATTAAGTGATTCTGTAAATGCTGCCCTTTTTATAAATTAACGAATTATTATTATACACTGTGTATATACTGTGGGGCAGTAGAACAGTAACAATCTATATCGAGGGTTCCCGAATTGATGAAGGGCAAGGCTTCTGTAAGCGGAAATGATGTACTTAATATATGCGGTTGAGGGTTAGAGATCCGTCGATTTGACATACTTATTTCCCAGCAAAAATATAAAAATATTCTTCTGTTACTGAGAGCAGTGGTGGCCCCCTGGTAACGGCCGTGACTGACAAGTTGTAGGTCATAAGTCGGGACACAGGCAGGCGATTTACTTTGTGTTATTTATTTTCATCACCACTGTATGATAGAACACGATGGAACGAAAGACGCATGTCCTAGAACCTAAAAATCGCTGACATGTGACCAACCTTCTACCAACACGCATTGGGCGTGCGTGGTGGATTACGACCCACTTCCTCTCATCGAGAGGAGGTCTTTGTCACAGCAGTGGGTCACACTATAAGCTGATTATGCGTACGGGAAAAAATATGATTTTTTGTATTCGTCTCTTTATTAAGATCACAATATGGCTATTATGTCGCGTTATTTAACTACCATCGAATTCCAAAGGCTGGTAGCGAAATTTTCTTTTCTCTATGGAATTTCACATGACTTAAGGCGGCCCCTAGACCTACAATAACATTGTACAATACATTTTATTGTACAGAAATAGTTACACGATGTGTTAACAGAATCACTCTGTTTCTTTTGCAGACTTTTGGAGAAAACTTGATCAAATTCGCCATGTCTATACTATATTTGATGTACCACATGTTCTCATTATACCTCATCTGTCGATGGTGCGAAGAAATCACCATACAGGTAATGTTCTACGTCATATTCGTTGTCAGTATTCATCTCAACTGACCCTGCCAGGGTCGCGAGATTTGTTCGAAAGAGTTACCGTGGCCCTGGCATATAGGCAACTGATGGGTGGGTTTTAGTCAGTAAAACTCTAATACTCCCTCCCGCTCCGCAGAGAGCGGGAAAGGTCATTAGATGATTTCCAACACACAAAAAAAATTCTTATTGAAAGATATACTGTGATGGATATATCCGGGCCCAAGCACCGACAACGACAGTTCCTGCACTGCCCGCATCCGCAGGAAAATCAAAATCAAAAGTCATTTATTCAAACTAGGCTGAGAGTCAGCACTTTTTGAACGTCAAAGTTACATACGACAGTCCCCCCAAAACGCCCGCCCTTCGACACTTCCTAGTGCTTTAGCTGGGCAGAAGAAGTGGCGGAACAAACTCCCCAGCAACACAGCTGTCTGTTAAGTTAGAAGAACTTGATTCTATACAATATTGTGTAAGTAATTAATATTACAAAACAAAACATACATTATTCGCCATATGTCAGCTAGCGTACGCCAATATACGAACAAAACATTGAAAACTAAACTCAAGCTGAAATAAATAATAAAACAAAATTGTAAACATAACTTAAAACCTAAATAAACCCTCAAGGCATAAAGGGCGTGCCCGCTTACATATATATCACAGGCACCTTCACACGATATTCAGTCCACCTTCACCCACGCTGCATCTAGGATTGCAACCTTTTTTGAACAAATAAAATTTGTCTGTGTAGTGCCGGATGTAAAGAATAACATCAACCGAATTCTTCCTATGGGTGTCGTAAAAGGCGACTAAGAGACTTACTACAGTATGGGCAGCAGCATCTAGTATGCACTTTATCATCATACTGCGACCCCCAACCTGCCTGCTAAGCGTGGCGATTCTGACAAGACTACCAAATCGGGGGAGGCGTATGTCCAGCAGTGGACATCTTACGGCTGATATGATGATGACGATGATGAAAGTATATCAGATTTCAGAGAGGATTAGTAAAGAGTGAAGAGATTTATAAAAGAGCCCTACATAGTGTAATTTTTGCAACAGCATCTGTGGTTCTTCTGGTAAAAAGTAAGAATTCGTGGTTGTTAGCAAAGAAGAAGAAGAAAGTAAGAAAATACGTTTATTGCGGCAAACATGACGCACAGTAAGACAAGAAACATACAGAAATAAAAGATAAGGTGTGGGTAAATATGCGTCACATCCACGCAAAACGGCCATCACTCAGCATAATGCTGTGACCCTATGCGAGACAGAGAGAGATATTGTTTATCAATTTTCAATTTGCCAAGGCTTTTCCCAAGTATGTTCGGGGGGCTTATAGTTAAACCAGATGCAGATGCATTCCAGTATTTTACATGAAGCGACTGCCTATCTGACCTTTACAACCCAGTTACTGGGTAATACGATATACTTAGATATGACTGTTTTGTCAGACTTTCGGGCTTCTGACGATCCACAACGACTGTCAAACGATCCACAAATGACAATCGGGACCAACAGCTTGACATGCTTTCCTCAGTCACGGAGAAGTCTTGGTATGTAAAAATGGTCACAGGTGTAGCTTAGGCGGCCCCTAGACCTACAATAACATTGTACAATACATTTTATTGTACAATAAGATTGAGAGGCGCTTTGAATCCAAACGATCAATTATATTGCACAATAATACGAACTGCGCAATATTTTTGTGTTCAGTCGAAGAATAGTATTAATGCAGTTTACGACACAAAACTAAAGCACTTTCTGTAAAATTCATCACAATTCAGTTTTTGGAAAAAACTCAAGCTACGCGTCTGATTTCCCGCCAGAAATTCCCGTGTACTCCTCGTTAAGACAAAACAAATACAAAAAAATATTGCGCAATACTGACCCTACACGATGCAATGGAATAATATGGTGCAATAAAAATTAAACACGCTCAAACTTTCATTCAATCATTGCGCAATCTTCAATATTAACCCTATACGGTCAATAATATTGCACAATTCGTAATATTGCACAATTTAATTGATCGTTTAGGGGCCGCCTTAAGGCGGCCCCTAAACGATCAGCAGAGAGATTGCGCAATGATTGAATGAAAGTTTGAGCATGTTTAATTTTTATTGCACCATATTTTTCCATTGCATCGCGTAGGGTCAGTACTGCGCAATATTTTTTAGTTTTGTTTTGTCTTGAACGTGGAGTACACGGGAATTTCTGGCGGGAAATCAGACGCGTAGCTTGGGTTTTTGTTATATTTTTCCAAAAACTGAATTGTGATGAATTTTACGGCAGAAAGTGGTGTAGTTTTGTGCTGTAAACTGTATTAATACTATTATCCGACTGAACACGAAACATTGCGCAGTTCGTATTATTGTGCAATATAATTGATCGTTTGGATTCAAAGCGCCTCTCAATCTTATTGTACAATAAAATGTATTGTACAATGTTATTGTAGGTCTAGGGGCCGCCTAACCTGATCGATAGATCTATGTGGATTTATTACTTAGCCCCAAGCCCTTTGACTCTATACATTCTAATTCTGAGTTCAATTTGGTGAGGAGCTATTATCAATTGTCATTGCAGCCTTCTCTCCACCACCTAACTGATGACGTCCTCCGCTCTTGGGTGGAGCGGAAGGGCGTGTCAGACTTTTACTGACTAAAACCCACCTGTGTTCCTTCAGTTGCCCATATGCCAGGGTCACGGTAACTCTTTCGAACGAATCTCGCGACCCTGGCAGGCTTCGGTCCTAGCAGACCCCTTCAATATTGCTGACATCTCTTTGAGGCGCGCGTGAAACACTACGCGCTGTTGACCCGAGCCTGGTCCTTACCAGGCGGCGAGCTACCCATTACTCGTCGCCCGCAATCTCGCACCTATAGTGGCTGGGAGTCCGCTATCGACTCCCGACGCCCGGGGCGTCTCTTCCTGCGGCAGCTAGGTAAGGGGGCGCAGAGACTGCCACTACCTCACGTGCCCCGCCTCCTCCTTCGCGAGCATTACTGCTTCGCATAAGGAGGAGACGGCTTCCCATGTCCTCTCGCGTCCGGCCCTGGTGCGAGCCATGGTACGGCTCGCACTAGGGCCGGACGCGAGAGGTTGCCGCCGCCGATCACCTCCACGAGGACACGGCGGTGCTCCACCCAAACAGGGCACACCTCTACCGTGTGCTCCACCGTGTCCTATGTTTATGGTTTCGGATAAGTTAAGTTAGGAAATAGGAGTTACTTTAGCGACGCAAAATCGGCGTGATGTTATGTGTCGCTCATTGCGTTTGTGTTTCCCCGAAGAGTTGGGAGGAGGTGTACCTATTGTGTACCCACATGTCGCCAGGTTTGTTTAAGTCCCATGAGTAGGGGGCGAGCCTATTGTCATCAAATTCAGACTCCGAGCTGCATTTAAAAAGAAACATCCAATAATAGTTTGCTCGTTCTGGGAATCGAGACAAAGACCTCAAGCTCAGCAGTAGTGGTTGCGACCACTAGACATACGAACCCACAGTTTCTTTATCGACTTGTGCAGAAATATAAATATAATACAGAAATGCCGGTTGAGTATCAGGTCAAGAATCATGGTGAATTCATGGTTATAGTTTGCTCGTAGATATCCATGCCACTTTGTATTAGATTTTAATTGGCAACCCTAGCAATATCTTCTTTTTTTTGCAGTACTATCCGCCTAAATCGGTGAGACCGTTATTTAATATCGTATTTGGTCTAAGCAGTTAGGGCAATGGAATATTAAGCGTAAGAATACCAACTTTCACTCATACTATTCAGAATCTCATTTAATCATTGCATCAAATTCAAGGAGTTTTCGGACTGTAATGGCAGTCCTTCAAAGTTTCCAAAAGCTTCCCACAGCAATTAAAAGGAGCCAAATTACGGGAACGTTTCATGTCCCTCACGTCAATGGGTGCCACGTTACGAGTATTTAGAGGTCGCTCCATAAGTATTGAAATTCAGCAGAATTTGCAATATCAGAGGCATTGCAGCTCCGTTGCCATTCTATACGGGGTCAAATGAAATGAGCAGTGTCGATATCGAAAACGAACGAAACAATAAAACAAAAAAAAAACTTCAATCGTTGGGCTAAGGTCAAATCCGCCTGATTATTCCGCCTGCATGCCCGTAGTCGGTCAACGAATGACGTCGACCGGGCGCGCGTAGATCACTAAGGTGTTTTTTGTAAGTTTTCGTGCATCACCTTAGATATCTTTAAGGGTTTCCATAAACCATAACTTATCAGTCGCTTGGCTGTCTTAATGTACATTTCACAGTGTCATTTAAAGTATTGAAAAAAGTGAGTGACGAAAAAAAAATTAGATTTCCATTTCGATACCCAACCCGTGTGTAAAGTATTGTCAACGAATTTAATGAGATTCTGTGGACCTGTACACTAAATTCTGAAATTTCGTATGTGATGAGACCAACACCTGAAGTACCCTTCAAAAGGGAACCCAGCGACGCTACTTTGCCGTAAAAAATAAGTACCAAGTATCATTTTATGACTCCCCTTGACGAGTCTTTCCACAAATAATTCTACTATCCACTCCTTTATTTCTTACAGAGTCAGCGCATCGGGCAGTCAGCGTACTTCTCAGGGTGGGAGAGTGGTATATCGCAGGCGCCCGGCGTGCGCGCTACCATCATGATTGTACTCGCTCGTTCCAACAAGCCGCTCGTGTTCCTCGCGGGGGGCATGTACCCTCTCTCCTTGTCCGCTTATACTAATGTGAGGATCCAAATATTATTTACTTACTGCTTTTGTCTTGCTTTTTATCTTCTGTGTTGTTTTGCACGTAAAGAATAGCACCATCGCATTATTTCTCGTGGGGTCGCAAGAGGCGACTAAGGGAGTTATAAAGATTGGGCAGCAGCGTTGTTTATGCGTCTTATCACTATACTGCGATACCCGTTTCGATTATGAATGAGGATGGCTATAAGATTAGAGGAAGCCAAAAGATACGATAGGACTGTGTGCAAGATGCGATGGTTAGTAAGGGGGTGACAATCAACAAGGGTGGATCTAGGAGGGGAGACACAGTGGCACGGTTCTCCCCCAACGGTTCGGAGAAATCCCCGGACCCCAACGGCACATTGTTTTATTGTAGCTATTCCTACAATTATATGTCATTGAAAATAACGAATCCCAGAAACATTATGGTGCAATTCGAAATATGAGAGACACTTCTTAACTGTATGGTC
This sequence comes from Aporophyla lueneburgensis, assembly GCA_932294355.1. Taxonomy (NCBI): domain Eukaryota; kingdom Metazoa; phylum Arthropoda; class Insecta; order Lepidoptera; family Noctuidae; genus Aporophyla; species Aporophyla lueneburgensis. The sequence goes on along the minus strand of OW028738.1, from coordinate 11,307,732 downwards.
CGTGTGATCCGTCCCAAAAATAACTCCTGGATCCTTGACTACCGAGATGACGACTAACAGAGAAGTATGAAAGACTTAGTCATGTTCCGCTAACTCCAAATAAATTGGTTTAAGGGTAGGGGAATTACGAAGCGAAGTGTTAAATCAATCAGCATTTGCCTATCTTGATGACAGCAGGTGCGAATAATAAATACCCTGCCCTATCTGACACGGGGCAGATAAGTTTATTGCAAGAAATAAGCCCAACTTTGATTTATGCTTCATTTATCAAACTTCATCGACATTAAAATTTATCTAGCTCTACGTCAAACTGTTCTTGGTTGAACTTTATATTTTATGAAAAAAGTTTGAGAATTTAATCTATGATACTTTATCATGTTCCAGCTGGTGAAGGCTTCGTACAGCGCTCTAAATCTTCTTCTTACAGTGGACTAAACGGAAGAAAACGAAGACTCGTGTTTACGAGTAACTGGAGAAGAATATACAGATTGACAGTTCTAAAGAATGTATCACGAAATAGATGCCAAATACACGAAAGTATTTTTGCAAATGCACATACTATTAAATAACATAGTGCACGCTGAGATCGTTATAATTGCTTAAATAAAACATATTGAATGGTGCCTTTATTTTCCTAACAATTTCGATTATGTATGTATGTCGTAACAAGAGGCTGATTGGAGCTGAGTTCTTTATCGGTGAACATTTTACTGGGCGTAAATGATTATTGTTTTATAGGATATATTTGAATATGCCAGAATTTATAAAACGAAACGTTAGGACAGTTTCTAGACACTTGTTGCCCACACGATTTCAGATGGTCAAAAGGGCTGCGCCATGCTGCTTTGGTGCTTTCGCCGACACGCATGAACTTCAGCCTAGACTGTCGAAGCGCGCGAACTTCACACTTGTGTTTTGTTGTCAATAGACATCCCGTACTCATAACTCTTCCTATATATCAGACATGGACCAATTATTGTCTGTCTTCCTACGAGGTATAAAATGAATACATTTTCTAAATGATGAATAACACCGCATCAAATCCGAAATTAGAAGAACAAAACGGTGACACAGCATAGGCAACCTTAAAAGTTCGACAATAATTTATCACGCAGGTTCTGTGCGGGTTGGTACATACTAAACTTCACTAACTTGATGTCTGTTGGTCACACCGACAGACACAAAATGTGATAAATAGATAAATATCTATAGATTGTAATTATTGTTCTAACCCGACCAGTAGACGTCACATCATCTCGTGTTATGGAAATCTATTTTTATAGACAAAAATGTCGGCTTGACAAAGAACTTGAAAATATATTAGCAATAACAATTCTGTTGGTGTAGCAGTATTCTTTGTTGTTCCCGGTGCTACTCGGTTAGCATAACAATAGGAGTAGTAGGTACTCCGCACGCAAATGTCAGTAGAAGCTTCGAGCGATTTCTTTAGGATAAACTGCGGAAATAACTTTGCATAATGACACAGTGGTGTGAAGCCTACAAAGGCGTATGTATTCATGAACATATTTATGTACCTAGGTGATTACGTATTATAATGATGTGAAGTTTATGTTTAGGAGGTAAAAAATCGGACGACCGTCGCCCCCATACAGCAAGACTCGAGGTGTCGGCGTGTAGTGTTCCACGCGCGCTCCTCTTAGACGTCGCAGGGTGGTCAAACACCTGTGTGGTAAGAACGACCGGGGTGGTTTTTAGTCAGTAAGAGTCTGACAGACCCCTCCGCCCGCCCCAGAGCGTTAGTTACTATGACCGACTGTAAGAATAGACCAGAAAAAAAGACTCATTAATTTGAAAAAGCTCACATCATTACAAGGTTATATACCCGTATATGTATAAGGAGCAGTTAAATATTTCTCATGAATTAACGTGACTCAAGCCAACTACCCTCCTTCAACTTTCAATCTTGATATTGACAGTGAATTCGTTCCGCAAATGAATATATTTATGTTTCAACTTTATTGACTACCAAACAAACTTAGTAGTTCTCTCTAAATGCGATTAATTATTCCGTAAAGGAAATGGCACTGGCCGTTACCAACTATAGCGTGATAAAATATTCAAGCTCTTCACTTACCCTTGCGATCGATGACTCACGACTCCTGAATTATTAATACTTGTGTGGTATTTCGAACAGCTAAGTAGCTGGAATCCTGTTATTAACTTGGTTTACGGAACAGGACAAGAAATACACCGTATATACTTAGGTGTTGTGGTTCTTGTGTAAATAATAATACCAAGGGTTAACCATCAAGGTGACGTAGTCGGTTCGTGGACGGGAGACCATCAATTACATATCGATACCCTTCTGTGCCTTGGAAAGTATATTTAGTCGACGTTTATAGATATTTGATAGTTGTTACCGGTAGTCAGAAGTGAGAGAGTCTGACAACAAATCTTGCCAAGGGTATCGTTTGTCATAATTAACCATTTAGACAATTGGCCATTTAGAGGATTAATGTGCATCTGGATTGAGGGCCCATTTTTTCAACCCTTGCGTACCGATATAAGATTTATAGGGAAATTAGTTAAAAATAGTAAAAACTTGAAGCAAAGGGTCATAAATTTCTTAAACGTGAATTAAAACTGTTATGATGAAATAACTTGGGCCCTCAATCCAGACGCGTGCATAAAGTGGCATAGCCTAAATCTCAGTAAGTACTATCTCAGAGTTAATAATTTTTGTTTAAGAATTTAGTTAAGAATTTCTTAAATATTTTAAGAAATTCCCAAATCTGTAAAATATAACATTACCGATTTATGGCGGCATATCTAGGGCCCTCGCTTCATTATTGTTTGTACTGAGGAATCTGCAAAACATGAATATATCTGAAGAAATACATAAATACGACTTTAAAATGTTTTACTTACATACCTATGTGAATTAGTTAAAAAGAAATAAGGACACAAAACTTAATTGTTAAGAAGTAAATGAAAGTCGTGAGTTCAAACCCAAGCAGGCGCATTACTTTGTGTAAATTATCATCGCCACGGCTCTCAAAACGGTGAAGGAAAACATCGTGAGGAAACCGGCATGTCTTAGAACCAAAAATTCGAAGACATGTGACATCTGCCAACCCGCACTGGGCCCGCGTGGTGGATTATGGCCCACTCCCTCTCACCGAGAGGAGGCCTGTGTCCCAGCAGTGGGAACATTATAGGCTGATGATGATGAAATGAAAGTCGAATTTTACTAAAAAGTTGAACTAAGAGCCCAATATTTTCGGCTTTATTGACTAGGCTCAACCTCATAGATTAACGCAAATTAGAATAAAAGTTTTAACAATTTCTTCATTAAATTGTAACATATCGTTCGTTCTTCTAAATATCATACTTTAAGAGAAAATTTATTTTCAACTTCTTGAAAGAGAATTATTTGTAGAGTGACCATAATGTTCAAAGTACCTGTACATTTTGTAAAGTGCATTCGGCATGTCATAATTTGCAGCTAAAAGTACTATATACCTACTAATAACAATTTGGTTTTCCTTATTTTTAATGTAGTTTCTATTTATGTGATGTTACTCTTTAAGGTAATACTATGAGCCAAGTTGCCTAAACATAAAAAAAAATAGTAAAAAAAAAAACTAAGATCGAAAATGGAAATGATTTTTTTTTTAAATCAGAGATATAGTTGCACTCATCACTAAAAATTACTTTGCTCTCTCGCAATTACGTATTTTTAGGATACAAGACTATTATAAGACTATTTTAAGTTTTGTGTCCTTACTTCTTTTTAACTAATTCACATAGGTATGTAAGTAAAACATGTTAAAGTCGTATTTATGTATTTCTTCAGATATATTCATGTTTTGCAGATTCCTCAGTACAAACAATAATGAAGTGAGGGCCCTATATATGCCGCCATAAATCGGTAATGTTTTATTTTACAGATATGGGAATTTCTTAAAATATTTAAGAAATTCTTAAGTAAATTCTTAAACAAAAATTATTAACCCAGAGATAGTACTTACTGAGATTTAGGCTATGCCACTTTATGCACGCGTCTGAATTGAGGGCCTAAGTTATTTCATCATAACAGTTTTAATTCACGTTTAAGTAATTTATGACCCTTAGCTTTAAGTTTTTACTATTTTTAACTAATTTCCCTATAAATCTTATTTTGGTACGCAAGGTTTCAAAAAATGGGCCCTCAATCCAGATGCACATTTGCCAAGGGTATCGTATGTCATAATTAGCCATTTAGAGAATTGACCATTCAGAGAATTAGGCTTTCAGACTGTTTGCCATCTAAAGAATTAGTTCTTTTGCGACTCTGTGGCCATTTTGAGAATTAGGTCTTCTGCGCCTAAACCGTGCATCCCAACGCGTTGAAAACAACACACGTGACGATTTTCAAATGTCTGCGCCATGCCAGTGAATATTCCACAGATTCAGTGCGCGATAAATTCAAATTCAACATTTTAATTCTGACCATTGATCCATAGTGTTAATAAGAACTTAGTCTATGTTAGTAAACTCAAACTTAATAAAATAAAATAATAACACAATAATTAGGTACGTGAAAATGTGCACGCACGTGCCTGCCAGCCCAAAGCCTGATAAATGGACCATCAACCTTGTCCGCTAGTGTAGTTAATATACTGTTGGGTCTGAATGCCCCAGAATCGCCGCAACATCGTTGGACACCGTTTGCGCATAATGGCATCAAAGTCATTCGGGTCAGTCTATTCGCGCATCCACAAACATGCCCGATGCTCTGCAAAACCGAGGCAGCCCCAGCAATATCCGCAACGCACTATTATACTGCACGCAGAGAGCGTTGTAAGCCTTCTGCGTATACCTAACCCACAAGCTGCACGAGTAAAACGACTGGCAGCAGGCTCTAAAGAGTGTCAGTTTTACGTCGTCAGAGCATCGCGCAAATCGGCGGGCAAGCATATTGCATCGGGCTGCCAACGCCCTGCGGTCCCTATCTATATCCCGGTCATCTGTGAGAGAATCGGTGACCACATGACCGAGGTGTTTAAATTGAGTGACGAATTTTAACGGTGTTCCTTGTAACGTCACGGGTGGTATATTCGTGGGTGTATTATTGTGTACTTTAAAAACCCCCACCTCACTTTTAGTAGCATTATACCTCAAGTCATGCGCCTCCGCCTACCTCTTACACATGGCCACTAACTTCCTCAGTCCACAGATTGATGGGCAGCACCATGTCATCAGCATAACTTATGTTGTTGATCATTGTACCATCCACAGAACAGCCAACAATAGTGCTACTCAGCTCGCCAACCAACCGGTCTACGTATAGGTTGAATAGAGTGGGTGAAGTTAACCACCCCTGCCTCACACCACAGTTTAGCCCATACTACATCGAATGTGCATCTGACCATCTAACACAGTTGATCTGACTTTCATACCAACATTTAAATATTTTTATAACCTCAGGCGGAAGGTCTGTTTCATCCGACATTTTTGCCACAGAATGTCATAATTCACCAGGTCAAACGCTTTGGACAGGTCCAGAAAACAACCATATACAGGTGTCTTCTTGTCCGTGTAATACTGCACAGTCTGCTTGAGACACAGGATTGCACTTTCTGTCGACAAAACGGTTCTAAATCCAAATTGCGCGTCGTTAAGTTTGATATGTATCTTCAACTGTCTCTCAAGCAGGCTGTCCAGCACTTTGCCGATGATTTTACTCAGTGAAATAGGCCTATAATTGTTTTTGACGGATAAGTCACCTGTCTTATTTTTAACTATTGGAACTATGACAGTTTTTACGAGATCGTCAAGCAGGTACGAGTGACCCACTATAATAATCGATTACCCAAATTACTAATCGATATTTTTATTTTTACACTGGCAATTCTATGTAGCTGTAAAAACAAAGTATGCGCCGTGTTAGGGCAAGATTACATGAAACAGCTATTGAAGAAAGAAGAATAAAGACCGAAAAAGATATCAGAAAAAGAAGGAGGAAGGATTAATAAAAACTACTGAGCAGTACACACCACGTCAACAGCGCCAAATGCGAAAGATATGGCGAAATAAAGCAAGAAAACGTCGATATGAAGCAGAAAAAGCTATTATCAAACAGTAGCACGCCGTCTACCTCTATGTCATCCCATTCTAAAGTAGCATCAGGCAGAGCAGTGATTGCTCGTAATAAGCGTAAATTAAAAGCTTAGAATCTTTACCTTAAGGAGAGGTTAACAGTTCTAGAGTCTAAGTTAGCCAAATACAAAATGCGCCAACGAAGGGAAATGCATGATCTTGTATTAATTTGTGCTCATTTAAAACCAATTCTACTGAATGTTAAAGACATTTTCATATATTTAGCGATTGGCCAACCACGCAATACTGAAATAAAACTATGTTTTATTTACTTGTTAACCATGTAATTGAACTTCGACATGTTGAGACTATAACATTGCATTATAGTGAAGCAAGCCATGGTGAAGGACCTCCCGATGGTGTGGGAAGTTGTATAAAGCGTACTTGTTACAAGTCAGTGGCAACTGGGTCCAATATATCAGATTTTAATGCTTTGTTGACTTGCGTGAAAAGTAAAACATTGAAGCAATTGGTATAGATAGATGATTCTAGTGTGATAAAAATCCAAGAAATTGCTACCTCTAATAGCATACGTCCTTTTAAAGGTACACTTAAAATTCACCAAATTTGCTGGTCCAAAAAGCAACCAAACGTACTCCAAGCAAAACGGTTAAGTTGTATAATCTACGCAGCTTTTACTATGAGATTGGACAAATAGAGGTTGAGACTGATTTGTTATGTTCACCATCAAAAGAACCCAGGTCGCTACATAGTACATCAATGCCAATTATTTTAAGCCCTTTATCTTGATTGGAAACTCTGCGAGTGAAGCATAAAATGTTTGAATGAGTGAAATAGTAGCACACGTATATAAATACGTATTATAAAACGATAGAGATGGTCCGCAGGATGGGTAAATAGCTAAAAGATAAAGTAAGACCTATCGTCGTAACTTTTACAACGTATGGCAGAAAGGCCACAATTTTTAAAAACAAGAAAAATATAAAAACGAAGACTATTTACATGAAAGAGGATTTCCCACCCCAAATTCTAGAAGTGCGGAGAGAACTACAAGAACGGTTAAAAAAAGAGAAGGAAGCCGGAAAAATAGCCTACCTACGATACGACAAACTTATTGTTCGAGAACCACCCATTGAAAACAGTAACCAAAGAGAAGAAGGATGGATAAACAAAACTGAAACAGAAAAATCTAGGAAAAAGACAGAGCTAGAAATAACCCCTCCTCACCAGACATTAGGTTCAAATAAAAATCCCGCACAACATCAAGCAATAAAAAAGAATAAAACTCAATTAACTAGAATGGGAAAAAGTCAGAGCTCTATGGAGAATTTCCTCACCAAACAAGACGTCAGTCCAACCGGTCCAACTAAAAAAACCTGTGGAAGGAGAAATTCTCTATTCCTCAAACGATTTAGATGAATAGCAATTAAGACCGTTACTCCAGAAAACCGGAAACACTGCACCCTCTAAAATAAAATACAAACCGAATATTTTGAAGAAAAACACGAAACCCACATATCCTCCCCCAGAACGGCTCGTCACCGCGGGGGTTGTAGACGACCACCCTCCAAACCTAAAAAAATATTATATATCTACATTCAATCTCAGATCAGTGCAAGTGAAGCAAGAGTAGTCGAATTGGAATACGCGATATCGCAAATTAATTGGGATATTATCGGTATAGCTGAATTGAGAAGACTAGGTTATAAAATTGAAGACAGGGGAAGATATCTTCTATACTACTATGGGGAAATAAAAGGAGGAAAAGGTGTTGGATTCCTAGTAAGAAAACAATACAATACAGAAGTATACGATTTCATCGCAGTATCCGAGAGAGCTGCCGTATTACAAGTAGGCATATTTATGCCTTCTCTTTTGGAAAGAAATTCTCTATTATCCAAGCCTATGCGCCTACTAAAAGAGCCAGTGAAGAAGAAATGGAAAACTTCTACGCCGATCTTGACAAAGCTGTGAACAAATGCACAAGAAATATAATCTTCCTAGGAGACATGAACGCAAAAATAGGAAACCCAAAAGACAATGTAGAATTAGTAATGAGTAGTTACGGCTACGGAAAAAGGAACGATAGAGAAGAAACGTTCATAAAATTCTGTCTTCAATACAACCTTAAGATTTCTATCTAATACACTCTTCAATAAATCTAACAAGCTACGGTGGACCTGGAAAACACCTGATGAAAAATCGAAAAACGAAATCGACTTCATAGCTACAAAAATGATACAAAACGTAAATGTGATGAGTAAATTGTAACACCCTAGTGACCACAGGATGCTTAGAATCACTCTGTGTATGGAAGAAAGCAAAAAATCTCGGGCGCATTATCGAAGAAAAGTACATACCAATAATGAAATCGAAAATGAAGATCTGTTATCCTTGTCCAACTGTGAAGATGACACCGTGTACCAACTCAACAAGAAAATAGAGACATATTTACTACAACAAATGCACAAGAAATATAATCTTCCTAGGAGACATGAACGCAAAAATAGGAAACCCAAAAGACAATGTAGAATTAGTAATGAGTAGTTACGGCTACGGAAAAAGGAACGATAGAGAAGAAACGTTCATAAAATTCTGTCTTCAATACAACCTTAAGATTTCTATCTAATACACTCTTCAATAAATCTAACAAGCTACGGTGGACCTGGAAAACACCTGATGAAAAATCGAAAAACGAAATCGACTTCATAGCTACAAAAATGATACAAAACGTAAATGTGATGAGTAAATTGTAACACCCTAGTGACCACAGGATGCTTAGAATCACTCTGTGTATGGAAGTAAGCAAAAAATCTCGGGCGCATTATCGAAGAAAAGTACATACCAATAATGAAATCGAAAATGAAGATCTGTTATCCTTGTCCAACTGTGAAGATGACACCGTGTACCAACTCAACAAGAAAATAGAGACATATTTACTACAAGGCCACAAAAAACAAACTAAAGAAAAAACAGAAAAAAGAAAGAATGAAATTATAACAGAAGAAATAGAAACATTGAAAAACGAAAAACACATATTAAAAAACAAGAAAAACAAAACAAAGCAAGAAAAGAAAAGACTGAGTAAACTATACAGGACAATACACAAAAAAATAAAACAAAACATTAAAAAGAGAAGACTCGATATAATTAGCAAATTCATAGAAGAAACAGGCGGAATAAAAAAGACTTATAAAAAGTTAGACACTACCAAACGTGTCATGACAAAACTTCAAAATGCCTCAGGAAACACAATTACACATAGAAAAGACCTAATGGCGATAGCTACACAGTTTTACCAGAACCTCTACACATGTGCATATAAAAGTCAAGAGAAACCACTGGCTAAAAATTACAAACCAGCCCAGGAAACAGTACCACCTTTTTTAGAAAGCGAGATAGAGTTATCTATAATAAAACTGAAGGCAGGAAAGAGCCCAGGACCTGACGGAGTGTCAAACGAAATGATAAAAGCTGCGAAACAAGAGTTAATAAAACCACTCACCAACCTCTTTAACCGTGTCCTATCAATAAAGGAACTACCAGACACATGGACATGCTCGGAAATAGCTCTACTGTATAAAAAAGGAGACCCCAAACTGATATCCAACTTCAGACCTATTAGTCTTATATCCTGCCTGTATAAATTATTTGCATCAACCCTACTAAGACGTGTAACAACGAAAATTGACGAGAATCAGCCTGTCGAGCAAGCGGGATTCATGAAAAATTTCTCTACTAGCGACCATATACACACACTGAAAGTTATCATCGAATGGTATATGGAATACGACCTTCCCTTATACGTGGCTTTTATAGATTACTCGAAAGCTTTCGACTCAATTTCACATGACTCCATATGGCGGGCTTTAAACCAGCAAGGGCTAGACCATGAATACATAGAAATGATCAAAGCGATTTACTCGAGAAGTACAACAAGAGTACGTCTAGACACACGAGGACCAACTTTTCAAGTCGAGAAGGGGGTAAAGCAAGGCGATCCACTCTCCCCAAAGCTTTTCATCGCAGTCCTAGAATCCATATCTCGATTGGAGTGATATAGGAATAAACGTCAATGGCAAATACCTCTCCCACCTTAGGTTTGCGGATGACCCCTTAGTACTGCTGGCGGAAAATCCCCGAACACTGAACCATATGATAGAGTCCCTTAGTCGTCACAGTGAAACTGTAGGGCTACAAATTAACTGGGATAAAACCAAAATTATGACCAATCGTGAAGAAATACCTATATCCATACAGTCTAAACCCATTGAATATGTCACTGAATATATCTACCTTGGACATCTAATCGCAATAAAATCCTGTACAGAAAAAGAAATCGATCGTAGAGTGAAGAATACGTGGAACAAGTACTGGGCTATGAAAGAAATTTTCAAAGGTAGCATACCCATAAAACTGTAAACGAAAGCGATGAACATCTGCCTAACACCGGTTCTTACCTACGCATGCCAAACATGGTCGCTCAAAAAATCACTCTTACATAAAATCAGAAGCTGTCAAAGAGGAATAGAACGGAGCTACATGAACATCAAACTGAAAGGCAAGGTCAAAAGTTCGCTCATAAGAAAAAGAACAAACGCGAGAGATGCGGTCAAACAGGTTCTGACATTAAAATGGAAATGGTCAGGCCATATTCAGAGAGCCATGGATGAAAGATGGTCACAAATAATTTCAACCTGGTACCCCAGAGATAAAAAAAGAAGGAAGGGTAGACCATCGAAAATATGGAGTGACGACATCGTACAAATAGCAGGAAACTTATGGCCCAGACAGGCAAAAGACAGACACACCTGGATTGATTTGGAGGAGGCTTTCACCGCAATAGGCGGCCCTTACACCTAATAATACTAACCTTATTTAAGTACAAAACTAACATTACTAACAAATAAATAAATAAGTACGCACAGTAAAATCATGTAAGGGATAAAAATAAAGCTAATAAATTATAAAACGATTTTCTAGGCCATTGTAGCACATTTAGACATGACTAAATACAATTTAGTCATAACACTTCATTACTCATAGAATAACACCACAATTTTATTATTTATAATTTGATATTGCGTAGTTCCTTTTCTATTTCTGGTTTATTTTCTATAGTCTATAACACGCTTACTAAAACGATATACTTAAATACATATTTACTATTTGGTCTTAGTCATACATAACTCAATTGTTTTCGTTAGTGAACTTCCTCCAAAAACAGGATAGTTTATATTTTCGGCACATGCTTATAACTAAAATAACACTCAGTCAGAATTATACAAACTGAAATAACTTGCAGAGATGTATAAAGTTCAAAGTGTGATGATACAAATGATATATGACTAGCTTCTGCCCGCGACTTCATCCGCGTTAAATTTCTTGTTCCCCTGACCCTTCCCGTCGCGTTGAATCGCGTACCCCTGCGATTTTCCCCGTTTTTGCAACATTTTTCATTACTGCTCAACTCCTCTTAGTTGTAGCGTAATGTTATATAGCCTATAGCCTTTCTCAATAAATAGGCTATCCAACACAAAAAGAATTTTTCAATTCGGACCAGTAGTTCCAGAGATTAGCGCGTTCAATCAAACAGACTCTTCAGCTTTATAATATTATAGTATACAACATTAGTTTTTGTTTATGCGAAACCCGAAACACGGGTCTAGTATTTTTATGTAAAGAATCTATGAAAAAAATTTCAAAACTGTATCATTAATAATCACAAAGTTATAAGCTTGTTACGGTACCTGATTGTCCTCGCAAAAACATATGCAGCCTACCGGAGGGCACCACGCCAGCCGCGCGCGCGGCTCTCACTCTCACTCATTGATAATAATTTGCCACAGTGATTGTTTATGTATTAGTTGGTGATAAACATTTTCCATCACGCTTGCAGGCTTTGGACTGTCGTAATGGTCAAGTTTAGGTAGATATTATTATGTAATTTATTCGTAAATGCAGTAGTAAGTGGTAAAATGTAATCAATGCCATTTGTTGCACCTTATGTCAACAACTTAAAGTTCAAAATGGATGAAAATTGTTAAACATCGCATTACTGAACCACAGCAGGCTGTAAACAAATAATAAAGTACCCTTGACTATTTTTGCGTGTTTAAAAATGTTAATCATCACTATCTACAATAATTGGCGTAATCACTATTCACTCAAACAAACTGAAGCAACTGTTAAAAAAGGGCCCGTCTTTCTCATAAGCACTGACGCACTGCCACACCACCACAAACAGCGAGTGTACGGACGTTTGAGTACGAGAGAGACATGATAATTTTAAAATCTAAACAAAACACTTTAGCCAGGGCTCACGGCGGTCGCGCGCTCGCGATACGTATGCATCGATCGATGGCATTCGGGCGACTGAGGGGAGCGCCGTCGCCGCCCCGCAGCAGTGCGTACACGCCGCCTAGCCCGCGCTATGACCTGTCGTGAACTCGTGACCCGTGTGCAAACAGATGATTGCGGATACTAACTTTTAAGCGTAATTAAATATTTTTGGGACAAAATATAACATGGTGTAAAAATTATTGGAATCGATTCAGTTACTGATTCTGAACAAACTATATTCAGGTTTCGCATATACTAAAAATAATGTTGTATAAGCAAAACTTCACGATCTTAAAAAAATAGATCACTATCTAAGAAAACCTTATTAATAAAACAACGTCGTATCATTTTCCATACTCTGATATTTATTACCTAGCCTATAATTTTTCTACTGCTGGAACACAGGCCTCGTCTCGGTTATGCTCACCGCGGGCTCAGTGCGGGATGGTTTTTGCCACATGTCTTCGATTTTGTGGTTCTAGGACATGACGGTTTTCTCACGATGTTTTCTTTTACCGTTTTTAGAGCAGTGGTGATGAAATAATTAACGCAAAATAAAGCGCCTGTCTAGGTTCGAACTTACGCCTAGCCACTGCTCACAGGGTCACCACTTTTCCAAAAAACAAAGGCGAAAAATTACCATATTCTTGTATATATAAATGGTTATAAACTGTATGACCGTAGCGTTGATGCTGGCCGCCACTTCTTACATTCTTAAAATTGCAGCAATTACCTCTCAGGTCATTCGTACTTCTGGCCTATCATAGACCATTACACCATGACACGGACGCAAAAGTATTGGTTCGGGTTTTTTTTCCCGCACTAGATTTTCAAATCTCGGTCTTGAACTGAGCATTGAGAATCCAACAGAGTGCCTTCCAGCGCGTCAAAAAACTTAATGTTCGTCTTTCAACTCTCGTCTTCATCTAATACGCGAACCGATACAATACGCAATAAAATTCTGCCGATATTTTCGACGTCTGTGCGTACGTAGACACTGGTTTTTTTACCCGTGTAAGCGATGCAAAATCTTTTGCATAATTTTTTTTTTGCGTTAGAGTTCCTTTCCTTTTTCTTCTTTTCGCGTCTATGCTGTGACATGATTTTTTTATTGTTTGAGCCCAGTAGGTAGCCACGTTGATTGCAGCATCAGTGGTCTTCGGTTTTAAAGGTGGATGGGCACTTAGGGCTGGCTCCCGAGCGAGGAGGGCATGGTCTGAATAGAGGCACTGCACTCTCATTGGATATTGGATGGGTCACTCATCCCACTTAGACAAATCGTGTCTGTTTCGATCTACATGGGTACACAATGGATTGAGAGTTTTCCATGTAGACCACTGCAGATCAAGGCCGCTAGGCTAAAATTCCTGGTTTGCTTCTCTTCCCACAACTTCGTTCTCTCATTGGGTGGTTTATTATGGATAACCTGTGTAGAACGTAAGGAGCTCTTACGACTTTAAGCCTAACTGTAACCGTTGTGTTATCGTATAAGTGTGTTGGAAATCAGATTCTTGGTTCTTTTTTCCAGCTCGCATTCGTCATCGCTTCGAATGTTAAGTGGTGCGATTCCGGCAAGCAAGTAGAGCTATTGAGTGGAGTCAGTGTTAAGCAGTTCAATACGAATGTTTTTTGGAAATGTGATTGAGGGAGGAGGCGTATACTTAGCACTTAGTGAAGCAAGGCTACCAGTAGTGCTGATGATGCTGAGCATAAAATATTTTATCCTTAAAGTATGTCCCTAGTTTAACCAGTCGCACCATAGAAGTATGCTTCGTTTGTTATTGTTAACCTTAATTACGTCTTTTTTCTCAAACGTCTCATAAAGTACGCATTAATCTATACTTCGTCAAGCTGTTGGTGTTTACCTCTTTCGTATGAATCATCGATTTTTCCAGAAGTTTTTACGGCCAGGCACGTGTAGGTACTGACAAGGCTTCAAAAACAAACACTGAACACCGTTCCAACTTTCAGGTAGGGCTACCGCTATTTTAGGACTGAATATTTAACTCCACAAGTAAGCTACTACTTTTAAACGTTTTTGGTGGAGAAACGATGTTTAAGTGCAGTGTTTGAAAGTTTTATTTGATGCTGAATATGAGACGTTTTACGCCTTTTCTGATTATGTTAGATAAAGTTATTATGTAATTAATTTCGAATAATGACATTCTGTTTATTTTTTCGATTAGTCATCATCATCTTTTCAACAGAAAAAACGTCCAGTGCTGAACATAGGCCTCCGTCAAAGGAAGGAAGGTTTTGCCATAATAGCCAGGGCCAGCTTGGCAGGCGGATGTTAAAATGCAAAGAGAACACCGCTGCCCATTCTCTAATAAGTCCCTTAGTCGTCTTTTACGACACGCACTGGAAAAATGGGATGGTGCTGTTTTTTACGTCTATTATCACGCGGAACGATTAATAACCAATGTTATTCCTGTTAACCTTAGTAACCAACATAACTTTGAAACTACTGAACATCCTACCTTAGAGACCGTTCTCGCTGTGTCATCTTCTTTCGTTTAAGGTTTTCCTGATCACATACTATACATGAGTGAGCGCTTCATCTAAAAAATGACAGCCCTAACAGCGAAAACGAAAAATCGTTGAAGCGCTCTTCCAAGTCACAAGCTTGATAAACTCCTTACTCACTGTAATCATAACAAAAATGACTAGCGATCATTAATACTGTCACACATAAACATACACGTAACTTAAGTAAGGCCTGTATTCTGGGAAGAGATAGGCAGAGCTTACAGTTCACCCAGTATTACGAGCTACTTGCGAAACACATTATCAATCAGAATTAGAATAATTTTGATAGATATTTCTGATCCATTGCTTCACGTGCTCAAAAACGTTATTCTACTCAACGAACAACTGAACTGAACGGTCAAAATGAAAGCCATTCCAACTGTTAATGTCATCATCATCATGTTCGCGTTATCTCGATTACATCCTTTAGGAGCCTAGGGTCTGCTTTTCTTCTTTTAACCCTCCACTCCTTATAGTCTTTTGCATTCTTTATCGACTACTAGACCAAAGAGGCAGCTTAATTTTTTTTGGGCCGTTGAGCTTGTGTTGGCCATTTGGGAACTTCAGTGGCCGGGAAGATGGCGCTAGAGTGACGGCCGCCACTTGAACGGTGGCCACGCAACCATAGTGAATGCTAATAAAGGATTATTTGACGAAACTGAGTTGTGTGAAAATTTGTATGTTTCGATTTTCAGATATTGGGATGTTTGTTATTCAGTCACGCAAAAACAGCCAAACGGATTTGGATGGAATTTGGCACGTAGATAGATTAAAACCTGAATTAACACATAGGATACTTTTCGTCCGGTGACGGTGGAAGAAGGACATCGAATCGTCTGTCATTCTAATGTTAATGTCAGATAAGACATGTTTGATAAGACATGTTTTGTTTTGAGATGGAGATAATTGTGGTAGTTACCTACGTGTTAAGCCTCGGATTGTTGAGTGATGTGCATGCTGTCGTGGTCGATTCACACCTCTCTCTATGCTTTTAGTTATTCTAAGTCCTACGTTAAATGGTGGTACTTTCGTACGTGTTGGTTTTGCGTCGTGGTTTTAGCATTGACATGGCCGTTATCTTTCACGTCAATCCTTGATAATTTACGTAGGAAATGGATTAAAAAATAATAATAGAACAAAATAATCAGTTATATAAAAGTATGATAGCGAGAGATTGCTAATTTCTTTCAATAAGATGTTCAGAAGGATATATTGTTTATTAAACGTAGTCGATGCAGAGTATTTTTTTGGAATATAGGATGGCAGGTACGCCACAAACTACAACAAAAATAAATGATGTTGTATTGCAGTTTTATATGGAACAGCTCATTTATTTTTTAGCAACTGACGATAAATTTCACCTGGGGGTTCAGAATCACGTACCTTCTGAATACATGATGACAGGTTTCGTTTCGGTGTCTCTGACACCTTGCATATTAATAACACTTTCATTGCAATTAATATATGATAAATTCTGGGCTAACTCTATGTAGATTGCTATCGAGACGCTAAGAAGAAGAAGATTGATAAATGATTTTATTTCTGCAATTAGGTCCACCCAAACACATTTACAAGTCAATAATATATTTTTTTTAAACTAGTTGAGGTTGGCGTTTCCACTCTGGCTTAGAGTAGCCAGAAGAAATACCGAAACAAACTCAGAGGTCATAGTCTGGGCACGCCACAATTGCGGCGGTAAGTCCCCTCTTTGAGGAGTGGATAGAGAGGCGCCACGGCGTCCTCACCTTCCGCCTGACGCAGGTTCTCACCGGGCATGGGTGCTTCGGTGGGTTGCTGTTCAGGATAAAGCGGGAGGATACGTCCGGGTGTTTCCATTGCGAGGATCGTCTGGAGGACGCGGTGGAGCATACGGTGGAGGTGTGCCCTGCCTGGGCGGAGCACCGCCGTGTCCTCGTGGAGGCGATCGGCGGCGGCGACCTCTCGCGTCCGGCCCTGGTGCGAGCCATGGTACGGAGCGAGAGGGAATGGGAAGCCGTCACCTCCTTCTGCGAAGCAGTAATGTTCGCGAAGGAGGAGGCGGGGCGCGTGAGGGAGTGGCAGTCTCTGCGCCCTCACGTCCCTAGCCGCCGCAGGAGGAGACGCCCCGGGCGTCGGGAGTCGATTGCGGACTCCCGGCCACCGTAGGCGCGAGCTTGCGGGTGGCGAGCAATGGGTAGCTCGCCGCCCGGTAAGGACCAAGCTCGGGTCGACGGCGCGCAGTGTTTCACGCGCGCCTCAAAGCGATGTCAGCAGCAGTGTAGGGGTCTACTAGGACCGATGCCTGCCGGGGTCGCGTGATTGTTCGAAAGAGATACCGTGACCCTGGCACATGGGCAACTGATGGAACACGGGTGGGTTTTAGTCAGTAGAAGTCTGACACGCCCTCCCGCTCCACCCACAGCGGGAGAAGTCATATGATGACTACCCATCCTGAAAAAAAAAAGAGGTCACAGTCTCTTTTTATGTCCGGAAATTATCATGGCCACATCATGTGAAGACCATGTGGATTCTGAAATGGTCTTTAGAGCAAAGAACCACACAGATTCAGTCGACTTGGCCAATCAGTGCACGCATTTATCGCTAACTAGCTTTTACCACCGGCTTCGCCTGCGCATTATACGTATAAACCTTCCTCTTGAATCACTCTATCTATTAAAAAATAACCGCATCAAAATCCGTTGCGTAGTTTTAAAGACCTAAACATACATAGGGACAGGCAGAGGGAAGCAACTTTGTTTTATACTATTGTGATGAAATCATACACCTCGAGTTTAGTATTATAAACGTTTATTCACTTTCCATAATAATCTGGTAAATAACAATCACTTACTAACTAATAAATAAACTTATATCAAAATTAGCATAGTTCCGTCAAGTATGCTTACGGTTCAACACTTCAAGATAGACTGACTCTGTCCACGAAAATCGGTTACCAACTGAATGTCCCCACTTTAAACGGAAGTGAACATTCAGCCGGCTATACGACCAATCAAAGCAGAGTCAATAGTACAGACAATCACTTAACTAACAAATATACATAAGGACTTATGATTAACTGTAAATAAACTTTCTTAATTTAAACAATAATAATTTAAATCATTATACAGTACAAACATATTTTAATATTGATATTCTACAAATGAATACCAAAACGGATGTATTAAGTTTCTAAAACTACTAGCGACATCTGTTGCTTGTAGAAAACAGTATTATTTTAAATATTATTTTACAAAATCATTACATTCGGCCATCCGACATCGTGCGATCTCCTGACGCACGAATTTACAATCCTAATGATCGGCAAATTAAAATGATTCTTACATACAAAATCATTACATTCGGCTATTCATTATATGTGTTATCTTCTGCGATATGACTCAAACGTTAAAACCGTAATATTTTAGTTAAAAAAAAAAAACTTGACGCATATGTTATAATAGGTAATGTTCTTAATCTATTTAAATCCTGTTTAGACAATAGAAAGCAAAATACAAACATCATTAGAATTAATATAACCACTTAAAATGAACAACTACGCTACTACTCCCTCTTATAAAATTAACGTCAAACTACTTTTGGTGTGCCCTAAGGTAGTGTACTGGGGCCTCCACTTTACAATAATTAAAGACTTGCAAAAATCAATTCCATACCCTATGACCCTATTTGCAGATGATACCACGGTGAAAATTTCTAGTAATAGCAATGACATGGTCCAATATAAACTTGATATTCACAATACCTTGATATCTATGACAGAATGGCTAAACAATAATTATTTAAAGCGTAACTTAGATAAAACTAAATCATACATTAGGACAATAGGAGGTCATTTTGCTAGCGATTGACTCAAGAAAATATCGACAAAAATATAGATAGTAAAATTGTTAAAATCGTAAATTCGACTAAATTCCTTGGACTAATAATTGACAAAAGATTTGACTGGAAACCAAAAATCGAAAACCTCTGACCAAAATTTTGTAGTTCTGCAATTGCATTGCACTGTCTAGCGGCAG
Source organism: Aporophyla lueneburgensis (assembly GCA_932294355.1). Classification (NCBI taxonomy): domain Eukaryota; kingdom Metazoa; phylum Arthropoda; class Insecta; order Lepidoptera; family Noctuidae; genus Aporophyla; species Aporophyla lueneburgensis. The sequence goes on along the minus strand of OW028738.1, from coordinate 11,288,785 downwards.
TTATGAATGTAGATTCACCTTAGATTCGGCAAAAAGCAGATTATAGTACTCCGCCGATATAGCCGAAAAAGTTTTTACTGACTGAATAAACTTATAATTCTCCTGACACTAATAATGAATGAATTGCTAATTTATAAACTTTGTCATGTCCATTCTATGTAATTATTTTTGATTTTTCTTACTGTTAACTCTTTCAATGATAAGGAATTATTTGTAATGACTGGACTTAAACTATGTAATATCTTCCATACTCTTACATGTATACAATGTTTACACAAATAAACAGATCTTATCTTATTTTATTATTGATCTCAAATGCGATTCTGGAGCATGGTTTATCATCATTATTATTATCAGCATCAGCAGTTGAGCTACTATAATCATTTGATGAACTTTTAGGGTCCGGGGAATGAATATTTATCCAAAGTCTAACACGGTCAGCGGAAATTACGCTTTTGAATGTATTTTTCCTTTTACTAAAACCCGGAATTTCAGCAATTTGATTTGGTCAGTACTCGAAATTTTTCTGATTTTGTACAGACCTATAAATACTGAAATCAGTTTAGTGATAGTTTAGGTTAGTGTGTGTGTTTTTTTATGACCATTGTTATTGAAATTAGTCCTATTAATCATAACCAAACCACCGTCTTTATAGGTGCGATCCTATCGGCATCATAATTAACCTTTTGTTTTTCTTGACTAACTCGTATATTAGCGGTGACCCTAACCCTTAAGCTTTATAAGGTGTCTGGTTAGCAGCGAAAACCTACAACTTATTATTTGAACTGTCTCAGAACCTGGTACTGAATAGAGCATCTGTGGCAGTCCGTTTAGTGGAGGAATTAATTGAGTTGATTACGCTTACTGAATTTTATCAAGATACATCCGAGTTACGTTAGTCATTGGCGTCATTATGTTTTGCTAAGGCTCTCAATATAGTTTGAATATAGCTTTCAGCTTGATCGTTCGCCCTGGGACATGCTAAAGCTATCAAAACATGTTTAATACCATGACTTCCGCAAAAAACTCTTGAAAGTAGTCGAAGTAAATAAAGTACCACGATCAGATATGATTCGAGATGGTAAATCAAAATGATAAAATATATTTTCAAAAATTTATCGGTGTCCGGTTTTCGTCATGTCTTATTAATATTTTTATAAATAGGTATTTTGCGAAGCCGTCTACTATTTTTCCCTTCCTACTCTTCACAAGTGGGCCAAGATGATAAATAAATATCTTAGGACAACCAACACACCGACATCTGATCCCTAACTAGGCAGAGCCTGTACTATGGCAACCAGACAACTGATAAATATACTTGACTATTTATAAATACATACATATTATAGATGAATTACACCCAGCCACAGAACAAAAAATCGAGCTCTTCACACAAAGATTTGTGTTCTGGGTGCAAATCGAACCCACGACCTCCGTCTTAGCAGTCAGGGTCACTAACCACTAGACTAACAGGCCAGTCAAATGATCAATGTGAATTGTGTGGAAAAGAATCCTCACTTTCTCTACAGGCTACAATTGTCCAGTCTATAGTCCAAAAACATTATCTTCATTGTATGCGCACTGAATGACACAAGACTTTACATCTTTTTTATTAATCCCCTGACTTAGGTTCTGTTCGTGGAACTAACGGTGTAAGTTTGCAATTTTCGTTATTATGCCCTACTCTATGACACTTTAGACACTTGACCAGAGGTTTGGGACATTTGTAATATGGGTGTCCTTTACTACGGCAGTTAAAACAAGTTATTGAGCCATCATTTGAAATTGATGTTGAGGCGAGGTCATGACGCTTTTTATTTATGGAAACAGTTTCTGATGAAACATACTGGGAACTGAGATAATGTAACAAATCTTCCGGTTCACTACAATTTAATGCTTGGGCTCCATTTCTAATGGATTTATCAGAAATACCGTGGGTTATACAATCCACGGCTTTCTTACCACTTATATGACATCTGTGGATAAGCATTAATCTGTCGTAAAAATATTCAGTTAAATTTTCATTACTCTGAGTTGTACGAGTTAACATTTCTTCAAGAAGCCGACCATAATTTTGCTCACTAGGGAAAGCTTTTGTTAGTTTGGCTTGCCACTCAGTCCAACTAAATACTAGACTCGGTAAGGTTTCAAACCATTTTTTGGCAAGCCCAGCAAGTTTTTGTACAGCAAAATGTATGGTTTGCTTCTCGTCCCATTCGTATATTACAGCACATTCATCCACCTTCCTCACCCAACTTCCAATAGTCTGAGTTTTGCAAGAAGGATCAAACTCCGGAACAACATTATTTAAATGATTGTTGTTTAAGCTGTGAGACGTTTTACGAGTCCCTTCTTGAAAAATATTCAAAAGATCCAGTACCTCATTTCTTGACCAACTTGAAGTCGGTTTCCGTTTCTTGCAGTGCGGTGGTGTATTTGAAGTATCAGTTGTCGTGCTTGAAGACGAAGAGGCCGAAGTAGACCTTCTGCGCTTCCTTTTAGATTGATTCTTTCCACGTTTCGTCTTTGTGTCAGCCTTGTTCGACAAGAGAGCTACCCGTTTGTCTTTAGATTTTCCGCACTGCTGAACTGGCGGCTCTTCTTCTAGAGTTTTGACACCATCCGATTCAATTGCCTCGAAATAAAATAATACATTGATTAGAACATTTACAGAATTTGGTCACTTGTTACATTTCTCATTTTTGTAATAATAACCCACCCTAGGGGATATCGTCATCATAAGAATAATTATACCATAGTCAGTTTAGACATTAACAGAATGTCCAATCTAAAGTCACTCATAAAAAGTTAAAATGTCCAAAAGACTGAGGAAAAAATAGCCAAATACAAACCATCACAATTAAACTATGTCTAAATTATTATTTTCACTAAAGGGGAAGAAATAACGACCCTCTAGTAATGTATACCTTGAAATGATATATTAGCCTTCGCATTTAACACTTTATTTGTTTTATTATATCATAAGTGTTTAATAATATAAATTTTAGGGAAACAAAAAGAAAAAGAATTATTTGAGGTTGATACACTACATGTTTTTAGCACACATGGCCACATATAATTTTAAAGTCTGACGTACTTAGTCACACAATAGTTATAATTCAATTGATAAATTCATGCTTTACTTACGTGCTGGAGGGATAGCTTTATTCGTATCGGGCACACTTGGCCCAGGTCTTTATTGACTCACTTGGCCAATAAAAACTTCTTAAAGCACACTTGGCCTTAACTTTAGCACACTTGGCTTTATCTTTAGCACACTTGGCTCTTATCCTTAGCACACTTGGCTCTTATCTTTAGCACACTTGGCTTGTATCCTTAGCACACTTGGCTTTTATCTTTAGCACACTTGGCTTTTATCCTTAGCACACTTGGCTTTTTCCTTATCACACTTGGCTTTGTCTTTAGCACACTTGGCTATGTCTGAAACACACATGGCTACATACGAAACACACTTGGCTACGGCTGAAACACACTTAGGCATACATAACCTAACATTTCTTAAATCTCTATTATTGTAGTCAATTTTGTAGGCAAACCCCACTTCTGAGATGTGATGAAATCATACACCTCGAGTTTAGTATTATAAACGTTTATTCACTTTCCATAATAATCTGGTAAATAACAATCACTTACTAACTAATAAATAAACTTATATCAAAATTAGCATAGTTCCGTCAAGTATGCTTACGGTTCAACACTTCAAGATAGACTGACTCTGTCCACGAAAATCGGTTACCAACTGAATGTCCCCACTTTAAACGGAAGTGAACATTCAGCCGGCTATACGACCAATCAAAGCAGAGTCAATAGTACAGACAATCACTTAACTAACAAATATACATAAGGACTTATGATTAACTGTAAATAAACTTTCTTAATTTAAACAATAATAATTTAAATCATTATACAGTACAAACATATTTTAATATTGATATTCTACAAATGAATACCAAAACGGATGTATTAAGTTTCTAAAACTACTAGCGACATCTGTTGCTTGTAGAAAACAGTATTATTTTAAATATTATTTTACAAAATCATTACACTATGTAGTGATCATGCAGCTGTACTCAGAACTTTATTATTTTACTTCCCAAAACCCTATTACTATATACTATACGACCACGAATTTGTCTGCTAAACGGCGCCTATTCTCATTATGAAGACAAATTTATAACTTAATTTCACAAGAACACTAAGTAAACAGCCGGAAAGTTACTATAAGTGTTCACTTCAAGTCAATAAAACTTAGGTCTAAAGTCTTAGGACCTAGTCGTAAATTGAACAGGCCTTGGGAAGTTTGTCCTGGCACCAGAATATTGTGAACGAGTGACCCTCGTAATAATTTATAGGGAGACTTAGCAAAGCGGCAATGTTGGCTATAATGGGGGTCTGGTCCTAATGGCTGTGGCCTGTTTGGTAAAATATTAGATTTTTCATGGCTTGTGTTTGGTCTGTATTCGTTGAAGGAATTTCACAGATCTATTTTTGGTATTAAAAAAGAAAAACTCTACCAAATGAAAAAAAAAACTTTAATTTCAGAAGTCGATATCATTGGGTATGTTTTTTTGAAAGTTGGTTGTTTTTATTTGTATAAAAGTTGTTTTAATTTTCACTTTTAGGGTGAGGTTCCACATAAATTCAGATATCGTCACTAGCTAAGTAACACAGTTTCGCTCAGTCTATTCTTCTTTTATTTGTTCTTTGATCTCATATTAGGTGCTTATTTTCCTGACTCTCTTAGAGTTGTAGTTTAGTATTTGCTATAAGAGCATCGAACATATTTGCTTATAAAATACACCATCTTTACGTAGTAGGCATAAAACAAATTCGGTTCCCACGACTGTACACTTAGATCTTTAAAATATGCAACGGATTTGAATACGGTTTTCATCAATAGATAGCGTGATTAAAGAGGAAAGTTTATATGTATAACTAGCTTTTGCCAGCGGCTTCGCACGCGTGGAGGTCAGAAAATATGCCGCGTGAACGTACTACCGGGATAAAAAGTAGCCTATATGATAAATGTATGCGAGGATAAGAGCTCGAAAGCGCATTTTCATCCGACTTGCTTCAAATTTATTGTCACTGCTCGGCTCCTATGTATCTTAACGTTATGCCATGTTATATAGCCTATAACCTGTCCAGGAGTATAGACTACAATCGTACCAAGTTTGTTTAAAATCGCTTCAGTAGTTTTTGACCCATGCGTGCACATACAGACAGACAAACAGACAGATAAAAAATTTACTGATTGCATTTTTGGCATCAGGATCGATCACCATTCATGCTCCAATATTAATTTTAAATATATTTTCAATGTACAGAACTGACCTCTCTACAGTTTTATTATAAGTAGGTATAGATAGATAACGCGGGCAAAGCCACTGGCGAAAGCTATTTGCTAATAAAATTAATTCACAACACAGCAGACATTATTCCAGGTATACACGCATACTTGGATCGTGACTGAAATTTTGACAGTAATATACAAGTTTAAGATAATTAATATTATAGTTAAAGAATATCACTCTACAGCATGCACCAGAAAGGTGTGGTCAAATTTACAGATAGTGGTGGCTTTTTTTTTTTCAGGACGGTAAATCATCAAATGGCTTCTCCCGCTCTGGGCGGAGCGGGAAGGCGTGTCAGACTTTTACTGACTAAAACCCACCCGTGTTCCTTCAGTTGCCCATGTGCCAGGGTCACGGTATCTCTTTCGAACAATCACGCGATCCCGGCAGAGATAGTGGTACATAAGCCTGATCCATGCTGCACCACAACACACCGTCTTCCGCCTTCTGCATCCAGTCTGTCTCAGGTGCTTTACTCCGTGTTAATTATTTCATCACCACTGCTTTCAAAACGGTGCAGGAAACATAGTGAGGAAATCCGCAAACCCTCAAACCAAAAATTCGAAGACATATTACATACATCAACCCACACTGGGCCCGCGTGGTAGATTATGGCTCGCACCCTCCCCAGAGAGAAGGCTTGTGTACCAACAGTGGTTTTTTTTTTATTTTCATATCAGCCGAAGGATTGCGGGGATTTGCCATAATCGCCACGCTTGGCACGCGGGTTGGTGGTCGCAGTATGGTGGTAAAATGCGTAGAGAACGCTGCTACCCATTCTCTTGTAAGTCCCAGTCACCTCTTACGACACCCACGGGAAGAAATGTGATGGTGTTATTTTTTACGTCCGCAACCACCCGGATTAATTAACATTTGTATAGGGAGTAGGTAATGAAGTTTTATAATGACACACTTCTTTAATTTGAGCTTACCTTTCTAATACACGCTGTATATGAAATGAATAATATCTTTAAAAAAAAGCTCACTTTCTTTTCTATACTATATATACTATAATATTATAAAGCTGAAGAGTTTGTTTGTTTGTTTGATTGAACGCGCTAATCTCAGGAACTACTGGTCCGAATTAAAAAAATATTTTTGTGTTGGGTAGCCTATTTATCAAGAAAGGCTATAGGCTATATAACATCACGCTACAATCAAGAGGAGCGGAGCAGTAATGAAAAATGTTGCAAAAACGGGGAAAGTCGCACGGGTAGGCGATTCGACGCGACGGGAATGGTCGAGGGTACAAGAAATTTTACGCGGACGAAGTCGCGAGCAGAAGCTAGTATTTAATAAGAGAAAAATAACTTGGAAAGTCACCGTCCATAAGGAATTTTGTTATTCTTCGGACGACCTTCTGACGTCGCCGTCGCGTCGGTGCTGTGATTAAAAACAAATAGCTTTAGTTATTTTCATTAAATCTGTAATCAAATAACTGACTTTCTTAAAAGGTTTTGCAATTTGATAAAGACCACTAAAAGCAGTTTTTATTAGTTTTCTACTTATGTAATTATAGCAGACTTACTTCCATGGTACCGCCTAAATTGATAAAAGTAATTGGCCTGTGTTAAAAAAATCAGCTTATATTCTCAAGAAATCAGACAAAACTACGTAGATAGCTCCATTTAACCTAATTCCCCCCCCCCCCATTCTACCAAGTGGTATGTTGGCTTTACCCTTGGTAACACTGATTTTCAGGCGTAACGACAGTCAACTTATCTTCCAAGTTGAGCTAAACGATTAGTGACAAATGCTTGCACTGACTGGACAGGTCCACTCAATCTGTGTGGTTCTTTCTTCAAAAGACCATTTCAGTCACCAATCTACATGATCTTCACATGATGTGAACAAGATTATGTCTGGACTTTAAAAGAGACTGTGACCTCTGAGTTTGTTTCGGCCTTTCTTCTCAGAGTAGTCAGTTAGGAAACGCCGAACTCATCTAGTTTAAAAAAAATATCATTGACATGTAAAAGTGTTTGTACAAACCTACTTACAGAAATAAAATCATTTATCATTTATCATTCATTTATCATTTATCATTAAAAGATCCTTGAATGATAGCCAAGGCCAAAAGCGATTTGTAAACCGCAAAACAAAAAAAAAAAATCTCTTACCGGTTGTATTTACGTTTTATTCTTCGATGTTTTTATAGGAGGTACTTCTATATAATAGATAAATACACTAAAAGAGATTTCCTCTCCGTTTGTATTGTTATCGTAACTTTCAAATACCTTATCGGAAAACGGATGGGTATCTACATTGTTAGGCGTAACTTCTCCGAAACTTTTAACAATCTTAAAGTCGAACGAAAGTTAGGAGCGTTAGAAGAAAATCTATTTTGGTGTAAGCACGATATCTATACTTCTCTATTTATAATATAACTAGCTTCAGCCCGCTATTTCATCTGCATAAAATTGCCTATTTTCCCGTCTCACCCAGTCACATCGCATTAGTTTTTGCTTAACGTTTTTTTGATTTTTGTTCTTTTTGTTCGGATAATATATCTATTTCATAATTTATCTGTTCCATTTCTTTCCGAAGGTTTCGTAAGAGGCGACTAAAGGACTTCCGGCCGTAGCGTTGTCTACGCACCTTACCACTGTACTGCGATCGCCAACCCGCCTACCAAGCGTGGCGATTATGGCGAACCGCCCCTAAATTGGGGGAGGCATATGTTCAGCAGTGAACGTCTTTCGCCTGAAATTATAAATATATCTGTAAAGCTGTTAAGTTTTGGCTTGTTTGTTTGAACGCGAATCTTTTGAACTAGCAGTCCGGGAGGCAAAAATCTTTTGCATTTAATAGCACAATTCTTGAGTAACGACCCTTAGGAGCCGAGTTAAAGCCAAGCAGAAAAAAACGGTCGGTGGAATTACAGGACACAGCTTACTTTTGTATATTATTGGTAGTATATTCCTGAAACCTCAAGAAATTGGTATTATATCCAAATATCTCGGTTGGCTGAACTATTTAATTCAGTACGCCATAATCTCTAGAACGTAGGTACCTATAGAAAAGGGGTCGAAATTGGCTTTCCCGATAATAGTACATCAGTAACGAAAGGACGTACCATCTAATATAATCTCCTTGAGCACAGGCTTTTGTAAACGAGGCTCGGATCGTCTTCTTAAAGCTGGGATAGGCTTAACTCTGCATGTCTTGTAGACGTGAAATTATTTGGAGATTACCTTTTCAATGTGTAGAACTTTTTACTGGTGATTTACTAAATAATTGACTACCAGCTGTTTATCGAGATTATATTGCACACTGGATGATTTTGCATAGCGCAGAGATTTCGAAATCGTAAACGTTTAGCCGAAGAACATTTAATTCTCAAAATGGCCACAGAGTCGCAAAAAAACTAATTCTCAAAATGGCAAGTTGTCTAAAACCCTAATTCTCAGAGAGGCCAATTCTCTAAAAGCCTAAATTCTCTGAATGACCAATAATCTAAAAGTCTAATTCTCTGAATGACAATTCTCTAAAAGGCTAATTCTTTGAATGGCCAATTCTCTAAATGGTTAATTATGACAAACGATACCCTTGGCAAGATTTGTTGTCAGACTCTTTCACTTCTGACTACTGGTAACAACTATCAAATATCTATAAACGTCGACTAAATATACTTTCCAAGGCACAGAAGGGTCTCGATATGTAATTGATGGTCTCCCGTCCACGAACCACCCACGTCACCTTGATGGTTAACCCTTGGTATTATTATTTACACAAGAACCACCACACCTAAGTATATATGGTGAATTTCTTGTCATATTCAGTAAACCAAGTTAATAACAGGATTCCAGCTACTTAGCTGTTCGAAATACCACACAAGTATTAATAATTCAGGAGTCGTGAGTCGTCGATCGCAAGGGTAAGCGAGGAGCTTGAATATTTGATCACGCTACAGTTGGTAACGGCCAGTGCCATTTCCTTTACGGAATAATTAATCGCATTTAGAGAGAACTACTAAGTTTGTTTGGTAGTTAATAAAGTTGAAACATAAATATATTCATTTGCGGAACGAATTGACTGTCAATTTCAAGATTGAAAGGTGAAGGATGGTAGTTGGCTTGAGTTACGTTAATTTATGGGAAATATTTAACTGCTCCTCATACATATACAGGTATATAACCTTCTAATGATATGAGCTTTTTCAAATTAATGAGAGTTATTTTTTCTGGTCTATTCTTACAGTCGGTCATAGTAACTAAGCGAGGGTACCCCCAAACGGGAGAACGGGTAGGTTAGAACGGGGACCAAGCACGCGCGAGACGCGCTCAGTGGTGGACAATCAACCATAATTTAAAAAAATACGAAATTCGACCATAGTTAACCTATACATAACTGCAAAGCCAGAGCGTTACTCTTCCACCGACAAAGCCGGTAAGCTTTATATGCTATAATAACGCCGGAATACAGCAACGCTATTTTGCAGCAGAAATTGTTATGACCCAGCCGTCTATAGACAAATGCGGCGTCCCCCCACAGACAATGACTCGTCTCCTTTCTTGCGCCGTATGCCTTGTTACCTGCACACATGCGGACCTAATTGTTGCAACAGCAAACGATATCTTCAATGCTGTATTTTAGACCAAAATAAAACCTTAAATAAAGTCAGCCTATAATATCCCACTGTTGAGATACGGGACCCTTCTTGGTGAGGAGGGAAAAGCAAATGAACAGCTTTCAAGATCCCAGCTCTAACATAGGCCATGCAAATCTAGCAGTCCCTCCCATTAAGAGAGTAGCACTTAATTTAAAAATATTTACCCAAGCATTATATCGAGGGTATAGTGCTCAAACCCAATAAGTACGAAATTGTCAGTTTCGTACTTATTGGGTTTTAACTTTACCCTACTCATGACTAGTGCTTTTTCCCCGCAAATATTACAAATAAAAATATGAAGAAAGAATACGTTGTTCACTAGTGAGGAGGCAGGACTTGTAATGTAACTTTACTGTTATATCGAGGGATAACTGCTCAAAGCCAATAAGTCCGAAATTGACAATTTCGTACTTAATGAGTTTGAACACTATACCCTCGATATGTAGGTATTTAAAATTAAAAAATTATATTTTATAGTTCGTTATTATAAATGAGTAAAATTAGTCTTGCTGAACTTTTGTTTCTATGAAATTACCGAGATATTACAGCTCCTGAAGCCACCATACGTCCTTATCATTACCGTTTATTTGCATGACTCCATTGTAATTCGTATTTATGCAAGTAGATAAAGGACATGTATTTAATATAACGTCGAATAAATTCATTTTGCGCTACTAAACATATTGTTAGACACTCTTGCGTCTCTTTTTATTAATTTTAAAAATGTCCCCTTTTGTGTACCTAAAAAACTTTTTAACAAAAAATTAAACCGCCGAAAAACTGAAAAGCATAAAATAATAAACCTTAAAATTATGAGTCGGCGCTTTGAGTGTTCCTTGTTCATTGATTTTTCAGCGCCGACTCAAAATTTTAAGGATTATTATTTTATGCTTTTCAGTTTTTCGGCGGTTTAATTTTTTGTTAAAAAGTTTTTATTTTATGATTTTTTGTGGCTTTAATGTACTAATAATACTTGGCAAGGTATACCCTATCCAACAATAAAAGAATTATCAAAATCGGACTACTCTGTACAAAGTTATGCGTGTTTATACGTTACAATCAGTGAGTGAACAATCAATCATCCCCTGTTTTCCAACCCTTAGGGTTCGATTTTGTTTTCCAAATTTATATGGGACCACCATGGGAGTATACCCTTTCCAATAGAAGAAGAATTGTCACAATCGGACCACTATGTAAAAAGTTGTGAGTGTCAGTGAGTGAACAATCAATCATCCCCTGTTTTCCAACCCTTAGGGTTCGATTTTGTTTTCCAAATTTATATGAGACCACCTTGGGAGTATACCCTTTCCAATAGAAGAAGAATTGTCACAATCGGACCACTATGTAACAAGTTATGCGTGTTTATATGTTACAATCAGTGAGTGAACAATCAATCATCCCCTGTTTTCCAACCCTTAGGGTTCGATTTTGTTTTCCAAATTTATATGGGACCACTTTGGGAGTATACCCTTTCCAATAGAAGAAGAATTGTCACAATCGGACCACTATGTAAAAAGTTATGCGTGATCATACATAAAAAAAAAAAAAAAAAAAAAATATACGCGTCGAATTGAGAACCTCCTCCGTTTTTTTTCGTCGGTTGAAAATACTAACTCGCAATTGCGAATAATTTGGATGTAGTTGAATGTAATTCAGTTTTAACGTTTTCTTTTTCTCGGGTTGGAAAGTTCTCACGGACGTTATCCGCTCTGGGGCGGGCGGAGGGGTCTGTCACACTCTTACTGACTAAAAACCACCCCGGTCTTTCTTACCACACAGGTGTTTGACCACTCTGCGACGTCTAAGAGGAGCGCGCGTGGAACACTACACGCCGACACCTCGAGTCTTGCTGTATGGGGCGACGATCGTCCGATTTTTCACCTCCTAAACATAAACTTCACATCATTAAAATACGTAATCACCTAGGTACATAAATATGTCTTTGAATACATACGCCTTTGTAGGCTTCACACCACTGTTTCATTATCCACAGTTATTTCCACAGTTTATCCTAAAGAAATCGCTCGTAGCTTCTACTGACGTTTGCGTGCGGAGTACTTACTACTCTTATTGTTATGCTAACCGAGTAGCACCGGGAACAACAAAGACTACTGCTACACCAACAGAATTGTTATTGCATATATATTGTCAAGTTCTTTGTCAAGCCGACATTTTTGTCTATAAAAAACTTTTTAACAAAAAATCAAACCGCCGAAAAACTTAAAAGCATAAAATAATAAAACTTAAAATTATGAGTCGGCGCTTTGAGTGATCCTTGTTCATTGATTTTTCAGCGCCGACTCAAAATTTTAAGGTTTATTATTTTATGCTTTTCAGTTTTTCGGCGGTTTGATTTTTTGTTAAAAAGTTTTTATTTTATAATTTTTCGTGGCTATAATTTACTTATAATACTTAGCAAGGTATACCCTATCCAACACAAAAAGAATTATCAAAATCGGACTACTCTGTATAAAGTTATGCGTGTTTATACATTACAATCAGTGAGTGAACAATCAATCATCCCCTGTTTTCCAACCCTTAGGGTTCGATTTTGTTTTCCAAATTTATATGGGACCACCTTGGGAGTATACTCTTTCCAATAGAAGAAGAATTGTCACAATCGGACCACTATGTAAAAAGTTATGCGTGATCATACATAAAAAAAAAAAAAAAAATATACGCGTCGAATTGATAACCTCCTCCGTTTTTTTTCGTCGGTTGAAAAATAGATTTGCATAACACGACATGATGTGACGTCTACTGGTCGGGTTAGAACAATAATTATAATCTATAGATATCTATCTATTTATCGCTTTTTGTGTCTGTCGGTGTGACCCACAGACATAAAGTCAGTGGAGTTTAGTATGTACCAACCCGCACAGAACCTGCGTGATAAATTATAGTCCACGGTCTCTCGAAGAGTGGACGCTTGTGTGTCAGTAGTGGGAACTTTAAAGGTTGCCTATGCTGTGTCACCGTTTTGTTCTTCTAATTTTGGTTTTGATGCGGTTTCATCCATAATTTAGATAATTTATTCATTTTATACTCCGTAGGAGGACAGACAATAATTTGTCCATGTCTAATATATAGGAAGAGTTATGAGTACGGGATGTCTATTGACAAAAAAACACAAGTGTTAAGTTCGCGCGCTTCGACAGTCTAGGCTGACGTTCATGCGTGTCGGCGAAAGCACCAAAGCAGCATGGCCCAGCCTTTTTAACTATCTGAAATCGTGTGGGCAACAAGTGTCTAGAAACTGTCATAACGTTTCGTTTTATAAATTCTGGCATTTTCAAGAATATCCCATAAAATAATAATCATTTACGCCCAGTAAAATGTTCACCGATAAAGAACTCAGCTCCAATCAGCCTCTTGTTACGACATATATACATAATCGAAATTGTTAGAAAAATAAAGGCACCATTCAATATGTTTTATTTAAGCAATTATAAAGGTCTTAGCGTGCACTATGTTATACAATATTATGTGCATTTGCAAAAATACTTTCGTGTATTTGGTACTATTTCGTGCTACATTCTTTAGAACTGTCAATCTGTATATTCTTCTCCAGTTACTCGTACACACGAGTCTTAGTTTTCTTCCGTTTAGTCCACTGTAAGAAGAAGATTTAGAGCGCTGTACGAAGCCTTCACCAGCTGGAACATGATAAAGTATCATAGATTAAATTTTCAAACTTTTTTCATCTATTACTATATATATATATATATTATATATTAATATTATAAAGCTGAAGAGTTTGTTTGTTTGTTTGTTTGATTGAACGCGCTAATCTCAGGAACTACTGGTCCGAATTGAAAAATTCTTTTTGTGTTGGATAGCCTATTTATCGAGGGAGGTTATAGGTTATATAACATCACGCTACAACTAAAAGGAGCGGAGCAGTAATGAAAAATGGTGTAAAAACGGGGAAAATTTATTCCTTTTGAGAGTTTCCGTTGCGTGCGCTGCGTAAACGGTTAAAGTAACGCAAAAATCATGTATAACGGAATTGTTTCTTTTAAAAAGTTCTAAAAAAAAGTCCGCGAGAGCATATGTCTATCTTTTAAGGTTGACTCGCTATAACTCAAAAGGAGCGAGCAGCAACGAAAAATGGACGAAAACTAGCAGGCAAATCGATGCGACGGGAAGGGTCAGGGGAGCAAAAATTTGACGCGGACGAAGTCGCGGGCAGAAGCTAGTAAAATATAAAGTTCAACCAAGAACAGTTTGACGTAGAGCTAGATAAATTTTAATGTCGATGAAGTTTGATAAATGAAGCATAAATCAAAGTTGGGCTTATTTCTTGCAATAAACTTATCTGCCCCGCGTCAGATAGGGCAGGGTATTTATTATTCGAACCTGCTGTCATCAAGATAGGGAAATGCTGATTGATTTAGCACTTCGCTTCGTAATTCCCCTACCCTTAAACCAATTTATTTGGAGTTAACGGAACATGACCTAGTCTTTCATACTTCTCTGTTAGTCGTCATCTCGGTAGTCAAGGATCCAGGAGTTATTTTTGGGACGGATCACACGGACCCATACAGTTAAGAAGTGTCTCTCACATTTCGAATTGCACCATAATGTTTCTGGGATTCGTTATTTTCAATGACAATTAATTGTAGGAATAGCTACAATAAAACAGTGTGCCGTTGGGGTCCGGGGATTTCTTCGAACCGTTGGGGGAGAACCGTGCCACTGTGTCTCCCCTCCTAGATCCACCCTTGTCGGTTGCCACCCCCTTTCTAACCATCGCATCTTGCACACAGTCCTATCGTATCTTTTGGCTTCCCATAATCTTATAGATGGATCCTCATTCATAATCAAAACGGGTATCGCAGTATAGTGATAAAACGCATAAACAACGCTGCTGCCCATTCTTTATAACTCCCTTAGTCGCCTCTTGCGACACCACGAGAAATAATGCGATGGTGCTATTCTCTACGTGCAAAACAACACAGAAGATAAAAAGCAAGACAAAAGCAGTAAGTAAATAATATTTGGATCCTCACATTAGTATAAGCGGACAAGGAGAGAGGGTACATGCCCCCCGCGCGGAACACGAGTGGCTTGTTGGAACGAGCGAGTACAATCATGATGGTAGCGCGCACGCCGGGTGCCTGCGATATACCACTCTCCCAGCCTGAGGAGTACGCTGACTGCCCGATGCGCTGACTCTGTAAGAAATAAAGGAGTAGATAGTAGAATTATTTGTGGAAAGACGACGAGTCTTTCCACAAATAATTCAGGGGAGTCATAAAATCATACTTGGTACTTATTTTTTGCGGTCAAGTAGCGTCGCTGGGTTCCCTTTTTAAAGGTACTTCAGGTATCTCTCTCATCACATACGACATTTCAGTATTTAGTGTACACAGAATCTCATGAAATTAGTTGGCAATACTTTGGTTGGGTATCGAAATAGAAAACGAATTTTTTCGTCATTCAGACTTTGTTCAAAACTTTAAATGACACTGTGAAATGTACATTAAGTTATGGTTTATGGAAACCCTTAAAGATATCAAAGATGATGCACGAAAACGTACAAAAAACACCTGAGCGATCTACGCGCGCCCAGTCGACGTCATTCGTTGACTGACTACGGGCGTGCAGGCGGAATAATCAGGCAGATTTGACCTTAGTCCGACGATTGATGTTTTTTTTTGTTTCATTCGTTTTCTATATCGATACGCAACACTGTTGATTTCATGTGCCTCTGATATTGCAAATTCTGCTGAATTTCAATACTTATGAGGAGCGACCTCTAAATACTCGTAACGCACAGTGGAACGAATGTATGGGAGCGGTTGGACGTAGACATGTCCGAAAAAAAAGAGTAAAATTATGCCAAACTAATGATGCCATCTTATTCGATTACTTAATGCCTTCATAACTTGTGGTGATGAATTTCTTCATAACTCCCATATTTCGGGAGTAATTTGAGAAAATGTGAAATTTTACTATGAAAATGAGTGTATCGAGCTCTCTCCCTCCTGATTCCGGGCTTGTTTCAAGTAGCGGTCTCTAATATCATAATGCTAATACTAAGAGCTATATTTAATACTAAGACACATAGTGCGCCAAATGTGCACTTTCTGGGATAAAGAGTGATGTTTATTTTATAACACAATTTTTTTATTTTTTGTTTATTTTGTTGATTAAAACCGTTTTTCTAAAGGTTTACCTTATTACAATAACATTTCTGAGCAGCCAATTAGAGAAGATATAAGCTAATTAGGATATATAATTAGGGACTTAAGGTTTACATATAAAACTGATGCACTAATGATTACTGATAAGAACATTGCTATTATTTAATTACTAAATGGCTCTTAATACACTAATTTAGCATGCATCATTTACTAATTATCACAATAACTAATTACCTTGCAATATTTAACAAAGGATACCTGGGATACCTGGATTTTATATAAATAGGTCACTATTAGTAACTTTAAAATCAGTGTTGATTTACACCTCGTTGTATCCAAGCTAATCTCGCAATGTATTTTCCAAATTTTAATACAAATCTTGATATTCACGTTGCTTTATGCGCACGCGCACATAAAGATTTACGCGACTTTAACTATTTGTTCAGTGTTTTAAAAGATAACAGTTGTGTTCAGTTATGTGAAAGTGCTGAAACAAGTTTAAAAGACTGGTGTCGTCGATTTTGCTACCGCATTTATGCAAAATGGACACAGTCTGGAAGAAGCACAGATAAGTTTCGGAAGAAACATGAGATTTGGCTACAGGCTGCAATTCAATGGCCGGAATTACAGAATGAAAATATGGAACCTTCTACAGAAAATATAAGTGACGTCATCGAGCCCATAATTTCTCCTGCTAAATCTGATGCTTCAACTTGTACACATCCTAGTCCTCGTAAATCTTTTGAGGACCTTAGTAACCGGCAAAAAAGAAGACGCACTGAAGATAGTCTTTCATGCAGCAGTAGCAGCGCTGAAATTATGTTTTCGGCCGAAAGGGCGCTTCAAAAGGCAGGACAAAGCGATACAGCTTATGTTATGAAATACTTGACGGAGAATCCAGAAGAGGCCTCAAAAATCAAAGCCTTCATTGAAGGTAAATCAATTCAGGTACGGGAAATATCCCCTTTGAAGGCATTGGCTCTTTATGTATCGATGAACTTATCGAAATGGCGCTATAACACTCTTCGGGATTTCAACACTCAAGAAGGAGCTCTTCAATACCCGAGTTACTACATGTTGGTTAAAGAAAAAATTAAGTGCTATCCGGCCAAAGAAGATCTCACAGTTACAGAGAGCTCTGCAAAAATCAAATTACAAGCCTTGATGGATTTAACCTCAAGAAGACTTATTAGGTCGTTAGAAACCCCTGTTGATCCCAATCAACAGCTCATATTGACCAGCAAATGGGGTTTTGACGGATCATCTAGCCAAAGCATTTATCATCAAAGGACGAGTGAAGATGAGCAAATCGATCTTGCTAGTAATTTTATGATTAGTCTTGTACCACTGCGGCTCGTCTCAAAAGGTGTAACAATTTGGGAAAACGAGCGACCATCTTCCACTTCATTTTGCCGGCCAATATTGTTTAAGTTTATAAAGGAAACCAAAGAAAATGTGCAGAGAGAGATGGCTGAAATCGAAGCAGAGATTGAAGCCTTAACTCCATCCACCATCACTGATGGAATTAGTGTCAAACACCAACTGCTGTTGACAATGATTGATGGTAAAATTCATTCCATTATATCCAATACAGCAGCTTCAGTGTGTGACATATGCAAGGCTTGTCCTAAAGAAATGAATAATTTAGAGTTAATCAAAGATAAACACGCAAACGAGGACATGTATAAATATAGCTTAAGCACCCTTCACGCTTGGATTCGCTCAATGGAATGCTTATTACACATTTCCTACAAATTAGACATAAAATCATGGCAAGTAAGGGGTGATATAGCAAAAAGGCAAGTTGATGACAGGAAGAAAAGAGTTCAAGAGGCTGTAAGAAGAGAAACGGGCTTACTTCTCGATGTTGTGAAACAAGGCAGTGGATCCACCAACAATGGCAACTCGGCAAGGAGATTTTTTGAAAACTACACTAAATCTGCTGAACTGACCGGAATAGATGCTATGCTTTTAAGAAAAATCTGTGTGATCTTGCAGTGTATTTCATCAGGAGAGAAGATCAACGTAACTAAATTCCGAGAGTTCTGCTTTGATACTGCTAAGCTTTACGTGGAGTTATACCCATGGTATTATATGCCTTCTTCACTTCATAAAATTTTAATGCATGGGCCAGACATAGTTCAGAACATGTCAATTGTGCCCATTGGTTTTCTATCCGAAGAGGCATCTGAGGCTAGAAATAAAGATTTTAGAAAATATAGAGAGGGGCATTCTCGAAAGCATAGCAGTATCTCATGCAATGAAGATATTATGCACAATCTTTTACTGTCTTCTGATCCACTTGTTACAAGTATCCGTCCAAAAGGAAATAAGTTTGTAAAAAAATCTTCTTTTAAGGAATTTTATGAGCTTACGGATTCTGAGAAAAGTGATATCGAATTTGTTAACATAAATGATTTAGCGGACATCGATTCTGAATTTGAATTAATTGATGATGATGATGATGACGAAGATAATTAAATGATGTTATTGTTTTAAAATGTGTAACTTAGTAAATTAGAGCTTACATCTTAATTATTTATTGTACTTTTAATGAAACTAGGTAATTTATTATCAACTTACTTAAAAGTCATACTCTCATCAGTTCTTGTGAATATTTTTGTTAATATATATTTCTGTATATATATAATATATTTATAGACCTCTTAATAAGTCTGTCTGCGGTTTAAAGTAAATACAAATGGGGAAAAAACGTTTTTTTTTTTAAATTTTCATTTCCTTTTATCCCAGAAAGTGCACATTTGGCGCACTATGTGTCTTAGTATTAAATATAGCTCTTAGTAATAGCATTACGATATTAGAGACCGCTACTTGAAACAAGCCCGGAATCAGGAGGGAGAGAGCTCGATACACTCATTTTCATAGTAAAATTTCACATTTTCTCAAATTACTCCCGAAATATGGGAGTTATGAAGAAATTCATCACCACAATTTATGAAGGCATTAAGTAATCGAATAAGATGGCATCATTAGTTTGTCATAATTTTACTCTTATTTTTCGGACATGTCTACGTCCAACCGCTCCCATACATTCGTTCCACTGTGTAACGTGGCAACCATTGACGTGAGTGATATGTAACGTTCCCGTATTTCGGCTCCCCTTAATTGTTATGGGAAGCTTTAAGAAACTTTGAAGGACTGCCATTACAGTCCGAAAACTCCTTGAATTTGATGTAATGAAGGCCTCTACAACTTATTTGTTAAAACCTGTTGATTATGAAATAAATAAACTTAAACTTAAACTAAACTTAAATGATTAAATGAGATTCTGGATGGATTATGACTGAAAGTTGTTGTTCCAACACCTAATATTCCATTGCCCTAACTAGTTAGACAAAATAACGGTCTCGCCGATTCGGGTGGATTACACTGCAGTACATAATGCTCACACACGACTTTCGTAATTTTGTGAAAAAGGAAAAAAAGCTATTGCTAGTGCTGCTAACCAAAATATAATACAAAGTGGCTTGGATCTCGAGGAGTAGGTAAACTATAACCTATATATATATATATATATATATTTACTCCTTGATCCTCCTTATCCACGGTTCACCATGCGTATGATTATACTCAAACCACATTTCTGCATAATTCGACAAATATGTCAGCACAAGTCGATAATATTAACTGTAAACTGCTTCGTTGGTGTAGTGGTTGCAAGCGCTAGTGCTGTGCTTGAGTTCCTGGGTTTTATTCCTTGAGTAACGTGTTATTGCATTTTGCTATCTGAAATTTATAAGTAGCCGCCCGGTGTCTGAATTTGTGCCCGGTTGGTATAGACCCGCTCCCTATTACATGGGGCTTAAAAACATAATCAGCGAATTATGAGTGGAAATGCATGGTGTTATGTATGGAGCATTACCTGTATGGTGATTTCTTCGCACCATCGACAGATGAGGTATAATGAGAACATGTGGTACATCAAATATAGTATAGACATGGCGAATTTGATCAAGTTTTCTTCAAAAGTCTGCAAAAAGAAACAGAGTGATTATGTTAATGTATCTTGTAACTATTATCTTAAGTGTTAAATTCGAACGAGAAAATATAAATTTTGCTACCAGCCTTTTTTTTAGAATTCGATGGTACTTAAATAAAAGACGAAAAAATCACAATTTTTATTCCCGTACGCATAATCAGCTTGTAGTATTGCCACTGCTGGGACACAGATCACCTCTCGGTGAGAGAAAGTGGGTCGTAATCCACCACGCACGCCCAATGCGGGTTGGTAGAAGGTTGGTCACATGTCTGCGATTTTTAGGTTCTAGGACATGCGTCTTTCGTTCCATCGTGTTCTATCATACAGTGGTGATGAAAATAAATAACAAAAAGTAAATCGCCTGCCTGTGTCCCGACTTATGACCTACAACTTGTCAGTCACGGCCGTTACCAGGGGGCCACCACTGCTCTCAGTAACAGAAGAATATTTTTATATTTTTGCTGGGAAATAAGTATGTCAAATCGACGGATCTCTAACCCTCAACCTCATATATTATGTACATCATTTCCGCTTACAAAAGCCTTGCCCGTCATTAATTCGGGGACCCTCGATATAGATTGTTACTGTTCCTACTGCCCCACAGTATATACACAGTGTATAATAATAATAAGCGTTTATTTATGAAAAGGGCCACATTGAATCACTTAATAATTAAAATAGAACACAGTTCCTTATTTGCCTGAACTAGGTTTAACCTGTGCTTTAGGCTAGTAAGCATAAATACTTAATGTAATAAATTAACAATGAGTATAAAGTAAAAACTACATTAATATTAAGGAAAAAAAATAATCTATACCCCAATTCCACATCGGCTCTATAAATTTTTTCCAATAATCGCCTTTCAGCTCACCGCTAGTAGATTAATACCCGTGGCTTATAAGGAGTATGCATTAACCCATATTTCAACGGAAAAACTATTCCCTCGATTTTTGATTTAATATTGGTAAGTTTACTCACAGCTATAGCTTGGTATCCGACGCAGCAGATGAGTAAGCCACTGCACGCTAGCTCTCCTAACATTGGGGCGCTCAGTATTGCCTTCAATTGCATAGTTTGGCTAAAACCGAAATGGGTTATTTAGATACACAGCTAATCACTCGCAGATTTTGTAGTCTTCTTCTTCTTAACGTGTCCACAGCGATTTAAATATAGTCAGCCCAGAATTTGCTTACGAGCTTGGCAATTTCGGTAGCGTCCAACAACTCCTGTAGCGAGCAAACAACAGGACAGCTGGACATGATATTAAGTGTCGCATTGTTTGTGGGACAACACCACATTTACACTCCAGAGTGGAGTCAACTGTGAATCTTCACCTGAGCAGGCTTTCTTTACTTCGGCCTACCTGAGTCTGAAGTTTATTTAGTAGTAGATGACTAGTCGTTTATAGATTTTTTCGCAAATACAATGTGATAAACATAGAAAATGTATATTTTACTCCAGAGACAGGACTATAACAGCTTGGACCTTGATAAGGTTCTCCAGAAGGTAATTTGTGCATAAATAACCTCATTTACACCCTCAACTCTAAGCAAAGCTATAAGATTTGTGTGAAATCTCAACAAAGCCCTGAGGGTACACAAGATAAAAAGCCCTGTTGTCTGTCATGTTTAAGTAACTGACCCTCAGTTTTTCCGCCTCTCTTCGTTTGATTCTTTTACTTTTTCTTGGCCGTTGAAGAAAAACTGGCCAAGTGCGAGTTAGGATTGCACACGAAGGGGTGCCACCACATTTACAAAAAATACGCTAAATACACGTTTCTGTATAGCCACCTCCTTAACGTATCACTTTTTTTTTGTTAAAGCTGTCATCCACGGCACACCCACGGCTACATATCAAGCTATACATTTCCAATTTTATCTGACCTCACTTTGTTATAGACTCTCTATATAATGAGAAGTCAGTTTATACTGGAAATATATACCTTGGTTTGTTGCCGGGCGTACTCATTCCGTAAGAAAATAATATTTCTACCGATTACGATTTAAAAGATACAAACCCCTATGACATACGGACGAACTACAGAGGTTTCTATTAGGCGCTAATTTTCATAGAAATTGTTCTACGAGATTCGCGTCGTGCCTGTTTGAAGAAGCCTTTAGTATAATAGGGTACCATTGGCACCCATCGGGTTCAAAATACTAAAAACCAGTTAAACTTACGCTAAAATTGCCTGATGCTGTGCCACTAATTCACCCAATCTCTTCTGATATTTATCCACAAACAAGTTGCTCGTAACCAATTCGTGGCTCTGAATTTCCGGAAATGAAGCTGAAAAAACATTTAAATGTCGTTATCCACTCATATGCGTGTGTTTGAGAGAATGAAACCATAGCCTCTGCATAGAAGCAGGTGGCAGTCCTACCTGTAGTTGTAAATAAACCGTTTTAAACCAATATTAGTGGTTTAAAACCCATTTCAATTCTGTTTTAAACGGTTTAAAATCAAACCACGTGGGCCATTCATTGGCTATACTTACGTAACACTTAAAAATTAAGTTAAAAAGGCTAATTGAAATCACCACTATTTTTATAAATATATTTGAAGTCATATAATCATATTTATACTACTTTTTTTAGGCTAAAACAGACTGAAAATAATCTTGATATGCTATTTATTAAAACATACATTAAAAAAAATAGGTTGTAGCACTTGTAGCTCATTAACAAAAAAGTAGCGTGGAAACTAGATATATTCGAAGGAAACACGTTACCTATTTTCTTCATTATCAAAGGGGTATTAAATA
Source organism: Aporophyla lueneburgensis (assembly GCA_932294355.1). Classification (NCBI taxonomy): domain Eukaryota; kingdom Metazoa; phylum Arthropoda; class Insecta; order Lepidoptera; family Noctuidae; genus Aporophyla; species Aporophyla lueneburgensis. The sequence goes on along the minus strand of OW028738.1, from coordinate 11,265,885 downwards.
GTTTTTTTCTCGTTATACGTCCTGTATATGAGCGCAGTGAATTTGTTACTATGAGCTAAATAATAGTCTTTGAACTATGCTTTGCGGTTCCAAGAAATTCGTGTGCAAATAAAACGTTTTGGAAAACTCAAACGGAGCCAATTCCGGGATCCGGCTTTTGTCACTGATGATACCAGCTTTTCACTAGCTCCTTGTAAAAGGAACGGTATGCAGTTGCGTTTGACGGCACTGCCTTTTAATTTGCTTTTGCAATGGAAGCCTTTACTACAATATAGATATAATCAGAAGGTCAGCTCCATACATCGAGCTAAAATGCACGCACACATAAGCACGTCTCACGTATAGAGAGTGCAGGTGCACCCATGCTTAGCATCTTTTTGAGGCAGTTTGAGATCTAGCATTTTGTATCTCACGAGGCGATGCGTGGTTTACTTGTGGTTAACAAGTGTTTAAATACGGTGTGAATTTCTGTGTACGAGATACCGTGGCCCTAGCATATGGGCAACTGAAGGAACACGGGTGGGGCGGTAGACGTTAGTTGATGATTTCCGACCGACAAAAAAAAATGTCTGTGTAAGCGCAGGAGCTCTCGGTATCGTCCAAGACAATGGTGAAGTCACAAGTGTGTGTATTATGTGTTGACGCTATTCGTCTTTACGTACACATAAAACTCAAAGCGTTTGTACAAACTACAAGGAAATCGAGCACCGCTTCGTGAAATAAAAATATTATACGCGTCGAAGCGTCGAAGGCCCACTTGCACCACAAATTACTAGTCATATTTAGCGCTATACTAATTCAAATATTTTTTTCTGTCCGTCCTTTTAGAGAGCATAAGAACACAAAATAATGTTTTAAATACGTTTAGTGATAAATGTTTTAAGAAATTAATTTATAGTGCAAGTCGGCCCAAGTGTACTTGAGCCTATTCTCGCTCGTTGAATGGAAAAAACCTTTTGTACCTTTCTATATCATGCCTTAACGTTGCACCGAATTTCTGGAACTCTATGAATAGCTACAGAACGGCAATGGTTCTCATTAAAATGATTCGCTTCAATAGGGCTTATACTTGGAAATCTGTGTTGTTAACTCAAGACGCACGAGTATCTACACCTGTATAATCATACAGGCAATTTGGGTCAATTGATGTCAACAGCGGTCTTTAATTCCGGGCTTACATTTTGGGTAGTCACTTTGAGGAGTGGATAGAGAGGCGCCACGGCGTCCTAACCTTCCACCTGATGCAGGTCCTCACCAGGCATGGGTGCTTTGGTGGGTTCCTGTTCAGGATAAAGCGGGAGGAAACGCCCGGGTGTTTCCATTGCGAGGATCGTCCGGAGGACACGGTGGAGCACATGGTGGAGGTGTGCCCTGCCTGGGCGGAGCACCGCCGTGTCCTCGTGGAGGCGATCGGTGGCGGCGATCTCTCGCGTCTGGCCCTGGTGCTAGCCATGGTACGGAGCGAGAGGGCCTGGGAAGCCATCACCTCCTTCTGCGAAGCAGTAGTGCTCGCGAAGGAGGAGGCGGGGCGCGTGAGGGAGTGGTGGTCTCTGCACCCTCACGTCCCTAGCCGCCGCAGGAGGAGACGCCCCGGGCGTCGGGAGTCGATAGCGGACTCCCGGCCACCGTAGGCGCGAGCTTGCGGGCGGCGAGCAATGGGTAGCTCGCCGCCCGGTAAGGACCAGGCTCAGGTCAAGGGGTCTGCTAGGACCGATGCCTGCCAGGGTCGCGAGATTCGTTCGAAAGAGTTACCGTGCCCCTGGCAAATGGGCAACTGAAGGAACACGGGTGGGTTTTAGTCAGTAAAAGTCTGACACGCCCTACCGCCCCGCCCAGAGCGGGAGAAGTCAATTAATGATTTCCCATCCAAAAAAAGCGTGTAACGAATATAATTTGACCTTTAAGTATTAGTAAAGACAGTTTCTAAAATTCAAGACTTTGTCAACCTTCATACAGACGTAATAATATCGCGACGGGTTTTTGTCACTCATTGGATCTTCAACGCACTTTCTTTTTTGGGGTGGCCTATGATCACTCTCGTGGAGCACAACGCGCCGTCGCGTCGATCAGGGCCTGGTCCTTACAGCCCGCAAGCCCGCGCATTCGGTGGCAGGAAGTCCGGAGTGGACTCCCGACGACCGGAGCTCTCCTGCGGCAAACGCACTGCTTAGCACCGAGAGTTGAAAACTAAATTGTGTTTTTTGTTCGTTCTGTGTCGCAGTCTATGTGATTCTCAGTGCTTGATTCAACAGAGAGAGTTAAAAATCTAGTGAACGATTTAATTACGCCGCGATGATACGTCTGTGTAAACGTAGACTTAAGAACATACCTTGAAATTCCACAGTACATTCTTCAAAGATATTCTCAAAGCAGTCTGCAAGCACATCGAACTGGCAGATCAGGGGTATCAGATGAGACTGCGTGATCACTTCTGTCATGACGACCATATAGGAAGCGTAGTGGAATGTTACGCCTATCCCTATGTAGTTCAGAACGTAGCGTAGAAAATGGCCATCCAACTCGTAAGGGAGCTTCACATCCACCATCAGATTGAATGGCACATCGTCTATCAATGGGAAGACTTGCCTGTAATCGTTAGTAGTATAAATACGAAGGTTAAACCATGTTTGTACAGACTTAAAAATATTGCGGCTGTTACTTTTTTACACTTCGCCGGGTCCATGAATTTCGTGAAAAATTTTGCACACAAGTAGCCCATGACCTGGGTTAGGGCGTAGTAAATTCTCGTGGGATTATTTCCGACCTCTACGCTGTCAAAGCCACAGGCAAAAAGTAGTGTTTTATGTGACATCATTTTTATGTGCCTGTGTTTTGCCATCTCTGGGCAAAGACCTTCCTCATTTTTTATATTGTTCTCAAAGTTGGGCTTCTTGTCTTCAATTTTTCTCTGAGTGATTCATTAAAATGTTTGATATAAGAAAAGCGTGGTTGAAAACGAAGCAGTCTGTTTTTGAATTTTAACAAAGGTGGATTACCAATGACAAAAAAAGTATTGTCATAGGGCCGTATTCAGAAGGTTGATTGCTAGAAATTCTGGTTTTTAAATTATGTTTTGTAACTCCTATAGCTACCATTTAGTAAAATTCGTGATTTGAAAAGGGATTAGTTTTTGAATTTCAGTCAATAAATAGACAATCTTCTGACGAGTCGTGTTCCTACATAATCCTGCAGCGGGTTTCAGGCTAAATCAGTAAAAATTCTGCCATCCTGCTGAGTATGTTGTGGACCCAATTTAATGCTTCATTTCTATTCTGTCTGATAGTACACGACCACACGCTGCAAACAGACTTGCGGCTGCTAAAATCAAAGGCATACCGAATGCCTGCTCAGTCGTCAGACTTTAATCCAATTGAGCACGCATGGGATATGCTTCAAAGAAGAGCTCAGCTGAATATGGTTGCCGAACACACACCAGAAAATCTTTTTCGCCTGTGACAATAGATGTATGCTATGATTCGGCAACGTGATTTGTATTAACTCATGTTGAGTATGCTCCGTGTGGTAGTGGACCACCTCATTTCTTCCCGTGGGTGTCGGAAGAGACGACTACAGGACTTACTAAAGAATAGGCAGCAGCGTTCTCTATGCATTTTACCATCATACTGCGATCACCAACCCGCTTGTTTAGTGTATCGATTATGGCACAACCCCACAAATTAGGGGAGGCCTATGTCTAGCAATGGACGCCTTTGTTGACCCCTTTTTAATATCAGGATTAACTAAGATGAAAAATTCAATACAAGCAAAAAGTCTATATTAATGCAAAAGCAGAGAGTTCTTCTTTGGTCTTCATACAGGAAAAAAATTTATTCAATAAGTCAAGCCAGTTTTATTTAACTTCTATAAGGTATTTTTTTTTTGCTGTAAATTCTTGCATCCCTAGACAGACACTTTTGATGGGTGTACATTAAGAATGTTTGCCAAATTACGAAACCCTAAACACGGCTTAAAATGATACTCGAATCCAATAAACAAGAGCAGTATAAACGACACGAAAACTTCCATTAAAAAGTTTTAAATTTAAAATATCCATCTTATAAACTTGGAATGACTTAATAAGTTATTCCAAGTTTATAAGATGGATATTTTAAATTGCTAATCCAATTTGACACGAGTTCAACTAAGTGCAACGTAATTATATTAAGCTCTTGAATTAAGTAAACAACAGAAGATCTTCTGTCGTAAAGTATTATCCGTTGGAGAACCTAGGTAACCCACATAGCCCAATTAATTGTCATACTGTAGTTGCAGTGGGTAGAGAACATTGCTCACAGAACAGATGGCCAATGGAACCGAAAGGTTTTGCCTCCTAAAGGTGGACCGATGATCTGGTGATGGCCTCAGGAATACAAATGAGCGTTTTGAAAAATGGATATGTTGTCTAAAAGGTTGTTTAGCAGACCCTGGCGTAAAAAACTTCGTAAAGAGTCAATTTTGTGAGAGATAGACTGACTGCCCAGTTAAAAGAAAGAAGAAAAAAAGAACACGAATTTGTGGTAAACATGACGCAAAGAAAGACCAGAAACACAAAAAAAAAGGTAAACATGCGTCACATCCACGCAAAATGGCCATCGCTCGGCATAATGCTGCGACCCTATATAAGACAAAGCCACAGCGCTGTTTTCAGCGATAGCCGATGCTAACGTGGTGACGTCGACTGGTGCAGCAAACAATGAGTAAAAGTACAGTGTGTGCTAGACATGCATCGTATAAGCCAATAATAAAAATGTGTATTTACCAACAAATCATGCCGAAACCAACTATTGTCAGTAAAACTACTAAATATTTCGTGTGAGTATTGGCCCAATATTTCACAATGTCCTTCCGTTTTTGAGTAGATATATCAAAACTAGGCAATTCCAAAGCCTTTGCTAATTTCTTGAAGACTTTGTTGTTGCTAACCTAAAATAAGAAGAGACTTATCTATATATATAAAAGAAAGTTGTGTTAGTTACACTATTTATAAATCAAGAACGGCTGTACAGATTTGGCTGAAAATTGGTTAGGAGGTAGCTTAGAGCCAGGAGACGGACATAGGATACTTTTTTTATCCCGTTTGACTACAAAGAGGAAAGATTTGATTGTTTGTTTGTATTGAATAGGCTCCGAAACTACTGGTCCGAATTGAAAGTCTTTTTGTGTTGGGTAGCCTATTTATTGAGGAAGGCTATATGGTATATAACATCACACTACAATTAAAAGGAGCGTAGCAGCAACGAAAAATGGACAAAAATTAGCAGGCAATTCGATGCGACAGGAAGGTTCAGGGAAACAAAACTTTGATGCGGACGAAGTCGCGGGCAGAAGCTAGTATGAAATAAGGATCGCATAAGTTTTAAGCTTTTCAGGAACAGATGTAGGGTAAAACTATTTTTATTTTTCGTTTCGAGGATTTCTCACCTACTATCTTACTACATTTAAGGTCAAAAGAGATAAAAAAACATTTCTGTCTCATCATGACAAAATTATTTTATGATCTAGGTCAAGCTAATAAACAAGGTGAAAGAATAAACGCAAGTCCTCAAAGTAATTTGCTCACACTTGAGTACTGAGTCGGTTTCAGTCATTTTAAATACATATTATAGGTATTTCAAAAATTACGTATTTTGCATCGATCACTAATAAAGTGATCGAAGGTATTTTGCCATATTTACCGCCGATTGAGCTAAAGAATATTCTGTCTTATTTCAAGGCAATACGACTCGATTTAAATGCACAAAGAAATGCTATGGTCAAAACGGTAAAACAGGCAGATTTAAAAAAAATGGGCTCTGTATTATGCTTTTAACTCAATACTTGGGGGTGTATGAGGTCTTGTGTTAATTATGTTACACGTTGTGGATAGTAGGTACGTTTACCATAATTATAAGTTTCCAAATTGTGATGATGTGTATGCAGAGGACATTGGCGGCAGATATCATGTCATCCAGGAGCAGATTATCGGCCAGTAAGTGCCAAGTCTCGAGGCCGACGAGCAAGATGCAACTAATCCTTATGAAAGTGCTGTAAATTGTGTACGCAAGGTAGTCGTCGGACGTGGAGAGACCTGGGGGAAGGAAACATTTTAAGCATTTATGCCATTGATAAAAGTATCTTTACAATACTGTGACAGCCCGCATTATCTCACTGCTAGGCCCATGTCTCCTCATGACTTCCAACTCTTTCGAAATTAAGTGGACCACTGGTCGTGACTTTCTGTAGCTCGTCACGCCTTCTACGGGGTCGGCTGCAATGTCTCTGACTGTGTGAGGGTTCCAAATAGTGTTCATTGGGAATACGGCAGACTTGGCCAGATTAAACCATTTCTGCTTTCCGGCTTTTGAGCAACGTTATTAATCTGTGTTTTGGTTTGTCCATTTAAATGTATCTTAAACTTACGTTATTGTTTAACCTCACTACTTTAAATCTCTGCCAAATCTTTAATTCCTTTAAAATAATAAAAAATCTTCATATACTGCACAATCTATCAGTATTAATGTAATGCGCACTTTATTATACGGTAATACCCCATGGAATCCACTGGCATTAGGCACGAGCTCATAAGCAAAATGCTTCCTTCGTTTATTATATTGTTTTGTTTTATGTAGTCTAGCTATTAATAGAAATGTAAAGGACTGTTTTTGGCAAATTAACATTCAACATTGTATCATATCTAATGCCCTGTTTTTCGGAAAATCTAATATCGATACACAACACGTCGGTAAGTAAAGTATTAATAAGCTAATTTAATTTAATCCTGTTTATTTTACGGCTAAGATGTGGATCAGATGCAACCTGAAGCTTATAACGATGGTTACCTACCCCCTAATGCATTTAAAACATCTGACCAGAGAAGATAACGGTGACAATGCTCAGACAGAATTTTTCGAGAAGTCTGTCTGAGATGCGAAAATTTAACTGAATGTGAAAATAAAGAACAGATATTTAGGTTGTTTTTAGGGTTCCGTTGCCAAATGGCAAAAAACGGAACCCTTATAGATTCGTCATGTCTGTCTGTCTGTCTGTCTGTCTGTCTGTCCGTCCGTCCGTATGTCACAGCCATTTTATTCCGAAACTATAAGAGCTATGCTGTTGAAACTTGGTAAGTAGATGTATTCTGTGAACCGCATTAAGATTTTCACACTAAAATAGAAAAAAAAACAATAAATTTTGGGGTTCCCCATACATAGAACTGAAACTCAAAAATGTTTTTTTTCATCAAACCCATACGTGTGGGGTATCTATGAATAGGTCTTCAAAAATGGTAATGAGGTTTCTATTATCATTTTTTTCTAAACTGAATAGTTTGCGCGAGAGACACTTCCAAAGTGGTAAAATGTGTGTCCCCCCCCCGTAACTTCTAAAATAAGAGAATGACAAAACTAAAAAAAATATATGCTGTACATTACCATGTAAACTACCACCGAAAATTGGTTTGAACGAGATCGAGTGAGTAGTTTTTTTTTTAAAACGTCATAAATCGTAAGCCGCAATTTACCTTACATTCAATCAACTTAAATAAAAAAAATAAAAAAATATTTTTAAACCGAAAATACCTACAGGTTTGTACGGAACCCTCGGTGCGGAGTCCGACTCGCACTTGGCCGGTTTTTTAGTTATTATTTATTTGATCAAACGTCACAAAATATTTTCTACTATTACCAGAACCTTAACTTAATTTTAATAAAATAGTATTAAAAGTAATGAAACGATAGGCACTAGAACCGTGTGGTGCCGGACGTAAAGAATAACACCAACCCATTTCTTCCCGTGGGTGTCGTAAAAGGCGACTAAGGGACTTACTAGAGAATGGGCAGCAGCGTTCTCTATGCATTTTACTACCATACTGCGATCGCCAACCCGCCTGCCAACCGTGGCGATTATGGCAAAGCCCCCCAAATTGGGGAAGGCCTAAGTCCAGCAGTGGACGTCTTACGGCTGAAATGATGATGTTGAGGCACTAAAAACAACCTTTTAATCATTTATTTTACCTGTTATAAAGACGAGTCGGTAAACAGATTCAAAGAAGGCATTTTCTACTGGCCCAGACAACTTTATAGCATGACTTGGGGATATTTTCCTCCAGCAAGCCTTCACAAAACTCAACATTGCGTCTTCGTTATCTGATGTAGACAAATGATCCCTTCCGACTTTGTGTATCTTCTCCGTTCAGTAAAGAAGTTCTTACTTTTTAATTATATATTCGTTGAGGAGTAATTACGTGAATGTCAGGTGAATGTCTGTTTCCATTTTAATAAGTGTGTCCGGGAATTCAATTGTTTAATTATTATAACCTACTCTAAAAAATGGTTTAGGGAAACATTGTTCAACATCTTAATCGCATCTATGGTCTAATGGTCTTACATATATATAGCCATCCCATCATCATCATCAATAGCACCATCTTATTTCTGTCCGTGAGTGTCGTAAAAGGCGATTAAGGGACTGACAAGAGAATGGGCTACAGCGTTCTCTATACGCTTTACCACCATACTGCGATTGCCAACCCGCCTGCCAAGCGTAGCGGTTAAGGTAAAACCCCCTTAATTTGGGGGCGGCTCACCGTTGTCTTATCACTTCAGCACCATCGAAAACCATGAAATCAACACCCATGGCGAAAAGTTTGAAAATGTTCCAGCCGCCATCTTAGATGTTAATTTTCAACCGACGAAAAATGACGTAGGAGGTTATCAATTCGACGCGTATTTTTTTTTTGACCTCACTACTAGTTTCAGTATTCTCGAAAACCATGAGGACTATCTCACTCTCTCTGTCTCTTTCTACTATAAATAATGAAAAGTCGCATGAATAGAGCAAAATTATTGCTTTATCTTTACGTGTCGCTTTTCAATCGACGAAAAAAAACTGAGGAGGTTCTCAATTCGAAGCGTATATTTTGTTTTATGTATGACCACGCATAACTTTTTACATAGTGGTCCGATTGTGATAATTCTCCTTTCATTGGAAAAGGTATACTCCAAAAATGGTCCCATATAAATTTGGAAAACATAATTGAACCATAAAGGCCGAAAAACAGGGGATGATTGATTGTTCACTCACTGATTATAATGTATAACCACGCATAACTTTATACAGAGTAGTCCGATTTTGATAAAAAAAAAAAATATATTGGATAGGTTATACCTTGCCAAGTATTATTAGTAGTACATTAAAGCCACAAAAAATGATAAAATAAAAACTTTTTAACAAAAAATTAAACCGCCGAAAAAACTGGAAAGCAAAAAATAATAAACCTTTTAATTTTTTTGCGTTACGTGACGATTTATACAATTTTATTCCTACCACACGCTGCGTTAATTCTTGAAATGGCCGAATGGGTCCAGCCTTTCTCAAGTGATGCGCTAACTAACGAACAGTATTTTATTTTTTATTAATTAAGATGTGTAATGGACACAAGCTCCATGCAGTGGACAGTGGGTGGTCATTTTTCAGAAAGTATTTAATTCCTTTTGTTCTATGTTTGTTCTATCGTATCTAATTACAAGACATCTTTGATGTGTCTCTTGTATGAGACATATGAGACATTTCAAAGATGTCTCGTTAATTATAGTTCCAGCTTACTTTAATATGCGAAAGTAAGGTTAAATGTTATTTTTCATAATGCTTGTGACACCATTCAGTTTCCCTTGAACTTTAATAGAAAGAAAAAGTTTTGAAGGTTCTTAAAATAGGAAAAGTATTAAAATGAATATCCAATGTAAAGTTGAAGAACCCAAATTGAAAGAAGCTAGCGGTCTACTGGTGAGTGTGACCAAGAATCAAGATCTCGCCGTGCTTTGCCAATATAGACCACCGTCGTTCAGCAATTTAGATAGATTTCTTGAATCATTACTTTGCCCGCGTGAAATTTATGGCTCTAGTATCCCAGAATAATGCAGCTTTCCATAGGTTATTTAAATCGGGTTCGTACTTTTTGAGTTTATCCATTACAAAAACTCAAATCTTTTTATAACCTTACTGTAGATATATGTTAACTTGGTTATGTTCTTTGTTTAACCTGTTACCTTGTACAATATTATGTAAATTTACACACGTTGTTACAGCCTCATTAACATACGTACAAAACATTTCTACAAGTAAGTAGGCAGCTTGAAAATTTTGTCAAAGCTGTGTTAATACTAATTATATAGAGTGAGAAACAATTGCGGGCTCCAAACATACTGGAGTGTACGAAGTGAACGGACCGAAGTGAGGCAATACTTTACTGAATATTTTCATTATCAGATCGTATTTTCTTCTTAAAATAGATGATAATGGATATAGTGGGATATTTTTTGGCGTTGACTAATCTTCAGGTAAGTTCACTGCACAATTATTTCTTTTGTTAGAGATTTATGTTGGAATAAATGTAGAAGCTAATCGTGCTGTATTATTGTCCTTCATAATACGTCAAAGTAGCACATGTATCCACATTGTTACGTTGTTTAACTACTAAAGCCAGGTTATTCCAAACCCCGCGTTTACACTCATCATACAAATTGTGAGACTTGTCCGAAACATTTCGTATAGAAAACATAACATGACGTAGCTAGTGACGTTGTTACAGACATGTATTGTTAACTGTTTACTCACGTTTTTAATATTTTCGATAAGTATGTACTCTTCAGTCTTCACAACCTGTTTTCGGTGTAAACCGAAATAACGAGAGAAGTAAACCAAATATTCAGAAAACATAATACCTTGGTGTAAACGGGGGGTCAGAAGTATGACTATAGCAAAATCGGCCTTTAATGTTCCCACTGCTGGGATACAGGCTACCTGTCGGTGAGAGGAAGTGGGCCATAATCCAACATGTGTGGCCAGTGCGGGTTGGTAGTTCCCCACATGTCTTCGCATTCTTGGGTTTAGGAAATGCCGATTTACGCACGATATTCTGCTTCACCGTTTTGAGAGTGGTTGTGATATAAATATGTTTAGAAAGTAAAGCGCTTACGCGTTGTAGATTGAAGGTTTAAACCTAGGTAGGGTTTGAACCTTCCATTTATAACTCGTAGTTAAGTCGCGGCTGTTGCCACTGGGCTACCACTGCTCTCTGGAGCATGACTATGTATAGCTTAATTTGCGTGTCGTTAAATATAGCTTATACTAATAACACAGACTGGCCTCTGAGTATTGCTCCGTGAAATTACTGACTACAATACATCACTTTGATTAATAGACAGCAGCCGATGTGTGAACCGGATCCAAAGTCGATTGATGCGACATTTGGCACTGACGGCATCGTTTATACTCGATAAACTTATGCAGTTATTGGCTTTTACTATTATGTCACCAAACAGACCATTAACGCTGTATAATTCCAAAGCATGGATCGATTTTTCATCAAATTTTATGTTAGAGTAAGAAGTTGGATAAATGAAACTTGAAAAATTTCCAATTAAAACAATTACAGACACTTTTAAATAATTGTTAAGGAGAAGATTAATCAAAAAGATGTAACTAGTTTCTCATTACAAAAAGTAGTCGTTTCTTATGGAACGGGCAAGAGATTCTTTTAAATCAAAACGTTGATACAAAAAAGCTGATGCTATTTATTAGTACACCGACAGCAATACATATGAAACCATTAACAATAAACAATAATAAAATAAAATTTGCCGATGGTTTGCAGATACATATTATACACAGCATGCACCATAAAGACAGAAATGTAATAGTCTAAGAAAACATACAAGATACAAACACATTACATTTTTTTTGCTTACTAATATTATAAATATGTGAATGTAAGTTTGTTTGTTACGCTTTCATGCAAAAACTACTTAACCGATCATCATGAAACTTTGTACACATATTTTTGGAGGTATTACAAGTAACATAGGATACTTTTATGAAAAAAAAGTCTATATTTATTGTTATCTTTAACGTGAATGAAGCTGCGGTCAAAAGCTAGTTGTATATAAATAATAAACTTTCCTCTACTCTAACGTTTGTTGCCTTTATCACTTTTTATCTATTCTCCTATCGTAGATATATTGGAAATATATTTATTTACAGATAAGGCGCCACCTTTGTATATATATTCGGTTGTTCCTTTCTTCCGGTGTATTTATAAGTGTGTAATTGTTTTTTCAAAGCCATGTCTTTAATATAAATAAAAAAATAATTTGATTGATATAAGAGCTCATGCCTTACGATCTGTCTGCCGGGTTGCTGGGTCACGAAGTGTGTTGTAGTTAAGTTGGTTAGTATTACAGTTTATACACGTAGCTGCTCTCAAAATTTATTACGTTATCCGGCTGTCAGAGAGAACGAAAACGGGCTTGGGGTAAAGTCAAGTAAATTGACTGGAAAAATCTGACTGTAAATTGGACAGGCCTATTGGTCTAGTGGTTAGTGACCCTGACTGCTATGCCGGAGGTCGTGGGTTCGATTCCCACCCAGGACAAACGTTTGTGTGATGAGCACGATCATTTGTTCTGTGTCTGGGTGTAATTTATCTATAATATGTGTATGTATTTAGAAATATATAAGTATGTTATCAGTTGTCTAGTACCCATAACACAAGCTCTGCTTAGCTTGGGACTAGATGGCGTTGTGTGATAGTTGTGGAATATTATTATTACTACAAACTAAGATTTTAATTCTAATACCAAGTGTAATTTATTGATAGCGGTATGAAATAGGAAACTGACATAGAGTGTCTGTTCAATAATTAATTTCTTATTGTATTATCATCAGCATCACCTTTTAGCCGTAAGATGTCCACTGATGTACATAGGCCTCCCCCAACGGGGACTTTGCTATAATCGCCAAGCATGGCAGGCGGGTTGAGAATAGGCAGCAGCGTCCTCCATGCATTTACCACTATACTGCGAATGTACTATACACTTATAACAATTTTTTTACTAACTATACTATTACTTTTCATAATTTTCAGGCCATCGGAGGTCGCAGTCCACATCTGGACGATGTATCAGTGAAAATAGCCGATCTAGGTACTTTGTCGGATTATCTGAAGAACTACCCAGGATTTATAGTAGAAGATTTCGAGAAGGACCGAGTCAATCACGTCGGAGATGTTGGAATGTATCTATCGAATAATTTGAGAGAATATTGTCTTAATGGTGAAGGAAATCCTTACGATGAAGGGGTTGTTATGATCTTCACTTATAAGATAAGTGAGGATGCAAATGATGATGAACAGCCGAACCTCGCAGACCACTCATTTCTGTTCCGCAAAGAAGGGCTTTCAGATGACGCAGTACGTCCATTACTACAAAAAATACACAATCAAAATTCTCCCTATAACAGATTTCTTATTATCAAAGATCTCAAACAAGAGAATTAAACAAATAATTACATAGTTAGATTTGAGATTATAATAATAGTAGTTTAACTGTTGTTAGCACGTAGTGGATGTCGCGAACAAATGATTGGCAACATAATTTTTTCAATAACAGTCGCAATTATTGACTACAGTAATTTTGTGTTTGCTTAAATACCAAGCATTTTTGTTATTAATAAAATAATTAAGATAATCAACATGTTTTTTTTTGCCATCAAGTAGATTTTGTCAGTTTAGGAGTATGAGGAAAAAGGTGTAAAGTTTACTCAATCTCCATAGAAAAGGAAGTATCCTCCGAACAGAAGGGTGTTGTGTCTGGTGGGCAAGACGCTGGACGGTGATGTGGGGACGTTCTATACACCGTGAAATTTTAATCGTCTTACAACGGCAGCCCACTTCGTGTATCCAATGACTACTGCACATCCATAAGAAAATAAACGAACATTTGAATAACTAAAAAATAAAATATTATTCATTATGATGACGCGTAACGTAGTTTGAAATTGATATTTCGTCTCATATAGAAAATGGAGATGGAATGATCTAGTCAACTCATGCGCTGGGTAGGTATGTTTTCAACCGTCTGATACATAAACATTATTAACAGGATATTTCATAATTTTAATGCATTATTTATTTTTCAACCGACGAAAAAAAACGGGTTATCAATTCGAGGCGTACATATTTTTTTTTATGTATGACCACTCATAACTTTTTACATAGTGGTCTGATTGTGATAATTCTTTTTTTATTGGAAAGGGTATACTCCCAAGGTGGTCCTATATAAATTTGGAAAACAAAATCGAACGCTAAGGGTCGGAAAACATGGGATGATTGATTGTTCACTCACCGATTGTAATGTATAACCACGAATAACTTTATACAGAGTAGTCCGATTTTGATAATTCTTTTTTAATTGGATAGGGTATACCTTGCCAAGTATTATAAGTACATTAAAGCCACAAAAAAGTATAAAATAAAAACTTTTTAACAAAAAATTAAACCGCCGAAAAAACTGAAAAGCAAAAAATAATAAACCTTAAAATTTTGAGTCGGCGCTGAAAAATCAATGAAAAAAAAGATCACTCAAAGCGTCGACTAATAATTTTAAGGTTTATTATTTTTTGCTTTTCAGTTTTTTCGGCGGTTTAATTTTCTTAGTACCTATTATCTTAATTAATGGTAACAATGTTTTAATCACGCCTAGAGGTATATTATGTCGGATACATTGAGTGGACAACTTTTGTGAGACGACTCACGGTGTATATGCTAGTTACGTGGTAAACTCTACTTGCACGATACAGGACTTTGCTTGACGTGTGATGCGTAGTTCAATGTAGCGATGAAGATGAGCATGACCTCGATCTGGGCATCGAACAAATCTGAGTTCGATTTCCGGATCGTGCTAAGTGTTATTAGGTTTCCTATCAGCAATGTCCCAGCTGCAGCAGCCCGGAATCCAGATTTGTGACTGGTTAATGGCATTAGGCTCGACCCTTACTAAGTACAGTTGGTGCCCAGCATTACCTGACCCCTCCTACACCGAAGAAACGAGGAAGAGGGGTCAGGTAATGCAGGGCACTGACTGTACATGGGACTTAAACATAACTGGGGAAATTTGGCTGTACTATACTAAAACACCTCTGTCTAACCCTACAGCTGTGATGTTATGTTTCTTATTACTTGGTCCAAAGCCTCCCACTGCAGGGCATAGACGTCTCTTTCGTCTTATGACTGTACATCTCTGACTATCCCTTCGTAGAGAATACACTCGTGAAGTTATTTATCTAACATTATTTGCACACCACACTAAAACTATCCAGCCTGGGTCGCGGATTTGATCCAAAGAGTTACTGTGGCCCTGGCATATAGGCAACTGAAGGAACACGGATGGGTTTTAGTCAGTAAAAGTCTCACACGCCCTCCCGCTCCGCTCAGACCGGGAGACATCATTTGATGATTATGCACAAATAAAAAAAAAATGGATAAGCGATCCCAAGAGTAATCTGTTGTTTTATTTTGAGATTTATTATTTTATTATGTCTAAGAATTTATGGATGTTTCCGAGTATTGTCATGTCATAACAAAGAGTGAATTATACAGGCTTACACGAAACTTCATAGGTGCGGTAAATGTTAACAATGATCTATTAGTGATGGTCCGTCGTACGAAATTCGGGCTGGTCACGCCCAGTGACGTCATCACAGACATCTGCAATATGGTTCCAAAAGATTCTAAGCTAGTAGTACTACTGCATATTATTCTATGCGAACATTTAAAAAAAAGAATCAGCAATCATAGAGCGTGCATTAGAAGTTTGTGCCCATATTTTAGGGTAACAGTTCCTGTTACTGGATACAGACCAGCCAAGCTCACCGTTTTTTCAATCTAGTCAGCTTGGTCTGTATATCTTAGACTCCTTAGAGAACACTTGGTCCAGTGTTGAGGAACTCAATTAAAATCTCTTCTTTATTCAATAACAAACCTGCAGCCTTAGATTCACAAGATACGTTACTTGATCACACTGCGCGGCCGTAACCCAGTCCATTAGACACAATTACACTTGGTCACACACGGATCATCGTCTAAACAGCACATGTCATAAAGATCAATAATTTCAGGTTTTATATATAAACTAGCTTCTACCCGCGACTTTGTCCGCGTCAAATTTCTTGTTCTTCCGACTCACCCCGTTGCATTTAATCGCCTGCCCGTGCGATTACTTCGTATTCCTTTTTTTCTATTTGCTCAGCTCCAAAGAGTCCTGATCTTATATAGCCTATAGCCTTCTCGATAAAAGGACTATCCTACACTTGAATAAATTTTCAATGGAAAATTCAGTTCCTAAAATTAGCGCGTTTAGCGAAATAAACTCTTCAGCTTTATAATATTACTAGCTTTTGCCCGCGGCTTCGCTCACGTTGCTACATACAATTGTCCTTGGGAAAAGCACGGTTTTTGTAAGTTCAACCCAGTCACCTAAAAAACAAGTAGCCTATGTCACTTTCCATCCCTTCAACTATCTCCACTTAAAAAATCACGTCAATCTGTCGGTCTGTTTTGCCGTGAAAGACGGACAAACAGACACACACACTTTCCAATTTATAATATTATATACCTACTAGCTTCTGCCCGCGACTCCGTCCGCGTCAAATATTTGCTCCCCTGACCATTCCCGTCGCATCGCAGCCTGCCAGTTTTCGTCCATTTTTTTCTGCTCCGCTCCTTTTCATTGTAGCGTAATGTTATATAGCCTATAGCCTTCTTAAATAAATAGGCTACCCGACTCAAAAAGAATTTTTCAATTCGAACCAGTAGTTCCTGAGATTAGCGTGTTCCTCCCCCCATTTTAGGGAAATGGAGGGTTAGAAAGAGACAAAAAGTAGCCTATGTTACTCTCCATCCCTTCAACTATCTACTACTTAAAAAAACCACGTAGATTCGTCGCTCCATTTTGTCGTGAAAGACGGACAAACAAACACACACACTTTCCCATTTATAATATTAATATAGATACTATAGATACGCATCAAAATGCCCTCTTGTGTGATTAAAAAGTGTTCAAATTACTCAAGCAAGAAAAATAAGACACGTGGTTGAAAATTATATTTTTATTCATTAGGTATATGCTTCGCCATTTTTGTGAGAGTGACATAGATAAAATTAAAAACGAACGTGACAGACAATGCGACGCATCGCGTGACTGACGTGCGATACGTACTATCAAAGTTCATAATCATCAGTGGCTACACTGGCTACCGTGCGTTTGCGCTCGCATCATTCCTATCTATCATTTTCTATCGGTAACTTGGGGCTTTTCGTGTAAAACAATTTCAAAACCTGAGCGCGCGGTGCATGCGCGATGCGATTGCGATGTTAGAGCATAACGTATCTTCCCCTAGTTATTTTATCTTAGTCTGCTGCTTAGTTGATTTTTGGACGCCATCACGTCACGTATGATACCGAAATTAAGTAGATTAAGAGACAATTTTTCTAAATTTTTTTTTATTCAGGCTTATCATCGTGGGGTTGTTTTTCAACTCCGATCAGGGTATTCCCGTCGTATTTCCGCCTCCATTCTTCAACAAGAAAATAACATAAACAACAGCAACAAAAGAAAAGAACATCAAATAAAATATCATTTAAATTATAAAATGTTCATAATTTATTTAGGTACTTTTATACTATAGCTGCAGCCTCTTCCTTAGCTCACCTGAAATTGTGCTACACTCCAAGTCGCATGCATATTTATGTAGTTTTCGTTTAATTTGTGATCGACACAAAAGTAAACATAAACAAAATAATGGCGGCTCATAGACAGAGAACAGTGCTGCCATCTATGAAGAGGTTTTTAGTTTTTAACCTCATTGAACTGGATGACTCTGAATTATGTCTGACAGCAAAAAAAAAAATGAGCATGTTTATTAACATTGTTATTTAAATATCCAATGCATTGTATAATTTTCGTGCGAATGAAGATAATATACTATGTCAATAAAACGACAAGCTGTGCTATTGTGTTGTGTACACCTAATGTCGCCTCTATACTTTGGGAACCGTCCGCTTCGTTGAAAGCTTTGACAAAAACAAATGACATCTGCAACTAATTGACACAAAATATACGTACATGGACTTAAGAATTTGAAATAAATCTTCTATTTCTATTTATAGAAGGGGTCCCTCAAGGGTGTCACTCGATAAGTGTGTTACTGAATGGAGTTAAACTTTAGTATGTTGACATATTTGTGTAATTCATAATTATCACATGCTGGACATAGACCTCCTCCAATTTGGGGAGGGTTTGCTGCAGGCAGGTTTGCGATCGCAGTATGGTCATAAAATGCATAGAGAACGCTGCTATTCATCACCAGTAAGTCCCTTAGTCGCCTCATACGACACCCATAGGAAGAAATGGGATGGTGCTAATCTTGACATCCGGTACCACACGGCAACCCTCTTTCTCTCTTCTGCTATATTTGCACTAGAGACTATATTGGGTTCAGGACCTGTATGACAGATCTCCATGCTCATCAAACCTTATATTGTTATAAAAAAAATTTAACAAAACATTAAACCGCCGAAAAACTGAAAAGCATAAAATAATAAACCTTAAAATTATGAGTCGGCGCTTTGAGTGATCCTTGTTCATTGATTTTTCAGCGCCGACTCAAAACTTTAAGGTTTATTATTTTATGCTTTTCAGTTTTTCGGCGGTTTAATTTTTTGTTAAAAAGTTTTTATTTTAGAATTTTTATGGCTTTAATGCACTAATAATACTTGGCAAGGTAAACCCTATCCAACAAAAAAAGAATTATCAAAATCGGACTACTCTGTATAAAGTTATGCGTGGTTATACATTACAATCAGTGAGTGAACAATCAATCATCCCCTATTTTCGTACCCTTAGGGTTCGATTTTGTTTTCCAAATTTATATGGGACCACCTTGGAAGTATACCCTTTTCAATAGAAGAAGAATTGTCACAATCGGACCACTATGTAAGAAGTTATGCGTGGTCATACATTAAAAAAAAAACATACGCGTCAAATTGAGAACCTCCTCCGTTTTTTTTTCGTCGGTTGAAAAATATACTGGCAATTGCATCGATTTTATAAGTGTGAGGCTAGGGATCTGTCATACTCATAAAGTTCCGAGCCCAGTATAGACTCCAGCTCTCACAAAAATTATTTAGCTCTTATTCATGACACTAGGAATCAAAAATTTTACCTGTTTGAGATATTTAAATGAAGTCTTACTAGTGGTTAGGAGCTTGAATGTAAATTACTGCTGGCGGGTCACGGGCCGAGAAAAGTGTTTATTGTTTGTTTAAATAAGGAAATGATGCATATAACAGTAAAAGCTTCAATGTTACTGGTAATAAAATGAATAAGTACCAATTATTATACAATTTTACCCGGTTCTTCAAGAACCAAGGTAACGCCGAATGATAAATTATATTCCAGGTCATTTTATCCTAACGTGTGGTTGCTGTATAACACAATGCACGCAGAATGTGCCTCCCGTGTATGGAACGTGCATCGTCGCTCCACGTGACTAAAATATTTTCACCGCTACATTGATGCATTTTAGGAATTCGATCGAAAGCCTTGTATGATTGAAATTGTTCCAAACTACAAGGTTTAAAATATGCCAACGACTATTTACGTGTAGTACCTATGTATCCCTAGCATTTAAATAAACCTATCTGACATTAAATACATCTAAAGAAACTATGAAAATTAATCCTTGCTTTTGTTTTACAAGAATTTATTCAGTACTTTAGTCTAGAATAAGTGCAAAGTCAGTCGAAAGTTCAGATCCAATGTGGCAGTGACGCAACTCATCGTAAAATAAATAATTGAAAACATTACTGTTGCTCCGCAGAGCACTATCAGCTCAATTAGCAGAGCTAAAGTTCATGCACTTGACATTTATCGCACAACTCTTATCAATATTTACTACAAACTTTGCAGTTACTGTCGCAGTGAGCGGAAACAATCCATCGTACTGCACTACATTGGTCGAGAACTAAATAAAATATTCCAAAAAGGTATCAATCGGAAGTTTCACGAGTACATACATACACAGATATAACCGCACGTTACACGCTAGGCGATAATAAAACAAAAACAGGCGCTCGCCCTTTGTTTACAAATGACGCATGAGGCACGAAGCACATGCAATCTATAAGTTGCGGAGTCGTTTACCTTCCGCGCGACGAGACGCCCGCCATGTGCGTAGATGCGTAAGCGCAGCGCGTCGTGCGGCGTCGGGCAGAGAGGCGGAGCTCGCGGCGGCGCGCGGACGATGCCGCGCTGGCTGTGGGCGGCCATGCTCCTCGCGGCAGTGGCCGGCGCCGGCGCCTGGGCCCCGCCAGCCAGCACCCTCGTGCTCGCACCGCGCGTTCGCAGGCATACTGCACACAGCGGCACCCGCCACCTCCAGCTGCTTGGCTGGCGTCTGGAGCTTCAGGAGAACAGACAGATACGATCTCCTTACTACGATGAGTGCCAGTTCTACAAAGGCAAAGTTTTAGATGAGGAGCATTCTTCTGCGACGGTGACAGACTGCGATGGCCAACTGTACGGACTGCTGCAGGTCGGCGGCGAGGAGTTTGTGCTGCAACCGACGCGCAAAGAGGGCACGGCTCATGTGCTGCGCAGACGTGACGTGGAGCTGTCCGAGTGGGCAGCCGCGTACAACCTCACGGGTGACACGGTCAGCGACCTTGAACTTGATTTCGGCGAGGAGGACGACCCGGTGCCAGAGCCGCACGTGCGACCTCGACACAGTGTTTATCCCGATACTGACTACTTTCGAGGACCGATAGCTATCAGTAGACCAGTTTCAGGTGTGGTTATAGTGTTAACAGTTTAAGGAAACCGATTAGTTGTGTCCTGGATGTCCAATTTCGTGATTAATGTTCCAGGTGTCAAGGGTTTGTGGCTTGAAATGGCCATCGTGGCCGACCATACGATGCTCAAGTTCCACGGCAAGGAGAGAGTGAGGCACTACATTCTCGCATTAATGAACATCGTGAGTATGGAAGCTCGCCGCAGAATGGATGCGCACGGCTGTTTATTTTGGTACGACGCTGTCAGTGCATGGTTAAACTCATTGAATCTTTATGTAATACATTATAGGTCAGTGCCATCTTCAACGATCCCTCGCTGAACTCGAACATGACGCTCGTGATCAACAAACTGTACCTGTACGAGGAGAAGGATTATGTAATAAAGTATGGGAACGTCAGGAAGTCTTTGGAAGCAGTGAATAAGTGGAACTACAGACATTTGATGAAGTTGCCGACAGGTGCTGTATACACGCTCTCATTTCTTATCAAATTATATTTTTTGTCGTTAACTTTACATTTTCATGTTACGACGTGTTAGTCTATTCCGCAACATGTTAAAACATGAACATTTTAATCTGCCACTTATCTTATATCTATCTAGCCGAAGATTAGCAGTAGTCAGTGTGTCATATCGTCACATGTTACGGTTTATTCTAAGATTTATTTTACTTGTAGCGTTATAACAACTTCCGCTGTGAGCACTAAATCACAGCTCTGATATCATGCTATAATGACACGTGTCCTAGTTTTTTCTTCACTGATATTTTTTGTCTTTGGGCGTATGTACCTACTCATGACACAAAATGTACAAAATACATACGTATATTTCTCGTTTATTTATGGAAACACATGTGTTGAATTTAAATCTCCATATATTTTAAACCTAACAAAAACAACTAATTTAATTTTCAAACACTATTAGCGATGTTTGTCTAATGACAACATCAAACATTTATTTACAGAAAATTTATTACAAAGCTGTTATATTCATATTTATTTAGCGTTGTATGTAATAAATTATAATAATTACATTAGTCTGTCCACGATTTGTGCTAATTCCAGATTTCATAACATTATCCTGTCTCCCAAAGTATGAGCTTCAAAGATTATAATATTTTTCAAAGAATTCGAATTTTCATGAAAACGATATTATGTTAAACACGACGATATGTTCATTCTAATTAGCCTTTAGTGTTTCATTCATTCACTCCGTTCCCTCCTTCTCCTAATCTTTTTGCTGCATGTGACCAATCTCTAAAAAAAGACTCAAGTTCGCCCCATCTTATCTAGGTCATATTTTTAAAATACTTGACTATTCACAGGCAGTACTGGATGGGACGCTGCAGTATGGCTGACTCGGGCACAGTTAGGCGGGCCCTCTGGCTTCGCCCCCGTTGGTGGAGTCTGCTCGAGAACCAGGTCTGCGGCCATAGACCGAGATGAGGGTCTCACCAGCGCCTTCGTCATAGCACATGAACTGGCACATCTGTAAGTAGTCTTAAATGTTGAAAAGCATAACAAAATAAGTCTACCAACATAATATTCGAATCGCAGTTCTAATTGATTTGCTCATTCATCCATTAATTTAAAAATGTGTATGAAATAGAATGTAGCGATTCAGCGACACACTATCCAGATATTTTCCTATTTAAGCTTCTGGCACCATGCATACAAATTCCTTTTTTTAAGAGGAATTGTTCGAATGCAGTCAATCCCTCAATCGGTAAAGCTTTATCGTAAACAACAGGTGTGAAGGAACATATTAATCGTGGCATTTCGGCGGATGCGCCCGTCTGCTCGACTGTTTCCTATATCTTCCACGAAACTGCGATTTCATATTCATTTATCTACGATTTCCCTACGGTATTGAATGATGACTCCTTTACATTAACTTTGGATACAAAAAAAAACAAACAAACAACAAATGCTCAACCAAGATTCTATATTTAAAATTAGATTCGAGTGTGACATTTGTCAGTTTTGAAATGAGAATTAAGATTGGAGCATCAACACTACGATTTGAATAATTATTCCGAATTACTGGCCAAAATAATTTATTCGTTAATTTTTATACCCGCGCATGGGTAAATTTAGTCCCACGACTCAAGCGTGCTGACATACATACTTAGTAGTATATTTTTCCAACAAATTAGAAACGCGTAGTTGTCCTTTGAATCACCTTGATTATAATTTAAAATTTCCAATTAATTATGAAGCCACTCTCTTGTCTCATTATAATTTCTAGGGACGAAATAAATTGCAAATAACAGGATATCGTATTCCTTATCAAATTAATGTTCGGGAAAATATTTATTGAAAAGGAATTGGTGTCAGTCGCCTATCTAAATATTCATGTTTTATGAATATTTTTGTACTTGTCTGCTTTTAATTTAAAGCTCTCAGTACTACGTTGCTATGTTGATTCTGTGTAATTGTATCAAAAATTACAGAGAATTGTTATTCGCCACTCAAACAGATTCTTAACAAAATTGAACTGTGAATATTTTCGGTATTGTCAGTACCTACTTGAATTTTCTTTCAGTAGGTTTGTGTGAACGTTATAATCTATCTTATATACATTTATAGCTAGATAAATTATAACGTTCCTGTTACTTTTTTGAGCGTCAATACGACGGTACCTATATAACTTCGTATTTCTACTGATAACTATTCACATTTCCAGTTTACATATAAAAAATCAATAAAATAAATAATATCCTATAATCGATTCATCTTTACACTTAAGATGAAGTATTCTCACTATAAATATTTTGTTTTCATGTTTTTATTTATGACGTGACTATTTTTTTAGATGCAACAAATAAGTATATTATTCTTTCTTTCTCACCTATTTGAAGGCTTTAAAATACACCTCGGCTCTGAAGGAATTGCCAGGGTTTTCATTTTTATAATCCCCACATGGTATAGGTTCCAAAAAGATATCATATATCCTTATATATGATACCTACCTGATTTTTTTTACAGTATTTTAATATATCCCATGCTTTCATAACTCTACATTTCAGCTTCAAACATAACACTTCCCCGAATTAAGCTCCGCCTGAAAAAGCTTTTCCGTACAGTTACATATGAGCTGAGCACATTTTTCTAACCCATTTACGTCGAAGGCGAAAATATTTTTATGAGCAGTGCAGAAATGGCCGCACTTAGGCCGGCCGGTAAATCGGCGGCAGTTGAGGGTTACTTACGTATGTTGACCATATGAAAGGCCCAATCAACCATTGCTGTGGATTTATTTGTAGAGTTCTTGGTAAGCTAAAATTACTTAAAGACGTGGTTAATTGTAATGATTGGGCTTGGTGCAATGTACCCAATTTTTGTTTGTTCTCAATTCCGTGTGGAGCCGGACGTAAAGAACAGCACCAACCCTTTTCTTTCCGTGGGTGTTGTAAGTCGCCTCTTACAACACCCACGGGGATTTACTAGAGAATGGGCAGCAGCGTTCTCTATACATTTTACCACCATACTGTGATCGACAATACGCCTGCCAAGCGTGGTGATTATGGAAAACCCCCCAAACTGGATTGGGATTGTTGGACCTAGGTCCAAAGGTGGACGTATTTCGGCTGAAATGATGAAGATGATGATGTTGAATGTTTCCCACACAGCGTCGGCGCAAACGTGACGCTAGCCCAACTTATACACGACGAACAGCATCTTCACGCCAGGGAATCTATTCTATTAGCTAAAGCTAAAGTATAGAACCCTTATGTGTTTCCGAATCCATAGCACCTACAGGCATAGGATTAATTCGGAGCCCAAAGTAAAAATGAATGACATCACGATTTGACAGCCCTACTCTCGATGTGTTTTAATCAGGAGTAGAGTTCATTCCGAAGTATCGAATGTCCAGAAGGGGCTTTTTTTTTTCAGGATGGGAAATCATCAAATGACTTCTCCCGCTCTGGGCGGAGCGGGAGGGCGTGTCAGACTTTTACTGACTAAAACCCACCCGTGTTCCATCAGTTGCCCATGTGCCACGGTCACGGTATCTCTTTCGAACAATCACGCGACCCCGGCAGGAGAAGGGGCTTCGTTCAAGGACATAGTAGGGACCCAGACGTGAAGACAGTTTCCTTTTATAACGCTGCCTTTTCCCAACTACATTGGGGTCAGCTAATTGTCTAACCGGATGCAACTGAATAACAAAATTTTACAAAAAGCGCCTATGTGACCCCCACAACCCAGTTACAGGGTATCATAATACCCCTTGGTAAGACTAGTTGTCAGGCTTTCGGACTTCTGACCCATAATGCCTGTCAAAGATCTACAAATGACAGCTGGAAACAAAGGCTTGACATGCTTTCCGAGGCAAGGAGAAGTCTCGGTATGTAAAACCCATCCAAAGACCCCGGCAAACGTCGCAAAAGTCAGTCCCTGACGGTAGTCATTGACAACAGAATATATCACACGCCTACAACTTGGTACTTGTGGCTTTCTTGTTCTATCACTGACTAAATCTGTAATCTCTTATCTATAGAACCAAATTAAGTTTCTGTCTAACGTAACACTTAATAACAGGATTCCAATTTTCTCTGACACATTTACTGCGTTGCTCCACAATAAATCAAAACTATTAATTTGGTAGAACGAAAAAGAAAAAAAAACAATTCTATTTTTCTCAGGATATCTAGCACAAACCAGCCATATATTATGGTACCTATATTGATAACTGTCATCGGAAACAATTGATTTTATCTTTCCTAGCTTCTGCCCGCGACTTCGTCCGTGTCAAATTTTTACTCTCCACGACCTATCCCGTCGCATCGAATCGCCTGCTCGTGCGAGGTTTTTATAATAGTGATTCTTTTCTTTTTGGTTCTGCTACTAAGAGTCCTAGCGTGATGTTATATAGTCTGTAGCCTTCCGCGATAAATGGGCTATTCAACACTAAACGTAGTTCTTGAGCTTAGCGCGTTCAACCAAACAAACTCTTCAGCTTGATTATATAAGTATAAATATCTGGTTGACCGAGCTTTGCTCGGTATTTTTTGGTAAATTGTGTTTAAAATAATAAGTTTATGTTCAAGTTGATTATCGATAAATTTGGTCATTGAAAACACGAATAAAACGACATTTTATAAAAATGAATCCTAGCTAGATCGATTTATCGCCCCCGAAACCCCTTCGTTCCCCTTCGAATCGTTGAAGCCGTTTCCGAGATTCAGATTATATATATATACAAGAATAGCTCGTTTAAAGGTATAAGATATACCTAGTAGTATAGATTCTTTGTTAATAAACTCTACTCATAATAATAATTTTATAGTCTAGTAGGTCTATCTTTGAATCACAATACGGAAGTTAATTGAGAACAAAACCCTTTGTTTTACAAGTACCTACGAAAGGATGACGCATTTCGTGTTTACTGGAAATAAAATGTAATAGTCATAAATTAGAAGAGGCGCCTGTCTTAACTTCAACTATTTGACGTAAGATTAATGTCCTACTTCCAGATGTATGTCTTACCAACAGTTTTATGTGGACTGTAAACATAATTATAATATACTAAAAAAATCGACTAGCATAGTCTCCAGTTTATGTTAAGCTTTGATAGTTGGCGGATTTTTATAAAACTTTCATACCTACTTTGACTTTGGTTACCTAAGATGGCGGACAACCGTCACACCATAATGGTGGTCCGAATACTGTGAGCTTTTGACATTTTAATGTCAAATACTAGTGAAAATTACCGAATTTCTTGAAGGCCGTTATAATGTGACGTAACCATCCAGACAGGTTTACTTTGTGTAATTTCCTTCATCACCACTGCTATCAAAACAGTAAAGGAAAACATCATGAGGAAACCGACATGTTCTGAATCCAGAAACTTTTTTTTTCTTTAATTTTTTTCAATTTAGGGCCTAGCGCGGGGTGCTTTTTTACTGGATGGGAAATCATCAAATGACGTCTCCCGCTCTGGGTGGAGCGGAAGGGCGTGTCAGACTAAAACCTACCCGTGTTCCTTCAGTTGCCTCTATCCCAGGGCCACGAAAACTCCAACAAATCTCGCGACCCTGGAAGGAAGCGCGGGGTGCTAGTTGTCAAGCTCAACAAGCCCGCACTGAGCCCTCATGGTGTATGTAGCCCACTCTCTCTCACAAAGTGTAGTTCTGTGTCCCAGCAGTGGGGACATTATGGGCTGTTTATCCTGCACCATGCAATAATTGTCTGTTTAATTTTCTAATATATATTGCAATTATAGTCTTATCCCATAATTAAACAAATTTAAAAATCGTTTCTTCCATAAATTTCTTATACTTAAAAAAAAAAACACTTTAGAAGCCAGCTGCAAGCTATGCTGTCCATTTTGTTCCCACGATCAACGTATAATTTCATCTGTATAAAGACTGTCCATGTACCTAAGCGCCAAACAAATTGATAGTGGCATATGTGTGTGATTGAAGCAATAATATCTTCACAAACTTTCACATTTCTAATATTAGCGACATAACTTTCAGTACCTACTCGTATGTGCATCATTGTCTTCAACTATGTATGGGCACTTTAAAATCACTGTTTTCTCGTATTTTATTGGCACATCAAACGAACAACATGGGTGGGTAATTGATTCACATAATTAAACACATAAAAACGTATTATTACGGTGATCATAAAACGGTTTAACAACTTTAAGGAATACGTCAGTACGTAAAAGTTCGCCTTTTGTTGCGGGCTCCTAAAACATTTTATGTAAGTACAGTATGCGAAACAGTTATTGTACTACCAGAAAAGATATATTCAAACATGAAGATTAAACAAAAGCTCTTTAATCTTCATGTTTGAATATATATTTTTTTTTATATTGTTATCACATAATTAGCAACAAGAACAAAATTCTCAGGATTTTTAGGGTTTCGTTGCCAAATGGCAAAAAACGGAACCCTTATGGATTCATCATGCCTGTCTGTCTGTCTATCCGTCCGTATGTCACAGCCACTTTTTTCCGAAACTTTAAAAGTTATGCTGTTCAAACTTAGTAAGTAGATGTATTCTGTGCACCGCATTAAGATTTTCACACAAAAATAAAAAAAACAATAAAGGACAATGCCCACATACTAGAACAACCGTGGCCCACAGTGAACACTTACAAATAATGTAAGGAATGATAGTATAAGGTGTTATGAGCACCTTCTAGAACTTATCAGTTCAGAAAATAAGTCGCCATTTGGAAATAAAACAGTTATTAATTTTTTATAATTTTTAATTTTTTCACAAGCACTTATTTTATACACTTACAATGACTTTTGAATGGTATTAACACAGTCATTGTTCATTTCAAAGTTACTTACTAATTTTAACCTTTGAATAATAGTCACCTTCTAAGTTTAAACAGTCTGGGGGAGTACACACAAAACCCCTATATTAAACCTAGAAAGATCCCAGCGAGCAGTTCTCAAAGTAATGCACAAAAGGAACTTCCAGTATCCAACGGAGCAGCTATATAAGGATTGTATGGTATTAACGGTTCGACAACTTTATATCAGGAGAGTTCTGCTTATAAGCCACAAAGGCTCAACGTATGACCCGGTAAGACTGAAAAACAAACGCAGAAACGACCTAGTATTTGACCTGAAACCATGTAAAACAGAATTCTTCAGAAGACAACCGTGTTATATGGGTCCATACCTATATAACAAAATAAGTAAAAATACTCAGCTACATCACTTACCAATAAGTAAACTAAAACTTACCATAAATGACTTCCTTCTCTCTCAAAATTATGGAAATACTGAAAAACTTCTAGAAAGTATAAAATAATAAAATAAAGTCACACAACCCCATTCATACACCCGAACCCATACATACACATACACACAAATACACCACACCCCACACTACACATACATCACACATACATATGTTCATTCATAGATGCAGACACAAGCATTAAGTAGCTATTAAGTAATTAATTAAATTATTATATTATTAAATATTAAATTAAATATACATATATATCATTTTGTAATGTTTACCTTTACAAATATTTACTTTTGCACCGCACCATATATTTTATTTATTAATCAATCAATACTTATCATTTGTCCCAAACAACATCCCCCCCCCCCCTCCCCCAACAATACAAAAGCTATGTAATGAAATAATACTGATGTCACGTCAGTACATATACGTGTATATGACCATCTTTACAAACCAAGACCCTTCCGTGCCTCAGAAAGCATGTTAAGCAGTTGGTCCTGGCTGTCTTTTGTAGATCTTAGACAGTCGTTACGGGTCGTCAGAACCCCGAAAGTCTGTCAGACTTTCATTCAGATCAGTCTTATCAAGAGGTATTGTATTACCTAGTAACTGGGTTGTGAAGGTCAGATAGGCAGTCACTCCATGTAAAATACTGGTATTCAGCTGCACCCGGTTAGACTGGAAGCCGACCCCAACATAATTGGGAAAAGGCTAGGCAGATGATGATGAGCTGTAAGATTTGGTTACTTTCTCAATAAAGTAAAAGTATTTAGGTATTTAAAAATATCTTTTTTTACTTATTTAATACTAGCTTTTGCCAGCAGCTTCACCCGCCTATTATACGTATAAACCTTTCTCTTGAATCACTCTGTCTATTAAAAAAAACTGCATTAAAATTCGTTGCGTAGTTTTAAAGATCTAAACATAAGGACAGACAGAGGGAAGTGACTTTGTTTTATATTGTGTAGTGAAGTTAAATCACTATAAGCTTGCATTAGGACTGGCTATTGTTATTATCATAGTTTTCTAAAGGTATTGTTTAATGTAGGTGAGTAAAATAATACTTACCTGTTGTGGAAGAACCCATTGCTATACAATATATATTTGTGAGTTGATGAGAGCGTAAGTGCCTCATATCCATTATTCAATTCGCACAGCGAACCTTGCTTGCGCCGGTTAATCCACGCGACGTGTTCGGGACAGCATAGTTACTCAGGTCCGAATTCGCGCCGAATTAATCATTAGTAAAAGCGGGACTCCCGCAGTCCAAATGCATGCGAGGGTCGTCATATGCAGCCAGCAGTTTTCACATTCACACTAGGGTCGTCATTCAAAGTGGAACCACGATCTAAGTTCGTGCAAGGATTGTCATTCTGGTGATATTGATCGGAGTCCATTGTCATAAAAAACCTCACAAAAGAACATAAACTATATTTTATATCTTTAACTATTTGTTTACTGGGTGTCAAATGTCAACTTCATCATCTGTCATAGAATAATGCTGCCATATTTTAAAATATAATCGATTACGTGAATCGATTATTGGTCTTGAACAATTTAATTTTATCTAATTACGGCAAAGCCATAAACAATACAATGATATTACCATTCCATGTTTATGTATGTTTGGACTATAAGATATCTGGTTTGAGATGTTTATGAAACATCTCAAACCAGATATCTTATAGTCCATAATTGTTTTGTCTTAAACTGGAGTTAGTTACGTTCACAGAAACTAAAATGGCCGTCATGATTATGACGGCGTGCCGTGTGATTACAATGCACGCCTTTGAGCACACGGATTGATTTTTATAATTATTAATTAATCCGTAATCGATTAGACGTATTCAATATACGACTCGATATTAAATTGACAATATACTAGCAACCCTAAACTTTGCCTGACAGTCAAACTCTCAGTGATAATAATACGATAAATTACTTATTTATTGCTTATAATGACGGCGACTTAGTTAGAGATAGAAGTTAAACGGATAATTCCTGTTTTAAAAAAATATATTTTTTAATTATCCTTCGAAACGTGTTCGGGTTGGGCCAGGAATAGGCATTGACCTTTTGGGGTTCCCCATACTCAGAACTAAAACTCAACATTTTTTTTCGTCAATCCCACGTGTGGGTTTGATGAAAAAAGTTTGTGTATCTATAGATAGGTCTTCAAAAATGGTATTGAGGTTTCTAATATCATTTTTTTTTTCTAAATTGAATAGTTTGCGCGACAGACACTTCCAAAGTGGTAAAATGTGTGTCCACCCCCCCGTAACTTCTAAAATAAGAGAATGATAAAACTAAAAAAAATATATGATGTACACTACCATGTAAACTTCCACCGAAAATTGGTTTGAACGAGATCTAGATAGTAGTTGTTTTTTACACGCCATAAATCATAAACCGCAATTTACCTTTCATTCAATCAACTCAAATATATAAGGTGTATCTATTAATACACGAAATATTTTAAGAGGTACACCTGTAGGTGGTAAAGAAGCTATAGAAGCAAAAATAATTTTTTTAGAGAAAACCTTATGCATAAGCCGTGAATATCTACAGGTTTGTACGGAACCCTCAGTGCGTGAGTCCGACTCGCACTTGGCCGGTTTTTTAATATTTTGATTTGAAATACTCTTCGTGGAGTTTCTTACCCGTTATTCTCCATAGAGTTCTATGATTTGGAATGAGCAACATTCCTTTTCCATCATTCATCTTCCTGACTAAGTCACCGACATCTTGACGATTCATATGTGCATGTAATTGGTTTAACTTAAATAAAATGAGTTTAAGGTACGATACATAAACAAAATAATAATCAACTTTCAAATACGCTGTTAATTTGCTTCTTTATTAAAAAGGTTCATAGTACCAATTAACTTTTTGAACTTATAAAATTTTATTATGGAAGAAATAGACATGCTACAACGACCCTAAATAATTTGTGTTATGACCAAAATTCAAGAGTATTATAAATAACTATTTAAACCTAAGATGATGTGAAGAGTGTAAAGAGTGTAAAGAGTGATGTCAAAAACTTGACGACTCAGCACCATATTGTTAAACAGTAGCAAGGAAGCTGCTTCTATGCTTATCTCTTTGTTTGACTGTACACGAAGTGCGGACCGCGGCCGCGTCAGTCATTCGCCAGTCCACGTCATAAAATATATTTTATCCTAATGTAGCGGCCGACGATAAAGTAGTGAATCAGTGTGAGACCGCGGGTTCAAAGTGTACTGAACCCCACAAAGAACCCTTCATTCTTCCTCTTAATTAGCACTCGATTGGTTCGTTTAAGGTCGCCCTAACACAAGTTAATGAATGGTATTTTTATGGCGGTAACACCAAGTTATGGAATTGAGGATCGTTTTCCTTAAAGTGAATAATTGTTGTTCGGGGAAAAGTTAACAAGTCGGTTTTTTATTGACGCGGTATTTAGTGCTAACTTCATAATGATCGTACTAATTTTGTCGGGTAATTCATTGTTCTTTTTTTAAATAATGTCCAACAAAGAGACCGATGGATTGGTATGTTTTGTTTATGCTAAATGAAAAGTTAGCCATCTTATATCCCTCCTAGTAACATACTAATTCGCAAACATACATCTTCTTCAAACCAGATTCAAATAAAACTATTAGTGTCAGTGCCAAATCTATATTTACTCCATCAAATAACATATACATTTGAATAAATCGCGCTGATCAAGTCGGCTGATCACTCTCGAATCTGGAGCTTTCATCTATTTCTGTAGCGATCGCTTCCAGCTGATTGATATTGACGACCAAGGTTGTGTACTCCATCCTATCATAGATACCTATATGCATAATATTACGTTACGCATGTAGTCGACAAAAATGTAGGTATAGACTTGTTTGGTCGAACGGTTTTTCTTTCGAAATGTTTGAAATCATTGAGCCCCGACACAAAAAGAGGGGAGTTATACATAAGTTTAGCCGCTAAAAGTGTCTGTCTGTGGCTCTTAAATGGCTGAGCCGATTTAGGTGCAGATTTTTTTAAGAAGGCTTTCTAGTGTTTATTTTTAGACATGTATTATCCAAATCGGTTCAGGCGTTTAGACACGACGATCCTTTGATCAAAATATTAACTACAACTTTTTATTAAACTTATAGAGCCGATACGTTTTTTTTTTTTACTTTATAGAGGTTTTTATTATGAACTGGGTTTTTTAATGCCCATAACAGTAATAGAAATACAGATCCTTTTAAAAGTCTAACAACTTAGTCTGGTCTTAGGTTGTCAACTTTGTATTGAAAACAACTCTAATGTCGACATGAATTAACCGTCGCCGTATTTTTTGTACTTTTTTTTTGTTTTTGTGGATCATGTGGTCTACAATAAAGATTTGTATTAATTTATAAAAAATTAAGTTCGGAATACAAAAACTATCTGGATGGTTTGGGCTCGGCCTAAAGTTAGATTGTGTTTTTAAATAAGATAGTATAAAAAGTACCTATATCTTTAACCACTATCCAAAATCATATAAATATAACTCTCCAAACAAATTAAATATTTTTTATTGATAGCGTACTAATCCTACTAATATTATAATAGTTTCTATGTTTGGATGTCTGTTACTACATCACGCAAAAAAGGCTGACTGACAGGCGTTGGGTAGAATTTGGCACACAAATAGTTTATAACCTGGATTAATAAATAGAATACTTTAATATATAATTTCCAACCTTCACGCGGGCGAAGCCGCTGGCAAAAGCTAGTAAGAAATAATATTGGCCATATAGGTACAGACGCCACCAGGTCAAGCTACCCGAAACTGTCAATTTTTCCCAATGAACCTTGAACCTAATGCTCTAGTAATAAAGTCGAAAATCTATCAAAGAAATCTGACAGATTGTAGTAGCTTGATGTGTTGGCGTCTGTACCTACCGTAAAAGATTCATAGAAAAAGAAAACATTTTTTATGAAATGTATTCCAAATGAATAGCTGTTGAGTGGCATACGAAGCCAAAAATTATTTCTTTTCGTTTGTCTACGATTAATTTTAATTTTATACAGTAAAGAGTAGGTACTGCCAATAGCTGGACATAAGTCAGAAGTTGCGAACTGTGGGTAGTTGCGTACGATACTAACTAATATTAGGAATGTCTTTAATTTTGACAGTTCAACAACATTCATTGCGTTATTTACGTTGTTGAACAGACAAATTTCTCGAACATTTTAAGCAATGGATTAGCAATTTACATTAACATTATTCCAATTCTGATTGACAGTGTTTTATGCAATTAAGGTGCTGGCATCTACGGAAAAAATCAAACTTTGCCGGAGTGAAAAAAAAAGAAAAACCTCTTAGCAATTGCGCTTATGACCACTCCACCAAAGCAATCAGTTCTTATAAAACTAAGGAAACCTTCTAGAGAGAGTATGGATAGGCAGAACTATTCTAAGAAATCACAGTTAATGTAGGTCATAGGGCTTTATTACTTTGGACTATTAAGTACGGTCACGAAAAGTTTTAAGTAACCAGGGTCGACGGATATAGTTGAAATTTAGTAAGAAACCGATGGATGTTGTCAAATAAAATTTAATTTGATTTAATATAAAACAAACAGATTATTTATTAAAAAAAAAACATCATCATAAAGTGCTGGCCAGAAAACCCAGTGCTATTTTTTATGGAAATGACATTTTGGAAAATTTTGAAAACAACAACGTAAGTCTCCCCCTGGCCAAGTATTTGAGATTTGAAAGTCTATTTCTGCGAACTATATTATGGACATTCGTTTAAAGATGCAAACAGTTAGGTCTCAACGTATAAACGGGTTCATTGTATATTCTAGCTGTAATGATAAAAAATGATGAGGGTGTTATTTCTCATAAGAACACCGTTTGTTTATCTGGCCGCAACTTTTATTTTTACGTCTCCTTTTCAGTTTTAAGAATAATTTCAAATTACCAGATAGTAAATAAAACAAAAATTGGTCTTCAAATCGACAGTCTACAAGGCCTACATCGTTCATAGATTAAATATTAAAAAAAAACTATTGAAACCAAATGATATGATTGCCATGACAACCATTAATAAAGAGTTGCAGTCGTCCTCAAAGTCCTTTCATTCGAACTTACTACACTGCTACTTACTACATACACACACGCACACTACACTATAACTTACAGATAAATGTATTCGAATGATATAGATATAGTTGAAGTACCTACTTCAACTTTATCCAACGACCCTACTTACTTATCTCTTTGAATGACTGTACATTAATTGGCTTTATATTCGACTACCCAACCGTAGTAATAATTTAACTATGCACATAAAATCACTAAGTCGTTAACATCTGAACAATGAATGGTTATAGGAGAAGCATTTAATTGCTATAATCATTAGATACGCTTTGAAGACGTTCAGATATTTGTGGGAAGTAAATAGCACATTAGGAAGGCGTAACTGTCCCATCACATAAAATCAATGATTTAACAACCTTTACTACCGTCTTATGTAATCTAATCTAACTAGACTGTATTGTCCCACTGCACACTGCAGGGTAAAGGCAGCATTTTCTACAGAATACTCTCTTTTGCTAGTGCTTTTTCTATCTTTTATTTTTGGGTGGAAAATCATCAAATGGCTTCTCCTGCTCTGGGCGGAGCGAGAGGGCGAGTCAGACTTTTACTGAATAAAACTCACCCGTGTTCCTTCATTTGCCCGTGCCAGGGCTACTGTAACTTAGCGATCTTGGCAGGGTCTTTTGCCAGTGCTGGCCAGTCCTTTCGGTAGGAGTCAAGCTCGTAAATGTTTCAGCACTCTTAAATTATAATAGCTCAATCTGGATCAAAATGATGCTGTTTAAAAGACGAGAAGACAACTGGTTTTAAATAAAATAACATAACACCCCGCCTGTAATTCCCGAGATGTAAGACAGAGGTGTACCTACTTATCGTTCACCCACATTTCGCCAGTTATAGTTTTAGTTCAATGTAATATTGTAGGATGAGAACTTATTGCCATCAATTGGGTACAAATATAGATTCCTGACATACTCTTTACAGGTTTACGGTAAAGACTTCTTCAGATAAGCGTGACGCGACATTTGTAGAACAATTTTCTTGAAGTTTTCATAGAATTTGTTCTACGAGAGTTGCATCGTGCTCTCGCGTCGCGCCTGTTTGTTGGAGACCTAATACTTTCAGCAGCTTCTTATAATTGAGTTCTTATTGTTTTGGTAGAAGCAACAAAACATCGTTTAGGTTTACCTCATCACAGAACGTTCAAGTTTACATTTAAAGCGAGATTTCGGGAAAACATTAACAGCCCAACTGGCTGTCGTAAATGTCTTTAATTGAATTAAAGTAATTGTACGTTTAATATGCAAGTTACGCGTGAAACGCATCGCGTCGCGGTTTTCCACGATCTCGGTATTCCGGCGCCATATACTTTGATAGATCATTGGAGCAGAAGACTTTATTTCATTTATCATAGAAATAGTTCTTTGTTAACAACGTTGAGACAGACACTCAATAACAATATTATTTACCTCGTTAAATTTGCACGTACATGTATATAAAAAAGAGGGTAAGAATCACAGGGCATCAGAAAATTCGTCCGCTTTGCTGTCAACAGGAAAAGTGCTTATAAAGCTGGCAGTATTGCCACGTTGTATGGCGTGTCTGCCCTCTGGAAAATGTCGTAGTACGTTTTTGTAGGATACATTTTCGATCTCCACGCGGATAAAATCGCTGGAAAAGCTAGTTTCACTATTAATGGCAATAACTAATAAGGCCTGAAAATTCACAAAGCACAACTTCTACATTTAAAAGTAATTTATTTGAAATAGGCACATGAAAGGCACTTTTGGTACTAATAGAATAGATTCTAGTCGCCTATGAACATGAAATTATCAGCTGGAATAAGTCAAGCATTTTAAAACCTATTAGATCATAGTGAACTACACTATCAAAGTATTGGATAGTGCCTGGCTGATAAGGTTTATTGATTGATTGGGATGCCAGTTTAGGATCATCATGATAAGTTGCTGCTGACCTCAGCTTATTCGACATTTTTTTAATGAGGTCACATGACAAGACAAGACATCATCGAAATAATTTTGAAGATTTTTTGGTTCTGCAATCATTCTATTCAGTGCTTCAATTAAAGCTACATGCGACGCATGATTTTGAAAATTTCTATCACCAATAGTTTCAATCAATCACGTCTTCTATTAAATCCCGTCAAACAAAAAAGAGCCTACTGAAAGCCTATTAACAGGCTTCCATCCCACGCTACATTTTTTAAAGCCTTGTCGAGTAAAGCAATTCATATTAATTACAGGCTTCGTGTTTACATAAAAATAAATGAGTTATGTAATCAGAATTTTAAATTGCATGGCAACGTGATCGCAATGTGTAAAAAAGTATTATAGTTTCAATACTTAGGCATCTGTTCCATCGCCGACTAGGAAGCGACAAGGCGCTAGGCCTAGGCTATCAAAGATTTACTGGTTTTAGAAATGTGCAACAGATTTGTAGGTCCATTGTTTATATTATAAGAGATATATATATTAAAAGAGGTGCATCGTCATCACTTCAGCGGAAAACGTCTACCGTTGGACATAGTGAGCTCCCAATTTGAGGGGTTTGCCAAAATTGCCACGCTTGGCAGGCGGGTTGGCGATGGCAGTATGGTGGTAAAATGCATAGAGAACTCTGCTGCCAATTCTCTAGTAAGTCCCTTAGTT
Organism: Aporophyla lueneburgensis; assembly: GCA_932294355.1. Lineage (NCBI taxonomy): Eukaryota > Metazoa > Arthropoda > Insecta > Lepidoptera > Noctuidae > Aporophyla > Aporophyla lueneburgensis. The sequence goes on along the minus strand of OW028738.1, from coordinate 11,228,775 downwards.
AACTCTTACGACACCCACGGGAAGAAATGGGATGGTGCTATTCTTCGGCTATATACTATACTAGCTTCTGCCCGCGACTTCGTCTGCGCAAATGTCGGTTATCGCGGACGCAGACAAAGTCACGGAATAAAAAGAAGCCTATGTCCTTTCTCAAGCTCTGAACTATCTGTGTACCAAATTTCATTTAAATCGGTTCGGTAGTTTTAGTAGGAAAGCGAGACAGACAGACAGACAAAGTTACTTTTGCATTTATCCATATCCATACTTTATTAATATTATTATAAATATAAATGCAAAAGTAACTTTGTCTGTCCGTCTGTCTGTCTGTCTGTCTCGCTTTCCTGCTAAAACTACTTAACCGATTTAAATGAAATTTGGTACACAGATAGAGCCTGAGAATGGACATAGGCTACTTTTTATCCCGGTAGTATGTTCCCGCGGGATAATTTCCGACCTCCACGCGGGTGAAGCCGCTGGCAAAAGCTAGTAATATTATATAGTGTGGATTAATAGTTGATCGCTGACTGTTCACACTGCCTGGCGAGTACTTGTTTGCTGCAGCGACGTGAGCTATCAAAGATAGTACTTATAATGAGGCGGAACTTAGTGTTCCACAATTTTTTTATCTATCCTACCAGGAGCATTCGTTGGTTATTTGTTAACCGCTGGCCCTCATTACTCTCCTTTGCGTTTCGTTACTACAAAATTTATGTAATGTGAAGCTCAGAAACTACGACTTATTTTTAAACATAATGAAATATTAAATAATATTAGCTTTACATTTAATGCGGTTCTTTCGCTAAGAAGAAAATAGTTCGTTTTAACTTACATAATTGCTATTGTTGCTAGTGCTCGCCGCCGTCGCGTACTCGCCACTCGCCAATATCATTATAGTTGCTAGCTCTACTTGAACCTCGTTTATCGCCAGCAGTAGGACAGGTGCCTAAGCCTGATGTCACTGCCAAGTAAAGCAGAATGCCTGTTTGCATATGTATCACTTACAATGTCTTGAGGCAAGCCAAATCAAACGGGACGAAAATACTAAGTGCTGGTACCGTTTGGAAGCACTTATAAGTACATTAACGGTACTAAATGTACTGAGATTGCTGTAATTGTCTCGAAGTGATGATCCTTTTCCGGTTGTTAATCTTTTGTGTCTCACGGGTGCACGGGTGGTAAGATTATTTTTACTGACTCATTATTTGTGAACACCGAAACAACAAAAATAAGTAATCCTGCCGACAAACTATGACGCAGTTTGGCAGGTTTATGAAGTGTTACACTAGTTTGGTCAAAATATTAGTAATTTTTTTTTTTTTTTTGTAGAGTCAGAAAATACTCCTCTTCCAAGATTTTATTTCGGGCTGCCATCGCCCAACGATTCTTTTCTTCTCTTACAAAACATCACGCCTTGTTTCCCCAAAGAGTTAGGCAGAGGTTTGCTTATGGTAAACCCACATTTCGCCAGTTACGTTAAAGTCCCATGTAATAATGGGCGAGCCTATAACCATCAACCGGGCATAAATCCAGATCAGAAAGAGGGCTTCAAATCAGAAATTGAAGATAGAAAAACCCAAAAAAAACTTTTCCCGACCTGGGAATTGACCCCAGAACTTGTGCTCAACAGTAGCGCTGGTGACCACTTGACCAATGACGCAAACAGAGTGTTTAAATACATATTGTTTTAAGAAAACTCACACACACATTTTGTTTGATTGGTTCTTTTGTCATCTTTTTGTTTTGTGTTTCAACTTGACCCCACAGACGGTAGGAATAGTATCAAAATTTTACCACAAAGACGTCCATAACTCGAGGAACTCTATGTCTATACATTATGTATGTAGAGTTTCCCCAAGCTGTGCCAACATTCATAGACACTCATTAAAATTGAACTAGATTCGGCAAGAGATACAACAAAACTATTTTTTAGAAAATTCGCATTGATAAGCTGACTCTTTTTTGTTTTTTTGATGGAAAATCATCAAATGACTTCTCCCGCTCTGGGCGGAGCGGGAGGGCGTGTCAGACTTTTACTAACTAAAACCCACTCGTATTCCTTCAGTTACCCATATTATACCAGAGCCACGGTAACCCTTTCGAACGAATCTCGCAACCCTGGCAGGTTAAGCTGACTCCACTCCACAATAATTTCGTTAAGTTCCGATAACCCTGAAATGACAAGACTCGTGTTTTCTCCTGCAAAGACAATTGCTTTAGCGGAGCTGAAATGATCGAGTGAGTGTTATTCGTAGCTAAGTTAGTAATTGTTAGTGACAAATATTGTGTCCTTCTATGTTTGTCTGTCTATATGTTAGATATATCTAATGTCAGTTACTTGTGTCAAGGTAATTCATTTCTTTTATGTTCGCCATCTTCAGTTTTTTATCGATAATTTTACCAGGCATTGGGCTTCGAAATCTGCTAAATATGCGTACCAGCATCTTTATTAAAAAACTAGCTACGCCCTGCGGTTTTACCCGCGTAAGTTTCGAATCCGTGGGAATATTGGGATAAAAAGAAACAGTTATGGGTAACAGCTGCGGGCACCAAACGGTTCGTGTATTACATTTTTATACTCGTGATAACTTCGAAATTAAATGTCCGATTCGAAAGAATTAAAAAGTATTTTATTGCTACATAAATATTCTTGATGATAAAACTATTTGCTTGAATACAAATTAATACTACCATACAAATGTTACCAATTTCTGTTTTTGTCAGCGATCTAATTACATTAGAACACAAAGGCTGCTATTGTGACTGTTTTTATTTGTCGTGCGATGAGAAAGCTATTAATTTTACATAAAAATTATGTACTAGATAATTAAACCACTCATTATTACCTACAAAAATGTCCGTGATATATAGAATATATAGAACTATCTTTTATTATATCTGTCGTCACGATTACTACCTACTACCATAATCGTTTTCACTGACTCGTCTCGCGAGCTATCTCAGTGCTGACGAGTTCGGAAGCCCGTGTGTTCCGGCACTTAATTAACACGTAAATAGCACGAGCAGCACGAGAAGCACGTCTCAAGGAAGACACGACCGTCAGGGTGTGTCCTATTCCTGTATTTATAGAAACTAGGTGGAACTAATTTAGTAAGCAGTTGTTTTAATTAGAATTAACTTAGAAAGAAAATGTTAGTAATATGTTAAGGAAGAAACAGTAGCCGATGTTGTACGCGACGACTTGTAGGTTAAAACCATGTTGCGAAACTTTGTTGCAGCAACATGTTTTTGTAACACATGATGCAACATTGCAAACAGTACTTATGTATCCGAAACAGATTTTTTCTTGCAGTAGAAAATCATGTTTGCTGCTACAATGTAGCGTAACTTATGTTTACCATAAATGTGAGGCTTTAAGCTTCACAATGTAGACAAAAAACTTTTTTACAACTTGCTTTAAGCAAGTAATTATCCCAACTATGACTAGTTTTATTGTTATTATCATACCTTATACAGGGTTGTTATAAAAAACAACATTCAAATTATGGACTCCGACTGAGTGGGTTGTACTTACATTTCCAAATATAGATCGTACTTAAACATTATTAAAATAATCCTTTTTGTAATAAAATACTTTGTTTCAGTTGTGTCGTGTTTATAAAGGTTCACGTTAGATTTTTATTGTGGTCTGATGTCATCCTTATATTGTTACGAATCTGCTTAGTGAAAGAAATGGATAAGGCAGATCTGATACAATTTATTAAATGAAAAAGAGTAAACTGTCAGAGTAGAACGCTTCAAGAGGGCTTCAGAGTAGACCGGCTTCAGAGTTCAGAGTAGACGGGCTTCAGGGTAGACGGGCTTCAGAGTGTGAACGCTTCAGAGTAGACGGGCTTCAGAGTAGTTTCCCCAGAGTGCGGGTGCTTCAGAGTAGTTTCCCAGAGTGTGGGCGCTTGAGAGTAGTTTCCCAGAGTGCGGGCGCTTCAGAGTAGTTTCCCAGAGTGTGGGCGCTTCAGAGTAGTTTCCGAGAGTCTACAGTCTTCCAGAGTGTGTCCTCCAGAGTGTAAGGCCTCCAGAGTGTGGTCCTCTAGAATGTGGTCCTCTTGAGTGTGTCATCAGCGGTTCAGAAGCCCCTTTTTATACCAAAGCCGTCTTCCCTTTCCAAACATTTTCAAAATATTAGTTTAGCCATCATCTCATCTGACAAGTGTAGTCGGCCAGGACATATCCATGAGTGCGTGTAGCTGGCCACATGAGTGAGTGAAGCTGGCCACATGAGTGCGTAAAGAATTTTATAAATATAATTTTAAGTTAAGATATTTAGTAAACAATCGTAATAATTAATAAAATCAAATAGCTAGACATATTGATAAAAATAATTTAAAATTATATAAACCAAAAAGTAGCCATTCATAGACTAAGCAGAACAGTAACTGACAGTTGACAATTTGGCTTGTCACAACATGAAAATTTGAGTTAATATTTATTTCAGCTATTTCCAAGTTAATAAATCGTATTTAGATCGATTTGCTGAGTGTAGACATATAAATAAAATAAAATAAGTAAAGCATGAAGTGTAAACATAGAAACAAATAAAGAGGATGGTAAAGAATCATGAATTAAAGTGTAAGTATAGGATGAACACTATATTTCCCCAACGACCCCGAGAAATTTTTTGGCCTAGAACAAAAATTTTGCTAGTTAAAGTATTACAGCATTCACAAAACTTTCAAAACTCATTCAAACACACCGACATCTTACGAAGTTAGGTCAGGTAGGATTCACATTCAATGATCACTACTCAACCTGATAAATCAATAACTTTAAGGCTTATTTTAGGAGTTGTAATCCGCTCGCGTCTAAAACCACAAATGAGATGAAATAGAAAGATTTTAACAAAGGCTTATTTTTAACGGAGTTGTTATCCGCTCCTAATCAACTTTTAGTTGATATTTAGACTTTTAGAGTCATTAGTTAACATGGGCTTATTTTTATGGAGTTGTTATCCGCTCCAATCAACTTTTAGGAGTCGATAGGTTGACTTTTAGAGTCGATCAACTTTTAGGAGTCGATAGGTTGACTTTTAGAGTCATATCAACTTTTAGGAGTCGATAGGTTGACTTTTAGAGTCGATAGATTGACTTTTAGAGTCATTAGTTAACATGGGCTTATTTTTATGGAGTTGTTATCCGCTCCAATCAACTTTTAGGAGTCGATAGAAAGAAAAAGTTAGACAAACTAACTTGTAGAAAAGAAAAGATAAAAGAAAGATTTAAAAAAATGGTGGTTTAAGAACCGATGAATGAATTAAAAAAATAAATAGAGTTTTAATTAATCGAAAAGAACTCTATTATAGAGGAAGGATAAAAGAAAGGGATGAGTTATGAGTATAATGTAAAGGACTCAAAAAAAAAAAACGTACACTCAGAAGGGACTCGAAGAGAGTGTTCAGGACTCGCACTCGGACTCACGTACACTAAGGAAAACTTATTTTTGGTGGTAAAATTTGGAACTAAAGCATAAAGGTTAGTACATATGAAAGTAAACTTTAGTACCTAGTTTTGCCACAGCACAAAAGGACTAGTAATCCATGCCCATAAAACTCTATGGCCTGGTTTGTTACCTAGCAACCGATGACAAATACAAGACGATAAATATTTTGGGTTTTTACCTAGGAACCGATGACAAATATTATGAGAGCCTACGTATTTTGGTATGATTCCCAGATGATATATGTATAAATATATTATATGAATGTATAGTAAGATAGTGAAGTATTTGTAATAGGAGTTATGTAGATGTATAGGTTTGTAAAAACGTCCACAGGATATTCTCCTGTTTCTGTCGTGAAGTGTCTCAGTCCCCTAACTTGGTAGTGACCACAAGGGTTTTAAAAACACGCCAAGCGAAAACTGAGTACGATTACCAGTGGGTAAACGCAGTGGTGTGCAAGTGTGTGGGATGCAGTGTAATGATGTATTGGTAGAGAGTTATGTGTAGGAGGAAACGTCTACGGGATATTCTCCAATAGAACGTCGTAGAGTAAGCCAAACCCCAACTTGTAAGTGACCACGAATGGTTTTAAGAACACTCACAAGCGAAGAATGGATGCCAATTACCATTGGGTAAAGGTATGTCTGTGGGGATGTAGTATTAGATGATGTTCAGTATGAAGTATGTTGAGTAGGTTGAAGGAGTCAGTTGAGTAGGTTGTAGGAGTCAGGAGAGCTGAAAAAAAAAAAAAGTTAGTTATGTCAAATAGGGAGTCCAAAAGGAAATGCTAGTGTTAGTTTTTTTAGAATTTTGAAAAAAGAGTGGGTTCGTGTCTATATGGGCGCCAAACTGTTACGAATCTGCTTAGTGAAAGAAATGGATAAGGCAGATCTGATACAATTTATTAAATGAAAAAGAGTAAACTGTCAGAGTAGAACGCTTCAAGAGGGCTTCAGAGTAGACCGGCTTCAGAGTTCAGAGTAGACGGGCTTCAGGGTAGACGGGCTTCAGAGTGTGAACGCTTCAGAGTAGACGGGCTTCAGAGTAGTTTCCCCAGAGTGCGGGTGCTTCAGAGTAGTTTCCCAGAGTGTGGGCGCTTGAGAGTAGTTTCCCAGAGTGCGGGCGCTTCAGAGTAGTTTCCCAGAGTGTGGGCGCTTCAGAGTAGTTTCCGAGAGTCTACAGTCTTCCAGAGTGTGTCCTCCAGAGTGTAAGGCCTCCAGAGTGTGGTCCTCTAGAATGTGGTCCTCTTGAGTGTGTCATCAGCGGTTCAGAAGCCCCTTTTTATACCAAAGCCGTCTTCCCTTTCCAAACATTTTCAAAATATTAGTTTAGCCATCATCTCATCTGACAAGTGTAGTCGGCCAGGACATATCCATGAGTGCGTGTAGCTGGCCACATGAGTGAGTGAAGCTGGCCACATGAGTGCGTAAAGAATTTTATAAATATAATTTTAAGTTAAGATATTTAGTAAACAATCGTAATAATTAATAAAATCAAATAGCTAGACATATTGATAAAAATAATTTAAAATTATATAAACCAAAAAGTAGCCATTCATAGACTAAGCAGAACAGTAACTGACAGTTGACAATTTGGCTTGTCACAACATGAAAATTTGAGTTAATATTTATTTCAGCTATTTCCAAGTTAATAAATCGTATTTAGATCGATTTGCTGAGTGTAGACATATAAATAAAATAAAATAAGTAAAGCATGAAGTGTAAACATAGAAACAAATAAAGAGGATGGTAAAGAATCATGAATTAAAGTGTAAGTATAGGATGAACACTATAATATTGACACCATATTGAAATATTTGACATAGCATTGTACTGCCATTGGATACCATACCTTCATCGAGTACTCTTAGATCAATGACATCACTTATATGGATGTTGACCATAAATGATTTTATACTGGAATCATTTTAGATATCTGCTTAGTGATGCTTACTTAAATGTAAAAACAGCTGTGTTCACTTTATAATACCTACTCCATAAAAAAGCCATAAGACTTCCTAAAACAGTAGGCTCATAAAAGGATATTACCCACTTATCTAAACTGTTTGTTGTAAACATTAGGCGTAGATAACCTAAGGTCGGCAATCGATGACTCACAATGGATTCACACTTGCGTCTAAATGACGTAATGACAGCCAGAAATAAAATGACGACATGAATGAGTACTGAGAGTTAGCAGTCGCTGGGAGTCTACGTACCGTCTCATGCATTATGCAGCCGGTTCGCGTATTTTGAGCTCATTTAGCGCTCAGTTCTAAATATACCGCGTGTTTCCACACATGCCCTGACCTTTTCATGTGCGCCGTATGTTTAACAAATGTATTTCCGTTGCGGTCATCTGTCACAGTTTGGAACAAGGGTCTCGGCGGGCACACACAAAGTACGCGGTCATATTATATGATTCCTAGCTTTTGCCAGCGGATTCTCCGCATTGGAGGTCGGAAATTATACCACGGAAACGAATTACCGAAAAAAATAGTTTATAAACTATCTGTGTGCCAAATTTTATCCAAATCCGTCTGGCAGTTTTTGCGTGATGAAATTAACAAACATACAAACTTTCACATTTATCACATTAGTGGGATGGTAGGATTAGTAGATAGTACTAGTAGGATGGTAGAATTTGTACAAACTTGTACAACCGCTGCCGCTTATTTTATTATTTTCGGCACCAAGATCTGGCGAGAAAGTAATTTATGTATTCTGTTTTGTGTTATTTATTTTAATCTTAATGCTTGATCGTGACCTTGTGCGCGAGTAATGTTTTAACGACCGAGCCCCAATTAACAAGAATAAAGAGCATTCCGTATAATTTAGCACAATGAAACAAACCACATTTCAATTCCAACACGTGTTTTGTAAAACACAAAATAACTCACTGAACGAAAATAATTTAGTTTACATATTGCACTTGGTAGCCCTTGGCCCACAATTGAATTTAACCAGAGGAACGTTTGTCATGGAAGAAATAATTATAGCCGGGCTCTAAATGCAGCCACGTAGACATTCTCGGAGATAATTCTGCGGTACATATACGGTGTTGTTTGTACCTAACATAGATAGCATAGAGGGCATGAACAGAATGATTTATGATTTATATGGAAACCTTATCTAACCAACCTAATTGTTTGGGCTGTTGGAATAAAGATAAATACGGTCAAGGCATGCATGTGTCAACAATCAACAGTTGTTGACACGATAAATATCGGCGTTGCCCTGTTTTGGTGAAAAAATCTCCGGCCCCTTGGGTAAACGTTTCGTTTCACACTGGACCGTTTTCGTAAAAACAGTTGAACATCTGTGCAAAACAAAAACAGTGGTGTCATTGATTCTTCCTGTCTTCCTTAATTTGTGATAGTGTTGTGGGAGCCAGCCGCTTTTAATTTAAATAAAAGCATAATAATAAGTTGTGATATAGATGATTCTTAGAAGGGCTTGTGGCTAACTAATAACAGCTACACGGATCGACCATTCAGGTTAAGCTACGCTTGCCTTGGTCGGTACGTGGATGGGTCACCGTCTTTGTATACCAAGACCCCTCCATGCCTCGGAAAGCACGTTGAACTGTTGGTCCCGGCTGTCATGTGTATCTTTGACCGTCGTAGTATGACAACCAGTCTTACCAAGGGGTATCTTATTATCGAGTAGCTGGGGTGTAGAGGGCAGATAGGCCATCGCTCCATCTATACTAATATTATAAAGCTGAAGAGTTTGTTTGTTTGTTTAATTGAACGCGCTAATCTCAGGCACTACTGGTCCGAATTGAAAAAATATTTCTGTCTTGGGTAGCCTATTTATTGAGAAAGGCTATAGGCTATATAACATCACGCTACAACCAAGGGGAGCGGAGCAGTAATGAAAAATGTTGCAAAAACGGGGAAAATCGCACGGCTAGGCGATTCGACGCGACGGGAACAAGAAAAACGCGGACGAAGTCGCGGGCAGAAGCTAGTGTAAAATATTTGTATTCAGTTGCATCCATTTAGACTGGAAGCTGACCCCAACATAAGTGGGAAAGGCTGGGCAGATGATGATGATAGATGATTCTTAGAATACTTAAGACTATAGTTTCAGACCTATTTAGTCCTTTAGAAGTTCGATAACCTTTTATCTAATCTGTACTGTTGATCTTATGATTGCAAGCACGGCTACCGAGCGTAAGTTTCTGAATTTGATCTCAGGGCGACTACTTTGTCTAATTGGACTTAAATATAGAAAAAGCGGAAAAGGAACAAAAAATATTCTTGTCTATCGCCTCTGAGAACTTACTAACTATGCCTGTAAATTGTTTTAAAATACACACACATGCTAGCTTTCTATAAAAGAAGACCAAAGAAAAACAATAGATGGACTGTGTTAAAGAAGATAAAGGGGGGACTACTAATATGACAACTAATAGAGAAGTGTGGAAGTATATTTTGTGACGTAAGTCAGCGTAGTTTTCGAAGACAGTTTTTTTTTGCTGCCCTGGTAACCTCAGCAAAGATAATGGCACAAATGAAATTATTGTATTGCCATCGGTCCTTGATAAGTATGCCAAATTTCGAGGTAATCAGACTTTTAAAGGGGGTCAAAATCATTTACAAAGTTTCCGTTACACAGGCACATACTAATATACAAACATACGTATGAAGCTAATAAAATCGTGTTAAAAAACCGGCCAAGTGCGAGTCGGAGTCGCGCACCGAGGTTTCCGTAGAAACCTGTAGGTATCCTCGGTTTATGTTTATGACATTAACTGTTTTTTTTTTAATTTTTATATTTGAGTTGATTGTATTAAAGGTAAATTGCGGTTTACGATTTATGACTTATTAAAAAAAAACTACTTACTGGGTGGGTATCGTTCAAACCAATTTTCGGTGGAAGTTTATATGGTTATGTACATCATATATTTTTTTTAGTTTTATCATTCTCTTATTTTAAAAGTTACGGGGGGAGGGGGGGACACACATTTTACCACTTTGGAAGTGTCTCTCGCGCAAACTATTCAGTTTAGAAAGAAATGATGTTAGAAACCTCAATACCATTTTTAAAGACCTATTCATAGATACCCCACACGTACGTGTTTGATGAAAAAAAAAGGAGTTTCAGTTCTAAGTATGGGGAACCCCAAAATTGATTGTTTTTTTTTCTATTTTAGTGTGAAAATCTTAATGCGGTTCACAGAATACATCTACTTACAAAGTTTCAACAACATAGCTCTTATAGTTTCGGAGAAAAGTGGCTGTGACATACACGGACAGACAGACATGACGAATCTATAAGGGTTCCGTTTTTTTTTTTGCCATTTGGCAACGGAACCCTAAAAAACCATGTTGCATCGACGCCAAACAAAATGGGGATAAGGGCAGATATTGAAGAATGGTTACTATTTATGTGAACACAAGGGAGGTAAGTACGGCGGCGCCGGCGGCGACCTCTCGCGTCAGGCCCTGGTGCGAGGCATGGTACGGAGCGAGAGGGAATGGGAAGCCGTCACCTCCTTCTGCGAAGCAGTAATGCTCGCGAAGGAGGAGGCGGGGCGCGTGAGGGAGTGGCAGTCTGCGCCCTCACGTCCCTAGCCGCCGCAGGAGGAGACGCCCCGGGCGTCGGGAGTCGATTGCGGACTCCCGGCCACCGTAGGCGCGAGCTTGCGGGTGGCGAGCAATGGGTAGCTCGCCGCCCGGTAAGGACCAAGCTCGGGTCGACGGCACGCAGTGTTCCACGCGCGCCTCAAAGAGATGTCAGCAGCAGTGTAGGGGTCTACTAGGACCGATGCCTGCCGGGGTCGCGTGATTGTTCGAAAGAGATACCGTGACCCTGGCACATGGGCAACTGATGGAACACGGGTGAGTTTTAGTCAGTAAAAGTCTGACACGCCCTCCCGCTCCGCCCAGAGCGGGAGAAGTCATTTGATGATTTCCCATCCTGAAAAAAAAAAAGGGAGGTAAGTACAGAGTCCCGGAATCGTGTTATATATAGTTAAGATATGTTGACGTGGAAGGTTACGAAACTTTAATTGGGTGAGGAATTGGTCACATGGTATGTAAATGTTTTGAAAAGCGTTAGCATGAAGTTTCCTGCGATGTGGCTCTAGTAGATCAATTTTCATGAAGTTTCGAAATAAATTGTTTAAGTAGACGTTATATTGGCATTTATTTTAAAAAAGCTGTTCATTAGGTGATCTACTTCTTTTTCTCTCTACCACATCATGGATCATGGCGCGGTAGCGTTAACTGGTAAAAATCGTAAATTAATAAAAACCTTTTTAAAGAATCGAATCGATTCTTTAGTCAGACTATAAATAAGTAAATTAACAGTTCCTCCATGTAAGGATCGAACATACGAGCACCTTAACAAACCGATACCATAGCTTTCAATTAAACAATTGTCAAGTACCGATGTGGGTGACGTAAGAGGCGACTAAGGAACTTACTAGGGAATGGGCAGCAGCGTTCTCTATGCGTTTAACCACCATACTGCGATCGCCAACCCGCCGCCTGCCAAGCGTGGCGATTATGGCAAATCCCCCAGAATTGGTGGAGGCTTATGTTCAGCAGTGGTGGACGCGTCACGTCTGTAATGATGACGATGATGAAGTACCTATAACTTTAACTAAAGTTGAAGCTTTATAAGTAGTTTGGCGATCTTATATAACAAGACGCCTTGTTTCCCCAAAGAGTTGGGCAAACTAATAGTACACCCACATTCGTCAGTTTTATTTAAGTCCCATATAATAGGGGGCGAGCCTATTGCTATCAACCGGACACAAATCTAGACTCCGACCTGCTAAACGACGACCTGTGAAATTCAACGTACAAAAACCCCTTAACATTTCACCCGACCTGGGACGACCTGGGGCTATCTTCAATGCAGAGAATCTTCCTAAAACGTAATTAAACCTAGTCATTACTCCATACGACATAAAGTAATTGACACACTAATAGTAAAATACAGCGACAGACATGTGTCGTTTACGTAACTTTACACATAAATGTAGGTAAACTGTTCCCATTTAATCCGTCACGTTGTCGTGTCGGTACAGTCGGCAAAACACCGCGTGCTCCGTTCACACGCACAATTAGCTTCGTTCACCAGGATTAATTAATTCGCCCGAAGAGAGGCCTTGGGTAAACATGTAAGGGTATTAATCGTTATTTAGATACTCGAAATTTCGCTAATATCTCACCCTGTGGTGAATACTAAAATATCGGATTTTATGAAGTTTAGATATCGAAAAGTTTAACTTTGGGCTGATTATTCAGTAACTTTTATCTGAAGAATAGATAGGACATAGGACAGTATGACAAATTTTCAAAATAAAATCTGTTAAACCGCTATATTTATTCCTCAGCAGAACATAGTAATCTGAATAATTAGTCATTAAAAGAATAATGTTAGGTTGAGTAAGTTACATAAATGTATAACTTATGTTATGTGCGAAACTTCTTTTTCAGAAAAGTAAAACGGTTTTAATTTACTAATTCAAAATTTGAACTCATTTTAAAGTTGTACATTAAAACCTTTTTCTTTATCACTGGCCGAAAATATTTCGAACGTTGCAAAAAAAAAACAAAAACAAATGACAATCATGAATAGCGCGAAAACCACAGAGAGAATTACGTAGTTACTCAAGTAGTGGAATTAAATAATGGATAGTTTATTATTCAAATGTGTAATCCGTGATGTGAGTACCTATTTATATTTTAAAATAGTTTAAAAGAACAAAAAATCACGCTTCCATAGAATCGCTTTACATAAAAAAAGCGTGAGGTGTTTTGAAGTATTTTTTTATTGTTATCAAGCGCACCACGCTTTTTTCCATTATTTTCTACTTTTTAGTTTGTTTTTCTATGGTAGCGTGTTTTTTAGTTTTTTAAACTATTATTTGTTTTATATCACTTAGGGTGTTTCGAATCTTGTGACGTATGTCAGCGTAGTTTTCGTATTTTGTGCCGTATGTCAGCGTAGTTTTTTGAGACAGTTTTTTTTGCTATCCTAGTAACACCGGCAAGCATAATGGCACACATTTATAAAATTATTGTATTGTCATCGGTCCTTGATAAGAATGCTAAATTTCGAGTTAATTCGACGTTTTGAAGGTCAAAATCATGCTCAAAGTTATATACCTAGGCACATAATAACATATGAATGAAGCTAATAAAAGTATGTTAAAAAACTAAAGCTTTTTCAAGTAGATAAATGCGTGTAAAACAATCAAATTGTAAACAATCCCGAACAACGTTTCATTGGCACCATTAGCCGCTTCCCGTGACGTTACAATTTGGAAACACCCGTCCCAATATGGCGGCTAGCAACATATCCTCATATTCTAACGTTTAGGTGGTTGTTGAGTCATGTTGTAGCCCGCACGAACTAATTGCCGACATACTCGTAAGTTTCATAAAAGGCCACTTCAAAGCAACCGCTCTGTTTGAAACTAAAACTAAGACGCGGGTCGAGAGCGGCAAATTGAAAGGCCTGTGGTATATTCATTTGTAATTGACACCTAAATAGCTACTAGGAGCGATGGGGAATTTATCAGACTGCGTGTTGCATATCAGCTGGTAGATGCGGTATTTATGTTCTTGTCGTGAAGGATCAAGAATGTTTGTTTTATTTCGAATGCGGTTTTATGTCGAATGCGTATAGTAAGATTGTAAGATCCGTGTGGTGCCGGACTAAAAGAACAGCACCATCCCATTTCTTCTCGTGGGTGTAGTAAAAGGTGACTAAGGGACTTAATAGAGAGTGGGCAGCAGTATTCTGTAAGCATTTTACCACCATACTGCGATCGCCAATCCACCTGCCAAGCGTGGCGGAGGCCTATGTTCAGCAATGGACGTGTTTCGGCTGAAATTATAGTAACATCTATACTTCTAATCCCTATCATGTAAGCTAGCGGGGTAATTATATAACACACTAGCTTTTGCCCGCGGTTTCGCCCGCATGGATGGCAGAAATTATCGCAAGAGGACGTACTACCACGGTTAATGTATTACGAATGCATTAATACAGGTTAGATAGGTAAAAGTCTCACACAAATTTCCATCCCCTACTCAATATATTTTGCTCCATACAAACTTCCACCCCCCATTTTAGGGATGTGGGGGGTTAGATTGAGACAAAAAGTAGCCTATGTCACTCTTCATCCCTTCAACTATCTTCACTTAAAAATTACGCCAGTTCGTCGCTCCGTTTTGCCGTGGCTTTAATTTTGACAGTTCAACAACATTCATTACGTTATTTACGATATTCAGCAAACAATTGTTCTGAACATGAGAAGCAATGGATTAACAAAAACTTTTAAAACACCTCAGATTCCGATGTATAGTATGATACGCAAAAAGGGTGGAGGTCAGGCCTATTCCTATCTATCATTCTCAGTTTTATGCAACACAACAGTTCTAGGAATCAATGTTTGTCTGTCACGTCAGTTGAAGTCCGGTCAATAAAGTTGTTTTGAGTCGTCAGTTAGAAAAATAATAAGTACAATAAAAACCATTTAAATGCCACTAAGTATCATACTACAGATGCACGTCACTGTCCTCGTAAAACACGAGAAAAAGTCTAAATATAGGATTCAGAGTTTATGTCTGCATTCCAAAAGAAAAATCCTTTGTGCTACTGGAATGTCCCTACGTTATTTTTATGGGTGTCTACATACACTGTGGTCGACCAAAACTGTATTGTTGGTTGGATTTTCATTGCGACGATCCGCGTACCTTTTCTGTTGAAAAGGATTCTATTGCGTAGTCGTGTTATTTTTATTTTGTTGAAGCGCTGCATAGGTTTTTGAGAATTCGTTGTTTAGAAATTGATATAGAAAACACAAACAAAACTGTTCTGTTCTAGATAGTTTGCATTTAATTTTCTAAAATGTGATTTATCTCGTACTTATCTATTCGACTGCCTCGTTGGTCTAGCAAGCGCTACTGCTGAGGTCCTGGGTCCGCTTCCAAGGTCGGGCAAAGTGTTATGGGTTTTACTATTTGGAATTTCACAGTAGCAGCCCGGAGTCTGTATTTGTGCTCGGTTGATGGCAATAGGCTAGCCCTCTATTACATGGGACTTAAATATAACAGGCGAAATATGGGTGTTCTGTAAAAATAATAATAATAATCCTTCCATGCCGTTTTCGGCTATAGGTACACCCCTGCCTAACTTTACGGGGAAACAAGCCGCATGATGTTATGTTACCAATTTAAACAATACATATAGTACCTACCAGTGGTCGTTTCGTGGTCGAAATACGACTGTTATTGAAAAAAAAATATTCTGTACTCCTTCTCCATATAAACTTTAACTGTGCCACATACACCTACACTTTTTGACGAAAATTAAAAGAGGTACAATAGTGATAGTTTTTTAATTTCGCAGGTTAGGACTAACTCACGACGGAGACAGCCAATGCCAGAGCGAGGCGCTCAAGGGTTCAGTCATGGCACCAACAGTTCTGGCTACACTTCACAACTACGCGTGGTCTTCGTGTTCCAAAGAGCAGTTCCATGACAAGTCCAAGTGAGTATTTATTCGCGTGAAATTTCAGCCCCAAATCCACCGCGTCGCATCGCATCGAAGCGTGTTTCTTTTAGTTTTAAACTATTATTTTTAATTAAGTAAGTAAAAAGAAAATCATATAATCATTTACGAAAAGCTTGGATCTCAATAGTCACCCTCCTGTGCTTTTACAAAATTAATTGTAACCAGTGTAGTATGTTTTCTAATCCCACATATCTAAGTGTATTCGCCGTCTGTATCTCTGTATTCACCCTGCCTGACCCCTGTCTAAGTCCATCTCCCACAAAATCCTTCCATCGCATCATTGGTCTGCCTCCATCCGTAAGCCACACTAACCAGCAAAATACTGAATATCCGAACACAGAGTGACTGTAATCTGACCGCCGCAACCCAATTACGGCAGAATACGATATCCTTATGTTACATTGATTGACGATTTGTCAAGCTATAGTACCGGGTCGAGTATACAGGGCGTCCCACGGATTTGCCACATGGAGGAAAAGTACCATGAATATGCACTAAAATTGTAATGGGGAAATGATGCGTACTTCCCAAGTGGGTACACATTTATTAGTAATAGGTACTTATGATAATGTCAGTTTTATATCGTTACGGCAATGTCAGCTTTTCATTTTTCTGAACGAAATTTCACATGAAATGTTAAAATTCATGGTCTTCCTTTTATTTTTGACACCATGTTATTAGCAAAAAATAATCCTTTTGATGAAGCCTTTCGATCGGTATGATAAAGCTACAGGGTGATTATTTTTCTTGTGTAACGGGTTCGATTCCCGGTTCAACCATGCAATTATTTAAATATCTATGAATGCAGTTTAAATTGTTTTTTTTAAATTCAAATAATGTGTTCTTTCAGAAAAATGTTCTATCTACAATATTCAAGGTACTTTCCCTCCATGTGGCATATCCGTGGGACGCCCTGTATAGGCCTCAAACTATCAGGGTATTTGTATGCCATGGAACGGCCGGGAGCTTATCTTGTGTTGTTATCATTAGATCACACAATATGTGTTGTCCGGCACTTTGAAGCGCAAAATAAAAACCATGCATTCAGCACAAGCCTATCATAGAAAAAACTCTGAAGTTTCATATAAAGTGCAATACCAAATATCAAAATGTATTAAACAGCTTTTTTTAAACCCACGAAATATTTGAACATGAAAAAGAAACATGTTGGTCTGCATCAATCTATTAAGTTAATGTCACTACCACCCTGAGTTAATAAATTCTTTCAGCCAACCTGATTCGTTTTAATTATCTTTTGTGGCACTCGTATGCATATACATTTGCAGCAAAATAGCTTTATTGGTTGCCATATTCATAGCACGTAGGCAACCCAAGCGCGTGAACAAATCCCTGGAATTCTGCAATAGAAAATATTATTTTAGGAGCGCCCTATTACCTGGGAAGATTTTCTTTATCCCAGACTTAGGTTTAAGCTGTTGCATTAAGCTTTGGATGGTTGGAGCTGTACAGTAGAAGCAAATGGAACGTATCTAGTGTAATAGAATGCAAATAGGCACAGTAAATGGCGACGGCCAATTGCATGTGGTCGACAAATTGGTGGAAGCGCCCAACTGTCTAGAATCACAGAGATATACGTCGACCTACCTAGCATTACAGCTGTTGCCAAGACATTTGAAACCATATATTATTAGCTCGTTGGTAAGAGACTTTAATGTAGGTAATTTGCGTCTAACTGTGGCGCTTAGACGCCATCTGGTGAAACATAAAGATTCTCCTTATTATAACGAAAACTAAATTGTCTCGCCATTCTCTGCAAAAATAACGTTCTTTCCAACTGTGCCCGGCAGCCGTATTTTCTCTTTCTTATTCCTTTCACACGTTTCTGTAACCCTCGTTATTTTGTGCCCATAAATTAACCACATTATTTGAACTTCCTACAAAAGAAGCAGCTTTCAGTTGGCAGATGTACTCATAAATGTTGCCAAATAACTTAGCTCGTGTACGAAAAGGAATTTTAGATCAGTTTGACTTGTTGAGGCGAATGAACTGGGGAGTTCACGGTATCAACAGGTGAATGATATGAAAAGAGTATTCGTTTTCCAAGTAAAAGAAAAGGAATGAAGACAAATACGACGGTCAGGTCCTATACCCTGAGTAATCTTGACATTGTAAATCTTGCCAGAAAGTTATAAGTGACTGTTTGAACAGTAGGACTATTGACAGATCATGCGTGTATAGACCATTTCAGACATTAATTTACCTACATGGTTGTCAAATGATCTGTCCAAGATTATGTCTGGGATTTAAAAGAGACTGTGACCTCTGAATTTGGTTTCGTCTTTTCTTCTAAAAGGAGTCAAGAAATGCCAAAGTCATCTCAAAATCAAAATTTATTTATTCAAAATAGGCTGAGAGTCAGCACTTTTTTAACAGTTTTAAATAATAGTCCCCTAAAACGGCCGTCCGTCTTCACTTCATCTAATTTTTAAAATATGTATGACGTGATTTACAGAAATAAAATTATGTATCATTTAACTTAGATTCGTTAAATGTTAACCTAAAAATATTAAATTAAAGAAAAGAAAAACATATTTCATAAAATCAACACCTTTATTCAAGAAATACCTTGGTCAGGAGAACAAAACATAGTTTTAGCGTCACATTCACAGTAAATAATCAAATATTTGAACACATGGGATGTATTTAAACGGCACGTTCGCTAGTTTGATCGCCCAATTATCACTGCGTATATGCATGACGTCATTTATAAATGCACCTATGTTAAGCCTATGTTGACCACTAACAGCTTATACATCATTAAAACATATTCGGATGCTCATTAGTAACGTTGTTACCGCTCTGTCGACGTCATTGGGTAAATAAATACTACAGATATAAATACAGATCTTTCGTACAGTAAGTTGAAGGAATCAATTCGTTTCCGAGTACCCATTGTTATAATCCAATTTGTCAAACCGACATCGAAATAGAAACGTAACCTTTCTCATTTTTTCGGGTTCTTACCTGTACCTACCTCGTGATAGGATTTTTCCGCTTTCGTTTAAGTATAACATTTTCCTGTGACTGGCGTAAAAATTGACTGACTTCGGAAAAATAATTGACAGTCTTATTCTCTGCTAATTTCAAAATTAATTGACGATAGATTGCTAAGATACTCTAGTACGGCAATAGGCACGTATAATGACAGTCGTATCGACTGTTGTTTCAGGCTTACCTAAAGCCCAATACTTAGCTTAATCAGCTGATAGCGAATATTTTATTAAAACTATGTACTTATTTTAGCTGACTTTAAAAAAAAAGGAAGGTATGCATACAGCGTTTTCTTTTTACATGTAGGTATGGAAAGTCACCAAAACACCAAGTTTAGTAAGAAATCGATTGATGTTTTCGAATGAAATTTCATTTTGAAATAACCACTTTTAAACTTCAACTACTCGTATATCAGGCGACCCTGGTTACCTACTTATCTCTTTTGGTGACCGTACACCGATTTGGTAGCAACTAAAAACAAACCGAAATTAAACTTATTTTCCACATTATAGTGATTTTTTGGAAGTGAAATAGATTTTCGTTCCTAACCTCTTTTTTGTGCCTGGTTGGAAAATCCTCATGAATGTCTTCCGCCCCGGGCCTGGCGGAGGAATCACTCGGAATCTAATTGACTTAAAACCACCCCAGTATTTCCATCCCACTGTTGGACCGAGGATCTTGGGAACTTCTGAGCTGTCCACGATCCTAACCTAACCTTTCGGGAATATACAGGCGTGAGAGAATTATATGTGTTAAATGTCGTTTTTTTATTATCACAAATTTAATCACTTGTACAGGCGCTGGTGGTGTTTGCACGAGAGAAGTCAAGACGAAGGCCTGGTATTGGGTGGTGCTAAAGAAATATCTCACTACGTGTTCACCATGGACGAACAGTGCCGAACGGAGTTTGGAGAAGGGTTCGTATTATTTATACTATTCATATTAAGAAATAGCTTCTGCTCGCGACTTCGTCCGCGTCAAATTTTTGCTCCCGTGACCCTTCCCGTCGCATTGAATTGCCTGCTAGTTCAATTCGGACCAGTAGTTTCGGAGCCTATTCAATACAAACAAACAATCAAATCTTTCCTCTTTATAATATTAAGTATAGATCAACGAAACTCCGTGTCTTTCTGTGGCAGCCGTGCGTGCCCGTTGTTAAACAATATCTGCCGCATGGGTTGATCGGACGCTCAGCTATGCTTGCCCAAGATGCTCCATGCCTTGGAAAATACATTAAGCCGATGGTTACGGGTGTCATTCATCGTTACGGGTCGTCAAAAGCCCGAAAGTCTGACAACTAGTTTTACCAAGGGGCATCGTATAAATAAGTGAAAGGAGAAGAAAGAAAGAAAGAAAGAAAATACGTTTATTTGCGGTAAACATGACGCACAGTAAGACTAGAAACATACAGAAATAAAAAAATAAGATGTGGGAAAATATGCGTCATATCCACGCAAAACGGCCATCAATCAGCATAATGCTGTGACCCTATGCGAGACAGAGCCCCAGCGCTGGTTTTCAGTGACAGCCGGCGCTGACGTAATGACGTCGATCGGTGCAGCAAACAATCAGTACAATAAATATTAAAAACACTATCGTTAGATTTAATGAACAGTGAGTGAGTAAGTGAGTTTTGGATAGGCAGCCGCTCCATGTAAAATACTGATATTCAGCTTAACTGACCCCAAAATTGTTGGAAAAAGGTTAGGCAGGAGATTATGGTGATCATTAAGAATTAATGGATTGAACAACAAGAGAGTCACTCATTCTCTTTATTGATTCTACGTTACATTCATACATGCTTGGTAAAATAATGATATCTTAAAAGCTACTGCAAGATTGAAAGAGTGCTCTGAGAATTGGGACTCGGTGTAGCCGATTTAACCAAAGATAAGTTTTATGTGGTACATATAAAAGCAAACAGATAGTTCTGTCAATCTGCAATCGTACGCAAAAAGCTTTTAGCATAATATTATTTGCGTATCTTCACTGTGTCTAAATAAAAACATCAACTCTATGATCAATTATGATGTTTCTACATAAAAGTGTTTTAATCCTGGCCTTGGATGTTCATTAATCTATTTTTGTACCAAACAATGGCTAAGCATTAGGGTTTTTGCTCCTTCTGAGTCATTTTAAACCACAAGGAAAACCGATAAAATTGTTTTATGGTAACCCATACATAATGTTCTTGAACCAGAGGCCCGCATAAAATTTTTTAAGACTCGTAAAATAAAATATGAGATTGATGTACTTTAACAATTCAGTAGGAAAATTAAATGTATAAATCTTAGATAGTAATTAACGACAATATAAATAAACATAATCAGCCTATATTGTTCCCACTGTTGGGACACAGGCCTCCTCTCGGTGAGACGGAGTGGGCTCTAATCCACGACGCAGGCCCAGTGCGGGTTGGTAGATATCACATGTCTTCGAAATGTTGGTTCTAAGACGGATTCCTCACGATGGTTTTGAGAGCAGTAATGATGAAATCATTTACACAAAGTATTGCGCCTGGCCGGGTTCGAACATACTATTATTATTTACTACAAAAACGAATATTATATTTTGAACTTTCATTACCTATCATGGCTATTACCCACTAGCTCTAACAACATCATAGTTAATAGGTCGACCTTTGGTATAGGATGCAACATCCGCCTTTGGTATAGGATGCAACATCCGCCTTTGGTATAGGATGCAACATCCGCCTTTGGTATAGGATGCAACATCCGTCGACATCTTTGCGCCATCCCATCTTCTTAGCATGGGCTGTGCTGGACCGGCTGCTGCAGGTACGTAAATCGTCAATCTGCACAAATATTTCAGTCTAACTGAAAATTATATGTGTGAGTCGTTTGGTGTTGGAACCTCAGAGCCATGAGTCAGGGTGTCGACATAGTATTCCGAGATATTGCCAAGCGGCTGGTCGAATCTTCACGTGACTAGAGGGCTGGCCTATTTTTAGACGAAGAATCATGGGCAACTTTCCTGTTGACTAGGATGCAGAATTTTAATGATGCTCTATGATTCTTATTTTTTATATACATATATTTACTAGTACATATATAGCTTTGATTTTAGCACTATTATGGTGAGTTAAGTAGGAAATTCATCTGATTTTCACCAGCTTTCCGAATCACTCAAACTATATTTTAATTTCGAAAGGAATCTCAAAATCTGAAGGTAATAAATACTGTTTTGTGTAGGTAAAACGAGGACTACTATTAACTGCACGCTCAGAACGCGAGTCTAACTGAGAATATTGGATTCAGGATTTCCTCGAATTCAATTACAAACCTGAGACGTTGGCTGCAATTCACTGCAAAAGGATTCATTTCTGTATTGTTATGCCGCTTCAATTTTCTCTTGGATAACTGTGGTCTAGATAGCAGACTTCGGAATTACTTTATAAATTGATATGAAAATACTTTGTTATAAGATATTTTCTTCAATATTATTAATATACATCTACGAGTAGGCACCTATACACATAAAAAAATAGTAAGAAATTTTGACCCTTTGTTTTGATGTATGTTCCTGTTAGCCTGGATTAAAAGCTAGTTATAAATTAGTGTCGATTTTCGTGTCTGTCTGTGTGATCGCGTTGTTTTCACCAAAACACCATTGACAAATTTTTAATTTACAATCAACGTTTCATATACTATTTATTTCACAAACAACTTATTCCGAAAATGTTTTATTTTATAAACACTCGCTTTACAAACATTTATTTTGCAAATGCTTCTCTTAACAAATGTGTCAGATAACATTTAATCATTTATGCATTTTTCATGTAATATTTAGGTTCTTTTGGAAAAATTACGTTTATACTAAATATAATTTTATAATACATTTTCTAAACCAGTCACAAAGAGATCATGACGGTGTTGTTTTGCATAATTTTATAGAACTAGATCCCTAAAATTTTGTCGTTTCTGGAGTCATAGTTTTAACTTAAATTAACCTCTCCAAACCACGTCAGATCTGCCCCGAAGGGTATTTCTAGGCTTAAATAAAAACCACATCCTAAATAGCCTAATCACCGAATGACTTATATTCCAAACGTTGTTTTATGAGATAAAATCGTTTCTGGTTCCGTTTTAACCTAACCTCCACAAGCCATGTCGGATCTGGGCCGAAGGGTATTTCAATACTTAAAAAAACCACAACCTAAATAGCCTAATGGCTGAATTTTTTTATCCAAACGTTGTTTTATGAGATAAAATGAAAAATAAAATGAATTGTTTGTCAACGTATTATACGTTATTCAAAAAAAAAAAGTTTATTTGATAATTATTTTTTTAAGTGAATTATTTGACAATCTTGTTGTTGTATAATGATGAAATGACAAATCATGTGTTTGCCAATCGTTACTTATCGAGTAAAACTTTGTAAAATAATTTTTGGTGAACTGACAGGACACGTCCTTCTAAACTATGCAGTAGATTTTGATGCGGTTCTTATCTCCCACGGCTATCATTTAGAGAATTTATTCCGAGAGGTTTAGTTCTTCATAATAATATTGTATGTATAATAAACTCACATAAATAAAAAGTAAGTTTAAAAAACCAAACCCGACTATTGAAAAATCACGCTCTAAAAAGTATGAAACAAGAAAATATTCTCATGTGAAAGCCATGATCGTATGCCACTTTACCCTAAAGCTATAGCTTACTATAGTTAGAATGTATTTTTTGGGTCCACCCTTTATGGCAGATTTTTTTTCGTAATAATATTATTTTGCATAACAGCGGATAGCATAAACTTCATTTCGCAGAAAATCGTTTGGCATACACTCATTTATCATACACTCACAACGCATAATTTAATAAGTCAGAATCATCTTTAGGCATAAATTTTATATCCATAATAATCAAAAGGGAGAATCATCATATCGCAGAAAATTCGCAGTCAGAATCGTCTCTTGGCATAATTTCATATCGATACTTATTAAAAGGCAGAACTATCATATCTCAGAAATTTTACAGTTAGAATCATCTTTTGGCATACATTTCATATCCATAATAATTGAAACACTCATATATTACATTACAGAAAAATCATAGTTAGCACGCTGTATTCAGACATGCAAACAAGCATACACCATGCATGCAGCATGCAAGCAAGCATGCAGCATGCAAGTAAGCATGCAGCATGCAAGCAAGCATGCAGCATGCAAACAAGCATGCAGCATGCAAGCAAGCTCACAGCATGCAGGCGAGCATGCAACATGCAGTATGCAAGCAAGCTCACAGCATGCAGGCGAGCATGCAACATGCAGCATGCATGCTTTCTGTCACGGCTCCGGCGCTGCGTTGCTCCGGCGGTCCCACGCGAGCTCATCGTCGCAGATGGTTTTACGCTCACCACCGTGGCTTCGGCTTGCTGGCCGGCTTCGCCGGCCAGCCTCAGCTGCGGCGGCGCGCGTCAAAATCACCTGCTCCTCAGCTCGCGGGCCGCCTCGCCCCTCCGCGCCTACGCGGGTTTAAATTACACTCTAGGGGTAGGGCAGAGAAGACTACGTGGAGTCGGTTCTGCAGCGATACGTTTCTGTCAATAACTTTTGTAGCACAACATATAATGTTTCTGAGACACTATTTTAATTTTATTTAAGGTCAAAATGCAATATTGTACAAATGACAATATGCCTAACAAAATTATTCAAAATGAAATTCTGCCATCTTCATAGTATGCCAAGTGAAATTATACCAAATAATCGTCGCACTAAATAAATGTTATGCTAAACGAAATTATGCGAAATTTTAAGTCTGCTAAAGGTAATTATGCGAAATAAAATTCTGCCATCTTAAAAGTATGCCAGCGTAAAGTCGGACATATAAACAGTCGGCCAAACAACGATTATGCTAAACATTTTTTATGCTTTACAAATATTCGTTTAAAGAAGATTATGCCAAGTGTGTTATGCCAAATAAAATTCGGAGCATCAAGTTTCTGCCAGATAGAGGGAACCCGTATTTTTTAGGTGGTATACGACCATGGCTTTTCAAGAATTTGTAAGCAATACTGGGGGCTTACTCTTCAACCTAATTTTAATTCCAATCTAAAGCCAAAACGATTCCAATGTTATTTTGCATACACGTGATTCGGTAGGTACTCTTGAAAACAATAGTGTCAACATTGGAACAACAACAACGCCCGATCTCGATTCCACTTAGTTCTCCAAAATGGACACCCAATTTAAACACATTTTGGTGCTAGCGTCGAACTCAAGAATACGAAACGTCAAAATTCAAATGTCAATCGATCGGAATTAAAATCAAGAGTAAGCAGGGCTTTGCACGGATTTATAAACAATGGTATTTGTTTATTCCAAGTAGGTATCTACAAAAGACTGCTTGTTATTTTGGTCTATTTATTTCGTGCAATTAACCCTAATACGAATTTCTAGAACTGTAGATTCACCAACAAATAAATCAACTTCGTGGGTGTCGCCTAAAGAAAACATGTATGCATGATGATTCGCCCTAGTTGGGCGAGTAACCTCATGCGAGTCAACAAAAGCCGATTTCAATTTTTATAAAATCTGTTAGGTAGGTACTCATTATTTTACTAATTCATCAGCTAATAAAAGCCACTTTCTCTGTACATAAATGCAATCATCATCATCATCATCATCATTTTAGCCTTAAGACGTCCACTGCTGGACTTAGGCCTCCCCCAATTTGGGGGGCTTTGCCATAATCGCCACGCTTGGCAGGCGGGTTGGCGATCGTAGTATGGTGGTAAAACGCATAAGAAAACGCTGCTGCCCATTCTCTAGTAAGTACGACACCCAGGGGAAGAAATGGGGTGGTGTTATTCTTTACATCCGGCACCACACGGTACGGTAAATTCAATCAACATGGCATAAATTGATCGGTTTTATCAAAGTACTAAGGAAATCAAGGTTCCTCGTAACTTTAGTGAATGAAACAAGATATAGCGGGACAGTTGACACAGACAACATGTCAAACTGTCAATTGAGTTATGTGACGTTTAGTAATTGTGATCGGTGGTGGATGCGGGCTCAATTATAAAAAATCAATGCTTCCTAATTCAAGTATTTGAAGTATCGTTAAATATTTTTATTATTCGTTGTGTCGTTAAATAAGACAAGTCTTCAGACTTTTGTCAGACAAAAATGAGTCACTAGAATTTTATAATTTTAAGTGACACTTCTCATACTCTTCTAGTGATGATTATTTTACATTTGGGAACTCGAAATGCGTTTCATTTAATTGGATATATTTTTGACAGCCATTCAACGATTTTTTAGTTAGTTTTTATTATTTATCGATAACCTTAATACAATATACAAACTAACACTAAAATAAATATATTATATATTATACAAAGGAAAAAAGGGAAGAGCTCACTATTTGACATAACATAACGTTATGCCTTGTTCCCCCGAAGGGTTGAAAAGAGATGTACATATAGTACGACTCCATTTCGGCAGTTATGTTTAAGTCCCATATAATAGGGACGACCTTATTGCCATCAACCTGGCACAAATCCAGATTTTATTTATTATTAATTTATTTAAATTCTCCGTGATGTGATGTCTCCGTGATCAATAGGTTTAATACCGGAAGCGATCACAGCCTTGTCCGAGGCAGTCTAAATATCAATTTTCGAGCTGAGAGAATCCGCATGATGAGGCCTACCCTCCGACCTACGCCGCTCCAAGCCGCTCTAGGAGCCGAAAAGTTCCAACTGGAACTTCAAAATCGATTCGCCCTACTGGAAACCACTGGCACCGTTGACGAGAAGGCCGACGAGTTGGTCAAGGCACTACGCGACGTTTCCCGCAGAGTTTTCCCGTCGCAGCGGAAAAGTAAGGTGTCCAAACTTTCCTCGGAGACTCTCGGACTTATGATGGAAAGACGAGAGTTGCCATCCACGCAGCTGTCTTCGTCAGATAAGAGGGCCTTAAACTTAAAGATCAAAAAGCTGACGCGACGTGACCTTCGGTGCTCCAACACCCGCGACATTGAGGTCGCGATTGAGCAGAAGCGAGGGTCGAAAGTGTTCGCTCAGCAGCTAGGGCAAAATCGTGACTTCGAAGTCCGAGATACTCGAGGAAGTCGAGGATTTTTACGGGCACCTATACTCAACGCGGACGGCAAAACAAGCGGAACATAGTGCGGATGACCATCGAGCCGAACTAACGCGCCACTACACGGAGGACATCCCAGATGTCGACCAGTGCGAGATTAGGGCGGCTCTCGAGCAGGTAAAGAACAACAAGGCACCTGGGGATGACGGAATAACGACAGAGCTCCTTAAAGCGGGCGTGGCTCCAGTCTTGAGAGAGCTCGCGAGTCTCTTGAACTCCGTCATCCAAGTGGGTCCAACGCCCAAAGCGTGGGGCAGAGGTGCGGTGGTTCTGTTCTTCAAAAAAGGTGAAAAACCTTGCTGAAGAACTACAGACCCATCTCACTTCTGAGCCACGTGTACAAGCTGTTCTCGAGAGTCGTCACGAACCGTCTCGCCAGGAGACTTGACGAGTTCCAGCCGCCAAAACAAGCCGGTTTTCGAAAAGGCTTTAGTACCGTAGACCACATCCATACTGTTCGGCAAATTTTACAGAAGACCGAGGAGTACAACCAGCCGCTGTGCATGGCATTTGTGGACTACGAGAAAGCCTTCGACTCCATCGAAATAAGGGCAGTTCTGGCCTCTCTGCAACGATGTCGAATTGACTGGCGCTACATCGAAGTGTTGAGATGCTTGTATGACGCTGCCACGATGAATGTCCAGATCCAGGACCAAAAACCAAGCCCATACAACTGCTGAGAGGGGTGAGACAGGGGGATGTAATATCCCCGAAACTGTTTACCAACGCATTGGAGGATGTTTTCAAGACGCTGGACTGAACTGGACAGAGTTTCAACGTGAACGGCGAGTACATCTTACACCTTCGCTTTGCCGATGACATCGTCATAATGGCAGAGACGCTGGAACAGTTGGACCAGATGCTGCACAGCCTGAATGGAGCCTCCCGGAGTGTTGGCCTCGGCATGAATTTGGACAAGACAAAAGTCATGTTTTAACTCGCACGTCTTGCCGAGTCCATTCCGCATCGAGGTTTCGCTTCTCGAAGTTGTGAAGGAGTATGTCTACTTAGGCCAAGTCATCCAGGTCCGTAGACACAACTTCGAGAAGGAAGCCGACAGAAGGATCCAGCTAGGTTGGGCAGTGCGTCCTGCCCGTAATGACATATGGTGCCGAAACGTGGACACTGACAGTTGGGCTGGTCCACAAATTCAAGGTCGCTCAGCGCCCTATTATGGAGCGGACTATGCTCGGAGTCTCTTTGAAGGATAAAATCAGAAACGAAATTATCCGAAAAAGAACTGGAGTTACCGACATAGCTCGCAGAGTCAGCAAGCTGAAGTGGCAGTGGGCTGGCCATATCTGTCAAAGGACCGATGGCCGGTGGAGCAGACGAGTCCTGGAGTGGAGACCGCGTATCGGCAAGCGTAGTGTGGGACGCCCCCCAGCTAGATGGACCGAAGACCTTAGGAAAGTGGCTGGGGCAGACTGGATGCGGAAGGCGGAGGACAGGGTGTTGTAGCGCAACATGGGAGAGGCCTATGTCCAGCAGTAGACTGCGATAGGCTGAGTTGAGACATAAAAAGGTACTTAGGCGGACAAAAGCCGGATTTTGAGCTGCTAATGAGAAATTCTAGGTCGATATACACAAGAACATTTTGCTCGGTTTAGGAATCAAGGACCTTATCGTTAGCAGCAGCTCTTAGACCAAGGCAGTGATTTATAAATAAACTAGAAACATAATTATCCAATAAAATATTAGATAACATCGTCGCAGTTATTGAAACAGTTTGCCGATGCACTCGTGCATACTCACAAACGTGGAACGTTAATTAATTACTAATTAAGAGCTTTAAAACGTTTTAATCACGTTTCCGAACGATCCCTAAATAGCTTGAACGGAACTGTAAATTACGTTTAACTACCATGATGCAACTCTGCAATTAAGTAGGTGAAATATGGCTTTCGTGTGGCCTTTAGTCTCATAACATTCAAGTTGCAACATATGGTAGCAAAAAGTTCAAATCTCATAAGACCCAAGTCTCGAAACCTCAGAGTTGCAAAATAGTCAAGTCTCCAAACATCCATGTCTCATAATATACATTTTTTATTTAAGTGGATTTGCAAGTGGTGTTTTATATTTTTGAAATGTCCTTGAAAATTCAAAAAAAAAAAAAATTGTTGGAAACTGTAACGCTTGCTAAGATGTGTTTTAAATATAAATAATGAAACAGTTTGTGCTCAATTAACTCAGGCAAGGAAAAGCACCTTCCCTGGAGGTCACAGTTTAATAAAATAATTTAAAAAAACAATTTAATACTAAAAGATTGTTTTATATCACAAAACATTAATAATACACACGCAAATAAATTAGAACCTAAAAGGCATATTATTGTACATAATTGTAAACA
The DNA here is from genome assembly GCA_932294355.1 of Aporophyla lueneburgensis. NCBI lineage: Eukaryota > Metazoa > Arthropoda > Insecta > Lepidoptera > Noctuidae > Aporophyla > Aporophyla lueneburgensis. The sequence continues at coordinate 11,199,293 of OW028738.1, read as the reverse complement.
AAAAATAAAATGACTGACATTGTAATCCAAATCATATGTTCGATATTTTAATTTTCTTATTAACACACATTATTACACATAATAATGGAGTTTAATGTAAAAATTAAAATAATTTGTTCCGTTGTTCTTAAAAGTATAGATATTTTCATTCGAAATCAATGTAATAATTTCAGCAGAAAATATATTTATTTACACACTTAATTTTGAAGAATTATTTATACACATTTTACCAAGCGTTATAGTTTCCAACAATTTTTTTTTGAAATTTCAAGGTCGTGTCAAAAATATAAAACACCACTTGCAAATCCATTTAAATAAAAAAAAAATATTATGAGACATGGATGTTTGGAGACTTGACTATTTTGCAACTTGGAGGTTTCGAGACTTGGGTCTTATGAGATTTGAACTTTTTGCTACCATATGTTATTTTGCAACTTGAACGTTATGAGACTGAACCTCGTGTGGTACCAGTCGTAAAGAATAGGACCATCCCATTTCTTCCCGTGGGTGTCGTAAGAAGTGATTAAGGGACTTACTAGAGAATGGGCAGCAGCGTTCTCTATGCATTATACCATCAATATCTGGATGACCGAGCTCTGCTCGATAATGAATATCGCCACACACCAGTAGCCACTCGTGTATAGCGATAATAGAACAGCCTTTACTCGTTAGGAATGTTTGAAAAATTCTTCTAATATGTGGTGACGGTACGTTTGGCGCGTTGGGTGGCGGAAGCGCGATGTAGGACACTACAGTTGAGATTTTTCCGATAATCTGTTTACGCGTAATCGAATGTGTGCAGGCGGCGCGGAATACATTTGCGGCGGTGGATTGCATTATGAATGAATATACGAATATTTGGAGGCCAAAATGGAAGCGTGAGTCGTGACAAGCAAATATTTTGAGTTATTTTTAACTATAAAACTTCCAAAAAATACACTACAAAGTGAAAAATAACTTTAATTTCGGAATTCGGTGTCTTTTTTTTTGTATATTCGATTTTTTCCGCCGATTTCCAAAATGTAAGTTGCAAGCATTTTGTAGTGCTATTTTGGAAGTCAGTTGTTTATTTTAATTTATTTTTAATTTTTCAGTTATGGTAAATTACCCCACACAAATTAGTATATCTTCATTTGCTAAATTAAGAACAACATGAAATTAATATAACATCATCTACAACGTGAAAAATATCGTATCATTGAAGCTAACTCAAAAACAGTAATCAGAACTTGCACGGATTTTTATAGGACCACTCGTAAATGTGATCGAATGAAGAATGACGGAGTTCTGAGGTAATAAAAATAACCGAATTTAGAACCTCATCACCGCATGATTTCACCTAAGTTTCATTCAAGCACCTGTGGAGCCGTTTCATTTCTGCTGCCTTTGAGGCGGTCGTAACGTTGCAACATTAAGTGTTGCCTGTCATCCCTTGGCGCAGTAAACGCAAAGTTTCAGTATGTGTTTAATGCAGACTATTTCATTATGCTCTGGTTCCTGCTACACAACTAAGCTACAGTATTAAGAACACATGTTCCTTTACTTGAACTGAAATATCTTCTTCTTCTTAATACATCTTCTTAGGACAACCAACGCACCGTTATCTGATCCCAAACTAGGCAGAGCCTGTACTATGGCAACCAGACTACTGATAAATATACTTATATATTTCTAAATACATATATTTTATAGATAAATTACACCCAGACACAGAAAAAATAATTGTGCTCATCACACAAAGATTTGTCCTGGGTGGGAATCGAACCCACGACCTCCGTCTTAGCACTCAGGGTCACTAACCACTAGACGAACAGCCAAATGAGTTTTGTTAGCAATAAAACAAATTAAAGATTATCTGGCAAACATACCATGCTGCCACTTGTAGACAATTAACCAATTGTACCGCTTATTGAGATTCATGTCTGATCCTTTTGAGCTACCTAACAAATAGAATTAACCAACCACGTTTACGCATGTTTTGATTATTCAAGTCTTTAATAAAATTGCTCAAAATAATAATACATTTTCCGCTATGGCCGCTACTGTTTATCTGCTCTCAGCGGCACGTGGTTCCAAATATATCTGTAGAACCACCCAGTTTACCAACACGTTATTTAAACCCAAAACATATGACTCGAGTAATGTGTGTTAGTAGAATTGAAATCCCGAGAATAACAATATTACGCTTTTGAATATTACACAGCGGAATATTTAACAATACCGGGAAAAGCGTTGCATTTCACAAGTTTCAGAACAATAACCATTTGCATTTATGGGAGTCGAAATTACAGTGTTTACGTTAGCTTCCTAGCTCTTCAACGCCTTGGGTAATTGAGGCAAACAATAGTGATTAGCATACCTAGGCTATGAACCGAACAACGCATTTTAGTGCACGTTACACTACCTTATATTCCATTGTTATGTTCCAAATGCCGTTTCCAGAGGGGAACGAGAGAATGTTCACGTACAGTCTGATCTAAGTCTCAATCTGTCAAAAATGCCGCGAGTCCATAAGTATTGACATTTGACTGTCGGAGAGGTGACACTGCGACTAGATTTTTAGATACTGAACCTTTTTTAATTACGAGAAATGGCTTTCTGGTCCCTTCTGCCTTTTTCAGTGTTAGGGAAGGTGATAAAGAAACTAGTTGTTTTAAACCTAAAATCTCAAAACCGCAAACTGACTGAGACTGTATATCGATCTAGGAGCCATCACCAAAACTAAAAACTTTAATGAAATTACGACTTCGTTGTCAACATGTCGGTTTATCTATTCATCATCTACCTACCCCTATTATAACTATGTTGGTGCCGGCTTCCAGTCTAACCGGATTCGGTTTAATACCATCTATACTATCTATACTAATATTATAAAGCTGAAGAGTTTGTTTGTTTGTTTGATTGAACGCGCTAATCTCAGGAACTGCTGGTCCGAATTGAAAAAATCTTTTTGTGTTGAGTAGCCTATTTATTGAAAAAGGCTATAGGTTATATAACATCACGCGACAACAAAGAGTAGCGGAGCAGTAATGAAAAATGTTGCAAAAACGGGGAAATCGCACGGGTAGGCGATTCGACGCGACGGGAAGGGTCGGGGGAACAAGAAATTTAACGCGAAAGAAGTCGCGGGCAGAAGCTAGTTATACAATAAAAATAAAACGACTTCCCATATGACGTCCATAAACCAGTTTCGCTACCCTTTGGTACGACTGTTTCTCACTCACTCAGACTTTCAGACATCTGACGACCCGTAACAACTATCAAAGATCTATAAATAACAGCCGGGATTTTCTGAGGCACGTGTTTGTTGTGTAAAGTAGGCTTGGGCATAGTAGTTCGCGACTGAGATCGCTCAGTTTAGTTCACCGCTCCTTTACGAACTAGTTCGCTCTTCTAGTTCATCCGCTCTTCTAGTTCATCCGCTCTTCGAGTTCATCCGCTCTTCTAGTTCATTCGCTCCCAGCTCGAATCAAAGAGAGGCAGATCGTTCGCTCCTTCGCTCGTTTAGATTTTGCACGTACTGCATGTGACAAGATTATGGAATTTTCTACTTTTACCTACAATTTTTGGACTCTAAAAACAGCAAAAACCATTGAGTGATAATTCATAAAAAGATCATAATTGTAAAAAATACCAAGGTTTATTGTTGCAATAAATAACTAGTTTGGTGATTACAAAAACCTTTTTGTATTTTGTCCCGTGTATCAGATCGGTTGACGCCACCCTCGCTCATTCGGTCGCGAACTGATGAACTAACGAACTATGGATCGGGAAATGAGCGAACTAGTTCGCGTAGTTCATCTATGGGAGCGCTCTTACGAACTAGTTCGTTCGTGAACTACACAAGACTAGTGTAAAGATGTTCACCCATCCACGGACAAATCGCGGCAAGCGTAACTTAACCTGATCGACCGACCTGTGCGGCTTTTATTACTTAGCCACAAAACCCGCTATATTCATTCTACAACATAAATAAGAAAGTCCTGTATTTTCATTACTATGTCCCGTTCCTAATTATGTTTTGTTAATTCTGTTACTGCCATTGCTTTTTTAATCATATGAAAACAGTGGTTGGTTACAAAGGGTAGGCGCCCTTTGAAGGCGAGCTCTTTCACTGCCCCGAGCGAGGATCAACATTGGTAGCTCTAAGGACGAAACGACATGATTCTTTTTACGAACAAACTCAAACAGTACTGTTGCAGACAGTTTCTTGTTTTGTTTTACGCAAATATTATTATTTGAAACACCTGGTACCTGTATTCTCTAGGTACGTGTCCATAATTAGAAATAATACCACCATTTTGTTTTTCAATACAAATATTAAACAAAACATCACAAACTTTTACCCACATAATAAAATCATTTTAATGCCTTGTTGAGTGGTCGCTGAGCATGAGGTCTTGGATCCTATTCCCAGCTCGGACAAAGTATTATTGGGTTTTTCTATCTGAAATTTCTCAATCGCAACCCGGAGTCTGAATCTATCACCGATTGAGGGCAGTAGTATTACATGGGACTTAAACATAACAGGCGAAATTTGGGTGTACTATACAGATAGATAGCCACCCCAACCCAGCCATTCGGGGAAACAAGGCATGATTTTATGTATGTATTACTCTATACGTATTTTATGTACAAGGACACTGTTGTTTACACCTGTCCCAGGAATAGGAAAAAGCTTATTTACATGACGCGAGTTTACCTCGAGTGTTTGAAGGCATATAAAAAATGGAATTGTATCCCATAACTCGGGCGATGTCGGTATCGCGTGCAAAAGGGCGAAGAACACGTAACACTTCACTTTGTCACATGAAAATATGGCAATGGGAATCAGACATGCAAGTTTCAGTTTCACCTCTTGATAGGTAGTTATAGAACATTTATAGTAGTAATAATAATCAAACAAAAGTTTATGAATGGCTAGTTTTTTATTTGTGGGTGGAAATCATCAAATGACGTCTCCCGCTCTTGGGCGGAGCGGAAAGGCGTGTCAGACTTTTACTGACTAAAACCCACCCGTGTTCCTTCAGTTGCCCTTGTGCCAGGGCCACGGTGTCTCTTTCGAATAAATCTCGCGACCCTGGCAGAAAGGCTATGTGTTATGTAATAACTAGCTTCTGCCCGCGACTTTGTCCGCGTTAAATTTCTTGATCTCCCGACCCTTCCCGTCGCGTCGAATCGCCTACCCATGCCATTTTCCCCGTTTTTGCAACATTTTTCATTACTGCTCCGCTTCTCTTAGTTTTAGCGTGATGTTATATAGCTGACTAGCTTCTGCCTGCGACTTCGTCCGCGTTAAATTTCTTGTTCCCCAACCCTTCCCGGTGCGTCGAATCGCCTACCCGTGCGATTTTGCCCGTTTTCGCAACATTTATCATTACTGCTCCGCTCTTCTTGGTTGTAGCGTGATGTTATATAGCCTATAGCCTTTCTCAATAAATAGGCTACCCAACACAAAAAGAATTTTTCAGTTCGGACCAGTAGTTCCTGAGATTAACGCGTTCAATCAAACAAACAAACAAACAAACTCTTCAGCTTTATAATATTACTAGCTTCTGCCCGCGACTTCGTCCGCGTCAAATCTTTGCTCCCCTGGCCCTTCCCGTCGCTTCGATTTGCCTGCTAGTTTTCGTATAGTGAGTCAACCTTAAAAGATAGACATGCTCTCGCAGACTTTTTTTTAGAACTTTTTAAAAGGAACAATTCCGTCATACATGATTTTTGCGTTACTTTAGCCGTTTACGCAGCGCACGCAACGGAAACTCTCAAAACGAATAAATTTTCCCCGTTTTTGCAACATTTTTCATTACTTCTCCGCTCCTCTTAGTTGTAGCGTGATGTTATATAGCCTATAGCCTCCCTCGATAAATAGGCTACCCAACACAAAAAAAAAATTCAATTCGGACCAGTAGTTCCTGAGATTAGCGCGTTCAATCAAACAAACAAACTCTTCAGCTTTATAATATTATAGTATAATAGTATATAGAAGTATAGATAGCCTCCCTCGATAAATAGGCTACCCAACACAAAAAGAATTTTTCAATTCGGACCAGTAGTTCCTGAGATTAGCGCGTTCAATCAATCAAACAAACTCTTCAGCTTTATAATATTAGTATAGATATAACATCACGCCTTGTTCAACTAAGGGTATGATAGATATGTACCTATAGTGCACCCACGTTTCGCCAGGTATGTTTAAGTCCCATACTATTGCCATCAACCGGGCAGAAATCCGGACAACGGACTGCTAATGAGAAATACGTGAAATAGAAAACCCAATAAACGTATTAACACTTTGTCCGAACAGGGAACCGAAGCGACCACTACACAAACAAGGCAACAAGGAGGTTATGTAATATCTGACATAATTAGATGTATCCACAATAGGCTAGTCTCGAGGTTCGTAATTTATACATTCCTTTACTTAGTTAATTAGGAACCTTCATCAACGCTGTAACAATAGAATACAGACAACATCGTTACGCCAATAATCTAGAAACGTAGAAATATTTCACAAAATTCAAAATGAATGTAAATACGGTGTGTTCCGGCAACCTTTTACAAAATTATATGAAAATGTCTTACTTTGTTTTTGAAACTCACTCCGGACGGCCTTGATTGACTTATGTATTTTAATACTCTTATTTTATAAAGTTCGATATGACTAACTACTTTCTTAATTAAGTAAGTTCTATGAGTGAAATCGTAGGTAGGTATTCGATTAAATAACAATCGCGGAACTGCGAATTTTTGGGAAACGATATTGATTGAGTTTTCCTTCTAACGAGTTCTCCCTTTTTTAGCATTTTCTCACGCACTACATGATTGGAAAGGAGAAAACGGAATCCCTTCCTTGTCAGTCCCTCCGTCAGTCTGTCAAATTAATATCAAATAGGAATGTGATCTTCCCCCATTTCATCTCGTGGGTGTCGTAAAGGGACTTAATAGAGAATGGGGGCCTATGTCCATCAGTGGACGTATTTCGGCTGAAATTATGATGAGAATAACGTGAATCTACAGTCCTGTGGAGCTCTAAAATAATCAAGTTTCTAAATCAACGCAATGAAAAACATTTATACGATATACTCGTATCTTTATACTCACAGAGAAATCAAAGGAGGAAGGACATGATCGATGTATGCGAACATGTTTTTCAACGTCAATGTTCATCTTGTTGTTGGGAATCGGCGTGAATTCGTATCACCTCCGGAATCTTACGAAACGCTAAAAATTTATTTTTGGGATCACAAACTTATATTTGCAATTAGACAAATGATCGTGACTTATCGATGTATAAGAATATGATTTTCAAATCCAATGTTCAGTTTGTTGTTCGGATGAATTCATCCCAAATGCGGAACCCTTCATTATGCGTGGTCTGTGACGCACTTGGTCGGTTTTTTTTTTAGAAAATGTTAAGCCTACTCCTCGGAAACTAAAAATAGGAACCTTTCTCAAAAAAATCTTCATAACAGCCTCTGCAAAATTGATAAGAAAATAAATCTTTAGAAACCTTTTGTAGAGGTAGCTTAGATATTAGATTGTGACCGATAAATTACAAAAAGTATTTTCCGCATCTACATAGCGGGGATGTTAATAGGCACTATAGAGACCTTAGGGTCCCTATTTACTGGTATCTAATCAAAAACACGTTTGTTAAGGAATTTCACTAATTATTTCTCTATTTCGTTCCGAGTTTTATATACTATCTATAGATAAGGATGATTGTTCTACTTTTTTTTTAATGACATCTCGCAGGTCAACCTATGAGATTGGCGGCTGCTTAATCGGACTTGTCTGTGGCTACCTTAATAAATTAAGGCCTCCAGACAGGGCTTGAAAACTTGAAACTTCATTCCTCGCTAAGGGCACCCCCTGTGGGGTTCGGCTTAAAACATCACTGATAGAGGGCAGCAAGGGCCGGGCTGGATCGGAATGAATGAGTGTTCGAATGTCAATGAAGTTATTTATTACCAGTTAGTACAACATAAGGTCGTCTTTTGCAGACAACCTTTACAGTACCTACATACCTAGCCAATCCTTCAAAAAACTCAACAATAACGTGTATTGGTATCAGTATTCAATATTCCTGTAATACTAACTTATTTGATTGGTTCACATAGATATTTTGTTATCCAGTATTTGGGTCGATCATTAAAGCCCGACGTGGTCTAATTATCAGACACAAAGGATGATGGTTTATTGTCTCGAGTAACGTCAATTCGTGGTTATATGAGAATTAACTCAATTTGATTCTCATTCACTGTTACTTTAATTTACGTTGATGAAGCGTGAAATCGCTTTGTTTATACAAATTGGATTGAATGACTGTGATGAATGATGGGCTGTGATGACATGGCAGGGTAATCGATCATTTCACACATACAGACATTTTTAATCAACTGTCATGGCTCTGTAGGTTATGAATCCGAAGGGCAATGGAGAGAGATATGTTTTAAGTTTCCCTACGTGATTGAATCGGGAAAGAAGCCTGCACCAGAACCAAAACAACCGACATAGCCCGAAGAATCGCCAAACTTGTGGCAGTGGGCAGGGCATATTGCTCACAAAACCAACCAAAATGTATTCTATGTGTTAATCCACATTATGAACTATCTATTTGCTAAATTTCATCCAAATCCGTTCAGCCATTTTTGTGGGATTGAGTAACACACATCCAAATTGGCTGTTTGGATGTTTGATACTAAATCACATACAAACATCCACATTTGTAATACTAAAGTATTATTTTCACATTTCCCGAAACTTGAAAACCATATCTTCTGTAAAATAAACAAGATCACAAATTCCGCTAACATACCAAACACGTTGCCTAAACACATTAAAGCAAAATGTTCCGCTGAAACACTGAAGCGACTCGTGACTCATATTCAATATTAACTGTAATACAATCTTAGTGGAACTTGGTTCAACACACAGACACAAATCTCTATAGTAAATTCATACATAATTTGCTATATCAGGGGTGGCAAACCCATGGTAGGCAATGCACGCGTGTCATGGATGACACGTGACTGTAAATTCTAGTTGTAGTAGAGTGGTTCAAAGATTTTTTCACACCACCTGCTTTATCATGTCAAATTAATCATGCAAACCTAACCTAAAGGAGCTTAAAGCAAGTCATTTAAGTCCTACGCTCTAATCAGGTATTCATATTGTACTGAATTTCATTATGACCCGTTGGTCATAAATGTGGTTTAAATTTGGAACGTCACCTGAGAGAATCTTGTGAATACTTGGCGACAGTAAGACACTAATTTATCCCCTTGGTGAACAGACGCAAGCACATCAAGGTGGCAGAAACTGTCAAATTCTCTCAAACAACCTTGAACCTATACTTCAGCGATAAAGTTGAAAATCTATTGAAGAAATTTGATAGATTATAGTAGCTCGATGTGATGGAGTCTAAACAATCTACTCTTTGGCGCCCAAATGATATTGACAGGGGTCGTTGCTGGTAAACATTTGTCAAATTGTCACAGAAGTTGTATTGACAAAACAAGATTGCGGTGTTAGTTAGTATTAAGGCCGTACGCAAAAGAATATTGTAGCATTTTCACTCTATTCTTTTTCTTCTCATATCGATCGACAACTCTTTGTCTAATCAGGACATAGGTATCTGAATAGCTCTATCATTTGCTTCGTTAAAATCTTGAAAACTGAACGAAAATATGTGCTTTATATTTTTCATTCATTCCTTTTACGTTATTCATGCAGTCTACTTTCTACAACTGTTCAGTCTGTTGCCGGACGTAAAGAATAGTGCCTTCCCATTTCTTCCCGTGGGTGTCGTAAAAGGTGACTAAGAGACTTACTAGAGAGTGGGCAGCAGCATTCATTATGCATTTGACCACCATACTGCGATCGCCAACTCGCCTGGATTAAGGCAAAGATCCCCAGCTCTATCTAACCTATACCCATTTATCTCCACCACTGGACGTCTTTCGGCTAAAATGGTAATGATAATGATGACTTACTAGAGTCCATTGTATTTGTAATATTAAATCTACAACAATATCTTCTTAACATTTTAATTGTATAAACATTTTACGTCAAAAGGTTTTTCATTCCTGTCCTTTGTGTATTATCGTTGTAGCTATCTGTAGTTCTGTTGCCCGGAGAACCCTCCCCGCTCTCTTCAGCTTATTAGTACCGTCCGTCGCTTCCTTTGAACCCATCCTGAAATCCTAGCTACAAAATTGTTTGCAGTATCTTGTTACATTGTGGCCGTCTTATAACCAATCATTATATTAATTAGACAATTTATACTTATTAAAATTAATTACGGTGTTTTGATTTTAATATAACATATTTGGTTAGTTTATTGTATGTATTATTAGCTGCTGCTCGCGACTTTATTTGCGCGGAAGTTGTAAGATACCACATTATACTAAAATAACAGACACATTTTATAGAATTTACCTATATATACACTATATGTTTACTACGTTTGTAGTTTTGGTCTCTGAGTTGCAGTATACAGAGAGTCAGGACTGGTGACGCGAGACTATACGACGTTCAGTTGAGAAACATCCTCACCTGAGGTCGATACCTGCAGTCTCTAGTATCAAATTCCCATGTTTGCTTGCTAAGTTTTCCTTTTTTAAGCTGCCCTTATTACCACATATTAAAGCTCCACTCTGTGTAGTAAAGTCTTGATTGGCTGTATATCTTCATAAAGGTGAATCGGAATTATAAACATCCAATGATCTAGACATACAATCTTTCACATTTATAATGTTATTAGGATAAGACTGACACATATGCAAAACAGCACAAAATCTATCTGGTAGTATTTGCGTTATGCTGAAACATACATTTAGACAAACAGAAAAAATCTAAAAACGCTATTAGTGTCATTCTCAGACAACGAAGTCTTGCAATACTTGTTTTTTTTAATATTCAAAGTACAGTTGGGAGTTCGATACGCTTTAACATGTATAAAATAAGTTATGTGGCCTTAGTAGCTATAATAATAAATAGTAGGCGTTCTTGAAAATTAACCATTGAAAAAATATGTAGTTATAGTTCCAGCTACAGCCAATTTCCTACAAATGCATTTCATATATATGAAGGTTGTCATATATCCTGCCGGGGTCGCGTGATTGTTCGAAAGAGATACCGTGACCCTGGCACATGGGCAACTGATGGAACACGGGTGGGTTTTAGTCAGTAAAAGTCTGACACGAAGAGCGGGAGAAGTCATTTGATGATTTCCCATCGGGGAAAAAAAAATGGTTGTCATATATGAAATGCATTTGGAGGAAATTAGTTGAGAATTACGGAATTATTTTGTGCGATATAAATAATTCATCACATACAGTGTAACAAAAATATGACTCAATTTATTAAAGATTATGACATGATAGACATGATAATTATTCAACGATATTCCTTTCATCAGAACACATTCAGTATTACAACTTGCGATGTTCTAATTCGTCCTTTTAATCCTTACAAATTATACTTTCTTCAATTTCATTAAATACCATCACGTATGTTCCTACAAGTACCCACCTATCGTTCCACAAGTACCGCCTTTGACTTCTCTTTGAGTGAAATACTCTAAGCCCTAAAATTAGCTTGGCTCTTCAATTTCTAGGGCTCTTGGAGTGAGAGCCAGTAAAAGTACGATAAATATATTATTCAAACATTTTCAATGCATAATAATGAGCGTATCAACAGCCTATCATCGCGTTCAATGGTGTTGTTTATAAATAAGTCATAAGAATTGTAAGCTCTTGTAACTCCAATATACAGCGTCCTTCATTTATTCTTAAACAAAACGACATAAAGTGAGAATAATATCATAGGAACTTCGGCTGAAATTAATAGCATTACAAAATTAAAATTATTTGAACTTAAACCTGCTTTGTCTCGTAAGGATATAAAGGAATTATATTCATCATTATTTTGATAATATTAAAGTTCACTTAAGAGGAAGCCAAATTACCTGAGTAGCCCGGGAAATACAAATCGTTTGTTGAAATTTACAGGTCACAAAAAAGGTTTCGAGACCGTAACAAACAATGCCTTACAGAATTGTAATAATTAAAATCATTAATGCAAACCTCTAAGTTAATTTAAACCCACTAAAAATTTGAATTTTTGGGCTACATTGTCGCATACTCTTTAATATCAAACACTTCAAAGATCGGAACAACTCCATACTGTATCACCGAAGAAAACAGACTGTTTAAAACATTTTCGTAATATAAAACCTACTACAATGCAAATATCTCATCAGCAGCCTATAAATATCTCATCATCTTATAATTTAAATACATTTTCGATCCAAATTCGGGACGATTCACAATCGATATCTACCGAACTGTGTATGTGCGCATCACTAACTACATTTCGGACTATTTGTATGCAAATTGGTTCGTCAGATCATTTACTACAATGGATTGAAAGGTGTTGTTGGCAAATGAATCAACTGCTTCATATAGCTGTATATTATCATCGAACTTATCTAATCGAACTAGCCTGTATTGTCCCACTTTAGGGCAAATGCCTCCCTATCTTTCCACAAAATTCTATCTTTTGCTAGTGCAGTCCGTCAATTGTTTAAAGTACCGTCTATACTTTTATATGCATGTAGTAAAAAGTTGTTATTTTGACATTACAAATAGACGCTTCAGTTTTATTTATTTGTATAGACTAATTACTTATCTATATATATAAAATTCATAGTCCTGAGTAACTGACTGACTGATATATTAACGCACAGCCTAAACCGCTGGTCCTTGAGACATGAAATTTGGAGAATGTGTTCTTAAGAAAAGGTTTTTTAAACGGGCGAAGCCGCAGGCAGAAGCTAGTTTTATAATAAATCCGAGAAAACGAATTTTCTTTTACAAAAAAATAAATTACAGTTTGGTAGGACATAATTGAAACTTGATTGGTAAGGACGACGACGGTTGGAATAAACAAAAGAAAGAAGCTGTATTCGTCCCGAGCAATAACGACCACTGAACGAATTGCAGGTTTCGGCTTACACGTGACGGCTTTTGCCAGATGTACCTAACTGTATATCAGTATTTTATAGATCTCATCCTACGTTTTATTCTGGGGATCCGCATTTCTCATAGGACGGATTCTTTATTTTTCTGTGCTCGGATCCATTATGTCTCTGTTGCTGCAAAAATACCAACATTGATGTTTTAGATGCATGAACGAGGTACTTAGTACTTTGGAATCCATTTTGAGCATTAATTATAATCCACTTCCCTTTTATATTATGTATGGTTTATAGTTACCTACCTACATGAAAAGATCCATCTGGACATAGGAAAGCACTTTATATAAGTCTTCCCAAATACATGCATATACACGAAAAGATCAGACCGTTTCATTTTAATCCTTTCAGCCGTAGTAGACAAGCTATCTTGCCATAACACACGGTAAGGATTTTGTTCAGTTCAGACGGATATGAGGGCAGAACTCACCAAGAGCTATCATTACTTTTGTTTTACTTAAGTCCGTTTTTTTTCAGGTTCTCAGTGTGCAAGTCAGTGAAAGTGCGGTCGGCGTGTTCTCGGCTGTGGTGCGCCCACCGTGCCAAGCCGCATGTTTGCCACACCAAGCGAGCGCCACCGCTCGAAGGCACGCCCTGCGGTCACCACAAGGTAACGAACCGAATCACACGGACATTTGGCCAAATTGAATTCAAAGTGGAATCAAACTACTATGTTACAGGAAATTAGAGAAACACACAGTGTTTAGATGTAGACACATTATTTGTGGAAGATACTTCCGTTTTAGGAGTTGGAATTGGTTGTATTTGCATGTTTTAATTAAAGTTTACTTAGACCTTACATTAGCTAAACCCAACTTCTGAAGTACTTAGCAAGAAGAGACCTTTGTAAAGAAAATAATAAAGCCGAAAAACACTAAGACAACAGCCGGCATTAATCCCGCCAGACAGGAAGAAGATTGATAAGCATTTATATTCTAATTTATTAATGAAAGTAAGTGTCGTACTTAGACGAAACACATTAATTTCGTTATTTACAAGCAATATCTACATTTCCAGGAAAATAGAACATAGTATTCATGTTCGCGTGCGGCCGTCGCATACCTCACTAAGGATTCCATCGGTCGCACATGGAGGGCACGTGTGTGCGCATAAATTCGATGAAATCCTTTGTGAATATGTTTTTCAAGCTATGCAAATGACGAGTGCTGGCACCGCCAGATAAACACCGCCGACGCGAGTGCCATTGTGCGCAGCCGTAAAATAATACAGCAATCCTCGAGCGCTTTCATGCCAATGTGGAATTCAATGACAATTTAAAACCAATTTCAATCCGAGAACATTTCAATAAGAACTGCGCCCATTTAATTTAAAACCAGCCTGCTTTATTCTGAAAGTCGAGGACGATCTCTCATTGAACTTTCTGAGAAAGTAATTAGCTTTACTTATAGAGTCTCGCAACGCGTCTCAATGTTGTTCTTAGAATTCGTGAACAAGTTGTCATCGAGAGTTCATCAACTTATGTGACTCTAGTTACTACTCGAGTACTTTTGGATTTAAACTCAGGTATTTCTACGCTTGAGTGTACTTAATTAATTGTAGATAAGGTAGTAGGGGCATAGATATAAATTCTATGGTAAAATTTCTTTTTGAATTATCTATTTTTTGTAAACGAAATAATTTAAAACACTCTTATCTAAATCATTCTCTTCAGAGATAGAATCCAAAGTACATACCTACATTATAAAACGAAAGAAACATAACATTGCCTCTCAGATTGCAAGACTTTCTAATCTCCTTATAATAAAGCCGCTTTGAGGCCTCACAGAAACATCGGGATAGTAATAATTTTATTGTTCTCTGTTTTATTTCTTTGGACCGAAGAGAGCGAGCTACAGTAAAAATATAAGTATTATTGGCTATATCAATTTCCTTTGAACTGAAATCTTTATATCCAATAACAGACACGCTTTCCGTTTTATAACTTTTGTGTCCATTTGGACCGTAAAATACGGGCGGCGAGGGTTGCACGGATTGATAAATCGAATTTAAAATTCGCTGAAACCAGATTTTATCAACAGATTTGTATCGCATTTACATGATAATCGTTCACTTTCGTTGCCTTTCACGTGCCGAAAGTCTCGCCGATGTAGCCACGCCACTCTACTTTGACTAATCTTATAAATATTTGATAGTGAGGTTTTCAGCTTTCATCTCTCTTGGCACATGCCACTAGAATAAAGCTTATCTTAATAAATAAATTACTAATTCTGAATTACTGTGCTGAAAGGTTTGCACGCTCGAAATTTCTAGTAATCACGAAAGGATCAGCAGAAGTGTGTTGTGATACACTATTTACTGAGAGACGAATCAAATCAATCCTTCGCTCAATAAAGATTATGGTACTTACATTACTTATTATATTTTTTATTATATTATATTATGTTACATTATATGATATTATGATAAATTATTTATTATATTATGTTTTTTTTTGCAGTGGTGCGTAGACCGTATATGCGACCCGATGCCTGGCCACGCTATAAAGACTGAGCTAGAGAGGACACCCACAGAAGTGACTGAAAATAACTTGGAGGATAGAGAGAGGGACAGTGAGAGACCGGAGTGGAGTGAGTGGGGGAAGTGGAGTGCTTGCTCTGCCGACTGCGGGTATGGCTTGCGTACGCGCCTCAGACGGTGCAGGTATAAAGGGTGAGTGGAATATGGTTATTAACCTATTGAAGGACAGTGAATGAGGCACACTATAAGTTTTATTGTTATTCCGTTTGGCGGTGTCTAGTGCCCCATAAAGTGTTAAAATATGTTTAAGGCGATTGTTTCCATGTTTGAAATTATTGTTTTTTTTTTTTAACGGATTTTGTGAAAACCAACCTTTGCCAGCGGCTTCGCCCGCATGGAAGTCGGAAATTATCCCACCGGAACGTACTACCGGGATAAAAAGTAGCATATGGGTTATTTCAGGTTATAAAGTTTCTGTTTGCCAAATTTCATCCAAATCAGTTTCACCTTTTTTGCGTGATTGTGAAACAAACATACGTTAAGTCAAATGGCATTTAGCATCAGCCAATCTCACCTAGTTCTATTCAGTTACATTGGAAACTCATCCTCATGATAAGAAAGAAAAAATATGTGGATGAAGTTGCATTTCATCATTCCTGCTTCCATTTCCCAGTATAACATCAGAGAGCGCTTGCGAGGGCGCCGGTTTCCAAGTCCGCACGTGTTGGGCGGGAGTGACCTGCGCGGCCACCCGCGACGCGCGCGCTGACATCTGTCTACGACAACATGCTCGCTACATACCTTACCTGCACCCTAATGGTTCGTTTTGGAAGAATATTTTGTGATTATGTAGGTAGATCAGCCTATAATGTTCCCACTGCTGGGACTATAATGTGCCCTTCACGAGAGAAAGGGAGCCGTAATCTATTGCATATAGGCCAATGGGCATATAGGGCAACTGAAGGAACACGGGTGGGTTTTAGTCAGTAAAAGTCTGACACGCCCTCCCGCTCCGCCCAGATCGGGAGACGTCATTTGATGATTTCTCACCGACGAAAAAAAAGCCGTAATCTATCACGCAGTTCCAGTGCAGGTTGGGAGATGTCACATGTCTTCGAATTATTGGTTTGGGGGCATGCCGGTTTCCTCACGATGTTTTTCTTCACCGTTTTTGACAGCCGTGGTGAGGAAAATATTTACACAAAGTAAATAAAGCACCTGCCTGGGTTTGAGACCATAACCTGCAACTCGTATGTCGGGGTCGTTACCACTGGGCCATCACTGCTCTCTGCAAGTAGATCTGAGTAGAGATTAGACAGATTACGACGCTATTACGTATTCCACTGTTATATTGGAGCGCTTCGATTTTTGCTAAAAATTATTCTGTGGTGATCGTCAATTGATTTGTATTGCATGACAATGAACAACAATACTGCACGTACCACCTTTTCTGTGTCAAAATAAAGCCAACAACGCAAAGTGCTATCTACATCATATGCGTGTTAATCCACAGGGGCTTATAAAATAACAAAACTACGCGATTTGACAGGAAATTCTATGCAATGCTTTTAGAATCGCGTAACTTACATTAACTGGACCATTTTCCGTACAAAATAATAATACAAATGAATTGTAAGCTGAGTTAGAATTATTCTTGTAACTTCATGCCTTGCTTTCGCTTGGAAATATTTATCACAATCGGTTTGGTTCGCTCCTAAAAGTTTCATAGAACGTTCAAACTACTATACTACCTACCTTCTTAATTTGTTTATTAGAAACCCAGCACTGTGAGGTGTGGTGCGTGGACTATGGCGGCGGAGGTCCGTCTAACTTCGGAGCTCTGCCCGACGGTACGCCGTGTAGCTACAGCAGACCTTATGACGTTTGCTTTCAGGTAAAACATAATCATAATCATAATCATAATCATTTATTTGCTAATATGGGTAAATTACATAAAGTTGTTAAAATATATATATAGCACAGTCCAACCATATTACACCTTAAGGCATGCAAATCACAAGCTATATTGTTTATCAGTGAAACAATTAATGAAGTTAATATTAATGTCATCAAAAGAATTTCAAATTTAAAATGTCATATATTAAGTAATAATGTCAAAATAATAATAGTGATTAAATGTTAAGTAAGAATATAATTTAAATTGATACATTATTTGGTAATTTCATCATGGCAAATAATAATGTAACTTAATAATCATGAAGCAAATAATAATTAAAAATGTCATGTATTAAATGAGAATGTCAAGACACATTTGTAAATAGATGTCAGAGTAATGTCAAAGTAATGATATTAATAATAAAATAAATTAGTGACTCACATCAACAATATGTCCTTACATCCTCCTTCAAATAATCCTGAACACTGTAATAACATTTACTTAGCAAAAATCTTTTTAATTTCTTTTTGAATTCAGCGATAGATTGAGTTTCTAAAATGGACTTTGGCAAGTGATTGTATATACGCGGCGCCATACTGAAAATGCTTTTAGAATATAAGGCCGTCTTACTAGATTTGCCACAAATTTTATCACTATGCCGCTTACTTCTATACTTATCAAAAAGATGTTTGTTAGTTCTCGCAAAGCTAGCAATCTCATAAATATAAACACACGGCAATGTTAATATATTATGCTTTACAAAATACGGCCGGCAGCTATCAGTCTGGTCGATATTAAACATACCTCTAATACACCGCTTTTGCGCCTTAAATGCCATATCCCTATTGGTGGAATGACCCCAGAACACAATACCATACTTTATCAAGGATCCCACATAGCCATGGTATGCTGCAAGTACAGCAGAAGTGTTTACTGTTTTTCCCAACATATGTAGGGCGTATGACTGCTTATTTAATTTTTGATTTAAACTGTCAACATGCGTCTTCCAATTCAAATTATAATCAATTGACATGCCTAAGAATTTTGTAGTTGCTGTCTCATTTATTTTGTTCCCTGTATAATGTATATTAATGTCAGTAAATTGGGCTTTACGATTGCGAAATATCATAATTTTAGTTTTGTCAAAATTCATTTTTAAATTGTTATCATTTAGCCATTTTATAATATTACTAAGAGTGCTGTTTATATCTTGTTCAAGGGATACCTTGTCCTTACCTGTAAAAACGACAGTACTGTCATCAGCAAAAAGTATAGTGGGATGATTTGTTATTTTAGGAAGGTCATTTATATAAATAATAAATAGCAAAGGACCTAAAACACTTCCTTGCGGGACGCCTTGTTTAATTTCTCTATATTCTGATGAGTATTTAATTTCTTTCCTCGATTTAGTGCAAACACGAGTAATCAAAGTGGACTGTTTTCTGTTGGTCAGGTAAGAAGCTATAAGCTCTAACGAAGTACCCCGAATTCCGTACCTGTATAATTTGTTTAACAAAATTTTGTGATCCACGTAATCAAACGCTTTACTTAGATCCATATATAATGCGCACGCCGGAATTTTGTTGTCTAAGCTAGTCATAACTGTGGTCAAAAAATCATAAACGGCCATATTGATCGTTTTATTTTTCCTAAAACCTATCTGCTCTTTAGCAAATAAGTTGAATTTTTCAAAAAAATCATTTAAACGGACATAAATAACTCTTTCATATATCTTAGAGAGTACCGGAACTAGTGCTATGGGCCTATAACAATTCATATTGTGGCAGTCATCTTTCTTGAAAAGTGGCTTAATGATTGTTAGTTTAAGTTTGTCTGGAAAGTAGCCATGTTGGATCGACAAGTTGATGACATGACTTAAAATGTAAGAAATTTTGAATGGTGATTGTTTCAAAATTTTAGTCGAAATACTATCATATCCAGTACTGTTGGTATTTTTTAAGTTTAAAATTAATCTATGTATCTCTTGCGGTGTAGTTGGATACATAAATAACGTTTTCGAGTGATTGGGTAAGGTCTCTGTTCTATTAGCATAACTTGTATTCCCTTTTATTTGGTCTATAAAAAAGTTATTGAAGCAGTCTGCAATGGTCTGTGGATCATCCGTTAAATGTTTATCGTCTAAATTAATTTGATTGATTTGGTTTTTTGGCACATTACTCACTGTTTTATTAATAACGTTCCAGGTAGCCCTGCATTTGTTTTGAGCTGTATGGATAAAGTAATTATTCTGTGACTTTTTTGTCAGTTTAATTACACGATGCAATCTACTCGCAAATATTTTAAAATTGGATTTATTTTCGTTATTTCGATTTTTACGATACTTCCATAATAATTGTTGTTTACGTACACAGCATTTTTTTATTCCTTTAGTCATCCATCGAGGTCGTATTTGAGAATATATTTTAACTCGAATATATGGAAAACATAGATTATAAAATAAAGTGAATAAGTCATAAAAAATGTCAAAAGCTTCATGCGGGTCATTATTTTCTAATACGTCATTAAATGAAATCGAATTTATGCAGTCATTAAATTTTCTAATATTATCCTTACTGTAATCACGTCTTTTTACATACCAATGTTTTAGACAGCAGCTAAGTTTTACAGGACAAGTTAGTAATTGTGCCGTGTGATCTGATAAGGCAAACTCCATAGTTTTACATTTACATCCACGAATGTTATACATGAAATTATCTATGCATGTTCCACTAATCGTTCTTGTCGGTTCCAATAATCCTAACTGTAGGTTATGACAAGCTAGCGTTTTAAAACACTTTTATTATGTAGTATACTTTCGAGTTGATTGGGGTTAAAACAATTGGGCCTTGGGGTCAGAGTGCTCATAGTTGTTGGTTCAACGAAATCACAAAACGCCTGGTTAACACTTCTCGTGACCTAAGGGCTGGCTTTTATCTACATTGGCCAAAAGCTAAGCCACCAATCTTTTGAGTACATCACCAGTCAATAGCGATGTGGAAGAATTTATCGATGCAATATTCTAGTTTGTTAATAGTTTTAGTAAGGTAAGGTATTTTTTTCTTCTTCAAAATTGCATGCACGTTCGCGTTATTTTTTCGAAACTCTCGTGCAAAATTGCATGCACCTAAACCCCTTTGGGTTTAGGTGCATGCAATTTTGCACGAAAATTTCGAAAAATAACGCGAAGGTTTTATTTTGGAATCATCCCCTTAAAGGGGTTCAATACGGGTTGGAAGTTTGTATGGCAGTTATTATAGTTATTTTTGCTTTGATGGGAAAACCCCATCGCGTGAATAGTTTGTACTTTACCAACAATTAATACGTAAAGGTAAGTAGCTCATTGATAGACTATGTAACTACTTTATTAAAATAACTTATGGCTACGGATTCAAAAATATGCTGACTGAAAGCTTCAGATTTCAGGTCTACGTAATGAAATTCCAAAATAATCTAGAAACGCTTACGCGTTTACAACCCTTTACCCAGACTACATATAGCTCTTTTCGATTTTACTTATTTAAAGTTTACCAAACAGCATTCTTCATACAATTTATGTGATGGATGGTTGGCACAAAAAAGACACTCAAAAATTATCATGAAAGTATAAGATAATTTAAACACCAGTAGTCATTATAATATCAACTAAATTAAGTGGTCCCAGTCCAAGCCACTTTTTAGGGCAAAGTGGAAAGTCCTCAACGAAACTTCCCCGAAAAAATGCTTTTTAATTTTTCATCGTTTAATTCTGAGCTTGTGACACCGTTTTCCTTTTAGTAATGTGAGTGTCTAAGATATTTCTACAATAAACGGCTTATTTTAAAGGACGGCTAAATGGTTGGAAATGTCTTCAATGGCACACATCATACTTGAAGACCAGTAATAATTCTTCTGCCCTTATCCCAATATGTGCTCGGAGCAACATGATTTTTTCTATCATACCTACTTCTCTTCGGTATTACTCGTCATTTCGGTAGCCACTCCTTCTCTAACCATATCATCTTTCACAAAGTCCATCTACCGTTTATTGATCTTCTCCTAGTCTTTTAACTATCCAAATTCATTCTTAGAACTTTCCTCACGACATGTTCCACATTCCTTCGCATCACTTGCCCATATGATGACAAGATTTTCACACAGTACAGTCACCGATGCCACTTTCAGATTTCTTCTTACATAGATGGAGATGTGCGAAATGAATGCCCGGGTATCACTGTAGTACAATATTATCTTCAGAATTTCTAATGATGTATGCTTTTTTAAATCAATGAACCGATAAAAAGATTTGGGTCTAATATTGTGTTTTTTTTTTGTAACAAATGAGCCTCTTTTAAACTTTCTGGTCATCCAAGTGGGTAGCAGCTATTTGGCTATTTAGTGGTTTAAGAACCTCAAAACAGGAATTAATTGAGTTCCACAAAAAAGGTCCATTCTATTATATTAGAGTGATGATTATTTTTAGGTAAGCAAAAATCCAATATACGGGTAGTCTCTATATACACCGTGACGTTTTAGTCGTCTTACAAAGGTTGTCCACTCAATGTATCCGACAAAATAAACCTTTAGGCGTGATTAAAAATTGTAAGTATTAATTAAGATAATAGTTACTAAGAAAAATAAATAATGCATTACAATTATGAAACATCCTGTTAATAATGTTTACGTCTCATACGGTAGGCGTACCCACTTTAGTCCACGAGTCGACTAGATCGTTCCATCTCCATTTTCCATGAGACAAAATATCAAATTTCAAACTACGTCATGCGTCATCACAATAAATAATATTTTTATTTTTTAATTATTTAAATGTTAATTTGTTTCTTATGGATGTTTAGTAGTCATTGGTTACATGAAGTGGGCTGCCGTTGTAAGACGATTAAAATGTCACGGTGTATAATTGTTGTATTGTATTTAAATTTAATTTTTCTTTTTGCTTTCTCCTCAGGGTACATGTGTGCAAGGACACTGCAACTCTTCGGACAGTGTCTGCAACTGGTGTCCGGATGGTTACTGCAACAATAACACGCACGTCTACACACGGCAGCTAGGCAATGGTGAGGCTGTTTATCGATCAATGAAATATATCTCGTATTGCTGAAACTATAAAACCCATTCACAATTAAATTCATAATTGGCCTAACTCCAAATAAACCAACTCCGAAAATGACCTGAGCTCAACCAAATTGCTTTTAAAAAGGCAATTAACTGGAAAATCAATTAGAAGATTTTATCGACTGGATAGTTAAAACTTTTGCTTCGAACAAAACGACCAAGTTAAACCCCTCCATTTTATCTAGGAGCGAGATTTTAGGGAATAAGTGAACCTTTCTAGAGCGAAAGAGTAATTCACTTAAGATTTCATTCAGAATAACTCAGTCGACGAATCAGATAAACTACGCTTGACTGAACCTAAGTTCTCTAATATTTTGTGGAGGGCAAAGACCGGCTGGGACTTTCAATTGTGGGAATATTTCAGTATTCCTGCGGTTAATAAGGAATGGAATTTATACGCAACGAGGCGATTGATAAACTGGAACTTATCTAGGGACAAGAAACTGCCAAGATGGGCCAGAGAAATTTAATACATTTTCTTACTTGAAGATAGGGATTACCACGGACTATGATTTACCACTACAAAGAGAATCTTGGATCAAAACTAAACGATTTGGTTTCGGGTGTTTGATCTTGGTCTGTAACTTGTAGAATAAAAATTTGTCCACAAGTATTTCATTTTTTTAATTCAGGTTTGTTTTCCAAATATTAGTCATCACGTGAATATTGTGAGAGTAGAGAGGCACAGGGCTAAACAATAACAGTCGCACTGGTCGACCTAAGATTAAACTACTATAAATTTGTCACCATTTGCTGCATATAATTTGCACATTTGTAACCTAAATGTAGAAGTCACTGGTTTCAGGAGCCATACCAGATACTTTAACCTAGCTATAATTTGCACATTTGTAACCTAAATGTAGAAGTCACTGGTTTCAGGAGCCATACCAGATACTTTAACCTAGCTATAATTTGCACATTTGTAACCTAAATGTAGAAGTCACTGGTTTCAGGAGCCATACCAGATACTTTAACCTAGCTATAATTTGCACATTTGTAACCTAAATGGAGAAGTCACTGGTTTCAGCAGCCATACCAGATACTTTAACCTAGCTATAATTTGCACATTTGTAACCTAAATGGAGAAGTCACTGGTTTCAGGAGCCATACCAGATACTTTAACCTAGCTATAATTTGCACATTTGTAACCTAAATGTAGAAGTCACTGGTTTCAGGAGCCATACCAGATACTTTAACCTAGCTATAATTTGCACATTTGTAGCCTAAATGTAGAAGTCACTGGTTTCAGGAGCCATGCCAGATACTTTAACCTAGCTATAATTTACACATTTGTAACCTAAATGGAGAAGTCACTGGTTTCAGGAGCCATACCAGATACTTTAACCTAGCTATAATTTGCACATTTGTAACCTAAATGTAGAAGTCACTGGTTTCAGGAGCCATACCAGATACTTTAACCTAGCTATGGAGCCAGGGTCTCTAGCTCTGGACGTGGTCTCACATTTTCTGTAATTGTTTTTATGGCAATAAAGAAATTAATTTAATTTAGTATAGCTGCTCTTGCCCAGGTTGGTCCGTTGGGACCCCTCCAGGCTCTGGAAAGCATATTAAGTCATTGATCCCTGGTGTCATTTGAAGATCTTTTGACAATTGTTAGTGGCAGTCTGAAGCCCGACAGCCCGACAACTACTCCTACCAAGGGGTAGCGTTTTACCCATAACTGGGTTGTGGAGGGCAGATAGGCAGTCACTCTATGTAAAATATTGGTATTGAGTTGAATCGGGTTGCACTGGAAGCCGAGCCTGATATTGGAAAACTCTAGACAGATGATGTCGTGAATGTTGTGAAAGACAAAAAAAGTGTGGGTGTCGCCTTCGACGCACGACTGGAATTTACTCCTAAAGTACTATTGTATTTGAAAATGAAATTATATTTAAAATGTGTCTTACATGCGTCAGCTGTATACAAGTATACACACAATGCTTCCAAAGTAAAAGATACACAAGGTACAGTGCGCAGAAACATACGCTTTTGAGTTAACCGTTGTATTAATTTCACTACTCATATAATGGCCATACCGGAGGCCTTATATGAAAATCAATGCTTCGGGAGTATACTGTACAAAGATTATTTGTGTCATGGCCTTTCCGTTGCCCTGGTACCTTGAATTTACTTACTGTATAATTTACTTCATTTATTATATTCAAGGTTGGACCCGCATGACGATGATCCCACACGACGCTCACCAACTCTCAGTCCACATCGCCACCCCCATACCACTCAGCATAGCCATGCGCGAGAAAAAGCGAGACAAACAGATGCTGGACCTGATGAAACACTCCAAACGATACGATATAGATTCAAAACAGGGCAAATACTTGAAGTATGATCCTAACGTGCCTCAGAATCTACAGATCATCGAAGTGGATAGTCACGTCATAGATATAAAGGAAGCGTCTCGCTGGGAGGGGGAGGTGGTCGCGGGAGGGACGCTCGTGCGCTGGACGAGGACCGACACAGATGTCTTTATATCCTCAGACTCGAGGCTTCAGACCGACTTAATGATTATGGTGAGTTTGAATTTTCTTTGACTTGGTAAAAGTTTGATTTTGGTGGTACACTTAAAGATAGGCGATTGCTTGGTATGCTACGTTTTATTGAAAAAAAAAAACCGGCCAAGTGCGAGTCGGACTCGCGAACCTAGGGTTCCGTACAAACCTGTAGGTATCCTCGGTTTATGCATAAGATTTATGTTTATGGAATTAAATGTTTATTTTTTTTAATTTTTGTATTTGAATTGATTGAATGAAAGGTAAATTGCGGTTTACGATTTATGACGTATTAAAAAAAAACTACTTACTAGATCACGTTCAAACTAATTTTCGGTGGAAGTTTATATGGTTATGTACATCATATACATATATTTTTAAGTTTTATCATTCTCTTATTTTAGAAGTTACGGGGAGAGGGACACACATTTTACCACTTTGGAAATGTCTCTCGCGCAAACTATTCAGTTTAGAAAAAAATGATATTAGAAACCTTAATACCATTTTTGAATACCTATTTATAGATATCCCACACGTATGGGTTTGATGAAAAAACAAAAATTTGAGTTTCAGTTCTAAGTATGGGGAACCCCAAAATGTATTGTTTGTTTTTCTATTTTAGTATGAAAATCTTAATGTGGTTCACAGAATACATCTACTTACCAAGTTTCAACAGCATAGCTCTTATTGTTTCGGAGAAAAGTGGCTGTGACATACGGACGGACAGACAGACAGACTTGACGAATCTATAAGGGTTCCGTTTTTTGCCAATTGGCAACGGAACCCTAAAAAATGGTTGACTTGCAACCATGTTTTATATTAATAATGCAAAGATTTTCATTTAAAACTACCGCATGATGTGCTTCCAATGTTTACTACATTTTATACGTAGGTATACAGTTTTTTGGGTGTTTGGTATTTTATGCCAAAAAAATGGCCTATTTATGAGGCATCAAAAACGCACTTTTATTTTAATTGAGTGTACCTGTTTACATGCATTGTTATTTTTAGGACATTAAACGGGAATTATTTGTGGTACTACATTTTAAATAAATGCCTTTTATTTATTTCATATAAATCAAAATCGAACACCATAACAATATGAAGGATAAAGTTGATGACAACCGTAAAACTGATTGTCGAGTTGAGCGAAATATGAAATATCGAAAAATTATTTATTAGGTACTTACTACGTACTGACAGGCTGAATAAAATAATTGTTTGCCATACAATTATTTTATTCAGCATGTCTGTGACTTTTCCATCATATCGTTATGATGGAAAAGTCACAGACAGGTTGTAACTCTGCTAACGATAATGGAAAAGTCGAAAATGTATTGGATACAAACGCTTTCAAAGCGATTACCACTAGTCTAGGTCCCTCTGAAGATCCTACTATCATTCTAATATTACAAATGTGAAATTGTATGATTGGATGTTTGTTACTCAATCACGCCAAAACGACTGAACGGATTTGAATGAAAGGCACACATGGTTATACACCTGATACCTTGTTATCCCAGCACTACGTTTACGTGTAATAATTTTTGACCTCTAGCCGATGGCAAAAGCTAGCGATTAGAATAAACAGATTTTTTCGCTCAGCTTTAAATGGATTCCAAGCGTTTATTAACGAGATATACTTTGAAAAGCCGTCGCTTCTGGCTCTCTACGAATAAACTTGGCTCGCGCTGTAGAACGCTGTAGAAAATTATGACAGGATTTATTTCCGACTATATTCGCCGAGCTAAATACGCGTTCCGTTCTTAAGAAGCAATTTATTGAGCAGAAGTTAATTTAAATGAAATATTGGAAAGAGGGCACAGTCATTTTACTCTTGTGTAGTTTATGTTTATTTGTGTTTCGTATACAATTTTATCTATAGTAAAATTATGCGAGGATTAGAGTTTTAAACTTACATTACTAATAATGGCCCGCATTTGCTTCTCATGGTTCTAATAGTTTCCTAAACAAAGGGTGCCGTCGGGAGCCTTTTACTAAGGCTCCGTTGTCCGTCTGTCTGTCCCAAGCGTTCATCTTTTGAAGCTAGAAATTTTGACACTTGAAATTTTCACAGGTGTGTACGTAGTACTATAATCGCTATAACAACAAATATCAAATTCTTAACGTAATCTTTTTCGTTCCGTGAGGTGCCATACGTAAAAAATAGCACCACCCCATTTCTTCCCGTGTGTGTCGTAAAAGGCGACTAAAGGACTCACTAGAGAATGAGCAGCAGCGTTCTATATGCCACCATACTGTGATGGCCAACCTGCCTGTCAAGCGTGGCGATTATCGGGAGTCCATAGCGGACTCCCGGCCACCGTAGCTCGCCGCCCGGTAAGGACCAAGCTCGGGTCGACGGCGCGTAGTGTTCCACGCGCGCCTCAATGAGATGTCAGCAGCGCTGAAGGGGTCTGCTAGGACCGATACCTGCCGGGGTCTCGTGATTGTTCGAAAGAGATACCGTGACCCTGGCACATGGGCAACTGAAGGAACACGGGTGGGTTTTAGTCAGTAAAAGTCTGACATGCCCTCCCGCTCCACCCAGAGCGGGAGAAGTCATTTGATGATTTCCCATCCAAAAAAAAAAAGCGTGGCGATTTGGGTAAACCCTCCATTTTTTGTGGTAGGCCTTAGTCCAGTAGTGGACGTCTGTTGGATGAAATGGTGATGATGATGACGTAATTGTTTATTTAAAAGAACAACGCGATCAATAGATGAAAAATAGGACTGAAATGAAGTTTGGGTCGTTCTACTATTTTACCGACAACGGTCTGTCCTTCGTCTTGTTATGGCATCTCGTTGGAGTATTGATATTTACGGTTTTTTTAATTTGGTTCAAATAAACGTCCGTATTTTTCTCTAACGAGCATATTTAATACGTCTTTTTCCCGTAGAATGCCGTAAGCCGAAATGTGGTCTCCACAGAAAAAGGCCACTCTGTCACATAGTTTTTTTCTAAAACAAACATTTCAAAAAAATATACTAGCCGGAAAGAAATTTTTAATTAGTCCTAATGAAAACACAGATGCAATTTTTTTTAATCCCGCACAGAAACCACAATTTTAGATAGTTCAAAAACCAAAAAAAAAATTAGAAAAGCTTCGTTTCACTGTCGGTAAAAAAGAAGAACGACCCGTATACCTATGGAAGATAGATAGACTCTAAAACTACTCAATCACAAACAAGACCCCGTAAAACTAACATACTTAACATAATTCCTACTTGTTTCACTTAGAAAACCTCCTCAGTGTTCACCTAACACCGCTCTATAATTTAACTTCAACATAAAACCTCGAGTTTTCTACGTGGAAATAATAAATGTCAGCGGTTGCGTCGGTAATTTTATAATGTCCCTGTTCACGGGCGGCCGCCCATTATCTCCATTCTCAGCAATTATTTTCAAAGAGATTTTGAATAGCAGAGAAACTAGCTTATTCAGTGATTGTCTGCTAAACAGAACACGTTTAACAAAAGAGAATAAACTATGGAAAGTGTAACGAAGCGAAACATCGGATGATAAGGGTCGGATCCGCGCTGGTTAATTATTCAACAACGCTTTCAGCTGTACCGCTGAAGTTAATTGGGACTCACGCTACACGCTTTATATCTCATTTTTCTTTTTTTTTTATTAATGTATTTTACTCAAAGCGGAACGTGTAAGCGGCCGATCATAAGGCGATGTGAAAAAACCTGCTAAGTGCTAACCTAGGGGTTTCGTTTCACTTAGAGCATTTAACCGTACTTATTTTATAAAAAACACGTTCTTTGTATGTGGACTGACTCCTCTTGATTTTCTAAGTTTATTTATATTTTATTATTTGTTGATATAGCGGCAATAGAAATACATACTTACTTTGTAAAAATTGCAACTGTCTACCGTTTAGGGTTCATGCGATACAGCCCGCTGACAGACAGGCGGACGAACGGCGGAGACTTAGTGATAGGGTTCCGTTGGCGCTCCCTGGGCACAGAACCCTAAAATTTATTTATTGGGGCTTGCACAGGAGGCATGCTAAACTAAAAACACTTATAGAAATTGATAATAAAAAAAGTGAAAAAAAGTGTATATGTTACGGTAACCAACAGTAACCACACGTCAACAACCACTCCAGTCCATTTCATTTAAAACTAATACTGTGTATAACTTTCATGTAATATTAATTTATATCTACACAACTAGTTTTATGAAAGCTAGCTACAAAATAGTAAATTAAATCCTAAGATAGTACGACCAACCCGCGATTTTCTCACTTTTTCGTCTCTATCTTTTTCGTTTTTTCATAGCTTTTTCAGCCTAGTTTTCTTTTTACTAGGTTCCTTAGGCCCGTAGCGCTAAATAAACTCTTTATAATATTAATAAGTATAAAGAGCCTAACACTTACGTAAACGACTAACACTTACGTAACAATTCACGTAAACGACCACAGTTCAAAGTTTTCTTTTACTAAGGTTGAATAACTTAAGCCGCCCAATTTTCACCTGTAAAATGTCCTCCGCACGTTTAAAGCGAAGAGTTGTCGTTTAATTCCAACGTCACTTTAATATTGTTTTACGTTGAAGTAATACGAAACTGAGCCAACACATAAAATACAGCAATTTTTATTTTGTTTGAGTATAAATAAAACAGTATATTTTCAAAGATCTATTCAAAAGATCTATTCAATGATAGTGTGGGGCACACTTGACATTGGTCGTCGACTTTCTTTTTATTTTTCACAGTATGGCGTCTGGGTGTTGCCATATTGAATTTTGATCATTATCATGTCTTTAGTGACGCTCACAAGATTGAGTCAAATCAATTGATAAGAATCATCGAAATCGGCCTACCCGTTTGGTCTCCAGAGTGCCACCAAGGCAAAAACATACATACTTACAAACATAGCCTGATAAACACATTACCTTCCTTTGCGTTGCGCTGTTGGGCAATAATAATACAACACTCGCACTGTTTTAAATCACCGTTTCAGTTTTTCATAATAAGTACCTATTTAATAAAAGTAAATAAAAAAGAGTCCATTAGGTACACGTGTATCTCCTCACCGTTATGTGTTTAATGTTACATAAAGTGTTACGAAACGCTGATATCGTTGGCATTATATCGCAATAACCAGTTCCCAGCTTTCAGAGTTATGAATACTTAGCTCGCCCGTGTGTAAAAATCCACGTGTTCGCTTGTAAACTTATAACTTTGCTAGTATTACTGCGTAAATTCTTTTAGAGTAGAGATATCTAGTTGTGCCTCGTAGTTTTACCCGTATAAAGGGATCCCGTTCTTTAGGATAGCGCGACGCGATTCTTGTAGAACAATTTTCATGAAGTTATTTTTTTTTTTTTTGCTTTATAAGATATCACATTTGTTGATACTTTATTCACATTATAATCTAGCCTATTAGCTAATAAGTAATTTAAATATAACTTAAAATGCTAAGTACATAACTATAAAACTAAGAAATCATCCAATAACGTCTTTCTTATCCACACTAATATTATAAATGCAAAAGTAACTCTGTCTGTCTGTCTGTCTCGCTTTCCTGCTAAAACTACTGAACCGATTTAAATGAAATTTGGTACACAGATACGGTAGTATGTTCCCGCGGGATAATTTCCGATCTCCACGCGGGCGAAGCCGCTGGCAAAAGCACTATAAGTTAGAGGGAAGACACTTGATTCTCGTGTTCTTTATAAAAGTTAGCACTTTCACTACTGTTTCAGTTCACTTACACTGCACTAAACTAACTCAAAGGGTTTAACCCTTTTTATTCTTCGCACTAATTCAGTGTTGTCATGGATTTGGATCGCCTCGACATTCACGTGATGATGAAGTCTGTGTTCATGAGCTTCTTCATGAAGTTAATATAAAAATTGTTCTACGAGCGTCTGTTTGTGGGTGCCTTAAGAAGACTTCATCCTGCGGGAATATCGAGATGCATAGTATTCTATGTAGAACATATTCAGGTCATGCTCTCTACCCATTATAACGAACTCGTGATTCCCGTTAGATTTTATTAAAAAATGCGATCATTTTAAATTATAAATTGCTCACTCTTTTTAGCTAAAGTACGAGTAAGAGACGTTTGAAACAAGGGGCCCAAAAGCTATCTCCTTTCATCCAAATCCGTTCAGCCGTTTTAGCGTGAAAACGTAACAAATAAACATTTAAAAAATTTAATCTTTTTATATTAAAATTTTCGTTAAACGAAAATTGAATGTATACTTAAGTTGGTCTGTATTAACAAAATATGCAAACGTCACTATGAAGTGGACAGTCATCCACTCACCTCCCCTCTGTGAGAGGAGTTGGCCCTAAAGAGTAGTACGCGGGCCCAGTGTAGGTCGGTGGATATTACATGGCCTCCAGTTTTTGGTTCTAGGACATGCCAGTTTCCTCAAGATGTTTCCTTCACCGTTTTCGACAGCGGCGGTGATGAAATTGAATACACTAAGTAAAGTGCTCTCACGACTTACCTATTATTGTTTAAAGTTAAGTCAACATGAACCAAAATAAGTATTTTGTTTTGTCTATCGACACAAGCAAGTAGCCACGCAATTCATCCATCAACATTTTCTGTTGCGCAGGCTTTTCCTGAACATCCCATGGTATCCGGAGAAGCAGTGACGGTAGAAGTATCAGTGAACTACAGCACACCTGCAAGCCGAACGAGACCTTTGGAGTACAGGTAAATATAACATAAAGTAATTCTTGTTGATTCTATTTTTTTCCTTCACTGTAGGTAGTGAATATAAAGCGTGAAGATCCTGATTTCTTCCTCTCTTGATTCCGGTGCTGTTAGGACAATTATAATATTGGAGCAGTGTGGATGTTAAACTCTGGCTGCTATAGAAATGCACCAGTCACCTAGAATGTGACCTAATGTGATTAGTTGGTTCTGCCAGGGTCGCGAGATCAGTTCGAAAGAGGTACCGTGGCCCTGGCATATGGGCAACTGAAGGAACACGAGTGGGTTTTAGTCAGTAAAAGTCTGACACGCTATTCCGCTCCACCCAGAGCGGGAGAAGTCATTTGATGATTTCCCACCCACAAAAAAAGGTGATAAGTTGGTTCAAGCTACTCCAATTTATAGTATCCCTCTTAAAATAAAAACTCACTTAGGCTCTTATTGACGACGGTTATTGAAAACTTTTCTCAATAATTCTTACTTTGTTATAAAATTTAAACTTGTTCATTCCAAAGAGTTTGATGAAACTCGTTTAGATCAAATAGATTGAAGAGGTCAATGAACTAAGTACCAGATATTTTACTCTTTGTCTACCAATTATTTCTGGAGTCTATCGTTTTATGCAAAAATACCAACGTTTATTATTTCACTAAGCTATAATGCTGCTGATAAGGATAAAATCCTACAAAGGAACTTCCCTTTGGGTAAATCAAAGGAAATATCATTTTTTCAACAATTTTCCTTAATTTTCAAAGAAAAAAATAATCCAAGCATATTGATTCTTATGATGAGAGTTTAGTTTTTTAGGTTTTTTCCTGGGTGCGACTTTTAATTTTCTTTTCTCATCTTAGAATACCGTGTTTTTAAAGTTTACTTTGCAAACTGACTACTACATTTACTTTATTATTTTAATTTTCTTGACTATATTTTTGTATTTAATGTGATCGAATTTTGACATGTATTTCCTCATTTATAATTTCCAATCAAGCGTTATAAACTATTTTGTACGTTTCCGTCTATATGTGCATATTTATGTATCATGTTACACATATTTATACCAATAAATGCATCTTGATCTTTTATCTTAATTTTTATAAATCGGTTATTTGCCATAGAATAGTTTAAATCTTAATCTGTAAAAACCAAACTACCAGTTTCAAAGATATACCACTTCAAGTTTCCACATTACTTACATTTGAATAAAACATTCTCAGCAAACCTCTTCAATACAAATAACTCCACAAAGATACAGCTCTGAAGACTACTTGTAACAAAAAGTATGATGTATAGATACATAAATATTGTAACATGTACAAGTTGAGCAAATCCCTCGTCGTATCGCTGGTACAAGCTACCTTAATGTTTCTTATAAACTTCGAGAAACACTCCGCTCAGCGCTACTAAGTGAAACAAAAGTTACCTTTGTCTGGCCATATTGAGCGCGTCCTGGAAAATTCTCTTTCCGATATACGTCTCTTTCACTGATTTGTTTATAGATCGTTTTATATGGAAAGTTTAGACAATATTTTCTTATTTGCTGTAGTTTTACGAGTTGTTAGTTTAGTATTATGCCTATATATTGTTTAGCTAGGTTTATTTGTCTGGAAACTAATTGGCCTTAATTAATAGTCCTCATTAATCTATCCCGGGCTGAATTCCCAGCTTGGAATGTTTGGTATTACAATTTTCGTTTGTAGTTAGTAGTTGAGTACCATTCGAAAACAGTTTCATCTCGAAATTAAACTTTAGTCCCGTGAATAGCAAAGTGATGATGATGTAGATTTTAAACATAGTGCTATTTTGGGTCTAATTATAGGTTTATTTTTGAGGAGCAATTTTTTACGTCATGCTCCCCAGACACCCCATCATCTATTTTGGTGTTTATAAATTCATACAAACATTGTACGTACGCAGTGTGTACCGAATTAGTATATACAAAAAAAATTAAGTACCTTAACAAATTAACAGGTACAGGCAACTGAATTATGACTTGCAGTAGGGCATCACCCCAGCAACCCTAAGTAAAATTTGAATGATTTTACTAAGACACTTACTTATTAGGTAAACAAGTGGTTGATAAAAAATTTACCCTTGTTTTTACCTATATTTGAAATTTGCGCATCGCCGCAACAAACAAGGTTCAAAACTGCGATGTCGTTACATGCAAAAGTAATTTTGCAGTTTAAATTAAATTAAAATATAAATGCACGGCTCTGTGAAACCGTTTTAAGGTATATCTTTAGTTGATTAATTTCTCATTATCAATGCATAAAATATTATCAACTAAAATTATTGAGAACTATGCGAGGAAAAATATTTTTTAGCTCTGTTTTACGACAAGGACTAATAACCACTACATATTTTTGAATAGTTATTTTCCTTGAGCATTTCATAATACATTCAAATTTTTTGGCTAATACGCATCAAGTATTTCCAGTTTTAGCTGATCTCGCATTGTGTAGGCTCCTCGAAGAGCAAGAAGTCAGCTTATACAAGAAATCAGGGCTTGAAATACCGTTAAAAATATGGTATCGTTACAGCCTTTTCATGCAGATATCGTTATCCAATAAATAACGTTACAATATTTAACGTTATATCTAGAACATTTTGTCGTTAAACATGTGTAACGTTAAAATCTACGCTATCGTAAATTTTATCGTTATGAGTTAGTTTTGTTACCGTCGCTCTCGTTCAATCGCAAGAGTGTCAGACAGCAGCAACGCTAAGACTGTGCCGTACGACTATTTGCGTGTTTAATTCTCTTTGCTATTCTGAGTTGTGCTTGTTCTTGTGAATGTTGCTTTCAAAGTGATTTAAATTTAGTTTATTACCTAACTTTGATTTAGGTAAATATCTAATTGTAAACATTTTTAGATAAATTTTTTAGCCAGTCTTTAGATTAGAAGACATGCCAAGATTGTTTACATTTAGTTAACTACCTAAACCGACGGAATGTAGACTAGGAATTATTTATCTCAGGTCTCCAGCTGTACTTTACTTTTGGGACATATAATATTGTTACGTAGATCGTAAGTCTAGAAGCATCATGCTAACTCCGTCTCAGAAAGGGGCAGTGTGACGTAAATCGAAAAGTCTAGAAACATCACGCTAATTCCATCTAAGGACGGGGCAGTGTTGGAAACTACTAGAAATGACACGCTAACGCCATCTGTTATCGAGTAGCAAGTACTACACGAAATTGTACGTATACGCTACTGCCATCTATTGTCGAATAGTCGGATTAAACAGTTCAATGGAAGTTACTAGAAGCTTCTACGCTGCGGCAGTGTCGAATGTTCGAGAATGTTCTGCTCGGGATACAAATAGCGGATTGTCGGGCCGACAAGCAGTTCGATTTCGGAAGCGAGCGAATACGATTCGAGTGATACAGTACTGTTAGGGACCTTACTAAGGACTTGATTAAAAGCAGTGGACTGTAAATTGCTATAATAATATATTCCAAAATAGGTACAATAAAATGTCGGTAAACGTATAGAAAGTGCGCGCGCGTCGCCTTGAGAGATCGGTAGTGAAGTGCCGTGGCCCGCGTCCCGCACGTCGCACGCCGCACCTCTCTCCGCCGCCCGCCGTCGCCCGCCGCCATCCGACAGCAGCCGAAGATCGCCGAGTGGTCGGAGGCGCCTGAACATCCTCCCCGGGTTGAAGAATTCAAGAGAGAGGGAGTGGGCAGACGTTGTTGTACGCCCGCAGCATCGTTCCTCTGTTCGTCTTCAGCTCCACTACCCGTGCAGCCCCGTCGCAGCCAGGGAAGACCTTGATGACCCGCCCCAGTGGCCACACCAATGGCGGTTGGCCTTTCTCTTTAATGAGAACTAGTGCTCCCACTGAGAGTTGGCCGGTTGACGCTGTCCATTTTGTTTTTTGCTGGAGCAGAGAAACATATTCTATTTGAAATCGATTCCAAAAATGTTGTTTAATGTGCTCCACTCTTTGGTAGCGCTCCAGTCGCCCGATGTTGTGATCAGTAACCTGTGGATGCGGAACAGATATTAGTGGTCGCCCAATTATGAAGTGTCCAGGAGTGAGCACGGAAAAATCTAGAGGATCAGTGGAAAGAGGGGTAAGAGGACGGGAATTTAAAACGGCCTCTATTTGAGTCAAACACGTGACCATCTCCTCGTATGTGAAGTGTGTTAGGCCTAAAAGTCTCTTTAGATGATGTTTAGTGGATTTGACGGCGGCTTCAGCAATGCCATTGAAGTGGGGGGAGTATGGAGGCGCAAAAGAAAATTTGATGCCTTGTTGAGCAACTTCAGACACGAGATTCGAGTCTTGTAAAAACTTACGCAGCTCATTGCAAGTACCTACAAAGTTTGTCCCGTTATCGGACAAGATGCTTTCGGGTTTACCACGACGAGCCACGAAACGGTTCAAAGCAGCCATGTAGGCTTCTTTCGTGAGGTCTGTAACAAGCTCGATGTGAACAGCCTTAATAGCAAGGCAAACAAAAATACACAGGTACGTCTTTATAAGCCTACACCCTCGCCCTTTGCGATCAGCTATTAGCACTGGCCCAGCATAATCCACACTACAATTTAAAAATGGATGTTCTAAATGTGTCCTTGAAGAGGGCAACTGACCCATTGTAGGTTGCACAGTTTGACACTTGTGTTTAAAACATTTGATGCATCTTTTGACAGTACATTTAGAAAGATTCCTACCACTAAGAGGCCAATACATTTGACGTATATTTGCCAAGAGCAGCTGAGGGCCGGCGTGTAAGCAGTCGAGATGATATTTATGAAATATTATTTTTGTTACATGGTGCTTACCACATAATAATACCGGATGCTTAACATTATAATCATAAGGTGAGTTGTCAAGCCTTCCTCCAACACGTATGAGACCATTCGAATCTGTAAAAGGGCTCAAAGAAATAAGCCTATTTTTCCTTGGTAAGGATTTTCCTGATTCCAGTAGATGATACTCATTAGGAAACATATCTATTTGAGCGTGACGTAAAATGAAATTTGTAGAATTTGTAAGTTCTTCACAGGAGAGGGAACCATGAAATTTATTATGTTTATGTTTTAAATTGTAAATAAATCTTAGTATGTAAGCGACGACTCTCTGCAAACGATTATAATTAGAGTATTTGTGAATGAGTGATTTAATGAGTGAATGATTATTATTATGTGACAAATGATTTACAGTTAAATTATTGCATGATTGATGATGGGATGAGTTATCAGAAAAATGTGATGACACAATTTCTGGTAGATCTTGTTTCAAGGTTTCATTGGGCATTTTTGGCCAATTTGATTCGTCATTTAACAAAAATTGAGGACCTGACCACCATAAGGAACACTCGCTGATAAGGTCAGCCTTCAGCCCGCGAGAAACAAGATCCGCCGGATTTTCCTTCGACGGCACGTAGCTCCACGTGTGCCCTGTAGTACATTCTTGTATTTCATTGATGCGATTTCGGACAAAGGGTTTTAATAAATTAGATGCCATGGAAAGCCAACTCAACACTATTGTCGAATCGCACCAAAAATAACATTTACTAACGGGTTTGGTGAAGGAATTCCGTACATTAACACACAGTCTTGCTCCTAATAAAGCCCCACATAACTCAAGTCTAGGGATGGTTGTTGGCTTGATTGGTGCAACACGATTTTTTGACACCAACAGCTGTACTTTTACCGACCCATCCTTAGTACTAGACTTTATATAAATACATGCACCGTAGGCCTTTTCGGATGCATCTGTAAACACATGAATCTCATTTATTGTTGAATTGTCACATGACATCCACCGGGGTATTTTAAGGATGTTTAAACATGGTAGACTATTCACGAACATTAACCATGAGGTATGTACATTGTCTGGTACTTGCTCGTCCCAGTCACACTTAGTCATCCATAGACCCTGGATGATGATTTTAGCCTCGATTATGCAGGGACCTACCAGACCTAACGGGTCAAAAATTTGACTGATCACAGATAAAATGTGGCGCTTTGTGATTGGTTTGCTGGTATCGACTGATATTGAAAACTCGAGAGAATCAGATTTACATAGCCAATATAGGCCTAACGTTTTGGATGACACGTTTCTATCCTCAGACAAGTTCAACCTATCAGAATGCCTTGAAACACCGGCTATTTCTGTTAAAATATCTAAACTGTTAGATTGCCACTTTCTCAAGTGAAAGTTAGCTGACGCTAAAATGGATGTAACTTCCTTACCCATCTGGACCACCTCGGAAACCGAGTCGCCACCACTTAGATAATCGTCGACGTAAAAATCCCGTTCAATGGACGTTTTTACAACGTCATTAGAGGTGGTTGTTGCTAGACTGACTAAACTCTTAGTAGCTAAATAAGGGGCGGAAGCTGTACCATAGGTAACAGTATTAAGACTGTACGTTTGAAGTGGTAGCTTGGGGTCAGCACGAAAGATAATTTGCTGTAATTGACGTTGTGATGGTGTTACCAGAATGGCCCTATACATCTTCTCGATGTCACCAGAAATAACAAACTTATGCTGACGGAAACGCAGCAATATAGAAAAGAGGACATCTTGGACAGTGGGCCCCACCATTTGGATGTCATTAAATGACACTCCAGAAGTAGTCGCTGCTGATGCATCGAAGACTACCCTGAGCTTAGTTGTGGAACTGGATTCTCGGATGACTCCATGATGTGGCAAAAAATACTCAATTTTGTTACCTGAATGAGGTTTTCTTGATGAGTTATTCACACTCATGTGTCCTAAGCTCACGTACTCTTCGATGAATGCAACATATCTTTCCTTGAAGGCAGGATCACGTTGGAAACGACGTTCCAAAGATAAAAATCGACGCTTAGCCATTTCATATGACTCGCCTAATTCACTGGGATCATTTTTAAGCGGCATTGTAACTATGAATTGCCCATTTTGATCACGTACAGTGTTAACACGAAAACTTTCTTCGCAAGCTCGTTCTTCCTGAGACAAGGAGTGCTCAGAAGAAACAGAATCGAGCTCCCAAAACCTGTTGAGGCTGTTATTTAACTCGTTCATGGACATGTTACAAAAATGTGAATGAATATTTTTGAATGGATGTTTTGGAAGAGCCACAGAGCCTGATACTATCCATCCAAGCTTTGTCTCATGTAACTTGGGCTGATTTTTGCCTAAATTTATAGAGGCACTTCCTAAAATGTTCCAAAATACTTCAGCACCAACTAGTATGTCAATCTCTGATGGGACATTGAATGACGGATCAGCCAGTTTTAAATTTAATGGTATGGGAATACTACTTATGTCGACAAAAGTAGACGGCAGTAATTTAGTAATTGTCGGTAATATAAAACAATTAATGTCTGTCTTATAACTGCCGCTGCACGATTCAATCGTTAGGTTACAAGACTGTGTACTTAATGTAGTGTGACTATTTATACCTGTCACTGTGGAACTCGTGCTACGTCGAGGAAGTCCTAGCTGATCGCATAGTTTCTGCGTAATAAAATTAGCCGTGCTACCATTATCGAGCAGGATCCTGGCGTCGCTCCTGATGCCTCGGTGGTTCACCACTCTCACCAACGCTGTGGACAGTAAAATATGGGAGGTAGTATTTTGTGATCGAGCGTTACTTGACAAGGAGATACTTTCTGAGGTGCCATTGTGTGAAGCGGCACCTCCAGAAACATCAGTGGGCAATGCTACACTATTGGGCATAGGATCCTGGATTTGAGTAGACTGCTCCACATGTAAAAGAGTGTTATGTCTACCTTGACAATATTTGCAACGAGCTAATCTACATCGTTTTGTTAAATGACCACTACGTAAACAGTTGAAACAAACTTTAAACTCCTTGACCTTTAGTATACGTTGTTCCACGTTTAATTTTCGGAACTCTTCACAAGTGTACAGTAGATGATTTTGTTTGCACAAAGGGCACCTTGCCTCATACCTTTGTTTTGTATTGTTGTCAGGTTGATTGGCTGCCACTACCAATGCCTTATTGTTGCTTCCCACTTGATTGCCATGAGTGTTAGTACTACTTTCTACGTTAAATGTGGCCCTGTTATGTTCTAAAGTTTCCAACAAATCAGCTTTCTTACTAATAAAAGAACAAAATTGTGAAACCTTTGGTTTTGTTGGTATGGTATTACGATGAGCTTCCCATTCCCTGCTAGTGATGGGATCTAGTTTACTTGCCATATTATAAATAATTAATGTATCCCAACTGTCCGTGGGCTCGTCCATTAAATTCAGAGCTCTGAGATTTTTATTGATGAGATCAGTTAAACGACGCAAAGAAGTGGATGATTCTTGTGTAATACATTCTACACTATGTAAGGCCTTAAGATGGGTGTCTACTAAAAGTCTACTATTATCAAAGCGGTCGCACAGTAACTTCCACGCCATTTGATAATTATCACCTTTAAAATCTATATTTTTTATTATTTCCAAAGCGTCGCCTTCAAGCGACGCACGGAGGTAGTGGAACTTACTAATGGCATCTATGCAACTACTATTATGAATTAGTGACAAATATGTATCTCTATACTCAAGCCAGTACTGATAACCACCATTAAAATTAGGCAAATCTATTTTAGGTAAGCGTATAAAGTTACGTTGTTGGAACGATTCACCTGAATGTTTGTTCACCGAGCCCGTTACAGACCCGTACTCCTCGTTCTCGTCTTTGGCAAGTAGGCTGTTCGCCTGCGCTACGAGTGCGTGGTAACGGTCCTCAAACTTTGCTCTCTCTGCGTACGCCTCGTCAGGATCATCCGAAAGCACCTCGATGTCCATCTGTAAATTGTTAAATTCGTCGTATGTAGCTTCAAATTTTTTAAAACGGCTCTCCAACTCTAAGCGTTGAATGTCGGACATGACCTTGCAACTAAGAAGCACATTCATGTAATTGGTGAAATTTGTAAGCTTTGCCTTAATGGCACTTCGCTTTCTCGACAATACGTCTAAAGAGGCCATAGCGTTTAATCCAGTAAGATAAATCAATAGGTAATATTAACACTAATTGACTATGCGTAGCAAAGTTTCTCAAAGAAGTTAGCACTTAAGTTTAAACTAAACACACAAAAAAGTGAATGAATAGCCGCGTGACCTTGATGAATGTCACTGCGCTCAGCTGTTACGCACACAGTCGATCATGCAGCCGGGTAACGGTATAAAACCAAGTAATTTAGCAGTGCACAAGCGCGTAAGCAGTGCATAAGAATGAAAGAGATGATGAATGAATGAGAGAATCTTAACACGTATTGACTCAAATATGAACGTGAAAACGGAAAATAATTTGAATCTAACGAAATAAAAACACTAAAATTTGTTTGAAAGGCAGAAAAGGATATAGAAGGAATAAAATTGGAACAAACTCACAAAATACCGAATCCTTATCCACAAGAAAACTGTCCTGAAATTCTTCCAAGCGATGACTCGGCGTAAATCGTCCAATCCAGTCGATGTAATAAGCGCCGGCGTCGTTATCAAGACTTGGTGAAATATAATTTAGTCCAGTTCGTGTTCTTCCTTTGTTCAATCGACTTCTGTAGAAAAAACCGTTGCTCCGGTGACGCAGCAAATTCAAGTTTTTTTTTTTTTTCAAAGTTCACCAACGTCGTAAAGCCAGTTGTCGCCGAAATTGGTTTCACCAAAACGCGACTATAAAGAGGCTCGAAGGACCATTTGTTAGGGACCTTACTAAGGACTTGATTAAAAGCAGTGGACTGTAAATTGCTATAATAATATATTCCAAAATAGGTACAATAAAATGTCGGTAAACGTATAGAAAGTGCGCGCGCGTCGCCTTGAGAGATCGGTAGTGAAGTGCCGTGGCCCGCGTCCCGCACGTCGCACGCCGCACCTCTCTCCGCCGCCCGCCGTCGCCCGCCGCCATCCGACAGCAGCCGAAGATCGCCGAGTGGTCGGAGGCGCCTGAACAGTACAAGCGAAACAAGTAATTCCAAGTGACGTTTCTTGTAGTTGCGATATTTGTGTTTATTAAATTAAACTGTGTTGTGTGTTTTGGTAAATTGGTTTGAATTGATTTATCCCGAACCCCAGCTCGTAACATTTGGTGTCAGAAGTAAGGGATAAATTATGCCAGTTTTACTGAAGGAGGATACGGAAGGTATCCGTACCAGGAGTCAGCGCCAGCAAGAGGAGGAATTTCTAGACAGACACCTGGGGGTAATCAGCCAACGATGGAGCCAGTCTCGCAAGCGTCTGGTGTTCCTACAGCATCACCAGCCATGGATTTTTCTGCGCTAATGGCGATGCTGCAGGAGCAGGCCCGCCGAT
Organism: Aporophyla lueneburgensis; assembly: GCA_932294355.1. Classification (NCBI taxonomy): domain Eukaryota; kingdom Metazoa; phylum Arthropoda; class Insecta; order Lepidoptera; family Noctuidae; genus Aporophyla; species Aporophyla lueneburgensis. The sequence continues at coordinate 11,157,302 of OW028738.1, read as the reverse complement.
AGGAAGAACAGGCCCGCCAACAGGAAGAACAGGCCCGCCGCCTACAGGAACAGCTGCAGTAGGACAAAGAGGAGCAAGCTCGCCGGCAGGAAGAACAGGCCCGTCGACAGGAAGAACAGGCCCGCCGCCTACAGGAACAGCTGCAACAGGACAAAGAGGAGCAAGCTCGCCGACAGGAAGAACAGGCCCACCAACAGAAAGAACAGACCCGCCGCCTGCAAGAGCAGCTTCAGCGTGATAAAGAGGAGCAGGTTCTCCTTTTGAAAGATCTACACGCGACATTTGGCAAGGACATCAAAGCCATGAAGGAGACTGTTCAGGTACATGAAAATCGTATCTCCGAGGCCGAAGTCCAGATCGCTGATATAAGAAAAGCGGTTGGAGTTCTGAAAGCTGGAGATCGGACTACGGATTCGATAGTTGCTGCACCTTCCGTGCGCGGGTTTAAAGTGCCACCCTTCGACGGAACATCTTCCTGGTCAGCATACAAAATTCAATTTGAAGCTGTCATGGAAGCAAATGGGTGGACAACAGGCCAGGCCATGACCGCGCTTACTTTGGCCCTTCGTGACCAGGCCTTAACTGTGTTAGAGGCTCTCGGCAAAAATGTTACCTACGAGCAGCTCGTTGAGGCGTTAGAGGCCAGATATGGTGACGCGCACCCGGAACACGTTTTTCGTGCCCAGTTGAAGGATCGTGTGCAGCGCAGTGGTGAAAACCTACAGCAGTGGGCCCTGGAAATCGAAAAGCTGGTTCGAAAGGCGTACCAGACTGCGCCCGCGCTCATCGAGGGTATACTAATTCAAACCTTCATAGATGGCATACGGGACCTGGAAGTAAGGGCTGCTGTGAGACTTGGGCACCATGAGACCCTCAAGGACGCCTTGGTTCATGCGTTGAAGGTGGAGGCAGTGAGGCATGATCATCGAGCCCATCGCATCAGGGAGGTTGCGGCGTCACCTGTTCGTGACCGTGTTAGGTACAGCCCTAGATGCTACACTTGCGGAGAAAAAGGCCACCTTCGGTCAAGTTGCCCGAAGCGAAGCACAGCTAACGAAGACCAGACCCAGGAAAGAACAGCGGCTGAGATCACCGCTCAGCAGCAGGAAAACTAATAAACGCCAGGACTGCGGGGCGGGTGCTGGCTGGTGTCAAAATAGCCCCAAGAATTTCGGTCTCATAAGCCCATGATGGGAACACCCTAGTCATAAAAGGTGAAGTGAACGGAAGACCATGTAAGCTGACATTGGATACTGGAGTTTCTCGCACGTTGTCAGTTCCCAACTAGCGAATCGTTTTCTTGGGGACTTCTTCGGTAAGCGTGACGGCGTAAATTTAGTAACAGCTACCGGTCAGCACATAACCGTCCGTGGTGAGAAAAAGGTGAAGTTAAAACTGGGTAACGCAATCTACCGACATAAAGTCATCATGGCCGACATAGTAGACGACTGCATCCTAGGTTTGGACTTCATGCGACAGCATTGTTGTGAGATGGACGGTAATCAAGGAGTCCTCAAATGTGGGTCAGAAGAAGTCTTCATGGAAGGTGCACCATCAGGGAAAGTGTACTGCTTGAATAAAATTGTTCTTCCTCCCCGAAACAATACTTCCAGTTAGTCTTCCACATAATTCTGGGCAGAAAAACCGATGTATTCTCATTGAAGGATTGGATGAAAACCTTCCATGGAAAATTGCGCGGACCTTGGTAAAGGCAATCGACGTTGCAGCCGTACGCATACTGAACCCAAGTGAAAAGGAGCAAGTAATCAAGAAGGGTACGTTGATGGGTTCCTGTGGGAAAATAGCTTGGATGCGTGAATATCAATATCAGCCTTCTTAAAATAATACCCAAACTGCAAGATTTAATGTGTTAAATCTTTTAGAAGACTGTCATAAAGATTTATCAGAAGAAGAAAGAGAGAAGGCTAGGAAGATGCTACTTCAGTATGCAGACTTATTCTCCAGAAATGATGCTGACATAGGGAAGACTGGATTAGTTTAACACAAAATTAATACCGGTAATGAGTTACCAATACGACAACGACCAAGAAGATTACCAGTGGCAAGAGAAAAGGAGGTCGATACCATGATTAAAGGAATGGTAAAGGATGAAGTTATAGAGCCTTCATCTAGTCCTTGGTGTTCTCCTGTGGTCCTGGTGAAAAAGAAAGATGGCAGTATGCGCTTTTGTGTAGAGTATCGTCGATTGAATGACGTTACTAAGAAAGATAGCTATCCACTACCCCGGATCGCCGGAACACTGGACACGCTGTCAGGAATTAAGTGGTTTACAACGTAAGATCTAAAAAGTGGCTACTGGCAAGTGGAAATAGACCCTAAAGACAAGGAGAAAACTGCATTTTCTACGGGAAAGGGACTATGGCAGTTTAACGTCATGCCATTCGGATTGTGCAATGCTCATGCAACTTTCGAAAGGCTAATGGAGCTCGTTCTCACGGGACTAATTGGAGACGCCTGCCTTGTCTATTTAGATGACATCACCATCGTGGGCCGCACATTCGAAGACCACCTTCAGAATTTGGAACGTGTTCTATCAAAAATCCGAGCAGCCAATCTCAAGCTAAGTCCAAAAAAATGCTCATTCTTCAGACAGCAAGTAAGCTTTTTGGGGCACGTGGTTTCGAAGGAAGGAGTACAAACAGATCCTGAGAAAATCGTCGCCGTAGTAAAGACATTGCAGCATTTCAGCAAATACTTGCTTCGACGCAAATTCCACCTGCGAACTGACCATGCTTGCATTAAAGTGGTTGTTGCAGTTTAAGAATCCAGAAGGACAAGTGGCGAGATGGATTGAACTGCTACAAGAGTACGACTTCGCAATTGAACATCGTAGTGGGAAGTCTCACGGTAACGCGGACGCTTTATCAAGAAGACCTTGTCCTGAAGACTGTAAGCATTGTGTCAGGCAAGAAGATAAGGAAACAGTACCTGTCAGGATGTTAAGAACGGACCTTAGTGACGAGTGGAAGGAAACTCTACGGCATGCCCAGCAGAGTGACCCAGATATTAGGCCAATTCTCGAGTGGATTAAAGCTAATGCTCCCAAACCCAAATGGTGTGATGTTGCAGCGATGAGTACCACCACAAAAAGTTATTGGGCACAGTGGGAGAGCTTGGTGAACCAGGATGGTGTCTTGTGCCGAAAATGGGAAAATGCTCGAGGGAATAGCTGTCACCTGCAAATGGTAGTCCTAAAACCGAAGGTACCAGAAGTTCTACGGCTCTACCACAATGGTTCTTCAGGTGGTCATATGGGAGTAAGAAGGACTCTGTTAAAGATCCGAGAAAGGTTTTACTGGATCCATTGTCGAGAGGATGTGGAGGACTGGTGTCGCAGATGCACCAGTTGTGCAGCGGTAAAAGGACCACACACACGCAGCAGGGGTGCATTGAAAGTGTACAACGTAGGCGCCCCCTGGGAACGAATAGCACTAGATGTCGCTGGGCCATTCCCCGAAAGTGAAAGTGGAAATAAATATTTCATGGTTGTCATGGATTAGTTCATCAAGTGGCCGGAAGTCTTCGCCATCCCTAATCAAGAAGCTTCAACAGTCGCTGATAAATTAGTGCACGAAATCTTCTGTCGGTTTGGGGTACCCTTGGAAATCCACAGCGATCAAGGAAGAAATTTTGAGTCTCAAGTGTTTCAAGAAACATATCGGGTTATGGGTACTCACAAAACCAGAACCACTTCATACCACCCACAATCTGACGGAATGGTGGAGAGATTTAATCAGACGTTGGAAAGATATCTGGCAAAAGTTGTAACAAGCAGACAAAAGAATTGGGACAAGCACATACAACCGCTTCTTCTGTCATACCGAAGTGCAGTTCACGAGAGTACAACTGTGACGCCAGCCTTCGCGAACTTTGGAAGGGGGTTAAGGTTACCAGCTGATCTAATAACCGGCATTCCCCCTGATTCACAGTGTCAGATACGCTGTCTACTACATTGTTTACGTCATTGGTAATGCCGACGGTATTGATGACGTCGGTCATCTTAGAATTATAACGAAGGACGTCGTAATGTGTGTAAATGTGTTTTGGCTCTAAGATGTAGTTTAGGTAGGTATACTTAGTAGGTAGCCGACCGACGGCGACAGTCGCACCAATTGAAGTGGTTGACTGTGAAATAACATTATTTTATTACAATAAGTTTTAAAAGAAGATAGAAATATAAAAATATCTCATTCTTCAAACGAAATTTTTTATTACATATTTATATCGAATTACAGTCGACCACATGGTAATAACATTTGGACCTTTAACTGATTTAGTGCGGGATGTTTTATAAAAATAAGAGGTCAAGATATAGGTAGGTACATAAGATGGTTATAATCGCCATGCAGTCGACCATATAGGTAGAAAATCGGCACTGAGCTACATAAGTACCTACAAATAACAATTAAGTATTTTAAAACTTACCTTTAATTTTTTCTACACTCTGGCACTAAACAAGTTGAGGTGTTGTCATCATTTATTTCAAAATATCTATAGACGACATTTTTTTTCTCACGCCCCATGTTGAACTTTTCGTTATCGTTACTCAAAACACAAAAATTAAATCAGCTGTAGTAGCTAATCTAAATGGAAGTAATAATTCGCGAGCGCTGAGCGTGTCCTGTACGCGCGTCCGACGGCCGTGAGAGTTGAGACGACGACAAACGAAATGGCAACAGCGCGTCAGAGGAGCGCGCGCCGCCGGACGCCACCCGCCGTGCCACGCCCGCGCGGCCTTGGAGAAAACGGCAACGTCGCATAAAATAACCAAAATATACCGTTTACTTGTTACCGCTATTTTCACAATAACATTAAAAATACCGTTAATTTTTAACGCAATTTTTAACGTTCTTATAATGTTATGCTACCTAATTAACGCTACCAAATCATACCGATATGCAAGTATCTCTATGGAAATACCGTTATTTAACGTTATTTTTAATGTGAATTGGTATCGTTTTCAAGCCCTGCAAGAAATGTATAGTTCGACCTGTGGCCGTGCGTACAGTGTTCCAACCAATACGCCTAACTATGCGTTTACGTTGTGACGCGACGTTTACTTATAAATAATGTATTGTATTTATAACTGATTGATTAGGTACCATCACAACAGTGCAGTTCTGTAAATTACCTAGATTACAAAAAGTAAAAAAAGCCAGTAACTAAATATTTACAATAAAACTATTCCGCTATTGAATAAGAAGTGTTTTCTTGAAATAATTACGTAGAACTTAACTGTAAACAAAAGAAAGAATGAATAAATCCATTTTTATTTCTTTTGTTTCTACAAAAACTTGTGCTAATGACAAACTTATTACAATTAGTCGCTTGCCGCGTCCCGCGTATTTGTTTTCATATGAGCGATGTTTAAGAAGACTTCTCATGTGGAAACTTCAGTCTCCCTCTTATCACAATTGAGTTTTTTTCGTTCGTTTCACTTTCAGTATGCTGTGTGTCGACTGAAAAAAAAGTTGAGTAAAAAGTACTGTCGATATTCGATATAAGAGTCTGCATCTATCATTGAACGTCAATATACTTAAACTACGAAAAACACAATTTGGAAAGTTTTATTTGGTGTATTATTTGTGCGCACTTGTTAATGCAAAGCGAGTAGGTACTCCTGTCACTGGTCGGGTCTCTTGTGAAAATATGACTGCATTACGAAATCTTTTTCGAGAATATTTCATTTATACGATATTCACGTACTGGCCGTTATATCACTGTCACTATTTAAGTAATGAGATTTTCAAATTCATGGCTGCGCAGATATAAATCAAGATTTATTAATGTAGGTACATATACGTAATGGAACCAAAGTGATTTGAGCAAGTATGCATTCGTTGTATCGCCTATTATGTCTAATAGACACCGTCTTCCAACTTTAAACTACGAGTAAGCTTTTCTACAAATATTTTAAATTCTGTAGAGCCCCAAGTTTCGCTACAAGTTTCCTTTATGGCATAACTTACCCTTTACTTTGCATCGCATTTGTATTGTGAATTTAGGGTATAGTTCCGTATGTAATATATAGATATACAAGACATTGCTTTCGTTTGTACTAATCATTATTTATTGGTAAATAGGAGAGCAACTCTTCCTTTTCACTAATTACTTTAGTTGGAACATTGGAGGCGTTATCGCTAACAGCGATCTTTAAAAGACAAATTTTGGGATAGATTAAAAGATAGAAAAAGGGACATTACTGCACGTAGAATGTGGTGTAATTAATTATACATATAAACATACATACCTACATGAAACATATATCTCCTTTAGGTCCGAGTTTTTTTTGTTTTTCAAAAATGATTTACTGTACTAACAAATAATCAGAATTTAAGCTACCAGACCTAAAATAACATTAATAGTATGAACAGGTACATAAAAAAAGAAAATGTCAACGGCCATCAAAAAATTCGTGCGCATCGTCTTCAGGAAAAGTGCCACAAGGCTGTCAAGTGTCAGCTTTGCCACGTTGTATGGTGATGATGATTCTTTGACCAGTAAAAATAGGCCTGCCCTCTGGTCACGTGCAGATATCGACCAACCGGTTGGCGAGGTCTTGAAAAACCAAGTGGACACTCGGACTCCATGGCCCAAGTGTTCCAACCCTAAACGCTTCGAATATATAACTCCCAATATATGTAAACGGACATGCAATTACTAGCTTCTTTACAGATATTAAAACGCACAGATACACACACACACACACTTATTTATTATATCAGTTTAAAAAAAATTTGAAATGTTGGCTAAAAACCTCCCAGTCCGTTATCAGGGAGGTATAGCGCTGTAGTCGAGATACAGGTTTTTCACCTAGTTCGGCTACAGATGCAACCCCATTATTTTCCCACCCCCAACCCCAGGCCATTTAGCCTACAATTTTTTCTTTAAGCAAAATGGTTGTTGTAATGTTCATATTTTTTGCGTCAATTAACCGGTCAAGTACCGTAATTACAGACACAATTAAAAAAAACGATTGTTTACATACTAAATGTGGGATCTCAGGGACTTAGAGGTTAAAATAAATTACATACACACAAATTAGATTAAACAAATACTTATACACTTCTTTATTTTATTTAGCTCCCAGAGATAGGCACTTCAAACCAAGTTCGATCAAACAATTTCACCCTCTAAAGGTCACGCGTTTATGTCGGCTATAAATTATGTATAAATCTGTTTAACACAACATCGGGTAAGCTGAACGCCTGTCATGTGTGCTTAAAGTGCACTGCGCTGGTACCGTACAGATATTAATATCATTACCCAACCATGTGCCCGATAACCATTAATTACTTTAACATTGTGTGTTATTTCGGTAACGATAACAAAGGGGATGATTAAAATGATATTGTATAGGTATACCGTAAACCCGTAAGTTTAATGATACTGTGTTAATTAACAAACCATTCCAGCGTTTTACTTAATGACCGACCGAAGCTTCGTTTTAGGCCCTAATACAGCCAACCAGAAGTTCGCAAAATACCGCTCGTCATTTGGCGTACTCCGTAAGAAATATTAATATTATTAAATATCTGAAATAAAATCACTTTTGTTTTCGTTTTTTGCTAAAAATAAGAATAAAGCCGAAGCTTCTTTCTCGTTTTAGTTTTCGGGTAAGATTCTATTTTCGGACGGATACTTGTTTTTACATTTTGCTCATCAGTTATGGCAGCTACGAGCTTGCGAGAGAAGGTCTTAGCTTCTTTTGAGACATTTATCAAGACACTAATTTACAGACTCTGCCCCTGTTTGTAATGTTTTCATGTACAGACTTGCGAAGACTGTACTTTACTTGGTGGTACCTTATAAACCTACTACCGACATAGCAATTGGAATAATCTTGAATACCTCTAATAATTTTCACTTTAGAAGCGTGCCTACAGACATATTAGACTTAAACTAAAGTGGTATCTAAACAATGATTTAAAGTTAGTAGGTAATACTAATATTTTTCAGCAACATTTCAAGACGATTTTAGTTCTAGATACAAACCCCCATAAGAACGAAGTTTCTTACGCTTTGCTTCAACTCAGAATGTAACGTTGTTATTCTACCTTTATGAGCAGCCGCCATCTTCGATTTTCATTTTGACGTCACTATTGGCTTCAGCACCCTCGTAAACCATGAAAACTATCTAACTCTTTTTGTCTTTTGCTATTACATATATTAAAAAGTCGCATGAAAAGGTCATAACACTTTTTCGTTACGTGACGATTTCTACAATCCTACGCCTAGCTGCTACACGTTAAATAACTTCCTTCTAGAAACTAAATCAAATCTGTGCATCCTGTAAAACAAGCCTGATGTTGTTCTCCTGTATCTATCAGATGGTCGACGGAGCGCGGTCCGTGTTCTTCGTCGTGCGGCGGTGGCGTGCGCGTGGTGCGACCGCGCTGCCTGCGCGACCACAAGTGCGCGCCCGTCATGTTCGAGGCTTGTAACATACACAGGTACACATGGTTAAAGAAATAGATTTTCTCAATAAGAAAAATGTTTCACTTACTTGAGAACAATTTGAAAACAACTTAAAGTATTGACAAACTTTGACAGTTAAACTACACATACCAAAAGAAACTTCTATCATTTAAAATGTATAAATGAAGGACCAAGTATGAAATTCCTTCATGGTGAAGGAATTTCATCTTTCTCTTTTCTCTCTCTCTTTTCACATCTTTCTTAAAAATGGGAAGTTTGATTCTTCTCCTACAAAAGCATAACAGAGTTGAATGTGACAGGGGCGGATCAAAGTTGAATTGATTACGTCAATGATGGGAGATTTACACTTAAAAAAAAATTATTTACAGCAGTTCAATAGCAAATACAATAAATTAGAATATAATCCACAAATTGCGTGCAAGCGCCAAATGACATAAACTATCGAATGTCTACATCGTCGTGTTTTCGTATTGACTGAACAATAAAACGAATGTAACGAGGCAACTAATTAATATAATGCAACACGCCACAACGTCATAAAGCCGTGCGGTGGCAGTGTGATTAATTTCCATAAGAGCCGCGTGCCGCTCGTAGCAAACATTCAGCGAGACTCGTATCATAGTCTGTCAGATGGTCCACGAGCACGCGAACAGCTCCAAGAGCAGCCCCGACTTATGTGTTTTAGATCGTGAGTTCGAACCCAGGCAGAAACATTACTTTGTGTACTTAATCTTACGACCACTGCTCTCAAAACAGTGAAGGAAAATATCGAGAGAAAAGCAGCATGTCCTAGAACCAAAAAATTGAAGATGAGACATTTACCAACCCGAACTGGGCCCGCGTGGTGGATTACGGCCCACTCCCTCTCAGGCTCTAGGCTGATTGTGAGAAGGTCCACTAAAAATAATCAAAACGACGCACAAAGATGAATCAATAGTCACGTTCATTAGCTAAACTGAAAGAGATTGCTCAAATCTGAAAACAACTTTGAAAACTTTTGTTTATATTTTGTACATTGCTACTTAGCCTCAGATGAAAGCACAAAATAGAAACACAAAAAAATCTTGGTATGGAAATATTTTGCGATCGATTCAACAAAATAAGAGCAATGCAAGAAATATCGCTTGAATCAGGAAATTCTTTCGAATAACTACGACCCAGACTAAAATTTTCTCTTATGAATAGACCTTCTATGCATACCATTGCAAAAAAAATTACACGTTGGTATTGACATCGAATTCATTGAATACATCGATCCTTCCCGACTCATTATTTAATTGTGGCTGTCAACCTGATCCCAAATTAATAACTCCCTACAAATTTCCCAAAAAGGTCCTCTCGTTTTATATTCATAAATAACAAATCTATTTGCTCTCCTACAACTTTTTCATTATCTTCAATTTGTGATTTAAATCACCTGATTTAAGGGTGAACAAACTCCTTTGTATTTTCCTGTTTTCAGAATTAATACTCACCCGTAAAATTGTTTGAAAACGTAAACTCATGAAATTATTTACAGTTGGTGTTTGCTATAATGGACCGAACTTTTGTGTTTAAACTAGTCTATACTGACTTAAACTTTTGTGTTTACCAGCATAGTCTCATAAAGCCCCACATACATATAATATATACATGTAAAAATTGTTTTTGCAAACATTTTCACAAGTTGGAATTATACCGTTTATAATTCCAACTTGTGAAAATGTTTGCGCATGAATTATTTCGCTTTCCACAAGCCCCATACATACATATAATATATATATAAAAATCGTTTTTGCAAACATTTTCACAAGTTGTAATTAAAAACGGGGGTTTTATAAGAAGTGCTGCCAAAACTAATGACGCATTGCAGAAGACTACGTTATTTCAGAATAATAGTGCCTTCACGATATTTTGAATGATTCAACAACAAAAATGTTAATACTCCTTGTTTTGTGACACAGTTGTGAGTTCACGTGGGCAAGCGGTGAGTGGGAGGAGTGCAGTGCCACGTGCGGAGAGGCGGGCGTGCAGGAGAGGCAGCTGTTCTGTGTGCCGCTCAACGTCAGGTCAGTCATACATTAGTCTTCTACCATTGATATATATGTTACACTACATTAGCAATTACCGCGTCAAAGCGTTGCCACTGGACATAAGGCCACAGCCTTATGCGTAGCTGACGTCAGTTCAGTGCTCTATGTGACGCCAACCGAGTGACGCGTGACAGAAAATATCCCCAAAATGGGTAAATGCGTTGTGAAAGAGTGTGATTCAAGATCTCAAAAACATAATAAATTAATCGGAATTACTTTCCACACGTAAGTTTATTGTTTCAGTGTTTATATCAAAGCAAAAACGCAATAAAATGTAAAATTTTGTAAATTAGGTTCAGTGTTACCACTAAAAACTTAGTTTTAGTTTCCCACATTTGTGGGAGTTTTTAATTTATGGAATAAAGGTTTTTTTAATAATAAAATCGTTGCAGGGTGCCTAAAGATGCAGTACACCGTGACAAATGGGTAGAAATAATCCGATTGCTGAGACGAGAGACTAACTGGCTACCTACTTAATCTACTGTCATTTGTTCAAAGCACTGCCAATACAAAGAATATTCAAAAAGAAAATGTCTTAATTAATGTTATTAATGATAAAATTCTAATACACATCCAATAAGAAATACATAATTCAAATAATTTAACTTAACGTTTAACAAATTTTTTAAACGTTTTTTTATGGCTTAAAAAGATGGGTAATTCGAATGGGTAGGCAACCCCATCCCGTCATTGCATGTTTATATTGCTGTCTTTGTCTAATCTAAGCGCCAGTATTATTCTTGCGACTTGTGTGAGTGAGACAGATATATGTTTACTTTTAAATGTTTAGTAGTGTCAAAACTACGTCGTCGCGTTTAAATAGTGGTAACAGTTTTTTGACATATTTTATTGAGGTTTGCATCTCTAGTTATTTAACTCAATGTCTTCTACTGAGCTTCGGTCTGCCTCGTTGGGCCTGGTTCTCGGGTCGTGCAAAGTATTATTGGGTTTAATCATCTGGAATTTTCCAGTAGCAGCCCGGAGTCTGCATTTGTGCTCAGTTGATGGGAATAGGCTCGCCCCCTATTACATGGGACTTAAACGTAACTGACATGTGGGTATTCTTTAGGTGCACCTCTGCCTAATCCTTCGTGCAATAAAGGCGTGATGTTATGTAGTCTTCTAAGTTCAGTGCCATAACCACAAGAACTATATACCTACATTTGAGGTCCAATGTATACAAGGTGTAGTTTTGGATCTGCAAAGCATTTTAGGAGGTAATTATGTTAGTGATTCTCGACCCGAATCAACGATAAAATGGGCAGGTTTTTTTTCATTTTGTTCTTATTTACGGAAATCGGTAAGTGTGAACTTCCTTTTTTAAAACGTGGCCAGTCTGTACGTGTCCTTAAACTGTGCTTTCACACACACAAACAAACGCAACCGACGTTTCTTTCATAGATTTTTTGAAGAGGGTTATTAAGAGAGTTATTCTGAAAAACAATAAAATTGAAAAATCTAAAATAATAAGTATTATTGATTATTGACTTGGTATCGTATTGTTATATGATTATTTACGAGTCTCATAAGAACCTCCTGAAATATTTTGCAGGTTCAATACTGCATCTTGTATAGTTGTAATGGAACTAGGATTCAAGGTGGCATTGGTCAAATTTTGACCGTGATGCGAAAATCATCGAAAACAATCGATGTAGTGATGCTTGGGGGAGGTCTATATCCAGCAAAGGATTTATTTCCGTTCAAAAGTAATTATGTCCTTGTGGTTTCACGAAAAAGGATTGATATAGTGTGACTGGAAGGTGCCCACTATAATGCGTCTACCAATTATATTTCCCTCAAAGCACTAAACGTGCATCTGGATCTGGCCATGCAATAACTCTTACTTCATTAAAATACTTTTGAGCTCAATGAACATTATTTCCGCAGTACATCATCGAGACGAGACCTAATAAAGAACAGCGTGTCACCAGCGCTGTGCACGTCACCGAAGCCGGAAGCACGGCAGCCTTGCAACCGTATGCCTTGTCCTGTGTATTGGAGAGAGATGCCTTGGACGCAGGTAATACATTACACTAAGACATGGTAGCATGTTTCGATTGTTGTCTGTAGCTAGAACTGAATAAGAACTGAGGTTCAATGCAATAACTATGGTCAGCCTTATTCATTTAACAAAAATCATAAAATTTTAAGTCTCAGGTTAAAGTGTGAGATAACCCTATAAAATTAAAATTGCTTGTTCGAAAACGTTTTTATAACGTCAAATGTAATTTTTTTACAATAAATCAGCTGCTGTAGACAGTCGGCCATTTTTTGCTCAAACATTTTTTTGTAACGTGCCTGCTAGGGCAGGACGATTAAAAGAAAACAAAAAAGTGGTAGGTACAAAAATATAATATGGGTATAAAAATAACACAATATAAAGTTTAGCTAGCTCCAGCGGAAGGCTGGCGTGAGTTCTGAATATCAAGCGCGTATTTAATTCCAACCCGCCTAAAGAAAACCACTATCCTGGTAGTTCCCAAGTCGTAGGTGACCGGTGTCAGCCAGGTAGGTGGGTAGGTCTTCTAGCGACGAAAAGGGTAGCGCGCAGGTCGTCCAGCCACAACCCATGCAGCGGCGGTATTAAATGTTCCTTCCGTACGGAAGAACCCCGATTGGGGTTACACACTGTTATGGCTTCTAGCTGTTATAGCTTAATGGTACGTTTAAATGCGATCGCTTATAATTTTAAAAAGGCCTTACTTTTTGCAACATACACAATATATTCTGTTATAAAGAGAAGGTAGAGTTAGTATATACATTTTTGTAAAATTGTTTCTAAGAGACTCGCGAGCGCCCATTATATATAGGTATTGCACGGATTGCCCTCTTGTATAAAATGTAAACTATTGTAGTTTTAGTTTTGTTATCATTTAGTAAAAGATTATTAACTGCAAACCACGGAAGAACACCTAGACTATCGTTAACATGGACATTCGTATCTTTTCTATCTATTTTAAAAATAAGTGAAGTATCATCAGCGCATAAAATAATATGCGAGAGCCATCATGAGCCATCATGTAAGGAAGGTCAATAATGTTAACTAGAAATAAGCAAGGGCCAAAAATTGACCCTTGAGGTACGCCTATCTTAACTAGAGATCATGAGGACGTCGCCTCATTAAAGTATACTTTTTGCTATCTGTTTGATAGGTAGGAAAGAACGAGATCAGCAGGTTGTTCACGAATTACGTAGTGGTGTAATTTACAAAGCAATCATTTATATATTGTGGTCAATCATGTCAAACGCTTTTGAGAAGTCACAGAAAATACCAGATGCGTCCGGGAACTTCTCTCAAAATTCTAAAATGTAACTGACGAATTTTACTTCCTAGATATAGGTCTAGGAGTCATTCATACTACTCGGTTTGAGAATTGGAACTACTATGTTTCATTAAATCAGGAAACGTACCGTCGATATCTTAACATTCACTAAATATGCCTGTTTAGACAGGGGCAATTACGAAATTATTGCAATTATTCAAGAACCTTAACCAATTTCCCCCATAAGTTTTAAGTGTTTTTTTACGTCACAGCATTTAAATGCTGTCTTAATTTTGGCAATAAAATGTTTTAATTTATCTGAAATGGTTTCATTGCTAACTTCAAACACACATTCGGATCTCATTGTTTTGTGTTTTCAGTTTCGTTATTAATTATCTGCCACACAGCTTTTATTTTATTGTAAGAAAAACTAATTTCGTAACTTAGTATTTTAGATTTAGCTTGACGCTCTTTTGAATATCTTAGAATAGTTTCTTACATAATTATGAAGGGCTTGATTCTTAGAAGTCAATGATTTATCTTGATAAAATTTATGTAAAATAGCTCTGCTTTTACTAATGCCAACCCATGCACAAAATTTTGGTTTAGTATTGATGGTAACTTTTTTGCAGCACATGTTTTATTAAATTCTTGGCAAACTGTAAAAAAGTACCGTAGTTAATATTGAAGTCTTGTGAATTAAACCTTGCTTAGAGTTTTTCTCGATTAACGCACTATTTAGGTGTTAAGTTAACAGTTGAATATCCAACGGCGCAATTGGTTTTAGTTAGGCATTCACTTATATATCAGCTAGTGTACATGAAAACGGGCATTACACCCTAAAGCCCCCCGCGTTCCTTCAGTCGTCTATATGGCAGCGCCAATGTATTTCTTTGGAACAAATCTCGCGTTCCTGGCAGGCATCGGTCCTAGCAGACCCCTTCAGTACTGCTGATATCTCTTTGAGGCGCGCGTGGAACACTACGCGCCGTCGACCTGAGCCTGGTCCTGGCATTACACCCTTAAAATGGTTTATGTTGGCAGTGTTCGGCGACGTGCGGGCGCGGCGTGTCCCGGCGGCCGCTGTCGTGCCCCGCGCCGGACGAGCTGCAGTGCGGGCCGCGGCCGCGCGAGCGGCACCGGCGCTGCCGCGTGCGCCACTGCGGCGCGCGCGCCCGCCCCGCCTGCCCCGCCGCCGACACCGCGCAGTACTGCGAACTGTTCGGCGCCGACCAGCTCGCCAGGCACTGCCTCGTGCCGCCCTTCAGGAACTACTGCTGCAACGCCTGCCGCCAGCTCGAACGGAACCACTTCACCGGCTACGGCTAGCAGACCGACACCTCACCTCTACCGCCACATGCATTTGTGTGCAGTCCCGGGTATTCGGGCTGTTTTCTCTAGGAAAATCCCACCCGAAGTTGAAATAGCTAGACGAGCGGTTTGCCCCTATTATATGGGAGTTGGACTCAGTACCGTCTTTGTCGTTTGGGGGTAAGACGCGACGCCCCCTCGGAGGATCACAGGCGTATACATGTTGTTCGTTCGAATGGAGATTCCGTGTCAGTGTAACCAGTATTTTGTACGTTGTTTTTCATATTTATAAGCATTTAGTGTTAAGAAATATAATATCTAATAATAATGCGCAACGAAGTGCCATAATGTATTGTACACTACTTCACGTAATAAATGTGCTATTCTTATAAAAAAGGATTTTGTTGAATTATTTTCTTAAACTTCGAAGAGTAGGTACCTGAATTATCTTGATAAACCTCCTGACAGAAATACAATACGGTGAAAAGTGTTTAATAAACTCTCAAGAATGTGTTGATAATTAACTTCAAAGGCTACAGCAACGTTGGCTTCGCTTTATGTATATACCTTACATTACATAACACACGCCTCCTCAGCCTGCAACCAAAACATACTTCCCCACATTGAACTCCGAGAAAAACATCTTTGACTACGACTTAATTTAAAAAAAAAAAAACTGTTTAAAACTAGGTCAGTTTCAGGTCATACAAACAGATGGCTGATGAAACAAATACATCACGTTAGTGCTATCTTTGATTGTTTATATTTGGTTCGATCGTTCGTCCTCGAGCGTTAAATTTCATTAATGATACAGTAGTTTGATATTTTATTGATATTACAACTGTGCATTGAAACAAAGGACAGTTTTTTCCCTTTTAAATATTTAATTTTTTTTTTTTTTTTTTGTGGGGCATCTCGTAGTTAATCCTGAAAAGATTGTTACTACTTAAACGGATTGGGGCCCGGCGAGTTCTAAAAATTTACCTTTTTAGGCCTCCAGCCGGGGCTTATTATACTTAAAAACTAAAGCGAAAGCTCTAAGGGTTACCCCGAGGGGGGTACAAACCTCGGCTTAGGCAATCGCTGATAGGGGGGGCAGCAAGGGACTGGCTGGATCTGAGTTAAATTATTTAGGGACTAATTTAAAGCTAACGGCGCAGCATCGCGGGCTGGCTCTTGCAAGGGTCGGGAGGGACTGTTAAGTCGGGGTCGCGACGACGGACCTCGGCGGCGAGGTCGGTACGGTTTGTGTCTGTGTGCTGGTCTAGCTGTACTGGTCTCTTTTCGACTCTCCTGGAGGAGAGTAGTGGGATCATCAGGATCGGTAAGAATGTGCCGCGAGCGGCGGACTTTGCTAATACGGGAGGGGGTGTAAGTAGCTGCCGCCACAACTAGAGGGTTGCGGTGGGCTATGGCCCTATCGAAGAAGCGCTTCGAAGCGCGTTTTATGAATTGATGGATAGTCGGGAGTTTCATATCTAAATGAAGATTGATATTCCGAACAAACCAAGGCGAGCCTGTGGCTTGACGGAGAAAACGGTTCTGGAGAGTCTGCATCCTATGGATGAATCGGGGCTTGGCATGTGCCCAGACTGGGCTTGCGTATGTCATAATCGGCCTGATACAAGCGGTGTAAAGCCGCTTCTTACACAGAAGAGACAATTTACTCCGCTTGTTCAGGACGCAATGGAGCCTACCGAGAGCGAAAGCGGCCCGCGAGCGAGCCTGCTTTATGTGCTCAGAAAAGGTGAGGTGTTCGTCGAGGATGACACCTAGATATTTGGCTTGCTTCGCCCAAGGGATCTGCTTGCCGAACATTGAGATGGGTCGGGGAGGGGGGTGATTACGTCGCGGTCGGGTGTAAAAGACCGCCTGACTTTTATCGGGATTGACCTCGATTCGCCACTTCCTGAACCATTCGCCGAGCTCGTCGACTGCGGTTTGGAGGTAGCGAACCAGCGCTGTGTCACTAAATCCCGAGAAGAAGATGGCAGTGTCGTCTGCGAACAGAGCTAACCTTGCCTTCTTGCTTCTGGGGATATCGCTAGTGAACAGCGTGAAAATGAGGGGGGCTAGTACGGAGCCTTGAGGGACTCCTGCACGAATCGGGTGAGGGGAAGAAAGTGCCCCTTCGATGCGATAGCGAAAGGTGCGGTTCGCAAGAAAGTCTCGTAAGATGAGCACGAGACGGTCTGGCACTCCGAGTTGGTACAGCTTATATAATAAGCCGTTGTGCCAGACTTTGTCGAACGCTTTCGCTATATCGAAGTATACAGCGCCCGTGAACATACCACGCTGAAAACCAGCATTGATATGTTCGACGATACGGTGTACTTGATGGACACACGAGTGTTGGGTTCGAAAACCAAACTGCTCGTTGGGAATGAGGCCCTTGGTTTCGGCATAATCTCTGAGTCGCTTATAAATAAGTCTCTCATAGATTTTGCCGAGAACTTTGAGCAAACTGATGGGGCGATAGCTCGTGGGCTCGGTTTTGGGCTTACCGGGCTTAGGGATGCCAATAACGGTGGCTTCCTTCCACGCTTGGGGGAAAATGTTATTACTCAAGGCACCATTGAAGATGGTACACATGACCATAATCAGGTGCGCGGGGAACAGCTTGATCACTCTGTTGGTGATGCCGTCTGATCCGGGGGCTTTACGAGATTTTCAGACCCTTGATGATCTCGTGCACCTCGTCAGGTGTGACAGGGGGCAGGGGATTATCAGGGTCTTCAAAGGGCGGGAGTGAGGCTTTGCGTTCGACTTCCGCGTTTACCTTATCGACAAACGCTTGGTCTTGGTCTGTGGTTGAGACAATTTAGGGGCGCGGGGGCACGGGTACGCGGGTCCACTAAGGGAGGGATGGGGGCGGGCTTTGGCCTGGAGGAGGCCAGTGCGGGGAACTCCTTCTGGGAACTCAAAAGAGGCCATTGGGAGGGACGTTGAGGGGCCAATCTCGCGGGGAGTTTGGCCGAGGGGGATTCCCTTTTCTGGCGAGCGTCGAAACGTTGCGCCAATTTAGGGGACGATGACTTGGGGGCTTTCGGGCAGCCCCGGTAGTTTGCCGGATGACCGGACTCTTTGCAGAGCACACAACTTGGTGGCTCGGTGCAGAGAGTGCGGTCTTTGGGCCGGGTACAATCTGCTGTACCATGTTCTCCCAGGCACTTGACGCACCTGGGAGTGGCGTAACAGTTGTACGCTGAGTGCCCGTAAAGTTGGCATCTATGGCACTGGCCAATGATGTTCGACTTACGGGGCTTTTCTATGATGAGACCAGACAGATTACAGACTGCCTTGACTTTGAAAATGGGGTGGTGACCCTCCGTGGGAGGGCACACCACCAGGACCATATCAAAGGCAATGCCTTGTCTGGATCTGTGCATTCTATGGACCTCTGTGACAGGCACGTTCTGTCTTTCGAGGTCTGCTTTGATTTCGCTGGTGGCGATTTCGCAGGGGATTCTGCGGATCACCACCCTGGTCAGACGCTCCTCGGGCAAGGAATACGTGTGGAAGGACACGTTCCTGGCAGAGAGGAGCCTGGTCAGCTCGCGGTAATCGGTCGAGGTCGGTACCGATACATTAATGCCCTGCTGGGTGGCACGGGCACTGGTATAGTTGACCCTCTGGTCAACGCACCATTTGGACACCTCCGTCCACTTGGCCTTGTCCTGTATAAATACAGGGGGCGGTGGAAGGAGTTTCCTGCCGGTGTTTGAGCCAGAGGGTACGGGCTGGGCGCTAGTTTTAGCGCGGGGCGCGGCAACCTTCGCGGAGGTTGAAGGCGAGGGACGGGAGGGGGACGCGTTGGCGGCGGTCGCCGGTGGCGTGGAGGGGATGGACGCGGTCGCGGTGGCGAGGGTCGCCTGCGTAGCGGGGTGGGGGGGGTTCGCGGTGGCGGAGGTCGCCTGCGGGGTGGGGGCGCGAGACGGAGGAGCGGAGTCCTCAGCTGCTATGATTTTAGCGGCCGGGGCTGAGCTGCTCGCCTTATCCTTTTTGCGCTTGCTCCCTTTTCCCTTTGTATGGGAGACGAGCTCGTACGTCTCTGCGTCCGAGGACGAAGAGGAGTGCGAGTCCGTCTGGGGAGTGAGCGCGGCAGTATCGGGAGGAGTTGTGGGTACATCCTCCGTGTCCATTTGACACGGTTCATCGGTGGAGGCTGGGGCCTCGAGGGCGTCGCTGAAGTCAGCGATGCCCGGGCTGGGCGGAATTGCGAGTTGCTCAGCTCTGTACAACTCGGAGAATTCGGCAGCGAAATCTTTGTTTTTCTTTATCAATAAAAGAAAAACAGAGACTACAGCCCCGACCTCCGAGTGCTCAATGCTAAGCTGACCCGCAAGTTCAGCCAGGAGCGCCTCGATTCTAGCTAGTCTCTCCGTAGGATCCATGGGTTTATCCATGGCGGAGGGGAGGGGGGACCTAATCACTCATGAGAGTGATCCTGACCAAAACCCTACTCCTACGTAGCCTAATCCCCGGTGGGTTGCCGGGGGTGAGTGTTACACTCCCTGTCGGGTATAGACAGGGAGGTGATCCTGGTGAGCCCTAAGAGTGTTCCCCGTCGCCAATCTTATTGTGCGAACGGGTTCCTAACCGGTCATGCGATGGGTACTGAAGGTACCCGACCAGTCTAGTGCGGGGGGTATAGATATACCCGCGGCACTAGTACGCGGCTGTGGAGGGAAGACTGTCACCGGGGCTGACGAGGGAAGCCCCCAAGGCCAGCGATCCGGGACCCGTCCAACTTTCGTCTAGCCCTGAAGGGGATAGACGGGTGCGTTGGGTCTGCACCCACTCGGCTTCGTTGGCACCGTTAAGGTATCCACCGAGTGACCACGAAACTGTGGATTTGCCCTGAAGGGGCCACAACACAACACACGTTTTTGACGATTTTCTGACGAATCAGAAATACCACTGTCTTGCGAACAAGACAGTACGGTTTTAGACTGAATCTGAAGAAACAGGAATCCGAATTTTGCGATTTAAATAAATTTAAATCGCAAAATAGCGGAGAGTAGTCGGGGCGACTACGCAGCGTGGCGCACGGAGCACAACTGACGGGCGAACGAGCGGCGGGCGGTGGAGGGGATACGCGCAGCGGAGCGGCAGCGTAACGACCTTCCAAGGCGGGCGTCGAGCGTAGAATGATGTTAAATATTTCAGTAGCGACAGCAGCTTATATAGTCCCATTAGCTTTTCAAGTTGCAGCGGGGATGCTTTTAGGCAGTCCCTATTTACGCTTTTAGGGACCATACCTCTTTCCTTTTTTTTAGTACTTTGAATATTTACAGTATAGCGACCCGGTCTTGCTTCGCACGGTTTTCACAACTTGATATAACGTGGAGTTTTCTTTTTTACTCATATGTTAATTAAATATAAATGTAAGATATAAAGCTTGGTAAATAAATTGTTTGAATGAATTGAAAGTAAATTAGTATCGAAATATTATGTAGATTTTCAAAAGATCCATTTAATATAATTATTCTTTTTTTTTTATTATTATTCTTAGTATAGCTAAATAACATCATTAATTAGCCGTAACTGATCATTACATTTTCATTTCTTTAAAACACACTGAGCCGTATGTTTCGGTTGTCATGTTTTCGACATTCGTTCCAGCGTACTCTAATACCCAACAACATGATCATCAATTGTATCTTCGCATATCCTGATTTCTCAGTAAGTAGGTTACAAATAACAGTCGCGTTAGAATTAATGCTTACTAGCATGTGATAAATCTTAGTTCTAGAGGCGAGACCTATATTAAGGTGGAAAACGTCAGGCAGAAAGAAGATAATTGCTTACTCGTGCAACCTGAGAAGGTCTTTACCTAAATAAAACTTGAGCTAAAGCAGAGCCGCGTCTTCCAATTACGTAAGCCGTGAACTGTCGGAGAGGTAAGCTATGATTTGTTTTGAGGATCGTGCTTTGTATTTAGTAAATTGGTCACCTTTCAGGATATCCATCCATACTTCCTATACTAATATTGTTAATTCGAAAATAACTCGCTCTCTGTATTACTTTAACATATCTAAACCATTTTGATAAAACGAGTCAACGAGATCCTGGAGAAGGATATAGGCTACTTTTGTCCCGGTAGATCATCATCCCGTGGTAATTTTTCCGATAAAAATGCAGACGAAGCCGCGGGTAGAAGCTAATATATTTAAATGATACGTGTGAAAATCATACATCGATCTGTAGAAAGAGAAGGTCACAAAGCAAAATAAGTGACATAGACGACGAGAAAACCGATTGTTTCATAAAACTCTGTGTGATGTGCCCTATTTATAGCAGCTTAATACAAAAATAGTAAAGTCCAATCAGTCATAATAACTTACTATAAATATTTTATTTCACTATAATTTCGAGTACGGTATTAATTTTCAACATATTTTCCATGGATGTCTATCCAGGGAAAATATGTTGATTAACTCAAGCTTGCATATTTTCCATTAACATTTTTCACGCGTCTTGCACGAGATACGAAATATTTGCAGGAAAAATATTCTCAGCTTTGCTTTTCCAATATGGCTGCAAACATTTTACTCTATCATAGTTTTATTAAATAGCCAGCTCTAGTGTTTATTATACTAAAAGTGGGTAGATAAAGAAAGGGCATGGTTGCTTTATTTAATACTTAGACCGAACGTGACAAAAAACCAAGTTCTTACTCTGAGCTTCATTAGCATGGAATACGAGATCATTATCGGAAAATGTAGTAGACATTTTGCTTCGTTAGACTTACAAAGAGCCATTTCAGCTTCTTGAATTCAAAGCCCGTACTTTTCAATTCCATGTTTGTAATATAGCAGGAAAAGGAAAACAAGGGTCGAGTAGTGTCGCTAACTTCCCGAAGTGCTGTCCCATAAAGTGGACGGCGTATTCGCTCAGTTTACGAAACTCGCTTTGTCTAAATATCCAAAGTTAGAAGGATCTAAGTGCGGACGAGAACTCGAGCCCGACGAGTGGCAGCCCGGACGTAGGTCTCCCCAAATTTTACGTCCGTCGACCAGTTAAAACTTGAAATGGAAATTGGCCGTAAATCTACATTTTACGCCCGAAAACGTTAAACCCTTGATTCGATTAGCAGACAAAGCTGAAGCTGTTAATGTTTTAAACAAACAGCGGTACATTATTTGATTAGGTGCCGTGATTAGAAATCCAATATATCGTGTATTGCCGACGTGTGGGAGCTAACGTTGTGTGCCAATAATGTATCTCTCGTGATTTGTATTGTTGTTAACACTTTAACATTATAATGTTTCCTGTTACCGGTTCGATCAAACTACCTTGTAATGTGATATTAAACTACCTAGGTATTTCCTAAAGGTTGACCAAGGTTGAATTAACAACAATCTTAGCTCTTCATGCATTATAAATCAAGGCTTCGCATATGTTACAGACAATTTCCCAGAAACTTATAAGTGAATCACAGTGTAGGTACCGTCAAGTTCGGAACTGATTAAGTTTTCAGCGTGTCAATCCGCGGCAGACAGACTGAGTTGAATACTAATCGCTAGTTTACTTCAGTTCAACTAAACTCCTCGCATGCGGCGTATTATGTAATCGACAGAAAGGCCGTAGTTCTCTGAATCGAATTAATACGTTCCGACATCAGGATTCCTCGGAAAAACGTACGACGTAAAGGTACCTAACGTAAATTCGTACCATTTTAATTAAAAATACAACTGCCCTACAGCACTTTGGTTTAATTGAATACGAAAAGCACAAATTGTATCGTATCACCCATAAGATAAAGTCTTCATCAACAAACCTGCCTACCTGGCCTGCCTTTCTTATGTTGAAGTGGAAATTCTCATGGGTGTTCTTCTACCCTGGGGTGGGCGGAGGGGTCTGTCAGACTCCTACGGACTAAAACCACCCCAGTGTTCCGTCCCACACCTATGTCGGGGATCACGGGATCTAGTGCGACTACCGCGATCCTCGACTGGTTACTCACGTTAGGAGGAGTTTAACTCCTTTACATCATAGAGAGGCGCACGTGAAACACTACGCGCCGACATTTCGGGTCCTTAGGAATAGGGGGCGAGGAATGACCCCAGATCCGTTGTCCCTGTACCCACTTAGCGGGGCTGGAAGAAGGCGTTATCCGCCCTCCACCGACGCCCGGTGCGCCTGCTGCGGGCCTGTAAGCGGAAAATATTTCCCGCACTCTTTCCGGAGTCTCTTCTGTGATTCTTCAAAAGTTTCACTGTTTCGCGACTCCTCGGTGACAAACTTTGATTCGACCAAGCCGGGCGGCCTTCTGAGATGCGGATCTCCCAAACAGCATACTCTGCCAGCGTATGCTGCGCCTATCCCCCCGTCAGTCGACGTCCTAAATCCTTTGAATATATGTTACGTTTACTGCGCCCGTTGAGTGCGAGGCCCACTGGCCTGGTCCAATACCAAGAAGCAATTACTGTCGGCTCATGTTGTATTGAAATATTCACACCACACTTCGACCTGTTGACTTACTAACTACTAATGGAATGTTCAAGGAAAAATCCGACTGACAGCTTAAACATTCTTGAGTCTCTTGGAAGCTCCGCTACGAAGGCAGTGCCAGTCATGGAGGAAAACAAAACAAAAGAATACTTACCTGAGATTTAGTTTTAGTGTATCTGGGTCTATAAAATACTTTTGACTGGCCTGTTAGTCTAGTGGTTAGTGACCCTGACTGCTAAGACTGAGGTCGTGGGTTCGATTTCCACCCAGGGCAAATCTTTGTGTGATGAGTTCAATCATTTGTTTTGTGTCTGGGTGTAATTTATCTATAATATGTATGTATTTAGAAGTATATAAGTATGTTTAGTGACTGCTAAACATACTTATATATTTCCATTATATTTTATTTATTTATTTATATTATTTCCATCGTATTTAGTACCAGATGACTATCTGGTTACCATAGTACAGGCTCTGCCTAGTTTGGGATCAGAGAACGTTGTGCTGGTTGTACTAAGATTTAAAAAATATACAAGAGGCTACGAAAGGCACCAAAGCTGTGTATAAGATACGTTAAGATGACTCATTTCGTTTTACGAGCTGATTGTACCCCTATAAGCTCATATAAAAGATCTATCTAAATAGAAGAATTTCGGTGGTTGTTTAAGATGCTTAATGAGAAAGGGCAATTAAGTGGGGAGCCTTATTTGCCACGAAATGTATGTGAAAAGTTTTTGACGACTTCTTAAAATCACCCTCAATTGATCCAGGATAGACACTTCTGTGTACAAACGTAACATAAGTTAAGCGAGCACAAATAGTGTGTTAAACATATCAAAGCATTTCTGACTAAAATCAGCTTTGATGGCGTTCTAGTTTAATTAAACGTAAACACAATTTCGTATTTGTTGAGGGAAAAGTTGCGATCAATGATGAGATTTAAGTCTCATGAGTGATTCGATGAAGAATCGACCAGTCCCCTAGAAATAATTTCATGTTGTCATGAATTGACTCAAAAAGATAGATAAACACTGCAACCCAGTGGTCGCAGTGTTTATCTATCTTTTTGAGCTGCCTTTGCTCAAAAAGCTGTCTTTTACCAGTGTCAAAGACAGCTTTTTAATAGAATCAAATCATTTATTTGCTTGACTACCTATGCGTAGAATCATATTGATGGCATTGAAACTTTCAGAAACATTTATCATCTAAGCTCCGCCGTAGATATTTACCCTAAGGATGAGGACAAATAGAATATACCAAAATACTAACATTTCATAAATGTTGTTTTGCCTATGGGGACATAGGTACCCAATTCATTGTCACTGCCCTTCGCTCGCAGTCAAATAGAATTAATATCTAACCGGTCACTCACCGAAATCGATTCTGGGTAACCTTTTGTATCTACTCGATTTATCATTTTGAGGGGTCACCAAACCAACTGTAGATTTACACTACGTAACGATATTTCCGAATTTAATCAGTGAAAAGTGCTGTCTACAGATTAGACTTTCAGAGAGATTAACGATGGATTATGACAGCTGTCGCAGTTATGAAAGCTGAGTTTTAAAACTATTGTTACGAGCTGGGGTTCGGGATAAATTAATAGAAACCAATTTACCAAAACACACAACACAGTTTAATTAACTAAACACAAATATCGCAATCAAATCAAAACGTCACTTGGAATCACTTGTTTAGCTTGTACTGTATCACTCGAATCGACTTTACGATCTACGTAACACTATGAAAGCTTTATTACTTCTTCAGTTAGCGACTCGAAGTACTTTATTTGATAAAATAATTTATTTGAACTCTCTTCCATATAACTAGAGGGTTATTTTATGTATTTTAATTATACAGGCTGTGTATGAAGTCTCACAGTTTCGACGGAACTAAATTCACATTCAAATGAAAGCATGATACAAACTTTTGAAAAAAACCAAAACTTGTTGGAAAAAGTGTGAAACGAATTTTGTTTTCCCATTTTATAAAACGAAATGTCCTCTTCGCATTGTGATGACAGCTACGAATTAACAGATTGAACAATAAAAATTTCCGTTTGGCAAACTTTTGAACGTTTTTGTTTATTTTTATGAATAAATTAGGTGTGGATGTGAACATTTCAACGCGTAGTTTAGACTTGTCATAACTTTTTGAAGAACGACTAAATATTTCACATGTTTATTACTATGTCGATTCTTTTCACACAACTAAGGCGAAGCAAAAGGGAGGGTAATGATATTGAATATTTATGTATGTATGTGGGTATGTATGTATGTGTGCTCATTTGTTCCATCATTACTTCTAAACTACATAACACAATTTGACAAATGAGGTATCGTTGGAACGGTCTTGGGCGGTTCGGTGATGTCACATAAAACTGAATATAGCGCCCTCTTTAAGACGAAGTCAAGAACTAAAGAAATACCATCCACCACGGCCACGGCTTTCAGATGAGCATATTTTCTTGTTTCATACTTTTTAGAGCGATATTTTTCAGTACGGTTTACTTTTTGAACTTACTTTTATTACTCAACAACATATAATTCTTTAAACGTTTACGGTTCTGTATGTAGCATAAAAGTAACACGAATGAAATGCAGTTGGTATTTGAAAAGCTTTTACTGTATTCTTAATGGTTGTAAAATCTTCTGCGACACCTTTCTGTTTGTTCCTATTTATCCAAATTCCGGAGTACAAGATTCTGGAAAATTCTGAGCTTTTTTCTCGATCCGGGTACCAAACCTAGAACCTAATACAAAATGTATGTAATTCCAAATAACTACCTACTAATGAACACAGCACATTATTTAGTGGTCTAATCCCAGAGGAAATTTTCAGTAGGAATAGAAATCCAATGAAAGACCCATCGAGACGTCACATCCTAAAGAGATGTAATACGGCCACATTCACGCCGGTAACTGTGTTATTAAGACGCCTCGTTTCTCCCCTCTTTATATAACCATAATAACTGGGACGCAATAATATCGGAGCTATTCACTGTTATAATTTATACGGTGAACACATTATCATAATGTCGGTGTGACTACATTATGTGCTTATATTTTTTATATATGCCGCAGTATTAAGAACATCTTGATCAAATCAATAATAATGTTTCCACTGCTGAGACACAGCCCTCCTCGACATCTGTCACCCTTCTGTGGCTTTTCGATTATTCCATTTGTGGTTATGTATAAGGTTCGACCGGAATTCATTGACCTCGGAAAGGTCTTCCATAGCGCAGGTGGTAGTGCACAGAAAAAAACGACAAGAGATGGGGCATAATTCGCGATGTGGCTCCAGAGTCACACTGCGGCTCATCTGAGTACCCTTACTATGTTTTCCGCCAGTCTTACCTCAGAGCTTTAGTGAAAACTAGAGGAAGAATTGCCGTATTTCTTAATCAGAATCCGTCCAAAAAACCTCAAATTTTCCTGCCATTGAAACGAGAGTTGACCAAATGTAGGTGAAATGCACATGCCTTCTCATAGTCATCATTTATATACATACCTACACACAAAAATACACTAACAAAAAACGATGTTTAATTTGTACCTTTCCCTGTTGTCTCAAGCTCGTCAAAACAGGGTCAAGAGTACTCCAGAACAAACACAAAAGAATTGAAAACTGAAATCTAATAAAAATACCTTTATTCTTTGAATCCTCAACAATTATTGCCATTCCCATCTTCTACTGAGGAGAGGGTCTAATTAAGCTGATTTTCAACTAGTTCGTAATTCAATAAATCAGGGATAACGACGCTTGAATTGAGATTCTAAAATGCAAATCCTGACTCAACTTTTCGTAGGTCAGCCATTAAAACTGGCAGTTCTAGGAACATCACAGAAAGACTTGCTTAGTGAGAGCGAGAACCTATTGTTTCAAAAATACATTGTTGCATCTAAGTACTTACTTTTCTCTATTTAATAGAGGAAAAAAAAAGATTTTAATAACAATGGATGTTTAGTCCCGAACGATTTGTTTACTCTATGCGCCTACGTTTCTAAACGAGTAACAGAGTGACATCTCTCTTGACAGTTTGATTTTGACACTTGACATCTCTCTTGGCTTCCGGTGGGAAGAAGGAAAGCATGTCGCCGTTGGTATCTAGGGATCTTTTGTAAAGTAATCCCTTAAAACCGGTCGTTTTGTGGACAATCTGTCATGACCCAGTTGTGTTGAGTGTAACTAACCCCAATTTGAAGACATATCACGGGTTGTGTTTGTTGGAAATACCTGAAATAGTTTGAAGGTCATTCAAGTGACGCTATTGGGGAACGAGTGATTTGAAGACCGCATGCTGTGATTGCCTCCAGCCGGGTTGAAGCGGATTCTAACCTGAAGAATACTCGTAACGTCACAACACAATACATATACACTCACTTACATACACAGATCCAGGTAATCCCAAGAAGCCGGTGGTCGCCCATCAGGTAAGTTCTTTTGTTTGTATATTGTACCTTGTACTTGTATTGTCTGCTCCGCGTACGGCGGACAGTACGCTAGCCATCATAACTTCCACTGCGTAATTGAATTGAGGTTTGGCCTGGCAGCGTACAATGTATGACACAACGCAACAAGTAGATATACAGCGTGTAGCAGACAATGCGGTCAAGTTTATAAGGAGAAGGAGTGCAGAATGCTAGTATTCTTGATTAATAAATCATAGTTTAAAAAATAAAACCACGCTTTCATAGAAAACCAAACTAAAAAGTAAAGAATAAAAGGAAGTGGTATTTTTTTAATTGATATCAAACATCCCACGGATTTTCCTATTATTTATTTCCTTGTTTTTAGTTCAGCTAGCTACAAAAACGAGATTTTCGCTTTTTTATTATCCTGGTGAATCTAGGCAGGATAATGGCAGAAATTAAATTATTGTATCGTCATCGGTCCTTGATAAACGTGCATAGTTTCAAAATAATCCGAATTTATAGAAGGGGTGAAAACCACGATCAGAGATTCCGTTACACAGATACATCGATGCACACAAAGCTAATACACGAGTGTTAAAATCTACATGAATTATGGGCGATTTTCAAACACTTGGCGACCAATCGTTATAATAAAACATTCACCATACTATAGAAGGCACTCATAGCACTAACCATTCGTTGGTTAGTACCATTTATTGTAATAATCTATGAGAGTAATATCAATTTATACAGAAACCTTCTGCTCACAGCTAATATTGGAAAACCATGTTCCGCCGTAACTTCCATAAGCTTTCATAAAGCGGCTACGGTATGGAATTATACATATAACTATGTGCTAACAACCCAACCCAGCTTCACCCGGTTTTAAAAGGCCATAAGCGAGGTATTTTGGATTTTGCTGATTTACGTGATCTTACAGTCGTGTTTTTATATTTAAAATACTGTATTTTTGGTTGTTTCGCTACCGTCATACGGGCGTAAGATGATAAAACTTTTTAACAAAAAATTAAACCGCCGAAAAAACTGAAAATCAAAAATAATAAGCCTTAAAATTATGAGTCGGCGCTTTGAGTGATCTTTGTTCATTGATTTTTCAGCGCCGACTCAAAATTTTAAGGTTTATTATTTTTTGAAGATTGGCTCTATATAAGATCAGAGGGATAATTGCCTAACTTACTATTAGTAGGAAACGCTTTCTTATTGACTTTTCAACAACATCCATTGCGCTATCACGTTGTTGAACAGAAAAAATGTTCCAACGTAAGACGCAACGGATTAGAAATAATCTTCAAAGTGATTCATATTCTGATTAATATAGTGCGTTGCATAAATTATTGCTGTATTGGTGCTGATAACTTTGTGACAGTGTGAACCGTCTCGTCTTAGAAACGTCTTACATGAAAATGTTTTTCGTGGGCCATAATATATGACCCTTCCGAAATCTATTTGGTAAATAATTATGAAAACCGCATAAAATTCCATAGTGTAGTTTAGAAGAACTAAGCAATCACACAGGCACGAAAACAGACTTTTCCGACTATCTACACTAATCTACATCTACACAATCTACACTTCTACACTAATATTATAAATGCAAAAGTAACTCTGTCTGTCTGTCTGTCGCGCTTTCCTGCTAAAACTACTGAACCGATTTAAATGAAATTTGGTACACTGATATTTTAGAGCCTGAGAAAGGACATAGGCTACTTTTTATTCCGGTAGTATGTTCCCGCGGGATAATTTCCGACCTCCACGCGGGCGAAGCCGCTGGCAAAAGCTAGTCTTATATATATATAAGAAAGTCGTGTTAGTTATACTATTTATAACTCAAGAACGGCTTAACCGATTTGGCTGAAAATTGTGAGGAGGTGGCTTAGAACCAGGAGACGGATATAGGATACTTTTGATCTCGTAAGAAAATAAAGCTGAAGAGTTTGTTTGTTTGGTTGGTTGAACGCGGTAATCTCAGGAAATTCTGGTCCGAATTGAAAAAATCTTTTTATGTTGGGTAGCCTATTTATTGAGGAAGGCTATATGGTATTATACCATCACGCTACGATTAAAAGCGGAGCAGCAACAAAAAGTGGACGAAAATTGGCAGGTAATTCGATGCGACGGGAAGGTTCAGGGAAGCAAAACTTTGACGCGGACGAAATCGTGGGCAGAAGCTAGTTTAAAAAGTAAGATATCAATAGATAAACTTATACGAATTTCTCCTACACATTAGTATTTCTGCATTGGGGGCGAAACGCCAGGGTAACCCGCAAGATTTTAATGAACTTAGAGGGTTGTATTTATCTATACTAATATTATAAAGCTGAAGAGTTTGTTTGTTTGTTTGTTTGTTTGTTTGTTTGATTGAACGCGCTGATCTCAGGCACTACTGGTCCGAATTGAAAAATTCTTTTTGTGTTGGGTGGCCTATTTATCGAGGGAGGCTATAGGCTATATAACATCACGCTACAACTAAGAGGAGCGGAGCAGTAATGAAACATGTTGCAAAAACGGGGAAAATTTATTCCTTTTGAGAGTTTCCGTTGCGTGCGCTGCGTAAACGGTTAAAGTAACGCAAAAATCATGTATAACGGAATTGTTCCTTTTAAAAAGTTCTAAAAAAAAGTCCGCGAGAGCATATGTCTATCTTTTAAGGTTGACTCACTATAACTCAAAAGGAGCGAGCAGCAACACTAGCAGGCAAATCGATGCGACGGGAAGGGTCAGGGGAGCAAAAATTTGACGCGGACGAAGTCGCGGGCAGAAGCTAGTGTTTTTATAATAATAAAAATAAAATGAAAATTATGCTGTACAGCCACATTTCAACTTGTCGTTGCACTGCAAATTGCAAAAATCGTACGAATATTTTAATTTGGCGGACTACCTTAGTGCACCCCCCTTAATATAATTTACTTTATTGCAGAATATAACTGCTATAATAATTGAACACCTGTAAGTACTATCAGTTAAAACAGTGCTTTATTAAAAAAAGTGGATAATATGCGTTATTAATTTACCTATAACTAACTAAATAAACCTATACATATAATAAAACAGTAAAAAAACTGTGTCTGTACATTGAATATAATAAAAAAAAAATTGAGGGGGGTTTAGGAACAGTAAGAGAGCACGAAACAAAAAAAAACTGTCTGTTTGTCTGTTTGTTTCTACACGCTAATCTTCGGAACTACTGGACGGATTTGAATTTTTTTTTTTCTTTGTATAGGTATTAGGTCTGGGCAACATATAGGCTATAATTTATCTTGGAAACTTGAACACCTGATGCGGTTGCAACAGACCAGCTAAACTATAAGAGATACAAAAATGGTACGATAGCAAAAATTGTTTCACGTGATGAGCATTTTCTGCTAAGAGAATAAACTTGAAGATTTGGAACGCCTGATGGGGAACTCCAACAGCTCAGCTCCACTATAACATATATAGGAATGACGTCTTAGCAAAAGTTGTTCAGCCTGATAAGCACTCTCTGTTGTCGTATAAAATTTGAAGATCTGGAACAATTGATGTGGAACTCCAAGAGCCCAGCTACACTATAACATACATATATAGGAATGACGTCTTAGCAAGAGTTGTTCAACCTGATGAGCACTCTCTATTGTCGTATAAAATTTGAAGAACTGGAACAGCTGATGTGGAACTCCAAGAACCCAGCTACACTATAACATATATAGGAATGACGTCTTAGCAAGAGTTGTACAGCCTGATGAGCACTCTCTATTGTCGTATAAAATTTGAAGAACTGGAACAGCTGATGTGGAACTCCAAGAGCCCAGCTACGCTATAACATATATAGGAATGACGTCTTAGCAAGAGTTGTTCAGCCTGATGAGCACTCTCTGTTGACGTATAAAGATTGTAGATCTGGAACACCTGATGTGGAAATCAAAGCTATCACTAATTTCACTGTATAATTATAAAATAACATAAGCTGGGAGTACCTCCACGCGGTGAAGGCAGTAACAGTTTAGGACTGATTTTCGATGAAAATTCTATGAATCATTAAAAATTTGATTCTACTGGCTAAAACTCCCATTTATTACTTTATTTTATCGAAGAAATATGCCCTTCGGGCTTATGTTATTTAAGTGTTTAATTTCCTTTTCCATTTATTTTCGTGACTCGGTAGCCTACCCGGTAACGCAGGGGAGTAGTCACTTAGATTTTAATTGATCAGGTATCTTCAGAATAAAACTATAACCATGCCTAGAAAGAGGTCAAATCTGTCCCAACGTTCCAAAGGAGCTAAAAGATTGAGGATCATAAGATCCCAAGAATCCACCGAAGAGCGTCAGGATAGACTTGATGCTGTTCGAGAACATCAGGCTGCAACTCGCTCCGTAGAAACATCTTCGGATCGCGAAGCTCGCTTGCGTTCTCAGCGTATTTATGCATCTACATCCAGGTCTCTAGAGACCAGTGAAGAATGTGATGCGCGACTGTCCGCTGATCGTGAACGTCACGCATTGTCTCGCGAGTCGGAGACGTTTACGGATAAAGAATTGCGCTTGAGTTCTCAGCGTATCTACGCATCTGCTGCTAGGTCTCTAAGAGACAAGTGCGGAACATGATGCGCGACTGTCCGCTGATCGTGAACGTCACGCATTGTCTCGCGAGTCGGAGACGTTCACTGATAGAGAATTGCGCTTGAGTTCTCAGCGTATCTACGCATCTGCTGCTAGGTCTCTAGAGACAAGTGCGGAACATGATGCGCGACTGTCCGCTGATCGTGAACGTCACGCATTGTCTCGCGAGTCGGAGACGTTCACTGATAGACAATTGCGCTTGAGTTCTCAGTGTATCTACACATCTGCTGCTAGGTCTCTAGAGACAAGTGCGGAACATGGTGCGTGACTGTCCGCTGATCGTGAACGTCACGCATTGTCTCGCGAGTCGGAGACGTTTACCGATAGAGAATTGCGCTTGAGTTCTCAGCGAATTCGCACATCTACTAACAGGTCTTTCGAAACGAGTGATGAACGTGATGCGCGACTAACTGCTGATCGAGATTATCGTACATTGTCCCGAACACGCACACAACAAAATATTCAACATATAGGCTTATACATAATTTTTTTTTGGAAAATGAACACCTGATGCAGACCGCAACAGACCAGCTAAAGTAAGTATAAGAGATATAAAAATGGTGCCATAGCAAAAAATATTCCACGTGAAGAGCATTTTCTGCTGTGAGAATAAATTTGAAGATCTGGAACACCTGTTGTGGAACTCATAAGTAAAACTCTTAATAACATATTAAGGAATGACGTCTTAGCAAAAGTTGTTTAGTCTGATGGGCATTTCCTGTTGACATACAAAAATGAAAGATCTGGAACGACTCCAATCGTCTCGCTCATTCCGTTGTTTTCCCGTCCCCGGGCCTTAGAATTCTACATCAGACGTTTCAGATCTTCGATTTTGACGACCCCGTTATCGCTGGCATAAGCAACAGGATCCGCGTACGAAGTCGTGGGCAGAAGCTAGTAAATAAATAAAACTCAAATACATCACTTTATTTTATTGTTTTCGTTAGTATTCAGCAATATCTAAGGACAACCAACACACCGTTATCTGATCCCAAACTAGGCAGAACCTGTACTATGGTAACCAGACAACTGATAAGCATACTTATATATTTCTAAATACATACATAAATATTATAGACAAATTAGACCCAGAAAGAGAACAAATGATTGTGCTCATCACACAAAGATTTGTCCTGGTTGGGAATCGAACCCACGACATCAGTCTTAGCAGTCAGGATCACTAACCACTAGACTAATAGGTCAGTCAAGTCACTAGACAAGTAACAGTTCAGTGTTACCCATAACTATAATAATAATATTCCACAACTGTTCTTGTATTATCTGTACTAGTTATGCTACCTACTATTTGTTTCTCAATGATACACTTTAAATGGAATTGATGTAATATTTTTAATATCAGCTATGGTTAACTATATTAACGGTTGCTGTGGTTTTATCTGACCAAGATAATGTCTGGACTTCAAAAGAGACTGTGTGTTGGTTCCGATGTTTCTTCTTGAGTAGTTGGATTGAAAACTCTGACTTCATCTGGTGTTTGAACTCATCAAAAACAAAATCTCATGAATCTTGACGTAAAAGTTAGTTATACAGAATTAAGTCTTATACCTATCACTATCGCACCACCCAATAGAGTGGTGTAACTACAAAACAATTCCTGTTTCAATATAACAGCAGTCATAGAAACTCGATGGTGTAGCTGGCAGCCAGCGGTATTGATCTCGTCGACTATGACTCCGTTCACTCTGACAGCGCCGTAAGCGGTATTCGCGCAAAAATGGAGCAGCCATTTTTTTTTTCGGGTACCATTTACAATTTGTTCAGATGGCTGTTCCTGACAGATTTTGTAGCTACATCGTCTTTTTAGCTCTGTTTTGCTATAACTGTGTTGCTGGTATCATCCTACTGTTTTCCTACTAATATTGTAATGTGAATTAAAGTAAGTTTGTTTGTAACGCTTTCACGCGAAAATAACTTAACCGATCATGTGCATCTGGATTGAGGGCCCATTTTTTGAACCCTTGCGTACCGAAATAAAATTTATAAGGAAATTAGTTAAAAATAGTAAAAACTTAAAGCAAAGGGTCATAAATCTGCCGGGGTCGCGTGATCTGCCGGGGTCGCGTGATTGTTCGAAAGAGATACCGTGACCCTGGCACATGGGCAACTGATGGAACACGGGTGGGTTTTAGTCAGTAAAAGTCTGACACGCCCTCCCGCTCCGCCCAGAGCGGGAGAAGTCATTTGATGATTTCCCATCCTTAAACGTGAATTAAAACTGTTATGATGAAATAACTTGGGCCCTCAATCCAGACGCGTGCATAAAGTGGCATAGCCTAAATCTCAGTAAGTACTATGTCTGGGTTAATAATTTTTGTTTAAGAATTTAGTTAAGAATTTCTAAAATATTTTAAGAAATTCCCAAATCTGTAAAATATAACATTACCGATTTATGGCGGCATATCTAGGGCCCTCACTTCATTATTGTTTGTACTGAGGAATCCGCAAAACATGAATATATCTGAAGAAATACATAAATACAACTTTAACATGTTTTACTTACATACCTATGTGAATTAGTTAAAAAGAAATAAGGACACAAAACTTAATTGTTAAGAAGTAAATGAAAGTCGAATTTTACTAAAAAGTCTGAACTGAGAGCCCAACATTTTCGGCTTTATTGACTAGGCTCAACCTCATAGATTAACGCAAATTAGAATAAAAGTTTTAACCATTTCTTAATTAAATTGTAACATATCGTTCGTTCTTCTAAATGTCATACTTTAAGAGAAAATTGATTTTCAATTTTTTGTAAGAGAATTATTTGTAGGCTGACCATAATTTTCAAAGTAAGTACCTGTCCATTTTGTAAAGTGCATTCGGAAAGTCATAATATTTGCAGCTAAAAGTACTATATACCTACTAATTACAATTTGGCTTTCCTTAGTTTTAATGTAATTTCTATAAAAATAAATAAAACTAGATCATTTATTTAGCTTCAACAGTGTTTGCATAAAATGAAAGGCAAACTAACCGACTAGTAGTATGTTATACATGTAAGTAGTCATCGTATCTATGGATCACTGCAGCACCAGATCAAACTAATTCATTGTAATAAATAAAACACGATCGGTATAATTATAAATAAAAACTATTTACTTCACATAAATGTTACCTTAAAATAGTCTTATATCCTAAAAATACGAAATTGCGAGAGAGCGAAGTAATTTTTAGTGATGAGTGCAACTATATCTCTGATTAAAAAAAAATCATTTCCATTTTCGTTTTTAGTTTTTTTTTTTAACTATATTTTTTTATTTGCTTTAGGCAACTTGGCTCATAGTATTAAAGAGTTACCTTAAAGAGTAACATCACATAAATAGAAATTACATTAAAAATATGGTAAACCAAATTGTAATAAGTAGGTATACAGTACTTTTAGCTGCAAATACTATGACTTTCCGAATGCACTTTTCAAAATGTACAGGTACTTTGAACATTATGGTCACTCTACAAATAATTCTCTTTCAAAAAGTTGAAAATCAATTTTCTCTTAAAGTATGACATTTAGAAGAACGAACGATATGTTACAATTTATTTAAGAACGCGGCGCCTATACTCGCAAACCACGAGCCGAGACGCAAGGGCAATATTCGGTCGGAATATTGCTGTCTCTGTTTGACAATAGAAGGCCAACGATGACGCGGTATGCAGCCGTGTGTGAGTAAGAAGTTGTACTTACGTTTTATTCATAACGACTCCGAGGCATTTTTATTTACTAGTAATTAGGTATGTTCGTAATTTGCTTTATTTTTGTTGACTACTCTGGGGAATCGTTAGTAAATGTACAGACTAGTAATGCGTTTTGTGGAAATTTCTATACAATGTCGGTATCTCGAATTATTACAATATCTCGAGATCTAGGCCTTTTGTAAAGTCTTACATACCTTTCCTAACTTGGTACTTGTAAACCAATGTATAATTATGTTGTTTGTGGTCTTCTATAAATTGATACATGAACGACGTGAGTCCACCTGTCATATTTATGTAAGTAAGTATTCTTTTTACTCATTTAAAAAATTGTTATCACTACATATTATAAAACAAAGTCCCCCGCTGCGTCTGTCTGCCTACTTGCGAAGAACTCAAAAAATGTTCAACGGATTTTTATGCGGTTTTCACCAATAGATAGAGTGTTTTATAAGGAAGGTTTAGATGCATTTTCAATTTTTGTTCCCCTGACCCTTCCCGTCGCATCGATTTGCCTGGTAGTTTTCGTCCATTTTTCGTTGCTGCTCGCTCCTTTTGAGTTATAGTGAGTCAACCTTAAAAGATAGACATGCTCTCGCGGACTTTTTTTTAGAACTTTTTAAAAGGAACAATTTTGTCATACATGATTTTTGCGTTACTTTAACCGTTTACGCAGCGCACGCAACGGAAACTCTCAAAAGGAATAAATTTTCCCCGTTTTTGCAACATTTTTCATTACTGCTTCGCTCCTCTTAGTTGTAGCGTGATGTTATATAGCCTATAGCCTCCCTCAATAAATAGGCTACCAAACACAAAAATATTTTTTCTATTCGGACCAGTAGTTCCTGAGATTAGCGCGTTCAATCAAACAAACAAACAAACTCTTCAGCTTTATAATATTATATACTAATATATAAATATATATAGTAATATAGTATATAGTATTCAGCTTTATAATATTATATAGTATAGATGAATAGTAGAAAGTGTTACGCAAAATATTAGTAACAGACAAATATATTTCAATAATTTATACATATTTACGCGAACGTGCCGATATAAAAGAGGATAAATAAAAAACAAAGACTTTTAATTAACATTTATTTTTAATGTACACGTTACTCTCCTAAGCTAGGTTTAGAATCAGCACTTTTTTTTTTTTTTTCAGGATGGGAAATCATCAAATGACTTCTCCCGCTCTGGGCGGAGCGGGAGGGCGTGTCAGACTTTTACTGAATAAAACCCACCCGTGTTCCATTAGTTGCCCATGTGTCAGGGTCACGGTATCTCTTTCGAACAATCACGCGACCCCGGCAGGCATCGGTCCTAGTAGACCCCTACACTGCTGCTGACATCTGTTTGAGGCGCGCGTGGAACACTACATACGCGCCGTCGACCCGAGCCTGGTCCTTACGAGCGAGCTACCCATTGCTCGCCACCCACAAGCTCGCGCCTATGGTGGTCGGGAGTCGGCTATGAACTCCCGACGCCCGGGGCGTCTCCTCCTGCGGCGGCTAGGGACGTGAGGGCGCAGAGACTGCCACTCCCTCACGCGCCCCGCCTCCTCCTTCGCGAGCATTACTGCTTCGCAGAAGGAGGTGACGGCTTCCCATTCCCTCTCGCTCCGTACCATGGCTCGCACCAGGGCCGGACGCGAGAGGTCGCCGCCGCCGATCGCCTCCACGAGGACACGGCGGTGCTCCGCCCAGGCAGGGCACACCTCCACCGTATGCTCCACCGTGTCCTCCAGACGATCCTCGCAATGGAAACACCCGGACGTATCCTCCCGCTTTATCCTGAACAGGAACCCACCGAAGCACCCATGCCCGGTGAGAACCTGCGTCAGGCGGAAGGTGAGGACGCCGTGACGCCTCTCTATCCACTCCTCAAAGAGGGGACTTACCGCCGCAATTGTGGCGTGCCCAAGAATCAGCACTTTCCGAACGTGAAAACAACAAACCGCCCGCCCGTCACCAATACCTAGTGCTTTATCTGAGAAGAAGCGGCGCAACAAATTCCCCAGCAGCACAGCTGTCTGTTTAGTTACATAAACTTGATTCTATACAATAATTATGAGGCACAGAATATTACAATACATTATTTACCATATCTGCAAGAGCAGTGGTGGGCCAGTGGTAATGGCCCCGACTTACGAGTTATAGGTAGCGGGTTCGAACCCAGGGACGCGCTTTACTTTGTATAAATAATTTCATCAACATTGCTCTCGCACCGGTAAAGAAAAACATCGTGAGGAAACCGGCATGTCTTAGAATTAAAATATCGAAAACATCAGACATCTACCAATCCGCACTGGGCCCGCGTGGTAGATTACGGCCCATTCCCTCTCAGAAAGGAGGCTTGGATCCCAGCAGGGAACGTTATAGACTGATTATGTATTTGCCATATGTCAGCTAGCTATGCCAATATACCAACAAATAAATAAAAACTGGTGAAGGATAGTAGAAGTAGGTTTAAATAGTGTGTGTAACACAATAAATGAACATTATGATAATAAATTGTTCAGAATCGTTTACAGAATCGATTTCTGTTATTTTCTATACTGGCAATTGTTTATCCCAGAAATAATTAAAACTACGTTAATTATGGTGAAACTCACGTTCCCACGGACGTAATAAGATCGCATTTTCAACTGTCGGTGTTGAACCGAGCATTGAGAATACAACAGAGTGCAGCGCGGGTGAGTCTTTTTTTATTTTTTTCAGGATCGGAAATCATGAAATGACTTCTCCCGCTCTGGGCGGAGCGGGAGGGAGTGTCAGACTTTTACTGACTAAAACCCACCCGTGTTCCATCAGTTGCCCATGTGCCAGGGTCACGGTATCTCTTTCGAACAATCACGCGACCCCGGCAGGCATCGGTCCTAGTAGACCCCTACAGCGCGGGTGAGTCTCAGCACGTCGAAGCCCAGTTGGATTTTCACCTCTTGGCGCTGAGCAGTACTTTGAAGACCCAGTGCACGAAAATAACCAACCGCGATTTTATTACGTCCGTGGGAACGTGTGTTAAGTCATAACATAATTAACGTATTACACTAACGTAGTCATAACATAATTAACCTATACCTAGATAGGTAGGTAAATACTAAGTTATACAAAATATACTTAGTTAGGTACTTGCTACTATTAAATTCGACCCACGAAATAAATAATGTTTATTTCATTGGGCTGAGTTTAAATATGTGTAAACAATTAGTAGCCAAGAAAATATTAGGCAGATAACTTGTAATATATCATTGGCTAATAGGTACTTAGTGTACTTACTGTGAGACACATCCCAACGTTCGGAGTCCATGTTGGCAGCCAAACCGAATCGTAAACAATAAGGCGGGTTGCAGACCAAGAGCTAAGATAAGTTAGTTTAGCTTAGCTCGCATAGCTGATGCAGTTTTCCATACTTGTGTGCAGACTGCAAACTCTGCGATTTGTATGGAAAACTGCGTCAGCTATGCGAGCTAAGCAAAACTAACTTAGCTTAGCTCTTAGTCTGCAACCCGCCTAAATCCAGGTCCGTAAACAAAGCAAAGTTCCTGCCAGGGTCGCGAGATTCGTTCGAAAGAGTTACTGTGGCCCTGGCATATGGGCAACTGATGGAATATGGGTGGGTTTTAGTCGGTAAAAGTCTGACACGCCCTCCCGCTCCGCCCAGAACGGGAGAAGTCATTTGATGATTTTCCATCCAACAAAAAAAAAAAGCAAAGTTCGTCAGAATTCTACATTCTCATCAGTCATTCAGTCTCTGTACTCGATACCAAATCAGAAGAAAAATCAAAATCCAAGTTCCATAGCATAGGTCAATAATAATGTCAGAAATATCACAATACAATTGAATAAACAAATAAAAGTACGCCCAAAATGCATGTTGCGCTAGTGTGAATGCATGTCCGAGCGCTACACAACACACGTACTGCGAGCCGCACGACCGTGCACACATTGACATTTTTGTGAGACGCGATAGCACTATTAGCTATTGAAAATTTATGATAATTTGGCTGTGTTCCGTAATACCAAAAATGATGAATGAAAACTTAATGAATTTTAAATTGGTTTTCGTTATTTTGTATCTTGGTAATATAAGCTGTGTTATGGATATAACATTATTACAGATATTGTTGTTTTTAATGCAGAAAAAACAAAAAGAAAACATATCATTCACGTTGTAAAAATGTGCGAAATGCAATTCACTCAAACTTCATTTTAGCTCAGTTTTTTTTTAAAAAAAACGTCACCATAACCTAGATAAATACTGTCTAAAGCCGAATATCATCTTAAAATGGTGGAAATATGCTCAAATTGCAAATGATTTTGGTATTACGTTTGTATGGACAGATTGACCGTCGCCGGGCCCTTAAGAAATGGTTAAAACTTTTATTCTAATTTGCGTTAATTTATGAGGTTGAGCCTAGTCAATAAAGCCGAAAATGTTGGGCTCTCAGTTCAGACTTTTTAGTAAAATTCGACTTTCATTTACTTCTTAACAATTAAGTTTTGTGTCCTTATTTCTTTTTAACTAATTCACATAGGTATGTAAGTAAAATATGTTAAAGTCGTATTTATGTATTTCTTCAGATTTATATTCATGTTTTGCAGATTCCTCAGTACAAACAATAATGAAGTGAGGGCCCTAGATATGCCGCCATAAATCGATAATGTTATATTTTACAGATTTGGGAATTTCTTAAAATATTTTAGAAATTCTTAACTAAATTCTTAAACAAAAATTATTAACCCAGACATAGTACTTACTGAGATTTAGGCTATGCCACTTTATGCACGCGTCTGGATTGAGGGCCCAAGTTATTTCATCATAACAGTTTTAATTCACGTTTAAGAAATTTATGACCCTTTGCTTTAAGTTTTTACTATTTTTAACTAATTTCCCTATAAATCTTATTTCGGTACGCATGGGTTCAAAAAATGGGCCCTCAATCCAGATGCACATTAACCGATCATCATGAAACTTTGTACACATATTCTTGGAGGTATTAGAAATAACATAGGATACTTTTTATATATAACATTTTACGAAAGATAAAAAAATTGTTTGTCAAAAAATCTCAAAATCTAACTACTATGCTTCGTACGCTCCTACCAAGCTATGACAAACTGGTATTTCGAAGGTATTTTAACAAGGAAGCTAGTAAATAATAAATGTAAAAGTTTGTAAGGATTGATGGATGGATGTTTGTTACTCTGTCACGCAAAATCTACAGAAAGTATTTGGATGAAATTTTGTACACTGATAGTTTTTAACCTGGATTAACACATGGGGTACTTTCTATCCCGTTAGTACCTTCCCGCGGAATAATTTCCGAATTCAATGTGGCGAAGCCGGTGGAAAACGCTAGTAATGATTATAAATACGCAGTAAAACGAAATATGCGGGCATAAATTTATTACATGGGTACTTTGTACTTTTTAATCACAAACACAAAGATTCGTGGGCGACTGAGGTCAGAAAACTGGTTATATTTGAAGGTGGTACAGATAATCAAATTGAACAACTTTCTCCTTGAGCCAACATGTAATCGCGATAAATGTATCAACGATCTCATACTGAACATCAATGCATACTCATCGCAAATTTATGAATGAAAGACCCTTAAATATGACCAAATATTTCTGATACATGTTTTGTAAGAAAACAGTTAT
This sequence comes from Aporophyla lueneburgensis, assembly GCA_932294355.1. NCBI lineage: Eukaryota > Metazoa > Arthropoda > Insecta > Lepidoptera > Noctuidae > Aporophyla > Aporophyla lueneburgensis. The sequence goes on along the minus strand of OW028738.1, from coordinate 11,115,325 downwards.
AAATCCTTAACTATCTGTTTCGTCCCGTGACAACAGACGGACCGACCTGTGCGCCTACGCATCATGACGTGTAACGGAGTGACAACTGTCACTTGTCATTTTGATTTTGACAATCGTAGTAATTTGCCTTGCGTTATTAATCTTGCTAAATCTATAGTTTTGTGGACAATTTGTTGTAATCCAATTGTTTTGTGTGTAAACAACCCCTTTTGACGATATAGAACGGGTTTAGTTTGGAATTTGATTGAAATAGTTTGAGGTGATAGTGATTCATTGGGAACCGCATGCTGTGAAAATCTCTAGCGTATTGTAGCGGCCTGGAATCCTGGAATACTTACAGCTCCACTACACAGTACAATATACACTCATTTACATACATAAATCCAGGTAGGCTCCAGAACCAGTTTTCCTCAACCAGGTGAGTGATTGTATATTTGTATTAATCAGCTCCGCGCACGGCGGACAGTTCGCGTCACTTTTGCCCAAGGCCGACAATCATCACGCTTCCACGTACTTCATTAAATCCTATGGTCAGGGCCTTGACCTGGCGTCGAACACTATCATTTTCCTGAATTTGTTTATTTGTATGTCGTTATAATCAACCTATATAATGTTTCCACTACTGGGACAAAGGCTCCTCTCTTCGAGAGGGAGTCGGCTGTAATCTACCACGCGGGCCCAGTGCGGGGTAGTAGGTAGATGTCAAATGTCTTTGAATTCGTTTTTACGCGAAATGTTGGTTCCAGAATATGTCGATTTCCTCACGATGCTTTCCTTCATTGCTTTGATAGTAGTGGTAACGAAAATAATGACACAAAGAAAATCGCTTGCCTGCCTTGCCAAACATACAACTCGTAAATTGGAGCCGATACCACTGGGCCAGCCCTAGTCACTTTACTTGTAAGTACGTCAATCTATTAGGTAGATACCTATTTACATTTTAATACTTACATATAGTTGCAACCTTCTAGTTGCCCATTTCTTCCCGTGGGTGTCGTAGAAGAAGACTACGGGACGTACTAGAGACTGAACACCAGCGTTTCTATGCATTTTACCACTTAACTGCGATCGCCAATCCGCCAAGCGTGGCGATTACGGCCAAGTCCCCAAATTGGTGGAGGCCTATGTCCAGCAGTGGACGTCTTACGACTGAAATGATGATGATGATGATGACATACATATATTTGCAGTTTACCTCGCAGTGCCGAAACTGAAAGGTAACCTGGCCATAAATCAAATGTGCAAACAATGCACGCTGAACAAAGCTGAACAAAGCCACGAATTGATAGTCCGGAACAAACAAGAATAAATTAAGTGATATTGTTCTGCAAATGCATATGCGGAATATCACTAGTTGTAGAGCTTAATACATTACCATTAAAATGTCGTTCTATTGCTGAGAGCCGCTCTTCTAATGATTGTTCTTCCCTCGTATAGAAAGTGACGTCATTTCTAACTTTATGATATTATAGTGGTTGTCTATGTCATCACGATAACACAGAGCAGTGAAATGTATGGAAATATATATGAATACGCTTTTAACTTTCTGTTCACGATAACGTTACCTATTTGAGGGCGTGTCAGACTTTTACTGACTAAAACCCACCCGTGTTCCTTCAGTTGCCCATGTGCCAAGGCCACGTATCTCTTTAGAACAAATCTCGCGACCCTGGCATAACGTCACCTATAACGTGCATGTATTTCCATAAATTTTATAGACATGGATGGACGTTGACATCCACGTTAATATCCTCACGTTAGAAATTGTAAAAGTCCGCAAAAGCTGTCTACTTGGATCACAGTATTTAGGTCATCCTTGTATAAAGGTAGTTGAAATTGATTTTGCCGCGCTATGGGCGATCGGAGGATAAATATCCAGCCTCTGATGATAAACTATCGTAGTAATTCCTTTTTATAAAACAAGAAAATAAACATAAAAATAACATCAACCAGTCAAATGATGCTAAACTAAAACCTACACGCGATAAAATCCCGCCGCGGTATTTTAACGTACGTTTGAACGTCGAGTTATTTTATACAATGTTATTCAAATCAAATGATTGCGTAGTAACAATATTTACATGATACCTTTTTTTGTGGGTGGGAGATCATCAAATGACGTCTCTCACTCTGGATGGAGCGGAAGGGCGTGTCAGACTTTTACTGACTAAAGCCCACCCGTGTTCCTTCAGTTGCCTATATGCCAGGGCCCCGGTAACTCTTTCGAAAAAATTTCGCGACCCCGGCAGATTTATGTGATACCTGAAGATAATATTTCTTTTCCACTATTAAATAGAGAAAACTAGATACTTTTTAAAGTACTACGATTTTTTTTTTAAACCAACAGTTTCTCGCCCTCGCTAAGCACTCTTATTTTAAACGACGCGATGTCTTTCTGGGATGTTTCTAGAACTGCCAGTTTTAATGGCTGACCTACAAAAAGTTGAGTCCAGGATTTGTATTTGAGAATCTCAATTCAAGCGTCGTTATCCCTGATTTATTGAATTGCAGACCTGTTGGAAATCAGCTTAATTAGACCCTCTTCTCAGTAGAAGATGCCAATGGCAATTATTTTTCAAAGAATAAAGGCAAATTTCAGATTTTAATCCTTTTATGTTTGTACTGGAGTACTCTTGACCCTGTTTTGCCGAGCTTGAGACTACAGGGAAGGATACAGATTAACCAGTCAATTACCGTAATTACAGACACAATTAAAAAACCATTATGTTCACTGCCAGGCTAGACCCCCTACAATTGCATTTCAATAGCGTAGTGGAAGTTATGCAGGTGGGGTCCAGGAGACAAGAAGTGGCTAGCGAAACTAGTCCGCCGTACGCGGAGCAGAACAATACAAATACAATTCAAAGCAATAGGTACAATATACGAACAAAAGAACTTACCTGTGGTAGACGAACACCTGCTCTGGTGCCTATCTGGAGTTATGTATGTAAGTGAGTATATATGTATTGTGTTGTGACGTTATGAGTATTTTCCAGGTTACAAGCCGCAACAATGAGGCTGGAGGCAATCACAGCATGCGGTTCCAATAAGCGTCACTTTGCTTAACCTTCAAACTAACACAGGTATTTCCAACAAACAAACCCCGTATTATTACGTCAAAGGGGGCTTATTTACAATCAATACAATTGGGTCATGACCTTTTGTCCACCAAAACGACCGGTTCTAAGGGATTAATTTACAAAAAGATCGCGAGATTCAACACGGCGACGTGCTCCCTTTTCAAGCGCCAAAACCAACAGGGAGTGTCAAGTGTCAAAATCAAACTGACAAGTCAGATGTCATTCTGTTACACGTTTAGAAACGTAGGCGCATAAAGTAACTAATCAGACAGGACGCCACACATTATGTCTGTACCAAATGTGATATCTCAGGGACTTAGAGGTTAAATATCGTTTTGTTGTAGTTCGTGTGTGTAGGCAATTATGTGAATAATGACTATAAAGAAGGCATGAGCATGTCACCTACAGTAGATCGATTCCCTTTTTTATGTTTGTTACCTCGGGACTGCGTCATTCCCTTAATTAAAAACGATCAAAATCTAATCGTATCATATCTCTGCAACAATCCATGTTAGGAAAATTGAAAATGAGAAGTATTTTGAACAGATTGAGAAATACAGGATTTCCTTCTTTAGTTTACGAGTCGCTAAAGCACTCAGGTAAGACTGAAGGTAAACATCGTGAGAAAACCAGCATGACCTAGAATTAAAAAAATCGAAGACATGTGACATGACGTCCACAAAACCCGCATTGAATTCACTGAGACGAGGCCTGTGTCTCAGAAATGGAAACAATATATGCTGATTTGATAAAGACTTCCTCAAAATTGTCGGCCCATTCACACCTGTTGTTGTGCTCTCTATGCAGTAACACTTGCACTACGGAAGATCTTTCCGAGGCCAACGATAAGGCTGTTGATGTGGCTGAATTCTAGTCGAAGCTTAGTATGGAATCATGGATACAACAAAGAAGGACTCGATCACTGTGAGGAAAATGCCATGTCCTAGAACCTAAAATTTGACGACATGTGACGGATGTCGAAGAGACCTGTATCCCAGCAGTGGCTACATTTTATGCTGATTATCATTTGATAAAGACATTCTCAAAATGTCGCCACACATCAAAAAATATAGGCACATAATATAGTCACACATACATTATGATACTGTGTTCGCCGTATAAATTATAGCAGTGAATAGCTCCGATATTATTGCGTCCCAGTTATTATGGTTATATAAAGAGGGGAGAAACGAGGCATCTTAATAACACAGTTACCGGCGTGAATGTGGCCGTAATACATCTCAAATTCAGGATGTGACGTCTCGATGGGTATTGGATTCGTGTTCCTACTGAAGATTTCCGCTGGGATTAGACCACTAAATAATGTGCTGTGTTCATTAGTAGGTAGCTATTTGGAATTAAATACACTTTGTTTCAGGTTCTGGGTTCGGTCTCCGGATCGGAAAATGTGTTCTTGATTTTTATCTGGAAATTCTCATCTCGGTCTCAAATGTGGCAAAATGTGATAAATTTGGACCTTCTGTGCACCTCTGTCAATCTTTTCGGAGAATAAAGACTTTATTTCATTATGTTAGTTATTAACTGAAAAGAAAAGCAATATCAGCATTAAAAGGAACAAACAGAAAGGTGTCGCAGAAAATTGTACAACCATTAAGAATGCAGTAAAAGCATTTCTAATACCAACTGCATTTCATTCGTGGTACTTTTAGGTGCAGCGCAGACGACAGACTATCCGTGACGCACTTTTTAGTCTGTGAAAATAGAACCTATGCAATTATATGCAGTAACGCACACGACGCGCAAAAAGTCCGGTACTTTTAGACTTCGACTTTTTGTGCGCCGCAGACTCGATCGCACAAAAAGTGTGCCGTCTGCGCTGCACTTTATACTACAAACAGAACGTGCAACTGTTTACAGAAAGCCACGTTGTTGAGTAATAAAAGTAAGTTCAAAAAGTTAAACCGGACTACTGAAAAGTATTAAACAAGAAAGTATTCTCATCTGAAAGCCGTGGCCGTGGTATATGGTGTTTTTTACCGACTTCAAACAAAATGACAGTTACAATTTGACAGATTTTTTTAAAAGTTTGTTACCTCACTATTTTTGACTTCGTGAAACGACTTTAATGATTCTTTTTGTATTTGAAAGTTAGTGCTTCCCGTGTCGTCTTATTTCAATTTGGTTCACGTCTGACAATGGCATTCCATGAGAAAACCATATATTGTCTATAGTCTTAAATTATGTAAGTGCGCGACAAATGGACGAATAACGCGATTAGATTAGTGCGTACATTCCACTACTAAAAATATAAAAGAAAAACCTTTTTTCAAAAAAATAACAGACGACTTCCTTAAAAATACTACAAACTGAAACTACAAAACGAAAAATAACTTTAACTTCGGAAGTCGGTGGGAAAAAACTTAAATACAGATAAGACACCGACTTCCGAAATTAATGTGATTTTTCACTTTGTTTTGTTTTAGTTCTTGACTTTTTCTTGAAGAGGGCGCTATATTCAATTTAATGTGACGTTACCTAACACCTATAACCAGCACATGATCAAGACGCTTCCAATGATACCTCATTTGTCAAAATATGATAAGATGTTCAAAAGTGATGATGGAATAAATGGACATTCATACATACCCACATATACATACATCATCATATAAAATCATCTGCTTAGCCTTTTCCCAACTATTTTGGGGTCGGCTTCCAGACTGCCTATGACTTCCACAACCCAGTTACTGGGTAATACGATACCTCTTGGTAAAACTGGTTATCAGACTTTCGGGCTTCTGGCGACCTGTAACGACTGTCTAAGATCTACGAAAAACAGCCGGGATCAACGGCTTAACGTGCTTTTCGAGGCACGGAAGGGTCTTGGTTTGTAAACATGGTCACCCATAACCCACCCATACCCATAATTATAACCTTCCTTTTCTTTGCCGTAGTCGGGTGAAAAAAAAGCAGCACAGCAGTCGGGGAACATGTGAAGTATTTTGTCGTTCTACAAAAAAAAAGTATAAAAGTCTAAACCACGCGCTGAAATGTTCACACGAAAAAACCCAAAACAAAAAAAAAAAACAATCAAAAGTTTGAGAAACGGAAAATTATATTGTTCAATCTGTTAAATCGTCACAGTGTGAAGAGGATGTTTCGATTTATAAATCGGAAAACAAAATTCGTTTCACACTTTCCTACAACTTTTCGTTAATTTTCAAACGTTCTTTCGTGCTCTTATTTGAATGTGAATTTTGTTGAGTCGGAACTGTGAAATACAAAGGTCTAGTTTAGACCCTCTAGTTATGTGGAATAGAGTTCAAATAAATAATTTTTCGAAATAAAGTACTTAGAGTCGCTAACTGAAGAATTAATAAAGCTTTCATAGCTTTAAAAGTCAGCTTTCATAACTGCGATAGCTGTCATAATCCATCGTTAATCTCTCTGCCAGTAAAATCTGTAGACAGCACTTTTCACTGATTAAATTCGGAAATATCGTTACGTAGTGTAAATGTTCAGTTCGTTTAGTGACCCCGCAAAATGTTGATTCGAGTACAAAGATCACCCGGAATCAATTCCGATGAATGTCGACTCATTCCATATTATTTCAGTTTGATTGCGACTATTGCGAGCGAACGGCACTGACAGTGAATTGGATACCTATATACCCATAGGCAAGACGACATTTGTGATATGTTGTGTTAGTATTTTCCTCTATTTTATTTGACCCCATCCTTAAAGTAAATTGGTACCTCGGAACTTAGATCATAAATGGTTCTGAAAGTCTAACTGCCTTCATTATGCTTCTACCGATAGGTACTCAAGCAAATAAATGATTTGATTGTATTGCAAAGCTGCCTCCGACCAGTGGTCACAGTGTTTATCTATCTTCTTGATTTAATTCATGAATACATGGTATTTTATCTTTGTGAATTTATCATTTAATTATGAATGAGAATTAAATCTCATAATTGGTCGCAATGTTTCCTCGATAAATACGGAATTGTGTTTATCTTTAATAAAACATACACGCTATGAAAGTTGATTTTACTCAGAAATCCTTTGACAAGTTGAGTTGACACTATTTGTCCTCGCTTAACCAACATTACGTTTGTAAAAACAAGTATCTATCCTAGACCTGTTCAGATTGATTTTTTGAGGTGAGGTCCTTACTGCTGTAGCTACAAAAAACGATCTTAGGAAGCAGAGCTTAATTTGAAAAAACAATTGTTTTCTTTTTTTGTTCACAGATATTGAGAAAAATTCAGTCCACGAGAAAATGGGCCATTGTCATAAAAATGACTCGATCCTGTTGTGTATATTTTAAGGATCAAAAAACTCTAACGGACCAACTGAGGTTTGAGTACTAGAAATGTCAAAAGTCGCCAAAAACATTTCCCATACATTTCGTAGAAAAATAAGTTGGGGACAACTTACTTTTTATGATGGATAGATTGACCTATGCTACCCTTGTTGCCCCATCTTAAAAATCAACCCTGTTTAAATCAAAATCAATTGCCGAATGTAAGAAAGATGAGAACTTGACAGTGGCTCAATTAATCTCGATGATTTTTTGTGTTCAAAGTAGGCAATTTTTTGACCTATGAAAGAACTGTTTTGGTAAATTCACCGAAATGTCATCGACTTAGATGTTTTTTTTTTTATATCCAACTAAACGGATACATGAAATTCAGCCGGGTGATGCCGGACGCAAACAGCTAGTAAAATATAAATTAATCGTCTTACCGTATCTTAAACACAGCTTTGGTGCCTTTCGTAATCTATTTACTCACAGCCAGTTTCTGATTTGAGAAAACTAGCAAATCTCAACTGAGTATTCTCAAATCCTTAAGTATGCTTTTAAGTATTTTGCGTTTCACAACTGAAAATTGTCTTTTGTCAAACCATAATCAACTGATTATTTACTTAAGTTTTTTGATCAAAGCTAACACGTTCCAATTCACGTTCAAAAACCGGTACTTTTCAAAAACTCATAATATTTTTAAATTTTATTATCATAAATTTAAAATAGACTCAAAAATAAATTGTTAATGTTAAATAACATCGTTAATTTCAACAAACTACAACAAGCTTATGTGAATAGAGTTTTTAATGCATATATTTAAGAAAATAAGTATTTGACGTGTTTGTCTGAATCGAATCGTGAATGTCAAACTGTCAGTAAATAAAGACAATTTTTATTCGAATTCTGTTTGTATTTTTACATAAACTACAAATAAATTGTACCAATTAGATCGGATAAAGATAAAAAGAGATCGTCTAACTATACTATAGAGGAGAAGGAAAATATTCTTTAAATAATAACAAAGTAAGTACATAGGTTAATCAGCATATACCGTTTCCACTGCTGGGACAGAGGCCTCCTCTCGGTGAGAGGGGGTCATAATCTACCACGCGGGCCCAGTGCAGTTTGGTAGATGTCACATGTCTTCGAATTCTAGGATCTAGAACATGAAGATTTCCTCACGATGTTATCCTTCATAGTTTTTAGAGCAGTGGTGGTGATAGTGCCTGCCTGGATTACAACCCACGTCCTACAACTCGTAAATCAAGGTTTACTTGCAGCAGTGGTGACCCAACGGTATCACCACTGGTCCACACTGTTGCAAGTAACACAATAACCTGTAATGTTTACCATAATATAATTTTACCTTTCACCACATTAGTAATCTAAATTACTAAACATCAACATCACATCATCATCATCTTTACATTAACATCTAAATGTTTGTGATTTATTGCTTCAGATACCAATCCGCCAAAAACCCCAAAATGTAATAAAGTGCAAAAAGACAAGGGCATACCTACTATATACAGAAGAAACAGGAAGCCTGGAACTCCACTGCTAAAGAGTACAAGAGCATCTGCATGACTGGGCCTAGGCATGAAACAATGCTAAAACATTTTATAATTAATATAATAAAAGCGTCGCGCAAGAAAATATTCGGCAAATATTGTGTAAATACCTACCTATCTGTGATTTTTTATGTAACTGATAAAAGGACGAGTAATTAAAAATATTCCATTGCCTACATATTTTTATTGTACTACATATTTACTGGTTAGACTGGAAGCCGACCCCAACATAGTTGAGAGAAGGCAGGCAGATGATGATACACACTTTTATTCGAGTAAAATAATTGTGTACTATAGGTTACAGGTTACTATAGGTAGGACAGCAAAATTACACACTTTCTTCTTATACATGTTCATCATATTCCACGATGTAGTCATCACAGAGTACTATCGGTCATACCACAAGTCTCGACATGTTTTTTCCGTTTGATAGTTGTTGTGATGTTCAGACTTACGCAATAACGTCATACGTTTTGTAAAGTGTGGACATTTAAGTTTCATTGTACAGTTATTGTGCGACACGAAATTAATTCGTAAGGATGGAGGATCTGAGAAAATCTATTTCTGTTCAAGAGGAATTTTTTTTTAATTTTATGTTCTGGTCTGTTCTGTTCTGGTCTGTTCTGTTCTGTTTTGTGTTCTGGAGTTTCACATGACTTATTGGTGCAATGTACTGGCCGTAATGCGCTTAGTCAAAGAACCGTGGCCAGGTGGCTGCAGTCCTACAAAGATGGAAGGGTGCAGGCTGAAGACTTGCCGAGGGAAGGTCGCCCAACTTCTACTGCCAGACTCGACGCGATTGATAAAATCAAGGAAGCACTACGGGCAACACATAACTGGTACATAGAGCAACTCAGCAAACATCTGCTGTCGCGCTGTTCAACATCAGCTGTCGCGCTGCTCGCCGCGGTGCGACGAACGGTCGCGCTAGTGTGAAAGGTGTTGTGTCGTGATAAATCGTAGAATCACCCTACGACACTTCGCGCAACCTGTCGCGCCTGTTTGTACGACCCTTTAAAGCGGAACCGACTCTTAAATTTTATTTGCCGCTCAGCGTGATGAACAAGTTAGGCCGATGCACTGCTATTCTTTTGCGGGTTTATCTGCGTTGAGGCATCTTTAGAGACGACAGGAAGTATCGTCGTCACTCATTATGATCAAAATCACTTACAAAATCTCTAGTTTCTATAGCTGATTACAGTTTGAGTAGATGAAATTGGTGTGTCAACTTTCAACTGAGTAACTTGCCGTTGATTATGCTTTGAGTATAGTCAAACACGTTTTTTTCAATTCAGAAACGCAACTGGCGACTTTAATCATGAGTTAAGTACGCGTTGTGTCAAATTTGAGTAAATGACTTACGACTTTAACCATGCTTTGTGTCAAATTTGATTAAATGATCAAATCTTGATTAGAGTTTGAAAAACTCAATTCAGAAACGAAAAAGTGTTTAAGTAATACTTAAATACTGATCAAGGCGTTCTCAAATTCAAATAATTCAGAAACCGGGGGTCAGACACACTAACTAAATCTCAGGTAAGTATTCTTTTGTTTTTCTTTCCTCAATGATTGACACTGACTTCGTAGTGGAGTTTTCCAAGAACCTCAGGAACGTTTAAGCTTTCAGTCGGATTTTTCCTCGAACAGACCATTATTATTGTAGTTGGTAGCTCAACAGTTCGAAGTGTGGTGTGAATATTTCAATACAACATGAGCCGACAGTAATGGCTTCTCGGTATTTGACCAGGCCAGTGGGCTTCGCACGAACGGAGGTAGTAAACATAACAAATTATGTTCGAAAGCTTTTAAAATTGAAAATCCCTGCTCGTAAGTGCATACCATTATATAATATTTAACTTTCTTCTTTTCCATCTTTATATACCGAAAAATCTTTGATACCTCGGAGGGCACGTTAAACGTTGGTCCCAGCTGTTATTCGTGGAACTTTGACAGTTGCTACAGGTTGCCAGAAGCACGAAAGTCTGACAACCAGTCTTACCAAGGGGTTTCGTATTACCCAGTAATTGGGATGTAAAATACTGGACAAGAAGCAAACACCAAAATAAGTTGAGAAAAGGATAGGCAGCTGATAATGACTTTCATCAAAATCAAAATCAAAATGAAATCATAATCATGTTATGGGTAATACAATTTGTACAGACGCCAACACATCAAGCTACTACAATCTGTCAGATTTCTTTGATAGATTTTCGACTTTATTTCTAGAGCATTAGGTTCAAGGTTCATTGGGAAAAATTGACAGTTTCGGGTAGCTTGACCTGGTGGCGTCTGTACTTATCGCATGTATTAAACTAAAATGCTATAGGGTAGTTGTATTGTCAATTCAAAATCGTTCGAATTTACGTAGGGTACGTTTACATAGTACGATTTTGCTGCGGACTCAGATGTAGGAACGTATTAATTCGATTTAGAGAATTAGGGCCTTTCTATCGATTACATAATACGTATGCGAGGAGTTTAGTAGAACTGAAGTAAACTTGCGATTAGTATTCAACTCAGTCTGTCTGCCGCGGATTGACACGCTGAAAACTTAATCAGTTCCGAACTTGACGGTACCTATTCTGTGATTCACTTACAAGTTTCTGGGACTTTGTGTGTAGAATATGCGAAGCCTTGATTTATAGTGCATGAAGAGCTAAGATTGTTGTTAAATCAACCTTTGTCAACTTTTAGGAAATAACTAAGGAGTTTAATATCACATTACAAGTTAATTCAATCGAACCGGGCGACAGGAAACAATAATATTAATGTATTAACAACAATACAAATCACTAGAGATACGTTATTGGCACACAACGTTAGCTCCCACACGTCGGCAATACACGATATATTGGATTTCTAATCACGGCACCTAATCAAATAATGTACCGCTGTTTGTTTAAAACATTAACAGCTTCAGCTTTGTCTGCTAATCGAATGTTTAACGTGTTCGGGCGTAAACGTAGATTTACGGCCAATTTCCATTTCAAGTTTTAACTGGTCGACGAACGTAAAATTTGAGGAGACCTACTACGTCCGGGCTGCCACTCGTCGGGCTCGAGTTCTCGTCCGCACTTAGAATCCTTCTAACTTTTGATATTTGGACAAAGCGAGTTTCGTAAACTGAGTGAATACGCCCTCCACTTTATGGGACAGCACTTCGGTTAGTTAGCGACACTACTTGACCCTTGTTTTCCTTTTCCTGCTATATAACAAATATGAAATTGAAAAGTACAGGCTTTGAATTCAAGAAGCTGAAATGGCTCTTTGTAAGTCTAACGAAGCAAGATGTCTACTACATTTTCCGATAACGATCTCGTAGTCCATGCTAATGAAGCTCGGAGTAGGAACTTGGTTTTTTTGTCACGTTCGGTCTAAGTATTAAATAAAGCAACCGTGCCGTTTCCTTATGTACCCACTTTTAATATAATAATCACTGGAGCGGGCTATATAATAAAAACTATGATGGAGTAAAATGTTTGCAGCCATATTGGAAAAGCGAAGCTGAGAATATTTTTCCAGCAAATATTTCGTATCTCGTGCAAGACGCGTGAAAAATGTTAATGGAGAAAATGCAAAGCTGGGGATAGCCAACATATTTTCCCTGGATGTATGATAGTGGAAAATGAACACCACTCTTGGCATTATACTGAAATAAAATATTTTAACAGGTAGTCATTATCTTTTTTGGCCTTTTTGTATTAAGCGGCGGTGAACAAGGCCCATTGAGTTTTAAAAAAATGGATTTGTCGTCATCTCTGTCAAGTATATCGCTTGAACTGCATTTTTGTCAGATATTATACCACAGGATGGAAGCAGTGGGACCAAAAGTAACCAATGTCCTTCTCCAGGATGACCTTACCTTTGATTAAAATATTGTCAGTAGTTTAGATTTGTAAAGGTAACATAGACATAGAGTTACTTTCGAATTGATAATTAATATTATCAAATCGAAAGTAACTCTGTCTCTATGTTACGTTTACAAATCTAAACTTCTGACCCTGGCAGATCCATCCACACTTACGGTACTAATGTACCGTAAGTGTGGATGGATCTGCCAGGGTCAGATTCGTTCGAAAGAGACACCGTAGCCTTGGCACATGGGCAACTGAAGGAACACGGGTGGGTTTTAGTCAGTAAAAGTCTGACATACCCTTCTACTCCACCCAGAGCGGGAGACATCATTTGATGACTTCCCATCCAAAAAAAAAAGTGTGGAAGGATATCTTAAAAGGTGATTAATTTACGAAATACAAAGCATGATCTTTTAATTATGAATATAATTTATTATGAACATGTATAAAACCAACCTTCTGGAGTGGCGACCGCGTACTGGAACTGGAGCGTTAGAAGGGCTCCCACAAGATGAACCGATGACCTGGTGAAGGCCGCCAGAATACGTTGGATGCGAGAAGCACAGAACAGGTCGTAGTGGCGGTACTTGGGGGAGGCCTATGTCCAGCAGTGGACGTCTTTCGGCTGAGATGATGATCATGATGATTAAACCAAATGTTTTCATGTCACAGTATTATGACTAAGTGTTTTGGATCTCTATAATTATTTATGTTTAGACCGAAATTGTACGAACACTTTTGCAAATAAATTTATTTGGTTTGATGATCCTCATAACAAATCATAGCTTATCTCTCCAACAGTTCACGGCTTAAGTAATTGTATGACACGACTCTTCTTTAACTCAATTTTTATTTAGTTCTTTACCTTCTCATATTGCACGAGTAAGCAATTATTTTCTTTCCGCCTGACGTTTCCCCACCTTAATATAGGTCTCGCCTCTAGTACCAAGATTTATCCGATGCGACGTAGTATCAATTCTAACGCAACTGTCTTTTAGAACCTAGTTACTGAGGAATCAGGATATGCGCAGATACAATTGATGACCTACGGTTCGGTGTGTTTCAAAGGAATGACATTGTAAAGAATGATCACTAACGGCTAATTAAATATCTTATTTAGTTACAACACCTAATTATCATCAATCAATCAACTATGCAAGCAGCCTATCGCAGTCCACAGCTGGACAAAGGAGTTGATGCGTTTATCTTTTATATTTTGTGAATGTAAGAATGTTGTAGGCCTTGTAGACTGTAGACAATTTTCTATTTTATTAAGTATCTGGTTGGTTGGTGGTTTTAGTAGTACTTGTTGACAGTCCTACACTGTTCTCGCATACCTATTAACAGTGTAATTTGAAACCATTGTAAAAGCCAATTATTTTAAAAGAATAACCGTGGATTTTCTTGACGGCTCTTCTCCATAGGAATCAACAATTTGGAACCGTGCGACTAACTTCTGGCGTTTCATAAATGCCCTTGCAGGTTTATGTGAAATAAAAATATTTTGATTTGATTTGATATCCTATCATTTAAAAGGGAAGGAAGAAAGGTTAATAAATATCTGTTAATCATTCATATTCAACTTAGGTACATATAATAAATAAAACTTTATGTTACATCAAGTTTTAAAAACCGAGCGAAGCAGGACCAGGTATCTGTTATTATTATAAGCTATGCTGAAAATAGGCAAAGCACTTTAAAAAAGTAAAAGCGTATAGTTTTTTAAAGCGTACATAGAGCAATGTCTAAAAGTATCCGCACTGCAGCTTGGAAAGCAAATGGGACTTTGTAAGCTGCTGTCGCTACCGAAATATTTAAACGACACAAAAAAATTCCACGCTTCAACGCACAGTTGAAATATCAAAATACTGCGACATCAATAAAATGGAACGCTCGAGGACGAACGATCAAACCAAATATAAACAATCAAAGATAGCACTAACGTGATGTATTTGTTTCATCAGCCATCTGTTTGTATGACCTGAACTACTGACCTAGTTTTAATCTAATATTTTTTAATTAAGTCGTAGTGAATGATGTTTTTCTCTGAGTTCGGTGTGGGGAAGTCTGTTCTGGTTGCAGGCTGAGGAGGCGTGTGTTATGTAATGTAAGGTATAATTATGAAGCGAAGCCAACGTTCTCGTGGCCTTTGAAGTTAATTATGAACTCTCTTGAGAGTTTATTAAACGCTTCCCAGCGTATTTTATTTGTGTAAAGATGTAAGTAAGCCTTTATCACGAAAATTTAGGTACCTACTTTTTGAAGTTCAATAAAATAATTCAACAAAACCCCTTTTTATAAGAATAGCACATTTATTACTTGAAGTAGTGTACAATACATTATGGCACTTCGTTGCGTATTAATATTAGATATTACTAGCTGACCCGAGTTAACTCAGCCTAACAACCGTTTACGCTGAGTACGCAGCCGCCAACCTACGTAATAAAGTGCAACCTAGTAATAAGATCAAATTCATGTTATTCCATTTTATTGTTTGTAAAATCAGTCTTGACATCAGCCTTCAAACGTAATACACTGTTTTTCTATAATTAAAGTAATTGTAATAAATAAAGTTTTTTTTAACTTAATTCCCGATCGCCGAAACATAACTGGCGCAGTCGGTAGGATCGCGACGCTCTTCGTTCGAATACAACTCTTCGGTATAAGAGTGACGGTTCTCAAATCGTTCCTTCGCGATCCGCAAAGAACCTATCTTGCGGTCGGGCACCTGTATAGAAGCAAGAACGTGTTTCTCCGGAGAATTGGAGGAAGCTGTTGGCAGAGACAAGACTCGACAGGAGATGCAGTGGCTGCTTTGGTAAGTGCTCTCGTACCACCAAGTGTCCTTGCTCTATTTCCTGCCTTAATGTAATTTTTGTATTTTATTTTTACTAAATGTGTGTCTGTCTATAAGCTAAAATCGCGGTAGGCACCCATTTGTTATAGCGTTAAGATATTCCGTGAAACAGCACGTGAAATATTACACTTCTATTGTTCTGTTTGAGTGCCATTAGACAGGTAGTAAAACAATGTCGCTCAGAGATTATGATGCTAACTATAAACCATACCAACTAATTGCAGATTTGATGCCAAGATATGATGGCAATCCCAAATTACTTAGATATTATATTAGAGAGGTAGAAAGCCTATTACAGCTAACTAGTGAAGCAGATCGGTCGCATCCGGCATTTATCTGTCTTATTAAAAGTAGGCTAAGTGGCCCAGCTATCGATGCCATAGCATTTGAGGAATATCTTACTTCCTGGGAGTCAATTAAAAAAGCTTTAACTAGACGCCTTGGAGAGCCACGGAATGAGATCCAAGTAATGCAGGAGCTCACACGGGTACGTAAGTCTAAGAATGAAGACGCGGAAACCTTTGGCAAGCGGCTCCGCGAACTATTAGATACGTTATATTCTGTAGGGGAACATCTTACTAAATCGTACTATGAAAAGATGGTAATTGAACAATACATAAATCAGTTAGATTTTCATGTGTCATTAGGTGTGAGAATTGCGAAACCGGAAACATTTGAAGAAGCTATTATTGCAGCTAGGCAAGAAGAGGCTAGGCTTGCATATAATAGGTCTAATAATTTTAATAGCCCTTCAGCATCTCAAGCGAAACCAAAGGAGTTGCCTAAGCAGCAGCCTATCAATAGTCCTTTTCATCTTAATCTAGTAAATCCAACAATGTTACCATATAAGCCCCAGCAGAATAACATGACCCCAGAACAACGTCAACAATGGATACAGTCTATGTTGCCCTGGAAAAACCGACCAGCATCAGGTAACTTCAGACCAAGTGGCTCAGGTAATGTTAGAAGTGGAAACTTTAGGAACCAACCGAACGTCCCTAAACAGCAGATTAATCCACCTGAGGTGTCATCAGACGTCACTATGCGTACGGCAGGTAAGCCAGAAAAACCACAGTTTGCGTCGGGACAGCTATTCTATATCCCGAGCCAAATGGAAGATCAGGTGCAACCAATACCTATTGATAGTGAGTTTTTCAGTCAGTTATTAGACATAAGTAGCGATGTCTCTGAACCCAAAGTAGATATTAACGAGCAACAGGTAAGTCAAGAACAGGATTTTTCTTTGGACCCCAATCAAGACAACCGGACATAGTTTCCATTAACTTACAAACTAAACAATTTCTACCATATATTGAGTTGCCAGAATTTAACGGTAAGTTTTTAATAGATACAGGAGCGAGTCATTCTGTTATTGCATCTGAGGAAATTTTTGGTACCATTTTTGAATACTGTGTAGAAACAGAGCCATATCAAATAGTTACGGCTCATAGTTCATCAGTGCACGACAAAGTTGTGTACCTGCCCTTACCCCCTGCGTTCAATAGCGATATAATCCATAAATTCCTAATATTTGATTTTGATTCAAAGTACAAGGGTCTAATAGGATTCGATCTTTTAAAGAAGCTGAAAAGCAATATTGATTTGAACAATAACGTGTTACGAACGTCAACGGCACAAGTACCTATTCACTTCAGCTCTCCACCGCAAAAGATAAAAATCGATCCTAAGTGTGAAAAGCTAGTCACGGTTAAAACTAACTACGTGGATGGACAATACTTACACGATGATTTTTTTTGGTCAGATAACTTGAAATCTCCGGCAGCTATAGTTAACGTTAGTAATGGTTGTTTTAAAACTTCAGTAATTAATTATAGTGATGAAAAAAAAATTATTCTAGATAAGAGTTCAATGGAATTAGAGTCTTATAACGAGGATAATAATATTCAAAGTCATAACATTAATGCCGTACAAGTGCAATCAGACATTGATAGCATATTAAACAAGAACTTGAAGAAAATTCGTACAGGGCATATGAATGAGGAAGAAAAGCGTGAAGTCACTAGGCTATGCTATCAGTATAGGGACCTATTCTATTCAGAAGATATTCCGTTGACGTTTACACATGCAGTCAAACATGAACTTAGAATAAGCGATGATACACCAATTTTTGTACGTAGTTACAGGCAAGCCCCGCAACAACGCGATGAGATCCGTAAGCAGGTAGACAAACTTTTAAAGCAAGGCATTGTCAGAGAAAGTATATCTCCTTGGTCATGTCCCGTGCATATTGTCCCAAAGAAACCTGATGCATCAGGGGAAGTAAAATGGAGACTTGTAATCGACTACAGACGACTAAATGACCGTATAGTCGAAGACAAGTATCCTTTACCTAACATTCACGACATCTTAGATAGATTAGGGCGTGCCCAGTATTTTACAACCCTGGATCTCGCCAGCGGCTACCACCAAGTGGAAATGCACCCTAATGATATCGAAAAGACAGCATTCACAACTGAACGAGGGCATTATGAGTTCCTAAGAATGCCCTTTGGTCTCAAAAATGCACCAAGCACTTTTCAACGCTTAATGGACCATATTCGGAGAGGAATAGATAACGTTTATACTTATTTAGACGACGTAATTATTATATCAACATCCTTACAACAACACATGGAAAAATTAAAACAAGTATTTGACCGGTTTAAAATTCACAATTTGAAAATTCAGTTGGATAAATCAGACTTCTTACAAAAGCAGGTTAGCTTTTTAGGACACGAACTTACAAATGAGGGCTTGAAACCTAATAAGGATAAAATTAAGGCAGTATTAAATTTCCCGTTGCCTAAGACTCAGAAAGACATAAAGGCTTTTCTAGGCCTCGTGGGGTACTACAGGAAATTTATTAAGGATTTCGCGAAGTTAACTAAACCAATGACCTTGTGTCTTAAGAAAAATAGTAAAGTTTTTCATTCCCCAGACTTTTTAGAAGCTTTTAATAAATGTAAACAAATCTTAACAAATGCCCCAATACTACAATATCCTAATTTTGATGAACCTTTCGTGCTTACCACCGATGCATCGGATGTAGCATTAGGTGCTGTATTGTCACAGGGCATTGTAGGTTCCGATAAGCCGATAGCTTATGCATCTCGGACACTGTCAGACACCGAATCTCGGTACTCTACGATAGAGAAAGAGTTACTAGCAATAGTGTGGGCAATCAAGTATTTTCGTCCCTATCTTTATGGCAAGAAGTTCGTTATTTACACAGACCACAGGCCTCTTACTTGGTTAATGTCACTGAAAGATCCTAACTCCAAATTAACTAGATGGCGTTTAAAGCTCGCAGAATACGACTATAAAGTAGTATACAAAAAGGGTCGTCAGAATACTAACGCCGATGCCTTATCTCGCGTTAAAATATTTCACGGTAGTATGGATTCATTAGCAGTCAACTTAGATGATAATGAGGATGATGAAATAATCAACAGAATATTTGAGAACGCTCGTAGAGAAGCCGAAAATGAAACAGAGGCATCCGTGCCCCAATATAATGACAATATTCCATCATTAAACCCTAGCGTTCCCCCATCTCACATAGAGACAGAATCAGATAGTATGAGCATAGTGTCAGCCGAACCTGAATTAGTCTCTACACGACACACACAACCGGATAATGAAAACAAGGGCATACCTATAATATCGGACGCTATAGATCGCCAACTGAAACAATTTCACATTAGATCAACACCAGGCTCAACTTATAGAGTAGATAACAGATCCACTAACGCAAAAGTAGTCATTAAAGATGTTTTTATTCCAATTAATAATACAGAATCAGAGATAGTCAGATTTTTAAAGGAACACACAATTGCCGACCGAGTTTTTCATTGTTATTTCCATAGTGAAGAACTATATCATGCCTTCTCTAGAGTCTATACTACTATATTTAACGAGCGTGGCCCAAAATTACTTAAATGCACTACGCGGGTGACCCTAGTAGAGAACAAGACGGAACAGCAAGAGTTAATAAAGAAATATCACGAAGGGAAAACAGTCCATCGCGGTATTCAAGAGACCTATAAACAGTTGCACAGAAATTATCACTGGCCTAACATGTTACTTACCATTCAGAGATTTGTTAATCAGTGCGAGATTTGCTTGCAGTCAAAATACGAGCGCAATCCTCTAAGACCACCTCTGGCCATTACCAATACACCACGGAAGCCAATGGAACACATATTTATGGACCTTTATTCAACAGGAGGAGTAACTTTCCTCACAATTATTGATAATTTCTCCAAATACGCTCAAGCAGTCCCTTTAAATGCGTGTAGTAGTGTGCATGTAGCAGAAGCATTGCTAGACATTTTCTCGGTTCTAGGTTTACCAAACAAAATAACCACGGACTCAGATACTAAGTTTGATAATGATGTCATAAAAGATATCTGTGCCTTGCATAATATTCATATACATTTCACGACACCGTATAACCCGAACTCGAATTCACCCATCGAACGTTTACATTCCACATTAGCTGAAATAATTAGAATTCAAAGAATGACCAATAAAGACGACCCCATGCAGCTCATCATGAAGTATTCTATTATCGCATTTAATAACTCTATCCATTCAGCAACAGATTATACACCTCATGAGCTATTATTTGGACACACAGCATCTAGAAATCCGCTAGAACTATACTATCCCAAAGAATTCTATCAGGATTACGTTATTAAACACCGCGCTAATGCCGAAGCAGTTCAAGAATGTATCGCAGCACTTATGTCTAAAAATAAGGAGCACGTGATTTCTAAACGAAACCAAGCAGCAGAAGAAATCATGTTCAAGGTAGGTGAGACCGTTTATAAGCAGATCGCAAAGTCAGCACGCAGCGATAAAACTAAGCCTGTCTTCAAAGGACCCTACAAGATCACCCACCTTCATCCAAATAATGTGGCCGAAATCATAGGTAACCACCCAAATTCTAAGTCCATCAGGGTACACTTCAAGTTACTACGGAGGCCTCATCTTGTTGCAGGACCCTCATCTCAGGAGCCGTCGTGCTCAACGCAACAGGAATCATAACCTTTGACCCCGTTAATAATGAAAATGGTATCCTTCTCCTAAAACAAGGACAGCTCCTTAAACAAGATAACTACTTTAGTCTCGCTTGCATTTACAATACTACTAATCTTCATTTAACTTCCATCCAATTAATGTCGTTATATGCAAGCACTAAAGCAGCGGAAAGTGTAAAATCAAGAGAGTTACATCAAACATAATATAGAAATCAAATAGAGTATAGCTTAGATCAAATAGGTAAAAAGATGAAGTTTTTAAGCCCGCAAGTTAGAAAAAGGCGCGGCTTGATTAATGGGTTAGGTACTGTTGTTAAATCCATAACTGGAAATCTCGATCATGATGACGCAGCAAAATTCGAAGAAGAAATATTAAACATAAGGAATAATATTAATAATGTTCAAAATATGCATAGGAAGTCCTTAGTTCTAGCACAAAATACAATAAATGAGTTTGGAAATCAATTAAGTAAATTGGATAGGAATCAGAAAAATTTGGCTAATATACTGCAAAACATTACACGTAATCGTAATGACGTAACTAATCATATACATTTTCTAGATTTATACGTACAGATAGATTTTAGTTTACAGATTATCTTAGATAATGTTGTTAGAAGATGCCATGACGTTTGCACAACTGGGCACCATGCATCCTAGTATAATAAGTCCCCAAAATCTAATAAGGGAATTAATTAACTTAGGTAACATTTATTCGTTTAAACCAGTAGCTGTAATTAATCTTAGTAATATTCATAGGATAGAAAAATCAATTAAAGTTAAGGCTTATAGTACAGTACACTCTATAAACTTTATCCTAGAAATCCCATCAGTAGCCCCACAAACCTATGACCTTATCCATCTCTACTCCATTCCCAATAAAAATAACCTAACTATTATCCCTAAATCCAAATACCTTGCACTTGGAAACGATGAGTACGCATACCTAGAAGAAGACTGTCAACCCCTCACCGATGACATCCACCTTTGCAAGACCCTGGACACTAGAAGAATTGAAGACACCGAAGATTGCATCCCATCCCTCATTCAGCATCGTCAAGCAAACTGTACACATGCCAAAATGAGCCTGAAAAGAGGAAAAATTCAAAAGATCGCGGATAACACTTGGCTACTTGTCCTGAAGGACGATGAAATTGTCAAAACACAGTGCAATACTAAGACAGAATACAAAAGGCTCACTGGGATTTATCTCGTCACACTAACAGAAGATTGTCAAATTAACGTCATGAACAGAACATTACGAGCACACACAGACACACTCGTCATCAATGAAATCATACCGCTACCAGAGCAACATCAAGTCGTAGAAGAAAGAGTTCAATATGAATTACAATTAGAAGACATCTCACTAGACAGCATCCATGAACTAATCAACAAAGCAAGCGACCTCTCCGTACCAGATGACATCAATTGGCCAATGATGATGGCCACGCCAAGCTGGACTACAGTACTCCTCTACATCTTATTAGTAGCAGCAGCATTCTGGAAGCTGTACAAATGGAAGACAGCTAAGACTTCAGAGGACATCAAAGGCAGCGAGAAAACCAAAGGCAGCGTGGACGCCGCCAGAAGCAAGAGTTGCTTCTATCTTATGGAGGGAGGAGCTAACTCAGCCTAACAACCGTTTACGCTGAGTACGCAGCCGCCAACCTACGTAATAAAGTGCAACCTAGTAATAAGATCAAATTCATGTTATTCCATTTTATTGTGTTTAAAATCAGTCTTGACATCAGCCTTCAAACGTAATACACTGTTTTTCTATAATTAAAGTAATTGTAATAAATAAAGTTTTTTTAACTTAATTCCCGATCGCCGAAACATAACTCCCGGCAAACGTTGTTTTGCCATATAAATAATTTCCTAGGCGGGGGATAACTACATAATTAAATGACGATTGATCAGTTTTCGACCGGACAGGAAAAATGATTAAATTACTAAAATGGCTATTAAAAAATAAGGGTTGATCGTAGAAGGATGAAAATTGAGGATTGTATGTATTTTTGTATGTTGTATCATAAAAAAATAGAAATTAAAAATTTTGGCTCAAAAATAAAAATAAACACTTAGGGGTGGACTACCCCTAACATTTAGGGGGATGAAAAATAGATGATGGCCGATTCTCATAGATACCGGATAAGCACAAAAAATTTCATCAAAATCGGTCAAGCCGTTTCGGAGGAGTATGGCAACGAAAACTGTGACACGAGAATTTTATATATTAGATATTCCTTAACACTAAATGCTTATAAATATGAAAAACAACGTACAAAATACTGGTTACACTGACACGGAATCTCCGTTCGAAGGAACAAAAATTAATACTCCTGTGATTCCAAGTCGTCAGTCTCTCCTGAGGAGAAACTCTTCCTCCTGGGCAGGCGAGTCACTGGCTCTACTGGAGATTTTCAATCATCGGGGTAAAGAGTAACTAAAAATCTCACAACAGTGCAGTGTTCTTATTCAATGAATATGCCTTTAGTCATCAGAAGTCAGAACTACATCGATTTGTCTCAAATAAAATATATAATGTTTTAGTAATCTAAATAATGAGCTACCCCTTTACGTTTTATATCAGACCCCACTGTAATATTTGAAACTATATCGTCGTTGTTCCAGTGAAGTTGCGTTAAATTGAAATTACCATTATTTTCCAAAGGTAGCATCAGCCTTTGCCATACTGTTAATAACATTTTCTAATGAACTCACAAACCGCCAATTAGCTGCGGCTGTAACAGTTCCACAAACTAGTACATCAACCTGATTTGCAATTACATCCCTACTATATTGGCACGAAATGCGTTGCAACGTTTCCAGCTAACTGTGTCGCAGCACTGAACACAGTCGTGCCTTTTGCAAGCTCCAACATCATACGTTCGATAGATGCTGTGAACTTTATCCTTTTCACGACATATTTAGCTTGAAAGCCTCTTTGTGTGAAACACACAGGCTATACAAACTAGGCCACTCATGGCTTCATGACTTTTTCATGAAGGTTCCATTTATATTTATATACGGGCATCTCTACAGGTTGACGGTTGGTTACGCTCGAGCCTTATGTAGATAGATAACAACATACATATTTACGTTGCGAAAAAACCGGAATTTGTTCCTTTTTTTTCATTTTTAGAGGACGTACTATATTAGTACTGTTAATCTTTGGAAGCTTTTACCACTACAACACATGTTTGATGGCCGCGTGTTTTTGGTCGCTTTGTTGTCGGATGTCGTACTAATTATGTACTGAATGTGAGTTTGGTTTCTCGTTGCAGAGTTCCTTGATGTTCGTTCCAATTAATTATTTTTTGGTTTTGAAACCAAAAAATGACAAATAAATGAATATAAAGTGACTGTTTGTAACGCAAATTTATTAGGCCTCGTCTCGATAATGCACTGCGAAAATCATCGAACTCAAAAGTAATATCTTAATATTAATTTTGAGCTCGTTAAGTAAATGTTTTTGAATGGCGGAATCAAACTGCAAGTTCAGGCTATTGAAGGAAATATTATTAGTAGACGCATTACGGTCGGTACCTTTCAACAACATTTTCAAGGCAATTTTCGCGAAACCGCAAAGATCTCCATAGATGGATATACGTTCAGTAAAAAAAGTTTCGTGAATGGATGATTTTCTTTATGGTTCCAAATTAATTTCTTGGTTTTTTTTTTGTGGTTGTAAGTTGGCACAACTGTTTTCCATTATGGCGCGGAGGTTAAGTAACATCTTTTATTTATATTAAAACTGCTGTTTTTAGATATCTAGTGCGTATTGCGAATTTAATAATGGACAAAAACATCGAACAGAGACTTTGTGTTCAATTTTGCATTGCCAATGGAATTTCGTGTTCGGAGTTACTAAAAATGTTACAGCAGGCTTACGGTGAATTGACTTTATCAAAAGCAGGTGTTTATGAGTAGTACAAAGCGTTTAAAAGCGGTCGAGATTTGATGGAAGATTTGCCTCGCTCTGGTCAACCACCAACGTCTGCAACTGAAGTTAACAATAAAGGTAAAAGTGAAGGAAATAGTGACTCAAAATCCTCATTCAAGTTTGAGAGAGATAGCCGGCTTTAAATAATCACTTGGGTATGAAACATGTTGCCTCTCGGCTACTCCCAAATGACCTGAATTGTCTCCAAAAACTCAATCTCATAAGAGTCGCTGAGGACCTGCTAGAACGAGTCAATTCCGTCATGAAACTCATTGTGACTTGTGATGAGACGTGGGTTTACGAGTTTGTCATGCAACAAGCTTCGGAGTGGCGCCTTCCAACTGAACCGAAACCGAAAAAATCACGCCAAAGTCGATCAAAAGTCAGTCATGTTGACTGTTTTCTTTGACTATCGACGTGTTGTGCACTAGGAAAAATAATCAGCAAAACTCGGCAAATTAGACAAAAAAGGGTAGATTTGTGGAAAAAAAAATTCTTGAATTTTGCACGACGATAATGCGCCTTCGCACAAGGCCATCATTGTGAACGAGTTTTTGACCAAAAACTCAACAAATATCATCGAGCAACCACCTTATTCACCAGAAATGGCTCCAGCCGACTTCTTTATTTTTCCTCAACTCAAATTATCACTTCGTGGCACCCGTTTTCATTCGATATAAGACATAAAGGACAATAATTCGCGGCGAGAATTAAACTCGGTTCCGGAAAAAGCGTTTAAAAATGTTATGATGATTGAAGTTTGTTTGAATGTTGCGGATTATTCGTCGGCGTAAGTGTATCGTTTCAGAAGGAGGATACTTTGAAGGTGATAAAATAAAATTGGATGAGTATCTAACATTTTGAGTATTATTGATCTTTTCCCGGTAATTTCTTGACAGAGTAGTATATATGTACATAAATACGTCATAATCACGTATATAATCTATATTATTCTTAGTTCTTCGTTAATGTTCTAGAAATCCAAAAAAAAATATAATAAAAGTAATGTTTTCGAACAATGCTGAGAGCCAGTACTTTTTAAGTCGGTTAAAAATGACATAAGATAGTCCCTCAAAACGCCCTTCAGCACTTCCTGAGGAGAAAAAGTGGGGCAACAAACTCATTAGATCATCATTGGACCATCCATTTTTACGAGAGCCATTTTATAAATGAAAAAGGTTCCACCAAATAACCATGAGAACTGTCATTTCAAAGTCACAAAAGAGTTCTAATTCGTTTCAAAAGCACTTGAATAAAAGATCCGTAAAAAACGAGTCTATAGGTGCCGTCTGCAAAGCTGTCTGTAATCTCAGTGTTTCAGATAGAAATGAGAAAACGGGACGGTCACAGCCTTCGTCCCCAAGTCAATCTACAAAAGTACCTGACGAAGTTAAAAAAAAACAAAACAAAAACTAAAACAAACGGTAGGAAAGTTTCCTCAATTTTCTCCATTGTTTACAAAACGTTTGCACTTTTATGTCTTCTTTGTAATTGGGAGTATTTGTTTTTATAATTGGCCCTTAATACTTCGTTCGTTTATTACAAGAATCAACGTGAATTATGCAATCTTTAGAGAAGCAATTTAAAAGTTATTTGCTGTTACGACACGCAGGGGTTGTTTTAGTAGGTACCTTGTTTTTGAAGGGACAAAGGAAGGATTTAAATTTCATGTGATGATTTTTCATCCCTGCAAAATTTTTAAGACATGATAGCGACGTTTTCCTTCATCGTTTTGTAACAGTTTTTATGTTATGAACTGGAACCATGTAACGTCTTCCAACACGCACAGAAAGGCCTCATTTCATTGCGTCCCAGTATTGGGGACAGTATGGGCTGAATATGATGCTGGTTATTGTGGTGAGGTAGGTTTTACTAAAACGTTCAAAATAAAATCCACTTTTTAAATACCTATGTGAGATCGATTGATCAAAAAGCTAGGTATAAATAAGTAAATAACATAGAACCATAATAATGAGACGAACTAAATAAACATCAGTGCCGTCATCACAAAGTCTTCGATTATTTATCTGGTAGAATATATAAATGCTACGCAAAGCGATTTAATATGCCATTAGGGGTGAATCCTGCCCTTACCACGGATACGAGACTAGAGGCATCTATTCAGACTTGTCCTAATAACTCCGACAGACGACAGCCGACCAATCTGAATAACGCACTGTATCCGTATTTCGGCTTTAATTTCCGCTGCCCCTTTTTCTCGTTGCTCGAAAGTGTTTTCAATCTCTGACTAGATAGACTTTTAACTAAGTCGAGCCGAAGAAACAGTCGAGTCGGTACGATCAATCTATACGAATTAGGTTTGTTTTCTATTTTCAAACTACCGTATTTTGATGAATGTGCGGATTCGAAAAAAACTTTCAAATTTTTTTCCTGCCTTTAAAGTTTTTTTTTACAAGTTTGATGGATCAGTTCGAAAATGGAACGTGGAATGTGAATGAATATGCAGTTTTGATTGTTTTCGTTCTTTCAGTTTCAATGTAACATCGGCAAATCATGGGGATGAATTATTTATGGAACATTTACACACAATCCATTTTTAAATAAACGTTACAGTTTATATTCTTCTATATGGTGACGGATGTAAAGAATAGCACCATCCCATTTCTTCCCGTGGGTGTTGTAAGAGGCGACTAAGGAACTTACTAGAGAATAGGCAGCAGCGTTCTCTATGCATTCTACCACCATACTGCGGTCGCCAACTCGCCTGCCTATTAGCGTGGCGATTGTAGCAAACCCCCCGGATTGAAGGAATCTATGTCCAGTAGTGGACGTCTTTTGGCTGAAATGATAATGGTAAGTACCCATATTGTATACTAGCTTCTGCCCGCGAGTTCGTCCGCGTTAAATTTCTTGTTCCCCCGACCATTCCCGTCGCGTCGAATCGCCTACCCGTGCGATTTTCCCCATTTTTTAACATTTTTCATTACTGCTCCGCTCCTCTTAGTTATAGCGAGATGTTATATAACCTATAGCCTGCCTCGATAAATAGGCTACCCTACACAAAATAGTATATTTCATTACAAGTGCGGAAAGGCTGTCATTGCAAAGAGTTCCGACAAATGTCTACCCGAGCCGAGGCGCAGCCGAAGGCGAGGGTTGACAGTCGGAACAAGTTGCAATGACGGTTCCGCAGGTGTACTGAACGACTATTTTTAATACAGTTGCGAAAAAATGAAGCAATTTAATAAAACTATTTGCTTTTTTCTCTTCTCTCCACGCAATAAATTCGTCGTATGTAGATATGTAACGACTTTTTGACTTTTCCGGTAAAATGTTCTCCGAAGCATTTTGTGCAATTATAGTGAGTTCCGGTGGTGTTAATTCAAAAAAAATAGGGTCGAAATTACTCATTTTGTGCAACAAACAACTAAACTCGCAAAGAAAATTTCTGGAAAATGGCGCCAACCGTATAATATAAGCAGAGTTTTTTTTTTTTCACCCATTTTGGTAGGCAAAGGGAACTATCCATACAGCTTAGTCTTCAGTAGATTTTTTTTATTGATATGAAATGAAAATGAAATTTAATGAGATGAAATGAAATGAAACCTAACCTAACTCATTCAATTAAATCATTAAATCTGATATTGAAATAAATTAGTAGCTTCTTTTTAGAAATATACGTATTTGTATGAATCACAAAAACTCTTTAGTAAAAACTTCATGGTTGGTTTTTCTTTTTAATAGACATTATTTTGACAGTTGGGAAAGAGAACGCACGAGTTCGGGAAAGGTAAAAAAAAAGCACTAGTATGTAATAGCCCACATCCCGAACGCTATACGTCCCTGCAATACACCACTTTTTGAGCAACTGTATTAAAAAGAATTTTTCATCCCACCATCTCGGAAAGAGTATTTTTAATCTTCAATATCTGAGTGGAAAAGCCGTTTTTATTCTCTAGAGGATAAAGTAAATTGAATTTAGAACATCGTGTGCACTAAGTTTGTGATAGTGCACACGATGTTCTAAATTCAATTTACTTTATCCTCTAGAGAATAAAAACGGCTTTTCCACTCAGATATTGAAGATTAAAAATACTCTTTCCGAGATGGTGGGATGAAAAGTTACGTGTTGCACTCGAGTGCAAAGATTTTTCACCTCGTGCTCTTTTGATTCCCTCGCTAACGCTCAGGATTCTAATTTTGAATCACTCGCTGCGCTCGTGATTCAATTTTAGAATCCTTCGCTTGCTCGGTCATCAAAATTGAACACGCGGTTAAAAAGCAACTTTGCACTCTTGTATAACAAATAACTATTTCAATTCGGACCAGTTGTTCCTGAGATTAGCGCGTTCAATCAAACAAACAAACAAACTCTTCAGCTTTATAATATTAAGTATAGATTTATGTGCAATACAACTAAGAAAATATTTATTTCTATTCGCTTTTTAAAATAATTCACACTTCATTATTGCGAATTTATTTAATTACGTAACATCAGAGTAAGCTTTGACTCAACGAAGTAAAAGCCTGGCTGAACAAAACATTTGGGAATTGCAAAGAATAAGTATTCTTCGTATTTCAACTTCTATCCAATAAGATTCAATCTTAAACACCGAATCATAGTCCCGCCTAAAAGATACATCATTCAGTTTACTTTCCCCTTGAGCTCAACAAAATCTAAAAGCAATTCGGCGGCATCTTGTTTGCCGATAAAAGCACTATTTGGCTGAACGGTTCGGAATAAGGTAAGTGTATTATTTTGGCCGATAACTTAAATAGACGGAGAGGTTTATCAGTGATGAAGCGGATAAAGCGCATAAAGCGATGCTGTGTTTACGAGGCAAGCCGCTTGAGGGCTCAAATACTGTTTGAAGCTCACAGACTGCCTAGTAATTATCCAACGATCTTTAACTAGCAGACGGTTTTACTTCAGCTTAAACCGACCAAACCGAAAAGCAATTAATATCCTGTAGATCTATCTTCTTTATAAACAACTAGCTTTTGCCAGCGGCTTCGCCCGCGTGTAGTTCGGAAAATATCCCGCGGGAACGTACTACCGGGATAAAAAGTAGCCTATGTGTTAATCCAGGTTATAAACTAACTGTGTTCCAAATTTCATCCAAATCGGTTCAGGAGTTTTTGCGTGAAAGAGTAACAAACATCCACACATCCACACATCCATACATCCATACATACAAACTTTCGCATTTATAATATTAGTAGGATAAGTAGGATTAAAGCATTAAATACTCCTTCAATCGTGGAAACCAAAAATCTTGACAAGAATTCTCGAGAGGTTGCGAATCGAATGTTGTCGTTTACCCTTTCACCTTACGTTTTACATATTTCCACGTGATTGGACCCGAAAAGAAATCCCACAAGTTATGTGCAATGACACGAAAAACGAAGATAATGTGGAGGAATAGAGAATTATGATGACAGTTAAAGCAAAGAAGGGTAGAACATAAGGAATCAGTCCCTTTTTAACGCACTTTTATTAGCTTAATTCGTTTGTTAGTATGTAACAGAAACTTTGAACATGATTTTGACCACCTTAAATACGTCGGATTAACTCAAAATTTGGCAAACTTATCAAAGATCGACGACAATATAATAATTTCATAAATTTGTGCCATTATCCTTGCCAGGGTTACCAGGATAGCAAAAAAACTGTCTTTGAAAACTACGTTGACATACTTCACAAAATACGAAAACTACGCTGATATACGTCACAAAATTCGAAACAGCCTAAAAATTGAAAACAAAGAATATTAAAAAAAAAAACACACACGCTTCCATGGAAAATCAAACTAAAAAGTAGAAAATAATGGAAACAAGCGATGGTTTTCTATGGAAGGGTGTTTTTTTGTTTTTTTTTTTAACTATCAAGCGTAATCATTTAATGATGACCACATAAAACTAAATCCGGTTAGTGACAATTGGCTTGCCCTTATATCATGTGGTTGTCCTACACACCTCTTCTAATGTAAGTCGAGAAATACAGGATGAATTTACAGTCTCGATGCATTTTATACCACAACCCAGTTTTCCTATTCCCCACTTCAGCCGATGTGCATTATAACTTGATCGCCGCCTCCTTAGGAGCTTTTAGAAGAGTTGCAAACCGTGACGAGGGTTAATAACAATGTTACCCGGCCATTGGTCACGCCACTTCACTCGATAAAATAACATTTCACGGGATTTTACGCTTCACATTACTTTGGCTAATGTTCTTTCACTCAGTTCTTAGTTTTGTGTTAAGGTAGACCAATCCATACGAATTAGTTCTTTTTATTCTATTTTCAAACTACTGCATTTGATAAAGTGCGGATTCGAAAAAAGCTTTTAAATTCTAGCTCTTTTTTTGGAAAGTAAACGTTGATGCATCAACTTGAAAATGGAACGTTGAATGTGAATAAATATGCAGTTTTGATTGTTTTCCTTTTTTCAGTTTCAGTTTAACATCGGAAAATCGTGGCTATAAAATATTTATGAAACATTCCCTCACAATTCCATTTTTAAATACATATTGTAGTTTAAATACTTCCTCTTTTACCTACCTATATTCTACATTTATCTATAAACTTGGCTAATGTTCTTTCACTTGGTAGATCTTATTTACAATTATTTTCTTTTTATATATCTTTGAATAGGTAGCGTATAAAATCAGCAAAATGAGGATAGAATGGTGACCAATTCCAAAATGTTTCTTTGTCAGAATTTATTCAAATGGCTCACAGGCTTCAGGAATCACATAATTCGGATTTTGTTAAAAACGACTAACCGAGCACCCGTATATCGAATTCCATGTGAATTTTGCGTCGGGTGATATTCATAATTTAAATTTTCAGTTAGCGGTTGGTCATTCGGAGTTGCCTGTTCATTGAATTAGCAGTGACGCGATGGCTTTGTCCGCAGATATCATTATATTCCGGAATAATTAATGGCGGCGCATTCCCCTGTTACGTGACATCTAAATGAACTTGTTGTTGTTATGGACTAGTAAATCCATTGGATTTCAGAAATTGATTATGGTTGTATTAGTATCAATTATATTGAACAGATTTATAAATAAATACTGGAAATCATGAAGCTGATATCTATAAGGGACGGTTTTCTTACAGCTAAAATAAAGCTTTAAATAATTCTCTCTTCAAGAACATGGTGTAAAGTGTCTAAAATAATTATTAATCAGTATTAAAGAACTCTTTAACGAGGCTAAGAAAACAATAAATCCACAGTCGCATAACTCGGAAGTTTGAAAGTAATTACAAGAGCGCCCTGAGCTCGCACAGAGGGTAACATTTGAATGTCGAGAGCTAAATTAATAGAACCCATCGGCCTTCAAACTTCACTACAACACAGCGTACAAAATAAACGTTAGGAATATTCTGTGATGGAAATAATCTCGAAGTAATCCGTCGAGAAAATCTATCTTTGTGAAATAGAGATGAATAGTGCGAGAGAACTAAATCTAGCTGTTAGGATCATAATGCTCAAAGCAAATATTGATATTTCTTGTACACAGCTCAAGCGAACTTCACTGGTTTAGAACTCAGATTCAACTGGCACGTCTTTGTTACCTTTTTATTATAATTCAAACTATCTTTATTCTGAAAATACTATGGAAACAATGTTTTTCAAAGTAGATACCTACGGATGTCACTATAATTATTATAGATACATGTGCCCCATGCTAGAGGCGACTAAGGGACTTACTAGAGAATGGGCAGCAGCGTTCACTATGCATTTTATCACCATACTGCGATCGCCAATCCGCCTGCCAAGCGTGGCGATTATGGCAAACCCCCCCACGTTGGGGAAGGCCTATGCCCACCAGTGGGCGTCTTTCAGCTGAAATGATGATAATAATGATGATATGCTTATTAGCAAGAGAATTTGAATGCCATATTTCCGTACAAAAAATAAATAAGCCTGAAAAATATCCTGTTATAAATATTTTCTAGCTACTCCTTAAAATACTTTGAAAGGCAGACTGGTTCTGATATCGTTATTCTCAGAGAGCGCTTATTTTCAGGACATAAACTTTAACGTTCCCCGTCAAGATAGAATTTAGTTTTCGCTTGTTAGGCACATTTGGTACCTTGTTATTTGCACAAATATATTTGTTTTCTCTAGACTAGCAGTTGCTAGGAACTGTGTTCACGTAAGAGATAAATATTATCTAATATGTGAAGCAAGAACTTTGTACCCCTTTTAACGAAAATTACGCGAGCGGAAAAGTATCAAATTTGACACATAGTACACTAATATTTCTATATAAGAGTGCATTAGAAACAGGTTCATAATTTCATAAAAAACAGGATCGAATTTCGACCCTTAAAAAGGAGTACAAAGTGTTTACTTCACATATGACTCAATAGATTACGTGAAATACAGTTAAATTTATATGTAGAAGGATTGCAGAAAGCTAATATTTTTATAGAAGAACTAGCTGACCCGACAAACGTTGTTTTGCCGGGTGAAAAAGAGTGAAAATTTAGAGTTATATGTATTTTGCAATGCCAAATCATAATAAAATAAAAATATTAAAAAAATTAGGGGTGGGTCACCCTTATCATTAAGGGGTATAAAAAATAGATGTTAGCCGATTCTGAGACCTACCCGATATGCACACAAAATTTTATAAAAATCGGTCCAGCCGCTTCGGAGGAGTTTGGTAACAAACACTGCGACACGAGAATTTTATATATTAGATAAATAAATTTATAAAAACATGGTCGAATTTCGACCTCTCGGTGACCACTAGTGTAAGTAACACGGTAGACTGTTTTGACAGAAAACAAAAACAAATCGGAAAATCCTATTTCATCGCCTGAGGGATTTCCTGTCGAATTGAATTTCGGACGTAATTTTTTTAGTTTCTCGTTCAGTAGAGACCTCTTAGATCTTCATGGAAGTATTCAGACAAGAATGGGTGATGGTATCTATTATAGTAAAATCAAATTATATGAAATTCACTAAATGGAAGAGTTGCATTTACAAGCCATCCCGGTGAATTCATCATCATTCATAATTTCAGCCGAAAAACATCCACTACAAAGGCCAAGGGGAAAGTTTTGCCATGATCATCACGCTTGGTAGGCAGGTTAGCGATCACAGCATGGTGGAATGCATAGAGAACGCTGCTGCCTATTCTCAAGTAAGTCGCATTTTAAGACACCCACGGGAAGAAATAGGATATTACATTCTATTCATTCTATTCTTTACATCTGGCACCATACGAAACATATTTTACTGATCAGTTGTGGCGTTCCGCGCATAAAGGTACCAGCGCGCAGGTATTGAGTTAAGGCCGGATGTAGAATCTAGAAGAGCCCCTTTATTATGCTGATAACAAAAAAAAAACCTAATATTTTTTTTTTTTTGTAACAGGCATCTAAAGTTGAAATTCTGAAAAAACTAGTTTCGAGAAAATGGAGTTTGAAAGTTAAGGTAACAAAAAAACAATGTTTTACTCGTTTGTTACATAGATTTTTCCACGTAGATCCCAACACATTAAATACATCAATGTATCACTAACATAACCGATACTGTACTGCCAATATACAAATAGTATTAAAATTCAAAAACTCAACATAATAATTATGAAAATATCAACATTTTGTAAGACCTACCGACATCTGGTAACTTTTCACTAAACATTTCCTTTAAAAAAAAATGTACTTAGAAATGCTGTCTGCAGATGTTAATTGTATCAAATTTGCTGTAGAACAATAATCAGTAAAAATCACAAAATGCCATATTTTCACCCGATTTGATAAAAATGCAAATAACTCGGAAACTAAATGCCCACATCTGGTACCTTTATACGCGGTACGCCACATTTAACCTTTGAGAACGATCATTGTTTTCATGTAAAATACAGAATCTGTAAAACAAGTTTACGTCGTATCCGGATGTTATTTTACTTGAAATGCGATCGAACCGAGAAATCCGAGAGAGGAAAAGGCAATCGGCTAATTGGAGGGCTGCGTCGGCCATCAGTCGTCGGGCGGGAAATCAATGGGAGCTAATGGCGTGAAATAACGTTGTCTCCTGTCAAACCGTCGGTGTTTTATAGATTAGGTCATGGAATTGACGATTACTTTGCGTTATCTTTAAGTCAGCTTATTTGTGTTTTATTTTTCTGGGAGTTTTCTTTTTAGAAACATATCGACAAGATTGGTTGGCCTTTCACGTAAAGAGTTTTCCTTTTGTTCTAGTTGGTGAAAATAATATAGTTACTGTGCATTTAAAGTCATTATTTAAAAAATATATATATCGTCTATGTTTCATTGTATAAGGCTATAATTTGCCTTTGACCTGAAACAATTTTGTCTTCCACAGCACCTTTAATTCTTGCAGGATAAGAGCTGTTTATATAGTACAAAGTGTTACTACAGACAATGCCTGGTTGTTGCATACCATTACTTGTTGCATGAAGTAAGAAGATATTAACTCTAACACAGTGAGTTGCACCAACTAACTTTGACAGTGACCAATCCCTTGTCAGCCATCAAATATCCGATTACCTAAAAAATTGTTATAATGACGTCACAAATAACTATGACATTTACCAATCAAATCCAGGCGGTGAAAAGGTATAGTTACGGATTGTGACATAATTTTCTTGGAGTGTGATATTGAATTCCTTTTCAAGATATTTTAAGACGTGGATATTAGTAATAGTGATAACTGTCGGCAACAAGTCCCTGTCTACGCTCTAGGGCAAAAGTAGTGGAATGTTTGCTACAGATATTGAGTCGTGAGTCGGATTTTTTTTTGTAATAGTTTAATTTAAAAATGCATTTCGTTAATTTCATGTTAATCTGGTACTTGTTGACAGCCCTACATTGTTCTCCCATACTCATAAACACCGTAATTTCAAGCAATTGTAAAAACCAATTATTTTAAAACAGCAACCGTGGAATACCTTGCCGACTCTTCTCCATAGGAAACAACCAATTGGAATCGTACACCTAGCGTCCTATCTTACGTTTTATAAGTAAACTAGCTTCTGCCCGCGACTTCGTCCGCGTTATATTTCTTGTTTCCCCGACCCTTCCCGTCGCGTCGAATCACCTACCCGTGCGATTTTCCTCGTTTTTGCAACATTTTTCATTACTGCTCCGCTCTACTACTGGTTGTAGCGCAATGTTATATAGCCTATAGCCTTTCTCGATAAATAGGCTACCCAACACAAAAATAATTTTTCAATTCGGACCAGTGGTTCCTGAGATTAGCGCGTTCAATCAAACAAACAAACTCTTCAGCTTTATAATATTAGTATAGCTAGTATAGATGTAGATTTATTTGATTTGATTTAATGTCTAAGAGATGAGAAAATTTGTGATTTTAACCCCACAAAGCTCACAATTGGTACACAATGCGTGGCACTGGCACCTCGCAATTGACATGACAGGGCGTCAAATCGGATCCAATCGGTACTGGATTTTCTGCGCGATTCCCATTTCAACGAATTATGTGGTCCCGCTCTTTATTCGCGTTCGACATTCATGTCGAGGTAATTCATGGGATGTTAGCTAATCGAGGAGGAGGAATTTAAGTTTATAAACTAGCGAACTCGTTAACAAGTAATCGCGACTGCTTATTTTCTACCATCATTGTAAATGTATAGAAGTCCACTGCTGGACATAGGGCTCTTCGGCTACTCTCATCCAGCTATTTTCAGCCACCCTGCAATTAACGCTGGTGGGTACTTTAGCTCAAACAAAAAATCTGCAAGTAATTTAAAACTATATTATTAAAATGTTGACATTCCAAAAGAGAGACATAACGAAAGTGGATTGTCCCAAAATGTTCAGTCTGTAATCCAGTCCAGACAGAGTCCATACTCCAAAAGAATTTATTACGAACCAAAAATTAAGGCCGGAGTAAAAAATGTTGTTTTCTTATAAATGTCATTTTGATCATTTTAATTTGATCCAAGTAACAACGAAAGTCTAAAACTAACCCCCTGGTTGCTATTTGAGTTTGATAGGACCACTGTGGCAACTATGGGTATAAATTAACAAAATATTAATACAAAAATATATTTTTTGTGTTTTAATGCTTAAATAGCAGCGTAAGGGTTAGTAGTATACTATCAGTCAGATAGGAAATGCCGAACTCATCTAGTTTAAAAAAAAAATGATTGACGGGTAAAAGGTTTTGTACAAACCTACTTGCAAAAATAAAGTCATCATTATCATTTATCACGTTATTGGAAAAAAATAAGAAGTGTTATTTCCCATAAGCAAGCCTGTTTTCGGCCTTTAATTTTTGGATACAAAATATGCGAAACCTGATTTTGCTGAAATTATAGACATTTAGATTTTTCAGCAACATCCCTGCATGAGTGCAGATCCTGAAAAAGCTTTTAACCTCTATCTACCTTTAGCCTTCATAACATGCTAGATAAAAAAAAACGCGGGAGCGAAACTAGGTCAGTGCCGGCAACCATTGTAGAGGCGTCGAGGGTGTTAATCTACTCATTACACCTGAGAGCGTGGCTCAACATGTTTTTAAGAGAAAAATTATTATTAAATTATTAAAAAATATTTTTATCGTGTGCGATGGTTCAAAGTAGTGTTATCATGTATGTATTAGCAATCGTCCCACTACCGTCATCTCACTGGTGGGACGAGTGGGAATTTAATACATCATCACCATCATTTCAGCCGAAAGATGTCCACTACTGGACATAGCCCTCCACCAATTTAAGGAGGTTAGCCATAATAGTAAAATTTATAGAGAACAGCAGCGTTCTGACTGTGCACGTTTGCGCATTATTTATTTGTCTTTATTTATTTCAGCTTCCTGGAGTTTCAACAAGGAGTTTACTCGGGATAAAAGGTGTGAAATTCGAAATGTGTATTATAATTACGTTGGTGTGTCATGGCATTTTTGTATGTTAGCACCAAAATTGACACCAATAAAATAATTATAGTATTATGTCCTGGAATATGAATCAGCCATCGTGTAGCTCAAGTCTATTTTGTGGAGCTCGACGACCCGTTACACGACGCCACCAATACTGCAGGACATTTGCATAGGCCATATACATAACTTGCGGTCCACCCCGGCTTCGCACGGGTGTGCAGTGTGTGTGACGGAGGTTGTATAACTATATTATGTATCCCTGCGGCATGGGCGGCAACGGGGCATACCGTCCGACTGCCCGTTATGCTGTCAACGAATTTTGAATCTGTGATACCTATCTTCTAAGATGTTCATTTTAATGATAAACTACATATATAGCGCAATTGTGATCTACATTAAATGCACAACGTATGCAACGTATTTAATTGCATAAGGATTAATACTTAATTTGTAATTAATACTACATGTGCTTTTAAGTCTAAATAGATAGATCATTTATTTAGTGCAGACAGAAAACTGTGCACTAAATAAAAGATTTACATATTTGTCCAAAAATGAATGTATATTTGTGCTTGATTAAAAACAAACGTAATTTTCTGGCCATTTCCTATTAGTCCCATTATATAAAGGTAGGCAGGTACCTATTTTACCCTTGACCGTACTTCGGTAAAAGATATTACAGGAAGAGCAGGTCCGGTATCAAGCTATTTGAGTCTGAATCGATGCGTAGTGATTAGCCACATCGAACCCTTAAATATATTTTTACGACATCCTTCATCGTGACAACGTATGTGTAGTGAAAATGTGAAGTTACAGGAAAAGCGTTTATAATTATTATTATTCAATAATAGAGGGCGAGCCTATTGCCATCAACCGGGCACAAATCCAGACTCCGGGCTGCTACTGATAAATTCCAAATGAAAAACCCATAACACATGAGACTTAAACATAACAGGCGAAAGACTCAGTCTCACTGAGTTCAGACTGTGAACGATCTCATAATTTCGAGAATTGTCACTCAGGCGACCACTGAACTGAAGGGGTCCGCGAGGACCTGAATACCTGCCAGGGTCGCGAGATTTATTCGAAAGAGTTACCGAGGCCCTGGCATATAGGCAACTGAAGAAACATGGTTTTTTTTGGCTGGGAAATCATCAAATAACGTCTCCCGCTCTAAGGTGGAGCGGAAGGGCGTGTCAGACTTTTACTGACTGAAACCCACCCGTGTTCCTTCAGTTGCCCATATATCAGGGCCACGGTAACTCTTTCGAACAGATCTTGCGATCCAGGCAGGAACACGGTTGGGTTTTAGTCAGTAAAAGTCTGATACGCCCTCCCGCTCCGCCCGGAGCGTCTTTTGAAGACCCACAAAAAAAGGCGACCATCGAAAATCAACGCTGCGCTGTGAGTCATATAGCATAGCATCATGCTAAGTAAAACCCTTCTTGTCGCAGTCAGGGCGTGCAACTGCCGACTATTTATTTCCGTGTTCGTAAGTATAAATCTGTTTTGTCTTTAATGTAATCTTATCTTTTTGTATGCACGTATTTTAGTGACCGTTAAATCTATTATTCTTTCTTTTTTGTAGCCACAGCAGAAGCTGCAGGACAGTAACAGATTGCATATTTAATGTAGGCAAGGTGATTATCACACTGCACCGCGGGGCGGCCATAGCAAACAATTTGTGCGCTCCACTCGACTTACTAAGTACAGACGCCACCAGGTCAAGCTACCCGAAACTGTCAATTTTTCCCAATGAACCTTGAACCTAATGCTCTAGAAATAAAGTCGAAAATCTATCAAAGAAATCTGACAGATTGTAGTAGCTTGATGTGGTGGCGTCTGTACATAATACGATACCCCTTGGTAAGATGGATTGGAAAATATGTTTGAAGTGTCATATTTAAAAAAAATTCCTGGTAAATGAGCACTATACAAAATTACATATGTTGTAGATATTTTAATAAAATAATGCATTTCTCTTTATGTAACTAAGCTCTATGCGGAAACTGAAAATATTACAATACTATCTTCTGCCCGCGACTTCATTCGCGATAAATTTTTGCTCCCCTGGGCCTTCCCGTCGCATCGAATTGCCGGCCAGCTTTCGTCCATTTTTCGTTGCTGCTCCGCTCCTTTTGGCCGTAGCGTAATGTCTATAGCCTTCCTCATTAAATGGGCAACTCAACACAATTCGATTTTTTCAATTCGGAGTAAGTTCTTGAGATTACCGCGTTGAACCAAACAAACAAACAAACTCTTCAGCTTTATAATATTAGTATAGATATTAGATATACAGTAAACTCATATATTCAAAATGAAACCTTTTCGATCAGTATTCCACCATCTTCATTCCCTGTCACCTAGCTACCTGGAATATTCTAATCAGTGCAGTATAACGTCATAAAGGTACCCGGAACACATACAGGTTTAATATTATGCGGTTAGATATGTATATTATGAGGTAAGTTTAGATGGTGGGGCCGACCCCATTGTAGTCGGTACTAAGGATTAGTTTGGATCACCGGCCACAGCGTCTCATGTTTATGAAGCAGATGTTAAATTACATTAAAGTAAATCTGTTTTGTTTTGATGCGGTCTGACAGAGCTTCATTATTAAAGTGAGTCTTTGCCTGAAGCACAATTACTTCACTACATAGTATAAAACAAAGTCGCTTCTCTCTGTCTGTCCCTATGTATGCTTAGATCTTTAAAACTACGGAACGGATTTTGATGCGGTTTTTTTAAGTAGATAGAGTGATTCAAGAGGAAGGTTTATACGTACTTATGATACGCGGGCGAAGCCGGTGACAAAAGCTAGTTATTTATAAGAATTAAATTTATAACACCTTTACAAATTTAACCAAGATGATGTTATAAGTCTGACGCACGAATTAAAAAAAAGAACAAAACACAAAAAAGTATAGCTATATACTTAATAATTAGGTACTACCTCTCTCAATTAACGTTTGTACTTTTTCTGTATTATATATGGCGTTGTCGAGGAACATACGAAGAATGTCTACAAAAATGTTTGAAATTAAATTAAATGTTTATCCTATGTAAATAGATCTTTTAAGGCACTTCTTTACACGTTAATGATTAGTACTTTAATATTTTAAAACAAGATGGCGATAGAAAATGTCCTAGCTAACAGATCCTTGAGAAGAAATGCCGAAACAAACTCACAGGTCATGGCCTCTTTGTAGTCCAAACATTATATAATTAGGATTTTATGCGAGTCTAACAATACAGGGCCAAATCTGAAAGGGCCATTTGAAGAAAGTGTCATTGCACTGCTAATATTTTCATTTTAATGATATGCTTTGCAGCGCAATTTAGATCTACATTAAATGCAGAACGTATCTAACATATTTTATTTCATATGGATGAATACTGTATTGTTTAAAGACAGTGGTTAAACAAACAGACGAAAACACCGACTTTATACTAGACTAGATATATTCAAAAGCATTTCGTTATAGTTTAACAATTTTTTAGGTCGTTATTTATAAAATCACCTCATTTGATTTTTTGTACCGTATTCGCTAGTAAGTGAATATTTTGGACATTTTATATTGGGTAATAAATAAGGCAGTTTACACAGTACGACAAAAAATACCACAAACACAGTTACGCGCGAAAATAATCCTGCGTTGAACACAATCCGGAAAAAGGAAATGAAAATTCCAGAAAGTTAAATTAATCATATTAGCGTAAACAAAAACGGAACCGAACTTCGAAAACAAAGAGGATATTACTAAGTAGCTAGCTGACTTAACAAGTTTAACCAAACCGGGGAGAAATTTCGCTACGCTTCAATAGTTACCCAAGAATCCGACGAATTTCACCATCTTAAGCAAGCTGATATTAAAGTTCGCATAATTATTCCCATAAAGTCCTGGATTTGTGAAAAACAATGTTGAAACAGTTGCACAACACTGTTTCTGGCAGTACTAAATGTTGCTGTCAACAATATTATGCGTCTTTTACTAACCAATACCTGCCATTGGGACAAAAATTAACTTATGCTACTACTCCTTATAACGTCACCTGTCTACCAGTAAAAGTTCTGGATTGGCTGGACTGAACAGGCGGACAAAATGTAATAATGTTTTTTAATATGTGTATACTTTCATAAACAATCAATAACATGCTGTTTTTGACATTACAAACAGACACTTAATTTTTATTGTAATAATGTTCTACATTCTACTTAGGTATATACCATTATCATTGTGATTTATCATTTATCATACACTAACTAACTAGATGTGATCGGCATAATAGTCGAATGCAGAACATCAGCAAAAATTGCCAATATTCCAGCAAAACTACAGCATTCCGGCATAATATAGTCGACTCGCACGAATTAGCTCGCCCGGAGAGACCGAATTGTCACCTTTAAATAATATTATATTTTCTGAGCTGACCGTACAGACAAAAAAAAACATTCAAATCGGTGCAGCCGTTTAGGAGGAGTTCAGTGACATACACACGTACAGTACAATCTTTATAGGTATATAATTCTACTGTACGTGTGTATGACACTGAACTCCTCCTAAACGGCTGGACCGATTTGAATGATTTTTTTTGTATGCGTTTGGGTGGCACCCTGGATGGTTTATATTCACTATTGGATCCGGTAGGTGGCGCTGCTATCGAGTTCTAGGAAACAGTACGACGTCTCTATGGTCAGCTAGTTATATATATAAAGATAGGCATCTCACAAAAGTTAATTTATTATGGGTGTATCGACAATTCCATAAATTAGCCCGATTCGGGCGAGTGATTTCGTGCGAATAAACTATATTAATAAGCCAGCATTCCATGTCGCTCATTTTCCATGTCATTATTCTTGCAACACAAAAACATG
The DNA here is from genome assembly GCA_932294355.1 of Aporophyla lueneburgensis. Lineage (NCBI taxonomy): Eukaryota > Metazoa > Arthropoda > Insecta > Lepidoptera > Noctuidae > Aporophyla > Aporophyla lueneburgensis. Next base: position 11,072,980 of record OW028738.1, on the reverse strand, counting down.
TTCATGAAACAATGTTGCAGAACTTTGATTTCCAATGAAAACATGCGATTGGAAAATCTTACAATTGCGTTTAATAAAAATGGATCGAGAAATGTGAACTTCATAGAAGTCTCCGCGTCTGAACAGTCTGACATCCTGACAGCCGCACTTAACGATGTGCCACAGCGAAGAAGTCGAGCTCATGCTGAAACATCGCCACGTAAAATGTACAACGTTTTCTACATTTTAAAACGTAATGTTAGAAATATCGCTATAAAATTGTCATGTCATATCACCACGATTCTACGTGCATTTTTATTGCATGATAGATTTTATGTTTTATCAAAGAAAAAAATATTCTTAAACCTTTGTAAGGTTACAAAAAATGTGTGTGAGTGTGTGTGGCTACGGAGCTAGGTTAGAGTACCTGAATTTCAGGAGCCAGTGACTGCTTCCATTTAAGTTACAATTAAGCTATTTATATAAAGGAAAAAGCTGATATATTTTTGTTACTTAAAATTTATTTCATTACTAAAAAAAAAAAAATAACTTTCACTTGAATAAATACAATTTTAAGTAAAGAAAATTAAACAGTTTCATGAAACCAAAAAAACTTAATAATAATAGAATAAATATGGAATAAAATCAGGATTTATTATACTTTTCTGGCGCCACCATTTCAAGTAGGAAACTGACGTGAAAAAATCGAATGAAAATCCAATACAAGTCGAAGGATATTGTCCTAATTAGGTACCTCATTATGTCGTTGACTTGATTTTTTCTTATTGACATTTCTATACCTATTATTTTACCAATTAACTATTTTCATGCCAGCCTAATTAATTTAATTCATTTTTTTATAACTGACAAACCCCTAAAAATTATTTGTAAGTAGGTACACCAGAAATGGCAGCATACTTATTATGAACTTTTAAAGCTACGTTATAACTCTATAACAATATTCTGACAAATAAATGAATTATTACTATTAATTGCCCTTATCAAAGGTATAAAAAATTCAAAATAGAGGTAGTACGATGAGGGGTTCACATCGGCGTCGAGTCGACGATGAAGTACCTGGGACTTGTCCTCGACAGCCGGTGGAACTTCGTTGAGCATTTCCGACGTTTGGCTCCCAGACTGGAGCGGGCTGGGGCTGCATTAAAGCGGCTCCTGCCCAATCTGGGGGGTCCAAACGCCTCCTGCCGGAGGCTCTACACGGGGATCGTGCGGTCCATGGCCCTCTACGGGGCACCGGTGTGGGCGCCCTCATTGAGGCTGCGCCCAGCGCGCCGGTTGAGTGCGGCCCAGAGGGTCATGGCCATCCGGTTAATCCGAGGATACCGCACGATCTCGTGCGAGGCGGCGAGCCTCCTTGCCGGAGTGCCGCCATGGGATCTGGAGGCAAAGGTCCTCGCGCACATGTGGGAGTGGCGCGAGGAGGCGAAACGCCGGGGCGAAACTCCGCTGCCGCGACAGAGCTCCGGTGTGATCTCATGGCGACATGGCGGGTACGATTGTCGCAACCCAGTGCTGGGCACGCCACAATTGCGGCGGTAAGTCCCCTCTTTGAGGAGTGGATAGAGAGGCGTCACGGCGTCCTCACCTTCCGCCTGACGCAGGTTCTCACCGGACATGGGTGCTTCGGTGGGTTCCTGTTCAGGATAAAGCGGGAGGATACGTCCGGGTGTTTCCATTGCGAGGATCGTCTGGAGGACACGGTGGAGCATACGGTGGAGGTGTGCCTAGCCTGGGCGGGGCACCGCCGTGTCCTCGTGGAGATGATCGGCGGCGGCGACCTCTCCGTCCGGCCCTGGTGCGAGCCATGGTACGGAGCGAGAGGGAATGGGAAGCCGTCACCTCCTTCTGCGAAGCAGTAATGCTCGCGAAGGAGGAGGCGGGGCGCGTGAGGGAGTGGCAGTCTCTGCGCCCTCACGTCCCTAGCCGCCGCAGGAGGAGACGCCCCGGGCGTCGGGAGTCGATTGCGGACTCCCGGCCACTGTAGGCGCGAGCTTGCGGGTGGCGAGCAATGGGTAGCTCGCCGCCCGGTAAGGACCAAGCTCGGGTCGACGGCGCGCAGTGTTCCACGCGCGCCTCAAAGAGATGTCAGCAGCAGTGTAGGGGTCTACTAGGACCGATGCCTGCCGGGGTCGCGTGATTGTTCGAAAGAGATACCGTGACCCTGGCACATGGGCAACTGATGGAACACGGGTGGGTTTTAGTCAGTAAAAGTCTGACACGCCCTCCCGCTCCACCCAGAGCGGGAGAAGTCATTTGATGATTTCCCATCATGAAAAAAAAAAAAAAAAGGTAGTACGATTGGGTAGTATTATACCTACCTACATCTAAGAATGTCATCACCATCATCTGCCTAGCCAAATATTGGGGTCGGCAACCTGTTTAACCGGATGCAACTGAATACCAGTATTTTACATGAAGCAACTGCCTATCGGAACACCAGAACCCAGTTACTGGGTAAGACTGGTTGTCAGATATTCGGACTTTTGCCAACCCGTAACGACTGTCAGCGTACCGTGTGGTGCCGGACGTAAAGAATAACACCACCCCATTTCTTCCCGTGGGTGTCGTAAAAGGCGACTAAGGGACTAACTAGAGAATGGGCAGCAGCGTTCTCTATGCATTTTACCACCATACTGCGATCGCCAACCCGCCTGCCAAGCGTGGCGATTATGGCAAAGCCCCCCAAATTGGGGGAGGCCTAAGTCCAGCAGTGGACGTCTTACGGCTGAAAGGATGATGATGATGAACGACTGTCAAAGATCTACGAATGACTGCGATGACCCAACGGCTTAACGTGCTTTCCGAGGCACGGAGGGGTCTTGGTGTATGTAAAGATAATCACCCATCCACGAACCAACTGCGACAAGCTAAGCACTGATTAATCAACAAGTACGACTGTAACTACATAACTACAAGCCCCACCATACCACATGTAAGAAACTAAAGGCTCAAAATTAATACTGATGGTAAAGTCTAAAACATAATAAATTAACGTCAGGTTCCACTATTTAACAAGAAGACAGTTCGTTAATCTAAGATTAACATGCGCATAATATCGTCCTTCGTGGTATCGAAGTACGTCACATAATTCCACTCAAGCGTGAATTCAGTTCAACGTAAAAGATTTATACATCAGTTCCTATATATACAGGTACATTTCTAGGTCGTCGTAGTAGAGCCTCCTTGTTTATAAAATGTAGGTTGCAAGGAAAGCTTTTCTCGGAATATTCTACCATCTTGCAGTAAGCTCGCTTTTAGAAACTGTTACGTGCTTTGAAAACGAGTTTGTAAAGTCTAGAAATAGTATCATATGGGTTCCTACGATTTATGCTCTGATAGCCTTCAAATACCTTCTATCGTAAAATCTCTTTAGTTGCCGAGAGCAAGTTTCAAATATACGTATCGGAACATATTTCCCACATTCATCTTCAGATTTGATGTAGGTACTTCTTGTCATTTCGTCTTTCTGACTTGACAATTGGAAAGTACCTATAATTGGTTTATCCTACTATTTAATATCATAAATTTGTAAGTTTGTACGATTAAATGTTTGGATATTTGCTACTCAATCACCCAAAAACGACAAAACAGATTTGGATGAAATATGGCACACAGATAGTTTATGACGTGAGTTAACAAATAGGAAACTTTTTATCCCGTGGGATAATTGACAACCTAAACGCGGGCCTAGCCGCTGGCAAAATGTAGTTTATTGAATTTGAGTTCTTAATTACCAAACCAAAACTTTAAAACACCATTGCTTGTCAAATATCTATAAAATGGTATAAATTTTCTTCATCAATGTACCGAAAATTGTTCATCATCTGAATTAGACCTTGAAAATTCCTCAGCACATTATTACTCGCAACTTTATACTTATTATTTATACTTTACATTATTAAAGTACGCTTCAAGTGAGAACTTATATCATAGTTGATAGCGTTAACAATTTGTCGTTTCAATAAACAGCAAACTGCAACACCAAGTCTTGCGTTTCTAATCTGACAAGCTAGCTGGATTCTTTCAGAAATAGCTGTTATATCGATTAGCTTCACTAGACAAGATTTCTAGTCGTAGGCGCTATAATTATACATCAAAGAATCATGCCTATAACTCATTAGGATCGCTTCTTTGTGCAAAATTAGTAGCTTCGTAAAACTGGATAGTATTTTATGTATTCTGAGAAACCCACAAATGATATTTAGGTGGAACAAGACTACTTGATAGAATCTAAATAGCTGACAAGTCTCTTGGAATCGAGCGAAGGGTATTTGAACGACAAAGCTGATTTCGCAAAAGAATATAAAAGACTTGAAAGTTCTCTGAATTCAACCAAGTGTTTTTACATGTAGGGCATCGATCGCTTCAATGTTTTGCTTTACAGATTCCATTCAGAATTGTTTTTTTGTGACACATAGGTAAAATGTAAGGCACTTTATGTTATAGAATTAATGTTGTATCATTACAGGCTACTTTGCAAGGCGTTCGAATATGGTCTATACTGTAATATTTGTACAGGGGGTTCATCATCTCTCTAACCTTTTCCCAACTACGTTGGGGTCGGCTTCCAGGCTAACCGGATGCAGCTTAATACCAACGTTTTAATAGAGTGACTGCCTGTCTGACCTCCACAACCCAGTTACTGGGTAATACGATACCCCTTGGTATGACTGGTTGTCAGACTTTCGGGCCTCTGACTGCCCATAACGACTGTCGAAGATCCACAAATGACAGCCGAGACCAACGGCACGGAGTGGTCTTTATATGTAAAGAGGGTCATCCGCCCACGAACCAACCACGACAAGCGTAGCTTAATCTGAAGGATCGATCCGTGCGGCTGTTATTACTTAGCCACAAGATGTACAGGTAGAAATGTATAAAATAAGTACAGACGCCAGCACATCAAGCTACCCAAAACTGACCAATTCTCCCAATCAAACTTGAACCTAATGCTTTAGCAATAAAGTTGAAAATCTATTAAAGAAATTTGACCGATTGTAGTAGCTTGATGTGCTGGCGTCTGTACATGAATTAAATAAGGACAAAATGTATGCTTAACATCGGCGCATATCTAATAAATGCATATGAATTATGTTTCTCGAAGACAGCTGTTGTCAATCCGCAAACGTATGACGTTCGAAGTCGAAGTTCGCTCAGTAAGTAAACTGCTGCGACATGGCTTTACTGCTAAACTTCTCACGAAACGCAGTTCAATCTTTCGAAGTTTTTTATGAACATTTTCTTACGTTTAGGTAGGTGCTGTTTAAATGTGGACGAAGAAAGGCTCGTACAGACTAACGCGACGCAACCGTGTCGCGCGATTCGGCGGTTTATATCCGTGGAACAATTTCTATGACTCCACTGTGTGAACGGTCGCGAGCGTTTTCATAAAAATTGTTTTCATAAAATTGAAAGCGAAATAGCCGTTTATTAGCACATTCTTTGATAGCATTCTGTAGATTTTATAAATGATAAATGATTTTATTTCTGCAAGAAGTTTTGTACGAACACGTTGTATACGTCAATCATATTTTTGAAACTAGATGAGGTCGGCCTTTCCTATCTGACTACTGTGAGAAGAAAGGCCGAAACAAACTCAGAGATCACCGTCGGGTAACCAGGTAGCCAGTAACCAAGAAACCAGGGTCCACGTTTATAGTTGGAGTTTAATCAGGTGACTGCACCTATAAATTGCAAATATTATTTTGTGTTCATAGGATTTTCCATGTGGAATTTCTTAGTAGCAGCTCTGAGTCTCGATTATTGGCCAGTTGATGGCAATAAGCTCGCCCCTTATTACGTAAAACTTAAACAGACCTGTGGAAATATGGGTGTACATAGGTATATTGCTTCAGTTGATTAGAATTTGGAGGAACAATTTGCAAAAATCGGAACAACTTAATTCCATTGAGTTCCTTTCATGAATCTCCATTCCTGAAGTAAAATGTTTATAGATCCTGCACATACACTTCATACTCATTTAAATACAAACTTTTTCTTTTCAAAACAAATAAATGTAAATAATACAAGCCGTTCTCTATCAAAAAATTTGTATTGCCATTAAAGATTTTTCTTTATTTGATTTTTTAATTGTGACAAATGGCTTTTACTACAAGATTTTGATAAAAAACGGTCAGTGTTTCTTTTTTAAATGGCAAACATTTTCTTTCAAAACAATGAACACAGGCCGTTTTGTACAAAAAAATACTGTATCGCCATTAAAGTTTTTTCTTTATTTTATTTCTAAATTGTGACAAATGGTTTTTCTTACAAGATTTTGATGAAAAACACTGACCCTTTTATTTCGTCGAATCAATTAAGTTGGTAGGTTTTTTTTAATTCATCTGTCAAATACCTGAATATTTGAACTTATATTTTTATTTGTTACTACCAAAGCTACTACTATGTTGGTTATTCAATTGGTAGTGGTGTGGGTTCCAGTTTTATAAATGATGGTCTGTGGAGGTGTGGTATTGCATATTTAGCCCTCTGGAAAATACAAGCCTGATTTGATGTTGTGCGAAAATTGCAAACTTTATCTAGATCACGTAAAAATTTTCTTCTTTTCCTAAATATCGGCGAAAACTTGATAGCTTGGCACTTCACCCCGCACGTTAGGCAAAGGTTTTACCAAAGTACTAAAAGTCATGTCACGTATCATCTTAGTACGCTCCAGCCATTTAATACTGTTTGAGAACCAAAGTGAACATTGTACAAAAAGTTCTTATTTATGGTTAAACACAGGCATTCGTTTTTATAAGTAGGTAGCCTAAAATGTGAAGTAGAAAATCGAGGGATGAATACTAAATTAGTTAAAGAACATTTATTAGCCTTTGTTACATTAAACGGCCGATTAAATTTACCAACATAATCTGCTGTGGGTTTTGTATCCCTAATAATTTATTCCTATTAAGGATAGTGTTGTTTTATTATAATTTTGTTGTTCTTTGAAAAAACTAAGTAACAGCTTATCTATTTGCGGTGTTGTTTTTAGTTTTATACGTTGTATTAGATTAGTGCTTGTTTTTGTGGAACTTAATGGCCAGCTAGATTCTTGTCCTATTATTATTTTCTCGCGTATAAGCATTTTTTTATTGAAACCATTACGTATTTCAAAGTGTTAATTTAATGTATCTTGGGTATCATTGTTTCCTAATTTTTTAAAAAAAAACTCCAATTTAGAAGTTTATAAAAACAGACATAAAAGAATCAAAGGGCTTCAAAAACTCGTCTGCAATCTGTCAATGGGAAAAGTTCCCAGAAGGCTGGCAGCATTGCCATACAACATGACAATTCTTTGGCCAAAAAATAGGCCAGCCCTCTGGTCACGTGAAGATTCGACCAACCGCTTGGCTATGTCTCGAAAAACCAAGTGGGCATTCGAACCCCATGGCCCTAATGTTTCAACCCCAAACGGCTCAAATATGTAACTTCCAATGAGATTGGAATATTATCGCCGTTTGAAGTTTTCCGCACCTGCAGCAGCCGCCCCAGCGCATCCTATCGTACAGGGGAGGTGGGATGGCGCAAGGGTGTCGACACATGTTGCGTCCCACACCAGAGATCTGCCCACCTTCCAGGGCATTATGGTAATTTCGTCTGGTCTCTTCCCATCGTCGCGTGCCAAGCCGTTGGGTTCTAAAATAGCTGGCACCCCGGCGGTGATAAGAGCACGACGGATGATGTCATTAATACTGGCGTGCCGGGCCAAACTGCCTGCGCTCTTACTGCAAGATAGGCCAAGGTTTCCGAGGCAGTCGACAGCTTCACCGCACTGGCAGCGATGCGGAGCCCCTCATATATATTATACTCAACGTAATATATTAATTTTAGTGTTAAATAAGGAATTGTAAAATATTTAAATTATATTCATAAATATTTAAAAAAATAAAATAATAGAGACGAGTTATTATTTAATTCATAAAGTTATTATAGAATAAATATTTTTAATCATTAATGGAACAGCAATTAATCAGTGGCAGCGATGGCTGAGCAATAGCGTCGTCATCCTCTCGATTCGTAGGTGATCCATAGTCCAGGTTTACAATAAAACAAGTTTATACAACAAATCAGTTAGCATTTCACTTCAGAATAATTATCACAGTACAATACTAATGACGGTCACGCACTATTGTCTAGTTTCGGATAAACCAACAGTTTCGCGTAGAAGTGGAAGTCTGCATTCGTTGGTAGTCTTCACAAGACTGACTCGTCCTGCAGTCGCTTCCTCTTACTCTACTCTGTCCACGTGCCGCCCCCCTCCAGCGAGTGCGTCACGATGTTTACCCTCACCTTGGTCCTACAATAATCAACTGAGAGACTATTTTATCTACGTCATATCTATACTTATTTTCTCGTGTATTAAGAACTAACTATCATCACGAAGTTTTTATTAAAACCATAAAATATACGTATTTGTTTGTATTCCAAAACTTTCACATGACATACATAGGTCTTTCACAATGCGTACTTTAATTCCGACAAAAAAGGTCTACCCGTCTGCAAAAAATCTCGGTAACAACAGTACAAGAAAACGATATTACGACAACATATTCTTAAAGCCTCCAATTACACACAGAAATCTCAAGGAATATGATGACAATACAAAGCAATCTTTTGTGCGTTACTCACACAAGACAATACAGATTTATACCGTCGCCTTTACGCTTCAAACAATATACACCAAATTACAATCTTTCAGCGAGCGCTGAATGAATACCTGATGATTTCTCTTTGTATTCAAAGCAATGTGGAACGTTTATTTCGAGTAATCTTACATTTTTCTCGACACAAGATAAAGGTGGAAATAATTTTCTGATAATCTCTACAGTGTGTTTTTTGTTACATATCTGATTTAGTAAACAAATCGACGACATTCACAGTGTTTATTTTTGGAGAATTGGAGTTTAGTTTGGTTTGATATTTGATTTGTTTTAAGTTTGGCCATGGGTGTAAATTACCTGATATAAATACCTAAATTCATTATTTATTCAATTTTGTCAGTGGTTCCATCCGCGTGGAGGTCAGAAATTATCCCACAATATTATTATAAACTACGTATCTGTGTGCCAAACATCCAATCCGTTCAGCTGTTTGTGCGTGATTGAAAAACAAACATCTAAACACAAATTTTCACTTTCAAAATGTTACAGTAATATGTATATACAAAAGTTAGACAATTATTACCGTTTCGAGCTATCACAAGCATAATATCTAACAACTAGCTTCTGCCCGTGACTTCGTCCTCGTTAAATTTCTTGTACCCCCGACCCTTCCCGTCGCGTCGAATCGCCTACTCGTGCGATTTTCCCCGTTTTTGCTACATTTTTCATTTCTGCTCCGTTTTTCTTAGTTGTAGCGTGAAGTTATATAGCTTATAGCCTTCCTCGATAAATAGGCTACCTAACACAATTTTTTTTTTTTCAATTCGGACTAGTAGTTCTTGAGATTAGCGCGTTCAATCAAACAAACAAACAAACTCTTCAGCTTTATAATATTACCAGCTTTTGCCCGTGACTTCGTCCGCGTGAAATTTTTTGCTCTGCCGACCCTTCCCATCGCGTCGAATCGCCTACCCGTGCGATTTTCCCCATTTTTGCAACATTTTTCATTACTGCTCCGCTCCACTTAGTTATAGCGTGATGTTATATAGCCTTCCTCGAGAAATAGGCTACCCAACACAAAAATATTTTTTCAATTCGGACCAGGAGTTCCTGAGATTAACGCGTTCAATCAAACAAACAAACTCTTCAGCTTTATACCTAATATTATATAGTAAATATAGTAATATTATATAGTATAGATACATATCTAAAAAACAGATACAAAATAACAAGTTATATGCATTAATTTTCTCTAAATTTTAATCTCAGCACACCATAATTAGCCTGTAAGTTTCCCACTGCTGGGAAGCAGGCGTCTTCTCTTCATGAAGGAGTGAGCTGTTATCTTCTACACAGGCCCGGTACAGGTTGGTAGATGTCACATTTCTTCGAATTTTTCGTTCCAAGATATGCTGGTTTCCTCCCGATGTTTTCCTTCATCGTTTTGAGAGCACTGATGATAAAATTATTTACATAAAGTAAAGCGCCTGCCTACCATGAGCTACAACTCTTTAGTCAAACAAACAAACACTTCTGCTTTATAATATTACTAGCTTCTGCCCGCGACTTCGTCCGCGTCAAAGTTTTGTTTCCCTGAACCTTCCCGTCGCATCGAATTGCCTGCTAATTTTTGTCTATTTTTCGTTGCTGCTACGCTCCTTTTAATCGTAGCGTGATGTTATATACCATGTAGCTTTCCTCAATAAATAGGCTACCCAACACAAAAAGATTTTTTCAATTCGGACCAGTAGTTTTGGAGCCTATTCAATACAAACAAACAATCAAATCTCTCCTCTTTATAAAATCAAAATCAAAAGTCATTTATTCAAACTAGGCTGAGAGTCAGCACTTTTTGAACGTCAAAGTTACACAAGACAGTCCCCCCAAAACGCCCGCCCTTCGACACTTCCTAGTGCTTTAGCTGGGAAGAAGAAGTGGCGGAACAAACTCCCCAGCGGCACAGCTGTCTGTTAAGTTAGAAGAACTTGATTCTATACAATACTGTGTAAGTAATTAATATTATAAAACAAAACATACATTATTCACATATGTCAGCTAGTACACGCCAATATACCACCAACAAAACACTGAATATATAGTCGAACGGGATCTGTTCAGCCGTTCTTGAGTTATAAATAGTGTAACTAACACAACTTTCTCTTATATATATAGATATAGTATAACTGTATAGTGGTACCTGGATGCCCGAGCTTCGCACTGTATTTTTTTTTTGTTTTTGTAAATTGTGTTTTTTAGAACTCATATTTAAATACAAATCACATTTTGTTATTTTTCTTCCAATAAAACTGAAATCATAAGTTTATGTTTGAGTCGATTATCGATAAAGTTGATTATTGAAAACACGAATAAAATGTAATTTTCTAAAAATGGATTAATTTTTAGAAAATGACATTTTATTTTAGCTAGATCGATTTATTGCCCCCGAAAACCACTGTAGACACTGTAGACATGAAAATCGTTGGAGCCGTTTCCGAGATTCAGATTATACATATGTATACAAGAATTGCTCGTTTAAAGATATATATAGTATAGAAGTAAAATGCAGGAACACAGCAACAAAGTAATAATTCTATGCATTATTTTTTTCAAAATCGAATTTTCTGTACCTACCAGAATAATTATCAAATATAAAATGCAAAGAACCACATACTAATCATTATTAATCAAGTGTCCCGTTCTTATTAGATACCACCTCGTTTTTGTTACTTCAGTGCAGAGAGATTGTATTGGGACTGAAGTAGAACTATAATAAGGCAAGGAAATGTATTTCCTGAATCAGTTTTGATATATACAAAGCTTTAACAATATGTATTTTATGTTTTGAAAAGCAAGAAGATTGTTGCTTTTTGTACATTGATATGATTGACTTCCTTGTACAATGTAGGTATCAAGATAGAATTCAGTTTATAATACCTACTTTGTAAATTGAAACAAAAGAATTCTCCGAAAAAAAATGTCCTTCGAATTCAGACTATTAAAACTAACTTATTTAGGGCACTGAGTTTGACCCAGCTACGGTAGACAAATTAAAAATTATACTCGTATTTCCCTCAACTAAAGTAATTAGTTTCAGTAAAATAACTGCCTGCCGCCACTGAAAACGCAGAGTTCATATAGTTAAAACATTTGCCAACTAGCGAACTTATTTCATACGTTCATCCATTTAATATGAAGAGCTTGCCAACATACTCAAACAAAGGGTATAAATTAATAGCGAGTAGCGCTTGTCTTTGAGTTGATTACCCGGCCGAGCAACAAGTCTGCCAACTGCCCCGCTTAGTGCTTCATACTGGCTACCGGCTCTCAAAGGCTAACGATAGACTTTTACCCGATGAGCGCTTCTGTGAATGGTTAAAAATGTATAGCCGATACCACTGCTTAGTGGTTTTGTTGACTGTAGTTCTGAACACTGTGAATGCAGGCTTTTAATATGGACTTAATGTTTTGTGAAATAGTAAGTAAATATCTATTAATATTCTAACTTAGATATTGATGTAGCATTATCTATATATTAATACGTGAAGCGAAAACTTTGGATCCCTTTTTACGAAAATTGAGCGGACGGAGGAGTATGAAATTTCGCACACTTATAGTTTATACAGAGAAGAAGTGACGAATGCTAATATTTTTTTTTCAATTATGCGTAAAAATATATTATTTTCAATAAATAACACGTTACACACACTACTATTGATTACCGTGTATTTAATACACACACGCATAGATATTCTTTTGTTTATGGTCCAATCGACAATATCTGTCTTAATTTTGTGTCTATAGTCTTATAGTTAGGGAGCTGGCGAGCATTTCGGTATATGATTTGCACACGTTTCACGTCGAGGTGGATTGCAGTTTAAATCATTACGAATCAATTTGGTCCAATCAATTAAGGTCCTATGTCGCTGCGTTTTCGCGTTACAGCGGATTGAAGTTGCTTAAAAAAATCGGGGTATTAAATCATTTGCACATGTATGTTTCTAGAGTTCATGGTCACAATCATCTTGGAAACGAAGAAAATCGAAGAGGCAGACATTCAGGACATTATCCTGGGACTGAGTTGTAAAAATGCTAAAAAAAAAGCTCTACTAAGTCATTTGCACGCGGTTCTCATTGCGCCCATTCGATTCAATATGACTCTGTGGATTCGAAAAAACATGTGGCAGACTCTTTGTTCACTGATTTTCAGCTGTATAACTTTTTGAAATTCACGGAATCAAGGGACAGCGGGTATTGCATGGGATTATTGTTATTATTTATAGTTTTATTCTTATAATTTCTTTTAATATTATCCTCTAAACTCACGGTAACGATTAAAGTTCTGGAGCTGAAATCTATGCAATCATATTTTTTCTCAATGCCAACCAGAAACGACATGCGCTTGGAACTTTTTTAGAATGTATTACTGTAATCTGAATAGGATTAGGATCTGGATAGGAACAGTCTTTAACTTTTTTTAATCACGGGATATTTGTGTAAAATACGTAGATTTTGAACCAAGACGCGTGAAAGTGCCTGAGAGCGAGAGAGAGGAAAAGCGTGCAAAATGAAAGGGGAGGCTGTATTTAGATATACGCTCTATACATTTAGTTTCACTATACGGAAAAGGTCGGAACTGAGTTATACCGTTCTCACTCATATTCCTAAATAAAAGAGAGACACCACGAAAGGAACTATGGGGATATTTTATACCTGCTTGGTATGGCGCGAACGTAGGGTTGAAAAAAAAATCTAATATTCTGCCTTTGGAATATCAGAGGCCTGAACGTCTGCCTCATCTATTTTCTTGGTTTTCATAAGGAATTCAAACATCAGTCCAAGAGGTAGACGTGTGCGCATAATATAGCACACCTTTTTTTACATTTTTGGAGCACTGTCAATAGACAACGCAGAGGCAACATGTTGGCAGACTATTTTTCCGTGGTTCTTCTCATTGTTTTTAATCGAACAATTCAAATCTGCCAAGTGTGCACTTCATATAGAGTTTTTTTAATCATAAAAATAAATGTACAAAATGAATATTACAAAAGTCAAAGCCCTGGATGTCTGCCTTTTCGATTCTTTCCTTTTTTTTAAACATTGTTGAAACGCTGTAAATTTACAACGCAGCGCCACCATGGTGGCAGACGAGGTACTTGATGTTTCTTAGGGTATAATTATCACTATTAATAACGTCTGCCTTGTGTGCTGATCATATCGAAATTTTGCTCGCCAGCTCCCTAACTATTACTGAATGTCAAGTATAACCATAGGTAATAAATTAATTTTATAGATATAACCCATTTCATTTTTAAAATCTATGATCATACGAGAATATTTGTTTTTAATATTATTTATCTATATTGTTACTGAATGTCAAATATAACCATTTTTTTTAATATTTATTATTATATACGTTTTTTTCATTTAATAATATATTTTTATTCAAATGAAGCACGGTCGAATTTCGACCATTGGGCGAACAATAGTTTGAATAAATAGAATAAGCGCTTCATAGACTTCACAGTTCTTTACCACAGGAGATAGTACAACAGATAACATCACGCCTGATTTGCGAAGAGTTAGGCAGAGGAGTACCCATAGAACGGCCACATTTCGCCAGTTATGATAAAGGTCCATGTAATAGGAGCGAGCCTATTGCCATTGACTGGGCCCAAATGCGAACTTCGAGCTGCTATTGAGAAATTTCCGACAGACAAACCGACACTGCCCGACTATTTGGAAGTAGACCCTCATGCTCATCACTAGCACATGGGACCACTAAACTAACGTATTACTAGCCTACAATGCCGTGCGCGTCCAGTACAATAATGTGTTTAGGGCCCTGTTTCGGCTCCCTCGATATTGTAGTGCATCCGGCATGTTTGCTGACGCCAGCATAGATGACATCTACGCAATTATGCGTAAAAAAGTTGCGTCGGTGGTGCGACGAGTTCGGGGGAGCCCGAATAGCGTCCTAAGGATGATCGGTGAGAGAACCGATACTGTTCTGCTCAGTAGGTTCACTGAACTCCATGTTTTGCGAGACCGATAAACCTACTGTGCAGGGGTAGACGGTGTGTATGCATTATTTTATTTTTACTTTTAATTACTAACATTAGTTATAAGCAAAATCCTTGCTACTAACAACCTTGCCTTGCCTATGGACTTTGTTGTCTGAAATAAAAGATTTTTTTTTTATTAACTCGTTAATCCGTTAATCGTTAATTCACGAAGTTAACATTTTGATTAACGGATTAACTTTAAGTTAACTTTTAAAAATATTAACGGACACGTTAACTTCCGTTAATATGCAGAAGTCCGTTAATCGTTAATCCAATGCCAACTATTTACCGCACAGCACCGCGGCGCGGCGCGAAAAACAGGTTCAGACAAGAATGAAACGACAAGTGGTGGGGCGCGTGGCAGCGAGTGAAACAAAAACAAAACTAGATATAATTTGCCGGCGCGGGTGAGTGAGAAACGAACTGCGAAGAGATGTGTTTCGTTTAATCATTCCATTACTTAGCGCCGCTGCTTAGAGTGACGAGTGTTTTGTTTGTTGTTATTATAAATTACTGTCAGTGATCATTTGCGTGTTGATAAAGAAGAGTGCAGTGTAATTTAGTTAGGTAGAAAAAGTATACTGTGCAGTATATGTAGTAATTAAAACCATATCATGGAAGACATGGAATCGGATTCTAGCGGTCCTGATGAGAATCAATGGCCACATTTGACTGAGTATGTGGAATTTATATCCAGATCGGGCCAGCAAATACTTTTTGCGAGTAAGCGATGCTTGCCGAAAGACACCAAAAAAAAAGGACTAAATCACACATTTGAATTATACAAGTATTTTGTTTTGTTCCTAATCTGTTAACTTCCAGAACCTAAACCAACAGGTTTTATTAGTTCACTAACGCAACGATATAAAAATGCAATTTTACACATATTAACGGATTAACGATTAACGTTAACTTGCGTTAATTGTTCCGAAATGTAACGCTTTAACGTTTAACGAAGCTAACTTTTTTGTAGCAGATTAACGAAGTTAACCATTTCATTAACGGTGCCCAGCTATGGTATTAACCACCAGACAAGAGACAAAAGGCAATACAAATATCACATACTAGATTCTGCCCGCGACTTCATCGGCGTTAAATTTCTTGTTCCCCCGACCCATCCCGTCGCGTCGAATCGCGATTTGCGATTTTCTCCGTTTTTGCAACATTTTTCATTACTGCTCCGCTCCTCTTGGTTATAGCGTGATGTTATATAGCCTATAGCCTACCTCGATAAATAGGCTACCCAACACAAAAAGAATTTTCCAATTCGGACCAGTAGTTCCTGAGATTAGCGCGTTCAATCAAACAAACAAACTCTTCAGCTTTATAATATTAGTATAGATAGATGTATGAAAACTCAAACAAAACAATAAAAATCCTGAAACAGGTACAAAAACAATTCAATCGGAAAAGTGTCGATCGGCTACGCGGCTACGTACGTATATGCTACGCAAAGCTCCCCGTTTATGAGACTCGTAGCTCGTAGCGCGTAGCTCGTAGCTCCGCGGTGAAACGATAATCGATTCGAATTCGAGTGATTGATCGACGTCAACACTCCAATTCGATACTTTGTACCCTGATTCGAGGGTTTTAGTATCATCCGTATTATTTATCGCTGACAGAGGGTATCGAATAACACAAACAGTATGTATTTTAATATGCTGAATTTCTTTTTTTAACTCAATTATTTTGCTAGCTCGTGGCAAAATAATGATAACGCTTGCTGAAAGTCGATATTTGAATCGATGACCGTGCATTACATACCTCTTCCCCCCTCACCCCGCTGTGCCTCGGATAGCTCGTAATCAGTCGATTTCGACCGTCATTCGTTCTGCCATCTTTGACAGTCTCTGTATCTTGTTACCCAGTAGCTGGCTTGCGAAGGTGAGATAGCCGACTCCAACAAAGATAGGAAAAGGCTACGCAGATGATGATATCTTGCTCAAATTTATAGTCCATATTAATATATTAAACATCTCTAATGCACTGTGGAACATCATTATCTATTATACCCACTACTGGAACACAGTTCTTTCGGTGAGAGGGAGTAGACCATGGTATTCTACACGTACTGGGCCCGGGTAGATTATGGCCCCGTCGCTCTCAAAGAGTGCAGGCCTGTGTGTTAGCAGTGGGATTTTTATAGTCTGATTATGCCATACTTGCTTGCAAAAACATAATAGACAGCAAATACAGAACCGTTGTATTAAAAATAATGAAACAATCATAATAATGAGGAGACGCTTTACAATTTCCCGATACTAACATCGTAGCTTGTTATATTCTCACTTCGTACTTATGTATAAGTAAGTATGTCGACGTTAAACGCTCACTTTATTACATAATATGACACACCTAAGGAGTCTAATTTAATTTTGGCTCAATTTACCAACGCTGTGCCACCCTATTTGCGAAATTTAGGGATGATGTTCAGGCCCTTGATACAGTTACTCACTCAAAGACTCAAAAACCATTATTTTCGCATAGACCATTCAGAAAAACCCGGTACCATTTGTCATCCACTAGCTTATGCCCGCGACTTCACCTGTATGGTAGTCAACTGTACTTTAAAACATACCTTATGGCACTCGGCATTAGTGCGCTTTCAGACAAAGTTTTTTTTTATCGTATTAGTCATCATCATTTCAGCCGTAATACGTCCACAGCTGGACATGACCTCCTCCAAATTGGAGGGCTTTGCCATAATCGCCACGCTTGGCAGGCGGATTGGCGATCGCATTATGGTGGTAAAATGCATAGAGAACGATGCTGCCCATTCTCTAGTAAGTCCCGTAGTCGCCTCTTACGACACCCACGGGAAGAAACGGGGATATCATATCTGACTCCCAGATATTACCCCTAATTTACAAACATAACATAACATTCATCCACACTTACAAATTTAACCTATTTGTACTACCTACTAGTGTAGACAAGGAATGCAAATCAAGCGAAAATCTCAATATTCCTCCATATCTACAGGCTGCCAATAAAAGCTCCATCGATCGTGACATTAGCAACGATAAAGAAAAACATTTGTTACGTAAATGTGTTTGTTCACAAAATACTAAAGCACGTTACGTAGCCGTCTGCCGACTGTCAGCCGCCCGAGACTGCCGGCCCGCCGCGCAACAGGTCTGCGTGTTTACCCCCGTCGAGCACACACCCCTTATAACACCGTGAGGGGAATACTTATCAACAGCCTACACTTAAAAACAGGCTGATTCTTAGTAAGGTCGCGATCTCAAACGTAGACTTGTGTCTCTGTTACTTTTATCTCCAAGATAAACGGAGAGCCGACATGTTTCATGTCGACGTTTTGTATCTAATAGACAGGGTCGCCGATGAAGCCTGTGTCAACACATTTCAAACAGTATTTTTACAATATTTTCACGAACGATTTTATCTCCTTTCCGTCTATGCTAACAAAGATTTTATCGGGCTTTCAGTGAAAGTAGAGAGATGAACATGCCATAGAGATAAAACGTGAAAGATACTGGAGCAGTACTATTGAATCATTCCATAATAAAGCGCAGAAGTAATGGAATTTCTATAGAATAACGGAACGTCCGTACAAAGGAATAAAACAGCACTAGAGCGTTGACAATAGGGAATATATGTGGATATTACGATAAAACTCAGGCGCCGGCCATTCCTTCACGACGCTCGTCCATAAATTTGAGCTCCTGGGTATAATGACAATACATTTTCAGACCACGTTTCTATATAAGCTGAGCCTTAAGTCGGCGATATGAATTCACGTCCCCTCATACTTGGCGACCTAAAAACTTAATGAACTACATATCTAAGTCATATACCGCCAGACGCTTGTGTTCTTTTTATAAGTTGATGCAGTCTGATATTTGATAACAGTTCGAAGTTAGATCAGTGTCTGGTACTTACTCCTTCTTGTACACGGTAAGTTTCTTTATTTTCTAGTTAGACTTTTCTCATTTATAGAACCTTGCTCCAATCTTAATATAATAATTTATAGGAACATACCTACCTGATTTTTTATCAGGAAGGTTCTGACAGCTAACGTCGCATACCTACCCATATGCAAAGGATACATGTTTAAAAATAGAAAAAAAATAAATAATAAGAAACCAGATGGAGTCCACATTTATTTTCTGACTAGCCCTAAGAAGAAATGGCAAAACCAACTCCGGAATCAAAGTCTCTTTTAAAGCCCAAATATTAAATATAAAAAATATTATAAAACAAAATGATATAATGAAATATTCTAAGGGCAGACTTTAGGGCGTCTAGCCATTAAATTGATGTAAAGTCTGAGACATAGAAGGATTTCGCTCCATATAAAGAAACGTCCACCATCCACGAGCTATCCAATTTGAGATAATCTCCTTAAAGCCTATTAAATAAAAACGCTTTTGTCAGAACTAATACTATTCCGTAAATGATTAGCCAAGGAGTTATATAAAGACACAATAAGAGTACTCACGAAGTTAACGAAACGTTATTGGGTGAGGATATATATGAGCTACGGATCAATCTTGATTCAGATATATTGTCCTATAGTTTATCTACTTAATGTTTGCGTGATAAAGGTCGAGGTAGAAGGTATTTTTAGACAGTTTTCGTCATTTGCAAGTAGATAAGACAACATAATGTTTATTTTTCCAAAAACAGAGCTTTACATTTCCTTATGGTCTAAGTACATTAATATAGCTAGGTTTACATGAAAAACAAGAATAAAACACAATAAGATATATCTATATCTTCTTGCAAATGAAGAAAACGGCCAAGATTTATACAATTAAAGATATATTTGTAAATATCTTGACCGTATCATTGAAATACGATGGTGTCCTTACAATTTTAATAAAAACTAGAGACACATAATTTTAAAATATTTAAAAATCCAACTACTCAAAATTACTATACTATAAAAATCATAGTGAAATATGGCACACTCTCTCTCATAGAAACGAGAACTGTGTCCTAGAATTGGTAACAGTATAGGGAGATAATGCTTTAAGCTTATACTTATAGTAACCATGTCAATATTTCATATAGTAATTGAGAATCCTAATTCCATGTGGTGCCGGAGAAAAATAAATAATAGCAGCACCCCATTTCTTCCCGTGAGTGTCGTAAAAGGCGACTACAGGACTTGCTAGAGAATGAGCAGCAGCGTTCTCTATACATTGTAAGTTTTTACATCATACTGCGATCGCCAACCCGCTTGCCAAGCGTGGCGATTATGGCAAAGCCATCCAAATTGGGGAAGAATTATTTCCAGCTGTGGACGATTTGAGCTGAAATGATAACGATGAATTGAGAATCAACCTCTTATTATCATTTCACCAGAGATATGCATTTCACCTAATACTAATGATAAATAAAAAAGA
The DNA here is from genome assembly GCA_932294355.1 of Aporophyla lueneburgensis. Classification (NCBI taxonomy): domain Eukaryota; kingdom Metazoa; phylum Arthropoda; class Insecta; order Lepidoptera; family Noctuidae; genus Aporophyla; species Aporophyla lueneburgensis. Next base: position 11,052,943 of record OW028738.1, on the reverse strand, counting down.
GGCCGAAACTCATTGAATTCGAAATAGGCTATAATCATTGAATTAGATAGCCACATTGAGGAAATGTTTGGTGAAAAATAAATAATCTTCTTTGGTAACGGAAAAGAAATTCCGCTTCGATTATCTCTAAAAAACAACTAATGTTTTTCCTTAATTAAATCCTTGTAAAAAAAAAAACTCCATTGAATTTTACTGTCACATAATTTGCCAACTTTTGTCCCAAGTTTAATAAACTCCATGTTAAATATAGTTCCAAACTGCTGCGGTTTCGAAACAAATTTAATTTTAACTTCTAACTTATAAATAAGCGACGACTATAGCCTCGCTCGTCACGACTAAGACCTTTGACAAATGAGCCACATTCAAATTTCCACAAATTACATTTTGCCATTTTTCGGCCTTCGTCCAAGCATTTGTGTTATTGAAATTCTCACGGAGTAAAAGCAAAGAGGGTCGAGCAAATAAGCACATTCAGAGCACTTATTTAAATACAGCCTTAAGTAAATTTACTGTCAGAATGAACCGTCGGAAACAAAGCGAGAACTCCTCTCAAAGAGCTCAATTAGAAGGAATGAACTGTATTTGATGTAAGTATATTCATGTATGTTGTGCAACCACAGTGTAGATAGTGCACAAGACAAAGGCTTTAGCTCTAAGCCTGCTCCACTGGACCAGGATATTACGGACTTTAACCGGAAATTGGAACATTGTACAACTAATTCCGCTTGAGTTAACTTCCATCCTGTAATTAACAATCCGTATATTTTTAATTAATCACCACTGATCCATATGAAACGCTGGTTTTATTAAATAAAACGTACGGAGATCCGTCATCCGTTAAAACATTCAACACACCCTAATTCCATTTCGTTGGATATGTTTCCATTAGACTGATTCACTGCGCTGATTAAAGGTTATTTTTAACCCTTTATTTGTGTAATTTAATCAAGTAATCAAATAATTTAGGATGTAGTAATTATTAACATAAATTTTACGGTGCATGTTTAGATTTAAAACGTTAGTAAAGTGAACGGTCACGTGAAATCATTTGAGAGGTGCATCGAAAGTTTTCTGTGTGAGATTGACTGGGCGACTGGGCGGGCGACGGGTCCGGAGAGGCTGCGGCGCACGTCCCGCCCAGTGGCAGCTCGACCGCCGCGACGAGCGCACGCCGGGACGCGCACGCACACCACACCACCCGCCGGTCGGTACGCGACACCAACACACGCATGCATCACCCTCCTGACCCCCGCCACACCTCCGCCCCTCACGCCCCTGTGCTCCTGCCCCCCCCCCCCCCCACCCCGCGCCCCGCAGCCAGGTGGATACGTATTACACGCACACATTGATCATCAATTAGCATCACACTTCGATACTGTTGTCATTAACAATGAAACGTTCCCTCAATACGTATTCACCGTGGGTGCAATTTATATCATCATTGTTTGCATGCACGTGTTCCTTCCTACATTATTATCCCCCCTCATACCTGTAGATTTCTTTTAAATATTTAACTAGTTCTTTTCTATTAGCATTCCCTTTTCTGAAGTTTCTTTAGTCAATTTACTGGTGCTGTATCTTGTCGGACATGTAAATGATTACCTCGTAAACGGTTAACGGCGCACTAAATTCGTTGTTCTTAAATCGCAACTCATTGGAACTTTAGTTAAAAACGGTCTGCTTCGCATTAACGTACTACAATGGATTTAATCAGAGAACTGCGTCATCATAATACGCAAATAAACTTTCGAAAACATTGCAATAAAATTACCGTACATTAAATTCGTGCCAAAAGATTTAAAGACATTCACATACCTTACTTAATGCCCACCCTTCTAGTCGACTGAATTATTTCCTTTCATATTTATGAACACTTTGTGCTCATAATTCTACTGAAATTGAATAAAAATACATCTGTTTACTAAATAAAGAAAGAGAAGAGATAAGAAGTATTTTATAAATTGCGCGAGCACCCTCCGATATCGCGAAAAATCTGAACAAACAACTTTAATCATCTACCCCCATTCATTTAACTTTCGTTTAATCAAATCTTCCAAAAATCTGTTAACGTTTTTGACGATGAATTAAGCAGGCTGAAGCTTTTTTTAATAACTCTTCTTTAGCAACGAGGATAATATCATTCATGTTTTGTTTTTTGCCTCTTTCTTAACTAATCAATCTTCATAACTTAGAAGAATGCTTAATTTAAAAGGTTTAACTTCGGGCGTAATTTTATTTCCAACAAAAGTAACTTAACCGTTAGCAACAGTTTCTCAAATAATTCGTAATTATTTGACTTTTACTGAACAAGGGCAGTATCTAGGACTTGTTTACCAGTTCATTCGTGTTCAATTCGGTCTTCGCTATCCTTAACAGCTCATTGGCTCTCGTATCAATCTGCACGTCTAGATATCTTCTCGTTGACCTCGAGGTCTCGCTCCGGGCGACATTAGGTCAAGGCATTTCCTGCCAACATACTCCCATGATGTTCAGTTATGATGCTCAATCTTGATGGAACCCCTCATGCCTTCCGAATAACTTACTATTTCAATAAAACTGACTTCATTTAAAATTTCAATGATTCGGCAATTCCAATGAAATCGTCTTAAATATCCAATAAAATTGTCTGCTGCTTAATCATATTTTTCCAACCTACCCGTCTATAAATTTATTATTCCGAGAAATACAAAAATCAAATAAAATTATTCAATGAATAGTTAATATTTCATTACATAAATCATATCAGAATATTCCTTTGAAACAATATCAAGCAAATTAATTATAAAATCTATTATTATTTTACGTAAAATAAAAGATATTTAAAACGCCTTCTTAAATATCATTGTTTAAAACTTACTCCGTATTCTTCTTTCTCGGAAATCGTAACTTTTTCTTCAGCCTTTGTTCAAAGCTCATTGTATTTTCATAATATTGATAACTATAACATGTAACAGCTAATGGCTAAATTAGTCATAATATATTACAAACATATTTACATTCATACATACATTCTATGAATTAAACGAAACAACAGCGAAATAAGAAGAAATAAAATGTCAAAAATCCAACTAAAAATTAAAATATTAAAACCGGACTTCACAAAATAGTCACTAATATTAATTATTTGTTTTCGATACGTATCCAATGAAGTGATTATGATAATTAAAACTTTTTGTTCTTTCGACAATCAATAAATAATTACTTAACCTCTGAATTCAATCCCATTTCGATCAGGTTCAATAATGATACTATTGACATATCGCGATCGCAATGAATAAAACAAAGACCGGGTTTCCGTGATAAAGTTATTGAATTCGTAATTAATCGACGACGTTCAAGGAGTCCAAAATTCTATAAGTTCACTCGCTCGCCATTCCACAAGAACTCATTTTTATAATATTAATATTTCACTCTGGCCCAAAAATCTATAAGTTCACTCGCTAGCCATTCCACATGAGATCATTTTCATAAGACAAGCTCTTAAATTGGGAGATTAATTTTAAACTTAGCGTGTTTTGTTAACGCCATCTCCTCGAACGCAGTTAAATCTTTCGGTTTCGTTTAATCTCAGTTTCAATATGCATGGGGTTCGACGTTCTATACATCCGCTCATCTGTTTTTGTTTACCTATTCACACATCATTATCACCACCCGTATACTTAGTTTTTGGTCTACCGCCCTATTTATTTTAATTACACTCACGCCCACAACACTCTGCGTACAAATCTTCGAAAATAGTTCGTGTAATTTACCTAAAACACTAGTTCTAATTCCACGATCTTTATAATTTGTAATAAACAAAAATAAATGTGTGGTGCCTGCCGGAATATCGTTAAAACTGTTTTAGGTTTAGAAGTTCGAGTGTTTGTGCAGTAAATAGCAGTAAGCCTTGGAATTGGAGCGGGCTATGCCATAGTCTGGGAGACTTCTCTCGAAGATATCTGATCTGCAGCTGGAGACCCGTCAGGTTGGTGTTCTTTTGTGCTCTTATTTCCTTTATCTACAGCGACATTTCCCTGGCGTGAACTACAAGTGGCTGGCATTTATCAAGCTAAAAATAAACTCCGACGGCCTGGATTTAAGTTAGCTGTCCACGGCGGACAGTTAACACAACGACTTTATTTTGTATTTCTTAAGTTAGTTTCATGGAACGTGTTCAGAAGAAAAACTAATACGTACTTTTGTCTCAGGTATTCCGGCCAATTCAGTTTTTAATAACTTGTTCTCGATTAAGCCCGGCTTCTTTTCACTTCATCTTTGTGGGTGTGTCCAAAACGATTACTCATAAAATTAAATCATATAATTTATCATAACATCACGCCTGTAATCCTCGAAGGGTTAAGCAGAGGTGTACCTAAAGTACAGTCAAATTATATCTGGTAGAATTTAATAAACAACTTTAAGAGCCTAGCAAGCTTATGAAAATTATCAGCTACATGCGAACACAAAATTTTAATCAAAATAAAAAACAAAAGTTATTAATTCAAATCAGACAGAGGATCAGCAATTTCGAACGTCAATATTACACAAAACAATCCCCATAAAACAACCGCCCTTCAGCACTTCCTAGTGCTTGGGTGCTGGGAAGAAGAAGTGGCGCAACAAACCCCAGCGGAACAGTTGTCTTCACCTACCAAACTAAAAAAATCTAACCAAAACCATACTGAGTATGTATAACTAACCAATTCAGCGTCATATTATATCGCTTAATAGCCATCTGATAATTTTAAAAAGTTGTTCGCTTTATTTGCTGAAGTCCCTACTGAAGGTCAGGCTATGCCTACATAAATATATATTAAGCAAACTCCATACATGTATACAACCGTTATATCTATATGTAGCCCCAGTAGGAAAAAAACAGATGGATCTGAAAAGGTGTCCCTCAAGGCAGTGTGTTTGGACCAGGGCTCTTTATAATTGCTATTTGATAGCGAAACGGACAGCTTCTTTTGTCATAGCTCATTAACTACAAAATAACTAATATCAAACCAAATAACTCAAATAAAGATTTCCCGGTCTGATAATCTACTCCACGATTAATTACTATTGGATAAGTAAGTTTCCAACTAATGGAAAACTTTTCGAATTTGCGAATACTTGTCTGCCTTTGGTCTTTAAATGACATACATTAATTCATAAATCAGTTCAGTACATTCATCAAATGCGTTTAGAATGAAATAATAACCCACCAACAAAATAACTCATTAGATGTCATCAAGGAATGTTAATGTCTCATGAGTAGGCACCTACCTAAACTCATACATTATCATTTGCACCTAAAGACGTCCACTGCTGGTCATAGGGCTCCCCAAGCACCGCCAGTTCGACTAATTCAAAGCTGCTGCTTCTCGCATCCAGCGGATTGCTGCGGCCTTCACAAGGTCATCGGTCTATCACGTGGGTCTTTCTGATTCTCTCTGAAACTGGCGAAGCATTGACCTCTCCATTGCCCGTTGAGTGACTTTCAGCCTTCTTATGAGGTCCATTATGAACGACCATTTTTGAACAATACGCACTTATCAACGACTTTTATCTGTTGCAAGCGGTATGTGGGACGAGAAGTTATCAGATAGCTTCCCGAACGCTGCACAGACGAGTTGGATTCGAGGATTGACCTCTTTCTCAAGGTTAGGTCTATCTAACTGGACAGTTTGTCCTAAGTAAACATAACCGTCCCGTATTTCGAGTGTAGAGTCTCCGATCTTCATGGGCATTAGACATCACCTTCGTTTTATCCATGTTCATTTTAAGACCCACTCTTTCGGAAGCTCCACTGAGGCCATCGACCATTGTACTAAGGTCCTCCGTAGTGTCAACCATGGCTAATTACTGTATTGACGGCAAACGGAAGGTGATCGAGTGATGTACTCACCATTAATTTTGATGCTAACCCCTCTCCAGGCCAGATCCTTGAAGACATCCTCCAGTGCAGCGGTGAACAATTTCGGAGTGATAACGTTTCCCTGTCTCACCCCTTGGTGCAGAAGGATAGGTTTCGAGTTCTGATCCTGGAGTCGGACTAAAATAGTAACGTTTTCAACAAACACTTCAGCACTTCGATTTACCGATAGCCAATCTGGCACCGTTGGAGAGACTGCAGTACAGCCCAAATCTCAATTGAATCAAAGGCTTTCACGTAGTCTACAAACGCTAAGCAGAGAGGCAGGTTATACTCTTAGACCTTCTGTATAACCTGGCGCAGCGTATGAATGTGGTCTAAGGTGCCATAGGCTTTACGGTATCCGGCTTGTTTGGGAGGCTGGAACTCGTCAACACTGTGCGCGAGACGGGTCGTAATGACTCTTGAAAACGCTTGTAAACATGGCTATGAAGTGGGATGGGTCTATAATCTATAAAAAGTGAGAGTGTATAAAAAGAGTTCCACATCTCTTTTCCATGCCGGTGGCGTTTTGCCCTTAGGTACGACAGAAACGAATGAAGCTTCTGGAGGGCCTTAAGAACGGGTCTTCTAGTGGCCCTCAAGTTCAGCCGTAATTCCGTGATCACCCGACGCCATGTTATTTTTAAGCTGCTTCAGATAAATGATAAATTCACCCTAACATGGTTGGGAAAAGGCTAAGTAGACGATGAATTTAAAATCCAGAATCAATTGCCGTCCTTTAGAAATTTTTAATTTACTTCTCCGCGCAGTGAATTTCCAATTACGTACTTTTTTTCCAATAAACCAACGCAAACGTTGCTTCAGCGGGATGGCACAAAGTTGCCCGTTTTTACCTGTTCAACTCCGTTTTCAAACGTTCAAAGGTTTGACGTAAACGTATCTAACTTATCTAAAATAAACTTTTAACGCCGTACCCGTGGAAGCGATTTTTAGCTTTATTTACATACGAACAACATCGGACATTCTGCTAGTAGGTACGTAGATATTAGGGCTGTACCGTATTGACGCGGCAAGACGCGACGGAATAATGTTTACGCGAACAATTTGTTTACTGTCGAACACCGGGAGTTTGATTGAAATTAGAATTACTTTGGCACGTTTTTCAGAAAAGCATTTGCTGTAAAATTATTGATATTCGAGGTCAAAAACAAAGAATTTACTGTTAAAGAAAATTAAGTAACTCTAAACTACGCTAACTTATTAAGACCTTAACCTCGTGTTTTATACGGTGGAAGTGTGCCCTGCCTGGGCGGAGCACCGCCGTGTTCTCGTGGAGGTGATCGGCGGCGATGACCTCTCGCGTCCGGCCCTGGTGTGAGCCATGGTTCGGAGCGAGAGGGAATGGGAAGCCGTCACCTCCTTCTGCGAAGCAGTAATGCTCGCAAAGGAGGAGGCGGGGCGCGTAAGGGAGTGGCAGTCTCTGCGCCCTCATGTCCCTAGCCGCCGCAGGAGGAGACGCCCCGGGCGTCGGGAGTCGATTGCGGACTCCCGGCCACCGTAGGCGCGAACTTGCGGGCGGCGAGCAATGGGTAGCTCGCCGCCCGGTAAGGACCAAGCTCGGGTCGACGGCGCGTAGTGTTCCACGCGCGCCTCAAAGAGATGTCACCAGCACTGAAGGGGTCTGCTAGGACCGATGCCTGCCGGGGTCGCGTGATTGTTCGAGAGAGATACCGTGACCCTGGCACATGGGTAACTGAAGGAACACGGGTGGGTTTTAGTCAGTAAAAGTCTGACACGCCCTCCCGCTCCGCCCAGAGCGGGAGAAGTCATATGATGATTTCCAATCCGGAAAAAAAAAAAAAAACCTCGTGTTTTCTATTTCTCAGCACCAATGGAAACCAGAGCAATTAAAAGATAATAACTTTCGGTCGGCTCTTTGTGTAATCAACGACCCAAGACTGAGGAAAAAAGCCCAATTATATAAAAATAATTACGAATCAAAATCAGAAGTAAAAGTTGTTATTTTATTATAAAGGAGAGCAAAAATGGCGTTACAGCATGACACCTATTCATTTTAAATATGCTTACGTGACACATCCAAAATACGATAAGAACTTTTATTTTATTTTGCCACGTTGTATTTAAACCTGTATCGATAAGCAAAGCTCTAAGGCAAGCATTTAATAAATAATGTCGTTATACAACTCACCCTAATTTGGACCCTAATTTCGTAAAATACTATCAATCAAAAGATGAATCATTTTGAAGAATATTGCTAATTCATTAATGGCTTTATCATTTTCAAAAAATGTGTCTACTCAACAACTTAAATAACAAAGTGAAATGTAAATATTGTTGAATATTTTTCAAAAATATAAAGCAAGTAGCTTCTTCCCGCGGCTTCGCCCGCATGGATGTCGAAAAATATCCCACAGGAACGTACTACCAGGATTAAAAGAACTCTATGTGTTAATCCAGGTAAACAATGTCTTATCACACTGCTTGCTTTGTCTTATCCGACCCAGGGAATAAAAATGTAGAAAATATAGATGAACTAGCAGTATCCTTCAAAATTATTCAGGATATTGCTAATTCATTCTTTCATATGTTCATAAAATTTGTGTGCTGTAATAACCCTTTTGAACTGAGGGGTAAATGCGTAACACACACACACAATAGTATTTAGGTATTTTGTTAAGCAATAAAATGTTGCGACTATATGTAGCACATATTTACTAATATTCTTCAAAATTATTCAGATTCTGACTGATAGTATGACGCAATTACGGCGCAGACAATAATACACTTCATTCCTAATCATAGCAGAGAACAGCACTTATGCTTTTCATCGTACTCCACATATTTCGTCCGACAGACAATATTTACTCCTCAACACTGCCAGTAGCTTCACTAATGCACCTGGCACCTGCTCCATGCTCTTTACATTTCCATAAACTCTATTAATAGTCAAAAACCACTAAACTTGAAGTATTCTAAACAAAGTTCGATGATTTACGAACAAATTTTTACTTTCGTGAGGAAGATAACTGTCGAACAATCTGTTTAGTTTATATCAATCGCTGCGTGGTCGGTGTTTCGTCGCGTTGAAACGAATATACGAATAGTGAAAACAACTTACACTTTATGACTCTATTACTCGTTTTTAGGGTTCCGTTGCCAAATGGCAAAAAACGGAACCCTTATAGATTCGTCATGTCTGTCTGTCTGTCTGTCTGTCTGTCTGTCTGTCTGTCCGTCCGTATGTCACAGCCACTTTTTTCCGAAACTATAAGAGCTATGCTGTTGAAACTTGGTAAGTAGATGTATTCTGTGAACCGCATTAAGATTTTCACACTAAAATAGAAAAAAAAAACAATAAATTTTGGGGTTCCCCGTACATAGAACTGAAACTAAAAAATGTTTTTTTTTTTCATCAAACCCATACGTGTGGGGTATCTATGAATAGGTCTTCAAAAATGGTAATGAGGTTTCTATTATCATTTTTTTCTAAACTGAATAGTTTGCGCGAGAGACACTTCCAAAGTGGTAAAATGTGTGTCCCCCCCCCCCCCCCCGTAACTTCTAAAATAAGAGAATGATAAAACTAAAAAAAATATATGATGTACATTACCATGTAAACTACCAACGAAAATTGGTTTGAACGAGATCGAGTGAGTAGTTTTTTTTTAAAAACGTCATAAATCGTAAACCGCAATTTACCTTACATTCAATCAACTGAAATATAAAAATTAAAAAATATATATATTTTTAAACCGAGAATACCTACAGATTTGTACGGAACCCTCGGTGTGCGAGTCCGCCTCGCACTTGGCCGGTTTTTTTAGTATAAAATTAGCTCAATATTTCACCACCTACGTTATTCACTCCTAGGATTTTCGTCGACTTTCTAATTGAAACTTTTTGATCAATGGTTTTAATAATCTTGCGAATTTCGATCGTTGCTTCAATGAGATCACATTAATTACTCAGTGAATTTAAGTTTAATGTTTTATTTGTATATAACATAACATTACGCCTTGTTTCCCAGAAGGGATGAGCAGAGGTGTACCTATAGTACACTAACATTCCGCCATCATGTAAAACAGGATGAGTATATGCCACTCCTGATATGGTCGCGAGATTTGTTCGAAAGATTTACCGTGGCCCTGGCATGTAGGCAACTGAAGGAACACGGGTGGGTTTTAGTCGGTAAAAGTCTGACATGCCCTTCCGCTCCACCCAGAGCGGGAAACGTCATTTCATGATTTCCCACCCACAAAAAAAAAGCATATTGCCACTAGCCGGCCACTTAGGAATTCCAAATAGAAAACTCTAATAACACTTTGCCCGACCTAGGAATCAAACCCAGAACCTCATGCTCAGCAATAGTGCTTCCAACCAGTAGATTAACGAGGCAGTCTTATTTCAGTTTACTTAATATAAATTAAAATGTAAAACAGAAATGAAAATGAAATTCGTCAGTCTCAAAATAAATTTATTAATAATGTGAGGCTAAAATTACTTTAGCTCCGTATTGTGTTAAGGGTTTATATTCTGTGGTGTAGCTATAAACCGAAATACTTGCCCACACTGTTGGTTTGCGGGAGAGTGTCCACAAATACCACGGAGACCACTCTCTAAAAGCTTCTGCCTAGCAACAGGGGAAACTGGCTTGTTTAATTTAACGTAACGGATATAAATTCATAATGAACTGTGCCATAATGTACAGCTCAGTATGAATATAATATCTTAGGACAACCAACACACTGTTATCTGATCTCAAACTAGGCAGAGCCTGTACTATGGTAACCAGAGAACTGATAAACATACTGAAATATTTCTAAATACATACATATTATGGATAAACTACACCCAGACACAGAACAAATGATCGTGCTCATCACACAAAGATTTGTCCTGAGTGGGAATCGAACCCACGACCTCAATCTTAGCAGTCAGGGTCACTAACAACTAGACTAACAGGCCAGTCAAACCAAAATTCATAATGAACTGTGTCATGATGCACAGCTTAGAATAAATATATGTTGATATGTTATTTACTAGCTGTGAGTGGAGGTGGCTGAGCAGGTAGCATTATCAGCCTATAACTTTCCCACTGCTGGGACTCAGGCCACCTCTCTATGAGAGGGAGTGGACCGTAATCCACCACGCGGCCGAGTACAGGTTGGTAAATGTCACATGTATTCGAATTTTTGTCTTATACGTGCTGGTTTCCTCACCATGTTTTCCTTCACTGTTCTTGAGAGCAATGGTGTTGAAAATTACACAAATTTAAACGCCTGCGTGGGTTCATACCCAGAACTCAAAAATCGGGACCATTACCACTAGGCCACCACTGCTCTGCTATGTTTTTTTATAGTTTGTTCGACATGAAAATACTTGCAATCACCTTTTCAATCGTGACTTTTAATGTTATTTTGACATTTTTGAAAAGGACAGACGAAGGCAGGCAGAGAAATTTGAAATAGAAAAACACAACAACACTTTGGCCAACCAGGAAATAAAATCCGGTACCACTAGACCAACGAGGCAGGCGAAAGAAGAACAATAGCTTTTTAAAAACACACAGAAATAAGTATTCTCTATAGGTAAGATAAACCAAACAGTTTCTTCACAAGCCGTCTCACAGCAAATAAGCTTGAAAGTTGAATCGAACAAATATTGATCGTATCTGATTCCTTTAGACGAGACGTAGGCAATCGCTGCAGAGTTTCTTTGCATTGCTGAACATATGTCAGATGAATCAAGATTGCAATATCGCAAAGATGTCGGCTTTTACGTATCCACTCAACGGAGTATCTGCTCCACTTTAATATAATATTACTAGCTTCTGCCCGCGACTTCGTCCGCGTCAAATTTTTGCTCCCTTGACCCTTCCCGTCGCATCGATTTGCCTGCTAGTTTTCGTCCACTTTTCGTTGCTCGCTCCTTTTGAGTTATAGTGAGTCAACCTTAAAAGATAGACATATGCTCTCGCGGACTTTTTTTTAGAACTTTTTAAAAGGAACAATTCCGTTATACATGATTTTTGCGTTACTTTAACCGTTTACGCAGCGCACGCAACGGAAACTCTCAAAAGGAATAAATTTTCCCAGTTTTTGCAACATTTTTCATTACTGCTCCGCTCCTCTTAGTTTTAGCGTGATGTTATATAGCCTATAGCCTCCCTCGATAAATAGGCTACTCAACACAAAAAGAATTTTTCAATTCGGACCAGTAGTTCCTGAGATTAGAGCGTTCAATCAAACAAACAAACAAACAAACAAACAAACAAACAAACTCTTCAGCTTTATAATATTATTAGTATATTAGTATAGTATAGATTTGTTACGGAATATATCGTATTAATTCTCAGAAGTTCTTATTTTGATGAAACTCTGTATTCAGAAAATAGGTTTCTTTTCTTTGATTGGAATTATAGTCAAGATATTATTATCTGTTCGTACATTTACTCGCAATTGTGCTGGCTATGCTTAGAGTTTTCCTACGTGATCAAATCAGAAATGAAGAGATTAGCAGAAGAATCAAGGTAACCGAAATAGACCGAAGTATTAACAAACTTTAGTGGCAGAAGGCAATCCTCATAGCTCGCAGAACGGATGGCCGATGGGGATAAAGGTACTGGAGTGCCAAGAAGGCGTACCGTTGGAAGACCTTCCACAAGATGGATCAATAACCTTGTGAAGGCCGCAGGAAACCACTGTATGCGAGAAGCACAGAACCGGTCGAAGTGGCTGTACTTGGAGGAGGCTTCGACTGAAGTGATGATGATAAACATATCAGCCCATGGTATCCCACAGCTGGGCAAATGCCTTCGTTCTTTCCACTTCCCACTGTTGTGGCTCAGACTTTTGAAAATTTTGTGAAATCTACGTGGCGACACAAAGCGTTTCTGGTATATCTTTCGGCTGAAATCAACATGATGACACAAATCTGATCGTCAAATAGGTATGCAACCTATTCAGGGTTAAATATCCAGTCCAGTGTCAGGCATACTTAAAACTACTAAGTGTAATGCAACAGTTAATGTTTGCCGCTTTAAATGACATTCACCTACTAAGTTTTTTATTTTATATTCTAGTACAGAACTTCTAATTCTGTTTACTGAAACCAGTTACAAAATCAGAGAAATAATTTTTTATGCAAATTAAGATAGGACTGAGGTATACTTAGAGAGAAATTTTTCCATCACCACCATCGTGAGGAAACCGGCATGTCCTAGAACCAAAAAATCGAAGACATGTGACATCTACCAACTAGCACTTGGCCCGTGTGGTGAATTATGGCTCACTTTTTCTCACGGACAGGAGGCCTGTGTGCCAACAGTGGGAACTTTATAGTCTGTTTATTATAATGATGAAAAATGATATTGCGTAACTTTAAATCACAACTGTCATTGCCAAATTGACGCAGTATGTCCGTTTATTTAACAATTGATTTTCTTGACCGTATACCTCGCAATTTTCTCCAGTACTGTGGAAACGCATTAATCCAACATGATGGGTGTAAATAATTCGTGATGGTGCTAAAACGAACGTTTAGCAATTTGTTTTATAGCCGTGTGCTATGGTGTTACTGCGGTGCTCGTATTCACTCCTTTATGCTCGTGCTCATATATTTTTGGATGCATTGCTCAATTTTCTCTTGGGTTTTGAGGACCTAGTTGCATTTTTTGTTATGTTACTTTTGCCAGCGGCTTCGACCGCGTGAATGTTGGAAATTATCCCGCGGGACGTATTACCAGGGTAAATAGTAACCTATGTTTAAGATTATAAACTGTCTGTGTGCCAAATTTCATCCAAATCTGTCGAGTAGTTTTTGCGTCAAAGAGTAACAAACATCCATACATCCACGGATCTACTATTTAAAGCTTCTATGTGTCTTTTGAACGAAAGTTTTTCATCCATTATAACACATATTTTGTTGTATTTTCTATTTAAAAGGTTGGAACAAACACATTAATGTAGCATATAATGTCGAGGTAGTGCAAGTTGATGCTCGCTTTATCGAAAACGTCATTTATTTTGTCTACATTTAGTGTTAGTGAACTAAATTGAAACACAAAGTTTGACATTTATGATATTAGTAGGATATAAAGAGAATTACCTAAGGTCGATCATTTCGCGCATACAAATAACATAGGCTGCACATTTAACTGAAACTTTTCTATTGGTGATAATTATTAACCGACGAAAAAAAAGGAGGAGGTTATCAATTCGACGCGTACATTTTTTTTTTATGTATGACCACGCATAACTTTGTACATGGTAGTCTGATTGTGATAATTCTTTTTTTATTGGAAAGGGTATACTCCCAAGGTGGTCCCATATAAATTTGGAAAACAAAATCGAACCCTAAGGGTCGAAAAACAGGGGATGATTGATTGTTCACTCACTGATTGTAATGTATAACCACGCATTACTTTATACAGAGTAGTCCGATTTTGATAATTCTTTTTTCATTGGATGGGGTATACCTTGCCAAGTATTATTAGTACATTCAAGCCACAAAAAAAAAAAAAAAAAACTTTTTAACAAAAAATTAAACCGCCGAAAAAACTGAAAAGCAAAAAATAATAAACCTTAAAATTTTGAGTCGGCGCTGAAAAATCAATGAACAAAGATCACTCAAAGCGCCGACTCATAATTTTAAGGTTTATTATTTTTTTGTTGAGTACCAACTAAACTTAATTTACACTATCGCTATCTTTTTGAAAACGAAACGAAACGAACGAAAATGAATAAGAGCTCTCAAGTGTCAGTTTTAGTTGAAGTTTAAATTCATCTTAAATATATAAAAGGCAAACCTGATTGCCTCATCTATCAACGCACAGCCGAAACTACAAAACGGATTTCGTTGAAATTTGGCATACAGATAGTTGTAATAGCGCAGGTATCCGCTAAGAAAGGATTTTTGAAAATTCGTCCCCTATAGGGGTGAAAAAGGGATAAAAAATTTGTATGGAAGTCCGTCATTTTTAGAGCTAGAAGCCTGAAACTTTGTTTTTAGGTTAACGATTAGAAATAAACTATTACGTGTCCTAGGGTTTTTGAAAATTCAACCCCTAAGGGGGTAAAAAAGGGCTTCAAAGTTTTTATGGGGAAACAAGATTAGTAAAACTATTTTATTCGAAACTTGACAGGAGTACTCCTATCAATAAACGATTAAACAAATGTTTCAGGCTCTTGCAGAATTCAACCCCTAAAAGGTGGAAAAGGGGTGACAAATTTTGAAAATCAACATGGGATCGTTTTTATGGTTTATCGTGTCACTGATTACGAAAACAACAACTATTTCACAAAAAATGCACAAAAACATTGTCGCTGATTACGAAAACATTGCACAAAACAAAATAGTTATAACCGAATTTGCGCAAGAGGAAACTGTATTTGTACCAAGAATTCCCTTGATCCCGAATTATCGTCCCTTTAAATTCAAATGAACACACTTTCCCCTCAAAGTCTGCTTTGCAATGACCATAAACAAATCACAAGGGCAGACATTAAAATTTGCGAGTATACAATTGAGAGAAAACTGTTTTGCACACGGGAAATTCTATGTGGCTTGCTCCCGCGTAAGCTCACCCAGTAGTCCGATAATTCTGGCACACAGTAATAGAATAGCAAAAAATTTTTGTATAAAGAAGATTTGTAGTTTACTAGCTTTTGGCCGCGACTTTGTCCGTGCAATTCTTCTTCCTTTCTTAGTGCTCGCCTACGCTACGTTACGCTACGACATAACCGAACTCCACGCGGACGAAGTCTAAGAAAGCTAGTCATAATTAAAATCACGCCAAATTCAAGGCAACTGAGACGTAATTTAGTTTGACTGTTCTAAAACATCACTTGTTTTTTTCTTTCACAGTCTGTCAGTAAGAGGTAGCAATACATTTCTTTTAGTTTAGATGGTGAACAAAAGTATCTGCACCAATGACTTAATTAGTCTTTTGAAATGAATACGTAACCAAAACTGAAAACAAGTCCTAGAATAAAAATTATGTTCTACGCTGCACGCATGATGCAGATTACTTGGGTTTTCAGTTCTGGAATCCATGAAATTCGTATGGATTTGTGATGAATATTCACAGGCACATCGATGCGCAAACTGTATGAACGAATTCAGCTCATCATTTTAAACCCCCTTGGGAAGACATGTTTCGCCGGTTATCAAAAAAAAACTGCTGTTTCATAGAAAAGTGCATTATCTACGTGGTGAGAATGTATGAAACAGCTAATTTATTTTTGTACGTCTCACATTTCGCCAGTTATGCTTCCTTCCCATGTAACGTGCCATAATACGTAATAGGGGACGACCCTGTTGACATCAACCGGCCAGAAATAGAGACTCTAGGCTTCTGAGTATGATAATTCCTGATGGAAAAACAAATAACACTAATCCCGACCTGGCAATTGACCCAGGGTATCATGCTGCGCAGTGGCAGTTTCGACCATTAGACTAACGAGACAGTACATATACCGGGTGACATTTTATAACGTTTTGAAAAAAAATGGGTGTAATAGGTGAACGGAGTAGCCTTTGGCATAGAAATTTATAGTATTTATATTTTTGAATAACATCTAATGAAATTGATCTAGCAATAAATACTACACATTTAAAGTAACATTTTCATACTAGAACAAAAAAAACAGAAATTTGGAAAAAAATCAATTAAAATCTATCGAAACTCAAATCATACGCACCCTACTCAATGCGCGGCATGAATCAATGATTTTGTAGCGCGGTCCTACCCTTTAAAGCCGGCCGATAGGCGGCCTCATTGATCTTTCGCAGGCGCACGAGCCGCATACGCAACCCCGTCAGCCCGCGTTCCGCACTCCTTTAGTCACCTGCGATGAATCGGAAGGCCTTCCTGCCTTCTATTCTAGTTACACAACACACCATATGAAGGTCGAGACGGTAAAAAATGTCATCCGGTATATATAAACTCACGCTTTTTTCACATGAGGGCAAGCAGAAACTACGGAGCGCCAATTGCTACGATCCTTACATATTTCTTTTGCCTCGTTTAAGTTCATACATCAGGTCATACACGAACGCCGGTTACCAGTACTACCCACCTGACCCTTCTGAATAATATCACCAATAAGGTCACTATATGTTCTGGGGCGTCCCATTCACATTTGCACTGTAAATACCTTTAGTTAGCCGCCATTCATTCATCCTCTCAACATGACCTAACCATCTAAGTATACACTTTTCATTTTTTGTCTCTATATAGTTTCTTTTAAACCGCACCGTTTTCTTATCACATAATTCCTCAGCATTACTATAATTAATAACTTAAAAGAAAGAATCTATGAAAAAAATCAACAAATACAGTTTCGCTTTGAATAGACAAACAAACTGCACTTCCATTTCAATTTTAACCCAATATTAGTTTTATTAGTAAATGGATATCGTGGTTCATAACAAAACAAAACACTAGAGCAGGGATCAACTAGTATCTCGGATTTATTGAATAAATGTTTGGAAAAAGTTTGTGTTTCATTCGCTACAGCTGGCAAGGTTTATCGGGGTGTGATTGCGGCTCAATGTCGCGATATTGCTTTGTTTATATCGTTGGAATGTTGTAATAAAACTTACTATACTGGATATTAGTGCGTTCAGAAAGTTTTTGTGTTATTGCTTGGTCTTGGTCGAAATGTTTGAAACAGAATCTTTATTGGGTTTTTCACTCGCAATTTCTCAATCCAGAGTCTGGATTTGTGCCCGGTTGGTGGCAATATATGTATGCTCGCCCGCGATTACGTGGGACTTAAACATAATTGGCGAAATGTGTGTGTACTATTATAGATACACATGGTGAAGGTAAACATCGTGAAAAAACATACAAACTTCTAAGCAAACAAACTTTATTGTGGCTGTGCCTACACTGTTTTTCAAAGTTCAGGTTCAACTAGCTTATATAGTTTGAAAGGCAGGGCTTAAAAAAATTTGTAAGTACAGATTTTACAACAAGTTAACTATATAATTCTCTACCACAGTGGGTACAGAATTTTTTGCTGTAACTATCTGTAATTGTTGATGAATAAACATTTATATTTATATTATAATATCAGTGGCATAATGGGATTACCCATCCGCTACCACCATAGTACCAATGTGACCCAATTTTATTAAATTTATGTGTGCTTTTGTATGCAGCTAGCATGCATAATGTGAAAAAGTTTCAACATACTGAACGAGAATTGTCTATTCATATCGCTGGTTTAATTCAAATGTTGCTAAAGCGTAGAGTCCGCTGTAACATAAACCTGGTTATTAAAATTTCAGTACCTATAATGGTTAAAATTTTGTGGTGAATGTGAATAATTAATTTCAGTATGAATGTCGATGGGTCTAATTGGTATTTTATCACCAAATTTTCAGTCCTACAGAAATTGTCTCACAATCAGTAATTATGCTTTATTTTCAGGCAATGTCTATTACAAAACACAATAATACTTCACATTCAAATCCAATAAAATACGTACACATCATGTCATTCAAATCAATTAATAGTAGCTTATGAAGCTGTTGCATGCTAATAATAGCTTCCAAACATTTTTTTACCTATACGATTCAGGGCAAATCCAAAAAGTTAAAAGAGTAAGAAATTGTTTTACGACGCTTTAATAATGGTGCGCCCGCTTATAAGAAACGCGTCCATAAGAAATAAAAATGATGGAAACTCCTTGGTGATTTTAACTTATTGGATTTGCCCTGAACCGTATTGATAAAAAAATGTTAGGTAAAGTTAATTTGTTAGAAAAAAGGTTATAATAAAATTATTCCATTTTTAAATTTCGGTATTGTGTTTACAACGTTTTTTTCTTCAAAAACCGCGTGCGAAGCCAATACCAAAAACAAAAAAAAAATATGTTTAAATAAACTCATTTTGAAGTTTAGAATTCGAATAAAAATTTATGAAATGCAATAAAAGTCGATTTAAAATATCATAAACGAGTAAAGTAAAAACATGCAGCAACGTGTCGTGGAGCGCAAACACGCGGCGCTAAGTTAATTAATGAACTCGACCCGTTCGCGAGTGAGTCGCACTTTTGTACGTTGTCGCCGTTTTGAAGCCCTGAATACATAATTGCAAACGTTTAGCTTCGTTTATTACGCCTACAAACATGGGCGTACCGAGGTTCTGGGCCAGGGGGGGGCAAAATCAGATTTTTTATAAACAGTCAAATAAATAAACATTTATTAAAATAGTATATTGTGTGTGTTTGGTATTTTGTTTTAATTCTTTAAATATACAATAGCTATTTTAAAAGTAACTTTCGAGAGTCTTCAGCAAAACAGTTTATGTCGTCTTTCGTAAAAAAATCGCCCATAGCGTTAACAAATTTTCTAAGTACACTGAGCATACAAAGCTCATTTAATCTACTTCGATCATGGTCGATCTTAGCTACGTTTTTACGCGTCTGAGTGTGCTGAATGACCTTTCAGTTGCAGCGGTGGAATAAGGCATTGCTAGTAAAATTTCTAGGGCTGTCTTCATCTTCGGGTAAAAAGATTCAGCTACTCCGTTGTTAACTCTGTTATTCCAATACTTTCCAAGTCCTTCTGCTGCTTGTATTCGGCTTCAGATGTGATCCCTTCTAATTCATACAATTTAGATACTTCCTCCACACATTTTTGTAATTTTGGAACTGTAATTTTAATTATCTGAGTAGGGTGCAACATTGAAAGAGTAAACGCTAGTGAATGGTCTTTGCTTAATCTTGCCTCTAATGAAGATAATAACGAATCCAAATAGGACACGCACAACGAGCGACGAAAATAATCGGTAAGGGGGTCGGTAGCGCTGCAGTAGGCAGCTACTTAATTTGCCCTCTGTTGTTGGCGGCTTGCTGTCTTAGGTCAACGAAGCTCAAGGTTCAAAGCAGCAGCAATTTCTTCAGGTAATTTGATAAAACTTTCACTCCCTTCTTCCGCGGAACGCCTTTTTTTTGGTGGGAAATCATCAAAAGACGTCTTCTGCTCTGGAGCGGAAGCGGAAGGGCGTGTCAGACTTTTACTGACTAAAATCCACCCGCGTCATCCTTCAGTTGCCTATGCCAGGGCCACGGTAACCTCTTTCGAACAATTCTGTAACCTTGGGAGGCATCGGTCCCAGCGGACCCCTTCAGTTTTTCTGATATCTCTTTGAGGCGCGCGTGGATCACAACGCGCCGTCGACCCAAACCTGGTCCTTACCGGGCGGCGAGCTACGCATTGCTCGCCGCCCGCAAGCCCGCGCCTACGTTGGCCGGGAGTCTGCAATGGACTCCCGACGCCCGGGGCGTCTCCTTCTGCGGCGGCTAGGAGCGTGAGAGCGCATAAATCGCCTCTCCCTTACGCGCTCCGGCTCGCGCTTCGCAGAAAGAGCTGATGGCTTCCCATGCCCTCTCGCTCCTTACCATGACCTGCACCAGGGCCGGACGCGAGCGGTCGCCGAGGGTCCGCGGAACGCCTGTGTTCTGCAACTGCAGTGGCTATGGTTTTTATATGTTCTGCACATTTTATTATATCCAGCGTTTTCGACTTACGACGAACTAGACGTTATATGTTTGCGACGGGTTGCAGCAAGGAATTGTATTTGTTTACCGACTTTAAAAAAGTAGGTGGTTCTTTGTTCCACTGTATTTTTTCTCTAACCGATTTTTCCGCCAGTTGTAGACCAATTATTATTATTTTTTATGGTTAGGTTATGCTTCAGGGGTGGTCCCATGTAATTTGATTGACTTTCCTTTGATAGTTTTTGCGTTAGCTTCGATAATGCATATTTAATCCACTTTGTTCAGCGTGATGATACTGTAATACTTCCTGTCACTTCTATTGACTTGGCCAATAAAAGTAAACGTTTTTGCAAAAAAAAAAACAACCGACGTTCAAAAAAACACTACAAAGTGAAAAATAACTTTTATTTAGGAAGTAAGGGGCAAAAATCTAAAATACAGATCCAAAGAACTTCCGAAATTAAAGTTATTTTTGCTTGCTGCGCTGCCTGCTCGCGAGTAGGTAGAACGGACGCACGATTTTAATGTTGTATACTGTATGTATTACAAAACGTCCGTTTCCACCGCGCGGCCAACTCTTAAAATTTGATGAAATTTTGCCAGGAATTAGTTGTAATTTGTTACAATACACACCTCTTTTCCTGAATTTGTTACAAAAAAAACTAAGGCGCTACGACCAAAAACAGTTGGCCGCTAGAACCGCCACTTGCCGTAGTGATCGCCTGTGATTACACAGAAACTAAATAATACAGATAGGCGAATGATACATCAAAAGAAAGGTCTTAATTTGTTGTATTTGTTACAAAAATAAAAATCATCTAAACTTAAATATACAAAAAGTTATGCTATATTTAGTTTTCTGGTTAAGTGTTGGTACGTATCTCACCATAAAATCAAATTAATAGAGGCTAATGTGCATGGACAATTAGTTGCTAATTTGTTACAGCAAATAAACAAGAAAAATACTAGAAAATAGGTTCAATATTTTTTTTACAGTCGATTTTAGTTGGCCGCGTGGACGGCAATATGCCTAAAATACAATGGCGTTTATTTCGTTATTAGTAGTAGGTTCAAGGTTAGTTCTAGTACTAATCGACAGGTATGGTAGCCTAGTTTGGATAAATGTGGCGAATATAACTTTAAAATTATTCTAAAATTGAAATAAGTACCTGTAAGAAAATGTGTCTAAATCTTGTGTCTTACATTAGTTTTAGTTAATTTATAAATTAACATTTAACAAAATATTTTTTTATAAACTACCATAACTGGTAGTTTATAAAAAATATTTTGTTGACTTATATTACTTGATTTTTGCCTGTATGCTGATTTTGAATAAAGCTATTTTTATCGATTTGTGAATTTGACTTTTATAAAGTATGCTATAGGATGTCTTAAAGAGTTACACCCTAAAAAATTAAGATAAGACTACCAAACATTCAAATAATGGCGATTCATTCTCACTTTATTATGATAATTTATGGTCACTCTACTCTAATACAGTTTCATACTACAATATTTTAGTGAATATCTCCTAAAATATAAAGCCTGTATTATATTCGCCACATTTATCCAAACTAGGCTACCATCAGTGGTCTCGAACCTACCGATTTTTCGGTAGGTTCGAGACTTCGTTACTTAAGTATGATTGTTATAAATTAGGTCTGTAAGTTTTTTTAAATAAATAAACGAATTTGATTGTCTTTTTTTGTCATTTACCGATTTACCGTTTTTATCTGGCAATTCTTCCGATCTCGCTCTATGACGTTCGAGACCACTGGCTACCATACCTGTCGATTAGTACTAGAACTAACCTTGAACCTACTATTAATAACGAAATAAACGCCATTGTATTTTAGGCGGTTACCTATCATAATTTCGAAAAATATTTGAGCGAATTTCATTTCCCCTAAAACTTTTCAACTATTATCGTTTCGTTTTTTTTTACTTCATCGAAGTCACGTCTGCCACTGTATCAGTTGACCTATTATCAATTCTACTTTTTTCGTTACTCCGACGCGACGTTTCATTTGGTCGATAAACTCTTTACCGAAGTTACACTTAGCCGAAATAACATTTGTTCGAAGTATTATGTTGCCAGACATTCATTATACCGATGTTAAGATTAACCTACTTTTTGGTTAATTAATTATTTATTTAAATGTAATGGCACTTAATAAAACAGTTTATTATGAACAAAAGTGTTTTTAAAGGGTCCCAGTAAGAAGCATGCAAACAATGCTGCTTGCTACAAGCATGCAACATGCAACCATGCATGCAGCGTGCAAGCAGGCATGCAGCAGGCAAGCAGGCAAGCAGCAAGCAAGCATGCAGCATGCAAGCAAGCATGCAGCATGCAAACAAGCATGCAACATGCAAGCAGGCATACAACATGCAAGCAGGCATGCAACATGCAGCAAGCATTGTTTCTGTCACGGCTCCGGCGCTGCGGGGTTTGGGCGGCCTCACGCGAGCTTATCGTCGCAGATGGTTTTAATGCTCACCACCGCAGCTTCAGCTTGCTGGCCGGCTTTGCCAGCCTCAGCTGCGGCGGCGGGCCTTCAGACCACCTGCTCCTCAGCTCGCGGGCCGCCCTACCCCTCCGCGCCTGCGCGGGCTTAAATTACACTCTAGGGGTAGGGCAGACAAGACTACGTAAAGTCGGTTTTACAGCGATTCGTTTCTCACTAAATTTTGTAGCACAATATATTGACTTTTTATGACACTACAAATATTTAATTTAATATTGAAAACGTTACCAAGTAACCGGCTATATATTTGTGACCAAATAATATTCCCTAAAATTTTGTTTCACTGTGGTGAAAATATGGCAAACAAATCATTTGGCAAATGAAAAAAGTTCAAAAGAGGCTTCGGCCAATAGCAAAAAGTTATTTCGTAAATCGGCGAAACATAATTCGGTAAAATAATACCTATGATACATGATACTTCGATGATTTAAAAATATGTCAAATGATGCATATTGCAAAAAAGACGTCGGCCAATAGTTTTCAGTAAAATGAAATTCGAACAAAAAAAAATCGGAAAAGTAATCGGTTCCCATTTTAGGCATATTGCCGTCCACGCGGGCAACTAAAATCGACTGTAAAAAAAAAAATTGAACCCATTTTCTAGTATTTTTCTTGTTTATTTGCTGCAACAAATTAGTAACTAATTGTCCATGCATATTAGCCTCTATTAATTTGAT
Organism: Aporophyla lueneburgensis; assembly: GCA_932294355.1. Taxonomy (NCBI): domain Eukaryota; kingdom Metazoa; phylum Arthropoda; class Insecta; order Lepidoptera; family Noctuidae; genus Aporophyla; species Aporophyla lueneburgensis. The sequence continues at coordinate 11,029,365 of OW028738.1, read as the reverse complement.
TTTATGGTGAGATACGTACCTACACTTAACCTGAAAACTAAATATAAGTAGCATAACTTTTTGTATATTTAAGTTTTGATGATTTTTATTTCTGTAACAAATACAACAAATTAAGACCTTTCTTTTGATGTATCATTCGGCTATCTGCATTATTTCAGTCATTTATTCAAACTAAGCTGAGAGTCAGCACTTTTTGAACGTCAAAGTTACAAAAGACAGTCCCCCCAAAACGCCCGCCCTTCGACACTTCCTAGTGCTTTAGCTGGGCAGAAGAAGTGGCGGAACAAACTCCCCAGCAGCACAGCTGTCTGTTAAGTTAGAAGAACTTGATTCTATACAATTGTAAGGAGGTAACATTACGAGACACAAAATATTAAATTAAATGATTTGCCTTATGTCAGCTAGCCAACCCAATATTCCAAGAAATAAACTGAAATCTATACTCAAGCAAAAGCAAAAAATATTTTTATAAAGTAAATAAAAGTACCAAATAAAAGCCTCCTGGCATAAAGGGCGTGACAGCTTACATATGCAATGCTGAATCACGTTCACATAGCTGTTACGACCCGAGTTACAAGTCGAGGCCACAAAATGACAAACTAGGACCATCGGCGTAAAAACTAATAAACAGGTAGGTAATTAATAACAATACCAACATCAAGGTCAGCAAGACGACCAGTCACCACAAGCAGCACCCGTTCACGAGCATAACGCAAAGATCAGCCATTACCCCCCTCGCCTTATTTGAGGGAAGGGGGTAACCCGACCCCTGACGCTACCGCAAGCATTGACATCTAAGGGAGCATGGCGAACTTGCTGCCGGTTGCTCAGGCAAGAATTGAATGACAACTTGTCGAGGTCGCTAGCTAATCATTTTATGCAATACTAATCATTATAATATGTCAAAGCATAGAACATGTCAAAACCAATAAATACACACAAACAAAAATTACTAACACAGTAAAAAATAATAATATAATAACAATTATATTACAGCTATATAACCCATCACTAGGTACGCTAGTACTGGAGAAAGAACACAAACATTGTCTTGAGTTAATCACAGCGACCAACTAGTTTTGTCATTTAAATAGTCGTTGATGGAATAGTATGCCTTTAGACAAAGGTTGGATTTTACTTGAGCTTTAAACTCATTAAAAGGTAATTCTAGTAAAGAAGGTGGTAGCTTATTGTAAAATGTTATACCAAGCCCAACAAATGAGTTATGTACCTTATGAAGCCGGTGAAAGGGAACACGTAGTTTGTCCTTATTTCTAGTGTTAACAGTGTGAAAATCACTGTTTTTAGCATGTAAGTGTAAATTTTGCCTAATATATAAGATGTTGGCGAAGATGAATTGTGATGCTACCGTAAGAATACCAATATCTTTAAAAAAGTCCCTTAAAGAAACTCTGGCACCTAGCTGGTAAATTGCTCGAACAGCTCGTTTCTGAAGGACAAAAATATTTTGAATATCAGCGGCTTTGCCCCACAGTAGAATACCGTAAGACATAACGCTGTGAAAATAACTAAAATAGACTAACCGAGCTGTATCAACGTCAGTATACTGTCTTACTTTTCTGACGGCGTAGGCGGCTGAACTGAGCCTCCCCGCTAGACTTGAAATATGTGGGCCCCACTGTAGTTTGCCATCTACTGTTATGCCCAGGAAAACTGTCGAGTCTACAGTTTTAAGAACCTCTTTATCTAAGACGATTTCGGGACCTAGATTTCTAACATTCGGTAAGGCGAACTTCACACATTTCGTTTTCTTGGCATTGAGAACTAAGTTATTTGCCGTAAACCAATCCGTAACCATTGAGAGTGCACTGTTTACGTCTTCAAAATCTTGTCTGTTCCTATCTACTTTAAAAATAAGAGAAGTATCATCTGCAAACAGTACAACGTCACAAATACCCTTTCAAAAGAATGGTAAGTCATTGATATACACTAAGAACAAGAATGGGCCGAGTATAGAGCCTTGAGGCACACCTAACTGAACCGATAGCCCAGTAGATTTTACACCATTAATATCTACACATTGGAACCTATTATGTAAATAAGAATTTATTACGTTTAAAGCTTCGTTATGGACACCGTAATGACGTAGTTTACGCAAAAGCGTGTCATGGTGCACGCAATCAAAGGCTTTGGAGAGATCACAGAATACTCCGATAGCATTTTGCGAGTTCTCCCATGCATTAAAAATGTGTTTCAAGAGAGTAACACCCGCATCTGTAGTTGAACGGCCTTTCGTAAAGCCATATTGCTCATTAAGAAGGAGGCTATTTAAATTAAAATGTCTTAGCAACTGCTTGAGTATTAACTTTTCAAATATTTTGCTAAATGCAGGTAAGATAGAAATAGGCCTAAAATTAGAAACGTCTTTTTTATTACCTGATTTAAATAATGGTATGACTTTGCTACTCTTCATGAGGTCAGGAAAAATTCCGACATCAACACATTTATTAAAAGTAACAGCTAAATAGGGGGCTACGATGTCTATTATATTACTTAATAGTTTGATGGAAATGCCCCAGAAATCACCAGTGTTTTTAGACTTAAGTGTGTTAAAAACATTAACTACATCACGAGGCGTTACATGTTCAAAATTGAATAGGCAACTACTTTTAGGCACACTACTATGCAAAAGGTTTTCAGCTTTAGACGGAGAGGAATTTAAGGAGCGAGTCGTAGTTATAGGTATGTTGGCAAAAAACTCATTAAATACCTGTGCTACGTCAGCTGCCGTATTTACTAATTTGTTGTCGACCATAATTTCAAGTTGTTTTTCTTGTTTAACCGATTTACCCGTTTCATTGTTAATGATTTTCCAAGTGGTTTTTATTTTATTATTTGAATTTTTAATTTGATCGCTTAAAAATTTAGATTTAGCAAAAGCACTAACCTGTTTAAATAATTTTGAATATTTTTTTACATACTCTAGGAAAGGAGTATCAAACCTGTATTTTTTTAAACCATATAACTCGTATAGCCTCGCTCTACTTTTATAAATACCTGGAGTAGCCCATTGGTTAAAGCCGACGGAGGTGCCATTAATGTCAATGGTTTTGGTCTTGAAAGTAGATTTGTACTCTTTTTGCACTACATTAAAGAGGGCTTCATAAATTGCATTAGGATTCTCGTTTTCTACTATAGATGGTGTAATTCTACGAGCTACATTATTTTTGAACTTGGTGCAACGACTAGCTGTATAAGGCCTGCATTCAAGTTTATGTGCCTTTTTAAACAATGACATAGGGAAGCTAGATAGCAAACCACAGTGGTCGGACGTTAAATCAGTTAGCACTAATTTATTTTTGGCATCACCATCACTAAATATATTATCAAGACAAGTTGACGAAGAAGCTGTGATCCTAGTTGGTTCAAAAAACAAGTTAAATAAAATAAATTAAAAGACCTGAAAATCTGAGACCTGATCACTACGGCAAGTGGCGGTTCTAGCGGCCAACTGTTTTTGGTCGTAGCGTCTTAGTTTTTTTTGTAACAAATTCAGGAAAAGCGGTGTGTTTTGTAACAAATTACAACTAATTCCTGGCAAAATTTCATCAAATTTTAAGAGTTGGCCGCGCGGTGGAAACGGACATATTACAAATAGCAACAAGTATTTTTTTTTTTCGACAATAGTAGATAGTTAGTAGGGAACTCCAGGGGGGGGGCAGCTGCCCCCCTCTGCCCCCCCCCCTGGGTACGCCCATGCCTACAAAGGTACTAACTATTATACCAAACTTATTGCTTTGATGGCGTTGGAAAATGTGATGATTTTAAGATTATATCAGCAGTCCAATAGCTAGGTGAGTGGACAACCTAGAGAAGATAAGGTAGACATGAATGAGTCTCGCTCAAACCAGGGAAGCATGTTACAAACCGGAGGAGATCTATACTAAGCCGTGATTACGGGTGGGAAAACCGATTATTTGATGGACTTCAGCTCCTCAAGGAAGGCCAGCAACGCCTAAGTGTTAACGACGATCTTACGGAGTGTACCAGGATTACCGAAGTACCTTGCCCTGTTCCGAAACCCGGGCAGTTTAGAAGCATATCGCGCTGCTGTCCTGTCGTACTGCATGCAGGTCCTGCACAGCGGACTGTGTGTGACTTCTATAACAACGAGGTGTTTTTAAAATGATACGAAGCCAGTTAAAGCTGCAGTAACTATACACAGCTATTGTTTAGTTAGTCGCAGAAACTGTGAAGCAGCCATCAACTGTTGGTAGTGCTTCCTTGGCCTGACTGCGCTCACCTTGATCCACCCGTAGTTTATGATGTTAGTCCCTGGTGCATTTGCTTACCAGAGCAAGTAAGTACACGAAGGAGAGTGGTGCGATGTGTTCAGGTCCCACTAGTGCCATGTTCGACCCCATTCTGGTAAGTTCGTCGGCTGCATCATTGTCTGGCAAACCGCTGTGTGTCCTTTGATCCATTGAATGAGACGCTGGTGTCACTCGAATATTAGCCCTGAGTCAGCTGTATGACTGTTTAGTGCTTCCAGAATAGCCATGCTATCTGAGAGTATGCTGACCATTATGGCTGGAGGCTGGCTTTAGAAAACCCCATGTATTCGGCCTGGAACACTGTGTTATAGACAACGACATGATGACCCCCAATGACATGGCCGTGTGTATGTTGAAGTCGTCCGAGAAACTTACAGCACCTGAGCCACTTACTGTTTTGGAACCATATGTGAAAATGCGCAGCAGTTCCAGGACGTAACCCCTCGCATTGGCGATCTTCGTGAAGTTGGATTTTATCGAAAATATTTTTTTCGGATTCTCGGTCATTTATGGCAAAGCGTGGTGTGTCTCTCTTTCCTCGGATATTTTGTGGAGGCAGGTTTATAAATTAAATGAACGCGCCAATAAACCAATCTAAAGTATGTCCAAGAATTGTTGACTATTGACAACACTAGTCTACAACGATTGGATAATAGCTCTGACTATAATATTCTAAAAGCGTTTGAACTTTTTTAGTTACTTGTTATGAGTAATAGTAGCAGTAGTAATCACAACGTGATCTTATTTCGTCCGTGCAACGCTGCCTGAGAAATAGGCGATAGTTTTATACATATATGTATGAACCTACAAATATATCCCTTAAAGGTATATCGGAAATGTATGATCTTTCATCAATTAGTGTGCGCGGTTTGCAAATACCACACCGCATAATTTTGTTAGTGGCAATCACTCAAACGCTCAGAATCATGGTGTATGTATTAATAACGTGACAACATAAATTCAATCAAGACTGTGGCGTATTCACTAATTTGATAAATAAAATTATTATCAGCTTGTAATCAGATACTGAATATTATTATTCATTATTTGTATTTGTATGGTTTTACCTTCTTATAATGTTAATAATAATTATATATCGGTTCGTATAATGTGCCTTCTAATGATGACAAAAGGCGTGAAGATGAAAAATCATCACTGCCATGAGTTCTCCAGTAGCTCAGTAAATGCACGGTCACTAAAAGATAATTATTAGTAACAACGGTCGTAAGTTATAGTTGAAGAAGTCTTCTTAGAAACCGATGGATATTTTCGAACATATTTAAATTAAATTAATAGAAAACAAACAGATATTTTGCTGAGTTGCATGGAGAATGATTTTGTTCATTTCAAAGTGGCAATTCTCGTCATTTTAAAAACGTCCCCACTCTCATCTTAGTCCCAATCTGTCAAAAATGTCTCGAGTTTCCATTCATTATTGACATTTGATGTCGCTGAGGTGAGACTGCGACCAGATTTTGAACGTTTTTAATTACGAGGATTGGTCTTCAGTTCATTCATCAAATTAAATTTCATTATTATCGATTTTTTACTGAACTTCATATGCATGCGACGATCCTTGTTACTTTTCTCCTTTAATGATTGTACCTGTATTGTATATTGTTTTGTCAAAGTATATTTTTATTTATCTTATATCTTTAAACGAGCAATTCTTGTATATATATATATAATCTGAATCTCGGAAACGGCTCCAACGATTTTCATGAAATTTAGTATACAGGTGGTTTCGGGGGAGATAAATCGATCTAGCTAGGATTCATTTTTATATAATGTCGTTTTATTCGTGTTTCAATTACCAACTTTATCGATAATCAACTTGAACATAAACTTATTATTTTAAACACAATTTACCAAAAAATACCGAGCAAAGCTCGGTCATCCAGATATTGATGTTTATGCAGACAGGCAAACTGTTGAATTTTATTCATAAGTCTCTTTTCACGACGCCCACAAAAAAGAGTTGTTAATGTTCCGAGAAAACCTCGTTATAGTCTACATCTAATATTTTTTGGTTATCAGCTCCCATCAATTGTTATGTATTTTTAAAAGGGTTCAAAAAATGAGGAGGTTCTAAATTCTATTGCATTTTTTTTACGTTTTTACCTCGTAAGTCCGTCATTCATAAACTGATTTGAAAATGAGCAGAGGGCTGGGTCATTCTTTGGCCAAAGAATTAGCATTGCCATCCAACGTGGCAATGCTGCCATCTGGGCACGTTTCCAGATGACAGTGATGCGGACGAGTACTTCGACTCTTTTGTTTTGTATTTATTTGTAGAGTTAGTTATTTATTTTATTATATCTGTATTTTAGTTTTTAGCCTTCTGTAATAAATTATCTCTACGAAATAAACTAAAACTATTTACAGATAGGAAAAAAAATGAAAATTCTTCGTTGTTTTGAAAGGGATTATAGAATGGTTCCATTTAACGGCCAAGTTCTGATGAGTGGTTTTTATGTTAGATTCAATAACAGGTTTTTTTTTCAGTTTTTTTCCACTAAGTGTATTTTGATGACGTTATAATAACAACTTCCTGTCACTGTTATTTACTTAGTGATGGTAATACAAATTAGTGTGGGATGGGTAAAAATATAAAGATTCTTTGTTTTAATTAACAGTTCATTTTTATTTCGCTCAGACGTGGAGTTGCGGGCACCAGCCCGTTCTACCTATTTGAGTCAAATCCTTAGTTATGAAAATCCCTCTTCATAAAAAGTATACTTAACATAAATTGCACAACAAACGGTAACACATCTTAATAACAAACTCCAAAGTGTTGTAATATATCACTGCTTGAACTGTGATAGACTGTAATTTGTCAAATCTGTCGCGATCTATCACGCTTACAAGGATCGAGTGGCCTCTCTAACTATGTCGACTAACTAACTAGAAGATTAGAACACATTTTTCCCCTACATTTCTTTCTATTTTAATCCTGCCCTTTTGTGTCGATCTTTCTATTAATAAAAAGTAGGCCACTATACTTTCAAGTGTAAAAAATATTTTTATTTTATCTTCGCAACAACATAAATTCTTCTCATAACATATATTATTTTGTTATGGTTTTGGTGACACATTCATATTTACGATTGTTTACGCTTTAGTTGTCGAGTTGATCCGAAATATTCACGTAGTAAACTACACAAAATCTATAAATAGCCTGTCATGTATTGTCTTTTTCAAGCCGATACCCGTCGAAAATAATCGTGGCCAGGTTTTTTCACGCACTTCAATGTAATTCTTAGCGCGCGAGAGTTAAAAATCGGATAGTGTGTTTTATCGATGCACTGGGATGTACTCTATTCGATTCTGAATGCTCGCTTCAACACCTAGTGTTGAAAATCCAGTGCGAGATAAAATCTTTTGCCACGATTTTATAACGTCCTTATGGACGGCGATACAGGGTGTAAAAGCCCATCACATAGTCTCTATCTACGGATTCTGTACATCAAACTAAGTAACACTGAGCAATTCTGTATTATCGCTAAGAAACTACTTATTCTCTTTCTGGTGTGAAAAATGACTATTTACGGAAACGCGCAATGTAACGCACACAAAACTATGTACTTATGGCCGGTACAGGACTTGTAAGTAAATAGAATAATACCCCCGTATTTAAATTTACGTTATCTCTATATATATAATTCTACTGTACGTGTGTATGTCACTGAACTCCTCCTAAACGGGCTGGACCGATTTGAATGATTTGTTTTGTATGCGTTTGGGTGGCACCCTGGATGGCTTAGATTTACTATTAGACCCGGTAGGTGGCGCTGCTATCGAGGTCTAGGAAACAGGACAACGTCTGTACGGTCAGCTAGTAGCATATAAAATTTACTTCCGTGAAACAAGTATAAAGACGATGGAAGTTTGTCCTTCAATATTGTAACTTAAAGTTCGTACCTTTTAGTTACGTGGCATGTATGGTAAAGTTAGGAAAAACAAAACACATTGACGGGAAATTCAGGGTTGGAGCTTATGGCTAAGAAATAACAGCCGCTAAGGATCGAACAGGTTAAGCTATGCTTGCCGCGGTTGGTACGTGGATGGGTGACCACCTTTAGATACTCGTAGCAAGACACCTCCGTATCTTGGAAAGCACATTCAACTGTCGGTCCCGGCTGTCATTCATGGTTTTTTGACAGACGTTACGGGTTCGAAAGACCAAAACTGTGACTACCAGTCTTACCAAGGGGTATAATAACCCAGTAACTGGGTTGTGAAGTTCCGATTGGCAGTCGCTCCATCATGTAAAATACTGGTATTCCACTGCAGCCGGTTAAGCTGGAAACCGACCCTAACATAATTGGGAAAACCCTATACTCGAAGGTTAAGGGACTGTCTCCACGAGCGAGAGAATCGCGGCGATAATATCGTTGTGCCACGTATTTCTATACACTCTCTATGAACGCGTCTCCACACGGCGATGTTATCGCGGCGATGCGACGAGTGGCAATGTGCGCGCGTAACGTCGTCGTATCGCCGCGGTATCGTCGCTACTGGTGGCGCGCACGCCGCGCGCTCGCCGCGCGCTCGCCGCGCGCTCGCCGCAGAACGTGGCGCTCTCGCAACGAGCGCGCGGCGGGCGCGCTGTAATGTAATTTATTGACTGAGACACTACTTATTTCGCTCTCGTGTGGCACCTAACTGAACTCTTTCAACAAAACTATTGCACAACGCCTCGTCGCGGAAACACGGCGATTCCGTCGCGACGATACGCTGGCGGAAAAATCGCTCGTTCGTGGAGACGACCCGACGATAGAAGTGCGGATCCGTCGCGATTCTCTCGCTCGTGGAGACAGCCCGGTAGTTAAAAAAGGGTAAACAAATCGTAAAAAGGTTTTTAATAGTTGACACTTTCTTCTTTAAAAATACGTTCTAACAAAATTAAATTTATTTTCCATCACACGATAGTTTCCTCTTTTATTATAATATATTCAACTGTATCATTTATATTATTCTTAAACTACTCTTCGTAATTGTAACTGGTTGAGCACATTTTTTTAATTATATTTATTACTAGCTTTTGCCCGTGGCTTCGCCCGCGTGGGTGTCGGAAATTAAGGCAGGTATTTTTCTAAAATAAAAGAATTTTTCTAAAATAAAAGTAGCCTAAGTTACTCCTTGTTACATCAGCTAACTGCCAGTGAAAGTCCCGTTAAAATCGATCCAGCTATTTCAGAGATTAGCCGGAACAAACAGACAGACAGAGAGACCGACAGACAGACAAAAATTATAAAAAATGTTGTGTTGGTATATGTACCGTGTATACATCCATACACACTTAGTAAAAAGTGGTTATCTTAATATTACAAACAGACACTCCAATTTTATTTATTTGTATGTATGGATTTATGTATAGAAGATAACAATATAATATTTTGTAATCTGTCCTTTATAAAGAGCCCAAAGTTTTTGTTAGTTTTTGTTATTTATCGTTGTTGGTTTTTAAATTCGTATTATCGTGGAAGGTTTTGCATCTATGAGTCACGTGGTTTTTTTGTTTACCCTTTTTTAACTACCTAAACCTATGGAGTATAGGTAGATGATCAATGCGTATTCACGTGACACTTGGCTTCGTTCGGAATCTTTTCAACCCGATATAAATGTGGGTGTGTAAACAAACACAAGTTTATGTTAACACACACAGATTAAAATGTGAAACGAATCATCATCATTTCAGGCAACAGAAGCCTCGGGCTATGTAGGTTACCTTGGTTCTTCTACGGATCTCTATTTCTGATTCCATCACGTAGGGCAACTCCAAGCATAGCTCTCTCCATTGCCCTTTGCGTGACTTTCAGCCTTCTTATGAGGCCCATTGTGAACAAATCAAAGGGCCGTCATAAAGTATGTAGGATTAGACTCTCCTACAGCAGTTGCGGTCAGCTACAATGCTTGCAAACAATGCTTAAAAAAAATACAAATAAATAAACCAAGAAAAATGGCAACCATACCTCCTTACAACTAATGGAATAGCGGTGAAGAGGCCAGTTAATAATGACAACCCTATTACAGGGGAGCTTGCACAATATCCATACAAAATGCCACTAAGTTAGTTACTACGGCGAAGTACTCAGAAAGCTACCAAGTACTCAGACACTACACGGCTAAGTTAGTTGACGGTTCCCAAGCTAGTTACAAAGTAGACGGGCATCTTTACGAGGTGTATTTAGGAGTTTCGAGTTCTCAACGAGATAGTTTTAGATGCATAAGTTATAAGCGTATTCAGTGTTGTTCATGCGAATAATTGTAATGTAATGTCGTGCTTGTTTATTCTTGGGAATTCGTCTGTAGTGGTTAGTTTGTGGATGGGTAACCATCTATTACATATCAAGACCCCTCCGTACGCCATGGGATCTGGAGGCAAAGGTCCTCGCGCACATGTGGGAGTGGCGCGAGGAGGCGAAACGCCGGGGCGAAACTCCGCTGCCGCGACAAATCGCGGCACGGCGGACAGAGCTCCGGTGTGATCTCATGGCGACATGGCGGGTACGATTGTCGCAACCCAGTGCTGGGCACGCCACAATTGCGGCGGTAAGTCCCCTCTTTGAGGAGTGGATAGAGAGGCGTCACGGCGTCCTCACCTTCCGCCTGACGCAGGTTCTCACCGGGCATGGGTGCTTCGGTGGGTTCCTGTTCAGGATAAAGCGGGAGGATACGTCCGGGTGTTTCCATTGCGAGGATCGTCTGGAGGACACGGTGGAGCATACGGTGGAGGTGTGCCCTGCCTGGGCGGAGCACCGCCGTGTCCTCGTGGAGGCTATCGGCGGCGGCGACCTCTCGCGTCCGGCCCTGGTGCGAGCCATGGTACGGAGCGAGAGGGAATGGGAAGCCGTCACCTCCTTCTGCGAAGCAGTGATGCTCGCGAAGGAGGAGGCGGGGCGCGTGAGGGAGTGGCAGTCTCTGCGCCCTCACGCCCCTAGCCGCCGCAGGAGGAGGAGACGCCCCGGGCGTCGGGAGTCAATTGCGGACTCCCGGCCACCGTAGGCGCGAGCTTGCGGGTGGCGAGCAATGGGTGGCTCGCCGCCCGGTAAGGACCAGGCTCGGGTCGACGGCGCGCAGTGTTCCACGCGCGCCTCAAAGAGATGTCAGCAGCAGTGTAGGGGTCTACTAGGACCGATGCCTGCCGGGGTCGCGTGATTGTTCGAAAGAGATACCGTGACCCTGGCACATGGGCAACTGATGGAACACGGGTGGGTTTTAGTCAGTAAAAGTCTGACACGCCCTCCCGCTCCGCCCAGAGCGGGAGAAGTCATTTGATGATTTCCCATCCTGAGAAAAAAAAAAAAAAAAAAAAAAAAGACCCCTCCGTACCTTAGAAAGCACTTTTTAAGCAGTATGTCCCGGCTTTCGTAGGTTTCTGATAGTCCTGTCATAGAGCTTTTTTAGAATATAAAAGGTGCCATCACAAATTTTATACATTATCCCAGCTTCCATAATTATTTATATTTATACACATGATGATTGATGTATTCCTTAAAGGACATTATATTCTAACTCATTTACAGTAATTAAACAAATTCGAGGGTCTAGAGAAAACCCAATTCTCAAAATGAATGCCCTTAATTGCTATTCTATTGGGTACCCAATATCTGAACAAACGTCTCAACGTATCCTAATTCTATAACATTAAACCTTAGTTTCTTCACCATTTTCAAAAAGCGTGTACCCATATTAACTTTTACACCCAATTTTCTAAACTAAAATGTTTAGAAAACTAGGTGTTAAAGTTCATGTAGGACATAAAGCGTACAAAATACGGAAAAAACATTTTCACTCAAGCAGCTATCCAACGAAGTACAAACGATAGAGGAACTGTCGATAATGCGGGCAATTGCAGGTCGAATTTTCAAATTAATGAAATATTTAAAAACAGAGTGGCAATCTAATTTCTTAACTGGTTTATACTATCCCAGTATTTCCTAACTTCCCAACAATCCATCATAGGTGAAAGTCAAGGCTAAGCCAGGTCGAAAGATGCGGTTTTTAAGTTATCAACATGATTGCGAATAGACCGTGTCCATTCACATTTATGTTTGGGGTCAATAAAAATTGAGAATCCCAAGAAATTTTGGCTAGGCTTTATGGGGGTGTTCAAATGTTGAAAATGAGTGACATTATCATGTTTTGGAAGGAAGACGTCGAATTACATGTAACCCTGTATACCTGCGGGTGGCGAGCAATGGGTAGCTCGCCGCCCGGTAAGGACCAAGCTCGGGTCGACGGCGCGTAGTGTTCCACGCGCGCCTCAAAGAGATGTCAGCAGCGCTGAAGGGGTCTGCTAGGACCGATACCTGCCGGGGTCGCGTGATTGTTCGAAAGAGATACCGTGACCCTGGCACATGGGCAACTGAAGGAACACGGGTGGGTTTTAGTCAGTAAAAGTCTGACATGCCCTCCCGCTCCGCCCAGAGCGGGAGAAGTCATTTGATGATTAAAAAAAAAAAACCCTGTATGACCACCCACAGACAAAAGATCGAACAAAATGTTTATTTCTAAAGAAAAGTTTATTTCAACATGTCTGCTATAGGAAAGTATGTATGTACATATGTGATATATAGCACCTGTGTGTAACAGGAGAACAGAAAAAAACATAAATCAAAAAAAAACCAGCCAAGTGCGAGTCGGACTCGCGCACCGAGGGTTCCGTACAAACCTGTAGGTATTCTCGGTTTAAAAATATATATTTTTTTTAATTTTTATATTTTAGTTGATTGAATGTAAGGTAAATTGCGGTTTACGATTTATGACGTTTTAAAAAAAAACTACTCACTCGATCTCGTTCAAACCAATTTTCGGTGGTAGTTTACATGGTAATGTACATCATATATTTTTTTTTAGTTTTATCATTCTCTTATTTTAGAAGTTACGGGGTGGGGGGGACACACATTTTACCACTTTGGAAGTGTCTCTCGCGCAAACTATTCAGTTTAGAAAAAAATGATATTAGAAACCTCATTACCATTTTTGAAGACCTATTCATAGATACCCCACACGTATGGGTTTGATGAAAAAAAACATTTTTGAGTTTCAGTTCTATGTATGGGGAACCCCAAAATTTATTGTTTTTTTTCTACTTTAGTGTGAAAATCTTAATGCGGTTCACAGAATACATCTACTTACCAAGTTTCAACAGCATAGTTCTTATAGTTTCGGAATAAAATGGCTGTGACATACGGACGGACAGACAGACAGACAGACAGACAGACAGACAGACAGACATGACGAATCTATAAGGGTTCCGTTTTTTGCCATTTGGCAACGGAACCCTAAAAACTATTCTGTCTGGCCTGTTAGTCTAGGGGGTAGTGACCCTGACTGCTAATACGAAGGTCCCGGTTTCGATCCCCACCCAGGACCAATATTTGTGTGATGAGTACAATCATTTGTTCTATGTCTGGGTGTAATTTATCTATACTTTATATTTTATATCTATACTAATATTATAAAGCTAAAGAGTTTGTTTGTTTATTTATTAGATTGAACGCGCTAATCTCAGGAACTACTGGTCTGAATTGAAAAATTATTTTTGTACTGGGTAACCTATTTATCGAAGAAGGCTATAGGCTATATAACATCACGCTATAACCAAGAGGAGCGGAGCAGTAATGAAAAATGTTGCAAAAACGGGGAAAATCGCACGGGTAGGCGATTCGACGCGACGGGAAGGGTCGGGGGAGCAAGAAATTTAACGCGGACGAAGTCACGGGCAGAAATAAACTATAATATTTATGTATTTTGAAATATATAAGTATTTTTATCAGTTGTCTGGTCACCATAGTACAAGCTCTGCCTAGTTTGGGATCAGATAACGGTGTGTTGGTTGTCCTAAGACATTATTATTATTATTTTCACATTATTTTTTTAGGAAAATAATGAAACTAGTAAATATAACATAACATCACGCTTTGTTTCCTCCAAATGATGGGCAGAGGTGAACCTTTAGTGAACTCTCATTTCACGAGTTATGTTTCATTCCCATGAAATAGCGAGTCTTTTGCCATCGAACAGGCACAAATCCGGACGCGGGGCTGTAACTGAGAAATTCCGGGTAAAAAACCTCAATAACGCTTTGCCTCGACCTGGGAATAATAACAGTAAACTACAAGTGGCTTTCTGTTCCTAATTACGTAGTGGCTATGAGTAGTGGGTGGGTAAAACAAACAAATACCCACTAAGCTTACGGAAACACATGAATAATATAAAAGCTAAAGTAAGAAAGTATCGAAGCGAAATCAATTACTTTGCCGCTCCCACTTTGCATTATTAATTATGTTTACGCTAAGCTTAAGCCGAGGATATGAGTTTTTTAAACCCTTTTTTTATAAGAACGCGACGGAAAGAAATTGTTGTATTAAATTAAATCGATTTTGTGATACAGCCACTTTATAAATATTATAATGCGTTTTTACACAACAATGACTTAAAAACACCAACCTACCTGTAGGAAATACGTAACTGGATATTTCCTATAGGTAGGTAATTATACTACAATCGGCCTATAATGTTCCCACTGCTGGGACCCAGGCATCCTCTTTTTGAGAGGGACTGAAGCGTAATCCACCACGCGGGCCCAGTGCGGTTTGGTAGCCGTCACATGTCTTCAAATTTTTGGTTCTAGTACATGCCAGTTTCCTCACGATGTTTTCCTTCACCGTGTTTGAGAGCAGTGGTGATGAAATTACTTACACAAACTAAGCGCCTGCCTTGGTTCGAACCTGCGAACTACAACTTGTAAGTCGGGACCGGTACCACTGGCTATCACTGCTCTTAGTAACTATTGTACTTTTTTAAATTTTATTTTCAAGATTTCGTTCCTCACACGAATAGGTCTGTCAGTCTATCAAGACCCCTTTTTCTCGTGAATTTGTGAAATTCTCAAGTTGTAATTAATATCAAATACATAGGTGTAGGTACTTGCAATGCTTAGAAAATCAAGTTTAGAAGCCAACGCAATAAAATAACACAGCCATTTATGTGACATATTCTGATAATCGCTAATAAATCAAAATCGCGAGAACCAAAACATAAAATCATGAAATTTAGCACAGTTAAAGGAAAAAGCTCAATTTTTTTAATTAATTGGTTTGTCACATTAAAAAAAATTCAGATTTAACAGAACCGTGACATGTATCGGGATCACAATTTATTGGTTTGTAAAGGCTACTACACACAGTGCCGATGCCGGCGGCAATGCCGCCGGGTTTACGCCGAGCGGCTAGCGGCTATGCCACCGTTATGCCGCCGGGTGCACGGCGGCTTGGCCGGGCTTGCCCGGCGGCCCTGCCGCCGGCACTGTGTGTAGGAGCCTTTATGGTATGATATGTCTGGAAAACATTTTGTTTTCTACTATAAAATTATGCTTATTCTTGGAATATCATAAATTCCATTCCAAATACAGAACCCTTCATTGTTTTCGTTTTTTATTCATCTGGTAGACATTCCCTATCCAAACACTGTGAAACACAGGGGTATACAAACAATTATTTCTTGCTACCAGAACAATTTAATTAAGCGTTCACGAATTTAACACAAGAACACATTATTATTCTGTTTACGTATATTTACATGTTACGTTAAGCTTCGGGCAGATAAACAGGAATTACGTGAAAACGTACAGTAATATCATGTACAGTACAGGTAATGTGTTAAGGGTACTCTATCTAGGAAATGTTTACAATCCCCAGAAGCGTTTGTAGCGTTCACTGATGACAAAACATTGGGGATTATTCTATACTAATTTCTGCCCGTGTCTTCGTTTGCGTGAAATTTCTCGTTTTAACATAAAAATATCTAGTTGACCGAGCTTTGCTCGGTATTTTTTGGTAAATTGTGTTTAAAATAATAAGTTTATGTTCAAGTTGATTATCGATAAATTTGGTCATTGAAAACACGAACAAAACGACATTTTATAAAAATTAATCCTAGCTAGATCGATTTATCGCCCCCGAAACCCCCTGTATACTAAATTTCATGAAAATCGTTGGAGCCGTTTCCGAGATTCAGATTATATATATACATATATACAAGAATTGCTCGTTTAAAGGTATAAGATATATCCTAAAACACTCTATTATAGAGTCCCGTTAGTGAAAGGATTTTCGATAAGTATTGTCCCTATACACATCATCTGTATCGTCTACCTAGCCTTTTCCTAACTATTTTTGGCGTCTGGTTCCAGTCTAAACGGATGCCGATAAATACCAGTATTTTACGTCGAGCAGCTACCTATCTGAACTCTGTGGAGTTACTGGGTTACACGGTACCCCTTGGAAAGATTTTCGGGCTTCTAACGACCCGAAACAACTGTCATAGATCCATGATTGACAGCCGGGGCCAACAGGTTATCGTGCTTTCCGAAGCACGGAAAGGTGTAGTTATGTTAAGATGGTACCCATCCCGGACCGACCGCGGCTAGCATAGCTTAACCTGATCGATCGACCCGTGCTGCTATTATTACTTAACCACTACAAATCCATAAATTTGGGTTAGTCCCTGAGTACCCTGTTCCCCGAGGCCCCCGTCCCGGAGGACCCCGATTTATTTTTATCTAGATAAACTCAATTAACAATTTCCTGTTGACAACGATGCAGACGAATTTTTTGATGCTTTATAATTATTTATTTTTATATATACATGTACATTTTTTTTCTTTGGATTTAAACTTAGATTGTAAATTATGTAAATATTGTAAGATATTGCATATAAATAAATTCTAAACTTAAAAAAAAAAGAAAAATATTGTATCTAATGAAGTAAATATTAACAGTCAATTTAGTTTAAAGTACCGTCAGCAGATGATATGTTAAATTAAATTTTATTGCTCACTAAAATTACAATACTTTAAGAATCAGGAAAAAATTATAAAGTCTTGCTTGGTTAAGGTAAATATTATAATTAGAGAATACAATATAGTCTCCTAGAGCAATTACAGGTTTTAATTATTATCACAATAGTTCCTTTTTCAATACAGAGAATCAAAATATCTACTCTACATGGAGCATTAACATAAGTTAAAAAATACGCGAAAACTCTCACTCCCAACTATTTCCTATGCTACATGCATAGGAAAGAGTTAACTATAAAATAAATCTTCTAACATGTAAAATCAGTTCCACTTACATTTTTTTTTTTTAACTATAGGTACAGTAAATCGAAAATACTATTAAAATATATTTATAATATTGTAAAATTTATTTTATATTTTAGATACATTTTATTCAAACTGTAATAACCTCTATTAAAACTATGATTCGACATTGTACAAAATTTCAAATAAACTACTTTCGTCTTATGCATTTCAATCACATACATTTAAGCACTTTTTATGCGACTAGCTTCTTCCCGCGATAGCTTCTGTCTCTCTCTTCTGACTTTTTGTTCTTTTTACTCGGCTTCTTTGGGTCTAGAATTTCAGTCGATATACTTTCCCATATATTTTCAGAGATAACATACATACTTACAAAGAAATTTTAGTTCTTCATAATATTATATAAATAAAAAGATGCGTGGAGTTTCCCTACGCAATCGAATCGGAAATGAAACGATCCGTGGGAGAACCAACGTAACCGACATAGCCCAAGAAATTGTCAAACTTAAGTGGCAGAGGGCAGGGCACATTGCTTACAAACAGGTGGCCAACAAGATGAAACGATGAAGGCCGCAGGAATCGGCTGGATGCAACATGCATAAATTCGGTCGAAGTGGTTGATTGGGCACCTTAAGTGACCCAAATTGACTTGTTAATACTTTTTTTGTTATACCTAAGTATTAGGTCATTTCGTTAGCAATAATTAATTCGTTTCAAATCAAAACAAATCAAATCAATTTATTTCGGGCTACAAAGACCCATAACATAAATACCTTACAGTCTAACATACATACAAATAAAAAACAATTTAAAACCCATGCGATGTGAGGAGATGGAGGGGGTTTAGTCAAACACTATGAGGTCCGTGTATCAACTAGTAAGAACTAACTTTAATGTTCAACGGTTCAGTTTATATACATAATATGTACGTGATGTCCTTCTACTTATTCGATGACATATCTATCTTAACTTAAACTACATATGTGCTGATGTACATGTATGTGATGCACGTGTATGATGTACGTGACACCACACCACATCACCCTTCTTAGAGAAAAAAAAAAACTAAGTTACATTGTTTTTTTTTTCCCATCACACGAAAACTTACATTTTAACTTTTACAATACAACTTCGTTCTACATATTTTTATGAACTACGTCTACTTTATTCTTATATTTAATCTTAACATTTGGTGACTCATCCTTAACAACCTCAAATGGTCCATTATAAATACGTTCCAATTTATTGCCTATCTCGTTTTTTACTAATATCAAATCACCTTCTTTATAAGTTACAGAATTGAGATTCTTATCATAACAATCTTTCCTTACTAATTTACTTGCTATTAAATTTTCTTTCGCATCATTCTGAGCCCTTTGTAACCTGTACTTAAATTCTAAAGGATAATCATCAAAATTATACAAAGGTTCAACACTATCACCTTTAAGACTACTTGGTAACCTACAAACTTTACCATAAACCAACTCATAAGGAGTATATTTTGTCACAGTATTAACTGTTGTGTTATATGAAAAACACCAATACGGTATCCACGAACTCCACGACGATGGATTGTTATCCGTTTGTATTCTTAAATATGCTCCTAAAGTTTTATGAACATTCTCCAAAGATCCTATACTCTCATGATGATATGATGTTGATAGGATTTTATTGATATTTAAAATATTACATAGCTTAACCATCACTTTTGAAATGAACTCAGAACCCCTATCTGAAGCAATTGTTCCTGGTATTCCATATCTCAAAACAAAATTCTCTGCTAAAGCTTTTGCTACTTCATCTGCGGACTTATTCTGTAACGGATAAGCCTCGACAAATTTCGTTAGCTCACATTGTAGAGTCAATATGTAAACATTACCTCTTTCATCCCTATCAAGTGGACCTACTATATCTAAATAAATCTTCTCAAAAGATGAAGATGCAGGTGTTGTAATTGTCATTGGTTCTCTAACATGTTTCGAAAACTTTTGTTTCTTACACTTATCACATTTACCAACGTATTCCACTACGTCTTTCTCAATAGACGGCCAATAATAATATTTCTTTATATTATTTACCATCCTGCGTACCCCCGAATGACCACTCGTAGGTAAAATATGAAATCATTCAAAATGACTTTCTTCTCATCTTTGTCTTCTATTCTCCGCACACTCTTCACTATGCATATCTTAAAATCTCCACATATCGAATTACTATTCTCTTTCAACCACTTGGCCATTTCTGTAATAAATTCAACGTTATAACGATTTTTCAAAACAACAACCTCTTTTATGCCATTTCCTATGCAAAAAATGGTCAAATGGTCAAATGGTTTCCGCCGCCGCCATGGTCAAATGGTTTCTATATGTTAGTATCTGTGGCTATCTGGTTCGCGCGCCTTTCGATTCACTGAACCTGGCAACACTAGTGCCATAGTTTGGCCACCGCTCCCCGAGCGCCGACTAATGAGAACCCCACCAGTCAGTCTTCTTTTACGAAACCGCTCCACCGGTGCTTTTTCCTGTAATTTTGAGGAAAAGTTGGTTTTTTACCGTGATGGACAGCAAAAATTTGACGAGACTCGTTATAAATACCCAACAGTGATCTGAAAATCTGTTTCGTGAAAGTGCTTCGCGGTGCTTCACGGTGTGAGCTGCTGACAGTAGCTGGCGAGGCGTCCCTGAGCTGATCTGCAGGTTAGTGGGCCAATAGTTTTCAGTGCTGACGTCGAAACCATTTATCATTCTTCAGCTCACAGGGTGGGTTTCATAGGAATCAATATAATTACTATCAAACCATAACTTTTCATAATTGAGCTCCCCGCGTGCTGGCGGCTATTTACACGCCGCCACACCAGTGGTAGTGCTTATGTCCAGCAGTGGTGTCTTTCGGTGATGAGTTCTTATGATGATGATGATAAATAAATAATTATTATTATGAACATGCCATTTCCCAATAGAGCTATTGAAAAAGCTAGCTAATCAATTCTGTGACGAAAAAAATGTTGACACAAGAATAGATGCGCATAACATTTTAACAGCCCAAAAATAACGTTCCAAATATATCTACAACATGTTCAGGGGTCGTAAACACGGCACTGAGCTCACGACGTAGAACAAAGCAATATTCATATGTATAGGTGCGACAGGCTCTCTCCTCCGCCGTAAAATTACCGCGATGTGCTTCCACCTTTTATTACTTAAAGCACTTAATTTTATGTCACTTTCTCTTCTTCCTCACTTTCGGGGAAAAATTACTTTTCGTCGCGTGTAAGATAAATGATGTTACACACATTATTTTTCGGAGACGCGTTTGGCTCAGTTATATGGAGAATGATTTTATTCCTTTCTGATCATTTCTTAGTGTTTTCTTTTGTCAGTTTTTTTTTTATTGTCTTGATGGTCTAATGATCGCATGTGTTATATTAAGCAGTATATAACTATAAGTGTATATATATGTACTAATTATCAAGCTTTGAATGTCAGAATGGTAACGGCTTATTTACTGTGTATAGGAAAGGGTTTCATTAAATAAAGCACAGAAAGACAAGAATAGACATTTATTTCAATTACGCTTGTCAGCAATTAGTCAGAAAGCTAGTCGTCCGTTCCAAAACTAGGTTCTTCATGGAGAAGAAGGACAAGAAACTCCATGGAAACAGTATTGAAGTATTATATCAACACATTTCTTACATTGCCATACATTATCATTATCTTAAATACATTAATTCTATCTCTTGGACCATTGTCCAAGAGAACTCAGAATAATATCAATATAATCAAAATATAACAATAATATCTAGGAAAAGATTATGAATATCCATTTATAGGATTTAAAACATTAGCAATATTGGCAACACTATAAACAGTACAACAAAATTGTCATAATAGGCAATAATTAGGATATAATATCAATCACTTAACTTACGTGACCTCTGGACAATCCTTCCACACAACGACAGCACTAGAACTAGCCAACTGAACATCTGCTAAGCAACTGACTGTTTCACTTGGCTCCGGCCTTTTATACCCGTTAACAAACAAATATGATTCAAAACTGACAGCTTGAGTCAAATCAGTGTTTAAGTTTAACAAAAATTAGTTTATAATAAAAATCATTTGCTAATTCCATAATTCAATATTAGACACATAATAATTACATATATCACATGCGCAGTGCACGACTTCCGAGTTTGAGTTTCATTACACACTATCAATCAGAATCTGAACCATTTTGAAAGTTAAAGCTAAACTATAGCTGCATTTATTCGAAAAAAAAAAACTGGTCAAGAATGTAAATAACGCAATGAATTCAGTTGAACTGTCAAATTGAAAGCCGTTCCTGCTGTCAGTGTGTTACGTAATTAAACCTCTAGATTCGATGCCCGGGTCCATCCAGAATTTCTCGGTAACAGCCCGAAATCTAGGTTTTTGCCCGGTTGATGGCAATAGAGAGACAGGTAACTAATAGCAGAGGTGGCCGAGAGGGTCGAACCTTACACTTTACTTAGTGTAAATTATTTCATAACCGCTACTCTCAAAACGGTGAAAGGAAACATCACGAGGAAACCGGCGTGCCCAAGAGTAAAAAAATCGAAGACATTATGACATCTACCAACCCGCACTGGGCCCGCGTGGTGGATTATGGCCCACTCCCTCTCACTGAGAGGAGGCCTGTGTCCCAGCAGTGGGAACATTATAGGCTGATTTTGATGATGATGGCAATAGGGTCCACCTCTATTCATCATCATCATCATCATCATCATTTCAGCCGTAAGACGTCCACTGCTGGACTTAGGCCTCCCCCAATTTGGGGGGCTTTGCCATAATCGCCACGCTTGGCAGGCGGGTTGGCGATCGCAGTATGGTGGTAAAATGTATAGAGAACGCTGCTGCCCATTCTCTAGTAAGTCCTTTAGTCGCCTTTTACGACACCCACGGGAAGAAATGGGGTGGTGTTATTCTTTACGTCCGGCACCACACGGTACCACCCCACCCCTATTACGTGGGACTTAACTAACGAAACGTGAATCTCTACCTCTCCCCAAGCCTTCGGGGAACAAAAGCATGAATTGACGTCACATTTTATATTATTTGATTACTAGCTTCTGCCCGCGACTTTGTCTGTTTTTGCTCCCCTGACCCTTCCCGTCGCATCGAATTACCTGCCAGTTTTCGTCCATTTTTCTTTGCTGCTCCGTTCTTTTTGATCGCAACATGATGTTATATAGCCTATAGCCTTCCTCAATAAATAGGCTACCCAACACAAAAATATTTTTTTTTAATTCGGACCAGTAGTTCCCGAGATTAACGCGTTCCACCCCCCATTTTAGGGAAGTGGGGGTTAGAAAGATACAAAAAGTAGCGTATGTCACACACTCTCCATCCCTTCAACTATCTCCACTTAAAAAATCACGTCAATTCGTCGCTCCGTTTTGCCGTGAAAGACGGACAAATAGACACACACACTTTCCCATTTATAATATTAGTATGGATACCTAAAACGCGGTCGAATAATATTATACTAAAATAGAAATGTTTATTGTCTGGTGGTTTCTTTGAAAACAAATCACAATAACAGTTGATCATTTTGATGAATGATATGAGTTATTGACGGGAAAATCAATATACGCTTCGTGATATATTTGTGTTGTGAACGTCATAGTTCACTATGAAAAAGAGAACAAGTACTTTCAATAAATGTATTGATGTTTTTGAAAACATTTCCTTCTTTCAAATATGTATTAAATACATAATTAAAATATAAAGAGAAGGCCAATTCTCGTAATTAAAAACGTTACAAATCTAGTCGCAGTCATCTCGGCGTCAATCAAATGTCAAAAACTTGTCAAAAATGTATGAAAGCTCAAAGTATTTTTGACAGATTGAGACTGAGATCAGACTGTGAACGTTCTTTAAATTACGAGAAATACCCCTCTAAAACATCAGAAACCCTCAACATGTTTACTAAAGTTTTGATTTTCCCTATTACTAAGCCTCCGCTGTCCGTCCATCCGTCTGTTTGTCTGACATATCTCATGATCCGTAATAGGTAAATAGACGAAATTTTCACAAGAATGTGTATTGCTGTTGCTGCTATACCAACGTACTAGAAACGTGTTTTTTTAGGCATTTTTTGCAGTGTCGTACTGAACCCTTAATGTGTGAGTCCGGCCCAAATTTGGACGGTTTTTACACCTTAATATCAGATACTAATGAAAATGACAGATTTTCATGACGGCCGTAATAATATAACGGAAGTGCTTTCATACGAAAAACAAGCCTAACTGAAGAGTTTGGTATCAAAACTTATTAGATTCATAACATATTCTTGAATATAGAAATAATATCATATAAACGTCTTCATTTACATTATTTCCTCATCCAAAGCCCGGAAGACGACAACTCAAGTACAAAATTATCATAGTATTGCTACAAACACACGCTTACTTCGAAAGTCGTAAGACAGTCGTATAGAAGTGGAAACGGCAATGATTACAAAGCACATTAAATCAACTTCTACCTAGCTATATCGCAACTATGTTTGGGTCGGCTTCCAGCCTAACCTAACCTGATGCAGCTGAATATCAGTATTTTACATGGAGCAACTGCCTATTTGACTTCCACAACCCAAACATTGGGTAACACAATAGCAAACACCCGAAGTAAAAAAACTGGCTGTCGGAAAATTTTCGGCTCCTGATAATCCGTAAAGACTGTCAAATACCCATATAAATAACAGCGAGGACCAATCGACATGTAAAGATCACCGCGGCAAGCGTGGCTTTATCCGTGCGAAATACACGTGCCCTGTGCGGTTGTTATTAGCCACGAGCCCCTCCAGACGGCACATTAAATGCCGTAATTAAAGCCTTAAGACAGCAGGGCGGCTTGTCCCTTCAAAGAGGTACTTAACGGCCGCCGTTTTCCTTTTCATTATGAGAGACGCCTTTTTCATTTGAGACGGTTTTTAGCCTCAATGGCCTTTAATTTCCTTTATTTTCTAAATTAATTCAAAAACATAACAGCCCGTACTTTGTGAAAGAGCAGAGGTATGTTAGACCATATTTTTTTGCAAGCGTGGTAAACGTGCGTTTCTCGGAAGAAACCTTAGCCCTGCAGCGGGGCAATATTAAGTTGGTAATATTTTATTATAATACTTGTGGCAGTGGGCGCGTGCTGTAAGAAGCAATTTGTTGACAATAGCGCAACGCTGAAACAAATAAGGTTGAGAATAGTGATGCGTCTGATATTAGTTGAATCGAATGACCATAAAACCAACATAAATGCATAGTGTAATTGCGGACAGGTATGACTGTCCGTTCTTTAGAAAATGTATGTGTTTATGTATGAACTAACATAGTTTACTAATAAAATGGATCATGTTGTCTGAATTAATAAATAAAATAGTCGATTTCTATAATATTCGGACCGTTATTGGTTTAAATTACGACTCTTGTATCTTTACCAATAATGCAGCAAAGACGTCGTATCTTCCTGTCAGGATCTCGTGTTTTGTTCGAAAGACATACCGTGGCCCTGGATATGGGCAACTGAAGGAACACGGGTGGGTTTTAGTCAGTAGAAGTCTGACACGCCCTTCCGCTCCACCCTAGAGCGGGAGAAGTCATTTGACGATTTTCCACCCACAAAAAAACGCGTCTTAGCTTTGCATAGTAGACCATTTCATAAGGAAATAGCTATCACAGGTAAAATTAGCTTAGGAATCTATTTATATGTACATTGGCAATCAAAAATGCTACCATTGGTAAGCAAAACAATTTGTTTTTGTTTATTGGAGCCGAGCTTTACTTTATTAATTATTAGGTATTTTGTAGTTGATGGAATTCCTTTTTCTCTCATTTCATAGAATATCGTAATTCACGCTCAAAATTTAAATTGAGAAGTATTTAACGAAATATACATATTTTGTTGAGCTTTAACTACTGTTTTATCAAAACACTATTTTATTTCTGTCATTGGTTAGAATAAATATTTTCTTTGAACTTTCGACAACACACTTTTTTTTCTAACTTGTAATATGTACCAATGATCCCAACTGTGCGACAAAAAACTAAGCATTTTACTGTGTCCTGTTTAGGCGGCAGCGCCTTAAGGGCCCACCTTCAAAGTGAATGATAGTAGGATGGGCGTGGTTTATGACGGGTCAACCTAAAGTGGCCGGCCGCCACAAACTTATATCTGAATCGTTTATAGAGAATAGGAAAACCAGCGGCCAAAAGTTGAACTAATGACAGAAAATGTCTCGAAATAAAAAATCGTTACTAATTTAGCATAGCCTTGCTGTAAGCACTATTCCTGTCACTGTTGCACATCTGTCAAACTACAATAGCAAGGTAGAGACGGAAACATCTTAGAAAAAAGTACGTGAAAGTAGCATAAATTTAGTCGGTCTATGAAATTTTTGCACATAGCGTGCTATGGAGTAGACAAATAATACAAATATTTAATTATAAGCAATAAAACTATCTTACAGCAATAAATTATCTTCTTTATCTATACGTAATATTATAAATGCGAAACTAACTCTGTCTGTCTGTCACGCTTTC
The DNA here is from genome assembly GCA_932294355.1 of Aporophyla lueneburgensis. NCBI lineage: Eukaryota > Metazoa > Arthropoda > Insecta > Lepidoptera > Noctuidae > Aporophyla > Aporophyla lueneburgensis. Next base: position 11,003,390 of record OW028738.1, on the reverse strand, counting down.
ACGACTAAACCTTATTCGTTACCCATTAACCCTATTAATTCCGCGACTTCACCTGCGTCCGCGTAACGTAAGATTTACGCAGACGAAGTCACGGGAAAAAGCTAGCTAATATTTATGTACCGATGTTGGGTAATACGAGATTGTTTAACTCAAAATAATTAAAAATATATAATAAAAAATTTAAGTATTTATATTACTAGTCATCGCCCATTGGTCGAAATTCGACCGTACTTCATTTGAATAGAAATACATTATTAAGTGAAAAAAAATATATAATAATAAATATAAAGGAGGTAATAATAATAAGTATATAAGGTACTAAGGAGCTGCTCCTTATTGATATGACCATAAGCCAACAAGTTCGTCGTTCCCGAAAGGATCTGTCGACATGTTGGATAGACTATAAGAAGGCCTATGACTCGGTGCCACATACATGGCTCATGGGGTGCTGGAGTTGTATAAAGTCGATGCATCTCTTCGCACCTTCCTGATTTCATGTATGAGGCAGTGGAGGACGGTCCTTCGCTATCCAGGATGTTGAAATATCCAAGGGAACAGCGAACCGATAAGGATCGAGCGAGGCATATTTCAGGGTGATAGTTTGAGTCCGCTTTGGTTCTGCTTAGCCCTGAATCCTCTAAGCACACTGCTGGAGGATTCACGCATAGGCTATCGGATGAGGAGAGGTGGTCAGGTTATATCCCACCTCCTTTACATGGATGATTTTAAAACTCATTGCCCCCAACAATTTTCAACTGATGGAGCTACTGAAAGTAGTTGAAACCTTCAGTAGCGCCATCAGAATGGAATTTGGTGTGGACAAATGTGCGGTCATGCATGTAAAGCGAGGGGAGATTGTGGAATCCGTGGGAACCCAACTCTCGGATTCCATAAACCTCCGAGCCCTCTCCGCAGCCAAAACCTATAAGTATTTGGGTATGTCGGAAGCGTTGGGCATCAATGTTACTGACATGAAGCAATCGTTGAAGGAGCGCTTCTTTGGCCACCTGAAGAAAGTTTTTAATAGTCTTCTATCAAGTGGAAACAAGGTGCGCGCCTTCATGCCATGCCGGCCAAAATTAGAATCCTGAGCGTTAGCGAGGGAATCAAAAGAGCACGAGGTGAAAAATCTTTGCACTCGAGTGCAACACGTAACTTTTCATTCCACCTCAGCGAGGAAATGACTAAATGCAAAAAAAAACCTTTACAATCACAAGATAGGTACACTTTTATTTCAGTTTAGGTATTAATTACTACATTATGACAGGTAAGTATTACAGAATAATCTATCAGGTCATGCCGGTTTTGATGTACTCTGTCGACATACTCAAATGGACTCAAACCGAACTCAACGCCCTGGACAGGAGGGTCCGTACGCTGTTGACTGCATATCGAATGCATCACCCACGGTCATCGGTAATGAGACTGTATATTCCGCGAAAGTGTGGATGTCGAGGTTTTTTAAACGCTAAGACTCTCCACAATCGCGAGATATGCAGCCTCAGGGAATATTTCCTAGAAACCGACGTGGGGATGCATCGAGATGTGGTCGCGGTGGACAAGGGCCTCACCTCGCTCTCCATGGCTAACGAGAACTGGCGTAAACCTGTAATACTCAACACTAATGACCGCATGAAGGTATGGCAGAGTAAGGAGCTCCACGGACGCTATTTCCGGGCCTTACATGGATCCGATGTAGATCTACTAGCGTCCGTAGCTTGGCTGCGTTTCAGTCACCTCTTTGGGGAAACCGAAGGTTTTGTCTGTGCAATTATGGACGAAGTTATGATGACGAACAACTACCGGAGATTTATTGTGAAAGATGGCACGGTTGAAATCTGTCGGGTATGCCACCGTGCAGGAGAATCAATTAGACACATAATTTCTGGGTGTTCTCGACTAGCTAACGAAGAATACTTGCATAGGCACAACCTAGTAGCTAGGATTATCCACCAGCAACTTGCTCTGAAATACAGTCTTGTGGAATCAGAGGTGCCGTACTACAGGTATGTGCCCGACCCAGTTCTCGAAAATGGAAATATCACATTGTACTGGGATCGATCCATCATCACTGAGAGGACTATTGTTGCAAATAAGCCTGATATAGTGGTGGTGGATCGAGTAGAGCGGCGCACAATGATTGTTAACATAACGGTCCCACATGACGAGAACCTCGTGAAAGCTGAGAAAGATAAACAGATCAAGTATCTTGACTTAGCTCACGAGGTTGTCGATATGTGGGATGTGGATTCAGCGATCATTGTGCCGATAGTCAACGGCTTGATAGCCAAGAGCCTCGACCAACATCTAAGGAGGCTCTCGTTAGGCAGCTGGATCAAGGGCTTGATTCAGAAAGCGGTACTTCTGGATACGGCTCGTATTGTCAGGAGGTTCCTCTCTCTGGAGCCCTGACCGCCGGTAGCTTGGACTACTATTTTTTATATTTTTAAATGTTTTTATAATTTTTGTTATTTTAATATTTAAAAATATAATTTATATGTTTGTACAATGAAATAAAAAATATAAAAAATAATATGGTATTAATATTGAAAATAATGAAAATAATGTATTTTTACGCATAATTAAAAAAAAAATTAGCATTCGTCACTTCTTCTCTGTATAAACTATATGTGTGCGAAATTTCGTACTCCTCCGTCCACCCAATTTTCGTAAAAAGGGTTCCAAAATTTTCGCTTCACGTAATAATATATAGATTTACAACATGAAATTAAAAATAACGAATTAATCTTCTAGAGGTCTATAAATAAAATATATGATGGTGTTTAAGAGATTAATAAACTTCAATTTCGTTTCACCGATTACTATACATTTATTTGGTAAATGAGAATTACAATATTTTACATAGACTTCGTCCATTACGTAATACTAGTTATGAGTATTTTTTTCACCTTATTTTACAAGTCATTTATATTTCCTTCAAGGTCAATTTTGTATGGCAATGTGTATGATAAATGTCTAAATTACTTGACTTATACATACATATTTTAGTAATTACGTGTGACTGCGTTTAGAAAACCAAAACCGATTATACCTTTTTATTTGGGTGTTTTACCCGAGTGCAGAGGGCAATGTGTTTATCAGCCTATTAACTCGTATGTACAGACTGTAAGGGTAAACACCGTTGTCACTTAACCCATGGGTAATTTGACTTAAATATAAAATAACAGAGCGAGTTAAAAAAATAAAAAATAAAAATTCCTAAAAAGGTTTAGAACAGATTTTATCCCAGACCGCCCGCAAATTCATGGATATGCGCATCAGTGACGTAATCACTACAACGATCGCCAGCCGTTCCGTCCACACAACACATAAAATAATACACATTACCTGTGATGTAACTTTCCCATCATATGGCTTAGGACAGCCACAAATACCTACCGTGACGAGTCTAAATGTAAATTTGATTCGAAATGGCTTTGGATTCTAAATGATTTGAAAACATTTTGTTTTTAATAAACCAAACCATTGGGTAGGTACTTTTGGCGTATTTAAAAAGTTAATCACAATTTTATGTACAGTTTAATTAAAAATTAAATTAAATTTACACTGACTGAATAAAATATCAACACTTACCGACTTACATTAACCTCAACACGTGTTCAAAATGGGTTCCCCGTCCAACATTCTGTTGTTATCGAGGTTATTGATAAGCCACTGCGAAAATGCGCCCCGTTCAGATTATTACCCGCAATGGCGTAAAGCCGAACCATTTCGGTTCACTGTTCATTTGTGTAAGACATTGTAACACAATTCACGCGCGAGAAATGAGCGACGGATGCTAAGACGCGGCGTTACGTGCGATCGCTAGCGAGACTGCCAGCTGACTGACTGCGGGGTCGCGACCCGTGTCGGCGTTGCGTCGTGCAGTTCGCACGCGGTGTAGGTGTAGTTCCCGAAGTTTGTTGCCCTCGCGCATAGGGTGAAATATTCTTGTGGAAAAATGCAGATTTTCTTTAAAAAAAAAAGTTGTTTTTTTTTCATTGATTTTACGTTCTATTAACGAAACCAAATCACTGGTTTCAAGGATAACGGTGTTTACACTAACACCCAGTATATTTGTTCTTTTATTAATTTTATTTTTCATTACAGTTATTTTGGGGTTAAGGGTAATTCAGAGATGGAGTACACAAATAATTTGCTAAACAGTCTTCATAAGATTATAGAAGTACGTTTAGTGTTATTCAAAACAGAGTAAAACACCATTGTTTTGATCATCCATAAAATCTTGTAGGAATGAAAAATTATAAATAGCCAATATGTTTTCAGAAAGCACTCTTGTAGACCTTTGATTAGATATCAATTAGATATCGAGAAGCAGTGGTGGCTCAGTGGCAACGGCTACTACTTACAAGTTCGAACCCGAGCAGGCGCTTTACTCTGTGTAAATCATTTCAATACCACTGCTCTCAAAACTGTGAAGGAAAACATCGTGAGTAAACCGGCATGTCTTAGAACCAAAAAATTTAAGACATGTGACATCTACCAACCCGCACTGGGCCCTCGTGGTGGATTATGTCCCACTCTCTCTCACCGAGAGGAGGCCTGTGTCCCAGCACCACTGCACTGCACTGCTATAACGTTCCCACGAACGTTATAGGCTGCTAATGATTACGTATCAAACACGGTACATATAGGGTTCGAAACAGCTAGGCCCGGCTTCAGGACACGTGCCTGACAAGAATGGCTTCGTGAAGGTAGAGAGGAAGAACAGGAAGAAGCTTCGTAGTCGGAACCAGTGTGGGACCGCGCTAGCAGGACTCAATATGCTGCTGCGTCCAGCTACACTAACGACGCAGGTCTATGTGTCCCGTCTACATTACACCACGAAGGTTGAGGAGATCGTGGAGTTTGTACGTGTTAAGTCCAACTGGACCTTGAGGGTCGAGAAGTTGGAACCGTGCCACAACACGAACTTCAAGTCATTCGTGGTCCAAGTTCCAACTCATCAAATCGAGACCTTCCTCAAGGAAGAGTTTTGGCCGAAGGGTGTCGTGTATCGGCGATTCCGCGGAAGGCTACGCGATACTACGCAGCGCAACACGTCGCCGTCACTTCGTGTACAATAGTTATGTTTATGTGGTTTTTTTGTATGTATGATACTCTGTATGGTATTATGATTTGGGTCTTTGTAGCCCGAAATAAACTGATTTGATTGATTGATTGATACATGAAATTAAAATTTATATTTTCAATAAAACTTCACATCTGCTATAAATGATAAATGATTTTATTTCTGTAAGTAGGTTTGTACAAACACTTTTACATGCCAATGATATTTTTTTAAACTAGTTCGGCGTTTGACACAGACTGTTTAAATCATTACCCTTCTTTGGGCTGCTGTCAAGTAAAACCACACCTTTTTTACAATTCTAATGCTACTCCATTCATTCGTTGTGCTCTTGCATTTGAAGTGACAGTACTTGACATATAGATATATTGTTGACATACTTCAAACCTAAAAACAAATTAAATATTTTATTTTATTTCTAAATGAATGATTATTATAAGTTTTTGGGATAAAACAGACGTTCTTCTCTAAAAAATAAGGTGTTTACTCAATATTACTTTACAAAAGGAGAAAAGATTGTTGCTGTAATGCTTTAGTGAAGGTGGTGAATTCGATTCACTGTTATGATCATCTTATTGGTATTTCATTCTTGCAAAATGAATAAATTAATTGCCCTGTGCAGGCACTCCTAACCTTGAAGGTACTGTCCAGTTTTGGTTTATGGTTCTTCCCATTTTCATACATAATTTATGTCGTCTCTAAATGGTAAGAGAAAAAGAATTTTATATTGTTCACAGTCACAAAAAAGACAAATATACAGTCGACATACAAAGTTATTTGGAAAGCCAACACTTATTATATTAAATGATTACAGCAAAATGCTTATCTACTATCTTTTTCTGTGAACACAAATATTTCAAAAACGTAATTTTGATCGCACCGATTTGTAAAAAAGTGACATAGGTTCGACGTCGATGAGCCCTACTGGGCGACTGATTTATGAACGAACGAGAGTGATGACACTACTTATGATAGGCAAAAGAAGAGATGGCGATAATGTGTGTGCTCTTGGAATAAAATAACGTATGTGCCAAAACGAATCGCCGTTTTTTATGAATGAAAAGTATTATTAAAACCAAAACTGTTTTACAAAAACTTAGATACAATTATAATCAATGTTTTAAAGTAAACTATGTTTAATAATTCATACGCATCGCGCCTTGAGGCTAAAAAAATCATAATCATAGATTGAACTTTGCGATTTTTTTGTATCGAGAAAATTTCATCGTATCGTGTTTTCCTTTTACAGGATACTAGATCATATAGTCAAAAAACATACACTAAAAGATTAAGTACGGATGCCATACGGTAAGAAAGGTACGCTAAAAAGAAAAAGCACGTTTATCTCGCTACGTCACCTTAAGCGGGGTCAAAACCTAAACTTCACAATATTTTGAAGAACGATCCTAGTATAATTTACATGACCTAGAGATCAATTCCAAGACCGCTTAGTAACCGAGGCAAATAAATACCATTTCGTTTGTAAACCACGGATAAACCGAAAATTTAGGTTATCATAACCATTTCAGTAACAAGGTTGATAAACAAAGATCTTTCATCTACTATGTAATATAAGTGTTTGTAGATAGTCTATTTGAATGTGAAAAATGTGTAGCACTTCATTTTAATCTTGTTAACACGGAATGAGGTTATTGAGGCCATAACATAAAGATGTAACATGGAAATTTTGAATACGGATAACATACATAACCTTTTCAGTCTTCAGGAGTTTAATTAATAAGTACCTAAGAACATTGAAATTGACCTTTCAGAAGTGATTTGTATAATCAAGAATAAACGTAGAAGTAATTAGGTGCCAATTTTTTCAACGAAAATTTTCTGGTAATGTTTCCGTTCAATTAATAAAAATCAAACTTCAATCCAAAATACATTGATCACCTGTCCGCCCATTGATTCACGAATAAAACATTTTATATGAAAGCTCAGTTGCTTCCCAAACTAATAAACAGTTCTAAAAGGAACATAACCCCGATTCTTTCAAGGAATGGTTCGTTAGAAGTTTACGACTTCACTTCGGTTACGAGAGTAAAGTTTCGTGTTAGCCGTAATAATCCATTGGCAATAGGCTTTCACGATCCATAACGGGAGGAAAGGGATCCGATAATACCTACTATTATCGGGAAACCGATGGAAACTTTATACCATTCTACTGTGACGATTGTGGTTTTAAAACTTCGAGAAAATTCGGGAAATTTTTATTAGCGAGGTCGCAGTTGACTTTGATGTTGGTTACCTCGCATACTTGCCCCAAAAACTGTCTCCTGCAATAATTGATTTTTGTTTAACCTTGCTCGAAGGTAGTACTAGTGATTAATTCCAACTGAAATGTAATTAGGTCAGCTTCTCATTCATTAACGTCGAAATGTATTAAGATTAACGTTCTGTTTGTGTTCATACACGAGTTTTAATGCACTTCCATAATTTCAGAGGCTTTATAAATATTTCATTTTAATGTCCTGTTTATAAAAATAAATAGCTTTTAAAACAAACATAACATCAACCGACTTTAAAGAGACAAAACAGCTCTAAATTTTAACACAAACTGTTGAACAAAATAAACAGTAAACTGTCACCTTAGTCCGACTATTCTGTCAGCTATTTCCGGACTGCAACGTTGCTGCAACTAGATGCTCCCCGGGAGAGAGGGCGGGAGATCCGAGCTCGAGCGGGGTCCGGGGGGTACGGAAGGTCGGGGGGTGTGTCGCAAAAGCGGGTCAGTGCCAAAGCAGCCTTGGCCTGTCGGGGCTGCTCTGCCAGACCTGTTGATACTGAATCAAATGATCGCAACACCCGGCTAGATAAAGTCTGTTATTGGCTGCTCTGGACATTTGTGTGAATATCGTGATTTCTATTTGATTGTGAAAAGTGGGAGAAAGTTTCAGTGAGTGTCTGTGTTGTGTTCGATATCGGATCGCTGAGGAGATTGTGATGGTAATGATAAATTAAGAGATACGTAGCTTTTAGCGACGTGAATTTTGAACTTGATTCGCCGAATCGAATTTATTAGCCGGAATCGAGCGAACCGTCACATCGTTAATTGGCACGTTTTGTATAAAACGTTAAGGGAACAACGAAAGGCACCTAGAGTTAAAAGTACACTAGTTTTATTACTTAAAATACAAAACGTGACAATTAAAATACTTATTTCTGGAATTGTGGAATTGCCCACAAATAAATTAAGTTCGTGCGAATCGCCTATACAAAATATGGTATTATTTAAAAGTGACGATTCGGTTTTAGTCGACTAATTAGCCAATTTTAGGATTTTTTTCGTAAAACGAACAGCCCTTTTGTGAGCCAATTTAAAAGCTCGCGAGGGCCTTACCTTTGCACACGTAGGGTTTATTCTCATAGGTAACTCATTTTTACTCAATGACTAAAATAAATATTCACAATTTTAGCTAAGAGTGGTGGATAATATCAAAGGGTAGAATGTAGAATCCGTATGGGGCCAAACGTAAAGAAAAGCTCAATTTCTTCCGGTGGATGTCGTAGAAGGCGACTAAGGATGTTACTAGAGAATGGGCAGCAGCGTTCTCTATGCATTTTACCACCATACTGCGATCGCCAACCCGCCTGCCAAGCGTGGTGATTATGGCAAACCCGGGGACATTGGGGAAGGCCTATGCCCAGCAGTGCACGTCTTACGGCTGAAATAATGATGATGAGGGGTAGAATTAGAACTCATTAAAGAATTATTCTAGACACATTATTTGCTTGTCAAGGGCGGCTTTCTACTAAACGGCGAAGAGGGATTGTTTCCACATCCCAGCCTTTATGCAACCCAAAACAACACTAAACGTAACATCACGCCTGTATAGTCCAAAGGGGTAAGCTAACTAGTTGTGTACGGAACATTTAGCTATTCTGTCTGCTTTGATAGACGCCGGACCTTATTACACCGTGGCAGGGACATCGACGCGCAAACTAAAACCAAGAATTCAGCACTAAATTCTAGTGCAGGGATGGTGAATGGCACGCGTGCCTTTGGTGGCACATGACAACAAAATTTGGGCATGCAGTTAAGCTTAGTCACAGTAGCAAACAAATAAATCTGAGCGCGATATTTTATCTACTTATGCCTGCGAGTAGTCATTTTCAGAAACCGTGTGCCGAATAATTGCAGTTTAATTTGTATTCTGCTTAAAGGCAATATGAACTCGACATAAAGTTTTTGCATCTAGTTTGCAACAGCAGAAGTTACACATTGTTTTCTTTCATTTAAATAACGTGTTGAGATGTTGACTACTATAAAATGGTGAAAGTCTATTTCTGTTTGTAAATAAGGTGTACCTGTGATGATGAAAGAATTTAGCTTTATTCCAGGAGACACTAACAATAAATCAAGAATGTTTAAGCCACGTCATGCCCACTTTAAATATTTTTAGGAAAAAATGGCACATTGATGTTTAGAGGTTTTCCCTCCCTGTTCTAGTGACTAAACCCTTGCGTTGAAATATTTTGACAGATATCAAAAAAATAAACCTGCTGTTAAGAAGTGCTATCGCTACGCACTCAAAATATATATGGCATTTTTCAAAAACTCTACCTACAATAATAAAATAAAAATGTTTTCAACGTACTGTAGAAATATTTACGTTTGCCGTAAAAATCAACATTGACTGTGTGCCCACATTTTTAGCAGATCGCCAGGACGAAAACCGGAATATTTTGAAATGTTTTGTTTTTGTTGTTATTATTTATTTAAACCGTTCCGTCCTTGTGTACTGTTGGGATTTGTGTACTGTGACTGACATATGTAGAGACGTCGTCGGTGTGATGGTTTTCACATCTCATATTTAGACACTGACTTAATTTTATTTCATTGCTTCTGTTGGTATACAGGATGAATAATAAAAATATATTGTAAATAGGTACGGACAGTAAAAAATAAAACGTAGCTACTCTGACGAGTCAATAGATACTTATTAGATTGTTTATGAACCAGCTGATCAATATTTTTACAAATAAGAAAAAGTTTTATTTTTATTGGTACCTAGTTGGCATCAAGCCAAGCGATTCCTTTTTCAAAGGTAGGTTTTGATTTTAACAAATAGTTAGTTGAAATCAAATTTGAAAGTGAATTTATCTAGACTTATTTCACTAAAGGTTTATTTTCCTACACCAGATCAATTATCTTTATCCATAGATTAATTTTGACATTCTACACATACTTGTAGTTTACTGTACATTAATTTTGACATTCTACCCATACTTGTAGTTTACTGTACATTAATTTTGACATTCTACACATACTTGTAGTTTACTGTACATTAATTTTGACATTCTACCCATACTTGTAGTTTACTGTACATTAATTTTGACATTCTACACATACTTGTAGTTTACTGTACATTAGTTCCGTGTGGTTCCGGGCGTAAACAATAGCACCATCCCGTTTCTTACCGTGGGTGTCGTAAGAGGTGACTAAGAGACTTACTATAGAAGAGGCGGCAGTGTTTTCTACGCATTTTACCACAATCCTGTGATCGCCAATCGGCCTACCAAGCGTGGCGATTATGAAAAACCTTCACAAAATTGGGGGAGACCTATGTATGTCGAACAGTGGATGTGTTTTGGCTGAAATGATGATGCTGATGATGACACATAAACTAACCCCTTCTTTCCTAGGGGTAGGCAGAAACAACAGAACGCCAATCGTCATCTGACCGACGCCGGGCGGCCGTCGTCGTCGTCGACTGGCCTGTTAGTCTAGTGGTTAGTGACCCTGACTGCTAAGATTGAGGTCGTGGGTTCGATGTCCACCCAGGACAAATGTTTGTGTGATGAGCACAATCATTTGTTCTGTGTCTGAGTGTAATTTATCTATAATATGTATGTATTTAGAAATATATAAGTATATTTATCAGTTGTCTGGTTACCATAGTACAGGCTCTGCCTAGTTTAGGATCAAATAACAGTGTGTTGGTTGTCCTAAGATATTTATTTTATTTTTTATTTATCTGCCACGATCCTTACTTGAATACTTTTTTTTGGGATAGGAAATCATCAAATGACTTCTCCCGCTCTGGGTGGAGCGGGAGGGTGTGTCAGACTTTTACTGACTAAAACCCACCCGTGTTCCTTCAGTTACCCATATGCCAGGGCCACGGTATCTCGTTTGAACAATCTCGAAACCCTGGCAGGGACTTAAATACTTACTTCATTTTAATAGCTCTTCTACACAAAAACTTTCTACCAGAAGTCAATTTTATTCTACGAATAAAAGATATCTGTTGATGGAAAATCAGCCTAAAGAAAACCTAGCTGTTATACCCAAAGAAAGAAATTAACTAAAAATGTTCCTGTCCTTAATATAAATTATATAATAATTATGTTTGAAGTTTCATAGCAATCAAAAATTAATTATGTTATTATTTAATTGCTTCTTACTAAATATATAATGAAATAATAGAATTTGAACGTGGAACAGTATATTTATTCATGAATATATAATGTAAAGCGTAGTTCTAGAGTCTAACTTTACAATGCCAACAGGTGCTTCGGAAAACGGAAACTAACTATTGATAATTGGATGGATAATGTTTAAATAACATTGGAATCACAAAGCATAGCATCATCCGAGATTCTTTTTACCAATTAAACAAATATCGTAATTATTTTTTAAGTACATACGCCTTCACATAATTATGTTTATAGCATGGCTGGAACATAAACGCGCAACCTGTTTCAGAATTCAATACATGATTTCGAACATTGACGTCGTCGTCGCTTATAAAAATGTATGTTGCAAACATTTTGACCGCGTAAGTATTGCACTTTTGCATGGAACAGCAGTTTTGTTTTTATACCCGACGAAAAATTTCTGCGCGTTAGAATCATGCGCTAAATTCATGGTAACAGTTTGCGCGTCGATGTCCCTGGTATACAAAATATTGTAAAACTTTTTTCATGGAACCTGCTCGCTATTATTGTCAAATTATACTTAAGTAATGCAACCTTTTTCTAAAGCCCCCATGTGTGTACTCTACATCTACATCTACCAACCCCCGGGCCCCGTGCGAGTTGGTAAATGTCATTTGTCTACTCTACATCTACATCTACCAACCCCCGGGCCCCGTGCAAGTTAGTAAATGTTATTTGTCTACGAATCTCAACGGAGACTAGCCTTGGGCGCGAGAGATATTCTAGTACACAAGTGAGTTGTGTACAGACACAGGGACACTTACTCTTCCTTCACTTTCATCGTCCGATGTGACGGCAATCCGACGTGACCGGAGAGAGATCAGACGCAGAACCAACGGCGACACGTGCTTGCGCAAACATCTAAACTCAGGGCTGTTTGTTACTAAGAAATTCCTAACAGAAAACCCAATAAAACTTTGCTCGACCTGGGAATCGAACCAGGACCCCACACAGCAGTCGCGTTTGCGTCCACGAGACTCATTATAATACCGACCTTGCCTAAATATCGTTCTTGTTATTATAGACAAATTACTATCAATCAACGCTTGCCATCAGAACAAATGGTCGGCAGTCTATTCGTTATGCTTTTCATCCATCGCCACCTCCCTTTTAAGTTCACGCCGCTTCTATGCGTCCTGTGTTTAAAGTAAATGAATTTGATAAACATCTGACCCTGATTACCCTTCTATCTTAACTTTGATGATGGTTTGGATGGGTCAATGACCTGATTATCAAAACAACTATCTATGTCTATCTTATATCTTCTATACAAATAATTAAAGACGTTGTTCGTGTGTCTGTGTAACCGCGTAGTTCATTTAAATTCCGCAACGGATTTTGATGTGATTTTCTCCATTATGTGGAGCTTTTATTCCGGAAGGTTTACGAGTATCTATCTACGTATGACTACCTACACATGAATATTAAACTGAAAATCGTCAAAGTTTAATTAGGTAGATTCTTTTTGAAATGGATGCTACACATCTTGCTTTAACTTTCAACTGTTTGATGTATCAGAACATTTGGATACATCGGAAGGTTTGTTAAGATATTGGTTACCCAATAGAATACCAATGAAGGCGAGTTTAGAGAAAAGTGATATTTAGTATCGATTTCTGAGAAATTTTCAAAAGTTAATGAAATACATTTTTCAAATCCAGTGAATTTTTGCCAAGGTTTTATGGGGTGTTGTTGCAAATGTGTCACACTGTTACGTCCTAGAATGAATACATCTAATAAGAAGTCACCCTGTATATACTTTACTCAGAATAGTGATATTATTGGACTTGTACAAAGCAAGGGCGACTTACTATCTTCAAAGTCCCATAAATTTACGAGACTAAAATTTTATTCAGTTATTTTTATGAGTGAAAAATTATACATTCAAGTCATAGCTAAGTAAAGTTCATTAATTCAAAACATGAAATCGTCAAGTAAACTCATTAAAAGTCTCTAACAAACATCTAGAAAATACCAGCGGGCGGCGGCGGCGGCGGCGGCGGACTCAAAATTGAATAATATTACAAATCGCTGAAATAATTTAACTTTCTGACGGCAATTACCAGCTAATAGAGATGAAGCCTGGCGCTTAACGAAATTAGCTGAAAACCTCCCGAACGTTTAATTTATATAATATAAGGACAAATAAACCGACTAACTTTAATTAATATTTAATTAAACCTATGTAATGTACCGGTGTTCTTTAATAGACAGAACGAAAGTAATTTGAACTTCATAAAGTTTCGTCTTCATTTTAATAATAAGATTATGAGTTTTGAATGGTTGTTATACGTGCATTTTGTTGGAAATTGAACGATTGAGTAAAGTTATAATTTGTGAAGCAGCTCTTTGTTTGCCAGATCCAGAGCTATGTTAAGACACGAATCAGAATCAGTACTTTATTTGCTATGAATGTAAGTAAAGGTACACAAAGGTACAAGGTAGGTATGGTGTACATAAATTATTGAAATCGGCTATAGTCTACCTTACGGCATGCAAATGATTAAATACCTACATTAAAATATTAATACAAACAAAATAATGTTAACAAAAATAAGAAAACATTAATTTAATTAATTTATAATATGTATTCACGTCAATTTATAATATGATAATAGGTAATAGGTAGAACGGGCTGGTGTTCGCAACTCCACGTCTGAGCGCGTATTTTGCGTACGGGTGGGATTATAATATGATAGTCACATGTCTTATATGATCAAACATTAATAGAATGCCGCATGGAGCACCAGATTTTATCAGGCAATTTTTGGTATATTTATCCATACTCACCCCGTCTTACCATGGAGGTATGCCGAAACTACAGACTGCCCCTGCTACGGTCCCACGATTACTCCTGTTGCTTCGATTACGTTCATACATCTGGTCATACACGCAGGCTCATTGCGAGAACCTAACGTACTACGCACCTGGTATCTTTATGTAGTTTTAATGCACAGAAGAACACGATAAAAAAATATCAATAACACACACAACAGTTTATCGAAGAAAATTATGAAATACATTTCACGAGGTTGACATTATGACGTGTCAAATGACCCAATTTTATACCTTCACGTCGAACACCTCCGGTTTATTTATTATCCCATCCAATCAGCCTTTATCAACATCAGATCCGGATGTTGCCCCACACCCATACTGACCGCGTGTATCACGGATTTCGGCATCAAATAAGGACCCTCATTTATGTTCTAATAAGATTTTTGGGAAAACCCACAGCTCTATCCCAGGAAGAGTTTACATTTGTAATGTAGAGATCAAAATATCTAAGCTGAAATACGAGAGAAAAACTTAACATGTTGGTTTGCTAATTTACCTAACTGTTAATAGGAACGTTAGGTATAAAACAAATAAACCGAAACCTCGCCACTAGTTGAATTGACCTTTACATAAGCTTACCCAATTATTCGTACAGTAAAGCAAATTCTACGTATTTAATTATCTAAACCCCTCTATCATCTGACATTCCCCCGACGACGATTTCTAACGATCCTCTATTAAGCCCTTTGGAACATCTTTTTTTCACAATATGAAAAGCAATAAATGAACATCAATAAGGCGGATTTCATTTCTCACTCCAATTATCCCAATGGAAGACCACAGCATACCCCTTTCGTGTCAATTGCAGTTTTGTTGCAGCAACACACATGTCTTAGTTATGTTATGTACATTAATAGAGCTACTAAAATACCTATATTCGATCAGTTTTCAAATACAGAAGTAATAAATGTATTTTTTTCTGTTGCACAGCAATAATGCGGCGCGGTTCGATGGCGATGCCGGCCATCGGCGGGGGCGAGCCGCTGATCGTCGTGGAAGAGAGTGGCACCGAGGACACAGACTCGTCCCCGCACTCCTCGGCCCCCGCGCGTGGCCTGTCCATCGACCAGGAGTCGCCCCCGGACCCTTACCATCTGTCGCCCTGGCGTGACACGCGCAAACACTCGCTGCCGACACCATCTTGTACCACTGGACCTACTGCTAGTCAGGTTAGTAGCTAGGAAAACCTTTAGAAAGCCGAAAGTCATAGACTTAAATTATCAAATATATGACTTGATATATCAAGCCAATGACTTGATACTTGAATTAGGTATCAAGTTTTTGGCTTGATATATTTTGACTTCTTCTGTAAAGATACTGATAGTGAAGATTCTTCTTTTCAACCGACGAAAAAAACGGAGGAGGTTCTCAATTCGACGCGTATAAATATATATTTTTTTTTATGTATGACCACGCATAACTTTTTACATAGTGGTCCGACTGTGACAATTCTTCTTCTATTGGAAAGAGTATACTCCCAAAGTGGTCCCATATAAATTTGGAAAACAAAATCGAACCCTAAGGGTCGGAAAACAGGGGATGATTGATTGTTCACTCACTGATTGTAATGTATAACCACGCATAACTTTATACAGAGTAGTCCGATTTTGATAATTCTTTTTTTGTTGGATAGGGCCTTGCCAAGTATTATCAGTACATTAAAGTCATAAAAAGCCTTTAAATTTTGAGTCGGCGCTGAAAAATCAATGAACAAAGATCACTCAAAGCGCCGACTCATAATTTTAAGGTTTATTATTTTATACTTTTCAGTTTTTTCGGCGGTTTAATTTTTTATTAAAAAGTTTTTATTAAAGACTCTACAGGAGGACGATAGTTGTAAAATTACATGATCACCATAAATACGTTTGAACTTACTAGGTAGGTTTAATAAGCCTATAATGTCTCCAATGCTGTGACAGTGACCTCCTGCCTTCGAGAGAGAGTGGACTATAATCTAACACGCGGGCCTAGTGCAGGTAGATATCACTTATCTTCGAATTCTTAGTTCGAGAATATGCCTCCGGTTTTGAGAGCAGTAGTGATATAATTATTTACACAACGTAAAGCTGCTGCCTAAGTTGGAACCCACAGCCTACAACGTGTAAGTCGGGGCCGTTGCTTCTGGGCTACCGCTGCTCTCAAAAGCTTATCAATAGAACCAAATCGATTTTCATATCAGAACACAGAAGCACCAATTAGATTCATATTAAGGCTTAAACTACAGCAAACCACGATAACATTACTGCCTAATATGGAGAACTAATCATTGCAGCTTATCAGAGCTTATCTGATTACAGTCGCTCGAGGAACATCACAGTTATAGCGCGATATTGCCTCTTACTGACTGGCTCTTCAGTATCTATTTATGGAAGCTTTCCTAATAGGACTGTCGACAAAGTTCTTCGTAATTGAGTTGTAAGTTTTGTTGAATGTCGAGCAAGTCGTGGAACGGTTTTAAGTGGAAGTTTTTGTCTTTGTGCCAAGGAATAACTGAGAAACAGGAGAACAGTACTGCCCATCTAATTTTAGTTGAGCAGGATACCACCGTTAGTGTCGTGGAGAATGAACGAAGACGAATGACATAATAGTGTAGTATATATTTCATTATTTGTTCTATTTGGCAAACTTATATGGCGAACTGTGATTTTGTAAAAACGTATAATGATTTGGTTAATAGTATTTGAAAGAGTTTTTAACCGACTTCAAAAAAGAAGGTTATATCTCGGCTGTTTGTATTTTTTATGTATGTTCATATTTTCGTCAATACCGCCCAATTTTTTTCATTGTGGAGGCGCGGTGGTCTCTGGTTTGATAATACGTCGTATTTTACCATTTTGTTTATCTTGATAATGTTTTAAAACGTCCTGTCACTTTTGCTTGAAAAGCAAGTAGCGATATACGAATTGGTAGATAACAGATGTACTAAAGTAAACAAAAAAAAAACAACTGACTTCCAAAAAGTTTTTTGACATGTAACTTCTATCAACCAGTACAGGGCCCACGTGGTAAATTACAGCCTTCTCCCTTTTGAACATGGGAGGCCTGTGTGCTAGCAGTGGGAGTTATAGGCAGTTATAGGCTGATTATGCTACAGGCCAAAAACTTGCGTCCTATAAATGGGGCTTGACAGTGAATGAGTGAAATAAGAAAGATGGAACTGCTTATTCAAGACACAAATACCTAATGTCAAAATTATATAATGTAAAGGTGTTCTGCTGATATTAATCATTGTGTGCTTAAAACAAGAACCGTCTTAAAATCAGATTCATTTCACAATAAACAAATCGAAGATGATTTCACGTAGGTATATTTTGGGTATTCCGACATGCAAATATGAACGGATGCGGTTACCAGCTATGCATAGTAATTAATCGAACCGTCAGGAATTAACCCCAACCGGCAACGCGGAGTTTCAATCAGTGAACACACAGTTATTTAAGCCACGTTTGCATAAATTGAAACAGGTTAAAAACTGGTCCAAGTGTAGACTTTCTAATGGAATACACCACTACTACGTCTAAGTAAAATTGTTTATTTTAAATAGGCACATAATAAAAGGCAATTTCAAATGCCAAAGTTTAAAAAAAAAAACATTCTAGTCCCGTCCAAAAAGGTAGTTTCGTATGGAGAAGAATGGGTAACAAACTCCACCGTTACTCCTTTTAAATGTTTTACAATATTTTGTATAGGCACACTAATTATAT
This sequence comes from Aporophyla lueneburgensis, assembly GCA_932294355.1. Classification (NCBI taxonomy): domain Eukaryota; kingdom Metazoa; phylum Arthropoda; class Insecta; order Lepidoptera; family Noctuidae; genus Aporophyla; species Aporophyla lueneburgensis. The sequence continues at coordinate 10,985,312 of OW028738.1, read as the reverse complement.
CATTACAATTATGAAGACGATGCACCTAGAATAAAATTACCATACCATACTAGGTTGCTCACATATTCACAAATATTGTGAAAGGCGATGATTTTAAGAAGAATAAGTAATCATTTTAGAGTGTGAGTTAAAGTAATCACAGAATATATAATATACTAGCTGACTGTACAGACGTTGTCCTGTTTCCTAGAACTCGATAGCAGCACCACCTACCGGGTCCAATAGTGAATCTAAACCATCCAGGGTGCCACCGAAACGTATACAAAAAAATTCATTCAAATCGGTCCAGCCGTTTAGGAGGAGTTCAGTGACATACACACGTACAGTAGAATTATATAGTATATAAAGATGTCGTAAAATGATACCTACAACCAACTAAGCAACCAGTTTGATTTTGTCTCTAGATTGTCCTATGGAGCAGGACCAGCATATTTCCAAGCATTCTTATCTGGGATATAAATAATCCTCTAATTTCATCTACAACCAATAAATCAGACTTAGGTAATGTAAGGTACTTAGGTAGGTTCCGGTCCGATAAATAATTGCGAAATCTTTATGTATATATAGCTTTGGCCTTCTCACAATCTATAGATAAGTTCTAGTTAACTTATATTGCATATTACAACATTCTGTAATAGTATGTTACGTACGTAGGTTCGGCGGCTGTCGGAGCGAGGCGAGAGCGCGGCACGCGAGGCGCGTGAGGCTGCATTCCTGGCAACACTGACATCAGCGCAGCCACAATCTGGCGGCAGAAGGTGAGATTCTTTCGGAGTATGTAACAAGAATTCTTCATCATTATTTCAGTTGAGAGATATCCACTGCTGAACATAGACCTCCCCTAAGTTCCGCCGCTTAGAGCGGTTCCGTGCTTCCTGCGACCTTCACACGATCACAGGAAATGTGAATATCTAAATATCATGTTTTATTCAGCTAAAAGAAAAAAGATATTTACATTTTATCTTGGCCCACATTGTGCATCATATTAACATACGTACTTGTTCATATACGATATATTACATCCATCAAATGTACGTGTATTTATTAAAATAAATAAAACTGTTATAATGTGATTAAAATTTCGTAATAATTCTCCTACGTCGTCGTATTCCTCATATTGTAACAACGAACGCAATATCTGACTCAAAGTTTCTTTTCAGACATTCCGTAGTAACAATATCCCGAGTGCCTCAGGCACTGTTTGGACGCGGCCGTCGCGAGTCCATCGCTGCATTTCCAGCACTAGCCCGTCAGCGCAGAGACTCCGGCTCCAAGAAATGTGAGTGAATCTGACCACCAACAAACTTATAATATCTATGTTTCTCGCATGAACAGCCAACATATTTTGCGTTCAGCTCTTACTTCCATTACAGGTCCTCCTGCCACAGACACAGTCGGCAGCACCCACAATCTACAGCTAGATATAATGGATGACATCGTACAAGCTCGCAAAGTGCGCATGCGCCTCTGGAACACTTCGAATGAAAAAGTTTGCGAAGTCCAACCGTTGGACGAACGCTCGCCTATGGGCGGCTCAGTGCGTTATACAAACCGCGGTCGCAGACACTCAGACTTCCTAGGCGCGCCTTTGCCGCCGATACCAGCTCGTCGCCGAGCTTCAGAGATGCCACCGCCGCCGCCCATCCCTCCACGCAGCGGCGTCGCCGTCGGTGTCGGCGTGGTCTGCACTGATACAGATCTTCATTTAATGCTCAACGCACTCACTTCGTCGGCCACAGAGATCGATCGCTGCGGCAAGCCAGAGCGGTCCCGACGCCTGGCTGACATGAGGTCCAGCAGTTTTGATGCATCCTCGCTGCGAGACAAACCCTTAGACTCTGGCACCACATGGTTCACTCGAAGACATCAGACCTTAGCCACTAAGAAACAAGAAAATGAACCCAAGAAGAGCAAAGTGACTTTTGCTCCAGATTCAAAACCAGCTCCCGGAGACGCGGCGGCTGTGTTGTGGGATAAGCCTTCGGGATCAGTCGTGGATGCAAGTGCACTCGGCAGTGCCATCGAAGTGTTCCTTAGGAAGAGTTCTGCTGTGGACCCAGGTCCATCGACCTCAGGCACAGCAGTTGTTGTGAAGGAAACGGCCACAAAAACCGAGGTTCGACCGAAGACGCGAGACATTCCAGCTATGGCACGGCCGACGGGACGCTCGGAGGGAGAGCGCTGGTACCCCAACAGGCCAGAGGAGGAAGAAACGGCGGAGAGCTGCGATGCTTCTCTCTGCTCGTCATTAAAAGACCTGTTCGTGTAGGCACCACGTGTGTATTTAAAATCTTGTAAATTATAACATACCTTTAGTTGTCAAGTAAAGATTGGTTTCTAAAATGGAGAGTGAGAGGTGTTGCGTAGCGGACGCGGTGGTCGCGGCCGTGGTGCCCTCATTGTACTTTATGAATCTTTCTATGTGATAGACCACGCGCCGGCGCCGGTCGTCCTGAGTCGACTCACGACCGACGCCTGATTCGCGTAAAATTATTTTTAGAGTAAATTCTATTTTCATTGTAAATTTTTTGATATTAGCGATCAGAATATTGACTTATTGTTAGATAGAGAATTATATTCGTAATGACCGGGCGCGCGTTTTCCACGCCGAGTGGCGGCCTCCCACCGCGCGCCCGCCCCTACCCGTCTCGTTCAGAATCTGTGTATTCCGTGTTACCATTAAACAATTAAACTTTCTCATATAGCAAACATTAAAATGAAGATGTCGTCGGGAGAAACGTACGCTTAATAGAAGAAGGCGACATTCTGTCGCCTGTAATCAATAAAAGTTTTTATCGATGTTATACTGCATTTTCAATTTATACTCCTCATATAGTGCCTGGTTCCTAATATCAGATTTATTTATTGAACCTTTGTTTAATTTTTCCTTCATGCACACACATAGAACCAGACAAGAAGAAAAGAACAGAAAAATACTTGCAAATGTGATGGCTATGTCTAAAGAAATCTCTTCCAGCATAATTCCGTTAGGATAAAAGTAGATAAAAAGATATAGACAGCATATAACGTTAAATGATTTTTTCCGTAACTTCAGAGCCAAGTTGAAAAATCGCCGACGCATATTTCTAAGCAACGAAGCCGAACAAAGTCATAAGTGACATCAGCACCAATTTCCTCAAGTTTTACGTGATAACTTTTTCAATTACTTGGATAGGTGAGCTTCTCCAACCGTTTAAGTTAAAATAAACGTTAGATAGGTATAGTTAATGTTCCCATAACTTTCCCGACGGCGAAACAATAATTTCTTGTCGTCATTTATCCTTGGAAGTTTGAGATCGATGGAGACACACAACACTGTGCTTGTAGACCTGTATGGAAGAACCGAGATCCCTACTTACAGTTTTGTTTCTTTGGTTCTGAATACGACACGACGCGGCGGCGATGACAAAAGAACATTTCTTAGAAAAACATGTCTACCTAATCATCTTCCTAGCCTTATCACAACTATGTTGGGGTCGCATTCAGCTAAGTACCGGTATTACATAGAACGACTGATTGACCTCTAAAAACTAGTTACTGGGTAATATGATACCCCTAGATAAAAACATGTTTATCCTCTTTGCTGAAAGTACTAAACCACTTGTAATCTGATTTCCATGGAAAAGGCTTAGTAGTTATACTAGGAGGGCGGGCAGGTTCAACAAAATGCTGGCATCAGAACATCTCCTTCATCATCATCATTTCAGCCAAAAGACGTCCACTGCTGGACATAGGCCTCCTTCTATTTGGGGAGATTAGCTATAATCACTACGCTTGGCAGGCGGGTTGGCGTTCGCAGTATAGTGATAAAATGCATAGAAAACGCTGCTGCCCATTCTGTAGTAAATCTCTTCGTCGCCTCTTACGACACCCATGGGAAGACATAGGATGTGTATCTGGATTGAGGGCCCATTTTTTGAAACCTTACGTACCGAAATAAGATTTATAGGGAAATTAGTTAAAAATAGTAAAAACTTAAAGCAAAGGTTCATAAATTTCTTAAACGTGAATTAAAACTCTTATGATGAAATAACTTGGGCCCTCAATCCAGACGCGTGCATAAAGTGGCATAGCCTAAATCTCAGTAAGTACTATCTCTGGGTTAATAATTTTTGTTTAAGAATTTAGTTAAGAATTTCTTAAATATTTTAAGAAATTCCCAAATCTGTAAAATATAACATTACCGATTTATGGCAATAAAAATAAGGAAAACCAAATTGTAATTAGTAGGTATATAGTATTTTTAGCTGCAAATTATGACTTGCCGAATGCACTTTACAAAATGTACAGGTACTTTGAACATTATGGTCACTCTACAAATAATTCTCTTTCAAAAAGTTGAAAATCAATTTTCTCTTAAAGTATGACATTTAGAAGAACGAACGATATGTTACAATTTAATTAAGAAATAGTTAAAACTTTTATTCTAATTTGCGTTAATCTATGAGGTTGAGCCTAGTCAATAAAGCCGAAAATATTGAGCTCTCAGTTCAGACTTTTTAGTAAAATTCGACTTTCATTTACTTCTTAACAATTAAGTTTTGTGTCCTTATTTCTTTTTAACTAATTCACATAGGTAGGTAAGTAAAACATGTTAAAGTCGTATTTATGTATTTCTTCAGATATATTCATGTTTTGCAGATTCCTCAGTACAAACAATAATGAAGTGAGGGCCCTAGATATGCCGCCATAAATCGGTAATGTTATATTTTACAGATTTGGGAATTTGTTAAAATATTTAAGAAACTCTTAACAAAATTCTTAAACAAAAATTATTAACCCTGAGATAGTACTTACTGAGATTTAGGCTATGCCACTTTATGCACGCGTCTGGATTGAGGGCCCAAGTTATTTCATCATAAAAGTTTTAATTCACGTTTAAGAAATTTATGACCCTACGCTTTAAGTTTTTACTATTTTTAACTAATTTCCCTATAAATCTTATTTCGGTACGCAAGGGTTCAAAAAATGGGCCCTCAATCCAGATGCACATAGAAATAGGATAGTGCTGATTAAAATGATAGGGACTACAAGTGACTCTCGGCTTTGCTGTCTTTTTACACCCGTTTTATACTAAGGTATCTATTTGTTAAATAACATAAGTAATTTGTAAATCTGTTGATTTAACAGCAATACGATGATATTAATTTATGTTTGGTTCTGATTATAATCAGAGCCAAACATAAATAATAATTATAATATTATAATTATACTAACTTATTATACATTATAATATATAATAAGTGAGTCATCAAACATTACACTTCATCTTGATTAACATCTGTTTGAAATGCATTTAACATTAAATTGTGGCAATACACATGCATAATTGCATATTCCATACGTTGTATGGAATATATAGCATACGGAATATGCATATGTATCTGACAAGAGCACTGAAAATGAGGTCTATTAGGGGTTGGCACTAGCACCACTCAAGGACTGCGCTCCGGGAGAACACAATTAATTCTGGAAACTGAGTTGACATTCAAATTAGCTTCCAAATGGCCCCCTTTATGCAATTAACAACGTATTCTGTTAGAAATGTCTCACTTTACCTTCAAACTCATTTTATGGAATGACGTTTTCGCCGGGACCGCAACTTATATAGCCTTTTGTTGTGCAATTTTATTCGAAATATGATTCCTTTCTGACTTCCATCCTTTCGTGTCGAGTAATTTCTTTTAACTGGAGTGAAGGCGTCTACGACTCTCCAAGAAACCATGTAATATCTAGACAAAAATCATTGTAGGTACGGGATGATATTCATATCCCATTACCCTTTTATACGCAGATACATACATATATAAACCGACGCTGTGACAACAAGGCGCTTCCCTGCCAAACCCATTCGTTGAACATCTCACAACTGGACACGAATTGCCTTGGCTTTCATGGAAGTCTTTAAATAGACTCCAGACTCCGGAATAAACTGGCACGTCTCGGATGAACCCTCCTATTCCGACCACAGAAGAATCCGATTCACACTAACTACCCACACTAGGGAACCCGTACCGAAACGTAACCCGCGGCGCACTAATGTGCCCGAGTACAAACGCCTCCTGGCCTCCCTACTAGCTAGACATCTATCACGAGTAATAATAAAAACCCCCGAACAACTAGAATACACCGTCACAAAACTATCCGATTACCTAATCGAAGCATACCATGCATGCTGCAAACTAAGGGCGCCACGAAACAACAGCGAGAGAAATTCCTGGTGGAACGCCAACCTTAGTAAACTCAGAGATACACTACGCAAAAGTAGGGTAATATTGGGCATTCTATGCCACTGTCGGCAAGTAGCTCGGCTAGTGCGCCTCGCTACGCGCCAGTGGCATAGTATGCCCAATATTGAACGATCGACTCGACTGTGAAGTATATTACTGTACTCGCCTGGAGATCATGTGAGTTATACCACTGGCCGTCAGTAGCTGGGCGAGTTCACCTCGCTGCGGACGATGATATGGATCATTGTGCCATGCGTTTCGTTGTTAGAAACGACTTGATGATAAGTGATATGCGCTTCAAATGGTGGAAACGACTTGCTGGTTTTTTGTAATGCGCTTCAACAATGGAAACGACTTGGTGATTTGGTCATGCATTTCAGTATAAGAAACGACTTGGTTTTTGTAATGCGCTTCGTGGGTGGAAACGACTTGGTGTTTTTGACATGCGTCTCAATATTAGAAACGACTTGTTGGTTTTTGTAATGCGCTTCAACAATGGAAACGACTTGTTGATTTTGTCATGCATTTCAGTATTAGAAACGACTTGGTTTTTGTAATGCGCTTCGTGGGTGGAAACGACTTGGTGTTTTTGACATGCGTCTCAATATTAGAAACGACTTGTTGGTTTTTGTAATGCGCTTCAACAATGGAATCGACTTGGTGATTTGGTCATGCATTTCAGTATAAGAAACGACTTGGTTTTTGTAATGCGCTTCGTGGGTGGAAACGACTTGGTGTTTTTGACATGCGTCTCAATATTAGAAACGACTTGTTGGTTTTTGTAATGCGCTTCAACAATGGAAACGACTTGGTGATTTTGTCATGCATTTCAGTATTAGAAACGACTTGGTTTTTGTAATGCGCTTCGTGGGTGGAAACGGCTTGGTGTTTTTGACATGCGTCTCAATATTAGAAACGACTTGTTGGTTTTTGTAATGCGCTTCGTGTGTCGAAACGACTTATTAACTCGCTGCTTTGAAGTGGATCTGCATAATAAACAAGGTACATATTATATTAGGTTTATTTTTCGTAAAACATTGGTTTTTCAAGGAATAAAGTATCTACCGAGCGCACGAACTCTTGTAGTTTACGCCACTGACACGAATCCGCGTCGGTCTGGAACTTGAGTCGCAAAAGCGCCTTCTTCCACAGCTCCAGGGAGTCGGTGTGGCGAGCGTCGTCAGCCTTGTACACCTTGCAGTCGATGTAGTACTCTCCGTTGATGCTCGCTGCTCGCCGCTCGCAGCCGTTGGCGACTCGGTTAACGAAGAATGATGATAAACATGTACTCGATGAGTCGTCTTTTGGCGCGGTGTCAGACCCGTAGTTGTTACTGATACCAAATACATCATTATCAGTATTGGTTTTTTTACTGAAACAACAACGAAAGCTTCTATTAGTTCATCATACACTTACAGGTTACGTTTACTGTTTAGATACGCATAGGGGAAAAAAAATACACTCGGTCAAAAAAGGGACTTGCAGAACATGAGAGACGTACTTACGAATAAAAATGACAGATGATTTAAACTGGTATGGCGAACTAAATTATTGAATAGTTTGTTTACCTCGTACGAATTAAATTCGTTGATGGTGGATGCGACTTGCGTTTCCTAACGTTGTCTGCAGACGGTTTGCGGCTGCGTTTGGTTTTCTGATCGGTGATCGGAGCTTGTTGAAAGTATTCGCACTCAGACTCAGACCTGAAATAAAGATACAACAAAATAATAGTTAAACATAAGGATTACGATTAGTACATCGGGTCAGATCTCCGAACTATGTACTGAGTGGAAAGTTTTATACTTACATTTTCCAATTATGTCCAAACGGTATGGCAGGCTGGCAGGTGTAGTGACTGACGACCGTAGGCAGCGGTTAGCTATCAAAACTGATATTGATGGGATAACGCAGCAGGATCGCAGAACACTTCTTGAAGATTACTTCCACACTTGTAGACTTCAGTTAGCTTGTACCGAGTACTTCGAAAACATGTAGCTTATAAATCGGAAAACGAATGATAATTCACTATATTAAAAATTACTACAACCGTTCATATAATGTTGTGTAAAACAACTTTTTTCCTTAGACGCATTATAGTTACTATCGAAGAACTTCATATGTAAGCAGTTTGAAAACAAAATCCTCTGAGCACGATGCGCAGCAAGCAGAAATAGTCTTTACGATGTATAGATATAAAGTTCTTCGACGGTACTTCACCAAAAAGTGAAGACTAAGGATGTTTCAGGTAGCATCGAATGACGACACAGCGAAACGACTTAGGGTTGACAAAACGTTAACCAGTAGATAAGTTATCAACAACACTAATAGGGAATATTCTTGTAAGTAATTTAATTATTTGGCAATCCAGAGATAATCATTAGATTAGTATTTATTATGTTATAGATCCAAGTTTTACTTGTAATACTTACTTTTATGTTCGAATGAAGTAGCTACAGGAAATAAGTTAACTTGTAACAGTAACAAATTTTAAATGAACTTAATTTTTAATTCTATTCTTAAGGGTAGAAGCCAAAGTACTACATTTTATTTATTTTATGATAGTGTACCTAGTTTCTGATACTTATCCATACCTTAATATGTATGCGTGACAACCTTGACTAAAATAGCTTACTGTTGTGAATGCAACTTAGCTAACGAAAAAAGAAACAAGGTCACACGTGTAATGTTTTACGCAATAACAATTATTTCAATCAAATATTTTATTGATTGTTCGAAAATTGATAGTATGAATAGGTACTCAATAACGAATACTTCGTTAGTTAGTAACGTTTAAAAGTCAAAAACTAAAAATAAATTTTACATTATCTCAAAGCTACGCCGCGTGACGGAGTGACCTTTAATCATTTAAAAAATATATGGATTCATGGCGAATGTCGAAACACCCACAGTATTATAATCTCCCGAAGCAGCTAGTACCTGACGTTTAGTATGGTGATCTGAATACAGCCACACATTTGAACTAAGTACATAAAATTGAAACATTTATGTACAACATTAAGTAATTTGCGAGAAGGTAACTATTGAAAATGTTTGGTATTTTCGTTTCAAATGTTGTTGATTTTAATAAAAAATAGGTACTAACCGATCTTTCTTTTTTTCAGAAACATATTGATACCTACAGTATTATAATCTCCCGAAGCAGCTAGTACCTATCGATTAGTATTGTGATCTGAATACACCCATACATTTGAACTACATAAAATTGGAACATTTATGTACAACATTAAGTAATTTGCCAGAAGGTAACTATTGAATAAGTTTGGTATTTTCGTTTAAAACGTTGTTGATTTTAACAAAAAAAAGGTACTAACCGATCTTTCTTTTTTTTTTTTTTCAGAAACATTGATACCTAATCAGATGCACTGGTTGACGAATAAGTAATCATCAAACTTGAAGACGTATGCAGACCTGGTCCAGATTAAATAATTTAACAATTCTATCACACTATATTTACTTCGATTCTTCATTAGTTGGTATACGTGGGTAAGATCGTTTCATTTCGAGTTTAGCGTCTGTATTGGGAGATAATTAATTTCAATTTGTAAAATAATGCCCCACTGTTCGGTTTGCAACTTATTTGTAGATAATCGTAGATGGTCTGGTCATTTACGTAGTAATGTTCATAAAAATAATAGTGCGAACACTGTTTTTGACAATGTCGCAATTATTAATTCTGCGTTTAAAAAACGAATCGTTAGTTACAAAATCATCGCAACTGGCGAAGAAATAAATAATTTTCCTGAAATGTTTCTCATTAATATTAGTGATCAAGTTAAAACTCTAATAAACCAATCATTATTGAAACATAAAGCTGTGAAAATAAATTTCGAACTTTTTTCTTTTTTTCTTTTGTTTAAAAATTATCAAAAGGAAATGAAATCGTTCGCCACAAAAAACATTATTATTACTTTTAATTACGATTTTGATTCAATATATAAAGCAACGGTTGATTTACTGTTAAAGAAAATTGAAGAGTTTCAGGAGAGAGATAGTGGCTGGACATTTTCGAACAATTCCCATGTAGAAATAAATATTAACAAATATCAACCTCTCGGCGGATCTAAATTTATAACTTTACCGAAATGTATAAAACATAAAAAAGCTTGTTTGAATATTCGTAACAATGATGAGTATTGCTTTTTATGGTGCGTAGTGGCGGCTCTGTACCCCACTAACCAACATCCCGACAGAGTTTCATCTTATCCCTACTTCCAGGATGTTTTGAATGTTGATGGTTTAACATTTCCGATAACATTTTCGGACATAGCTGTCTTTGAGAAGAATAATCCGTTTTTGAATATTTACGTGTATGGTTTAAAAAATGATAAGACTATCATTGGACCTTTGTATTCAACATCGAATCATAAATCTAAGAGCATCCATCTATTGTTCATTGAAAATAAAACTAATACTCATTATTGTCTTATCAATGATTTACCGCGTCTAGTCAGAAATCAGATGACCAAACATCATGGTAAACTGTACTTCTGCGAAACGTGCTTATTGTTTTTTCCAACGCGCAGCCGAATTGAATCACATCTATGTGGAGGGATTGCCACAGTATTACCAGAAAAAGGAACATTTTTAAAATTCAAAAATTATGATAGAAAACAAAACATTCCTTTCGTCATATATGCCGATTTCGAAACGATACTCAAACCAATTTCCGGCGATGAATTCAACACCGCTAACACGTCATACTCACATCGTCACGTGGCGGCCGCGTTCGCCTATAATGTAGTGTCATCATTTAACGATAGGGTTGATGGCTATAGAAGTTATCGCGGAAAAGATTGTGTTTCAAAATTTATACATTTACTGACTGAAGATGCTAAAACAATACACAGAATTCTAACTAAAAGCGAGCCTATGATATTCACAGAAATAGATGCTCTTGATTTCAAACGCGCTGTTAAGTGCTACCTTTGTGAAAATTTACTGTTGACCGATAGAGTAAGGGATCACTGTCATATTACAGGCCGGTACCGAGGTGCAGCACATCGACACTGCAACCTACAACACAAAGTACCAAAATTCATCCCAATATTTTTTCATAACTTAACCGGGTACGATTGTCATTTATTTATTAAAAAGTTAGGCGAAATTCCAGGACAAATTAAAATAATACCCAAGACTAAGGAAAAATATATATCGTGTACAAAGTTTATTCCTATTGCTGATAACGAGTTTATACAACTAAGGTTTTTAGATTCATTCAACTTTTTAGGAACTAGTTTAGACAAACTTGCTAAAACATTGCAAGTAGATGATTTTGTTAACCTTAAATTATTTTTTACTGATGAAACACGATTTAGTTTGCTGACTCGTAAAGGTGTGTACCCATATGACTATATGAAAGATTGGAAATGTTACGATCAAAAGTCATTACCATCTAAATATTATTTTCATAATTCTTTGACTAACGAAGGTATTAGCGATGAAGATTATAATCATGCTCAGAATGTGTGGGCTGAATTCAATATTAATGACCTAGGCGAGTATACAGATCTATACTTAAAAACAGACGTGCTTTTGTTAACAGACATATTTCAAAAGTTTCGGAAAACATGTAAACAACATTACAACCTCGATCCTGCCTTTTACATAACTGCACCCAGTTTATCGTTCGATGCAATGTTGCTAAAAACAGGTGTTCAGTTAGAACTGATTTCGGATTTAGCTATCGTTAGAATGATTCAAAGCGGTATACGAGGAGGTTTGTGCATGTGTTCCCATCGGTATGCAAAAGCAAATCACAAATACATGCCGGAACATAATGCATCACAGCCTCAGAGTTTCATAGTATATCTAGACTGTAATAACCTATACGGCTTTAGCATGTGTCAGTATTTACCGTATTCTAGTTTTAGATTTCTTGATGAAAATGAATTAACTAATTTTCGTGTTGAAAATGTCGAGCATAACTCTGAGTGGGGCTTTATATTAGAGGTCGATCTTTTGTATCCTGAACATTTACACAAACACCACAATGATTTACCATTTTGTCCTGAGAAATGTATACCTCCAGGAGGTAAAACGAAGAAACTAGTTGCAAATTTGCATAATAAGTACAACTACGTAATACATTACGTTCATTTAAAAAAGTGTTTAGAACACGGTTTAATATTACGTAAAGTTCACAAAGCTATTACTTTCAGACAAAGTCCCTATTTAAAACAGTACATAGAATTAAACACTCGATTAAGACAAAAGGCAAAAAGTTCTTTCGAACAAGACTTCTTTAAATTGTTAAACAACAGTGTTTTTGGTAAGACATTAGAAAATACTGAAAATAGAGTAACTGTTCATTTAGTTAATCAATGGTGCGATCAATCTAATCGAACTAAGAAATTTACATCCGCTGAGAGACTTGCAGCCAACCCCTATTTCCATAGCGCTTCTATTCTTACTGAAAACTTAGTTGCAATACAAATGAAACCCGACCAAATTATTTTAGATAAACCTATTTATATCGGATTCACTGTATTAGAACTTTCTAAGACACATATGTATGACTTTCATTACAATATTGTAAAACCTTTTTATGCAGACCGAGTACAGTTGTGTTATACAGATACCGATTCGTTTGTCTATAAAATATTCACGTTTGATTTTTATCGTGACATGAAGTTAAATTTTTTACAATATTTCGACACCAGTAACTATGATGTTAAAAATGATTTTAACATACCAATTATGAACAAAAAAGTTCCAGGTTTGTTTAAAGACGAAATGGGGGGAAAATATATCTCAGATTTTGTTGGTTTGAGATCAAAACTTTACTCGATAAAAACAGTCGATAAAATCATTAAAAAAGCAAAAGGAGTAAAATCAAGTGTAGTAAGAGACTTAAATATATCAGATTATGAAAATATTTTGTTAGATGGTGGAATTATTCGTAGAAAAAATGTTATGTTTAAATCCATAAAGCACGAAATATTTACTAAGAGTGTCAACAAAATTGCCTTATCTCGAAATGATGATAAACGTTCAATATCTGTAGATCGAATAGCAACGCGAGCCTGGGGTCACTCACTTATTTTAAAGAGCGAAAATTAATTTTAAGATTAAGCTAATTAGTAATAGAGTTCGAATATAATAGATGTAACCTATGTAATATAATTTTAAAATATACCTAGATAACTTTTTAATGTTTGTTATATATAATTCATAGTTTTAAAAACCTAAGTTAATGTAAAACATTTAAATAAAATGTGGATAATTATGACTACTTATTTAATTTATGTTTTAAAACATCATCCTCCTTTTTGTAGTCGGTTAAATAAAATGAAACCTGACCAAGATTCAATTTTCAACATGAAGTGCATGTTGAAACTTGAATCGTTCATTTGTCAGAGGTAAAATGTATTTTGTATGTAATACAATAAGACTGATTATACAATTTTCGAAGAGCTATGTTTGCGTCAACTGCATAACGCTGATCATACAAAATACCTACTACAAACACACAACAGTGCATTGTCCTCACAAATGCTTAGTTAACATTCTAATCTAAAAATAGAGTTCGAATATAATTTATGTAACCTATGTAATGTAATCTTAAAATAGTTCTTAAAATATACCTAGATAACTTTTTAATGTTTGTTATATATAATTCATAGTTTTAAAAACCTAAGTTAATGTAAAACATTTAAATAAAATGTGAATGATTATGACTACTTATTTAATTTATGTTTTAAAACATCATCCTCCTTTTTTGTAGTCGGTTAAATAAAATGAAACCTGACCAAGATTCAATTTTCAACATGAAGTGCATGTTGAAACTTGAATCGTTCATTTGTCAGAGGTAAAATGTATTTTGTACGTAATACAATAAGACTGATTATACTTTCGAAGAGCTATGTTTGCGTCAACTACATAACGCTGATCATACAAAATACCTACTACAAACACACAACAGTGCATTGCCCTCACAAATGCTTAGTTAACATTCAAATCTAAAATGTGAATTATTGCGAAGGTATATTTTTTTTTTTGTCATTTACGAAATAATACTCATCTTGAGTACTTGTACTTAGCACACAGTGTTGTACTTTTTGCGAGCATGTCATCGGTAAGTTTCCCAATTTATTTTTATATTGTTTAGTAACTATCGATTGAACTCGCAGCAATTTTGCTCACAGTTTTGAGTGAATCTGCTATGAATATTTTAACCCGCTGAAAATTCGTTTATGCATCACTATATCAACATCTACGTTTAAGTTTAAAATTAATGAGTGTCTCTTTCTTTCCAGATTACAGAATCAGATATTATGTTTAGCCAGTACGCCCAAAATCCTTATGAAGGATTCTCTGAAACGCTTCACAACGAACCCGACCACAGCAAACAAGTGACGAAAGAAAAGAAATCAAAACAACGATGCAGGGAAAAGTCGAAGAAGCAAAATCCAACTAAATCTTTTGTGATGAGCCGATTACAGCGACGAGGGATCAAATTAATTAAAATATCGGTCGTAGATCTGTGCAATAACACTCCGCAAACCATTGACAGTGACAGTGATAGTGAAAACGTTATTATAAGTGCTCAATACATCGTTAAAGACGCTATCGATAATGTTATGGACGAAACAGAATCTTTGGTTAAAAAAATATCTAAATCTTTAATAGATAGTGATTTTTAGTACTTAACTGTTTGCGTAAGCAATTGTTTAGGTAAATTCTTAGTACTTATTACGTTGTTTTATTTAATTTTAAAGTAGATTGTTTTATTTGAAGATGTGTTGGGTGTTTAACAAAATAAAAGCAGATTTAATATACAAATTATTTTTTATTCATGAAACCAATAACCTTAAAAGTAGGTACACATTTATAACTGTAAATACTTTCTTATACATAACACATTTTTAAGAGCACAATGCTTTAAATGATTATTACAATTTAAATTAGTTTTTCCTTCACAGTATCTTTTATGTAAAATAAAGAAGTTAGGACATTTTTCGGTCCCCAGGTCTGATACTTTACAGTTCTCACAAAGTTCCTTTATCCACTTTACTTTCTCCAAACCATTAACAACGATTTCCTTATTTGCTAGATAGAGAGCGATTATACGACGAAATTCTCTATAGTCGATATACCCTTCGTTCCAATAAATACCTCTGTTTCTTTCCAGCCATTTAACTTGCCTCTTTTCGTCACTCGTTAAGTGTTTAAACAAGTATGGTGGTTTTATTAAAAATGTTTGGGTATAATCATGGCTAGCAAAAGCTAACTCTTTTATTATAAAATTATTGTACAGGTCTTTAAACCCTTGAACATCTACTATAACAGTATTCGGATTCATGATATTTTTCTCACAGTATTACTTAAAGGTTTATATTCAATAATACAGTCGCTCAATATAAGACAATACGCAGAAGTTTGATCTGGTATTTCCGAATCACTCTCAATTTCCACTCTTACGTCCACAATAGGGCCTGTCTTTACATTATCAGCTTGTCTAGAGCAATCGATGACAAATAGTGGCGCCAAATCTTTAAATTGTTTTTCACTTAATAAGGGCTCCGGTCGGCGACCGTGATAAGACTGTTGAAATCTGACGTATTGCTCGTATAATAAAGCGATTCTGTTATTCGCGAAACTCACATTTAGGTTTTCATACGGGAAATAAGTAGAGTTGAGGTACACTCTAACATCACGAACATGACAATGATCGAATTGAGACATATCAGAACTGCTATTGTTTTTTCTATTTGTCTGTAGTCCCATAATAATATATCTTGGTTTCTCTATTTGCGAGGATGTTTTGATTGATCAGGTATGTTTCGTTGTTTTAGGTAAAGTAGGATATTCGTACAAATCCCAATTTCTAAAAATCATCTGGAGCGGTCGATCTTTCTCTAGCAGTTTTAACAAACTTATTTTCTCTTTATCTGACACTTTAACATGCGGTACACGCCAAACAATTTTATTTATCTGAACATCATCTACGACTTCACCAGTATTCAGTTTTACAGCGTTGAGGTTAGTATTGCTTCGTAAAAATATCAATTCGTGTCTACTATTTATCACTACTTTCTTAAAATCTTCTGCAAATCCGAGAATGTTACAAAGTGGTATTGAAGCAGAAAAATTACCTCCATTAATATTTTTTATGCCATCGATATTCCAACCCCATGCATAAGATATCTTCGATTCACTCTCATTCATAGACACTAATGATTTCATCGTAGTAGTCACACCAGCGTTTTTTATTTTATCAATTTCCACTCCATTTAATTCGTATCTTATATCTTGAAACAAGTAGAGTAGAAAATTATTTGTTAAAGAAACACTACTCGCTTTATCTTTTGAATCTTTTTTGCTAACGATTATAGTTCCTTCCAAATACAAAGTGCTCGCTGACGGTAGTATATACAGATCCTGTTGATTAATAGGTATGCGGATTTCATCGATCCTGTTGAAGCTTGTTACGTAGGGTTTGTAAGAATGAAATTCAATTCCTTCAACAGTGTTGTCGTAAGTTGGAGCAGATAAAACATCTAAGATATTCATTTTAGCAAACCAATTGCTTTAAGAAATTCCTTATTGTCTCTTGTTAATTTAATTTTTTTCTTAGACCGAGGTCTTATTTGTTTGATCACTTTAGTTGAACTGACGTTCCCACTTTGTTGATGCACATATTTATTGTAGTCAATCATTTTTTCTTCTAAGATGTAAATATAGCTGCACTTCTTCACCACGTAAGTTTATTAATCGATTGTTTATATCTAATAGCCTGATATGTATACAGCTTATGTTGTTTTGATTGATTGGAAAGTATATGGCGTTTTTCGGAATTTCTATAATTCTATATCCAGGTGGCACATTGAGTGCGAATTCGTGTACAATGTGACTGGGTTTTCCGTTTATGTACGAACCACTTACAATATCACATTCTATCCTGATCACAGTCGTAGGCAAAATGTTGACTGGTAACTCAGACACATGCCATTTATTGGCTTTTAAAATCTGTTTATTAAACCCTAATAATCTCCTAAAAGTTCCTTCTTTAGTAAAATTGATATCTTTGGTACAGTATATCAAAGTTTTTAGAGTATTGTTATTACACTGTACTTTTATTGAACAATCTTTTATTTCTGATTTTAAATAATCGCTGATATCTTGTAATTCATAAGTGCCTTCAGGTATTTCCAGCACTTCGTTAGAGCCGTAATATAACTTATTATTCGTTTTGTCAATGTTTGGAATTGAATTAAATGTTGAGAAATGCAATAAGGCACACTCATAAGGACCATAAAGTTGTAATGTATTAGGATAATATGTACATAAATCGGACGAATTTGCAGTTATCGACAAGGTGAGTGACATGATGAAAATGATTGAAATAAAAGAAATACATAATATTTATACGTATTTATTCCAAAATTTCCGTAGATATTCTAAACATAAGTGTCCACAGTTTACTGTATTAAATTGTTGAAATCTAGTATAGTTATAAAAAACATTACAATTTTTAAAGTACTGCATTAATTCCATCGGTGGTTTCAAATCCCCAAAGCTATCAAAGTATTCACAACAATTGTTTATTTTAGCATAAGCTACCCAATGCGTTCCCTCATTTCGTGAATCATCTAAGTTGACGATAGCACATTCAATACGTTTTGGTGTTCTTGGCAACCGATCCTTCATATAGACTCCTCGAAAGTATGGGATGTCACGTGCATGCTCTCTGATATCGATATTAGTTAAAGGACGATTAGGTAGCTTTTTATTTAGTTTTTTGAAGACTTTATAAACAGTCCTTTACCGTTTTTATGAGGCTTGATATACAACCCTTTGCCCAACGCTAAAGCTTCCATGGTCTTATTGTGTCGTTCTGATTCTTGCAAGCTTTTTTGGCCTGCTTTGTATTCGTTTACGGTTTTTGCAATACCAGCTGCACCGCCAGCTAAACTTCCTAAAGCAGATAATCCAGCGAAAATTGGAATTAAAGGTAAGACTCCTCCTGTCTTTGGTATGGGTATAACTCGTGGTATGCGAATCTTCTGAATGTCTGGAAATATCTTTTTCGCAGCTGAGTAAGCAATGTTGATTAATGTTCTACTATTTTTAGGTTTAAGTTTCTTAATTTTTGACTTAATTTTTGACACAAAAGCATTGAATGTTTTAATGCCAGCACCCGACTTTAGTTTGGCTTTCATAACTTTACTCACTAACCATGAGCTAAGTTTTTCACCTTTCCCTGCATCTTTTGATTTTAGTCTTTGTTTAGCCATGTTTAAAAGTTGTAAATCCGCTTTATGACGATTAGTTAAGTCTGTGTGATTTGCATATGCAATGTCGTGATGCATACAAGCTTCGTCTAGTTTATTCACACCTCTATCGCCTCGCAGCAATCGCTTCTCAAGTTTTGTTCCCGGTCCACAATAGTTATAACCAGGCAAATGAAGTTCGAACGGAAGATTATTAATCACACTATTGACTAGTCCACCGCCTTGCATAGTGAAAAGTGTAATGAATGAAAAATCCTTACAAACATGGTTATATTCATAATCCTAATCCACAATTGCATCTTTATCAATCCAACTGTTTTCTTCGTTGCTTAAGCCCAGCCATTTCACGTAAACTTTCTTTCCTTTCCTTCTAAGAACCTTTTCTATCAAATAGACGCCTGGATAGCTAGTTTTTTGAAGTTCTTGTTCATAGAAACATCCTCTAATGGTTTGCTTTCGATGATCTTCTAAATGATATGTTACTGGTATGGTTTTATTAATCTTTTTTACAGTAAATATTTCAGTTGACCAATTAGGAGTGTAACCTTTATCAAAAATATGTTTGTATTTACTGATCCGAACATTTTCACCTACTTTGAACTTAGGTTGACATCGACGTGATGTAAGTTTCTGAGTTTTTTGAATATTTTCTCTTATCTTTGACTCGTTCAACTTATTTACCTCGAATGGTTTAAATTTAATTGTACGATGTTTTGTACTATTATAGGTTTTTAGAATAACTTCTAATGGTAAACCTAACCATTTGTAATTCCCAATGAAACTGAAGTGCTTATACAATTTATTTTTAATCGTTTTAATAACCCGTTCTACAATCGAAGCTTTCTTGGTAGAATACGAAGAGTAGTGGTTAATATTGTAGCTCTTCATAAGCTTTTGGAATGTTACGTTATAGAATTCTGTCCCAGAATCTGTTTGTAAATGGTTAGGTTTTCGATTGCTGGTAGTTAATATTCGCTCAAATGCACGACTAACATCAAGTTTACATTTGGATTTTATTGGTTCTGTCCAGGTATACTTCGAGAAACAATCAATTACCACTAAAATATAATTATATCCTTTATTAAACTTTTTTAGATTTTGCATATCTATCAGATCAGCTTGCCATAAGTCATCTATGCCTTTTAAAATAACTGAACGTCTCACAAAGTTCCTTCGTGCTGCTTTGTGTAGTTCATTAACAATTTGTTGCTTCGCCATCACGGAATTTTTTCAAGTAATTTTTGGACTTCTGCTTTGTTATAAAACTTATCTTCCAACTGAACTAAAACTTCAGGTATCTTCGCTTTTAAAGTGGCTTGGACTGTTATTTGTGCATCTTTTATGATTTGAGCACGCAACAGTCCAATCATTCTATTCTGTTCCTTTATTATCTGATCGTACAATCGATCGACGTAATCCTTGTTAACAACATCATCTGTGTCTACAGGAGATCTAATTCCTCTCAATCTACATTTTTTCAAGTCAAAATCGCCACTTTCAGATTTTAGCAATGCATTTTCATTGACCTCTAATAATTCAGAGAAACGCATTCTCTTATGAATGTGGTGTCCAAATTTATCTACATTCATATTTAAGGTGTATTATATTTAAAGGTTGATATTAAAATGAACGGTGAAAATTTCATACCATTTATTTATTACTTAATAATTTTACTTTCACGCAGTTCTTCAATAATAGATATAATTTCGTTGTCTAATCCAGTGTTACCAGCGTCTCGAGATGCAATTAATAATTTTAGCCTATCCACAAGTTCATTAGGATTATCCCAATATATAAAATCCATATTTTTTTTCCACATTTTTGTCAAGGGTAGCCCTTTCCCCTTTGCTTGGCTGTTTTGAATAGTATTCGGCAGTTTGAAAAGTGGTTTTATAACTTGCAAATATTTTTGACCTTTATTACTTTTTATTGGTTTGTTTGAATCAAAGTCTCGACGATGTGCGTTTGTGGCAATCAACATCATTTTATAATTCTGCATATCAGACTCTGTAACTGTGCTTAAGTCTACGTCCTTTTTCAATAATAATTGTTTCAGTCCTGCAGTACTTCGATATTTCCGTCCAGTAACGGTGATGTAATCATCGCTGATCGTTATGATAGCAGAACCTAACATCAATTGTCCTCGCTCCGCTCGAACACCAAATGGAATATCTGTGAGTGCTTCTGCAGATACTGACCAGGATGATGTATTACGCTCTTGATTATTGTCTCCTAATGATTTGTACGACTCATCACTGTCAATATCACATTCATTTTCTTCTACATCACTATCTTCTTCGTTATTAGAACTGTCTTTCTGTAAAGTATTGTTTTTAAATGGAACTTTTGTTTCTTCAAGTTCTTTAGATCGCAAGAGGTCAGTTTGCTTATTGGTGTTAGCTATAAAATTAAGAGACTCTGTTACAGGTCTAAAAACTGATTCCAATGCTTGCTTATTTTCAGTCTCCAAATCTCGCATCTTTCGTACTTTTTTCTTTACAGCTTCTGCAGCATCAACAATTTGCTTTTTCAGTGATTTTTCCATTACTATGATTTTGCGGACTATAATAGTTATCGATGAAGAGTTAGCCAAGGAATAATGATATCATGTAAGTACCATGTCTTAAATATTTGTATTTCTAATCAAAGACTACGAAAGTGTCAAATTTATTTCTATAGCATCCGTTATTTTTGGTGCAATCCTTATTAATTACAACATAATTAAAGGGCTCACTCCATATTTTAGAACACATTTCACGAAATTCAAGCCATGTCATATCAGTGTTAACATGTTCTTCATAAACATGTCTCAAGTTAATATCATCTTGTTTGAATAATATAATTAAGTTAGCATTATCTCTTACTAACTGTTTAGGGATTTTGCTGTATGTTTGATTGAGATAAAAACAGTCGATGTGTTTGTGCCTACCCATTGCGAAATAATCACGCATGTTAGTTTGATTCTCGCAAGCAACGTCATCAAATATAATCACAGAGTTGGGTTCTGCGTCTTGAACGCTTATAACTTCCACATTCCCTTGATATTTCTGGAATGAGATAATTGGTACCTGTTGTAAAACTCTTTCTAAAAAAATGTACTTTGGTTGGTGTAAGGTTTTTGAATAGACATAAACATTTTGAAACCGTAATCCATTTTCATGTATAAGAAGACCAATAAGTAAATTTGTTTTTCCACAATTCGATGGTCCGCAAATGATACATCGTATTGAATTAGGTAACAATTCTCCATGACGAGAACTAGTTTTACAAAAATCATCGCAAATAGTGCTTACATGCAGGGATTGTGGTTGTTTTACAAATTTCATGATAACTGTTGTCAACAAACTGATTAACAATGAGTGTATGTGTATATTACAACATTATTTATAAACTTAAACAGTAACAGATTTCGCGTTCGTTTATCCGAAGTGAGAAAAAAAAAAACTCGATCGATCATCGGTTGATTATAGAGCGTTTTATACCACTGTTTACTTCGCCGAGCGGTAGACGGCGGTGTATTCAGAATGCTTAAATGTATCCGAACGTGTCGTCCTCGCCCAGCTACTGACGGCCAGTGGTATAACTCACATGATCTCCAGGCGAGTACAGTAATATACTACACAGTCGAGTCGATCGTTCAATATTGGGCATACTATGCCACTGGCGCGTAGCGAGGCGCACTAGCCGAGCTACTTGCCGACAGTGGCATAGAATGCCCAATATTACCCTACTCGCAAACAATTCAACAGGGCCAAAAACACTAGGCTCCCGGACGACTGGGAGCAATACAAAGAAACCCAATACACATACAAAAAGCAGATCAGAACTGCCAGAAGGGCAGCATGGCGAAATTTCTGCGAATCCATCGAAACCAACAACGAAGCCGCAAGGGTAAGAAAAATCCTCTCGACTGATCAGGATCGAACCCTTGGTGCGCTCAAAAAACCCGACAACTCATACACACTAAGTGACCACGAAACCAGTAAGGTTCTCCTGGAGACCCACTTCCCCGGCTGTAACCTCCAAGAGGTCAGGACGTGGGCAGCTGAACCAGAATGGACCCCAACAAACCTAGATTGGTCCAGGGCACAAAGCATGGTAACAGAAGAAAGGATAAAGTGGGCCATTGACACCTTTCAGCCCTACAAATCTGCAGGGCTGGATGGCATTTTTCCAGCCCTCCTACAGTGGGGAGCTGACCACCTGATACCATGCTTGGTGGAGATCTACCGGACCTGCATTGCACTCAGATACATACCCCTAGCGTGGCGCGAAGTGAAAGTCATTTTCATACCCAAGCCAGGCAAACCCGACTATACACAACCAAAAGCCTATAGGCCTATAAGTCTCACATCCTTCCTACTAAAAACCCTCGAGAGACTCTGCGATAGACATATCCGAGACGGACCTCTCCGAGTAAAACCCCTTCACAAACAACAGCACGCGTACTCCACGGGCAGATCGACAGAGTCTGCGCTACATAGCGTGGTCTCTAAAATTGAATGCGCAGTGGACCACAAATGCTCAGCACTGGCGGTTTTCATTGACATAGAGGGCGCTTTCGACAAAACTATGTTCAATAGTATCAGCACGGCTCTCGACAGACACAACATAAACCCGACCTTGAGCGGGTGGATCACCAACATGCTCAAATTGAGAACTGTACAAGTTACAGTGAACGACACTACAAGGGCGGTAGTGGCGAAGGGCTGCCCACAAGGGGGCGTCCTCTCGCCACTTCTATGGAACCTGGTCGTAGACAACCTCATCAAAACACTTAACGATAAAGGTTACTTCACCGTAGGATACGCCGATGATGTAACCATAATAATAAATGGCACCCATGAAAACACCCTATGCCACCTCATGCGCCAAGCCCTGAAAATAGTAGAGGACTGGTGCAATAAACACCAACTATCAATAAACCCCACAAAAACCGAGATGATCCTCTTTACAAAAAAGAGAAAACTCGCGAAACTCGAACTGCCACGACTGTTTGGCACCACCCTCAGCCTATCAACTGAAACCAAATACCTGGGCATATTTTTGGACAAACAGCTGAATTGGGCAAAGCACACCAACTACATTACTACAAAAGCCAGCATAGCCCTGTGGCAGTGCAATAGAATGCTTGGCAGGAATTGGGGAATCACCCCCAAAGTCACCCACTGGCTATACACCACAGTTATTCGACCAATTATCACATACGGCTCAATAGTCTGGTGGCCCAGAACAGACCTGAGCACAGCCCAAAAAGACCTTGAAAAGGTGCAGCGGTTCGCTTGTGTAGCCATCACTAGCTGCATGAGGACTACACCCACCGCTGCCCTACAGGTAATTCTTGGGCTACCACCTCTACACCTGATCGTGCGGGAGGAGGCTGCCCTGGCTGCCCTAAGACTGAACATAGCAGGGACCCTAAGCAATGACTCGAGGGTCAAGCACTCACGCATTAGGGACGATGCGATCAAGCGACAACCAATGATGGCATCACCCTGCGATAAAACCCCAAAACTACACTTCTTTCAAAAGCACTACGACGTTATACTCACAGAAGAACAAAACGACCACTCGGGCCCGGAAGAGCTAAGAGTCTACACTGATGGCTCAAAGGCCACCTCTGGAACTGGAGTCGGAGTTTTCTCACACGACCTAAACATAAAAATATCCAGCCCGCTGGGATTGCTCAACACTGTCTACCAGGCGGAATGCGTGGGCATTATACAGGCGGCGTATGCCATAGAAGCCAGAAGAGTTACGGACACCCATATACGTATACTCTCCGACAGCGCCTCAGTCCTCCAATCCCTAGCCAAAAGATACATAACCTCTAGCCTTACACTAGAATGTCATAACGCATTAGAACGGGTAACAGTTTCTAATCGCAACAAAGTGACACTGCAATGGATAAAGGGACACAGTGGATCACTAGGCAATGATGCTGCTGACGAACTGGCCAGAAAGGCATCCAGCGCGTCAGTATGCGGCCCCGAGCCCATCGTGCCCATCCCCTTCAACCAGCTACGCAGGTGGCTGCAGGAATTTACCCACACACAAGCGGAGAGCTGGTGGACCTCGGCACCAGGCTGCAGGCAGTCCAGGGAAGCTATGCCATCCCCGGATGGCAGGCTAACCAGACGCCTGCTACGCCTGGACAGGGATGGTCTGCGTCTGATGACGGGCACCATCACAGGACACTGCCCGCTAAACAAACACTTTTACACAATAGGCATAACGGACAGCCCCCTGTGCAGGGCCTGCATGGAGGCTGAGGAAACCGTTGCGCATGTACTCTTCGAATGTACAGGCGTCACCCAGATTAGGACAGATACCCTCGGGACACCCAAATCTTATACGGACGTTCTTAGCAGACCAGGAGACATAACCAACTTCTGGAGGGAGGTGGGCTGGTTGGAGTAAATACCGACGGCCGCCATGGCCCACGCACAATGGTCCACTTAAAGGACTGAGTGCGGAAACCAAAACCCCATAACATAGAACATAGAACATAGACTCCGGACTCAGGTAGGCCGGAGTAAAGAAAACCTGTACAGGTGGAGATTCATAGATGACTCAGCCCTGGAGTGTAAATGTGGTGCTGTTCCACAAACGATGCGGCACTTGATATCTTGTCCAGCATGTCCTGTTGTTTGCACGCTACAGGAGTTGATGGACGCTACTGAAATTGCTAAGCTCGTAGCCAAATTTTTGGCTAACTCTATTTAGATTGCTATCGACACGCCAAGAAGAAGAACCGACGCTTTCTTCCCACTAGGGAGACAGAAACTAAAGAAGACTGCCTGCTAGGATTCTTACATACCTACTTGCTTTTGCTTAGTTTATGTTTAAAAATATGGCCAATCACGCACGCCAGTTGTTGTCCTTGTACATTTATGTTATTTTATGTTCTGCATTAACCCCACTTAAAATAAACACGCTGGATTTGATAAAATTCCACACTGTGTTTATCAGATGTGCTGCGATGCAATCTGTTAGATTCTCAACACTCAGCTCAACACCAAAAGTTGCTAATTCCCGCCTTGAGTTTTTTACTTCCGAGCATACGTGGGCTAAACGTATTTCATTGTTAAAGTATCTGTTACTGGACACTAGGTTACAAGATGAAATGAACCAGTGTATGCACTAAGTCAAGACAACGAACTTTTACCATGATCTTATTCCGAGGACCTAATACTAGACACTAATTAAAATGTGAACCAAGCTGTATAACATAATCAATTCTACTAAGTCTTAACTTATTACCCTCTTATTAGAGATGGGATCTAAGCTGAAGCTGTCAGCCAGGTTTCGTATGTCCATCTTTATTTCGATTTGGGTTAAATTACAACTAAGCGCCTGAATTAAGTTGTCATTTTGTAAAAAGAACTGTATTTCGATTTTTGTTTGGTTCTTATTTAAAAAACAGGTTCGATGATTTGATAAAAACACACCTCTTCTGTGTAATAAGACTGATAATATCTGAAAATTGCACCACTAACTGAAAAGTTGTGTGAAAATCGATTGTCATGGTATGGGCACGTGATAGATACGGAGGAATGACGAAAATGTCTTGAGGAAAGTTTTGAGTATGAATGTCGATAGCTATAAGATTAGGGGAAGAACAAAGAAACGATGGATGGACTGTGTGAATGAAGATATGGATATAAAGGGGGTGTCTACCGAGATGACGACTAATAGAGAAGTGTAGAATAAAAAGAAATGTTGCGCTGACCACAAATATATTGGGATAAGGGCCGGAGAGTGATGTTGATGAATGATGAATGTCAACACTAAAGTTTCATTGCCTTCAAACTATGTAATAAAGAAGCTTTATCTTTGAAAAGATAGAGCTATGCAAAGACGGGTCGGCCCATCGATATTGACCACAGCGGAGATGTTCCAAGAATTTCAATCTCATAGTGTACTCGAGGGTTTAACAAATTCTTTATATTTATAATGTTATTAAAATACTTGGGCTCGTTGTAGACCCTTTGACCTTCAGTAGAGGCTAACGGGGATAATAATAGGTTTTTCCGCTTTATACATGCTACAGAAGGTAAAAATATGTTAATACGTAACTTAGACCCCAAAGGTAATTGCGTAACACACTAATAGTAGTAATGGCTTTCACTTTAACAGTTCAAAACATTCATTGCGCTATTTACGTAGTTGAGCAGACATTTTTTTCAAACATATGAAGCAATGTATTAGTAATAATGATTCAGATTTTGATTGATAATGTGTTTTGCAATTAAAGTGCCCAGGTTTTGTTGACCACGCATAGTTAGTAGAAGATATTCGATCATGCTGTAATATAGCCTAACTTTAGAACTGTCAAACTACGTTACGATCGAGATGTAATGTAGTTTGACAGTCCTAAAGTGTCACTTGTCTTTTTCTTTCGCGGTCTGTCATTATGAGATAGCAGTACTGTTATCTTAGTTTTTGCCTTGAATTTGGCGTGAGTGTCGAAGAAAATCTTAGTTCAACTAAGACAGCACTCATTTATTTCCGGTTCTTTGTTGTTTGTTTTGTATGTCGTTGTTTTATTAGAAGAAAAAAGAACCTAAATTAAGCTTAATTGGTGCACTCCAATTTCCCTACGACCATTCCTAAAATAAGATCAACAAAAAATTATAAACCAATTTCACTTTTACGATAAAAATATATTGTAAATGCTTTCAAATTACTACATACCGACATACGTGAACATGTCAACAATAATGTGTCGATAAAGATAACATTACTGAAGTAAATTATAGGGAACTACTACTATTTATTTATCATTCCAATTCTATGTAGTAGCGTGTGATAGGTAAAATGGATTCCAATTTAGAAACAAACTATGTATTAAACTGTGTTATTATATAGTACCTGTTCGAACCGTTCAAACTATACTGCATGCATGTGTGCAATAATATCTATGTGTGTGTAAGAAACGATCCTTTTAATATCTGTATTACCAAGTAGCTAATTAGTATTGAAATAAACCCATAAGAAGCAACACCTCTTTAAGTTAAATCAACGTCCTTACAAACTAAACTAAACCTTATTACCAAACGAACAGTACCTAAACATATTTTTTTATAAATATAACATTACGTCTTATTTCTCGGAAGGATAGGGGCAGGAGCCTTCATATAGTACACCCACATTTCGCCAGTTTGTTTAAGTCCCATCTATTAGAGAGCGAGCCTATTGCCATCAACGGGCCATATATCCAAACTCCGGGCTTCTACTGAGAATTTCTATATAGAAAAACCCAACAATACTTTGCACGACCTGGGAATTGAGCCCCAGGATCTCGTGTTCAGTATTACCGCTTGCGACCACTTTTTTATGTCGGGTTGGAACTATGGGCGACGGATTTGGGGACATCCGTTTGAACCCATTTTGGGGGGCTGGAAGGTGCGGCTGCAGGGGGCTCGGTGAGTGGAAAAGATGACCTGCTTCCTTTCCGCAGCTTCCTTTTGAAACACGAGTGTTTTGCAGAAGGATACCACCGCGCCACAGGACTCCTCGCAGAAGACCAACGATGCAGTCGGATTTTTGAATGCCCGATAAATACCCCTTTTATGTTCCTGTATCTAAGACAAATAGAAATGATAGATAGAATTTGTGTGTGTAATAAAAATAGGCAAATTAAATTTCATACGACTGACAACGATATTCAAAATCATTAGCCAACATAAAAATTAAAACTAGTCACATGGAATTTATCGGTGGATTTCAATATTCAAATTCAGTAAATCAACAAGGTTCGTTTCGAATGAATCCTAAATCGGTTCAAACCTATTTTTACGCACGGCGACAAATCCTACTATCTATACTTATATTATAAAGGTGAAGAGTTTGTTTTTAGGGTTCCGTTGCCAAATGGCAAAAAACGGAACCCTTATAGATTCGTCATGTCTGTCTGTCTGTCTGTCTGTCCGTCTGTATGTCACAGCCACTTTTCTCCAAAACTACAAGAGCTATGCTGTTGAAACTTGGTAAGTAGATGTATTCTGTGAACCGCATTAAGATTTTCATACAAAAATAGAAAAAAAACAATAAATCGTGGGGTTCCCCATACATAGAACTGAAACTCAAAAATGGTTTTTTTCATCTAACCCATACGTGTGGGGTATCTATGAATAGGTCTTCAAAAATGGTATTGAGGTTTCTAACATCATTTTTTTCTAAACTGAATAGTTTGCGCGAGAGACACTTCCAAAGTGGTAAAATGTGTGTCCCCCCCCCCCCCGTAACTTCTAAAATAAGAGAATGATAAAACTAAAAAAAATGTATGATGTACATTACCATGTAACCTACCACCGAAAATTGGTTTGAACGAAATCGAGTAAGTCGTTTTTTTTTTAAAACGTCATAAATCGTAAACCGCAATTTACCTTTCATTTAATCAACAGAAATATAAAAATTAAAAAAAACATTTATTTTCATAAACATGAACCTTCTGCATAAACCGAGAATACCTACAGCTTTGTACGGAACCCTTTGTGCGCGAGTCCGACTCGCACTTGGCCGGTTTTTTTTTTGTTTGTTTGGTTGTACGCGTTAATCTCAGGAACTACTGGTCCGAAATGAAAAAATATTTTTGTGAAGGGTAGCTTATTTATTGAGGAAAGCTATAGGTTATACAACATCGTGATGTTGCATAACCATCTAATGGTATAATGGTTTTCCATTACCATTTTGAGAGCAGTGGTGATGAAATTATATACACAAAATGAAGCACCTGTCTGGGTTCGAACTCACGATCTAGAAATTGTAAGTCGGAGCCGCCATCACTACGCCTCCACTGCTTTTACAGCTGGTCATAAGCCACGTCAGTCTCCTCGAATTTCGGCAACTCTCATCTATGTAGCTGCTACCAGCCACTGTGTGAAGATCGTCGAATTTGGATGTAAGTATGTAATTAATTAGGAAGGATTGAAATCAAGTAACCGAGGATCGAGACTCTATTTATATTTTGACAAAAAGTAATTTAGACAGGAAATTAAGTATTTCCATACATATCATCAGACAGATTGGTTATAGCTAGCTGTTTGTAATGGAACTAACTTTAAGGAACGCCGTGGCTTATATAGAATAGAATACAATTTATTTGACATAATGTACACAGATACAGGTTGACACTTAATTTAATATGCAAATAGACTAGTACAAGATAAATTATCAATGACCCCTATGCTAGGAAAAACCTGTGTTACAGGGGTCATCCGTTCGTCCAATATAAATGTTATAAAAGATACTTACAATTTAGTAATGTGTACATTAAAAAAAACATAAACTAGACTAATACAATTAATTTTGGTATAAGAAACTGGGGACAAAGTAAAAGTAAATATGATAATGCACGAACGATTGCCATCAACCGAGCAGAAATCCAGACTGGACTGCTACTGAGAATTTCCTATGGTAAAACCCTATAACACTTTGCTGTCGAGGCATTTAACTGTGAATTTGCTTAGAACAATAAAGAAAAGCATCATAGAACATTTGAAAGATAAACCTTCTTAATTTTCTTTACCCTGATCTAACGTGCTCTGCAATCCCACACATCTATGTTACTTAGTTCCGTCCGCTTTATTCCATTTAATCCAGGTCAGGCTAACGTGGGGCGTGTGTGGCTTTTAAAATGTACTAGGTATAACAGAATCAACGCAAGTCCTGTAAGAAATTTCTTCATAATTGACTGCTGAATCAATTTCAGCAACTTTTGTTAAGTTTGTATTTTGCTGTGCTGACCAGTGATTGAGACAAAGTAAATTAAATCATATGCTACGGCAATAAGACTCAATTTCAAATACATATAGTGATGCTAGGTCAACTGATTTTCTTATCATTGCAATATGCTTTTAACTTATTACTCTAATTTCTGGCCAAGGTAAAAACCAGCTCTTGGGTCACGGGAAGTGTCCACCAGCCGTTTAGAAATTTCTTTAAATAGGCTAACAGCACTCGGACCCCACGGCCCGAGCGTTTCAACCCCAAACGGCTCAAAAATATAATGACCAATAATTCAAGAGCTGGTTTTTACCTTGGCCAGAGGCTAAGCATTGCCATACAACGTGGTAATGCCGCCAGTCTCTTGGGTACATTACCAGTCGACAGCGATGCTGATGATTTTTCGACGCTATTTTTTAATTTGTAAGTAGTTTTTAGTTAAATTAGGTTATAATTTTTTTTCTTAATAAATTGTTAAGATACACAGTATTAAGTCAACAGTAAGTTAATCTTCTTTGTGGCCACAGACGTCGTTGTTATGATTGCTTATAAAACATCGTGAATAAAAAAAAAACTCTAATTGGCGTGCATGAGGTTTTGCGTTAACTATATTACACACAATATGTCACATGGATAACAGGAAAACGTGACTTATTAGTACACTCGCAGGAATTAACTCACCCGAATCCGTATATCGCAGCATCTTCCTTACTACACTCTTAGATATGTTTGGTTAATTCCTTCCATAAATCATGGTAGTGCCGACTGGGTTCTGCGGCGGAGGAATAGGGTCGCGGAGCAGGGGACGCTCTAGGAAGACATATAATAATAATATCTAATAATAACTTATATATTAACTTATATAATACTTATATCTTAGGACAACTAACACAACGTTATCTGATCCCAAACTAGGCAGAACCTGTACTATGGCAACCAGACAACTGATAAACATACTTATATATTTCTAAATACATATTATAGATAAATTACACCCAGACACAGAACAAATGATTGTGCTCATCACACAAAGATTTGTCCTGGGTGGAAATCGAACGTACGACCTCAGTCTTAGCAGTCAGTCATATAGTGGTGATGTTCTTCATAAAGGTCAGGTGCAAAGTGCTCGCTACCGGCGTATGTATGACCAGATTTATGGACCTCGTTAGGTAAAACGAGTATGTGGGGATCATAGCTAGGTTTATATTGCATAATAACACTGGTCAACAAGGTTTTTGGCCAATGATAATGAGTTGTAATATCATGAAGTACGCAGCAACTACCCACCAACCATATACGTTTCGCAGCTGGCTTAGCTCGAATTTTTGAGATTATGCTCATGGTGTGCACGTTGAAATTTGTATTCGCTGCGCGCGACCACAAACATGTTCCTGCTTGTTCAATGCACTATCTCCTAATGAGTGTGATATACAAATACAAACTAACAGAGCACTTTGATTGAACATGTATATTGTTATATCTGTAGCTAAAAAATTGACAGAATCGTGTATAAAGTGAATTTTACCTGTTTTAATTGAATTTTCTATACCTATTTGTTTTCATTTAAGTATATCGATTTGTATCAAAGTATTTCATCAATATAATGCCTTGTTGTTGTTTAAGTAATCCAGATAACTTTTAACACAAACTGTTACGTGTGCGGTAATTTTACTACGAAAGGGAAGAATGAAAAATTAACTCCTATTTCTCTTAACCGCGAAAGAGATGCTTTTCAATACCGTAAAGTTCGCAAAAAAATACAGATGCAAAATTATAGGAAGGGGTTTTTATTGGACCTCAAATACGAGGGTTGATTAAGGACAATACATTTAATAGTCAATTAAATAAAAAAAAGGGTAAGGCTTAGAAATTTATGATACGAGTTTTTACTAATTTCATCAGAAATGTGAGAGCTCAAAACTATAAAAAAACTTCGGAAAGATGTGATTGAAACCTTGCACGCTATTGGCTGTAAAATGTCCCTCTAAATACATATTTTGAACTCACATTTAGATTTTCTACCTCAAAATATGGGAGTCGTTAGCGATGAGCATGGTGAGCGTTTCCACTAGGAAATAGCGGGCATATATGGAACGGCGATATCAAAGAAAGTGGAGTCTTACTTTGCTAGCAGATTATTGTTGGATGTTAAGAAAAGAAGCTGTAGATCTCAATTATAAAAGAAAAAGTAGTTTAACTGTACACTTTTAAAATTATTAAAATTTATTCATGTAAATATTTTTTTTAACTGGGTCCTAAGTCTTTATATTGATATTCACAAAAAACCCGAGCTAACCAAGACGTAAAAATAGTATCACTGTGAATGCTTTTTAATGCTCTTTTAAAATCAGTTCAACTTATTCCATGGGCTTACAAAAGTTGGTTTTTTGTTGACCAGTGTAATCAGTCTATTCTGTTCCGCCTGCTGCGACACAGGCCTCCGACTTTGTGAGAAGGAGTGAACCGAAATCTACCACGCGGGCCCGGTGCGGGTTGATAGATGTCGCATACTATGTCTACGAATTTTTGTTCGATATTTTGCCTCACGGTTTTAAGTGCACTGGTGATAAATTAATGTACACAAAGTGAAGCACTTACAAATCTTAAGTCACAGCCGTTACTACACGGCCACGACTTCTATAGGTTTATATTATAAGGAAGATTTAAGGAGCAGTCCGTCGGTTGAAAGAGGCCAGCAATAGGCTCCCTAAACTATGAAATAGTACTTACCTAAATGATTACAGAAAAAAAATACAGATATTTTATTAAAGTGAAAGGTATAATGAAGGTTTACTGTTGGAAGGCCTCCCACAAGGTCGACCGAGAACCTTGTCCACGTTGTTAGGGGTTACACTGGAGGAAAGAAACCGATTTGGTGACGCTTTTTTTTTTTTTTTTTTTCAGGACGGGAAATCGTCAAATGACTTCTCCCGCTCTGGGCGGAGCGGGAGGGCGTGTCAGACTTTTACTGACTAAAACCCACCCGTGTTCCATCAGTTGCCCATGTGCCAGGGTCACGGTATCTCTTTCGAACAATCACGCGACCCCGGCAGGCATCGGTCCTAGTAGACCCCTACACTGCTGTTGACATCTCTTTGAGGCGCGCGTGGAACACTGCGCGCCGTCGACCCGAGCTTGGTCCTTACCGGGCGGCGAGCTACCCATTGCTCGCCACCCGCAAGCTTGCGCCTACGGTGGCCGGGAGTCCGCTATCGACTCCCGACGCCCGGGGAGTCTCCTCCTGTGCTGTGGCGGCTAGGGACGTGAGGGCGCAGAGACTGCCACTCCCTCACGCGCCCCGCCTCCTCCTTCGCGAGCATTACTGCTTCGCAGAAGGAGGTGACGGCTTCCCATTCCCTCTCGCTCCGTACCATGGCTCGCACCAGGGCAGGACGCGAGAGGTCGCCGCCGCCGATCGCCTCCACGAGGACACGGCGGTGCTCCGCCCAGGCAGGGCACACCTCCACCGTATGCTCCACCGTGTCCTCCAGACAATCCTCGCAATGGAAACACCCGGACGTATCCTCCCGCTTTATCCTGAACAGGAACCCACCGAAGCACCCATGCCCGGTGAGAACCTGCGCCAGGCGGAAGGTGAGGACGCCGTGACGCCTCTCTATCCACTCCTCAAAGAGGGGACTTACCGCCGCAACTGTGGCGTGCCCAGCACTGGGTTACGACAATCGTACCCGCCATGTCGCCATGAGATCACACCGGAGCTCTGTCCGCCGTGCCGCGATTTGTCGCGGCAGCGGAGTTTCGCCCCGGCGTTTCGCCTCCTCGTGCCACTCCCACATGTGCGCGAGGATCTTTGCCTCCAGATCCTATGGCGGCACTCCGGCAAGGAGGCTCGCCGCGTCGCACGAGATCGTGTGGTATCCTCGGATATTTGGTGACGCTTGGTTGAGGATTATGTCCAGCAGTGGGCGACTTTCAGCTGAAATAATGAAGTAACATCGGATAGTTAGTTATGATTACATTTGAAAGAAAACAATTACTTATTTAGATTCGATAATTGTACGAGATTTGAGAGTGGAATTTCAAGGACGCGTCACGTTTAGGCATATTTCGTTACATTAAAGGAAAGAAATATCTCTCTCGCTCTCTCTATCTCAGACTAAATGTCTCTTATTCTTTATTATTGATTTTCTATAACGTGCACACTGTGCTGCGCGCGATTTTTTTTTTCTATTTAAAATAAGCTAAATATTAATTAATTACATTTAAAATACTACATTCTAAAAACTTATTACACGCTTTATATTAGCTTCACTTGTATGTTTGTTTGTATGTTTGTTTGTCTGTATGTTTGTTTTGTAACCGACTCCTTATAGCGCGATTTTAACACACTTTAACCGACCAGATTTCAATCAAACTTTGCACACCTGTCAAAGACCGACAAATTTATGAAATTTGTGCCATTATACAGGGTTACCAGGACAGCAAAAAAACTGTCTTCAAAAACTACGCTGACATACGTCTCAAAATTCGAAACACCCTAAAAAATAGAAAATAAATAATAGTTTAAAAAACTACAAAAACACGCTTCCATAGAAAACCAAACTAAAAAGTAGAAACTAATGGAAATAAAGCGTGGGTGCCTGATATCAATAAAAAAAAAATACCTTCAAAACACCCCACGCTTTTTTTCCATTATTTTATTAATGTGTTTTAGGAAAACTTACAGCTAACCAGATACAGTAAGTAATCGTTTTTAAAGAATATGACCAATCACAAGTTTCCACATGTAGTTATCAAATGAAAAAGATAATAGACTATCTTTACACAGTATAAAACAAAGTCGCTTCCTGTAGGCTTAGGTAGATCTTTTAAACTACACAACCGATTTTAATGCGACTCATCAACAGACAGAGTGATTCAAAAGGAAGGTTTATATGTACCGCCGCAGGAGGAGACGCCCTGGGCGTCGGGAGTCGATAGCGGACTCCCGACCACCGTAGGCGCGGGTCAACGGCGCGTAGTGTTCCACGCGCGCCTCAAAGAGATGTCAGCAGCAGTGAAGTGGTCTACTAGGACCGATGCCTGCCGGGGTCGCGTGATTGTTCGAAAGAGATACCGTGACCCTGGCACATGGGCAACTGATGGAACACGGGTGGGTTTTAGTCAGTAAAAGTCTGACACGCTCTCCCGCTTCGCCCAGAGTGGGAGAAGTCATTTGATGATTTCCAATCCAAAAAAAAAACCTCGTGTTTTCTATTTCTCAGCACCAATGGCAACCAGAGAAATTAAAAGATAATAACACACTACAGTTCAGGACACGACAGTTCCTACTTCACTAGTTATAATTGAAGCTCGTTAAAATAAACTTGCTCTGTCTGTCCGACTTCGCAGTATACTTCGTCGATATGTCTGAGCTACTTCGACTTCAAACTTTGCTGAAGTTTCAGTAGATACCTGCTTAATAGAATGAGTTGAATTCGTGAAGGATGGTGGTCGTAATACTAATAAGATGAAGAGTAATGTGCCTGAATTATAATTGAAAGTAAACCAATATTCCTTCTTTAAGGCTCCCACAAACAAGAGCAAAGCAAAGAGTTGCGTTGCTCCTGTGTATAGTACACAGGAGCCAGGAGCCAGGAGCAACTCTACAGTAGAACAAAGAGGCAATTCTTGTAATTTTAACAATGTTCACAGTCAGAAAGTTATCAATAATGTATTTTTGACAGATTGAGTCTGAGCAATCTGTCAAAAATACATTATTGATAACTTTTTGACATTTGATTGTCGCTGAGGTGAGACTGCGACTACATTTTGAATGTTTTTAATTACGATCATTGACCTTTAGTTTCTATGAAAATTTTATGGAAATCGTTTTACCAGAATCGCGTTCACCGTTGCGTCGCGCCTGTCTGTTGGAGACTTTTTCGTTCAAATTGACAAATTAATTGGTAACCACTGTTTTCTGTATAAACTAAACTATACCTATTACTTTCACATAATTACTATGTGCACTCATATACATATGCAATGACATATACATATCAATGTACGAAAAAAAAACTTTACAATTAAAATTCAGCGAAAACTGGAAATGTATAGCTTGATATGTAGCCGTGTGTACAAAATATGTAGATGGACTAAAATAGTCATTCATTTCATTAGAAAGACGTCCACTGCTGGACATAATGTTCCCAATGTGAGGGGTTTTGCCATAATCGCCACATTGGGCAGGCAGATTGGCAATCGTAGTAAATGCATAGAGAGCATTCTCCAAGCGAGCTGCCAATTCTCTACTAAATCCACTAGTCGCCTCTTACGATACCCACGGTAAGAAATGAGATGGTGCTATTCCTTACGTCCATCGCCACACGGAACACGGTCCGAAATTTAGACAGGCCTGTTGGTCTAGTGGTTAGTGACCCTGACTGCTATGCCGGAGGTCGTGGGTTCGATTCCCACCCAGGACAAATGTTTGTGTGATAAGCACGATCATTTGTTCTGTGTCTTGGTGTAATTTATCTATAATATACGTATGTATTTAGAAATATATAAGTATGTTTATCAGTTGTCTAGCACCCATAACACAAGCTCTGCTTAGCTTGGGACTAGATGGCGTTGTGTGATAGTTATGGAAAAATTGTAAATGACGAATATTTTAAAAGGAAATAGACCACAACACTTTTTACAAAATAGGGATGTTTAACCGAAATAAAATACGTACAAGCTATCCCAATACAGTGGAAAAACATCGCCGCGTTCGCTTGCTAGGTTGTGTTTATTTTATACCGATGCTCTGGAACATTGCAAATATAAAACTGCAGAAAACTGCAATGGTTTTCTCAACTTGTTCAATAAACATGTTTTTACTTCGATTTTTACTCGAACAACACGAATGTTACATTCTATTAAAGCCACTTTCTAAATATTTAAAAATATACTAGAAAACATTTTATCTTTATTTTTTTTTATTTTTTTTTTTTTGTCTTCTCCACAATGACAACACTGTTACTTTATAATTTTGACATTGTAATCTTAACTCTAAGTGCCTCACTAGTTAATTTAACCGGGATCAATTTTTTGAGAGTATTTTCGCGAATACGCGAAGTCGAAACGCGTCGAAACTTATCAAAAATTATTATCTATCACCCTTTTCCCAACTACGTTGAGTTCAGGTGCCAGTCTAACCGGATGCAACTGAATACCAGTTATTTACATGGAGCAACTATCTGACCACCACAACCCAGTTATACTACCCTTTGGTAAGACTAGTTGTCAGATTTTCGGGCTTCTGACGACCCGTAACGACTGTCTAAGATCAACAAATGCCTGCCGCGACCAGCGGCTTAACGTACTTAATGCTTTTGAACCCTCTAATATTGAGGAAAATACCTTTAAACTCATTATTATCCCACTGAAATTACGAGCAATGACCACCACGCTTGCATCAAACGAGTTTGGTAATGCCTAAAAAGGGTTGTTCAGGAAAATTGTAGAGACCCCATAACAACTTGCAAAAATACTGTGAAATCTATCCATACATAGGTCATCATAAGCAGCTTATATTTTTTCACTACAGGCACACAGACCTCTCGGGAAGAGGGAGTAGGCCGTAATCAAATCAAAATCAAATCAAATCTGCTTATTTCGGACTACAAAGACCCATATCATAAATACCTTACCGACAAACATACATACACATAAAAAACAATGTAAACATAAAACTATTGTACACGAAGTGACGGCGTCATGTTGCGCTGCGTGGTGTCGCGTAGCCTTCCGCAGAATCGCCGATACACGACACCCTTCGGCCAAAACTCTTCCTTGAGGAAGGTCTCGATTTGATGAGTTGAAACTCGCACCACGAATGACTTGAAGTTCGTGTTGTGGCGCGGTTCCAACTTCTCGCCCCTCAAGGTAATCTACCACATGGGCCCAGTGTGGGTTGGTTGATGTCATATGTCTTCGAATTTTTGGTTCTAGGACATGCCGGTTTCTTCACGATGTTTTCCTTCAACGTTTTTAGAGCAGTGGTGCCAAATTTATTTACACGCGCCTGCCTGAGTTCGAACCCACGACCTTTTTTTTAGTTTTCAGGGGAAACCTTCAAAAGGCGCCCGGTCATCGGGGATACGACAGGGAAGTGTGGGATTTTTACCTCACTAAACCCACCCCGGTGGTCACCATCTACACATGGAACGGGTTCCGTTACCTCTCAAAAGACCAATCCGGAACCCCCTCTGTGCAACGCCTGTTAGGGCACATCTCTGGGGAGACTGTAAAGGGGCCTCCCCAAAACCTAACTCAGCAGTTGTGCAAGGCAACACGTAACCACTGTGCGCCCTCTTCCCTGAGATCACTCAGTGGGCGGACAGAGTCCCCACTCTTAGCGCCGTGACCCCAAATTCCCGCCTGCTCGAACTCACGACCTACAGCTCGTAAGTCAGGGTCGAACCCACTGGGCCACTACTGCTCTTACAACACACTGCTCATATATATATGTACATACATACAGATACATAAATTGAAGTGTCAGTTTGCAATGTAAAAATAATAGCAAAATTTTTGTCTGTCTGTCGATTTGTTCCGGCTAATCTCCGAATCGGCTGGACCGACTTTACACTGGCAGATTTATGTCCGGTACCACGCTCCATTTCTGACATCCACGCGGGCGAAGCCGCGGGCACAGCTAGTATGCAATAAGCGTTTTATTTGTATTTTTTGTTCTAAATAAACTCCAGTTGGCCAGTTTTATTAAAACTGTTTTGTTTATTAAATTGAGCGCTTATCGGATTACTGCAATATTGCCACATGAACTAAAAGAAGTATTCTATTTGATGGCCAATTAACAGCGGACATTTTGTAGCCTAATTTGATGGTACCGAAGTAAGTAATTAACCAAAATTACGTTTTCAGAAGACACATGTGCGAAACGGGGAAACCTTCAAGAGGTGCTCCGGCTTTGGGGATAACACCAAGGGGCGGGGAGTGTGGGATTTTTGCGTCACTAAAACCACCCCGGTGGTCACCATCTGCACATGAAAACGTCACCGTTATCTCCCTATAAACCGATCCGATACCGGGATCACGCCTGTTAGGACATATCCCTGAGTAGACTGTACAAGGGTGACCCCGAAACTTAACGGGCGTGATACCCAATATCCTAACTAATATTATACATGTGAAAGTAAGTTTGTTTGTTACATTTTCACGGCAAAACAGATCAACGAATTTTCTATCTGGGTAAGGACAAAGCCTACTTTTCATTCTGGATCATAGACAAATCACGGAATACAGCCAGTACATTCATATTTCTATGTTCAAACAAATACCCAATTAATGGTGGTCAATAAAATATAAAAGGAACATGATGGACAGCTATTGAAAGTATGCTATTTGTATGTAAACATAGAATATTGACTTGTGCCTTATTACAAGTTGTGAAGGTCTTTGAAAGTCGATAAGGTATTGCTATGCGTGACTTCGAGCGGCAGGTGTAAATATAATAACACAGTCTGGCCTGAAAAAATGTTTTCCATGATAAAACATATTTGTTGGAAAATTGTTTTTAAAGAGGCCAAACTATGTTTTAATAAAATTCAATAGTTTCGTTTTATTTTCAACTTCTTGAGCAATAGTGGCCTGGCATCACGAGTAGGTCAAATCTAGACAGGCGCTTGACTTTGTGTTAATCATTTCATCCACTGCTCTCAAGTTAAAAGAAAATATTGTGAGAAATCGGTCATATCCTAGAACCAAATAATCAAAAACATGAGACATCTACCAACCCGCAGTAGCCCCGCGTGGTGAATTACGGCCGACTCACCGAATCACTGAGAGGAGGCAAGTTTCTCAGCAGTACGAAAAATATGGGCTGATAATGTAATATTTTCAACTTGTAAGGAATTAAAGCATTGTTAAGAAGGAAAAGCTGAACTGTGATGGAGTCCGTTTCCAATCTAACCAGGTGTAGCTGAATAGGGGCTGTCCATTAATCACGTGAGGCTCGAAGGGGGGGGAGGGGTCCATAAAAAATCACGAAATATCACAAGGGGGGAGGGGTGTAGTAATATATCACGTGTATTTATTTTTTCGGCAAACGCGCGATAGGTACTGAGTTTCTCAGCAGTACGAAAAATATGGGCTGATAATGTAATATTTTCAACTTGTAAGGAATTAAAGCATTGTTACGAAGGAAAAGCTGAAGTGTGATGGAGTCCGTTTCCAATCTAACCAGGTGTAGCTGAATAGAGGCTGTCCATTAATCACGTGAGGCTCGAAGGGGGGGGAGGGGTCCATAAAAAATCACGAAATATCACAAGGGGGGAGGGGTGTAGTAATATATCACGTGTATTTATTTTTTCGGCAAACGCGCGATACGTACTGAGCCAAAAAGCGGCATTGCGTGTATTTATTTTTTCGTCAAACGCGTACAAAATCGAAAGCGGCTTTTAGTGAACTTACAATACTGGAAAAAATTATAGGAGCAAAAATAAAATTCGAAATTTTTGGGCAATTTTCAACGGGTAACTTCGAGAGAAATGGTCGAAAAGAAATTTTAAAAAAGTAAATTGTCGTTCCAAGTGTCTAGTTTTTGGATAAGAACTTTAAAATTTTGTTGAGTCAGCGGTTTTTGAGAAATCTTAGAAAAAAAAGCAACAAAAAAAATTTCAATTATTTTTGAGTTTTTTGTTTTGTTCTACGGGCGTGAAAAATTTTTTTTTGCTTAACCCCTATATGAATCGAATACTTCGTTCATTTACTTTATTTTTTTTTAGGAACCTTGGTACGTCCACTTTTCGCCGATATATCTGTCT
Source organism: Aporophyla lueneburgensis (assembly GCA_932294355.1). Lineage (NCBI taxonomy): Eukaryota > Metazoa > Arthropoda > Insecta > Lepidoptera > Noctuidae > Aporophyla > Aporophyla lueneburgensis. The sequence goes on along the minus strand of OW028738.1, from coordinate 10,944,323 downwards.
TCAAATGGGAAAGGATCCTTTTTTATTTGATTATCTATATGTCAGCAACCAATGATCGCACAGAAAGTTAAAGGTGGGTTTTAAGAACTTCAATGAATTCCCTTCAACAACTAGCCATTGATTTTTCGAAAAAAAAATTCTTCCTTTTGTCGCATGAATTTGAAAATGCAACAAAAAAAAGGGCTTTTAGTGGTGTTTTGGAAAATCAAGCGCTGTTTTGAAAATATTAAGGAAACCAATAATGTTAAATGTGCCTTTTACAGTTCAATATATCTACGAAAACCCGACAAAGAGCCAAATTAGCCCAGCCAGCCGTTTTTTTTTTTGTTTCACTCGATCGAATTTTTGAAAAAATTAAGAGATCACGTTTTTTGCTCTGAAAAGCTCATAATCTTCAAAAATGAGAAATAAAAAATCATTTTGGAACATCTTTAGGAAATTTAAGACACCAAAGCCCAATCATTTTTAACGCGTTTCCGCCGCTGCACTCCGTGATTCTACTGATCTCCCATTAATTAAATTAAAAATAAAGTTAATGCCCCTAATTGAATTTCGGAGATTGTTTTTCTATACTTTTCATGAATCCTTAGCAAATCGCTTAATTAAACAGTTTTTTTTTTTTTTTTCAAAACTAATCGCTTAACACTTTTTTTTAATTTTTCGTCAAATCTAAAAACTATTTTTTTTTATCATGGTTAGACGAAATTTATAGGACGTGGAATTTGCTCGGTTAGTGACTCTTATTGACGAAGGTTACCGTCAACATGCAGTTTCCATCCAGATGGGTGTCAGTCAATCCGTCGTATCTCGAGCTTATGCCAGATAACGACAGATAAACCAATACAATCGTTTTTTTATTTTTTATTTAAGCACTATCTGCAATAAAAATGTGGAAAAAGCTCGGATTTTTTAATTCTCATTTTTTTAAAGATTATGAGCTTTCAGAGCAGAAAACGTGATCCTTTAATTTTTTCAAAAATTCGATCGAGTGACACAATAACCGCCGAAAAAACTGAAAAGCAAAAAATAATAAACCTTAAAATTATGAGTTCTCTCTATGAGTGAGCTCGCTTTCAGTGATTTTTGTTAATTGATTTTTCAGCGCCGACTCAAAATTTTAAGGTTTATTATTTTTTGTTTTTCAGTTTTTTCGGTACCTTAATTTTTTGTTAAAAAGTTTTATTTTATTTTTTTGTGGCTTTAATATACTAATAATACTTGACAAGGTATACCCTACCCAATGAAAGAAGAATTATCAAAATCGGACAACTTTGCATAAAGTTATGCGTGGTTATACATTACAATCAGTGAGTGAACAATCAATCATCTCCTGTTTTCCGACCCTTAGGGTTCCATTTTGGTTTCCAAATTTATTCTCTTTCCAATAAAAAAAGAATTATCACAATCGGACTATACTATGTAAAAAGTTATGCGTGGTAATACATAAAAAATATATATATATATACGCGTCGAATTGATAACCTCCTCGGTTTTATTTCGTCGGTTAAAAAAATGGCTGGCTGGATTAATTTGACCCTTTGTACCCACAAAGGGTCAAATTAATCCAGCCAGCCATTTTTTTAACCGACGAAATAAAACCGAGGAGGTTATCAATTTTGTGGACATATTGAACTGTAAAAGGCACACTTAACATTATTGGTTTCCTCAATATTTTCGATACAGCGCTTGATTTTCCAAAACACTACTAAAAACCCTTTTTTGTTGCATTTTCAAATTTATGCGACAAAAGGAAGAAATTTTTTTTTCCGAAAAATTAATGAACTAGTCCTTAAAGGAAATTCATTGAAGTTCTTGAAACCCACCTTTAACTTTCTGTGCGATCATTGGTTGCTGACATATCAATAATCAAAGAGAAAAGGATCCTTTTCCATTTGAAGACAGATATCTCGGTATCAAGGTTCCTAAAAAAAGAAATTAAAGCTAAATGAACGATGTACCCGATTCATATGGTAGTTAAGCAAAAAAAAAATTTTCCACGCCCATAGACCAAAACAATGCTTTTTTTAACATTAATCAAAATCCGCTGGCTCAACAAAATTTTTAAGTTCTAATCCAAAAACTAGACACAATTTTCTTTGTTTTTAATTTCTTTTACGACTATTTCTCTCGAAGTTACGGCCTGTTGAAAATTGCCCAAAAATTTTGAATTTTATTTTTATCCCTTAATTTTTTTCCAGTAGTGTAAAAATTTAAAAAAAAGATTCTTTGTAGGTACTAAAAAATACACGTGATATTGGTAGTCTTAAACCTCACCATGTATCACCAAGGGGGAGGGAGGGTTAAAAAATGCCAAAAAAACATCACGTGATTAATGGACAAGTAATTTACTTGGAGCGGTAGTCTATCGGACATACCGTAATCTGGTCCTACTTTGCTCCAATATTTGCTCCAAATGTAGAAAATTATGAATATTTTGAAAAAAAATCAACTATAAATTTTACTTGATGTATTATTATAAAGAAATAAAGCTTATTCGACATGTATTTATAGGGAAATGGATATTATGAAGTAAATTATGAATTTATTTTTGACAAATAATAATGAGCAAAATTACCCATGGTGTTGGGTATCTTTGCTCCTAGAAACAGTTTCTATGTAATCTCCATTGTTAAAGCTGTTGGAGCTAATTAATATGTGGTGCTATTATGGATGATATAAATTGATGAGATATAAGTAAAAAATGAAAAAGAACAGTGTATTATTGTTAACATATTAAGTGTATTCGTAAATTTTGTTTCAAAATCACCTAAAATTGGCTTTGCCATGTTATATTTTAAACTATATCAATTACTATTATCTTACTGTAAAACTATAAAAAAAAAAACAAAAACTTTTCAAGTACAGTACTCAAAATATTAAAAAAAAATGCAAGAAACTTAATAAATCTACTTCAGGAGATGTACTTTTGGCTGTCTTTGGACAAAAAATCAGTCAAGGTTATTTATTATAAACTTAACAAAAACATTTATAATAATATACTTCAGGAAATTTATTTTTAGCTGCCTTTGGACAAAAAATCAGAAGCTAAATCAGAAGAATCATGAACTGATATGTTGACACTCTCTGCATAAGTGCTTTGGCTACTAGCCCTACGGCGACATGGTTTTTTCGAAGTTGACAGCTGAGAAACAAAGAAAGAAAGAAAATACGTTTATTTGCGGTAAATATGACGCAAAGAAAAACTGAAAACAACAAAAATATTTTAAAAAGCTGGGGAAAATATGCGTCACATCCACGCAAAACGGGCATCGCTCAGCATAATACTCCGACTCTACAATCAAAATAGAGGTTAGGTTTATAGACAAGTAACAATCCAATAAAATATTTACATTTCCTCATAACTGATTACATAAATAATAACATGAAAACATATTTACCATAATCCGCTGTGCTATTTTCGAGATGAACGTGGCTTTTTCGGAACCAAAAAAATATTAAATTTTCGACCTCTCACGAAAGTGTTACCGTGTGGTGCCGGACGTAAAGAATAACACCACCCCATTTCTTCCCGTGGGTGTCGTAGAAGGCGACTAAGGGACTTACTAGAGAATGGGCAGCAGCGTTCTCTATGCATTTTACCACCATGCTGCGGTCGCCAACCCGCCTGCCAAGCGTGGCGATTATGGCAGGGCCCCCCAAATTGGGGGAGGCCTAAGTCCAGCAGTGGACGTCTTACGGCTGAAATGATGATGATGATGATGACGAAAGTGGCTTCTATCATTAAAAAGAAATGGCGGATGAAAAGTTTAACAATTGTGGAATTTCACTTAAATATCAAATGTTTCGGATGCGTTAAAAATTTAATGAATTGTTGTAAAATTTTCAACGTAGAATAGGCGAAAACATTTTACAGAACAGGAGCATAATTACCCGTAGAGGAGCAAAGTAGGACCAGATTACGGTACGCAAACCAGTGTCACGACCCCCGATTATAAGCCTGGTTATCAGACTTTCGGGACTTTCTATCCTTAGGCTTTAGACTACATCAATATTAAAGCGTTTCCAAAGAGAAGCCTCCTTGAAAAGTGTTAACTTCGAAAGATCTTTTAGAGCTCCATACGTTCCAAAGGGTGCCAACGGAACCCAATTACTAAGCCTCCGCGGTCGGTCCGTCCGTCCGTCTGTCTGTCAACGGGATGAATCTCATGAACCGTAATGGTAGACAGTTGAAATTCTCACAGAATGTGTAAGTATTTTTAATGCCACTATAACAACATAATGATGCATAATAAAGATGAAATAAGTTAAAAATTAAAGGGAGTCGCCATACAAGAAACGAGTTTTGTTTCGGGTGCGAGTTTCGTGACTCGCGCCTGGCCGGTTTCAATAGAAAATACAACTATTCTCTGGCATTGTCGTTTATTTTTTTGCCACAAGCACAAACAGTAGCACCCATAGATATAAATAGCTAGGTAAATACATATTATATGTGCGAAACCAATATTTGCATGTTACGAATTTTCGTAACGTTTACGTTATACTTTCATACTAGGTTATTTCTTCGATAATTGCGTAACACACTAACAGTACTTACGGCTTTCATTTAGACAGTTAAACGACATTCATTACGTTATTAACATTGTTGAGCAGCCACATTTTTTGAACACATGAAGCAATGGATTAGCGATATCTTCAAAAATCATTCAGAATGGATTCGATTGCGGGTATAGAACATCTTTATCATACACACGTCCACTGCAGGTTACCGGGCAGTCTGTAGTTCGATACAGCAACCAATCAACGCTGTCACCAAGCAATGATTAACGATGTTTTCGATACACATAGCACTAGTTGGCCATTCTACTTGATACATGATTTATTCGATACTGAGATAGAATGATTACATAGCAATGTGAAACGTTTGCATTATCATCTATAACGGATTGAATATTAATGATAGGTTCGATACAGCGGCCTGTGGTGATTGGTTTCTGCGCTACGGATTTTCAAATTGATTCCAATATTTAAGAAAATGTTATGCCTAAACTTATAATCGTTTTTTTAATGAAGGTGATAAATTAGAAATGTACTTATTCTTTTTATTGTGCCTTCTTAAGCTTGAGTATATTGCCTTGGCTTTTTTTATCTGGATGGGAATTCATCAAATAACGCGTGGGCGTGTCAGACTTTATCTGACTAAAACCCAATCGTGTTCCTTCAACTGCCTGTCCCAGGGCCACAGTAACTCTTTCGAACAAATTCGCGACCCTGGCAGGCATCGATCCTAGCGAACCCCTTCAATACGTGCTGACACCTCTTTGAGGCGCGCGTGGAACACAAATGACTACGTGGCCTAGCACCCTATAAAAGGCACAATACAATGAAATTGCAAAGTTCTATCTATTTTTATGTTTTTGCGGCTGACCGCAGAAGATGGACTCATTCCTCCCCGCGTACAGAGAAAATAAGCGCGCCCATGAAACTGCTTTTTATGTTCATGGTAGGACCTTAAAAGTTTTTCAGGACTCCTACCTGCTGTTATAGATACTCCGAGTATCGAGTGACTTCTAATTCCCAATACTTACTCTGAAAAATTGTATAAAAAAAAGTTTCCAAATTACTGAAAGTGCAGTTTGCATAAACGTGTTTACATGATCTATAATAATTTGTAAAGCAACCATAAAACTCCACCACTGTCTGGGGTGTACAGTCCCCAAAAGAGATACGTGACCAGAGTCGTCGGATATAGTTGGCACTTATCAAGAAAGTGATGGAAAATCATCATCATCACCATTTCAGCCAAAAGGCTTCCAATGCTGCACTTTGCCGTAATTGCATATGGTGTATCGCAGTATGGTGGCAATATGCATAGAGAACGCTGCTGCCCATTCTTGGGTAAGTCCCTTAGTGGCCTTTTACGACACCCACGGGAAGAAATAGGATGGTATTATACTTTATGTCCGGCAACGCACGGAACAACTCTAAATTTATTGATAGAAAACAAACAATTCATATGTTAATTTTAATTTCATTCCAAAACATACATGGGGTTCTTATTAACCCTTGATAACTAAACATTCGTCCGTTCGACGACCCACCTACCCGCGATTCTCGTGTTCGTGTACATCTAGGTGATCACCGATATATGCTGTGGCTGTGTGGAATAGTTCTCAATTGGGTGTTTCTTCAGTTTCGATTTTATTTGCGCAATTTTGGTACAAAAATCTTAGATTCTTTTTTTTTTTAATTGGTAGCACTATAATATTTGGCATTATTTTATTCATTAGATATGTGAAAGGCACTCGTATACATCAAACATTGAAAGAGTTATTGCCACTTGAAATATGTGACCAGCTACGGTAATGAACCCCACCCTCGGTAATTAATTTTTAGGTATACGGTGATGAAATATAGAGGCAAGGTAATGATACAAAACTATGTGAATATTAAAAAAAACAAAGATGTGGTATATTATCATTTATTGTGTTATTAAAAATCGTCATAACAAAATTATTAATAGTTCTTCCATAATTGAATGGTTTTGGTAACAATCAGCCTTCCAATGTCTTAGTAAACGAATCCGATTTTGATATCCGGAGTTCAAAATACACCAGTAATATAAAAAAAAATCGTAGTAACTAAATAATAATTAAATTCTTTCCAAAAACATAAAAATGATAAATTTTGGTAAAATACAGCCTTCTAGATTAAAACAATATTAATCAAACTGATAATGAGTACAACAAATAAAGTATACGAAGAATCAACAAGTTGAATTATTTTTAATATACGTGATCACGAAGTATTTTTTATATTGTTTTTGTTTTAAGTGTTTTTTTTTTAATATATTTTTTGATATTTGTTTTTGTTGTTTCATATTTTTTTTGTATTTATTTTTATATTTGCGAATTAGCAAAAGACATTTTTTTACTATATTCCTGCTACATTATTTTTTCCACTCTTTTTGCCTACTCCTTTTCCTTTATATTTACTTTTGTCTTGATGTTGATTCTCAACAATATTTTCTTTATTTTCTCTCTTTTCTATATCAGTCTCTGGATAGTCCTCAAATTTACCGAAATCAGATATAAATTCCTCAAATTTATCACAATATGTCTTGCTTTTAGAACCAACAAAAGTTGAGTTCTGCCAATCGCTAAGTTTCCTAATTTTAGATAAAGGGTGCACCTTCTCTGGTGATTTAAATTCTCTTGATGTGGAGGGCATAGCAGGAAATATTTTTATGTCTCTAGCTAGTCCTTCCTGTTTTATTAGTATATTGGAATGCAATTTCTTACCGCGTTTACGCGGGTATGCGGTTCGTATGAGTTCTGGACTATAACTCCTTTCATAGATTTTAGATTCTTCAAAGGTTGGTACTTCATAGATTTTCGGAATGGGAACTGGTAAGGGTAACTTATTATCTTCAAGGTTTCGTTCTTGGCAAAATTGGGAAATCACATTTTCGAGGCTGTGAATACCAAGATGGTAATGTTGACACATTTCCTCGTGACAACTGAAACAGCTTCGGCTACGCATCCCTAAATGATCTCTTTCAGAGCTACACCTCGAGATAACCTGGTGAACAGCCATAGTTCATTTAAAAGATGGAACGCAATTAGGCATCATGGCTCGCTTTTCGTTTATGTCTGCATTTGTGATCTCCACAATTTTGATATTTGGCAGGTTTGCTCTTGTAATTTCAACAAATTTGGAAAATGTCCCGATGTCTGTTCCTGTGTTGACAATTCTATCGGCAGTCCTTTTGATTACCGCTACTAGGCCATCTGGAGCACCTTTTCCGTGACCCACTTCCATGTAATTCCAGGAAGTGCATCTGGATTGAGGGCCCATTTTTTGAAACCTTGCGTACCGAAATAAGATTTATAGGGAAATTAGTTAAAAATAGTAAAAACTTAAAGCAAAGGGTCATAAATTTCTTAAACGTGAATAAAAACTGTTATGATGAAATAACTTGGGCCCTCAATCCAGACGCGTGCATAAAGTGGCATAGCCTAAATCTCAGTAAGTACTATCTTTGGGTTAATAATTTTTGTTTAAGAATTTAGTTAAGAATTTCTTAAATATTTTAAGAAATTCCCAAATCTGTAAAATATAACATTACCGATTTATGGCGGCATATCCAGGGCCCTCGCTTCATTATTGTTTGTACTGAAAAATCTGCAAAACATGAATATATCTGAAGAAATACATAAATACGACTTTAACATGTTTTACTTACATACCTATGTGAATTAGTTAAAAAGAAATAAGGACACAAAACTTAATTGTTAAGAAGTAAATGAAAGTCGAATTTGACTTACAAGTCTGAACTGAGAGCCCAATATTTCCGGCTTTATTGACTAGGCTCAACCTCATAGAATAACGCAAATTAGAATAAAAGTTTTAACTATTTCTTAATTAAATTGTAACATATCGTTCGTTCTTCTAAATGTCATACTTTAAGAGAAAATTGATTTCAAATTTTTTGTAAGAGAATTATTTGTAGGGTGACCATAATGTTCAAAGTAAGTACCTGTCCATTTTGTAAAGTGCATTCGGAAACTCATAATATTTGCAGCTAAAAGTACTATACTAATTACAACTATACTAATTAGTAGGTATACTAATTACAATTTGGCTTTTCTAATAAGGGTATCATTTAAGTACCTTTTTTGTTGCCTGTTTTTCTTTTTCATAATATATTCCTTTTTACCTGGAACAATTCTTATGTTCTCGTCTTCATTAAAAAAGCACTCAACTTTTTTAACCACATCTTTAACTTTTTTTATGTGTAAATGATACTGGACCTTTTATTACCTATTTTTCTTGTTGTTAGTTTTTCATTATTACTTTTATTCATTGTATTGTCTATTACCTTTTTTTTATATATGTTTAAAAATCTCTTTAATTTCTTGTTTTCTTTTTTTAAGTTGCTAAGCTCAATTTTCATTTTCTTCATATCTCAATTTTTTTGATAACGTACATGACTTAAGGTTGCCCTTAACTTGAAAGTTTTATCCGTTTCGTTGGTCCCAGTTTCTTTTACAGACTTTGATGGAAATATATGATGGAATGGAAATTTTGAAAGCGGATCATTACCTTCAATTGTCTCGTCTTGTGATTTTTCGATGTCCAGAAGTTCAACATTTTCAATTTCTTTTCTATTTTTTTTTTATATATGTATTTCTTGCTGTTAACTCTCCACCTTTTACGTCTTTCTCTTTGAGCTCGAGGTGTTAAATCTTTAATACTAACATTTTTTTTTCTGATTTTCTTTTTAAGTACCTTGCTTTTTCCTTTTCTTTTTCAATATTATATAATTCTTCATTATTTTTAAAGCAGCGTAGCGTTTCCTCTTACCTAGTCTTCTTCTAGCTAAAATTTCCTCTTTCGTCTTCTTAGGGCGTGCCATTTCTAGCTGAAATATTAAGAATTTATTAAGCAACAATATTAATAGCCTATATCTTAACCTCCTTAAGAATAATTTATTTAAAAAGTATTAAACAGAATTTGATTCATTACCGTAATTTTTCGTTCATTAACATAACCTATAAAAGGTTACGGTAAACGACGGTAATGAAGGACACGGTAGTGAGAAAAATGCACATTTGAATTATATTTTTTTCTATTAAGAGTACATACCATCTACACATTCAAAAATTTAATTGACACAGAACTTAATGAATTGATATAACAACACGATACCAAGTTTATTTACGTATCAAGATGTAAGCGGACTTGTAATGAAACACAAAATGAACTAAACACTGTAATACTCACATCGATCGTATTTTATGGCGCGAAATCTTGCGTACGTCCTTCCACTGTTACGTTTGCAGGTCGATTGGGGAACGGGGGGGCTACCGCTCGCTAGATGGCGGCATGATCAAAGGTTTTTGTCGCGTAAAATCGAGAACCCGTCATGGCTCTGGCAATGCAATGAATTTGGCGCCGTTACAAAACTTTACAAACAATTTTGTTCCTAATTGAATCATAAAACTACGTTATCAAGCTATAAATGACAATTAAGTTATTCGACACATTCGCGAAATTTGCGCTAAATTCACTAAAATACAAAAAAAATATATATGAAGTGTAGCAATGGAACAGCTCCCTGTAATGAGTTTTGGTGTTATTTACATTAAAAATATATGTTACACATAAAAAAATTAAAAAATAAATAAAGCATCAATTATCATCGTAGTTTTACATGTTATACGTACATTAAATGGGGTTTAAACCCAAAATTATATTTATTATGGACTGGAACTTGTGAATTTCGTTACTTTGAATATTCACCCAATTACTGTATTGATTATTTTGTGTTTAATAATGATCCAAATAATGTACCAATGTCACAAGTATTTTATTTGGCGTAGTCGGTTCGACGAATGTTTAGTAACCATGTAACAACGAAAATAGTTTAGTTATGGTTAACTTCGATGACCCTGGTTACGTATCTCTATTGGAAACTGTACATAAAAACTAAAGGAAATATGTAGAAATTCAGTAGAATACATGATACTAACAAGTAAGGAGCAAAGTGACAAATATTTCCTTAACGTAACGGGGTAAAAGTGAGAGGTCGTTTCGCAGGTGTAAAGTGCCTGGGCTATAAATTGCGCCGTCTCGCACACGGAGCACCTGAACCGGCCTCAAGATTCGGTTGGCAGTCTTAAAAATGTTAATAGCTCCTCCAATATAGACTTAACACTTTCCAAGTTCTTTTCAATGTTTCTTATTACTTAGAACGTTTTTTGTTTTAGCATTGTTTTTTACTGTTTTTGTTTTAGTTGTTTTTGTAAGGTTTCAGTGTGTATTGGTTGAAGTTTGAAATACTTAATCTTAGGAATGGGACCGTCGGATCACTTGAATTTTAACGGCTTAATTATTTACTTATGTATACTTTATTGAACACCCCAAAAATATATAACAAACGCACTCTCCTATACCACTACTGGCCGGGTGAAATTTAAGACTTATATGATTTACTCATGGAAGCCATTGAAATGGTCCAAATTGAAATGGGACCACATGGAAAGCACCAGCTTTCAAATAAAAAAAGAATCATCAAAATCGGTTCACCCAGTCGAAAGTCCTGAGGTAACAAACATCAAAAAATAAAAATAAATACAGTCGAATTGAGAACCTCCTCCTTTTTTTGAAGTCGGTTAAAAAACAATGACCACTACAAAATATACATTGGGCAGCCTTATCTCCGGGATCGCTTCCAGACAACCTTAGCCTGGATATAAAATGGGGATTTCTTTGGTGCAAATAACACATACCTACACGATATACTAAAATATCGAGATACACGGATATCAGCATCACCCTATTTTTCCAGTCGGTGTTTAGAGGGCGACTAAGGGACTTAATAGAAAACGGGAAGCAGCGTTCTTTATGAGTTTTGCCACCATACTGCGATCGCCAACCCGCCTGCCAAGCGTGGTGATTATGGCTAACCCCCCTAAATTGGGGGGGAGGTCTATGTCCAACAGTGGATGTCTTTCAGCTAAAATGATCATGATACACAGATATAGACATAACCTATATAATAGATACATATATAAGGAACGAAACGGCAAAACTTTCACTTCACGGCAAAATATAAATTTTGCGTACTCAGAGTTCAAGTTACACAAATACATTTTACGTATCTATAGAAGCAGGAAATTCGGATGCATTTACGTTTCACAACAAAAGCTTTGAGAATTGCTCAAAACTACGAAACTCAATATAAATCAAAATAATGTGCCGAGTTACTCTTATGGCGAACTGGATTCGGTATAATAAAGTGAGATAGAAACACTTCCACCCCTCTAGCAGCGCCACGGAATAATTTACGATTCGCTCTGTCTCATTTTACGACTACACCTGAAAAAAAAACATTTTAAACGCCAAAAAACCGTAAAACCGTCTAACTGTTTAGTCGGTAGTATTAACGTAATGGAAAAGGAGCTGTTGTAATAGAAATAAAACTTTTACGACACTTTTATATCTATTACAGCGAAATGTTTCGACAAAATTCTGTATTTTTTATTTCAACCGACATTTAAATTGGTTTCGCCCTTGTTGGAGCTGAGAACAAGAAAATAATTAGGGTATAAAATATACATAGTGCCGCAAAGGAGCTGAATTCATCGCTGCTTCACAGAATTAAATGTAGAAATACTTATCTTTCAAATTACAATGGCAGAGTACCCAACTATTCTACGAAATATGTTCTGAAATGTTAAGTAATTTTGTTTGTAATATTGATTATGCGCTGGTTTCGCTTTAATACTTAAGTTTTATTATTTCTTTATTTTTCATTTCATTAGACGCCAGCACATCGAGCTACTTTAATCTGTCAAATTTCTTTAATAGATTTTCAACTTTATCGCTAAAGCATTAAAGGCTCAAGGTTGATTGGGAGAATTTTACAGTTTCGGGTACCTTTGTGCTGTCTGTACTTACCGAGCTTCACATATTATTCTTGTCGTGATTACAATTTCTTGTCGTGATCTTACTTTAACTGTCATCATCTTTTTACCCTTCCCAACTACGTCAGGGTTGGCTTGCAGTCTAACATAATTCAGCTGAAATATCAGTAGGTATTTTACTTCGAATGCCTACCTATCTGACCTCACCATCCCAGTTACTTAGTAAGTCTGCTTGTCAGATTTTCGTGCTTCTGACGACCCAGTAGACAGCCGGAACCAACTGCGAGGCATGAAGGGGTCTTGGTATGTAATGGATGGTCACCCATCCATGAATCGACCGCACTAAACGTTGCTTAACCTTGAAGATAGACCCGTGTGGCTTTATTTTTTAGCCGTATACGAGCCTCTTATTTAATTAATCGTAGCGCATCATGTAAACTATCTGATTCCACAATGAAAATAGTCAATATTCAAACTTTTCACATGATCAATAGTTATCTGCTATCCGTGTACGCGTATCCTTTTTAAGGAAATTTCTCATCGACTGGTCGACACTTAACGTGACCAGAGGGCTGAGTCATTCTTTGGCCAAAGAATTATAGTTAGGGAGGTGGCGAGCATTTCGGTATATGATTTGCACACGTTTGACGTCGAGGTGGATTGCAGTTTAAATCATTACGAATCGATTTGGTCTAATCAATTAAGGTTCTATGTCGCTGCGTTTTCGGGTTACAGCGGATTGAAGTTGCTTAAAAAAATCGGGGTATTAAATCATTTGCACATGTATGCTCTGGAGTATATGGTCAGAATCATCTTGGCAACGAAGAAAATCGAAGAGGCAGACATTCAGGACTCTGCATTATCATGCGACGGAGTTGTAAAAATGTCAAAAACAAAAGCTCTACTAAGTCATTTGCACGCAGTTCTCATTGCGCCCCTTCGATTCACTATGACTCTGTGAATTCGAAAAAACATGTGGCAGACACTTTGCTCACTGATTTTCAGCTGTATAACTGTTTGAAATTCATGGAATCAAGGGACAGCGAGTATTGCATGGGGTTATTGTTATTGTTTATAGTTTTATTCTTATAATTTTGTTTAATATTATCCTCTAAACTCACGGTAACGATTAAACTTCTGGAGCTGAAATCTATGCAATCATATTTTTTCTCAATGCCAAGCAGAAACGAAATGCGCTTGGAACTCTAATTAGAAAGTAATTTTTTAAAATTGCATGCTTGAATGTAATCTGAATAGGATTAGGATCTGGATAGGAACAGTCTTTAACTTTTAAAATCACGTTTTATTTGTGTAAAATACGTATATAGATATAGATATAAGCTGTATATAGATATACGCTCTATACATTTAGTTTCACAATACGGAAAAGGTCGGAACTGAGTTATACCGTTCTCACTCATATTCCCAAAGAAAAGAGAGACACCACGAAAGGATCTATGGGGATATTTTATACCTGCTTGGTTTGGCGCGAGCGTCGGGTTGAAAAAAATACATTAAATGGTCTGCCTTTGGAATATCAGAGGCCTGAACGTCTGCCTCATCGGTTTTCTTGGTTTTCATAAGTAATTCAAACATCTGTCCAAGAGGCAGACGTGTGCGCATAATATAGCATACCTTCTTTTTTTTACATTTTTGGAGCACTGTCAATAGACAACGCAGAGGCAACATATTGGCAGACTATTTTTTCGTGGTTCTTCTCATTGTTTTTAATCGAACAATTCAAATCTGCCAAGTGTGCACTTTATATACAGTTTTTTAAATCATAAAAATAAATAAAAAAATTGAATACTACAAAAGTCAGAGCCCTGTATGTCTGCCTTTTCGATTCTTTGTGTTTCCAGGATGAATGTGATCATCAGCCCCAGTGGCAGACGTGTGCGCATAATATAGCACACCTTTTTTTTAAACATTTTTGAAACGCTATTTACAACGCAGCGTCACTATGGTGGCAGACGAGGTCATTGATGTTTCTTAGGGTATAATTATCACTATTAATAACGTCTGCCTTGTGTGCTGATCATATCGAAATTTTGCTCGCCACCTCCCTAACTATTAGCATTGCCATCCAACGTGGCAATGCTGCCAGACTTCTGAGCGCTTTTCCGGATGACAGTGGTGCTGAAAATGAAAGTGTCCTTTTGTTTTTGTATTTATTTGTACAGTTAGTAATACATTTTTGTAACAACTATTCATAAATAATTAATAAATAAATGTTATCTGCTATCAGAAATTCACAACCTTCACAGGTAATTTCCCCTTAACTGACAAGTAAAAGGTAGTTGGAACATCTGTCAAGCGGTAACCAGCCTGAAGACCGCATGCCGGATGCTTTAGCTAATCCGACGTGCCCAGGTTTGACACGCCACGTCACGTCTCGTTAGATTAAACCTTACTGGTATTGTCTGCCAAGCTGTGTTCGTACTATCCTTGCTGTTTAGTCGAGTAGCAAATTATTTAGCGACTATGTCTGTAAAATAGTAAAAGAAATACAATACTTACTACATTTACCATAGATGAATATGTGGTTTTTTGTACTGAATTGTACTGTACTATACCTATGTATTTATTGATTTTGTAAATGTTACACCGCAGATTACCTTCAGTATTGTTTCTTGTTTCATAAAATCAATAGGTTCTTTAATAGGTTATCTTTAACGATCGCTTTTAAAGATAAGACTGCCCTTATAATTTGTTTTTGCCCAATCTCCTGATTGTGGCAGCCGCCCGCTACACTCCCTCCTGTATTAGTGCGATTCACCGCCGGAGACGTTCCCTAACCATTCCCGATGACGCTTCCACCCCCTCAAAGAGAGTAGTAAGCACTAACACTCTCAAGACTCATTGTCCCATACCACCGTCCTTCCATCCTCGTCGCCGAGGCCAGTCGCAACGTCCCATGTCCGCCGCGACCCTTGCTCGAGACAGGCCGCGCCGCTGAGCCTGTCTAGCATTAAAGTCGTCCCTTAATAATAAAACCATTCCGATCCAACCCGTCCCTTGCTTTCCTTCTTCCAGCGACGACACAGCCCAACCAGCAAAAACTAGGCTTACAACAATCTCAAGACTACTGTTTTGTTGCTCTTACATCACTCCTATATAATGATATAAGCCTGGATTTGGGCACCAATTATAAGCATATTTAGTTTAATATCGTTCTAATATCAGTCTAATTGAATGCTGTTTGCACTTACTGAAATCTAAGCAAAATTAATTTAAGCTGACCTAGGCTAATATTGCTTTTACGTATGTATCATGTAAGCCTGCATACGCTTATATTGGTCTATGGTTAGAATATTTTGAGAATTTTTCGTCAGATCCAACTTAAAAGTTCGTGTGAGTGTTGGTTTGAAATTAAATGAAAACAAATTAAAGTTGCGTGAAGTTAATGTTTATATTGTGCGGTACGGCACTTTAGTATAAAAGTAAAAGTAGTAATACGGTACGTAATCGTATTGGAATTTATTATTTACTGTTAATTAGACCTCGTTTTACGCTTCAAAATTCATGCGCCTTGTTAAACAAGGTATTTCCTGTTCTCGTTTAATTATTTTATTTGTTAATTTGTATTGATAGTGTCGCCATTAGTATAGCTGCATTTTACAAGCGCGATATTAAACTAATGTAAGATTGTTTACTCTTATTTTAGCATTCGGTATACTAAAGATAACTCCATATTGGAATAAATTAGGGTTCCTCGCAATTTTACTTAAAACCATAAATCGACAGAGAGAAAAATCTTAGGGCTATAACAAAATTTATAACATTTCATTGTACTTCTTTACATTTTCCTCCTGTAGCCACCAGTTTTCATAAGTCTTTTCCAGTTTTTGTATTCCATTATGACTACTAAATTTAAAAACTTAAAATGAAATATGGCTAGTAAAATTACTCTTAAAACTATTAAAATTAGTTATTCCCAAAATCGATCTAAGATCAAACGCTCTTTTATGGATCTTGTCTTTTGTATTGTAAATATGTTGAACCAAAATCATTCTAATATCATACTTATCCAGTGGTATTGATCTTATATTAGTTTCAAATAAGATCAGAAATGCACGTACTCACAGTACTCTTATGCTATGCTGATATTAGTCTGACATCTTACAATAGCATTTAGCAAGTCTACTATAAAATCAAATCTTAGTAGTATAATCTTAGTAAGTATTATCATAGTAGTAATCTTAGTAGTTAGTATAATCGAGCTTAGAAAATACCCATATAAGAGCAAGTTTTTCTGAAATGCAACTAGTCTTAGTACATGCTCTTATATACATATATGAGACTTGGTTATGAGACTGAGCATTCTTGAGGTCATACCGGCTTGTCTAAAAGTAATATAGAATCAATGGTATGTTCTAAAACAAATATAAGAGCGCTTTAAGCCTACTACTCTTAAAAAGTGCGAGTTCTGAGACTGTTTTGCTGGTTGGGAGTGTACCCTTAACATGTAGTCGCTTTAGTTTTTTAGCCCTTAATTAACTGAGATTGATGCTTGATTTTTTGAGTCGGGCAGAGACACTTACTTTTTAACCGACTTTCAAAAAAAAAGAGCAGGATTCTCAATTCGACCGTATATTTTTTTTATGTGTTCGCGGATAACTTCGTCGTTTATGAACCGATTTTGATGATTATTTTTTTGTTGGTAAGGAGATATCCCAAGGGTGGTACCATGATAAGGAAACCAGGATCTGATGATGGTATCCCTGAGAAATTGATGGGAGCCTTCGAAAATCGTAGTGGCGACTAGTGCGTTTATTATTTTTTTCATTCATTATCTTAAGAGGCCTCTCACAAAATTTGAATGCTCGAGTTTAGGTAAAAGACGGCAATCTTATCTATGTGTGCGTAGCTATCCACACATGCACAATACAAACAGTGTAACGTGAGTGTCGAGCCGGCCTAAACAATCTTGAGCCGTTAGAATTATAATGCGGTATTTAGAGATTTATGAAAATACTTACTTTTATTTAGTCAGTCTAATAAAAATTTCTAGACTAATAAAAAATTACAAATATATGCTATGTAAAGTATACAATAAAAATAAAAAAAATCAAACAATTACATATTGGTGCCGATTCTGTTGTACACCGAACTAAACCATCTCTAAAATTCCTTACTTTTAGCTATGAGAATTGTTACGCTATTCTGCAAGAAATAATCTCTTTTAAAAATTATTTTGACACGACTAAAATCAAATTTGACAATCGCGACTCAACGTGGTATTTTTAGGGTTCCGTTGCCAAATGGCAAAAACGGAACCCTTATAGATTCGTCATGTCTGTCTGTCTGTCTGTCCGTATGTCACAGCCACTTTTCTCCCAAACTATAAGAGCATGCTGTTGAAACTTGGTAAGAAGATGTATTCTGTGAACTTAAGATTTTTACACTAAAATAGAAAAAAAAAACAAAAAATTTTTGGGTTCCCCAAACTTAGAACTGAAACTCAAAAAAAAAATTCATCAAACCCATACGTGTGGGGTAAAATGGTATTGAGGTCTCAATTTTTTTTTTCTAAACTGAATAGTTTGCGCGAGAAACACTTCCAAAGTGGTGAAATGTGTGTCCTCCCCCCCGTAACTTCTAAAATAAGAGAATGATAAAACTAAAAAAAATATGTGATGTACATTACCATGTAAACTTCCACCAAAAATTGGTTTGAACCAGATCTAGTAAGTAGTTTTTTTTTTAATACGTCATAAATCGTAAATCGCAATTTACCTTTCATTCAATCAACTTAAATATAAAAATTTAAAAAAAAACATTTAATTTCATAAACATAAACCTTATGCATAAACCGAGAATACATACAGGTTTGTACGGAAACCTTGGTGCGCGAGTCCGACTCGCACTTGGCCGGTTTTTTTTCTTTTGGCTTCGCAACTTAGTACTTGTGCGCTACGCAATGAACTTGCTGAGATACGAAGGCGCGCAAGGGGGCATCCTGGACGTGTTTTATATGGAATTTTTCATTTTTGTTTGAAAAATAAAAAAAAATATTACCCACGTGTTTATATGTGTGGGGTTTTATAAAAGGGGTCGAAAATTTCATTATTTTTGCAATAGGACACGCCATTTTCAAGATATAAGCAAAAGAAAAAAAAATACAGTACTGTTTTTGCACGTGAGGCGAGGCGTTGCCGTTGGTGTGAATTTTTGTTCATGACCACTAGTTTTACTCCACACCTTTTTAATCGCGATTAAAAATAGACAGATTTAGTTAAAATAAATTATTTTAGTCAACATTTTTCTACAATCTATTAAAATAATGCTTTACTTGATAATTAACGAAACTCTTATTCAAAAAAAAAAAAAAAAATGCGAAGAGTAGCAAAATGTTGTAGTCGTAGTATATTTTTGCCTTCACGATACGAGTACCCGTAAACTGAGACGTGGGAAAAATTGGCACAGGTCCTTCCCCGTTGGGCGCTTGCGCCGTACTAAACGCTGCCCGCTTGTGCATCGTAATTTATTCTAATTTAGAGTGATTTCAAAAACGATATTATGTCTAATTAAATAAACAGATTTAAATAAAACTTAAGAATTCGATTTGTTATAGAGCATACTTTATATTGACATGAATTTTTTTATGTAATTATGCTTTATTCAAACCAAAAAAACGCGATAAACTTGCGAATAAATCGTAAAAATTGCCATAAGACTTTATTTTTTTACTAATTTATGTTATTAAAAATCAATATTCTTGTACTAAATGTAACAATTAGATTATATGTCTGTTGTTTTGTGTATTTTTTTTACTCAAATTTCTACATATTAATGATAGAAATAGGAGTCTGAAATTGACCCTGCGCTGATTTTTACGAAAACTATTTGTGGGAGATTAATTACTACAAAGTAAACAAATAAGTTTTTGTGAATGTTCTACTAAAAGTGACAAAACAAAAGATTGATCTATTTTTTACATATTTTCGTCAATGCCAGAGTATTTATAATGATGAGATGAGAGGTAAATAAGGCGACTAAAATCTTAGATATTTGCGCAAAAATGTAAAATGGCTCTTAAAGCACTACTGTGTAATGAACGTCTGAAGTTGCTCTGATCATGAAACCTAAACACAGTCGAGGGAACTCCTCAACGACTTACAGCAATTACCCGGTGTTTGGACTTAATTCATTTCTATTGATGAAAACTTTGCACCCGTATATAAGGTGTATCTATTCATACACGAAATATTTTAAGAGGTACACCTGAAGGTGGTAAAGAAGCTATAGAAGCAAAAAGAAAATTTTTATCTAAGCGTTTTTGAATTATCGTAATTATTATCATTTTAAAACTGCTTTGCACGTTTTGCATAAAACCTTTACTCCAAATTTTATGAATAGCCCGTCTGACGCTGCGAGGGCGGCGACCGGATGGCACGACCATGGCCGCGGTGTCTCGGGCCGTAAAAAATAAGAAGGGGCCAGTATTTCTTATGTGCGTCAAATAATTTATAAATATTAAATTTTGAAAAAAATACATTTAGAATTTTTTTTTTTTCGTTGCTGTAGCTTCTTTACCACCTACAGGTGTACCTCTTAAAATATTTCGTGTATGAATAGATACACCTTATATATGTGTGGGGTACATACCATAACTAAAAATTTAAAAATATAAACTTTTTTACAAAAAAAACTGACTTCCTTAAAAATACTAAAAAGTGAAAAATAACTTTAATTTAGGAAGTCGGTGGAAAAAAAAAAACATTTTTTACTTTTTCTTCTCTTTTCTTTTTTCACTTTGTAGTCTTATTAAGGAAGTCGGTTTTTTAAAAATGATTTGAACTTGATATCTCTGCGAGCTCCTTAGATAAAAGATGTGGGCAGACAGGTAGACCGAAGTGATTGTATCAGGTACGGTAGTCCTTTTGAGATACGAAACCCTGCAAACTAATCAAAACAAAACTTATGAGTCAAGAAGGAATTTATTTCGAATTTGAGCTTACACGTGTGGCTTCTATGTAAAAACACGTGTCTCTTGACGACGATATTACGTAGTTTAAACAACAATGAGGCTGGTAAGTAGTTGCTGTAATAAATTATGAAATGCTAATTGAATCCTTTACAGGAGCTACGAGTGACTGCTATATTGGTATCATAAACAGTATCAAATTAAATAATCTAGCAATACTTGTTTAAATGTGAAAATCGCACTATGACATGTATATTAACCAAAGGCCTGTTATGTTATGATTTTTGGAAATTCGTAAAAATTATTTAATTTCTACGAAAAATTACAAAAATTGCCAGCTATTTTGATTTAATTCCTGTATTATTTCCACAGTTGCGATTTCCGTGAAGCCACCTTACGAGTACTTAAGTAGCAATTGAAAAATATACTCAACGAAATCGAAATCGTAAACCTTATACTTATAAGCTTAAATAGCAGTGGCGAAAGCACCATATAACACGATTCCTACCGGCTTGCCTTCGGGGATTCGCATTGGTAACTCTATCACTATTAAGAATACAATAGTATGTAAATAGTGGCTACTATTGTCAATAAATATAGTTACACTACGGGTATTTAATTCACTATAACATTCAAACAACAAAAAAGGTTATTTATAGCTTTGTATTACAACAAAAGAGAAATGTTCTAAATTAACCCGGCGCCAAAACGTCATAATCGGGAACTAAAAATTCATACAACAGCGATCCCGTAATGATGTCACTTTAGGTCACGTGGCACCGCTTGACATGTACATGTGCAAGCCGCTGTACAACGGGTTATGACAGAGACAGGTATAGAAAAATGCGTCAGCGAGAACGAGATAGAGGAATATTGCATATTTTATTCGGTTTTCAGCTGTTCAATTTAATTGTATTTAATTCATTACATTCCTATATTAATTTTAGAATGATAGTAAGTATTCTTTATTGATGAGTCAGTAAGTTAAAGCCGACTTCGCATCGGCTTCTCTTTTAGAAAAAATTACACCTCGCCGCTGTTAAATAGACAATCGTGCTTATAGTAAACGAAAAATAAAAGTAAGTAACTAAAGAGTATTCTGAGCAGACAAACAAGTCTTCAACAAGATCTTGAAATACTTTTTACTAAAGTGCTTGTACTTTAGTAAAAAGTACGAGTATTTTTAATTAAATATTTTTAAACAGCTCCATAAAAAGGGTACTCAGATCTACAATAGAACCTCGGCTCGGCTCCCGAATTATATTTTTTTGCGAATTCGTTTTTTTCTTCAAACTAGTTGAAACGTGAGCTCACATAAACCAACACAGTCTTTATCTAAATTCTATTACAACGCCATTTAATCTTCTAAGTAGGAGTATCAATAGTATAGTAGTATCAATAGTAACTTAACGAGCAACACGCTCCTGCTTTACGCAGATTTTAAAATTTCACATAACGTCAATATGTATTTATTATTATGTAAGTATACGTATAAACCTTCGCAAAACATTCTCTGATCTAACTGATGGTGACAACTACATCGAAACCCGTTGCGAAGTTTGAAAGAAAAACGCAGTCATACAAACAGACACGAAAAGTGCCTTTAACTTATAATATAATATCTTAGGATAACCAACACACCGGTATCTGATCCCAAACTACGCAGAGCCTGTACTATGGCAACCAGACAACTGATAAACATACTTATATATTTCTAAATACATACATATTATAGATAAAATGCAAATGTATGGATGTTTTATTAGTGTAAAGTGTGTAGTAAGTGTAGTAGTAAGTATGTATAAGTCAGTGTGTATTATGTATTGTTGGCTGAAACCCACCCAGGCTTTCAGCCAACAATACACAATTAATAGTGAGGTTATTCATGACAAGCCTCCACAAATAGTAATCGAGTATTGTTATGTTGTACATTTTGAGGGGTTTGAAACAGGTCTATGTTTCTTGCTGAATGTGGGAAGCTTGGGAGAGGCCTAACCTAGCAGTGGATGTATTTTGGCTGAAATGACGATTATAATTGTTTTTGTACAAGTTTTGTCAGTGATAAACCTTTAGTTAAGCATACAACTAAGTAAGTATACCATTAAACTGTTACATTATCCACCTGCATAGGCAAGAATGCTGGCTGAACCACTATTAGAATGTATTGGAACAATACAAAAAATAGTACTAGTAGACGCCAACCAGCATGCAATCAAATCGATTGTGTGAGGAATGTTCGTTCTTTACAATTCCCTTTTATATCGCTTTGACTCAGCGAATCATATAGGAATTACCACGATAAATTGTGTGAACGTACGAAGCATCGAGAAGCGTCGAGTTGGCACATCCGTCGAGACAACTTAGAGAAAATAGAATACATTAAATTCTCGATTTAAATTTTTCACTAGCAATATATCTATACTAATATTATAAAGCTGAAGAGTTTGTTTGTTTGTTTGATTGAACGCGCTAATCTTAGGAACTCCTGGTCCGAATGGAAAAAATCTTTTTGTGTTGGGTAGCCTATTTATCGAGAAAGGCTTATAGGCTATATAACATCACGCTACAACTAAGAGGAGCGGAGCAGTAATGAAAAATGTTGCAAAAGCGGGGAAAATCGCACGGGTAGGCGATTCCACGCGACGGGAAGGGTCGAGGGAACAAGAAATTTAACGCGGACAAAGTCGCGGGCAGAAGCTAGTCAAATATATTTCTACGAGCTACAAGTGGAAGTACGTATATATCTGCAGATACCTATTTCAATATTGTACATTCGTTCGATTTGATTATATCGGCAACATTGAAGGTCCCGATTTCCCGAAACTTTGACCGTTAATAGAAACGGATTAAAATGGAACTGAACGGAGCTTTGGAATAGATAAGGGTATTGAAGGATAATACATTGTTTGGGAATATTTGGGAGCGTGCACAAAATATAATTTGATTCGGAAGCTCACACTAAAATATATAGGGTGGCAGGGACATCGACGCGCAAATTGTTACCATGGATTAAGTGCATGATTCTGATCCCAGAGTCCCATACATGTCGCGTGATTGTTCGAAAGAGATACCGTGACCCTGGCACATGGGCAACTGATGGAACACGGGTGGGTTTTAGTCAGTAAAATTCTGACACGCCCTCCCGCTCCGCCCAGAGCGGGAGAAGTCATTTGATGATTTCCCATCCTGCAAAAAAAAAAGAAAAAAAAAAAGAGAGTCCCATACATTTCGGCCTAAAAGGCCAAAAAGTGTTTTATTGTGAAAAGTCTTCAAACACTTTCTGAAAATATATTATTATTTTGTACCGTTCTCTTGTTTCTATCCTTTAGTTGGTGTGTCTGTCGTTGTTGGGTTTCAGTTTTTTTTTTTTTTTAATAACACTACATTACTCTCCCTAGTGCGTAACACTGAAATCCATCGTCGTCGGTTGAAAGTCTACGATGTTGGGGGCAGCGCTATGCGTCTCAAGTGGAGTTGGACGGGACGAGGAGATTGCCGATGATGTAAAGCTGTGAACGAATGGTGGCCAAGGTTAGGCCAAACCTGCCAGTGTCGCGAGATCTGTTCAAAAAAGTTACCGTGGTCATGGCATATGGGCAACTGAAGGAACACGTGTAGGTTTTAGTCAGTAAGTCTTATAC
The DNA here is from genome assembly GCA_932294355.1 of Aporophyla lueneburgensis. Taxonomy (NCBI): domain Eukaryota; kingdom Metazoa; phylum Arthropoda; class Insecta; order Lepidoptera; family Noctuidae; genus Aporophyla; species Aporophyla lueneburgensis. The sequence continues at coordinate 10,920,363 of OW028738.1, read as the reverse complement.
CCCCTTCCTCTCCACCCTAGAGCGGGAGATGTCATTTGCTGATTTACCACCCACAAAAAAAAAAATTGGTTGCCTGTAAAGTCGGTATACGGGCGAAAGTTTTACGTGACAACGACTTTGAGTGGTAAAATAATTTTGTCTGTCTCTCTCGCTCTTAGGCGGGCTAACCATGCCCGAGTGGAAGGGACGCGTGCCTCTCACTCGCTCTCATTGTGAGCGCATAACGTGAGCGGAGCGTAACGCAGTTTCTTGAAGTGTCACCCGGCAAACCAATTTATAAGACGATGTCACGTCAAAAAAACCCAAAGAAACCAGGGCCGTTCAATAGCGCATCGAATTGACGATATCGTCAAAGTTGCGGGAAACCTGGATGAGGGACGCACGGAACGGAGAATTATGGCGGAAAAAGGGGGAGGCCTTTTTTTTCAGGATGGGAAATCATCAAGTGACTTCTCCCGCTCTGGGCGGAGCGGGAGGGCGTGTCAGACTTTTACTGACTAAAACCCACCCGTGTTCCTTCAGTTGCCCATGTGCCGGGGCCCCTGTATCTCTTTCGAACAATCACGCGACCCCGACAGGCATCGGTCCTAGCAGACCCCTACAGCGCGTGGAACACTACGCGCCGTCGACCCGAGCCTGGTCCTTACCGGGCGGCGAGCTACCCATTGCTCGCCACCCGCCAGCTCGCGCCTACGCCCGTCCGCTATCGACTCCCGACGCCCGGGGCGTCTCCTTCTGCGGCGGCTAGGGACGTGAGGGCGCAGAGACTGCCACTCCCTCACGCGCTCCGCCTCCTCCTTCGCGAGCATTACTGCTTCGCAGAAGGAGGTGACGGCTTCCCATGCCCTCTCGCTCCGTACCATGGCGCGCACCAGGGTTGGACGCGAGAGGTCGCCGCCGCCGATCGCCTCCACGAGGACACGGCGGTGATCTGCCCAGGCAGGGCACACCTCCACCGTATGCTCCACCGTGTCTCCCAGACGATCCTCGCAATGGAAACACCCGGGCGTTTCCTCCCGCTTTATCCTGAACAGGAACCCACCGTAGCACCCATGCCCGGTGAGAACCTGCGTCAGGCGGAAGGTAAGGACGCCGTGGCGCCTCTCTATCCACTCCTCAAAGAGGGAACTTACCGCCGCAATTGTGGCGTGCCCAGTGCTGGGTTGCGACAATCGTACCCGCCATGTCGCCATGAGATCACACCGGAGCTCTGTCCGCCGTGCCGCGATTTGTCGCGGCAGCGGAGTTTCGCCCCGGCGTTTCGCCTCCTCCCGCCACTCCCACATGTGCGCGAGGAAAAGGGGAGGCCTTTACCCAGCAATGTTGACGATGACAAGAATCACAGGTCAACAATAACGTAGCATTGTAATAAAGGTCGTTTCTAGCCTTTATAAAAAGAGGTTTTTGACCAGGCAGACAGATAATAACAGGCTAGTAATAAAAAATCAAAATAAAATTTTAGTGTAGGTATCCAATAATTAACCAATATCGAAGTAAATGGACCTTTTAACCTTGAACATTGATTTAAAAAGTTTGCCTTTGAGACAGAAGGACGTTTCTAGTCAATTAGAGTATCATTATTTTACTTTTATACTGCCTCGTTGTTCTAGTGATGGTAAGCGCTATTTCTGATAATGAAGTCTTGATTCCCAGGTTGGACAAAATGTATTGGGATTTTCTTTCTGGAATGCCTCAGTCATCATCATCTTCATCAGCATTTCAACCAAAAAATCGTCCATCACTGGATATGGACCTTCCCCAATTCGGAAGGTTTTCCATAATCGCCACGCTTGGCAGGCGGGTTGAGGATCACAGTACGGTAGTAAAATGCTTATAGAACGCTCCCCGTTCTCTAGTAAGTCTCTTAGTCCCTTTTTACGACATCCACGGGATGAAATAGGATGGGTACTATCCTTTACGTCCAGCACTACACGAAACACGGTCTAAAATTGTAAGCGACGACTATTTCAGAAGGAAATAGACCATTACACTTTTATAGTTAAAAGTTATTTAGTTACTAGCTTTTACCAGTGGCTTCGCCCGCGTGGAGGTCGGAAATTATACCGCGGGAACATACTACCGCGATAAAAAGTAGCCTATGTCCTTTCTCAGGCTCTAAACTATCTGTGTACCAAATTTCATTTAAATCGGTTCAGTAGTTTTAGCAGGAACGCGAGACAGACAGACAGACAGACAGACAGACCAACAGACAGACAGAGTTACTTTTACATTTATAATATTAAAGTTTAGATTATATATTATATTATACTTAATTAAATATTATATATATTATATTATATTATTATATTATAATATTATATATTATATTATATCATCATCATCATCATTTCAGTCGTAATACGTCCACTGCTGGACATGACCTCCCCCAATTTGGGGGAGGTCATGTCCAGCAGTATAGTGTAGTAGTTTTATATATTATATAATTATATATATTATATATATATATATTAAGTGTGGATAGTGTGGATAGTGTGGATAGGGGTGTTTGACCGAACTAAAAAACACAAGTATCCGAATAGAGCGGAAAACTTCCCCGCGTTCGCTTGCTGGGGGTGTTTATTTGATACCGATGCTCAGGTCCCTTAGTTGCCTTTTACGACACCCAAGGGATGAAATGGGAATTCCTTAGTGGCAGCCCGAAATCTGGATTTGTGTTCTGTTGATAGCAATTGGGTCGCCCCTTATTAACATAGCTGGCGAAATGTGGGTATACAAAGGTGAGCTAAGGTGTTTCTATAATACTATAGAACGACCTTAGCTCACCTTTGGATACCCTTTCCGACCCCTTCGGAGAAACGAGACGCTATGTTTGTATGTAGTATGTATGTACTTTTATACCAATAAATTACATCCAACCAGCTCAACGGAACGCTTAAACTACGAAAGTTAGTTAAATAGTGTAGATGTGATTCACTGACTTCACGAGTCCTTAGTAACTTCACATTAAACTTAATGAACTCATAAATAAAACATTAAATCAAGCTTTACAGCAGCAGGCGCTCGTGAACTAACGAACTGAGAACAGCTATATTTTCTTGATGGAACAGTTATTGTTGTCGCCTACTATACAATCGCAAGCGCACACAGGGCCGAACATGTTAATATCATACATAACATCATGCCTGTATTCCTCAAAGGGTTTGGCAGAGGTGTAGACCTCTATCGATGATACACCCACATTTCACAATTTATCAGAATCAAAAATTTAATTTTTCAGCCATTTCTCAATATTTGTTTATTCAATTAGATTTACCAACGTGTCTCAGGTGTCTGTGTACACCGGCCCCCAAACCCCAATAACGCTGCGCGCTGCTTGGCGCATGGCAGAAATAGATATGCTGTCTACCTTTCTCTCGATCAATCAGTCTTTGGGTATTACGAGACCACAAGGGGTAGTGCCCACAAAACAACCATGCTGCGAGGCCCGTATTAAAGTTCCTTTCCAAAACCTAATCCACTATCTGACGTTTAACTTTGACTCACTTTGCAAAGTTCTCACAATTAGGGAGCTCTTCGACTGTACTAAAAAACAAAACAAAATTTAAAAACTGTGTCACAGCGTGTGAAACGCTGTGACACAGTTTTTAAATTTTGTTGGTATTACCGTTTCCATTGTAATTGATATCATATTGTTTTTTTTTTTAATGTTTTTTTTTTTCAAAATAAAAATCTATTACTCTTTTTCCCTGGACGTGCTCATTCACAAAGTGAACAACTACTACACTCAACTCTACTCTCCACTCTCTTCTCTTTCTCGCCTCTCTCTCTCCCTCTTCTGCTAAATTTAACTTCTATAATATCTTTAAAGTTCAACAAAGCATACACTGTTAGATTACCATTATAACATTTCCCAAATGAGGTTTGGTCCGTAGCTCGAGGCTACGCCGTTCGTAGCGTCGTAGTACCGTAGAGTTTCGTAGCCGCGTAGCCATGTAACTGGATTTCAGGAACGTTCAGCGTAACTGAGTCAATTATTGTGGTGACGTTATTCAAGTCACCTCTCGTAATACTATAATGATTAACGATACATCGATCGCGGGTATGGAGCTTGCCTAGAGGGGAATTTGACATCGAAAATTAGATCTTGAAACTTTATACGAAGGTTTGAAACTTAATAATTTTGATCCGCAAAACGGGTATTGGAATGTGTCTACGGCTCAGAAGGGTTTTGTTTTTATTACCCGACTACGGTGAAGTAAAAGGGGAGTTATGATTTTGACCGGTATGTATGTATAAATGTATGTTAATCTTTTCCCTCACAACTTGACGTCACATTAAAATTTAACATGGTACCGTCGAGAGGACAAAGAATCATTAACAATTTCTTTTTTTAATTGTGCCGTGTTAGTTATCACATGAAATGGCTTAATTAGCACAGTTTTAAATATAAATACTGTTAGCTAACCCCAAAATAATTAAAATAAAGAGAACGTTCAAAATCTAAAACCCGACTACTCAAAAACCAGGCTCTAAAAAGCATGAAACAAGAAAATATTCTCATCTTAAGACATTCTAACAGTAGTAAGCGATCATAAGCTTTAGGACAAAGTGACATATGACCACGGCTATCAAATGAGAATATTTTATTGTTTCATACTTTTTAGAGCGTGACTTTTCAGTAGTCAGGTTTTAATATTTTGTATTAGTAAACAATGTACAATTAGCAGTTTGAGTTCTCCATTTAAAGAACAAAAAGTATCTATATATTAATACGTGAAGCGAAAACTTTGGATCCCTTTTTACGAACATTGGGCGGACGGCAGAGTATGAAATTTTGCACACTTAAAGTTAATACCGAGAAGAAGTGACGAATGATAATATGTTTTTTTAAATTATGCGTAAGAATACATTATTTTCAATAAATAACACGTTACACACACTACTATTCATTACCGTGTATTTAATACACACATGCATAGATATTCTTTTGTTTATGGTCCAAATCTATGGTCCAATCAAGAATATCTGTCTTTAATATTTTGTGTCTATAGTCTTTGAATGTCAAGTATAACCATAGGTAATAAATTAATTTTATAGATATATAACCGTTATTTCATTTTAAAAATCTATGATCATATGGAGAATATTTGTCTTTATATTATTTGTCTATAGTGTTACTGAATGTCAGATATAACCATATTATTTTTTTATATTTATTATTATATATATTTTTTCATTTAATAATGTATTTCTATTCAAATGAAGTACGGTCGAATTTCGACCAATGGGCGATCACTAGTATTTATAAAACCACTATGATAGAATCAAAATTCAAAATGTATTTTGCAGCCGATAACCACAGCACAACCAAAGTAAACAATCGATAAACTATGCAAAACATTTTGAATAACAAAATAAATCTGTTGAAGCTATTCATAATAATATGATGCCGGCAGTGGGCGGTCAGTGGAAATAATTTGTTCTCGCTAATTAGTTCGGTCATCGAGCGGCCTATTCAGGGAAATTGTTAAAACATTTCACAGAAGCCGATCATACTATTTAATGTGTAGTGTCATGTGTTTATTGATTTTAAATGAATAAGTAATATATGCGGGTAAAAATCTAAACACCCGATTTTTACCCACATATATTACTTATTCATTTAAAACCAATAAACACATGACACTACACATTATATTCCTAAAAACTTATACTCAAAAAATTATATTCCTAATTGGCCACTATATTTATTTGGGTTTTGTTGTGACTTTACCTTGGTATTTTGATACAGTAAGACGTACATATGTTTAAGTTGAACAATAAGTATTTAGATAGATTTTATCTAAATACTCAAAATTAGCCCCTCTATTCATAAGCGTTGCTTAACGTTAAGATACGTTTAAATGTCAAAAATGTATGCTTAAACAAGTCCTATTACTTCTTAACTTTAAACAACGTTTATTAATAAAACCCCTTAACAAACATAGCAATCATCCGTTTATAAAATGGAAAATAAAGTTTATTTCCAGTGCATGTGAAAGCTTGTACCCTATAACGTAATACACTTGCAAACTGCATATCATTGCAAGCAACACTCGTAACTCTCATTTATAACTTGAATGTCGTGCGCTGTCAGCGAAAACTACGACTTTGCAGCGTCGACAGAGATACATTATGTAGGTACTAGTGTCACTGGCGGGTTAAACTTAAGTTAAAGTGCATTCCCTGTCTTGAAAAGACATATATATTAAAGACTAGCTTCTGCCCGCTACTTCGTTCGCAGGAAATTTTGGCCTCCGACACGTCACGACGTGTCCCGTAGCCCGCCCGCACCATTATTTCGTTTACACTTAGCGTTCTTTCAGAGTTTTAACCAACTTCAAAAAAAGGAGGAGGTTTTCAATTCGACTGTATTTTTTTTATGTTTGTTACCCCAGAAATTTTGACTGAGTGAACCGATTTTGATGATTCTTTTTTTATTTGGAAGCTGGTGCTTCCCTTGTGGTCCCATTTCAGGTTCAGTTCTGACAATGACATCCATGAGAAAACCATATAAGTCTTAAAGCATAAAGTATGTGCGCGACAAATGGACGAATAACGCGATTGGATTAGTGCGGGTAGTACATACCATAACTAAAAAATTAAAATTAAAAAAGTTTTTTCAAAAAAATAACAACCCTAAAAATCCTTAAAAAAACTACAAAAAGAAAAATAATTTTAATTTCGGAAGTCGGTGGCAAAAAACTTAAATACAGATCCTAAGACACTGACTTCCGAAATTAAAGTTATTTTCATTTTGTTTGGCTACTAAGTTGTAGTGTCATGTTAAATAGCCTATAGTTTTCTGATAATTCCAAGAGATTAACAAACTTACTACCTTTTTATAATATTTGTATGTATTGATGTTACTGTTGAAAGCAGCGTTGGCCCAGTAGCAATGGCCCCGACTCCCGACGACAACTTGTAGTTGTTGAAGCCGAGCAGGCGCTCTACTTCGTGTAATAGTTTCATTACCACTGCTCTCAAAACGGTAAAGAGAAACATCGTGGGGAAACCGACATGTGCTAGATCCAATAATTTAAAAACATGTGAAACCCACCAACCCACACTGGGCTTGCGTTGTAAATTATAGCCCACTCCCTCTCAAGGACCTTTCCTTGACAGGGAGTGGGCCGTTATTTGTGGTTCACATATATCTCCTTCGATATGTGACTTACTAGAGAATGGGCAGCAGCGTTCTCTATGCATTTTACCACCATACTGCGATCACCAGCCTGCCCGCCAAGCGTGGCGATTATGGCAAAGCCTCCCAAATTGGGGAAGGCCTAAGTCCAGCAGTGGACGGCTTACGGCTGAAATGATGATGATGATGATGTGACCTAGCAGTAGGAACATTATAGGCAATATACAGAGAGGTTACCTATCCGTATTGGTGCAGGTATTTCACTATGTTCTACTAAAACTCGATTCATTACTCTTTATCAGGTTAACTAGAAACTGCAAGGCTTTTTTCTTCAAACGGAGTTGAGCTATGAGTTTGTTTCGGCATTTATTTTCAGGAATCAGTCAGCTAATAATTGCTGACGCTAAAGAGTTTTTAAATATTTACCAAAAATTTACGTACAAAAGTGTCATAAAAAATGTGACTTACAGAAATATAAATCATTTAATTTCATCATTTCAAGTCGGAAAAAAGGCCTTCTCTTGAATCAATTTATGGTGACGTAGCGAGTTAAACGTGCTTTTTCTTTTTAGCGTACCTTTCTTACCGTATGACATCCGTACTTAATCTTTTAGTGTATGTTTTTTGACTATATGATCTAGTATCCTGTAAAAGGAATACACGATACGATGAAATTTTCTCGATACAAAAAAATCGCAAAATTCTATCTATGATTATGATTTTTTTAGCCTCAAGGCGCGAGGCGTATGTATTATTAAACATAGTTTACTTTAAAACATTGATTATAATTGTATCTAAGTTTTTGTAAAACAGTTTACGTTTTAATAATACTTTTCATTCATAAAAAACGGCAATTCGTTTTGGCACATACGTTATTTTATTCCAAACGCACACACATTATCGCCATCTCTTCTTTTGCCTATCATAAGTAGTGTCATCACTCTCGTTCTTTCATAAATCAGTCGCCCAGTAGGGCTCATCGACGATGAACCTATGTCACTTTTTTACAAATCGGTGCGATCAAAATTACGTTTTTTAAATATTTGTGTTCACATAAAAAGGTAGTAGTTAAGCATTTTGCTGTAATGATTTAATATAATAAGTGTTGGCTTTCCAAATAACTTTTTATTTCGAATGTATATGTGTCTATTTTTGTGACTGTGAACAATATAACATTCTTTTTCTGTTACCATTTAGAGACGACCTAAATTATGTATGAAAATGGAAAGAACCATAAACCAAAACTGAACAGTACCTTCAAGGTTAGGAGTGCCTGCACAGGGCAATTAATTTATTCATTTTGCAAGAATGAAATACCAATAAGATGATCATAACAGTAAATCGAATTCACCACCTTCACTAAAGCATTACAGCAACAATCTATTCTCACTTTGTAAAGTAAATTGAGTAAACACCTTATTTTCTAGAGAAGAACGTCTGTTTTATCTCAAAAACTTATAATAATCATGCATTTAGAAATAAAATAAAATATATAATTTGTTTTTAGGTTTGAAGTATGTCAACAATACATCTATATGTGAAGTACTGTCACTTCAAATGCAGCACAACGAATGAATGGAGTAGCATTAGAATTGTAAAAAGGTGAGGTTTTACTTGACAGCAGCTCAAAGAAGGGTAATGATTTAAACAGGCTGTGTCAAACGCCGAACTAGTTTAAAAAAATATCATTGGCATGTAAAAGTGTTCAAACCTAAAAGTGTACAAACCTGCTTACAGAAATAAAATCATTTATCATTTATAGCAGGTGTGAAGTTTTATTGAAAATATAAATTTTAATTTCATGTATCAATCAATCAATCAAATCAGTTTATTTCGGGCTACAAAGACCCAAATCATAATACCATACAGAGTATCATACATTAAAAAAAAACCACGTAAACATAACTATTGTACACGAAGTGACGGCGACGTGTTGCGCTACGTAGTATCGCGTAGCCTTACACGGAATCACCGATACACGACTCCCTTCGGCCAAAACTCTTCCTTGAGGAAGGTCTCGATTTGATGAGTTGGAACGCAGACCACGAATGACTTGAAGTTCGTGTTGTGGCACAGTTCCAACTTCTCGACCCTCAAGGTCAAGTTGGACTTAACACGTACAAACTCCACGATCTCCTCAACCTTCGTGGTATAATGTAGACGGGACACATAGAGCTGCGTCGTTAGTGTAGCTGGATGCAACAGCATATTGAGTCCTGCTAGCGCAGTCCCACACTGGTTCCGACTACGAAGCTTCTTCCTCTTGTTCCTCTCTACCTTCACGAAGCCATCCTTGTCAGGCACGTGGCCTGAAGCCGGGCCTAGCTGTTTCGAACCCTATATGTCCCGTGTTTGATACATAATCATTAGCAGCCTATAACGTTCCTACTGCTGGGACACAGGACTCCACTCGGTGAGAGAGAGTGGGACATAATCCACCACGAGGGCCCAGTGCGGGTTGGTAGATGTCACATGTCTTCGATTTTTTGGTTCTCAGACATGTTTACTCACGATGTTTTCCGTCACAGTTTGAGAGCAGTAGTGTTGAAATAATTTACACAGAGTAAAGCGTCTGCTCGGTTTCGAACTCGTAAGTAGTAGCCTTTGCCACTGAGCCACCACTGCTTCTCGATATCTAATTGATATCTAATCAAAGCACTCTTGTAGACAAGAATGCTTTCTAAAAACATATTGGCTATTTATAATTTTTCATTCCTACAAGATTTTATGGATGATCAAAACAATGGTGTTTTACTCTGTTTTGAATAACACTAAACATACTTCTATAATATTATGAAGACTGTTTAGCTAATTATTTGTGTAATCCATCTCTGAATTACCCCTAACCCCAAAATAACTTTAATGAAAAATAAAATTAATAAAAGAACAAACATACATACGAGTTAATAGGCTGATAAACACATTGCCCTCTGTAGTCGGGTAAAACACCCAAATAAAAAGGTATAATCTAGACATAGTTACAAAATATCGGCAATAATATCGGTTTTGGTTTTCTAACCGCAGTCAAACATAATTACTAAAATATGTAAGTATAAGTCAAGTAATTTTAACATTTATCATACACATTGCCATACGAAATTGACCTTGAAGGAAATATAAATGACTTGTAAAATAAGGTGAAAAAATACTCATAACTAGTATTACGTAATGGACGAAGTCTATGTAAAATATTTTAATTGTCATTTACCAAATAAATGTATAGTAATCGGTGAAACGAAATTGTTGTTAATCTCTTAAACACCATCATATATTTTATTTATAGACCTCTAGAAGATTAATTCGTTATTTTTAATTTCATGTTGTAAATCTATATATTAATACGTGAAGCGAAAACTTTGGATCCCTTTTTACGAAAATTGGGCAGACGGAGGAGTATGAAATTTCGCACACGTATAGTTTATACAGAGAAGAAGTGACGAATGCTAATATTTTTTTTTAAATTATGCGTAAAAATACATTATTTTCAATAAATAGCACATTACACACACTACTATTCATTACCGTGTATTTAATAATACACACATGCATAGATATTCTTTTGTTTATGGTCCAAATCTGTGGTCTATAGTCTTACTGAATATCAAGTATACCATAGGTAATAAATTAATTTTATATAATAGATATATAACCGATTTCAATTTTTAAATCTATGATCATATCGAGAATATTTGTCTTTAATATTATCTGTCTATAGTGTTACTGAATGTCAAATTTAACCATATTATTTTTTATATTCTTTTATTTCATTGTACAAACATATAAATTATATTTTTAAATATGAAAATCTCAAAAATTATAAAAACATTTAAAAATATAAAAAATAGTAGCCCACCGGTATCGGGAACAGGGTCCAAGCTACCGGTGGTCAGGGCTCCAGAGAGAGGAACCTCCTGACAATACGAGCCGTATCCAGAAGTACCGCTTTCTGATTCAAGCCCTTGATCCAGCTGCCTAACGAGAGCTTCCTTAGATGTTGGTCGAGGCTCTTGGCTATCAAGCCGTTGGCAGTGACGACTATCGGCACAATGATCGCTGAAGCCACATCCCACATGTCGACAACCTCGCGAGCTAAGTCAAGATACTTGATCTGTTTATCTTTCTCAGCTTTCACGAGGTTCTCGTCATGTGAGACCGTTATGTCAACAGTCATTGTGCGCCGCTCTACTTGATCCACCACCTCTATATCAGGCTTATTTGCAACAATAGTCTTGTCAGTGATGATGGATCGATCCCAGTACAATGTGATATTTCCATTTTCGAGAACTGGGTCGGGCACATACTTGTAGTACGGCACCTCTGATTCCACAAGACTGTATTTCAGAGCAAGTTGCTGGTGGATAATCCTAGCTACTAGGTTGTGCCTATGCAAGTATTCTTCGTTAGCTAGACGAGAACACCCGGAAATTATGTGTCTAATTGATTCTCCTGGACGGTGGCATGCCCGACAGATGTCAACCGTCCCATCTTTCACAATAAATCTCCCGTAGTTGTTCGTCATCATAACTTCGTCCATAATTGTACAGACAAAACCTTCGGTTTCCCCAAAGAGGTGACCGAAACGCAGCCAGGCTACGGACGCTAGTAGATCTACATCGGGTCCATGTAAGGCCCGGAAATAGCATCCGTGGAGCTCCTTACTCTACCATACCTTCATGCGGTCATTAGTGTCGAGTATTACAGGTTTACGCCAGTTCTCGTTAGCCAAGGAGAGCGGGGTGAGGCCCTTGTCAACCGCGACTACATCTCGATGCATCCCCACGTTGGTTTCTAGGAAATATTCCCTGAGGCTGCATATCTCGCGATTGTGGAGAGTCTTAGCGTTTAAAAGGCCTCGACATCCACACTTTCGCAGGATATACAGTCTCATTACCGATGACCGTGGGTGATGCATTCGATATGCAGTCAACAGCAGGTGTGAAGAGTTGCATCGACTTTATACAACTCCAGCACCCTCATGAGCCATGTATGTGGCACCGAGTCATAGGCCTTCTTATAGTCTATCCAACATGTCGACAGATCTTTCGGGAACGACGAACTTGTTGGCTAATGGTCATATCAAAGAGGAGCAGCTCCTTAGTACCTCATATATTTATTATTATTACCTTCTTTTATATTTATTATTATATATTTTTTTTTACTTAATAATGTATTTCTGTTCAAATGAAGCACGGTCGAATTTCGACCAATGGGCGATCACTAGTAATTAATAAATACTTAAATTGTTTATTATATATTTTTAATTATTTTGAGTTAATGAATCTCGTATTACCCAACATCGGTACATAAATATTAGCTAGCTTTTTCCCGCGACTTCGTCTGCGTAAATCTTACGTTATGCGGACGCAGGTGAAGTCGTGGAATAAATAGGGTTAATAGGTAACGAATAAGGTTTAGTCGTGAAAGCGTAACAGACAGAGCGAAATGCGAAACTAACTCTTAGTTTCGCATTTATAATATTACGTATAGATAAAGAAGATAATTTCTTGCTGTAAGATAGTTTTATTGCTTATAATTAAATATTTGTATTATTTGTCTACTCCATCGCACGCCATGTGCAAAAATTTCATAGACCGACTAAGTTAATGCTACTTTCACATACTTTTTTCTAAGATGTTTCCGTCTCTACCTTGCTATTGTAGTTTGACAGATGTGCAACAGTGACAGGAATAGTGCTTACAGCAAGGCTATGCTAAGTTAGTAACGTTTTTTTTATTTCGAGACATTTTCTGTCATTAGTTCAACTTTTGGCCGCTAGTTTTCCTATTCTCTATAAACGGTTCAGATATAAGTTTGTGGCGGCCGGCCACTTTAGGTTGACCCGCCATAAACCACGCCCATTCTAGTATCATTCACTTTCAAGGTGGGACCTTAATGCCACTATAGATGGGTTCCTAACATTTAATATCGACGCTTGAAAGATGAGACTGACTAAGCGACATAGTAGCCCCCCTTTGTCTCTTAGTCAGTCTCACGTTATATTTGCTCAAATAAACTTGCTCTAACTTGATGACTAGTACAATAAGATTCTATTCGATTTCTGAGAATTTAAATAAAGTTAAAGGTTAAGCACCTGAAAAAGAGAGAGCATCCGAACACGGTACGCGGTCAGATTCTTTCCCCCCTCTGTAGCCCCATAGTATGAGCGCATGACATTTTCATTAATGGATCTTGTCCATCTCATGCGCTGCACACTTCCGCCGGGAGCTGGGACCCTATCAGAGGCCGATGGGCCTCGATGTCCTAAACCGTCCGGCGGCCAGCGTCCTCCCCGTCGACGAGCAGGTGGTGGCGTCGTGGGCGGGGAGAAGTACTCGTCGCTCGAGCTCGACGCAACTGCCACGGCCGGTGTCGTCACAGCGCCCGCAGTGGGGCTAGGTACCGGCGGCGGCGCGGCGGCGAGGCGGAGCTGAGAGACGAGTCCGGAGGTGGTGGGCACTTATCACATCGCGCTGAACAAGGCTCCCGCAGACAGGTGCGATGCGACAGACGACACAACTCTCTTCTTGGAAATGGATCTACTAAAGTCTATACTAGTAGTCGTACCGGCCTTTAAAGAAAACCTTTAGAATTGTTCTGGCGATTCGTACGTTTTGGTGCGGGTAAGTGTGCGAGGTTTTGTATAATTTTAAACAAGAAATTCTAAAATTCGTTTCGCTTGCCTCCTTTGCATCGTTCGGCCCTGATAAGTGTGCATGGGCACTGATAACTTTCAGCCACTGACGCTGCAACACTCATCGGTGGGTGCAGTCGACGTGGGTCGATAGCAACAGTTGTCACTGCCGTCGACGCTGGCCGCTGGAGTGTATGACTACAAACCTATAATTTGTGACTATGTAAATCCGAGGGCATTGTTTTCTACAGTACTTAAAATATTTTATACAGAAATAAATAAAATTTAAATAACAGCTTTTTATTTAATGCATACGTATGAAATTATAAGTATACGGTACTTATATGTCACAAAAACAATATTTTTTCTGACTGTTTGCTCCGTCTAATGTCTAAAACGGCTGGACCAATTTTGACGGACTTTTACTCAATCAATCAACTCAGCCTATCGCAGTCCACTGCTGGGCATAGGCCTCTCCCATGTTGCGCCACAACACCCTGTCATACTAGCAGGTATCTAATGTTAGATGGCCCAACTTAACCGGTAACACGTTCCCGTGATATAATTCCACCAAAGTCACGCGAGCGAAAGCACAAACAGAAGCTAGTAAATAAATTAATAAGCTAAACATAATCTTAACCTCTCCCAAATACATTATTAACCTACACGAAACCGAACATTACCTCTGTAGTCTGTAGTAAACACGTGTTCAGCTCATAACCGAAGGCATTACCTATTAATCTAACAGAACAACCCATATCAAATCCTCTGACATTCACAGATCGATAACAGCGAGCTAGCTATAAATATAAATCGGCGTCGAGTCCTCAGCCGTTTAGTACGACACAACTTAGAGGTTCCTTCGGCGAAATTTGTCATGCACCATAACTTTGTATTTTATTAAGTTAACAAGATGCTTTAAACAAATTCGGGCTAGAATTATTAAAAAACGTCATCCGATTGCTTACGAAGGTTTTTTTTAGAGGCGGAAAACTTTAAATTCTAACATAAATAACATTAATATCTATGAAATTGGATTGATTAAAAAATAATACGTTTTTTTATTTAAATTGAAAGCGCTCTGCCTCTAAATAAAAACACCCGATAGATACTACTAGTCATTGTATGCAATCACGTCAGTATATGCAAATCATTAGTAGTCTTTAACAGGTGCATGAAATGGCCATAACACGCCAAAAAGGTGTCGTGCTGAACAACCAATTTCCCAAACCGTACATCAAAGAGACATCGAATTCGTGTCGGATTTAATAGAAATCCTTAATAATAAGGCTATTACACAATACAGGAAGCCGGCTGATCCAATTTATTCGAATAGATTACAAACTCATCAAACAGTTTGGCACAGCTGTCTGGCATAATCACAGCAGCTAACTAAATTGATGATATCTATTCTTAGGAGCAGTGGTGGCCCAAAGATAAAGGCCTCGACTAACGAGGCCGTAAGTTCGAACCCAGGCTGGCGTTTTACTTCGTGTAGATTATTGAATTACCGCAGTTCTCAAAACGGTGAAGGAAAACACCGCAAGGAATCCAGCATGTCCTAGAAACAAAAGCTCGAAGATATGTGACATCTACCAACCCGCACTGGGTCCACGTGGAGTACGGCCCACTCACTCTCACAGAAAGGAGGTCTGTGTCCCAGCAGCTTTTTTTTAATATGTTGAGGACAAAATAACCTGGAGTTTAACCTGCTCCGATTTTATATTATTACTAGCTTTTGCCAGCGGCTTCGCCCGCGTGGAGGTCGGAAAATATCCCGCGGGAACGTACTACCGGGATAAAAAGTAGCCTATGTCCTTTCCCAGGCTCTAAACTATCTGTGTACCAAATTTCATTTAAATCGGTTCAGTAGTTTTAGCAGGAAAGCGAGACAGACAGACAGACAGACAGACAGACCGACAGACAGAGTTACTTTCGCATTTATAATATTAGTATGGATAGTATGGATATAGTATGGAAGTATGGATATAGATAATACTGAATGTTATTTTTCTTTTTACATTATATGCTGATTATGTATGTATGAAGGACAAATTTCACCAATGTCAGCACATCTTAAACACGTTCAAAAGCTGTAAGTGTCAATATTCCACGACCATGTTAACAATGAGAGATTTGAATGTAGTTTATAGGTGCTGGTCGCGTTCAATTTCATTTGTGAAATTGGCCCTTAAAGGGTTTTCACGTCTTTGTTTAAACAACGTAGCTTCTTCGTGCTCAGTGATTTCAGTGATCACGGAGGTTTCATCCAATTTGTTTTATCGAGAGATCAGTGTTATTGGGCTTTAAGTGAAAGGTTAGCTTCTGAGTTTGAGGGTTAATTTTGGAATTCCGTTCAACATATAGATTCTTTTTTCTGTATTTATGTTTCATCAGTTAGTTTTGAAGTTGTACCGTCTAGCTCAGTGGGTCAAATCCTAATTTTAAGAACGTTAACAGTAATAGTCGTTGGAAAATGTCTCTTCAGTCCACTAGAGAGTTATACCTACTGCGAAATGAAACTTGAGTTTTAAAGAAGATGTCTTATACAATGTGTTTCTATTGATATCCCATAACTAAGTATTAATGAGACCATTTCAAAGAATCAACTGGCATACGATTTTTGTTTTTTATTAACTAACTAGCTTCTGCCCGTGACTTCGTCCGCGTCAAAATGCTCCCCTGATCCTTCCCGTCGCATCAAATTGCCTGCCAGTTTTCGTACATTTTTCGTTGCTGCTCTGCTCTTTTTGATTGTAGCGTGATGTTATGTAGCCTATAACCTTCCTCAATAAATACCCAACACAAAAATAATTTTTCAATTCGGACCTACTGGTCCGAGATGCAAAATTATTTTTGTGCTGAGATTACCGCGTTCAACCAAACAAAAAAACTCTTCAGCTTTATAATATTAGTATAGATGGGTATTTTTTTCTTGATAACGGGTGTAAGATTCATTGATAAGTACGAGTATATATTTTCACTAAAACCAGCAATTAAAATTTAAAGCTAAGAAAATGCGACATTATCTTATTTCACGTAAGGATGTTTTACATAAATGATGTGTCGGATAGATGGTCGGTTCAGACATTGGCGTCACCGAGTTCGAGTTCCTGTGACTGCACTTGAAAGAATAAAAGTAGAAAGACTACAAGATTTGAAAGTAAAAGAGGAATATAAGCGGGAAGTAAAGGTGAAGACGGATAAAATATTTGATGATACGAATGATTATAGTATGGAGGAAGTATGGGATATAATGAAAAATAGTATGTTGCAAGTGCACAAAAGTATGTGGTGTAGCACGGAGAAAAAATGGTAGTAGAATGAGTGATTCTTGGGTAGATGGTGATGTTAAAGAGGTTGTGCGGAAGAAGCAAGAGGCCTGGCTTAATGTGTTAGCCTATAAGGCCCAAAATAGGATGAATCAGGCAGCAAATGTGACGGATGGTTTGGAAAGAGTGAAAAGGAAATACTCCGAAATGAAAGCGAGAGCGAAAGAGATGGTAAAAATGAAAAAGGATGAAAGGCAAGAAAAGTATAACAGGAAGTTCTCTGATAAGTTCAGGGCCAATGTTAAGCTGTTTTGGAAACAAGTAAGATTGGCTCGCGGAGTGACAGGAACATCGAGTATGAATGTTATAAGAGCAGAAGATGGATGTTTACTAAATGAAGAATGTAAGGTCTTGGAACGCTGGAAGGGATACTTTGAAAGTTTATTCAGTTGTCAGGACAGTGTGCAAGGAGTGGGCAACTGGGCAGATTCCAGTTTAGAAGACCCTAACTTAGAAGTAGATGAAGATAATGAAATAGAAATAGAAGAGATAGTACGAGCGCTGAAAGGTATGAAAGTTGGGAAAGCTGCAGGATATGACATGACCGAGTGTCTGCTGAAATGCTGAAGAGCGGTGACGGGGTGGTAGCAAGCCTGTTGTGCCGGATCTTTAATATGTGTTCGTTGCCAGACTAGACCCCCTTAAGGGTTTTAATTATCATGTGGAAGCGTGCTAACCGTGGGGCTCTAGAGACAAGAGTGGCTAGCGAAACTAGTCCGCCGTACGCGGAGCAGACAATACAAGTACAATTCAAAGCAAGACGCAATACAATTAACAAATGACTCACCTACAATACAACAAAAGAACTTACCTGGTGGTTGAAGGACACTGCTTCTGGGGTTACCTGGAGTTATGTATGTAAGTGAGTGTATATGTATCGTGTTGCGACGTTGCGAGTATTCTTCAGGCTACAATCCGCTGCAATAAGGCTGGAGGCAATCACAGCATGCGGTCTTCAAATCACTCGTTCCCAATAGCGTCACTTTCACTTGACCTTCAAACTATTTCAACAAGATATATCCAAAACCCGTGTTATTTCACCAAGATAGGGGTTATTAACACAAACAACTGGGTCATGACCTATTGTCCACCAAAACGACCGGGGTATCCTTACCCCGGTCGTTTTGGTATTACTTTACAAAAGATCGCGAGATACAAACGGCGACGTGTTCCCTTTTTTCCCACCAAAAACCAAGAGGAAGCGTCAAGTGTCAAAATCAAACTGACAAGTCAGATGTCATTCCGTTCGATGGCGCGTTTCGAAACTACTTTAAACGGGACTAAACAATACGTGTTGGAGATATGGCCGTGTATCGGATGATTGGTGTAAGGCTGTAATCGTACCACTATATAAGGGAAAAGGCTCACAGCAGGAGTGTAAAAACTGCCGCGGCATTAGTCTTTTGAGTGTTGTCGGCAAACTGTATGCGAAGGTTTTGATAAATAGAGTGATAGGAGTGACCGGTGAGAAAATATGGGATGTGCAGGCAGGATTTAGAGAGGGGATGGGCTGTATGGATCAGATCTTCTCCCTAAGGTGCATAGCCGAAAAACATCTGGCAAAGCACAAAAAAGTCTACTGCGCTTTCGTTGACTTGGAGAAGGCCTATGACAGTGTGTGCAGAGAAAAACTGTGGTCGACACTATCCATGTACGGTGTGGATTGGCGCTTGGTACGGGCACTGAAATCTTTATACAAGGAACCCAGTGCTTGTGTTAGGATAAATGGGGCATACACGAACTGGTTTTGCATCTCGAGGGGTGTTAGGCAGGGCTGTGTAGCGTCACCGTGGCTATTCCACTTGTACATGGATAGTTGTCGAACAGATTTGAAAGAGGGTGAGTGTGGATTGACAATGGGTGAGTTGCCTTCTCTACGTGATTGATCGTCTGGATCAAGTTCTACTTGCATCGTCAGCAGAACAGTTGCAAGACATGGTGACTGTAATGTATGAAGCATTTAAAATGAAGGGGATGAATATAAATGTGAATAAGACGAAGGTCATGGTGTTTGAAAGAGAAGAGAACGTATCGGTGTGTGATGTGAAAATAAATTATAAGAGTGTGGAGCAAGTAAGTGAGTTCGTATATTTGGGGAGTTTGTTTACAAGGGATGGAAAGATTGATAAAGATGTGGAAAGAAGAGTGAATGCGGGAAATAAAGTAAATGGTTCTTTACATGTAATTGTGACCAACCAATTGATGTCCGATAAGGCTCGACTGGCTGTTCACAATGGTGTACTGGTGCCTACGCTTATGTATGGAAGTGAATGTTGGGTGTGGCAAAAGAAGCATGAAAGTAGAATAAATGCTGTGGAAATGCGTTCCTTGCGAAGCATGTGTGGTGTGACTATAAATGATAGCCTGAGGAATGATGTGATAAGAGAACGGTGTGGTTTAAAAGAAGATGTAGTGACAAAAATTGAAAAAAGTATGCTTAGATGGTTTGGTCATGTTGAGAGGATGAATGAAGGATGACTCACAAAAGGTATTTACAAGGCAGATGTGAGTGGAAACACCGGGAGGGGACGCCCTAGGAGGACATATAGTGACCTTATTGGTGATGTTCTTCAGAAAGGTCAGGTGCGTAGTACTCGCAACCGGCGTGCGTGTATGACCAATTGTATGAACCTTAAAGAGACAAAAGGAGTGTGTAGAGATCGTAGCAGGTGGCGTTCCGTGGTTTCTGCCTACCCCCATGGGAAAAAGGCGTGATTGTATGTATGTATGTATAATCAAACGTCGAATATTTTTTATGATCATATAAAACATATTTATATTCTTATGCCAGTTGATTATTTGACATTGTCTCATAAATACCGTACAGTTATGTATATATTTTTATATACAGGTTGCTTCACTTATTATTTATTTTTATAAGGTTATTTTTTTATTTGATTAACTAGTATTTAATATACAATTGTAATAGTATTTTTTGTATTTTTATCAAAGAGAACACCTTGTATACCTTATAAAAATATCTAATACTAGCAACCACCGCTGTTTCGCAAGGTTTGTACGACTTGATAAAACATAGACATTTGTTTATAATATGTAGGTAAGTTTTATATTTATTTAATGAAGACATAAACCGTTCAGAATAATTTGTCTAAATTATGTTGAAACCGCATTAAAATCCGTTGCGTAGTTGAGAAAAAAAAAAACACGTATGAACAACACGATAAGCGATAAGTGTAAATAAGCAGATCAAAACAACAATAGACAAAGAGGCATCATTAAATCCCACATAATCTCTACATATGAAACAGATTCAATACCGAAACTTGTTCAATAAATATTGCTCGGCAAATAAACAGAACGCTCTGAACAATAGCTCGACATGTATGCACAACACATACTTTAGAAAATTGCAATAAACCCCGCGATTGGACCACTCCGAGCTAACTCACGAGGGGCCGACATCGAGCTATGAAAGAAATATTTGATAAGCAACCTCGAAACTTTACTTAAATGTAACTTGTTTTGAGTATATCCAGGACATTACTGACGTCGTTGAGGGAAAACATTGTCAGGAAAACTGGAGTACACACATAACATTACGCCTTGTTTTTCCTAAGGGTTGGGCAGAGGTGTGACTATAGTACCACTCACATTTTACTAGTTATATTTAAGGCCCGTGTATATAATATGACCCTGAACAGGAACCTGGAATAATATTTTTTAGAAGTGAGAAATTTCCAACATATCTTGAGCAACCGTGGTGAGCTGGTGCCTTCTCTGTATCAGAAGAGGCCTTTGCTCTGTACTGGGACAGTAATAGGCTGGTTTTATGTAACCGAAAGCGCATAGGCCTCAGTAATGATTGTTGAAGAAGATGAAGTCGGTTAAAAACGTGAAGTAACTCCTAAATTTAGCTAGAAAAGGGTGTACTTAGCTTTCCCTTTAACATAGGCACTGATTTATTGTATGATCGGTAAATTATAAATGACAAAATACAATGTGAAACTGATTTACAAATTATAAAAAACTTAAGAAAATTTATATTCCGCGGGCTGCTTTAGCACGTCCCCCGTAACATAGCTCGACGTCTCCAAACGGAGCGTCGTCACTAGAAATATCTATACTTATAATAAAACTGTAGAGAGGTAAATTCTGTACATTGAAAATATATTCAAAATTAATATTGGAGGATGAATGGTGTTCGATACTGATGCCAAAAATGCAATCAGTAAATGTTGTGTCTGTCTGTCTGTATGTCTGTTTGTGCACGCAAGGGTCAAAAACTACTGAAGGGATTTTAACCAAACTTGGTACGATTATAATCCATACTCCTAAGCTACTTTTTATCCCGGTAGTACGTTCACGCGGGATATTTTCCGACGCGGGCGAAGCCGCTGGCAAAAGCTAGTCGTTAATAAACAGAGCACCCGATTGAAACCCGACGAGACTTCACGAGACCACTCGGCCGAAGCTCGCATCGATATTGTACACACACTGTTGTTTCAGACAATCGAAAAGTACTTTACTTTATGTTTAGAAACTGAATTAGTATGCAGTGAGCAATTTTTCAGTCGCCCTTAGCTTTTTCCTAACTATGTTGAGATTGGCTTCCATTCTAACCAGAGGCAGCTGTATTTTTAATGGAGCTCTTGCCTATCTGATCTCCACAACCCAGCTAATAGTTAATATGATAGCCCTTGGTAAGACTGGTTGTCACACTTTCGGGCTTCTGATGACCCGTAACGACTGTCAAAGTCCCGCGAATGACAGCCAGGTCGATCCTGAACAATCGGCTCGGGTAGCTGTTATTACTTGGCCAGAAGTACTACCTTTTCAATAAAAATGTTACAGGAAATTATAGATCAGTAAAGCAATTATTACTATCTCATCACCATCTTGCCGTGGTCACATGTTACTTAGGGTCGGCGCAATAAGGTCAACCCTGCGTTCGTGGTAACGATTTGACTTTTATGTCGTAACGGTAAGGGTGATTTTCAGAAAGCAATTGTTTCCTCAGAACTGCGATTGCCTGTCCAATAATGATGATAGAATCCTTATGACAAGTCATTATTCTCCTCCCCTTATCTCAATTTATTTGTGGTCTGCGCAACGTGTCTTTTTCTTCCAAACTTCTCTATTCAAATCAAATCAAAATATTTTTATTTATATAGGACAATACACTATTTAAACCAAATGTCATGTCACTATTGTCATGACAATCAATATTAAAGAGTACAAATTAGAATTTAATTTAATTTGTGTAACACCACACAAGTACATTAATATAGAGAATATTTATTGAGGACTAGAATCATACTATTTTAATTCGCGCCCACCTAACTATGCTAACAAGCTGGATTACCACATTACGGCAATTAATTTGCGTAATTAATTTAATCACGTGTGTGTAAGTAGGTACATCCTGAGTAACTAAATTGCCTACTTAATGTATTCATATTGCATTACTGAGAGCAGTGGTAGCTTCGATCAAAAATGTACTAGATTCCCGATGAGTGCTTCAAAAACGGCCCGAAAAATAAGAGCACAAATATTTTTGTGCTCTTATTTGAAATTAGTTTGGTCCAATGATAGCCAACGTTAAGACGTCCTAAATGCCGCAGCATGCGTTCAAAAATTGTGTAAATAACCACTGTAGCACTAAGTTTTTGGAAGGAATATCTTTTTTTCCATAAGTTTAAGTCTTTAAGTGTTTTTCATAAAATAAAAACAATCAAATAGTAAATATAAATCATTTAGCAAATACATATTATGATTGTTTGACCAATGTTTGCGACAACGCACCAACTATTGTAACAAACATTGTCTGTTCTGGAACAGAGAATGCATGAAGTAGTATTGTAATTTTATATTTTATTTTTGTTTGTAGATTTCCTAGCGAGCCATTTCGCTGTGCAGAATGGGTATCTATTGTAGCGAAAGAAACAGGAGAAGAAATATACAACCCTTATAAAAAATCATATTTGAACTTTAATTTAAATGAAAAAATAATTTGATTTAATACAAATTTTACTTCTAAATACTGGTACATAAAAGTAGACGCACCCATTTCTTATACGGGTGTATCACATTGGTTTAACCCGAACTTAATTAAATAAAATAACTATTATACTATTTTAGTCCTACTACTTTTTTAAATCGATTAAAAATGTTTGCCACCATCAAAACGTACCTTTTCACCTAAAAAAATATATTCTGCAACTCTACGTCTTTCAATAAGTACTGTGTTCTGAGCATTGAAATGTAATACCAAGAACTACGTCTAGTTCCAAAATAGAGTAAGCACGATATTGTCAACACATTGTTTTTAACCATATTGCTTAGACTTTAAGTTTCAGTTTAGAATAAATAATTTTGTACTTATATCAAAATGACTTTTGATTTTTAAGGGACATTTTAAATTTATTGCTCTTTACCTTTCTCCGATGACAAAAGGACTTAAAAATGAATATTTTGCAATCGTAATTATGCTTTATGTTTGAGTGTTAAGGATTATAATAAACTGAAGTTGTTATTATTATGAAACGTTTTTCTATATTTCGTAGTAAGAAATATAAATGTGTAAGTGTGTGCAAACGTGGCCACTTGAGCGCCTTATTTTTGTTCCTGATCCTTTATCTAGTGCTATTATTGATCGAAGAGTGGTAGCTTAGTATTAAACTACCGCGAATTACAAGTTCTAGGTCGTAGGTTAGAACCGAGACAGACGCTACTTTGTGTACATTATTTTATGAATACTGTTCGCAAAACGGTGAATGAAAACATCGTGAGGAAACCGGCATGTCCAGGAACCAAAAATTCAAAGACATGACGTGACATCTACCAACCCGCACTGGGTCCGCGTCTTGGATTACGGCTCACGCCCTCTCACTGAGAGGACGCCTTTGTTCCAGTAGTGGGAACATTATAGACTGATAATGTGTATTACAATTGTAACATTACTACCACGAAATATTATTAAGCTAAAACTAAATTATAAATGTAGCAAACTAAGTAAAAGAATGATTGGAAAATCCTGTCATTCTTGCGGAGTCGTCCATATGTCTACGAATCAGAAACACATTCCGACTTTCCGACAAAGGGAAAGACACTAACGATTTAACCATTAAACCGCATGACTTTTCCTACGCGCAAAAATAAACAAATATAGAGAACTAAAACCGAAAACAAAGCCGTCTGGGTCGTATTCGAGGAAAACGGACAAATTTTATTGGTTGAAATTCCACAAACAAACGAATACCATTCATACAACAGAGAACTCTAGCGCTATAACTTTAGATGTATCTACACCTACATACCTGATCTCTGTAACTGTTACGTTGTTTAATTAGTTAATTGGGTCTGGGGCGCCGTTTCAATTTATAATTAACATCGTTCACTACCGGCACTAACGCACGTGAGGCATTTCATTTCATTTCCCAGTTACCATTAACGGTTTGGTTTAATAATTGCTCGAGAACCTTTTGTAAACAGTAAATATCGATCCAGTATCCAGTATTATATGGAATGTTCAGACTGTTATACTAACAGAGTATGTATATTTGTTTGTTTGTGTACAGTCACGAACATTAATATATTACTACTAGCTTCTGTCGGCGGATTCGCCCGTGTGGAGGTCGGAAATTGTTTCACAGGAACTACCAGGATAGAAACTATCCCATATGTTAATCAAGGCTTAGGGTTCTGTGTTCTGCCGGGGTCGCGTGATTGTTCGAAAGAGATACCGTGACCCTGGCACATGGGCAACTCATGGAAAACGGGTGGGTTTTAGTCAGTAAAAGTCTGACACGCCCTCCCGCTCCGCCCAGAACGGGAGAAGTCATTTGATGATTTCCCATCCAAAAAAAAAAAATGGTTCTGTGTTTGCCAACTTGCCAACTTTCATCTTTTGTTTAGTTGTTGCTGCGTGATTGAGTAGCAAACATCTAAATATACAAACTTAAACAATTTTTTTTTTATTGGGACAATTGTATGAGTAGCGCGGTAATCACTACATAGTATAAAACAAAGTCGCTTGCCCCTGTCTGTCCCTATGTATGCTTAGCTCTTTAAAAGTACGCAACGGATTTTGATACGGTTTTTAGGGTTCCGTTGCCAAATGGAAAAAAACGGAACCCTTATAGATTCGTCATGTCTGTCTGTCTGTCCGTCCGTATGTCACAGCCACTTTTCTCCGAAACAATAAGAGCTATGCTGTTGAAACTTGGTAAGTAGATGTATTGTCTGAACCGCATTAAGATTTTCACACTAAAGTAGAAAAAAAAACAGTAAATTTTGGGGTTCCCCATACTTAGAACTGAGACTCAAAAAACATTTTTTCATCAAACCCATACGTGTGGGGTGGTATCTATGAATAGGTCTTCAAAAATGGTATTGAGGTTAGAAAAAAAAGTTTAGAAAAAAATGATATTAGAAACCTCAATGAGGTTTCTAATATCATTTTTTTTTAAACTGAATAGTTTGCGCGAGAGACACTTCCAAAGTGGTAAAATGTGTGTCTAACGTAAACGTAACTTCTAAAATAAGAGAATGATAAAACTAAAAAAAATATAAGATGTACATAACCATATAAACTTCCACCGAAAATTGGTTTTTACGAGATCCAGTAAGTAGTTTTCTTTTAATACGTCATAAATCGTAAACCGCAATTTAACTTTAATTCAATCAACTCAAATATAAAAAATTGGTTGCCTGTAAAGTCGGTATACGGGCGAAAGTTTTACGTGACAACGACTTTGAGTGGTAAAATAATTTTAATGTGAATATTCTTTCATATAGTAGGAAGAAGGATGAAATAATAGTAACAATTTAAAACATTTATTTATACAAAGAACTGTGCTCGAGTGGAAGGGACGCGTGCCTTTCACTTTTTATGTCTGTCTCTCTCGCTCTTAGGCGGGCTAACCATGCCCGAGTGGAAGGGACGCGTGCCTCTCACTCGCTCTCATTGTGAGCGCATAACGTGAGCGGCGCGTAACGCAGTTTCTTGAAGTGTCACCCGGCAAACCAATTTATAAGACGTTGTCACGTCAAAATTAAAAAAAAAAACATTTAATGTTATAAACATAAACCTTATGCAAAAGCCGAGGATACCTCCAGGTTTGTACGGAACCCTCAGTGCGCGAGTCCGACTCGCACTTGGCCGGTTTTTTATAGATAGAGTGATTCAAGAGGAAGGTTTATACGTATAATACGCGAGCGAAGCCGCTGGCAAAAGCTAGTAATATCTAATTTCTTTATTTGTCGTCAATAGTAGCTATAGCTAAAGCTGTAAGTCTTTTTTACTTCTGAACCTACCAAAAATTTGTACGACAGGTGGTCTAACATCATAAATATGCCGAATTTATGGTTACAGATTGAGCACTGGTTAAAATTGTATACTGTGTGTGATCATTTGTGAAAGGCATATTTATGTACGTACAAATGGCACAAATATATATCGAAGGAACACCAAAACTTATGGCGAGACAAGCGACACCAAAATTTAGGATGCTGTATTCTTCAAAAACATTTATCTATGCAATATTAAATCAGGTTTCAATGCCGTACTGGCCATAGTAATATTCGTTCGTTAAGTTATGTTCGTGACTATAGACGTGGTGATATCGACCGCAATCATATAAGTCTCAATGCCATCTATCATTATATATTTTATTTTATTGAACTGAATTAGTTTTATTATTTCCGTTGCCTGCTTAGCATGTCGATGTCAAAAACGAACGAAGGAGAAGAGTCGAACTCATAAAACATAAGCAAAGCATACTCAGCATATAATGTTCCCACAACTACTAGGAGATGGGCTATCTCTGATCTCAGTGATTAAAAAAAAGAATGGCCAAAAATTCAGTAACGCCAATACCGTTTCCTAAGCTATTAAGTCATCACGTGTGCAGGTGGCAGGGCGGAATACGAAGAGAGAAGGAGGGAATAAAATTTGTCTACGTTACTTTTTGTAACTTGTTACTTTCTAGATAGACCACTTCTAAGGTCGTAATATCATCCTTGGTAACAAGAAACTTCCATCCAACTAAAGATACAGCTTACATTTTCATTAATAGAGTTTAAAAAATCTAGTTAAATATCAACGTCGAAAATGTCCAAAACTCCGATGTATCAAAGTGTGAGAATTTATAGCTCGGTGCGGTGAGAGCCGAGTACGCCCGCGCCGCGCGCAGCCCGTTCACTCGCCGAGGTGTTTGGAAGGCAATTTGGCGCGGTCACAGCTTTTCACCAACAATAAACCTTAATGAAATTTGCTCTAAGAGATTCGCTTATAGCCCATTAAGTGGACATCAAAGATATATCTTACTCTAAGAGTCGTTTCTCGCTTCGCATGGTGCTCATCCAACTATAAAAGGCTGAGATTATTGATGTAATGTAATTGAAAGGAGATCGATGACTCTTATCCACTAATCTAATACAAGGAGCCATTCATTCAGGTGTTGCTACGGACATTACCCCTCGACTTATTTATTCAATAATAGTAGGCCACATTTAATCCACACCATGTCGAAAAGAACTATGAAAATTAAATATAGTTAACCACATAGGACTTTGAACGGGGTATAAGTGTTTTTCGGCACGATATATCACAGTAATTGCTTTTTAAATATGTACTTTTATTGTTCCACTTTATCAGAGTTTAAAATAACACTTCTAGCTGTGAAAATATACGTTTTGATCTCTTGTTTAATTCCTGCTGAGCTTAATGACAACAATCTCAGGAAGTTATTGACATAATTGGCACTAACCGCTTCGGCGAAAGGACATCGGAGTAAGACTATTAGTACAAAAGGGTCCATCGTGGTCCATCCTCTTAATTGTATTACCCTCGTTAGATTCAGTAAATTCCGGAGAGGGTTATTTGTTTTTCGTGACCGACACACGACAAGTAAATAATAATATTTGTATTAGAGTAACTGATTGAATCCCAACAGAATTTGATCTCAATCACATAGGCCATAACCAAGTTGTTCGAAACGAAGTGTAGCTAAATAAAGACACAATATACAGAATTGGATTCTGTGAAGCGTGGTAATGGCGCGATTGTGAGCACCAAATCTCGTTAGTCAATAGTTGGTGTGCCCATTGTCCTGGGCGAGCATCAGAGGCTATATAGCGCGACACGATGCACTGTGAAATTATGAAATATTGCTCGGCTTTGTTCAATCGATAGTTGCATGAAGTCCCACTATTTTGTTCAACAAGGTGGCAGTGGGACAAAACTGAAACCAAGAATTCAGTACATGATTCTAGATCCCTTAGAGTACACACTTTTTATCGGTTATTAAAACAATTTGCTGTTTCGTAGAAAGTGACCTACGCGGTTAAAATGTATGCTAATTTGTTTTTTTAATAACCGGCTAATTATTCTAACGCAGTGGGCGTTGGAATATTGATGTTGTATTGCTCAGTTACAAAACCGATCTCTAGAAAGAGCAGCAACTCTTTACCTTTTAAGCGAAACGATCTCAAACGGGATCTTATTTCTACAAGGGCTATCTCAGGTTTCTGTAAAAGAAGGCCTATTGAGTTTTGTAAGAGGGCTTCCTTTCCCTTCTTTTACAAAAAATCCGGGTTGCTTTAAAAGAATCGCAGAAACTTGGTCCCAATTGTTTTATTTATTTTGGTCTCAACTCATAATTTCATCAGTGTTTTCTTTTGAAGATTGTCTTTGTCTGTAATACTCAATTCGGAAAGTAACCTAGAAACATTTTTTTTTTTTTTACTTAGAATGGGTAAAATGTGCTGTTGATAAATCTTGCCATAGTATAGCATTTGTTTCTTGCCTAGGACGGAAATTTTCAGGTCGAGGCTGCCGTCGCCGCCGGGCTACAAGCTTCAAGAATAAAATTACATTTTCTCTGGGTAAGTCGGGAAGGCTAAATAAACATCGCTGAAGAAAATAATAATATTGAAAAATGTTCTGCTTAAACCCATGACATGAAGAAGGAGGGTGGGGTCGAAACGAATGTACACTATGACAGTTTCCAACCAACCAACACAGTTTCATTAGATCTGGGGATTACTCCTTAAGCACCAAGGCCGCAGTTTCGACCGAATTTATGGGCCCTTTCTACTATGTACCAATTACGGACATGTCACTAGTTCAGATCCCGAACTAAGAATGAATGACAACAGGATTTGACAGACTCCGGATGAATTTTCCCGTCCGAAAAATTTAATTTGCCACTTGTTTTGGCGGATCAACGGCATTCGGACAGGCCCGGACATCTTCGTTGACAGACTCAAGAGTAACCCGCACCACGATCTACAGTTACAATGTTTTAAAACGTGAGCATAAAATAGTGTCCCGTTATATTACGTAAGAACATCGGAATAAGATACTAATTAGCCAGCCAAGCGTGGTAATTTGGAGTCGATAGCGGACTCCCGGCCACCGTAGGCGCGAGCTTGCGGGTGGCGAGCAATGGGTAGCTCGCCGCCCGGTAAGGACCAAGCTCGGGTTGACGGCGCGTAGTGTTCCACACGCGCCTCAAAGAGATGTCAGCAGCAGTGAAGGGGTCTACTAGGACCGATGCCTGCCGGGGTCGCGAGATTGTTCAAGCGAGATACCGTGACCCCGGCACACGGGCAACTGATGGAACACGGGTGGGATTTAGTCAGTAAAAGTCTGACACGCCCTCCCGCTCCGCCCAGAGTGGGAGAAGTCATTTGATGATTTCCCATCCTGAAAAAAAAAAAAAAAAAAAAAAACCCATGGCGGCACTCCGGCAAGGACACTGGCTACGCTCAAACGCTAATTTCACCCCGTGGAATCATGGACGTGTCGTATACTATTTTGTACCACTGTGTGACCTCTACCACCACTTATGTGGGTTTAGATCATACGGTGCAATAATATATTTTTCATCCCACCATCTCGGAAAGGGCATTTTTAATCTTCAATATCTGAGTGGAAAAGCCGTTTTTATTCTCTAGAGGATAAAGTAAATTGAATTTAGAACATCGTGTGCACTAAGTTTGTGAATTAAAAAAACCGGCCAAGTGCGAGTCGGACTCGCGCACCGAGGGTTCCGTACAAACCTGTAGGTATCCTCGGTTTATGCATAAGGTTTATGTTTATGAAATTAAATGTTTTTTTTTTCATTTTTATATTTGATTTGATTGAATGAAAGGTAATTTGCGGTTTACGATTTATGACGTATTAAAAAAAAAACTACTCACTAGATTTCGTTCAAACCAATTTTCGTTGGAAGTTTACATGGTTATGTACATCATATATATTTTTTAGTTTTATCATTCTCTTATTTTAGAAGTTACGGGGGGGGGACACTCATTTTACCACTTTGGAAGTGTCTCTCGCGCAAAATATTCAGTTTAGAAAAAAATTATATTAGAAACCTCAATACCATTTTTGAAGACCTATTCATGGATACCCCACACGTATGGGTTCGATGAAAAAAAACATTTTGAGTTTCAGTTCTATGTATGGGGAACCCCAAAATTTTTTGTTTTTTTTCTATTATAGTGTAAAAACCAAGATGCGGTTTACAGAATACATCTACTTACCAAGTTTCAACAGCATAGCTCTTATAGTTTTGGAGAAAAGTGGCTGTGACATACGGACGGACAGACAGACAGACAGACAGACAGACGGACAGACAGACAGACAGACATGACGAATCTATAAGGGTTCCGTTTTTTGCCATTTGGCAACGGAACCCTAAAAACATTAAACCTATTTACTGCTACCTCTATGGTGCCGAATATATCATACAACTTTTTTTTAATTTGTTAAAAACTCAGACTCGGAACGGAACCCTAAAATGAACACCAAGAAGGTTTTCTTGGTGTTCATTTTAGGGTTCCGTTGCCAAATGGCAAAAAACGGAACCGGGTTCCGTTGCCAAATGGCAAAAAACGGAACCCTTATAGATTCGTCATGTCTGTCTGTCTGTCTGTCTGTCTGTCCGTCTGTCCGTCCGTCCGTATGTCACAGCCATTTTATTCCGAAACTATAAGAGCTATGCTGTTGAAACTTGGTAAGTAGATGTATTCTGTGAACCGCATTAAGATTTTCACACTAAAGTAGAAAAAAAACAATAAATTTTGGGGTTCCCCATACGTAGAACTGAAACTCAAAAATGTTTTTTTTTCATCAAACCCATACGTGTGGGGTATCTATGAATAGGTCTTCAAAAATGGTAATGAGGTTTCTAATATCATTTTTTTCTAAACTGAATAGTTTGCGCGAGAGACACTTCCAAAGTGGTAAAATGTGTGTCCCCCCCCCGTAACTTCTAAAATAAGAGCATGATAAAACTAAAAAAAATATATGATGTACATTACCATGTAAACTACCACCGAAAATTGGTTTGAACGAGATCGAGTGAGTAGTTTTTTTTTAAAACGTCATAAATAGTAAACCGCAATTTACCATACATTCAATCAACAAAAATATAAAAATTAAAAAAATATATATATTTTTAAACCGAGAATACCTACAGGTTTGTACGGAACCCTCGGTGCGCGAGTCCGACTCGCACTTGGCCAGTTTTTCAATTTGCTTTGTACGTGGTTCTTTACGCGGCATTTTTTCACGTCATTGTTAACTACTAACTTAAATGAGTGATTCTAGCGACGAGGAAGTTTGCTTGACGCCAACAGAATTGACTGAAACTGTTAAGGGCCCACCTTCAAAGTGAATGATAGTAGGATGGGCGTGGTTTATGGCGGGTCAACCTAAAGTGGCCGGCCGCCACAAACTTATATCTGAACCGTTTATAGAGAATAGGAAAACCAGCGGCCAAAAGTTGAACTAATGGCAGAAAATTTCTCGATATAAAAAACGTTACTAACTTAGCATAGCCTTGCTGTAAGCACTATTCCTGTCACTGTTGCACATCTGTCAAACTGCAATAGCAAGGTAGAGACGGAAACATCTTAGAAAAAAGTACGTGAAAGTAGCATTAATTTAGTCGGTCTATGAAATTTTTGCACATAGCGTGCGATGGAGTAGACAAATAATACAAATATTTAATTATAAGCAATAAAACTATCTTACAGCAAGAAATTATCTTCTTTATCTATATGTAATATTATAAATACGAAACTAATTCTGTCTGTCTGTTACTCTTTCACGACTAAACCTTATTCGTTACCCATTAACCCTATTTATTCCGCGACTTCACGTGCGTTCGCGTAACGTAAGATTTACGCAAACGAAGTCGCGGGAAAAAGCTAGCTAATATTTATGTACGGATGTTGGGTTATACGAGATTGATTAACTCAACATAATTAAAAATATGTAATAAACAATTTAAGTATTTATTAATTACTA
This sequence comes from Aporophyla lueneburgensis, assembly GCA_932294355.1. Classification (NCBI taxonomy): domain Eukaryota; kingdom Metazoa; phylum Arthropoda; class Insecta; order Lepidoptera; family Noctuidae; genus Aporophyla; species Aporophyla lueneburgensis. The sequence goes on along the minus strand of OW028738.1, from coordinate 10,887,973 downwards.
GTGATCGCCCATTGGTCGAAATTCGACCGTGCTTCATTTGAATAGAAATACATTATTAAGTGAAAATATATATATACAATAATAAATATAAAAAAAATAATATGGTTAAATTTGACATTCAGTAACACTATAGACAGATAATATTACAGACAAATATTCTCGATATGATCATAGATTGAAAAAATGAAATAGGTTATATCGAGCCTTTTCAGGAAGAAGATCGTAACCACCATTTTGCATATTTTACAGGAGAACGTTTTTTTTAAATAATTCTCAAAATATTTACAGCATCAATTTGAAAGTTTTACTTGGTGTTATATGGGCACCTCCCTATTAATTCAAATGTGAAGATTTGACTTAGTACTATAAAATCACATACATTTGTCGCTTACGTTAAAACTGATGACCGTTATTATGTAGAGCTGATATGAGTATGTCGATTACGATAATTCTTAAATATCATAAAATAGTAGAAATATTTTTTGTGGTTTTTTTTTTTAAACCGTTTTTATACGAGATACCATGCCAGGCAGAGAAGGACAAAGAGTCAGAAATACAAAAAAGTAAAAAAAAAAGTACTTCTAAGTGAATTTGAGCTTTATTAATAAAATGAAATACAAAAAGAGTCATCACTCCTCGTCTTCATCAGTCTGAGGTCAAGCGTCTCTTGTGTTTCTATCGCAGGGCAAATCCAGATATTCTTTTGTATAAACTTCTGGTATGATACCCCTTTTCGCACATTTTCTTTAAATCTTCGTATTTCGCCTTCGAAATGGGAATTTTTTCAGTGTAAGCAGTTTTAAGTTCACGAATAGCTTGTTGATTCTGCCGAGACCTCAATATAAGAAACACATCAACAGCTTGTTCGGGTCCATCATAGTCGTATTTAAGATAGAACTTGTCACCTTTTTCAAATCTAGTGTTACGCAGCTTGCTTGTTTGTATTTTAATTTTGTTTGGTAAGAAGGCTGTTGTATAGGAATTCCAATCTTTAATTTCATTATTTCTTAAAAGAATTGTCTCATATTTTTTGGGATTTGTCTGCTGGCATTATGTCCAGGAATGAGGAAGTTTATAGTCAGCCTTTCAACAAAACTCGCATGATATTGCATGAAATAATACAGCATTACAATCATGGCTTTATTTTTATTTTGTCCTGCGCAACTGTCACAGTATAATGCAACATAATTTTGGGTCCTTCTCTCGTCAACCATTTTAAGGTATTTAAAGATTTCATTACACCCTCTTTTCGCTTCCGTTTCGTTCCAAAGATAACAAAATACAGATCTTGTACCGCTTTCATAAATGCTTTCATTATAATAGGCAAGCTTTTGAGTATAGTAGAAATTTACAGTTTGACTGTGAGGTGTTGTTAAGACCTTTTCAAGATCAAAGCTTGCACACAAAAAGTTTCTGTTGTCTTTGCTTCTTTTTTGATCCTCTAGAAATAGCTTTAATGATGTTTCTTTGTCCTTAATGTGATTCTTGTAAGCATCTGATTCTATCGCTTTTATCTTTCTTCATCATTTAAATTCTTTATTCTTTCACATTGATCACATTTATCTTTCTTTGGTAAGTGAAACCCTAAGTTAAATTCAGTCTTAAATATTTTTCTAAACTGTTGATAACTTACTGCGCCTAACTCTTTTGTATCAATAAAAAAATTCTCTTTCAAATAAAAGTTTCTATATAAATCGGTCACATCCCTAAATTCAGTTGGTAAGTAAAATTTGTTACTTTTGTTTCTGCAATAGTGTGATTGAACGGCAGGCAACTTTTTTATAAAATTATTGACGTTTTGAGTTTGAGATTGACTGTATTTATTCAAAGGCGTTCGTTTGCCGCGTTGGTCAGGTTTTGACATGAAACTTGCAATTTTATGTGATTTAGTGTAACGCAGTGTCATTTGCGAAATATCAAGGGTTTTCAAAAGAAACTGTTGACAAATTTTAACCGATTCAGTGCCCTTTGGTTAGTAATAATTGTAACTTATTTTTCGACGACCACTTTCTGCTCTTTTTCGACCGATTTCACATTCCTTAATACAAGATAAAATAAAATCTCTTTGTCTTTGTAAGGATCCAAGACCCCAATAGAGTTTATGGACGCAGTTTCTCTCGATTTCAGTAAACTTATTAGCGCAGTCATTCCCGCATTTTTTACCAAAGCAGGGATTAGGTTTGACAGATTTTCCTTTTCCAGACCACCTCTCAGACCTTTCTTTTAGTTTTTTCGGTAGTGGTCGTTTCTTCCGCATACCCTTTTTACCAACGATACTTGAGTCTTCCTCTTCTGTGCTATCAGAACTTTCTTTGGTTGAGTCCGAACTTTCAATTATCGTCGTAGGAATTTGAATAGCAGTCGTGGATAGGCAAGTGTAGTCGTCCATACTTGTAAATACTTGCCTTTTCTTTTTTCTTCTGATAGGAATATGCCAAGACTGGTCAGAGTCACATCCACTAAAATCCTTTTCTACTTCAGAGTTTTGGTCGGTAGACGAGCAATGTGTAGAATCAGAGTAGTCAACTAAAGCATTGGATGGTATACGTTCAGCCATCTCCTCAATTTTCTGGAAGCGAAATAAAAGCGCTATACACATCCAAATCACCGCCACCTAAACAAAAGTTAAAGAACGAAAAATGAACAAAAATCTGAAAAGGAAATTTAAGATTTAGGCATAACCACCCATAACGTATTTAATTGAAATGATACAACTTGTCATCAAACTTAATAACATCCAGTAGGTAATTTAACTTATTTATGAAGTCAATGCATTTAATCAAGCCCAGAAAAATAATTAGTATAGTATTTTACTTAAGTCTCTAGTGCTAAAATACCGCCCACCTGATTATTTTTGTTCACATCACACGATTCAAGTAATTTAGTTTCACGTTTCACTTACCTTGTCGTTCGATAATACGTGTTTTTTTACTTGAACATTCAGTTTACGCAAATACACATTAGGAATAGTTAATTTTCAAAATATTCGTAACGTAAGTGAAGAAGGTATAACACAGTGACGAAAATCTTTTTGTGTTTTTTGTTAGTGCGTTTTGATTCACTATTAAACTACTAGGTAGATTCTTTTAAACATAAAATAATAAGCAGTTTCGTTATTTCTTTTACTAACCTAAAGTCAAGGTAAGTTTTCTACTATAGTAACCAAAGTTAGTGGCATTCATATTTTAATTTATTACACTATTATAATGTTACAGTTCACGAACAATTAAACGCAAAACGAATTTTATTTCTATCGCAAGCGACACGTATTTCACTTACGTTGCATAATTTACTATCGTAAGTGCCAAGTAGGATGTTTAGAATAAAATTATTAACCTAAGATTATATCGTAAGCGACAGGTACTATACTAACGATCTGTCAGTCAGTGGAGGTTACGTTAAAAAAACCGAATGGGTTGTAACTTACGATGAAAATTTCGTAATTAAAAAAAGTTAATTACCATTTCTACTATGAACTCAAGTAAGTGACAAAAGATTCAAAATCAGTTGATCTGGCGGTTAATAATTAAAACCGATTTTTGGGAATTTTGGCGCTTACGATGTTCTTCCTGAAAAGGCTCGATATATCTATAAAATTAATTTATTACCTATATTTATACGAAGTCTGTTCAAAAAATAAGGTGAATTTTCAAATTTCGCGGGCTACCTACATTCGATTTTCGATTTTTTTATTTTGTTATGTTGGTACACTTATCTCAAACATTATATTCACAGTTTAAACTATATAGCACATTTAGTTTGTTTGTGAGAGGAATAAAAGTTAAAAGTGTTTTGCGTGTTCGGCGATTTTCTGCTGTCGAAAAACATGGATCAAAGAGTTTGCATTAAATCTTGGGTGAAAAATGGAATCAAGTGCTCCAAAACACTTGAAATGTTGGAAGTGGCATACGGTGGGTCTACTTTAAGCCAAAAAAACGTTTAGAAGTGGTACAAGCTTTTCACAGAAGGTTGAGAAGATGTGAATGACGACGCTCGCCCTGGACGCCCCAGCACATCAACAGCCGATGAAAATGTTGAAGGAAGTGAAGAAAATTGTAATGGAGAATCGTCGAATCACTATTAGTGAAGTTGCTGAGGATGTCGGCTATCGGTTGGCTCATGCCATGCAATTTTTTCGGAAATTTTGGGCATGAAGCTTGTGGTAGCGAAGTTTGTTCCAAAATTGCTGAATTTTGACCAAAAAAATCGTCGCATGAGCATCGCTCAGGAATTGTTAAATGACGTCAACGGCGATCCAGATTTGCTTAAAAGGGTCATAGCTGGTGACGAATCATGGGTATATGGTTATGACATCAAAACCAAAGTCCAATCGTCCCAATGGAAGAGCCCAGAAGAGCCAAGGCTAAAAAAAAGCACGCCAAGTTCGATCAAATGTGAAGGTTTTGCTGACTGTTTTTTTCGATTACCGTGGCGTAGTGCATCAGGAGTTCTTACCACATGGTTGTACGGTCAATAAGGAGTATTATCTTGAAGTTATGCGTCGCTTGCGAGAAGCAATACGAAGAAAACGTCCGGAATTGTGGAAAAACAATTCATGGCTTTTGCATCACGATAATGCACCTGCTCACTCGTCATTGCTTGTTCGTAATTTTTTGGCCAAAAACAACACCGTAATCATGCCTCAGCCACCGTATTCACCAGATTTGGCCCCCTGCGACTTTTTCCTGTTCCTAAGATTGAAGAGACCCATGAAAGGACGGCGTTTTGAGACGATTGAGGAGATACAAACCGAATCGCTGAGAGAGCTCAAGAGCATACCAAAAAGTGCATATCAGAACTGCTGCGGGGATTGGAAAAAACGCTGGCACAAGTGTATTATATCTGAGTAGTAGTCCCCACTACTTTGAAGGGGACAAAATAGAAATTGATGAATAAATAAATATTTTTCGAGAAAAATTAAAATTCACCTTATTTTTTGAACAGACAGTGTACTTGGCAATAATACAAACAAATAAGATCTTTATATTTTACCTATATTAACAAATAAATAAACTGAACTGAACTGACATTCAGTAAGACTATAGACCACAGATTTGGACCATAAACAAAAGAATATCTATGCATGTGTGTATTATTAAATATACGGTAATGAATAGAAGTGTGTGTAACGTGTTATTTATTGAAAATAATGTATTTTTACGCACAATTAAAAAAAAAATATTAGCATTCGTCACTTCTTCTCTGTATAAACTATACGTTTGCGAAATTTCATACTCCTCCGTCCGCCCAATTTTCGTAAAAAGGGATCCAAAGTTTTCGCTTCACGTATTAATATATAGATTAACAACATGAAATTAAAAATAACGAATTAATCTTCTAGAGCTCTATAAATAAAATATATGATGGTGTTTAAGAGATTAATAAACTTTTTTTTTTTTTTCTTTTTTTTTTTATTCAATAAATAACAATTTACAATAATTTTACAAATTAATCATACCACACAAACCATCGCGGGTTTAACAGTGGTATGGCCAGACACGGCAACTCGGTGTCACTAAAATCTCTTAATTGACAACAAACAATATACCTACAAAAACAAAAAGGTTTATCTAGATCGCACTGCAATCTAGAAAATAACGCTTTAGTACCTTTGAGCAGTTCTTCTTATTCATTCTACTATAAATTTCTACAGGCAAATCATTCAGGCACGATGGTAACATGCATTCCCACGTCCGCGCTCCATAAGCATTATTAAATTTAGGTACGATAAATGTTGGTAAGTAGGTCAAACTACGCAACGACTTTAGTCTTTCGTATTTACGAATATTACATAAATTGTGATAATTCTCACCTATGACACGTAAACGTACCTTGTCAAAGACATTTACAATTTGGCAGTGCTTAAATAAACCCGTGTCATTGTCTTGGAATTCGTGTTTTATTCTTGCGGGTACAATTGTTTTTAAAATGCGTAACTGTAACTTGTAGATGTCCTCGACGTACGTCTTGTATGTACGCCCGTAGCTACTTAGGCCGTAATCAATTACGGAGTCGGCTAGTGCTAAATACAATGTCCTAAGTGTCCTATAGGGTAGCTTATACTTAAGGATCGATAATTTTGCTAATATTGACCTAAGTTTATTGCATACGTGATCAATGTGAGGCCGCCAGTGGAAATGACTATCGATTATCAGACCAAGATACATATTTTGAGTCACCAACTCTAATTTCTGGCAACTGCACGCTGTCACCGATCGGTGAAGACACACATGCTCATGGGCAACGACAAAAGGCACACAAGACTCCGTCAGGTACGGCGAGTGTACATGCAGCAGTTTGTTTTTTTTTGCATTAATTACAAGGCCAGCGTCGTGAGCCCACTTACATAAGAGGTCAAAGTTACCCTGCATCACTCTCTGTGCCTCCCGTATATCCTTGTGTGCAGTAACCAAACATGTGTCGTCAGCAAATTGGTACACGGAGCCTTCCGTGAAGATGTTACACATGTCGTTCACGTACAGTAAGTATTCGGTCGGCCCAATAATCGAACCTTGTGCTGTGCCTTTATCGGTTGGAATCAAGGTACTAAATGAACCTGAGACATTCACTGACGTGTAGCGGTTTCTGTGGTAGTTTTTGAACCATTCTAAGAATGGACCCCGTATACCATTTTGCTGTAGTTTATTAAAAAGTGTCTTATATTCTAAACAATCAAAAGCTTTGCTAAAGTCAATGAGGACAACGAGTACGTGTTCACGATTGTTCAGGTATCCGTTGACCTCATTACTAAACTTTGATAACAACTGTGAGGTATTTTTATTTTTTTGGAAGCCATACTGCTTTTCATTAATAACATCATTTGATTTCAAGAATTTGTTAATTTCAAGTCCGAGATACCTCTCAATTAGTTTATCAATACATGATAAAATAGTTATAGGTCTGTAGTTATTAACATCTGTATATGATCCGTTCTTATGGATAGGTCTTACTATCCCAACCTTGAGTTGGTCAGGGTACAAGGACGTGGCAATGCATGTGTTAATTAGATGCGTTATAACAGGGGTAATTTCTTTATATATGTATTTTAAGTCTTTGACTCGGATACCATCGAACCCGGGGCATTTCTTATCATTTAAATGTTTTATTATAGATGATACAATATCCTCATTGGCTTTTACTAATCTCATAGATAAGTTACAATTAAACCGCCTCGGCAAAATAATTCGCCTGAAGGCGGGTCAGTTTTAATTTCTGTGACCTTCAAGACAACAGCATAACTAAAACGCTTACGGAACAGACTACCTTAATGTCTAAACTGTTATCCGAGGTAGCTCAAATCAAAACTCAAAACTCCCAGATACAGGCTACCAACACGGTAATTCGTAAGTCAAATGAAGAGATCGAGAAATCGATGTCTTTTATGAATCTACAGTTCGAAGATTTGAGAAGAGAAGTTGAGGACTTAAGGAAGGAAAGGCAAGAACAGCAAAAGTATATAGAAAGCCTGGAACAAAAAATAACAGATCTGCAGCACAAGTCCCGTTCGTCTGGTGTTGAACTGAGAAATGTACCACAAGAAAATTCGGAAACCCACACTAGTCTCATAATAACAGTATGCAGTATAGGCGAAGCGGTAGGCGTGCAAATTACCGAATCCGAGTTGCGCGACATCTACCGTCTGCCAGGGAAGTCTACCACTGCTGACACCCCACGTCCAATAATTGCAGAATTTACTAGAGTGCAGAAAAAACAGACACTCTTATCGGCAGTGCGGTCGTTTAACAAGGATAAGGGAAAAGACGCGAAACTTAACACTAGCGTGATTGGATTGCCAGGGAAACTCCAACCGGTGTATGTCGCTGAACAACTACCCGCCAGTACCAAGAAGTTATTTTACCAATCCCGTGAGTTCGCTAAGAAGTACAAATACACTTACTGCTGGATATCCAATGGTAATATTTTCCTGCGGAAGCAAGAGGGCGACAAACAGATCTTAATTAGCACCGAAAAAATCCTTCAAGAGCTTGGATACATTAATATGTGACTATACCCAAAACTCACCGTAAATCGTTATTATTTTACTTTGTTTAGATTAGTTAGACCACTTTTCACTCAAACTGCTATCTTTGTACTCTATAAAAACAACCAGTCATTAATCAATCCAACCATACTCTCACAAACACCACATAAAACACAAAACCCAATATACAAATATATTCACATGACATACACACACATAATACGACTTCTCAATATCATAAAATACACATATTATATGCGATTTACTTGCTACTCTAACTTGAGGTACAAAATATTACTGGCCTACACAACTAGCTCACGATCTGTTGTTTATTTCTTAATTAAAAATGACTAATTTGATTAATATTAATAACGACCTTGACAAATTTACCTTAGGCAACTCCTTTATATGTAACCCAGAAGACTGTCTAAATTACGTCAACAACACTGGTAGCGATATTAAGTTATTGCATTTAAATATTCGTAGTGTAAATAAAAACTTTGATCAACTTCTCGTACTATTGCGCGTAACTAAAATTAACTTTGACATCATAGTTCTGACAGAATGTTGGCTGAGTAAAGCTAATAATTTACCTATATTGGAAGGTTTCCAGTCGCACTCAACGAAAACAAATCTAAACCAAAATGATGGAGTTATAATCTATACTAAACTGGGACTGCAAACTAATGTATGGGAACCTTCCTTTAGGGGCGGGACCTGTCTCGTGTGTCAAATAGAAAACAAGCTGTCAGTTGTGGCAATCTACCGCTCTCCGTCATACAATTCCAACGACAATTTTGATAATTTCAAGACGAGCCTGAATAATGTCTATGATACCATATCAGCCTGCCCAAATATAGTCCTAGTGGGCGATTTAAACCTTGATATAATCAAACGTAATGAGGACAATAAATGTCTTGACTACCTCATCTTAAATGCTTCTCAGGGGTTATTGCCCACTCACGAATTTCCCACTCGCCTTGATAAAAGCCTAGATCACATACTTTTAAAGAGTAAACTATTGTCGACCACACTGGTTTTAGAGTCCCATATTACTGACCACAAGCCGATTATCCTCGACATCACAGACGCAAACCCTACGCGCAGAACATGTTACCTTTCTACCCGCCTTAACCATGAAGCAATTAAGCTCGAACTGGAAAAAACCGACTTTTCAAGTATATACACTGAAGAGGATGCTAATATTTCTATGAACAAATTTATAGACATCGTTTTAATGGTCATATCCAAACACACAATTCAAGCTAAAATCCCTCGACAAAAAAGAACTGTGAAACCGTGGATAACTCCTGGTCTCCTAAAATGCATTAGACACCGAGATAAGTTACACATACAATCCAAAAAAGCACCACACAACCTTATATTTAAACTTACCTATAATCGCTACCGCAACTTTTGTAACGACCTACTCCGTAAACTAAAAATAGCATACGAAAGGAGTGAGCTTGAGAAAGCAAGTAATAAACCGAAAATGTTATGGAAAGTAATAAAGGAAATAACCAACACCACGAAAATACGTGCAAGCCCAGTTGAGCTATTAAAGTTACGCAATGATCCTAAGTCTTCCGTCAATGAGGTCTGCAATTTCTTCAGTAATGTAGGAAAAAAGCTAGCTGATAATATTATATCACAACACCACACCCCATCACCTCAGTGTAACGATCACTCTCATCTAAATTGTATAAACCCCTCCCTTGTAAATTCTCTTTCGCTCTTAGAGGTTGATGAAGCAGAAACCGAATCGCTTATCCTACAGCTACGTAACGACTGTGCTATCGGTTGGGACGGTATATCGCCTCTTTTATTGAAAACCTGTCGCCACGTCCTGATACCGCCACTAACCTTCATATACAACCGCTGTCTACAATTGGGCGTGTTCCCAGATGCTCTAAAAAAGGCGATAGTCCACCCTATACACAAGGGGGGGGACAGAATCTGTGTCAATAATTATAGGCCTATATCAGTTTTGCCGACTCTTTCCAAGATCCTTGAGAGGATCTTAAACAACCGTCTCAGGACATTTTTGGAAAAATACAAATTAGTAGCAGACAACCAGTATGGTTTCCGGGCTGGAGTTTCAACAGAAGATGCCGTTCTAGGATTGACTCAAGAGGTAGCTAGAAATCTAGACAAGAAGACAAAATGTTTAGGTATATTTCTAGACCTTTCTAAGGCATTTGACACAGTTTCTGTCCCCATCCTTACCTCAAAATTAGAGAACTTAGGAGTACGTGGCGCGTCGCTTGATATTTTTAAAGATTACCTAAGGAATCGCACCCAGAGAGTAAAAATTGATACCCACCTTAGTGAAGAGGTGTTGGTTACTTTCGGCGTCCCTCAAGGCAGCATATTGGGCCCCACCTTATTTCAAATATATATCAACGACCTTTGCAAATTGTACCTCCCAAATACTAAGATTTATACATACGCTGATGACACCGCGATCTTAGTTCATGGACCAACTTGGGACTCCATCAAAACTACAGCAGAATTGGGTCTAGCAGAAATTATGAAATGGCTCAATTTTAATCTCCTTACCTTAAACATAAATAAATCCTGTTACATCCCATTTGCAATTAGGCGTAAGACCGCACCGTCACCTAGTTTTGCCATCACTGCCCATTCATGCTCAAACCAATCAGGGCCATGCCGTTGTCTAGCGCTTACTAGAAGTGACAGCGTAAAGTACTTAGGTGTCCACATAGATGACGGTCTTACATGGAAAATACAACTTGACGCTGTCACGACTAGAACTCTGCGCCTCATTCATATATTTAAATCCCTCCGAAACTCAGCTAATGCCGATATCTTGAAAATGATTTATTTTGCACTATGCCAATCGGTCATAGGATACTGCATCTCTGTATGGGGTGCTGCTACGAAAGGTTGCCTCCTGCGGGCAGAGAGAGCACAAAGAGCCGTACTAAAAGTAATGACAAGGAAGCCCCATAGATACCCAACAACACAACTATATGCAGACTGCAAGGTTCTTACAGTCCGTCAGCTCTTTGTGCTTCAATCTATTCTTAGGAAACACAGCAGCCTTCCCCCGTCTAACCCAAACAAGCGCACAAACCTTCCTTCAGGCACCCAACACAGGACCACTTTCGCAAAGCATCAGTATTATGTAATTAGCGCTTATATTTACAAGAAGATCCATATACAACTGAATATCTTAGACCTCAACAAACACAACCTAAAATTAAAAGTGACAGAATGGCTACTTAAACAAGACTATGCCGAAACGGAGACTTTACTGACCTACATCGCCTAATAACAATAAGAATAAGACTCACACACTCACCTACATGCTTGCACAAATACTTCTATTCTCGCATCCATTCACACTCGCATATATACAATTCCCCCACTCACTTACACATCAACACCACATTACCTACTTATCCCCACTCACACACACCTACACACCAATAATCACATTCATTTAATTTCATTTACCCACATCCTCACATTTTCACATACTCTCACAAAAAGTTAAAACCTGTAACGTAAACTATAATTTTTCTTTTCTTTTTTTTTTTTTTCCCTTCTAAAGGTAAATTGACACAGTCCACTCTTACATAATATCAATTGGAACCTCATTGTGAAATCACTGTCTCTTAAGATACAGGATACCCTAGTTTAAGAGACAGAGATTAATCTATTGTGTACAGATTTCTACAACATCCAAAAGTTTTATGTAAATGTTCTCTATCTGTATTTTTGGGAAATAAAGATATATTATTATTATTAATTATTGATATAGGACTTAACATCTAGAATGGGTGTGTTACACTGTAATTTGCATGTATTGTTAACATTTTCTCTGAATTCAGAAGCAAACTTATTGGATACAATGTTTGGCAATAGTTTAAAATGTTTTAAAATTATATCATCAATAGATTTATTGATTTTCCCACATAGGTTGTTAATGGTTTCCCAAACTTTTTTACTATTATGAAAATTGGATTTCACCTCCTTAAAATAATAATTATTCTTTACATTATTAATATGCTTATTTGTTTTATTTCTGTATTTATTGTATAACAGCCTATTAGCCAAGTTGCTTTGATCTTTAAGCCAGATATCCAATAGTTGATCTCTTTTTATACACATTTGATCTATTCTGTTGCTTTTCCATTTACACATTTGCCTTTTACTGAGTTTAACTTTTACATTATACTTACAGTTTTCATATACACAAGAAAAATGATCTAATATAAAACATAATACATCGTTAGGGTTATCGTAATCCAAGGCCAAACTCCAGTTAATATTGCTTAATTCACTTTGCAACTTTTTATTATCTAATTTGCTAATGAGTTTGTATTGACTCGCTTTGTTTACATACGTACTATCGACTAGCGCGACTTCAATTTCGTTTCACCGATCACTATACATTTATTTGGTAAATGACAATTACAATATTTTACATAGACTTCGTCCATTACGTAATACTAGTTATGATTTTTTTTTCACCTTATTTTACAAGTCATTTATATTTCCTTTAAGGTCAATTACGTATGGCAATGTGAATGATAAATGTCAAAATTACTTGACGTATACATATATATTTTAGTAATTACGTGTGACTGCGGTTAGAAAACCAAAACCGATATTATTGCCGATATTTTGTAACTATGTCTAGATTATATCTTTTTATTTGGGTGTTTTCCCCGACTGCTGAGAGCAATGTGTTAACAGCCTATTAACTCGTATGTATATTTGTTCTTTTATTAACTTTATTTTTCATTACATTTACTTTGGGGTTAGGGGTAATTCAGAGATGGAGTACACAAAAATTTGCTAAACAGTCTTCATAAGATTGTAGAAGTATGTTTAGTGTTATTCAAAACAGAGTAAAACACCATTGTTTTGATCATCCAATTATTTGATTTTGATTAAAATCTGGTAGGAATGAAAAATTATAAATAGCCAATATGTTTTCAGAAAGCACTCTTGTAGACCTTTGATTAGATATCAATTAGATATCGAGAAGCAGTGGTGGCAACGGCTACTACTTACGAGTTCGAACCCGAGCAGGCGCTTTAGTCTGTGTAAATTATTTCAACACCACTGCTCTCAAAACTGTGAAGGAAAACATCGTGAGTAAACCGGCATGTCTTAGAACCAAAAAAATTAAGACATGTGACATCTGCCAACCCGCACTGGGCCCTCGTGGTGGATTATGTCCCACTCTCTCTCACCGAGAGGAGGCCTGTGTCCCAGCAGTGGGAACGTTATAGGCTGCTAATGATTAGGTATCAAACACGGTACATATAGGGTTCGAAACACCTAGGCCTGGCGTCAGGCCACGTGCCTGACATGGATGGCTTCGTGAAGGTAGAGAGCAGCTTCGTAGTCGGAACCAGTGTGAGACCGCGCTAGCAGGACTCAATATGCTGCTGCGTCCAGCTACACTAACGACGCAGCTCTATGTGTCCCGTCTACATTACACCACGAAGGTTAAGGAGATCGTGGAGTTTGTACGTGTTAAGTCCAACTGGACCTTAAGGGTCGAGAAGTTGGAACCGTGCCACAACACGAACTTCAAGTCATTCGTGGTGCGAGTTCCAACTCATCAAATCGAGACCTTCCTCAAGGAAGAGTTTTGGCCGAAGGGTGTCGTGTATCGGCGATTCCGCGGAAGGCTACGCGGTACTACACAGCGCAACACGTCGCCGTCACTTCGTGTACAATAATTATGTTGACGTGGTTTTTATTTGTATGTATGATAGTCTGTATGGTATTATGATTTGGGTCTTTGTAACTGTAAACTGATTTGATTGATATATGAAATTAAAATTTATATTTTCAATAAAACTTCACATCTGCTATAAATGATAAATTATTTTATTTTTGTAAAAGGTTTGTACAAACACTTTTACATACCAATATTATGTTAAAAACATACTAGTTCGGCGTTTGACACAGCCTGTTTAAATCATTACCCTTCTTTGGCCTGCTGTCAAGTAAAACCTCACCTTTTTTACAATTCTAATGCTACTCCATTCATTCGTTGTGCTCTTGCATTTGAAGTGACAGTACTAGACATATAGATATATTGTTGACATAATTCAAACCTAAAAACTAATTATATATTTTATTTTATTTCTAAATGAATGATTATTATAAGTTATTGGGATAAAACAGACGTTCTTCTCTAGAAAATAAGGTGTTTACTCAATATTATTTTACAAAGTGAGAATAGATTGTTGCTGTAATGCTTTAGTGAAGGTGGTGAATTCGATTTATTGTTATCATCATCTTATTGGTATTTCATTCTTGCAAAATGAATAAATTAATTGCCCTGTGCAGGCACTCCTAACCTTGAAGGTACTGTTCAGTTTTGGTTTATGGTTCTTCCCATTTTCATACATAATTTAGGTCGTCTCTAAATGGTAATAGAGAAAGAATGTTATATTGTTCACAGTTACAAAAATAGACACATATACAGACGAAATACAAAGTTATTTGGAAAGCCAACACTTATTATATTAAATAATTACAGCAAAATGCTTAACTACTACCTTTTTCTGTGAACACAAATATTTAAAAAACGTAATTTTGATCGCACCGATTTGTAAAAAAGTGACATAGGTTCGTCGTCGATGAGCCCTACTGGGCGACTGATTTATGAACGAACGAGAGTGATGACACTATTTATGATAGGCAAAAGAAGAGATGGCGATAATGTGTGTGCGATTGGAATAAAATAACGTATGTGCCAAACCGAATCGCCGTTTTTTATGAATGAAAAGTATTATTAAAACGAAAACTGTTTTACAAAAACTTAGATACAATTATAATCAATGTTGTAAAGTAAACTATGTTTAATAATACATACGCATCGCGCCTTGAGGCTAAAAAAATCATAATCATAGATAGAACTTTGCGATTTTTTTGTATCGAGAAAATTTCATCGTATCGTGTATTCCTTTTACAGGATACTAGATCATATAGTCAAAAAACATACACTAAAAGATTAAGTACGGAAGTCATACGGTAAGAAAGGTACGCTAAAAAGAAAAAGCACGTTTATCTCGCTACGTCACCTTAATAATGCGCAAATGAGCTTTCTCCCTCAACAATCACGTGAGAAGTATTTAAAACAGTACGATATGTTCAACACGTGGCGACTAGCAAAAGGAGCCAAAACTTTCTCAGAAAACGTTTTGCTGGCATATTTTATAGAATTATCCGAGAACAAGAAAGCAAGCACTCTATGGAGTACGTATTCGATGCTAAAAGCAACAATAAAGATGAAAAAAGACAAACATATCGATACCTATCCTAAATTAGTGGCATTTTTAAAAAGAGCCTCATCTGGTCATCAACCAAAAAAATCGAAGGTTTTCACAATATCTGATATTGAAAAGTTTCTTAACGAAGCACCCGATTCCGTATATTTGGCGGCAAAAGTAAGTCAGTTGCACACTCCCGCCCGTTGAAGACCCCGATGATCCCCTGCCCCCTGTCACACCTGACGAGGTGCACGAGATCATCAAGGGTCTGAAATCCCGTAAAGCCCCCAGATCAGACGGCATCACTAACAGAGTGATCAAGCTGTTCTCCGCTCACCTGATTATGCTCATGTGTACCATCTTCAATGGTGCCTTGAGTAATAACATTTTCCCCCAAGCGTGGAAGGAAGCCACCGTCATTGGCATCTCTAAGCCCGGTAAGCCCAAAACCGAGCCCACGAGCTATCGCCCCATTAGTTTGCTCAAAGTTCTCGGCAAAATCTATGAGAGACTTATTTATAAGCGACTCAGAGATTATGCCGAAACCAAGGGCCTCATCCCCAACGAGCAGTTTGGTTTTCGAACCCAACACTCGTGTGTCCATCAGGTACACCGCATCGTTGAGCATATCAATGCTGGTTTTCAGCGTGGTATGTTCACGGGGGCTGTATTCTTCGATATAGCGAAAGCGTTCGACAAAGTCTGGCACAACGGCTTATTATATAAGCTGTACCAACTCGGAGTGCCAGACCGTCTCGTGCTCATCTTACGAAGCTTTCTTGCGAACCGTACCTTTCGCTATCGCATCGAAGGGGCACTTTCCTCCCTCCTCCTTTCCTCCCTCACCCGATCCGTGCAGGAGTCCCTCAAGGCTCTGTACTAGCCCCCCTCATTTTCACGCTGTTCACTAGCGATATCCCCAGGAGTAAGAAGGCAAGGTTAGCTCTGTTCGCAGACGACACTGCCATCTTTTTCTCGGGATTTAGTGACACAGCGCTGGTTCGCTACCTCCAAACCGCAGTCGACGAGCTCGGCGAATGGTTCAGGAAGTGGCGAATCGAGGTCAATCCCGATAAAAGTCAGGCGGTCTTTTACACCCGACCGCGACGTAATCACCCCCCTCCCCGAACCATCTCAATGTTCGGCAAGCAGATCCCTTGGGCGAAGCAAGCCAAATATCTAGGTGTCATCCTCGACGAACACCTCACCTTTTCTGAGCATATAAAGCAGGCCGCTTTCGCTCTCGGTAGGCTCCATTGCGTCCTGAACAAGCGGAGTAAAATGTCTCTTCTGTGTAAGAAGCAACTTTACACCGCTTGTATCAGGCCCATTATGGCATATGCAAGCCCAGTCTTTGCACATGCTAAGCCCCGATTCATCCATAGGATGCAGACTCTCCAGAACCGTTTTCTCCGTCAAGCCACAGGCTCTGGGCACGCCACAATTGCGGTGGTAAGTCCCCTCTTTGAGGAGTGGATAGAGAGGCGCCACGGCGTCCTCACCTTCCGCCTGACGCAGGTTCTCACCGGGCATGGGTGCTTCGGTGGGTTCCTGTTCAGGATAAAGCGGGAGGATACGTCCGGGTGTTTCCATTGCGAGGATCGTCTGGAGGACACGGTGGAACATACGGTGGAGGTGTGCCCTCGTGGAGGCGATCGGCGGCGGCGACCTCTCGCGTCCAGCCCTGGTGCGAGCCATGGTACGGAGCGAGAGGGAATGAGAAGCCGTCACCTCCTACTGCGAAGCAGTAATGCTCGCGAAGGAGGAGGCGGGGCGCGTGAGGGAGTGGCAGTCTCTGCGCCCTTACGTCCCTAGCCGCCGCAGGAGGAGACGCCCCGGGCGTTGGGAGTCGATTGCGGACTCCCGGCCACCGTAGGCGCGAGCTTGCGGGTGGCGAGCAATGGGTAGCTCGCCGCCCGGTAAGGACCAAGCTCGGGTCGACGGCGCGTAGTGTTCCACGCGCGCCTCAAAGAGATGTCAGCAAAACTGAAGGGGTCTGCTAGGACCGATACCTGCCGGGGTCGCGTGATTGTTCGAAAGAGATACCGTGACCCTGGCACATGGGCAATTGAAGGAACACGGGTGGGTTTTAGTCAGTAAAAGTCTGACATGCCCTCCCGCTCCGCCCAGAGCGGGAGAAGTCATTTGATGATTACCCATCCAAAAAAAAAAAAAAAAAAAAAGGCACAGGCTCGCCTTGGTTTGTTCGGAATATCAATCTCCATTTAGATATGAAGCTCCCGACTATCCATCAATATATGAAACGCGCTTCGAAGCGTTTCTTCGATAGGGCCGTAGCCCACCGCAACCCTCTGGTTGTGTCGGCAGCTACTTACACCCCCTCCCGTATTAGTAAAGTCCGCCGATCGCGGCACGTTCTATCAGATCCTGACGATCCCACTACTCTCCTCCAGGAGAGTCGAAAAGAGACCAGTACAGTGAGCAAAACACACAAACACAAATCGTACCGACCTCGCCGCCGAGGTCCGTCGTCGCGACCCCGACTTAACAGTCCCTCCCGACCCTTGCAAGAGCCAGCCCGCGATGCTGTGCCGTTAGCTTTAAATTAGTCCCTAAATAATTTAACCCAGATCCAGCCAGTCCCTTGCTGTCCCCCTACCAGTGATTGCCTAAGCCGAGGTTCACCCCCTCGGGGTAACCCTTAGAGCTTTCGCTTTAGTTTTTAAGTATAATAAGCCCCGGCTGGAGGCCTAAAAAGGTAACTTTTTAGAACTCGCCGGGCCACAATCCGTTTAAGTAGTAAGAATCTTTCAGATTAACTACGACATGTCCTTCAAAAAAAAGAAAAAAAAAAGTCAGTTGCACATTCAGTATCTACTTAAGTATATTCATCTCAATTAAATAGTATACTTAGTAGATGTTGATAGGCATAATTATGCGTTCATATCAATTTTATTCATTTATTTACTACAATACTCTTTACGTTACAGGTTGTTCTTATTATTGGAATAAACGGAGCATGTCGAACTAATGAACTAACACAACTTAATGTCAAAAACATTGAGAAACATTCAGATGACTTACTATTAATTAATTTACCTAATACAAAGACAATAAAAACTTTTTAACAAAAAATTAAACCGCCGAAAAAACTGAAAAGCATAAAATAATAAACCTTAAAATTATGAGTCGACGCTTTGAGTGATCTTTGTTCATTGATTTTTCAGCGCCGACTCAAAATTTTAAGGTTTATTATTTTATGCTTTTCAGTTTTTTCGGCGGTTTAATTTTTTGTTAAAAAGTTTTTATTTTATAATTTTTTGTGACTTTAATGTACTAATAATACTTGGCAAGGTATACCTTATCCAACAAAAAAAGAATTATCAAAATCGGACTACTCTGTATGAAGTTATGCGTGGTTATACATTACAATCACTGAGTGAACAATCAATCATCCCCTGTTTTCCGACCCTTAGGGTTCGATTTAGTTTTCCAAATTTATATGGGACCACCTTGGGAGTATACCCTTTCCAATAAAAAAAGAATTGTCACAATCGGACTACCATGTACAAAGTTATGCGTGATAATACATAAAAAAAAAAATTAAAAAAAATATACGCGTCGAATTGATAACCTCCTCCTTTTTTTTTCGTCGGTTAAAAAGAGACCGCAACTTCGTCATTCGCAAGGAATACGTAACGATTGTTGAGAAATATCAAGCCTTACGCCCGCCTAACACTCCAATCAATCGATTTTTTCTACAGTATCGCAATGGAAAGTGTGTTAGACAGCCTATGGGTACCAATAAAATTGGCAGTATCCCACGAGAAATAGCAACATTTCTTGAACTTCCAGAACCCCTGTTGTACACGGGTCATTGTTTCCGACGAACTTCAGCCACACTTTTGGCTGATTCCGGAGCTGATCTCCTGTCCCTTAAGCGCCACGGAGGCTGGAAGTCCAATGCAGTTGTAGAGCGATACATAGAGGATTCCATCCAAAATAAGTCTAAAATATGTGAAGGCATCGTAGGAGCCATTACACTGAAAGAGCCTCAATCGGATCCTTGGACTGGCCCTTCTACATCAAAAATAAGCCGTTATGAAACACCTAACCATCTCCCTCTCTCTCCAACATTCACGCCAAGGGAATCCAATGAATCGGTACAACTATTAAGTATGACAGATAGTTTTCCGAAAAACAGTACACAAGTGACTAACACCAATATTACAGTACCAAACAAAAATATTACACTCAATTTAAATAACTGTAGCAACGTTACTTTAAAATTTTCTTAAACCTTAGTATTATTTTGTTATAATTTAAAGATTATTCTGTAATACTTACCTGTCATAATGTAGTAATTAATACCTAAACTGAAATAAAAGTGTACCTATCTTGTGATTGTAAAGGTTTTTTTTTTGCATTTAGTCATTTCCTCGCTGAGGTGGAATGAAAAGTTACGTGTTGCACTCGAGTGCAAAGATTTTTCACCTCGTGCTCTTTTGATTCCCTCGCTAACACTCAGGATTCTAATTTTGAATCACTCGCTGCGCTCGTGATTCAATTTTAGAATCCTTCGCTTGCTCGGTCATCAAAATTGAACACGCGGTTAAAAAGCAACTTTGCACTCTTGTATAACAAATAACTATTTCATCATTCGTCTGTGCATCTCCACTCATACAACTGGAGACCACCTACCAAAAGTACCACGACGTCGTCATCATTTCGTGTTTAATGATAGTTTAAGTTTTGTTTTATAGAACATATATGTATTAGTTTATAGTTATTATTGTTTTATATTATTTATTTATTGTGTTTTTATGGGCCTAAGGTGCCTGAAATAAAGGATTTTATTGTATTGTATTGTAAAAGTAGAAATATCATTGTAATACAATTTAACAAAAATACCCTCTACATTATTAACACAGAGGTCGTAATATAAACAGATACCTGCCTATATTATTTCTAGCATAAATCCGTCTTCCAAATAGAGAGCCAGCTATCAAAACAGCTTGGATACGGTACGTAATTCAAATAGTAATATTAAACATCAATAAATATATGCATATACAAGAATCATTCCCTACCCCGGAGGTCTGTGTACTCAGCAAAATGACCTCCTTTGCCAGGGTCTGTGTACACACGGCCCCCAACCTGTTACTATTTGAAAATACATTAAATAACGTACAAAGGTCGACGATTCGGAAAAAGTCGGAACGCCTGATTTATCCTTGCCTTATTTTAGTGAGGCAGGTAACTGTTTCCAATAAAGGTCGATTGCGGGTGGCAAAAAAAATAACACGAAAAAAGGCTTTCAATGTCAAAAGGATACGCAGCTGATAACTGTCTGCTAATCTAGGCACAACATACCGTGATGAATCCAAGTTTGATGAACAGGTTTGTGGCAATATTGACGATGATATTACCACGTTATGGTCAATGAGAAGACTATAAGCTCATTTGATGATTGCAAAGGTACAAATGTGCTACGGCCTGAAGGCCTTAACAAGTGACAATCGGTTTCAAAGTGTTTCGTATTTCTACAACAACTTTTAACAGTATGAGCTCCTCGATTCCTAACTTGTGTCAGTCCTATACTTTTTTGAATTTTTCATCAATATTTTCTCTTATAGATTTCAATTTGACTTGACACTTAGTGATAGGTCACGAATAACAATGAGATACGAATCAGGCAGAGAGAAATTAGTAGGAATGGCTTCCATTTTTAACCGACTTCAAAAACAGGACGAGGTTATCAATTTTTTATGTTTGTTACCTCTGAACTTTTGATTGGGTGAACCGATTTTGATGATTGTTTTTTTTATTTGAAAGCTGGTGCTTCCCGTGTGGTCCCATTTTAGTTCCATTCGGACAATGGCATCCATTTGAAAACCATATAAGTCTTAAATTTGCATTAAGTATTTGCGCGACAAATGAACGAATAACGCGATTAGATTAGTGCGGGGTATCTACCATAACTAAAATGAAATGAAATGAATTGCACCGATCCCAGCGTGGTTTGACCAGACTCGATTAATCGAATGAACCCCGAGATTTGCACTAGCCCCTGAAGCGTCATGATTCATGGTGCTACATAGGCCATTGCATATCAAGAAGTAGACCGGGGGGCGCTGTAATGGTAGGGAAGACGTGCCCATTGGATAGGAAAGGATTACGAGCCTACCGACTATGCAGCCTTAAGTAAGCATTGGACTAGTGGAGAGAAGGGTGATATTTGTCTATAGGAGGGCATCTTTTCACGTCGTCGCCGGCATGTTGATCCAGGTCGAGCTTCTCCGATGCATCTTTTGGTGGAGTTAACCGTTTGCTTGGCTCTTTTCTATGTCGAGGCTTCGCTATGTTCCGTGTTGTTGTTTTCTTGGTCGTTTTCTGAGTTCTCGCTGATATCAGTTTCTGGTTTTTTGTAGATATCACTAGCCGCTTTCTTGATCTTATTTCTGTCTCCAGCCGTGTCCCTCAAAAACTGGATATCCTTGTCGAAGTATTTCATGTCCTGTTTTAGGTTGTCATTTCATTAGTAAATAGGTCGTCCGACCTTCTTAGATTTGGGCCTGTACTGCATTGCTGCATGAAACAGGTGTGGTTCAGAGCATCTGAAAATGTGTCGCACATTCTGTGGTTCTTGGTGCGTTTTGTTATGGTTTTCCCGTCTAAGATTTGACGCATTTTCTCTGTCTCGGTTTGTTGATCGAGTCTCTCATGATAACTCGTTCGTATCTTCTCGGTCTTGATCGGTTTGACTTTGTGAGTGCTGATACTTTTAAGTCATATATCATACAAGGTAAGAAAATATCTCCAGCTTGTCCATCCTAAACTTGATTCCCATGTCGAAGTACTCGTATTTCATGTCTTGTTTTAGGTTGTCGTTCCATTTGTAAGTAGGTCGCTCGACCTTCTTAGATTTGGCCTTGTACTGCATTGCTGCATGCATGCGTTGTGTGGTTCACCGTGTGCTAGGTAGCACATCCTGTGGTCCCCGACGCGTTTTGTTACGGTTTTACCGATTTAAATTTGATGCATTTTCTTATGTCCGCAGTTTCCTGGTTTCCTTTTTTCCTAGCTTGGTCAATCAAATCATGACTCAACTCGTTCATTTCTTCTGAGCCGCAATAATGTGGTATTGGATTCGTTTTAGTTCTTCCAGCTCATCTGTAATGAGGATAAGGTCGTCCGCAAATGATAATACCATCGGGAGTGTTGATGATTTCCTTTGTTTCTTTCGTCGTCGGTCGAAGCGGGCCGAAGGCCCTTGGACCTTTTTTTTCCTCTCATTTGGATATCGGTACCCTGCTTTTTTTTCGGTTTTGTTTGTTTGTTTTTTTTCCTGTGGAATGTGTTGAGCGTTTGCATGTGTTTTGCGGGGTGATTATTTTTTTCCCTAGTTCGGTGAAGCATATTTATCACGTGTTTGCATGTTTCTTGTTCTGATATTTAACCTTTTGGAGTGTTATATGGCTTTCTTTTACGTGATTATACATATTGGAGTTATTTGGTTGCTTGCTTTGTAGAAATTTGGCCTTCTGTAGGTTAAAAAGGGCTAATCGGTGGTCCCTTGAGTAAATCGTCTGAAGAGTCAGAGTTACCTCCGTTAGAATGTTCCAGGGTACTTCGATGTTTTCATTCGTTGAGGTGATTACTACATTTGCTAATTTTTTGTTATACAGTCTTGGTATTTTGGTTTGGTAGGATTTCTATTCAGCGCGGCACAGTTGCATTGTTTGACATACTTGGTCTCAACCGTTGTTACATTCGTACCATGTCATTGTTTTTGTGTTTGTTTTTTTCCCCTTTTTGTTAACTGTTCTATGATATTTTGATCTTGGCAGTCCCCAAATTATTTTATTGTATTCTATTTGAAGTGTTTCCCTGTTAGCAATATTCATGAATAGTTCGCCGTTGTAGTTGGAATCTTCATGCTGAAGCGTGTGTTGCATCGAACCTTTGCGTTGGGTACTTCGACCTCGACCAATATGGGCGTTGAAGTGTCGTATTTGCAGCGCACCTGTCCTTGTTTTTCGTCTAATCAAGTTTAATACGTTTGTGAAGGATCTGATTGCTTTCTAAGTACAGCTGTACGGTTGTGTGTAGTTGTATGATGCGTTGGTTGAACTTTGCGTTTTGTTTATCCAGTTGTTCTTGTATTGTTACTTTGATCAGGACCCAGCTATCATAGTTCTTCGTGTAGAGGATGTGTATATGTATTAATGGGTTCTCTCGATCGCCGATCGGTGTTTTTTTGCGTTCTGTTTATGTGTACATTCATAATTACGAGTTACAATTCGGACGCGGTGATGATGGTATATTCGATATACCAGAATGTTTAATTAATTGCACGGTTATGTATTTTGTTATCCTTTGTTCCTGGAAAAGAATGCTGTTGGGGAGAAATTCCTACATATTATTTAGAAGTGCTAGGCGAATTCTATTCTTCCTTCCAAATCATATGTAGCGAGATTTTGACGGATATTCTTGTGATCAAATGTTATATGGTGAGATATCTTACTAGACAAACAGTTCCCGTCTTTTGTGATGGGTACGATTATAAAGATTGTTATTACTTTTGTTTAGTCAAACACATTTGTGTCAGTAAGGGGCTGAAACTGTCTAATTTGTGAGCTTGACCTTTTTTTTTTGTTTTGTATCGTTATCTGTAGAGCAAAAACGTCTGGTGCAAACTTAAGAGTTCGAGGTATTTTTTTATTATCTCTTCAGTCCACATGTATATTTACATTCCGGTGACCGTGGCCTTTTGCAAAACAATTTGAGGAATTTGTTACCATGGTACACACGTCGACAAATCAAGCCATTCATTTCCCGTATAAACTGACTTCTCTTTGCACGGAAAGCCTATACAATGCGAGGTCTGTTAAAACTGGAAATCCATAGTTTGATATGTAGCTGTGTGTACACTTATAAGATCTTTAGATAAGGCATCTTTAACGATATCACATTTAGTGTTAGAATAATAGCGTGAATTTGTTTGTGTGACGACACTGGTCCGCAACGGCTGCTTGAGATGACGTTGTGTGCGCGCGCGCGCGGCATATCTAGGCCCGTCTACGCAGTTTAGCTAACGTATCCCTGTAATATTAAGAACGGTCTCACCGGGTCTAGCGCCATGGGTTACTCGTCCTCCGGCAGTCAGTCTTCACTACAGCCTGAGCTTATGACACTTTTGCACAGAGAGACACACACAAAAAACGCGTTTTGATTTCGAAGTCGGCCGAGCCAACATGTGTTGCGCGCGCGCACAGACGACCGCTTGCGACGAGGGTTCAGCTTGAACTCCGCGGGGTATCTACCATAACTAAAAAGTTAAAAATAAAAACTTTTTACAAAAAAATAACAACCGACTTCCTAAAAAAAAAACACTACAAAGTGAAAAATAACTTTAATTTCGGAAGTTGGTGGCAGTTGGGGGTATTTTTTTAACAGTTCAACAACATGCATTCCGTCATTTACGTTGTTCTGCAGACACATGTAATTTAGCAGGATATTGCATCGATTCATGTGTTCGAAACACATGAATCAATGCAATATCCTGCAAAATTATTCAGATTCTGATAGTGCAATACGCAATTAGGGTATTGATCCATTGCTTAAATTGAAACCGACGACCGAAATCCTTTACACAGCAGTGGAAATATGCTGATATAAGTAGACTCGCAGATTCGTGCCGAAGTTTTAAATCCAAAGAGGGTTAAAAAACTTGGGCGAAGTTGAAAGCAAAGAAAAAATCCAAAGCCACATTAATGATGAGGAAAAGTAAAATATTCCGCTTCATAATATTCCTCATGGGAAGCCACTCACAATTCGGAATCTGGTTTTATATACCGCATGTCGGTACATATGACGTCGGTGGCTCTAATTAAGGTAATGTTTTAAATTATAACTCTTAAGTTAGTCAGGTAGATGTTTCAGAATTTGTTGTAGTTTCAAGTAATCACATTAGCAAGGAAAGGACTAATGGAACTTACTTGTTATTCGCACTGCATTTCTGAAAATACGTACGTAAATGTAATTGAAATACTGGCAGCACAGTTTAGGTAATTAGGCATACTTAAGGACTGCCAGGGTCACGTGATTTGTTCGAAAGAGTTACAGTGTCCCTAGCACATGCAACTGAAGGAACACGAGTCGGTTTTAGTCAGTAAAAATCTGACACGCCCTCCCGCTTCGCCTAGAGCGGGAGATGTCATTTGATGATTTCCTGCCCACAAAAAAGGCATACTTAAAGAGTTTTATCAGGTGCTAAGTTAAGAAAGCTGAAATTTGAAAATTAATGCAGGTCCCTCTTTAGCACTGAAGATTTGTTCTGAGGTTTATCTTTTTAGAATTTCGCATTTTCAATTCACGCAATCTTTACTTTTATTTACGTTCATGAGACCACCAACACACAAACCCCGACATCTGCGTAGGACATTAACGCCCTTTACAGACAGTTTAATGAAAAAACAATTAAAGTATTAATAAAATGGTAAGAAAGCATTTCACCACGCAAGACTGCGATTGTTCACGGCGACCGGATAATAAAGAGTGACAGTAAAATTATCGTGCGCTCGCATCTCATCGGCAATTCACGGCAATTTTCAACTGAGAGCCAATTGGCAGAAAATAGCACCCGACTTGCAAGCGAAAAAGGAACTTGTGGAAAAAGAACATCTGAGGTAAAGAAACAGATTTTATTGCCCTTTTTTTGTTAGGATATCGACCTATAGGCAGCCACATATTGCCTTTTGTAGGTGGACTAAAGGTACACCCTTGGGCAACCCTTCCGGGAAACAAAGGTTTGATGTTAAGTACGTATGTATGATCGTACTTATGTAGGTTTTTTTTCTCATAAGAGATTTTATTTATTTAAATATTTTCGTAACACAAATACTTTACACGTCAATCATATTTTAAAAACTATGATGAGGTCGGCGTTTCTTATCCGACAACTCTGAGAAGAAAGGCCGAAACAAACTCAATAATTTCTTTTTAAGCCCAGATAATCTTGGTCAAATCATGCGAGGATTATGAACTAGATTAGCGTCTGAAATGGTCTTTTAGGCACGCCATAATTGCGGCGGTAATTCCCCTCTTTGATGAGTGGATAGAGAGGCGCCACGGCGTCCTCACCTTCCGCCTAACGCAGGTCCTCACCCGGGCATGGATGCTTTGGGGGGTTCCTGTTCAGGATAAAGCGGGAGGAAACGCCCGGGTGTTTCCATTGCGTGGATCGTCTCGAGGAGACGGTGGAGCATACGGTGGAAGTGTGCCCTGCCTGGGCCGCCGTGTCCTCGAGGAGGCGATCGGCGGCGGCGACCTCTCGCGTCCGGCCCTGGTGCGAGCCATGGTACGGAGCGAGAGGGAATGGGATGCCGTCACCTCCTTCTGCGAAGTAGTAGGTATTGGTCGCGAAGGAGGAGGCGGGGCGCGTGAGAGAGTAGCAGTCTCTGCGCCCTCACGTCCCTAGCCGCCGCAGCCTCCTGCGGCGTCTCCTTAGACGCCCCGGGCGTCGGGAGTCGATTGCGAACCTAACTCGCGGCCATCGTAGGCACGGGCATAAGGAACAGGGCCGTCTTGACGGCGCGTAGTGTTCCACGCGCGCCACAAAGAGATGTCAGCAAACTGAAGGGGTCTGCTAGGACCGATGCCTGCCAGGGTCGCGAGATTCGTTCGAAAGAGAAACCGTGGCCCTGGCATATGGGCAAATGAAGGAACACGGGTGGGTTTTAGTCAGTAAATGTCTGACACGCCCTTCCGCTCCACCTAGAGCGGGAATAGTTATTTGCAAAGTTGCTTTTTAACCGCGTGCTCAATTTTGATGACCGAGCAAGCGAAGGATTCTAAAATTGAATCACGAGCGCAGCGAGTGATTCAAAAATTAGAATCCTGAGCATTAGCGAGGGAATCAAAAGAGCACGAGGTGAAAAATCTTTGCACTCGAGTGCAACACGTAACTTTTCATCCCACCTCAGCGAGGAAATGACTAAATGCAAAAAAAGCATTTACAATCACAAGATACTTTTATTTCAGTTTAGGTATTAATATTTATTAGGTACTACATTATGATAGGTAAGTATTACAGAATTATCTTTAAATTATTTCAAATAATACTTAGGTATAATTAAGAAAAATTTAAAGTAAAGTTGCTACAGCTGCCTAAGTAGAGTGTAATATTTTTGTTAGTGACGTGAAAAGAAAAAGGGGCGCGCAAAGTAAATTAAAAAAAAGTACACCAATAAGGTTCCGAGTCTGAGTTTTTAACAAATTAGAAAAAGGTTGTATGATAAATTCTGCACCATGGAGGTAGAAGTAAATAGGTTTAATGATGTTTTGAATTTACAAACTTAGTGCACACGATGTTCTAAATTCAATTTACTTTATCCTCTAGAGAATAAAAACGGCTTTTCCACTCAGATATTGAAGATTAAAAATACTCTTTCCGAGATGGTGGGCTGAAAACGTCATTTGATGATTTGTCGCCCACAAAAAAAAATGGTCTTTTGAGGAAAGAACCACCTCGATTTGAGTAGACCTCTCCAGTTACTCTAAGCATTTGTCAGTAATCGTGAAGCTCAACTCAGATTAATTAAAATGTCGCAAATTTTTATTAACTAGATGGGTTATTGAATAACTTCACATGAAAACAAAAATAAGTGTACGTTAAAACCATTAATTAAAATTTAACAATGTAGTAATTGCTAGCTCGGGTTCAGATAATTAATTTTAAACCCGATTAAATGTATTCGAATAACAATGATAAAGGTCTAACGATCCGTTAAACCTGCACAGAATTTAACCTAATTGACCAGGTAGAGAAACTAACAGGGCCAATTAATTATTTATAAATGATAAATGTAATTTATTTATATGAACAGGACTAAAGTAACCCTTTTACACGTGAAAAATAACTATTTTTTTTTAACTAAGTAAATAAATTCGGTGTTTCCTGAATCCTTAAAAATATAGCGGAATAAACTCAGAGGTCGCTGACTCTTTCAATTTAAGTCCAAAATATCATATTATAAGTACCTGTAGGTCGTGATTTGTTACAATTTCATCAAACCTATGAGAACTTTTCCAATTAAAAATGGAATCAGAAATTGCATGCAAAGTATCCAACATCTCTTTGTAATTATAATTAATTTCTACTTCATGGTCTTAGAAGTGTTTCTTCCGTAAGGGCCACCTACAAAGTCATAATTTCCCGAAGAATTTTGCAAGTTGAGATTGTTTTGCTCCATCAAAGTGTTACGGACATGCCCAAAGGGGGAGTGAGGGGAGGGGGGCTGCTCAGCCGGGACCAGCAACAGGTCCTGGTCCAGACTGGATCAATACTCGGAGGCTGGATCATGCGCACTGAGCATTGCAAACAAAATGCGCTCCCTGATACTGCTCGTCTTCTCATTACTTGCTTCAGGTATGTAAAAATAAGCTTTTAATACTTATTATCTGACCCCTGATCTCGTAATAATGTGATTTATTTGTGTGTCTATTGTTTATTTGATCCTCATCCAAATCATAGCTTCTAACCACTAATCTTACAACACAAATGTCAAAGTTGATTGTCTATGGCTCGCGATCTTTGTTTTGATTCTAGAATTTGTGCTATTTTTTCTATGCTATGGACCTGTAATCATATTGGCTGAAGGCCTACGCACTTACTTATAATAATAGAAGCAAAGTTCTCTATGAAAGCGTCGTCAATTGGTTTCGCAGAACTTGCCATTAAATATTTACCTACATCATCTATGTTTACATTTTAGAATCCTACATAGATTAAAGACGATGTTTATTTTTTTTTAATTTTCATCAGACTTTATTTACCTAGTATTTATAAAAAAATGTATATATTGCTTGCGTAGATTTAAGAAGCATGTACAGACTTTTAATTTGTTACCTATTGGTTTGATCTGGAAAATATGATAGGTAGCTATTGTATGAAGATGTTGTACCTAACAAATACAGGTAATTAAAATGTTCTAGATTCTAGGGTCTCACTTATACCACAATTTCAGGAACATCCATTTAGGTACATCAAAACAAACCATACCAATCATGAAGTTTCCCGCAAACATTATTTTTTGTTACACTTTTACTACATTGTGTCCCACTGCTGGGCACAAGATCTTTTCTCTTCTAAACCTCTCTATTTAGTGCGAACTCTAACCATTACTAAAAATAAACTTAAAGCCAAAATTCCTAAGTAATACTCAATGCCTATGTATAATTGCCTTTCAGAGAGCGAGTGTGATCTGCTCCGCGACAGTGTGCATGTGACGTCAGCTGCAGCCAGGCCTAACAATGAGCTGTGGTGCTACAAGTGCCTGGCGGAAGTACCAGATGATCGCTGCGCTGACTTACGACACAACAACTCCGCACTCATACACAAGTGCCACAATGACCGCCGGATGTGCATGGTACAGTACACTACAATACATTCTTAGATGTCCTAGTTCATGCAATTAGAATCAGATGAGGAAATTGCATTCAATCAGAACTTATTGAGCGAGCATTTTAGCTGGCTATGATCGGGTTTATGCCTCGCGTGTATTTCAATGACGAGGAAGAAAACCAATGAGAACTTTTTCAATTAAAAATGGAATCGGACATTGCATGCAAAGTATCCATATTATCTTTTTGTGACTGTTATTGCCATAGTTTTACAAATAAGAATCCAGTTCAAAGAAGGCATTAAGTAGTTTTTTCCTGTCAAACAAGATCGCCCCCCTTTCTTCTAGAGAATTTCTGAATATGTTGGAGGAAAGCCAACACGTAACTGAATTAACGAGATTACCTATCGTGAGCAGTTATCTTTTTTATTATGGTAAATTAATGCGCTGCTAATTTTACTATCTAGTTATGATGTCAGACATGTAAACACTGGATTTCTGCAGCGATATCTTTTAGAATGGAATGTTAAGAATTGAGGGCGACTCCTAGTTGGACAGAAACTGAATCCGAGTTAATAATAAATATATTTACCTAGATACTCGTGCAGTTTATTTTGTCCAACAACCAGATTTCATATTTCAGGTAAAACGGTTCTCTTTCACAACATCGACTGAGAATTCGACGACGCTGCCAAAAATGTGGGCGTTGGAACGCAACTGTACGAAGCACTGCGAGCCTGGTTGCATCGTCATCGGAGAACGAACGAAACTGTACGCCTGCACGTCATGCTGCACCACTTCTCTCTGCAACTACGGATCCGGATCTGACGAAAAGGCATTGGACCTCCTTATTGTGCCTGTTACTGTCCTGTTACTCTCATTATGACTAAACCTCTCGACTTAGATTAGCTGCATCTGTACCAAAGAATTGACGGGAGTTTTTCGAAATTTTATCAGCATATCGATCAACTTACACTGACTTGTCTGTAAGGATATACATACATGTCTAACATTAATCACTTATATCACATTCTGACGCTTTGTTAGTCAAGTGAGTCATGTCTAGCATAAAATATCACCCGTTCTGTAACTTCGTAAGCCCATAACATCTACGTAAAATATGTAATCTACAAGATAGATAGTTTCTAGACGGTTGTCTTACGAAAAACAGGTATTCTTTGGAACGCATGTGGATGATTTTATAATCCCAACATACGAATTTGAAAAAGGAACCAACATATATCTAATATCTATGATCAACAAAATAATAACTAAAACATCCGTTACTAATTTAAATTACTCTTCATTAAAAATCTTTTTTTTTATTGAAATTTAAATTTTTAAAAAAGATTTAATTACTATTAGTAGATAGATAAAGCTTTCCATAAAGTCCAGATAAATATGTTCCTTGCAAATTAACTCATACTTAGATACATTTTATGCAGGGCCGGATTTAGAGGTCTGGAGGCCCTGGGGCACCAAAGGAGTTGAGGCCCCTAATAATTTTCCAAATTGATGAATCAATTTTTTGAATTGTAGTGTTTCAATAATTTATTACAAGACAAATTAAATGTTATTAAGAAACATTTGTGGGTATAGTAAAGTACAAGAATTATATGAAACTAAACTATCGCGTTAAGAAGTGAAACCTTGCGAGCCTTTTTCTACGAGAAATCGTCGATGATTTCGCTGAAATCCAGGTCCCAAAGTAGATCACTTTCAATGCTTAGTAAGGATAGCTTTAATAGGCGATTTTGTTTCATAGTAGTTCGTATTTTTTTTGAAATTATCATTGTGGGGGCCCCTCACTTGTGGAGGCCCCGGGGCTGTAGCCCCGGCTGCCCTCCCCTAAATCCGGCCCTGATTTTATGATAAAAGTAGATAGAAATTTTGTCAATATGCTGGACTAACTACCAACTTCTCGTTAGATTTAAATCTGCTTTAAATCCTTCAGCAAATTTATTAATATTAGGAAAATTCAAAGAATATATTATTCTGTATTAAGATTAAAATCTAAATTATTAAGAAAGATGATGTTACATAATGTAACATGCATATATTTATGTAGATAACGCTACTATTAGGAATAGTATTTTAAGTAAGCGACACAGAACTTTGCGATTAGGTAGCTGTTTTCAAAATTTTGTAGCTAGGTACCATATTGGTAGTTCTTATTTTTACGTGAATTACCTATTAAAGCTCTTCCCAAGCCTACTTACATAAAACTATATTATCAAAAACTTACGAAGAACATCCGAACATGGAGGGACTCTGACCTCTACAACCAGTTACCAAGTAACATGACACCCCATGTAACACTGGCTGTCAGTGTTCTAATTATTAGGTACTGTTTTACACATTTTTTTCAATTCAAACAGTGTTATTGTTGTAGGCTTGAAAACAATCAATTTCAACAGCCTATCCAGATGTGATATATTGCTTTGGATACAGATTGAGCCGCTGGCTGAAGATGGCTAAGATTATGATAGGTCAGGTACAGACCAACTTGCAATTAAATTACAAATGACAGTGATTGTATGCACCCTCGCGTAGAAGATCTATCGGCTTCCAACCGTTTGGAACCTATACTTACAACATAAAATGTACGTTCTCAATTTATTGTACGTTGTTACTTACAGAAAATTGAGAAAGTTCATTTACAGTACAAATAGGTCACATTGTATTGATACCATTAATTTTTGTACCTAATGTAACAACACCTACATTAACATATATGAGCATGGCATCTCTTTGATATTCAAACCATAACGGCCGCTGATAGCCTATCTCTGTGGTAACCATGTAGGTACCTAAATTTGACCACAATACAGTTTAGTTTCAGCTTCAGGAAGTGTTTTTTTCCTGTAAAGTTGCTCAGTAGCTTCACAATATTAATATTATCCTACGATTTTATAATTTCATCTAAGTACAATTCCACAAATCATTATTTACACGTTTTTTCGAATATTTCATATTTTATATTAAAAACGTAGTGACGAAAATATCCTTTGAGGTTGTATTTTAAATTATGATATTAAAATTATTGAAATAAAGATAACTGAAGAAAGCATCTTGTTAGTTGTTAACTTGTTAGGTTTAACAAAATGTTAGCATTAGCTGTGGCAGTACGGCGTTCTGCAACCCCTTTTGGCAGGACAACAGTGTGAGTATATGTATGTAATATTGATGAGGTATTTACCAGCATGTTCTGCTAAGTACCTAATTTAAAAAAAAAACTGAAAGAGTGGCAGACAAAACGATGGAGACAAGCACAAACGCAAAAAGCCCTAGTAACGTAGGGTACGTTACTAGGGCTTTTTACCCAGAACCTACATAAATTCTAGAGAAGTTTTTTTTGCTGCCAGCAATGTCTTTTTTTATTGAAAGGCAAACTCCAGTTATCCACTGTTATAACGGCCATTTTATTGATATACTTGACAGCGGTGGTGACACACTAAGTAATTACAGGCTATTGATATAATATAACTTTAATGTCAGTATAACAAGAATGCCTAACATAATATTGTGAGCAATTTGTGCATGCGTGTTAGAAAGGCCAGCATACCTAAATAGAGTGACGATGATATGACTATTACCTGAGTATTATTTTCCTGGTAGGTAAGGCTCACCATTTACCCTGAAAAAAGTGAACCTTACCTACCTGGGCAGATTTTTGTTCTGCTAACTCTTCGTGACAGAAGGTGAATTTATTGCAATCACGAACTTGTTTTATTTTTATTATATTGTATTGTATTCCGTTTCTTGGCGATCTGTGTTGAACACAATAAGCCATTCAGTTGAGGTGTCTTGTTGTGTTTTATTAGCAGAAAGAATTCTTTGGAGTCTCTGTCATATCGATGGCGGAAAGGAAAAACAAATGTAGCGCCATTTGGCCAATTGTTCAGCAAAGCTGTTTAAAGTTTATTTTTTGTTTAAAATGATAACTTTTTTATATTTGTACTCTAAATGAAAAGTGCGTTTCATTTGTTTTTCCTTTCCAGTGTGCGTTACTCCAGCGGAATGTTGTCGCTTTTCAGGATTTCGGCTTGACAGATAATTAGTAGGTACCCCATCTCGTGTAAATGTGCCCGAAATTTAGAATTTGTGCGTCCAGCCGATCCAAAGATATTCACGTAAAACAGATTCCGCTGGAGTAACGTTACTGCAGCGGCATGATTTTTAACCGATGGTCACTCGATAATAACTTGGTACCTAACGGCTCGATATTTTCTACGGTAACCGCGTAACCAGGCCCGGACTGGCCATACGGGCAAATCGGGCAAATGCCCGATGGGCCGGAGGCCCAGTAGGCCGGTCGGGCTGCTGGCTATACCAATAGTATTAAAATGATTTTGTATGATCCCTTTAATTTTATTAAATTTTATAAACAAACACACGACCTAAACTAAACCACTACATTAGTTCAATTAAAGTTCATTTTCTAATCAAAACTATTATTTAATTTAATACAATAAAATCTCTATCGAGGTTTCTCTGATAAGTTTCGTTCTTCTTCAGTTCTTTCAATTCAGAAGCCACAACATGGTGGTCAAAAGATGTGGCCTTACAGATTTTTGGTTCGTTCACAAACGTTAGCTTTGTACGTTATGCTTTTAATAACTTTGGGAAAAATACAAGAAAAATTAAATTCAAACCGGAACTCCGAATCAAAGTAAAAGCCTTATGTAAATACGAAACTGTAATCACAGCCGAACTATTCTTAGGGATATTCGAAGTTACCACACCTCTTTCAAAGTATCTACAAACCGCAGGCTTAGATATATTAAAAGGGTATAATATGGTATCACAAAGCTGTTTGGAATTGAAAAAAATGGTAAGAGATTCTCATACGGTGAAAGAAGTTACAGTTAATGCCAGGCGAGATCGCACAGGATGAAGTTATCTCTGATGCAGTTAATGCATATAAAGTAAATGTTTATAACATTATCTTTGACGCAGTTACTCAAAGCATGGATCGCCGTTTTCTCGCATATTGACAATTGTGCGTTGATTTTTCATGTCTGGACGAATTAGATGAATTAAGCAAACATTTACTGAAGTTTAATAAAACTGCTACGCGTGAAAATTTACGAACTGAATTGAAAAATGTAGCTTTACACTGGGATAGCATTAAATCTACTGACTTCGAACCAAATAAAACATTTAAAAAAATCGTGGATGACGAAAGCGAAGAAAACTATGAAATTGTTTTAGGACACGAAAAAGAAAGATTCACTGTATGTGAGACTTTCCATTCATGCAAAACTTGCGCGGTTTGCTGTTTCAAGATTTTGCATAGAAATAATTTATTTAAACTGAAAAGTAATGAAAGATATGTAAGGAAAACCCGTGAATGAATGTTGGAAAAAGATGGCAGATTATATTAGGTCTTTACCTATGAAATTGCCGTTCTGCAGTACTGGCCATTTCAAATCAAAATAATTTTTGTTAGTCTAAGAATTCTAATTTCAAATTAATTTTATTTTAAAAACATGGAATTCTTTTTCCAAATATATCTAAGCCTGCGGTTTGTAGATACTTTGAAAGAGGTGTGGTAACTTAGAATATCCCTAAGAATAGTTCGGCTGTGTTAGCCATTCTTTCATTTGTTATGGTCTCTCCCAAAGCACTGGAATGGTTCTCCTCTTACCTTCAGGAACGTCAGCAGTCTGTTCATGCTGGAGATTCTTCTTCTTGCTGGCGTGATTGGCGTTCCTCAAGGCGGTATACTTTCTCCTCTTCTGTTTTCTATTTTTATCAATCTAATTACTTCCGAACTTCAGTGTGCGTATCATCTGTATGCAGATGACTTGCAGCTGTACTCTCAAGGGAAGGTTGATGAATTACCGGACGCTATTATATTGGCAAACTAAACAGTGACTTGATAGCCATAAAATCCTGGGCTGATAGATTTGGTGTAGCTGTAAACCCTACGAAGTGTCAGGCGATCATCATTGGCAGTCCTCGTAGCATTAGCAAGATGGTTGGTACAATCTTGCCACCAATACTCTTCGACGGTACGATCGTTCCTAACGAATCCGATTCCGATCGTTCGATAACTCTCTGAACTGGCATACTCAAGTCGCTAGGGTAAGCCAAAAGGTTACTGGAACGCTGCGGGCTCTGTACCGATTAAAAAACTTATTACCATCGACCACGAAGACAATGCTTGTGCAGTCCTTAATTTTCCCTATCATCGATTATAGTGATGTGTGCTACTATGACCTGAATGCAGATCTCCTCAACAAACTTGACCGTCTTCTCAATAACTGCATTCGATTCGTTTTCAATTTGCGTAAATATGATCATGTCTCTGCGCATCGGTCCCTTCTTAAGTGGTTGCCCATACGCCAGCGCAGAGAGCAAAGGGCGCTTACCACATTGTTTTCATTTCTTGTTTCTCCCTCTTCCCGTTTATCTAGCCCCACACTTTCAGTACATTTGCGCCAACCACAATAAAAATCTACGCTCATCGCACAATCGTCTTCTTCAGTGTCCCACTCATCGCACAGACTTCATTCACTCTTCTTTCTTTGTCCAGTCTGTCTCTCTGTGGAATGCGCTCCCCCAGGAAATCAGGATGGCAACCAACCGATTGACCTTCAAAGTTAAAGTTCGCGAACACATTCGCAAGAAGTTGGCAGTTTCATCACAACGGTAATGTTTCGTCATTGTTTGTCTCATTTGTTTTTAGTAAATTCGATTATTTATGTATATGTATGTATGTTGTTTTTATATTTATATATAGTTAGGTATATGTATTATATTTGTGATTTAAATAGGTTATACGTTTATTTTTGAATATTCTTCAATTCAATGCACCTACCACTGTTTGTATCTGCATCACCCAAAGGTTGACTGGTAGAAAATACCTATGGCATTAAGTCCGCCTCTGTACATAATATGTGCTTAAAGTGTTAAATAAATAAATAAATGTATGAAAGACGATGCCGGTTACGTTCTATCCTAAGATGACGAAATAAAAGAACGATGGAAGGTTTATTTTGAAAAGCTAATGATAATAATAATATAATAATAATAACTTTATTCACAAAAAAAAAATACAGAACACATAATGGACAATACAATTCGTTACAAGTTGCAAAATCTGTACAAAATATATATAACCCTGTCACCTAAACTAGGATAGCCTGTATTTTAGGAGACAGTGTTCGGCCAATTGATTGTTTAAAAATGATTTATTACAACAAGTGAACGGTGTAGATGTTATGAAGTGTCTGTGACGTTGTTATGTATAGTGAAATGAAAATTAAATGAGATTAAATTTAATGTCGTGTTACATACACGTTTGTGTTTATGATTGGAGAGTGTAAGTGCCTAATTGTGTGCGTTTTTTATGTAAAAGCTGTAAGACGAGACGAGAATGAACGAAGATAATAAATGGAATGGCGTGTGAAAGAGGTACATATAAATAATGATTTGGTGAGGGAAATTAGCATGGATGAAGTAAGAAAGGTAGTTCATGGTATGAAAAATGGAAAGGCTATGGGTCGAAATGCTATACCCGTAGAATTATGGAAGTCTCTTAAAGAAGATGGATGTATGTGGCTGACATGATCCTTCAATAAGTTGTTGCATGAAGCAGGGATCCCACAAGTCCCATAGTTCGCTGGTGCCAATCAATAAGAATAAAGGGGATGTACAGGACTGCAATAACTATCGAGGGAGCTGATGTCACATAGTATGAAGGTATGGGGGAAAGTAATAGAGAAAAGACTGCGAGAAGAAAGTGAGATTATCACGAATCAGTTTGGGTTTATGGCGGGGCGAGGAACAATGGACGCCACTATTGCACTCCGCCAACTTTCGACTTTCGGTATCTCTGTTCACTCGTGCAAAGCGATGGCGATGTAGATCGGACGGTTAAGCAAAGAATAAACACTGGATGGATGAAATGGAGGCAGGTCACGGGAACAATCTGCGACTCCCACATCCCCCTTAAACTTAAGGGGAAGATATAAAAAACCATGGTCAGACCAACAGGTCTTGTATAGGTCAGAATGTTGGGCCACAAAAGGGGTGAATGAAAGGCAATTGCATGCAGCTGAGATGAGAATGTTAAGAGGGATGTGTGGTGTTACACGAATGGATAGAATAAGAAATTAGTACATAAGACGAAGTCTGAAAGTGGCACCAATAACTGAAAAGTTATGTGGGATTCGGTTGTCATGGTAGGGTCACGTGATACGGAGGAATGAGGAAAAGGTCGTGAGGAAAGTATTGAATATGAATGTCTATGACTATGTTTAAATATGGATAGAAAGTGTGCGACTACTGAGACGACTAATAGAGAAATGTAGAAAAAAATACATGTTGCGCCGACCACAAATAAATTGGGATAAGGGCAGGAGACTGATGATAATTTACTTGCACTAGCTTATAAGCTTCTGCTTACTTTGTCAATGAGTCAAGTTCGACGTGAAAGATCTTTTTCGACCTGAAAAATTGCATGAGGAGCACTATGTCCTCTGGAAATTTAAACTATTTCATGTTAATGGCAGTGGAAAAAGATCTTTTAATGAAATTAGATTCCGACGACATTATAGACAAATTAGCCGAAAGTAGCGAACTGCTTCGAAAATCATTAATACAATAAATAACTAAAAATGTATGTTGGTAATTTTTCTTTTACGAATGGCAAAGGGCCGGTTGTCTGTGAAATGCCCAGACCGATTCAAAGCCCCAGTCCGGCCCTGCGCGTAACGTATCCCATCCATCTACGTACATTAAATACAACACCACTATACCAAATTATATTATTATTATCCATATGATCGATATTAATACTGTATGCTTTCCAACTATTCCAATATATACTTAGTAAGTAGGAATGTAAAATTTCTTTTCAGGGTGTGGAAGACCAAGATCTAATCGACGCACACTGGTCCCAAATTAAAAAAAAGTGGACATTAATAGTAGACCGCTGATATTTTTTTTTTTTTGTTGATATAATGATAACAGATAAGGCAAAAAAATATTATTGTCCTACTTCAAATACTTTTCTCTATAAAAAATATTTCTTTTTTTTTTTGTATGGGAGTGATTACATTTTACTCAATTTCTCAAAAATCTTAAGCGATGTCGAGATGGCATTCACATATGTTAGAAAACTAATAATTCTGAGTATTTGGCTCGAAGAAACTTATTGCTTATCTCTGCGTACTTTCGAGATAATAGTGACAGAAAATAACAATTTTTTTTAATGTTAATTGTTCGCTTTTTTTTAATCATAGCCTTACTCATATCGCAATAGGTCCGCTGGCCAGCAAAATGGAGCTTCGACGCGAGTTTGCCGGGATAACAAGATGGCCGCCTCTCATGACGTAACGTAATACGGTCACGAATCGCGCGCGTACACCTCACTCAGTGTACAACTAAATGTGGTTGCGATAAGACGTGTCCTTATTTTTTCTGTGCGCTTGAAGAAATGCTTGTTGTTTGTTTGTTTTGTTATTGTTGTATTTTGAATCTTTGGATTTTAAAATCAAATAATTTTTGTTTGTCTTTCTTTCGTCGAATTTGTTTTCGTAATTTTTTTTGTTAAAATCAAAGTCACTTTGTCTTTGATATCTTTGATTCTAATTTGTTTTCAATTTTCCTTAAAATTATAATATGTCAGCATTTGTCACCAACTTAGACTTATACGTTGTTCTTAAATCAGGAGGTGGTTTTAAAAATGTCGAATTTTTATTTAATGCCCTTATTGAACGTATTGGTGTTGAATTGTCTTCCGAAGATTTGAGTAATATTAAATTATTTTGTCGTAATTTTTCAAGTAATATCTCAAAAAGATGGTCTGCTTCCAGTAGAGCTCAAAAGACCTTTCTTAACAAAAATTCAGACTGGTTACAATCCCAAATAGTTTGGCCAAAATGTCAAAATATCGATTTAAGCAGCATTTTTAAAGTTGCCGAGGAAGTAATTCCAAATTTCGAAACGCAAGTGGATACTCATCAATTAAGTTATGGTACAAGTAAAAAACCATTTGTTGATATATCTGATAAACAGAAGAAAAGGCGTTCTCTAACACTTCTAGATCACACAGAGGAGGAATTAGTTTATGCTTTATGTGCCAAATTAAAAGAGTCTAAAAAAACAAAATTAGCAGCTATATTAAACGAACTCAGCCAAAACAAGGAAAAATGTGAGATGGTACATGATGTACTATTCGCTAAAAATACTGACAAACCGTGTTTACCAGATGATAAAACGTTAGCGCTTTACACCTCAACAAATTTGTCAAAATGGCAATATCGAAATTTAAGAACTATTCTTGCTTCAGAGAAAATGTATGGTCTTCAATCCTATCAAAAGCTCCTGGAAGCTAAAAAAACTTGTTATCCTCCAGAGTCAGACATAACTGTAACTGAATCTGATGCTAAGATAAGACTTCAATCGCTTCTAGATTTGACAACTAATAGGATATTAAAAACAATTCAGCACAACTCTGCCGACAAAAAATCGCTAAAACTAATAAGCAAATGGGGTTTTGACGGGTCATCTTCTCAAAGTAATTATAAACAAAAGTCACACTCTGACACTAAAATTGACGATTCTTCAGTTTTCATGATTAGTTTGGTTCCGCTTCGTTTGGAAGAAGAGAGTGGTACTATCTTGTGGCAAAATCCTGCTCCCTCTTCAACAAACTATTGTCGTCCAATTGGCTTTATATTTGCAAAAGAAACAAATGAATTGATAAAGAAGGAAAGTGCATCCTTAGAGGAAGAAATTCGTAATCTTGTTCCCACAATTGTAGATAATTTTGATATTAAACATGATTTGTACATGACTATGATTGATGGGAAAATTTCTACTGTGATTTCCAATACTTCTTCTGCAGCTGTTTGTAATATTTGCAATACCCCACCTAGCAAAATGAATGACTTGGACTTTGTATCCAAAAGACTCATCAGAGAAGATATGTATAAATATGGTCTGTCTTCGCTTCATATGTGGATAAGATGTATGGAATGTATTTTACACATTTCGTACAAGTTAGACTTCAAAAAGTGGGCTGCACGAAAAGAAGATAAATTGTTAAAAGAAATTAAAAAGAATTTGACACAAGAAGAATTCCGGGAAAGAACTGGTTTGTTAATTGA
This sequence comes from Aporophyla lueneburgensis, assembly GCA_932294355.1. Taxonomy (NCBI): domain Eukaryota; kingdom Metazoa; phylum Arthropoda; class Insecta; order Lepidoptera; family Noctuidae; genus Aporophyla; species Aporophyla lueneburgensis. Next base: position 10,847,238 of record OW028738.1, on the reverse strand, counting down.
CATAGTAAAACAGGGATTTGGTACAACCAATGACGGTAACACGGCAAGAAGGTTTTTTGAAAATTATGAAGTATCTGCTGAAATAACGGGTATCCACCCTGATTTAATCAAGAGATTTGCAGTCATTTTACAAACAATTTCATCTGGTCAACTTATTAATACCAACTTGTTTAGGGAATATTGTAAAGAAACAGCAATGCTATATGTAAACTTATATCCATGGTATTACATGCCTTCAAGTGTCCATAAATTGTTGATACACGGTGCTGATATTTGTGAAAATTTCTCCTTTATTCCGATAGGCATGCTTTCCGAAGAAGCTTCCGAAGCGAGGAATAAAGATTTCCGGAATGTTAGAATGGCACATACAAGAAAAATCGGTAGAGTTCAGACTAATTTAGACATTATCCACAGCTTTCTAATTAGCTCAGATCCTTACATCAGCCATATCAAACCAAAGTTTGCTCGTTTACATAAACAGTTGTTTCCAGAGGCTAGTGCTTTGATCTTGAACAATGAATTGCTTTCGTTGGAAAACGAGGAAATAGAGATTTCTCAAGAGAATATAGACCCAAATATTAATCTTTCACCATAATATTTTTTCAGAATCGTTTGTGAACATATTCAACTTTATGTTTGCAGCTTAATATGTCTTCATTTTGATTGTTTTTTAGAACTGATGAAAGTACTCCTTCAGAAAGGTCATAGCTTTTCAGTCATTAGTGAGCCCCCATAACCTCTTTTACAGAGAAGTCTCTTTTTACTTATTTGACATTACGCATACATTATAATTATGTGCTAAAGTAAGGCTATGATTAAAAAAAAGCAAAAAATTAACATTAAAAAAAAAAAATTATTTTCTGTCACTATTATCTCGAAAGTACGCAGAGATAAGCAATAAATTTCTTCGAGCCAAATACTCAGAATTATTAGTTTTCTAACATATGTGATTGCCATCTCGACATCGCTTAAAGTTTTTGAGAAATTGAGTAAAATGTAATCGCTCCCATACAAAAAAAAAAGAAATATTTTTTTTACAGAAAAGTATTTGAAGTAGGACAATAATATTTTTTGCCTTATCTGTTATCATTGTATCAACAATAAAAAAAAATATCAGCGGTCTACTATCAATGTCCACTTTTTTTTAATTTGGGACCAGTGTGCGACGCGGTCGGTATTCGACGAAGAAGTTGAATGTTTTTTTAATTAATAAAGTGTTATATCATTTATTATGTTACGAAAGGAATATTAAAGAAAATAACTTGAATGAAAATGTATCTAGCGCACCCGTTTTGATCTAGCACCTATGTAGGTACTAGAATGCCCTACATGACCGCAAGGGTCAATGAACGCAGATATAGTATAGAACACCTAGTACTTACATCGTGTTATATGGACTTTTTGTTTCGTCCGATATGGACTTTATTACGTAACTAATATCGCGATGTTTGATCAAGGTCCATTTACTTAACAAATTATCTACATAACCGTATCGAAGTTTTCAGTGACATAATAGAGTTGTCACACTGAAATACTATATTAATTTCGATATCACGTAACTATTTGCGGTTTATTCGTTTGGCCACCCTAGAAGACATTTGATTTCCCACCCAAAAAAAAAAAAAAAAAGAAAAAAAAAACTAGGGTTCTACGCGGAAACGCGTTTGTCTACCGCAGATGGGGTATAGAAAATCGGAATTCATATATTATTTTTCTTCAGATTTTAATTTACTAGTAATTAGTAATCTTATTATTCAGGAAGATGGAAGACTTAAAACAGAATGAAAAGGCATAATTACTAAGCAGTACCTCAACACAATATTACTTGGTAATCTTATGCCTTTAAACGAGCAATTCTTGTATATATGTATATATATATATATATATATATAATCTGAATCTCGGAAACGGCTCCAACGATTTTCATGAAATTTGGTATACAGGGGGTTTCAGGGACGATAAATCGATCTAGCTAGGATTCATTTTGATAAAATGTTGTTTTATTCGTGTTTTCAATGATCAACTTTATCGATAATCAACTTGAACATAAACTTATTATTTTAAACACAATTTACCAAAAAAATGCCGAGCAAAGCTCGGTCATCCAGATATTTATGACTAATAGATCATGATTGTTATTGCAAAATGGTTAATTACTTCACTGGTTTACTGATGCATGCTGTTCTAATCATAATTAGTCTGAGTCAAGATCAATGAGTATGTCCATGATTAGAAGATAACACCAAATTTAAAGATATGAAATGGGTTAACAAAAAATACAATTAAGTTATATAAGTTAATTTATTATGAATAAACAATGCACAGAAATAAATGCAATCCCTAGTTTGCAACCTAAAACATAGCAATAAGTTTTATCATAATTGGAATGAACCATATTCAATTCTCATGAAGACTGGGAAGGTATTACCTGGGAGGACATAGTTTTAAACTTAAAAAATATTGTTATACTTGTAATATTATAAAGAATTAAGTTAGGAGAGTTGACCACAGTCGGAGATGATGATTTTCTTTGAGGGCTTGCCAGACTGGGAGCCAAAGGCTTCAACTTGCTTGACCACATCCATGCCTTCGACAACGGTACCGAAGACAACGTGCCTGCCGTCCAACCAGGAGGTCTTCACGGTGGTGACGAAGAACTGGGATCCATTGGTGTTGGGACCAGCGTTGGCCATCGACAGGACACCAGGGCCGGTGTGCTTCAGGACGAAGTTCTCGTCAGCGAACTTTTCGCCGTAGATGGACTTGCCACCAGTGCCATTGTGGTTTGTGAAGTCACCCCCTTGCAACATGAAGTTGGGGATCACACGGTGGAAAGTGGAGCCCTTGTAACCGAAGCCCTTCTCACCGGTGCACAGGGCGCGGAAGTTTTCACAAGTCTTAGGGGTAACATCTGTTCTTAGCTGTAACAAGAAAAAAAAGTGTCAATAAGATTCCCGACTTTCCGTCTAGAATTCTAGATCATTCCGCGGCGCGATTATTCATATCTACTACAAAAAAAACTGCATATAAAGTCAATTGACTTTGACTTTTTATGGGTGTGTCAGTATCATGATTCGGATTTGTTTATAGCGAATGAGTAATAGGTACATATCTCCAATCAATGCAGCCGGCACATCGCCTACGTGTGAAACTAACCACAACCGCCAAGGAGGCTTACATCAAGATACAAAAACATAAACATCAAGATAATGGCAAATTCCGCTCAGTTCATAATTATCTACAGCTTGACGATTTGACCTTCACTTAGTGTAGGTAATCTTACTCGAGAATTAATATGACTACATACATCTATATATAGATATAATACACCGTTTCTCCACATGTAATAGTCGAAAAAGTTGTTTTAATGATAAAACTATTAAAATCTCGTCATCAAACTGAAAATAAGTACTATGAACCTTTAAGGATAACAGTTGGACATAAAGCGTGGTTTCTGCAAAATCACGCCGGCCGGAGCACCGGTGTGGCGAGATAAAACCGCAATTGATCAAGATGTTACATACCTCAACAACGATTCTTCCCAAACCAGTACCATCGGCGCTAACGTCGAAATAAACTCGGGGTAAAGCCATATTGCTTTATTAAGTAGAGTCTCAGACGAAATAGATTTATACACCACAATGACGATGCGTCTCCTGTCGATGCCGGGCGGAAACAGAATGTAGCATAGACAAATTTCTTACGTCATATCCTACGGCGTTCAGAACATGTAAAAAAATCTTGTAACTTTGTAAATTCATGTAACTAATTGATGATTTTTTTTCTAGGAAATTATGAATATTACCAATAACATTCACGAGTTTCTTAATGTAAAACAGAAATTACTGCTAAATAACTTTTCAAAGTCATTATGGCCCTAATACAAAATGCAGCACTCAGAATGAGCGTTGGAATACCGATGACACATTATAGTGCCCAAAATGGCCATTTTATAATATCTTTTAGAAAAAAACGAATCACAAACCCTCATAAATGCATTATTTTATTTTCGGTATCAGTATATTCTCAGTATTCATTGTGATTAATTCTATTCAATGTGATGTTGTTTATTCCAATAATTGAAAGCGATTTAGGTACAACTATGTCTAAGTGAGCGGCAAGTGAGCGGTCAGCCGCCTAGCCGATGCCACTGACCAGGTTCCATTGAGCCACTGACTTAAACTATTGGAAAATGCGAGAAACGATTATAAACGACAGGCACAACAGGGTTTCGTCCAGTATGCCGTATCGTCAAGCCTTACGGCAGTGATGTACTCAGTTCCGGTACATTTTCAGAAAAAAATTGATGAAATTATGTTTGATGCAAGAGTGATCGCAGTGATTTCCAAAACTGTACCACGGCAACTGGATTAGCTAAGGTTTTATTTTCATAATTCAAGGGGGTCACTACTGAGATGACGACTAATAGAGAAGTGTGGAAGAAAAAGACATGTTGCGCCGACCCCAAATAAATTGGGATAAGGGCAGGAAAATGATGAATGATATAGGAATAGGAATTTCTTTGTCAAATTAGGCAGCAAATTGGAGAAAAATGAAAGTGAGAGAGTCTTCGTTTATTAAAAATACTTAAGGGGTCCCCAACTACAAGATGCCTTTTACTAATTACTGATTAGCAACAGTGCAAGTTTGATGGAATTCGTTGCATTAAAATGAATATAATTCTGATTAGAGCGCCCAAAACGCAATTACCTGGGTGCGTGTCCATGTGCCTGTTTATTTTATTAAACAACTCGTCCAGAGCAGATCATGTGGCAGCGGGTTTAATCAATGTGTTCGTTTAAAATCGAAGTTTCCGCTTCCATGGTCCAATGTGTATTGTAACTGGTTTGTAAAGTGAACGTTCATGTAATGTCAAAATTGTCAAACTGACATTTAAAATTTCAGTAATCAGATTCAGTAGTCAGTACTTATTTCATGAAGTTAAAAGCTATACACGTAATAATCATATGAATTGAAATAAAAGTATTATTCTGTGTGATTTTTTGTACCATATATAACTATACCCATCTGTAACGGTATGTATACGCATCAAAACTTACCATACGAATAAGTTGTTGTCAACGGCTGTTACATGTTTCCTTCTTTTGAAAAATTTCAGAACAAGATGAGTTTAGAATCCATAAAATATACCAGAGGGAGTTTAGAGATTCTAGACCAGTTACTTCTTCCACTACAGACAAGATACGTTAAGGTGCAAGGTGTTGAAGATGGCTGGAAAGTTATTAACAAGATGCAGGTACTGTTTGTAATGATTTAGTTTTTAGAACATATGCTACATTTATCTATATCTCATACGAACGATTGACACCTAAGCTATATAATACCAGTTGTAAATTATAGTCTTACACATTAATAAAGTCAATAACAGATAATATTCAATGTTTTTAAATTTATTCAACTAAATATTTTTATTGATGTGAATGTACAGACGCCACCAGGTCAAGCTACCCGAAACTGTCAATTTTTCCCAATGAACCTTGAACCTAATGCTCCAGAGATAAAGTCGAAAATCTATCAAAGAAATCTGACAGATTGTAGTAGCTTGATGTGTTGGCGTCTGTACTAAGATTGATTATCAACTCATGTCATCAGTATGATTTGTAGAAACATTGCTTTAACTTTTGCTTTTCTTAACAAACTTAGGGGACCATAGAATTAATATATTTAAGTGCGTAACAGTGTATGATAAAATTATCAAAAGCAAAAGATGAAAAGATGCAAAAAGAAGAAGAGCAAAAGATGTTGTGTAACTTGCATCAAAATACATTCTGATGTAAGTACATCAGTACAGTATTTTATCTAGTGTGTGCACTGGCTGCTGTGAACCATTACCCATTTTATTCAATGAGGAAGCTTCAGGGTACCTGCCAAAATTCTATTTTTTTAAAGTCTTGCATGCATTAGCACATTCTCCTTATAAATAAAACTAACACCATGTTATTTTAAATTTTCTTCATTTGTATGTTCCAAGATGGTATGTCTACAAATTTATTTATCCCTACTGATGTCATAGTAAAAGTAACATTTTAATTTTGATAAAATTTCAATATTTTCTATTCTAGGTGCGGGGAGCCCCTGCTATAGCTATAGTTGGCTGTTTATCACTGGCAGTGGAACTAGAAAAAGACAGCAATTCTGACAAAAAAATCATGAGGCAAGAGGTCAGTTTTTCTTCACCTCTTTTTTGATAAGAATACCATGTCCATTTATCAATAGAGATACACTATTGTATCAAGTTTTTACTCTAACTTGATAGTGGTGTGAGCTAATATTAAAATAGATAAGCCCTTATCACTGTTACAATATGTGAGATGAGTTATCAACGTTTCTTATCATCTCTTCTCTGTAATAGAGGAAGTGGTAGCACGGAGAGTTCTTATGTCATTTTGCATTCATAACAACATCTGTATGAAATCACATGTTCAATAAATTATCAATATATTTTGTTAACATTATGCAAGTACTTAATGCCAAGCTTTCTGTAGCAATCACATACATTGTTCTAAACACACGTGGTTAAAGTTTATGCAGTAAATTATGTTGACTTAGATGTGATTGATTTTGAACTTATAAAATATTAGTAATATCTAAAATTCTGTGCAAATGAGCATAAATCTTTAGTTTTTTCTTAAACTTTGTGTTCATAGTCACTTTAAGAAAACCAAATTTTGTTGTATCATCATTCATCAATAATTCTGGGCTTGCTTTCAATATGATCCTTTTTTCAAGACTGCATCTACAGTAGGAAAAATGCATAACAAGTATTTTTTACATCAGACTGACAAACATTCGAACCCGAGCAGTTTCGTAGCACTTAATAAAAGTTTTCCACATTTATAACCAGAAACTCCGTACAGTAATTATTTGCATTACAGTGTATAAATAGTAACCTAAATATTTTAATGAGAACATGTATTTGTAATTGGCAACATTTCCTATGGTTACAGATTGAAGGTAAACTTAATTACCTAGTGTCGGCGAGGCCAACAGCTGTAAACATAAAACTGGCAGCTGACGAACTTATAAATTTAGCAAATTCCCTGAGTGCCAATGAGAGTATTACTCCTGAGGAGTTTAAAGAAAAGTGAGTATTATTGGAATACACTTATATTGTATGCGTACACATATTCACCTTAGTTTGTTTCAACATGTAACTTTGTAAGGGTGGAAAATGGATGAAATATATTGACACTTGAAAGGCAAAATTGACTAAGCGACATTGTGGCCCTATGTCGCTTAGTCAACTTCGCCTTTCAAGCGTCAATATTTTTTTTTACTTGTAATAAAATAGCTGGAAGTCTTGGGGTGAGCCCTTTGCCTAGCAGTGGCACGATGCGGGCCAGTAACTGAATGTGAATGCAGTACATTTGAAAATGAATTTCTATTTTTAGAAGTACTTAAAGAATATTTTTTGGTTCAATTCTCATGCAAGTTCCATTTCCACCAGGTTCATAAGTAGGATAGAAGGAATGCTAAGCAAAGACATAGAGGACAACAAAGCTATAGGAAAGTATGGATGCGAGGCAATACTGAAGACCTTAGAGGGTGATGGACCGGTCAGAATCCTGACACACTGCAACACTGGCTCACTGGCTACTGCTGGTTACGGCACGGCTTTAGGAGTTATTAGGTCTTTACGACAAACTAAGAGGCTAGGTGAGTCAAAAAAATTTACATAAAGTATTGTCTGTCCGAAAATTTAATGAAAGTGTAAAGGTGGATTGAATAAGCGATTTTTCTCACCCGTATGCAAAATACGCGCATTCATGTCCACGCGCGGAGCTGTGGACACCAGCCTGTTTTATCTATTACCTAAATAAAATTATTATATTGTAATTGATTAATAACCTCCAATATTGAACTTATAAAAAATATATATATAGTGGAACATAGAACCTCCTCCTTTTTCGATGTCGGTTAAAAATATTTGTGTACATTTCGGAACAGGCTATAAATATACAATCAAGCAGGACATGGTAATATCTATGGGTGACACTAGGTAATAGGTAGAACGGGCTGGTGTCCGCAACTCCACGTCTGAGCGCGTATTTTGCGTATGGGTGGGAAATCGGTTATTCGATCCACCCCAGCTCCTCGAGAAAGGCCAGCAACGCCTTGATGTTGCTGACTATCTCACGTAGGGTACCTGGGTTACCGAAGTACTTGGCCCTGTATGTGGCGATCACCGGGCAGTTTAGAAGCACGTGCGGTGCTGTCTCGTCGTCCTCAATGCAGGCCCTGCACAGCGGACTGTCTGTAGCCTGGAGGATTTTACAATTTGACGAAGAGGACGCCATTGCTGATCGGTTCCTCATCGTCATCCTCCAGGTTGAGCCCGGCAAACAGGCCACCCTCGTCGAAGCTACCCTCCCACTGGCGCGAAGCCGGGGACAGGGTTATGTCATCCGATTCCGCGCCCGAAGGAGGGCTGGCGTCCAGGGTGGCGGCAGTTGGAGCAGCCGATTCCGCTGCAGCGGGTTCGGCCACGACTGCCTCCGGGTTGTTTGCTGGGGGAGTCGACTCCCCCGCTGGTGTCTTTGGCTGCTGCGCCAGAGTCTCGGAGATGGTGCCGGTGGCGGGGTCCCATCCCTGGGGGACGTCGGTGAACCTGCCGTTCCTACCTTGGAACTGCAGGTACACCTTCCCTGCCCCCAAAGATAGACGGCGCCCCGCACCAATCAGGGTCGGGATTTGGTCTACCGGGACACCGACCACCACGAACCATGCCGAGGCCTGTTTGTCGGCATGCAGCAGCAACCAGCGCTTTATGTCGACCCAGGGGTTCTGGTAACTGAGAGCACGGCCAATAATTATAATAATTGGTCCGCTCTCCGAGGACCCCCTGCTTGTCGGGGATCACGATGCCACATCGTGCCCGTCTTAGGATCTCCGACTGACTCTTGACTACTAACGTTAAGTTAGTAGGGAGAGTCATATCGGAGACTGTTTTCCTTAGCCAGGCTAAGGTGTGGTCGTTCTCGCACCACAGTTTTAGGACACCACCGGCGAATAGCGGCTTTGCGTTGAAAGTCGGCGCCTTGGTGTCCTGTTTGGGGGAGCAGGCCTCGAGTAAAATCTGCTTCTGGATAGCAGCGAGCACCTGGTCCGATACGTCCTTGCTGATGACCCCGGTGCGGTCACAGGTGACCGCTACGTCGAGGGTGGCATTGGCAGCTTGGGCGTAGCTTCTTTGAGCAACCCGTTTGGATTGATCAAGACGAGGCCGCTTATGCTCTCCACGAGGTGTAATGGTCTCGTTGAGAGCTCGCTTAGCCGCGGCCTGATCCTTCCCTCCGGGTTGCTGTGCTTTTACCGGCGCACTGGATGAGGGTCGGCTAGTCGAGGAGCGGTTCAGGCCGGCCACTGCCTGCGACCGTTTTCCAGCGGCAAAGTTTAGCTGCCCGCTACTCGGTTTGACCGAACTAGCGGCAGTGGCCTGGTTGTTTTGGGGCCCTTTACCTTGCCTCATGCGAGCCTGGCGGCGCTCCTTACGCGTCATACGCTGTGCTGTGACAGTTGGAGCGCATGAGGGGTTTGTACAAGGGCAACGGGCTTGTTGAGTTCTCTTACCCTTGCCCTTGCCCCGCTTCTGTACAACCTTCCAGATGCGAGAGATCGCGTCCTCGTGGCTGTCTGTCACCACCTGGTTGGTGGCGTCCTCCTTATGGGAGGAAGCTTGAGGAGCCGCAGATGTGGGAGGGTGTTTCACAGTGCCAGTAATATCTGGCACCGGTGTTAGTTTGGGGTGGGTTGGACCGCCAGCGAAGTTAGACTTCGCCGTGGTCCTCTCCTGGGTTTTGGAAGGGCCGGTACTGGTCCCAGTCAGCGCCGACGCCCTTTGTTTCTTTTGGGACTTGTTTTTGTTGGTCTTGCCTGTAGCTTTCGCCACAGCCAGACCAGCGCCCGCGCTGGTACCCGCGGCGTTGGCTGCAGGGTGACCAGGGGCAAGAGGAGTGCAGGCACCTCTCTTGGGAGCTTCATCGGCTTTCGCCTCCACTCCGGGATGGTTGTTTTTTGTTTTATCATCCATATTAAACAGGGACTTGAAACGTTACTCCAATCTCTCTCTAATAACGTTACGCGTAGTTTCAGTAACGATAATTTGTACCGTTCCGCCAGGATCGTAACTAAATATTTTTTTGGGTACAACGATATGAAGAACGGAACGAAATCTTAAACTATTTAGTAACAATAACAAAAATATATCGTTATTAGTTTAACGAAATAATAACGTTATTTATTTCGATACGCAACCTTGAGGGCTGAGGCACGTAAGTACCTACCCATTAGATTATTCCCGCTCCTCGCTTGTCCCCGAGGTTAATACGGCAACGTAACATTGCGCCGTGATTGTTTGTTTACTGATTTCTGTCGTATACAGTCGTAGTTTGACAGTTTTTCTATTAAATCATGGGCCGTAAGAAGAATTTTGTATACAGATATTTTTTACTGAGTTACGACAAACAAACGTCGAAATGTGAAGTTCCACCTACAATCTTAAATAACGATTAATGATAATTTATCGATGATAGATAAAAAGTTAACATGTGAGTTGTATATTGCAAGATAGTAGGATGTTATTTGTAGAAAGATTTCAATGACATTTCGGTTTCGTGATCGCGTTGGCGGCAAAATTGTATACCTACCTATTTGATACTACGATGACAACGTTATAGTTAGGGACTCCTCGCCCGCTCATTTGATTTTGATTTATTGATAACGTCCGCGAGCGCGACTAATGTTCTGTTTACAATTAGGTACTAAAGTTTTGTGGTATAGTATTTTATAAAAGAATTCGTATTGCCAACTACTATATAGGACATGCATTGTTTAAAAACCCGGTTAAGTTTTGTTGCGAGTTATTAAATAACAAACTAACACTGTGCCCGCGGGGTCTGCGTAGATTTCGCATAGGTTATGCAGATTTTTACAGATGAGGGAATCTTTATGATCGGTTTAGTATTTTTTAAGTTATTTACAATGGTAAATAACTCAAATACAATGGTAATGACAAACAAACATAATTACAATAAATTAAAGCATTTTTTAAATATTATTTGTGTATCATCAATCAATCAAAATATTTTTATTTCACATAAGCCTACAAGGGCACTTATGAAACGTTACAAGACTACTAAACTGTACCTATACAGTATACATATCATAAATTAACATTTGGAAGTAAGTAGTTAGGTAACTTTAGGTAGATATCTATCTATTCTCCATTTATATTTATAGCATAAAACCTCTATTATATTGTTTAACATAGCACAACTAGAAAAAACATAAACTTAACATCACGCCTGTACTCCCAAAGGGTTAGGCAGAGTTGTACCCCTAACACCCACGTTTCACCAGTTATGTTTTAGTCCCATAGAAGAGAGAGCGAACCTATTGTATTTAACTAGGGATTGCAAAAGCCGGATTATTTACAAATCCGGATTTACAAAGTATAATCGCACACAAATCCGGACTATCCGGATTTTTCGAAGTTTTTTATTTTATTTTAAAAATAAGTTTACGTGTAAACTATACAACGACACTCAAGGGACTGTGCACATTTCAACGTTATAGAGTTGTCGTTAAATGGAGAGAAGAAAAATCTGTATGAGAAAAATTTAAAAAAAACCGAGCCATCCTTACATCCCGATGCTTTGAAAGAAAGTAAACCAAGTTCTTCAGCAAACTTCTCCCTCCGCCTTAGCTTCCACGATGGGCCCGACATTGGCATATTATGCTGGCGCTGTCGGAGAAACCATGATAGTATAGCTTGATCCAAATCTTCGTATTTAGGTTTCTTATTTGGAAGATTTTCCATCCTGCTCTGCTTGTAGAATTTTTTCTTTATTTTTCGATATGGTGGACACGGTAGAGCGACTAAATCCAAAGCGTCTGCCAACATCACTTAAAAACGTAAAACTTTTTCGTCAAAACACTGATTTTCTCTTACTTGCCATGTTTACAGTTAGAAAGTTTGTGAGCAACTTGGAATATGATAAATGTATAGATAATCCATAACTCCTAGTAACAACACACGTGCAAGCTATCCCAATTTGTAAACAAAAGAACGGATTAGAAAGTTCGGTATGATTCCGAAACTAAACAGGGCCTGCATCACATTCTAGCAATGCAGGAAAATGTTAGGTAAGAATCAGAATCAAATGCGGGGCCGTGGTCTGGTGGCCCCGCACCAAGCTTATTACAGCCTACAAAAAACTGCAACGCATGCAAAGACTAGCCTGCATGGCGGTCACGGGCTGCATGAGGACTACTCCGACTGCAGCCATGGATGCCATGTTGGCACTACCACCGCTCCACCTGTTCATACAGCAGGAAGCCACGATGGCAGCAGCGCGTCTGGATGCAACTGACCTCTGGCGAAAGAGAGACACACAACACACCACGCTGCTTAAGGAACTCAACAATGAGTTCCCCATCACTAAGGCCGGGTGGTAAATGACCGGGTGTCTAAACAATTCATTTTTGATAAAAAATACAGCATCCAGCGTGGAGGTTTGCGCCCCACTGAGCTGTGCATCTTCATGGACGGATCAAAAACAGACAGTGGTACAGGTGCTGGAGTCTTCTCGCAGGACATCAACATACATATAGCCACACCGTTTGGAGTCCACAACACAGTGTTCCAGGCTGAATGCATTGGGATCACTCTTGCTGCTTCAGCCATTATGGCCAGGGCAGTTAAAGACCACTCGATCCGCATACTCTCAGATAGTATGGCTGTTCTGCAAGCACTGGACAGTCACTCGATTGACTCTGGGCTAATATACGAGTGCCACCAGCGCCTCTACCAGGTGGGTAGCCTCAATAATATAACCATTCAATGGATAAAAGGACACAGCGGTTCGCTAGGTAACGATGCCGCCGATGAACTTGCCAGAAGGGAGTCGAGCGCGACACCGGTGGGACCAGAACCCATCGTGCCACTCCCTTTTGGGTTCCTACGCTCTCTTGTAACAAAACGTACCAGGGATCTATACTGTGAGCTATGGGTGGACCAAAGTGAGTGCAGGCATGCCAAGGAAGCACTTCCTACCATCGATGCCCGCCTCACAAAGCAGATCCTCCGGTTAGACAAACGACAGCTGCGTTGCTGCGACAGCAGCAATAACTGACCATGGGTCGTTTAATAAACATCTATTTGTCATAGGAGTTACAGACAGTCTGCTCTGCAGGGCCTGCATTGAGGATGACGAGACAGCAGCGCACGTGATTCTAAACTGCCCGGCGATAGCCACATACAGGGTATATGATTGTATGGAAGTCAAGCTAAGCCATTTAAAGTGGAGTGATTTCGACGCTTTAGTGAGTTTGTCGTTAAAGCGAATGACGTTACATAGAGTTTACATTGTTTTTAGATTTGTCACGTAGTTTACGCTAAAATATAATTATGTTGGTGGTTGAAGACACGTGCTCTATTTTATAGGTTTACAAATAAACGATATATTGAAATTCGAAAAAAAACGGATTTTAATATTAAAATTCGAATTAATATGAGGGCGGAAAATCCGGATTTTTCAGTTATTTTCGAATTCGAACTATCCGGATTTCAATCTCTAATTGTAACTTGTTCTCAAAACATAAGGGGTACACTAGGCAACTAGCTCACCCCGCAGCATTTTTGTTCCTTGTAGAATTGTTTTGCCCGTCGTAATTTCTAAACGAAAGGTCCGATTCGAATAATATTAAAGAGGATTTTATATTTACAATTGGTGGGGCCAGTATTTATACCTTTGGCCCTGTCCGCACCGCGATTTTTCACCGTGCGATTACCTTCTCGTAGTTCGCTAATTTATTGAATGTAAGCGGATTGCCACACAGGCGCGGTAGGAAATTCACGTGGAAAAAAATCAGTGGTTTGATGCAAATTGAACGCGATGCGATGCGGATTAATTTCCACGTGAATGTTTTGTTCAGTATTAACTAGTTATGACTATGGCCCGCACTGTGAAATAAAATTCGCGCGTTTCGCTCTGTCGTGCACAGGCGCCGGCGCTATTAACAGGATGTCGCGCGCATAGCTCCCACCCGATCTGCGGCCGCACAGAAGTTATCAGAAAATGACGATATTGCTAACATAACATAACATCACGCCACTATTCCTCAAAGGTGTAGAAGGTGTAGAAGACCCTGCCGGGGTCGCGTGATTGTTCGAAAGAGATACCGTGACCCTGGCACATGGGCAACTGATGGAACACGGGTGGGTTTTAGTCAGTAAAAGTCTGACACGCCCTCCCGCTCCGACCAGAGCGGGAGAAGTCATTTGATGATTTCCCATCCTGAAAAAAAAAAAAAAAAAAAAAAGGTGTAGAAGGCACCCACATTTCGACAGTTATGTTTAACTCCCATGTAATGTGTAGGTGGCGATGGCGAGCGTATTGCCATCAACCGGGCATAATCCTAATTCGAGTATATCCAAAGTACCACGACATAATATTCAAGTCGAAACTGAAGGAGGAAATTAATTTCAAGATATAAAGGGTGTAAGGGGAATGCTTCCGAGAACAAACAGATAGTAGGTGATAGGGCTAGTTATTCTTGATACGCAACCATATTTTTTTTTGGAAATTTTTATTAAATAGGTTCTAGCTTCTGTCCGCGACTTCGTCCGCGATTTCTTGTTCCCCCGACTCTTCCCGTCGCGTCGAATCGCCTACCCATGCGATTGTCCCCGTTTTGGCAACATTTTTCATTACTGCTCCGCTCTTTTTGGTTGTAGCGTGATGATATGTAGCCTATAGCCTTCCTCAATAAATAGGCTACTCAACGCAAAAAGATTTTTTCAATTCGGACTAGTAGTTTCTGAGATTAGCGCGTTCAATCAAACAAACAAACTCTTCAGCTTTATAATATAATATATAAAATATATTATATATAATCGTATATATATAGTATAGATTACCATATTTTTTTGCATTTTTTGTAGAGACGCCAGCATATCAAGCTACCCGAAACTGTCAAATTTTCTCAATAAATCTTGAACCTGATACTTTAGCGATAAAGTTGAAAACCTATTACAGAAATTTGACATATTGTAGTAGCTTTACGTGTTAACAGTTAAATGAACCATTATTTGAGATATAAAACATACAACATTATTTTTAGTATATGCGAAACCTGAATATAGTTTGTTCAGAATCAGTAACTGAATCGATTCCAATAATTTTTACACCATGTTATATTTTGTACCAAAAATATTTAATTACGCTTAAAAGTTGGTATCCGCAATCATCTGTTTGCACACAGGGGTCACGAAAGTTCATAACGGCCGCGTACGGCGGCGTAGGCGCGGGACCGCGCGACGGCGCCCCCCCCCCCCCCCCTCCTTCAGTCGCCCGAATGCTACGGACTGATGTGCACGTATCAGTCACGTCACGCAACAATACGAGATCGCGAGCGCGCGCACGCCGAGGCCCCGGGGCTAGTGTTTAGATTTTAAAATTATCATGTCTCTCTCGTACTCAAACGTCCGTACACTCGCTGTTTGTGGTGGTGTGGCAGTGCGTCAGTGAATAAGAGAAAACCGGGCCCTTTTTTATCAGTTGCTTCAGTTTGTTTGAGTGAATAGTGATTACGCCAATTATTGTAGATAGTGATGATTAACATTTTTAAACACGCAAATATAGTCAAGGGTACAAATTTATTATTTGTTTACAGCCTGCTGTGATTCAGTAATGCGATGTTTAACAATTTTCATCCATTTTGAACTTTAAGTTGTTGACATAAGGTGCAACAAATTGCAGCATTGATTACATTTTACCACTTACTACTGCATTTACGAATAAAGTACATAATAATATCTACCTACACTTGACCATTACGACAGTCCAAAGCCTGCAAGTGTGATGGAAAATGTTCATCACCAACTAATACATAAACAATCACTGTGGCAAATTATTATCAATGACGCTGACGGCGCGCACGCGGCCGGGTGGCGCGGCCGGCCGGCCTCCGCTAGGCTGAATATGGCTAATATTCATAGATTCTTTACATAAAAATACTAGACCCGTGTTTAGGGTTTCGCATAAACAAAAATTAATGTTGTATACTTTGAAAAAAAAAAAAAATTGAACTTTAGCATGCAATGTAAATTCAAATGTAAAAATCTGCTGATCATCGCGCACGCCGACAGACGCGTGGTCGACGACCCCAAGTACTGTTGAAAAATTGGCTGACTGTTCTGTTGAAACATAAAATCATCGTCACTGTCACCTGTAAATAATGAATAATATCTTAACCCAAACTTTTATACACCGGACAATAACTGAGAATTTTTAGATAGAAAAAAATTAATTCAAATATCCGTAGCCCACATGACCAGTGAGGCAGAAATAACAATCGTATTCATTCGTTAATAGTTAAAATGATAGGTACTCACTCATTATAATAACAGAATGAACCGATGCGACGTGTAGGTATAATATGTTAAAGTTTACACAAAATATACAACGTGCACTAGAGTAATTAATAAATACTTGGATACGGCGCGCGGCGATGTGATGACATATACGAGGGTGCGACGGGAGGAGCGGTGTTCAACGGGCAATTTTTTAAACATAACGTTATAAGTGAGACTGTAACGTTTCGCCTGTAACGTTATTAAAAGCGGATATAAGCATAACGTTACTGATCCTATAACGCTACTTGTTATAATGTTCTTCAACAATAATATTCTATAACGTTATTCTTTATAACGTTTTTCATATTTTTAGGTTTGAGTATCGTTACAAAATCTGAAACGTTATAAGGTAACATTTAGTGTAACGGAACAAAATCCATTTCGTTTTCAAGTCCCTGATATTAAATGTTGTGAAAAGGATTCGTCTCTCTGGCTCCCACCCTCCATGGAGCCCGCACCTGGGAACGTCTCGCTATGAAAAAGCTCGAACGTTAGGATTACCAGAGAGATATAGGGGCGCAAGGCTGGCTTACAGTGCGACATCGGGTGTTCGATCGGGTTGGCCCCCAACGAGTTGAACAACCCTCACTTACACCGTCAGCATGACCTTTACCTACCGCTTCGGTCATCCGAGGACAACCTCTGCGGACCTCACGCACCTCGCCTGTGGCCCTCTGACGGGACACTGTGGCCATTTCCCTAGCCCTGGCTAGTGGGTAGGGCCACCGTTTCGCTTGAAATCCAGACCAAAGGGGGAGTGTTGCCTCACGGACACATAACCACCAGCGCCGTTCGGCTCAGCCCCCCAGGACTCCTTCATCCCCGCTCACGGCGCTCAACTGCGCAGGTCCTAGCGCAGGTGACTGCTTCCTCCTAACTCACCATCAGCTGCTTTTAGTGACAGTCGAGCCGGCCACCACCCAGTCACAGGGTGGTCACGTTTCGGAGTGGAAGGTGGGTAGGTAGGTGTTGTAGGGTGTGAGGATTTGGGTGGGATTGCGTGAGGAGGGGTAGTTTGGGACAGGAAATGGGGGGGGGTTATGCGGGAGTGGGGAGGGGAGATAGGGGAGGTAAAGTCGCCTGGCGGTTTCAGTTACGTCTATTTCATAAGGAATTAGACCAAAAACGGGGTGGCAACCTCGTGAAGGTGTATCCGCCAGACTTGCCTTGAGGATCTACACGACTTCAGCGCTCTCCCTCAAGACCCTGCCACCCTGCTGCCTCTGAGGGAGGCAGCAGAGTAGGCCTGCATCTATACTACCAAGCAAAGCCAAGCCAAGCGTGTCGTTGTGCAACCGCAAAAGCATAAATACAGACCCCCCCCTCCAGCAGCAATAACTGGCCCCATGGCCAGTTATTGCTGCTGTAACCATACGCAGCTGTCGTTTGTCTAGCCAGAGGACTTGTTTTGTGAGGCGAGCATCAATAGTAAGAAGTGATTCCTTGGCCTGCCTGCACTCACTTTCACGTCCACCCATAGCTTAAAGTGTAGATCCCTGGTATGGGTACACTATGTAGCATTCTTCCGGTTCGCCCATGGCAGTCCCGCACTTCTAGGCTGCTGTCTGTTACGAGATTTTAAGGTCATGCATAAAAATAAGTAACTTTTATACATGACCTTATAACCTTTTTGATCTCGTGCCTACACGAGAAAAGAACAAAAAAAAGACGTCCTATAAAAGTAAACATTGAGACTTATTTTTAACTTTCAGCAATCATTCTCTTAAACATTTTGCAGATCATGTATACTGCACGGAAACAAGGCCTTACAACCAGGGAGCGAGACTCACAGCTTACGAGTTGGTTCATGAGAAGATTCCATCGACATTGATAGTAGATAGTGTGGTATCAGCTCTTATGAACTCGAGGAGGATAAGTGCGGTTGTTGTTGGCGCTGATAGAGTGAGTATGAATGAAGATAAATAGAGATTTAATATCTTCGTTATGCCATTCTGATTAATATGATCACATATCCTTTCTACAAAACCATTGTGCACGTCCATAAAATGAATGAAAATACTGGCATGGTATCTTGGATGGACATTTTAAGGCTTCTTCATATATTTCCATACAATTTAGTTCCCTGTGTTATCATCAGTGATCAGAGTAGGTAAATTGATTTTACATACTCGCATCATGAATAGTCATAGAAATCACAACATGAATAAGCCTTTTTTCCGGGATTTCATTTTGGTACTTGCGGGATTAAATCAAATATTGTGAAAGTGAGGATTTTTAAACTAAATACTGCATTAGAAATTTATAGAATGCGCTAGATAAACATTTAAAATAGTTTTTTCTTACTGTAGAAGGCCGATCACCTACATACTATTAAAAAGACAGCAAAAGGGTTAAACATTTCTTTTTCATATTGATGTATCTAGACACGCGGTAGCGTGTCAAGCCAAGTTCAAGTAACAGAACTGGCGAGCAGCACCGTGTGTAATATTACACGAACCATTTGGAGCCACTTTTGACCCCCTCATAACTCAAAAACTGTTTCACATAAACGTGTCAAATTTGGCTCATATAGTGAAACTTGCAAGATACATATGTGCTCCAAATTTCATAAACACATCTCAAACGATTATTTAGATATTAACGTCCAAAAATCGTCATTTTTATCACTGACTGACCTATAGATCAAAACTCTAACACAGTTCCAGATGACCTAGAAAGTTCAAATTTGGCATGCAGATAGGTAATTAGGTGAATACAAAGGAATAAATCAGAAACTGGTAAATTTTTATCATTTTATTATAATATTTCACTTAATTGATTCTATTAGGAACACTTATAACAAAAAACCATTTGGTCTTAATTTTGTTATAAATAAGTACCTACTAATAATTTATGTACAAAAAGTAATGATATCCCATCAAAAACATAAATGTGAAATGAGAGCCAAGTTCAATATATGCCTTAGTTGCTGACTTTAACGACAAAAGAAGTGAGATCTAAATGGGTGCCAAGTGCAATGGTCAGTCCTGAAATTTATTTGTAACTACATATAATATCATTTCTTCTTATAACTTAGGATAATATATTGTAGCCTAAGGTCTGACTTGGCTAGTTTTCATATACGAATTATATTATAGCCTTCGCAAGTTCTAAACCTGTTACTTGTCGGTTCTTATTTTATTATTCCGAAAATTTGGCTTGCTGGTAGAAACTAGCCATCGAACACAATAATTCGTATATGAGAACTAGCCAAGTCAGACTTTAGGCTACAATATATTATCCTAAGTTATAAGAAGAAATTATATTTTATGTAGTTACAAATAAATTTTAGGACTGACCATTGCACTTGGCACCCATTTAGATCTCACTTCTTTTGTCGTTAAAGTCAGCAACTAAGGCATATATTGAACTTGGCTCTCATTTCACATTTATGTTTTTGATGGGATTCTTATTACAACATTTGAATAATAATTTCAAAATCCCGGAATCCCGGAGGTATATCCATACTAATATATACGTGCCAGTTCATTGATCCCATTTCAATCTACCTACTCCGATCACTGGTTCTCATGATGCCGTGAAAGGACGTCCACATAAATATCGGCACGTTAGAAATTCGAAACGCGACCATCTTTTGTTATAAGGAACAAAAATAATTTCTAAAATTGTTGTTAAAATAAAAATATGAATAAAGAAAAAATAAAAGCATAAATGACCATAATAATTAGACCATACCACTCAAAAAACAGCACAAAGAATGGAAATAATTTTATTCAACTTGCATAAATTATAAGTCATCCAACTTATGATATCACTGTCTTGATCATAAAAGCCAAAACAACTTTTAAGTTACAGTTATGGAAAATGCAAATGTCTTACTTGACCATTTCAGGTTGCCGCGAACGGTGATACAGCTAATAAAATAGGAACTTATCAAATAGCGATCGCAGCGAAACATCACGGAGTGCCTTTTTACATAGCTGCCCCCCTCACTTCCATAGACATGGCCCTAACGTCGGGCGATAGAATTAAAATAGAAGAGAGGCCAGAGAGAGAAATGACTCATGTCGGAGAGCATAGGATTGCAGCCCCTGGTATGTTTAAACTTCCATCATCGAAGATACATCATGGATACAATAATATCGACGCCTCACGCCGTTCTAATTTAGGTGCAACTTTCAATAAATATTATTGATGTTGTATTTTTGTGTTTTTATTTATTGGGGATGCGCTTAGGGTAGCCCGTGAAATTTGAAGATATTCCACTGATTTCAATGGCACTTAACCCAAAAGGCACCTAAACTGTTCCACTAGCCGCACTAAAACAATTTTGAAAAGTTCAGTTAAGGGCCATCCATAAATTACGTCACACAAGTTTCATGATTTTTTGATCCCCCCGTCCTTGTTACAGCTGGTCACATTTGTGAGACCCCCTCCCTAGTGTGACATATTTTGCAATTTTACATCTAGACATTGATTTTTTTTTAAATTTTCTTTCGTATTTTAATAGTACAGTAGAATCCGGTTATAACGACGGTGAAGGGACCGGTGATATTACGTCGTACTAACCGGAAGTCGTACTAAAGGAAATGTCAATTTTTGATTTTCATTCAAATCACATTCATTTATATAATTATTCATACAAACATAATGTATTTAATGATATTTACGTGACCAAGAGAAAAAAAAAACATTTGAATCAAAATATTTATATATTTCACATATTGTATAATTATTATTATACATTACGACGATTATGACACTTTTTTCTTCAACAGAGAAACTTTTTCGTTTTGTAGGAGCCATTCTTGTACACGAAATCACGCATCACCCGCAAATTAACGCCGTAAACTAAACAGTCGCATTCGAATGAGCGACGTGCAGGCAAGGGGGAAGCACGGGGCGGAGATAGTTTCTTACCTATGATTTATTTGTAAACACGTCAACACTCGTCGTCGTTGTAGCCGAACAATTTTGTGTGAAATTCTGTCGTTAAAAGCGGTCGGTCGCTGTAAGCGGAGTCGTACTAAACGGATGTACTTTCATAGTGGCTCGTATTAAAACCAAACATGCGCCTATAATTACGTCGCTAGAAACGGTTGGTCGTTACATGCGAAGTCGTACTAAACGGATTCTACTGTACTTTAAATATGTATATTAAATTTTGAAATGTAACGTCACAAAATTTAGGGCCCCTCCCACCCCCTTGTCACACAATGTCACAATTCGTCGACCCGCTCCCCCCCCCCCCCCCCTTAACGTGTGACGTAATTTATGGATGGCCCCTTAGTGGTGCCATTAAAATCAGTACTCTGTGTGAAATACCCCGAAATTCAAATTTAGTTCCTTTTTTTGCACGCTATGCCTTAATTTTATAGTTTTTCTTTTAAGTGTTGCCCGTTTGTTACATTTTGTAACTAAAGATTTATTTTATTTTTTCAATACCTATCTAAGCTTTTTTTATAGTAAATAATAAAAAAACATTACTTTTTGTTTCAGGCATAAGTTGTTGGAATCCTTCATTTGATGTCACGCCTGCTGCTCTAATAACTGGAATAATCACAGAAAAAGGTGTATTTGCGCCAGACAAACTGAGTGAAATCGATTCCAAATAACGAAGTCGAGATTGTATTTATTTTTGCTAAACTTACTGCATCCATTAATTTAAAAGTTATTCGAAATACTATAAGTAGCTCATAAACAATACATACCTATGTTTTTATAAGATTGTTATACTGTTTACTGTTATAATCGCATGTAAGAATAAAATTATTGTAAAAACGAAACATGTTGCTATATATATACAGATTTTAATTTATGTTGTGTCAGTAATTTTTTTTTAAATCAAGGAAACTACCTGGATTAAAGAAAATGAAGACCTTCGACCTTCTTCGAACTTCGGTTCTCCATGCCATAGCATTTAAGTTCTGTAGGTCGTGAAGTAAAAACATTAGGGCTATATTTCTTACTGTCTACATTTCTACGAAATCGTATCAGTGGTTAGCAAAAAGAATGGGACCTCTACTAAGCTCCGTTTAAAAGAACTCCGTGGCCGCGCGGTTCTCCATGTGCCGACCGCGCGGCCATGGTTTAAACCTTTGTAACTTTCTGAATATTGTTTCTACGAATTTGCGACTTTCACCGATAGTGTTTTACAAATTCCTTCGTAATGTTGACATAGTCGTTTTTATTCTACGACACTATTTCCGAGCAACGAAACGGACACATTTTACCTCCAGCAGATATTATAGGAAAAGTCGAGGGGGTAAATACACTGAGATACAGGTATTTCAGTGATGCACCCCTCGATATTTCAAGATCTCATCATTTCTGAAGAACCACGGGGCACGTGTGATTGTTACGAAGAATGTTATTTTGGACACGTTGAATGTATACATATGAAGTTGCTCTTACTGGCAGATCCCCACAGTGGGATTTCGTGTGTGCGTTACGATTGCTCCGTGGTGGGATATCATCAAATGACCTCTCCAGCTCTGGGCGGAGCGAGAGGGCGTATCAGACTTTTACTGACTAAAACTCACCTATGTTCCTACAGTTGCCTATGCCAGGGCCATGGTAACTCTTTCGAACAAATCTCGCGACCCTGGCAGGCATCGGTCCTAGCGGACCTCCTAGTGTGCTGGTACCTCATGTGGAGGGTGGCTCAAGAAGCATGAAAGCAGAATTATTGCTGTGGAAATGCGTTCCTTACGATGCATGTGTGGTGTGACTATGATCGATAGGCTGAGAAATGATGTAATAAGACAACGATGTAGTTTAAAAGAAGATGTAGTGACCAAAATTGAAAGAAGTATACTTAAATGGTTTTGTTCATATTGAGAGAATCAGTAAAGGATGGCTTACAAAAGGTATTTACAAGGCAAATGTACGTGGAAACACCGGGAGGAGGTCACACACCCCAGGAGGACATTTAGTGACCTTATTTTATTGGTGATGTTCTTCAGAAAGGTCAGGTGCGTAGTACTCGCAACGGCTGCCGTGTGTGTATGACCAATCGTATGAACCTAAACGAGGCAAAAAGTGTATGTAAGTGTCGTAGTAGGTGGCATTCCGTAGTTTCTGCCAACCTCCATGGGAAAAAGGCGTGAGTTTATGTATGTATGTATGTACCTAGTCGGTCACTGGTTCAAAAATTTTAAGGGTTTAAGGTGACGGATCTTTTTTTTTTCTGGATGGGAAATCATCAAATGACTTCTCCCGCTCTGGGCGGAGCGGGAGGGCGTGTCAGACTTTTACTGACTAAAACCCACCCGTGTTCCATCAGTTGCCAATGTGCCAGGATCACGGTATCTCTTTCGAACAATCACGCGACCCCGGCAGGCATCGGTCCTAGTAGACCCCTACACTGCTGCTGACATCTCTTTGAGGCGCGCGTGGAACACTACGCGCCGTCGACCCGAGCTTGGTTCTTACCGGGCTGCGAGCTACCCATTGCTCGCCACCCGCAAGCTCGCGCCTACGGTGGCCGAGAGTCCGCTATCGACTCCCGACGCCCGGGGCGTCTCCTCCTGCGGTGGCTAGGGACGTGAGGGCGCAGAGACTGCCTCTCCCTCACGCGCCCCGCCTCCTCCTTCGCGAGCATTACTGCTTCGCAGAAGGAGGTGACGGCTTCCCAGTCCCCCTCGCTCCGTACCATGGCTCGCACCAGGCCCGGACGCGAGAGGTCGCCGCCGCCGATCGCCTCCACGAGGACACGGCGGTGCTCCGCCCAGGCAGGGCAAACTTCCACCGTATGCTCCACCGTGTCCTCTAGACAATCCTCACAATGGAAACACCCGGACGTATCCTCCCGCTTTATCCTGAACAGGAACCCACCGAAGCACCCATGCCCGGTGAGAACCTGTGTCAGGCGAACGGTGAGGACGCCGTGGCGCCTCTCTATCCACTCCTCAAAGAGGGGACTTACCGCCGCAATTGTGGCGTGCCCAAGGTGACTGATCTGGAGCCAAAAGCCAGGACACCTAGCAAAGATCAGTTTTCTCCCAAATTTAGTGGCTAATTAGCCGCCGTTTTTCGCCAACAGATTATGTCAGGTGTTAGTTTAGAAGATATATTGCTCATTAAAATAAAAACAACTCGTCAAGTGTACGTTAACATCAGGGCCGATTACTGCACCCTGTGGAACGCCGGCTTCAATTTTTGTAGCGTAGATATAGCACCTCTCTGTTTCACTTGAAAAAGCCTGTTTTCGAGGCAGGACTTGATAATGAGGTAATGAGTATGTCGAATGCTAGCTGCAGTTCAAGGAATGCCGCCGAGTAGAACAATTTAAAGCAGCGTCTTGTGCATTCGCGCAATTGTGGGGTGCTGTTTCAGAAACCCGAACATAGAATGTGCTAAGGAATAATGTCGCTGTGGTCCATGAGTTATTTCAAGATTAAAATGATATTTTTCTATACCTACTCCAGAGAGAACTGGTTTAAGCTTATTGGACGATATAATGAAGTTTCATGTTTTTTCAATGAAGTCTAGCAATTCCGAAACCTTGTTACTATCAGTTGGCCAGGTCCATGGTTCTCCAGAGGATATTGGTGTTCGGCCTCTTGGCAGAGTCATACGGGAACCGCAGTACGTATGCTTTTCGTTTCAGTCTTCTTCTGATATGAATTTGTTTCCATGTTGAGAAAAGTAGTTTACAAACATTTATTGAGTGATTTCGTGTTTAGGTAGGCAGTGAACAGCGGATATTGTAATCGGGCCTGCTCGATCGTCTAATCGAAAAGTCTGGATATTATGTTTTGTGGCATATTCCTCCAGTACGGTTTTGCATCAGGTTTGTTCTGATTAATATTGCAGTACCTGTATAAGCCTAGCCATGCTAGTAAGGGCTGTCCATAAAATTTTGAAACCTTTCATTCGGTAACGACTACTTTTGGAGGAATGAGACTCAGAAACTATAACTATGACAAGTTTATTACTCTTGATCACTTCTTCAAACTAAAATATGTTCGAAGATAATCCATTTAACTACGTTGCAAATATAGCAATACGTAAGGGGATTGAACTATGAATGTAATTAAGAGACAGCGGTTCTCTATTAGGTTCAGGAGAGTACCTATCTGTTGAATGAGTTGGTGTATCTTTTCAGATTGTTTTATTAAAGTTTGTACAATACTTAGTTGAGTGTTGTTTTCAGTTTCAGAATCAATCTCAATGCTGCGTCAATTTGCAGAGTTTTTTTTTCTTGTCACGGATTTGAGTGGTATTAAAGTTTTGCTGGGGTGACCTTGCGGTTCATTTGCTTCAATTTCGTTTGACTCGTTCTTAGGAGGTCGAAGAAGAAGTTTTCTTATTTTGGTTTGCCTTTCTGGAAGAGATCCCCAAGAAGACCTGATATTATTTATAGTTAGTAGTATGGTGCACACTGGAACAGAGTGCACTTCGCAGGAGTGTTGCGATCTTTCTTTGGGCATTCTGAAGTTTTCTCCTTTGCCGCATTTGACGCATCGATAGGGTCGCAGTTATTCTTGGAATGACCATCTTGCTGGTAGCGCTGGCACTGGAAAATTGGTTTTGTTTTCGTAGGTCTTCCATTGTAAGTTGCTGGGGATGGATATGGATACCTACTCTAAATTTTTCTGTTTTTTTATTCTCGTTTGGTTCTAAGCCGACGAAAAATATAAAAGATGGTCTTTTGTCTGGACCATAGTGGGCATAAATGATATCTGCCCCGTCTTTTAGGGTTCCGTTGCCAAATGGCAAAAAACGGAACCCTTATAGATTCGTCATGTCTGTCTGTCTGTCTGTCCGTCCGTATGTCACAGCCATTTTATTCCGAAACTATAAGAGCTATGCTGTTGAAACTTGGTAAGTAGGTGTATTCTGTGAACCGCATTAAGATTTTCACACTAAAATACCAAAAAAAACAATAAATTTTGGGGTTCCCCATACATAGAACTGAAACTCAAAAATGTTTTTTTTCATCAAACCCATACCTGTGGGGTATCTATGAATAGGTCTATTATCATTTTTTTCTAAACTGAATAGTTTGCGCGAGAGACACTTCCAAAGTGGTAAAATGTGTGTGTCCCCCCCCCGTAACTTCTAAAATAAGAGAATGACAAAACTAAAAAAAATATATGATGTACGCACGGCCACGCGACATATAAGCTGACATCTCATTGTACGAAAATCCTAAACAATGCGAGTTCAGCTAGAACTGGAAAAGTATAGCTTGACCTGTAGCCGTATGTACATTACCATGTAAACTACCAACGAAAATTGGTTTGAACGAGATCGAGTGAGTAGTTTTTTTTTAAAACGTCATAAATCGTAAACCGCAATTTACCTTACATTCAATCAACTGAAATATAAAAATTAAAAAATATATATTTTTTTATACCGAAAATACCTACAGGTTTGTACGGAACCCTCGGTGCGCGAGTCCGACTCGCACTTGGCCGGTTTTTTTTTATATAATATCAATGATCTGCCCGAATTTTATTGCCACCATCTACTATCAAGTCGGTTATTTCACTATCATCATTTCAGCCGTATGACGTCCACTGCTGGACATAAGCCTCCCCCATTTTGGGGGGGTTTGCCATAATCGCCACGCTTGGCAGGCGGGTTGGCGATCGCAGTATG
This sequence comes from Aporophyla lueneburgensis, assembly GCA_932294355.1. Taxonomy (NCBI): domain Eukaryota; kingdom Metazoa; phylum Arthropoda; class Insecta; order Lepidoptera; family Noctuidae; genus Aporophyla; species Aporophyla lueneburgensis. The sequence continues at coordinate 10,820,231 of OW028738.1, read as the reverse complement.
GTGGTATACCTAGTGCATAAAGAACGCTGCTGCCCATTCTCTAGTAAGTCCCTTAGTCGCCTTTTACGACACCCACACGAAGAAATAGGATGGTGCTATTCTTTACGTCCGGCATCACACGGTATTTCACTATGAAGTATTGTAAAGTGTGGTTTTTTATATAACAGGCATTGTGTGGACTGTATGTAGATTGTTGATTTGTTGTTGTTTCGGGGAAGGGTCGCTACCAATAAGAGAGGCTTCTTGTTTCCTGATTTAGTATTCCAATATTTTTAGAGCTGGAGTACCTACTGGTGGCGATCTGTGGCCATCCACAAGGACTCGGAGGAAGTTGTTTTTTAGATAGGAATCACATACTGATTCTGTAAGTTTTGAGAGGGTCGTCTTCTATTCCTTCTAGAACAATAGGGGGAGTTTTTTTTCTTTTTCAGGTTCGGGATATCCTTATTTTCATTTTCAGTTTGAACTAAAGATAAGGATTTAAACCTGTTTGATACTGCTACTGGAGTGCTGTTTGATGGAGAATCGTAAGTTTTTTTTCCGGTTATTAGTAAGTAATGGTCACCAGCTAGGGGCCGTTCAAGTATTACGTAAGCAGATTTAATACAATTTTTTACTCCCCCACCCCCCTTGTCAGCAAAAGTAAGCAAAGCTCTTACCCCCTCCCCCCATGCTGACGTAAACATTTTTATATATGCATTTTTCTTTTAAAGTATTGTTTTTTTTTTGGGTGATTTTTTTTTTAAACATACGAACAATTTTTGGTATAACTTGGATTTGTTTATTTGCAACACCATCTTAACTAAACAATTCTCTGGCGAAAATGGATCAACGGTAATTGGGATTTTATCCGGATAAATACTCAAAATGGATAAATACTCGATAAATATCCGTTTTTACTGAGTATTGTATGCGGATAAATACTATTTTATGTTTTCGTAACGTAAGTTTTGTCATTTTACTAACAAAAGGATTAAAATTAATGAAAAATAGACAATGCAGATTGGTATCGTACCTGATTAATCATTTTAACAATTACAAAACGCCGATATTGACAATAATTCCATTCAATTATGAATACAGTTAGTCAATCACTGTCAAAGTTAGATAAAATTATACATTTGTTAATTGGTTTTTCACAAACATACATGTACTCATGCCTTTCTCCCATGGGGGTAGACAGAAACTATTTAAGTAACACTTAAATCATTGTAATAATAAAAAAAACTACCTCGTGAAAGTCGAGAAAGATTAACAAATTAAATATCTTGACTTGGCTCGCGAGGTTGTCGACATTGTAGGATATGGATTCAGCGAGCAATGTGCAGTTTTGAGGCCAGTGGTGATGTAATTATTTACCACAAGTAAAGCACCTGCCTGAGTGCAAACTCACGACCTACAAATTGTAAGTCGGGGCTGATACCACCGGGCCACCACTGCTATCGCCAATATGAAAGGCATGTCAGACTTTTACTGACTAAAACCCACCTGTGTTCCTTTAGTTGCCTGTGCCAGGTTTCCTCTTTTAAACAGATCCGCAACCCTGGCAGTCATCGGTTCTCGCGGATCCCTTCATTATGTAATGACATCTCTTTGAGGCGCGCGTGGAACACAATGCGCCGTCGACATGGGCCTGTTCTTTACCGTGGCGAGCAATGGGTGGCTCGCCACCCGCAAGCCCGTGCCCACGGTGGCCGAGAGTCCACAATGAACTCCCGACGCTCGGGGCGTCTCCTCCTACGGCGGCTAGGGACTGAGGGCGCACAGACTGCCTCTCCCTAACGAGCTCCACCTCCTCCTTCGCAAGCCTTACTTCTTCGCAGAAGGAGGCAGAGAGGAGACAGCTTCTTATATCCTCTCGCCCCATACCATGGCCTGCACCAGGGCTGAACGCGAGAGATCGCCGCCGCCAATCGCCTCTACAAGGATGCGGCGCCGCCCAAGCAGGGCAAACCTCCACTCTATGCTCCGCCGTATCTTCCAGGCGATCTACACAGTGGTAAAATTTACTGAAACCTGCTTTTAGATTTTCTCAAATCCATTTTGTGTTGATTTCATATCCTTAAATATTATAAACACTAGAAGAGTATTGCATTTGTTGGACTCTTGTTGAAAGACAGGTTCTGTTATGCGTTCAAAAACAGATATGCATTGATATACCTAAGCTGCTTGTAGCATTTGACTTGACGATATATTTTTCTTTTGCGTACGCTGAGAGAGCGGCTTTTCTATTTTTCATACTCGTGTGTGTGTGTGTGTGATCGAGTGATCGTAGATAGCTGCCCTATCTTGTGTTGCATTGCAGGTTTAACTTTTCTCCTGTTACCTTTTGTTTTACGATTTGTTGTAGCTTCGATCGTGGTTTTTGGGTTTAGTTCTTGTGATTTTTTGACTGTCTTATAAATCGATGAACGTTGGCTGCACGCACGGAAAAGCATGACTCATTGTCACGTTCCGCCTAAACCGAGCGTGTAAGCGAGAGCGTGAAACAAGCGATAGAGAGGCACGATCGGCCTTAGCGTTCGACTTGTGAAATCTATCTCTCTTCCACTTCATCGGCCAATACGTCCGAGTAAAAGAGATTTAGACATTATCACGTAAAATTATCGTCCGTATACCGACTTTACAGAAAACCAATTGTTTTTTATTAAAGATTTTATCATATCTGCATAGTTTATAAATTTTTGAAACTACCGCATTTCAGTGCACCATGAGCCAGCAAATTACTAGTGTGTGCTGCGCAGTTTAAAGGCTCAACACCTTTAACTAATTGAAAAGCCCTTTGCATGTTTATAGCGTTGGCAAACAACAACAACAAACTTGTCTTCGCCGCATTTTTCTTGACTTTTAGAAGCCCTTCACAGAGATAATCAATAATGTGGCTATTCTCTACACTCTCAACAAAGAAAGATTCTAAATTTGTACCTAAAGAGCATGCTCTATTAGAGACGTTTGGGCTTCTGACACAATTACAGCCTGGCAATTAACATTAGAACTAAATAATGTAATAACGTAGTATTTTGAAAAGGCTAAATAACAATAAAAGTCATTAACATTTTAAAATAATCATCCGATGCGCAAAAAAGATATTTATCCATCATTTTGAGTATTTATCCGATAAAAATGAGTAAAAACGAGTATTTATCCGTTTCGGATAAAAACTCGAGTATTTATCCTCCGAGTATTTATCCACTGCCCATCACTAACGGTAACACAAACATTAACTTGATTTGCTTTGCTAAAAATACAAATCAAATCAATAGTCAAATCGTCAATCATACCGAAACGAAATAATAGATTGACGGAAGTTTAGACAACTGAATAGCGCGCGGTAATTCCCTTACTCGGTTCTAAGTGAGTACCTAAGTGTATACACTATTGCGTTAGCGCACACCAAGAGCAGAGCAGAGCGGAGCATTTCAATTCCATACTTGCAAAATTAAATACACGTTCAAACATGATGCTCGACCATTCGCGAACTTGCAGGATGCGTGCTCGAGTACCTATGCGGCCTACATGCGCGAACACCCGCCGCGCGCCGCCGCCCGCGCTCAGGGTTGCGAGAAAATTGTCTGGACGGACGTGTCTTGGTGCATTTGGAAATCATGAACGGAGAAAAGTTGATTGGTTCGGTACAGCGTTTAGAATGTTTGCAGTATATCGAGTCCAATATACAGTGATCGGATGTTAAAAGCCAATGCTTGGGAAAGAGTCTCTCAAGAAATGGGAACGACTTGTATGGAATTGTCATAAGATAAATTTTTCATTAGTCTCAGAAAATGCTCTGCTCTGCTCTTGGTGTGCGCTGACACTTTGTGGGAATCCCCGAAAATGCGTTTCGTTTCCAAACATATACAATGATTGTGGGTTGCCATATGTGTAAAAAACTAAATAACTACTGCTGACGTAATCACCATCTAGACCCCCCCACCCCCCATGTCATCAAAAATAAGCAAAGCAAAGACCCCCCGCCCCCCCTATAGTGTTTACGTAATACTTGAACAGCCCCCTACTAGGGTGGTGGTGCTTTTTGGTTGGACGAGCTGCCGGTTAGATCCACTGTCTTCGGTATATGTCTCGATTTTAATTCTGATTGGTTGACTTTAGATTTAGACATATCGCTTAGGGAAGATGAGCATGACCTTTTAAATAGTATAGCAGAGAAACGGGTGTAAGAAAAACGCAGATGTGTAAGAGTTACACTATAATCACACGGATCTAACAAAACCTTTGAGTTAAAGTGTGCGCACTTTTGCTCGCTCGTTGGTAGCTTACTTAGCTAAGTCTCGATTACAATGAGAACCAAATGGAGCATGCGCGGGCGCCAAGGCGCCCACTGACGGGCGGCCGAGTGGCCACTCTGGGTTACCATGATAACATTTACATTCTGTGCACGCTACAATAGTTCTGGATTTGGAAATTTTAAATAAAAACTTTACATTAACGCACTTAAGCTATTTACATAGCACACACCTACATTCCTCGAAGGGTAAGGCAGAGGTTCACCAATAGGGCTTTACACCGACTTTTCGCCCATATGGGGCAAGCCTATAAATACCACCAACAGTTTTTTTTTTTTCAAACACATTCTTATGTTTTTCTTATCTATACTTTTTTTTTGTGGGTGGGAAATCATCAAATTACGTCTCCCGCTCTAGGGCGGAGCGGGAGGGCGTGTCAGACTTTTACTGACTAAAACCCACCGGTGTTCCTTCAGTTGCCCATGTGTTTATTTATCCCTATAACATTTTCTACCCTAAAAGTTATTATATTGTAGCGTTCCCTTTAAACGAACCGTAGTGTGGAAACACCGAGGTAACCTGCGAATGGCACTGACCTGCAATTTGCAACAAACATAAGACAATTTTAATTTTGCAGGCTACGTTAGTCCATCCTACTTAATAAAAGAATTCGATATCGAACGGCTGTGAATAGTTGTGATGGATTTTCCTCATATCATAAATCATTCTCGCAAATTAATCTGGACTCAGTTAAAAGTATTTGTTTTCCTTGTTCTGTCCCATTCGTTCTTTGTTTCCTGAACGTTGCCGCTGCCCGGCAGTAATATTGTTAAGTGGGGAGAAGAGTTTCATTGTTACCAGTTCAACTTCATTTAGTTCCAAAACCTACTAAATTCTACCAAAATATCTTTCAGTGACTCAAACGCTGAGATTCCAAACACAGTAAATTTCAAAAAGCTCTTTAAAAATCCAATTCCAATATGTCAGGTTGTAGTTGGGCAAGTCGAGAATTTAGTTTAGTTTTAATATTTTAGGATAAGAATAGGACGTTGTGAATAATAAAGTAAAAATGATACAACAACACAACTCGGTGCATTGTTGATGATTCATTTCTGTTGCAATAACGCGGTTCAAGTTTTCGTTTCTCTTTTTAATATACACGGAAACGTTTCATGTTGTTATTTATTGTTTCGATTCAACATACGTTCGGTAGTCTTAGTAAATCGTCGTGGTGACTAAAGTGTGGATTGGTTTAAGTGCAAGAATAATTTGTTGTAATGTAAATAAAAAAATATTGTTTTCTCGCGCATGCGTTTGTGTCAAAAACAGACAAAGGTTTTGTATGGTTTGGAAATCAGCTGTATTTTATGTGCGATGACTTAGTGTTAAAAAAGTGTGTGTTTGCAAGCGACAATGTTCAGTGAAATCGGATACATAGTTTTTCTACTTCTTGCTCTACCGTACATCGAAAGTGGTAAGTCCGAAACAAGTTATTTTTCTGCAACCCACTTACAATAATAGAGCAATTATTCTGCCAACCGAAATGTGTCGTAAACGGATTGAATGAATAGAATAGGCCTACGCTTACAGTTATATCTACATTACTGTGCATATGATGCCCTTCACCTATATTTTTAATGATTACCTTGAAATACTAAAAACTGCAATGATTTTCGATCATTTACATAGAATATTATGTAAACTACCTCATCAGCATTCCCACATTAAAATATTCTTCATGGTTTGTCTAGAATTTGTAAATAATTCATGAGTACATTGACTTAGCATTCAGTCTTAGCATTTGAAAAGTGCACAACAAAGAAGAATAGTTTAAAAAATATACAGCAGGTGTCAATGACCAGCCAGCCAACTGTACTGCTGTGAGCCAGTTATATTTACAATAGAACAAAATCGTAAATAGAATTGTATCTGTATAGTACACAACACATTAGTATTGTTTATTATTTACATGCCCATTCATAGGTAACAAACTAGATATGTTTTGTATTGTTTATGTAAAGAGCTGTAAGAGCATTGTATTTATCATAGACAAAGTAGTGAACCTATTCAGTCTTATTGCTGGACTCTGGATTGTCTTTCTGCAAGGCAAAGGCCTTTCCCTGGTCACAAACTGTTGAGTCTACTAATTATAAGAAATAGTTTGTCTATTGCTATATTGCATAGGTATTGTAAAGACCAGTAAGATTAGAGCATTGTATTTATCATAGACAAAGTATTGAACCTTTTCAGTCTCATTGCTATATTCTGCAAGGTCTTATTGTAAGGCCTTACTGTAAGGCTTTTTTTGCCTGGTCATAAACTTTTTTGAGTCTCTAATTATAATATCTTATCTATTACTATCATATTACTGGTGATAAAATCTTCTAAATATAGAACATAACATTAGACTAAAAACTTATGAAACTTACACAATAGAAAATCTTATGACAACATTATATTTTTAATGTTCTCTTTGACACAGCTTCTCACAAACCACTACCATTAGAGGCTGCATTAAAAATAAAGAAACTAATGTTCACCTTGGCTACTTAATGGTTATAATCTTACAAACTTTTTATTTTAATAAAATATGTTTGTTACGTACCTAGTTTATTCATTTATTTGGCATTATAGTTTCATAATGAAGTACTGTTTATCAATCAATAGTAAACAAAACTCTGTTTCATTCCACTATTTGTAACTATAACATTTAGTTTTTATCTGAGTCATGGCAATAATGTTGTGATTTTCATGAAATTTATGATGATATTTGGGTATCATTGAGCCTTAGAAAATATACTAACTTTTATTTAGTTACAGCATCTCTCAATGGCTAGAGCCGAGATGCTGAATGCCTTCCAGACACCCAACTCTATAATAGTAACTAAAAAAGCTTAAATTCACAAAATAAGAATTTATTTCATATGAAACTGACAGATATCAAGAATACATTCTCTCAATAGCCAGACTGTAATAAGTCAGACAGAGTATCAATCTTTCATTGATGCTCAAAATACTTTTTTACATTTACAATGCCCTTACTCAATACTTTATTGCATCCCACAATGTATATGCTTAGGTGGTAAAACATTTTATTTAGAAACAATTGTGGACCCTGTCGGGCACAGCAAAGGAAAATACAGTAGGTAGAGAGGAGGACCTATTGATTATCTTATAATGTAACTTATTCTAAAATAGTAATTAAAAATAGATGAAATACATGCTTTACACAATAACACACAATTATTTTGAATTTGTATTTCATAATAATGTTATCTGAATGACTAAATTAATAATTTTTTAATTAATTTATGTCAGCTCATTGTGTCTTAATTCATGAATTGATTTCCTATTTATTCTTCCTTGATTGCTGTAAGCAGACTATTCATAATAATTTAATGTCAAAGTTTCACACTTTTCAAGCAACTATTGCAAGTACCTTAGCAACATAATTGAGTTACTGACAATACAATAGGAAATGACAAAAAGAAATTGGCAACAGCACATGCACGAGCCAGTCGAGCATAGAAAATTTATTTAGGAACAAGTTTCATATTTGAAGCATTGGCAGCATTTTTCATGAGAACAAAAACTTATTACTATTGCTACCTGGTTGAATGACTACCGAATGATTAAAAGGTAAACTTGTAAAAAAAATAACCAACTTCATTCAAAAGAGGAAAAAAGGTTGGTTATGGTTGGGCATTCTGCAAGCTTTATGGTCTTGACTAGGCAACAGCCTTCTTTAAAAGTTGTTACTGTGACTGAAAAGTACCATGGACTTTTTGGTTCAATCAATCCGGTTTTTCGGTTTCTGTGAGAAGTATCTCTAGGTTTCCTGGTTACTAGAGCAGTTGGTTGTAGACTTGTTGTTCATTTGTAAACAACAAGTCCATTGCAGATGAGGGTAAACATGCAAATAATACTACCTACTGCATTGTTTTATACAATACCCTTATTTAAAAAAATGCATTTACTAGGACACTGATTGAAATTCTTGGCCAATTTTGTTGTTAGTCATAACAAATTCATAGTTGTGTTGTGTTTACACTTAAATACAACTGTTAATTTGTGATGACTAAGAACAACATACCTACAGGGAAAAAGCCTTTTATAATTATTTAGCCTTTAGTGATCTGGGGACAAAGAAAAAATATATTAATCCACACTAATATTATAAATGCAAAAGATACTCAAGTGGCAAAGCCCCCCAATTTGGGGGAGGCCTAAGTCCAGCAGTGGACGTCTCACGGCTGTAATGATGATGAAAAGTTACTCTGTCTGTTTGTCTCCTAAAGCCTGAGAAAGGACATGGCTACTTTTTGTTCCGGTAGTAGGTATGTTCCCGCGGGATTAATTCCGACCTCCACGCGGGCGAAGCCGCTGGCAAAAGCTAGTATTTAATAAAATTAATTACAACCTTGTTAATGATATTTTATTTTATATATATAAAATATATATCTCGCCCCCTATTACATGGGACTTAAACATAACTGGCGAAATGTGGGTGTACTATAGGTACACTTCTGCCCAACCCTTCGGCAACAAGGCGTGATGTTATGTTATTTTATATATTATTGACACTAATTATTACCTTAAAATTAGTCTAATTTAATCATATTGTCCATTACTGTTGGTGTCACCATCATCATTTAGTTATATTAGGTGGTTCTCAACTGAGGCGGTGTAACTTGGGGACCTAAAAAAAACCCTTGAAAATATAGCCGAATTACTAGAAAGACATGACTTAGAAGCAAGAATCAGAGAGAGCTGGTAGGGTTTGGAGGAGGCCTTTGCCAAAGAAAAACTACAAGTATCACTCTGAAATAAGTATATTAATCAATTAAAACGTTTAGTAATACACTGCAAGACAAAGGCCTATCCTTTTTTTTTCAATTTTTGTCTGACTTCTGCTATTTTGCCCGATACTTTAGAAGTGACTCCAGTTCATCCTGCTGTAACAAATTTACAATGTATGGATTTAATATCAAGATATATTTTGCACTCTTTCGAAAACACTTTCATCAATGATGATTACAGTTAACTGGCTACAAAATACTAGTTAAACTAGCTACACATACAATACATACTTTTTGTTCCACATTTGGTGTTCGCCTGTGCTGTCAATGCTCGATACCGCCGCGCGAAAAACCAGTTCTTAAATTCTGACTCATCATAAATCAGGCGCGTCATTCATCTAGCTCTACCTACTTTATGAGTTCCATTTTCGAAAGTTAACAGTAGACTAGTTCATTACGTTTTAATGTTTATTCATTTAAAAAAAGAAACATTAGGTCTCTTCTAATTTTTTTTTTTTAAGTTGAACTAAGTATTTATCCTCTAAATTAATTTACTTACAACAATACAGGGTTGCCAACAATCTCAGCTGTCTGTGACATAAAAAGTAATGATAAGGCATGCCAATGTTTCTCTACATGCTTTATGGAATGATTGTATTTCTCAAAATAGAATTGCATCACCAAAACATTGACTCACAAAAAACTAAATACTAACGTATCTATAAAATGTACTGTTGTCAACTAGCTACTAACAAAGCATGTTTAAAGTTTTCCTCAAACTGAGAGATAGAAAACCCAGAAGCTTTTGATTATCCTGTTCTTTCCAAGTAATGACTTGGATAGGAGGATAATCAACAGCTTTTAGGATAATCAGCAACTTGATTTTAATGAAAATCAAGTTAGGGAAACAGGATATGATTACCAACATTAGTTGACAGGCTGGTATTTTCCGCAACTAGTGTTCAATAAGCCGTGGTACATTAGACCGCATGTTGGTGGTATTAGAAGCATAAATAGAATAAGATCCTGCTTGTACTGGTTTTATTAAAGATTGACTGTGGCAACCAGTACAGTAGGTGGCCCTATGCCCATACTGGACTTTTTCAGCGGTCGATGGTTATAAACCAGGTAATTACGCACAGGGATAAACACACCACTTTTCCCTATGCAATCTATAATTAGTCGCAATTTATGCACCCTACTTACTATACCCAAGAGACGATGCCTGGACGACCTTGACGCCTACAGACAGTATTGGTCCCCACTAGCTCAAGACAGAGGAGTGGAAAAGAGAAAGGGAGGTTTTGGCCTAACAGTGGGACAACATAGGTTTAAAATAAAAAATTAAAATAAATACCTATCATGGTTGTCGCGTATTCATATTTCCGAAGAGAGACGAAGACTCCCGATGCGCATACTTTTCTTGGGATACTTGTACCTGTTAGGATATACACCAACATTATACCGATAAAAAGTAGTGCGTTATAAACAAAACATATCGATACCGGAAATTTCAATTGTCGTAAAGGACAAAACACGAGTTTTCAGTAGAGCCAAAAAACAAAAAAAAATATTGTTTTTGACTTATATCTTTTTCAAACAAAGTACTATATTCATGATGTCAAAAGAAACCCTCACTATTTTTTCGTGTTCTATCCATAAAAATTAATAAAATAAACCAAACATAATTATTGACGAAAATGAGAGTCCTTTACAGCCCAAAAAAAATTAACTGAAGTACTTTACAGCCACGCAAAATTGGTTATGATAAAGTCAGATGTGTCGTAAAGGACTAATCTTGATTATCATTGGATAGTACAGGTCAATTAAACCAGAGATTAAGGGGGTAAAAGGAACAAAAAACCTAAAGTTTTGAATAGAAATACCTACAATATGTAGTAAAAACAAGTGAAATTAAAATATTTTTTATTTATTATTCAAATATTTAGTAAAAAAGTAGTAAAAATATTGTTCTAATAGGAATTCAAAATTTAAACAAAATGTTTTGCGCTATTACGTTATATTTATAATTTTATTTTGTTGTGATGGAAGGTTTTGTTACCAATTTGGACATTTTCCTGTTTGTGGCAAACACCAGTTTTTTTTAACAACCTCAAATGTTATTTGAAGTTTTTGCGAATAAAGTTGATTTTGGTCAAAAATGAAAAGAACGAATTGAAACAATTCTGTCAGACTTATGTGTGCTCGTTGAGGAACAAATGGATCTTGCGTAATCGCATGAGACGTACATTCATCAAAAAGTATGAGACATAGCTGCAAAAGGACATAAAATGGCCTGAGGTCTTGAGGGAAAAGATAACCCCTTCTATGGTGTTAGTAGAACAGCAACCATGTTCCAGTTCTGACTTCACTATAAATGACGGTGCATCAACATCCTATTGACCGGAAACGTGCAGTGTTGGGACATCAACATCAGTTGTGAGTCCAAGAAAACCATTTGTGAAGCTAAGCCCGCTACAGAAGAGTGGAAGAGCTCCTAACGTACAGAACTGAAAGTCATGCTCATGCAACTGGTTTAAAAGCACAAAATAAGAATGTAGCAGATTTCATTAAACTAGTCTCGGAGCATCCCGAAGAAGCTACAAAGATAAAGGAATTGTTAAAGGCATAGAAAACTATGCCCATATATTCTGCTGATAAAGCTTTAGGTATTTTGACCTCATTGAAGCTTTCGAAGTGGCAGTATATAACATTAATCTATTGTGCAAAAGAAGAAAGAATACCATTGTATCCTTCTTATACAGCTATCCTTGAAGCGAAGAAGAACTGCTATCCGCCAAAAGATTCTATAGAAGTCACGGAAAGAGGGGTTAAAGTAAAACTTCAAGCTATTTTAAACAAAACTGTGGCTAGACTTGGAATATTATTTCGTGTAGAATCTTCACTCCATGGCAAAGAATGTATACTTATATTCAAGTGGAGTTTTGATGGTGCTTCAGGGCAAAGTTTGTATAAGCAAACTTTGGCAGAGGATGACGATTCTAGCATTTTTATATGTTTGTTTGAGCCCCTGCGCTTAGTTTGTGGCGAAGAAGTGATATGGGAGAATCCAGAGCCATCTTTCACAATGTTCTGCAGACCATTATATTTTAAGTTTTCAAACGAAAACAGGTTGAACATAGTTGAAGAACAGGCTACGATTGGAAACGAGATTGAAGACCTGCAGCCTTCTATTATGGGAGGCCATTCTGTTAAGCACTCGATGCCTACGACCATGACTGATGGCAAAATCACTTCCCATCTATCAAATACCTCATCTCCGACTTGTGATATATGTAAAGCAACTCCTACGGAAATGAATAAGTTAGAGGTCTTTTTTTTGTGTTTGGGAAATCATCAAATGACGTCTCCCGCTATGGGCGGAGCGGAAGGGCGTGTCATTATAACTCAGCCATAGTCACGGTGATTAACAAATGAGGGACTTAGTAACATCAGTTTTTAGTCACTTGTTAATCAGCGTGATTATGACTGATTATGCAATTTTGTAAAAAAAAGTATTTGATCAAAATCGTATTTAATTATTCTCATTAAAAAAGTCATTAATAGGCTATTAACTAACGACAGTACAAGTAAATCGATGCTCAACTTCGTTTGACCATGTCAAAGATTTGAAAAATCACGTATAGAAAATTCAAAAAATTTGGTACGCGCGAAGCGGCTCTGAAAGGTATATGAATTTGATGTCACCTTGATCGCCGTGTATGGTACAATACCTCTTGTGAGCATCAGCCCTTCAGTTCCATTCAGTTTCAAATAAATTAAATTTAAGTGTTTTCACCCATACAAAAAAAAAAAACTTAAAACTTTTTGTTCTCACGCGTGGAGGTTCCATACGTTAATATTACATAAAGGTATGTATACCAGACACATTGCAAACGTCCTTTACGCCCTAATTACGTAAGTTAAAACAAAGCATAGATTTGGTCGTATGGGTTAAGACTATATCTTTATTATGTGGTTAAGAATGTCGTATAAAAAGTTTAATGCAAAAATGAGGATTACGACCTCTTAAATAATTAAAACATGACTTTACGCTCCCCTATTGAAAATTATTTTTACGATACATCCCAAATAGTATAAAAAATCGCGCTAGAGCTGTTGGAAAGCCAGGTCGTAAGGGGCTTTTTTTTAAAGATAGAATTTTTTTAAATATACCAATCGATAGAGCTTGCGACGCTGATTCCAAATATATATATATAACTAATTTTCGGCAAAATGTCCTTTACGACAATTGAAATTTCCGGTATCGATATATCCACTTTGGATATCTGCTTGCATCCTTGGGTTGCAGTTCCATTCGATCCAACAGAATCAGGGCAGGCGCGGGCAGCTCGGTAGCTTAAAAACACAGCTCCATGATCCGCCACCAATTACATACTTACAGGAAATTGATTATTGAACATATTATTGCTTGCCAATAATATACTAGTCTTTAATTACGTACTTACTAACGGGACTGGTTAACGGTTACTAGGTCGTAATAGGAAACTTATTTTAATAGACTATAGTAAGTTATTTTTAGTACCTAAACAATAATCATTAATCAATAAGATACCTAATGGTTTTTATGGTAAACGGTAAAGCCTGTAAGTTCTGCGTACCTTCGTGGGAAAAAGACGTCAGTTTATGTATTGTAGGTATGTTTCAATATAGTCCAGTCAATAAATAAGCTGTGGAGTACGTTCATTTGGTATAAGATTTCTTTACCTACAGCGCACTGTTTTTGAAATATAGTGAAAAACCTGGGAATTTAGAGCCCCCTGACCCCCACGTCAGGACTGTTCAGGCATGCTCATTTCCTTGACACCCTGAACAAGTTTCTGAAACAATCGCTTCGGTCCCAGCTTACGCACTTGACACCCCCTTTAGCGCCATTCGTTGACCGAAATAGTATTCGTAAATTGTTTTTGCTGACGGCATGTGACAATATACAGATTTTTAGGAGAAAAACAGACTACCTAAAGCCAAAAAATCTTGTTTTTTCCATGCCCAAAAATATATTACCGCACTACTAGGCTTTAGAGGCAGGTGAGGTTGATTTATTCCTGTCCTAGTTGCCTAGAGGTGGGGGTGCTCTGATCGTGTGAAAAAGCAAATGGTCCCGTAACGGCGGGAGGAAATAACATCCATTCATGCGCTATCTATCCGTTCCTCGAAGAACAATGATCGCTGTCCCAAGATAGGACGATAGTTATTTTACAACAAAGATGGCCTTTCCGGTCCTCTAGCTAAAATATTATGGGATTGACAATACTTTTTCATTCGTGGATCTTTGAAAGTCCTTACGAGACGTCAGAAGCTCGACTTACCTCGACCCAACTCTACAACCAGTCTTACCAAGGGGTATCGTGTTCCCCAGTAACTGGGTTGTGGAGATCTGGGTGCTTAATCTCGAATATAATTCCAATAGACTGACATTGGAAGTGTCAGTCAAACGTCAGGGATTGGCTGGTCTCACTGAGTCTAGCCAATCCCTGACGTTTAACTCAACCAACTGACGTTTGACTAATGTCGATCTATTGGAATTATATTCGAGAGTAAGCACCCAGGTAGGCAGTCACTCATTGATGTAAAGTACTGGTATTCAACTGCATTCGTTTAGACTGGAAAAGGCTAGGCAGATGATGATCATAATAATCATTTCATAGCAAACGAAAAATATAACAAAATAGTCTTGTTTATTCAGGTGATATGCAGACAGACGACATGTGTTATTTAGCTTCCGCTTTTAAAGTAAACAAAACCTTGTTCTTTTGTTACTACGCGTTTATTTGTTGAACAGCAGTTAGCTTCGTTTTTATGTGTAACTAAGAAACTCATTACATCGAGAAAATTTGAGTAACATCCTCATAATAAGCAATAACATACTTAGAAGTTAATTATAATTAGCTAATTAGGCGTTTTAATGAACTTTCTGATTTCATGATAGTCCTTGTAACAAAACGCTACCTAATTACGATTGAGACGTCCATTGTTTTGGTGATTGCGTAAATCCGTCATTTGTTTTGTCTCGTCAACGAAATGAGCCAGGTCCATCCGTCCGGTTCTCTCGCTCTATTTACCGTTAGAATTGAAAAACGAGTTCGCATTAAGGAGTTAATAATCTATCGATATTTATTATAGCTAATAGGTATCGAACTTGAATACCAAGCGATTGCAGCGCAATTCCCCAAAGTTCTCTGAATAACATGTTTAATTAACAAAAAGCGGAAAATTCAATGATTTTGCTGATTGCACAAATTGTATTATTAATGCAATAATTGGTAACCTGTAGTGAACGCAAAATACACTCCATTATCTCTTAATAAGCAACCTCAGTTCAAAAACCCGAATTATCGCCAATCAGTGCAAGAGATTAACCCTGGCTGATGTTATTTCGAGGAATTTTATATATTTCGCAACAGAGCATGTTTTGCGCTCGATCGTTCATTCTTAATTTGCGCTGCATAACGGTATCTGGTGAGCCTCGCCACAAATTACCTCGTATTTTTTATTTATCTTTATTAATACTTCTGGCCTTACGCATTGCAGGAGTTTTTAATGCCTCCAACAACTTGTAATGAAATTGTCAGCCACCCAAGTATCTACACACTCTTGGAACTGGCAGCCAATCTTTCTAATTAAAACAATTAGCCTTTTACGACCGTGACGCGAAAAACCGACTGAGTCTAATAACTTTAATTATTTGCTGTACCGTCACGTTGTTTACTTTCGTAACGTTTTTGCCACACTTACTGTTTCTTTAGCAATGAGAATATAAAACAGAATATATTTAGTCAGACTTTCGTATTAATCATGATATTATCAGGGAGAGTTGCAATCTAAAGTTCTAGATAAAAAAACCGAAACGTGTCAATTGATAAAGCTGTTATAAAAATGTGTTCTTGACTCCGATCTACAACACTGCAGCACGAAATTCATGACTCACCGTCGTCAAGTACGAAGTAAGCGCATTGAAAGACAAATTAATATTATTAAGCAATTTGTCTCCAAGAAAACGAGTATCTTTTTGTTTTTATACTGTCCCTCCAATTCAATGATGTTGTACAATTGTGAGCATTGTTTGTGCAAACTTTGAGATGTCAGTCTTTATTACGAAGAACTTACTCATCTTTATTGGCCACACAATACAGCACAGATACAAAGGCTGTTCTCCTGTTCATCAGTATAAAGTTGACAACGTTAGCACCTGTTAGACTCAGTTAATAATAATTGTATAATTTGAGTGTAGATCTCATGAGACAGTCGGGTTGACGCATCGCGGCGTTGCGCGCGGGCTGTGACGGCGACGGGCGCGTTCGTTGAACCGGCGAGGTCACGTCCAGCCATGACGTGTGCGGCTTACAAACACTCTTTCCGCACTCGATGCCAAGTCCGAGTGACTGACAGACATCGAGCGAGTGATACTAGGCCCGACACTATCGCACACATCACTGCCCGACTCAACGACTCATCATTCATAGCTTGATCTCGCCTTGTGTCGTGTGTCCCCCGCTCGCCGGATATCGTGCGCCCTTTCGCGACATATCAACAAGATATTTTTAGCTGCACTCTCTCAAGTTCTTACATGTGTGCCTCTGGCCCTCTCCCTACTAATTGTAGTAGTAAATGGTGTAGTCAGTATAAACAACTTCCAATAACGAAGCTTTAAGGAAAACATATTACTAATGTATTTTCCATATTGCAGTTTTTATTATTAAACGTTAAAGTAATAATAACAAGAATTGATACCTAACTGTAGAAATTGTGTAGGTGAAAAACCAAAAAGTTCTAGATAAAACTACAGACTTGCCCAAAAGTATGTCTTCTCTTGGCACCCTATCAAATAACTGTCAACGTAATCTCCCACTTACATCTTAAACGAGCGTACTCCAATAAAGTACACTTTGCAATTTACACTCAATTAACTTACGTTTTCTATTTACTTTGGAACACGTATTTTGATCGAAAAAGTTTACGAAAAAAAAAGTCTTGTCGCGACGTTTTCGCTCGATGTTTAAGCGAGTTGAGGAGTTTTTACTGCGTTTGACACAGTTAAGTAGACAAAGCCAAAGCAATCGTTGCAAGCCGAACGGCAGTTTCGTGGAAAGTAGCCTCGTAAAACGTTTATAGCAAGACTAGCGTACATATGCAATAACAAAACACCTCAATCCTGTATTGGGAAAGGGATTCGATGTCTGAAATAAAATTCACCATTAGAAGTTTATTTAATCAATCAAAAAAACCAATTTACGCAGTCGGGTTTTTTGATTTTTTTTAATCTTATGCAGTCGGAGCTAACCAATATCTGAAACTAACCAACTTTAAATCGTTATAGATCCATGTGAAATGGTAAAGTAACCAAAAAATATTTTCAAAGGCTTTTTCAATGAAATCGCACTTGGCATAGTTCGTCGACTTTATTTTTTTCTTCTTACATTATGGCGTCTGTTTGTGGGCTATATTGCATTTTGATTATTGTCCTGTCTTTAGGTACACTCGCAAGATTAAGATAAATCGATTGACGTAAGAAACATCAAAATCGATCCACGCATTTGATCACTTGAGTGCTAAAAAGCAATGCAAAAATACATACATGGGCTGATAATACATTACTCTTTTTTGCGTCGTACAGTTGGGTACAAAGCTGACAGATTTCAAAATTTATCACTAGTGTTGCTGTTGCCTATTAAATAAATTGACAGGTTTGACAATCTGTCAACTAACCTAGGTAGGATAACCTAGGTGTTACTGTTGATTAGCATTAAATGGTTTTTTTAATTGCCCTTCACTGTAATCTGTAAGTGACAGTCTTCCCACTCAATGTCAATTGTTAGGTAAGTAAGTACTTAATCCAAGTTTTTATAAAGCTGGTGTTAAGGAGGTATTTTTGTGAGGCCAAAACACACACACACATAATATATTATGTTTAGTATTTAAATAGGTTAAGCGTTTATATCCTCATATTAGTCTAGTCAACAAGTTCAAAAACGTGAAAAATAGAGATAAAGGTCCTAAAAATATGAGCAATTGCAATTTTTTACCTGCACCAAAATCCTTCAAAAACATTTTTCTAGAGGTGATTCCGAATCGAATGAGCCATCGCTCATATTTTTAGGACCTTTATCTCTATTTTTCACGTTTTTGAACTTGTTGACTAGACTATAGTCACTGCACCTACCACTGTATCTCTCTGCATCATCCAAAGGTTGACTGGTAGAAAATGGCTATGACATTAAGTCCGCCTCTGTACATTTGTGTGCATAAAGTATTAAATAAATAAAACACACTAACTAGCAGCGTCACACATCATAATCAGCCTATAATGTTCCCACTATTGGGACACTCTTTATGAGAGGGACTGGACTAAATCTAACATGCGGGCCTAGTGCAGGTTGGTGGATGCCACAACAAGTCTTCGAATTTTTGGTTCTAAGAAATGCCGGTTTTCTCACGAAGTTTTCCTTCACCCTTTTTGAGAGCAGTGGTGATGAAAATTAGATATACGTACACAAAGTAAACTGCCTGCCTGGGTTCTAACTCACGACCTACAACTCGGTAAGTCGGGGCCGATACCACTGACCACTCTCCTATTTCGATTATATTTTCCTATTCGTTTGCGACTCCTTTGGAATCTGTAGTTAGGTACCTACATAATTAAATAAGGAAAATATTAATCCACGTAATGATTGATTGCATACTTTAGGTACACATACGCTCACTTAACACGCTAACGGATAGTTCATTTTGATAAATCCATTTCAAATAGATTTTTAGGTTTAAATTGGATGTTGAGATTACAGATGAATCACAGAGATTTAGTTACTTAAACTTACTTTTTATAAAAAATTTCAAACCCTGAAATCTACAAGAGAAAAATGTACACGCGACGACGTTGAAAATACTGCGCAGGTATTGCGTACTTTTGCATGAAATATTATAGGTTTAATTATAAAAGTGCCATAACAATGTTATGAATGTTATAATACTTGTAATGTATGACGCGAGTTTTTCTCGTTTACCTGTGTACAGTGTCATTGTCTGTTGTATCACGTAATGTAAACGTAGTGGAACGTTCTCACAACATTATGAGTTTTCTGCACGAATGTGTTTCTTTAACGCGTGTACCGTTGTTGGTGTTTCAGGATCTCACTAATTTATATTCACTGATAGAAACAGGCATGTCTCCACCTCCAGACAGTTAATGAAAATCCTATCTAACTTATTGATCTGCTAAATATTTGTAGCCTTTTTTTTGTTTTTGTGGGTGGGAAATCATCACATGACCTCTCCATCTCTGGGTGGAGCGGAAGGGCGTGTCAGACTTTTACTGACTAAAACCAACCCGTGTTCCTTCAGTTGCCTATGCCAGGGCCACGGTAACTCTTTCGAACAAATCTCGCGACCCTGGCAGAATATTTGTAGCCTAAAGTAAGCATCCTGTGCGGTTTAGCCAACGTTCCCACGAGCGTAAGGAAATCGCGGTGGAATATTTTTGTGCACTGGATTTTGAACTCTCTGTGTTGAACCGAACATTGATAACTTAACCGGGTACAGCACGAGTGAGTTTTAACGCGTCGATAAAACGCAATTTTCGATTTTCAACTCTCCGTGCTTAGCATTACGTTGAAGATCCAGTGCGCGAAAATATCGCGCCGCGATATTTGAACGCACGGCTACATATCAAGCGATACATTTCCAGTATAAACTGACTTGTCATTGTAAGAAAAGCCAATACAATGCGAAGTCCGATAAAACTGGAAATGTATGTAGCCGTATATACGTTTGTGCGAACGCAGTCTAAAGTTAGGCACCACGGTTCAATACCATCAGTTTTTGCGATAGCGGAATAATGTCACAGGAAGTGCTGTTTTGACCGTCAACTTGATCACCATTATTTTAACGTATGACATTAACCTTTATTCATGTTTATGTATCATGAATTCATGACCGTATAATTAAAATTACTTCATCGTAATGAATGGTATGTTTCATATTGAATCACAGTAAGTAACTCAATCAGAATTGAGTCGAAGTATTAAATCAAGTATTGAGAAGAGATTAGAGAAGCAATCACGAACAGCGTAATCATCGGTAATCAAGTCAGTTAGGCTCTGGCCGCGACTTTGTCCGCGTGTATTATGCCCCATGACACTCAGTAATGCTGTAGCTTTCCATTAGAGAAAGAATTTTCTGAATCGAGTCAGCAGTTCCGAAGATTTCCCCCTACATATAAACTCACTAATTTTACCTCTTTATAA
Organism: Aporophyla lueneburgensis; assembly: GCA_932294355.1. Taxonomy (NCBI): domain Eukaryota; kingdom Metazoa; phylum Arthropoda; class Insecta; order Lepidoptera; family Noctuidae; genus Aporophyla; species Aporophyla lueneburgensis. Next base: position 10,799,930 of record OW028738.1, on the reverse strand, counting down.
TATTAATGTATAGAAATAAGTATAGAAAACAGTAACATCTATTTTAAGGACTATACAATTATGATAACAGTCCTATTTCAGCATTATGATGCGAGTGGGTACCGCACAACGGAGCCAAATATCCAAAATGGCCACCGGGTGGTTAGAGTAGCGCCTGGCAGTCCTAGCACTGCTGACGGTAATCCCTGAATGGGTAATGCGCGGCTGTAAGAGGTGCATTGATATCCCATTCGCTGACTAACGCTTAGAATGTTCGCCGAATACAGAGCTTAGCTTTGGACTAGGGTATGGAGCTCTAATGTAGATAAAATGCTCTTTCATAAGTATTTGCTTAGCTCAGTAAATATTCTCGGATCTCGACGTATTGAATCTAAAACTGTGAAGATTTTTTGAGTACTTTCACTATTATTTTCTATAAGGACCTTATGCCCTCTTTTAATCATTCAGCATCGCAAAAAAACTCTAGGAGGATGAAGAAAAGAAGCCTGACTGGGTAAGCTTTTCTTAGTGTAAGTACTAGTAGTTTTTTTTTTTTTAATGACTTGGAATATTTGAGGGTCATGCAGATAGTCGCGTGTGTCGCGACTCTGTTAGTACAATTTCTTTGAAAACCTCATGAAAATTGTTTTACCAGAATCACGTCGCACCGTCTCGTCGCGGCTGGAATATAGCATAGCATATATCAGTCACCATCAATGTACAGCACTTATTACAAGTAACCCTGTGAGAAGACACTATTAAGGGACCAACACAGCCATGAGACTCTAGGAGGAGCGTTGGTAGACAAACAGCCAAGATTACAACAGATCACGGGAAAATACCTGGATGAGACTTAGACCAGGGATGCATGACAAGGGGAGGATGCTATACTGAGCAGTGGGCAGATAAACGCTGTCAATGACGATGATGACAAAAAACAACAACGTTTTTGGCTTCTAAAACTATTGTCACGGCAATTATGAATTTTAAGAAGTCTAGCACAACGACACTCATTCGTGCTACTTAAAAGTAATTTGAAGTCAAGATCACGCGTGCCGTACGTAGAAGGTCGACGTACTAAAGTTAATGAGCCATTATTTTATATAAGAACCTTACCAACGTTAGACCAAGCCCAAAGTGTAGTAAGCTATTAGTGTTTAATGTTTATCCGGTCCCAAACGTACAGTACTCCCGAGTACTTAGCCAGAACAGTAGTCGAAACAATCGGAACACGGAACGCTCAAATCCGTTTATGATTCAGCTTTTGTCTAGCTGTGTCAACAACTACGTAGCCTTTTTCTAACTATGTTGGAGTCGGCTTCCAGTCTAAACTGATGCAGCTGAATACCAGTATTTTACATGGAAGGTCTGCCTATCTGATCTTCATAACCTAATAACTGGATAACACGATATGCTTTGGTAAAACTAATTGTCAGACTATCGCGTTCCTGACGACCCGTAACGACTCAAAGTTCTACCAGTGACAGCCGGGACCAACGGCTTAACGTGCTTTCCGGAGGGTTCTTGGTATGTAAAAATGGTCACTCATCGATCGACCCGTGAGGCTGTTATTAGACTTAGCCACAAGACCCCTTTTGTCTAGCCGTGTATAAGTAGAAAAAAAACTGTTACGTAGAGTTAAGCTTGAGTCGGGGCTCTAAATCGTGTTACAGCAGCCTTGGAGGCCGGCCACGCTCCGCCGAGCATGACGCGGTAACGCAGCCCAGCGCCAATATCTTTAATCTATTGTACCTTCGATACGATCTCGGCCACACTATTACGCGCCAACCTTATTTTTTCCTTGCAAATCTTGTTAACTCGTGATTCATCAACACTAATTGAAACTGGAATCTTCGATTTCGTAGATCCTAGGAAAACTTGTGCTAATGTCTGTTAGCGAGTTTGCCTATCAGAAGTTTGATGTTCTTGGAAAACATATTTGTCTAAGTGACTTTTCGGTTTAAGTTACAAAGTAGCAACAAAATTTGATTTTCCAAAGTCTAAAACAGGGCTGAGTGTTATTTGGTGAATCACGCAGGATAGCGCTCTAACAAAGGACCATAAACAGTTTTTACGTTCAGCTTCGTCAATCATTATTATGCCTTGTATAATCTACATAGATACTATCGAGTCCATTTTCGCTAAGTAAACAAGCTAGCATTATGCTAAGCTATTATGAGCAGACAATCAAAACTGTTTCAGATAATATCAAATACGTTTTACTAGATACTATTCAATTATATGTTTGCAAGTTTACTTTTGTAGCTACAATCGAAGAGTTACTCATTGAGCAAATGTAATACACAGTCATTCCTATCGTAGACTATGTAGTCTGACTTATTTGAAAGAGACTATTAGATAATCCCGATAAAAGAAATACAGTTTAGTAAAAATAAATATTATAGTAAAAATGTATATACCATTAAGAGCATGTTGGCTCGAGTTAAGCCAAACATATTGGAATGGTTCTGTTCATTCTCAGTGCTTCAAATATTGATATTACTTACGTGCAATGGAGTTTGCTCAAAACTAAATGTTGATTCATCCAATAAGAAATAAAGTGATAAGTGAGTACGTCGCGTCGTTTCTTAGAAGCTTATTCATGTCGTGAATGATACCAGACTTGTTATTACTCTTCGTGCTTTTAAACGCATACTTACCTTTTTATGAATAGTCCTAATATATTTTATTCTTCATCTCGGCTTCATTAAATATACAGGTATTCTCCTTGTAGAGAAAATCAATACTCAATACTCAATACTTTTATTGCATTCCACATGTGTTCTTAGGTGGTAAACTTATAATTAGATCATATGGACCCTGTCGGGCACAGCAAAATAAGTGAGTTAGGAGAGAGGAAGCATTTGTTAATTATGTAGCCTTACTTAGATACCTTCTATAATAATATAAAAATAATGATCAAATATAAATAATGATTACGGTATTATAATTCTGATAAACATAATATTAAATACAAGATACAAAATATGATTGACATATGTAATAATAATAAAAATAATAAAATGATGCTTATGATTTAAATATATGTAGTTTAAAGTCGAGTACCTAAGTTATGACTTTATAAGTTTATCACTTAGGTATTCGTTTATTGAGTAGTAGCTTTTCTTTATCAAAAATAGTCTAAGGTTTTTTAGGAATATGTTTATTTTCTCTTCTTTTTTTATTGCTGCGGGTAGTTTATTATATAATTTAATAGACATTACGTAGGGACTGTTAGAGTGCATTTTTAATCGAGAACTTGGTAAGTTAAGCCTAGATGGGTGTCTGAGTAGATAGCGTGTCTGTATGTCTTCGCGTTTTGAATACAGTTCTGGATGTTTCCGGACAAATTTACAAGTTTCTAAAATGTATATACAGGGAAGGGTTAAAATATTATATTTTTGAAAGAAAGGTTTACAACTATCTGTTTGCTCAATGTTTACCAGTATTCTTATTAACTTCTTTTGCAGTGTGAAAAGTGATTGTGCGTCTGTGCTGTTTCCCCAAAGGGTGACGCCATAGCTAAGCCATGCATAAGCATAGGCATAATACGTGGTGAGAGCTGTTTGTATATTGGTGGTCTTTTTTATTTCACGAAGGGCGTAAGAGAATTTAGACATTTTTGAGTGAGTTTTTTGTATGTGTGATTTCCAGTTTATATGTGTATCTATAACTAGTCCGAGTAAGGTAAATTCGTTAACGGTTTCTAATTTTGAGTCATTAAAAATAAAATCTAAATTTAAAGGTGCTTTTTGATACGGGTAGAAAGTAATTAATTTGGTTTTGGAATAGTTTATCTCGAGGTTATGTTCATTCATCCAGTTGCATGTTTTTTTAAGTATGGAATTGAGAGTTTCATTGATGTTTTCATTGTTTTGGCACGATACTAATATGGATATATCGTCCGCGAATAAGATACATGGTCCTTCTATGGTCTTAGGTAGGTCATTAATATAAATTAAAAATAAGAGGCACCCTATGACACTTCCTTGAGGAATTGAGGCATTTATGGCTTTACTTTGCGATCTGATCTTTTCGATTTCGTTATTTTTATGGTTATAATACTCGATTTCAACTAATTGTTCTCTGTTTTTTAAATAAGATGTCAGCCATTCGTGAGCCTTTCCGCGTATACCTATTCCGTATAATTTATTTAGCAGTATATCAAATTGTACTTTGTCGTAGGCTTTCGTCATGTCTAGTAATATTCCTATTGCGTATTTTTTATTATTAATAATATTAAGGGCTTCTTGGATATACTTATAGACTGCCAAGGTGGTGGAACGGTTTTTTCGAAAGCCGTTCTGGCACTCATCAAATATACTGTATTTTTCGCAAAACGTATAGATGCGGTCACACATGACTTTTTCAAAGATTTTTGAGGCAGATGGTAATAGAGCTATTGGACGATAGTTGTTTGGATCGGTTTTCGTGTTTTTTTTGTGGATTGGTTTTATTACAGATTTTTTTAATCATTCATTCGGTATTTGTTTGTTTATTGTTTCTACATTATGTTATCAAAAACGAAGAGGACCTTGTTTTTTCCGTTCAGGATTGTTATTTTTCAAGGATCCTTTTGTGTTTTTACAGCACCATTTCAGTATTAATAAAATCACTTACAAAAGTGTTTTCGAAGTCCAATAAATGAATACATGTTCCTTATTAACTGCTGCTTTATTGAGTACGAGGTCTTGGGTTCATAACCCACTTCCCCTTTCCTTCGGGCTTGGTGTTATTGGGTTTTTTCATCTAGAATTGTTCAGTAGCAGCCCAGAGTTTTTTCTTTTTCACTGGATTTGTGCCTGGTTGATGGTAATAGTTCGCCTCTCTATATTAAATGGGCCTCAGCCGTAACTGGCGAAAACTGGGTGTACTATATCTATCCATCTCAGTATTATGTTCTGTTATGTTTGAAATGTATAAAAAAATATTATACTCTTCGTATTTTAATACCAGAATGACTACGAAATACTGATATGCCTGAATTTCAGCGAAACTTACGGAATAGTAAAGACTTAGGCATTTTTAAAAGCTATTGCTGTATTCATCATAAATTATGTTATTAATTTGAATATCATTTACTAGAATGATGAGCGTATAATTTAATTACAACCCTTCATTAAGTACCTAGATTTCGCACGATGTAATATCAAGGTAGATTAACTTGAACAGAAACAGCTTTCGAACATCTTCAAACATGATTTATTAAGCATTTATCTCCCACACTCTCGTTTTAAATTTAAAAATTAGCTACAATTTTGAACCATTAGTCCGTGTAGAAATGGCTACTAATTACGAAGTCCGAGTCGGTCGGCTAGTTGTTAGCTTGTGGGCATTATGGTACTAGAAGTAATGTGGCAACGGATATCGTTCCAAGGATTATTAACGCTCTGAGACTTGAGTGAGAGCAAGCATCGTGGGAAACGCGTAGTCGTCTCATCATCTGCTTCATCATCATTTCAGCCTAAAAACGTCCACCGCTGGACATAAGCCTCCCCCAAGCACTACCACTTTGACGGGTTCAGTGCTTCTCGCACTTAGAGGATTCCTGCGGCCTTTATTTACCAGGTTATCAGTCCATCTTGTGGGAGGCTTTGCAACGCTACGTCTTCCAGTACGTGGTCGCCACTCCAGAACCTTTCGGCCCGTTCAGCCATCTGTTGTGCGAGAAAATCGGCGTGCCCTGCCTGGGCACGCCGATTTTCTACTGCCACTTAAGTTTGGCAGTTCCTCGGACTATGTCGGTTACCTTGGTGCTCCTACAGATTTCTTCATTTCTGTTTCGAGCGCGAAGGGAAACTCCAAGCATAGCTCTCCTTTGCCTTTTTTTGAGACTGCGGTATTTGATACGTCGATGTAATAATAACGGAATAGGGATCTTCTTTTGTGATTTGGAACTTGGTTGGCTTTTTATCCTTGTTAGTTGAATAATGGAAATGTCTGACGAATTTGTGTCTTCTTAAAAATCATTGTCGTGTTGTTGTTTCAACATTTTTGGATAATCTTCCTTCTCAGAAAATATTTCGATACGTGTAATTTCCCTCGGGAGCATTTAATTAAGTATGTACTGGGATTTTACCAGTTCTTGATTAAAAGATTTTTCAACCGTTTTTTCTTAATCATATTTTTTAACGTTTTTCGGTATTTCAATGCTTTGTGGTTCAAATAATGAAATAACATTGTGAATTTTTAATTGAAACACGTAGCAAATATCCTACGAGACATGGTTTATTTGTTGTAAAATCTGTGAGCAGTGGGAGCGCGCGGGCTTTGACCTCGCTGTAGCGAGCATCCAAGCTACAGGGCGGGCGGGCGGCCCGTCGCGTCGTCCGTAGTTTAGTTAGGCGCCCTGCAAACATAAACAAATGTCTGAACATGTCTGATAGCTACCGATGAATGGACAATCAGTTTTATTCGTCGTTTATAGTCCACACAAACATTTCTAATGGCTTGTTACTTAAATTAATCGTCTGCCCTCTTTACGGGTATTTAAAGATGGCTATTGCGAAGACATTCGATGCGTGTCCATAACACCAAATGGCATTGTTGCGGATATAAATACGTTTGTCAGACCGTCAATCTTGCGTATTTCATAAATTAATAGATAATTACCCATCCGTGCGGACACTTCACTTTAATTGGCCACGCTTACAAAAGAATTACCTAATGGACCGAGCAATTATTCTATTTAGGAAATCTTAACTACATAGTAACGATAATATGGATGAAACTCTAGTTAAAATTAACGCGAGGATTTTATTATAATAGATTTCTTACCGAAATAAATTCGTAGTGGCTTAGATTTGTAATAGAAGCTCTGAAGGTATTTTTATCCGAGATAGAATATGAAGCTGTCTTATAATTGGGTCACTGGAGCACGGGGGGGTGGGACTTGGGAGTTCACACTAGATAACACTCCCTTGATTTCCTGCTGCACTGAACGTATTATCTCTTCATTATTATATCAATACGGTGATTCATTCATAATATTTATAATGTTATGAGAAGTTATTTTATATTTCTTACAGCTGTTTATTATTATGATACATACTCTATTGTAGTACAGGGGCTTGTGGCTATGTAGTAATAGCCCTTTTTTTTGTATGGGAAATCATCAAATGCGCCAGGGTCACGGTATCTCTTTCGAACAATCACGCGACCCCGGCAGGCATCGGTCCTAGCAGACCCCTTCAGTTTTGCTGACATCTCTTTGAGGCGCGCGTGGAACACTACGCGCCGTCGACCCGAGCTTGGTCCTTACCGGGCGGCGAGCTACCCATTGCTCGCCACCCGCAAGCTCGCGCCTACGGTGGCCGGGAGTCCGCTATGGACTCCCGACGCCCGGGGCGTCTCCTCCTGCGGCGGCTAGGGACGTTAGGGCGCAGAGACTGCCACTCCCTCACGCGCCCCGCTTCCTCCTTCGCGAGCATTACTGTTTCGCAGAAGGAGGTGACGGCTTCCCATTCCCTCTGGCTCCGTACCATGGCTCGCACCAGGGCCGGACGCGAGAGGTTGCCGCCGCCGATCGCCTCCACAAGGACACGGCGGTGCTCCGCCCAGGCAGGGCAAGCTTCCACCGTATGCTCCACCGTGTCCTCTAGACGATCCTCACACACAATGGAAACACCCGGACGTACCCTCCCGCTTTATCCTGAACAGGAACCCACCGAAGCACCCATGCCCGGTGAGAACCTGCGTCAGGCGGAAGGTGAGGACGCCGTGACGCCTCTCTATCCACTCCTCAAAGAGGGGACTTACCGCCGCAATTGTGGCGTGCCCAAGTAATAGCCCTACGATATAGGTTGATCGATCAGGTTAAGCTACGATTAAGCCGCGGTTGGTCCGCAGATGGGTGACCATCGTTAGATACCGTCAGCAACACTCTCACTTACTTTTGAGAACACGTTAAACCGTTCGTCCCGGCTGTCATTTGTTTGTTCTTTTACAGTCGTTGCAGGTTGTCAGAAACCAGAAAGTCTGACAAGCAGTCTTACCAAGGGGTATCGTTTTACTCAGTAATTGGGTTGTAAAGGTCAGATAGGTAGCTTTCGCTCCATGTTAAATACTGATATTCAACTGTATCTGGTTAGACAGGAATTCCACCCCAACATAGTTGGGAAAAGGTTTGGTAGAAGATGATTCTATTCTCGTACAGTTATATTGTATGAGTCTTGTTTCAGGTATTGTGCCTAACAATGTTCTATTTTCAACCGACGAAAAAAAACGGAGGAGGTTATCAATTCGACGCGTATATTATTTTTTTTTTTTTTTTTTATGTATGACCACGCATAACTTTTTACATAGTGGTCCGATTGCGACAATTCTTCTTCTATTGGAAAGGGTATACTTCCAAGGTGGTCCCATATAAATTTGGAAAACAAAATCGAACCCTTAGGGTCGGAAAACAGGGGATGATTGATTGTTCACTCACTGATTGTAATGTATAAACACGCATAACTTTATACAGAGTAGTCCGATTTTGATAATTCTTTTTGTGTTGGATAGGGTATACTTTGCCAAGTATTATTAGTAAATTAAAGCCACGAAAAAATATAAAATAAAAACTTTTTAACAAAAAATTAAACCGCCGAAAAACTGAAAAGCATAAAATAATAAACCTTAAAATTTTGAGTCGGCGCTGAAAAATCAATGAACAAGGATCACTCAAAGCGCCGACTCATAATTTTAAGGTTTATTATTTTATGCTTTTCAGTTTTTCGGCGGTTTAATTTTTTGTTAAAAAGTTTTATCGACAAACAATTTATAAACAGTATGTTCTCTGTACCACAAATTCTTGTGCAATGTAGTATTTATAATATAAACGCCAGAGGAATTAGCACAGACGTGCACCAAATGTGTTCACAATATTCGCCATACAATACTTTAGGGAGCGTTTAGTGCGCAAAAGCAATTTGGTACAGATATAATGTGTCGGGTACGAGTGGCCGCGAGCTCGCACTCGCTGCCCAACGAAGGCAATTAGCGACACATGCCGTCGACACCGTATTCTTACAAAAGAGCACTCCAACTATTGCACCACTCTCACACTAACACTAAACTACTCATATATTTTTCAACATGCTCCATTTTCCCTACACACCAAGTCCTTAACGACGTGCGCCAATTACTTTGAGAAACTAACATTTTCGTCCCGTCGAATTTATATCGGTGCCTAATAAAAAATTGAATCTTAACGGCTGACACTGTGCCCACGAACGTCGCCTGTAACTACCTATTACTTTTAGTTGTTTAACCAAACTTTCAACAAAGAAATGGGACGCGGTGGGGGTTGGTTTGTGTCAGTTTAATTGGATGAGGGAGCTGCACAAATTCGCTCCACCAGGCACCCAGTTTATCAATTAGGTCGTATCGCACGGTAGTTTGGTCCCATCATTATTTATATTGTTCATTGATTGAGCAATTCTCGTATCCAGTTCATGTGGCTATTGTGTCGCAAATCGAATCACCACTCCTTATTTGAAATTTAGAAAGATGCTTTATTGTATTGTACTGAATTCAAATTGTGAGAGTATGTAATGTTTTGTTGGAAAGCAGTTGTACCGAATGTGGGTCTTTCAATTCGTTTACAATACTGTAAATCTTATACCTTTAAACGAGCAATTCTTGTATATATATATATAATCTGAATCTCGGAAACGGCTCCAACGATTTTCATGAAATTTAGTATACAAGGGGTTTCGGGGGCGATAAATCGATCTAGCTAGGATACATTTTTATACAATGTCGTTTTATTCATGTTTTCAATGACCAACTTTATCGATAATCAACTTGAACATAAACTTATTATTTTAAACACAATTTACCAAAAAATACCGAGCAAAGCTCGGTCAACCAGATATTTATGATATTATACGAAACATTTATGGTAGACTCAGTATTTTAATTTGGCTTAGCACGTTGGTCTGTTTCAATTGGTCAGTAGTGTATTAAACTGCTTTTGTGTGTAGGAGATAGTTGGTGTAGGGAAAGCTTGTATCGATGTAACTGGTCGCTAAGTAATTGGTCCCTTCCCTTGGGTATTCCTTTGCTCTAGCATGTTTTGTGATGTTAACGAAAGCACTTTCTGTTCACTATCTAATTAGATTTCTCTATCTAGATATACTGTCTCATCTTAATCAATTTCTTTTGATGTATTTCCTGATGCAGCCTATTTTACTGGCACAAACGTCTGTAGTACTATTTGATCTTAAAGTAATTGCTCGAGTGGCAATTTAATTTAGTACCTTCAGGTTTACAACGGAGTCTTTGCTTAATTATGTTCAATTACTTTTGATATTCTATTCATGTGGCTTGTTTTAATTAGTATTTACCAGGGCTTCTTAGAATACCTCTTTGATATACGTAATCATTTCAATTATCATAACCTTCCCAATATTCTCGTTTTGTCAAAGGCAGTCAATTAAATTCGTACATTTCTATATGTTGTAGAAAATCGTACTACCTGTTAATAACTTTTAATAAACGGTTTTAAAAGTGCAAACAATAGTGATACAAAATGATAAAGCCTCGTGCAGCAGTAACATTAAATATATTTAAAGATTGCCATAGAATACAAGTAGTGACGAGGTGCCTTGCCTACCCGGCGTTTACGAGCACCATTATGTTTAGCGAGCCATTTCCTTCAGTTGACTACAATAACTTGCGCATAGACGATAAACGATAATGGAAATAAAATGAGCTTAAACTACAACGTGCTGCTTTCATTCTTAGTATGTTTATTATATCTAAATATGTAATAAATCTCGTAGGTGATCACAGACTAGAACAATTATTCAAGAACGGTTGTCGATATTGGTAAATGAATTGGTGATCAGATTTATATGCCAATAGATAACAAAATTATTGGATTCAGTAAGTTGCATCGTATGACACCAGAGCACAATAACATTCTTTGAAATGTCTCCAACAGTCACCATTACTGTAACATGATTACTTAACGTTAATTCCTCAAAGTGCGTGATATAACTGTATATGGCCAATTCAAACAACAACAAAGTTAAGGCCTCACGCAGAACAAAGTTACGAATCCCGAGGGACAGTCGAGTAATACATAAATCCCTTGGAGAGTCCTCCGTCCTCCGTGGGTACTTTCACTTCTGATAATATTGGGTCGTCACGTCGTGCCCCAGGTAGTGGCATGAAGATGCGACCCTCTACTCACTGAGTTATGGTTTGCAAACATAAAGTAGCAAAGGATACTTGCTTAACTTTTCTTATGTTTACTGAAAAAAGGAAAAAAAAATGTCTTCAACATATTATAATAAGGAAAGAAGTTAGTAAAGTTCTCGAAAACATCCAGATTTTACATGATGCTGTTGTAAAATTCCATAAATGCTTTAAAAATGGCCCACAGGTTTACTGGATTTACGTAGTAGGTTCTTATCGTTGTATACTTTGTCACTGCCATCTGATAGAAACCCTTAAACGTGTCTAATTTGACAAGAGATGAAAGTAGTTCTTGACAAGAAAGGAAATCAATTTGATTTTGGATTGCTTTATCAACATGCCGTAAAGCTTACGTTAGACAGTTTTATGGCAAGTTTCTCGTTACTCATAATAACGCCTCAAATAGGTAACTTAAATGTTAATATCCCACGATACGACGTGAATGCGGCAATATTTATTTTCATTGGATAGTAAATTCAGGGCTGGGTGGCGATAAAGTGTTCGACAAAGTTTTAGATATTCGAAGACTTTGAATAGCTATGCTTAAAGTACGCAGAGCGATGGATTGAGCATCTGATATCAATACATGAGTAACCAAAAGTTCCAAAATACTTTTGGTAATTAACAAACACAATCATCTTATGTTTTATTATGTTTGAATATCTTTGTGTTTATTTATTCATGTACACACACAAAACACTTAATATAATAAAATACAATAGCTTATTTCAACAAACATTTCTTTCATCAAACCTGCAACAGGAAATTTGGATTAGAAACGTATACAAATACGATGAATACTGCGGACCATAGTAACCTTAACTTAATATACAAAATTACATACAAATAACAAATATGCACATATAAAAATAAATACAAATATTATTACGGGGGTCACACTGCAAGTTTTAAGAATAGACCAGTTAGAAAAGCTAAAAATTTCGAATTAGGAAAGAGTTCCTAATTGTATTCATATTTCATTTGTTTATAAAATTTGAAGGCAATTTAAAAAGAGCATCGAAATTGATTTGGCTAAAAAAAAGTCGCGTAATAATTTATTACGACTTTTTTTGCGGTCTTACTAAACAACAATGTTACGAAAGACTTCGATTAGCATTTCATAACGAAGTCCCACCCCGTGCCACGTTTTAATGAGTTTAAACGTGGTCGAGGCATACTCACTGATGATTCGCGAGAAGAACGTACTACAGCGACTACTGAAAATAACTTTGGTGCAGTACATACAATATAAAAAAAAAACAATACGAAACGATAAGATAATGTTCAAAAAAATGCTGTTTTTCTCAATAATCAATCATCTCATTACTGGATTTTCCTTAAGAGTATCTATATATTAATACGTGAAGCGAAAACTTTGGATCCCTTTTTACACAAATTCACCATCGCCATTCGCCATTCCCACTTATAGTTTATACAGAGAAGAAGTGACGAATGCTAATATTTTTTTAAAATTATGCGTAAAAATATATTATTTTCAATAAATAACACGTTACACACACTACTATTCATTACCGTGTATTTAATACACACATGCATAATTATTCTTTTGTTTATGGTCCAATCGACAATATCTGTCTTTATTTTGTGTCTATAGTCTTATAGTTAGGGAGCTGGCGAGCATATCGGTATATGATTTGCACACGTTTCACGTCGAGGTGGATTGCAGTTTAAATCATTACGCATCGATTTGGTCCAATCAATTAAGGTCCTATGTCGCTGCGTTTTTGCGTTACAGCGGATTGAAGTTGCTTAAAAAATCGGGGTATTAAATCATTTGCACATGTATGCCTCTAGAGTTCATGGTCACAATCATCTTGGAAACGAAAAAAATCGAAGAGGCAGACATTTAGGACTCTGCATTATCATGGGACGGAGTTGTAAAAATGTTAAAAAAAAGCTCTACTAAGTCATTTGCACGCGGTTCTCATTGCGCCCATTCGATTCACTATGACTCTGTGGATTCGAAAAAACGTGTGGCAGAAACATTGCTCACTGATTTTCAGCTGTATAACTTTTTGAAATTCACGGAATCAAGGGACAGCGGGTATTGCATGGGATTATTGTTATTATTTATAGTTTTATTCTTATAATTTTGTTTAATATTATCCTCTAAACTCACGGTTACGATTAAACTTCTGGAGCTGAAATCTATGCAATTATATTTTTTCTCAATGCCAACCAGAAACGAAATGCGCTTGGAACTTTAAATAGAAAGTATTTTTTTAAATTGCTTGCTAGATTGTAATCTGAATAGGATTAGGATCTGGATGGAACAGTCTTTAACTTTTTTTAACCTCTAATGTAGCAAAGCAAATGTCGTTTTTTAATTGTGTCTCTAATTACGGTAATTGACTGGTTAATCACATTTGTGTAAAATACGTAGATTTTGAACCAAGACGTGTGAAAGTGCCTGAGAGCGAGAGAGAGGAAAAGCGTGCAAAATAAAAGGGTAGGCTAGGTATATAGATATACGCTCTATACATTTAGTTTCACAATACGGAAAAGGTCGGAACTGAGTTATACCGTTCTCACTCATATCTATACTAATATTATAAAGCTGAAGAGTTTGTTTGTTTGTTTGTTTGATTGAACGCGCTAATCTCAGGAACTACTAGTCCGAATTGAAAAATTATTTTTGTGTTGGGTAGCATATTTATCGAGGAAGGCTATAGGCTATATAACATCACGCTACAACTAAGAGGAGCGGAGCAGTAATGAAAAATGTTACAAAAACGGGAAAATTTTATTCCTTTTGAGAGTTTCCGTTGCGTGCGCTGCGTAAACGGTTAAAGTAACGCAAAAATCATGTACGACGGAATTGTTCCTTTTAAAAAGTTCTAAAAAAAAGTCCGGGAGAGCATATGTCTATCTTTTAAGGTTGACTCACTATAACTCAAAAGGAGCGAGCAGCAACGAGCAGGCAAATCGATGCGACGGGAAGGGTCAGGGGAGCAAAAATTTGACGCGGACGAAGTCGCGGGCAGAAGCTAGTTCCCAAATAAAAGAGAGACACCACGAAAGGAACTATGGGGATATTTTATATTTTATAGCTGCTTGGTTTGGCGCGAGCGTCGGGTTGAAACAAAAAATCAAATGGTCTGCCTTTGGAATTTCAGAGGCCTGAACGTCTGTCTCATCGATTTTCTTGGTTTTCATAAGGAATTCAAACATCAGTTCAATGGTAGACGTGTGCGCATAAGATGGCACACCTTTTTTTAAATTTTTGGAGCACTGTCAATAGTCAACGCAGAGGTAACATGTTGGCAGACTATTTTTCCTTGGTTCTTCTCATTGTTTTTAATCGAACAATTCAAATCTGCCACGTGTGCAATTCATATAGAGTTTTTTTAATCATAAAAATAAATGTAAAAAATGTATACTACAAAAATCAGATCCCTGGTTGTCTGCCTTTTCGATTCTTTGTGTTTCTAGAATGACTGTGATCATCAGCCCCAGAGGTAGACGTGTGCGCATAATATAGCACACCTTTATTTTAAATATCGTTGAAACGCTGTAAATTTACAACGCAGCGCCACCATGGTGGCAGACGAGGTCCTTGATGTTTCTTAGGGTATAATTATCACTATTAATAACGTCTGCCTTGTGTGCTGATCATATCGAAATTTTGCTCGCCAGCTCCCTAACTATTACTGAATGTCAAGTATAACCATAGGTAATAAAATAATTGTATAGATATATATAACTTATTTCATTTTTTTAATCTATGATCATATCGAGAATATTTGTTTTTAGTATTATTTGTCTATAGTGTTACTAAATGTCAAATATAACCATTTTTTTTATATTTATTATTATATATGTTTTTTCATTTAATAATATATTTCTGTTCAAAGAAGTACGGTCGAATTTCGACCAATGGGCGATCACTAGTAATGAGAATTATGCTTTAACGTAAAGAACCGAAACAAAACTAAATATTAAACGAAACAAACGATTTTCTTTACATACAAATTGAACGATTTATTTATCGAGTGACATTATGGTTTTAAATATGTGGCAAATTATTAGTTATAAAAGTAGGCCCTACGAAATAGTTTTTTTATAATTTTCTTCAAGGGAACTATTAACAAAAAATAATTGCTCCTTTAAAGGACGCTCATAATATGTTAAAGTGGCCATTAGACCCTACAGATTCATTAAAATTCTAGGATTACATCTGAAGAGTTAGATATAGTGAATATATGAGGAACTTACGTAGTTTCTTCAACAACTAAGCAACGTCAACTTGTAACTTATAATGTTATCATATGAGTCCATGGCTCAACTTAGTCGTTCCAAGTCAGCCAAGGTGTTAAGACTTTCGATAAACTTTGAGACCTTTGTGTGAACTTGGTATATTACTATAATGAGCCTCAAGAGTATCACTGTTAGGACATCTAACTGTTTAGGAGGGCTTGTTATGAGTATGACAGAGGCCAGGGATTCTTTCTAAAAGCTTTTAGTCATTTATGATCACATCTACCTCAGTAATATAAGGTCGCAGGAATTGACGAGCAACCGGTCACCGTGGTTTCAATACATGATTCTGAGGAAAAACGAAAAAATGTCAACGCGGGGGGTTGAAATTTTTTAGTTTTTCTCTTCCATACATTTTCACCGCGCAGTTTTTTATAAACAGCAGATTTTATTTTTTTTAGGAACCGACCATCAATTCTTTAAGGGTCTAAAATCTTGTGCTGAATTCATGGTTACAATTGACGCGTCGACATCCCTTATCTATACAAATAAATAAAATTGGAGTATCTGTTTGTAATATTAAGATAACCACTTTTTACTAAGTGTATATGGATGTATACACGGTACATATACCAAAACAACATTTTTTACAATTTTTGTCGGTCTGTCTGTCTGTCTGTTTATTCCGGCTAATATCTGAAATGGCTGGACCGATTTTGACGGGACTTTCACTGGCACTTTTATTTTAGAAAAATACCTGCGTTAATTTCCGACATCCACGCGGGCGAAGCCGCGGGCAAAAGCTATCTATACTAATATTATAAAGCTGAAGAGTTTGTTTGTTTGGTTGAAAGCGCTAATCTCAGGAACCGAGTCCGAATTGAAAAAATCTTTTTGTGTTAGGTAGCCTATTTATTGAGGAAGGCTATAGGCTATATAACATCAAGCTACAATAAAAAAGAAGCGGAGCAGCAACGAAAAATGTTCGAAAACTGGCAGGCAATTCGATGCGACGGGAAGGCTCAGCGGAGCAAAAATTTGACGCGGACGAAGTCGCGGGCAGAAGCTAGTACTTTATAAAATCTTAAATGCACAAAAGTTTCAAAATGAGCAAAGGAATAATTTAAAAAGCTCAATTCTAATGGGGTTACATTGGGAATGAAAGTTTATAAGGAAGTTCGGAATTTTTCCCTTTGGGAAATCCCATCGGGCTCACGGCTTGTAAAATTTACAAAACAATGTATTAGCCATACTTTATCCGGAATATTGAAATTTTAGTTTATCTTTTCTGTATTAAAAAGAGAGACTGACATATCGACGCACAGTGCACAGCCGAAAGTACTGGGCCTAGGAACGTTAAATTATGCACATAGTTTCTTATTATAATTTTGGGGAGCACTTAAAATGGGTTTTTGGAAATTCGAACTTGGAGGAGGTGAAAGGTGTAGCCCCCCCCCATACACCTTTCAGCTCCTCTAAGTTCGAATCTGTTTGTATGAAAATTCATATTCCTTGACTTAATTAACTTGAAACTTGGCATCAATACTTATTGTAAATCATAAAGTTAGTAAAAAAAAGTTGCACCGTAAAGGGGATTAAGGTTGTAGGGGAAAATACGAAATCTACGTGGACGGAGTGCTAGTCGATACATTTACTTAATTGTTAAAATTTTCCTTAGTATTAATTATTTTGTAAGTCCAATTTTCTAGTCGTCACTAGGTTAGTAACACAAGAATAATGTGCCTGAACCTAGCATTAACAAATTCGCCTACATGTATTTGCAAATTGATACTGGCCCATGTTCTAACTAATGATAGTCGCTAACTAACCGGTACTTGAGACCGCAGGACTTTTGCCACTTCTGTAACTGGTACCATCTTGTTTACATGTGAAAGTAGATAGACGGTTTAATACACGACCCAATTAAAGCGATTGCGATCTAACATCGGAATACTCGACGCATCAATCATAGAGACCACTTTACCCCTAAAGTTAATCTTCACTTTAGGCTTTAACTCGTCTGTTTAAGTATCAAGTGCTTTGTTGTTTAACAACTGACGTAAATTGGGTTTGCAAATCTACCTAATATTATTATATTAGGCAGAATTCCAGACTAATTCCACCAATCACATTTACTCGTAATTAGAACTGAATCATATTTATGTTTCTGCTCTTCCTCAAATGAGCATATCGGTTTCGGCTTACTAATAGGCTTGCTTTCCTGTAGCTGGTCGTGTGCTTATTCGGTTTCCAAAATTAGATTACCTACTTCCTCATATGTCTAAACCTAAGTGCGAATTCTATTATGAAACGTGTTTGGTACTTACTTATGATTTGTTATTTTCGTGCTTGGTTTCAATATTTTTTTTTACGTTTCATACATTTTAGATTTGACTACCCTAGTAGTGATATAGTTTTGCGTATACTACTCTAAAAGTCTGGAAATGTTCGGAGTTTGAATATATCTTATCTTATCTTATACCTTTAAACGAGCAATTCTTGTATATATATATACAATCTGAATCTCGGAAACGGCTCCAACGATTTTCATGAAATTTAGTATACAGGGGGTTTCGGGGGCGGTAAATCGATCTAGCTAGGATTCATTTTTATAAAATGTCGTTTTATTCGTGTTTTCAATGACCAACTTTATCGATAATCAACTCGCACATAAACTTATTATTTTAAACACAATTTACCAAAAAATACCGAGCAAAGCTCGGTCAACCAGATATTTTTACTTTATCTACAGAATATTTTATATACGAAAACGTACGATAATGTCTATCCATGGCAAACATAATGTTGTGCTTAGCAAGCGTTGTTTTGTTGTGTTTTTTAATCGTAGAACAGCAGGAATGGCTTTAATTTTGGCAGTTTAACAATTTAAAATACATTGTGTTATTTACATTGATAAGCAGACGAATTTTTCAATCTTAGGATCAATGGGTTAGTCATAACTTTCAAAATGATTTAGATTCTGATTGATAGTTATACGTAATTAGGATGCAGAAATACAATTTAATAAGGTTCTCAATAAATCACGCAGACATGGTTTAAGTATTTCAATAGTCCACAACTATTACATCCTTGAATACAATTAGTTTACATCTCCTTTTGTTGATATTCTAACAACTGAGTGGGAAGACAGATTGCTCTGTTAAATATAGTGATTGTTTTCTTCATTCAAATATAATAATACAATTGTGTACGTAACAAAGGTACACTACGAACATATTCTCACACGCAAGGCGTTGAAGCCTACTAAAGGACATAAGTATCTACTTATACTAATAATAAAGGTGAAGGAAAGAAGATGAAAAAACTACTACTCGTATTTTAGAACTCTGCATTTGGCAGCCAAATTTTTAAGAAAGCTATGGGCTACTTATAGGACTAGGACACTGAAGAAGCCGAGCAAAACAGTAAAAAAAAACTGAAAGAACGCTAAGCAAAACCGAAGTAATAGCGCGCTATTCTTTGATTTTGCTTAGCGTTTCAGCAGGCGATGTGATGCGACGGGGTGGGTCGGGGGAACAATACATTTCTCGCGGATGAAGTCGCCGGCAGAGCTTACGAAAATAAAACTAGCTTGCAAATATTTGTATATCTACATCTAATATAATTATTAATATTGGTTTAAAATTTGAAAACTTACAGCTCCCTATGCCTATTTCTCTTACGATCGCAGAAACGTTGGAACGAAACATGGTATAGTTAGGAGTAAGCATCACTTTGAGCAATGCAGTGGAGAAAACTAAAACTGTTCCCAGCGAAAGCACTAGGAAGTGTCGAAGGGCGGGCGTTTTGGGGAGACTGTCTTTTGTAACTTTGACTTTCAAAAAGTGCTGACTCTCAGCCTAGTTTGAATAAATGACTTTTGATTTTGATTTTGTTCGGGTCAAAAAAATAAGCATATAGTTTTTTGCCAGTCTGAAAAAATAGACGATGAGGGATAAAAGTCAGGCAGTGTGCAAGGTTGGCTGTATACCCGCGTCCAGAACACGGCGCACCTGTCCTACTGACCCAGTGATACGGCGCCTATTGCCCAAAGCAAAAAGCTTCACTTTGTACGCCTGAACAAATACACGCGTATGTAAATGTTACACACGAACGACCAGCCACAAACGTCACGCTGCGCAAACACTGATAAATGATTAATGTGTTTTTTAACGTGATAAAAAAATTTCGAATTTTCAACGACCTTTAAAAACGTTTGTCGCATTTCCACCCCATTGTATATTGGATCGAATTCAAATGAGCAAATACGTGGTTTTGGGCCAATTTATTCTTTTTTCACGCAATCACTCGATGCCACAAAGCCTTCCGTTTGCAGAGATAGAAAATACAGAAATTGCCATACTTCTTCTATGTCGGTTTGGCATGCTAGTAATGTATCGACAGCGCTGACATGTTGCGCATTTTATTTGCGTGCATACAAGGGAATCAATTTCAGAAGGGACGTTAAATAAATCCGCCGCGTCTCACGCTGTCTCGCATTCAGATTGCATTCAGCTGCAGCTCCCTCGTAACTTATGTCCGGGTGCACATCGTATCGCAAACAAAATACCAGTGCTGTTCAATTTCTCCATGTCGAAAACTAGTCTCCACTTTTCTCATATCGCTTTAATCCCTGCATCAAGTTGTTATTGTCGCCTCATGGTGCATTTTCTCGAAATGGAGGCCTAACGAGAACGTATAGGCTATTTATTTGTGCCGAGCTTCCTACGTGCCCAATGCGCTGGCCACGTAACAACTTCCATATCCAGTGCTGGACACCTTGTACATAATAAATGTAGTGTACAATACACCACACAATGGTAGAATATAAATAACTGACCGTAGTCAGAGACCAGCCGTGTATTGTTCTAGGATACACGTGCGTATTCATATGAATATGTAGAGAGGATGTGTAATTAAATGGCTGTAATGAGTTACTGACACTTATTAAATAAAGAAAGTACTTACAGTAGAAAAGTTACTGGTGCCATTTAACACATGGTTATCAGTTTTCCAGAGATCACATTTGTTACCTCTTGCTGCTGATTAATTTGTGATTGTATGAAGCAGTTTATCAAACCCTTGAAAATATGTTCTATATCAAATGACAAGACTCCGAGGCATCCAATTTTGCTAGAGAATTCACGCCGCTGAAAGTAACTTAACTATACTTATAAGTCCATTGTGTCTTAAACTTGAATCACACCGAGTAAGCGCCCCAAAAAGTTTATAATTAATGTTAGGGAAAAATTAGTTAGGAGAAAATGGGTAGCTTCGCAAGTGGCTTTTAATCAAAGTGTAGGAGTTGAGCAAGCGTGTGAAGTGCTGTGCTCCGTCTTCGGAGTCGCATACTGTCGAGGGACCGGACGCCAACGAACTACTTCGTAACTATCACGTCAGATTGAGCTGTAAACTAAATGAGCTTACATAAAACTAGCAATTGTCCGTGACTTGAGTCGCCTGGCGGACTCGACACTTCATTGAGCAATGCACGCTATACAATCTCGGTTAATTAAGTTGGCGTTGTTTCTAAGGACATTAAAAAAAGAACATGGCTGTTATTTTATCCAACATTTTTCATACATTACCTTATTTTAAACATACGCTGTAAGCACAGCTACAGGTAAAATAAAATCTGGGAGACGTTATTTGGCAAAATACTGGAAATTCGGAGCATTTGCGTGGGAGGAGTCGAATTAAGATTTAGTGGCTTTCGAAAACCCTGGTTGAATAAAAAACCGCGGTCGCCGTTCATTTTCAAGCCTATTTATTATCCTTGTAAATTGAATTGCATTTCACCAACTGTTGGCATTAAACTTTTTATAAAATCTACGTAGTCTCTGCGGCCATCCCTTTTGTCCTATTTCTTAGTGTAGTCCGTATCTACTTTATCTTTGCCTGCTCTTTATTCCTGCTTACGGATAAAAGCTTTTGTACTTTCTGGGCAGTCTGTCTTACTGACTTTTTTTTGTCTGCAGCTTCACGCCGACGCCTCAGCGAGTACATCGAGCACTACGAAGCTCTGGACTACGATCCAGACACGTTGCACGAGCAACACTTGCGTGCACGTCGCTCGATAGACGCGCCGGCAGACTTAAGACTTCACTTTCGCGCACTTAAAAAGAGTTTCCACCTACGGCTGCGGCGGGACTTGTCCACTTTCAGCGAAGAGTTTAAAGTAAGTAATGGCAGCTTGTTTAAAAGTTTAATGTCGCTCAGGTTATGCATCTTGCTCGCAATGTATTCGTTTTATGTACAGGTTGAGGGCGCAAAAGGGCAGTTACATGAAGTGGACACATCACACTTATATCACGGGGAGTTGGCCGGTAAGTGTTTCTTTGTTAGTAACGGAGTGAATCATTATTCAATATGTACTGTAATAGTAACAAGGTAAAGGTGTAATACATGAAGCTCGAGCAGTCGATTTATGCAGTTTTTGCATAGCGCAGTTACAAGTATTTCAGTAGTCCCCCCAACTGATATAATCCGTAAGTTCCCTCCTGGGAGATCAAATACTGTTTGATCGGAACTCTTCCTGCCGGGGTCGCGTGATTGTTCGAAAGAGATACCGTGACCCTGGCACATGGGCAACTGATGGAACACGGGTGGGTTTTAGTCAGTAAAAGTCTGACACGCCCTCCCGCTCCGCCCAGAGCGGGAGAAGTCATTTGAAGATTTCCCATCCTGAAAAGAAAAAAAAAAAAAAAAAAAAAACTCTTTACAAAAAATAACAAACAGTCCTCACTTCACTGTAATTGAATGAGTTATTCACTTAAATGTGAAGTCAGGTGAAGTGGAGAGCTTTAGCAGTTTAGCGCGAAGCGGAGCACTCACGTACTGAAAAGACAGACACAAACTTTGTAGGTGGCGTGCGGCGGACTGACAGCCGCAACTCGGGACCCACTCCCATTGTACACCGGGAGCCGAGAACACCGACGTTATCTACACCCAAGATAGACGCTATTGTTTGCCCTCACCCCGAGGGAAAATTTAATAAGTCCCCGCTCGGAGTATGTCGACCGCGATTGTGTTTCTCTTTAATCAAACAAAGCCGAACGCTAACTCTCGGTCCGCATCTGCCCACGCCCGCACCAGCTCACGTCGCCTGCTAGATGCTTCTCTCGTTCCCGACATTAATAATTCTTGGAGAGCACTAAAACATATTTCTTTTTGCAATTACTGGCGGGACGGCGTCAAAGTCCTGGCTAATTGGGAGCTTTCGGCGGCCACTCGATTTTTAATGTTGGCGGGTGGATGCCGTGCCGATGGTTGGACGCTCCGCAGGCTTAACTACGCTATGTAAATAATTACACTGTTGAAAATTTTGCCCCGCATTCCTCCTTGCGAAATATGCTGAAGAAATTTTCAAAAGAAATTCATAACATTTTCCGTACAACAAACAAATATTTCCTCGAATTTCTTCATGTAGGTACCGTAAAAAGGTACTGGAATCTGAGATCCTTCTCATTATCTTAATGACGATCCACAGTGTTTTATGAAGACCATTTTTCGGACATTGCTCGTTTATATAAAAAGCTGATAGTTTAAGTTATTTAAATGCAATATTTCGTATCCCCATTTCACTAGTATGTTTAGTTTTTGAGATATAATTTTTTGAAAATCGTCTTTTTTTCAACCGGGTATTTAGAAAAAATATCATATCTCTGAAACTAAATATGATACGCAATTATGATCTTAGAAACATCGATGGCGTTTTTTATGCTGCATATTTTATAGTATAAATAAATCTCGAAACTTCGTTAGATTCGGACTTATACGAGGTTTTTGTTTTTATTTTTTTTCTCGGTAATTCCACCGTATTTGGAAAAGTTATTTATGTTAAAATGATGCCCTCCATCTTCCCTACATACCACAAAAATAACACATCGTAATTGCGTGGAATCTAGAAGTTATTCTAAATTAACTGTTTTTGCTAGGGTTGTCACTTTCTAATCTGAATTTTGATGACTCAATTTTTATTTAATGGTACGTTTTGGTTATTAAAATTTCGAGTATTAATTCTAGGAACTTTGTTATATCCAGACTTATAAAAGGTTTTTAGTTTTTTATTTATTTTGTTCTCGATAATTCCGTAGTATTGGGATAAGTTATTTATACTGAAACTACACTTGGCCAGCAACTTCGTTCGCGCATATTTTCATAAAAACTTTAACACCCTTTAAAACTGAATTTTGACGGTAGTTTTGACAAACGAATAACGGGCCAATTCTATTGTCACAAAATTCTCTAAACTAAAAATCACTTAAATTTGGTTTATCCCTGTCAAACAACGATTTTCTATTCTGAAATAGACTAAGAGTGACACAACTTAACTATATTTTAGTTTGATAGCACCAAGATTGCACTGAATTATTAGTTTAGTGAAAATGTCAATTTTGCTATTCTGAGTTTGCCGGTTTTCACCAAAAATCGCGATTAAAAAAGTGTGGAATAAGACTAGTGATCATGAACTAAAATTCACACTAAGGCCTCGCCTTCACGGGCAAAGACAGTACTGTATTTTTTGTTTTCCTTTTCTTTTGCTTATATCTCGAAAATGGCGTGTCCTATCACAAAAATAATGAAAATTTCGAGCCCCTTTAGAACCCCTGCACATTTAAATCTCAACACGTGGGTAATATTTTTTTATATTTTTCAAACAAAAAGTGAAAATTTTCATATAAAACACGTGCAGGCTGCCTCCTAGCGCGCGCCTTCGTCTCTCGAAAAATTCATTGCGTAGCGCACAAGTACGACGTTGCCAACCAAAAGAAAAAAAAATACCACGTTGAGTCGCGATTTTCAAATTCGATTTTAGTCGTGTCAAAATATTTTTTAAATTTAGAGATTTTTTCTTGCAGAATAGCGTTACAATTCTCATATCCAAAAGTAAGGAATTTTACAGATAGTTTAGTTCGGTGTACAACAGAATCGGCAATGACAATCATTATTTTGATTTTAATTTGTGCTAAGTTTTAGGTTTATTAACCTGAGAAGTAAGATTCTTCCATACGATCTTTAAAAACCCCTAAATTGTTCTATTGGAGGTCGTTCTGAAAATCAAAAATGACATTAAAATGTAAATGTGCCCTGCCCACTGCCTGTTAAGTTTGGCGATTCTTCTGATTGTGTGGATAACTTTGGTATAAATATAGACATAACTTCAGATCCGGATATGAACTAATATAATATGTTTTTTTTTTTTTTTTTTTTTTTTTTTTTTTTTTTTTTTTTTTTCAGGATGGGAAATTATCAAATGACTTCTCCCGCTCTGGGCGGAGCGGGAGGGCGTGTCAGACTTTTACTGACTGAAACCCACCCGTGCTCCATCAGTTGCCCATGTGCCAGGGTCACGGTATCTCTTTCGAACAATCACGCGACCCCGGCAGTAATATAATATGATCGCGTGACAACCCTAACGACGTAGAATACGGATCGAACTTAAAAATGTTGTGGTTTCTAGATTCCACGCAATTAGGATGTGTTATTTTTGTGGTATGTAGGGAGGATGAAGGGCCTAATTTTAGTATAAATAACTTTTCCAAATACGACGGAATTACCGAGAAAAAAAAATTAAAACCAAAAACTGAAAACCTCGTATAAGTCTGAATCTAACGAAGTTCCGAGATTTATTTGTACTCTAAAATATGCATCATAAAAAACGCCTTCGATGTTTCTTAGGTCACAATTGCGTATCATATTTAGTTTCAGAGATGTGATTTTTTTTCTAAATACCTGGTTGAAAAAAGACGATTTTCAAAAAATTATATCTCATAAACTAAACATACTAGTGAAATGGGGATACGAAATATTGCATTGAAATAACTTAAACTATCAGTTGTTTATATAAAAAAGCAATGTCCGAAAAATCGTCTTCATAAAACACTGTGCGATCGACGATCTGTTGAAGAAGTCAAAAAGATGCATAGATGCAATATACTTGATTAGATAGATGTTGCTGGTAAATAGCCAGTTAGCATATCGATGAACGAAAAAGTCCGATAGTGATGCGTATCGATGTCGATGCTGGTGCGACTTGGAGTTCGGGTGCGGGTGTTATGATGGTGAAAGTTTGGAACAGTGTAAATGGATAAAGTTGTGCGGAGGGCGGCGCGGCATCGATCGCAGTTCGTCGCCCTACTTACAACGGTCTCCGATGCACTTAGTCGCTGAGTTGCAACCTACGTTTTGCATGCACAACCCACCGTCCCCACATATTTATCAGCAACTGTAAACACGATTTGCGTTTTTATTGTTTATCAAAGCTCTGCATCTACATGGCTTAGCATTTTGATGATGCGATAAGCCTAGGTATTAACTTTAATACCTAAATAGACAAGCTTTGCAAATAATCTCTATGTCTATATCAACTTCCCTGACAATATTCCGAACTATAAATATAAAAGCTATATTCGTTATTTAAAGTCTTTCAGTCCATGAAACGTGATTCTATAAATTCTACGTCTATTTAGGTCGTCCATTGAAACTCGTCAAGGAATGAGAAACATTGCGTAAACAAGGAATTTTATACGAGAACTATTTCTAGGAAATGTTCACTATCATTTAGCACAAAAATAGATCCGTATCTATGTTGTGAAATGTGAATAGTCACTTGGTTGATATAAAATTTACTGAATGATAAAACAGAACTGGTACCAGTGCTCTTGACTTCAGAAAAATGTGCGTGAGTTTTTCTGCCGTCGCACTTGAGTTTTACTGTAAAACATTTTCGGAGCCCTGCGGTTTGGTGCGGAGAACATTTCCCGTTTCCTCCGTACATTCCGCATATTTACTTAATGTTATGTGCACACGATTATGTGCTACAATTCTCAAATAGGAACTTTATTAACAGGAACAACATTCTCCTCATGATTATCTTCATGAGAATTAGTCATGCCGTTATTGTTGTTTATTCCAGGAATAATGATGTTGTTTTGTCAACTGACGTTGGTCACTTCATTTCCTAAGTTTACCGTTCTTTGAACTGTCGCTGTTGTCAATTCAATACTTCATTGTCTCGCCAGAATTGGTTCTCACCAAAGATATATTGTTGTAGTGAACGCGAAGTTTTCATCTTTGTTTCCTCCAGTAGAATATTTGAAGTAAAAACTTGACTTTATACTTAAAGTTACAATATATTACAGAACTTACGGGACACAAGTGTGTGTGATGTATGATTCCATTTGGTCCATATGACCAGATCGTCTTTGTCAGTTCCGCTAGATGTCTTTAAAAATTAGATAAGGGATTAAGTTTAATACGGTTGGTGGATCTTTATATAGAAACTAGTTTTTTATATATCATTGATAGAAACTAGGAACACAAATGTTTCCTGCGGTTCCTAGAGATATAAGAGAAACGTTATATGGCCTAGATGATGAAACAAGTAGTGCTCTTATTGAAATTGAATGTTCAACCATCAGTCAACTAGCTCATTAATAGATCAGAAATTCTCTGACTGTTTATCGATATTGTTTTTTTTTTTTAAGAATGTTGGCATTCGTACAAAGGTTTCATCAACACTGTTAGCAGGCTAAATAATTGTTATTTAAACGTTACAACCTTATAACAATGCTAGCGAGTATAATTTTATAATAAACCCGTAGTCACCAGGAGGCAGTTAAGCGCGTAATCAATTTGATCGCACCGCTCACACCTGCATGTCTCAGTGGGCACTATGGGTAGGGGACACCAAACAAATGGTACGCCTTAGCAAATGTAATTGCAACGTTCAATTTACGTACAATACACCTCGGGCCCCTATTAGCCGAACGGTATGACTCACCGGGTATCATTATTAATATACGTTTCAAAACTAACGTGCTTGTGACACGACACCTAGCAATTGTTAAGTGGAAGCTCCACGGTTATCGTTCGAACAAATTGTGAGCTTCGGGTGACCGAGACCGATAATAAGGGATATCGTTTAGACAAGTATTCGAAATATGAAGCATTAGTGGATACTGGTTGAACGTGACTCGGGTGTGGAGTATTAAACTTATACCTTTGAGTAATGATACCTTTGTTCGAAGAGTTGGGGAGTAAGATTTAAAGTCGTAGTAACATTTTGGTATTATTGCTTAGATTTTAGATGAAGTATTGCGCTAAATTTTGATTGTCTATAGTAGTTATGCAAATTAATTAATGTAGGCGATAAATACGTAGGTATAATGTTTGACATTGAACTGCTCACACCATCAATTCTTCTTATCTTGCTATTATGTTATATTATGTATACATACGAGTAATTAACTTAGTGAGACATTAAGCCATCTTATCACACTGTGATAATACTTACTAATTGCGTGATACTAAGAAATATAAATTACTTAATAGTTCATTCCTACTCGTTCTTATCAATAACAACAGGAGATAATGTAACGACCATTGACTTCCTCTACCTTGATAAAATTGTTAAGATCACTATGTGAAATTCACTGACATACAATATACAGCCTAAACCGCTGGGTCTAGAAGCATGGAATTTTGTACAAGAGTTCCATATTGTTCCTTAAGTGCTCTCCTCCGGTAGGTGAGCACTATAGAACATTTTTCTTAAATTCATCTCCGAAAAGGTATGAATGAAGCCAGTTGATTTCATCGGGCACACGTCTAACTAAATACATAAATTTTAAATAAGCAAAAGGAAGGTTTGTAGATCTTACATGAATGGTACAGCACATACTAAAATTAGAAAGTCCAATATGTATATAGACCTATAGTACCTATAGTTTGATAGCTTCACCGCACACACCAATATCAAGCAGTCTAGTAAATGGGTATAAAGGAGAACACGTCTGCAATAAACTCCCTTGCGGTCTGGTCCTAATAAAATTCTGAATATAACCCTAATATTAGACAACACATACTTACCGTCTTAATAGAGGCAATTTCGTTATAACAAACTCATATGAAGGCAAACAGCGTCGAGACTTTAGAAAGCCTTGTAATATACGTAGAAAGTAATGAAATTTTGAGCGGTAAGTAGTGCTCCGACTTCGTACCTTTTATATTATATTAGTTTGTTTAAATTTAATTCATATTAGGCTACCTAATCTACGCTACGCTGCACATTGTTTAATTTGTTGAAAAGCAGACCACATCTGCATCCTTATAGTACTAATATAATTGTCTAAAGAAGATAGAGTACATTCCAATAGTCACTGGATATATTCATTTATATGGATTCATTGGATATATTCAATCTAAGCAATCATATAGTTTTTGTAAACCTTGAGTTACAAAATAAAAATGATTCAAGTTGTAAAACAGCTTGTTGATCAAAGCAAATCATAGAATATGTTGATAGATACGTTCGTAGTTGATAGCTATAATAAAGTGCATCTTACAACACAGTGTTCGTGCTTGATATAAATGACGAGATTTACGAGAACTAAAAATTTGTAATCCCAGCTTACGATAATAATCCCAACCGCTGTTTTTTAGTGCACATAAAAGGGTTTCCAGTCTAATGCGGAAGCCCAGAATAATGCTATTGCAGAGATAGATGAGGTCCTATGTATGCAAAGTGACGGCGAAGCTGCGGTGTAAAATAATGCTGTTTATTTCTGCGCAGATGATCCACAATCGACGGTATTCGGCTCGGTGACGGACGGTGTCTTCGAGGGAAAGATTGTAGCGAGCGATGGCTCATTCTACGTGGAGCATGCACGACGATACTTCCCTCCGAATGGCACACGCACACGCGTTCACTCTGTGATCTACAAAGAAGGTGACGTCGTAGACCCATACGCCCATCACAGACATGGTAAGTAAACATTTGTACCTTGAATAACCTGGCCAATTTTAAGGATTCATTGAAATTTAGATCTACCCGTAATTGTACGTTATACCAGTAAAGCCACGGCAGACAGCAATTTGTAAGCTCGAGCCAATTTTGCAAACCACTGGGAGGATGCGGTTCCAGCTACAGTAATGAAGGTTTAGGGATGAACAAGTTCATTTATTGACGCAACTAGAGTAATTGAAATACTTTCACTTGGAAGCAGGGAAATAATTCGGTGGACTACATTATTTAGTCCATGATCGGGTAACAGAAGAGTATAGAAAGTTGTGCTATAAAACTAAACAATGCTGAATCAGTATTATTGTTGCGAGGAAAATCCGATTCGTATACCCCTGTACCTGTACCTTACGCTATTTTATGAGTCGTATCAAATGAAGTAATCGCGTTTTACGGTTTTTATACCATTACGCTATGTACAATTAAGTTTCCTTCGCATAGGTGCAATAACAAAATTAACTGTGTAGAAATTTGTAACTACACGTGCAGTTAGTGGAGTCGGGAGTTCGGGAGTGGAGGGAGAGGCGAGTCGCGTGGAAGTTTCGCCACAGTATGTCGCACGGCAAATGGATTGCAACGCAAGGTCGTTTAACAAAGTTTAATCCCATTTGCTCGGCGCGCTGTCACCGTCTGATTGCAACACCGCTTGCATCGGAAAATTCGCATAATTTATAACGGAACGTTCGACTCATTTATTGGCCGGCGCCGTTGTCATAAATTCATTCAGAGTTCAGTCGACTTTAATTCGCCGTGACGAGCTTAACATGCTTTAAATCATGTTTTATCGTTGTGTAGATGAAATTTGGCACGGTTCACAATGTCATCAAACCAGACTAAATTCCACGTTACATATTCATTCGTCCGTAGGCTGAGCTGGAATGGTAATTTCGCGTCAACAACACCGCCCCGCCTGCCGAGTTTGCATTTTTGCCGTTTCAACTGTGTTGTAGGTACATGCAATTTCATTGTGCAGTTGTATACGTAGCGGTAGCGACCCACCTGAATATGCGACTCTACTGAATTGCATAAACACAAGTCCCCTTTCAGCATTGCTTTTGAATACTGACAATATACCCATAATAAACTGGGATGAGTATGAGGCACATAATTTTTATCTTTTTGCTACCTGCGATCACATTTTCATTCTACATTGTATATTCCGCTTGGGTATTGGGGAAGTACCGAGTCGTTTTTCCGGTGATCTTATTTCTTTGTATTGTTAACAAGGTTTTTCATTTGTTTTGCTTCTGAAAATTACGTTTGATCGGAAAATAAATTCTGGAGGTATTGAGTGAGCAGGAAGGGTCGCATTTGTAGCTACATTTGTTTTCATTACGAGTTATTGAACAGCGGCAGGGGGACCCTGCTCTACGCGTTCTCTATGGAGCTTTTATTTGAATATGAAAGACTTTCACGACCAACCAAATAAGGGATCTTTTTTTACAAAATATAAAAGAAGGGTGACAGGCTTATTCTGTTCGACGGCACTTTCTTGCTTATAAAATATCGTAACTTAAACGCATTTCCTTAATTAGTATTCCCAAAGACGCTGAAGACTTGAATTCCATTTCGTTTTAAAGAAAATCCTAATGAAGCTGTTGTTAGGCACCGAACTAACTACCTTGTAGTGATTTACCTGATTTTACTTCAGCGTAGGTGTTGTTAGGTACTTAATTTTCTTTTCTAAAACAATCAAACGCCGGAAAAACTAAACGAACGACTCCTTATCATATATTTGCTCGTGTAAACGAAACAATGTAAATCTAACAGGCTTCGCAAATAAAATCGCGTTACAATCTTTGTCTAAATACCAAATTACACAAGGACACAGGCCGCCTCTCTTCAAGCGAGAATGGGCTGTAAATCTGTAATCTGAATTTTTGGTTCTAAGACATGTCGGTTTTCCACACCATGTTTTCTGTCACTGTTCTGAGAGCAATGGTGATCAAATTATTCACACAAAGTAAAGCGTCTGTGGGTTTGAACCCATAACCTAAAACTCATAAGTCGGTCGTAATTGTCGTATACTCAAACCGTAATTTAGATAAGAGAAACAAGACACACATTACACTGTATATTGCTGTTTACCTTCCCTTTCGTGTACATATAAAACGCATTAAACGACTAGAAAATATTTCTCGTAAACCGTCTTACGAAGACTGTGGAGCATCCACTAATTTAATATTGTCCAAACTCGCGAGTAGTCACGAACGAGGTTCTCGTTTCGTTACACAAACTGTTGTACACAATCTTATTTAAGCGCTTCATTTAATATCTGTATCCTTACCATCGCATCGTTTTTCCTCCAATCATATTATATTGTAGCAGGTTTTCCGCTTGATGGTATAAAAGAAACGCTCGGAGCTCCAGATATTTTTGAAAAAGTTCCAGTTTAACGGTGTTTAGAAATTTATGATAGTACGAATGGAGAATGTTTGCTCAGTCCTCGGGCAGAGTAAGTGTATGTTCCTTTAATAACATACAGTATGCCTACTTACATTGTGCTCTGTGCAGAACAAACAATCGGCAGCTAAGTATTTCTGTATGGAGTTCACTTGACTCCGTCTGGGCACGAGTTGGCACAACGACTCCAACTGCGACGTCGAGAACATTTGCATGATAAATGTACGTAATATTTCGAATTGAAGTTATTACCATTACTGGTTAGTAATCTAACAATAAACTAGGTTTCTGGTATTTGAACAAGATACTTAATATCAAGACTTCAATTTATTTGTGTAATGGGAAACGGCATGCTAAAGTTTTGCTTGAGGTCTTACAGCGCGCGGCATTTTAATTAATAAAAGTTTTACTTTTGTACGTTGAACTTAGCTGTATTTTGTTAGGCAGTTTATATGCTTACTAATCTTACTATTAATTAAACATAATAAAAGGCCGACTGTGTTTACAGGGAAAAGAATGTGTTGGAATTTCTGTTGACCTTCATTTTCTTAATCATAGGGATAATAATAATATCTAAGAGTAAACTTTTCTACCGTGGTTGTACTAAGGATAGAATAGATTTGGGTTTCAACGACCGTATTAAAGCGATATTAAATAGCCCGTATTAAAAACTTCATTGATTATAGTTGTAGAAGTGCTTCCCCGTGCTTGTTCAACAGTTATCATGTAATACATAGCAATAGGTCCTTCACTTTGTCCACTTTTTTCCCGACTACGGCGAAGCAAAAAGGAGGGTTAAGATTGTAACTACTATGTGTAATGTACATTTGTTTTCTCATAACTTCTTAACTATTACTCATAATTTGACAAATGAGGTGTCTTTGGGAGCGTCTTGATCGTCCGCTGATTATAGGTTAAATGAAGTCACAGTAAATTTAATTTGGCGCCCTATCGTAGACATAAAAAATCAAATGAAAGGGTTTAATTAGCACATTTAAAAAATATATTTCTAGCTAATCCAAAATAATTTAAATGAAAGCATGTTCGCACTTATTTTTTTAATTTGACTGTTTTATCACAAGCAAAAGCTTCTTTTTATTCTTTCCAATCCTCTCAGCTAAGCTCTATCTTGAGCTAATGTGGACCAATCCTACCTATTTACGTTAAGCTCGTCTGACCATTGCTAGTTACTACTTTAGCCCATTATCCGGTATTTGTTTAATAAAAATCTTAATTCAAGACTAATTAAAACGAAATCTTTCAAAACGTTAAATCCGTTACACACAATGACCACGCCTCAAATCAGCGAGTAAATATGATATTTGAATAGGTCGGTAGGCATTAAACTCGCGAAGTACGCCAGCAGGCGGTAATTTCCGTTATCTGGCTGCCGCCGCATTCGCGCACAGGAGGTTCGTTAAAATGCAGCCCGCCCGGATGCGAAACGCCAATGTGCTCTAACACGACACACGAACTGAAAAAAAAAAGAACTCGACTATCCAGCACTTTTTAATTTTAAAACTGCGCTTTTTTGCTCGCATTGTACTTTTCATGCGTCATTCATTACGGTTTCCCTATTCAATGTTACAGTTTAGATTTAGTTTAGACTGAAAATAAAGTACCTATGCTCGTTAGCTGTTAATCATTTTCCTTTCCAACTAACAGAACCACAATACGTTCATTATTGAATATTATTAATATATAGCAACGGTGTGGTTTAAGATGTAGTGACATTTTTTTTAAGAGTATGCTTAAATGGTTTTTTCATGTTGAGGATGAATGAGAGGCGACGATAATAAAAGATAGTGTAGCAAGATGTGAGTGGAAACGCCGCGAGGAGGACATATAGTGACCTTATTGGTAATATTCTTCAGAAAGGTCAGGTGCGTGCGTAGTACTCGCAACCGGGCGTACGTGTTTGACCAGATGCCTGAACGTAAACAAGGCTAAAGGTGTATACAAGGACCGTAGCAGGTAGCGTTCTGTAGTTCATACCTACCCCCATGGTAAGAGGGTGAGTTTATGTATGTATGTGTATTTCTGCAATATTTTTTTAAACTGCAAACTAAATAACGAGGTATGACCAACCAACAGGTCCATGTCAAGTGCTCATGGCAAAAAATTGCCGAGCAGTCCAAACTCGGGTGAACATCTCGCAGCGAAGAGGAAAAAACAAAGAGATTAATATATATTAGGGTTATAAATCTAACAAGAACTCGGTTGATAAATAAATCTCAGAATAGCGCTATAGAAAAGAGTTTGGTGTCAGCGTTTGGTATTTATTTCGCCACGAACGGGTCGAGTCGAGACGAGGTCCGCTACGGTCTTCCCAACTTCAACGGCAGAACTTGGGATTTATCATGAATAACTTAAAATATCATGTACATCTTGTGGAATATTCCAGCATTGTGACATTGGGAAGCAGCATCGTTAGTCTATTGATTATATTATTTTTACCCATAAAAGCGACACATGGAATTATGTTTTTTACTCAATCGCTACGACTGATCTGGATTATAAATCTCGATAAATCGAGCTATCGTATTCGAGACACGTACGACGTTGCGACTATGTGCTTGAGTTAATGCCCATGGTGAAGCGTGGTAATATTTTGTTGAAAGACGTGAAATAGTAGTAATTGTTCTCTTGGACATTCTTAGATTATTTTATACGGCAGTGTTTTCATAATAAAAAGATATGAAGTATAATCTCTGGGATAGTTAAACAATTTGAAAGATCAGCTTGCACAAGACTGACTCACGCACTTCGAAGATTTCATAACATGCGGTAATTTCCGTTTTGCAATATCGGTTGGAGACTGACGACAGCTGTTAGATACACCGTGCACAATGGCAAAATGGTGACGTTGTAAATAATGCCAATGCAGCAATGTGAGCGGAAATACACGAGGCTGGCTCAGGAAGATAGCGTAAACCAGAGCAGTGGGTGAATGTAGGCTAGGCTGAATAGTTGAATAGCGAATGCATAAATCGAAGATCTAGTATCGGGACGGCGAACCGAAAAACGGAGCGTGGGACGTCCCCGTTATGGCGAAAGAGTTTAAAGTCACGTGAAGCTTGTTTTGGAAGTCAACATGCCCAGGCCCAGCAGCTACTTCTACATTTTGATATTCGACTTATTTCCCAGATTTATCGGGAATTTACGAATTGCATCAGAAAGTATCTGTGGTTGGAATTTCTGGTGTATGAGTGGTTACTTTGATTACGTTTTCCGTGTGTAGCCTCATATTGGGTCTGTGCCGAAATAACGGACATAGTTACTTGTTTACCTTGAAACTTAATGAATATGATAATGATTTATTATCATATTCGGATTGTCTGAAACTTATTACTTATATCACATTTTACCAAGTAGGTACTATTAAGTTGGCCTTCAGAAGTATTAGTAGGTATTGTTGTTCATTTAGCATTACTGCTGTGGCTACAGGTATCTACCCTTCTATCTACATAATAAAATTCATTAGTTTATCCACTAATAGGCAACGCTCAGCCAAAATCACTGGGTCTACAAACATGGTATTTATCACAAGAGTTTCTTACATGACGAAAATGAGCACGAAGGAAGGATTTTTTGGTAATTAATCCCCTATTGACGATAAAAGTTTTTATGTAACATCGTCATTTTCGCCGCTACGAAATACTAGCGGGTGCGATGCTAAGGAATTGTAAATTAACTTTTCCCGTTTAACAGGTCACGTAGGTGGTTGCGGTATCACAGACGAGGTGGTGCAATGGATGGAGCGCATCCAGAACTCTGCTGTTGACGATGAGCCGCAGACGTCACCGGTGCCTGCACCACCTTCGTCGCCCTCACCGCCATCACCGCCGTCACCGCCCCTCGGGCACCATGCGCCCGCCTCACAGCCTTCACACCCCAACAGCTTACGAGATGATGAGCCCAGGTAACCTACGTCACTGAAATACACATAATTTCTGAGCAGCTATGCGCTCCTAGATGTGAACAAGAAAGCAACCAGGAACAAAAGAACAAACTAGGAGACGTCATGAACTTCTCGACTGGTTGAAATCACCACCGACGGCTGCCATGGCCAACCAGTATGGTCCACCTAAAGTGAATAATTCGTGAGAGAGCTATAATTTAAATATAATAAATAGAAAAACAGCCCGTTCCAACATGGCCCGTACTAACAAAAGTATAGCCCGTTGTAAAATACTGGCGGATCTGACATAGCCCGACCCAACTTGGCTATGCATATGATATGAACTGGTACATGGTACATGGTAATACGCAAGCGTCAGGGTAAACCCAGGGCTGTAGCTAGAGTCGAATTTGAGGTAGGGCAGCATTGGCTACAGGTAGGGCGGAAGTAAAAAATATATCATAATTGATCTGCTCCGAAACACGGGCTCCTAAATCAATCAATATCACCTCTAGGTCACAGGCGCGGTCGCAGCCCAAGAATATTTTGAGGAAGGTACACCTTGGTCTAGTGGTCACAAGCGCTACTACTTTAGTGTTATTGGGTTTTTCCACAAGAAATTTCTCAGAAGCAAAAAAGCGAAAGCGAAGCGAATTTGTACCCGGTTCATGGCAGTGAGCTCGCCCATTGTGACATGGGACACATAGATAACTGGTGAAATTTTGGTTTACCATATAGGTAGCTGAATAACCCTCCGGGAATAAAAAAGTGATGTTATGTACATCTTAAGTTCGTCATTAGTTAAGGTATTCAGGGACCGGTGGCTTTTACATGGGGGGTATTAAAGAATGCTGTCAAATTGGTCGCAGCACTTGTTGATAAATAAATAATTGGCATTAGGACAGCAGACTACTTAGGGCGAAAATAGCGAGTGGAGCGAGCTCGAAAATTTTAACAACCGCTTCGAAAAAATTTTCAGGTTAGGGTTTTTTTTGATGTTTTCGAACAGAAATAGGAGTTACATTCTCGATTAATGCCAGAACAGCCCTAGCAACTATGAGATTGTTAAATACAAAGGCAAGCGAAGTGAGCTCGAAAATTGTAATAACTCAACTCGTTTAGGTTCAGTTTTGTTTTATATATTCAAAAAGACCTAGGAGTTACATCGTCGACTTATGCCAGGAAAATTCAGGCAACCAGGAGTATTATGAATGTAAGAGCGAGCGTAGCGAGCTCGAACATTTTTGCCCACCTCGGATAGGTTAGATTTTTTTTTTGATTATTCCTAAAGAACCGGGAATTATTTGGTTGGTCGCTCTATAAAGAAAAGCTCAAGTATCAAGAGAATGTAGACTGCAAGACCACAAACTTACTTAAATCTGGAATATATCATACAGGCTCTTGACTCTTTGGGGGGGATCATGACCCCTAGGACCCCCCTCGGACCGCTCCTGCTAGGTTAGTGATGTACATTCAATAGCTATTCATAGACAAATAATTTCTGTGACAGAACATGAGCATGGATCTAAGGACAGCTATTAAATCCTCAATGATGAAGAACAAGCGAACAAGACGGTTGAAATTTTTCTCTGCATCGGCATATTATAATTAAATAGACCCATTGCTTCACGTGATGGCGCTTCAAATGCCATCTATACACAGAGAAAAGAATTATTATTATATGAAATGAATGTCTCAAACTGTGGTATGTTCGGAAAAGTTTAGATACCTATTGCTACAATTTTTTGTCTAAAACTATAAACATACAATCCCATTCTAATAGGTTATCTTCGTTTTTGGTATTTTTAAGGTAGGGCATTGCGATTTCAAGGTAGGGCATTGCCCCACAATGCCCCCCCCCCTAGCTACGGCCCTGGGTAAACCGCGAAATTATATATTGTTTACGTTTTTGGAATTTG
The DNA here is from genome assembly GCA_932294355.1 of Aporophyla lueneburgensis. Lineage (NCBI taxonomy): Eukaryota > Metazoa > Arthropoda > Insecta > Lepidoptera > Noctuidae > Aporophyla > Aporophyla lueneburgensis. The sequence continues at coordinate 10,762,519 of OW028738.1, read as the reverse complement.
CAGGACTCTAAGTTAGAAATGGCCACAAATGTCTTGATTTCATGTAATATTGATTCAATAGGCTAAATTGCCAGGGTGGACCGCGAAATACAAAATTCTTATATTTTTTTATAATATCCAGGGCTTATCGCAGAATCTATGAACATCAATACCGAGGATAGGCCGCAAATGTCACGATTTCATTAAATATGTCGTTCAATAGGGCAATTTGAATTTAGAAAGTTGTATCGATAATTCTCATGATTGTAAATCATATTTTGATCAACCTATAACCTAAAAGTGACCTGGAAATTTTAATTTGCGGGCTAGCTTAGCGCAGATCCTTAAATTATGTTAGATGAGAGACAGCCCAAAGAATTTTCTCCTTGATAATTTTCTCTGATCAATGACCATGGGTTCCATTGTAGGGTCGAATGCTTTATTTTTTATCAAGCAAGGATGCAACTCATAAGTTTTTTGGTATGCTGCCTATGGCCATGGCTCACATACTCATATCTAGTAAGTCAAATGTTATACAAAGTGGCAGGCGTCGACGCGCAAACTGCAATGAATTTAGCACATGATTCTAAATAGCCTAGCGTAGAAATGATTCGTCAGTAATATAAGAAACATCTACTGTTTCCTAGAAAAGTGCAATATGTACAGACAGCACATAAAGCAACTACAATCTGTCAAATTTCTTTAATAGGTTTTCAACTTTATCACTATAGCATAAGGTTCAAGATTGGTTGGGAAAATTTTACAGTTTCGGGTAGCTTGATGTGCTGGCGTCTATGTACGCAGTCAAAATGTATGGAATAGCATTTTTTTTTTACAACTGGCGGATAATTTCAAATTCAGAATCATGTAATTAATCCATGGTAACGTGGCAAGTGGTGCGTCGATGCCTCTGCCATCCAATACAGGACAGTAAAAAGATAAGCTCTGTTCATTGACCAGACTAGATGGCTAGACGTAAGTTTAACGTTACACTTATTTTAAAACTACATATAAAGTTTAAGCTCTTTTATCAAAGTTATTTCATCTAAGTTTACGGGGTCTTTGTTCTCGTGCAGTCAACATAAATATTTGACTGCATGTTAGGTATAATAAAGCTATAAAATAAATAGTTTATTTCAACTCCAACCATAAATCAAACATTAACTTTCTTTCTAATACACGTTAGGTTTTACTTCAATTAATCATAGACAAAAGTTAGAACTCCTTTCTCATTATAAATAATTTGACCATCACTTTTTTTTTCATTGCAGCTAAGTGAGTACGCTAAAAGTTAATCTTCACGAAACCTCATTATACTTTCGTTTTATTACTAAGAAGATAAAAGTGTAATTAGCTAACTTCATGGTTAGTAGAACTAATTATTAAAAAGAGATTAGTTTCGTAAATAATACTTTATTCAACTAGACTTTGCCAGCGGTTTTCGTGCATATAAACCTTCCTCTTGAATCACACTGTTCGTGAAAACCGCATTAAAATCCGTAGTTTAGAACATCCAAGCGTACAAACACGAAATGCGACTTTGTTTTATACTATGTAAAGGAGAACTAAGTCAACCCCAAAAATAAAAATTGTTTAGAATGACGGCAAACAAACATAACGATACCGGAAATATGAAATAACGTAAGGGACATTTTGTCGAAAATGAGTTATATATATCGTTGGATTCGGAATTTTTTGCTCTATCGAATGGTATATTTAAAATCTCGATATCTTAAAAAAAATGTCCTATACATCACATATTTTCTATAGGCCTAGACCATTTTTTTTCTAGAAACTGGCTGTATATGACATTTAAATTAATATTTTTATAAAAAAACTAATGTAAGTCTCTTTACTCACAGTATTTGGTATTTACATTAAATCAAAATCGAGTACATTTTACAACAGGTCACATAAGTTATTCCACAATTTGAGATGTTTTATTATTGTCTTATACATTAGTGTTCCCTGAGAAGGTACAAATATTATGTCCCTTACGTTAATTTGTCAGCATCGAAAATAAATTGATCTGTCCCTTACATCACACTAGACTGCGTGATCCGTACAATTTCTCAAAATTTATCGGAATGAATATTATTATGCGTCTCTGTCACACACGCAAAACGGTGCAACTTGTCTAAGCTAGATAGCAATACGAATTTTGTGTGAACTTCATATTTCGCTGGCAATCGTGCGCCACGTGTGTCGATAACATTGTTTACGTGCGTCTAAAAGTAACAATAACACGGTTTGTGACACTACAAATCTTCATTTTAGTAATAAATCATCGTTTTCATTACTCTAACTGCAAATAGTGAAAGTTTAATCTGGAACGTTCTGTGAATATACAAACGATTCAAATAAGTTACTTATTAGCTGGACACACATACATGCCAGTAGATAGCATGCATGCTATCATTCAAAGGGAGGTTAAAAAACTGATTGTTTGGGGACCTTCCCAGTGGCCATCATTTATGGAATCAGCCAGAAAAAGACCTCATGCTTATCGAGTGAATGAGTTAGGACATCAGGATTTCTTTGATTTCAATGATTTTGCTGAATCAGTTTTTACTCCTGCTACTCTCAAAAACAAAGACCTGCATTTCAAGAAAATTCGAATATACAGTACATTTCAAAAATTGAACTTAAAGATAGTGGCAGTAAAATATACGATGTTAGAGGATAGCACAACTCACAAAATAGAACTCTGCAAAGAAATGCAAACTGAAAGAAGGACAGTGAATGGTAAAGGGAAGGGCAAGGGCCTTGCAAAGAATTATCAATCCGAAGAAAGTACCAGAAATCTAGCTGTGCCCAGTAGCATAGACAGCTTACCATTTCTGTATAAGGAAAGACTGCCAATTTCAGTTCCAAAGATCGAGATTTTTTGAGATCTTTAGATCTCAAAAAATTATGTGACAGTGGTATAATTTCAAATAGGTTTCACAATGAATATTTAAATCTTCCTAATAAGAGTATAATTAAAGACAGGCTCAATGGCACCGACAATGATGAGACTGATAAAGATAATGACTAATTTTTGAGACTCTTTCAATTTAACTGTAGGCTTTCTATTAAGGAAGAAGTTAATTTGTTTTTCTTTTATGTTTAATGATTACTATTTACAGGGCTGGATCGTATCCGCCATACCTGAGCTGTTTAAGGAGATTGAGAGGTTATATGGACAGTTATACACGTCAACAAGTGACCCCGTTAAAAATCTGGCAAATGCCCCAAGAGCTAGGTTGACCCGACATTTTACCGAAGACATCCCGGACGTCAGCTTGTACGAGATTCGGATGGCTCTGAAGTAGCTCAAACCCCTTCGGAGGTTGTTTGATTACGTCATACTCGAGGGCAAAACGCCACAGGCATGGAACAGAGGTGTGGTGGTACTTTTCTTTAAGAAGGGTGACAATGCCCTACTTATGAATTATAGGCCCATCTCACTTAAAATCCCATACTTAAAAAATTTGGCCAATCTCACTTTTGAGTCATGTCTACAAACCGTTTTCAAGAGTCATCACGAACCGTCTAGAGCGCAGGTTTGACGACTTCCAGCCTCCCGAACAAGCCGGATTCCGTAAAGGCTTTAGCACCGTAGACCATATACATACGCTGCGGCAGGTTATACAGAAGACCGAAGAGTATAAGCCTTCGATTCGGTCGAAACCTGGGCTGTACTGCAGTCTCTTCAACGGTGCCAGATCGACTATTGGTACATCGTGGTACTGAATTGTCTGTACGAAAACGCCACTATGTCAGTCCGACTTCAGAATCGGACCTCGAAATCTATCCCTCAGCAGCGAGGGGTGAGACAGGGAGACGTTATTTCGCCGAAACTATTCACTGCTGCACTGGAGGATGTCTTCAAGGTTCTGGACTGGAAAGGGGCTGGCATCAACATCAATGGCGAGTACATCACTCATCTTCGGTTTGCCATAGTTGTCATGGCTGAGGCTATGGAGGGCCTCAGCACAATGCTTGATAACCTCAGTAGAGCTTCCGTTAGAGTGAGTCGTAGAATGAACATGGATAAGACAAAGGTCATGTCCAATGCTCATGTGATACCCACTCCAGTGAAGATCGGAGGCGCTAAACTCGAAGCTGTGGACGAATATGTGTACCTAGGACAGACTGTCCAGTTAGGTAGGTCCAACTTTGAGAAAGAGGTCAATCGTCGAATCCGACTCGGCTGGGCAGCGTTCGGGAAGCTACGCAATATCTTCTCGTCCAACATACCGCAGTGTCTTAAGGTGAAAGTCTTTGACCAGTGTGCCAGTGCCAGTGCCAGTTGCCAGTGATGACCTATGGAATCGAAACGTGGTGGCTCACAATGGGCCTTATTAGAAGGCTGAAAGTCACCCAAAGGGTGATGGAGAGGGCTATGCTTGGAGTTTCCCTACGCCATCGAATCAGAAATGAAGAGATCCGTAGGAGAACCAAGGTAACCGACATAGCCCGAATAATTGCTAAACTGAAGTGGCAGTGGGCAGGGCACATTGCTCGCAGAACAGATGGCCGATGGGGCCGAAAGGTTCAGGAGTGGCGACCGCGTACCGGAAGACGTAAAATTGAAAGGCCTCCAACAAGGTGGACCAATGAACTTGTGAAGGCCGCAGGAATCCGCTAGATCCGGGAAGCACAAAACCGGTTGAAGTGGCGGAGCTTGGAAGAGGCCTATGTCCAGCAGTGGACGTCTTTCGGCTGAAATGATGATTTACATAAAAACACTGATTGATTTGTTGATTTTTTTATTCCTTAAGTGAATATTATTTTTCTTTTGGGACAATGAGTCTAATTTTAGTAAGTCAGAATAGCAATTTTTTTTTGTGATTCAAAACAGAAATTAATAATGTTATACTTAACATAATTTACGAGAGTACTTGAATTGCGTTTATAAAACAAGACTAGTGAGCACAAATAAAAGTTTGGATCTATTTTATTCGTTTATTTTTTATCCCTATGAGTCAGCAATTAGTTTTAAACTGTATGGCATAGGCATAGTAGTTCACCAATGTATAAAATTCTACTTTTTATATTTGTTAACAGCATTGAGTGTACCATTAAGAGACCTTTACTTTGAAAAACTCTAAATGTTTATTTCCTTAAGTGTCCCATACATCAATGCCGTTTATTTACATCTAAAATTTTGTAAACGTATATCACTCGTATTCATTATAATTTAACGTAAGGGACATGCTATCTTTGAAACTGTAGGCTTTATTGATTTTTTACTATTTCAGCTTCAAAGAATGAAGAAATCTAAGAAACTTTGTCCTAGATACTTTTTACATAAAACATATAGTTAAAAAATTATAGCCAGTTTTGTAAAAAAAATATCTTATTTTTGCTCTCCTGAAAACCTTAGTTTTGTCCCTTACGTTATTTCATATTTCCAGTATCGATAAATTGTGACGCAGCCCCGTCGCTGACACATTATTATTTGTGTACCCTACAACAAAAAAAGTTTAAAACCTTTTTTTTATTACCCACATGGGCTGACACATGCCACACGTGAAACGGAGCCCGGGCAAAAAATCTAGTTTAACCACGCCCAATTAAGTGCTGCTACACGACCAAACTCGGTTCGTAAGTGAAGTGGTTTTAGCTTATTCTAAAGTAGCGGCCCGCCCCTGCTTCGCTCCGTTTGTACGACTTGTCAAAACTTCGACATTTACTAGGCTAGGCGGGAAACCTAAGAGGATATTATAGTGACCTTATTTATTGGTGATGGGTTCTTCTTAGAGCAGTGGTGACCCAGTGGTAACGGCCCCGACTTAGTTGTAGGTCGCAGGTTCGAACCCAGACAGGTGCTTTTCTTTGCGTAAATAAGTTCATCACCACTACTCTCAAAACGGTAAAGGAAACATCGTGAGGAAACTGGCATGTCCTAGAACTAACATTTCGAAGACGTGACATCTACTAACCCGCACTGGGCCCGCGTGGTGGATAACGACCCACTCCCTCTCACGGAGAGGAGGCCTGTCTCCCAAAAGTGGGAACAACATTGGCTGATTATATTGGGTTCTTCTGATAAGTCAGGTGCGTAGTACCCGCAACCGGAGATGTAAAACGTAAATGAAATAAAAGTAGTATGTAAAGGTCATAGCGGCAGGTAGCGTTCTATACTTTCTGCTTACCTTCTAAGGAAGCAGGCGATATTTCTTTCCAATATGTACCTATTGTCCTTCAGACCGTAAACCTCCACGGCGGGCAATCTTAATGGAGACTAGCCATCGGCGCGGGAGATATTATAGAGCACAATTGTGTGCGCAGACACAGGAGCACTGTAATATGATAATATGTTATACATAGACACACAAACCTTCCAGAATAAATACTCTTATTGATTGTGAAAACCATATCAAAGTTCTTTTGGTAGTTCAGAAAAACAACGCAGTCATACAGATAGACACGAAAAGCGACTTTATAATATGTATAGATTGTACAAGAAGACCTATTAGTATTATTACCGGTTTATCGGTAGGTCAATAGGTTGATAGGTTAGTGTGGGAAATGATCTAGATACCTGTCGTGGGTTTTGTTTTGGCTTGGCTTTTCCGTGTTTGAGGTTGCGTGATTGTAAGTAAGTTTTTAATACAGTTGCTCAAAAAGTGGTGTATTGCAGGGACGTATAGCGTTCGGGATGTGGGCTATTACATACTAGTGCTTTTTTTTTACCTTTCCCGAACTCGTGCGTTCTCTTTCCCAACTGTCAAAATAATGTCTATTAAAAAGAAAAACCAACCATGAAGTTTTTACTAAAGAGTTTTTGTGATTCATACAAATACGTATATTTCTTAAAAGAAGCTACTAATTTATTTCAATATCAGATTTAATGATTTAATTGAATGAGTTAGGTTAGGTTTCATTTCATTTCATCTCATTAAATTTCATTTTCATTTCATATCAATAAAAAAAATCTACTGAAGACTAAGCTGTATGGATAGTTCCCTTTGCCTACCAAAATGGGTGAAAAAAAAAACTCTGCTTATATTATACGGTTGGCGCCATTTTCCAGAAATTTTCTTTGCGAGTTTAGTTGTTTGTTGCACAAAATGAGTAATTTCGACCCTATTTTTTTTGAATTAACACCACCGGGATTCAGTATAATTGCACAAAATGCTTCGGAGAACATTTTACCGGAAAAGTCAAAAAGTCGTTACATATCTACATACGACGAATTTATTGCGTGGAGAGAAGAGAAAAAAGCAAATAGTTTTTCAGAAAATGTTATGTTGGCATACTTCTCCGAACTCTCAGCAAAATTAAAACCGTCTACGTTATGGTCGAGATTTTCGATGGTAAAAAGTATGCTGAAAATAAGGAACAACGTGGATATAAGTGAATACCCAAAATTAAATGCTTTCTTAAAACGACAATCAGACGGTTTTATAAGTAAAAAGTCGAAAATATTAACATCCAATGAAGTGGAAAGGTTTTTGAACGAAGCTCCCGATGATCGTTATTTAGCCACAAAGGTAATTTATTAATAAGTACTTATATTTTTCTTTAGTATTCAGTTTACGAAATCGCAAAATACAGTCAAAACATTATTTTAAAAAATATTAATCAAATCCCTTTTTTTGTAGGTTGCTCTGATTTTTGGCGTTGTTGGAGCTTGCCGCAGAGAGGAGTTAGCCAATATTACTTTAAAAGATATTGAAGCCCATGGAAAAATGCTACTAATCAAGATTCCGAACACAAAAAATAAGATACCGAGAAGCTTTGTTGTTGAAGGAGATTTTCTTAGAATAGTGCAAAAATATATGAATCAGCGGTCCCAAAAAGGAAAAACCGACCGTTTTTTTTTCAAAATTACCAAAAAGGGAAGTGTACAGCTCAAGCAATCGGGATAAACAAATTTGGTAATATGCCAAAAGAAATAGCAACGTTTCTTGGTCTGCCGGATGCTGAGTATTATACTGGGCACAGCTTCAGGAGGACCTCTGCTACATTATTGGCAGATTCAGGAGCCAATTTGACGTCCTTAAAGCGACTAGGTTGGAAATCAGACAAAGTTGCAGAAAGCTATATTGGTGATTCATTAAACAACAAACTAGAAACTGGGAAAAAAATCACACAATCCATTAATTTAAGGTCCAGTCCGTCTTCTTCACATGTTGAAGAGAACGTTCGTCCATCTACCTTCGTTGATAATGATAATTCATCAGATCCAATTCCATCAACTAGCAAACGCCATTGTATGACAAATATACATGAACAATCATACGAAATTAATAATAGTTTGTCTCAAACAGTAAATATGCAACCTAAAACTTCCCCAGTTACTTTAAAAAACTGTACCAATTTCAATGTACATGTGTTCTATAACTTTTATAAGAAATAAATGATTAGTTAGTTGAGTTTATTGTGTTTTTATTATTTTATTAAATTGCTTCATTTTTTCGCAACTGTATTAAAAATAGTCGTTCAGTACACCTGCGGAACCGTCATTGCAACTTGTTCCGACTGTCAACCCTCGCCTTCGGCTGCGCCTCGGCTCGGGTAGACATTTGTCGGAACTCTTTGCAATGACAGCCTTTCCGCACTTGTAATGAAATATACTATTGCTTCTCCTTTTTCAATCCGAGATTTTCTATCGTGTTGCTGAATTTAAAAGGGGAAGTGGAAACAATTGAGTTAGTTTTTTTTTTCTATTTGGAAGTATTGAAAATATTTCTAGTCGTGGTAGCCCAGTGGTATCGGCCCCGACTGAGGAGTTTTAGGTCGTGGGTTCAAACCCACGCAGGCGGTTCACTTTCACCACGGCTCTCAAAGCGGTGAAGGAAAACATTGTGAGGAAACCGGCTTGAACTAGAATAAAAACTCGAAGACATGAGATATCTACCAACCCGCACTGGGCCCGCCTGGTAGATTACGGCCTATTCCCTCTCTCCGAAAGGAGGCCTGTGTCCCAGCGTTAGGAACGATGCCATATTGATGGGTAATTCATTACAGACATCCTGAACGATTTTGCGTGAAGAATTGTTTGATCGTTATCAAATATCATCTTCTTCCTAGCACACACGTTAAACCGTCGTAATTTTGTTTCAGATACTGGGACGCGCATCATTACAACAAATACTCGCGAGCGGCGAACACCGCCGAGCATACGCGTTCGCGACGAGCGACCTTCGACAAGCGAAACACTTGCTCACTCTTCATACAGACTGATCCGCTAATATGGAGACATGTTAGGGAAGGATTCCCGGACGTAAGTTATTCTATTCTATTTTATTACACTGGTAGGATATTCAGGATAGATGTAAATCCATTAGTAAAGTAATTGCATTATAATAACACTTATCTCGGTAAGGTAAGGTATAAATTAGAATGATTGCCAAGAGTTTTATCAAACTCACTGCAACCAGCCTACTTTATGCTTTATCACAGTGACATAAGAGTTACATAGCAATGACTTATTACTGAGTCAATGTTATTCAAATTAGATTTTTTTTTAAAGTATTTCTATCGCTACAATATATTTGAGTTACAGAATTAAACTTAAGGGCGACGTAAAATCCATAAAAAAACAACTTCAACGCTCCATTTTGTTGGCCTTTAAATGAAGCGATATCGATAAAATCATTCGCTCTGGAAAATAATCGATATAAGAATTACCATAACTTTTAATAGTGACGTTATGCCTCTGATCATATTAGCTTCGGCTCTAAAACAAACATTTGCCGTTTGTGATGGAAATAAACTAAACATAATTTTGTGATCAATTTTGGTAGCACATGTGTCTAGTGAAGTAGATTATACAAGAGGCAACAGGAGTCATATAAAGCGGAGAATCCCTAAAATAATTATGGTTATGACCTCTCTACGATCAAATGACCTACACCTAGGTACACGCAATCCCGCTTCTGAGTAGATAGGCAATCGCCCTCGTGACGATTGGTCGCGAAACACACTCGCTCCACATACACACAGAGCCGCTAATATGACGACACGTTAGGGAGGGATTCCCGGACGTAAGTCATCATTAGTGTTCCGTCCGCACTTCGGTCATCGTTTCGCGGTAATTTTTCGTATGTTAATGTGCTCGAAAAGTATAGTTTTCTTTGTGACGTATCCTCAACTGTAAAAAATATGATAAGTAGGTACTAATCACTTCACATTTCAATGTAATTTTCTCTTAATAGTAGCCGTAGAAACAAAACAAACGATGGATTGACTTTGAATGATGATATATGGCTAGAAAGGGTGTGTCTACCGTGATGACGATTAAGAGAGATATATGGAAGAAAAGACATGGGCATAAGGGCATGTGGCTAAGTAATAACAACCGGACGGGACGATCGCCCGGGTTAAGCTACGGTTGGTCCGTGGACGGATCTTTACTTACCAAGCCGCTTCAGAAAGCCGTTAAGCCGTTGGTCCCGGCTGTCATTTGTACATCTTTGACGGTCGTTTCGAGTCCTTAGAATTCCGAAAGTCAGACCACCAGTCTTACCAAGTGGTATTATAGTACCCAAATCCTGGGTTGTGGAGGTCAGATAGGCAGTCGCTTCATGTTAAATACTGGTATTCACCTGCATCTGGTTAGACTGCCAGCTGACCCCAACATACTTGGGAAAAGGCTAGGCAGAAGATAAAGACAAAAGAATGACGATGATGAATTTAGTAGTAATTGGAAAAACTTCTTTAATCTATACCAGGAATATGAGAAATCTAAATTAACTTTGAAATTCGTCCTTAATAATATTAGCGCATGACCTCATTGACCCCAATATACACTGATCAAAAGATGTTTCGCATTCGCACTGCCACACGCACGGATACGCCTTGACTTCAAACATGCATCACTCCGTGTGATGTTAAACAATGTATTCATTTGTTTCCAGTTTTCAGAATTCTTATTATACACCTTCATTACAGCCGCTTTCGCGTATTTTCCTGCCATTTAGAATTAACGGGAACATAATAATATAATTTATTTAATAAAACGATTACAAAAAGAGTACATTTAGCAAACAGTATTAAATTTCCCATACAATTATAGTGCCTAATGATAAACTATTTCTAAAATATTTTTATCACAAGTGCAAATGATGATTTATCGGAATTAGAATGTAAGGTAGCGACTCACCCGATCTAGGTTAATTCAAACCTGTGTTTCGGGCCATGTTTCACATAGTTAACACACAGTGTAAAAATAATACCTGTATACACATACAGGTATTATTTTTATTCCTTAACACTCTTTTTTCCTCTTATTGTCCAATAAACCGCTGCATGCGAAAAACACAGTAGGTACCAATCGATAAGGCGAAAGAGTGAAGACAAGAGTGAGACATACAATTTTCGATAGAAATGATAATGATTGTCCAACGGAGGAAAATCTACTTATTGCTAGCCATCCTCCAGTCTGCTACATTTCGCGCAATGTTGCTAGTCCAGCCTTTTTTTTTTGGATGGTAAATCATCAAATGACTCCTCCCGGTCTGGGCGGAGCGGGAGGGCGTGTCAGACTTTTACTGACTAAAACCCACCCGTGTTCCTTCAGTTACCCATATGCCATGGCTACGGTATCTCGTTTGAACAATCTCGCGACCCTGGCAGCGCTAGTCTAGCCTACATTTTAAATTAAGCTGCTAAGCCAAGCAACAGAATCCCTGCGTCTGCGCATATTTAATTAGCATGGATTTACAAAGCAGCGTAAAATCAGTCGTATGACTCATCATCATCATGATCATTATTGTCCTGCGCTTATCCCAATTTATTCGGGGTCGGCGCAATATTTGTCATTTTCTTTCACACTGCTCTATTAATCGTTACCTCGGTAGTCACCTGCTTTCTATCCATATCTTCATTCACATAGTCTATCCATCGTTTCTTTGGTCTCCCTGTACTCTTATAGCCATCGACATTCATACTATAAACTTTCCTCACGACATTTTTCACATTCCTCCGTATTACGTGCCCATACTATGACAACTGATGTCCACACAACTTTTTAGTTATCGGTGCCACTTTCAGATTTCCTCTAATGTGCTCATGCTTAATCCATCCATTCGTGTAACACCACAGATCTCTCTTAACATTCCCATCTCAGCTGCATGAGTCATAGTGATTTATTTATAGGCGGCCATTCCCTTTTGATAACAAAGAAAGAAAATTTGATTATTTGTCGAAGATTAAGGTACACAACAGATTTGTGGGCGTACTATAGGTACACCTCCGCATAAGCCTTACTTAGCCTTTAACCAGTCAATTACCGTAATTACAGACACAATTAAAAAACCATTGTGTCGATACCAAATGTGGTATCTCAGGGACTTAGAGGTTAAGGTCTTGAAGTTTCGATTATGTTAGTTTTATGATATCTAAAAATAAAACATAATTTCCAGCATCGGGACCCCAGCAAGAAAAGCGAGGTTGACATGAAAACCCGCGAGGAGATTCTGTCGCTGATATCGCACCACGTGACCGCCGTCAACTACATCTACAGCTACACCAAGTTCGACGGACGACTCGAACACAGGAACATTAAGTTTGAAGTGCAGAGAATCAAGGTTTGTGGGACTTGTTGATTGTGAACCCAAAACCCAAACACATAACATTTATTTCAAATAAACCAACTACAGGCACTTTTGAATTGTCAAGGGGCGGTGAGTCAGAAATATGAAGCTAATTGCCCATTCCAAAACGTAGTAGGAACCTATGGAAAAGAACGGGCAATAAACTCCATGGACACTCTTTTCAAACAAAAATATTAATACAAAAAGTTGGTACCATCATTATTGTGGAAATTTTCAATGTGAGAACGATGTAAAAATACATCCACATTAAAAGTCATTTGTCACCGATATTGATTGCGATTTAACTCGCATACCAAGAAATAATCTTCATTTACCAGGATGAGAAGTCTCCTATGTGTTAAATCAGGTAGCCGTTCATGCATGGAGTAACAAACATCTCTTTTAATAACACATTTTATAGACACGTGAATTATCTTTACGTGGTATAAAACAAAGTGGCTTCCCGCGTTTGTACCGTTTGTACACTTATTGTTAGATCTTTTAAACTACGCAACGGATTTTAATGCGAAATATTAATTTTCATCAGTAGACAGAGTGATTCAAGAGGAAGGTTTCGTATAATTCGCGGGCGAAGCCGCTAGCAAAAGCTAGTGAATAATAATAAACATCCTTATAATTCCTTGACTTAAATTTAATATTCTTGTGACAGGCGAGTATACGCCGATAGTTAATGGATAGAATCCAAAATCATGACTTTGTCGCCGCTCTTCAGTTTTCCTCCCCGATTTTGTCAATTTTTTGTATAACGATCAATGTACAACAAGCCGTTTTAATTAACACTATCGCTTGAGGAAATACGAAATCGTATACAGACTTACGTGACCACACGCTGTCCGATTTCGGATGTGGTCAGGTCACTACAGCTCAGATAGGTATTTCCTGTTTTTAGATCAAGGATTTTTAACCTTATCGCTAAAAGCATAAGGGTGAAAAGTGATCCATCGCTATTATCCGCGGTTGTGCATGCGGTGTTCGTATTAAATGTCTGCTGCAAAAAGGCGTCATTTATTTATGAAGGTTCACTAAACAAGACATGGCAATTAATGTTAATGAATTACAAGCTCTTAATTCTAAAGACAAATGTCTTTAGAATTTAGAGAAATATACCGGAATTTCAAAGCATTTACATGTTTAAATTAAGTCAGTTACAGGTAGTTTTGAATTGTCAAAAATTCGATCAGTTAGAAAGTTACAGCTTATTCCAAAACGAGAATGTTATGGAGAAGGACGGGCAAGAAATTCCAAGGACAGTCTTAAAATCAAGATTTTATAGAATTCTCGGTACATTATTCTTGTTGCTTCTTTATATTATGTGAGAACAATGTACATAAAAATAAGCTCTGGAAGTTAGATAACCAGTCTCTACCCACCGTTCACAAACTTAACGCGTGGATCAGCATCAAATATATCCAGTACTTATTTTCTTCATGATTTATAAGCAAAAGAGTAGCTTCCTTTGAGCATAACAAACATTATTTTCCTATGCGCTATTGTCGTTAAACTTTATTTAGAACACTGTATTTTATTTAATCTAAGTAAGTATGATATCCGACCTAATTGACCCAGAGGGAAAAGTCCCTTTCCTGCTTCTTCTTCTTAGCGTGTCGATAGCAATCTAAATAGAGTTAGCGCAGAATTTGGCTACGAGCTTAGCACTTCTAGTAGCGTCCATCAACTCCTGTAGCGTGCAAACACGCTGGACAAGATATCAAGTGCCGCATTGTTTGTAAGACAGCACCACATTTACACTCCAGGACAAGGAAGTCATCTTTGAATCTCCACCTGAACAGGTTATCTTTACTCCGGCCTATCTGAAGCCGGACTCTATTTAAAGACTTCCAGGAAAGCCAAGGCAACTCATATCCATGTGTGAGATTTTCAGTAGGTTCAAAAAGCTGTTACGCCTTTTTAGCCTTTGTGACACGAAGATGTTGTCGTGCAAAGGTTATCGTGTTTCAGAAACCATCTTGGCTCTTTCACTTGAGCTTGTTCCTTAGTGGCTTCCTTCTACATAGTATAAAACCAAGTAATTTCTCTTGTCTCTACGCTTAGATCTTTTAAACTACGAAACTGATTTTAATGCGGTTTTCTTCAATAGACAGAGTGATTTAAGAAAAAGGTTTATATGTATAATATGGGCGAAACCGCTAGCACCAGCTAGTTTAAGAATAAACGTGAGGTAGGTATAATCGTCAATATGGTATGACCCATAGAGCAACACGGACCAGAGGGGAGTAGCCATACGCAGGCGTTCCCCTCTGTCAAAGTACAAGTCCACGCGGTCCTATGCGTACAATAAAACTAGTTGCAGCCGCACTGCTCGGTAGACTAAATCTAGTTGCGCGACAAAATTGACATCCTACAAAAATGCCGAATTGTTCTGTATTTTGCTGCAAAAAGAGATCTGCCACGTCAAATTTACAAAAAGATGGCGTTACCTTTCATATGTAAGTAATTTTTAATCACATTGTTCCTATTTACTTCTATAAAACTTAAAAATTACAAAATCATCGGTCGTGTTGTTTCGGATTTGTTTACCAACACAGGCCGCTCGCCCTCATACAATATGCGGATCGGTCGAGCGACTGATCCGAGTCTATTTCCGAGAATACGCTGTCACCGAGCGATAGTGTTGTTAGTGGTTTGTTAGTAGATAGTTATCGATAAATTTGGCAAAGGAGTCTATATTCATACAGAGACATTTTTGAGATTAAGTTTTCTGATTTATTTAAAATATTATATTGTACGCTGTATATTAATATACATAGTTGTATAAAAAAAGCGTTAAATTAAAAATATTATAAAACGTACGAGTTAACACATTTTATTAAAATTACTTATTGTGATCTTCAAACATAATATTTTTTAATTTATTTATTGAAGGTTTCCTAAAGATCCAAATTTAAGGGATATATGGAAGAAATTTTGTAATAATAGACTAACCTGGAGTCCCACAAGAAATAGTGTCATTTGCTCAAAACATTTCAAGACCTCTGACTTTCATGTGTTGTCGAACAATAGGAGGAGATTAGTCGAGGGCACCAAACCAACTCTAACACCACACTGTATTTGTCCCGTAAGTTTTTTTTTTATATCACGGAAAAGGTAAAACAGCCGACCTGATGTAGTTCACATTAGTTATAGTGGTGAAATGAAGTTTAGATTTCTCAACTTGAAAAATTAATAGTTTTAAACCTAATTTTCCAGAGTCATCAAAAATCATTCAGTCTACCAAATGACAGACTATCATCTCATGATGCCATTAGTGCCACTCTCACTATTCCTGATTATATTCAGTAATGAGTATATTCATACTCATTACTGAATATACTGCTTAAATCATTGAAAAAACCTTTTATTTTACCTATCATTCACTTACATTGTCGCAGCACTATGCAAACCATGCCCCTGTACTGCGTTTATACTACTCACGTACCACTATATTTTTCTATCGTAATGGTATAAAGTTGATTTCGACAATGTACTTCAATAAAACTACATTGGCGCATAACATTTACTTTCATGTGATAAGAAACACCATGGTTTCGCAGATTTGTAGTAGCAGATCGATTTTTACAGCTAGAAACTGCACAATTAACCATTTTTGGAGAGAACTTATTTTCGACACAATACAATATATAATGGCGGCGGCCGCGCATTCAATTAGTTTTATATAACGTGCATGGTATATATAAATGCTCTAAGGTGATAGATACACATCCACTCGTTTTTAAAATGACGTAAACCTTAATTTTATTTGTTAAATGATAATTATTGTAGTACATAATAAATAAAGTCAATCTTTATTATAATATCTATCTTTGTATCACTTTTTAAACCTAATATTCCGATAAAAAAAATAAAGTCAATCTTTATTATAATATCTATCTTTGTATCACTTTTTAAACCGAGTTCTTGAATTTATCGATAATGCGTATCGACAGTAGTTGCAACCACGGCTGTAAGCAACTTGTCAATGTAGTTGCGTCATCTCATTGTACTGTAACGACACATAATGTATCTATGTGTGTATGAAATTGTAAGTGTATACTTTAATTTTTATGTGTGAGTTTCGTAGCAACAGACGATTATTTTTGTGTGAGAATTTGAGAAAGTGTGGGTAGAGCAGATTTCCCCCCGCAAAAAATGACAGACAGTTTTGTATCGGGAAAAAACGCTATGGCGTCTCCCCTCCGGTCCGCCGGTGGTCCGTGTTGCTCTATGGGTATGACCGTATGACTCATATTTTTAATGAAGCGAAAAATTTGATTTGAAACAGAGTCGACCGTTGCTAATGTTATCAGATGATATTTTAGCAACGGTTCATAGACTATAGATACCCGTGATATGCTTAAAAAAAACAATATGCTAACTCTTATAGCTCCACTCTTTAATGTTGTATATTGTTTTTGGCAAAGAAGTCTAGATGTATGTGGTAGAGCCACGTACATCCAATAATTTATAATAATAATAAATTGCTTAATAAATAAATTCTCTTCCTCTCTTCTATTTTTGCAGTGCCCGATAGGGTTCATATTAATCTTTTATTTGTTATACCATCTACGTAATACATAATGGAATGCAATAAAGAATTGAGTATTGAGTATTTTAGTGATATTTTCAAATAAATTGACAAGAACCAATCATAGTAAACGCCAATTAAACCTATTGATTTTAATCAAGGTTTTTATGTAAACGTCATTTACAGAGATTGTTAAGGAATATAGTACATAATATTTTCTTATCGTCAATATTGATTCTGGTTATCACATACCAACGACTGTAGGATGTTGTGAAACAAACACAGAATGTTTTATTTTATTTGTATAAATGAAATTCCCAGAGTCCATTATTCATATAATAAACAAGGAATTTCCCGCGTGCCAAGTTTAAAACATGTAACCTATACTTATCACTTATAATAATAACCTTATAGAGATTTATTTCATAATCTATGAAGGTTTATTTATCGATTTAAAAATATGTCATCTGCGAATCTCCCATAAATAGGCCCGAGGACCTGGTGATGCATGGTTGATTCCGCTGGATACGATCGGTCAATGTGGGACTCTCGGGGACGTCTAGGTCTATGTAGATGTTCGCATTTTCGGCTGTAGAATGATTATGATAATCTTAGTATGAGTTTCTGTAACAAAATAATTTTTGTTAGGTGCAGTTTTAAAAACAAATATTATAAGTACAGAATTTATATTGCAGAATTTAAGCATTCAAGTTCTTGATGAAAATTCTATACGCCCCTAATTCTCACGGTTTTTATGACTTGACAAAACATTGAGATTTATTTTATTTTATCCAAGTACTAGTTTCTGCCTGCGACTTCGTCCACGTCAAATTTTTGCTTTCCTGACCCCGTCGCGTCGAATTACATGGCATGGCCCGCCCACGCTACTAATTAACCTTTTGAGCGCCACGACAAAAAAGCAAAATCGTGCCCTCAGCGCCAAGCTATAAATTCATCCTATAATACCTACAAAATAGTAGTGAGTTCGAAATTATATCGATAAAGCACTAACCATTTATTTTTTTAACATATAGTATGTATTTAATAAAAGGTTACATACCGAAAATATATAATAAAGGAGTTTTATTTCATCCTGCTTTGTCTTTTATGACAAAATTGATACGATACGTGTCACAGTTTCGGCGTTAAATCCACAATTCAAAACAACAGTCGATAAAAGCAAGGCAATACCATCACAGCACTATGTTCAGTCATGACGTACTTTCTTGTCACCGTATGATGACAATGGCTTGGCTGGCACGGCTTTTCTTCATTTGCCCGCTTCTGCTCTAGAGGTGCGCATCTAGAGGATACAATCCCGAGCATTTTTTTCAATCCCGGGATTACGGGATTTTTGAAACGTAATCCCGGGATCCCGGGCCTATCCCGGGATTAGACTATGTGGTTTCCAATTGGGCTAAAATGAAAAAACGACTTAAATAATTAAAAAAAAATCTGAAAAGATAAAGACTAAACAAAAAAAAAACCTATTTTTTTGCAAGAAATTAAAAAGGCAACACAAAAGAAATATTTAAAATTTCGAAAATATAAACGCAGAAAAATATCAAAGTATCCAACCTTTGACTTCCAAGCCTGCTTCGTAGTTTATTGCCAACATAAGCATCAGCTGAAAACACTCGCTCAGGTTCTACGCTGGTTGGAGGAATAGACAATACGTATATATGCAGTTTCTAAGTGATATCCACGAACTCCTCCATTTTTGAACAGGCTCATTTCACGTCTAATACTACAATATTTGCCAACCCCAATTCATTTTGAACTTGTACTTCAGGATCTGGGGATTCCATACTCTTGTTAATTTCCAGCTGTAACTTTTCCTTCAAGTCCCTTCTAAGTTCTACGCCAAACATATGTATAGTAGGACTGTACCTGTTTAGTGTGTACTGTGTATCGTACGACGGCGTATCTAAGGGTTGTTTTTTGTCGTTATGTAATAAATGCTGTTCATATAATCTAGGCAAGGTTATTGTCAAGGCGCAACGGACTACGGAATACAAATTAGACTTGTTTGTATCAATCCCGAAAATCCCGGGATTAGCCAAGTACAGTCCCGGGATTTTCGGGGCCAGAAAACGGCCGGGATCCCGGGATCCCGAGATTCGGGATCCCGGGATTGTATCCTCTATGCGCATCTCATATTTATGAATAATATCGAAATAATAAGAGTTATTTTAATGGTTTCGCTTTTTATATACAGTAGCAGCATTTTTATTTAATACAACTTGCTTCTGCCTGCGACTTCGCCCGCGTTATATTTTTTGCTCCTTCAACCCATCCTGTCCCATCGTATGTATATTTTTTTATGTGAAAAAGAATAGTATTATTTTTACTATTGTTTTCTCATCTTTTTTTAAATAATTATTAAAACCTTCCGAAGGCCTTAAAGCACATACAAAAAAAATAGCCAAATCAGTCGAGCCCTTTTCGAGTTATGCGCTTCGCAACATTCATTTTTTTTTAAATATAGATTTAAGTTTCACTGAAAGAACAACCAGTAATAATGCCTTAATGTACCGCCACATAGGTATCTACTGATGATATCTCAGCTGAAATAAATGCAATTTATTATAGATATATAATTATCAGAATACGACGAAAATAGGCAAAAGCAAATTTAAATTGTCAAATGAATTTGTGTTTTAATTATTAAACGAAGTTATTATCCTTGGAAACAAATGAAACTTAGTTCAAATAAACCTCAATCGGATCCGTGTTTATTTTATGACACGCCAGCCAAGCTTATGGCGGTTTGATATGGTTTACATGAATTTTATTCTCTTTTTAATTACAAAATCTGAACTTCACTATGTAGTTTTATTTAAAACAAATTACACAAACACAATAGTATCGTTAAACAAGGATGCATATTCCGATGACTGATATACTGATCTCACAAAATGTATTGACATGATAAACGAATATTTTAATATGAGATTTTAAGTCGTTCAGAATCCTGCCGGGGTAGCGAAATTGTTCGAAAGAGTTACCGTGACCCTGGCATAAGCACTGAAGGAACTTGGGTGGGTTTTAGTCACTGAAACGCCCTTCCGCTCCACCCAGAGCGTGTGACGTCATTTGATGTCCCATCCAGAAAAAAATGTCGTTCAGAATAATAAAGTAATGAGAACAAACTACTGATACAAGTAAAGGAACAGCTCTATTTACAAATCGACCACATGTGACGTCATAGGATTGTCACGATTCGATGACTCTGGCGCTCCAGGCACAGACAATATGACAGTATGGTGGAGATGGGCATTACACTCATTATAATTTATCGATAATCAACTGACACCGACATTTAATGAGCAGATAGTTCAGTATTTTAATAATATTTACATAATTTTCATGATTCCTGAATCATTCAAATTCAATATTAGAAGTTTTATTTATTTATTGTTGAAAAATTTGAAGAAATTAAATATAAAGTAGGTTACCGTTGAAGTCGATATTCTTGTTAAATTGATTGCTAGCTACATCTCTACGTGTCATGATATGATGACTGTGGCGCTGAGGGCACTATGTTTTTCGAACTTTATAATTGCTGTTCGTTTTTGCCATCTTATGTTAATATGGATGAAATATAAAGAAAGAAGCTCAACTAATATAAATTAGGATGAGTCAAGGAACATATTTAGCAAAGGAAATAAAAAAGCAATGTTGTTTTATGAGTTTTATTTACGTTTAAATGTCTGTCACGGTATCGTGACCGTGGCGTGCTGGGCACGTTTTGGTTTGTCATCTATACGTGACTCTGGCGGTCAAAAGGTTAATTGTCGCATAAGTACCGTTCTTTCTTACATTTTTCGTTTTGCTCGGCTCCTTCGAGTCCTAGCGTGATGATAAATAACCTAAAGCCTTCCTCAAGTATTGGGCTATCAAATGCAAACAGAATTTTTCAATACCTGCTGGCAGTTCCAGAGATTAGCGCGTTCAAACAAACGAACCCTTCAGCTTTATTATTGGTTCATATTAATTTGGATATGTATAGATAGAGATCGCCCAATTGTTATAGGTATTATGCGATACCTTTATTTTCATTATGTTAAATCTATACTAATATTATAAAGCTGAAGAGTTTGTTTGTTTGTTTGTTTGTTTGATTGAACGCGCTAATCTCAGGAACTACTGGTCCGAATTGAAAAATTCTTTTTGTGTTGGGTAGCCTATTTATCGTGGGAGGCTATAGGCTGTATAACATCACGCTACAACTAAGAGGAGCGGAGCAGTAATGAAAAATGTTGCAAAAACGGGGAAAATTTATTCCTTTTGAGAGTTTCCGTTGCGTGCGCTGCGTAAACGGTTAAAGTAACGCAAAAATCATGTATGACGGAATTGTTCCTTTTAAAAAGTTCTAAAAAAAAGTCCGCGAGAGCATATGTCTATCTTTTAAGGTTGACTCACTATAACTCAAAAGGAGCGAGCAGCAACGAAAAATGGACGAAAACTAGCAGGCAAATCGATGCGACGGGAAGGGTCAGGGGAGCAAAAATTTGACGCGGACGAAGTCGCGGGCAGAAGCTAGTAATCCAATAATATTCTAGGAGTTCACGGGTTGGCAAGGTTATAATAAGATTGCGTCGGATTTTCCTGTTTTGTGATTAAATAATAACTTTTTGGGAATTCCACTATGCATATGAGATAAGTGTTATTCAAGTATGCTGTTATTCAGTACTGAGTAATTAATATACACACCTTAGTGATTCATCGAAACACTTAGCTCACACTATGATACTTAACAGAAGAACACGCCACACGTCAACATCCAACTATTTATACGGTTAAAAAGAAAGAAAAAATAAAAGTAAAAACGTTTTAAATAAACTAAAAATAACTTACGTAAACTTGAGGTTTTACCTTAAAGAGTAAAAGTGACGTTCACGCCTCTAGTTTTTAAAGAAACATTTAAGCTCTATGTTTATATAAGTTTTATTTAGTACTTTTTAGCATTAGAACTTGGTTAAATATTTGTTTAACCAAAGAAAGGTCAAAGTCACGACACAAGTCATGCCATTCTTTAGAACGGTCTATCTTAATTGAATGCGCATCTATACATTTCGTGTGCTGTGGAGATTGTTGTGTTGTTCAGGATAAGCTCAATATGTATAAATGCGTTTATAAAATTTTGTTTCTCTGCTGTTGACCGCTGAGAAGCTTCCTCGTTTGAAGCCGATCCGGGGTGCAAGGTTTTCAGCGGTTGGCTCCCCGAATGATGTTCCTCGACATGTCCATCTTCTTTCGAGAAAAAGTTTAATAATTTTTTTAGGGTTTTTGTAATCCGTATGCAAGCACTTGCAAGCCTTATGTTCTTTTCTAACCAAAACCCATTGTTAATAGATCGACGACGACTCAATGTGCAAAGGCCACGAGTTCGGCAGCGAGACAAATCAGTTCTGCCTAGAGAACATCGATGTATCCAACTTCCTGAATCTACACTCGCTTGGCAACCACGAGGACTTCTGTCTGGCGTATGTGTTCACATACAGGGACTTCACTGGAGGCACGCTTGGTAAGTTTCTCATAT
Organism: Aporophyla lueneburgensis; assembly: GCA_932294355.1. Classification (NCBI taxonomy): domain Eukaryota; kingdom Metazoa; phylum Arthropoda; class Insecta; order Lepidoptera; family Noctuidae; genus Aporophyla; species Aporophyla lueneburgensis. Next base: position 10,739,919 of record OW028738.1, on the reverse strand, counting down.
TATAGACATTATATGAATAATTAAAAGGTGTTACGAAAACGATTTTAACATGATTTAATCAAAGTAATTTATTCAAATTAGGCTGACAATCAGCACTTTTCGAACATCAAAATTACATAAGACAATCCCCATAACACCCGCCCTTCATCACATTGTACCGTGTGGTGCCGGACGTAAAGAATAACATCACCCCATTTCTTCCCGTGGGTGTCGTAAAAGGCGACTAAGGTACTTACTAGAGAATGGGCAGCAGCGTTCTCTATGTATTTTACCATCATACTGCGATCGCCAACCCGCCTGCCAACTGTGGCGATTATGGCAAAGCTCCCCAAATTGGGGGAGGCCTAAGTCCAGCAGTGGACGTCTTACGGCTGAAATGATGATGATGAATATATTTTCAGTTCTTATAGATCAAAATAAAGTTGATCTTTATTGTCCATTAACTGTTAATTTATTTGTAAACAGACAAATAAATGAATAAAAATATTATGAAATAGTGATTATAACAACCAACACTGTAAATTTATAGGATTATGGATTGACAGTTTCGTTATAATCAGGATTAAGGCTGTGTAGTTAAATTATAAATAAAAAAAGTTTTTTCTTTATTCTTAATTCAATTTCTGTCTTTTAGGTCTAGCCTGGGTAGCGAGTGCCAGCGGCGCCTCGGGTGGTATCTGTGAGAAGTACAAGACATACACAGAGACCATCGGCGGTATGTACCAGAGTACGAAGCGGTCCCTCAACACCGGTATCATCACGTTTGTCAACTACAACAGTCGAGTGCCGCCCAAAGTTAGTCAGCTGACATTAGCGCACGAGATTGGACATAACTTTGGATCACCGGTAAGTTTCTAGAGCTTTTAACGACTGAACAGGTCATTTATGTATTTAATAAGTACACACATTTAGACGTTCATACCATTCAAAGAAAAAAACATTGAATAGAAACTGGTAACTGGTGGTGGACTGGTAGAAAATGCCAATGGCATTAAGTCCGCTTCCGTACATTTCGTGCGGGAAGTATTTAATAAATAAATAAACTGCTTACTTATTATACTTGTAGTAAAACGAGTTACTAAAGCAAAGTGTTAGACCTTAAAATTACACTCTCAAGTACATACATATAGAATTATAAAGGGCATTGAACAAAAGGTCAAAGTAGAACCTATAAATAAGCATTATCAGCAAATAATGGTCCCACTGCTGGGACACAGCCCTGTGTGGGTTGGTAGACGTAACATCAGTTCCAATTTTTAGTTCTAGGACATGTCGGTTTCCTCACTATTTTTCCTTCACCGTTGAAACTGATTAAACTGGGCGGTGATTTATGCTAAATTTTATAGGTTCTACTTTGTGATTAACAACACCGTTCATTTATTCACCAGCACGACTATCCTTCCGAATGCCGTCCAGGAGGCCAGCAAGGCAACTTCATAATGTTCGCATCAGCGACCTCTGGCGACCGACCCAACAACAGTCGGTTCTCGACCTGCAGCGTCGGCAACATCAGTGCCGTACTCGACGCCGTGCGGGACGGACGCAAGCGGAACTGTCTCACTGCGAGTGCCGGCGCCTTCTGCGGGAATAAGATTGTGGAGGTTGGCGAGGAGTGTGATTGCGGTAAGTAGTGATGACTTTTAATGTTAAAAAAGTTAGTGAATAAGGAATGTGGCTACCGCCGCCTGTGGGTTTGTACCAAAGGCATAAAAAAAGCTGAAATATATCAACTGCATATGTGATTAAAACCGGGTAGGTTTAAGCTATTATTTCACAAAGACATAAGAAACTGGAACAATAGGTAACTAAACAGACAGGAGCGACTCTAGTACAGTAATATCTAACTATTAAACTTCGTGGAGTTTGTTCTACCAGAATCACGTCTTGCCTTTTTGTGGGAGCCCGAAGCTAAGCCCGTTGCTTAACGGTAGAAATAGGCATGATAGTAGCACTCTCCCGGACGAGCTCTACAGCCTTTTATGCCTTTCACATATCTATCTATCCGTCGCCATGGCAAAATATATATTGTCATGTTTTATCTTAAACTCCACGTTTCATCCTACTACAACAAGTCAAAAAAATCGGAGTACTCTTGTGTCTTAAGGTTCAACTGATTCGGAAAAGAATTAAAATATTTTCTTTAACATAAATCTAGGTTACGACGAGAATGAGTGCAAGGACCGCTGTTGTTACCCGCGACAACTGAGTGCCTACGAGCGAGAGAAGAACTACACCGCTAAAGGATGCACCAGGAAAGCCAACACACAATGCAGGTCAGTAACGTAATAGTGAATCTGACCACTACAAACTTAAAGCAAAGTGAGATATTTCTATGGATTGTGGCCCATTTTTATATCACGATGTACTCTGAATTTAGTTAGCTAGTTTCATTCCCTTATATCTATAGAAATAGGTGAGCATAATATACATTTAATAAAACACCGTCAGTACGTCTAAATAAGGATTTAATTTTCACATTTGATGTGACCTTTTATTCATATAATGTTTCAAAAATTCGTGGTAGTAAAATTGTGGCTACAATCAAGCGCTCTTTGCTCTTAAATATCATTGCGCGTAGAAGCGGCCTGTGTCACAGCAATGGGAACATTTAAGGCTGCTTATGCTATGCTGTGGAAGCGGAGCTGGGCGTATGCTACGCCCCGATGCTATAAGCGCGACTGTAGACGTTCTTGGACACATGCATCGTCTTACACTCACCTAACAAGCAATAAGGAGTCCTAAGTTAAGTTATGTAAGGTTCTGTTTCCCCTGTAGCCCGTCACAAGGCCCGTGCTGCCACTCCACGTGCCAGTTCGTGCCGCCGGCGCGCAACCAGACGTGCCGCGAGGCGTCGGAGTGCAGCCACGCCTCCTTCTGCTCCGGCGCCTCCGCCGACTGCCCCGAGCCGCGCGCCATGCCCAACCACACCAAGTGCAACAACGGTACGTTGGATTATATGTATCGCCGTTAAAAACATTACATAACTTCACGTTTTGCTTCCCCGAAGGGTTGGACGGAGGTGAACCCACATTTCGCCAGTTATGTTTAAGTCCAATGTAATAGGGGACGAGGCTATTGCCGTCAACCGGGGACAAATCCAGACTCAGTGCTCTTACTGAGAAATTCCAGATAGAAAAAAAGGCCTGGGATTTGTATCCAGGACCTTAGGGTAAGTAGTAGCGCTTGTGGCCACTAGACCAACGAGTCAGTATACCACTTTTAACATAAAAAATCATGTTAAAAGTAGTATCCCGCCGGTATCAGGGACAGGTTCCAAGCTACACGTCCGTGAAGAATGTCCTAACCCTGGCTGACAATTTATCAGTCAGTTACTATAAACTTTAATTACTAAAAAAAGCTAGTTAGCAAACTAGCTTTTCCCAGCGGCTTCAAAATCAAAAATCAAAAGTCATTTATTCAAATTAGGCTGGGGATCAGCACTTTTCGAACGTCAAAATTATAGAAACGCCCGTCCTCACCACTTATCCCTATGATCCCATGGGAACGTACCTACTTTCAGGAAAAAAAATATACTATGTGTTAATCCAGGCATAAATTATGTGTGAGCCAAATTTCATCCAAATCAGTTCGGCTGTTTTTGCGTGATTAAGTAACAAATATCTAAACTTTAACACTTATAATATTATAGTAGGATAATGCAACAATCGTGCCTCCCAACAGGAACACAACTGTGCCTCAGCGGTGAATGCAGCGGCTCCATATGCCTCGCGTGGAACATGACAGAATGCTTCCTGTCCTCCGCGCCACGGTCACTCGGCGACGGCGTGTCGGCCGTCGTGGACCGACGCGCGCTGTGTCAGTTGGCGTGTCAGACCGGACCCAAGCAGGACTCCTGCCAAAGTACCGCGGACTTTGCTCAACAGGTCGGATTGCCGAAAGGAGGGATTAGTCTCAGACCTGGATCGCCTTGTGATAATTTCCAGGTATGTAGTTATTTGGAAGTTTAAGTATAAGAAGGTAATGTGACAAAATAAACAACCAGCCTTCCATATTTTGCACCAGTGACAATCCCATTTTTGTGTCCACGTTATCATTGCCATTTCAAGGTTGCCTGGAAGACATCGCAGAAAATTATAAGGCCGCCCATTGTAGGTTTTTTTTTTGTTGTTATGTATATAGCATATTCTAGTGTACAATTAAGCATATCTGTTCTGCGAGCAATGTGCCTGCCCACTGCCACTTAAGAGTGGCAATTTTTCGGGCTATGTTGGCCGATGGGGTCGGAAGGTTCTGAAGTGGCGACCGCGTACTGGAAGACATAGCGTTGGAAGGCCTTCCACAAGATGGACCGATGACCTGGTGAAGGCCGCAGGAATACGTTGGATGCGGGAGGCACAGAACAGGTCGAAGTGGGGGTGCTTGGAGGAGGCCTATGTCCAGCAGTGGACGTCTTTTGACTGAAATGTTGATGATGAATTAAGCATATACATATAAATAAATAAACCAGTGGTCTACATTAGCCCTGGATCGAAAGAGCTGGAATTCATGGCAGTGACGTGCTTTGCATATAAGCAGTACCTACCTCAAAAAATAACTATATACACAAACAACACACAATAAAATGTAATTGGCAGACTTATGGGTAATTATCATACCTAAAAGAAACCCATGTTTGTCTGCCTAGACAAGAACAGGCGGCCTAGTGCCTACCTATACAGTAAAAGCAATGCACGCCAATGAGTCATGGAAATAGGTCTTTAGCTGGCAGTGGCATGATGCAGGCTAACAGTATTTGTAGGAACTTTAATCATCTGACTTTTGTTTGTACTCACTTGAAATAAAGTTTAAATTACAATATTCGATGCGCGTTCGTAAAGTGCGAAAACTTTGTAAACGCCTGTTGTGTTAGCATTGTCCGTAGTAGCAAGTAAGTATTTAATGCTTGCACCAGTTATCGTCGTAATATCGTACTTATGACTGATGCAGGACTTTACCTGGAGTCTTTCCAACCTTCGAATCAAATAAACTTATAAGGAAGAAGTGCTAAGGTAGCCCGCGAAATTAATTTTTTCTTATAATTTTCAGGTCAGTGTCAAGTTGTATGTTAAATAAAATATGAATACAGTTGTGTAATAAATATTGCTTTACGAAATTATAATGATTAAAATTATCATACGACCTAACCAAAACTATAAAGTTTGAATTTCACGGATTTCTTTGGCGCTTCCCACTTAACATTTGGACATTTCTTTCTATTTTTTTCTTTTCAATATTTCAATGAAGCTACTTAAAAAAAGTAAAACCAATTTACAGAAATACATAGATATTTATAAGATGATAGATATGTAAAAGTGTTTACTTTTACACGTGAAATATCTTGTCATATGATTTGACGTGAACACTTGCAGAAGACTATCTTAGACACTTATCTGCAAGTGTTACATTGCAGATTAGTGTCTAAGATAGTCTTTTCAGGAAAGAATCACACAGCTTTGAGAAGACCTGTCCAGTCACTGCACGAATTGGTCAGAACACCGTGTAGCTCAACTAGAAACTTATCATCATATCTATAATTTTGTATATTTATCCTCAACTCCTTCCCTTCCAGGGTTACTGCGACGTCTTCCTCAAATGCCGTGCGGTCGACGCTGAGGGTCCTTTAGCCCGTCTCAAGAACCTCCTCCTGAACCGTGCGACCCTCCAGACTGTCCAAGCGTGGGTTATAGAGCAGTGGTGGGTAGTACTACTGGCTGGCGTCGGGCTGATCGTGTGTATGGGCGCCTTCGTGAAGTGCTGCGCGGTACACACGCCCTCCTCCAACCCGAAGAGACCGCCGGCTAGGTATGTGTAGGTTTTATATTTTTGTTTTGTTGAATTCTGCTTTTGTGGTGGGTTTTCTCGTATACCTATGCCAAACTTGCAAGCTTGGAAAAGGAAAGTATTTAATTGGTCCTCTCAAAACTTTAAACGCTTTTTTATAAATGAGCTTCTAATAATTTGGAGGACAACTCTCAAATCGTGTTGTCATTCATTTTTCGTTTGGGCAAGGAACTAAATGCTCGTAAGTGATTTCGAGCTTACAGAGTAGACCCCTTGGTTGCGGAAAACTTGGTGGAAGGTTTTGAAAATCGAAATGGGTATTATTTGGGTTAAGAATAAATACATGCCCTAGGAAAATGTATGGTGAATCTGAAATTTTACCCCACAATTATTAATATGTGGGGACAAGATAACTATCTGGTGATTAAACTTTTGTAATTATCCCATTCCTAGCTTCTTCTTAAATCAATGTTTGTTTGGTTTTTAGAAGGAAATATATTTACTTATTGGTTTATTTTCTATTATTACACCGTGTTCGTTTGGTAATAAGGTTTAGTTTAGTTTGTAAGGACGTTGATTTAACTTAAAGAGGTGTTGCTTCTTATGGCTTTATTTCAATACTTAATTAGCTACTTGGTAATACAGATATTAAAAGGATCGTTTCTTATACACACATAGATACTATTACACACATGCATGCAGTATAGTTTGACGGTTCGAACACACTGGTGCCGATTCTGTTGTCACAAAATTCTCTAAACTAAACTAAAAATCACTAAAATTTGGTTTATTCCTGTCAAACGACGATTTCCTATTCTGAAATAGACTAAAGTGACACAACTTAACTATATTTTAGTTTGACAGCACTAAGATTGCACTGAGTTATTAGTTTAGTGAAAATGACAATTTTGCTATTCTGAGTTTGCCGGTTTTCACCAAAAATGTTGACTAAAATAATTTATTTTAACTAAATCTGAATATTTTTAATCGCGATTAAAAAGGTGTGGAATAAAACTTGTGGTCATGAACTAAAATTCTCAACAACGCCTCGCCTTCACGTGCAAAAACAGTTCTGTACTTTTTATTTTCATTTTGCTTATATCTTGAAAATGGCGTGTCCTATCGCAAAAATAATGAAATTTTCGACCCCCTTAGTATACACCGGAACATTTAAATCTCAACACGTGGGTAACATTTTTTTTATATTTTTCAAACAAAAGTGAAAAATTCCATATAAAACATGTCCAGGCTGCACCCTAGCACGCGCCTTCGTCTCTCAAAAAATTCATTCTACGCAATGCACACACAAGTAAACGTTTCGAAACCAAAAGAAAAAAAAATACCACGCTGAGTCGCGATTGTCAAATTCGATTTTAGTCGTGTCAAAATAGTTTTTAAAGATATATAAAAGAAAGTCGTGTTAGTTACTTCACTTATAACTCAAGAACGGCTGAACCGATTTAGCTGAAAATTGGCAGGGAGGTAGTTTAGAGCCAGGAGAAGGACATAGGATACTTTTTATCCCGTTTTTTTTTTTTTTTTTTTTTCCCCTTTTTACGACCGCGTTCCCGTGAGACGTCACATAAAACGTCAAAGAGAATACAAGTCACTATAAAACGTGGTACTATGACAAAAACGTTGCCTTCGAAGTACCAGGTTATCATAACTTGACAGGAGCTTACCAAACAAAGGAGTGTCAGCTAGAAAACGCTTTATGCCTTCGAAGTACCAGGTCATCATAACTGGGTAGGAGCTAACCTAACATATGAGTGTCAGCTAGAAAACGCTTACCAGATCACCACCGCGTACCAGGTTGTCAAACTTGGTACGTTTATAACAACATTTATTGAATCTGAGGCGATACGAAGTTCGCTGGGTCAACTAATTATCTATACTAATATTATAAAGCTGAAGAGTTTGTTTGTTTGATTGAACGCGCTAATCTCCGAATCGAATCCGGTCCGAATTGAAAAATTCTTTTTGTGTTAGGTAGCCTATTTATCGAGGGAGGCTATAGGCTATATAACATCACGCTACACCTCAGAGGAGCGGAACAGTAATGAAAAATGTTGCAAAAACGGGGAAAATTTATTCCTTCTGAGAGTTTCCGTTGCGTGCGCTGCGTAAACGGTTAAAGTAACGCAAAAATCATGTATGACGGGATTGTTATTTTTAAAAAGTTCAAAAAAAAAGTCCCAAGAGCATATGTCTATCTTTTAAGGTTGACTCACTATAACTCAAGGAGCGAAAATGGACGAAAACTAGCAGGCAAATCGATGCGACGGGAAGGGTAAGGGGAGCAAAAATTTGACGCGGACGAAGTCGCGGGCAGAAGCTAGTTTAGAGATATTTCCTTGCAGAATAGCGTTACAATTCTCATAGCCAAAAGTAAGGAATTTTAGAGATAGTTTAGTTAGTTTAGTTCGTGTACAACAGAATCGGCACCACTGTTCAACGTTCACAAGCTAAAATTCTAGTCAATTGCACATTATTGAACAATAGACACAGCATGGAAAATAATATAATATCAAAGAACAAAATAAAAACAAATAGTACAGACGTGACTTGGATTTTTAGGGTTCCGTTGCCAAATGGCAAAAAACGGAACCCTTATAGATTCGTCATGTCTGTCTGTCTGTCTGTCTGTCCGTCCGTCCGTCCGTCCGTCCGTCCGTCCGTGTATGTCACAGCCACTTTTCTCCGAAACTATAAGAGCTATGTTGTTGAAACTTGGTAAGGAGATGTATTCTGTGAACCGCATTTAGATTTTCACAATAAAATAGAAAAAAAAAAACAATAAATTTTGGGGTTCCCCATACTAAGAACTGAAACTCAAAAAAAAAATTCATCAAACCCATACGTGTGGGGTATCTATGAATAGGTCTTCAAAAATGATATTGAGGTTTCTAATATCATTTTTTTCTAAACTTAATAGTTTGCGCGAGAGACACTTCCAAAGTGGTAAAATGTGTCCCCCCACCCCGTAACTTCTAAAATATGAGAATGATTAATCTAAAAAAAATATATGATGTACATAACCATATAAACTTCCACCAAAAATTGGTTTGAATGAAATCCAGTAAGTAGTTTTTTTTTAATACGTCATAAATCGTAAACCGCAATTTACCTTTAATTCAATCAACTCAAATATAAAAATTAAAAAAAAAACATTTAATGTCATAAACATAAACCTTATGCATAAACCGAGGATACCTACAGGTTTGTACGGAACCCTCGGTGCGCGAGTCCGACTCGCACTTGGCCGGTTTTTTAAACAATTTAAACGAGGCAATAGCAGAAATGTTAGAAATGACGTTACTTAAGTTTTTTATTATGTCTCACTCCCTGTCACAAAGAGGAGGCCAGTGTCCCAGCAGTAGGAACTTTATAGGCCAATTATGCTATGAGACATCACAAATATGCTCCCAAAGCATAAACGACTGCTCTCGCTTGAGCTGAAGTTGAATCTGCTCCAGCAAACCCTCACAATCTACATGGTTATTCATTAACTTATACCAGTGGTGGTACCTTCATATAAGCCCAAAAGCCTTACTGCCTTACTAAAATGCTCGATAGAGAATCAATATCAAACCCGAACTATTTAAAAGTTCGCGCGCTTAATTCTTATCAAAATAACACAAAGTATCTACCTATGCCACACTACTACACATCGCGATTGTTCGCGCGCAGAGTTTCGCATTTGCAGCATCTACATATAGCTATCCCGCTTACATGTACCGGCTTTTGCCGGGCTTTCAAATACTATCTCTGTCACTTTCGCACTTATAGCGATGTGCCGTATAACGAGTTAGAACCTTGTGCGTCTACAAATCGATTAGTATGGAAGATTTAAGCCGTGCATGCGTATGAAGTTGCATTCGTATGCATGCGTGACCTTGTCACCTTGCCAACTCTGCAGTTTGCCGTTTTAGCGACGTTGTGAGATCTTGGAGATTTTTAACGAGTTTGGAGACTTTTTTAAGATTTAGCAACAATAAAAACTAGCGACTTATTAAAATAACGAAATTAAATATTCAAGCAATATCTTAAAAATAAAAAAATTGCGACATCTAGCTAGATTTTTCATATACCTGGCGAATTTTTTTGCCTAAATGACAACACTGCAACTCTGCGTAAGTAGTTCCCGACACCCGAGTGCAACTCACTTCAGTTTGATTTGCTTGAGTGGGAAAAGTTTTGTTATTAAAGTTTTTTGTGTGTTTTCTTAGATTTTCTCAGTGATACAATTGTTTTGGTGACTTACCTACAACAATGGAGGTAATTGTACCTTGTGAGGATTTAAAATGCGTTCAAGTTTTGATTGGCGAAGATAAGGTAAAATCTTTAAACTTTGCTCAGAAAAAACAGTTAATTTCTTCATTAAAACCGACGCCTAATCTGTGTATTTCTCAGACTAGTAAATCGCATAAACGAAAATTTAATAGATCAGTGTATAAAACTAGTTGGATTGTTGGCTGTTCACACACTAATAAGTTGTATTGCTGGTGCTGGATATTTTTTTCGAATGAAGATTCCGTTTGGAATACACCTGGTTATAATGATTTAAATAACATATCTGGCGCCATTAAAAGGCACGCAAATTCCCATAAACACCTGTGTGCAATGGTTTCTTTCGGTAATTTTGGTAAACAACGAATTGAGACATCTATATCACGCCAGTTATCTGAGGAAATTTCAAAATATAACACGCGCGTTGATAACAACCGTAGTGTATTTCAAAGATAAGTTGATATTGTTTGTAATTTAGCACAACAGGAACTTCCTTTAAGAGGACATGATGAGTCCAAAACTTAATTAAATAAAGGCAATTTTTTAGAACTGGTCTCGATAATTTCAAAATACGATGTCGTTTTAGAAAAGCATATGCAGCATCAGGAAAGTGACAAACCGGCGCCGAGTTATTTATCTATATCAAACAAAATTCAAAATTTATTGTAGCTAACCAGTAGTTTATGAGAAAATTGCGATGATACATAGGTACCTACATACTCAGTCGAAAACTGAACTTTCTTTTTTTGAAATCGGATAAAATTTTAAAACCCTAGGCACGCCACTGACTTATACAAGTAAACGATATCTGCAGCTTTTCTGCTAAAAAATAAAGTTGTCATACTGAAATATTCTAATTTTGCTTCATAGGATCGGAGGTTTGTACCATGGTTTTATTAGCATAAAATAGTTGGCACAAAAAGCGTTTTTGAACTCACTTTAATTTACTACTTGATTACAACATACTGCAAACGATGCAGTTGAAAACCCAACGAACGCGAGTCTGTCTGGACCTATATTATCTAAAAGTTAAGTTGTCAATCCATAATTATGCTGCAGCTGCGAATCCAAGACACCTCTTCAGGGTTAGACTGTTATTTAAGTAAATTGCGTTAGTGGGGTGTCTTTCATGTTAATTTAATATGCTTACCTACATTTATTAACATTCACATCATGTGGTTTGCAATTTTACCGAGTCTTCAGCACAGTTTACCTTTTAGTACATAGAGCTCAAGAGAAACCTCACCCCGTAGAAATGTATAAAAGCGTGCCATCTCTGTGAAATCAATGACATCGCTAAGAAATTCTAACTAGAAAAACAAAAAAAAAACATGGTGCTCATGTAAGCGACCGTAACGCTAGGTAATATCCATCGTATCGGGTTTTGTGTATAATCAATGATCGCATCCTACTTCTTGATATTTTTAAACTTCCAACATCGGCGTACATATTAAACTCAAATCCAAACGCCAAATAATTTATAAAGATTAAGAATAAAAAAGGCCCAATGTGCGAGCCCTGTGGTACTCTTGATGGTAAAATGTTTTTCTGAGATTTTAAAGCCTTGAACAACTACCGTTTGTGTCCGATTTTTCAAATAGTACTCACACCATCGCGGCATCGCTGTAAAGCAAGCAGCCTGAATACCCATGTATGTTCTATCTTATTTAGAAGTACATTGTGATCAAACGCTTTACTGAAATCCGTATACACAGTGGGTACCTCTTTCCCTGCGTCGAGTGTTTCTGTTATATCACTAGATAAACATAAATAAATAAAAATAATGAATAAACGATGAAGTGTACCTCTTTGGAAGGAAACCGTGCTTTTCTGGATCTCATCGCGAATATTTTTGGTAAATGTATATAATTATGGAATCTTCAACTAATAATCTCAATGTATAACAGACGGCTGTCAGAAACCCTGCGTCGTCCCATGAACACGTTGCGTCGCATGCGGCACGGTAGCGGCGCCGTGCGCTCCCCCGCGCGCGCGCCGCCCCGCCCCGGCCACCGCCGCGCGCGCACGCACAAGGGATACGCGCCGCCTGTCACCTACGCGCACAGGGAGCGCGGTACGTACACATTACAGCAACACGTTGCGGCGCATGCGGCACGCTAGCGTCGGCCACCGCCGCGCGCGCACGCACAAGGGATACGCGCCGCCTGTCACCTACGCGCACAGGGAGCGCGGTACGTACACATTACAGCAACACGTTGCGGCGCATGCGGCACGCTAGCGTCGGCCACCGCCGCGCGCGCACGCACAAGGGATACGCGCCGCCTGTCACCTACGCGCACAGGGAGCGCGGTACGTACACATTACAGCAACACGTTGCGGCGCATGCGGCACGCTAGCGTCGGCCACCGCCGCGCGCGCACGCACAAGGGATACGCGCCGCCTGTCACCTACGCGCACAGGGAGCGCGGTACGTACACATTACAGCAACACGTTGCGGCGCATGCGGCACGCTAGCGTCGGCCACCGCCGCGCGCGCACGCACAAGGGATACGCGCCGCCTGTCACCTACGCGCACAGGGAGCGCGGTACGTACACATTACAGCAACACGTTGCGGCGCATGCGGCACGCTAGCGTCGGCCACCGCCGCGCGCGCACGCACAAGGGATACGCGCCGCCTGTCACCTACGCGCACAGGGAGCGCGGTACGTACACATTACAGCAACACGTTGCGGCGCATGCGGCACGCTAGCGTCGGCCAACGCCGCGCGCGCACGCACAAGGGATACGCGCCGCCTGTCACCTACGCGCACAGGGAGCGCGGTACGTACACATTACAGCAACACGTTGCGGCGCATGCGGCACGCTAGCGTCGGCCACCGCCGCGCGCGCACGCACAAGGGATACGCGCCGCCTGTCACCTACGCGCACAGGGAGTGCGGTACGTACACATTACAGCAACACGTTGCGGCGCATGCGGCACGCTAGCGTCACCGTACGTGTAATCCGACGTTAAAAAGGAACAAAATGTTGAGAGTATTTTGTGAGACCAATTCGGAACAAGTCAACCAAAATAAATAATTATTCCTCTACAGCACCGGCGTCAGCGCCGGCCGGACCAAGCGGGCGGCGCGAGCCGTACGCGAACGCGTACCCGCAGTCGTACGAGATGCGGCCGCCGCAGAAGGTGTGACAGTACGAGTACTGCGGCGTGGGCGGCGACGCGGCGCTGGAGCTGGTGGCGCTGGCGCCCGGCGTGCCGCTGCTGCTGGGCTACGTGTACCGCGCCGAGCCCGCGCCGCCCGCCGGCCCCCCGGCGGCCCGCGCCGACCGCGCCACGGTCACGGTGGGCTCGCAGACCACCATCACGCTGCACTCGCCCGAGTCGCTCACCGTCACCAACCCGCAGCGGCCGCAAGCCGACATATAACTCACCGCCACACCGACCCGCGTGTGACGCGACGGACCTCCCGCGCTGTAAGGCCGACGTGACAAAGTTCTTTTGCACCTCCCGAGGTGCCTCGTTATTTGCTCAATGCGGATTAGTGCGATCGATCCGCTCTCTCTGAGCTCAAAAGTAGAAATATTCGCGAGCGACGCGGTGATCTATCAAATTATTATTTTTATACAGAAATAGCAGGGGAACTCTAGGACGGCGCGATGTTCGTGTGAACCAGTGATACTTTTAACTGTTCAGTGTTGCTCCTGTAACCGGACATTTATGTATATTTTTGTATATAAATGGAGAGGTATACAAAGGCTACGATGTAAAAATATCATACGACTATAAACCGGAACGTTCATACCGACTCTAGAGGTAATTGTAAAGTAACTGCATTGTTTTACTCGAATCTCCGTAATTGTAATTTTTATATAAAGTTATTTTTAACGTATTTAATGTAACGTAAGTGGAATGTCGAGGTGCCATTATACCGATTTGTATTCCTGTTCCTTTAATCGTTAGTTCTTCATTTCTCACTGCATCGTGATAATACATTTATCATAAGTATATTTGATAATTTATTAGTAATGGGCTCAAATACCTACATATTTTCAAAAAAAAAAATGCATTTAGTCTTCCTATGGCGATTAATGTACTTTTGTATTCGTTTATTTTATTTATCCTATTTTAAGTAGAATGTAATGTGAAATTTAACAATATTGCCAAATGATCAAAATGTTATTAGACTGAAACTTTCGTCTTGCTACGGTGACGTTTTATAAACTCATTCCTTGTATTATTTGAGTGTATTATTGTGCGCAGTCCGCGAGTGGCTCAGGCAGGAGCCGGTCGGCCGGTGTACTACAAACTTGCATATCACACACCGCTCCCTTCCTATACCTGTGAACCAGTATCTGTTGTCGTACAGTTCCATTGATCTCTTTGATAGATTATGAGATTATGTTAACAATCATATTGCGTAGTGTTATTACTTTCCGTCGTGCAAGCCAAAGAGCATGATGTATCTAGTATTTTTATTATTTCTATACATTGTAATGTTAAGAATCGGTCTTATAAGTATACCATATTAATGCCATTTTATTAGTGAATGTCGAAACAATACGCAAGTTCTTGTAATTGTACTATAATACTGTATATTTGTATGTATGTAAACTGAGGGTAATGTTCTGTTGTAGAATGACTTGACCAATCGTGTAACCGACGGGCGACGTTAGTCCGTCACTAGTAGTACTCAATGGCATTATTTCTCCTAAGTGTAAGCTAGATTACCGTAATAGATTATTTAAATGACAATGTGAATATTTTTAATTAACAAGATGAATGTTACAACATGTGATTTCAAAATAATAAAAAAAAAACAATAAATTTTACATGAACCTAGTGGCTTTTATTTACATACCTATAACTTTAACAAAAGATGATTTCATTTCATGAGTCACAGTATAAATGACTGACACTGACATTGGTAACATAAAAAAATGTCGCTAATAGTCGGAATTACTCGCCAAATATCAGAATCTGTCGGCCATTGGTTCAAAAGTTATAAGTGTTTCTAGGTGGCCGATCCAGAGAGAATTTCCCAACTTGACCAGATTTATATCTCAAGAACTAGGGTAGGTACCCTAGTTTTTGAGATATAAATGTGGTCAATGGAGCGGAGATCTGTTTTCTCCCACATTTATTCGCTAATTAGTCGCCAAGTCGCAGATTTAGTCAGGTCTTAGTTTAAAAGATATAATGAGTTCAACTTTTAAGGTATAGTCCTAGAGCTAGATTAAATTGCCAAGAAAAAAATAATTATTTTAATAATTGTGTAATCTACTTCCACTTTTATCGGTCTGAAGTACATACATACTTACGAATGTCAGAGAGAGATAAATTCTCAATTATATGCATGTTTTTATGTTTTAAATTACTAGGTTAGAGCGGCTTATACTTCTTTGGAAACATTAAATTTTGCTCTTGTCCTATTTGGTGTCAAGATGTACAGTCGCATGCAATGTTTTACCAAATATAACGTTAAGCTCTAATTTACATTCGAGTAATAAAGCTTCTGTGCCGAAATAAGAATATATGATTTACCTAATACGCATAACATTAAAATTATCGTACCTTTAGTAAAAGATTTAAACGGCAGGGGAAACTCGCTACAGTGCAAGTGTGCCCTGCCTGGGCGGAGCACCGCAGTGTCCTCGTGGAGGAGATCGGCGGGGAGAAAACGGATCTCCACTAGGTGCCCTAGTTTTGGAGTTATAAATGAGGCCAAGCTGGGGAAATTCTGTCCAGATCGGCCGCCACCAATAAACCTTATAACTTTTGAACTAGTGACAGACTAATTGTGATATTTGGCGACAATTTTTTTGTATTATCAAAATTTAAATCCCAGATAATAAATAGCTAAGCCAGTGTCAGTCACACAAAAGTATCTGATAAAAATGTAAACAAATGGACCAGGTACCTGTGAATGCCCCATAGACAATCGAGTGCTTTGATTTGATTATAAGAATATTTAAACTAAAAATTCTAATTTCAGTTGTTTTTGATTAGACAATTGAGTTTAATTTTAAAACTCCCAATGTACGACGTCCGACGATAATTTTACGGGTAAACAATGGTTGTTTAAACCTCCTTAATAAATAATTATGGATGTACGGGATGTACCACATATTTTACTAACTTCCTTGTAGTGATTGCGTAAGTAAGGAGAAGAGTTTGTGGCTTAGTAATAACAGCCGTACAGGTTGATCAGTCAGGTTGAGCTACGCTAGCCGCGGTTGATCCATGGATGGGTGACCATCTTTACATACCAAGTTGCTTTCCGATTCATGGAGGACCCTTCTGTGACTCGGAAAGCACGTAAAGCCGATTGTCACGGCTGTCATTCATGGATCTTTGACACTCCTGGCTCGTCAGAAGACCGAAAGTTTGATAACCAGTCTAACCAAGTTGTACTGTGTTACCCAGTATCTGTTTTTGTTATGTATTTTCTGGGTGTACGTTACCCTAGCAAGAAAGTGTCTCCTAGATTTATATGAGTAGAACGTATAATGTGTGCCTTATCTGCTGTAAATGTGCCCCCAAATAAAAAATGTGTGCCCCCTGTCGTTTTGGAAAAAAACGGAAAAAACGATTCTTGCTGGGGTAACGTTTTTCTAGCAGGAAAATTCTAAACGAATGATCGGAGAGAGAAAAATTGTGCATGGCCAGAGAGCTTATATGTGTGCCAAAATGTGCCCCCAAAAATAAAATCTGTGCCCCTTCAGGTTTTCGAGATATTGCATTTCCTGCTGGAGTAATGTTTTGATGAATCGTATATCTCTAAAACCATTGCATGTGCCCCTGTAGAGTAAACATACACGAGTAGCTCTTAATGTGTGCCCCTTAGTGCCCCAATTAGATTCAAGAAAATATTTATAGTTTTCAAGTTATCGCGGTTTAATGAAAATCCGAAAAAACATCGCAGCGCCTAAATGAGACAAGGCACAAGTTCGCTGAAAACTGTATTCGGTCCTTCTTGACGCTAATAATAACCATACAAAGTTTCAAAACTGTTCATGCATGCGTTTTTGAATAATCTTGCTAAAAGTCAAAACGATGGTGTCATAACTTTGACGGCAAAATACAAGGAACCGGCTCAATCCCAGATGTGTACGTGTAAACCAAAATCTTGTGCCTTTAGTCAAAAATATATGGTGAAAATATTCAGCTTGGAATGTTTCGCATTAAGTAAATATAAACAAAAAACCAAAATATGTAAACAACGGCTGGTTATCCGACCAAATTCCAATGACTACTAAAAAGCGACTGATTCATACATATCGATGACCTTCTTTATTGGACGTATTATACCTAAGCTGTTGTCCGTACAGTCGCGTTCAAAAGTTTTGGGGGCTAATTAAAAAATATATTAAATGCACCTTGTGACCATATTAAATGAAACAGCTTGTTGATGTGGAAATTATTATTTTCATTCCCTTAAATTTTAATTCTTAAAGTAATTATTGCATCAAATCACAGATTACATTTCCTACCTATAAGTATTAGAAATTATTTGCACGTTGTGTAGTCATTATTATTTAAATCACAAATCAGTTTTTCATCTAACAAGAAGACCGCCAAGATTGTCCGCCTCCGATTTCAATGATTTTTATATATGTTGTTATGTTTGGGTAACTGAGTAATTACCCAAAAGGAATTAACGCAACGCTCAATAGTTTCAGAGTTGCTTCTACCGAGCAACTTAAATATAAGTTCAGTATACAAACTCAAAAACATTTGCAACTCTATCTGCAGAGATATAAGGTTCAAATTTCTTGCAATTTTGTATATTTCTTGATGAATAAATATGCTAATTTTATAAGAAAAAAAAATGAAAAAAAAAAGTTAGCAGGAATCGAACCCTGACCATCTGCGTGCCAGCCACGTCACCCTGCCTACTAGGCTACGCACCGCTATGCAATTTCAATTTAAATGATTTTTGAACTTGCACTGTACAGTGCAAGTTTGAACCTTATATCTCTACAGATAGAGTTGCAATTGTTTTTGAGTTTTTATACTGAACTTATATTTAAGTTGCTCGGTAGAGGCAACTCTGAAACTATTGAGCGTTGCGTGAATTCCTTTTGGGTTATTACTCAGTTACTCAAACATAACAACATATATAAAAATCACTGAAATCGGAGGCGGACAATCTTGGCGGTCTCCTTGTAAGTCTAAAATATAATTATAAATCCCTCATAGGTACAGTCACGAGCAATAATATATATACATTGTCACATTTTCTAAAATATCTTAACTTCTACCATTCAAAAAATATGTGTACGATATTTTTTTTCTAAATTACCTAACCATCAAACTGTGTCAAAACTTGGTATACATTGGTTTCACAGTAATATAAACGAAACAAAATCAGTAAAAAGTTTACACTTCCAATGTAATTTTTAACTATCCATGACAATTTCTATAACATGTATACAATTGTATACGTGTTATAGGAATTGTCATGGATACATTAAAATGATATTGAAAGTGTATACCTACCTACTTTTTCCTGTTTTTGTTAAGTTTAAAAAAAATACAAAAATATTTATTTTATCTTAAACATTGTGTCATGCATAAATTGAGACAGCTCCAGTAAGTTACAAGAGTACTTGTGTCGGAACTGTCTCACTCTTCCCATAAGTGGTATCTTAACAATGGTGTGGGCTTATAAGAGGGTTATATGAAAAGTGAAACAGTTTTTTTTTTTTTTATAACAACAAAGTAAAGTCAAAATAAAACATTTTTAGCAGCCATCGGTGTATGTGTGTGTCGTGGGTGTGTGGGTGTGTGTGTGTGTGTGTGTGTGTGTGTGTGTGTGTGTATTTACGTGCGTGCGAACGATTATTTTATATTTCTTTATTTATTACAATTTTTTTTTAGTTTATTACAGTAATAATTACAGTTTTATAAATAAATAGGGGTTGGTTACTGCAATAAAACAAAACTCACAAAATAACTTACAAAATCAGTGTAGTAATTCGTTACCAGACGTAGTGATTACACAGCCCCGCAAAAAAAAAATGTACTTCGTATTAAACCACATGGTCATTACGTATTTTGGCTGCCGAATCCGAATCTGGACACAGAATTAATCCTACACCCTCCAATTTTTCTCCAGGAGCAGAATAGGCTTAAATTCTACCGTAATGGTAATATTAAAAAGAAAATTTGAATAATCATAGTAACTTTACGTTTACATTACCTTATAACGAATAATATGATACAAAAATCCCTAAAAACGACAGGAAGTCTGATAAAAACCTGAAAAAAAAATTTCTGTATGAATTCCGAGCGTATTCGCAAGAAAACATGCACTGATGACCGTAACAATCCACAGAAGTTTATATATTATATATATCTCAAGTTTTAATCACCTATTTTCAGCTTTACCACTAAATCCCTTAATCATAGGTTTATTTTCCAAGTTTTGAGTATGGACTGTAGTATTCAAAACATGTTTATTTTATTTATTGTTCAAAGGTAGTAAAAGTGTAATGTTTTATAGTGATAAAACATTATTACAAGGTTCTTAGATTTGTAGTTACGGTCATAAGTGCACGTTTTCTTGCGAATACGTTCAATATTTATACAGAAATGAGATTCTTCGGTTATAAATTTGACCTTCTGACTTTTGTATGTCTTTTTCTATCATATTGAATGTCATATTATTATTACTGCAAAATTCTAGAGTTTTTTTGCTCCTGGAGAAAAACTGGAGGGTGTAGGGTTAATTCTGTGTCCAGATTCGAATTCAGCAGCTTAAAATACGTAAAGACCATGTGGTTTAATAACAAGTACATTTTTTTTGTGTGGCTGGTCATTACTGCATAATTCAAGAGTTTTTTTTGCTCCTGAAGAAAAACTGGAGGGTGTAGGGTTAATTTTGTGTCCAGATTCGGATTCGGCAGCTCAAAATACGTAAAGACCATGGCTACATTTATCTTACTATGACACAATATGTACATATAACTAATGAAAAAAAAAAAATGATAAAAAGTCTCAAAATAAAAATAATACAATAAGAATACGTTACGTGCCACATAACTATTTATGTACACTGATTTTGGCAATTAGTTTAGGTAATTTCTACAATTTGATTTCGACTTATTTCCGAGCTCCAGCTGCTTGAAACTGCTACTTTGCAATTGTTTACCTTATTTTGAAACTGTACTGCAAACATGTTTTTGAAATTTCCTTGGGTTCATAATTACGTAACTAAAAGTAAATATTATTTTCTGGTAATCTATTGTTAATGAAAATTTGATAAAAATGTGTAGTTAATTTTGGCACAATATAATGTTTACATAATTTTTGGGCACAGTTAGCATACTTATTTTTGCGATTTAATGTTGCTACATGAATTTGAATTTTAAGGGCGTTTCTATGTTATTGCTCGTGACTGTACGTAATACGACATAAAAAATGGAAACACGTTGTTGAAACACAGATCATTGTGCGGTTGACTATAGGAATATTTAGTGAAATACAACTCTCAAAACTGTAGGTAGTACCAAGATTTATTTGGTTAAGGTGAATGCTCCAACCAACCCGCGAAATTCAAATTTTATTATGTTTTTTGCAAGCCAGTGCTAGGTTGTACAACCTTACTACCTCTAGGTATCCATCACACATTTCATGAACTATATTTTTTCGGGAACAATCAAATTTTGAGTCAAATACCTGGCAAATATCTGGATATTTGCCATATCTTTCGTTCACACATAAATTACTGGATGTATTTTAATGAAATTTAGAATGGAGAAGATAGCTTACCTTGGAATAGCACTTAGGCTACTATTTAAAATGTACTTAATAATGTTTATGGTCATAGAAACAGCTAGTAGAATATAATCCCATTGCAACTTTATTTTATTACTTATTACTTTTCTACTTCAGTGTACTCAGGCACAACACGTGTGAACCGGTTAGTGAGTAAAGTAAAGAAGGTCATCGATATGTATGAATCCGTCGCTTTTTAGTAGTCATTGGAATTTGGTCGGATAACCAGCCGTTGCTTACATATTTTGGTTTTTTGTTTATATTTACTTAATGCGAAACATTCCAAGCTGAATATTTTCACCATATATTTTTGACTAAAGGCACAAGATTTTGGTTTACACGTACACATCTGGGATTGAGCCGGTTCCTTGTATTTTGCCGTCAAAGTTATGACACCATCGTTTTGACTTTTAGCAAGATTATTAAAAAACGCATGCATGAACAGTTTTGAAACTTTGTATGGTTATTATTAGCGTCAAGAAGGACCGAATACAGTTTTCAGCGAACTTGTGCCTTGTCTCATTTAGGCGCTGCGATGTTTTTTCGGATTTTCATTGAACTGCGATAACTTGAAAACTATAAATATTTTCTTGAATCTAATTGGGGCACTAAGGGGCACACATTAAGAGCTACTCGTGTATGTTTACTCTACAGGGGCACATGCATTGGTTTTAGAGATATACGATTCATCAAAACATTACTCCAGCAGGAAATGCAATATCTCAAAAACCTGAAGGGGCACAGATTTTATTTTTGGGGGCACATTTTGGCACACGTATAAGCTCTCTGGCCATGCAAAATTTTTCTCTCTCCGATCATTCGTTTAGAATTTTCCTGCTAGAAAAACGTTACCCCAGCAAGAATCGTTTTTTCCGTTTTTTTCCAAAACGACAGGGGGCACACATTTTTTATTTGGGGGCACATTTACAGCAGATAAGGCACACATTATACGTTCTACTCATATAACTCTAGGAGACACTTTCTTGCTAGGGTAACGTACACATTTTCTGGTGTAAAATAAGCAGATCTACTCGCTAAACACCAAACCCGTCGTTTCGGGCAATTCCTACTCCGTATCACCTACTGATCAAACTGAAACTAAGAACGAATGGTAACACGATCTGACGGTTGTCCTTACGCCCAATGTGTTTTTACCCCTCCGAAAAAGTTAATTATAGGGGAGTAGGGTTCATTACGAAGAATCGAACTACTTTTGGACGGACCCGTATCTCTGTTCTTGGATTTAGAGTAGGCAGTCACTCCATGTAAATTACTAGTATTCAGCTGCTTCTAGTTAGACTGGAAGCCAACCCCAACATAGTTGGGAAAGGCAGGCAGATGGTGATGAGCCATTGCGTAACGATTTAATCTGAACAGCGTTTGTTTACAATTTCAAATCATACTTTTCGAACAGACTGTACTTGGAGATTGCGGGTAGGTATTTTATTAATGAATAACAAATGTAATATATTATTTAATAGTTTAATAAAGGATATATCTGTATATACAAGGTACAAAAGTATCATAATTATAAGCTAGAACATTAACAGAAGTGTACAAATAGAGAATGTGTCAATACATTTAATAATAATAAACGCAAAATCATATCTTCATTGTGAGTTCTAAAGAAAGGAAAAAGAAATCACTTCATAAAATTGACAGAAATCAAACATTATTTTATTATTCATTCCGTTTACAATAGACTCATTTAAAACAGGGATATTCTAAAGTTATCTCCAGCGGATTTCCTATTGACTCATGTCTCATTCTGTTGTCTGTGCCAATACCACGCATCTTTTTCGAAATCGCTAAATACTATAAAGAATAACTTTAAAAATTTCACTGTCCGAAGATTGTTATAGCTATCTTAGAAATAAAAGTGTCTTTTTTTTCTACAACAAAATAGGTTTATAGCCAAATAATCATATTACAAAGCTAAATAGATAGATCTGTTACATATTAAATACTGGAATAGGGAATATCATTGATAGAAGTAATAACATGAGTGTGTCGTTTCGGAAGATTGATATTACTTTAGAGTTAGGCGGTGTATACATGATCCTAAAAGTAATAAAATTTTGGAATATATCTAAACTATTAATAAAACATTTATAGGCAATGAGGCAATTATATAACTAATTACCTAAACGTATTCTCTAATGTATCTTTGTGAATCGCAGCTACGGAATTCATATGTTATTATTGCCTCCACGGATTGCGTCTCTTATACAATAGGTACGGTACTATTTAATTGATAGCGAGTAATCTTTGACAAATATTGAACTGTTTTGTTTTCCTTAACTAACGTATATGTTCTCTAATAATAAATCATTACGACTAAGAGGCTTAAAAGTAAACAATTATATTCCATTTAGATAAAGAAGGGAATAGTTTGCCAGTCTCATTAAAGCCAAATGTTTCGGGTAATAACTTAATCTGTTTTGATGTTTCTAATTAGTAAATTAAAGTATTTATACCTATTGTCTGAAAATAGTAATGATAAATTGTTTGTTTCTTAATAATACTCGTAATATTGGAATTTGTCTATAGAGCGACATATTATTAAATAAAACATAGGTACAACGAACTTCTCAAAGCGTTGTGTCTTTCGTCATCTTAACAAAATCATTATTAGTGCAACGACACTTGTTCTTGTTTGTACACTTCGTGATAAGCATTTCGTATTAGAACATACGGGAAACAAGATTCTAACAAGTCCATTGTCAGGAATGGAGACTCTTGAACAATGAGGTCGAGGAGGAGATATACCGACTCTCGGTTCTTTATTGCTTCCTTGTCGGTCTCTTGGCCGAGTCGAAGCAGAGATGAAGACGCCAAAGCTAAAAACTCCTTCATACGATCTTCAATATCACCCTGTCCACATATTGTGAACAGTGCTCCAAAGATGTGATTGATTGCAGGTGCCATGCAATGAATGTTATTTGCGTGACCTTCTAAAGAAGGCCTGTAGAAAGACCCTTCGCTTCGTGCAAGCCTGGGCAAGGACACTGCTACAAATACCATCAACAAACATACAATCAGATGCTCTTCTTCTTCAACATCAGTCTTATTTTGGCGCAGAGCCGATGCTAACGTTGGGTCAACCTTGCATGCCAGACCGGCCGCTGAGCACATTTCTGATATGACACGCATCGGGTCCCCACTAGGCAACTGCTGTTGAAAATCTTTAATTGAACTAATCAAGAAAGGAATGCGACGCTCCAAAACATCTAAAAGAGACTCTTGGGCGATTTGTCTAAAGCTCAAAATGACGCCGATTATTGTCATCCTTTGCAGAACGTTATCTACATGTTGCAATCTTTTAAACTGTTCTCTCATTATTTCAGGTTTATCAAAGTTTGTCCTGAGCATCTGCAGAACTTCCTTGTTTTGTACTACCAACTTTTTAAGTTCTTGGACCTGACTTGCAATGTGCCACATCAATGTTTCGCTCAGTAACTTCATGCCATAAGGGCCAATGAGTTCAGCTAATGCTCGAAGCTCATTTATGTCAGAATACTCTTCAGCGTTAAATGGGATGGCGCCTTCCACAGTTAAACTTACAAATGCTTTTTGATTCATGGAAAAGCATATACTCCCGGCACTCACTCTCCTGAGCAAGATTTCTGAATACCATTGTGTGTAAAGCGAAGCTATAGTCTTCTCTCCATGGCTGTCTGTGTTTTGTGTTTGTTGTAAAAGGCAATTATTGAATACTCTTGTAATGTCTATATGAACGTAATTTTCGACTGTTTGCAAGACATTCATATACGCGCGAACACTGACTAATAATTCCGACGGTTTGGCAATTTCACTCGTATCCTGATTGAACATGACCATGCCAACCAATGCTTTCGAAAACCTTGTCTCCAAATGTTGGTGCAAATATTCTCGTGGTGCGAATGTATACTCCCATACATTGACAGTAGCACAATAATTGATGGCGTAGCAGAGCTCTGTTAATGCCATGTGTAGTTTGTCCATAGTAGTGAGATCTTCTCTGGTCTTCCTATAACTCTCAGCTCCCGGTACAACAATAGCGATTGTGTTCTTTTTATTCTTGTCCTTCTTCTTCCGGTTCGCCAGGTGCGCGATAGTCTGCGCACAATGTTTCGGCAGTAATTTATCACTCATTGTACACTGCTCATCACAAATTGTAGTAATAATATTTTTAGCTTCCTTCGCCATCTCGTCCAAGAATATGTTCACAACAGACAGACTCCTTTCTCTGATATGGTGTCTCTCTTCTGGACATAACTCATGAGTACAGTTTTGGAAGTGGCTGCAAATCAGTGGGAATGCAATGATGTAACGATTTTGTGCTGGGAACTCTAAGCACATGTGGAATTGACTTTCAAAGATTTTGCTGTAGAAACAGAAGAGGGACAAGTCTGAAGTTTCCACCATTATTTCATCAAGATTATCAACCATTTTTGTGTGAAAGACCATTTTATCAATGAATTGTGCCAATTCTCTCTGATCTACAAGACTGAATGCAGATTTGGAAACTGATGTATATGTCTGCAACCTGAACCAATCTAGGCGGAATGCTCGGAAATCAAACAGCTCATTGTCTTCAACTTGCTTAACACTTAAATTAGCAGCAGTGCTGCACAGAGATGAAAGAATGATATTTTCATCATCAGGATTAACTTGCAAATTCTGAATCATCAAGTTCAGAGCAACAGCATCATAGCCCGACAGATATTGCACATAGTATCTCTGCATAACCTGGCTGTACTTTCGCACTAGAGCCCTCAACTCCTCCATGTGGAATAGAAGTTCTGGCAATTGACGGTCCACTAAATCTTCTGCTGCTTTACCTTTCACCTTTTGTGGAGGGTTGTCATTGTGTCGTAATAACCAAAACACTTCATCTCTTGCATAGCAGAGACCAATGAAAATTAACAAAGCCTTAGGGCCTAACAGTCCTGGCTGATCAGTTAATATAAGACCTAGTTCCTTCAAAGCTGTTCTCAAGAATTTCCTCCTCTCCCTGTGTTTATATCCAGCCTTTTGGACTGCATGGTGATAGCAATCCTTCACTTCAGATATTCTTTTACCATATCCTTTTATGCCATCAAAAAAGCTCTGGATGTAGCTGTGAATATAGATGACTTCATCACGAAATAGAGCTACAACCCACCCTGACTCTAAGGCGCTGACCCACATTTTGTTTGCATGATCTTGTTGCAGCATTTGGTGGCAAATAGCAAAGCCAAATATCACCCATCTCTCCAGACACTCTAATGACACATATTCACAAGACATGGTGTTTGTTTCTGATGGTTTTAGCAGCTGAGCAGGGTTGCTCACCAAACTCAACTTTTGTTCAGATCTCCAATGCTCAGCTGTTAGGTTTCTTGCAGGATATACTTGCCAGAGAGAGTTAAGAGCACTAGTCAGCACCTTCAGATGTGGTTGAAATTCTTCAGAAAGTTTCTTCAAAGGAGCATCATAATCTAAAATCATTTGGCCCAAGCGAGGGAAACTTTGATCAATCTGATTGTGTACCATTTCATGAGCAGCATTGAATAAGCCCAGTACTGCTTTGCGGTCTTCTACTCTTGACAGTAAAATCATCAGTGAAATATAAGTAGTGATCAGATCCAGATAATTTTTAGTCAACTCAAAATTCAAAGTCAGGTCTAAAGTGACTTGGCATGCGTCTAAAATGTTTAGGAGTTCACAAACATTATCTTTAAAATCTAAAAGATCTACAAATGTATAGTAATACAATGAGAGGGATTTGATGATTTCATTTCTGATGTTTGTGATAGCCTGAAGGCCTTTGACATCAATGTTAGGGAACCTTCTAACAATGTTTTTTATAGATGATTCCAAGGCCTTGTCTGACAGGAAGCCTGGTTTAGATTTAGCATCTCCACATGCTTTCTTGATGTTGTAGATTCTAGTCAGCATCCCGATACCTCTGTCATTCAATATGATGAGCTTCTCAGCCAGCTTCTGCTGGCTGATGTGGACTGATCTTGACATGGTCGACATGATTCTAAAAAATAAAAATACATTTAAGACATTAGTTAAATAGTCCAACAGGAAAAGTTATATTTACAAGCTTGAAGACCTACATTTATTCATATAAGTAATAACCTAAACCATTGATGGACATTCATAATAAAACTGAATCAATCAGTAACAGGATGTAGCAAGTAGGCATGAAATAAGTAGGTTCGTACCTACTTACTACTCACAATAATTCCCAGAGGGTCTAGCTGTCCAAATTACTTTCAATGAATGCTATAATTTCATTCAATTAGTTATTGGGTGGGCTAGTTGTGTTAATTAAACTTATTGTCTTATCATGAATAGTCATTCATTTTCATTTTAAGCAAACCATGGGAACGGATTGGTCTTATATTCTAAACAACCAGTAACCACAAACTCCAAAATATTATGTTTGAAATAAAAAGCTTATTTCAAACATAATATTTGCGATATTTATCCAGACAATTACGAACTACGATATACGACTCAGAATCAATTGCTTTTAATGCCGCATATCCTATTTGTGTTATCATATCCTTCCTGATTGCACAAATAGAATCCTTCACTGAAATAACACTTCCAAGGTATCACTTAGCGTTTCTTTTATACAGTATCGTATGTATGACTGTAGGCAATGATAGAAAATGTAAATACATTATTCGAATGTAAAGTAGCACGAGAGTACCACCGCGGTGATAAATATGCTTGAATCATAGTTACCTTTTTACACTGCGCTAGTTCACACACTAACTTTACGCAGCAAAACAATGTTTCATGTTAATCAGGGAACTGAATCTACTAATGGAAATTCATATTAAAGTAATATAGTCTGCACTTTTATACGTTTTCATCAATAATCAAGGAAAAGGGAGTGCCAAAAACGCTATCACCCATTTAGATTTACAACAGTTTGACATTTAACAGATTGTTTTGAAAGGTTGGTATTTGTGGAAACTTACCTTGCCATAAACAAAATGCCAGATTTCTTCGATTATTGACGATTGACCCAAAGTTTATGGTCTCAAAATATTGGTATCTATTATAGGTTGGCAAAAAAGAGTCTGTCGTGGTAACCATTGGAACTAAAAAATTTTTTTTGGTGGCAGCACTACTTTGTTTATCATCAACAAGGAAGGAAAATGGTGATTGGCGGGAAAGATACAAAAAGTTTTCAATAATTTTATATTTATTAATATAATTCAAGATATGGATGAAAAACCAAATAATGTTGAAGAAATTGATGTTAACAGTTCAGATTTCTACGAAAATGTTAACATTGAAACAGCTGCTTTCTTCCACGACGAGATCTATGATTTGCTACTAATTGAGAACGAATCACACGAAAACTTTGAAGATGAAGAATGTGAAGATGAAACGGAAGAGAATACAACAAAAACATAAATACATATTTTAAAGTAATTACTGAAGACATTGAAGCTAAGATTCATCAGTGAAAGCAAATGTACCTATTGTTCTGAAGAAAATGCGGATATAAAACACGTTAGACTGTGAATCGTTCGCCATGCAAAGACTGTTACTTGTCAGTGAAATTCAAAGAGTATAATAATGTGAAATTAGTGATATAGCAGAACAAAACTCTTTTATGTGTTCCCCGCCACGTTCAGGAATTACTTTCCAACACAGTTTATTTCAATTCATTATTTAGATATTTACTGAATACTGTAGAAAAAATTTAATTGTTTCGGGATGTACTTAGCTGAGAATAAGAGTAGTATGTTTAATGATTACGACTGAAGGACATGTATCCATGGTCAGGAATAAATTAAAAAAAAAAAAAAAAAAAAATATCATCAACAAGTAGCTAATCTGTCATTGTGTTATGTTCCCAGTTGTATTTTACTTATTTCTAATTATCTATCAATTATTAATGCTTTTGAACATATAAAAAATGAATAAAACAATAAGGAGTAGTGGTGTGAGCTGTGATATACTAAGTTTTCGTAAGAAATTTGGCGGAATCTGAAGCGGAACAAATTTTGTCGCCGATTGACAATGTTTACGAAAGAACTGCCGACACGACAGGTATTTATCCAAGAAATTTATCTTTTATTCAATGCCAGTCATTGTTTTTCCTTTCTAATACTAAGTTTTATCGGTATTATAAGTTTCAAGCCATTTTATTGTTTTATTTACTAATAGATTATTGAGGTTATGTTTTCTAGTTTGACAAATCGCGTGTACGTTAATTCTTGATGTTTGATACTTGAAATTGAAAAATGTACCTACATGGAATTAATATGATTGTCTTTATATTTTTTTCAAGGTAAATCTCACAGTACAATTAGAGAAATTGTTAATGAATGAGAAAACAATTAAGGATTTTTTCTACACCTGGAGGAACACCAAAACAGTTGGCGGAAGAAAGAATTAGGAGATTTTGATCCGTGTGCAATTAGACAAAAAGTTCAACACTATAACGAAACAGCCAAGTATTTTTTTTTTTTTTGTTAATGCTATTATCGCATGCAACAGTAAAAAAGTATAATTTATATTTATTATTTTTCAGGTGCCTATTCTACGTAATATATTACCTATAGTTTGAGGAGACGGGTTGTAATGGGAGCCGTAAACGTGTAAGAAAGATTTTTACACTATTTTCATAAATAAGAAATGTAAAACTGACACATCAGTGTTAAAGGAAAAAATCTATCATAGCACCGAAAAGGAATACAAGAATGATGTTACGTCACGTTTTTCTTTTTAAATAAAATCTAAACTTTAGCGTGTTATTTCATTTTCATTGTCATGTGAATAGTGATAATGTTATGTACCCCGCATAGACATACCTGACGCCTTCATTAGTCAACTGTTCAAGTTTATTCGATATTGCCCGTACCTTTCGAATGCGACATGCTATAGGTACTCTCTGACTTCCGATTAGTTTCCGATAGTAAGCAGCTGTAAGTCGCCTTCTTGTCGACTATAAACTGTCAGCATTAACAGGATTCGTTCAGTATCATTCATGTCAAATTTGATACAGGCATACCAACCATCGAATGGTTGTGAATACCCTAGATGGTGGCCGCAAATGCGATTGCTGAACATTATGTCTTGTGTATCGGGTTCAATCGGCAATCCCTGAGTGTAATTTAATTAATTTTTAAACTGAATAAGTTTGCATTAAGTTATTATGATGGCACTCTTAGATAAAAAGTTATTCCAGCGAAATAATGCGCAATCTACTAAATACAATGAAAGTAAAAGACTGTGCCTATCAAGTCTTGAAATCTTGACTGATGAGAATGAAGAATGTTAACTAATTTTGATTATTAGCACTGCATATTCTCTGTCAAAAATAAAAATACTAGTGAAAGAATTACTTCGATACGTCAATTAGTTTCCGATTTAGAAGTAAAAACAAGTTGTAACCGCACGACGCGGGCTGCCGGTGACGGTGTGACGTCATAGCACAACACGCTCAGTCTGGCTCACTCAGTCCGCTCACAGTTGCGCGCCCGTGCCATCGAAATTATGCCTAAATACTTTTAAAAATGTCCAATCCAAATACTAGGAAATCATATGTTGTGCATAAATGTAAAAACACAACTACCAATTCGCCGGAAAAGTTGTTTTTACACGCTTTATATTAGCTTCACTTGTATGTATGTTTGTTTGTAACCGACTCCTTATAGCGCAATTTTGACCCACTTTAAACGACCAGATTTCATTCAAACTTTACATACCTGTCAAAGACCGATTTTTTTTTTTTTTTTTCAGGATGGGAAATCATCAAATGACTTCTCCCGCTCTGGGCGGAGCGGGAGGGCGTGTCAGACTTTTACTGACTAAAACCCACCCGTGTTCCATCAGTTGCCCATGTGCCAGAGTCACGGTATCTCTTTCGAACAATCACGTGACCCCGGCAGGCATCGGTCCTAGTAGACCCCAACACTGCTGCTGACATCTCTTTGAGGCGCGCGTGGAACACTGCGCGCCGTCGACCCGAGCTTGGTCCTTACCGGGCGGCGAGCTACCCATTGCTCGCCACCCGCAAGCTCGCGCCTACGGTGGCCGGGAGTCCGCAATCGACTCCCGACGCCCGGGGCGTCTCCTCCTGCGGCGGCTAGGGACGTGAGGGCGCAGAGACTGCCACTCCCTCACGCGCCCCGCCTCCTCCTTCGCGAGCATTACTGCTTCGCAGAAGGAGGTGACGGTTTCCCATTCCCTCTCGCTCCGTACCATGGCTCGCACCAGGGCCGGACGCGAGAGGTCGCCGCCGCCGATCGCCTCCACGAGGACACGGCGGTGCTCCGCCCAGGCAGGGCACACCTCCACCGTATGCTCCACCGTGTCCTCCAGACGATCCTCGCAATGGAAACACCCGGACGTATCCTCCCGCTTTATCCTGAAAAGGAACCCACCGAAGCACCCATGCCCGGTGAGAACCTGCGTCAGGCGGAAGGTGAGGACGCCGTGGCGCCTCTCTATCCACTCCTCAAAGAGGGGACTTACCGCCGCAATTGTGGCGTGCCCAGTCAAAGACCGATGACAATGCAATCAATACTATATTATATAATAATATTATAAAGCTGAAGAGTTTGTATGTTTGATTGAACGCGCTAATCTCAGGAACTACTGGTCCGAATTATTATTCTTTTGTGTTGGGTAGCCTATTTATCGAGGAAGGCTATATAACATCACGCTACAACTAAGAGGAGCGGAGCAGTAATGAAAAATGTTGCAAAAACGTGGAAAATCGCACGGGTAGGCGATTCGACGCGACGGGAAGGGTCGGGGAACACAAAATTTAACGCGGACGAAGTCGCGGGCAGAAGCTAGTAATTTCATCAATTTGTACCATTATTTTTGCCAGGGTTACCAGGACAGCAAAAAAACTGTCTTCGAAAACTACGCTGACATACGTCACAAACTACGCTAACATACGTCTCAAAATTAGAACCCTAAAAAATAGAAAATAAATAATAGTTT
This sequence comes from Aporophyla lueneburgensis, assembly GCA_932294355.1. NCBI lineage: Eukaryota > Metazoa > Arthropoda > Insecta > Lepidoptera > Noctuidae > Aporophyla > Aporophyla lueneburgensis. Next base: position 10,708,150 of record OW028738.1, on the reverse strand, counting down.
AAGAAAACTAAAAAACAGGCTTCCGTAGAAAACCAAACTAAAAAATAGAAAATAATGGAAAAAAAAAGCGTGGGGTGCCTGATATCAATAAAAAATACCTTAAAAAGCACCCCACACATTTTTCCATTATTTTCTACATTTTAGTTTGGGTTTCATTGGACGCCTGTTTTTTAGTTTTTTTAAATTACTATTTTTATAGTTCCGAAGGACGTTAAAATGCGAAAAAAATGGATAAAAGCTATGAAGAGGTTAGATCCATTTGGAGATAAAAGTACAGTTTATTGTTGTGAAGACCATTTTGACGTAAGTATAGTGATCATATTCTATGTAGGTACATAAGTAATAATTATTATTTTTCATCTGATAATGAAACAATTTCTAACCGGATTGATTGCGTGTTTATTGATTTTACATTGGCAGGAAAAATTTAAAATCAATAAGTACGCGATTAATCCGAAAATAATACGAAATCACTAGGTATTTGTTGATAAATAATGCGCAACCATTAATCCAACTATTTTAGGTAGATTATCCGATTGCCCTTTTTCGAATCCTTTACCTATCAATTTTATTAATCGAATAATATTTACTATTATTAGACTATTAACGTAAAACGCAGACGAAAACACAACAAAATACTGCGCAAGCTATTTACACCTACTATAACCGCTGGCGACTTGATACTAAGCAGGCCACGGCACGCGCGGCGCGTTGTGATATGACGTCACAAGCGGTCTCGTGACTGTTAGCGGGACTCGATATTTTTCGAAACTTTGAATGCCTATAAAATCAAAACTACTTGGTATTTTTGACTACAACAAAAACTAATGTATTTGTATACATATAGGCTTTACTGAAACAAAATTTCAAGTGATTTGGCATACCTAGTAACATTCTTCATTTCCGGGATCTCGTGTTTGTGGATTAAAACAACAAGTATCTTATCACTTTTAGTCCTAGTATACAGGGTGGCCATACCTGCTAAGCAGGCGCCCTCATTTTTTCCAGACTCTTTTTTGCCAAGCTGTACGGTTTTAGAAAGCCCTTCTATAGGTTGAGTCTGTCGTGGTAACCATTGGAACTAAAATATTTTTTTGGTGGCAGCACTGCTTTGTTTATCATCAACAAGTAGCTAATCTGTCATTGTGTTATGTTCCCAGTTGTATTTTACTTATTTCTAATTAACTATCAATTATTAATGCTTTTGAACAGATAAAAAATGAATAAAACAATAAGGAGTAGTGGTGTGAGCTGTGATATACTAAGTTTTCGTAAGAAATTTGGCGGAATCTGAAGCGGAACAAATTTTGTCTCCGATTGACAATGTTTACGAAAGAACTGCCGACACGACAGGTACTTATCCAAGAAATTTATCTTTTATTCAATGCCAGTCATTGTTTTTCCTTTCTAATACTAAGTTTTATCGGTATTATAAGTTTCAAGCCATTTTATTGTTTTATTTACTAATAGATTATTGAGGTTATGTTTTCTAGTTTGACAAATCGCGTGTACGTTAACTCTTGATGTTTGATACTTGAAATTGAAAAATGTACAGACGCCACCAGGTCAAGCTACCCGAAACTGTCAATTTTTCCCAATGAACCTTGAACCTAATGCTCTAGAAATAAAGTCGAAAATCTATCAAAGAAATCTGACAGATTGTAGTAGCTTGATGTGCTGGCGTCTGTACCTACATGGAATTAATATGATTGTCTTTATGTTTTTTTCAAGGTAAATCTCACAGTACAATTAGAGAAATTGTTAATGAAGGTGAAAAAATTAAGGATTTTTCTACACCTGGAGGAACACCAAAACAGTTGGCGGAAGAAAGAATTAGACGATTTTGATGTATGTGCAATTAGACAAAAAGTTCAACACTGTAACGAAACCAGCAAGTATTTTTTTTTTTTTTTTTTTGTTAATCGCATACCACAGTAATAAAAGTATAATTTATATTTATTATTTTTCAGGTGCCTATTCTACGTAATATATTACATATAGTTTGAGGAGACAGGTTGTAATGGGAGCCGTAAACGTGTAAGAAAGATTTTTACAATATTTAGATTTCATAAATAAGAAATGTAAAACTGATACATCAGTGTTAATGGAAAAAAACTATCATAGCACTCAAAAGGAATTCAAGAATGATGTTATGTCACGTTTTTCTTTATAAATAAAATCTAAATTTTAGTGTGTTATTTCATTTTCATTGTCATGTGAATAGTGATAATGTTATGTACCCCACATAGACATACCTGACACCTTCATTAGTCAACTGTTCAAGTTTATTCCCGTACCTTTCGAATGCGACATGTTATAAGTACTCTCTGACTTCCGATTAGTTTCCGACAATAAGCAGCTGTAAGTCGCCTTCTTGTCGACTATAAACTGTCAGCATTAAAAGGACTCGTTCAGTTTCATTCATGTCAAATTTGATACAGGCATACTAACCATCGAATGGTTGTGAATACCCTAGATGGTGGCCGCAAATGCGATTGCTGAACATTATGTCTTGTGTATCGGGTTCAATCGGCAATCCCTGATTGTAATTTAATTAATTACAAAGTCTACAAACAACCTATACATAGGACAAAATTTGCCCAGCGTTTTCTTTTCTTTCTAGCTCCATATATTTATAATAAATTTAATGTAACTCTAGGTTTTCGGAAATATAATTCTCACATATTTAAAAAGATTTTACGAAACCACTTACTCTGCTTAGATTATAATAGCACTGAAGACACAGTAATAATTCTGAAATAGCAAACTCCATACATACATACATTCATACATACAGACACACTATCAAACATCACAATCACAGACAAGCCAAAATAGTAATAAGTGTATTCATTTCATTGCTAAATTATTGTAAGATTTTTCATTTGTTTCTTTTTTCTTTCTTATGGAGCCTATTATCTTAAGTTCTCACTCGTTTGTACTATACGAGCCACAGCAATGAGGAATAAGACCCTACTGTAATACAGTATCAACTAGTACGGGGGTATTGTGACTGTTACTGACGGCTTTATATGTATATTGTAATGTGAACAGTATCTTACGCTAATAAATTGTGCACAAATAAATAAATAAATTTTTAAACTGAATAAGTTTGCATTATGTTATTATGATGGCACTCTTAGATAAAAGGTTATTCTAGCGAAATAATGCGAAATCTACTAAATACAATGAAAGTAAAAGACTGTGTGCCTATCAAGTCTTGAAATCTTGACTGATGAGAATTTCCGGGATCTCGTGTTTGTGGATTAAAACAACAAGTATCTTATCACTTTTAGTCCTAGTATACAGGGTGGCCATACCTGCTAAGCAGGCGCCCTCATTTTTTCCAGACTCTTTTTTGCCAAGCTGTAGCTAATCTGTCATTGTGTTATGTTCCCAGTTGTAAATCAAAACATTCTAAAACGTAGTACCTACCTGTGCACTGGAAAAAAATGTTTTTTTTTTTACTTTTCATCCATAAACGAATCAATCTTCGCGAGATTGTCCGACTGGGCCTTGGGTTTGGGTAAATCCGACTTCCATGTTTCCTATCTACCAATATCGTAAAACATAAATAAACAAGAAACAACGATTAAACTCCGCAAATCATAACAAAGCAGTGCGGCGCGTGGCGGGCGATCGAGCCTCGTGACGTCATCAGCAGTTTCGCGCGCGCGGCTTGCGTTTTAAAACTCCCTTTTTTTAAAGTTTAATAACTTCGTAATTTCTCGATGGATTTGAGTGATTCAAAAAGAAATGAACTCAGATATTTATATTGTATTCGATGTAGTATTCAAAATTGCTATATCCTTTTATCGAATTGATCCTCATTGCTACTATGTGCAGAGCAGTGGTGGCCCAGTGGTAACGGCCGCGACTTACGAGTAGTAGGTCGTGAGTTCAAACCCAAGCAGGCGCATTACTTTGTGTAAATTATTTCATCGCCACTGCTCTCAAAAACGGTGAAGGAAAACATCGTAAGGAAACCGGCATGTCTTAGAACCAAAAATTCGAAGACATGTGACATCTACCAACCCGCACTGGGCCCGCGTGGTGGATTATGGCCCACTCCCTCTCACTGAGAGGAGGCCTGTGTCCCAGCAGTGGGAACATTATAGGCTGATGATGTGTGCTACTATGTGTGTGACTTAGTGGGTGACAATTTCTTTGATTTTCTAGTTCTTTTTTTGCACAGGCTCGGGGCGTGGGGCCCGTAGCATTTGCTGCCTCCTACTACGTGGCTAATCCGGCACTGCTCGCAACACGCATGGGAACGAATATCATAGTGCAAAGAATGGTCATCAAGTGGGATTTCTGAACTGAGGAATAATATTTGGTGGTTTACTTTTTCGATAACTTGTGTTACAAATCTGTTCACCCCAACTTTAAGGTCACCTGGTTGGCCCAACACGTTCTCGTCCAAACGCATAACTGTATAACCTTTTTCCAGATACCTTGTTACCCGCTTAAATCACGAGCGCGCATCTTCTTATCAATCCAAACAAAAAACAAAATAATCTAAAAATTTAGCAAAATTGCCATACAAAAATTATACGTTGACATCTATGACGCTATTGACGCTAACTTCACATCAGTGCGCTCTTCTTTCCTTCCATTGGAGACGTCATTCTAACAAATTAACAATCGGATTTCATGTTGGATAATTGTATTCTCAAGCAACATAATATGTGATTCATATCGAAAGTGAAGCTTTTTCAGATCTACAAGTGTTCCGAACAATTTAATACTTATTTTGTGATTGGCGGCATAATTTAATCCTTAACCATGCCGCGAATTATGATAAAAGGTGGTGTTTGGCGCAACACTGAGGTTTGAAAAACTATCTTTAATCCAATGAGTTTACTCCCTTTTAAATATTTTTGGTATGTATAATTATTTAATTCGTAGGATGAAATCCTCAAAGCGGCGGTGATGAAATATGGGAAAAACCAGTGGTCCCGTATTGCGTCGCTGCTGCATAGAAAGTCTGCAAAACAATGCAAGGCTCGTTGGTACGAGTGGCTCGACCCGAGCATCAAGAAGACGGAATGGTCTCGCGAGGAGGACGAGAAGTTGCTGCACCTGGCCAAGCTGATGCCTACGCAGTGGAGGACCATTGCGCCCATCATTGGGCGCACGGCTGCACAATGTCTGGAGAGATACGAGTATTTGCTGTAAGTAGACCATAGAAGTGAACAGGGCACAGACACAATACCTTATTCTGGCATAACTGAAAAATAAAGATGATTTCCATACTGAAATATTGTTGTAGGTCAGCGTGCTGCTCTATTTACTTATTTAATAATATGGATATAATCCATCAATCCTACCACTTTTTTTTTAACTTGTCCTCTGTCTAGTCTGATACTTTTATATTTTTTGTTAAATATAGGCTGCACATTTCTTACTATATGCATTCAATAACCTGTATATAGAAACTGTATGTTCACCTTCAATGAGAAAAAAAGTTCTACTATTGCTATGAGAACTTGAGACATGAGTATCTACAGTAATAAATTTTTAATCAGAATATTTTCAATTAAACTTATATTTTATTAATGATGCAGAGATCAAGCCCAGAAGAAGGAAGAAGGGGAGGATATGGGTGATGATCCTCGCAAACTGAAGCCAGGTGAAATAGATCCCAATCCTGAGACCAAACCAGCCAGACCTGACCCTAAGGATATGGATGAAGATGGTGAGTGGTTCAATAGATGTTTATTTAGGTCTATTGCAACTAACAAAATTTTTAAGTGGAGTTAAAATATTAAGTATCATAATATGACATGTTGTGGCACGTGTGTAATTTCTTACTGGCTCATACACACGCTGACAGGCATTCATACTTACACTACTTGCCCGTTCATGCCTTTTTTTTTTGTGGGTGGGAAACTATCAAATGACGTCTCCCGCTCTGGGCGAAGCAGAAGGGCATGTCAAACTTTTACTGACTAAAACCCACCCGTGTTCATTCAGTTGCCTACATGCCAGGGCCACGGTAACTCTTTCGAACAAATCTCGCGACCCTGGCAAGACTTGTTCACGCCTGAAATCAGAATCTATACTATCTATACTAATATTATAAAGCTGAAGAGTTTGTTTGTTTGATTGAACGCGCTAATCTCAGGAACTGTTGGTCCGAATTGAAAAATTCTTTTTGTGTTGGGTAGCCTACTTATCGAGGAAGGCTATAGGCTATATAACATCACGCTACAACTAAGGGGAGCGGAGCAGTAATGAAAAAGGTTGCAAAAACGGGGAAAATCACACGGGTAGGCGATTCGACGCGACGGGAAGGGTCGGGGGAACAAGAAATTTTACGCGGACGAAGTCGCGGGCAGAAGCTAGTCTGAGATAATTGACAAACTCAGTAAAACAAGCTCAATGGCATGCACAACAGGGTTCAAATTCTTTTGCATCAAAATGTTTATTTATATGCCTTATGCTGACCTAATTGACTATGAGGGGATGAAGTATAAATTATCTGAGAATACAAATTCAAGTACCTAATAAATTCTTTTGATAATTATCTAGTTCTAGTTTTGTTATTGTACCTGCTTTGTTATAATTTTCTTATTAACCATCATTGTATGTTGCACACATATATATGTGAGAGGGAGGTCTTCCGTTACAGGTATCTCCATACGTATACCTCTGCCCAACCCTTTGGGAAACAAGGAGTGATGTTATGCTATGTTGTATAAAAATGACACTATCTACTGTTAGCTAGTTACAGGCAAGAGAGGCTTGAGCCTTTGAAATTTTTTCAGTTATATTTAAGTCTTTAGTTTTTTTTTTGTCTTTTGGCCATTTACTTTCAGTGCCCAGTTGAAAAAAGACTTATTCAAAAGTACACACTATTCACACCTAGCATAATTTTGTGATTTGCACCTAGTAGGCGGGTGCTGGGCATGGTCGCAAGACACATAACTACTTATACGTAGGACTCGGAGGCGAGTTGTGGGCATGCGAACGAATTATCATTCTATCTGGGAGCTAGGCGCTGGACACTGAAAGTGTTGTGCTATTTCTTTTATTTACATTAAATAAATGATTAATCTACCTATATAAAGTAACTACAAAAATCTACCACCATGGGAAAAAGCTGTGATTTTATTTATGCTTAGCAAGTAAAATATAACCTGTCATACAGAGCTGGAGATGCTGTCAGAGGCGCGTGCTCGTCTAGCCAACACACAGGGTAAGAAGGCAAAGAGGAAGGCTCGTGAAAAGCAGCTGGAGGAGGCGCGGCGACTTGCTGCCTTGCAGAAGAGGAGGGAACTGAGTGCTGCTGGTATTGCTGTGCCAATCAGGTAAGACAACATGCATTTAATGCCATTAGGAGTTTCAGGACATATGTAAAAATATTTTGGATGTGATGAGTCTAGATCTGATAATGCTTTTTAGCCTCTCTGATTCGCCTTGTTTCCTAGGTCTACATAAATAATGGGCTAATAAGACTTATTTTCATTTTTATGATTCTTTATATTTTGTAAAAACCCAATAGAAATCACCAGCTTTAAGACAGATGCACTTTGGAAATAAATTCAATCTGTATATTAAGCAAAGCGTATACATTTCTTTTTTTTTCATAATTTTACAAGTGGATCCAAAGAAAATTTATTGGTTAAAAAGTAAAATAGCAATTAGCTTTATTTTTGTGATTGACCAACTCCTTGAAAATACAGAAGTGCGTGTAAATGGTTCAATTGAAATAAATACTTTGAGTAATATAATGTAGTATTGATATGTGATTTTCATATTGCTTCTGCTTATCTACAGGCGCAAGAAGAAGCGCGGTGTAGACTACAACTCAGAGATACCGTTTGAGAAGAAGCCCGCCTCTGGTTTCTATGACACGTCTACAGAAGTAGTAGATCCAATGGCCCCGGACTTTTCACGACTCAGGCAGCAGCACCTCGACGGAGAACTACATTCAGAAAAGGAGGAGGTAAACTAACTCAAGGTTTTGAAGTTATGTTGGGAAAAGTCATGTTTTATGAAACAGTCATAGCATAAACATACAACATCATTTAATGTTCCCACAGCTGGGATACAGACCTAACAGTCATAGTACACATCAATTATAACTAAAAAAATATTTATTTGTTAGCCTAAACCGTCCCACTGCTGAGCTAAGGCCTTCGCCAATTTTTCCAGGCCTCGTCGAGGTCGTCTCGCCACCACTTCCTGGCACGCCATCTATACTCTATACACAAATAAATAAAATTGTAGTGTCTGTTTGTAATTTCAAATTAACAGCTTTTCAATAATTGCATATGAAAGTATATACGGTACTTACATCAAAAAAACTATTTTTCTGTCTGTCTGTCTGTTTGTTCCGGCTAATCTTCGAAACGGCTGGACCGATTTCGACGGGAAATGCACTGGCAGATAGCTGATATTATAAGGAGTAACATAGGCTATAGTAATATATATTTTGGGTAGTACGTCTCCGTTTGATAATTTCCGAACCTCACGCGGGTGAAGCCGCGGTCACAGCTAGTTTAAAATAAATTTAATTATATATATTAGTTTTCCAGTATTACATGCGCGAATCGCACTTCGTTTATCATACGACGTTATATTACGTTGTATGATGAACGTAGTGCGATTGCAAAGAGATGCATTTACATAGTACGTAACAAAATTGAATTTCGCGACCAAACTGAATCTTTGCCTAATTGTTGAGGTCATAAAATAACATAATTTTATGTGAAACTAGCTTTTGCCAGCGGCTTCGCCCACGTGGAGGTCGGGAAATATCCCGCGGGAACGTACTACTGGGATAAAAAGTAGCCTGTGTCCTTTCTCAGGCTCTAAACTATCTGTGTACCAAATTTAATTTAAATCGGTTCAGTAGTTTTAGCAGGAAAGCGAGACAGACAGACAGACAGAGTTACTTTTGCATTTATAATATTAGTGTGGATTTCTACTGCTGTGAGCATCTGTGTCTTAAATACTACTGTTTGTTACAGAGAGACAGACGCAAGGACAAGCAGAAGTTGAAACAACGCAAAGAGAACGATGTTCCACAAGCTATGCTGCAGGGCGACCAGCCCGCACGCAAGCGCAGCAAACTGGTGCTACCGGAGCCACAAGTTACTGATCAGGTAATCTACTAAAACATAACGGGTTTAATCAATTTTTTTAATTGACAATTATTATTTTCAAGAATGTCAAAATATCTGTTTGATATCTAACTGGATTAAGTTATCCTTTCTTTTTTTTATACTTGCAGTTTCCCACTTTGTTGGATTGTAACACGTGGCAGTCTGTAGTTTTTGTCTATGCCCAAAAAGGGAATAATGCGTGAGTTTATGATTAACAACTACAGTGGAGCGTCGATTATCCGAACGTCGATCAATTAAACGACCTTGTCCGAACTACTACGCCCGTGCTAACCTCCTCCCGCGCTACAATACACGCGAAATTGTCTGGAACTGTTAGTTGTATGTACTCATATGTCACTCCCAAGTAGCTGTTAGTTGATAAACTAAATTTAACCGCGTAAAAGAAACTATTTATCTTTAAAGATATGTCTAAAAATAAGGTTTTCATTCACCTGTACATAAATATGTATGGCTGAATTAATACACTTCGATTATCCAAAAACACCGGTTTTCCGAACACTCTTGTCCCTCAATTAGTTCGGATAATCGACGCTCCACTATCTTAAATCATGCTATTTACGCTTACTTTAATAAACCTGTTTGTTTGCGCCTTCGATTTGATGACATCGGCCAGTGGCCAATTTTTGTATTAAAAAATGGTTAAAATCTGGATGCAATCTCATTTCAGCGACAATCAATGACCTTGTCAAAAATGTAGATAGATTGGAGGTATTTTGACAGGTTGAGACAGATTATAAATATATGGCCCTTAATGAAGGGCTTGTAGCTAAGTAATAACAGCCGCACGGGTTAATCGTTCAGGTTAAGCTACGCTTGCTGCGGTTGGTCCGTGGATGGGTGACCATCTTTACAAACCAAGACCCTTCCGTGCCTCGGTAAGCACGTTAAGCCGTTGGTCCCGGCTGTCTTTCGTAGATCTTAGACAGTCGTTACGGGGCGTCAGAAAGTCCGACAACCAGTTTTACAAAGGGGTATCGTTAACATAACATATTTATTTCTCTCAAAAAAGGTACAAGTTTGGTACAGACGCCACCAGGTCAAGCTACCCGAAACTGTCAATTTTTCCCAATGAACCTTGAACCTAATGCTCTAGAAATAAAGTCGAAAATCTATCAAAGAAATCTGACAGATTGTAGTAGCTTGATGTGTTGGCGTCTGTACATGGTTCTTAGTTACTGACTAATTTAGACCTTTGTGAGAGCTGGAGTCTGTACTGGGTTCGGGATCTGTATTACAGATCTCCAGGCTTCCACCCTTAAAATAGTAAAATAACACTTATTTAAGTACAACAACATTTTAATTATTACCCAGTAACTGGGTTGTGGAGGTCAGATAGGCAGTCGCTCCATGACTGGTACTCAGCTGCATCCGGTTAGAATAGAAGCCGACCCCAAGATACTTGGGAAAAGGCTAGGCAGATAATGATGGTCCTTCTGACAATGATTTTGTATGATGATCAAACTTGCCCTTTCCGTCACACAGGAGCTACAACAAGTAGTGAAACTAGGCCGCGCGTCGGAGGCGGCGCGTGAGTCTGCGGGCGGCGCGGGCGCGGCTACGGACGCTCTGCTGGCCGAGTACGCCATCACGCCCGCCGCGCCCGCCGCGCTACGTACGCCGGCACAGCATCAGGACAGGTCACTGATCACTTATGTTATTGATATTATGTTTTGAGGATGACGAAATTTTTTATTGCTACAGTTTAGCGTTATTCTTGAGGAGATAAATAAAAGTCTGTACACTGGCACAGTATAGTTCTAGTTAGAATTAATTTAATTAGAATAGTTTGCAGTAAGAATAAGAGTAGCATAGATTGATAGGAGTTGACAGAAAGAAAAGCATAGTGCAGGTTATAAACTTATTTGTTAACACGGCGGTCACTTGCAAAACGGTTAGCTTACTTCCGTCCGCATATACAAAAATTACCTATTTTAATGATACATATTAATATAGAAACCAACGTCTCACATTGGGTTGCAGCATTATGCTGAGCGATAGCCGTTTTGCATGGATGTGGCGCATATTTACTCCAGTTTTTTTAACATTTTTGTTGTGTTCAGTTTTTCTTTGTGTCATATTTACCTCAAATACACGTATTTTCTTTCATAAAAATAGTAGCCCACAACGCTGTTCACAGATTAGCTGCAGAAAACAGTGATATAAATGCTAGGATTATGAATACATTTTTCTTAGTTAACTACCATTGAGTGATGAGATTGAAGTAATTTAATATACAATTATTTTTAAATTGGTACAGTGTCTTGGATACTTTTAATACAGTTTGTAATTTTAGACAGATTAATGGTTTTATTCACAGCCTTTTTAAATAGCCTCCACAGCGTTTAGGCCGCTTTACCGCTTTTTTTTTTTTTTTTTTTCAGTATGGGAAATCATCAAATGACTTCTCCCGCTCTGGGCGGAGCGGGAGGGCGTGTCAGACTTTTACTGACTAAAACCCACCCGTGTTCCATCAGTTGCCCATGTGCCAGGGTCACGGTATCTCTTTCGAACAATCACGCGACCCCGGCAGGCATCGGTCCTAGTAGACCCCTACACTGCTGCTGACATCTGAGGCGCGCGTGGAACACTGCGCGCCGTCGACCCGGTACGGTGGCCGGGAGTCCGCTATTGACTCCCGACGCCCGGGGCGTCTCCTCCTGCGGCGGCTAGGGACGTGAGGGCGCAGAGACTGCCACTCCCTCACGCGCCCCGCCTCCTCCTCCGCGAGCATTACTGCTTCGCAGAAGGAGGTGACGGCTTCCCATTCCCTCTCGCTCCGTACCATGGCTCGCACCAGGGCCGGACGCGAGAGGTCGCCGCCGCGGATCGCCTCCACGAGGACACGGCGGTGCCCCGCCCAGGCAGGGCACACCTCCACCGTATGCTCCACCGTGTCCTGCAGGCGATCCTCGCAATGGAAACACCCGGGCGTATCCTCCCGCTTTATCCTGAACAGGAACCCACCGAAGCACCCATGCCCGGTGAGAACCTGCGTCAGGCGGAAGGTGAGGCCGCCGTGACGCCTCTCTATCCACTCCTCAAAGAGGGGACTTACCGCCGCAATTGTGGCGTGCCCACCACTTTCCCCCTGTATTATGCAACAAGCATGTTCGAACGGCTTAATTTCATCTTATCATCGGTTTAATTTTAGACTGAAGAACTTAACACAAAAATATTTCACTTTTAGAATCCTAATGGAAGCTCAGAACGTGATGGCATTGACCCACGTGGATACTCCTCTGAAAGGAGGTCTCAATACTCCGCTGCATCAGACTGACTTCTCAGGCTCATTGCCGCAATCACAAGCCGTTGCTACGCCGAACACTGTGCTCATCACACCATTCAGGTAAGCTAAAATAACACTTAATAACAGTACCGGAATGACACATTAACCTTTAGAAAGAGGCTCTGCTCTACAAAGCCGATTTTTTTCTATGTCCACGTTCGGTCGGATCTAAAAATAATGCGCCTTGGTTTTTTCGAAACAAGCCAACAGTGTGTTTTTCGACGTGCTGGAATGCACTGCGTTAGATTCTCTATGCTCGGTTCAGAATAAGGGTTGGACAATCCAATGCACAATGAAATCCTAACGCAATATTTTTTCTTCCGTGTCAAAGCCAGTTGTGCTATACATATAAGTTCATAGAAACTTTGATACAAAGACAAAGCAGGAATCAGTATTCCTTTTTCAAAAATAATCATACGTATACTTTTGATTCAGGTCATCACGTAGTGAAGTGTCAACTCCCGGCAGTTTTAATACGCCTAGTCAAGCAGCTGTCCCACCGGGTTTAGCGGTATGTAAACTCTTATTTATTTAATAACTAGCTTTTGCCAGCGGCTTCACCCGCGTGGAGGTCGGAAAATATCCCGCATGAACGTACTACCGCGATAAAAAGTAGCCTATGTGTTAATCCAGGTGATTTTTTTTAGCTCCAAAGCGCATTTTCATCCAACTTGCTTCAAATTTATCGTCACTGCTCGGCTCCTATGTGTCTTAGCGTTATGTTATATAGCCTATAACCTGCCCAGGAGTAAGGACTATAATCGTACCAAGTTTAGTTAAAATCCCTTCAGTAGTTTTTGACCCATGCGTGCACATACAGACAGACAGACAGACGGACAGACAGACAAAAAATTTACTGATTGCATTTTTGGCATCAGTATCGATCACCATTCATCCTCCAATATTAATTTTGAATATATTTTCAATGTACAGAATTGACCTCTCTACAGTTTTATTATAAGTATAGATATAGATAATATTATAGTTCTTGGTTTTCAAAATCACGCGTCGGTCATTGCACCTTATGTCAATGGCATAGAACTCATTACGACGCTTGCTCGTGTCTTGCTTCAACAGCACTTATTTTTTCATCAATATCATGATCTTTTATTAATTTTCTTATGTTTTGCAGACTCCAGGACTTCGTGATAAGTTGAGTATCAACCCAGAAGACAGAATAAGCACTGGAGATACGCCTCTAGTTGCCAATCAAATCCAAAAACAGGTAAATGTGATTTGATAATTTTTTTTTGTAAAATGTTTGTCCAGCATTGAGTACCTTATCGAAAAAAAAAACCAAACCTAGATCTTATTAACTAAATGTTTCACTAGAAAATAGAAAGGACAATGTCTATCTTGAAAATCTTTTTATTTCAATAGATGAGCATGCCATTAAAGTAATCACATTATGTGCAAAAAAAAAAAACACCATATGAAAAACCAGCAGTCATTTTTGCCAGTGTTATATACTAAATATAATAACAAAACTAATATTTCTCACAGCAAAAATCGCTAGTCCGCAACGCTCTATCGTCACTACCAACACCACGAAACGACTATGAGATCGTGGTACCTGATCAAGATGATGAACCGATGGAGAGTTCAAGCTCTGACGCCCATGTGGAAGACCAGGCCGATGCTGATGCCAGACTACAGCAGGAGCAGGAGGAAATACGTAAGTGGAATATTGAAATAGAAAATTTCTATAATACCTTTGTTATAAAATCTCGTTCCGTAGGTTATATCGAAACGAATCGTAAAGTGTATGTTAACTGTACGAACCTTTGTCTATCTATCTATCTTAATATTCTAAACTGATCTTGTAGTTGTATTTACCTTTTTCTATTTAATAAACAAACAAATGGAACGTTCGAGGAGATCGTTCGAGTGCGAGGGGCGGAAGAAGGTGGGCGCGGGGCAAGGGAGCGCGGGCGCGCGTCGCTGGCCAATCCATGCGCAGTTGTCTCAAAAAACCAAGACAGCACGCACATGTACAACCTCCTCGATCGCGACATTTCGAATTAATCTTTATCCTGGTTTCTTCTTTACCTCCCCTACAATCTGGTCTTCGAGCCGAATCTGCTGGATGTTTCATACTCCACCGAAATCGCGAGCTATGGTGAACACACGGAGCACAGCGAAGAAAAATAAAGAACGTTATGGCGAAATGTCTAAGGGCGCTGAAGGCTTGGAAACTGCTGTGCAAGATGATTCCAGGCAACCAAACACTAAAAGTGACCTAAAACAAGTCGACAAACCTATATTTCTACCCGCACAAAGTGAAAAAGTGAAACTTAGTTCCGATATAGGTTTACCCTTAAAGTCCGAAAAAGTATCAAAGTCGAAGTCTGGGTCAAAGTCCGCATCGTCATCGGTGTTAGCTAGAAAAAAAAGACTGGAATTAGAAGCAGCAGAAGCTAAGGCAAAAATACAGATGGAAATCATCGATAAGAGGTTGGCGGCCGAGTTGGCCGAGCTAGAAGAGGAAAAATACAGTTCGCATTCGGAAGGAAAAGAAGATCATACTAAAGTTGAGGTGGAGAAGTGGCTAGAGCGAAGTTATCGCGAACTGGAAGCAGAGGCTGCCCAGCCGCAGGATACAAAACTGGGCGACCTTCCGCTACCGCTGCTGGCGCAGGAAACAGCTGCCCGAGGCGGCACTGACGGAACAGTTCACATGTTGGCAAGCGCTCTCAAAGATCTGGCCGCTGCTACTACAGCTAATGGTTCGCATGCTCAAATGCTGAGCCGATTGAGCACACCTAAAGACTTACCCGGTTTTGGAGGTGACCCGTTGGAGTGGCTGCAGTTCAAGCAAGCGTACGAAGAATCAACAAAAGTGTGCAACTTCAGCAATCAGGAAAACTTATGGAGACTACGGAAATGTTTACATGGAGCAGCCAAAAATGCTGTAACAGCACTGCTAATTAGTGCTACGTCACCGGATGTTGTGATGTCTACGTTGGAGCTACAATTTGGAAATCCAGACATTCTAATAGCTACAATTGTGTACGAGATCAACAAGCTTCAACCGATGGCCCAAGAATATCACAAAGAAATAATAACATTCTCTGTGAAAGTAAAAAACTATGTCGCTGCTGTGCTCGCTATTGGTCAAGATGAGTACCTGAAAGGAACAAATGTTTTATCAATTATCCTGTCGAAATTACCTACTGTGCTTATCTCAAAATGGGCAGACTACAGTTATCCAATAATCAGCAGCGAGGACAAGCCGAAACTTGTGATATTATCCGAGTTTTTGAACCAAGAAGCTATAAAAATATCGAAAACATCAGTAAATATAATATTCAATCCCAGTGACTATAAACGTAAACACAGTGATAACGTAAACAGAACTCATACGGTGTTAGTGCAAAACGCTTCGGGCAGTAACATTGGTGACACTGACAATAAGTGCCGTTTTTGTAAAATAAATAAACACAAAATAATAGACTGTAAAAAGTTTAAAAAAGCGTTGCGTAAGGACAGATGGCAGTTTATAAAACGTAACGGTTTGTGCTATAAGTGTCTGGTGGCGCGTCATAACCGTGACGCTTGCTCAGCACCCGTGTGTGATAAGGACAACTGTGGTCAATCGCACCATCAACTTCTGCATTTCCCTGATGGGCGCGGTAATGAACAGCGTCAACCGTCCGAGGCGGCAACTCCCGCGGCGGCGTCGGCGTCGGCGTCGGCCTCGGTGCAGCCTAGCGAGGCTGTCGCTCACATTAACGATGACAGTTATAGTCAAGTGTTGCTGAAGACAGTGCCTATAAATATACACGGACCTTACGGAACAATGAGCACGGTGGCTTTACTGGACGATGGTTCCACCGTGACGATAGCTAGTGATGAACTAATGGTGAAGTTAGGTATACGCGGACGTAAACAAACATTAAAAGTGCGTAGCGCATGGGACGCTAGCGAACTTGTGTGTGATAGCGAAATAGTGGACTTACGCGTGTCGAACAGTGACGGTACGATGTTTACATTGCAAGCACGTACTACTAAAGGACTTAATTTGCCTAGACAATATATATCACTCGATAAACTAAGGCGTAGTGATGCAATTAATAATATAAAACACAAATTATGTTTTGGTCAATGCAAACCGGAAATACTAATAGGCCAAGACAACTACTGTTTGTTATTGCCTCTGGAAGTTATTCGAGGCAATCCTACCGAACCGTACCTAACTCGTACTCCGCTGGGTTGGTGTTTACATGGCCGTACGACCTTGAACACGAACTGTCGAAGCAAGCATTCAACTTTGTTTCTAACTGAAGCCGATGAATCTGAAATAGAAACTAAACGCATATTGAACAACTTACATGAAGAAGTCCGCCGCTCGTTTTCAATAGAAGCTATGGGCATATCAGGAAAACCTCGTCTTAACGAAGAAAATGTACGAGCAATAGCCCACCTCGAAAGTACTTCTACTCTAAAGGACAGCAACTGGTACATCGGCCTACCATGGAAAAATGAAAATTGCAAGATGCCAGAGTCATATCCCACGGCCTTGAACAGACTAAAAGGGGTTGAAAGAAAACTTAAGAAATGTGAGAATTACGCACAGAGATACAAAGAGAGAATAAACCATCTACTACACAATGACTACGCACGAGAGTTGACCGATGTCCAAACTACGCCAAAGACCTGGTATCTTCCTCACTTCGGCGTGGATAACCCCAATAAAAAGAAACTGCGGTTAGTTTTTGACGCCGCAGCGAAGAGTCATAACTTCTCGTTGAACGATTATCTTCTAACCGGACCTGACTTACTTGCATCATTGTACGGAATCATGTTGAGATTTCGCGAAAATAGAGTAGCTGTGACCGGTGACATCCGCGATATGTTCCTGAGAATTAAAATACGAAGTGAGGACCAAGACGCACTACGCTTCTTGTGGAGATATTCACCAGAAGATCCTGTGAAATCATATGCAATGACGTCATTAATCTTTGGTTCGAATTCGTCGCCGTTTATTGCACAATTTATAAAAAATAAAAATGCAAAAAGATTTGAAACAACTCACCCCGCAGCAGTAAATGCAATCTGTAATCAGCACTACATGGATGATTATATAGACAGTTTAGAAGATGAGTCAACAGCGATCCAATTAACAAAAGATATTGCATACATCCATAAATGCGGAGGGTTTGAGATAACAAACTGGAATAGCAACAGCGCGCCCGTGTTAGAAAACTTACCAAAAGAAACCTTATGTTCTACTGCAGTACGTTTTAAAGTCGGCCAGCAGGAAGCTGGAGAACGAACTCTTGGATTAATCTGGTACCCGGACGAAGATACGTTGGGATTCGATACCTCATTTAAACGAATTCCTGAAAACATATTAAATGGCCTGAAACGTCCTACGAAAAGGGAAATGTTACGGTTGATTATGTCAATATTTGACGTCCACGGATTCCTGTCACCATTCATAATCAAAGCCAAAATACTATTACAACAAATGTGGAAGATTAATTTATGCTGGGATGACGAAATACCAGACAGCGTAAATGATAAATGGTTAAATTGGCTAAAACTCCTAAAAAACATTGGCCGTATTCGATACCTCGTTGTTACCATGCGAGCGTACGTAAGAGCGAGACAGCGATAGTTGCACCGAATGCACTGGATAGCGCGCCGTCGCCGGCACACACACAGAGGCAGCTTACTATTACAAATGAATCACGCGCGCTTGCCTCCGCTACGAGATTAAGTTATACAAACTTACAGCTACATATATTCAGCGATAGCTCAACTTACGCTATGGCCGCCGTGGCATTCTGGCGCTGGCAAGATACTGATGGTCAAACTAAATTAGCGTTCATTTCGAGTAAGTGCAGAGTAGCACCACTGAAACATACGTCTGTACCACGATTAGAACTGCAGGCGGCGCTCCTTGCTGCTCGGCTTGCAGATACTATAACAAAAGAACACAGAAATATGTTACCACAAGAAAGGTTTTTCTGGTGCGACTCGTCAACGGTTTTATACTGGATTAGGAACAACGCGCGAGATTATAAAGCGTTTGTGGCGCACCGGGCGGCTCGGCGAAATTGACGAGTTGACACAAACAAAGGAATGGCACTTTATACCTACCAAAATGAATATAGCCGACATCGCCACGAGGGATAGCTGCGAATTAGATATGTTACAAAATGAATGGTTATATGGCCCCGAGTTTTTGTATAAAGGAAAAGAGACGTGGCCACTGGATGTACAACCGGCAGTCAACATCGATGTCCTGGAACGGGTTTCTCTCATCGTCACTGAGAAGTACTCACCTGCTGTGCCGGAACCCGAGAGATTTTCATCCTGGCTACGCCTCCTGAAAAGTACCTGTACGGTATAAAGCCTCCTACAAACCGGCGCGACGCGGCAACGCGACGCGACACTCGTAGAACATTTTTTATGTGAACTTCATGCAAATTGTTTTACAAGAATCGCGTCGCGCTGTCGCGTCGCGCCGGTCTGAATAAGCCTTTACTATTTATTGATAAATGTAAAAAAACTTACCAGTGCAATCGGTGGTGATATGATGAGGAAAGCAGAACGTTTGTTGATCATGCACTCTCAGAGGCAGACATTCGCCGAAGACCTGGAACACCTGAAACAGAAAAAACCTTTAGATCGGAAAAGTAAGTTACTTACCTTGACTCCTGTGATTGACGAGAACGGAGTTTTACGCGTTGGAAGCCGCATCGACCAGGCACCTGGAATACCACCTGAAACCAAGTATCCTGTTATACTTGACGGCCGCAACTATGTCGCTCAGCTGATTGTCAGGCACCATCACGTGAAGGCCGCCCACGGCAACCAGGAAGTTCTCGTCAATAATCTGAAACAACATTATTGGATTATACGCTTGAGACCTACAATTAAACATGTGACCTCAAAATGCATGTTTTGTAGGATAAGAAAAGCACAGCCGCATCCACCCAGAATGGGGAACTTACCTGAGGCCAGAATGGCTTATAATCAACGCCCGTTCACGTTCTGTGGAGTGGATCTTTTTGGGCCCATGGAGGTGTCAGTACAGTACAGGCGACGAGAGAAAAGATATGGCGTCCTATTCACTTGCATGACTGTTAGAGCCATACATATTGAAGTTGTATCGAAACTTACCTCTGACGCATTTATTATGGCCTTACGTCGCATGGCCGCGAGGAGAGGGTGGCCACAACATATGTATTCGGATAACGGAACTAACCTGAGAGGGGGCCTAAATGAAATAAAAAAGTCTATAAGCGAACTTGATCAAGAAACGCTAAAAGGAGAAGCTGCTAACTACGGCACTACGTGGACTTTCTCTCCGCCTGCCAGCCCACACTGGGGTGGGGCGTGGGAACGCCTAATACGTTGTGTTAAAGATGCACTGAAGGTCGTTCTGAAGGAACGAGCACCCCGCGATGAGGTTCTTAATACAGAGGTGGAACACATGGTAAACAGCCGTCCGCTGACCCACGTGAGCGTCGAACCACATTCCGATGAATCACTGACGCCTAATCATTTTCTTCTTGGTTCTTCCTCCAACCTACCTACGATCGGTACATACGATGAGTCAGATACATACCTGCGAAAACAATGGCGCATCTCCCAAAGACTCGCCGATTTGTTTTGGAAGCGTTGGGTGAGGGAGGTACTACCGGATATGCGACCTAGAACCAAATGGCATCAGGAACAAGTACCCTTGAAAGTGGGTGACCTTGTGCTAATCGTCGATCCTGATTCTCCGCGCAATGTCTGGCCGCGCGGTCGCGTGCAGGCGGTAATGGCTGGCAGAGATGGACGCATAAGAGTCTTAGATATAAAAACCAAGAATGGTATGTTACGTCGGTCAGCCGCACGCATTGCTCGAATCCCGACGGAGGATGAGTGCTGACGCACTGGGGTGGGGGATGTTAACTGTACGAACCTTTGTCTATCTATCTATCTTAATATTCTAAACTGATCTTGTAGTTGTATTTACCTTTTTCTATTTAATAAACAAACAAATGGAACGTTCGAGGAGATCGTTCGAGTGCGAGGGGCGGAAGAAGGTGGGCGCGGGGCAAGGGAGCGCGGGCGCGCGTCGCTGGCCAATCCATGCGCAGTTGTCTCAAAAAACCAAGACAGCACGCACATGTACAACCTCCTCGATCGCGACATTTCGAATTAATCTTTATCCTGGTTTCTTCTTTACCTCCCCTACAGTGTATATCAATCATCATTCCAATTTAAGTAAATAAATAAATCGACTTCAAAAAAGCGTTTGACAATGTTGACTACGTGTATTCATCTCATAAGCTACTGAAATATTGGCTACGAAGTCTGATGTTACGTTGCTGTATATTTAAAATCTAGTCCAATTTGGATCGGTAGGTGGATCTAACCCGAACTGTGTTAACTTGGTTAGCAAATATTTGGATTACTACAAGGTATTATTTTAGGTTCCTTATTATTTCTTTCATTTAATACGACGATATTAGGCGGGGGATGGAAGACACTAAAGTCACAGTTTTAGTGTTAATAGACTTTTCCAATGCTTTTAATACCGTCAGTCACGAAGTCCTTTTATCCATTCTTTCCTATCTTATGGTCTCTCCGGAGGTATTGGAATGGGTTGCCTCTTATCTTCAGGGGCGTCAGCAGTCTGTTCGTGCTGGAGACTCCTCGTCGAGTTTGTGTGATCTTGCAGCTGGCGTCCCTCAAGGCGGTATTTTATCTCCTCTTTTGTTTTCTTTTTTTATTAATCTCATTACCACTGAACTTCGGAATGCGTATCATCTTTATGCACACGACTTGCAGCTTTACTGCCAGGCAAGTGTTGACAACATATCCGATGCGGTTGAGGAGCTAAACCGGGATTAAGTGGTTAAAAGCTGGTCTGATCGATTTGGGGTGGCGGTTAACCCTGCAAAGTGTCAGGAAGTTGAATGGCTTAACTGTACCACCTGTAATGTTCGACAACTCCGTAATCCCGTTAAGAACGTGGCGCCTAAACTCGCAAACCACGAGCCGACGCAAAGGCCAAATTCGGTCGGAATATTGCTATCTCTGTTTGACAATAGAAGGCCAACGATGACGCGGTATGCAGCCGTGTGTGAGTGAGTAGTTGTACCTACCCTTTATTCATAACGACTCGAAGGCATTTTTATTTACTAGTAATTAGGTATGTTCGTTATTTGCTTTATTTTTGTTGACTACTCTGGGGAATCGTTAGTAAATGTACGGACTAGTAATGCGTTTTGTGGAAATTTCTTTACAATGTCGGTATCTTAAATTATTGCAATATCTCAAGATCTAGGCATTTTGTACAGTCTTACATACCTTTCCTAACTTGGTACTTGTAAACCAATGTATAATTATGTTGTTTGTGGTCTTCTATAAATTGATACATGAACGTTGTGAGTCCAGCTGTCATATTTATTTAAGTAAGTATTCTTTTTACTAATTTTAAAAATTGTTATCACTACATATTATAAAACAAAGTCCCCCGCCGCGTCTGTCTGCCTACTTGCGAAGAACTCAAAAAAATGTTCAACGGATTTTCATGCGGTTTTCACCAATAGATAGAGTGATTTATGATGAAGGTTTAGATGCATTTTCTAACCTCCATGCGGGCGAAGTCGCCGGCAAAAGCTACCAACTTACAAATAATGAATACAAGTCACTAAAAGTGTTACGCAAAATATTAGTAACAGACAAATATTCCAATAATTTATACATATTTACGCGATGTGCAGATATAAAAGATGATAAATAAAAAACAAAGACTTTTAATTAACATTTATTTTTAATGTACACGTTACTCTCCTAAGCTAAGCTAGGTTTAGAATCAGCACTTTTCGAACGTGAAAATTACATAAAATAGTCCTAGCCCGTCACCAACTCCTAGTGCTTTATCTGAGAAGAAGCGGCGCAACAAACTCCCCAGCAGCACAGCTGTTTGTTTAGTTACATAAACTTGATTCTATACAATAGTAGGTAGGCAAAGTAATTACGAGGCACAGAATATTACAATACATTATTTACCATATCTGCAAGAGCAGTGGTGGCCCAGTGGTAATGGCCCCGACTTACGAGTTATAGGTAGCGGGTTCGAACTAGGGCATGCAATTCCGGAATTCCGGAATTCCGTAACTCCGGAATTCTGGATCAATTTTACTGATTTTTCAGTTCCGGAATTGACAGGAGTGATTCCGGAACTGAAACTGCTATTTAACTAGCTGCCCGCCCCAGCTTTGCCTGGGTGCAATTTATTTTTCGATTTCTTTCAATTTTCTTTACAACGGACCTTGTCCTGACAATACAAACAACAAAAAAAAAACATGTAGGTGCAGTCGTTCTGAAGCGATGTCCTTACGTGTGAAATAACTATAACAGTTAGACATATGCTGTGTGGCTTTGCTTTGAGCCTTCTTATGAGGCCCATTGTGAGCGACCACGTCTTAGTGTCATATGTCATCACTGGCAACACACACTGGTCAAAGACTTTTGTCTTGAGACATTGCGGTAAGTGGGACGAGAAGATATTGCGTAGCTTCCCGAACGCTGCCCAGCCGAGTCGGATTCGACGATTGACCACTTTCTCGAAGTTGGACCTATCTAACTGGACAGTCTGTGCTAGGTACACATATTCGTCCACAACTTCGAGTGTAGCGCCTCCGGTCTTCATTGGAGTGGGTATCACATGAGCATTAGACATGACCTTTGTCTTGTCCATGTTCATCCTAATACCCACTTCGGAAGCTCTACTGAGGTCATCGAGCATTGTACTGAGGCCCTCCATAGTCTCAGCCATGACTACGATATCGTCGGCAAATCAAAGGTGAGAGATGTACTCGCCATTGATGTTGATGCCAGCCCCTTTCCAGTCCAGAACCTAACATAACTGAAGACATCCTCCAGTGCAGCACAATAGGCCTCATAAGAAGGCTCAAAGTCACCCAAAGAGCAATGGAGAGGGCTGTGCTTGGAGTTTCCTAACGCGATCGAATCAGAAATGAAGAGATCCGTAGGAAAACCAAAGTAACCGACATAGCCCGAAGAATTGCCAAACTTAAGTGGCAGTGGGCAGGGCTCATTGCTCGCAGAACAGATGGCCGATGAGGCTGGTGAAGGCCGCAGGAATACGTTGGATGCGAGAAGCACAGAACAGGTCGAAGTGGCGGTGCTTGGGGGAGGCCTATGTCCAGCAGTGGATGTCTTTCGGCTGAGATGATGATCATGATGATATGCTGTGAGCTGTCGCGACACTTTTTGTAGATAATAATGTGAGGGGTATAGTTTCAAAACCCGCTAAGTCCAGAGACGTTCAAAATCCAGGAATAGAAAATTTGTGATAAATTCTTGTAGAATTATTTAATTAATTATGTTTCTGTGCCTTTTGAAAAATTAGTCGCTTCACCTACGTTTTGTAACTTATTCATTAAATTATCATGTTTTACAAACGTATAAAAAGCAAAACAATGATGGACATAGCTGAATTTGAAACTGAAGTTCGGACATAGTTAGTTTTGAATCTGACATACGTGGACATTGCTGTATTTGCTACGACGAATAATATGTATACAGCGACTTAAAATATTTGATACTTTTATCGTATGTGATATTAGCGTCGTCATGTTGAAAAGGTATAGAAATGAAAAACACATTTAATAAATCAATTAGTATTTTTTTAATTATCAAGCACTTTTATTTACTAAACTAGATGTGATTAAAAATCGCAAAAGCAAGACAAGGAAAAAGGGGAGGCCTTTGTCCAACAGCGGGACATAAAATAGGCCAATAAAAAAAAAGAAACAATTAGGTCAGGTACACTTTCGTTTCGTTCTTCGCCAAAGTGTTCATTTTCATCATCCGCTTTGCGCAAATCCATATCGAGAGCCGTCTTTGGTATTAATGCACACTTCCACACTAATATTATAAATGCAAAAGTAACTCTTATGCTACTTTTTATTCCGTGACTTTGTCTGCATCCGCGATAACCGACATTTGCGCAGACGAAGTCGCGGGCAGAAGCTATTTATCATAAAATGACAGAACAGAATAAAAAATGTGAAGTCAATAGCTTATCGACATCTTTGATTTTAGACCGTTGTAATGTTCCCGCTGAGGACTGAATTTCTTTCGGAACGATCATGTTGCTATTTTGCCACTTTTGCAACATAATGCAGTTCATCTTTTACTAACGTATTGCCAGTTTTGCGTGTTGACCGCTTCAATATAAAACGCTTGCACTTCGAAAAAGGCACATGCCAAGCGCCAATTGGTTTTATAACATTTTTAACGGCTTCCTTCCAATCTTTTACCGGACACATGTAGGTTTTCCTGGTAATTTTTTGCCAAATATCTGAAAAGAAAGTAGCACATGAACCAATTTGCATCGAGGTGCATAAAAATCTCCTCGAAATTTGGGGATCGGCTCACAATAAATATGGGCATTTCGAATATTCGTGTACCAAAAGTCGAATAAAAAAATACAAAGAAACAACAGTTTCAACTTAAAAAAATTAAATATTTTAAAATCAGTGATCAAAACTACTCGTACTAGTATCTACTTACCTCTTTAATTTCTGCAGGTTTCTCTTCCATTGTTCTGGTTTTCTCTGCCGTTTCCGAACTTTACTTTTATCTACAACGATCGGGGTTGTATCCATCTTCGTAATTATGGCACTTTAACTTCGAAAATAATATGGTATCTAATAAAAAAGTTAACTTTTTCACGAGAAAAACGCGACAAAAACTGAGCTGGCCGCCATAACAGTTTTGTATATCTCGTCGCCAAAATAGTGGCTCGGTATTGGCTAGTTTGGACTTTGCGGTCTTTGAATTAAACTATGATGGACTTGGCAGTGTTTGAAGCTTACAGCCTACTTTAAAGCGAATTTTCTATTGGACATAGCTGTTTATGGTAAGATCTGATAAATCTAAAATGTGCGGAAAAAGATGGAGTTGCTAAAGATATAAAAATATTGCTACGTGTAAAAAATGGACTTTGCGGGTTTTGAAACTATACCCCTCATGTATTCTGCAAAGCCGTAGTACATTATTTTGTTCTATCATCAATAGTTTTCGCAGCGCATGCGATTCAAGGAAATTTTTAGGTAATTCATTTACACTTCGGGTTACCTTATTGGAGTTTTAGTGAGGAACCCTACTGTTTTTAAAAATAAAATATAGCCTATGTCACTCACTTCTACTGGTGAAGGAATTTTTAAAACTCGATCAGTAATTTTTGAGTTTATTCAATACAAACAAAAATTCAAATCTTTCCTCTTTATAATATTAGTATAGATTATTTTCTTCTGAACGCCGCAATTGAAATCAAACGTCTGTGGAATATTCCACAAACTGTTTAGAGTATATTTTTTATGTTTTTGTTACTGTTTAATTACATTATTTTATATTATATAAAGTTGGTTTATAACTTTGTTGTTTTGTTGACTTTACTATTGTGAGAATGTCTAATTAGAGTAATAAGGAAAAATGATGGCCAAATATGTTTAATTTGTACCTCAAAATGATTGAGAGACTGATTTATATTTATTTTGGTTGATTTGAAACAATTTTTTATTATTATCCTAGAAAGACAAGAGACACTGAAATTATTAGAAAGAAAAAAAGAAAATAAAGAAAAAGGTACCAAGTTCTCGAATTCCGAAATTAGCTCTCCAGTATCGGATCTCAGTTGCGGAATTAAGTTCCGATATTGCACGCCCTAGTTCGAACCCAGGGACGCGCTTTACTTTGTATAAATAATTTCATCAACATTGCTCTCGCACCGGTAAAGAAAAACATCGTGAGGAAACCGGCATGTCTTAAAATGAAAAAATCGAAGACATCAGACATCGACCAATCCGCTCTGGGCCCGCGTGGTAGATTACGGCCCATTTCCTCTCAGAAAGGAGGCTTGGATCCCAGCAGTGGGAACGTTATAGACTGATTATGTATTTGCCATATGTCAGCTAGCTATGCCAATATACCAACAAATAAATAAAAACTGGTGAAGGATAGTAGAAGTAGGTTTAAATAGTGTGTGTAACATAATAAATGAACATTATGATAATAAATTGTTCAGAATCGTTTACAGAGTCGCACAGTGTTTTATGAAGACGATTTTTCGGACATTGCTTTTTTATATAAAAACCTGATAGTTTAAGATATTTCAATGCAATATTTCGTATCCCCATTTCACTAGTATGTTTAGTTTATGAGATATAATTTTTTGAAAATCGTCTTTTTTTCAACCAGGTATTTAGAAAAAAAATCATATCTCTGAAACTACATATGATACGCAATTGTGACCTAAGAAACATCGAAGGCGTTTTTTATGTTGCATATTTTAGAGTACAAATAAATCTCGGAACTTCGTTAGATTCAGATTTATACGAGGTTTTCAGTTTTTAGTTTTTATTTTTTTTCTCGGTAATTCCGTCGTATTTGGAAAAGTTATTTATACTAAAATTAGGCCCTTTATCCTCCCAACATACCACAAAAATAACACATCCTAATTGCGTGGAATCTAGAAACCACAACATTTTTAAGTTCGATCCGTATTCTACGTCGTTAGGGTTGTCACGCGATCATATTATATTAGTTCATATCCGGATCTGAAGTTATGTCTATATTTATACCAAAGTTATCCACACAATTAGAAGAATCGCCCAACTTAACGGGCAGTGGGCAGGGCACATTTACATTTTAATGTCATTTTTTATTTTCAGAACTACCTCCAAAAGAACAATTTAGGGGTTTTTAAAGATAGTATGGTGGAATCTTATTTCTTATGTTAATAAACATAAAACTTAGCACAAATTCATTGCCGATTCCGTTGTACACCGAACTAAACTATCTCTAAAATTCCTTACTTTTGGCTATGAGAATTGTAACGCTATTCTTCAAGAAAAAATCTCTAAATTTAAAAATTATTTTGACATGACTAAAATTGAATTTGACAATCGCGACTCAACGTGGTATTTTTTTTTCTTTTGGCTTCGCAACGTGGTACTTGTGCGCTACGCAATGAATTTTTTGAGAAACGAAGGCGCGCGCTAGTAGGCAGCCTGGACGTGTTTTATATGAAAATTATCACTTTTTGTTTGAAAAATATAAAAAATATTACCCACGTGATGAGATTTAAATGTGCAGAGATTTTAAAGGGGGTCGAAATTTTCATTATTTTTGTGATAGGACTCGCCATTTTCGAGATATAAGCAAAAGAAAACGAAAACAAAAAATACAGTACTGTCTTTGCCCGTGAAGGCGAGGCCTTAGTGTGAATTTTAGTTCATGATCACTAGTCTTATTCGACACTTTTTTAATCGCGACTAAAAATAGTCAGATTTAGTTAAAATAAATTATTAAGTCAAAAGTTTTGGTGAAAACCTGCAAACTCAGAATAGCAAAATTGACGTTTTCAGTAAACTTATAATTCAGTGCAATCTTAGTGCTATCAAACTAAAATATAGTTAAGTTGTGTCGCTTTTAGTCTATTTCAGAATAGAAAATCGTTGTTTGACAGGGATAAACCAAATTTAAGTGATTTTTAGTTTAGTTTAGAGAATTTTGTGACAATAGAATCGTCCCGTTATTCGTTTGTCAAAACTACCGTCAAAATTCAGTTTTAAAGGGTGTTAAAGTTTTTATGAAAATATGCGCGAACGAAGTTGCTGGCAAAGTGTAGTTTCAGTATAAATAACTTATCCCAATACTACGGAATTATCGAGAACAAAATAAATAAAAAACTAAAAACTTTTATAAGTCTGGATATAACTAAGTTCCTAGGATTAATAGTCGAAATTTTAATAACCAATACGTACCATTAAATAAAAATTGAGTCATCAAAATTCAGATTAGAAAGTGACAACCCTAGCAAAAACAGTTAATTTGGAATAACTTCTAGATTCCACGCAATTAGGATGTGTTATTTTTGTGGTATGTAGGGAAGATGGAGGGCATAATTTTAGTGTAAATAATTTTTCCAAATACGGTGGAATTACCGAGAAAAAAAATAAAAACGAAATACGAAAAAAATCGTATAAGTCCGAATCTAACGAAGTTCCGAGATTTATTTGTATTCTAAAATATGCAGCATCAAAAACGCCATCGATGTTTCTAAGATCACAATTGCGTATCATATTTAGTTTCAGAGATATGATATTTTTCCTAAATACCCGGTTGAAAAAAAGACGATTTTCAAAAAATTCTATCTCAAAAACTAAATATACTAGTGAAATGGAGATACGAAATATTGCATTTAAATAACTTAAACTATCAGGTTTTTATATAAAAAAGCAATGTCCGAAAAATGGTCTTCATAAAACACTGTGAGTCGATTTCTGTTAATTTCTATACTGGCAATTGTTTATCCCAGAAATTAAAACTACGTTGAATTATGGTGAAACTCACGTTCCCACGGACGTAATAAGATCGCATTTTCAACTGTCGGTGTTGAACCGAGCATTGAGAATACAACAGAGTGCAGCGCGGGTGAGCCTCAGCACGAAGCACAGTTGGATTTTCACCTCTTGGCGCTGAGCAGTACCTTGAAGACCCAGTGCACGAAAATAACCAACCGCGATTTTATTACGTCCGTGGGAACGTGTGTTAAGTCATAACATAATTAACGTATTACATTAACGTAGTCATAACATAAGTAACCTATACCTAGATAGGTAGGTAAATTCTAACTTATACAAAATATACTTAGTTAGGTACTTACTACTATTAAACTCGAACTACGTAAAAAATATCTTTATTTCATTGGGCTGAGTTTAAAAATATGTAAGTAAACAATTCGTAGCCAAGAAAATATTAGGCAGGTAACTTATAATATATCATTGGCTAAATAGGTACCTACTGTGAGACACATCCCAACGTTCGGAGTCTATGTTGGCAGCCAAACCGAATCGTAAACAATAAATCCAGGTCCGTAAACAAAGCAAAGTTCCTGCCAGGGTCGCGAGATTCGTTCGAAAGAGTTACCGTGGCCCTGGCATATGGGAAACTGATGGAATATGGGTGGGTTTTAGTCAGTAAAGTCTGACACGCCCTCCCGCTTTAGCCCGGAGAAGTCATTTGATGATTTCCCAACCAACAAAAAAAAAAACCAAAGTTCGTCAGAATGCTCTACATTCTCATCAGTCATTCAGTCTCTGTACTCGATACCAAATCAGAAGTAAAATCAAAATCCAAGTTCCATAGCATAGGTCAATAATAGTGTCAGAAATATCACAATACAATTGAATAAACAAATAAAAGTATGCCCAAAATGCATGTTGCGCTAGTGTGAATGCATGTCCGAGCGGTACACAACACACCTACTGCCAGCCGTACGACCGTGCACACATTGACATTTTTGTGAGACGCGATAGCACTACTAGCTATTGAAAATTTATGATAATTTGGCTGTGTTCCGTAATACCAAAAATGATGAATGAAAACTTAATGATTTTTAAATTGGTTTTCGTTATTTTGTATCTTGATAATATAAGCTGTGTTATGGACAAAACATTATTACAGATATTGTTGTTTTAATGCAGAAAAAACAAAAAGAAAACATGACATTTATGTTATAAAAATGTGCGAAATGCAATTCGCTCAAACTTCATTTTAGCTCAGTTTTTTTTAAAAAAAACGTCACCATAACCTAGATAAATACTGTCTAAAGCCGAATATCATCTTAAAACGGTGGAAATATGCTCCAATTGCAAATGATTTTGGTATTACGTTTGTATGGACAGATTGTCCGTCGCCGGGCCCTTATACTCCGATGTTAAGGATCTTGGCGTGCATGTCGACACATGTCTTAACTGGCGAAAGCAGGTCACGATTGTCACAGGAACGTTGCGGTCGCTCTATCGGTTAAAAACCTTCTTCCATCACACATAAAGGTGTTGCTTGTACAGTCCCTAATCTTTCCCATAATTGACTATGGCGATGTGTGTTACTATGACCTGAATGCAGATCTCCTCAATAAACTTGACCGCCTTCTAAATAACTGCATTCGATTCGTTTTCAATCTTCGTAAGTATGATCATGTGTCCGAGCACCGGTTGCTTTTAAAATGGCTACCCATCCGTCAGCGCAGAGAGTTAAGGGCTCTGTCAATGCTGTTTTCCATACTTGACAAACCCACTTCTCCTTCTTACCTGACTTCCCAGTTTCAATACTTGTGCTCTGCGCATAGTAAAAATCTCCGTTCCACTAACAATCGTCTTCTACGATGCCCTTCTCACCGCTCTGCTTTTATTAAATCTTCTTTCTTTGTCCAGGCGGTCTTTCTATGGAATGCGCTTCCTCTGAATATCAGGATGGCAACCAGTCGGTTAGAAAGTACGTGAGCATATTCGTAAGAAGTTGGCAGATTCATCACAGCGCTGATTTGCTGGATTCGTTTACTCCTCCACCTATCGTTATTTCTTCAGACATTTTTTATTTTCTTTATATGTATATACATATATATGTATGTATGTATGTATTTGTGTATTTGTATTTATTATTTTCTGAGATATCTATCCCTATGTTGCACCTGCCATGTTTTGTCTCTGCATCACCCTAAGGTTGACTGGTAGAAAATGCCTCAGGCATTAAGTCCGCCTTTGTACAGTATTTTTTACTTGTGCATAAAGTTTTAATAAATAAATATAGGTTGTTTCGCGCACTCCAAAAGACGGGATGAGGCACTGACTGGTTATCCCGAATTTTTTTTTACCTGTGATCTTTTAAATTTTATAAGATAATATTTCGTTCAGGCGCGGCAGCCATGAAGCTCCGCTCGTCGGCCGTGCAGCGCGGCTGCGTGCGGCCCGGCGAGGTGAACGTGAGCGTGGTGCGCGGCGGCGGCGGGCCCGCCCTCACCGCGCTGCAGCACGCTGAGGAACTGCTCAAGCAGGAGATGGTCACCATGCTGCACTACGACGCGCTCAGGGACCCGCCACCCGGTGAGCAACCATCTTGTATATTATCTCGCCCGCCCTCACCGCGCTGCAGCACGCTGAGGAACTGCTCAAGCAGGAGATGGTCACCATGCTGCACTACGACGCGCTCAGGGACCCGCCACCCGGTGAGCAACCATCTTGTATATTATCTCGCCCGCCCTCACCGCGCTGCAGCACGCTGAGGAACTGCTCAAGCAGGAGATGGTCACCATGCTGCACTACGACGCGCTCAGGGACCCGCCACCCGGTGAGCAACCATCTTGTATATTATCTCGCCCGCCCTCACCGCGCTGCAGCACGCTGAGGAACTGCTCAAGCAGGAGATGGTCACCATGCTGCACTACGACGCGCTCAGGGACCCGCCACCCGGTGAGCAACCATCTTGTATATTATCTCGCCCGCCCTCACCGCGCTTCAGCACGCTGAGGAACTGCTCAAGCAGGAGATGGTCACCATGCTGCACTACGACGCGCTCAGGGACCCGCCACCCGGTGAGCAACCATCTTGTATATTATCTCGCCCGCCCTCACCGCGCTGCAGCACGCTGAGGAACTGCTCAAGCAGGAGATGGTCACCATGCTGCACTACGACGCGCTCAGGGACCCGCCACCCGGTGAGCAACCATCTTGTATATTATCTCGCCCGCCCTCACCGCGCTTCAGCACGCTGAGGAACTGCTCAAGCAGGAGATGGTCACCATGCTGCACTACGACGCGCTCAGGGACCCGCCACCCGGTGAGCAACCATCTTGTATATTATCTCGCCCGCCCTCACCGCGCTGCAGCACGCTGAGGAACTGCTCAAGCAGGAGATGGTCACCATGCTGCACTACGACGCGCTCAGGGACCCGCCACCCGGTGAGCAACCATCTTGTATATTATCTCGCCCGCCCTCACCGCGCTGCAGCACGCTGAGGAACTGCTCAAGCAGGAGATGGTCACCATGCTGCACTACGACGCGCTCAGGGACCCGCCACCCGGTGAGCAACCATCTTGTATATTATCTTGCCCGCCCTCACCGCGCTGCAGCACGCTGAGGAACTGCTCAAGCAGGAGATGGTCACCATGCTGCACTACGACGCGCTCAGGGACCCGCCACCCGGTGAGCAACCATCTTGTATATTATCTCGCCCGCCCTCACCGCGCTGCAGCACGCTGAGGAACTGCTCAAGCAGGAGATGGTCACCATGCTGCACTACGACGCGCTCAGGGACCCGCCACCCGGTGAGCAACCATCTTGTATATTATCTCGCCCGCCCTCACCGCGCTGCAGCACGCTGAGGAACTGCTCAAGCAGGAGATGGTCACCATGCTGCACTACGACGCGCTCAG
The DNA here is from genome assembly GCA_932294355.1 of Aporophyla lueneburgensis. Taxonomy (NCBI): domain Eukaryota; kingdom Metazoa; phylum Arthropoda; class Insecta; order Lepidoptera; family Noctuidae; genus Aporophyla; species Aporophyla lueneburgensis. Next base: position 10,675,470 of record OW028738.1, on the reverse strand, counting down.
GGACCCGCCACCCGGTGAGCAACCATCTTGTATATTATCTCGCCCGCCCTCACCGCGCTTCAGCACGCTGAGGAACTGCTCAAGCAGGAGATGGTCACCATGCTGCACTACGACGCGCTCAGGGACCCGCCACCCGGTGAGCAACCATCTTGTATATTATCTCGCCCGCCCTCACCGCGCTGCAGCACGCTGAGGAACTGCTCAAGCAGGAGATGGTCACCATGCTGCACTACGACGCGCTCAGGGACCCGCCACCCGGTGAGCAACCATCTTGTATATTATCTCGCCCGCCCTCACCGCGCTTCAGCACGCTGAGGAACTGCTCAAGCAGGAGATGGTCACCATGCTGCACTACGACGCGCTCAGGGACCCGCCACCCGGTGAGCAACCATCTTGTATATTATCTCGCCCGCCCTCACCGCGCTTCAGCACGCTGAGGAACTGCTCAAGCAGGAGATGGTCACCATGCTGCACTACGACGCGCTCAGGGACCCGCCACCCGGTGAGCAACCATCTTGTATATTATCTCGCCCGCCCTCACCGCGCTTCAGCACGCTGAGGAACTGCTCAAGCAGGAGATGGTCACCATGCTGCACTACGACGCGCTCAGGGACCCGCCACCCGGTGAGCAACCATCTTGTATATTATCTCGCCCGCCCTCACCGCGCTTCAGCACGCTGAGGAACTGCTCAAGCAGGAGATGGTCACCATGCTGCACTACGACGCGCTCAGGGACCCGCCACCCGGTGAGCAACCATCTTGTATATTATCTCGCCCGCCCTCACCGCGCTTCAGCACGCTGAGGAACTGCTCAAGCAGGAGATGGTCACCATGCTGCACTACGACGCGCTCAGGGACCCGCCACCCGGTGAGCAACCATCTTGTATATTATCTCGCCCGCCCTCACCGCGCTTCAGCACGCTGAGGAACTGCTCAAGCAGGAGATGGTCACCATGCTGCACTACGACGCGCTCAGGGACCCGCCACCCGGTGAGCAACCATTGTATATTATCTCGTAAGACAGACAGCCAGCTTCTTGAATTTTCTAGAAGACATGTATGAAACGGCCGAAGCGATTTTGCAGCATAAGATTCATGGTGTGCGTCCTCATTGCGAGCCTAGCGCGGTTACGACGACGGGCGCGATATTTCAAACATTTGAAACGCGCCTTTGCGTCCATAGTGTAGTGACTAAGGCGGAAGCCTAGCGCGACGGGACTGAGCGAGACAACGCGCGTAATTTTCAAACGTTCCTGTCCGCGCGTTCTGGCCGCACTACGAGCCTAGTCAGCAAGCGATCTAAGGCGCGAGTGGCGGAGGTAACAAACCAATTCAGTCTTGCCGCTCGGCGTATGTGCGTCTGTATATTATTTTTCGTAAAACAGCGGTGAATACTGAATTGTTAATAAGTGCGATTCAATCTAAACCACCTATATGGCAAAGCAAACATAATTATAATCTCAGTTCTCCATAATTATAAATTAAAAAATCACCACTTATTTCTCTGTTTTTCTTTATTTCGTGCACACCATCTTTGGTGTTCAACACCTCTCAAGTTCAGGATCGGACTGTCTAGTAAAAATATCAAATCCTCGTCCATAGTTTGCAACTCCCGATATACGTCGAACCGCTACAAGAGCTCCGCCTTAGGCCCAGTCACTAGGCTTTCAGTGTGGACGCACACATGGACTTTCTTTATTTTCTCGAACTCAAATTTTTGTAACTCGAAACGTGTCGCGACAGCTGTTGACACGTGTGCGGTAGCCGGCGACACGTCATCTTCAAAGATCAGCGTCATCATCGCGTGTCGACGGCTGCAGTTACCTGCCGTTAGCAACATATTGTGCCGCTCGTGTGTAAGAGCTCTAATCAGTTCAAAAGATTATGCTACGGCTGGCATAATTCTTGCAAAATTAACGTTTGAAATGTTCTAGGGCCATCTGTTTGTAGCTTTTTATTGTCTCCTAAAGCACAGGCTTTTGGCCTAGTTTAGGAGGCATCAGTTTGCCCTTTAATGTGACTTAATCTATACTAATATTATAAAGCTGAAGAGTTTGTTTGTTTGTTTGTTTGATTGAACGCGCTAATCTCAGGAACTACTGGTCCGAATCGAAAAATTCTTTTTGTGTTGGGTAGCCTATTTATTGTGGGAGGCTATAGGCTATATAACATCACGCTACAACTAAGGAGCAGAGCAGTAATGAAAAATGTTGCAAAAACGGGGAAAATTTATTCCTTTTAAGAGTTTCCGTTGCGTGCGCTGCGTAAACGGTTAAAGTAACGCAAAAATAATGTATGACGGAATTGTTCCTCTTAAAAAGTTCTAAATAAAAGTCCGCGAGAGCATATGTCTATCTTTTAAGGTTGACTCACTATAACTCAAAAGGAGCGAGCAGCAACGAAAAATGGACGAAAACTAGCAGGCAAATCGATGCGACGGGAAGGGTCAGGGGAGCAAAAATTTGACGCGGACGAAGTCGCGGGCAGAAGCTAGTTGTACAATATTCCATTAATCCTTGTGTACTTATATATGTTTCTTATCTGTACAAATAAATATGTTATTATTTTTTTATTAATATTATTTTTTTATTAATATTATTTTTCAGTCTGGTTCATAAATATATATCTATCAGCTGCGATCTAATCACTTACTTTCTTTCATACAATCAACTATCTTTTCCCTCTGCATCTGTTTTTTACAAAAATATATTACATCAAAACAGGTATCGACAAGAAACGAGCGGTGCAACTACAAGCTTCGCACTTGGCGTACCTAGAACAGCATCCTTACGAAGAGTTTACATCTGAAGACTTGGAGGCCGCCAAACTGGAGATGAAGAAGGAAATGGAAGTCGTGAAGGCGGGCATGGGGCATGGCGAACTGAGCATGGATGCTTACACGCAAGTCTGGGAGGAGTGTCTTGCACAAGTAAGTGGAAACTACTGAAAAAAAATTGCAGAAATACAGTAGTATTGTCTGCATAAAGAGTGGTCTACTGCTCTAGGATTGAAATTCGTTCGCACTTTATAAAATAATAAAGACTCTTCTCAAGCGCGCTTCGTTTTAGTTTTGTAAGCCATATTTTCTTTAGCTGGGTAGTGTTGTCTTAACTAATTACCCAGTTTCCTAGCCGACAGTACTTTTGATAACAATATTTTCTATTACTTACCACAGTATGACGAGTCCCCTACATAGACGACGAAAATGTTGAAATCTTTGTTTGATATTTTCAGGTACTCTTCCTGCCCGGCCAAAACAGATACACTCGTGCCAATTTAGCTAGTAAGAAAGACAGATTGGAATCCGCTGAGAAACGGCTGGAACAGAACAGAAGCCACATGGCCAAAGAAGCCAAGAAATGTTCCAAAATGGAGAAGAAACTTAGGGTATTGACAGGTATGTGTTACACAACGATACTTAATTTACTGCGCGGCCACTTTCTGTATGCCTTATACACTGCACGGCACGGTTTCAATACGGTCCTAAAAAAAGAGTGTCCGTCAACAAGCTTCCATAGTGATCAGTGAGTCTATACACGGCAAATAAACTAGTTTTTCAGGCATCCAGTGAACTTATCTGCCATATCATTTTGATTGATTTGTGAGATGGTGTCTCTTCTGACAGCAGCGTAACAGATCATTACAATAATAAAGTCACTTTATCATTGCCTTGACCTTAACTCAATTAATTTAACCTTTTGAACGCCACAGTCGTGTATAGCCGACAAATGAAAACGTGCCCAACACGCCACCGTCGTCTATAGACGACAAGAAAACGACATTTTTTGAGTACAAATAAATATAGTAACTTAAGTTTTCTGTGATTCTTTTTCCTATACTATATACACTACACTAGTAAATTGATTAAATTGTCTTAAATACTATATGATGATTATTTATTATGTCCCACAATGTCACATCCCTCGCATGCGAGGAAGTTGTCAAAAGTCGTGCCAGCCACGCCACAGTTGGGTCTTCCCGACAGCGGATGACGTCAGGAACGAGATTAGTGATGCACCTTATTATTATTAGATTTATTCGTTTGTAGTTCTAATGTCTGCTTTTAGGTTGTTATAACTTTGTAACTGGTGTTTTTATAACTTTGTAACAATTTTCGTTATAATACTAGTGATAATTATATCTTCTGAGCATATAGTCGGTCCTTCTTCACCAAGAAACACGTTCGACAAGAGAAATGTGCGACAGCAAAAGGACTTGGATGTCATAAGTTTGCCAAGTTACGAAGAATCAGAGTAATCATTATAAGTAAATTGATTAAATTGTCTTAAATACTATATGATGATTATTTATTATGTCCCACAATGTCACATCACTCGCATGCGAGGAAGTTGTCAAAAGTCGTGCCAGCCACGCCACAGTTGGGTCTTCCCGACAGCGGATGACGTCAGGAACGAGATTAGTGATGCACCTTATTATTATTAGATTTATTCGTTTGTAGTTCTAATGTCTGCTTTTAGGTTGTTATAACTTTGTAACTGGTGTTTAATGATAGTATGATATTAAATAGGGTCAAATTAAATAAAAGAATAATGCAACGAGTTATATTTTATTTACAAAATATGGAACGAAAAGCAATGATTAATTGGCTATCGATAACTTCTCGATAAATTGTTGGAATCCCTATTTTTTTTGTAGGTATTTGCGCTGAATTTGTGGCTTGGCGTGGAAGGGGCGCCGATGCGTTTACGCTCTGGCGTTCAAAAGGTTAAGGTTGGCGCAACATGTCTTTTTCTGCCATACTTCTCCATGAGACGCCATAAAAGTTACTTTTCTACTTATCTAACTACGACATTATTTCTTTTAATTAGGTGGATATCAAAGTCGGGCGGCATCCCTGATTAAGCAGTTTCAAGAATTACAGGATCAGATAGAACAGGCCAATTTGGAGCTATCCACATTCAAGTTCCTTGCCGATCAAGAAAAAGCAGCCATTCCACGTAGAATAGAAGTAAGTTATGATACAATTGTTTCTTAGTAATTGTCCCGTTAGTATAGCGATTGCAAGCGTTACTGCTAAGCATTAGGTCCTGGGTCGGAATCCCAGATTTTTTCATCAAGAATTTCTGAGTAACAGCTCGTAGTCTGGATCTTTTGCCTGGTTCTATTACATGGGACTCAAACATAGGCGAAATATCGGAGTACTATAGTTACACCTCTGCCTAGCTCATCTAGGAATACAGGCTTGATGTTGTTTTATACTTATGATAATTATTTGGTCTTTAGCGTCCCATTGTAGGGCAGAGGCCACCCTTTCTCTATTTGTCTTTTAAACAAAATGAGTCCTGTTCATCCCGCCATGTCCTTCTACGCCCACCACGATGTCAAAGTCAAAGCATTTATTTCAGATAGGCCCAAAAAGGCACTTTTGAACGTCTACAGTTATATGAAAATAGAATTGATCCTAGTTGCCCCTTCCAAAAGGTAGATTCGTATGGAGAAGAATGGGCAAGATATCGTTTCCGCGACGTCGTAGTTTTCACACAAAATTAAATCGGTTCTAATCATCTTCATTGTCTATTCCAGTCATTGACAGACGACGTCAATCGCCAAACAGACAGAGAGAAACAATTACAGAAGAGATATGCAGAGCTTCAAGGAGAGTTCGAGGACATTCACAAAGGAAGGCAGCCCAAAGAAGTGGAATCAAAGACCTCCGACGAGTGAAATATTGTAGTTGAATACTAAATAACAAATTATAATATGATTGAACGAAATGATTATATGTAGATGGATCGGTTTCGTAACGGGAGATAAGCTTTGTATTTGAGAATTATTACACTCACACGCTCGATGTTATTACCATTCAATTATTGATCTGACGGGCAATTCTCGTAATTTTACGAACGTTCACAGTGTGATCTCAGTCTCAACCTGTCAAAAATACCTCTAGTTTCCATACATTTTTGACATTCGGTTGTCGCCGAGATGAGTTTGCGACTAGATCATGAACTTTTTTAATTACGAGAATTTGCCTTCTGCACGAACGTCTTTTACAGACTGTCCAAAGTTGATTGTGCCTTCAAAATTGATTTATTTAAATTTTATACTTTGATAATTTTATTTTTTGACTTCGATCGTGCCTGATTGCCGATTGACTTCTCGTTTAAGCCGATGAATCGATAAAACATACGGCTTTGATTGATTATTATTTGTTGTTGATAATAAGTAATACTAGAACAAGGCTGGCATCCATTGTTATTCGACTTAAGCATTCAGAAATTGTTCTGTGCAATTAAACTATCGACGTTGATCAATGCATCGATTTTTTCTCGTGCTTTTAAGTATAATAACACCCTACGATATGTAGGAGCCGAATAAAGGCATGACACATTACCTTTTTTGATTAGTTATAAAGACTTCCGCAAACAGACGCCACACGACTCTTGTAGAACAGTATCTATGAAAACTTAATGAAAATTGTTCTACAAGAGAAGCGTCGCGCCTGTCTGAAGAAGTGCTAAATGGATCGTGTGTATACTTGCTCAAAAACAAACCTCATATTTCGTAGCAAGAACAGTACTTATTTATAGTTTGATTATTTCCTAAATAGTTGATTGTGACGGAGAGGGGAAATGAATAAACTTAATTATTAAGTGACAATATGTTTTATTTCACATTTATATACAACATGATTTACACTAATTATAGCGGAGAATTATTAATTACATAGCATAATAAATTACAAATTACACTTAGAATTTACGTATCAAAATCATTAATACAAAGTATCATACTATAATTTAATTATATCACAGTGAGAGTAACATCCAGACCGGCCGGATACTTGTGCTTAGAGATTCGTGTACTGTACAGACAAAAACATTGTCTACATCTCTACATCATCAAGTTGATGCATTTATTAATATTCTTTGAACAATATGAAACACAGATTGGGAAAATGATTCCTTTAGCAATGACCATTATGTGACATTTTGCAAAATGTACAGTTTTGTCCCAAAGCAAAGATTTTCTACGTAAAAAAGTCGAGTGTTCGTTTGTCGCGCCCACTATATAGCACCAGATAAATTTCCACATTATTAAAAGCACTAATGTTTCACGTACTATCGTCCTCGGAATCACTATCAATCAGTCTTCTTTTAGGTTTATTTTTCTTTATCACTGTAACATCTGGGCTGTCATCCTGAGTACATATTCGCCGGAACTTTTTCTTGGCTTTTCTCTCCTTTTCCAATTTTATTTCTGCTAATTCTAGCTCAGAAGCTTCGTGTATTTGTGTTAAGCCAATGTTGGAATCGACACAGAAGCTATCCTGTGGACGGAAAAAAAAAGTAAAGGAAATTTAATCAAAATAATTAAAATTAAATCATCATCATCTGCCTAGCCCTTTCCCAGCTATTTTTGAGGTTGGCTTCCAGTCTTACCTGATGCTACTGAATACCAGTACTTTACGAGGAGCGACTGCCTATCTGACCACAACCTTGTTGATGGATTACACGATACATCTTGGTAAGATTGGTGGTTAGACTTATGGGTTTCTGACGACCCGTAACGACTGTCAAAGATCCCCAAGTAATAGCCGGGACAAGCTTTCCGATGCAAGGGTAAAATTAAAAAAAAAATATTTAAATGTCTGTGTTGTGTTGTGTGGGTAATGCAGGTTACATAAGCAGTCGTTCCCTGTAAAATACTGGTATTCAACTGCATTCGCTGAGATTGGACATATTTAAAAAAAATGCTGAACAGCTTGATTGGTTGTTCTTGGCCTACTCACGGGCCTGCAACGCGCGTCTCCACGTTTCTACAAAGTCAACCCAGTGTGCCTCTAACCGGCCTTTAAGTTAGTCGTGGCGTACCCCGTAGCTAGTACGTACTACGTGTTCAGACATGATCAGTAAACAAAGAAGAAAAATTACTATTTCTGATATTTTTTTTTCTATAAACGTACCATTTCATACGAATCTTCATCAACATACTGTGATAAAATTTCTTCCTTATTGAATCTCGTTGGCAGCTCTGGTATCTTGAAGCCACCTCCCCTGACGGGACTTCTGAAAAAAAGCATAATCGAGGTATTTTTTGATATACAGAGGCTCATCTCTAACATTCCATAAGCAGGTACACTTTTATAACCCTTTGCCCCTTTGGTCTCTTCGTCGCAAGCGTGATTGCTGAGCGTTGGTTACTGAGTTCCATCCCCAGGTCGGGCAATGTGTTTGGGTTTGGTATTTTTTCTGTAAGGTATTTCTCAGTCGAGCAACTGCTCGGAGTTTGGGAGTTGACGGTGTGATATCTTCGTAGAGCTCCACTAGAGTTGGATTGCCGTCCCATCGGACTATGATAGTGAGGGAAGAGAGAGAACACTTGTGTGTACACACTCGTGGACTATATTATGTCCCACGTCGATGGCTAGTCTCTGATTAGATTGCCTGCCATGGCTGAAATTCGCTCTGAAGATTTTTAATATAGTTTTATAGAAATTTATTTGTGGCCTGCGGGATCCTCGGCAAACTCCTAATTAACACCAGTGCAATCCAATGACAACTACAGCAAAGATACCTGTGTCCTACTGGGTATCCACAACGGAGAACTCTATAGGCACGCTTAAGTCAAAAATAGGAGGCCAATGCTTGCTCTGCCCTGCCCTGTCTTTTATTTTAAGAATTTATCCCTAGAGTATTTTCACGATGGACAGACATGAACTTCTCTATAAAAACGGGAACAGTTTAACCATTACACAGTAAATTGACTCACTTGATAGACTTGAGGTAGACTGCCTGTATGTCCTCGTGATGAGTGACATTATCATCGTCGCATATAAAGTCGATAATGCTGCCAATACTGTCGTCAGATAGCTCGTCACCGCTGTGACCTTCGTCGGATTGTTCAGCTTCCATGTCCAAGAACTCGCTGCCTTTGTTTTTTTTCTGAAGTCAAGAAAGATACTTTTTTAGTAATTTTATTTATGCGTACTTGTGACTTGTGAAGCGTTTTACGCGAGTAATTAGCTTGTATCGCGCTTATACTGGATACAACAATTTGCAGCCCGAAAGTCTGAAAACAGTCTTATCATGGGGTATCGTGTTACCAATTAACTGGGTTGTGGAGGTCAGATAGGCAGACGCTCCATGTAATATATACTGGTATTGAGCTGGAAGCCGACCCCAACATAGTTGAGAAAAGGCTCGATAGATGATGATGACTAGTTGGAACAATTTCGATTAAGTATATGAACTCGCGCACAGATGAATCATCTCATGTAGTTGAATAAAAGTATACAATAGACCAAGATTAATATGTAACACGTGAAGTAGTAAATTATAAAAAAAAAACTTACTTTCCGAGTCTTATGATTAATTGTAGATCTATAAGTATTATCATTCTGTTTGTACTGTAGGTGACTTGTATAACCGTTCTTTTCGTCAGCCACAAAATCATCATCGCTATCATCAAACGAAAGTTTTCGTTTATTTTCAGCTAACGGAGCCTTGATGGGACTTTTGAATATTCCATTTAATTTAGTTTTATCTACTTCAAGTTTGCTATCTCTTCTGAACATTTGTAGCATGTTCAAAATATCCTTTTTGCCATTATCGTCTTTATGATTGTCATCAATGAATTGCGGGTTTTTATTTTCTTTCTGTGATGAAAACGTCGGCTGCGATATTACGCAACTTAAAATAGTTTTATCGTTTTTCACGATTGCATTTTTATTCTTTTTCATAACAGCAATTTTTTCTTGCAAAGATATTTGTTTCTCCGCTTCGTTATCTAATTTCTGTTTCTTATTGAAATATGGTGATGCCGTTATGACGAAACTATCATCAAAGTCTCGTTTTCTTTTCCCGCCTAATGGGCTGAAATTAGTTTTGTTTAAAGATTTATTCTTATTATCATCAGTGTTGATCATGTCCGTTGGATCATATATTTGAGTGCTATCGGGATCACTATCGCTATCCTCTATAATTATACTGTCCTTTGTCTTGTTTTGGGATGTCGAAGCTATAGATTTGTCCACAATATTTGTATTGTTAGAGAATTTCCTTTTCTCAGCTTGTGTTAAAAGAATTGGTGAGACGCTTCTTTCTTTCTCTGTTTGTACTCTATCGGAAACTGATTTCGATACAGACGCGTTACCATCAGTTTTGTTGATCATTTCTACTAGTTGCGTTATCGTCATCAAACTTTTATTATTGCTTGTATCTATGAGACTATTTCTGGTGGAAATTTCCGGTTTTATAGAAGGCGCAACTGTTAAGTTGTTATTGTTTGTGGACTCTTTTATCAATTGTTTTCTGCAACTAATCAACCTGGGTGTGGAACTAGGACGATCTTTTTTGGTGCTCAATTGGAATTTACGAGGTTGACTGCAAAGTATCGGCGAAGTAGGTACTGGTTTTATTCTTCCAGATAAAATTGAGGGACTCCGTGGATATTCTGTAGGAGATCTATTGATTTTAACATTTTCTGTATTGTTGTTTTCTTTAACTTTCTTTTGGGTGGGTTCTGGTGGTGTATTATCAATTTCATCGTCAGCAAATATGTCATCAATGCTATCCAAACCAAAGAAGCCCAATGTTTCTTTAGCTTGCTTCGGCTCTTCGTTTTTGACTACGTTTTCTCTTTCTATAACTTCATCTTTGATAGTGTTCTCTGTCTTTTGAATTTCGGGTTTGACTGCGATCTCTATAGCTTCTTGTGGACTTTTATCAGCAAACATTCTGTTGAAATCTAATGAATTTTGAATTACCGCCGTCCCCTCTTTGACTGTGTTTTCTCTTATTTGATCTTTCTCTGGACTACTATCATCAAATATTATGCTGGCTTGGTGCTCTTTGACTGCAATTTCTTTTTCGATACCTTCGTCTGGGCTGCTATCGTCAGCAAATATGTCGGCAATATCACCGATATCAAAATCATCTGAAGCTACAGACTTATTATGTTCCTTGACCTCGTCTTTAATATCAAATTCACGATCTGAAGAAAAAAAATCTGTTCCCATATCCATTTCCAAATCGAAATTGTTAACACTGACGTCATTTTTATCATCCTCTTCAGGCTTTTTGACACATTTCAATATAGTTTCCGCATCAAAATCGTCAATTAGATTGATATCAGGTAATTTAGGGTTTTTGATAGTCTCTAGGACAACCCTTGTGGAGTTCTTTTCTTCTTTTACACTTTGTAAAAGCGTACATTCACAAATATTTTGGCAAACGTAACAGTTTTTCGGAGCGTTAGTATTATCCAAACTCAAGTCAACGAGTAAGCTTATTAATCTTGTAGGTACACTTCCATCGTTTTGAAGACCTAGGTCATTTATAAGTTTGGTATAACTTTTGGTAGATTTAGTAGCTGTGCTAAAGAGAGCTCTTATGTCACCGTCTTTTCTATCAAAAGGTTTCGTTAGAGGTACTTTTTGTTTCTTTTTATTTGGTTGCTTTGATTTGGCTGGAGATGTTAAAACTAGTGGCTGTTTTAATTTCGCCGGAGACATAAAAATGTTTGGTTGTACTGATTTTGCAGGAGACGTAAAATTGGCTTGTTGTGGCTGTAGTTCCTGGCTGCCGAAACCTGGTATTGAAAAATAAAGACTCACATTATTTTGACAAATAATTTTAAGCTAGCATCTTAGATCTCAGCCACATTTATAGGGTTCTTACTTACATGGATTTTGCGTAGACGGCGGCATTTCAAATCGTTTAGCATCACTGTACTGCAACAGTTCTGATAATATTTCTGAATCTCTCGAATGGTCTATATTTACAGTTTTCTGTAGCGTCCTCTGCCATTCCAACCATTTCGTCAATTTTAGTTCTGTTCCCTCTGATGGAGCGAGATCCTTTATTGTTTCTAGAAGATTTGAAATGATTTGGACTTTTAAAGAATATATACACTTATACACCGTGACATTTTAATCGTCTTACAACGGCAGCCCACTTCATGTAACCAATTACTACTACACATCCATAAGAAAAAAATAACATTTGAATAACAAAAAAATAAAAATATTATTCATCATAATGACGCGTGACGTAGTTTCACATTTGATATTTTGTCTCATGGAAAATGGAAATGGAATGATCTAGTCGACTCGTGCGCTGGGTAGGTATGTTCTTTACCGTATGATACGTAAACATTATCAACAGGATGTTTCATTGTTCTAATGCATTATTTATTTTTCTTAGTACCTATTATCTTAATTAATGGTAACAATTTTTAATCACGCCTAGATGTATATTATGTCGGATACATAAGGTGGACAACCTTTGTAAGACGAAAAACAGGAAATTGGCCAAAACTTGCGAGATTTTACGACAGACACCGGGACAGATGAAAGTAAATACTACAAACATACAATGGGCGTCATTATAGTAGCTTTATCTATATCTTATAATCAATTCTCTAACTCTTTTACCTTTATTCATCGCCCAATATTCCTTTGGCTGTGCAAACAAAGAAGTGCTACAAAATCCCTCTGGAAACAATTCTTTGAATTCATTCTCGGTTATGAGACCATCCACGTCTTTGTTGGAAGAACCTGAGCTGCTTGTAGAGGCTTTTGATAACAGCATTGCACGCAAATCTTTTTGTCCCTGAACAAAAATACTGTAGTGATTTTGACATAGTACTAATGATGATTAAAGTGTAATAAGTTAATAGAACCTATGGTGTACGAAGAATATTGCGCCAAATTTAAGACCCGCCAAATTAATGGCAAACGACATCATGGCAGGCCCAGACGGTGGTGGCGAGGCGGCCTTGGCAGCTCTGGACGGAGAGAGGTGGATAGAAAGTAAGGGAGCCCTTTGCCCAGCAGTGGGACAATAATGGCTAATAATACATAACGTCGTACTGTGTGTATGTTTTTAGGGTTCCGTTGCCAAATGGCAAAAAACGGAACCCTTATAGATTCGTCATGTCTGTCTGTCTGTCTGTCTGTCTGTCCGTCCGTATGTCACAGCCATTTTATTCCGAAACTATAAGAGCTATGCTGTTGAAACTTGGTAAGTAGATGTATTCTGTGAACCGCATTAAGATTTTCACACTAAAGTAGAAAAAAAACAATAAATTTTGGGGTTCCCCATACATTGAACTGAAACTCAAAAATGATTTTTTTCATCAAACCCATACGTGTGGGGTATCTATGAATAGGTCTTCAAAAATGGTAATAAGGTTTCTAATATCATTTTTTTCTAAACTGAATAGTTTGCGCGAGAGACACTTCCAAAGTGGTAAAATGTGTGTCCCCCCCCCCGTAACTTCTAAAATAAGAGAATGATAAAACTAAAAAAAATATATGATGTACATTACCATGTAAACTACCACCGAAAATTGGTTTGAACGAGATCGAGTGAGTAGTTTTTTTTTTAAAACGTCATAAATCGTAAACCGCAATTTACCTTACATTCAATCAACTAAAATATAAAAATTAAAAAATATATATATTTTTAAACCGAGAATACCTACAGGTTTGTACGGAACCCTCGGTGCGCGAGTCCGACTCGCACTTGGCCGGTTTTTTGACTTAGATTTTATTTTAAGACATGTCAGATTTTAAAGACTGTCGGTCTTTCAAATCTGACATGTCTCATGGTTCATCATCTTTTCAGCCACAAGACGTCCACTGCCTCACGCCCCTGGCAGGCAGGTTGGCGACCGCAGTATAGTTTTAAAAATATATAGAGAACACTGCTGCCCATTCTCTAGTAAGTCCCTTATTCATCAGTAACGCCACTCACGAGAAGAAATGGGGCGGTGCTATTCTTTTAGTCCGGCACCGCACGGACTTTTAAAATATGTTTGTATGAACAAATTTAAAATGAGTACGAACGATTGTAGCAGGTAGTTTTTGTCTACCCCATGGAAAAAAGGCGTGAGTCTTTGTGTGTATGTATACTAATTCCTCTTACCTTCTTAGCCTTTTCAATCCCTTCTTTACTCTTCTCTTTGGGATCCTGTTTCTTCTCCACCGTAATAAACATCTTTTGGCACTGCGGCGTGAAGTCGTGCGGGATCATCCTTGGGTTTAATTTGTATAGGTTGTTCTCGACCTCTTTTGATTGTAGAACCTTTTTGTTGAGCCCGTCTCTTTGACGCATACAATCTAATAACGTCTAGTAGAAAAAAATAAACAATGACAGATTTTTATGTTATGATGTTCATTTGTTTTTCCTCCCTAGTTGAGTTTTTGTAATGATAAATGATTTTATTTCTGTAAGTCACGTCAATCATATTTTTAAAACTAGACGAGGTCGGTGTTTCCTACCTTATTACTCGGAGTAGAAAGGCCGAAACCAACTCAGAGGTCACAGTCTCTTTTAAAATCCATACATAATCATGGTTGTTGGATGGAGATTCTGATAAGTAAATCATTTCATAGGTGAGATCATGAATACTTTGATTACTTTTCTCCACCTCTGTGTTAATATTAAAATTCATACGGGGAATATTATTAAATTTATATTTAAATATTTTATCAATTACCTGGTGTTCTCTGCCTTCAGTGACGAGTATAAAAACTTGTCCCCCACGCTCGCGACCAGTACGTCCACACCTTAGACAAAGCAATAAAAACATATATTATAGTAAAGGAAAAGAAGTAGTATCGATAACCGGCTTTTTTTTTAAGACGGTTAAAATAAAACACGTCAGAAAAAGATAAGTAAAACTTGCGAAAATAATCAACATTTACTTGTATATCATCCAAACACTGTTTAGTTGGTGCAACTATCTGTGTATATAATACCGACTGGTTCAACTTAGTATGTATACACACGAGCGACAGAAGTCAACAGTAGATGCAACTGCAGCCTCAACGCATTGACGGCTACAGTTGCTTATGCCGCAGACGCGTGTCGCTCGTTTGTATGACCACTTAATAGTATACCGCAGGTAATTAAAGCGCATCGTGATTATCAGCCTATGTGGACATAATTGTATAGAACAGCTGTTTTTTTAATAATTATTTTAATAATGATTCCAGCGAGAAGGTTTTTGCTGCTGGCTTACATAAAAAGACATCTTTTCAGGTTAGAGTAAACAAAAAATAAAACATGTATTTCAAGAGATTCATTGATAAGACTCACCTCTGCACAAGTCGCACGGGCGACTTGGTGGATATATCGAAGCATATGATAAGGTCTACGGAGCCGACGTCCAGGCCCTCTTCGGCCACACACGTCGCGACCAGCACGTTGCACAGACCCTCGCGGAAATGACGCATTACACGCATCTGCTGCTTTTGTGATACTACTGTTTTGCCATCCTTACCTGCGAAAGTGGTATAATTAGGACCACGTATGGGTGAAACTATGATGGTAAATGTCTTTTTACCCGACTACGTGGAAGCAAAAACAAGGGTTATGATTTTGACCAGTGTGTTTGTATGTAAGTTCATGTGTTCCCACATAACTTCTAAACTACTTTTCATAATTTGACAAATCAGGTATCGTTGGACGCCAGGGTCGCGAGATTTGTTCGAAAGAGATACCGTGGCCCTGGCATATGGGCAACTGAAGGAACACGGGTGGGCTTTAGACAGTAAAAGTCTGACACGCCCTTCCGCTCCACTCAGAGCGGGATACGTCATTTGATGATTACCCACCCAGAAAAAAAAGGTATCGTTGTAAGTTTATTGATAGTCTGTTTGTTATAAGCCATATCAACATTGAATCTAATGTAGCGCCCGCTAGAGAATATTAGTGACGAATAAAAAATATCAGATGAGAGAAAATACTGAACCACGTTAATAGCTCATGAGATTAGGGCTAAAATAAAACGTAATACAAGTTGGAACAAGCACTTTAAAATAACCCACGAAATTTGATAAAGTAAAAAATGGTCTATAGCTCATATAGGTTCAAACTAATGAGAAAAAAATGAGATACCATTTTATAACTTACCCGAGGCGCCTTGTCCCACAAACATCTGCGGCTTGATGAGCGGTCGACACTGCAGCAACAAGCAGTGCACCAGGTTCACACTCTCGCGGTACTCGCAAAATACTGGAATATGACAGGGATTTAGTGAGTTTCTTTTTACGATGTAATTGTTTACGCAAATCCTGAACTTTGGGAAACAACTGTTGAAGGCTTTAGAGAGCGGAATGAACATGAAATGGAATGTGTATGCTAGAAAAGGTAGAACTTTTCAGGAATAATCATTGCAAAATTATGTTTAATTTAACATTTTGCTATTAAGGTGAAATCTTCAGGGTAGCTCGCAAAATTAATTTTCTTACGAGATTAACATATGATTCGCGACCGTTACATGTGTGTATCTCATCATTCCCTTGCCGTTATCCCAATTTATTCAGGGTCAGCGCAACATTCTTGCTTTTTTCCACACTTCTCTATTAGCCGTCATGTCGGTAGTCACCCCGTTTCAATCCATATCAACATTCACACAGTCCATCCATCGTATCTTTGGTCTACCCTCTCTAATCGTAACACGTGTTTATTAACAAAACTATAATCATTAAAATCACCAATACAATCCCTAAGGTAATTTCACGTAGTGCGGTCCAAGAGTTCTTAGCCTAACATAGAAGGACAGTTGGGGAATTAAACAAAACTAATATTATTTTTCAATATACTCTCCCTTTATTGCAACACATTTTTCAGAACGTCTGATTAATGCTTTATTCCACTATAAAATATGCTGAATCTTTACTATCGAAGTGGTCGTAAACAGCCTGTATAATTACTTCATCGTTGTTAAAAAATTTCCCTCTCTATCCTGATTTTAATTTTGAAAACAAAAAATAGTCTGAGGGGACCAGGTCAGGGCTATAAGAGGGATGATTTATCTCTATGAAGCCGCATTCCTTAACCTTAGACTTCGAAATCGCAGCAGTGTGGACTGGAGAATTGTCGTGAAGCAATCGGACACCTTGAGTTATTTTTCCCTCGTCTTTTTTCAATAATTTTCTGGCGTAACTGTCGTAGTACGTCACTATAATAAGCTGCGTTTACAACCGTGTTACTTTCCTTGAAATCAATGAGAAGGATTCCCTCGCACTCCCAAAAAATTGTAGCCATGAGCTGCTTAACGCTTCGGTTGACCTTAGCTTTTTTTTTGGTGCCAGTTCTCCCTTTCTGTGCCATTCCATCGAGTCCTTTTTAGACGTCGAATCGAAGTAAAGAATCATAGTTTCATCGCCCGTCACAATCGATTGAATAACTGCTTCCTGGTCATCGCGGCAAAGCTCTAAAAATTCTTCACAACATTCAACACGTCGCTGCTTTTGGACTGCACTAAGAATCCGTGGCACCCACCTTGCACTTATTTTTGTCATGTGTAAATGATTGTGAAGAATTCTAAGAACACTTGTTTTTGAAAGTCCAGACTGTGCAGCAATTTCTTTTGTTTTTTAATCTACGGTCACTCAGAACAATATCTTCCACAAATTGAATATTTTCTGGGGTCGTCACTGTGACAGGACCTCCTTCACGTGGATCATCTTCCAACGATTCTCTACCCCAACGAAACAGCTTAGACCAGTTTTTTATTGTTGCATATGAAGGGCAAGAGTCACCGCAAAAGACAGTCGTTTTTTTTTAATTTGCGTTGGCGTTAGACCTTCTTTAGTTAAAAACTTTATGACAGCGCCATATTCAATTTTATACATTTTGTGAAAATCACACGACTGCATGTATGTAAATCGCTCTCAAAACGAAAGTACCAAATGGAACAAGTTGAAACTCAACACAGTGCATGTTGAGACTTGTACCTACTTTATGAAGGAAAAACCAAATTACGTTCCGTTTATTTTCTATGTGAGGCTAACAACTCATGGACCGCAATACGTATATTATGAATGTTTATTTCAATACGAAAATCATTAAACCTGGCCTGACAGTGACCTATAAATTGCCAAAAACCGTAAGAAAATATAAATTTTGCGGGCTACCCTAGAGTTTCCACCTTAAATAATATAAGTTTTTAACCATACCTATTGCTTTTGTATCTTGTTTATTGTGCTGCGCTTTTATAAAATGTTCCGTCATTATTTCTTTCAATTTATAAAACTTAGGATGACCGAAGTATAAGTCTTTTGGCATCTAAAACAAAAAAAAAAAAACAAAAATTGATACACCCAAAATATTTTATTTACATGTAAAATAGTTTAACCATATGTATTTACCCTGCATTGTATATTTCTTTTAGACCGAGCTTGTGTTAAGAAAAACAAGTCCCAAATACACAGACTAAAATCCGTTCCCCTATTTATGATGTATGGAGAACTTGTTGTACAATTTCTACCGTCACCTATAATTCCCCAATCATAGCCAATTATTTTGCCAGAGGCTTCGCCCGCGTGGTAGTCGATAATTACCCCCATGGGAACGTACTTCCGGGATAAATGTATCCTATGTTTTAATCCAGGTTAAAAATTATCTATGTGCCAAATTTCATCCAAATCCGTTCAGCCGTTTTTGCGTGATTGAGTAACAAACTTTCACATTTATAATATTACTAGCTGCTGCCCGCGACTTCGCCCGCGTTATATTTATTGCTCCCCCAACCCATCCCGTCGCATCGTATGTATAATTTTTTATGTGAAAAAGAAAAGTATTGTTTTTACTATTGTCCACGCAATTTTTTTTTCTAATTAAAACCTTACGTGGGCCTTAAGGAACATACAAAAAAAATATTGCCGAATTGGTTGAGCCTTTCTCGCGTTATGCGCTTGGCAACATTCACTTTTATTTATATAAATTAGTTTTTGCCAGCGGTTTCGCCCCAGATATAAAATCTTGAATATCTGTGTCTACTGATGAAAACCGCATTAAAATTAGTTGCATATTTTAAAATATCTAAGCATACAAACATGAATTGCAACTGTGTTTTATACTAAGCAAAGATAAAGATGTAGGATCAAACTACTCACCTCTGGTATGGTCCCATCAGGCAGTATACTCCTGTCCAACGACAGAGGATTGATTCCCAGGTCATCCCTTAACCTTTCCAATAAAGCGGTCAGCTTGTCATCAGTCTGTATCCAGGACTTCTCCGGGTGTTCGTCAAAAAAGTTCAGGAATACCCGGGATCCGTGCTGGACTAGCAACTCTAAGCCATGGTACAAAGCGATGAGGAGGGTGAAATCTTTCATTATGTAGTTGTGTTGTGGGTGCCTGTGGAAGTTTAAAGGGTGATGCATTTCGTTCCAATGTATCCCTTATTACAATGATAAAAGAGTCACATGAGGCACGCTCGTGAATTGCATTATCTATTCCTATTTTAACAATTTAAAGACGCTGCTAATTAAAAAGAGTATTTTGAGTCTAGTAAAGTGGCCATCATATGATAAAGATCGGCTTTGTAGAGCGCTGCCTCTGTCATTACCATCAGCATTTAATGTTCACACTGCTGGGACACCAGCCTGCTCTCTGTGAGAAGGAGTGGCCTATAATCTAACACGCGGGCCCATTGCGGGTTGGTGGATATCACAGTCTTTGAATTTTTGGTTTTAGATCATGCCGATTTCCTTATCCGTTTTATGGGCAGTGGTGATAGAATTAAATACAAAAAAGAAAAGTGTATGCCTAGGTACAAACTCACGACCTATTATTCTCTGAATCACTCTCTCAATGTGTGTTATTTAACACCTGAGTATGTTAGGTACCTACTAAAGTGACAAAGGCGATTGTAATACTTACATTTTCTGGAGTTAAAAACCGTTTTTCGATTTCATATAAACGTACGCTCTTTTATACAGAGACAAGAATAGAAAGTTAAAATTACCAATATGGAAAAAAAAATATACCATTTTCTTTTTTTAAGTCTAGAAGATTTTCTCACCTGGCACTGCGATCTTTAGTCTGATACTCCTTGTACAGCATCACAATACGGCCTTTGGACAGATTTCCCAAATTATGGGGAAGAATGTTCATTTGTTTTAATCTTCTGGCGTACCCGTCTAAAATCTGAAATGACAATTTTTATCTATTATTACTCCAAAATGTTAATTATGTAAACATACGATATGATTTGTGTACAACTGTTGTGACTCATTCACGTTTATGTTTTTAACCACGTATTTATCATTATTCTGGAAACCCGAAGTTAATATTTAAACTGTAAACAAGAATATACAATCGACTTTATTTCTATTCAACATTGTGAATGATAAGAAATATACTGGATTTGTGCCCAGTCGATGAAAATAAGCTCGCCTCCTATTACGTGGGACGCATCACGCCCAACGTAGCTAGTTTTTTTAAAATAATATGACACATAAAAGTGATTCCGATATCCTATTTACAGAATTTACAAAAAATCATTCCACTGAGTAACGATGGTATAAAAAAATAAAATGTATTTAATGACATTATTATAAACACGAGTGGTCTCCCAGTGGTCGAAATTTGACAATAATTCATTAGAAATTTAATGCATTTCTAAAGCATTATTATTTAAAATATGAGCATTCTCCACTCCTTCTCCACATAACCTTTAACCGTGCCAATTTCACCGATTGATCCTTAGTCTATGTCGAGTTTCATATTGTAGTGAAGCATTATTACTTGAGAACTTTAGGTAGTATAGCACTGTTCCATGTATAGCTACGAGGACGAGGCCATCCTGATAACGATATACGTATATGACAGTCAGTATTAAGGTGTATTTTGCAATAATAACGTGCACATTTTACTTCACTTATGATTTAACAAAAACCATCACAATACGAGAATACATAAATATAACAATACTATGCTGGACACATTTGCAAACATTTTTTTATTTGACAGAATATCGTCTAGATATCTCATAATATGAGTGGCTTTTGACCCTTAGCTTTGTATGTGGATTTCCCGTTTCTTTGTCCATTATGCCTACTTATTACTTTTAAAAATACATTCTTATTGTACGTCGGGTGCGTTGTCAACATGACAAGCTCAGAAGTATGCTCAACGCTTTTTCAAGCCGACTGTACCTACACATACGGTCTGAGTGAAGTGTATTGTTACCTCAATGTACTGTTGTCTGACTTGGGTCAGTTCCATCCCCAGCTGTATGACCACAGTGTGTATCTTCCGCGCGTGACTGTACGGCGCGACGTCGATGCAGTTCTCTGTCCTTAACTCTAAGTGGGCTATGTGCAGGTTTTTCACTACCTAGAATTAAATTCAAAAATATATTTGCGAAGTACAATATGAAGACAGATATAGATATGAGGGCTTGGCAACATGGCTCATTGTAGAATCCACTTATTGAATGTACGACCTATAGCTATAAGACAAGGTGCAGTTTTGGATCTGCAAAAGATTTTAGGAGGTTAGTGGTAGATGTTAGTGATTCTCGACCCGAATCAACAATAAAATAAGCAGGTGTTTTTTTTTTCATTTTATTCTTGTTTACGGAAATCGTTAAGTTGTGAACTCCCTTTTTTAAACGCGGCTAGTCTGTACGTGTCCTTAAGCTGCGCTTTCACACACACAAACAAACGCAACCGACATTTCTTTCATAGATTTTTTGAAGAGGGTTGTTATTAAGAGAGTTATTCTGAAAAACAATAAAATTGAAAAATCTAAAATAAAAGTATTATTGATTTATTGGCTTGGTATCGTATTGTAATATGATTATTTACGAGTCTCATAACAACCTCCTGAAATGTTTTGCAGGTTCAAAACTGCATCTTGTATGTATTAAGTCTTCCAGACCGTATTTCAGCCATGGCGGCCAATCTCAACGGAAACTAACCCTCGGCGCGGGAGATATTATAGTGCACAAATGCACATCAAGCACAGGTACTCTCTCTTCCCTCACTCTCATAGTCCAATGAGACGGCAATCCTACAAGACCAGAGAGAGATCAGGCGCAGGACCAACGGCTTAACGTGCGCACCGAGCCACAAGGACAATCACACAGCCAATTTCCAAACTCCGGGCTATGCGTTACTAAAAATTCCTAATGGAAAAACCCATTATCACACTTACTTTGCCCGACCTGAAAATCGAACTCGGGATCCCACGGTCGGTCGGCTTGCGACCATGAGACCAACGAGGCACTTATGACTATAATGCAGGTATCGATGGAGTGATATTTATGTGTGTAGGTATCCCTACTTTCCTCAAAACAGTTGTAAGATGTATCTAATACCACTGTTCTCTCCTTCTCTCTCTCTCTCTGTGGTGTATTCTTTACTTTTCTCTCCGTATTTGGTAAAATTCATGACGACTGAATACAGATCTGCGTCAGCTCCGAAAATAAATCAACAGGATATATTTTCGTAACTGATGCGGGTTTTTCTACGACATTACGGTTGCACGCCAATAACATCTGGCAGTCATCATCATCATTTCAGCCGAAAGACGTCCACTGCTGGACATAGCCTCCCCCAAAATCCGCCACCTCGACCGGTTTTGTGCTTCCCGCATCCAGCGGATTCCTGCGGCCTTCACAAGGTCATCGCTCCACCTTGTTGGAGGCCTTCCAACTCTACGTCTTCCGGTACGCTGTCGCCACTCCAGAACCTTTCGGCCCCATCGGCCATCTGTTCTGCGAGCAATGTCGGTTACCTTGGTTCTACTACGGATCTCTTCATTTGGCAGTACTTTAATTTATTTATTCTTTGAGTTTATAATATTTTGTAGTGGCTTACTTATCTTTCAGAAATTAATGCATTTACATAAGCACACAAGCAGTAACTCCGATTAGTGAGTCCAAGGTTGTGCCATTTTATTTTTTTTATCTCCAAGTGGTAAATAGTTAGGTACAATAAATGGCCAAATTTTATTTATAACACTAAATATTTGATATCGAAAATTTTCCTTGTTTTTTTTTTTTTGTTTGGAACTAATAGTACCAATACAAATAAATGCGTGTTAAATTTTGTCAATCGCAAATAACAATAGACATTGACAACGATACAGGAAAATATTGGGATAAAGAAACCTATGTAGGTATGATAAAAATAAATAATTTTGTCTCTAAAAATATTTCATTTGACACCAATAAAATTAAAATTAAAGAGGCATATATCAATAGGTATGCCTATTTATGTATGCTTAAAAAGACTCCTTATATAAAGTATTAGAAACATTATAGCCTATTAATTGATGCTCTTTATGCAAAATGCTCTTTATATATACTTACATTAATAACATCTTCAACTTTACTGCCAGGAGTGGCTGATAATGCCAGTACCCTATAAATCTTATGTCCAATATCATCCAACGTCGATATAATTTGACAGTATGCATAGTTCCCTCTAGCTCTATGAGCCTCGTCAATGACCAGGCACCGGACTTTGTCACAAGGACAAATACCTGACTTCATGTCATTGTATATGACTTGAGGAGTGGCGAAGAACACTCTTTTGTTCTGCCAATGTTGCTTCCTTGTGGTAGCTTGCATGTGACCTGAAAACACATAGCTGCTAGAGTGTTTTATTATGCTAATGAAGCTAAAAGAATGCAGATATTAATGTAAATGGTTAGTAACAGATGAGTGGTTAAGTTAATTTTCACACATACAATACACTAATTTTTCTCATTTTCATTCAGAAATTATTTGTCTTTGAAATATCCTTAGATATTTAATCCAGATTAATTAACTTAGCTGAAGTGGGAGCCCTAATATACATGTATGTATAAGTTAGTATGAATGTGAGGACTACATAAACTCACGCCCTTTCCCAAGGGGGTAGGCAGAAACTACAGAATGCCACCTGCTACAATCCTTACATACTCATTTTTGACTGGCCTGTTAGTCTAGTGGTTAGTGACCCTGACTGCTAAGACTGAGGTTGTGGGTTAGATTCCCACCCAGGGCAAATATTGTGTGATGAGCACAATCATTTGTTCTGTGTCTGGGTGTAATTTATCTATAATATGTATGTATTTAGAAATATATAAGTATATTTATCAGTTGTCTAGTTGCCATAGTACAGGCTCTGCCTAGTTTGGGATCAGATAACGTTTTGTTGGTTGTCCTAAGATATTATTATTATTTTTATATGTTAATAATAGGTCTTTACCTATGAAAATTCCGTTTTGTATGGAAAAAATTAAACGAATTTTTTTCATGTATTTTTTATTTGTATTAATCGAAATAATTACCCATGCAATCAATGCATCTTTGCCAACGCAGTGGCAGTTAATTGATGCCCTTCTTAAAAAAATCAGCTGGACGGGAGGCAACAAATTCTTCAAAGGCATTTTGTACTGCCTCTCGGATATTGAATTTTTTTCCCGCCAAGAAGTTATCCAAATTCTGGAAAAAGTAGTAGTCTGTAGGCGCAAGGTCTGGTGAGTAGGGCGGATGACGGAGAGCTTCCAACCCCAGTTCTTTCAACTTGGAGACCGTCTGCTGTGCAGTATGAGGTCGCGCGTTGTCGTGCATGAGCAGCGGAGACGAGCGATTGCCCAATGCTGGTTGGAGATGTGCCAGCTTCTACATCATTGAGTTCAGTTCTTCACAGTACACATCAGCAGTAATGCTCACCCCGTTTGGTAAGAAGCTGTGATGAATCACACCGGCGCTAGACCACCAAACAGTGACCATCACTTTTCTAGGGGTAAGTTTTCGTTTAGGGCATTGTTTAGGTGCTGAACCAGGATCCAACCAACTTGCTGAGCGCTTGTGGTTATCAAACAGAATCCATTTTTCATCGCAGGTAACAATGCAGTTCAAAATTCCTTCATTTGTGTGTCTGTTGAGCAGTGCAAGGCACGTCTCGACGCGTACTTCGCGCTGGCGATCATTGAGTTCGTGGGGCACCCATTTGTCAAGCTTTTTTACCTTGCTAATTTGACGCAAATGGACCAATATTGTTTTGACGCTAACGTCGAAAGCTGCTGCTAATTCAGCCGTAGATTGTGTATCATCAGCTTCCACAATTGCCTTTAATTCGTCATTGTCGACCAAAGTCTTCGGACGACCGCGAGGTTCATTTTTCAGGTCGAAATTTCCAGAACGGAAGCGAGCAGACATAACAGGTGGTGCGTTGGTTTGTAGTGTTAGCTCCGTAAACGTCGTTGATGTTGCGTGCCGCTTGTGCCGCATTGCTGCCACGACGGTACTCATATTCCATAGCCTGTAGAGCGCCAAGGGGTACTGTAGTACCCAGAACGAACATAACAAACATCTACCCTCAAAATTAATAAAAAAAAAAACTCATTTATTTCAGCTTTTTAACTGTATATTTTATTTTGGTATACAATTGTGATTTTAATTTACGAACTACGGATGTGTATGTGATCGGATTCGGATGTGATCGAATAATATTTGCGGTCGGCCGGAAAATTGCGGAAAATGAGGCTATCAAGTCGATAATTACTCGAATTTTTAACGTATCCACTATGACGAAAAGGGTTCCCTCTATCTGGCAGAAACTTGATGCTCCGAATTTTATTTGGCATAACACACTTGGCATAATCTTATTTAAACGAGTATTTGTAAGGCATATTTTTTTTTTAGCATAATCATTGTTTGGCCGAATGTTTATATGTCCGACTTTACGCTGGCATACTTTAAGATGGCAGAATTTTATTTCGCATAATTACCTTTGGCAGACTTAAAACTCTGCATAATTTCGTTTAGCATAACATTTATATAGAGCAATGATTATTTGGCATAATTTCACTTGGCATACTATGAAGATGGCAGAATTTCATTTAGAATAATTTTGTTAGGCATATTTTCATTTCTATTAAATTGGATTTTTACCTTAAATAAAATGAAATAGTGTCTCAAAAAGTCAGTATATGTTGTGCTACAAAAATTATTGACAGAAACGAATCGCTGCAGAACCGACTCCACGTAGTCTTGTCTGCCCTACCCCTAGAGTGTAATTTAAACCCGCGTAGGCGCGGAGGGGCGAGGCGGCCCGCGAGCTGAGGAGCAGGTGATTTTGACGCGCGCCGCCGCAGCTGAGGCTGGCCGGCGAAGCCGGCCAGCAAGCCGAAGCTGCGGTGGTGAGCGTAAAACCATCTGCGACGATGAGCTCGCGTGGGACCGCCGGAGCCCCGCAGCGCCGGAGCCGTGACAGAAACCATGCATGCTGCATGTTGCATGCTGTAAGCTTGCTTGCATGCTGCATGCTTGCTTGCTGCATGCTTGTTTGCATGCTGCATGCTTGGTTGCTTGCATGCTGTATGCTTGCTTGCATGCTGCTTGCTTGCTTGCATTCTGCTTGCTTGTTTGCATGCTGCAGGCTTGTCTGCATGCATGGTTGCTTGCATGCTGTATGCTTGCTTGCATGCTGCATGCTTGTTTGCATGCTGCATTCTTCTTCAATATGAAATGTATGCCAAAAGATGATTCTAAGTTTAAAGTTTCTGAGATATGATAGTTCTGCCTTTTAATAAGTATCGATATGAAATTATGCCAAGAGACGATTCTGACTACGAACTTTCTGCGATATGATGGTTCTACTTTTTAATTATTATGGAATAAAATTTATGCCTAAAGATGATTCTGCCTTATAAAATTATGCGTTGTGAATGTATGATAAATGAGTGTATGCCAAACGATTTTCTGCGAAATGAAGTTTATGCCATCCGCTGTTATGCAAAATAATATTATGACGAAAAAAATTCTGCCATAAAGGGTGGACCCTGACGAAAAAGATTGAAATGCGATGAAAATGTAAAAAAATTATTTTGATTTGAAATGGCCAGTACTGCAGAACGGCAATTTCATAGGTAAAGACCTAATATATCTCGAGATTCTGGGATCCCGGTCCTTTGGAAGGCGTACGAGGGGCCGAAGCCAACTCGCAGAGGCCCCTATACAATTTAGATGGAGTGAGGTACCAACCGACGATTATCCCTGTATACACTGTGCAGGTGCACCCAAGGACAACCTCCGGTTGGTGTTAGACTATTGCAGGATATCGAAACAAAGATGTTGGACTATGTATTTGGATGGCTAAAATGGACTGGTTACCAAGAACTATGGAAGGTCTATGGCCGCTGCCGCATCAATGTTTGTATTTACAGGGGGTGACTTGCACACTCAATAATGGGCCCCCGGAAACCGTCGCTGGCACATAGTGTCGCAACAACAAGGGGGCAACACTTCCTGAGGTGCTTGAGAAGTGGAGAGGTATTCCACGGCTTTCAGAACAATCCCAGAGCCCGGAAGATGGTCAAGTCCCTACGAGCACTTACTGGAATACTTCCTTTCCCCGAGCACGTTTGCTCTTGCGAATCTCAACTCAAGCCAGCCAATAAAGGCAAGAATGAGGTGGGAGCTCTGAACCTCGTCAGTGTTCACTCCAGCCGGCCAATAAAGGCAAGCCAGAGATGAGGAACAAGAATTCTCCCAGGAGATCGGGTCTGTGGGGTCGCTACTGCCCAACAGCACGCCACATGCTGCCCTGCGGGTTTATTATTATTATTATTTTGCCTAGTTTAAGTTCATACATCTGGACGCACGCCGGTTACAAAGAATAGTAAGAAAAAAAAATTGCAAATCATCTAAAAAAATTCATCAAACTTGGCAAATTCGTTGAGGTTTTGTTATTTTAAACATTTTTCTAACTTTCATTAAAAAAATAAACTGTTAAGCGCTTTATGCATCAATATATTTTTTAGTTTCTCAAATACTACAGTAAATAGGCTTTTTAACTAGCATTCATTTGTTTTGGTACATAAAGCGCTTAACAGTTTATTTTTTAATGAAAGTTAGAAAAAGTGCTTAAAATAACAAAAGTTCAACGAATTTGCCAAGTTTGATGAATTTTTTTATATTACTTGCAATTTTTTTTTCTTACTCTTTTAGAACAGATGTAAAGGTCGATACCTAAACTTCACATAAACACAATAACATGACGTCAATAAATACTTTGAATTTTCAAGACTATGATAGGCGAAAAATGTTCTAATCTTTACCCTCCTCCTTTATTCCATTTTGTGACAATTATAATATTATAATCAATTTTCTATTAATCTAGTAGATAGTACCCTGACAGTGCAGTATTATGTACACTGAAACAGGACTTGAAAACTATTTATTTAAAACTGATATGTATTTAAATATTACCTGTCATTTCAATAGTGTCATTAGGAGGTATAGCAATAATATTGTAGCATGCTTCTATCTGCTGTGCTACTAGGGGCCGGGTCGGTGCAGTGAATACAATCTTGCCAAGCGGGTACCAGCGGTAGAAATTGTACATAATCACCGCAGCTATGAATGTTTTACCCAACCCAGTGGGGAGACTTACCTGTAAGAGAAAAATTATACTTGCAATCATTTACATTATCAACTTGTTAATGTTTAGTTTTCAAGCAAATTCTAAGCAAAAACAGAAACAACTAGTGCTAGTTAAATTAAATCCCTAAGCCTATAGAAAAAAAAGGCGAGTTGAGTTCCACACGCGCTTCAAAGAGATGTAAGCAATAATTGAAGGGGTCAGGCAGGACCGATGCCTGCCAGGGTCGCGGGATTCGTTTGAAAGAATTAACGTGGCCCAGGCAAATAGGCAACTACACTGGTGGGGTTTAGTCAGTAGAACTCTGACACACCCTCCCGCTCCGCCTAGAGCAGGAGATGTCATTTGATGATTTGCCAACCACAAAAAAAAACTATTGTACAAGGAGTCATCATCATCATCATCATTTCAGCCGTAATACGTCCCCTGTTCCTCGACACAGGCCTCCCCCAATTTGGGGGCTTTGCCATAATCACCACGCTTGGCAGGCGGATTGGCGATCACAGTATGGTGGTAAAATGCATAGAGAACGCTGCTGCCCATTCTCTAGGAAATCCCGTAGTCGCCTCTTATGACACCCACGGGAAGAAATGGGGTGATGCTATTCTTTACGTTCGGCACCACACGGTACAATGAGTGTTGAGAGGTAAAAGGAGTGCTTGATGCTAATGAAACAGGTAACAATGGATCAAACAATATTAGCTACATAATAGTGACCAATTGGCATAGTCTTCATAAGTACTAAAGCAACCTGCCCTGCCGTTTCTCAACTATGATGGGGTCAGCTTCCAGTCTAACCTGATATAGTACAATACCGGTATTTCACATCACCACTGCCTATCTGACCTCCACAACCCACATCACTCTGGTAAGACTGGTTGCTAGACTTTCGAGCTTCTGACAACCCATAAAACTATCAAAGAACCACTAATGACAGCTGGGACCAACGGTTTAAAATGCAAAGAGGGGTCTTGGTATTAATAGATAGTCACCCATCCCCAGACTTAACTTGATTGATCCCTGTGTGGCTGTTATTATGTAGCCTCAAGCCTCTCTATAAATCTACATAAATACTAATAGTATGGTAAACATAATTAATGGATATGAGGGTCATAGGTTATTTTAGTTTTGTTTTGTTAAATGTAGTCAGTGTGTCAGTGTGTGTAGTGCACCATAGAAATATGTAATTTACAACAGGAAAATCCTGGGACCAATCTCAGGACCTTGTCCTTGTGTTGTGAATTTAATGTCTATTTTTTACTTACTTTTAGTATGCTGCAAGATTGCCGAAAGATTTATACATTTTAGACATATTCTAACCATACACAAAACTAAATCTTACCAAGGTGTTCTTAAGTATGGCAGCCTTAATAACATTGAATTGGTAGTCTCGCACTGGGTAGTTGGTAGGGTAGATCCATGTTTTTCCTGTCAGCTTGTCATATCCACTGATCTCTTCATCACAGCAGAGAGCACTGGAAAAAGATGGTGTGTAAAGTAGGGAAGGTAGTAATGGTATGTAATCATAAGGATTAAGGAGTCACAGTTGTTGTTAATTTTAGTCCTTAAGCATATCTCACAGGAGGTAAGTTAATTCCTAATATCTCTCTCCTTTTTTAGACTATCTAAAGACTGTCTGAAAGGGTAAATGGTACATTTTAATATCGGTTAACAGGACCTCATTAAATACACAACAATATACTGGATTGAATACCACCATAAATACCCCTGTTGGTTATTTTGCTTCTTATAGTTTTAATGCTATAACACTTAGTACAAACATCAGGTTTGATACACATTAATGTAGGGGCTCTCTGAACACATTAATGTAGGGATTGTCTTACTATTAAACTTTGTTAGTTAAACTTTTGTCTGAGTGTATAAATATGTTGTGTGTGCAATAACGAGTTTGTTGTAACAAATATATCAGACTCTCAATAGTAAACAACAAAATTCAGTCACAACATGTCACAAAGATGTTATATACCCAGCCCATATAAATAAACTTACCTAACGTTCAAAGCGCTCCCGTTAGCCGAATCAATTATGTTACTCTCAGAAAACCTTGATCTCTGTATAAACGAGGAATTATCAAAATGGGCCAACAACGCAGAGTCGTCGAATATTTCATCGTCTTCGAATGCATCGTTTTGTTTTGATTTACTAGTACTAGGCAAGTTGTTCATAGTAAATCTGCATAATTATTGGGACTTGTTGAATTTGATAAACGATGGGCGCATTAGACACATATTGTATGAAGCTAACACAGACACTGAGGTTGACTACTTGTAAAAACAATTACCATTCACCAAACTAACTAAGTATCCAGAGCTTTTATAAAATAACATAAAACAAAGACATTTAGAAATTCTTTACGCGGTTTTTCGACAAGTGATGGAATTGACTGACTGAAATATTGATAGTTCGTTAGATTGTCAGAATGGCACTGACAGGACATAGTTAACATGACAGCTGATCACATCACAACAGATAAAATAAAACCTACACAGCTCCTCGCGCTGTTTGAAAGCCTCATGCCTCACTGGTTCACTGTGCACTTCATGTTATTTCTTTCTTTCAGACCCCGATCACACAGGCATCCACCTCTGGTTGGCCGCTGCATGTGTTGTAAATTGCTGTACTAAAGGGAGCTAAACGACAGAGTTAACACGCAGTTGGTTTTAAATATTATCATTGTATTTTATTAAGACATCACACTGACACAGAAAAATATAAACAAGTTGTTACCTAGTAACAAAACCAAAAACTAACTCTATGGGACGCATGATAATTCCAACCTATTTTCAACACCCCCACTGAATCCCCATGCGCTCCATGCAATACTTTAGCTTAATGCGAGCCAGGCTTTTAGTAAGACAGTCAGCTGGCATCTGGTTTGTATCACAATATTCTATACGAATCACACCGGCTTCAGCCAACTCTCTTATGAAATGATAGCGTATGTTGATGTGCTTCGACCTTCTACCGATCGCAGAAGAGTACACTAATTTACTTGCACTCTGACTGTCGCTGAACACTGTAACGCAGTCGTTGAATCCAGCTAGCTCTTCTAACAAGCCTTTAACGCAGACTAGTTCTTTTGCGGTTTCGCAGATGGCTATATATTCAGCCTCAGCTGTGCTTAAGGCTACGCAGCGCTGTTTGCGAGCTTGCCAGGAAACAGCACCTCTACCGAAAATAAGGGCATAACCGGTAAATGAGTGCCCATCGGCGTTGGCTCCCCAATCGGCGTCTGAGTATGCAACCAGGGGTTTGCCTGTTCTTTCATAGACTAGTTTATAGTCCACGGTGCCCTTTAAGTACCTGAGCACCCGCTTGAGCGCAGTCATGTGCTGTTCATTCCAGCATGTATTAAACTGGCTCAAATAGCTGACCGCAAATGTCAAATCAGGCCTTGTGCCGCAGGATAGATACATGAGCGATCCTATTACTTCTTGGAAAGAAAAATCCTCACGCCTCTCCCCCTTTGCAAGTCGTAGATTCAATTCCATCGGAGAAGCTACAGGCTTGCAGTCTTGCATTCCATATTTTTCTAGAATCTTTTTGGCGAAGCTTGCCTGTGATAGGGATACCTGCCCATTGGATCGCGTGATATGGATCCCTAGACAATCCTTGGCCTCACCTAAATCTTTAATTTTGAACGCTTTGGCGATTGTCTTTTTGACTCTTTCTATGTCCCCCACTGAACTTCCAAAAATATAGAAGTCGTCGACATAAAGTGCTATTGCAATCACGGTATTATCTTTCCCTCTTTTAATGTACACGCACGGATCATACTTCGATCTTGTAAAACCACTTTTAGTGATGTGATCATGTATTTTGACGTTCCAGCAACGTGCAGCTTGTTTGAGGCCATAGATGGCTCTCTTCAGCTTGCATACTTTCTTTTCATTTCCCTTCTTTATGAAAGATTCAGGTTGCTCCATATACAGATCCTCATCTAAATCACCATTTAAAAATGCTGTGGTGACGTCAATATGGTGTACATTTAAATCCAATTCTGCTGATAATCCCAGCAGAAGCCTAATGGAAGAAAGCTTGACTACAGGAGCAAAGGTCTCGGTATAATCTTCTCCAAACTTTTGAGAGTACCCCTTGGCGACAAGGCGAGCCTTATGTCGTTGAACCTTTCCATCTGCCCCGATTTTCAACTTAAAAATCCATTTATTTTTGACGACATTAGCGTCTCTGGGACGATCGACGAGCTCCCAAGTCTGATTCTCCATAAGAGAGTCGTATTCCTCCTTCATAGCCTTCATCCACAGGTCTTTATCAGAACGCTCCATAGCGTCCATAACTGTAATCGGGTCAGTAGCATTCATGACATGGAAGTTGTATACCATGTCCTCATCTATTCTTCTGACTCTATTTCTTAGAGGATAACGCCGTTCCTCAGGCTCCTCTACAGCTTGAACCGGCTCTGTTGACGGTTCTTCAAAAGAGTCGTGAAACTCTTCTTCAGCACTAGTGGGCGATGAACTTGGTGACATAACCATGTTACTCTGGCTTGGGCCATCCTCAGGCGCCACAGCCCTAGAAGTGCCTTGAGCAGTATCTGGCTCAGTAAAAATTGGTACCTCTATATATTCTCGCCTTTGTTTCTCCCTCGAAACCTGTACACTGCGCTCAGGGGGTTTAATCTCCTTGATTACTTTTGACCGCTCGTCAAACACGGCGTCGCGAGCAACTATTATGCGGCGCGGATTGACCGGGTTGACAAATCTGTACCCCTTTTGTACTTCACTGTATCCAACGAAGACAAGCTCACGGGTCTTGGAGTCGAATTTCCTTCGGCTATTATCTTTCACCAAAACCTGAGCTGTGGACCCAAAAACTTTTAAATTGGTAAAATCCACCTCATGATTTGTCCAAACTTCTTCGGGAACTTTCCCGGCGATTGCTAATGTGGGTGAGCGATTTTTCAAATAGATCGCAGTCCCCACCGCTTCTCCCCAGTACCGTTTACTTAGGTTACTGTCATGGAGCATGCATCTCGCCTTTTCATTAATGGTGCGGATCGTCCTTTCCGCAACTCCATTCTGTTGAGGAGTATGAGTAACGCTCGTCTGATGCGTAATTCCATATTTGGCCAAATAAGCCTGGAACTCCTTATTGGTATACTCAGTACCATTATCGCTTCTAAACCGTTTAATTTTTCTTTCGGTTTGGTTCTCTACCAGACGCTTAAACTCCTTGAACTTCTCTAACACCTCAGTCTTATGCTTCATGACGTAACCGAAAACCTTTCGGCTGAAGTCGTCAATGAACAGGAGGAGATATCTGTTTCCTCCCCAAGTCTCTACATCTATTGGACCAGCTACGTCGCTATGTATTAAGTCCAGCATGCCGGAGGCTCTAAAAGACTTCTTCCGTTTAGGAAACTTTTTTACGCACTGCTTTCCTTGACTACAAGGAACACAAGGGGCTCCATCACCCTTTTTGCCGTAATCTAGGCCCTGGACAATTCTTTTCAAAATGTACATTTGCGCGGGAGACAAATGGCCCAATCTCCGGTGCCATAATTCAAACTTGTCCTGATTGTCTTCCCCTAAAAGAGCTGTAGCCTGATTACAACCGGAACCTATAACATAAAGTCCGTTTTGGTGCGGTGCGGTAAACAATGCCTTACCATCTATTTTTACATTATTGTTAAAAACACTACATTTGGTTTTATCAAAAACAATAATATTTCCTGCATCTGCAAACTTTCCTACAGACATTAAATTGGTAATTAGTTCAGGAATGTGAAGAACATCATTCATCTTCACTACAGTGTCACGTTCCCCGTGACGCAGGTTTAACTCCACAGAACCTTGCGAAGTCGAAACAATTTTCTCGCTATTCGCGCAAGTTATCGTTTTGGAGCAAGATTTCGTAGGGTTCAAGAGGGATTTCACCGGTGTCATGTGGGACGTGGCTCCTGAATCCAACACCCAGTTATCACTGCTACCAACAGATGACAACAAGGTCAAAAAGTCTGAATTCGCGTTCACACTGGTCATCATGGCCGAATTCGCATTTGATTTCTTCTTATCCGGCTGCTTGGCCTTGAACTGCTTGCATTGCCACTTGAAATGGCCCTTCCGTTTGCAGAAGTGACAAACAATCTCTCTGGTGTGTTCTCTTCCTCCACTACCACCAGCGCTAGATGCTAGCGCCGAATCATCCCTTGGGGCTTCATTCGACTCTTGACGTTGACCCTCCTTCAGAAGTGCTGATATAACCAGTTCTGAGGTAATTGTCGAGCGGGAATGCTCTATGGCCATTACTAACGGATTGTAGTTGTCCGTCAATCCCGCCAGCATTATTATTCCAACAAACTCATCGTCAAGTCCGGCACCAATGCTTCGCAGCTGCTGCTGAATCGCTCGAACTTCCGTGACGTAGGCTTCCATACTTGGGTACGATTCCAGCTTGATGCGAAACATTTTTCGCAGCAACGAAAGCCTGCGCATTAGTCCAGCATCCGCATAGGCATTTTTTAGTGCCAGCCAAGTCTCTCGTGCCGTCTTTGCTTCCGTCACAAGGGGGTAGATGCCTTCCGAAAGCATCAGGCAGATCTTGGCTCTTGCTCTAGCATCCCGCTTCACCAACTCATTTGAGGTCGCACTGAACGTATCTTGAACACAATCCCACAGATCATTGTCGATAAGGAGCATTTGCATAGAAAAAGACCATGTAGCGTAGTTTTCTTGCCCCGACAACTTGGAAATTTGCGTCGTATTTTGCGACGTCATTTTTTATTCTCAATACATATAACTGTCCCTAAAATTTAGTATCAACGAGACTACGTACCTGGGCCCATAACCTGTTGTAAATTGCTGTACTAAAGGGAGCTAAACGACAGAGTTAACACGCAGTTGGTTTTAAATATTATCATTGTATTTTATTAAGACATCACACTGACACAGAAAAATATAAACAAGTTGTTACCTAGTAACAAAACCAAAAACTAACTCTATGGGACGCATGATAATTCCAACCTATTTTCAACAGCATGTCTTCGACTACTTCTGAGTTGGTTTCGGCATTTCTTCTCAGGGAACAGTCAGCTACAAAATTCCTTGGTCAGCTATAAGATACAGGTGCCATCTAGTTTTTAAAATATTAAACAAAAAATATTGACGTGTAAAGGTGTCTGGTCACAGGAAAGGGATCGTCATCGTCGACATCAACCTGACGTAAGCAAGGAACCAAAGCGGACCAGCAGCTACGATACGTCGACTCAACTACAGCTAAGTGACCGACGCACATAGGAGTATTACAAATAAAAAACCGCACAAAATTATTTTATATGCTATTTAATTATTTTATGAAATAAAAGTTAATAATTCATCATAATTAGGCATTTATTTAAGAAGAAAAACAAAAAAAAAAGTTACAAATCTAAGAGAGTATTTACTCTTAAAACAGGATTTGTTTTCAAGAGGATAATCATGAGGAGACCGAATCAATCCGAATCACTGTCTCTTGTGTTCACGGTGATACGCTCATCATCTACGTCGTAGGAACTGTCACAACACAATTCAGTGTTTCGGTAGAAGCATACTATTAGCTTCCTGGGAAAAATACTTTTTTTTATCATTTAGAAATCCTCATGGATGTCCTCCACCCCGGGGTGAGTGGAGGGGTCTGTCAGACTCTTACTGACTAAAACCACACGGTGTTCTGCAGCTACCTTTAGCCGGGGTGCTGGAGTGCTTGCGCATTTCGTCACGCTCCCCCGGCTAGGTGTTGGCCCGCATGAATACATGCGGACCCCGTCACCCTAAGGGCCACGTATGGCCGCAGTTCCTTCAGAGACAGGCGCGCGCGGAACACGGCGCGCCGCCGTCTGGGGTGGGAAAAAGACTTGCTTTTTTTCTTCCGTTGTATTCTGTTGCAGCTAGTGTTGGGATTTTATCCGGATAAATACTCAAAATGGATAAATACTCGATAAATATCCGTTTTTACTGAGTATTTATCCAAAACAGCGGATAAATACTATTTTATGTTTTCGTAACGTAAGTTTTGTCATTTTACTAACAAAAGGATTAAAATTAATGAAAAATAGACAATGCAGATTGGTATCGTACCTTATTAATCATTTTAACAATTACAAAACGCCGATATTGACAATAATTTCATTCAATTATGAATACAGTTAGTCAATCACTGTCAAAGTTAGATTAAATTATACATTTGTTAATTGGTTTTTCACATACATACATGAACTCATGCCTTTCTCCCATGGGGGTAGGCAGAAACTATTTAAGTAACGCTTAAATCATTGCAATAATAAAAAAAATTACCTCGTGGAAGTCGAGAAAGATAAACAAATCAAATATCTTGACTTGGCTCGCGAGGTTGTCGACATTGTAGGATATGGATTCAGCGAGCAATGTGCAGTTTTGAGACCAGTGGTGATGTAATTATTTACCACAAGTAAAGCGCCTGCCTGAGTGCAAACTCACGACCTACAAGTTGTAAGTCGGGGCTGATACCACCGGGCCACCACTACTATCGCCAATATGAAAGGCATGTCAGACTTTTACTGACTAAAACCCACCTGTGTTCATTTAGTTGCCTGTGCCAGGGTACCTCTTTTAAACAGATCCGCAACCCTGGCAGGCATCGGTCCTCGCGGACCCCTTCAACATGTAATGACATCTCTTTGAGGTGCGCGTGGAACACAATGCACCGTTGACACGGGTCTGTTCTTTACCGTGGCGAGCAATGGGTGGCTCGCCGCCCGCAAGCCCGTGCCCACGGTGGCCGAGAGTCCACAATGAACTCTCGACGCCCGGGGCGTCTCCTCCTACGGTGGCTATTGACATTCGCAGAAGGAGAGGACAGCTTCTTATCATGGCCTGCACCAGGGCCGGACGCGAGAAATCGCCGCCGCCAATCCCCTCTACGAGGATACGGCGTTGCTCCGCCCAAGCAGGGCAAACCTCCACTCTATGCTCCACCGTATCTTCCAGGCGATCTACACAGTGGTAAAATTTACTGAAACCTGCTTTTAGATTTTCTCAAATCCAATGACTCATTATCAGTATCTGTCTGTAAATATAACCCATTTTGTGTTGATTTCATATCCTTAAATATTATAAACACTAGAAGGGCATTGCATTTGTTTGAATCTTGTTGAAAGACAGGTTCTGTTTCAAAAACAGATATGCATTGATATACCTAATCCCAAAAGTCATCATCAAGCAAAACTGCTTGTAGCATTTGACTTGACGATATATTTTTCTTTTACGCTGAGAGAGCGGCTTTTTTATTTTTCATACACGTGTGTGTGTGTGTGTGATCGAGTGATCGTAGATAGCTGCCGTATCTTGTGTAGCATGGCAGGTTTAACTTTTCTTCCGTTACCTTTTGTTTTACGATTTGTTGTAGCTTCGATCGTGGTTTTTGGGTTTAGTTCTTGTGATTTTTTGACTGTCTTATAAATCGATGAACACTGGCTGCAAGCACGGAAAAGCATGACTCATTGTCACGTTCCGCCTTAACCGAGCGTGTAAGCGAGAGCGCGAAACAAGCGATAGAGAGGCACGATCTCGGCCTTAGCGTTCGACTTGCGAAATCTATCTCTCTTCCACTCCATCGGCCAATATGTCCGAGTAAAAGAGACTTAGACATTATCACGTAAAATTATCGTCCGTATATCGACTTTACATACAACCAATTGTTTTATTAAAGATTTTATCATATCTGCATAGTTTAAAACTACCGCAAATTAAATTTTTGAAACTACCGCATTGCAGTGCACCATGAGCCAGTAAATTACTAGTGTGTGCTGCGCAGTTTAAAGGCTCAACACCTTTAACTAATTGAAAAGCCCTTTGCATGTTTATAGCGTTGGCAAACAACAACAACAAACTTGTCTTCGCCGCATTTTTCTAGACTTTTAGAAGCTCTTCACAGAGATAATCAATTATGTGGCTATTCTCTGCACTCTCAACAAAAAAGATTCTAAATTTGTATCTAAAGAGCATGCTCTATTAGAGATGTTTGGGCTTCTGACACAATTACAGCCCTGGCAATTGACATTAGAACTAAATAATGTAATAACGTAGTATTTTGAAAAGCCTAAATAACAATAAAAGTCATTAACATTTTAAAATAATCATCCGATGCGCAAAAAAGATATTTATCCATCATTTTGAGTATTTATCCGATAAAAATGAGTAAAAACGAGTATTTATCCGTTTCGGATAAAAACTCGAGTATTTATCCTCCGAGTATTTATCCACTGCCCATCACTAGCTTGCAGCCGATGAAGGGATCAGATGTCAGCAACAACCTATTCAAAATATCTCTGTTGCAGCCCACTCTTGAAAATTTTCTTGCATCCTCTGATAGCTGTCCGATAGGTACAATGTGACTTGATATTACTTGAGCGCCATGCATCAGAATCTTGTGAACTGTAGGTGACATGAGATGCCACCAAAGATGCCACCCATACAGTTCCACGTAGGTACTGTTTGGCAGTTGTGTGAGCAAAGTCATCGAATTTCGCAGGATCAATATGATATCCGCTTGATATCACTACAAGAATGATTTGGAACCTTTTTATCAAATCTATATTTATTCCACTAATCCGTGATGAGCATTCAGGATTGTCAAAATATCCTCTCAACGTATTTCCGTCGTTACTATTGCCGTAAACGATGCCGATCATCTTTCTTTGAAACTGGTCTTGAAATACTCGTATTTCAAAGAACGAGTAAGAACACTTGTTTCTTCGGGTGGACATGAAGTTAGTTGCGCAGGTCTCCCTTCCAACAACGAAATTTTTTCTTCAATCTTCTTTCCTTTGAACTCTTTGATAATAGTATAAAGTTCCATTCTGGTGATTTTTTTCACTCTATCCGAAGGATCTATGACAAAAGAAAACAAAAAAAAAATAAGCTTTGTCAATATAATTATAATCTTCCCCATATAGTTTGAAGTACTATAAAAAAATATGGGGCACGTTGGGGGGACTATTCATGTTTCTACTTCCTTAGAGTCTACATTTTATGCACACATAAAAATTTTGAGGCGACAAGGCGCGACACATAAACAAAAACACTAATGTATTTCAAATTTCTTTAAAAAGCAAGTCGAAAAAGTGCCGCTGTTAATTGATGGCTATACATGTAGAACATAACAAAATATACTTCAGTATATAGTACTAACCTTCTATATCCATGTCCGAATAGTTAATCTCCTGTTGTTAAGCCATTTTAGCACAGAAAACTGATAAACACAAACGAGTGCGCCAAGAACAAAAACACGCGTACAGTACGATGACTGGGTTCCGACTGACGTTCATCCCTATACATATTGTAGTCTTTGCTGACCTTGCGCAATAGCACTGCAGATCAGGGGGTCTAAAAAGGCCACTTTGGTAGAATCATAAGAAGAAAATATTATGAATCATATTATAATCCGTAAAATGGTCACAAACTGACAATTCATAATATGTTCTGCGTACAATTCGTTTAACACAATTCATCTATTTGACAGTTTTGTATGGAGATTCGTAAAATGGTACACTTAATATGAATTGCTATAATGAAGTTTAATGTCAAATAGCAGAATCATAAGAAGTTAGTCAAGAGGATCATTTTACAAATCATATTTGGGATTTTGTGAAAAAATATAGTAATAATGGCAAATTTAGGCCTTAAGAAAATTTTCTTGAGCACGCTCGTGATATGTAGTCCATTTTAAGTCATCATCAACGAATTGTGGCACTTCGAAAAATGGACATAGCGTTTCAAATGTGGGTCCTCCAGGTTTTTTGGGTTCTAAAGGCAAAATATATGTCGTGATAAGGTCCATGAGCTGGAGCCGTACATATGTACTGCCGCGCTGGCATGAGTAGGTACTACCTACCTTCAAGAATAGTAATGAAGTACTTAGTCAGTTTTATGGTAGTTCCAAATAGACACTACCATCTAGTGTTGTCATCATCATCATTTCAGCCGAAAGACGTCCACTGCTGGACATAGGCCTCCGCCAAGCTCCACCACTTCGACCGGTTTTGTGCTTCCCGCATCCAGCGGATTCCTGCGCCCTTCACAAGGTCATCGGTCCACCTTGTTGAAGGCCTTCCAACTCGAAAGTGTTGTTCTAGTTCTACTGTTGTGAATGTTACAAATTACCACAATCTTCTATTCATATTTTAGGCACTGAGTAGATCCAATTAGTACTTAAGCATCTGGATCATACCACAGGCTAATATGGGCGCACACCATATACACAACACAACATATATGTATATACAACAATTAAATTTAAATATTGATTTAAGATGAACAAGTATTGACTTACTCTGTATTAAAAACGATCAAACTTACATGAAATAAACATACAACCTACCTTCAAGAACAGTAATGAAGTAGTCAGTTTTAATGAAGCAGTTCTAAATGGACATTACCATCTACTCTTGTGAATGTTACAAATGACTTCAATCTTATAATCATACTAGCTTCCGCCCGGGTCAAAT
The DNA here is from genome assembly GCA_932294355.1 of Aporophyla lueneburgensis. Lineage (NCBI taxonomy): Eukaryota > Metazoa > Arthropoda > Insecta > Lepidoptera > Noctuidae > Aporophyla > Aporophyla lueneburgensis. Next base: position 10,634,822 of record OW028738.1, on the reverse strand, counting down.
TTTCGCTCCCCTTCCCGTCGCATCGAATTGCCTGCCAGTTTTCGTCCATTATTCGTTTACTGCTCCGCTCCTTTTGATCGTAGCGTGATGTTAAATAGCCTTCCTCAATAAATGGGCTACCCAACACAATGAGAATTTTTCAATTCCGACCGTTACCGTTCGTTTCTGAGATTAGCGCATTCAATCAAACAAACAAACTCTTCAGCTTTATAATATTATAAGTATAGATTTCAGGCACTGAGTAGATCCGCTTAGTACTAAAGCATCTAGATCATACCATAGGTTACCAAGGGTGTACACTATATGAAACACCAAGTTAGTGTATAAAACAATGTGATAGCTGTAGATTACCAGTAACTCATTACACTTCAGTGCCCAGTTGAAAAAATACTTATTCAAAAGTACACACTATTCACACCTAGCTTATTTTTGTGATTTGCACCCGGTAAGTAATAAACATTTCCAGAGGAAATATGTAGGTATATTTATTTTCCACATCATACAGCCCGCTCACAGACAGACATATGAACGGACCAATGGACAGGGGAGGCTTAGTTATAGGGTCCCGTCCTGGTTACTCTTTGGTTACGGAACCCTAATAAAAATCTACAACCTACGTGGGACATAGGCCTTATATTACTTTACTTTCACTCCAATTTCATTAGGTAGTGTGTACCTATAAAATAGGACATACAGTTTACCTTTATACCTATCATTTGAATAAAACAATACACAAAGTTAAAATATTTTAATAAATTTACAATTCTCATGTACTGTATAAAAATCTAGCAATAATCAAATAATGAAACTAACATATACACTATAGTACATCAGTTTATTTTTCTATGAACATTTTATGTGTTGATGGTAGTCACGGAGCTGCGGAGAGGCAAACGATGACTGCTTGGAACAACTTCACCAGGCTAAAAAAGAAAATGTGTGGTTTTTAAGAAAGTCGAATCATCAGTCAGTAATTAACATACCTGTGAAATAAAATGAAATTGAAAATAATAATATCATTGTTTAAGACAACCTAAGACCAACAGTAATGACAGGTTGACAACAATAGTAGACTTGGAGCCCAATAGCTTTGTGTTTAGTTAGTGTTTAGTTAAATGGTAAAATTTAGTTTATTTTCCTCTTTGTATTTCGTTATATATTTCATGAATGTTAACGATAGTAGGTACTCAATTTTATGTCGAGCCAGAGGGCACATAAAAACGTTATCTAAATAACATCATAATCATTTTCAATCGTTAGTCCCAATAAAAATAGCTGTAGGGTTATAAAACTCCACTCACTGCGGTATCTTGATTGCCGAGTTCGAAGAGTCAAAGCCGCTGTTGTAGCATCGGCAGGGGTAGAGCTTGGTGCTGGCACACGAGTCTGGTCAGAAGTAGACGCTGCAGTGATCTTGATGAAGGGTTTAACAACGACAGAACTTCGACTATCAATGCAGAAAGACGTGAATTTTCATTCCATGCCTACAAATTATTACGTCCAATTAAATACCTTTGAACAGTGATACAATTAAATATTAATTTAATTAAGATAAACAAGTATTTACTTACTCTGTATTTATAAATTACCCATTTACCAGGGGGGGGACAGCTGCATATATTTGGCTTTCATCAAGAGATGGTGGCTCCATCTACATGATGAATCCAAAACTTTAGGTTCATTTAGTAAGTCTAATGTCTCAACAGATGTCGCTACAGTAAAAAACATTATTTTACATATTATAACATATGTACCGTAACAATTTTTATTTTACGTTTTATTATACATTTTAATATTTCTATACAAGGACATAAATAAGATATTATTTAAGTATTCATATTTTTTTAAGCTGGTAACTTTCACAATAAGCATTGTCAATCACGACAATCCGAAATTCAAATTTCAAAATGGTAGCTACCTTCTGCACAAGTGCTTGTTGGTAGATATTTTCCATTGTTCGTTTGTATTTCGGTTGTGGAATCTTCCAGAAAGTGCGTCGAGTTGAGCTTTAAGTTCCTCCGCCTCGCTGTGGTGACTTCGGCCCGTAAAATACGTGTTGAATTGTGTTCAACAAATTCGCGAAAAGACGCTATTTGTGCTGTTAAGTTTTATCAAGATCTTTTTGAAAATGCCTAAGTTATGTGCATTTGGCTGTGCTCCCAGTGGTAAGTTTAATTTCTATAACATTAACATCATCGGCAAAGTTGTTTTCATTCGTCTTAAATATTTTCAGTAGGTAGGTACTTAATTTCTGAAATTCCCACATGTCAAGCAGCAAGCAGCGATAAATAAATGAGATAATTAACTACTTATTGTTATTCGCGAGAGTAGACTATCAGTGAATTTTAATGAATTATTATTATTGTAAGTAATAATATTAGTAGTATTAGTTCTTGACTTACACAACACATGGTCTTTTCCATCCGTCATAAATCTATAGAAACCGATATTTAAAGTACCAATACATCTTTGACTGGCCTATTAGTCTAGTGGTTAGTGACCCTGACTGCTAAGACTGAGATCGTGGGTTTGATTCCCACCCAGGACAAATGTTTGTGTGATGAGCTTAATCATTTGTACTGTGTCTGGGTGTAATTTATCTATTACATGTATGTATTTAGAAAGTTGTCTGGTTACCATAGTAAAGGTTACCTAGTTTGGGATCAGATAACAGTGTGTTGGTTGTCCTAAGATATTATTGTTATCTTTAATTTCACTATACAAACATGTAAATTATATTTTTAAATATTAAAATAACGAAATTATAAAAACATTTAAAAATATAAAAAATAGTAGCCCACTGGTATCATGAACAGGGTCCATGAACCTCCTGTATATGCGAGCCGTGTCCAGTAGTACCGCTTTCTGAATCAAGCCCTTGATCCACTGCTGCCTAATGAGAGCCTTCTTAGGTGTTGTTCGCGGCTCTTGGTTATCAAGCCATTGGCAGTGATGACTATCGGCACAATGATCGCTGAATCAACATCCCACATGTCGATAACCTCGCGAGCCAAGACAAGATACTTGAACTGTTTATCTTTCTCAGCTTTCATGAGGTTCCTGTCATGTGGGACCGTTATGTCAACAAGCATTGTGCGCCGCTCTACTCGATCCACCACCACAATATCAGGCTTATTTACAACAATAGTCCTGTCAGTGATGCTGGATCAGTCCCAGTACATTGTGATATTTCCATTTTCGAGAACTGGGTTGGGCACATACCTGTAGTACGGCACTTCCGATTCCACAAGGCTGTATTTTAGAGCAAGTTGCTGGTGGATAATCCTGGCTACTAGGTTGTGCCTATGCATGTATTCTTCGTTAGCTAGACGAGAACACCCGGAGATTATGTGCCTATTTGATTCTCCTGGACTGTGTCATGCCCGACAGATGTCAACCGTGACATCTTTCACAATAATCTTATTATTATTATCTTATGTTAACCATGAATGTTTGCACAATATGACCTTATCTAACGTATCCATGGATTTCCATGGAAGGTACAACAATAATTGGTCAAAGCTAAGACAATAACTATTCAGATAGCCTACAGCTCTTTTATGTTTCTAATTTCAGGAGTCCCAATGCATCGTTTTCCAAATGCTGATAAGTTCCCTGAGCGTTTTAAGGCTTGGGTCACTCTAGTTGGTGGAAAACTGGAAACAGCAGATGATTATGCATATTACCAAACGAAGTTGATTTGTGACATTCACTTTACTGCGAGAGACCGAAACCGAAATAACCGGTTAAATGCATTGGCAGTTCCAACACTTCATTTACATGGTTAGTATGACAATTCTTTTACACTTTGCATCTGAATATGCTTGGTAATATTCAACTTTGAAATTTTTTATAATTATGGTTTCTGTCATATTATATAGGTACATACCTAAGTGTAAGTTATTTTTTTGGAATTTAAATGTGTATGGTCAACCGCTAGTCAGTTATAAACCTACATTAATCCCAGTACTACAAAATAAAGGCTCTTCAAAAGTTAATTATTACTATGGACATGCTGTTGACTCTACATATTTTATAAGAACACTGATACTGGCTTATTTGGTATTAAGTGTTTAAATATGATAAAATCTGAGCAATATTTCGTGTTTAAAAAAATAATCATTTATAAAATAATCATGCCTTCAAATTTGTTACTTTTAATATTTAAAAAAAAAATGTGATTTCAGAAACATCGGCCAGGCAACCTGATATTAGTCCTGTCAGTCAACCTTCCAATTTACATGCTACAAATACAGGTAAAGATCTTAATTCAGCTTTACCAAATCTGTTTTCTTTCCAAATATAAACTGTAGGTAGCTATATAATAATTTTGGGAGAGATGGTTCTGCTTCATACACATGATGTGTATATTAAGTGTATATTTAACTAGCGCCTTGGCCCTGCTTTGCACAGTTGCAATCTAGTGATGGTGACACGTCAAAACATCACTATTTCTGTGCTAAATCTAATTAAGATATGAATGTATTGTACACATAAACATTCCAGAATAAAAACCTCATCAAAATGTAATAGATACGAAAAGCGATTTCCTTTTTAATTTATTTTTTGTTGTCATTTCAGTAACATTGGCCATGGAACCTGATATTAGTCTTGCCAGTCAATCTTCATATTTACATGCTACAAATACAGGTAAAGATCTTAAGTCAGCTTTACGAAATCTGTTTTCTTTCCAAATATAAACTGTAGGTAGCTATATAATCATTTTGGGAGAGGTGGTTCTGCTTCATACACATTATGTGTATATTAAGTGTATATTTAACTCCTGCCAGGGTCGTGAGATTCTTCAAACGAGATACCGTGGCCCTGGCATATGGGTAACTGAAGGAACACGGGTGGGTTTTAGTCAGTAAAAGTCTGACACACCCTCCCACTCCGCCCAGAGCGGGAGAAGTCATTTGATGACTTCCCATCCAAAAAATAAATAAAGTGTGTATTTAACTAGCGCCATGGCCATGCTTTGCACAGTGCAATCTAGTGATGGTGACACATCAAAACATCAGTATTTCTGTGCTAAATCTAATTGAGATATGAATGTATTATACACAAATATTCCAGAATAAAAACCTCATCAAAATGTAATAGATACGAAAAGCGATTTCATTTTTTTTTTTTTGTTGTCATTTCAGCAACATTGGCCATGGAACCTGATATTAGTCTTGCCAGTCAATCTTCAGATTTACATGCTACAAATACAGGTAACGATCTTAAGACAGCTTGCTAAAGCGGTTTTGTTTCTAAACATAGTTATGTATGTACAGTAGGTAAACCAAATTCAGTAAGGAACTTGAATATGAAATTTCTAAGAATTGTCCATTACAATGTTTCAGCCACAATTCATGGCACTGCCACTGCATCTACTGTAATGATGGATCACAGCTACAGCAAGGCTAGCGGATCTTCCAGAAAAATATTTAGAATGGGTAAATGTTATTTTCTTATAGCACTATTAAAATTAATATTACTCATGTACTTAATATGAAATGATGACTGGCCTGTTAGTCTAGTGGTTAGTGACCCTGACTGCTAAGACTGAGTTTGTGGGTTTGATTCCCACCCAGGACAAATCTTTGTGTGATGAGCACAATCATTTGTTCTGTGTCTGGGTGCAATTTATCTATAATATGTATGTATTTAGAAATATATAAGTACGTTTATCAGTTGTCTGGTTACCATAGTACAGGCTCGCCTAGTTTGGGATCAGATAACGTTGTGTTGGTTGTCCTAAGATATTATTTATTTAATATAACTATCTAAATTTTTTTTCCAGGTTCTACTAAGAGTTCACTAACATATGGCTATGTCCAAGTGAAAGCCCTTTCTACAAAAGTGAAACAACTGCGGTCTGAGATAACTCGTTTACGGAAGAGAGGGCAGTCTTTCAAGTCAAGACTGGTAAATGCTGCTAAATTATCCCAAGATGCTGCATTTCAACAAGTTGTTAAAAATTTAAAAAGACCTGCCCAGCTTTTTGTCCATATGCAATTGCAATCCAAAAAAAAATCCAAAGGTAGACGATTTACTATGGATGAAAAAATCCTTGCATTGTCTATGTATAAGAAAAGTCCAAAAGCCTATTCTTTACTGTATAACTACTTTACATTACCTTCGACAAAGGCAATGAAACGTTTGCTAAGTCAAATTAAACTCTGTCCTGGCATTAATCCCATTCTATTCAATAAAATTAAAAAAACTGTACTCGAAAAAGATACTGCTGATCGATTGTGCAGTCTAATATTTGACGAAATGTCTCTGACACCTCAAATATTTTATAATAAACAGAAAGATGCATTTGAGGGTTTTGCCACAACTAAAGACACCAAATTTGCTGACCACGCTCTAGTTTTCATGGTGAAAGGATTAAAACACAATTTTAAACAGCCAGTAGCTTACTATTTCACCAATGCCCTACAAAAAGTAGAGCTTAAAACGCTCTTAAAATGTGTAGCATCAGAGGTGCAAAAATGTGGTTTAATTGTTATTAACACTGTTTGTGATCAGAGTTCTGTAAATGTGGGTGCAATAACAGATTTAATTAATGACACGAGAGCGAGGTATTTGCGGCTAGGCAAAGAGTGGCGCCATGACTTTTTCAGGGTAAATGGTCAGAAGATTATACCGTTGTTCGATGCTCCCCATTTAATTAAAGGAATAAGAAATAATTTACTTACTAAGGATATGGCATACACCTCTAATAATAAAAATAATATTGTTAAGTGGGAGTATTATCAGCAGGTGTATGCTGTAGATAAATCCAAAGGGGAGCTTCGACTTCTAAATAAAATAACAGAAGAGCACATTGTCCCTGAAAAAATGAATAAAATGAGGGTAAAGTCCGCAACACAAATATTTAGCCACAGTGTCGCTGTGGTAACAGACCACTTAATAGCTAGAGGAGACTTGCCCGAAGAATGCAAACAATTAATAGATATCACATTATTACTAGATAATTTGTTTGATTCATTAAATGTGAGTAGTTTTTCAATACCCAATGGCAAAATTTATAAAGGGCCGATTAGAAGGCACTCACCACACCACCAACTATGGCTAAAATCAAAGGATATGTTGAAAACTGTGAAATTTATTCAGAAAAAGGTTACTGGTAATAAAGTACGATTTGTGGAATCAACTATACCATCTGTAAAGAATTTAATTAAAACTATTGAAGGAATGGAAGCAATTTGTACAGTCTTATTTGATAAGTATGGTTACGATGCAATATTGACACGTAATTTTAATCAGGACCCTGTAGAAAACTTTTTTGGGAACATCAGAAGCTATGGAGTCAGAAATAATGCCCCAAATACAATATCATTTGAAGGGGCATTTAAAGCACTTCTATTAAATAATTACTGCACACCTCATTCCAAAAGGGCAAATTGCGAAGAGGACACCAACAAGTGCCTACAAACCCTTAGTTTTTACATAAACGAAAAACCTGATGCTACTGATGTTCCCAAGGAAGACAAAATTAATTTTACTGCCGATGTTTTAATTGATTACTCCAAAGAGCCTGATGCTGGTCAAAGAAATTATGTATGTGGTTGGGTCCTGACTAAGTGTTTAAAAAATGTTGTGAAATCATGTAAATATTGCAGACAAGACCTTTTAGATAAAAATAATGAAAATATTCATAATAATAGTTTTATAAAAGCCAAGGAATATAATAATAAAAAATGGTTATGTTATCCTAATCGGCTATTGCAAAATTATTTCCATGACCTGCAAAATATGACAGAATCTTTTTTAAAACAAAATGTTCCTAAACAAAATGTACGTTCTGTAATTAATTCGTTTGCAGATGTTTTAGTGGATACCCCATTTAAGTGTAATATGCACAAAGAAAAATTAAAAGAATATTTCTTTAATTTAACAGTTAGTGTTATACTACATAGTTGGTGTAGATCCATTAATCGTATTTTAACGGGAAAAATGACCTATAATGGAGAAGATGAAACGAAAGTATCAGCACAATTGTATTATGATAAGCATAAACATTATAAAAATAAAAAATGACTACAACATTAGACTTGTTTCATTTCACGTCATTTCTATGAAAGACTAGCCTACACATCTATGTCAACCGCATATCAATGGTAACTAAACGAGTAAAAGCAGATCCTGTCCTCTGTAAAACCGTTTAAAATGGTTTTACAGAGGACAGGATCTGCTTTTACTCGTTTAGTTTTGTTCTACAGTACTACCTACTATCTATAGCTAGGTATACTACTGGTTAGTTTGGATACAAATTGTAGACGGCGCCACTGCGCATGTTTGCATAAAAGTACCGTAAGAGGGCACTCTTTACCCAATATCTTTTAGTACTCTTTGCCATTTACCCAATTTGCATGAAATAATTAAATTTAATTTTGTTGATATTTATTGTTGACATAACCACAGATTATTAAGACCACAGACTAATTATGACATATCTGAAGGGAAAACTTTTATGTATTCGTTGCCAGCTTATAAAGTTTTTGTTGTTTCTAGTTTCCTTTTTCAGGGCTTATTTGTGACATTTTTATATTTTTTATGCATACTGTAATTAAATAACATTTCAACAGTTAGAAATAATCACTTGTATTTATTAAATCTTCAAAGAAATATTTACCGGTAAAATTACGGTCTTTATTTTTTTCATGCTGCAACATTTACACCAAATGTGATTCGGATATGAATTGAATTGAGTATGATATCGCTAATATGTGTCACCATTTTACGAAAGTTAGAGGAATTGCTAAGGTATTGCTGGGAATTCACAATATGAATTAGTTTTAGCAGAAATGCTTAATGTGGCCTTTTTAGACCCCCAGTTTGAAGTGGCCTTGAAAGGGGCAAGGGTGGACGAAGAGACGCAAGCGCGGCGACGGAGAGTCATAAGCGCGGGGACGGCTGGTTGCCACGCACCAGGGGGTCTAAAAAGGCCACTTTGGTAGAATCATAATACGAAAATATTATGAATCATATTGTAATCCGTAAAATGGTCACAAACTGACAATTCATAATATTTTCTGCGTAGAATTCATTAAACACAATTCATCTATTTGACAGTTTTGTATAGAGATTCGTAAAATGGTACACATAATATGAATTGCTCTATTGAAGTTTAATGTCAAATAGCAGAATCATAAGAAGTTAGTCAAGAGGAACATTTTACAAATCATATTTGGGATTTTTTGAAAAATATCGTAATAATGGCAAATTTAGGCCTTAAGAAAAATTTTTTGAGCACGCTCGTGATATGTAGCCCATTATAAGTCACCAATGAATTGTGGCACTTCGAAAAATGGACATAGCGTTTCAAATGTGGGACCTCCAGGTTTTTTCAGTTATATAGGCTAAATATACGTCGTGATAAGGTCCATGAGCTGGAGCCGTACATATGTACTGCCGCGCTGGCATGAGTACTACCTACCTTCAAGAATAGTAATGAAGTAGTCAGTTTTAAGGTAGTTCCAAATAGACACTACCATCTAGTCTGTCCCGTGTGGTGCCGGACATAAAGAATAGCATCACCCCATTTCTTCCCGTGGGGGTCGTAAAAGGCGACTAAGGGATTTACTAGAGAATGGGCAGCAGCGTTCTCTATGCATTTTACCATCATACTGCGATCGCCAACCCGCTTGCCAAGCGTGGCGATTATGGCAAAGCCCTCCAAATAGGGGGAGGCCTATGTCCAGCAGTGGACGTCTTGCGGCTGAGATGATGATGATAACTACCATCTAGTGTTGTGAATGTTACAAATTATTACAATCTTCTTTTCATATTTTAGGCACTGAGTAGATACAATTATTACTTAAGCATCTGGATCACACAACAGGCTAATATGGGCGCACACCATATACCTACACAACACAACATATACCTATATACAACGATTAACGATTAAATACTGATTTAAGATGAACAAGTATTTACTTACTCTGTATTAAAAATGATCCAACTTACATGAAATAAACATACAACCTACCTTCAAGAATAGTAATGAAGTACCTAGTCAGTTTTAATGAAGCAATTCTAAATGGACACTACCATCTACTCTTGTGAATGTTACAAATTACTACAATCATTTACTTAATCATATTTCACAGGCACTGAGTAGATCCACTTAGTACTAAAGCATCTGGATCATACCACAGGTTACCAAGGGCGTACACTATATGAAACACCAAGGTAGTGCATAAAACAGTGTGATAGCTGTAGGTACCAGTAACTTTCTTCTCAGAGTAGTCACTTAGGAAACGCCGAACTCATCTAGTTTAAAAAAATATACCAAACCTACTAACAGACATAAGCGGCGAAATGTGGGTGTACTATATGTTCACCTCTGCCTAACCCTTCGGGGAAACAAGGCGTGATGTTATGTTATGTTGTGTTACTAACAGAAATAAAATCATTTATCATATAACTCGTAACACTTCAGTGCCCAGTTGAAAAAAAGACTTATTTAAAGTACACACTATTCACACCAAGCTTATTTTTGTAATTTGCACTCAGTAAGTAATAAACATTTCCAGAGGAAATATGTATAGGTTGGCAAAAAAGAGTCTGTCGTGGTAACCATTGGAACTAAAATATTTTTTTGGTGGCAACACTGCTTTGTTTATCATCAACAAGTAGCTAATCTGTCATTGTGTTATGGTCCCAGTTGTATTTTACTTATTTCTAATTAACTATCAATTATGAATGCTTTTGTACATATAAAAAATGAATAAAACAATAAGGAGTAGTGGCGTGAGCTGTGATATACCAAGTTTTCGTAAGAAATTTGGCGGAATCTGAAGCGGAACAAATTTTATCTCCGATTGACAATGTTTTCGAAAGAACTTCCGACACGACAGGTATTTATCCAAGAAATTTATCTTTTAGTCAATGCCAGTCATTGTTTTTCCTTTCTAATACTAAGCTGTAGCGGTATTATAAGTTTCAAGCCATTTTATTTACTAATAGATTATTGAGGTTATGTTTTCTAGTTTGACAAATCGCGTGTACGTTGACTCCTGATGTTTGATACTTAAAATTGAAAAATGCCGCCAACACATCAAGCTACTACAATCTGTCAGATTTCTTTGATAGATTTTCGACTTTATTTCTAGAGCATTAGGTTCAAGGTTCATTGGGAAAAATTGACAGTTTCGGGTAGCTTGACCTGGTGGCGTCTGTACCTACATGGAATTAATATGATTGTCTTTATATTTTTTTCAAGGTAAATCTCACAGTACAATTAGAGAAATTGTAAATGAAGGTGAAAAAAATTAAGGATTTTTCTACACCTGGAGAAACACCAAAACATTTGGTGGGAGAAAGAATTTCGATTAGATCTGAGTGCAATTAGACAAATAGTTCAACACTATAAAGAAACAGGCAAGTATTTTTTTTTTGTTGTTAATGCAATTATCGCATACCACAGTAAAAAAAAAAATATAATTTATATTTATTATTTTTCAGGTGCCTATTCTACGTAATAAATTACCTATAGTTTGAGGAGACGGGTTGTAATGAGAGCCGTAACCGTCTAAGAAAGATTTTTACACTATTTAGATTTCATAAATAAGAAATGTAAAACTGACACATCAGTGTTAATGGAAAAAATCTATCATAGCACCGAAGAGGAATACACGAATGATGTTATGTCACCTTTTTCTTTTTAAATAAAACCATAATTTTTGCGTGTTCTCTCATTTTCATTGTCATGTGGATAGTGATAAAGTTATGCACAGACGCCAGCACATCGTGCTACTACAATCTGTCAAATTTCTATAATAGATTTTTAACTTTGTCGCTAAAGCATTAGGTTCAATGTTAATTGGGAGAATTTGACAGTATCGAGTAGCTTGATGTGCTGGTGTCTGTACCTCACATAGACATACCTGATGACGCCTTCATTAGTCAACTGTTCAAGTTTATTCGATATTGCCCGTACCTTTCGAATGCGAAATGTTATAGATACTCTCTGACTTCCGATTAGTTTCCGACAGTAAGCAGCTGTAAGTCACCTTCTTGTCGACTATAAACTGTCAGCATTAACAGGATTCGTTCAGTATCATTCATGTCAACTTTGATACAGGCATACCAACCATCGAATGGTTGTGAATACCCTAGATGGTGACTGCAAATGCAATTGCTGAACATTATGGCTTGTGTATCGGGTTTATTTATTTATTTATTAAAACATGCACAAGTAAAAAATACTGTACAAAGGCGGACTTAATGCCTGAGGCATTTTCTACCAGTCAACCTTAGGGTGATGCAGAGACAAAACATGGCAGGTGCAACATAGGGATAGATAATTCGGAAAAAAAATACATACAAATACATAGATATATACATAGATACATACATACATATATATATAACGAAAATAAACATTGTCTGGAGAAATAACGATAGGTAGAGGAGAAAACGAATCCAGCAAATCAGCGCTGGGATGATTCTGCCAACTTCTTATGAATATGCTCACGTGCCTTCACTTTAAACGAAAACCGGCTGGTTGCCAACCTGATATTCAGAGGAAGCGCGTTCCATAGAAAGACCGCCTGGACAAAGAAAGAAGATTTAATGAAACCAGAGCGGTGAGAAGGACATCGTAGAAGACGATTGTGAGTGGAACGGAGATTTTTACTATGCGCAGAGCACAAGTATTGAACCTGGGAAGTCAGGTAAGACGGAGAAGTGGGTTTGTCAAGAATAGAAAACAGCATTAACAGAGCCCTTAACTCTTTGCGCTGACGGATGGGTAGCCATTTTAAAAGCAACCGGTGCTCAGACACATGATCGTACTTACGAAGATTGAAAACGAATCGAATGCAGTTATTTAGAAGGCGGTCAAGTTTATTGAGTAGATCTGCATTCAGGTCGTAGTAACACACATCGCCATAGTCAATTATGGGAAATATTAGGGACTGTACAAGCAATGCCTTTATGTGTGATGGGAGAAGGTTTTTTAACCGATAGAGCGACCGCAACGTTCCAGTGACTTTCCTACTGACAGTCGTGACCTGCTTTCGCCAGTCAAGACAAGTGTCGACATGCAGGCCAAGATCCTTAACATCAGAGCTAAACGGAATGACTGAGTTATCGAAAATTACAGGTGGCACAGTTAAGCCATTCAACTTCTTTATACTGTGCGGGCTCCCTACAACGACCGATTGACACTTAGCAGGGTTAACCGCCACCCCAAATCGATCAGACCAGCTTTTAACCACTTTTAAATCCCGATTTAGCTCCTCAATCGCATCTGATATGTTGTCAACACTTGCCTGGTAGTAAAGCTGCAAATCGTCTGCATAAAGATGATACGCATTCCGAAGTTCAGTGGTAATGAGATTAATAAAAATAGAAAACAAAAGAGGAGATAAAATACCGCCTTGAGGGACACCAGCAGTAAGATCACACAAACTCGACGAGGAGTCTCCAGCACGAACAGACTGCTGACGCCCCTGAAGATAAGAAGCAAACCATTCCAATACCTCCGGAGAGACCATAAGATACGAAAGGATAGATAAAAGGACTTCGTGACTCACGGTATTAAAAGCATTGGAGAAGTCTATTAACACTAAGACTGTGACTTTAGTGTCTTCCATGCCCCGCCTAATAATATCATCAGTCACCTTAAGGAGAGCTGAAGTGGTACTGTGCCCAGGCCTGAAACCGGACTGGAAAGGACTCAATCGGGTTCAATCGGCAATCCCTGAGTGTAATTTAATTAAAATTTAAACTGAATAAGTTTTCATTAAGTTATTATGATGGCACTCTTAGATAAAAGGTTATTCCAGCGAAATAATGCGCAATCTACTAAATAAAATGAAAGTAAAAGACTGTGTGCCTATCAAGTCTTGAAATCTTGACTGATGAGAATTTCCGGGATCTCGTGTTTGTGGATTAAAACAACAAGTATCTTATCACTTTTAATCCTAGTATACAGGGTGGCCATACCTGCTAAGCAGGCGCCCTCATTTTTTCCAGACTCTTTTTTGCCAAGCTGTAGGTATATTTATTTTCCATCATACAGCCCGCTCACAGACAGACAGATGGACAGAAAAATGGACAGCAGAGGCTTAGTTATAGGGTCCCGTCCTGGTTACTCTTTGGTTACGGAACCCTAATAAAAATCTACAACCTATGTGGGACATAGGCCTTATATTATACTTTACTTTCACTCCAATTTCATTAGGTAGTGTGTACCTATAAAATATGACATACATTTTACCTTTATACCTATTATTTGAATAAAACAATACACAAAGTTAAAATATTTTAATAAATTTACAATTTTCATGTACTGTATAAAAATCTAGCAATAATCAAATAATGAAACTAACATAAACACTATAGTACATCAGTTTATTTTTCTATGAACATTTTATGTGTTGATGGTAGTCACGGAGCTGCGGAGAAGCAAACGATGACTGCTTGGAACAACTTCACCAGGCTAAAAAAGAAAATGTGTGGTTTTTAAGAAAGTCAAATCATCAGTCAATAATTAACATACCTGTGAAATAAAATGAAATTGAAAATAATAATATTATTGTTTAAGACAACCTAAGACCAACAGTGATGACAGGTTGACAACAATAGTAGACTTGGAGCCCAATAGCTCTTTGTGTTTAGTTAGTGTTTAGTTAAATGGTAAAATTTAGTTTATTTTCCTCTTTGTATTTCGTTATACATATATTTCATGAATGTTAACGATAGTAGGTACTCAATTTTATGTCGAGCCAGAGTGCACATAAAAACGTTATATATGTAAATAACATCATAATCATTTTCAATCGTCATCATAAGTCTTAGTCTCAATAAAAATAGCTGTAGGGTTATAAAACTCCACTCACTGAGGTATCTTGATTGCCGAGTTCGAAGAGTCAAAGCCGCTGTTGTAGCAACGGCAGGGGTAGAGCTTGGTGCTGGCACACGAGTCTGGTCAGAAGTAGACGCTGCAGTGATCTTGACGAAGAGTTTAACAACGACAGAACTTCCACTATGAATGCAGAAAGACGAGCAGAATTTTCATTCCATGCCTATAAATTATTACGTCCAATTAAATACCTTTGAACAGTGATACGATTAAATATTGATATAAGATAAACAAGTATTTACTTACTCTGTATTAAAAATTACCCAATTTGCATGAAATAATTAAATTTAATTTTGTTGATGTTTATTGTTGAATGTTGACATAACCACAGATTATTAAGACCACAGACTAATTATGACATATCTGAAGGGAAAACTTTTATGTATTCGTTGCCAGCTTATAAAGTTTTTGTTGTTTCTAGTTTCCCTTTTCAGGGCTTATTTGTGACATTTTTATATTTTTTATGCATACTGTAATTAAATAACATTTCAACAGTTAGAAATAATCACTTGTATTTATTAAATCTTCAAAGAAATATTTACCGGTAAAATTACGGTCTTTATTTTTTTCATGCTGCAACATTTACACCAAATGTGATTCGGATATGAATTGAATTGAATAAGATATCGCTAATATTTGTCACCATTTTACGAAAGTTAGAGGAATTGCTAAGGTATTGCTGGGAATTCACAATATGAATTAGTTTTAGCAGAAATGCGTAATGTGGCCTTTTTAGACCCCCAGATCGCGGTTCGTGAGTTAGTCCCAAGGCGAATTGTTTACGTTACGTTTCCGATTAGTGTGCTTTTCAGTAGGGAGTTTCATACAAATCATATTAAACGGCTCGAGTTGATACGGTTACGATCCGTTTCAGAGTTGATATGTGTGCTGTGACCCTTATAGAGTTATAATAACTGAAAAGATCTACCTAAAGAATTAAACATTTCAACGCATGTCGCTGCGTGAGTACTAAGCAAAAGCATCATGCATGTGGCCACACCCGTCTCGTTGCGGTTTTATCTGTCAATCTTAAATTAACAATCTGTCATGTTTGTGCTGTCAAAACAAACTGAACCGGCAGCGTTATTTGAATTCTATGGTTTTCACAGGTTTTCATTTAACAAGTATTATAATTTGGTTAGCTTTTCTCCAAAAATGGATTTAGAAGATGGTTTCGACGATTTACTTGCCGAAATTAGCGAGCCGACATCTCCGAAGCAACCCAAAATTGAAACCGAAAGTATACAGCAAGTACAACCTGGTGAGAAAATCTTTTGGAACCATCATCGCACATTTCTGGCTTAATATATTTCTATGACATTCTTAATTACAAGGATCATTTGCGGGATATTCCATAAATAAAACCAAATTATCAATCAAAACCATACTACTTAAAACATGTTGTAACTTGTACATAAAGAACAGCTGATTTCACTAGCTGTAAGCAATACAAGGCCGTCAATCGTACCACTACGGTTCATTGTACAGTGACGGACTCTTCATCATTATGAAATATCTTATTTTACATTACATTTACATACACATAATTTCTACATTTTAATATTTAACTACCTTTTTTAAAAGTATTACTAAAATACCTAAACTTGCATTTTTTTTAGGGACATCAAAAGAGCCGGTTTCCAAACCTGCTTCCTCTAAAACGCACTGTGTATTAGTCAATCAGAAACAGGTAATTATTTAACTTCTTCCTCTGGTATTACAACTAACAAAAACCAACTAAATTGAAACAAAGTAGAGGCAACGGCTCCATGCAATATACTGGTATTCAGCTGTATCCATTCCCAATTTAGTCGGGATAAGTTTTAGCAGATGATGGTGGAATGAGAACAAATCTTGGAAACGGCTCCAACGATTTTCATGAAATTTAGTATACAGGGGATTTTGGGGGCGATAAATCGATCAAGCTAGGATTCATTTTTAAAAAATGTCGTTTTATTTGTGTTTTCAATGACCAACTTTATCGATAAGTAATCAACTTGAAAATAAACTTTTTAAACACAATTTACCAAAAAATACCGAGCAAAGCTCGGTCATCCAGATATTATTATACAATATATTAATGAGGCAGTAAGATGATAGTGGCATTGACTACCCAGGTGATACAGATGTACATTAGTGTACTCACGGCACTCTATTTTAATTTATCTACCAATAAAACTGATCATTTATTTCAAGATATGTTTTTATCATCATCATCATCAACCTATAGTGTTCCCACTGCTGGGATACAGGCGTCCTCTCGGTGAGAGGGAGTGGGCCATAATCCACCATGCGGGCCCAGTGCGGGTTGGTAGATGTCACATGTCTTCGAATTTTTGGTTCTAAGACATGCCGGTTTCCTCACAATGTTTTCCTTCACTGTTTTGAGAGCAGTGGCTATGAAATAATTTACACAAAGTAATGCACCTGCTTGGGTTTGAACTCACGACCTACTTCTCGTAAGTCGCGGTTACTACTGGGCCACCACTGCTCTCTATATTTTTATAATTGCCTACAGTTATATTTTGTGTGGTGCTGAACGTAAAGAATATCCTATTTCTTCCCGTGAGTGGCATAAAAGGTGATTAAGGGGCTGACTAGAGAATGGGCAGCAGCATTCTCTATGCATTTTACCACCGTACTGCATTTGCCAACCCACTTGCCAAGGCGATTATGGCAAACTCCCCCATCCTCCTTGCTAAGGCATATGCCCAGCAGCGAAGGTCTTTTGGCTGAAATGATGATAACTATGTTAACATTGCACAGTCATGTAAAAATCTTAAGTAAAAAATTACACCCTTTTTAGGGTTCCGTTGCCAAATGGCAAAAAACGGAACCCTTATAGATTCGTCATGTCTGTCTGTCTGTCTGTCTGTCCGTCCATCCGTCCGTATGTCACAGCCACTATTTTCCGAAACTATAAGAGCTATGCTGTTGAAACTTGTTAAGTAGATGTATTCTGTGAACCGCATTAAGATTTTCACACTAAAATAGAAATAAAACAATAATTTTTGGGGTTCCCATACATAGAACTGAAACTCAAAAACTTTTTTTCATCAAACCCATACGTGTGGGGTATCTATGAATAGGTCTTCAAAAATGGTAATGAGATTTCTAAAATCATTTTTTTCTAAACTGAATAGTTTGCGCGAGAGACACTTCCAAAGTGGTAAAATGTGTCCCCCCCCCCGTAACTTCTAAAATAAGAGAATGATAAAAATATATGATGTACATTACCATGTAAACTACCACCGAAAATTGGTTTGAACGAGATCGAGTGAGTAGCTTTTTTTTAAAACGTCATAAATCGTAAACCGCAATTTACCTTACATTCAATCAACTGAAATATAAAAATTAAAAAAAAAACATTTATTTTTAAACCGAGAATACCTATAGATTTGTACGGAACCCTCGGTGCGCGAGTCCGACTCGCACTTGGCCGGTTTTTTAACCTACTCATAATCTAAGTACCTATTTCAATAAACCCCAAATTCTATTTCACAGCGAGGCAATCCAGTACTAAAGTTCATCACAAGTGTTCCATGGGAGTACGATGACATAATTCCCGACTATGAAGTGGGTAAAACTATATGCTTACTGTTCCTGTCACTCCGCTACCACAACATGAACCCAGATTACATACACAATAGAATCAAGGAGCTGGGGAAGAAGTATGAACTTAGGGTGCTCTTAATTCAGGTATATTTTATTTATCAACAGTGATGTAACTGATAAGTTAAGGGTAATGATAATATACGGCCAGCAAAAACAATGCTTTCATTACTGTTTTATGTTATAGATAAGTTAGAAAATAGCAAATTCTCTATAAGCATAATTTTGTAGCATGCATACATGCTACAAAATTATGCTGCTTTTCTTTTTTCTTTTAATCAATGGTTAACTTATAAGTTATAATGTATGTATGTGCTTTTTTGAATTTCCAATAAAAAAGATTGCTATTTATTTTATTATATAATTTGCTTTATTGGTAGGAAAATCGATGTGCAAACTTTTGAACATGAATTCAGCACTTGATTCTGAACCCCCCTTTTTTTTTGTGGGTGGGAAATCATCCCGCTCTTTGTCAGACTTTTACTGACTAAAACCCACCCGTGTTCCTTCAGTTGCCCATATGCCAGGGCCATGGTACCTCTTTCGAACAGATCTCGGACCCTGGCAGGCATCGGTCCTAGCAGACCTCCTCAATACTGCTGACATCTCTTGGAGGCTCGCGCGCGACGCGCCGTCGACCCGAGCCTGGTTCTTACCGGTCGGCGAGCTACCCATTGCTCGCCGCCCGCAAGCTCGCGCCTACGGTGGCCGGGAGTCTGCGATCGACTCCCGACGCCGGCTACCGAGCCCCGCCTCCTTCGCGAGCATTATTGCTTCGCAGAAGGCAGGGCACACCACCGTATGCTCCACCGTGTCCTCCAGATGATCCATGTAATGGAAACACCCGGGCGTTTCCTCCCGCTTTATCCTGAACAGGAACGCCCCAAAGCACCCTTGCCCGGTGAGGCCCTGCGTTAGGCGGAAGGTGAGGATACCGTGGCTCCTCTCTCTCCACTTCTCAAAGAGGGGACTTACCGCCGCAATTGTGGCGTGTCCAAGCCCTTTTTTTTTTTTTTTTTTTCAGGATGGGAAATCATCAAATGACTTCTCCCGCTCTGGGCGGAGCGGGAGGGCGTGTCAGACTTTTACTGACTAAAACCCACCCGTGTTCCATCAGTTGCCCATGTGCCAGGGTCACGGTATCTCTTTCGAACAATCACGCGACCCCGGCAGGCATCGGTCCTAGTAGACCCCTACACTGCTGCTGACATCTCTTTGAGGCGCGCGTGGAACACTGCGCGCCGTCGACCCGAGCCTGGTCCTTACCGGGCGGCGAGCTACCCATTGCTCGCCACCCGCAAGCTCGCGCCTACGGTGGCCGGGAATCCGCTATTGACTCCCGACGCCCGGGGCGTCTCCTCCTGCGGCGGCTAGGGACGTGAGGGCGCAGAGACTGCCACTCCCTCACGCGCCCCGCCTCCTCCTTCGCGAGCATTACTGCTTCGCAGAAGGAGGTGACGGCTTCCCATTCCCTCTCGCTCCGTACCATGGCTCGCACCAGGGCCGGACGCGAGAGGTCGCCGCCGCCGATCGCCTCCACGAGGACACGGCGGTGCCCCGCCCAGGCAGGGCACACCTCCACCGTATGCTCCACCGTGTCCTCCAGACGATCCTCGCAATGGAAACACCCGGACGTATCCTCCCGCTTTATCCTGAACAGGAACCCACCGAAGCACCCATGCCCGGTGAGAACCTGCGTCAGGCGGAAGGTGAGGACGCCGTGACGCCTCTCTATCCACTCCTCAAAGAGGGGACTTACCGCCGCAATTGTGGCGTGCCCAGCACTGGGTTGCGACAATCGTACCCGCCATGTCGCCATGAGATCACACCGGAGTTCTGTCCGCCGTGCCGCGATTTGTCGCGGCAGCGGAGTTTCGCCCCGGGCGGCGTTTCGCCTCCTCGCGCCACTCCCACATGTGCGCGAGGACCTTTGCCTCCAGATCCCATGGCGGCACTCCGGCAAGGAGGCTCGCCGCCTCGCACGAGACCGTGCGGTATCCCCGGATTAACCGGATGGCCATGACCCTCTGGGCCGCAAACAACCGGCGCGCTGGGCGCAGCCTCAGTGAGGGCGCCCACACCGGTGCCCCGTAGAGGGCCATGGACCGCACGATCCCCGTGTAGAGCCTCCGGCAGGAGGCGTTTGGACCCCCCAGATTGGGCAGGAGCCGCTTTAATGCAGCCCCAGCCCGCTCCAGTCTGGGAGCCAAACGTCGGAAATGCTCAACGAAGTTCCACCGGCTGTCGAGGACAAGTCCCAGGTACTTCATCGTCGACTCGACGCCGATGTGAACCCCTCCTACCGTAAGTTGGGTACCCGCAGGTGGCGCGTTCCGAGGACCATGAAAACCCATGGCCTCGGACTTGTGCAATGCCACCTCGAGTCCCAATTGCCGGATCCTATCGACGATTGTCGCAACCCCGCGTGTCATCAGTTCGGCCGCCGCCTCGTACGACCTCCCCTGCGCAAGGACCAGCGTGTCGTCAGCGTAGCAAACTACGCTGACGCCGCTAGGGAGGTCGGCGCGCAGCACCCAGTCGTAACCGATGTCCCACAGATGTGGCCCCAGGACCGATCCCTGTGGGACACCGCACGACATCTCTCGCCGGTTCCAGTCTCCCTGGTGACCGGGGTAGATGACGGCTCTATCCGTCAAGTAAGCCTCGACCACGCGACAGAGGTAGGTCGGCATCCGGTGATACCGGAGTGCCTCCCTAATGCAACTCCAGGGCAGGGTGTTAAAGGCGTTGGCGATGTCTAGAGACACCGCCAAGACGACCCCACCCCGGGCCACTGCATCCCCCGTCGTGAGGGCTCGCACGCGCATGATGGCGTCCACCGTAGAGCGCCCCTTGCGGAAACCGAACTGGCTGTCCGCCAAATCCGGCCCCTCCCGCACCAGCCACCCAACGAGGCGGTCTGCAATTACTCTTTCAAAGAGCTTGCCCACCTCGTCGAGCAGCACGATGGGCCGGTAAGCGGACGGAGAGTCCGCTGGGCGCCCAGGCTTCTTAATGAGGACCAGTTTCCCCGTCTTCCATCGAAGTGGGAACTGGCCCCTCTCCAAACATGCGCTTAGGAGCCCCCTGAGTCGAGGCCCGAGAGCCTCTAAGGCCAGGACCCAGGCTTTGCCAGGCAAGCCGTCGGGTCCTGGGGCGGTATTTTTGGCATTTAGCCGACGTACCGCCACTCTCAACTCTACCCCGGTCACCTCTGGAGCGTTGTCGTCGTCCTCGGTGGTGTGGTCCGCAGCGTCGGGCACCACAGGAGGCGGAGCCATGGGTGGGGGACTATGTTCCCCTCGCGAAGGGAACAGAGCACTCACCACGCCCTCCACGAGTTGGGGCCGGAGACTCTGAGTCAGCGGAGGAGCCCATGGGCGGAGTTTCTCCCGGACGGCCTTGTAGGGCCGTCCCCATGGGTCCCTGTTCAGAGTCTCCAGCGACTCCTTTCGGGCCAGTCCTCTGGCCCGCAGAATCTCCTCTTGGAGGGCGGTCTTCGCCGCTCTGTACCCCTCATATAGCTCCGCCTGAATGACTTCCGTATCCGGAGGGCGGATACGGAGCCTGCGGTGCCTGGTGTACCGGCGTCGCGCCGCAACGCACGCTTCGCGCAGCGCTGTCAGCTGCGGCGACCACCAGTACACCTGGCGCCAAGCCCGTCCTGGCTGGACTCGGGGCATAGCCACGTCACAAATCTCGGACATGGCCTCCCGGAACCACTCGGCCTCGTCGTTGATGTCAGCAGGCCTGTCCGGTGGTGACACCCAGGCCTGCACGATCGAGGCTTCCAGGAGAAGCTCCCGGTCCAGCTTCTTAAGCGCCCACCGCGGGCCACACGGGGCCTGTCGGACCGGCGCGGTCGAGGTCTGGGCGGAGACGTCAAACCGGATATACCGGTGGTCGGAATACGTCTCCACCCCCTCCATTACACGCCAGTCAATGGCCTGCGGCGACAGAGCGGGACTAGCGAACGAAATGTCCACCACTGAATCGCCCCGCATCCGTACGCACGTAGGGACAGAACCCCGGTTAAGGACGACTAGGCCTGTCTCTAGAGCCCAGTCCTCCACCATCCTGCCCCGTGTGTCCGTATACCGGGAACCCCAAGCCAAATTCTTGGCGTTGAAGTCCCCGAGCACGAGCACGGGGAGGGGACGGAACCCGACGACGACAACTTTCAACTCCGCAAGGGAGTTGTGGAACTCGGCGAGAGTTCGGCTCGGGGAGAAGTATACTCCTACCACGACAATCTCCCCGAACCGTGCTGCTACGCAACCCCGTCCCCTCTTAACGGCCTCGAGGGTCGGGGTTCCGGCGGCGGCCGACGAAATGAGGGTCACTGAGCCGCTCAGGTCCTCCACCCAGTCATCCCTGGGCGGGACAAAGTACGGCTCAGCGACCACGGCGATGTTAATCGACCACTGCGCCATGCTCTGGAGCAAAAGATCCTGAGCGGAGGCGCAGTGGTTGATATTCGCCTGGAGGAGGCGTAATGGAGCTGCCATTACTGACAGTCCATATCAGCCCCCTCCCGAGCCCCCTGTGAGGGCCCTGCCGTGGCGGTGCTGGCCACGACAGCAGTGGTCGAGGCGGCAGCGGCGGCAGCGGTGACGGCGGTGGCGGAGGGTTTACCCTTGGCCTTGGCGGCTGCAGCGCAGGCCTTACTCCCAGCCCGGTGTTCGGCCGGCTTGCCAGCTGTCGCACATGCATAGCAGTGCGGCGTGGCATTGCACGAGCCAGCCTTGTGACCGGGCTGACCGCAGCGGAAGCAGTGACCGCTGCGGTCCACCTCTGAGGTGCAACTCACGAACACGTGGTTGCCCATCTGGCATCTGAAGCACCTCAGAGGTCTGGGCTCCAAAAGTTTCACCTGCGCTGAGACCCAGCCCACCAGAAGCCTTCGGCCCTCCGAGGTGATTTTTTGGGCCGCCGACACGGGGCAGCTCACCGTAACGGTTCGCAACCCCGCATTGTCAGGGCGGATGGTGCCTGCCCTAACTTGCTCGGCAGGACAACCCCCCGCCCTAGTGATGGCAGCCACCACCTCCGCCTCCGTCACGCAATCGTCCAGGCCCAGGATGCGCATGTCAGCGCACTTGATGGGCCTGGACACCCGGGCTTCCTCCGCGTCTAACGACGCCCGAGCCTTTCGGCCAGAGCGTCAGCGGTCGGGCCACTAGCCGCACCGGGGACCTCTAGCATCCGGGCCCCAGTCAAAGTGACTTTAACCCGGAGCCCGTCGGAAATACCCAGCTCCGTCAGGTCCACCGCCGCCTTTGCCTTGGAGAGCACGTCGCGGTAGGACACGCCCTTTTTTACCGCTTCCGGCTGTAGTGTAATCACTACAGCTGCGGTGCCCACCCCCTTGTGTAGAATTTTTTTATTGAATTTTCATTTAAAAAAAATATCTGTTTCATAGGAAACACCTATGCGGTCAAAATGTGTGGATCAGTAATTGTTTTTAAAATAGCTGACAAAAATGAAGACTGAAAACTGTTGAAAGGAGAATGCCAAGGTTTCCTACAAGTCTCGGCCAGAACCGACAAAGATGATTAATATTTCATAAAAAAGGAAAATTATTATAGAATTTGATTGTATAACTAGTTTTCTATTAGAAGTACACCAACAAAAGTTATAGTTCTTTTAAGTTGACCACTTTATACTTTTGATTTTAACAATACCATGAAATAAACAAATGATTTATTAAATTAATAACTTTTAGCACATTATCCTTGCATCATATATATATATATATATATATATATATATATATATATATATATATATATATAGTAAAAACATACATTTAACATACCTATATGATTTTAGAATACTTAGGTATTAGGAAAAAAAAACACATGTTTACTTTTTACAAATGACACGCGGGAGAAGTGAGAAGTCAAACCTTATGACAATGACAGAAGTTGTTTTACGTCAAGTGTTGCCAGCGCTATAATAACATTATTACGAATAAACTATTCTAGACGGTATCGATAATCGAATTAAATTATTTTTAGTTATTATATAACTAGAAAATGTATACTAAAAAAATATAAATAAACGTTATTTATTATTATAAGAATTACGAGGTACGACGTAAGTACTTAATTACTTACTTACGTAGCTTCATATTGATATTATTGTAATCAGTTTGCAAGTGTCCGAATCGATATTACTTTATTTTGGTATTGGCAACATTTCTAATTGAAGTTATAGCCATGAAATGTGTTGATAAATTGAATAACTATTTAAAATTACTTTTCAACGGTGTACTTCTACAGATTTTATTTATATTGTATAATTCTTACTGTTTTATAGTATGAATTATCATTATTATAGAAAGTCTGTCGGACACCACGATGATTCGAGCCGATATTTGGCATTGTCTTTTCATTTATTAAGGATCAAAATCATGTACTGAATCCTTGGTAACAGGTTGCGCGTCGAAGTCTTAGCCACCCTGTGTATGTTATCATTAAATCATAAGAAAATAATACATTTTCACCTATAGGTTGATCTCAAAGAACCTCAAACAGTATTGAAGAACCTTACAAGAATATGTCTGCTGACTGATTTAACTCTGATGTTAGCATGGAATCCAGAAGAGGCAGCCAAGATTATAGAAAACTACAAGATTTATGAAAACAAACCACCTGACAGGATCATGGAGAAGATTGAAAACGATCCTCATCAGAAGGTAAATAATAAAAATGACCAAGTCCTTTAAATATGGTAGTCTTGTGCAACATTTCAAGCATCTAGAACTAACGGTTTAGGATTGTCTGCCTTAAAAAATGAATTTAAGATTTTATTAGGCAAGTAAATTTGTAAGAAGAGAATTTTTAACTACTAAAATCATAAATACACCATCGAAAATGACCGCCGCTACTCAACGCGTGCCATTTGGGGGGCTTTCAGAAGATCGATTCAAAATGAGTAGGTAACTCATTGCCGCGACATTTCCACTAGGCGCGCCCATTTATGTGTAACATCGATTGATGATGTGGTTCAATTTTCAAATAGTCGTTATTGTAACCTCTTCTCAACATTTAAATAATGATGACGAGTGTCCATACTTTAAAGAAAGTACCTGGAATACGTCTCCTAGATCCGGTATTCAGTAGGAAATTGGCGTCTCCAGTAGGCGTACTCGCCATTTCGAATTATATTCGGTTTTGTAAAAAGTAGGTTGTTCTATCAAAACGCTGGCGATATGGTCTACCTAACCTTGTGTTTGTTGATAGGTGGTAAATGCATTAACTACTATAAAACCAGTGAATAAAACGGATGCAATGACGCTAATATCACAATTCGGCACATTGGAGAATATCATAAAAGCGTCCGAATCAAGGCTTGCAGAATGTCCCGGGTTTGGCGCTACGAAGGCAAAAAAGCTTCACAAAGCACTGCATGAACCGTTCTTAAAACGAGCTAACGTGAATAGAAAACAAGATAAAAACGATTTTGATGGAGATTTAAGTATAGAGGATATAGAAAAACTAGAAAATGAAGTAGATAAACAAGAAATTGAAGGGGAGAAACAAGAGAATGTAGAAGAAAAACAGGAAAATGTAAAAGAGAAAACAGCTGAAAGCTGATTAGAGTTTAATTCGCCACTAGATGGCGCTAGTTGAACAGCGTAATTTTAAGTGAGGTTTGTATCTGATGAGAAGTTCAAAATAAAATTGAGGATATCATTTGAATTAGGAAGGTAATGTAAATATATACAAAATGCATTGTGTTCTGATTTTTTTATGAATTAAAACAAATACTTCCTTTTTAATCTAATTAGAATCCTCCCTGTTGATGGGTTTTCTGTGTAAAATACATTATACCCATCTTTTTAAAGGGTATTGAGTTTAATTTATTAAGTTTAATTAGTGTAAAAATACCCAGTAAGCAACCCCATTGTTTTGTGTTAAACCTAAATAAATATTTATTTGTTATGCTTTACCCAAACGACTGTTTTTCTGTTTTATCAAAACATTTTGTAGCAGGCTACACAATCAATAAACAGGTTTTATATATACAAGCGCGGCTAGTTATTTTTTCGCCTCATCCCATTTAAAAAGTTCTTATCCCATTACGGTAGAAAAGGGATTGTTTTTAAGAGTTCCTTTTTTTGGTATCGTATATCGGGGGACGCTTGTTCGCTTGGCCGTTGCGCGCTTGAACCGCGGCAGCGCGGCCCCGTTCAAAATAAAACAATCAACAGCGAACCGGCTCCGCTCGTGGTTGGACGCGCGCCGCTGTGCCTGAGCCTGCCGGTACCGACGAAATAAATAAACATTTGGCGGGAAAGTGCTGATTCAAAATTCGAATGTGAAATTCTTTATTGTTGCGAATTAATTTTTACAACAGACGTTTTAAAAACGATTTCTTTGTTTTTTTTTTATTGGATATTTGTGTTAAAACTTTTGTATAGAACTTGGATTTGTTTAGTTCGTGATTTGGACCCTGAGTGATGGATTAAGTGGGACTAAAGGTACAATAAAATATATTGAAGTGTAAAAACTAACTGTAAGCTGAAGTGTGAATAATAGGACTGCCATTCTGTTATCGTGTGGATTCTATGGTAAGTGCGAACTTTATGGTTATTTAAAAATATATGAAATAAAAATATAATACTTCCGCAGGTGTTTATAAAAATCGAATTGTTAGTAAACTAAATGAGACATCTTTATCGAAATGACTAACAGCGGCCACATAAACCTAGTTCAAAATGATTATTTTGAAAATAAACATGCCCAACGCGTAAAAATCAAACAAGTCCGTTCCGAATACATACATACAAACTTATTTGGCCTCAAGCCCCAAGTAATTTTTGTTTTGAATACTTCCGTCTTATTCAAGGAGTCCATAGGAAGCGAGTATGGTTTCACGTTCCTAACAAAAGCTGATCCCATTGTTGCCTAAAATGATTATATTTATTCTGACGTGCATACTAATTTAATCTCAGTAGGTGTGCCTTTGGTGTTATTGTTAGAGTCGGGCTTTCCGAGTATATGCGTCCTGTTTTGTTTTAAAAGGTAACCGCCTTCGTCCTCCGACCGACTTGTGGTCAAAGCTCTGCGACTGCTGACCTGGCGGTTTTTCAGTACTCCCTGCACAAAAAGTATTTGCTACTGGCTGTTTTTAGTTTTTGAATTTCCGAATATATTCTATGGGGTTTTAAATGTGGAACGTCAAACTGAGACATTTCAATACAGCCTGACTTTACCAATATTTGCGCCGCGGCTTGCAGCTAATTTATTGATGTTTTTTGGACCCAATTATATTGGAAAAATACAAGTTCCAAGTTTGAAAATGTACGATTATACTTTTTTAGATTTTATTAGGGTTTGGTTATTGAGTCTTAGAGTCCTTTGCATACGATCGAAGAGTTTTCTGCCAACGGTCAGACGGTTCAGTAATACATATCTCTTTCCTTCTTCAAGGACTACAGTCGCGGTACATACAGTCCTTTGTTTTAATTGGAAAACTAGCTTACCTGCTTATCCTCCCACACTATTTATGTTTAAAGGACAACGCTCAAGACGCAAAAGAACGAACATTAGTAAGGCGTTTGTTAATTGTACCTATCTGTTATCGTTCCGTCTAATCGTATTGCAATTAACTTATTAGACTTATTACTAAACGTAACTCTAAAGTCGGTCAAATCGACATTTGACCAAGTTATGGTTTTGTTCAGGCTCCGTCTTTCTCAATGGAGAAAGGATTTGTAACATAAAGTGATACGAATCGTGGTCTACTATGTAATCATGAGCACAGTCAGACATTAATGTAATTTAGCTTGACTCACTTTTTGCCCACCTTGACACAGCGCTTTGTTGAAAATAATGGTTTTTCAGCACGCCAAAACAGAGTTAGCTGTAGAAATCAATATTTTGTGTAAATTTGAGGCCAAAATTTTGGTGCAGTATTGCAATGAATCTCACTTGGTTCAACTTGTTATTACAGCTGTGATAAAAATGGGCCCAAATGTGTAACTGATTCTTATAAACCCATTCTCCATTATTTAACGATTAACCTCGAGTCTCGGATTTATTCACTAGTAAATCTTGTAGAGACTAAGTCATCATTCTCCTGCGCTTATCCCAATATATTTGGGGTCGGCGCAAAATGTATTTTTCTTCCACACTTCTCTATTATTCGTCATCACAGTAGTCACGTCATTCCTATGTTCTCCTTATAATAATAATTCACACAGTTCATTCTTGTAGAGACTAAGAAAGAGTAAAATTTCTCTTAATTTTTAAGCTAGTGGAAGAAAGTATAAGTTAGCTTCACTATAATATCAGCTTACTAGCTTCTCCCCGGGACTTCGTCCACGTAAAATTTTTTTCCCCTGACCCTTCCCGTCGCATCGAATTGCCTGCCAATTTTAGTCCATTTTTCGTTGCTGCTCCGCTGCTTTTGATCGTAGCGTAGAATTTTTCCATTCGGACCAGTAGTTCCTGAGATTACCGCGTTCAACCAAACAAACAACGAAACAAACTCTTCAGCTTAACCAGTCAATTACCGTAATTACAGACACAATTAAAAAACCATTGTGTCGATACCAAATGTTACCACATTTGGTATCGACACAATGGTTTTTTAGTTGATACCTCTCAGGGACTTAGAGGTTAATAATATTAGTATAGATTATTATGCAGGGGAAAGGTTTCTCCTCATACACAGAAGACATTAGCATTGATAACCACGCTTGCTCGAAGCGAATTGGCGTTTTCAAACTCAGGTTGTCAAGTCAGGTTCCTCAAGATGTTTTTCTTCTATGCTGTGATAAAACCCGAAGCTCAAAAACGAGTCTGCCTTCCGAATTCAACGAATGCTTGACCTTATTTCATCTAATACAAGTTTAATCATTTAATGGATTCCGTTATATTATTTGTCTTTCTATACAAGTTTTAACACTCGCCAAGAGAAAAGACAATAATGTTTCTTAATAGCGTTCGAATGATTTAAAACCACATCTACGCCCTAATCATCATTTAAAAATAATAGTAGCCTGCTATCACAACTGCTATTGCTGACTAATAATTACGTATGCGATGCAGCAATTTAGTAACGTATACAAAAAATAATGGCATGGTTCAAACAGATATGACTGCCGGTTTTCGAGAGCCTACTTATTTAAAAGTGCGACTTAAGAACAGGTGAACGAGGCACGTGCCTCGAGCCAGGTGGAAAAGCATTTTTTTTTATATCTGTATAATTAACCACGTCTATGCAGATAAATAAGCCCATAATTTTGTTTATAAGAGAATTGTAGTAATATTTTACTAGCTTTTGCCAGCGGCTTCGCCCGCGTGGAGGTCGGAAATTATCCCGCAGGAACATACTACCGGGATAAAAAGTATCCTATGTCCTTTCTCAGGCTCTAAACTATCTGTGTGCCAAATTTCATTTAAATCGGTTCAGTAGTTTTAGCAGGAAAGCAAGACAGACAGACAGACAAACAGACAGACAGACAGAGTTACTTTTGCATTTATAATATTAGTTTAGATAATATTAGTTTAGATTTAGATTAGATTAGATTTAGATTTAGGACCCAATGAACGCTTTTAAACTTGATTGGTACTTTGTTGATTTTGTGTTAAAAGCTTGAAATTAATTCAGAGAACAGGTTCGTACAATTAATATTTAAATCGAGCTACCGTTTCTGAGGTCTGGAGGAATTGAGTAGCTGCCGCGTGTACACAAGTTAACAAGCCCACGGACGGGACACCGGCACCGTTATCTAAATATGTTCATAGGCGATTCTGTCATTGCACAGATCCTACTATTTATTAACAGTTATATTTCCACGGCGCACAGTGGAACGAATGTATGGGAGCGGTTGGACGTAGACATGTCCGAAAAAAAAGAGTAAAATTATGCCAAACTAATGATGCCATCTTATTCGATTACTTAATGCCTTCATAACTTGTGGTGATGAATTTCTTCATAACTCCCATATTTCGGGAGTAATTTGAGAAAATGTGAAATTTTACTATGAAAATGAGTGTATCGAGCTCTCTCCCTCCTGATTCCGGGCTTGTTTCAAGTAGCGGTCTCTAATATCATAATGCTAATACTAAGAGCTATATTTAATACTAAGACACATAGTGCGCCAAATGTGCACTTTCTGGGATAAAGAGTGATGTTTATTTTATAACACAATTTTTTTATTTTTTGTTTATTTTGTTGATTAAAACCGTTTTTCTAAAGGTTTACCTTATTACAATAACATTTCTGAGCAGCCAATTAGAGAAGATATAAGCTAATTAGGATATATAATTAGGGACTTAAGGTTTACATATAAAACTGATGCACTAATGATTACTGATAAGAACATTGCTATTATTTAATTACTAAATGGCTCTTAATACACTAATTTAGCATGCATCATTTACTAATTATCACAATAACTAATTACCTTGCAATATTTAACAAAGGATACCTGGGATACCTGGATTTTATATAAATAGGTCACTATTAGTAACTTTAAAATCAGTGTTGATTTACACCTCCTTGTATCCAAGCTAATCTCGCAATGTATTTTCCAAATTTTAATACAAATCTTGATATTCACGTTGCTTTATGCGCACGCGCACATAAAGATTTACGCGACTTTAACTATTTGTTCAGTGTTTTAAAAGATAACAGTTGTGTTCAGTTATGTGAAAGTGCTGAAACAAGTTTAAAAGACTGGTGTCGTCGATTTTGCTACCGCATTTATGCAAAATGGACACAGTCTGGAAGAAGCACAGATAAATTTCGGAAGAAACATGAGATTTGGCTACAGGCTGCAATTCAATGGCCGGAATTACAGAATGAAAATATGGAACCTTCTATAGAAAATATAAGTGACGTCATCGAGCCCATAATTTCTCCTGCTAAATCTGATGCTTCAACTTGTACACATCCTAGTCCTCGTAAATCTTTTGAGGACCTTAGTAACCGGCAAAAAAGAAGACGCACTGAAGATAGTCTTTCATGCAGCAGTAGCAGCGCTGAAATTATGTTTTCGGCCGAAAGGGCGCTTCAAAAGGCAGGACAAAGCGATACAGCTTATGTTATGAAATACTTGACGGAGAATCCAGAAGAGGCCTCAAAAATCAAAGCCTTCATTGAAGGTAAATCAATTCAGGTACGGGAAATATCCCCTTTGAAGGCATTGGCTCTTTATGTATCGATGAACTTATCGAAATGGCGCTATAACACTCTTCGGGATTTCAACACTCAAGAAGGAGCTCTTCAATACCCGAGTTACTACATGTTGGTTAAAGAAAAAATTAAGTGCTATCCGGCCAAAGAAGATCTCACAGTTACAGAGAGCTCTGCAAAAATCAAATTACAAGCCTTGATGGATTTAACCTCAAGAAGACTTATTAGGTCGTTAGAAACCCCTGTTGATCCCAATCAACAGCTCGTATTGACCAGCAAATGGGGTTTTGACGGATCATCTAGCCAAAGCATTTATCATCAAAGGACGAGTGAAGATGAGCAAATCGATCTTGCTAGTAATTTTATGATTAGTCTTGTACCACTGCGGCTCGTCTCAAAAGGTGTAACAATTTGGGAAAACGAGCGACCATCTTCCACTTCATTTTGCCGGCCAATATTGTTTAAGTTTATAAAGGAAACCAAAGAAAATGTGCAGAGAGAGATGGCTGAAATCGAAGCAGAGATTGAAGCCTTAACTCCATCCACCATCACTGATGGAATTAGTGTCAAACACCAACTGCTGTTGACAATGATTGATGGTAAAATTCATTCCATTATATCCAATACAGCAGCTTCAGTGTGTGACATATGCAAGGCTTGTCCTAAAGAAATGAATAATTTAGAGTTAATCAAAGATAAACACGCAAACGAGGACATGTATAAATATAGCTTAAGCACCCTTCACGCTTGGATTCGCTCAATGGAATGCTTATTACACATTTCCTACAAATTAGACATAAAATCATGGCAAGTAAGGGGTGATATAGCAAAAAGGCAAGTTGATGACAGGAAGAAAAGAGTTCAAGAGGCTGTAAGAAGAGAAACGGGCTTACTTCTCGATGTTGTGAAACAAGGCAGTGGATCCACCAACAATGGCAACTCGGCAAGGAGATTTTTTGAAAACTACACTAAATCTGCTGAACTGACCGGAATAGATGCTATGCTTTTAAGAAAAATCTGTGTGATCTTGCAGTGTATTTCATCAGGAGAGAAGATCAACGTAACTAAATTCCGAGAGTTCTGCTTTGATACTGCTAAGCTTTACGTGGAGTTATACCCATGGTATTATATGCCTTCTTCACTTCATAAAATTTTAATGCATGGGCCAGACATAGTTCAGAACATGTCAATTGTGCCCATTGGTTTTCTATCCGAAGAGGCATCTGAGGCTAGAAATAAAGATTTTAGAAAATATAGAGAGGGGCATTCTCGAAAGCATAGCAGTATCTCATGCAATGAAGATATTATGCACAATCTTTTACTGTCTTCTGATCCACTTGTTACAAGTATCCGTCCAAAAGGAAATAAGTTTGTAAAAAAATCTTCTTTTAAGGAATTTTATGAGCTTACGGATTCTGAGAAAAGTGATATCGAATTTGTTAACATAAATGATTTAGCGGACATCGATTCTGAATTTGAATTAATTGATGATGATGATGATGACGAAGATAATTAAATGATGTTATTGTTTTAAAATGTGTAACTTAGTAAATTAGAGCTTACATCTTAATTATTTATTGTACTTTTAATGAAACTAGGTAATTTATTATCAACTTACTTAAAAGTCATACTCTCATCAGTTCTTGTGAATATTTTTGTTAATATATATTTCTGTATATATATAATATATTTATAGACCTCTTAATAAGTCTGTCTGCGGTTTAAAGTAAATACAAATGGGGAAAAAACGTTTTTTTTTTTAAATTTTCATTTCCTTTTATCCCAGAAAGTGCACATTTGGCGCACTATGTGTCTTAGTATTAAATATAGCTCTTAGTAATAGCATTACGATATTAGAGACCGCTACTTGAAACAAGCCCGGAATCAGGAGGGAGAGAGCTCGATACACTCATTTTCATAGTAAAATTTCACATTTTCTCAAATTACTCCCGAAATATGGGAGTTATGAAGAAATTCATCACCACAATTTATGAAGGCATTAAGTAATCGAATAAGATGGCATCATTCGTTTGTCATAATTTTACTCTTATTTTTCGGACATGTCTACGTCCAACCGCTCCCATACATTCGTTCCACTGTGCGGCGTGCAATTATTTAATGCTTCTGAGCATGACATGTTGCATGCTCGATTTAACCTACTACTACGACTGTCACGATCATTTCATGTCACCTAACGATTTCCCATCATAAATAAAGCATTTTGGAATTGGCAAGGAGTTTGCGCATTACTTAATTTCTAGTTACTATCCATAATACCATGTCTTTACAGAGATTGTAAGTATCTACTGTTTCTAATATCATCCGTCGGTCACTTTTCTTAGATGGCTCGTCTCTTTGTTGGATCCATTAAAATTCAAAGATCATAGAACTTTCATTCTTGGAACACAGCGTTTGTCTTTTCTTTTGTTTATCCACATCCTGATTATTATTATTGTTTTCATTTCTTTTGTGTCGTGATTATGTAACTATGGCTAAATGATTTAGACTCGAGGCCATATCGTGATGATCTAGAGAACTGTTCGTGTGACAAGTATGTCTCTGGCGGTGATCGTGATTGCTTTCATCGAGATATGGGCCACATCACGACTGGCTAATCTCAGCCAATCTACCATTGAACGTAGATACTTGTAAACAATAGACCGCGGGAACTATGGTTTGTGAAACTGTGACAAACATATGCGAATATGAATGTCTGTACCGAGAAACAAGCTCTTGTTAACCTGACCGTATTTTATTTATAACTTTTGTCTACCCTGTTGCTCCACAGTTTTGCTCCAATAACAGAGGGACAACAAGCATCTAAAAAGACAGTTTATTAGATAAAATTTCAATGTTTTGATAAAATGAATACATTGTATCATACAATTGAGAGCACATTACCATTTTGTAATCATCATGTTTGGCTGATAGGAGTCATAATCGCCAATAATAGCGTGTGACATCATTTTGCTGAAGCTTTAGTTACAATATTCACATGTGTTTATGAGAACATACGTGAATTTTAAGTAAATGAGGTGCCTAGAAATGTGATAAACGAATTAATATTTTGTAGTGTAGCAGACTCTTATATAGGGAATGCAATCTCGTGCTCGCGAGATCTCGGCCTTTTTTAGCGAGATTGATCTCGGACGAAAAAAGGGCGAGATCTCGCGAGTTTAACGAGATTGCACTCGAGCATAAATAAAAAAAAAAAGAAAGGGCATTCTCAGCGGCTGGTTATCTGGCCAACAAAATAAGAAGCCGTTTAGGACACGATTCTATGGACATTTTGTGCTTCTTAAGGAGCTACTTTCAAAATAATTCGTAATAATGGCTTGTGATTTTAACTGAAGAAATCTTTCATTTAATTGGTATGTTTTGTTAATTAATCTGTAATATCTAATAGATCTAGGTTTATATTAAGGTTAATATCTCATTTTAATAGTCAACTCAACTTAGATAATAATTTTCATTTTTTTTTTTTTGACTTCTTGTTGTTTTGTTTTATTATTAAAAGATTTTAGAGGAGTGTGGATGTTTCTTTCAAACAATTTTTGATGCATAACAGTCTATTGAAAAAATTCGTGAAAGTACTTAGATGTTTATCTTTTGTAATACTTACTTTTTTTTTCCTAATTTAGTCAAATATTGTGATTATTTGCAAAAAAAAAAAACAAAACAGCCAATCTCGCGAGATCTCGAAATTGGCGAGATCTCGCAGTATTGTTATTCATAATCTCGCGGGATCTCGCTTGAGCCCCAATCTCGCGAAATTTGCACTCCCTACTCTTATACCGCGGCTTGCGTTTTGGTTTTTATTGCCTACGATTACATATGTTTTTATTCTATATTCACAGTTCTAGCTTTCCGTTGAGATTATCTTCAGTCTGGCTAAATATTTTCAGTTACATAAACCTTAGGATTTTTACCTACGATTACCTATATTTTCATTCGGTTCTAGCTTACCGTTGAGATTCTCTTCAGTTTGGTTAAATATTTCCTGCTAGATAATCCTGAGGGTTTTTGCTGTTCGCAGCATTCTCGTTTGTCTCATACATTTGCCATCTATATAAACTGTCGGAATAATGTCTGGTCTCTAAAGACCTTCTCATTAGCAAACAGTCTCTTCGATGTATCAGCGAAGTAGCCGAATTCTTCTGGATTGCCATCGATACGCTTAAAAGAACTGTCGGCGATTTATATATATCCATACATATTTTTAAATCATTGTGCCATCAGTGGTCTGGTCACCAATTGAATCTTCTTTGTTGACCTGCACATTGAGGAACGACAGTCATTAATGGCTTATGCCGCACGTTGACACTTCTCTTTTGAACGTGCTATAGGTATTTTGTGCTCATATAACGCCTTCATCGTCACGCCACTTAGATACGCTACTTCGACATTATATTATTCAATTCAATTTTAGATGACTTTGTGCTTTGCGGTCGTTGGTGGTCTAATGAAAGTTTTAATAAATGTATACGGCATTTCAAGTAATCTTGTTCTCATTGCCTTGTATTAGTAGAGTTGGTTGTGGTACAACGATACCTTCTATTAACACAGGTGGAGTTAGAAGTGGTTGCATATTATGAATATTAAATACTCGAAGGCTCAAAATTGTGCCCACAGATGTTAATGGTGTCTGACCTTCTTTGTTTGCCCGTTTGCTTGGTCGTTATGGCGAACCGATAAGACTGTAAAACTCTATCGTTGGTTATACCCTCTTTTATTAATACATATCGATACCGGAAATTTCAATTGTCGTAAAGGACATTTTGCCGAAAATGAGTTATATATATATTTGGAATCAGCGTCGCAAGCTCTATCGATTGGTATATTTAAAAAAAATCTATCTTTAAAAAAAAGCCCCTTACGACCTGGCTTTCCAACAGCTCTAGCGCGATTTTTTATACTATTTGGGATGTATCGTAAAAATAATTTTCAATAGGGGAGCGTAAAGTCATGTTTTAATTATTTAAGAGGTCGTAATCCTCATTTTTGCATTAAACTTTTTATACGACATTCTTAACCACATAATAAAGATATAGTCTTAACCCTTACGACCAAATCTATGCTTTGTTTTAACTTACGTAATTAGGGCGTAAAGGACGTCTGCAATGTGTCTGGTATACATACCTTTATGTAATATTAACGTATGGAACCTCCACGCGTGAGAACAAAAAGTTTTAAGTTTTTTTTTTTTTGTATGGGTGAAAACACTTAAATTTAATTTATTTGAAACGAATGGAACTGAAGTGCTGGTGCTCACAAGAGGTATTGTACCATACACGGCGATCAAGGTGACATCAAATTCATATACCTTTCAGTGCCGCTTCGCGCGTAACAAATTTTTTGAATTTTCGATACGACGTGATTTTTCAAATCTTTGACATGGTCAAACGAAGTTGAGCATCGATTTACTTGTACTGTCGTTAGTTAATAGCCTATTAATGACTTTTTTAATGAGAATTATTAAATGCGATATTGATCAAATACCTACTTTTTTTTTACAAAATTGCATAATCAGTCATAATCACGCTGATTAACAAGTGACTAAAAACTGATGTTACTAAGTCCCTCATTTGTTAATCACCGTGACTATGGCTGAGTTATAATGACACGCCCTTCCGCTCCGCCCAGAGCGGGAGACGTCATTTGATGATTTCCCAAACACAAAAAAGACCTCTAACTTATTAATTTCCGTAGGAGTTGCTTTACATATATCACAAGTCGGAGATGAGGTATTTGATAGATGAAAAGTGATTTTGCCATCAGTCATGGTCGTAGGCATCGAGTGCTTAACAGAATAGCCTCCCATAATAGAAGGCTGCAGGTCTTCAATCTCATTTCCAATCGTAGCCTGTTCTTCAACTATGTTCAACCTGTTTTCGTTTGAAAACTTAAAATATAATAGTCTGCAGAACATTGTGAAAGATGGCTCTGGATTCTCCCATATCACTTCTTCGCCACAAACTAAGCGCAGGGGCTCAAACGAACATATAAAAATGCTAGAATCGTCATCCTCTGCCAAAGTTTGCTTATAAAAACTTTGCCCTGAAGCACCATCAAAACCCCACTTGAATATAAGTATACATTCTTTGCCATGCAGTGAAAATTCTACACGAAAAAATATTCCAAGTCTAGCCACAGTTTTGTTCAAAATAGCTTGAAGTTTTACTTTAACCCCTCTTTCCGTGACTTCTATGGCATCTTTTCGCGGATAGCAGTTCTTCTTCGCTTCAAGGATAGCTGTATAAGAAGGATACAATGGTATTCCTTCTTCTTTTGCACAATATATTAATTTATATACTGCCACTTCGAAAGCTTCAATGAGGTCAAAATACCTAAAGCTTTATCAGTATACATTCTTTGCCATGCAGTGAAAATTCTACACGAAAAAATATTCCAAGTCTAGCCACAGTTTTGTTCAAAATAGCTTGAAGTTTTACTTTAACCCCTCTTTCCGTGACTTCTATGGCATCTTTTCGCGGATAGCAGTTCTTCTTCGCTTCAAGGATAGCTGTATAAGAAGGATACAATGGTATTCCTTCTTCTTTTGCACAATATATTAATTTATATACTGCCACTTCGAAAGCTTCAATGAGGTCAAAATACCTAAAGCTTTATCAGCAGAATATATGGGCATAGTTTTCTATGCCTTTAACAATTCCTTTATCTTTGTAGCTTCTTCGGGATGCTCCGAGACTAGTTTAATGATATCTGCTACATTCTTATTTTGTGCTTTTAAACCAGTTGCATGAGCATGACTTTCAGTTCTGTACGTTAGGAGCTCTTCCACTCTTCTGTAGCGGGCTTAGTTTCACAAATGGTTTTCTTGGACTCACAACTGATGTTGATGTTCCAACACTGCACGTTTCCGGTCCACAGGATGTTGATGCACCCTCATTTATAGCGAAGTCAGAACTGGAACATGGTTGCTGTTCTACTAACACCATAGAAGGGGTTATCTTTTCCCTCACGACCTCAGGCCATTTTATGTTCTTTTGCAGCTATGTCTCATACTTTTTGATGAATGTACGTCTCGTGCGATTACGCGAGATCCATTTGTTCCTCAACGAGCACACATAAGTCTGACAGAATTGTTTCAATTCGTTCTTTTCATTTTTGACAAAACAACTTTATTCGCAAAAACTTCAAATAACATTTGAGGTTGTTAAAAAAAACTGGTGTTTGCCACAAACAGGAAAATGTCCAAATTGGTAACAAAACCTTCCATCACAACACAATAAAATTATAAATATAACGTAATAGCGCAAAACATTTTGTTTAAATTTTGAATTCCTATTAGAATAATATTTTTACTACTTTTTTACTAAATATTTGAATAATAAATAAAAAATATTTTAATTTCACTTGTTTTTACTACATATTGTAGGTATTTCTATTCAAATCTTTAGGTTTTTTGTTCCTTTTACCCCCTTAGTCTCTGGTTTAATTGACCTGTACTATCCAATGATAATCAAGATTAGTCCTTTACGACACATCTGACTTTATCATAACCAATTTTTCGTGGCTGTAAAGTACTTCAGTTAATTTTTTTTGGGCTGTAAAGGACTCTCATTTTCGTCAATAATTATGTTTGGTTTATTTTCTTAATTTTTATGGATAGAACACGAAAAAATAGTGAGGGTTTCTTTTGACATCATGAATATAGTACTTTGTTTGAAAAAGATATAAGTCAAAAACAATATTTTTTTTTGTTTTTTGGCTCTACTGAAAACTCGTGTTTTGTCCTTTACGACAACTGAAATTTCCGGTATCGATATTATGTCATTGCAAAAGTAATGGAACTCTGTCTTCAATAATCTAAAAAGCTGCAGCTATTTCAGTGATGATCGACTCGTTACCGTGTTGTTTACTGGCCTTCTGTTTTTTATTAGTTACGGAGCCAAATGTGTTGATCGTATAGGAGGAATAGTGTCATAAAATAATAATAGTAATATTATGCGCGACGCGGCGTTTTGACTCGTGCCATCTCGCGGGTCGGCGACTCGACGCACGCGCAGCCTCCGCTCTTCCTCTTTTTGTAACGTGTAATCAAGTTCGTGACGTTGGCATGTGTGCGTTCCTTTTAATGGTGTGCTGTGGTGCACGTGTGCTTGCCTGTAAGAAATCTTTGACCGTGTGCTTCAACATCAACGTGTAAACTTTGAACGGATTTCGTCTGTATTTCTTATGTTGCGCACCGAATAATTACCTACCTGTCTGTTTTAATTGCATTCCTAGACATTCTAAAAATAGATGAATTAATATATTAAGCTTTTTCTTTGTTTTCTAGCCTTTTAGTTGGAACTATGAGGTAAATAGAGTTAAAATTCTTTTTTTTTTTTCTGAATGTGCCTACTCTTGATTTCTATCACGCCTGATGGCAAAGCAATGGATTTGGTCTATTATGATGGAACGAGCGTGTCTAGAAGATGACTGTTCAATCTCTCTTGCTTTGAACGCAGAAGGATTATATGTGAAAGGGAACACAGACGCTGGCAGAGTTTCTCCTCCATATCTTTTCGAAGACCAATTTTTTTTGGACCTATTCTAAGGACATCTATGAGGATACAAGGGTTTGCA
Organism: Aporophyla lueneburgensis; assembly: GCA_932294355.1. Taxonomy (NCBI): domain Eukaryota; kingdom Metazoa; phylum Arthropoda; class Insecta; order Lepidoptera; family Noctuidae; genus Aporophyla; species Aporophyla lueneburgensis. The sequence continues at coordinate 10,594,591 of OW028738.1, read as the reverse complement.
TTACAGACAGTCAGAAATCAGCATTATTTGTATCGGTTTGCAATAGTTAAAAATATGCATAATTGTCCGCGTAGCGAAGAACTGGAATCCATGAGTGCCATCTAACCTGCAATACCCTCGGGGTTTAGATCAAAGGTAGGCGCCCCACTTAAAACTAGTATCTAGCTATGTCATGGCTGAACCGACTAGAAAGAAACACAATAGTATATATGTACGTACTGGAAGTGAAGACAAAAAATGTGGCACGTATTCTTTTTAGTGTTATTTTCTTTTGGCTTGAGGCTTCATTCCGACCGCAATGGCAAGATAATTATCTCTTAGAATATAGACAACTCTCGTTCTGATTGATATTTTCTCCGTTGCAGTTAACACCTTAATTTCATAAATGATTTAGCCATAAAATTGTTGTAATAACAAACCAGTTAAAATTCTAAATATTTTACAATAGCACCTTGATGAACCCGAATTTACTTTTTCTTGCGTTTGATATTTTTGTGATTTTCTCATTCAGGTTAAAGTACTTCTGATGCTCCAAAACAACGGTTTCTTTTATAGTAAGCGAAGCATGTATAGGTAACACACCATTAGTATTCAGTAAAGCATTGATCAAACATGGGCTATAACATTTTTATGAGGGTACAAAGTTTCGTGCGCGTAGTCTCGAGTTCTCGACATTCGACAAACTCTTTATAGGTGCTCAAGTCAAAGGGAATGCTTTTAAGGTTATCACTCAAAATTATTTATTACTAATGGAACACTTGAAACAATCCCTCGCTTTCATAAGTTTTTGTATTAAGTTTAAGTTTTTTGTTCCCATGGTAATGTGCAACCACTTGAGCGTTTTCTTATTTTTTCAGCAATGTGAGCGGCTTTGATGCCGAATCACACGCTAACTTAACCGCTTGAGATTCGTTATCGAGATTAAAGTTGAGAATATTTTCTCAGAACAGCAATTTGACTTGTCACCTCTCTTTTGTACAATTTGCTCGTGTGGAGTGTGATTTGAAATGTAATTTCCAGGAATAAATGACACTCACAATTCTTTATCCACTTCGACATTTTTTTCTCTATAAACTTCTTGATGAAATATAGGTACAATTTCAAAGATTACAGTAAACAAACGCTTATAGTAACCGTCAATTATTTATCAATTTCTTTGGATGGAACCAGTCATCTGGTAAAAGGAGCGTGACTGGGCAATAAGCAACAATTGCTTGATTGCTGCCCAAACTAACATGTTATTAAGCTTTTAAAGAACGTTTAGTGACAAAACGCATCATCATACATGAAACATGATTGAAGTCTTATTTCTGTGTTGAGAGTGCCACGATTACAATTGAAAGTTTTAATTATGATTGCCCTGAATAAAAAACGTATAAAAATAATGGCTGCAATATTCGTTTTTATGAAATGCAGTGCTAGAAAGTAATAGTCTTAAGAGATAAGTAGTGAAATGTCCTACAAAAAGATAAAAAAAAAGTGAATCTTGAGCGTAACTAACGCAGGAATGCGACTGCGGTCGTCAGTCGGATCATTTCGGTGATTACAATCGTTGTTACTTATTACTCATGTGGTTATTCAGTCCATTTCTAACTCCTCGAAGTAAAAAATATAATATCTTGTGATTTATTTCTTTATAATAATTCAATTACTGATGATTCGGTTTTTATGGGCATGTGTCATTTTGAAACACCTACAGTCGTCTGCTCGACTTCACAGACAGTCAACTTAGTGTTAGATACCTGCCTCTATTTACCTGCTATATTATACATCTGAAGGATAGAAACATTTGACCAAATCGGAACAGCTTTATCCAATTACACCAACCAAATGAATAATTTCTTCATGAATCTCGTGGCGGTCATCGAACAGTCAGAATTAAGGCACCGCTGTTTTTTGTATGCTTATGTTGTGCATATAATTTAAGACGACCTTGATTTTATTATTATTAATAAGAATTATTTAAAGAAAAATAAACTTTTTTGGAGGGGCATTCTTACAAATGACATTTGCGATCGATATCTAATTTTAAAGTTAACATTTAATTGTCAAACGAAACACAACATTTTTACGATTTATAAACGTTAACGTTAGTTAGCAAGATCTTCTTACTTCGACTTAGGACCTTTTATAACCAAGTATAGGTTCGAAATGAAGCTGGTTAGAGCATAACACTTGAGATTAATTATTTTGGGTGCACGGATTATGCACGGTGGTGTATCGGTACGGACGCTGTTATGGGGTTTTTAACCCTTTTACTTTTGTAATTTAATTGTTGGTTACGTTTAATTAAGCTTTTCGAAGATTAAAATGCCAATCCATGTTGAGTTTTTAATCAGAATGATTTATGATTATAATTGGGTATTAGGATATGTCTATTATATAAAAAATATACTTAAAAAATATTCGTGCAAATGAAATGGAAGTGGTATAAAGCTGTTAATTCAAGATGAAGCATAATGTGAAAGAATGGAGGAAAGGTCCGTAATTATATACACAATGTTTATTGCTACCGGACTGTTCTGCAGCGAGCTGTTTCAACTTACTACAAATATTTATGCTCTGGAATCCGTAATCACGATCTCAGTTACTTGTAACAGAATCTGTAAATAAAAACCGACCGGGAACGTGTCTTGTTGCGCAACAAGCAAATGATATCCAGGAATTAACCCCGTTTTTTGTTAAATTATCGATAGATCGGAAGTGTGGCCGCAAGTTTCTGACTGAAATAGCTCAGCTTGCTTGTTTAGTATTTAGAAACAACATGTAAACTCAACACGTACGCTTGCATTTGCATTACAAAATATATTGGCGCCTTTAACGGAACCAATGCCATTACGATTATTGGAATCCAAACAGAGATAGAGTGCATTCACGGTGATGAAGATTTGTGTTGTTAGATGCTAGAATTTGTAGATGTTGCGTTGTGCATATTGAAACTTGGTATTCTAGACAAATAAACGTCTTACAGGTGGATCAAGACTACAGGTTGTAATTTCAAACGATTACTATTAATAACTTTCATTCAATAATCCATAATCGCATAACTCAAATGGAGGCAAATACTTACGTAATTTTCCTTGATAGAGTCTCAAAGGTAGAATTAGAAATATTTGGTGGATTCATGAATCGGCCGATCGGCGGGCGTTCCCATATAGGTATTCTTAATAAATCATGCAGTTTGAAATAAACCGTTTTACTGCGTGTCGTTTCGCGGAAGCCCGCACATGTGCTTACGCATGCGACCGATGCACCGCGGGGCGCCGGCGCACGACTTGCAACACTAATTTGGACAAGTCGGCGGCAAAACCCTGATTCTTTATTTCCATTGTATAAAATGAAAAGAACAAACGAGCGGCTAATAAATGGACAAAGTAATTGGGGCATTTAAATTAAGTGATATTTTGTTTGGATTCGCTGAAAGGATTAAGTACAAAAGTTCTTACAATCACGTTTGCAGGCTGTTTTTTGTTTATAACTTAGATTGTATAAAGGCCATATTACTTCAGAAATGCGGTAGCTTCAGTTTTATATCCTAATAATTAGCATCCGGTATGCTTGTAACTCTGTTAATTGCCATTTTTGCGCCTTACTTAGGATCTTGTAATGTCTTCCGGGCATGTTTTTCTTTATAAACAAGTCACCTTGTGTTCTTCAAGTCTCATCAGTCTTCATAGCGTAAAATTCCTTTGTAATTTTTTTTTGAGATTTACCTACAATTTGCATACCACTTTGTATTTTATATTTATCGGCGGAACTAATTTTGAAAACCACATGCTGAACCGTGACGTCATCCCGTTCTAGTTAAGGAATTACCTATTGCATTTCGTGTGGCAAGATTGACTACTATTTTGCTAAAACAATTTTTCACGGTTTGTCACGAACAATCAATCGATAATTAGCAAGCTTTGTAACCTGCACTCAACAAAGGTTTATAGGGAACGAACCAGCTCATTGTTGTCGCTGGTAGCAGTCGCAGAAACAATGCTCGTGACTCGAGTAGTGAAAGGAATCAGCTAATGAATTATTGTGTAATTAAATATGAAAACTCGCCTTATTAACCCCAATGTAACAATTATATGAATGAGAAATCAGAACACGATAGTTGACTCCGCCCAGCGATTGTCTTGTCTAGGCTGTGTGAACGTTTCGTCAAATTATTGTACCGTGCTGTCTACTTTTGACGGCTGTTCTCAGTTCTTAGAGGTTTTTCGCACAAATCTCGATGTTGTTGATAGGTTTACAAAATATTATAAAGAACGTGCATAGACCTTAAAAAAGGACTTTGATAAAAATACTTTTGATAGAATGGAAATGAAGACTATATGTATAGATATCTTTGTCGACTAAGATATATTTACGCTTTGGGTTCAGGAACTTCTGAATTCAGGATACATGCATAATTGCACATTGTACCTATCCTGAATCCAGTTTCAAGGGTCTTTAAATCTTTAATACATATGGTATGTAGACTTCCAAAGATTTATTGAAATCAGAAGATAATCCAACAGTCGTCCGTAAATCTCGGATTTAAATATTGTGTTATTAAATTACGGATATTACAGTTTCCACTTTATTTTATCTTTTCAGATACCGAAATGTGGACAGTGGATAAATGACTTTAGTGCTCTCTTCATCAAAATGGCGGATTGGTGATAAAAATGGCGCCAACAATGGTGACTCCCGCGCACGATCGTTACGCACGCGACGCTGAACTCCGACCTCAGCATTCGAGAGATGGATCTCGAGACTCGGGGATCTTTCACACCACTAAAGGATTATGGAATGCTCCGGGACAGAACAACTGTTTTTTAAACAGCGCTGTACAGGTAAGTCATTTTTGTTCCATGTGGCTTCCTTTCTTTATCGGCCTTGGCAAGAGTCAAATGCGACAACGCGATGCGATCGCAGCTGTTCTTACTACCTACGTTTTCGCGAATATAAGTGTGTATATGACAAGATGCGACTCAGTGAATTTGTTTATTACGAGACTTGACTTTAATCATTCGTTCTGTCATGTCGTGTCTTGCCATCTGCGTCGCTTCAGTCACATTTGTCTCTCGCTCTTGGCTTTTAAACAAGATGCTTCTCCGAAATACTTGTCCTTAGTAACTTATCTGTGACCTGCCTGACCTACACTTATAGGATTGTTTAATAAGCCCGGGCAAAATTCCTCGAAGGTGAAGGCAAACAAGTACTTAAATGGCTGTGTGCGAAGTTCAACGTGTTTGATTGTTTGACTATCGTGGGTGGTGTGTTGATGGTTTGTGTGTAGAGAAATACCTATGTGGTTAATACACGTAGATCTGTTAATTTATATTCGTGAGATTTTAAATAAAATGCGTCATGTTTGTTTCTGGCCACAATGAAATGTTTACCTGTATGCTATGTTTTGGAAAGCTTTGAGTATATACTGGAGAGTTCAAATATCTTAATTGGATTTTTTTGTGATAGTTACGTTATTAACTTGATTGCATGTTTTTCCCAAATTCTTTACAAACAGCTCATATATCACGCTCATTTAAAATGCAAAACGAACCTAATTATAACTCAATACATATTCATGTTTACTCTTGGCAACAATGATTAGAATCATTAACACTAACATTTGAAATGTGTAACTTAACAGCCTTCGTTTGTGGACTTTAAAGATTTCAAATTTTAAGTTGACGTAAATAATATTGAGTGATAAATTCGAAGATAAGCGAGAAGCATTAGTAGGCTGTCATTGGCACGCCTCCAAGCATTATTCAAATTTCATCGAGTAAGCTGGGGGCTTAATCCTCTATCTCGAATATTTAACAAAGCATTATTCCTTATCACGTTCAGATATTAGGAGCGAAGGTTGGAAATCTTAAGATAATTTATATTGGTCGGTGTTCTTACAGACACGCTGCTCGAAAGCTCTCCTTTCTTGGTTCATTAGATGCGTTATTAATTATTCTTAATCGTTTGTTTATGTTCTATCACCAGTTATTTATTCACAAGGGAACTACAACTAATGAATTAATGTGATTGTTACCAATTCCAACCTGATTATCACCTAAAGCGTAATCGCATTGTTTTACCCTAAAACTGTAACATTCGTTTTTTTCTCGCGTGTCATATATCACCCTATTGTTCTATTCCCAATTTTATTTCGGTTAGACGAAGCATAATCTTCGGTACACCTCACCGTGCTATCTGAAGTTTAACCACTATTCATCGTTCTAACCATCTTTCACATAATCCATTCGTAGCTTGGTCTTCTTCTACGTTTTATTTTTTAAAGTACAATTTTCACATAGGCGTTTTCACGTAAGTTTATTTTCAGGTGGGTGCATCTTTAGCTCCACTTAGTGAGCTCGATCATGTTTGGTATAGGTTTTATTTTGACCATGCATACAACAACAACATTATAGCAGCATACAAACTTTTCATAAAAAAATAACCACGGACTTCCTAAAAAAAACATTACAAAGTGAAAAATAACTTTAATTTCGGAAGTCGGTGTCTTAGGATCTGTATTTAAGGTTTTTTGCCACCGACTTCCGAAATTAAGGTTATTTTTCACTTTGTAGTGTTTTAAAAAGTTTTTATTTTTAACTTTTTAGTTATGATAGATACCCCGCACTAATCTAATCGTGTTATTCGTTCATTTGTCGCGCCAATACTTAATGCAAATTTAAGACTTATATAATTTCCACATGGATCCCATTGTCCGAATAGAACCAAATAAAAAAGGGACCACACGGGAAGCACCAGTTTTCAAATAAAAAAAGAATCATCAAAATCGGTTCACCCAGTCAAAAGCTATAAGGTAACAAATATTTAAAAAAAAATGCAGTCGAATTGATAACTTCCTCCTTTTTTTTGAAGTCGGATAAAAAAGGACTAATTGTGTCGAATATAATATAGAAAGTTTAAAAATTAACATAAAGTAAGATGTAAGAGCGAGCGAGGCAACCTTGATGATGTTAATAGTACTCTGCCAGGGGTCGATTAGATTTTCTGAAATGCGAATTTGATAATTAGTTGGCTAATAGTTCCTTTTCAGAGTCTAGAGATTCCAGGAGAGAGCGAAGCGAACTCGTTAAATTTAATTTTAAGATCTCGCGTCGAATGGATTGAGTTCTCTATTATTCTAAGAGGCGTTTTTTGATATTTCTTTAGTTCTGAATGTTTTCACACCTAAGATTTTATTTTGATTTAAGTGCAACCTCTTGCTTCCCGCTCCCAGCGCCCATGAATATTCATCGTACGTTCTTCTTCATTCACATTGTGAAAAGCTCAAAAACTAACCCGTCGCTTCATATAAAATACTGCTACTTCAAGATTTTATGGTCAAAGGTAAACATACTCAAATTATAAGCAGACAATATGGTTTGGTGACACACGATACAAGTAACGGCGTGTACTCATTTACACCGGTTCTCTTGATTAATGTCACAACAAATAAGATTCTTAACTGACTGAAGTTAAAGTTGCTTTTTGTGTGGTGTTATGTGATGATGATGACACTGTTGGCTATTTCCATTAGGGGTCGTTTGTTGACGTGACGGCTATACTAATAATGTTAGAACCTGTTTAAAGGCTTCTTGTTTAGTAGCATCAATATTTTGAAGTAGCTGGTGGGCTCCGAAAGTATCAAATTACGATTGACATAATTTGAGCATGGGTATCTTAAATAATTTCTCTACCTGATACTAATTTGGGTCACCATGAGAAAATAAATATTTGAGGTATACAAGTAACTTACTGGTATTGAATTCTGAATGATAAAATATTGCCCCTTTGCTTTCTGAAAACCGGCAAGTGCATGTCGGATTACACTCAATAAAAAAAATTACATTGTAATTGAAAAACACATTCTCCTATTGACAGTACAATATTGACAGATATATCATATTATTTTAAGACCATAGACTTCTTATATGCTTTCCTGTTATCTAGAACTATTTTCTGCAGGTACTTTTTTCAAAAATGTTGGCTTACCAGCTTCGGAAGCTCAGATCACACTTTGTGTGATCTGAATTCGGAAGTCTCCTTGGAGAAGGAATAATTCGGTTTAAAGTTATTTAAACAACTTTATAAAGATTCCATTCCATTTTTGTTTTTAGAAATAAATAAATTATTAATAATTTATTACTATTAATAATTTATTTATTTCTAAAAACAAAAAATAAATTATTAATAATTTATTAATATTAATAATTTATTTATTTCTAAAAACAAGAATGGAATGGAATCTTTATAAAGTTGTTTAAATAACTTTAAACCGAATTATTTAAAATACGATAAAATATTTGAGACTCTCACCATTTCATTTGATATGTCACACGGTGACACTGTTCAGTTTGCGAAACATTTTAATTTACATTTTCTTATTTGCCTTTCAAAATTAACCCCCACATTCCAAATTAAAATATTTACGTTACAAGTCTGTGTTTCGGTTACACAAATTCATGTGTATCAAAATTCAACACAGCTTTTAATATCTGCGTACGTACAGAACCCTTAGAGCGAAAATTTTCGTGAGATAAACCGCAATGTATTTTCTTGGATAGCAGCCGTTAAGCTATTGTATTTAAACTTTAACAGCATCATAATATGTTAATTATCAGTTTTATGTTTTCGCGCGTGTCACATCCATGTGAAGAGAAAGACGTAGATGAAGCTATATGTTTTCATACAATAACCACTTATGTAGTGTTACATTTCCCACATCGGTTTCGTCTCACTAACAGCCTGTCTGGAGTTAGTGAACGAAAATGTCACGTCGTACCGGTAATAGGTTTAGCGCTATCGTGGGAATAACATGCTTGTTTTAATTAGTAAAACATCAAATTACTGTTGTCTGCGATTGATTTCATTGATGAGATAAGAGGCTTTTTCGTTTTGTTGCGAAATTCGTCATTAAACTGCGAAATTCTGAAAGCGTTTAAAGTATCGAGGAGGTGTCAGAAAATCTCTCAAGAATGTCGTCTTTGTAACAAGCTTAGTGCGGAGCAGTGGTGGCCCAGTGGTAACGACCGTACGTGTTGTAGGTCGTGGGTTCGAGCTCGAACCCAGGCAAGTGCTTTACATTGTTGTAAGTAATTTCATCACCACAGCTCTCAAAACGGCAAAATAAAACATCATGAGGAAATCGGCATGTTCTAGAATCAAAAAATTCGAAGATATGTGTCACTCCTTCTCGAAAGGAAGATGCTCCCAGGTCCCAAGACCCGGCCACCGTAGGCGCGAGCTTGCGGGTGGCGAGCAATGGGTAGCTTGCCGCCCGGTAAGGACCAGGCTCGGGTCGACGGCGCGCAGTGTTCCACGCGCGCCTCAAAGAGATGTCAGCAGCAGTGTAGGGGTCTACTAGGACCGATACCTGCCGGGGTCGCGTGATTGTTCGAAAGAGATACCGTGACCCTGGCACATGGGCAACTGATGGAACACGGGTGGGTTTTAGTCAGTAAAAGTCTGACACGCCCTCCCGCTCCGCCCAGAGCGGGAGAAGTCATTTGATGATTTCCCATCCTGAAAAAAAAAAAGGTCCCAAGACAGAATAGTTCATAGAAATATATAATCAGAAGAATACTTCTTCTGAAATAAGTTTGTTATTTATCACACCTGTCCAAAGTTATCTGGTTTGCTTCACGTTTTCTATTACACTTGACATTCAAAACTAATCGTCAGCAACCAAACTATGTATTCCGGTTCTTAACACATGCATAACTGACGTTCCATCGCTCGTACGCACTTGATAAATCTGATCCAATTTACATAGACGTAATTACCACACGGAAAAGACGCGAGAGCATACAAAAAAGTTACAACCATCAGTTCTGGGCGTAATGACGTGTAGGTAGGTACCATGGGTGCCGCATCAAACTCCCATTAAAATACCTGCCTATACATCGCGTGAAGATTCCACGAAATGAGACAAATGATGTCATAGCTCCAAGGTATACGTGTGTGATCTTATTTAGGGCCAAGATTTTAATAAGCAATTAGAATGTCTTGTCAAGATATTTGTGTCAGTCAATGTATGAAGTCATGTAGGTGAACAAGCCAGTCGTAGATTTAAGTAGTACCTTGATCTTCTACTCTTTTTGCATTGAGTCGCTGCCGCTTCTGATGTTAACGTTGTCGGCACGTAAGCCAGCCACTTTGTGCATAATGCAGAAAGAAATACGAAGATTTCAAAGGAAATGGAATGTTAACAGGCCTTACTTCTATGTAAGTAGCAATGAAAATATTTTTATAGGGGACATCAGCAATTCCTTTACGCAGATTTGCGAATCTTAGTCTTTAGTTCCAATCAAACAGTCGTAGAAACATTTTATTATCTAACATTCCAGCGGCTTTAAAAGCGTAACTAAAGAAATATACCATGAATAGTTGGCACGAGCCAGGAATGTAAGAAAAACTGAAGTGTTGAAGGCGACATGGGATTTGCACGTCATACTAACGTGACGCGGCTAAGATTGCGTCGTCTAGCTTATGATGGATGACGCCTTTTAACTTGTTGTTTCTAAGAAAATACGACGCGACTCAAGATGAACCAAGCAATTTTTAGCAGCAGTAAGCAATTTTTTTTTAATGTGAAAATTATTGTTAATACCTCCTTAATCAGTTTACTGACGCGACGGCTATTAGAAACCACACAAATCCGGCAATAAAAAACTCTCTTCAGAGTAAGTTCACACTTCACACTTTCTTTGGAGAAAAACTTCTATGACAAACGGGGAAGATCTCTGGAAGAAACATTCAGTTTGTGTATACTGACTCATCATTTCAGCTGAAAGACGTCGACATTAGCGTCCCCCAAAATGCGGGGTTCGCCATAATCGTCACGATGTTGGCGATCGCAGTATGTTGGTAAAATACATAGAGAACACTGCTGCCCCTAGTCAGTCCCTTTGTCGCTTTAACGACACTCATGAGAAGAAATGGGATCAGTATAGTGGGTATACTGACTAACGATTTTAAAATACCGTTAACTTATAACGCTGAGTAGACAGATATGAATGCGAAGAGTATTAATAAAACGAAACAAAGATCGTGTGAACTTAGCCTGAAGAGGGGATATTCTTACGGGGTTTCTAATAGCCGTCGCGTTCCCATAAAGGTAGATTTAATTGGAGCACGCGATAGCCCTATCAATCTTTCCCAGTAATAGAATCAAAAATTGCTTCATTGTCTTGAAACTAATACTACTAAATGAGAGATCTTTCTAGATTGAATTAAAGTAATACGGTCGATGAACTTCCGCTTTGTAATTAAGACCAGAGATTAACGTAGCACCCAGATGGAAGCGGAAACTGAATCTTCTGTTATCTTCAAAAGGGCTCAAGTTGTCAACATGTTCGGTAAAAACTTAATTAGCCAAGTGTCAACAAGTTACAAAACCAGTGTCTTAAACATCGTTTTTCTAATAAAACTGACGGCGAACTAAGTAGATTCGAATTAGTTACGTGGGAAATTGTATGAATAGAAGATATGATAACATTAAAATGATAGTTGTTTGATTCTGACAACGTTCTTGCGGTAAAAGAAACGCTGTTTTGATGTGTAGACAGACTGTGTGATAGACAAGCCTCTTTGACATAGATGCGAAGACCAGCAAGAATTAGTAGTTTTTTTTTATAATTTTCATGAGAGCACTGGCACACACTCATGCATTAGTCAAAATCAAAACATTTTATTTCACATAAACCTAGGGCACTGATGAAATGTCAGAAGCAACGTGCACGGTTCCAATTGGTAGACTGTAGTGTAGTGTGCTAGTAGATCTCAAGTTCCAGTATTCCAGTGTTTTAGCCACAGAGTGAACCATAAAATGAGTTCGTTATACTTTTGTGCACCTTACTCGTCTTATCTCTTCCGTAATGGATCGACCCAAAATGTACGACGTTGCCGGTACTTGCCCGGTCTTAACCTGTAGTTTAAGTTAGTTTAAAGTTGCATACTTGTGCAATAGGACCTACAAGTTTAATGTAAGGTCTTTAAACAACATTACGGTAATGTAGGTGTTGATAATAAAGTTTACGATTGTGTTCTAATCAGAACCCTTGCATACAATATCAACTAGTTAATTTACTCACTCACTACGTTGCGAAGTAAACAAACTATTGATTTCATTGTTAAGGAAATATAAGTGTCGTTTATGTAAGGAGTCGTTATCGACGTCCCATTTCCTACGCTTTTTAACAATGGTTTTACTATTGGCGGAAAAGCACTAGTCTGAAATCGTAGATTAGTTACGCAATGAAGTCACTATTTTATTGTTTCTATCAATATTCTGTATCGTTTGTGTGCGATTGAGTCATTGCCAGTTTCTAGCGTTTATTTGGAGCACTAAGTTTCTAGAATTGTTCAGAATTTTAAATTATAAACGCCTGTATTTAGAATACAGAATTTTTAAACCATGACGTTTTTTGATGCACAATAATACACTTTCAAACCATATGTGCGGCTGCGAATGTGATTCATAATCATACTTCTTTGAACTGATTTCTGACTGATCCTTTCAACGAGATCAACGTTGTTCTCCTTTCATGTTGACATACTTCCTGTTCCGTGCCGTTGCCGTCATGTTTAGTTAATTTCAATATTGAAGTTTTTATGCTACATTAATTAGTACATTGAGTAAATTGTTTGGTTCTTGTCCACAACCGCACTTGTTAGACAAATCTTAACTTTTGTGATGGAGTACTTACCAGCACAATAATTGTGTAACACATTATCAACCAGAGTCTGAATCATTGCAAATATATTGCTCCAAATGTTCGAAAAATGTGTCTGCTCAGCAATGTAAATAATGCCATGAATATTTTTGAATTTTCAAAAAATAAACCTTGCAATTTTACTAATATCTATCTATACTTATAATAAAACTGTCGAGAGGTCAATTCTGTACATTGAATATATTATTATATTCAAAATTAATATTGGAGGATGAATGGTGATTGATACTGATGCCAAAAATGCAATTAGTAAATTTTTTGTCTGTCTGTCTGTTTGTCTGTATGTGCACGCATGGGTCAAAAACTATTGAAGGGATTTTAACTAAACTTGGTACGATTGTAGTCCATACTCCTGGGCAGGTTATAGGCTATATAACATAACGCTAAGACATATAGGAGCCGAGCAGTGACGATAACGCGGGCGAAGCCGCTGGCAAAAGCTAGTTGTAACCTAAAGTTTAATTCTCCTGCCCTTATCCCAATTTATTGTAACCTAAAATTTGTCTCCTTAGTTTTGAGCATTCGCTTTTGCATTCGTAGTCTTTAGATTTGTTTGCATTTTAACATTTTCATCGATCTTTCTTCTTTGTTCTTGTTGCAAAATAGGGGACATTCAAAAGTGTTATGGCTCCTCACGGCAATGCTAATTTTTTTATGTATGACCACGCATAACTTTTTACATAGTGGGGCGATTGTGACAATTCTTCTTCTATTGAAAAGGGTATACTCCCAAGGTGGTCCCATATCAATTTGGAAAACAAAATCGAACCCTAAGGGTCGGAAAACAGGGGATGATTGATTGTTCACTCACTGATTGTAATGTATAAACACGCATAACTTTATACAGAGTAGTCCGATTTTGATAATTCTTTTTGTGTTGGATAGGGTATATCTTGCCAAGTAGTATTAGTACATTAAAGCCACAAAAAAATATAAAATAAAAACTTTTAACAAAAAATTAAACCGCCGAAAAACTGAAAAGCATAAAATAATACTTAAACCTTAAAATTTTGAGTCGGCGCTGAAAAATCAATGAACAAGGATCACTCAAAGCGCCGACTCATAATTTTAAGGTTTAAGTATTATTTTATGCTTTTCAGTTTTTCGGCGGTTTAATTTTTTGTTAAAAAGTTTTTTTAACTCAACATTATTTTTTCTAAGCTTTATTACTACTACACACGTGAGTGTCGAAACTAAATTTAAATGTCCGTCACCTACTCTAAAGCACGAGCCTATATTAAAAAAGAAATGGTAATCAAACTGCATCTATTGTTTTCTTTTTTTTACGCCTGTATTGGGGTAAGTGCGAGTGAGAAAGCATGCTTTGGGTACTCCTGTTATGGAATAAAGCGGGAACGTTCGTGCTGCCAGTTTTCTAAACAATTCTCTTTGAACAGGTGCATGTGTGCTTACACAAGTTATTTTACTAACTATCGACTATTCCACTCACGTCTTGAACTCAGTTGTTTACTTACGGCGCGGCGCGGCGCCTCCTCCAACCTAATTTTTTTTTGTCATACACTTACGTTATGGTCTTTAATTGCTTTCTAGTTAGTATCTGTGATAGATGTTACAATTAGTTATCATCGTTTTGTCGGGTTTTTAAAGAATTATCGAAACGAATTTGTGGTATGTCATAAAAAGTCTTTTGTTAATTTCAGAAGCAACCGAATCAGTTGTGTAGGATTTCAGAAGCTTCCGTTCAATCACCTCCAGAGGTAGAGCAGATTATTTCGATTGCTGATCAGAATATCAGGAATCAAATAGGATAGGAAGCATAGGACAGTCCGCGAAATTCATATTTTGTAATTTTACAATTTGCAAGTGTGCCAACAGTGCAGGCAACTGAATGAACATGGGTGGGTTTTAGTCAGTAAAAGTCAGACACGCTCTCCTGCTCCGCCCAGAGCGAGAGATGTCATTTGAGGATTTCCCACCCAAAACAAAGGTAGAATGACGATATGGCTTTAATACCTACGAAAATTTTAATTTTGCGGTTCCTTAGCGTACCCCTTTTAGGTTAACCTTTAATTAGGCGCGCGGGGTCGCCGCGGCCCCAACGTGCCCAAGTGATCTTCAAGTTAGGTTATTTTTTACCTATTAACGCTGTCAACCCGAATTTAAAATAATAAAATGTAATGTAATAGTTAATTTAATGACTAATTTAAATGTTTCATATTTCATACCTATCAATTTGGAGTAACTGCAGAACCCGCGCGACTAACAATGTTAGTTTATTGGCGCGCCTAATTAAAGGTTAATCTGCTATCGATTGAGATTAAACAGCAGATTGACGAACCGAAAATAAGAGACGGCTTTCAAAAACCGGGACTAGACTCGAAGTTATCAATTATAAGAAAGGGTTACACAAGCCATTACTCGAAAAACCGGCCAAGTGCGAGTCGGACTCGCGCACCGAGGGTTCCGTACAAACCTGTAGGTATCCTCGGTTTATGCATCAGGTTTATGTTTATGAAATTAAAGGTTTTTTTTTTAATTTTTATATTTGAGTTGATTGAATTAAAGGTAAATTGCGGTTTACAATTTATGACGTATTAAAAAAAACTGCTTACTGGATCTCGTTCAAACCAATTTTCGGTGGTAGTTCATATGGTTATGTACATCATATATTTTTTTTAGATGTATCATTCTCTTATTTTAGAAGTTACGGGGGGGGGGACACATTTTACCACTTTGGAAGTGTCTCTCGCGCAAACTATTCAGTTTAGAAAAAAATGATAATACAAACCTCAATACCATTTTTGAAGACCTATTCATAGATACCCCACACGTATGGGTTTGATGATTTTTTTTTTTTGAGTTTCAGTTCTAAGTATGGGGAACCCCAAAATTTATTGTTTTTGTTTTCTATTTTAGTGTGAAAATCTTAATGCGGTTCACAGAATACATCTACTGACCAAGTTTCAACAGCATAGCTCTTATAGTTTCGTAGAAAAGTGGCTGTGACATACGGACGGACGGACAGACAGACAGACAGACAGACATGACGAATCTATAAGGGTTCCGTTTTTTGCCATTTGGCAACGGAACCCTAAAAATGGTATTAAAGTAATTATAAAAACAATACAAAGGTGATAAAAAGTAAGCTCGTTAGTTTGATTGGTTGAACGTATTCGGTCATTCCACCTCGCGATATTAATGTCCAGATTGACCTCCCGTGCAAAAGGCTTTGTTTTATTCTTTTTTTATTGCCGAGAAATCTGTCTTTATGAACTGGATATACTTATTTTATGCCTGTTATCGTAATGGGACGAAAATGTTTATAGATATCGCGTTGAAACCAAACGTTAATACCATTATAGGAACATCCACCGACACAAACTTCCGAGGAATGTATTTTAGCATATTTAAGTGGCCATTTCAAAGTCATTGTTTATGATTCTCAAAAATAAGTGCTACCATAGTGCAGAAATACTACGCCTATTTTAGTTCAATTCTAATTTTGACCACGTCAAACTGTCGTTACGTATAAACGCTGTGAGGCGAAGTTGCCAACATTGAATATGAAATGAGGATGTGTGAACATGTGGTACATAATAAACATAAACGTGATTTATTTATGTTGATTCCATTGGCGGGAATGTAAGAAAAAAATTTATACGAGTAAGACATGTATAACATTATTTCGAGTTATTTACACGTACGGGTGTATAAAGTTTTCCAGAAGCATAATTTATCGATGAATGCATTGTTAGACTGAATTTATACTCGAGATAACTTTCTATGACGTTTATTAGTAGGTGAAAGGGATAAGGTAAATCGCTCTTTAGCTTGTACTGAAAGTTGTGGGAAAGTGTTCAAATAAAATGGCCTGTATAATCTTTGCATATCATGCAGTCTGTCGAGGACATTTTGAAATAATTATGATATGATTAAAAAAAAAACAAAATTACAAATTCTTATTTTTTATTAGGTAAAGATACAATAAATTACTTAAATTAATTATTCAATTTAGTCACTGAGTCGCTAATTCATTCATTCACAATTCAGAGTGAGTGTGACACTTTTCATACGCATTTAACATAGCGTTGTTACTTAGCCTTAACACAATAAGTTCTCGATGATGCTTATTTCTAAGTGAGTCTTAAATTACAAACTAAAAACATATTACTCGTCATTATACCACTAAAACACCTGGTATATCATCCACCTGTCGATCTCCATACAATAATTCACAAAAGTTGTTCACGTTGCGTATGCGCACAGGAATTATATTGTAATTAAATGTCAGCGTTGTAATTAACATTTATAATGCGGTGCATAGAGCAAAGGTGTTTTCTCATATGTAAAGATGAAGTGTTATAGGAATTATGAACCTTTCGTTATAGACAATCAATATGTTAATAAAGCTATATACTTGTTTTTTTAATGATGAAGTTGTATGAGAGCTTAGTGAGTTCTTTTTACCGAGGTATGCGGTGTCCTCACAGTTAAAATTGTACCGTTTCTTTGAAAATGAGATCTATTGCAAACATCCCAATCATAAGAACATATTAAAAGATTTCCAGCTCACACAATGGACCTTGGACATACTGAAGGGTCACCTTATAGTTTTTTCTTCGACGCAGCTGCAGCGCTTGCGCTGACATTCCGTCGTGTGTCAAGACTCCCGGCGCTTCAGACATTTCCGTCACACCGCCCACTTTTTCATCGTTCCACTAACAATTAATATTGATGACGGATCATATAATACTTAACCCGTTATCTGCTTTACTGTTATTTTTAATTTGCTGTCTTGTTTTATCCCTTCAGAGTTTTGCAATCTGTGTAACGGAATGATGCGAGTTAGATACCCATAGTTATTCAAGGATCTTTTGTCGCATGACCAAAATCAGAACTAACGACGCCATTTTGTTTTTCAATACATTTCCTAAAACTATCGCACAAATCTTTACCTTCAGCGCCCCCCTATCATCATTCAAAAGCCAAAAGATTGTTGTAGTCCTGTACTTGTTGTGTTTCAGAAAAGTCACGTTACATTAGACACTCAAATTATTTCTAGTTCGACCAGATAGAGGTCCATAAACATAATTTGTACATTAGAAAATTGGCCCTTGTCGTTTTTAAGAGGTTCAGTAACTAGCGGAGAAACAATGAGAGGCGCGATGTGGGCGCCAAGACGGTAGCGTCACGGGTCGCCGCCTCCGGAAGGAACCGAGTCGTGGGAACCGAGCACAACACTACGGTCTACGATATACTCCCTTATTATTCACCTGCATAATGTTTTGATAATTAGAGCACAGCCATTACGTGTGGTTCTGACGTGTTAAAACAATTATATCTTATTACGTTTGATGCTTTGATTTGGTGAGAGATATTTAGGAATTATGAAGAAAATTATCTTGTAAATAACTTCCAAGTTCGTATTTTATTTATATTGATTTTTGAAGTCACCATTACATTAAGTGTCATGTCATGAAATAATGAAATATT
This sequence comes from Aporophyla lueneburgensis, assembly GCA_932294355.1. NCBI lineage: Eukaryota > Metazoa > Arthropoda > Insecta > Lepidoptera > Noctuidae > Aporophyla > Aporophyla lueneburgensis. The sequence continues at coordinate 10,576,421 of OW028738.1, read as the reverse complement.
GCCCTAACAGTAAAAAATAAACTACTTTATTTTGTCTTGTAGAGATATCAATCTCGCCCGGTAACTTAAAACAAGTCCTATTGAAGCGAACACGGCACCAGTGTAAAATACATATACAACACCTAGATAATGATTAATAATACCGCCGATGATCGGCGCCAGAATACCTGATATTGAACTGACACTATTAAACGCCCCTACGAGGGTTCCGCGATTGCTAGTCAAACTTCTATTCGACAGTACTACCAAAGCTACAACTCTTGCAAGGGCAAAACAAACAGCTGTAGGAATCAATAATGCAATATAAAATGGTATAGCAGGAACATTCGCTAAACCTATCAAAGACAATACCATGAAAGAAAATATATGAAAAATGCGTTGAGTATAGTCTCTATCATTAACATAGTATTTGTTTACAGAGGAAACCTTCTCATTTGTTATTGATGAAACGATTCCTTGAATAGTGGTTATGTAACCCAGGACGGAGGGTGACACATCATGTTCAGTATTCAAAAATAAACGGAAATTATTAAAGTATAATCCCATAGACATTGACATGAGAAATTTAAATAAGAAAATGTCCCAGTATATATTCCAGTCTATAGTGTAGAAGTTGTTAATGGTTTGATTAAATGTAGTCCCGATGAGATCAAATAATTTCGTTGCTTTAAGCTCTGTTTCTGCGTTTTCTTTTTTCTCTGTTGGGATGTCTGACAAGGAATTGATCAAACCTGTAACAGAGAGAGGAGTCTTATGCACTGAGTACACGAACCGAGGACAGAAGTCACAGCACAAACTATAGCCCTCGGCTGACAACGGTTCTACGGTCTTGGCCTTATTCTAAAGTCAAAAACAAATAAAATGTTCTTTACCTGCATTAAGTATAAAAACCGCCGAAACAGCTACACACATGATAGTAAAACCGCTCTCCGGGAACGCTTCCATGGCGTACCCACTAAGTACGGGGCCCAGAGCTAACCCGAGACCTCCTAACGATGTTAGTTTTCCATACAATGCAGTAACGTCGTTTAGATCGTCTATGTAGTCTGGTGCTAAGGCCCTTGTTAATGTCTGAGTGTGCTTAAATATTCCTGAAACAAATCGGATAAGGGTTAAAAGTTAGGAGCAATAATTTTGTTTGAAATTTTGACTTGGTTGTCACGTTTATTTATTAAAAGTAATTTGTAAGATGTTTGCCCATATCTTATTACCTTTACTATTTTTGCAAAGCAACCTCCATTGTCTTTGCACTCTTTAACTAATGGCCTTTCATAAACCATTTTTAATTTAGATATGAGGAGAATAAAAGCCACAATAATCATACCTTTTCTCATAACAACTGATAATTTTGCTTACCTATAATAGCTCGTATACCCAAGAAAACAAGAAGAGATGATGTCAATCCCAACCAGAGGTAAGCAAACGAGCAGATAATCAAACATAACATAAATATTGGTCCTCTGCCCATTACGTCACTCAAGCTTCCCTGAAAATAAAACAAGATACTGTTATTCAACTGGGCCTATTAGTTATTTAACCATTTATAACAATAGAGTTTGTTTTATGTTTAACTTACCACAATGGGTGATGATATCATCTGGCATGTTGGATAGACAGCTCCAATAATTCCAATCTGAATATGGTTGAAGCCCAACTGTTTCGCGTGTATATCGAGATATGGCAATATAAAGAAAACTGACAACAAATCCTGAAACAAGAGAAATGGTATGTAATGCTAATGTCACTTGATTACGTAGGTCAAACCATCGATTTTCATCATGAATTTCAGAAACGTTCTTAACACATGAAGTGGTTTTATGAAGGGAAGTATATTAGGAATAAAATTTTTTTTTTGTAAATTAGGTACAGATAAGAAGACAGCATTGCTCTGTTCATAAAAAAAATACCATCCAAATCCAGACGTTCAGTTTTTCTTGAATTTCTATATTTTCCGAGAAACTTTTCCAAATTTCTTTTCATACGAACCTAATTCAGAATACTACATAATATTTCATTTCATTTTTATTTATATAGATTTTATTAAGAATATACTGTTTGGTTAGGAAATATCAGTTTGGGTGAGTTTCTACACAGTATATTAATTTGTAATGTGAAATTGATCTTTATACTAAAATATGTCAGTGTATTCGAAATATTTTGGAGGAAATAAGGAATATAATATCTCCTAAATTATTTCCTTCTGTGAAGTGTCCTTAAAACTTGTTGAAATTACATAGATTTAATGTAACTAGTAATAAACTCAAATAAAAACAAGTATCAAATAACTATGAATTAAAGTTTTAAAACTTACCAACGTTCCGACGAGTAGAAATGTCTTATATGGCGCAACCATTCTTTCTATTTATGATGCCCCTGGATATTCAACTAAACCAACCGTAAAAAACCGTAAAAATACACTAAAATCAACTCTTATTTCAAAACACTACATTCATAGTCGAAACGCGATTCCGTATTGATTACAAACGTTTTCGATATCTATACTAGGCGCAAGTCATCATGATAACTCATATCTTTAACATATTATGATGCTAGTCATCAAATGTGTTTCCTTATCTACGTAACATACTAGGAACGGTTCCGCACTGATTTTAGGCTAGGCTCAGACCTAGACAAACCGGTCTTAGTTAGACTCTTGCGCTATGAAAACAAAGTTGGTAGTGTGAACATTATACGTATACTAAAATCTTTTAGTCATGATGTGCTGAAAAATCTTGATAACGATAGACTATTGTGAAACTGTTTGTGTTTTTTGTATAGTGTCGGTGCGCTAAACTAAGCTTCTTGAATGGTGATAGGACCTAGGTAATAGGTAGAACGGGCTGGTGTCCGCAACTCCACGTCTGAGCGCGTATTTTGCGTACGGTGCTTCGGTGCTATTATTGATCGAAGGTACGGTGTGATCGTGTTCGATACTTTTTATTAAAATCAATGTGAGGTTTCTGAGAGAGCCCACGATTGGGTATTTGAATGGCTCCCATACTGTGGGTCATTTTTATTGCATTTCTAATAAGCTGTTACGAGTGCAACCGTCACGGTTCACGATTTAATTGTTTTTGTAACATTGTCTTCAACGGTGTTTGAAATTTTCTTTGATTCAGATACACAGGTGGTTACTGTCTTCGGAATCTTGTATATGCATCGTACTTTTGATTTTTAGACTGTAAATAAGATTAAATATATTATAATTAAATTAACCTTCTCGGTTTTATGCTTAGGTATTACGTCACCGTTTGCTATTTTTTCGTGTTTCATGTCTTCAAATGCGTGACTCACACATGCACTAAAAACATATTTCAAAAATCATTCCAGTTGTTCCTCAATTATCTTTTAACTTTATTCAAATAAAATAACATCATGAGCTCCAATTTACGTCAATTTTGGTCGAAAACTACCGTCGTGTGTGTCCGGAAATGGAATCAGAACTAAAGCCTGTAATGTTCGACTTCCGATCATTTTGGAAGCTCCATCTTTAAGAAATAAAAATATATCTAATCTGAAAATAATTAGAAAATGATGCAACATCAAAACTTTTGTCATTACTCTGGTAATGAAATGTGAGAATGATTTGTGTCAAATATAACATTGATATCGTAATCTGCATTTGTTTATAGATATGAATCCTTTCTAGCTGATTGATAGGAAACGATAGTATGATGTAAGATAGTGATGTAACTGAAATTATTTATTCATCACATTTACTTGGTTATCTATCCTAAAAGAGACGATAAATGACATGTCAAATCTAAATCAATCAGAACACTTAAAAAGCGAAGACTAAAGCCCTAATGATTTTGAATATCGTAAAGTGACACCTAATTTAACTAAAAAAGAAATGCTGAAGTTGTACCGTAGGATAACTTGTTAAAGCCGGATCGACCTCATGCTTGGCCCCTAGTTAATGCGCATTAGTCGGTCTGTTGACCACTTGGACACACTTGCATCTCAATAGAGTTTGTCGTACGACACCATGCTTGATTGCCTCCAGTTCTTGCCATTGTCAGTTTAGTTACCGTCATTACCTCTGTAGCTGTAGAAATATGTATCTACTATGTAGCTAAAGACTGTTTATATTTCGTAATGCTGATTACCTATTATGTAGACACAGCCTGTTTATACCAGCAACTTCATCCGCGTGAAATTTCTTGTTATAACATTAAATGTATCATGTACCATCGCATCGCCGCTATTATTTAAAAAAAGGTAAACAGTCAGAAAGAAGGGTAAAAGAAAATTACCTTTCTTTCAGATATTTTTATCCGGCTCGTTAGGGTCATAGTGTGATGTTACGTTTGTCGTTGTTGTTTTGAATTTGGCTTTCGATTTTTTCATACGGCTTACTATGATTATTCTCTTCTGTTTGGTTTTAAGTTTTAACTGTAAATTTACCTAAGCTTACAATCAATAGAATTTAACTTAGCTCATGTGAGGTTTACCTGTAAGTAGCTGTTACGCTGTGCAAGGTTTATTTACCTCTCATCTCATCATTATAAATACTCTGGCATTGACGAATAAATGTAAAAAATAGATCAATCTTTTGTTTTGTCACTTTTAGTAGAACATTTACAAAAACTTATTTGTTTACTTTGTAGTAATTAATCTCCCACAACTAGTTTTCGTAAAAATCAGCGCAGGGTCAATTTCAGACTCCTATTTCTATCATTAATATGTAGAAATTTGAGTAAAAAAAATACACAAAACAACAGACATATAATCTAGTTGTTACATTTAGTACAAGAATATTGATTTTTAATAACATTAATTAGTAAAAAAAATAAAGTCTTATGGCAATTTTTACGATTTATTCGCAAGTTTATCGCGTTTTTTTGGTTTGAATAAAGCATAGTTACATTAAAAATTCATGTCAATATAAAGTATGCTCTATAACAAATCGAATTCTCAAGTTTTATTTAAATCTGTTTATATAATTAGACATAATATCGTTTTTGAAATCACTCTAAATTAGAATAAATTACGATGCACAAGCGGGCAGCGTTTAGTACGGCGCAAGCGCCCAACGGGGAAGGACCTATGTCAATTTTTCCAGTGTCTCAGTTTACGGGTACTCGTATCGTGAAGGCAAAAATATACTACGACTACTACATTTTGCTACTCTTCGCATTTTATTTTTTTTTTTTGAATAAGAGTTTCGTTAATTATCAAGTAAGGCATTATTTTAATAGATTGTAGAAAAAAATTGGGTAAAATAATAATTTATTTTAACTAAAGCTGACTATTTTTAATCGCGATTAAAAAGGTGTGGAGTAAAACTAGTGGTCATGAACAAAAATTCACACCAACGGCAATGCCTCGCCTCACGTGCAAAAACAGTACTTTATTTTTTTTCTTTTGCTTATATCTCGAAAATGGCGTGTCCTATCGCAAAAATAATGAAATTTTCGACCCCCTTTATAACACCCCACACATAGAAATCTCAACACGTGGGTAATATATTTTTTTATTTTTCAAACAAAAATGAAAAATTCCATATAATACACGTCCAGGATGCCCCCCTGCGCGCGCCTTCGTATCTCAGAAAGTTCATTGCGTAGCGCACAAGTACTAAGTTGCGAAGCCAAAAGAAAAAAAACCGGCCAAGTGCGAGTCGGACTCGCGCACCGAGGTTTCCGTACAAACCTGTATGTATTCTCGGTTTATGCATAAGGTAAGGTTTATGTTTATGAAATTAAATGTTTTTTTTTTTTTTTTTATATTTGAGTTGATTGAATGAAAGGTAAATTGCGGTTTACGATTTATGACGTATTAAAAAAAATACTTACTAGATCTCGTTCAAACCAATTTTTGGTGGAAGTTTACATGGTAATGTACATCATATATTTTTTTTAGTTTTATCATTCTCTTATTTTAGAAGTTACAGGGGTGAAGACACACATTTCACCACTTTGGAAGTGTTTCTCGCGCAAACTATTCAGTTTAGAAAAAAAATATATTAGAAACCTCAATACCATTTTACCCCTCACGTATGGGTTTGATGAAAATTTTTTTTTTTGAGTTTCAGTTCTAAGTATGGGGAACCCAAAAATTTATTGTTTTTTTTTTCTATTTTAGTGTAAAAATCTTAATGCAGTTCACAGAATACATCTTCTTACAGCATGCTCTTATAGTTTCGGAGAAAAGTGGCTGTGACATACGGACAGACAGACAGACAGACAGACATGACGAATCTATAAGGGTTCAGTTTTTGCCATTTGGCAACGGAACCCTAAAAATACCACGTTGAGTCGCGATTGTCAAATTTGATTTTAGTCGTGTCAAAATGATTTTTAAAAGAGATTATTTCTTGCAGAATAGTGTAACAATTCTCATAGCTAAAAGTAAGCAATTTTAGTTTTGTTAGTTTAGTTCGGTGTACAACAGAATCGGCACCAATATGTAATTGTTTTAATTTTTTATTTTTATTGTATACTTTACATAACATATAGTTGTATTTTTTTTTATTAGTCTAGAAATCTTTATTAGACTGGATAAATAAAATAAGTATTTTCATAAATATCTAAATACTGCATTATAATTCTAACGGATCAAGATTGTTTAGACCGGCTCGACACTCGCATTACACTGTTTGTATTGTGCATGTGTGGATAGCTACGCACACATACATAAGATTGCCGTCTTTTACCTAAACTCGAGCGTTCAAATTTTGTAAGAGGGCTCTTAACAACATTGCTTCCGATATGTGACTGTCGGAGCTAATTTTGACATTTTACCACCGAATTTTGCCGGTGATTTAACCGTCTCGATCAGTGCTCCGGAACTTTTGGTGATATCTGGTGAAATAGTGAATTTAAGTATGTACATTTTTGTCACAACATGACATTGATGATTAGGAACGGTAATATTTAGTTTTAAACATTGTGGTCTCAATATTTATCGATAAAACTGAATTGGAAAAGTTACCATACTAGTAATAACAAGAAAGGTTGGTTACTTTACCATGTTTAAGTACAACCTAGGGTTGTCACTCAACAAGTCATAAGTTTTAACTTAGTATTTTTACCCGACTACGGTAAAGCAAACTAAGGGTTGTACTGTATTTGACAGCATGTATGTGTGTTTGTACATATGTTTCATGGTAAAGTCGGTCTCTTTGGACAAATTTTGTAAATGAAAATGTCAATTGATTCTTTATCGCAAGAGTTTCATAGGCTATATAATATTTTGTTTTACTCTGATGTCAGTTATTTCAATAGGTTTTAATTTTCACTTGATAAAAAATAATTATTACTTATCACTGGGTTTTACTAGGGTGAGAAAAAGAAAATATTATTATGCTGCCAACTTATCGTAATAAAACTGTCTCTTTTAGAAAATGGAGCGCTGTTGTAGGCGAAAATTAGGAAGAATGACATAAAAACTACCTACTCAAAAGACATTTTATATGTAATTGCTTTTTTTTTGTTTTTTTTTTCTTAGAACACTTTTGTAACGAATTAAATTAAGTAGTTTTTTACAGACTAGTGCCATAAAAGTGTTAAATGTGAGCTATAAATGTTTCAGTTATTAGTTCGTGAATAATACGAAATAAAATAATTTAATTCAGAGTTATCTAGGGTTTTTCATTTTGTGCCAACCCTGACACATATTTCAAATTTGTATGAAAAATTGAATAATAGGTGAGCAACTTTACCACTAGTGTAAACATTGTTTCTTGCACCATTATAAAAGGCACAATCTATACTCTGGGTGTTGTGTATGAAATGAAAGGTAAACTTACTTTCTTCTTTTATGATAAACTCTTTTTATTTTCACATAAAACCTGATGGTAAAGTTACCACGTAGCAAGGTTAACTTTGCCATTTTCTATTTTTGATTATTGTGTCTTTTAATGTCGACATTTTCTTAAATCAGTAACATGTACCGAATCTAAAGAGTATAATGTCAAAATTTAATATTGGCTTCTAGCCTTGGATAGTACTTTTTTTGTTGGAAAATTGGCTTTGAATTTGTGATACCTTCAAAAAATGGCAAAGTTGCCAGGTTTTACGGTACGTAGTTTCAAAGTTTAGGTACTCCTACATACAAACTAACAAATTTTAGCTTTTTATAGTATTAGTAAAGGTGAGCTGATAGAATATGTGATCTAGATTCTAGAATCTTTAAGCCCTTTCAGTTTAGAGGTCAGAAGTTCTCTTGTATCCTTTTATTAACTATTTTCAGCCAATTCACGAAACAGTTTTTAGTAAGAAACCCCTACAGGCAGGTCGTTGGCTATATCAAAATCGTCGACAAACTTGGTACGCTATAATTATAACAGCTTAAAATGACGTAACTGCGCCCGCGCAGTACATTGGCACAGTTCGGTTGTGAGCACCAGACCGCGACCCCCGACCCGCGACTTTTGATGACTCACCCTTCCAGACCGTCTTCAAGGATATGACTCCTGTGACTAATTCTTTGGTAAAAAACCTCCTTTGTTCGAATATAGACCATTGTAACGTCATGCCGTAACTCGTTCAGCGTTTCACCTCCGCCGTGACGTTTACGACCTCCGAAAATTTAAGGAACCCTTGGATTTAAGGCGTTTAGAGCAGATGTAAATTTTAAAGTAAGTAAGTGTCGACTAATCTTTAACGTGTATAATAAACAGCAGGTGTGCCGTCGTCAAACTGGCTTTTGAGTTCTTACTAAACCTAAATGTGTTAAATATCCAATGCCGTTACTGATTACTCGTAAATCAACTCACATCAGCAGATTTATCAGTTAACACATGTAGGAAAAATACTTGTTCCATTCTTCCATCATTTATCCGTTATCAACCGAAGAATATTATGCTATTAACGTGAAATAGTTCTAAGTAGTCGCGTATCGGTATGTCTGGAAGCGCGGGTTAATCTCATCATCAGAATAGCGAGGGTCCGCCTTAGCCAAGCCAAGACGTGTGGGAAACCCAGCCAAGCTTGACCGACGGGGCATGCTTCGGGTAACGATCTAATTACAACACCTGACAGGTGCCCGGTCAAAGGTTGAACACATATACAGGACCTTGAATTAAAGGCAATTTCTTGTGCTGCACTGCAATAAGGAAGCAACGGAACTAGTGTTGATAGGAAGTCTATAATAGGATGTGACTGGAAAGGACGTGGACTACGCAATTTCATTGTTCCATAATCTAGATATGGCCTCTTGTGTGAAAGTAAGGTACTTGCTGAGGTTTAAATAGAAAAGGAGTCAATAGGGATTGCTTTGTTCTCACGATGTACCCGGAAACATTCAATTTTGCGTGTAAAAGAATTAATAATCATAACATTATTATCAAAATCAAATGTCGCGGCACGATCAAAATTCTGTTTACGTAGCTACTAACTTCCATGGGAACTTGGTCTTGGAAAAAGCAATTCATGTAAACTAAATTCAATAAATAAGATGTTCCGTCCTTTGTTCTATCCAGACTTAAATGGTAAAGTAGCAATTTATTTCCAATATACTCAGTTTGAAATTGAAAGTCTCGTGAAACAATTGTATCAATTTATGGTAGTAGGATAACTGTGGGACCGCGGTTGATTCAAGATTCCCGCTTGTTCTGAAAATCATTTTCAATGTTGTGGTTTCAATACCTACTTACAATGTTTACAAACATTTGTCTAAATAATTTTTCACATATCTTAGAGAGTTAGAGAAGTCAAATTAATTAAATTATACCTCATTTTGGAGTTTAAAATGAAATGCGTAACAATTTTGTTCAGTCAAAAACAAACCAATCTTTGATTATACTTTTTTAAGACGTCAACGGCAACTACTATTAAAACAATAAAGTTTAATGCTTCGTCAACCTTACTCTTTCCAGAGGTTTCTTGTGATTGAACTTCGTTGCCACCATATCGGTAACAGTTTCCTAATACGTATTCTTACGTAGTATCGGTTGGATCATTCGGACTCCCACGGGTAGGCGCCTGCGCAGCCACGCGCTGAATACGATGCGTGATCGCCGTGAGAAATTATATGCTAGTCGCGGTTCGTGGATTTCTTATTTATATTTTCACTAGCTTTTGCCCGCGGCTTCGCCCGCGTAGATGTCGGAAATTATCGCAAGAGGACGTATTACCGCGGTAAGAATGTCTTAATCCATGTTATACATACATAAAATTACGCCTTTTTCCCATGGGGGTAGGCAGAAACTACGGAACGCCACCTGCTACGATCCTTACATATCTTGTGTGTTTGATGTACTTAAAATAAAACTTATAGTATTCAGAGTAAGAAGACTGCGACATAGGGCTGGATTCAATTGAATATAAGTCTTCCTGGTTTTTCTTAACGCTCCTATTCTACCTATATAAACACTCAGTTATTTACCAGACACCAAATTAAACATAGTTATAAGAATAGTACTTTGGCCAGTGGCTTTGCCCGTATAGCTGTTGGAAAATATCACCCGGGAAACTACTACCGGGATAAAATATCTATGGTATGGTATAAGGTGTATCTATTCATACACGAAATATTTTAAGAGGTACACCTGTAGGTGGTAAAGAAGCTAAAGCAACGAAAAAAAAAATTTTTTAAATGATTTTTTTTCAAAATTTTATATTTATAAATTATTTGACGCACATAAGAAATACTGCCTCCTTCTTACTTTTTACGGCCCGAGACACCGCGGCTATGCTCGTGTCATCCGGTCGCCGCTCTCGCAGCGTCAGACGGGCCATTCATAGAATTTGGAGTAAAGGTTTTATGCAAAACGTCTCAAGCAGTTTTAAAATTATAATAATTACGAAAATTCAAAAACGCTTAGATAAAAAAAATCTTTTTGCTTCTATAGCTTCTTTACCACCTTCAGGTGTACCTCTTAAAATATTTCGTGTATGAATAGATACACCTTATATATGGTAAGTATCCAGGATAACCAAAAATCCAAATCCATCGAAAAATCTAAACATCTAAGCCATGTTTCGCGGTCTCATACTTGGAATAATACAATTAGCTTTATTTTGAGTACTTCGAACACACACGATGATATGCATTTACTATGAAGCCCAAGTAATATGAATTACAATCCTACTAATCCTGCACTACCCGACCGCTACCAAGTGAGATGGCCGGACGCGGAACGGCCCGCTAGCCGCTCTGCGGCTATTTTATTATAATCTCTGATATCTTCTAAAATATTCATTTTAATGATATGCTGTAAAAGGCAATTTTGATCTACATGAAATGCACAACATATCTAATGTATTTAATTGGATAAGAATTAATGCTGTATTGCTTAAAATTGCTTCGTAAGCAAGCCATTATTTCTCATAAAAATTAAAGGATAAAAAATGGTTATTGTGGGTTATCCCTAAGAGATAGACATATACCATCGCGGACTTTTTTGTAGAACTTTGTAAGGTGTACAATACTTTAGTACATTATTTTGATCTATTTCGTAGGGTTCAGCCAGCGTTCGCAATGTAAGCGCAAAAAAATGAGTTTATTTATGACATCAAATTAGAAACCTCTAAAATTATCAGTGTTTCTTTACTATATTATGCATGTTATATACATAATATCTGGTTGACCGAGTTTTGCTCGGTATTTTTTGGTAAATTGTGTTTAAAATAATAAGTTTATGTTCAAGTTGATTATCGATAAAGTTGGTCATTGAAAACACGAATAAAACGACATTTTATAAAAATGACTCCTAGCTAGATCAATTTATCGCCCCCGAAACCCCTTGTATACTAAATTTCATGAAAGCCGTTTCCGAGATTCAGATTATATATATACAACATTAATTTTTGTTTATGCGAAACCCGAAACACGGGTCTAGTATTTTTGTGTAAAGAATCTATGAAAAAAATTTCAAAACTGTATCATTAATAATCACAAAGTTATAAGCTTGATAAGTTACCTGGTTGTCCACGCAAAAACATATGCAGATCACCACAAACAGCTAGTGTACGTACCATCTCCGTGTAATGGACGTTTGAATACGAGAAAGACATGATAATTTTAAAATCGAAACAAAACAGCGCGGCCCGCGACTTGGAAGCCTAATTAAATATTTTTGGTACAAAATATAACATGGTGTAAAAATTATTGGAATCGATTCAGTTACTGATTCTGAACAAACTATATTCAGGTTTCGCATATACTAAAAATAATCTTGTATATTTACAAGAATTGCTCGTTTAAAGGTGTAAGATAAACCTTTCTGTTGAATCACTCTATCTATTAAAAATCCCGCATCAAAATCCATTGCGTAGTTTTAAAGATATAAGCATACATAGGGACAGACAGACAGCGAAGTGACTTTATTTTATAATATGTAATGATTACTACACAAATATAAAAAGAGTAGATTATAATGGTAAACGCTTTGACAGCTGGATAATATACTGCACCATCATTCGTTTAGAAGAATATCTGTTTACTGAAAGAACTGTGTCAGTGTTATGAAAGAATTGTGCTTTATTAATTAATTACTAGTGATCGCCCATTGGTCGAAATTCGACCATACTTCATTTGAATAGAAATACATTATTAAATGAAAAAATATAGATAATAATAAATATAAAAAAATAATATGGTTATATTTGACATTCAGTAACACTATAGACAAATTGTTGACGCTGTACTACTGTGGAGAGGGTTCGCTGGCGGGATTGTGATGGCCAGGACCAGGACGTAGGTGTAATGAGTAAAGAATACTTCTTCAGGACTCTCTTTTTTATTTTCTTAATACTTCTTAACTGCTGGATATGGAACAATATGGAATGAATTATCACAGAAATTTGTTCTGTTTTTATAGAATTTTCCCTATTATTTTTAATTAATTATGACGGTTCCAAATGTCATAATTATAACCAGCCTGTACAATCGTGAGGCATACAACCTCTACAGTTTGCACACGACACTAAGTTTTGTAAGGGAAACTTACTAATGCCATACTTGACACTCCCCATAAAACCACAAAAAATATTTCTTATAAATCTATTCCTATCGTCGCCAATACAAATAATATTAAAAACAAATATTATCGATATGATCATAGATTTTAAAAATGAAATAGGTTATATATCTATAAAATTAATTTATTACCTATGGTTATACTTGACATTCAGTAAGACTATAGACACAAAATCAGGCTTACCAACTTAGGGGTTTTCCCAAATTTAGGGGGTAAATAAGAGGATTGAGATTTTTTAGGGGCGTTCCATTTTTAGGAGTATTCTTAAGGTTTTTTTGCCATCTTACATTTCTCATTGTGTTTTTGATTACAATAAAAGTATTAGCGACTTCTAGTACGGTTACTCGATACTAAGAATACAGAGTGAATGATTAACAAATGTCGCGTAATAAATATAGACAAATATTACTACTGTGTGCCGGTCTATGATTACTGAACATTCGTTGGTTATTTTCATTATATTTTTTTAGCGGATTTTTTTAGTAATTGTGGCAATTTTAGTGGTTTTTAACTTAATCTTTAGGGTAAATATTTCTGGGTGTTGGTAACACTGTACAAAATAATAAAGACAGATTTGGACCATAAACAATAGAATATCTATGCATGTGTGTATTAGATACACGGTAATGAACAGTAGTGTGTGTAACGTGTTATTTATTGAAATTAATGTATTTTAACGCATAATGTAAAAAAAATATTAGCATTCGTCACTTCTTCTCTGTATAAACTATAAGTGTGCGAAATTTCATACTGCTCCGTCCGCCCAATTTTCGTAAAAAGGGATCCAAAGTTTTCGCTTCACGTATTAATATATAGATATACAACTAGCTGACCGTACAAACGTTCTCCTGTTTCCTAGAACTCGATAGCAGCGCCTCCTACCGGGTCCAATAGTGAATCTAAACCATCCAGGGTTAAACCCAAACACATACAAAAAAAAACATTCAAATCGGTCCAGCCGTTTAGGAGAAGTTCAGTGACATACACACGTACAGTAGAATTATATATATAAAGATATACTTAATACATCAACTTTTATCCATATTCTGATAACCTACCTAACAAATGGTTTTAGTTAGTTTTGGTTGGTAACACGACTAACCAAAACGAATGCAATGAACCAATCCAATAAGCGAATTGGAATTTAATGACCAATACATCAATAAGATGGATAACAGCAGCCTCCTACATTTGATTTCATCAAATTTCGACCATCGATCCTTCCACAAAACGTGCTGATTATTGCTGTATAGGCCTTCTTCTCAGAGAGTTCATATTTGTTTATGGATCCGTCTATTTGTAGACAGAGATCTTTTGCCCAAGGAGAGAGCCTATGTAGAGATGTGCCGTTGTTATGCTTATTCTCTTAAGTGACCATTCTCATAAGTGATTTATTCTGGCGAGAATCGATAGACCTTTAAAGACGGACTATTAGGGCTTGAAAACAGTTAGTTCACCTTGAATGTCTAACAATATTTTTTTAGTTAGGGTACAGCTAACAGCGATGAAGCAGCTATAAATCTTATATTCAAATCTTGTGGTTCCAATTTAGTACAAATCCTCGAGACAATAGTACCGTAACTTTAAATAAAATAATCATTTAAGCATAGGCTGGTATTAAAATGCAAATGAGCCATTTCAAAGACTATCATTTGGACGTTAACCTGTTCTCGCTTGTCTATAAAACTTAAGATTGGAAACTATAAAAGTCGCTGAAGTTCGGAGAGCCATTTGTAAACCTTGGTTGGAGTGGTCATATAAAATTGCCGGTTTTCTAGCTAGAGTAGGCCATGTCTGTGGGTCGGTTAAATTTTGAAATTTAGGGAAACGTCCATAAGAACCTTGATGAAACCGGTCGTAGATGAGAGAAACCTCGTGCGATATTGTGGACGATCCAGTTTCGTGCTCATCTCTCATGTAAATTGATACGACGGAGATAGACGGCAATTTATGTGTCTGAATCGTACAACGAGCTCTTACTCGAGCTTTTGTAGAGCATATCTAAAGTTATGCATGTATATTTTATCCATAATATCGTGACTAGCATGTTTGTCATGGAGATATTGTAAATAACAGACCTCCTGCATGGATTAACAGCAATAACCTTCACGAGACACGACTGCCAATATGTTTAAAAAAAGGTTCCCAAATTGATAAAATAATAAAAGGCACTCAAATCTTTTCTAACTGCGTTGTAAAACACAATTAAGAAAATTGGTGGATTAGTCAAACGATAGAGTCACACTAGTTTACCGTACAATTCTCGGTATTGCAAAATGTTAAATTCTTTCCAAAATGTTGAATAAGAATTATACTATCTTAATGAATGTCACATACATATGCATGAAGGAAAGCAAAGAATTTGAGTCAATGTCGAGAAAGTTCTCTCTATTATCAAGACCACGAATAATAGACAGGTTTCTTGGTATTTTTGCAATGTTTGTCATGTTACGACACCTATACCTACGCCTAGTTGTAAATGATATGACGCCACTGACATTAAAAAATCCTACACAACGCAACGCAAGCAGAGATTTAGCGCAAAATCGGCAAAGGTATATGCTATCTTTCCTGTAGCTTACCGACTGCAACTGTCGGGCCCGGCCCAGTAGCCCATATACCATTATCACTCATCTGGCTAGAGGATCCTACTGTTTTACCTCATCTCCTCCACAATTCAAAGACTACATTATCAAGTTAACAGTTCCTAACACCCGTCTGAGTACTTAAGTACTCTTCAAGTGTTGCGGGTTTCGTGAATGGCGGTGTCGTGGGAATTGCGTGCAGTTTATAACTTAGCAGCACCCGCATGCATCAATCTAGTGCTAGTGCTTGAAACGCTTCTCGAAAGTGTTCTAATCTGGGAAATTATCGTCAGAACAATGGCGGGGGCGAAGACTGTTTATTAGAAACTGATTGTCAACATCGTAATTATGATCCATTGTGTTAGTGTCATATTATTAGCTATAATATGACATCTTTCTCCTTTAATAGCTCGTTTTACTCATGTCAACAGCAATCTGCATCTACTAACGCTACACTAGTAGAAAGCGCCTGTACAAAGTAGAATTCTATAGCGCTGTTACAAAAACGATTGCTCTTTGATTTGACTAGGCGCTTGGTTAGGCAGCATGCGCTTACCCAACTTGAATAAATGCTTCGACTTGTTATGGATATTATGTAGTTCTATGTTCATATTTGGTAGTTGTTTCTTATTTTAAATATGTTATTTATTTAGAATTAATCAATAACTCTACCACAATTTGAAATAAACATCAGTAGGTGTTATTTGTCTTTCTATTGTACAGGATATTTCGTTCGTGTACCTTTTCATGATGTTCCTGTTATAGTAGAATAGAGGACACAATATTTCTAATATGATTGTATGTCCTACTATATTTGGACGTTTCTTTAACGGTAAACATCTTTTTGAGCGAAGTGGTCATTTCCTCTTAGCACAAAACTCGTTTCGTCTTACTACGACCTACTACAAGATCAACAGTCTACGGGCTACGAAGTTCGTAACATAGGATTTTAAAGTTTTTATTCATTTTGTTAGAGGCTATTTTGCTTTGTGAAGAAAAAGGTTCCATGTGAGTAAAAGGGACAGGTATATGTTTGTATAGTACTACTACGAGATTAAAACCGGTTAGGGGTGTTGTAATATTACTATATGGATATTAATATACACACATACCTACATAAAGTAAGTTTCTTAAATTAATCGAACAGTTAGTTTGAAAAAGAAACAAATTGAAATCAAGGTGCAGCAATAAGGTGACTCGTAATACCCACATCGGACATAGAATAGCTATATTTTAGGTAGAGATATTTGAGGTTCATACTAATCATTTATTTAACAAAAGACTTAGCTTAGGTAATATAAATATTGTTTCAGTTATAGATAGGTATGGCTTTTAGAGATGAGTAAGATTTCCTTTTTTATTTTTTTTATTTTTCTGGATGGGAAATCATCAAATGACTTCTCCCGCTCTACCTACATATAGTAAGTTTTTTGAATTAATCAGTTAATTTGAAAAAGAAACAAATTGAAATCAAGGTGCAGCAATAAGGTGACTCGTACAGATACCCACATTGGACATAGAATAGGTACATTCTAGGTAGAGATATTTTAGGTTCTTACTAATCATTTATTTAACAAAACACTTAGCTTAGGTAACATTAATATTGTTTCAGTTATAGATAAGTATGGCTATTACAGATGAGTAAGACCCCTGCTCTTTAAACTAGGACAATCCTGTAGATATCTTGAAGGACAGTGTGTGACATAAAGTTGTAGAATTGGTAATATGCAGTGAAAAAATGATAATGACTTTCTCTACAATACTGAAATGCAAATCGATTGCTCCTACATTCAGTTCTCAACTTCCAGTCATCCCAAATATCAAGAATTACTTGTACCTACTTATCTTATTGCTAACAGTACCTACCTACCACCGTATATCACAATATATTTTAAGTTCCAAAGCCTTCTAACGAATTATAAAGAAGCTTACAAAGGATTAGATCCAAATCTCCATTTTTTAAATAACCTCTCCTGCTTCCAATTTCCATTAAGTTAGTCGTGTTGTTCTTAAATAAGATTAAGATTGCTTTTTGTTATAAAGGGTTGGGACGAGGAAGTGTAAGATTCTTTTATGTTTAGAGTATGGTGGGCTTTTTTGTTCATTTTTAGTAAAGAACGGGACTAGATTTATTCAAATGCAATGGAATGCAATGTTTGCCAATACATTAGATTATTATTCCAGTTTTCGATATGTTGTCCAGTGTGTATGTAGTTTTGTTTCAAGAGATTTCATGAAGAAATTCGTCTTTTTTCTTCCAATACTAGACACTATTGGAAGAAAATAGACGATCTTCTTCCAAGGGAAAAAAACCAGATTATATTTCATGTCACCTGAAATCTGTTAGAGGTTAGAGGTAAAAAATAGTCTATGTAAAAAATCTTTATGATAGACTAATATCAGATACAAATAATGTAATTTCCATATGCGAAGTATTGGCTCCCTTTGCGGCATGCGGTAATGTCCTGAAGAACTGAAAAATCCACAGTCAAGGATATGAAACATATAGAATCTTGCCTATCAATCACAATCCCGTTATATTCACTAAGCTTTGCATGGAAATTGTATAGATTTGATACTCAGAAAAGACAAATTGCAGCCATCTGTTGTTGTCATTACCACAGCTAATTACAGTGTCGGAGAAGTCTAGTTAAATGCCTCCATCTCATCATCTGGAAGGATTTCTTATTAACGCAATCCCTTCTGCGTTCTTTGGTGCGAGGAATGTGTGCATCATGGGCATTATTATGGTTTAATAAACGTAGGGCTTCTAAGGACTGAGCAGGGTATATATTATGGCATGGCAGTAGGTACAGTTGCGAATCGCCACGCTCTTGCAGGAAAAGCTAATGGGATATGTCGTGTGGTGTGTAAGTTTCCTCCTTGATTTGGTGACTAGATTTTTAGTACTCCAATCTGCAATATTTGTGCTTAAAGATTATTTATTTATTGTAGAAGAACATATTGTGTTCAATTAGCGAATAAATACATAGCTAACGTAAAAGTAGTCTAGTTGCTAAAAGTTTTGTTAGGGCCGCGAGATTAGTTCGAAAGAGGTACCGTGGTCCTGGCTTATGGGCAACTGAAGGAACACGGGTGTGTTTTATTAAGTAAAAGTCTGACACGCCCTTCCGCGCCACCCAGATCGGGCGACGTCATTTGATGAATTCACACCCGCAATATTGACATTTTATCTGTCTGACATTTTCTCCAACTATGTTGGGGTTAGCATCAAGTCCATCCGGTTTCTCAGACTTTCGGGCTTCTGACGACCTGTAAAGATCCACAAGTGACGGCCGGAACCAACGGATTGACGTGCTTTCCAAGGCACGGTGGGGTTTTGGTATGTTAAGATGGTTATTGGCCAGATTTTCAGTGCTATTGCCTATAATTTATGGTCCACCCAGGCCATTCATTGTTCGTACATCCAAAGGGATTAAATAACCAGCATTGGAACAGAAAGTAAAAAGTTTCTTTCCCAATCCTTTCCGAAACGTATCATCATTCTAATGACAACTCTAAGCAGCAACCAATAAACACTTCTCATCGCCGTACTTTCGTAACTGAACGTACTATTACACCCACAATTTTGTGAGTAAAAATAATAGTTTGATCCGTCGTCATGCCGGCAATATTATATTTCTCACCTAACAAGACGGGAGTGTATAATTGGGCCAAACTGCCCACTACGCAATTACTACGGAATGGAATAAGTAATACCCGTGGCTTAGACCAGTCGGGCCGCTTACCGTTTGGGTAGTGGAGCAATCTCTTTAAATGCTTCTACTACTTTTTTATTTTATTTTTATCGATTACCTTCTTAAGGTAAGATAATAATATTACTGATATAAAAGGAGGGGCACTTTTGGTTCGAGCATACCATCGACTTGTCCTTTATAAGGATTATATTTTATTGAAATGTAGGTGCGTTTGTTTACATTTTGAGTCTATTTATTTGGTACAATATTTTGTTCATGTAATTGAGGCTGTTTGGATTATATATGGACCCGTACATAAGTAACTGTGTCCGCACGTGCGCAAAGACAAAGGGAACTTGAAACCTTTGTGCTTGGTAGAACAAGAGACAGCGCGTGGTACCTAACTACTAAGTAGTTAGTACCGAGGTGTTGTTGCGCCACTATCATTGAGCTCAGAGCTGTATGGTATAGAATCTACAATATACTTACTTACAAATTGTATTGACAGTAGGCAGTCGATTGTCAACCGCAAGAATACATTGAGCTCACGGATAAATATGAACGTATGTGAACATATTTGCTTAGGTGTCACTTTAATTTATTTCTGATAAAGGTAGATCTGTTTGAATGTTACGTAGGGTCGCAGGGAGATCGACGCGCAAATTTTAACTATGAATTCGGCACATGATCCTAGATAGGTTATAAAAAAAATCGGCTGTTTCATAAAAAAGTACAATACTACGCGGTCAAAAAGAAAAGCAATTTTTTTTTAATAATATCAATGTAGTGGGGTTTATAATCATGTACAGAATCCAAGGTTACAGGTTACGAGTAGATGTTCATCCACCTTTATATGGCTATAGGTAGCTAGGTACATATAAAAGTTCATATGAATTTGTGTTTGGTCTGCCTATACAAATGCAGTCCTGAAGACCGAATTTCTCGAACCGACCGAAAATAGGTCACCACTACGTTCATAATTTCAAGAAACTAGACTTTACGGGATATCATGATAGAAAATAGAATCCTAATAACCGCAGAAAACTAGAAATATTAGCTTTACTTTCACACTCGACAAACACAATCAGTTGCATCATTACTATATCTCTTCTATAATAGACAAGTTCTTACAGAATTTTTATGCGTAGATTATTACAATAGTCACGCACGCAATCAATAGACTAGAAACTAGGAAACCTATTAGAAATGTTCTCAGGAATTGATAAGGTATTACGAGCTATTACATATTGTACATGGCAAGGTGTTCAGTATTAGCGATGAACGTTTTTTGGGCCTTTTAATCTCTCATCCCGCTGTGCAGTCGAAAAGAGCTCCCTCGCACGTTCAAAACTTTTTCTTCCGACCACCTGCTCTAAAGCGAATAAAAAAACATAAGACAGAACAGATAATTTTTATTATTATTTTTGAACTCAACACTACTTGGCACGTTTTATTATTTATGATATTATGCTTTTGGACTTCGTTTTCAAGAAAAAATAAATGCAGGTTACGTTTTGTAAGTATTAGTTTTCCACTTTTCTTAACCAAAACATTGCAGTAAGGTTCAAATTCCCAACGATTAACAGTACTTCTAATGTACACTGTAATAACTATGTGTAATTTATAAGGAATGTCACATTTTCTAAGATAGAACGTATTCCCTTGACATGTTTATAATAACAACAATTATTGCTCATGTCATCGTATTCTCGAGATCCCGCGGGCATTGTGCGGCTTGGTTTTATAAAACAAAATGGCCGCCTCGAAGCCTCAAAATCCTGGGTCGTAGGCGTGTTTCCCGCCGTAGCCGCGCGTGGCGCTTTTCGTTTAGTTCAGGTACTACACCGCAGCGAGCGATGGCGGCGCTAGCGTCACGAGCGGCGTACCCGCAACTCTACTGTCTACACTCCCACGTACGGTCTCTCATTGTAAACACAGTCGCGATCGCCGCGTGCTAAGTTTTCGTGTTCCTGTGGACTAAAAACGATTGTAAACATGAAAGTTTGTATGGAAGTGTTGTTATGAACTGTGCTCTATGTGACTACTGGAAGGATTGCAAAGATATACGATGACTAAAGCCAAGATAACACGAACCAGTGCTCTGTACCACAGTGCGAAGGTGAGCCCTTCTACTTTAATTTGTTATTATTTTTTGTTTTCATCAATTAAAGTGCTGTTCTGTAGCTTTCTACATAATATGTACATAAAATGTACCACCAAAAAGTGTTTAAAAGGGGTTATTTTTAAACTGTCAGTCAGCGTGTTATTTATGTAAATAAATTAACACAAATTCTGTCTTGGAAATGCCACACTTCCTCATACATGTTATTATTTCGTTGACATTACAATTTTCAAATATTTTAGTGATAATATTGAGGGGTAATTCATTCGAGTCCGGTTCCCTGGACGTTCGTCGTGAATCTTGATCCCTCCTCTCCCGCGCATGCCCTTCGAAGCCTCCGTGTTTCCAATTTAAAATAAGCGATCGCATCGCACAGTATACACGAAAATGCAGAAATCTTTTCAGAATTTCGTTGTCTCTTATGTAATAATTGACTCGGTAAGTCAATATAGAAAGCGTCAATAGAGGAAGTACCTTGTACCTGATAGTAGTACCTAAATAAACAGTGCTAAAATACGCCTATTGATTAAAGAAGTTGGTTTAGAAAGTAGCTATGCTTCCAATGTTATTTGATAGTATTTTAAGCGGCAAAAATATTGTTTTCCATATTTCATATCTTTTCAATAAACATACGAGTACATACTTTCACGCGCACATTTTACGCGCCATATTCATTGCTTTACTCATTGAAACATTTCTAAAAAACTAAATGCATTTCACCAAGTATAGGCGTAAACAAAAATAAAGTATCTGTTTATTTTCTTTATACTGTGGTCCTACGGGGCCTACGCTTGGAGTAAAAGACATCAACGCACACGAAGAAATGAGACAGCAATACTTTAAAGGTGTTTTTGTGTTTGTGCAAGCGAGACCGATGTCGCCTGTAGCTGGGCTTATACTTATTTATTTGTATATAATTAAGGACTGGGATTTTGTATACAGGTACATTTATAGATACAGGTAGTGGCCGTTGCACGGATGGCCGATCTCCCCATTTTTAAAAGGGATGCTCGGGGCAGATTTTGACCGTATGTAATGTGCTGGCATTTAAACTTTGGGGTCTTTCGTTTCGGACAGTGAGTGCTAATGATGCGTGAATGGAACAATCCTTTTACTTATTCTTCGTTGAATTTTGGAATCGAGGTTTTCATTTGCATGTTATTTAAGTTTCGGATTTGAGGTCGAGACTTTGCTCTTATGTAGTTTAAACCATCACGTGGTATTTTTAGTTTTTTATTAGTTTCGTATCATCATCATCATCAGCAGCCTATTATATTCTCATTGCTGGAAGACAGGCCTCCTCTCAGTGAGAAGGAGTGGGCCATAATCCACCCCGCGGGCCCGGTGCGGGTTGGTAGATGACACATGTCTTCGAATTTTTGGTTCTAAGACATGCCGGTTTCCTCACGATGTTTTCCTTCACCGTTTTGAGTGCACTGCTGATGAAATAATTTACACAAAGTAAAGCGCCTGCTTGGGTTCGAACTCACGACCTACTTACGTAAGTCGCGTCCGTTACCACTGGGCCACCACTGCTCTTAGTTTCATATTAGCAAGTTATAACCCTCAAATATTCTATTCTAACGCCAGACTTAAATATGAAAATCTAATTTCTATTTAATGAGCACTTAACCCACGATTTCTGGCGATCGAAAAAAGTAAATTGGTCGAGATGTGGTTGGTTCTCGGAAATTGAGCACACGCTCCTCTCCCATTCGCCGACCGGTTCCGGCTGGGTTGGATTTACACCATATCACTTTGAATTTTTTTACTGCTCAATCATCTCGCTATATTAATAGCAGTACCCTGGCAATCATCGCCAGTAAATTATAGAAGTACCGCAAATCAAACCACACTGCATAACAAGATAGATTAAGTATCTATTACTTGAATAGCATCCTGTCGGTTGTCTGATCTTTTAACACCAGTTTCTTGCCTGAGAATTGTGAGAATTGAACCGGCCTTTGGTCTTATAGTTGCAAGTGCTACTGCTGAGTTGTCCTGGGTTCGATTACCAGGTCGGACAAAGTATTATTGGGTTTTTCCATTAAGAATTTCTTAGTAACAGCTCAGAGTTTGGAATTTGACGGTGTGATACCCCCGTACCTCGGAAAGCACGCTAAGCCTGCTCCTGCTCTTTCTCTGGTAGTGTCGCATTGTCGTCCCATCGGGTTATGAGAGTGAGGGAAGAGTGAGTGCCTCTGTCTCTGCGCACACACTTCTGCACTATAATATCTCCCGCGCCGATGGCTAGTCGCCGTTGAGATTGGCCGCCTTGGCCAAAATACGATCTGGAGGACCATACTTATATAATGAGAATAGTTCTGACGCATAACAATTATTAGCTAAGTACCTACTTAATGTGTATGCTAACAATCATAGAAAGTAAATCTCTCCTTGTCATATTATAAGCGATAATTGAACATTAATATTTATATTGGACAGCTCAAACTATTATAGAAAGTTTAAAATATTGTATTATCGATGTCCAAATATATTTTCTTAGGCCTACAGGTGGTTGTCATATTCACTTTTGGCTACCAAAATTGTGGCTGTAATATGATATTCAAGTAGAAAAATATTTATATTTATAAAACACGTTTAACGCTTTTTACGCATATTACGCACTATTTGGAAAACGTTGCGTGCTTGAAGTAATTGGTCTCAAAGAAGACCTAAAAATAGAGTAACAGAATGATGCAAAGAGGTATTCTATTAGTTGACTCTTGACACCCAGAATGATAAAACAGTAAATTTAAAAATCACAATCGCGACTGCGTAAAAAGTTTAAAAACAAGAAAAATGTGAAAACGGTTGCTAACCAACTTTAAATTGATCCTAAATAGTCAATGAAAATGATTAGAGAAACCTATGGTTTGATTTTCAAAGACATATAATGATACTCTTCTTGACATAGTTCGTCGACTTTGTTTTTCTTTTTTCAGAATAAACGTTTGATTGTCGCCATATTGAATTTTGATTACCTACTGTCTTTAGTGACACCCGCAAGATTAAGACAAATTGCTCGACGTGATAATAATCCAAATCGGTCCACGCGTCTGTAGAGTGTCACAAACATACATACATAAGCTGATCAAAAATGCAGTAAAGTTGCGAAAATGAAGAAACTATATTCGGAAAAACAAAAAGTGAGAGCTGGTGTAGCTAATTCCTAACCGAGGACAAAGGGCAACAATAGTAATTTATAAAACATATCGTGTTAGTCACAGAGGTCACACAACATTTTATAAACATCGATTGCGAAAGCATCACATTCGTTATGAGCATTGATCCATACCGGATTGTATGACTCGAATCATGTCACTGAAGTCCGAGTCATCAATTCCAACAAGATCACGTTTACATTAATTATTATGCGATGTTATAACATACCTGATCATTGGCGCTATGTTATCACAATATCACATAGTGACAATCCGTGACTCAGCTCTAATGTCACGGTACATTCACTTTGAATCACCGCCTAGACGTGTTTGTCACATACGTGATTGTTGTTTCACCTAATTGGTTCTTAATTAGACCGTAACATGTTAATTTGTAGTTCACTTGCCAGAATAAGGTAGACTAGAGACCCGGTTTAACGTTGCTGTTAGTTTTGCTTTGCGTAATTGTATGAGCAAGTGTAGGCATTAGTTAAATAACTGTCGTAGTTTTACTTATACGTTTAGGGTTGCCAGGCGTCCGGATAAAGCCGGACACAGTCAGGCTTTTTAGTTGTGTGTCCGGCTAAATTAGACGGTGTCCGGCCTGTCCGGTTTTTGTTAGGCTTTTCAAATTTGATCATTTTGCCTTGGTTTCAGCTCCACCCACCGCACCTTGTATCGCTAGCGCAAGCGAGTGAACTAGCACTGTCTTATTACTACTCAATTTAAAAAGGAAATTAGCTTTTAAAGCATGTGTCTGCCAATCAGAAGTATTAATTCGTTTATGTTACTTATTTATTTTAACGTTAATTCATTAGTGTTTTGTTTAATTTTGTTTTAAGATTAAATAATTAAAGATGTCAGACCTTTTTACCCAAATGTCCGGCTAAACTGACGGGTCTGTCCGGCTTTTCGGTTTTAAGACCTGGCAACCCTATATACGTTACTAGCTTTTGCCAGCGGCTTAACCTGCGTGGAGGTCGAAAATGATTCCACGGGAACGTACTTCCGGGATAAAAAGTATCGTATGTGATACTGATAACCTAGGTTATAAACTACCTGTGTGTAAAATGTCATCCAAATCTGTTCAGCCGTTTCTGCATGATTATAATTGTAACAAACGTCGAATCATCCAAACTTTCACATTTATTATATTAGCAAGATAGTAGGATTAGTTGGACTAATTCATGACTCTTGCAATCATTACAGAGAGTGGTGCTTTATGTGGTAGTAATTTACTAATTTCTGTCAAATTTAAATTAAAAAATCGTAAGTAATGAAGTAACATTACATGATTCATGATGAGTAATGATGACTAATCTAGCTAATATCGAGAAATTAAAAACGTGTGTATGTTATGTCTGATATCTGAGTTTAGCTCAAATCACAGATAGAAGTAAACCCACGTGCTAACGAACTTAATAAAATTGCGACGGTATTTTTTCGCGCACTGAATCTTCATGGCACTACTTAGCGCCGAGAGTTCAAAATCGAAAAATAATACACGCACTAACACTGTTCCCACTCTGTGGGAGTCTCACTGCTCGGTTCTATACCGAGAGTTGAAAATGCAGTGCGCGAAAAGTTCCCGCCACGATTTATAACGTCTGAGTGCACATCGACTTAAAGGTATATAAAATGTTGGGTGCCTACCTAATTACACAATATTATGTGAGGAATGCATATTTCTTAAGGCAAGCTATTGAAGTCTAGACCTTGATCAGTAATTTCAAACAATATTTACTGTATAACTAATTCCTAGTCATTAGTCATTACCTACGTCTTGGATAGATGATGTAATTGTTTATTATTTTATCATGTTATAATGATACCTAACCAATGCCTTGCATTACGTTGACGCCTAAGGGAACTATTAAACGTGACCTGCTTAGACTGAGGACAATCATTAAGAAAAAAACACTCAAATTTTGCTCTTACGAAATTTTTAATAAAAATTTGTCAGAAGACCACACATAGCGTGCACATTTGATGACCTATCTTAATTACATATAGATTTTTTGACAGCTGTTTTAATACACAGCTCTCACAAAATTAAACCCATCAAATTCATTGGTTGAAATTATTAATACGTTCAAGTGTAGGTGAGGCACAGGCGCTTCCGTAGGGGAAGTGCACCGGCCATATTTCGATTCAAATACTACTTCCGCTCACCGATACCGATTCGCTGATAAGTCCCACTTGATGTTCAATGTGCATGTACAAGATAAAAAAGTATAATTAGTATTTTAATATTTTGAATTGATTTTATTAATAAAGTAGCTTTTGCCAGCGGCTTGGCCTGCGTTTTATACATATAAACCTCTCGCTAAAATCCTCTCTGTCTATTGACGAAAACCGCATTAAAATCCGTTGCGTTTTATAACTAGCTTTTGCCAGCGGCTTCGCCCGCGTATTATAAGTATAAACTTTCCTTATGAATCACTCTATCTATTAAAAAGACCGCATCAAAATCCGTTGCGTAGTTTTAAAGATCTAAGCCTACATAGGGACAGACAGAGGGAAGCGACTTTGTTTTATACTAAGTAGTGATATGTATAGAAGAAGAAGAGCATGGCTTGTAGGAACTCAATAGATTAATTATTCACAGCATATAACCATAATCAGCCTAATTTTCCCACTGGCCTCTTCTCTTCGAGAGGGAGTGGGCAGTTCCCTACCACGCAGGCTCAGTGCGGGCTTTTAGATGTCACATGTCTTCGAATTTTTGGTTCTAGGACATGTCGGTTTCCTCTCGACGGTTTCTTCATGGTTCAGATAGCAATAATGGTTATGAAATTATTTACACAAAATAAACCGCATGCCTGAGTTCGTACCCACGACTCCCAACTCTATAGGCTATCACTGCTAGATTAATATTATAGCGATGACTAATCGAAATTTAATTCTAACAATATCTGGTTGACCGAGCTTTGCTCGGTATTTTTTGGTAAATTGGTTTATGTACGAGTTGATTATCGATAAAGTTGGTCATTGAAAACACGAATAAAACGACATTTTATAAAAATGAATCCTTAAGATAACAGATTATAAGTCGATTAAGAGTAGGAGTTTGTGAGTTAAATGGTGCATTGGTGCGAGCTGTGGCTTCCCACGCGACCCACAGGGCGTCAAATCGTGTTTTTTCCTCGTATATATTATTCAATACATGTCCAACGCATCACTGCTCCCCCTCTCCATGTAAAAACGTGTACTAATTGACCCTCTCCCTTTCACATTTCTTAAAAACGATACTTAGCACGTTGTAAAAAGAAAAGTAGAGGACTTAAATCATTGCATTGATGTAATTATATGTTGTTTCAATTAAGAAACGATTAAAATTTAAACTACGGACAGCTTCATTAATTTTTAACTACATTTTGTCTGCGGATTCACCCGCGTTTTATTAGGAAAATATTTCACGAGATCGTATCACCGGGATAAAAAGTATCCTACGTCCGAATCCAGGTTATGGTCTATCTGTGAGCCAAATGTAATCGAAATTCGTTCAGAAGGAGGGGTATTTTTATGTAAAGATTCTCACCCATCCCCAGACCAACCACAGCAAGCGTAGCTTAACCTGATGGACCGACCCGTGCGTCTGTTATTATCAAATATAGGCGTGGAAAGGTGATAGACAGACAGAGTTTGTTTCTGATTTATATTATACTAGCTTTTGCCAGCGGCTTCGCCCGCGTAGAGGTCGGAAATTATCCCGCGGGAACATACTACCGGGATAAAAAGTAGCCTATGTCCTTTCTCAGGCTCTAAACTATCTGTGTACCAAATTTCATTTAAATCGGTTCAGTAGTTTTAGCAGGAAAGCGAGACAGACAGACAGACAGAGTTACTTTTGCATTTATAATATTAGTATGGAAGTATGGATATTAGTATTGATTAGTATGGATTAGTATGGATTATTTACATTAATATGGATGAAGCGTCGAAACGATAAATTCTCAGTATAGTATTAAAAATATTCAGGTCAATCTGCTGCTGAAATGCACACGCGCCAAACTGTAAATAAACAAAACAAGTATAAATAACACAGTGATAAAATATGTGTACATAAACAGATTATATTGTGAGCGTAACATGCTCGGTCAACGCCTCCTTACATTCACCATTCGTTTATAAAATTCAGCAGAATCTAATAATAACACTGTTGTATACAACTAATCAGTTTTATTCTGTTTTGTAAAAAACTGTTTATCTATAGGAACTAGTAACAAAGCTGAAGAGTTTGTTTGTTTGAATGAGCTTGTATGTAACCACCATTCGAAATTTGAATATTCTTTTTGCATTTGATAGTCCAATTCTTACAGAAGATCATCATCATTCAGGCCGTAAGACGTCCACTGCTGGACTTAGGCCTCCCCCAATTTGGGGGGCTTTGCCATAATAAACGCTGCTGCCTATTGTTTAGTAAGTCCCTTAGTCGCCTTTTACGACACCCACGGGAAGAAATGGGGTGGTGTTATTCTTTACGGCCGGCACCACATGGTACAAAAGATATAGGCTATTTAACACCACGCTATGACGTTTAGAAGTCCAGAAAAAGAACGCGAAAACGGAGAAATAGAGCGGGCGGACGAAGCGACGCGATGTTAGTATTCAAAAGGAGTTTTATAAAAAAAAAAGCTGTTGTTCAAGTACATAAATTGTGGTCTCCTACGACTTCCACACGAACGAAGTCACGCGTAGAAGCTAGTCTAATATAGCTGTGTCAAATTACGCATAATACGGTTGATAGTAGTAGTATCAAAATACAAATAGTCGTATGATTTTTTATTTCGCTTTGGAAAACGTTTCAGGTATCATTTCACGGTTCACTGCACTTTGATAAATGCTATCGGAAATCGGAATAGAGGTGGTCACAGACTAGCGAAATCTAGAGAGCCATCGTGAATAACAATTGTTTTAGAATTTTTATACATTTGCGAAAGTTTGACAACTAGTCTTACCAGGGGGTATTGTATTACTCAGTAACTGGGTTGTGGAGGTCAGATAGGCAGTCGCTCCATATAAAATACTAGCTTCTGCCCGCGACTTCGTCCGCGTCAAATTTTTGCTCCCCTGACCCTTCCCGTCGCATCAATTTGCCTGCTAGTTTTCGTCCATTTTTCGGTGCTGCTCGCTCCTTTTGAGTTATAGTGAGTCAACCTTAAAAGATAGACATATGCTCTCGCGGACTTTTTTTTAGAACTTTTTAAGAGGAACAATTCCGTCATACATCATTTTTGCGTTACTTTAACCGTTTACGCAGCGCACGCAACAAAAACTCTCAAAAGGAATAAATTTTCCCCGTTTTTGCAACATTTTTCATTACTGCTCCGCTCTTCTTAGTTGTAGCGTGATGTTATATAGCCTATAGCCTCCCTCGATAAATAGGCCACTCAACACAAAAAGAATTTTTCAATTCGGACCAGTAGTTCCCGAGATTAGCGCGTTCAATCAAACAAACAAACAAACAAACAAACTCTTCAGCTTTATAATATTGGTATAGATTGGTATTTAGCTGCATCCGATAAGACTGGAAGCCAACCCCAACACAGATGGGAAAAGGCTGAGCAGATTATGATGATGTATTTCGTAGATATTTTGCCTAAAGTCTTTACAGTAACAGAATACACTTTATTTGAACATAGTTCGTGAAAGTAAAAAAAACGACAAAGTAAAAAAAGTAAAGTTTATAATAGAATACCGTCTAGTATAAGAAATCTACACTCTTTCAATATGTTCAAAACTCAACTTAGTGAGTATATGTTGTGGATCGATCACTTTTGGAGAAATGAGAGCCTGTATACATATATTTAGTACTAGCTTCTGCCCGCGACTTCGGTTATTGCGGACGCAGACAAAGTCACGGAATAAAAAGTAGCCTATGTCCTTTCTCAGGCTCTAAACTATCTGTGTACCAAATTTCATTTAAATCGGTTCAGTAGTTTAGCAGGAAAGTGAGACAGACAGACAGAGTTACTTTTGCATTCATAATATTAGTGTGGATTTATCTGATGCCAACGAGCTCTGTATATTTAATGTATTTTGTAGTATTGTGCAACTGATCACGACGAACCTTGTGTAAATTATGTACCTATATGTTGTAATATTGTTCTCAAATGAGTGACATACCTATGTCTTTATTGAGAATAAAGTTTCTTTAAACCTAAAACCTAAAAATAATGTTTTAAGACCTAGTGTATGTTCAGCATTATGCCAAACAGATGCTGTCTGATGCTGGTCTTCTCGTGAACCTTTAAGCTCACATAATTTTTGCGCACTTTCCCATAAATATCTGCAATAATAAATAACTCCCACCCAGTTTTAAGAGCCACTCATCAGTACATTAGTCCTTTGAACCCGTAGTGTACGTACTAACGCTAAGTCCCGTTATTTGCCGTCGTATGTAACTCGTTAAGACCTCTTAGAGTAAATAATGGTATACTCTACTCTATGTATGTCTCTGTCTTTAACTGGTAAAACAGATATTGAACCTTATTAGGAAGATGTAAAGTTACTATTTTGGAGTGGTACTATTTTTGGATCAATTGCACGGTTGTGATGGAAGGTTTTCAGAATATTGGTTTGCTACTTAATACAAATAGATAGCGTTCTGATAATCACTATCAGATCAACTGATTTGTTTTTATTTAAATACTAATTGGCTTTTCAAAGATCAAAATTCTGGCTTTTACAAAGAACCCCGTATAAAATGTTAGGGAAAAGCCGTTTGGCGAGTTTGGCTAAAACATAGCTAAGCTTACGATGCTAATTAAAAGTCCACATAACCAATTGTGCCCAGTTTTGGAGATACAGTTATTTTTATGTTGTCTTAAGTCTTAAGTCTTTTTAAGTTTATTTATCGAATCTTCAACGAAAAGCGAGAACTCACGCCCCTGCTCTATCTCCCTCTTTTCCTCCTTACCTTTCAAGGAATATTTTATCACTTATTTTTGTATTCAAAACAACTTTAGTCTTATCAGTGTAAACATTGACAAGAACCGTTGTTCCCGAAACCGTCTTGTTTCGAAATTGTTATCTGGCGACAATACGTCCCCGCTTCCATTAGCGAGAAATTTTATCTGTTTGTCACGAGCTCTTCTAAATGTAGGCTGGATACACACGGGCTCTGTCGATCACTTAACATAGACCTCAAAATCTATCGGTATTGTAGGCCTTCAGGACAAGTGTGAACGCAGCCTTAGTGGCTTGTTTGTTTGAGGACAGCGCCTTTATTGCG
The DNA here is from genome assembly GCA_932294355.1 of Aporophyla lueneburgensis. NCBI lineage: Eukaryota > Metazoa > Arthropoda > Insecta > Lepidoptera > Noctuidae > Aporophyla > Aporophyla lueneburgensis. The sequence goes on along the minus strand of OW028738.1, from coordinate 10,544,687 downwards.
TATGTTTGAGATGCTTTTATAAAAATACAACAGAATCTTCACGTTCATCATAATTCGTTGTGCAAACAGGCACTTTTTCGTGACGTTGCTATAGTGAAACTTTAGATAAGTTACATAAATAAGATAAACGTTCATAAAGAATCCATTAAATAGATCTAGAGCACATTTTATGTATTCGCAGCAAATATTTCTGCTCATTCGAAATCAAGTTGTGGAAAGTATTTATCATTCATTTTATATTCTGCCTCCGTGACTACTAGAAACTAGTTCTAATGTAGTAGGTCCACTTATGTAGGCTATAAACGCTGAATATGTCGCCAGTAACAGTACCTTAGTTACGTGACTGAGAAAAATCAGCATTAATCTGCCGCTAGCCGCGTATCAAGCTTATTTCGCAGAACATTACGCTACCGGTACGCAAACGCATCAACGCAAACGCCATTTGTCTAGAGCGCATCTGTCATCCTTCCTCCTCAATTTTTTTTCGCCTTCCTGTACATTGTCCTGCAATAAACACCACACGTTTGAAGGCTTGGCGTTATAACCATAAAATGAAAATTTAAAATATTACGAAATCAAAGCACGTGCAGTAGATAAGATAAGAATATGGTAAAGTGTTTGTATACCACTTGTGAGCCAAGTGCAGCGTTGATACGAATATAAATAACACACGAAATCGGCTCACGGACGATTCTGAGATACAAAATAAAATAGGAGTGTATTATGAGAGCATTCGACATCTGCTCGGGACGAGTTAGGGTCCACCTGCCCGCTCGAAAACAATCGCGAAAAACCTTCCACAGCCGAGCCACGTATCGTTCTCATTACAATAACAGGTGAGGGATGGTGTTATAGCGAAGCTAGGGAGTCTGCTAACTGTATAAATACGGTAATTGCCAACCTACAATGTATTACTATAAATTCAGGAGTAAACAGTTTTCTTATAGAACGTGCATGTAATTGGAATAATGACACTTTTTGCAGGGCTGAATATTTTTAAGTGCGCAAGGTGGTTCTAGACACTCGTAGATGTATGTTTGCAATTTGTATCTTTATATTTTTGATGCATCGATGGGTGGAAGGTGTTGAGTAAACTATAAAGTGCAAAATGCAAATTTGTACATTGTAGCTGTTGTCAAGTAGTCATGGTACAAAAATAGGTATTCAGTATTTTATAATGCAGTGGTACCATTCAAAGTGACATTTATACTTTTGGAACAGGAGTGAAATGTTAATTTGTACCTGTTCAACTTGATATTTGAAATCTTTACAAAAAATAAGGTAGTCAATCGATGACATGTGTATTTATGTTTTAATATTACGTGGTGTGGGCGGCAGGAAGTGTGTTGGCGTTGTGACCATTATAATGTTACTGATACGTGCTCAGCTTTTATCTTTAAAATCAACGACGTTGTTAATAGTTAATGAAATAGCAGATTTAGTTACTACTGTTTCAGACATAGAACACACATTTCCTGTTTCTGTAGATCCTACTTGTCCGAATTTTGTAAAGGGTCCCCGAAACGATATTTTCCTATCAAGTATAATTGTAATAATATTGTTAATCGTTTCAATTGCATTGGGTAGACGATTAATCACATTAATGTGTACCAGGCACGTTTAAATGTATAATTGTGAATGATCGTTTCGGACACTTTTTAAGCCGAAAGCCATGGCCAGAACTAAAAAACTATGAAATTCTTGTTAGTATCTATGAAATCTGCTCTTTTAATAACCCAGCTAGCAAAGCCAGGTGCACCGAATAAAAACGCTCTAAAATAGTTTTCTTCACACATTAAGGCCTGTTGACATCATATAACTGATGGATTAACCCAATGCTCCATAAATAAACCGTTGATTATCCAAAGCTGCGTATAATCGCACCGTTTCGCGACACATGTCGCTTACACCTGACGCTGCCACGTGCACCTAACGTTAAACGTTTCTTTATTAGCATGTGCTTCCTTTAAAGTTTAACTTACTGATGCTATCGGGCTTTCAATTTAAAACATAATTAATTTCTTTCGCAGTATTGCTTTGCTGATCTGAAATTGAACTAAAAGGTACTTGTTGCTACCTAGTTGTACGTAGATGGTCTAATAATAATCAGTTTTTTTTGGAACGTCTATAAAATTGTAGAAATACCTCAAATTTCAAAGATTCAACTTAGTGTTTATGATTCGAATATCAATGCACAATAACTTCTTGCTAAGCCACTGTATGGAGTTCAGGATTTCATCAAAATTATTGGTTGTCTAGTGGTCGAAATTCGACCATAATTAAAAATATTAATTTTCTCCATATAAACTTGAACTACGCTAAATTTCATACTCCAAAGTCCGCGTAATTTTCGAAAAATGGGCTACAAATTTTGTGCTTCACGTTTTAATATGAGTACTTATATAAATTAGTTTAAAACACCCGGGTGATCTAAACCAAGACTGCCTGAAAATTTTAATATCTATTTGGACTTAATTAGAACTTACGTAGTTAACTTTGCACACCTGTTAAGCGCATGTGCCTAAGTAAACTATTGTGAAGAATTTTAATGAAATTGAAGCAACTAGATATACATAGGTATAGCCACTGTTAATACAGATGCGTGATAAGATAAAGCAATTGAAAAGTAAATGTTCATAGTTTCATTAGCTGGTGTAATTATGAATAAGTACCTGGATGTCCGCTTTGCTCGGTATTTTTTTTAGTAAATTGTGTTTTTAGGAATTATATCCAAATACAATTTACATTTAGTTATTTTTCTTCCAATAAAAAAAGACATAAGTTTATGTTTAAGTTAATAATCGATAAAATTGATTATTGCAAACACGAATAAAACGACATTTTCTAAAAATGAATCTTAGCTAGATCGATTTATCGCCCCCGAAACCCCCCGTATGTTAAATTTCATGAAAGTCGTTGGAGCCGTTTCCGAGATTCCGATTATATATATCATATGTATACAGGAATTGCTCGTTTAAAGATATGATATGATGATGATGATAACGAAATAAATTAACTGCTTTACGATGTAGATTGTAGAAGTTATTACCACCAATGTTACAATAATAAATAAATAAAATAAAGGTATGCCAAAGTTTGTAGCTCGTTAAAGGTATCAGGCAGGTTGTCAGTCAGTTGTCACTTACAAATTGTATGACATGAAATAGTGTTATATAAATTTTAATATGTTTGTGCTTTTCTGTCACAGGTGCTGTGGCATCTGGATATATTCCGGCGCAGCTTCCGCGAGCTCACTGGCCACGCTTGCCTTGGACCGTCCTGTATTTTTTGCGCCCTGAAGGTAAGACAATTACTATACTATATAACAAGTTAGCATCTGCCAGTACTGCTGCAGACATTGAGAAGATTATGTACGTCGTAAAATGTGCAACAATTAAGATAATCACCGATAAAAACTGGAAAAGAAATGAGAATATTATGGTAGCATGTACACACGGCTACACATCAAGCTATGCATTTCCAGTATAAGCTGACATCTCATTGTACGAAAAACCTATACAATGCGAGGTCAGCTAAAACTGGATGTATAGCTTGACCTGTAGCCGTGTGTACAACGAAACCATTCGATAAGAAAATTTCCTGCTTAGATGCTTTCCTTTTGTTCCGCTACTACAATGTACTTTAAAATTCTCCGCACTCGCACAATTTGCTACACACTCAATACATCGAGTCACAGCCAAAAGTGCAAAAGCCTTTCTCGTTCTTAGATTTTAAACGGCTTGTTTTAGTTGCACAACAACTACACAAACTAAAACAACTAGAAACATGATGCTTTGACCATTCGAAACGACACAAAGTACTTTTAACAAAGCGAAAGAACTGGTGTGACCTCGGCCGGTGCGCGGCAGACAAACGTGACCTTTTGTGAACAATAGAATCTGTTCATAGCCTTATTCAAAACGAAATCTCTGAGCTTTCAACGCGTTATTATCATAGAGAAACATGGCCTTTTTATAACGAAGCTTCTCTCTGTATTACTTTTATATACAATCTAGCTTTTGCCAGCGGCTTTGCCCGCGTGGATGTCCGAAATTATCCCGCGGAAAGATACTACCGGGATAAAAAGTACCCTATGATCCAGGTTATAAACTATCTGTGTGCCAAATTTCATCTAAATCCGATCAGTAGTTTTTGCGTGAAAGAGTAACAAACATCCATACTCACAAACTTTCACATTTATAATATTAGTAGGATAAGATGTATTAAAAGTGCGAATAATGTATGGAAACAAATTAGAGCAAGTATTCGAGAATGTATGAACACGAGGTTTTTCATGTAAGCTGCAATTACCGGCAGCATGGTGCAGTCTTAAAATAGCTTCTGCTGTAATATTCGAAGTGAGACGGGATTCAAGGGCATGGAGGGTTAATCTAGTAGAGCTAGACTTGCCCGACTGGTTTCGCAGAATGGCCCGCGCAGCCTCCAGGCTCAATGTGATTTAGCTACCCGCTTTATATTTGTTAACTGCAGATTGGCCCTGAGCTCAGGGATAGTTTTATAGCCTTTTGTCTTCCCTTCCAGCGTATTTATTGTTCCCTCAACGTCAAATTATGCTGGCAGGACACTTGCGACGTTATTCTGAATGATGTACTATTTAGTTTTTATGATAATGACTTCTAGGTGTTGACAAGAAATAAATGGGATGATTATGCAAGTGTAGCGCGTTGACGGTCGACAAGCATTAGTCAACTGGTCTTCTAAATGTTTCATCATGAACATGTAGCTAAAACGTTTGTCGGCTGAAATGATAGTACAAATTATTGTTATTAAGTAAAAATGGTTGTATTTACAATAGCAAATAATACAATTCAAATTCAAGTTAAGTACTTGAATTTGAATTGTATATTTTGTGACTATAGTTTAAAATACAATCGAGAATCTTCTCGTTCTTTGTTATCACAATAAAACTTTCTATTTCGTATACGTATGTATTTGGTACCGGCGAAGGCAGCGCGTGCGCACACGCCGTTACATTTCCATTTTCAAACTCGTTTGAAGTTGGCGCCCTTTTCGACCAATGAGCTGCGCGCGTAAGTTCGTAGAACTTTTAGCCTCAGCCGTGATTGGACGGCGGGTGTTGTGGCGCCAAGTAGGCACACTCACTCCTTTCTTTTTATCAATACGACAAATGCTAATGAGAATACAACCTTTATGATTGCATTATTGCTGTTTCTCAGAATAGAAACAATAAAGATTATGACTTAGTTTCGCAGCTGGCAAAATATAAAGTTACCTTTTTGTACTACAAAGAAAATAATAAAAAATTGTTTCCATTTGCAATTTCTAACCTAACAACAGTTTTAAAAAATATTTTCATCAGCACTTAATTGAACGATTTTGATCAGTTTATTAGAAACCTGCAATTATTTCATTAACCTAGTACAATAATTTTTACGTTCTCTAACAACTGTTAATTAATTTGATTTCGACGAGCTACCTTTATCGCCTACGGCAGTTTTAAACTGGTGTCGTGGGTGAAAATAATACTCTCCGTATAATCATTTAAAACTTGCATAGTAAGTTTGTTATCAAGCTTTGTGAATAAAAAGATTATTATATTCCATAGATAAGTTTAGTTAGTGGGATGATAGAAAATCAGTTGACGTTAGTAGTCGATGGCTATTGATTCTTCGTATATTTGAAATAGTTGGTTAATAGGTTTCTGCAACAATATAAAACGCTGGAAACGTTTTCAATGTCTTCTATATCCAGTCAATCCAACTCCCGTAAGCTGGCAATCAAAAATAAGGTCAAAAGTCATTTTGGTAAGGTTCTGTAGTATAAGTTAACGATATTTGAGTTATGCAATAGATACTTTTACATCGTAAAGAATAACACTATAACCGCCTTTATCATCTAACTGAACTTATTGGGTGCAATCTCACCCGTTCAAAATTGAATTTGTTTTACGGAACCACGAACGCGAATCCAACCTTGACGTTCTCTATTCATAAACAACCAGATTATATAGACCCTTGAATCAACAATAACTGGAGGTATTTCTTAGAAAATATTGTGGTGAAAGGTGGCGTGGAAGTTCTAGTGATTTTAGCCCAAACATAGATATAGTTCCGGAAGATTGAAGCACAAATTGACTACTCTATTATGAAGATAGTTTGAGGAAATCAATCGACTACATAGTGATTGTATAATTTTTATGTTACTTTTAAATAGTTGGGAGAATCTTGAGGTTGTATTGGTATTCGTTTGATCTCTTTCAACCGATAACTATCAGAGTTCGAATCTAGGTGAAGACGACAATATAGTACGTGTATCTAATGACGTTTTCAGTTTGCATGCGATCAAATATATCCAATAGTTTAGTCACTATAGCTAGTCGGCTGATAGGCAACATCCACAGATGACCCAACAAAAAACTATGTATTTCGTTTCAAAAATCTTTTTTTAATTTCGATGTATACATAAATATCACCCGTCTCTCCAGTAGTCCAATGCCTATTCAAGGTTGCATAATTATATTATCTGGTACGGCTCATAATCCTTCTCTGTCTCAAGGGTACGTCTTCCCTTCCATTATGGCGCTCCACGGTCTACTTCTTGATAAGCAATGGTCTGTGTAGCAACATGAAAGATGAGGCTTTGAGGGCTGGTGCAAATTTTTGGGTTCATTCGATTTATCGAGACTGGTCAAACCACGTTGAGGTCGGCACATTTAATTCATTTATAGGTATTATTCGATAGTTCCAAAATACTCCCATGCATAAGTATTACAAGCAATTTTATTTACTTTCGTGTTATTCTCTCCACAATGTATATCTATCCTAAATAGATACATCTTAGATTTAGCGCTCATTTTGTTTTACCAAAGACGGTTTTTTACTAAAAACAAGTGTCGTGAGAGCTGTGAATCAGAACACTTGGTAATGGATATAACAGACAATGATCAAGCATGCTCTTAGCCTTATCTGCTAATCAACTGGCTATTAAAACTTTTACTTCGCCTTTCTTCTAACGGCATGACGCCAGTAACTCACAGCGATATATTCTGCCGAGTAGCTGCTACACTTGAGCAATTAGCTATCGAGAATAAAAACCAGCAAAGACAGTGCATGATCTGACCATATTTAAATTACAAGAAGCCATTTCTGGAAGCCAATTTAGATACAGAATATAAAAGTACAGCAAAAACTTTAATAGGGGTCTCAAACACTAGTGTGTCTAATCAGTTAAATTTAGTTACGGTTTCTCTTAATAGGCACATGTAGGTATCTATTATGGCCATTTTATTTGCAATTTAGATGATGATGCAATTCGCCTATGAAACATCTTAAAATTAAACATGATATCTTGAGTAGTAGGTAATTTTTTTTTTCTTTGGTACCATATGATGATGATCTTGAATAGTACCTTATATGGATGTGGAAGATTTGAGTCAATCCATCTGTATTGAAGTCGAGATTAAAGAGTTGTGTCTCTCTGTCCTACCTGTACCTGTCTGTATACCTTGGTTTATCCTGATAAACCAAGGTATCCAAAATTGTCAATTGTAACGTTCTGTTGGGTAAGGCCTTGAGTTCCAGCCAAAAGCATTTAAAAATTTTCATGAATAGAGATTTAACTGAACAAATAAACAGAGCGAGAACAGCATCAGACTAAAGGTTCGTTCCGCTTTAGAATCAAACCCAAAAGAGTATTCTATTCCAAAGCAAACTCGAACTTAATGTAACTTAAGTAGACCATAATTTAAATATCAATTTCCCCTGATCTAACTACATAACAAGTGAAACATTAAGCCAAATATTAGTGTGGTATGTAGCAACAACGCTAGACCATGATCTAGGCATAGGCACGTTCCGTGGAATCGGGCCGTGGTAGTACGTGCCCCGAGCTGGACACAAACTGGGCCAGCCAATTACTCAGATAATATTACACCACTGTGTTAAAATTGTTTAGATATTTGTGTGTTTTATTCCATACTAGCTTCTGCTCGCGACTTCGTCCGCGTTAAATTTCTTGTTCCACCGCCCTTCCCGTCGCGTCGAATCGCCTACCCGTGCGATTTTCCCCGTTTTTGCAACATTTTTCATTACTGCTCCGCTCCTCTTGGTTGCAGCGTGATGTTATATAGCCTATAGCCTTCCTCGATAAATAGGCTACTCAACACAAAAAGATTTTTTCAATTCGGACCAGTAGTTCCTGAGATTAGCGCGTTCAATCAAACAAACAAACTCTTCCAGCTTTATAATATTAGTATAGATAGTATAGATTATTACAAACATTAAATTACCCTCAATTCGAATAGAAAACGAATTTCTCAGTTATAATTTGGATGCTCTACATTTTTCTCTGGAAATGTATTGTTGAACCGAAATCGGAGAAAATATGGCGCATCCAAATCTACATGGTAGCGATAGGCGCTTTGTTTCGTAAGATCCTGACATCTATCTAAATTAAAAGTTAGCTAAAATTGGAACATAATAAATTGCCGTAAATCCAAAACCAGCTACGGCAATCCAATCTTCATTTAGCTCATAAAATATGGAATAAGATAGAGTTATCGTAGGTGGGGTCAATATGTCAACATTAGTGGGATTTAATAAGTCTGTTGCATCAGTAGCCATAGCCATTATCATCAGCTTTTTCCGCCCACTGTAGGTTAGAGGCTCTTCTCCTCTCATTTCTTGTGGTATGATATTATACCTACCCACACAATTTTTCTTGTTACGTTGTCAAAACATTAATGACAGTCGAATTGAGCCTGGCATGTAGAAATATTATGACTTTGTCTCGTTCAGATCTGCAATTCAATGACTTTGCAGCGTTAAAGTAAACATTTATCATTGTGGCGAACCTTACCTTTTGTGGAGTTATTTCTTATGTTTCTGTCTTATTTGTCTTGTTAAAGCAAAAAACAGCTCTAATAATTCTATTGGAATTTCCAGTACCTAGGCTTTGACGTAATAAATCTGTGGCGCCACAATCTACAAGCTCCAACGTATATTCGTCCTGCCTTTCTGAATGACTAGCTTTTGTCAGCGACTTCGCCAGCGTAGAGGTCAGAAATTATCCTACGGGAACGTACTACCGGGATAGAAAAATATCCTTTGTGTTAATCAAGGTTATGAACTATTATTTATACTATATGTTCCAAATCCGTTCAGCCATTTTTGCGTGACAAACAAACACACTTTGATATGTATAATATTATAGTAGGATAGTTATTATCCGATTGTAGGATTAGTAAAATTTCAACGTCAGGTTCGTTTTCAAGAAGTAAAGACAATTCCCCTAGTGATTGAAGGATCCGAACACTAGTTACGCATATTCGCTACTGACATTTACATTATCTTAGAACTATTAAACACGCAATAACAGAAGTAATATTTGCCAGAAATAACAGCTCAATTAATATTAATACCATCACCACGTGTCAAAATCGTGCATTTAAATTCGTTCTCGGAATAAAAGGTCGTGAAAACCTTAAGATTGATAATGTGGTTCATGGGGGTAGATCATGCGAGAGCGTGCCGTGGCGACCACGGATGCTGGGAACGTACCACAAAATAGATAGACACAGAAGGCCGGCTCCATTCAATGACCGAAAACCGCCGTACGCACACGTAGACGCGAATGTACGGCAATCTCAAACAAAAAGCAGTCTCAAGAGCGCTTACACTCGCTGTGTGTAGACGCATGTCGATGTTTATATGAGTTCTAGCTCTTTGTTTGGGAACCGATCTTCTGCACCTTCGAATTTTGTGGCATGGTCCATGGTACCCGTAATATAATAGATCTACATGACACCATGAATCTATAGGAGCGTCGCACGCGCAGCTGCAGGACCGGTTTTGGCTTCTCGTTTACTCCAAGTTCTGCCATGTCATACTTTACTATAAATGTTTATAGCTATACAGTTAAGTGTTGGGATGGACGTAAAAGCCGTCTTAGTTGTAAGATCCGGATGCTGTGGTGTGTTGAAGGATGGATTTGATTGAATGATGTTCAATATGATTTATGTTTTAAACGTAAACGCGACGGTAACTTGACGTTAGTGGAGGAAAAAGTTCACCAGAATTTACAATATTGGGAAACAGTTTTAAGTGGAAATAAATATATCCAATATATCAAGAAAAACAGCTCAATAGGGGAGCCAAGCAATCTGAAGTGGAACTAACTCAGGCTCAGCATGTCATTGTAGTTTAAAGTAAGAGACGCGAAATGCTTTTTTGCAGCAATTCATACATACTTAACAATTTCGCGAAATGAAGTAGGTACTTTACGGAAGCAAAAAGCTAAAGACAACGATTAGAGTTCTTCTATATAGTCTCGAGTAAAAAAGTCAACTTCATGGCAAAAACTCGGCAATAATAACTAATAGTGTTAAATGTTCTTCGGAACCTTTTTGTCCTTGTTTAGTGTATATCTGGGTTATTTTACCAAACTGGTTTTTTTTTCTGAAATTGCGCCTATTTGACGGTAGATCCTAATTCGAATCCAGGTAGTCTGAGACTGAATCCAATCGAGTTTTCTAAAAACTGTTTGTTCTTTGACATCCTTGAACAAAGCACAATTTCTGGACGCTTCTATCTATAAAGTTGTCTAAACATGCATAAAATGTCTCGTGCAACAACATCTTATATGTTATTTATTATTAAAAGCCTCTATTGTGTATTATTGCGAAAAAATAGTACGTTTACCTGCTCCACGAGGTCTGCATCCTGTGCATTGTGCCTGTGCGCCTGTATCAGTTACAACAATGGACGTACCATTTGTACTACACCAGCTCGGTTGTTCCAAGAAACGGAATCATATTGTACCTCTTTAGTGCAATGCTTATTGTAATTCATTGCATGAGGTTCTTCTTCTCTATGAGCTTTTAAATCAATGTGAGGGATTTGCCAGGATCACAATATTCTTAGAGTTCATTATTCAATCTCCATTTATTGTGTGTTAGCTAAAATACTTCCTTGGCCGTATATATAATATCATCAGAACACAGACCCTACGTAAAAATACGAGTTCCATGATATATAATGCAGTGTAGTCAGATTAAGCCCTGCCAAGCTGAGAAAATTTATAAGTGACGTAAAATAAAATAAGCTTTATTTATTAAAAGTTAAGCTTCACTGTCACTCCCACGTAGAAGCTAGTGTCCAAGGCTCTCGCCCACTAGTTGGTGACGACTTGATTACTATCTTATCTCAAAAAGCTAGTTGACTAAGAACCTTAATATGGATTGAACCATGTTCGTACTGCTTCAATGCGTTTTTATTTGACATTTAAACCTCACGCCTTGTTTCCCCGAATGGTTGGCCTTAGGTATACTTATAGTACACCCACATTTCGCCAGTTATGTTAAAGTTCTATATTGCCATCAACCGGGCACAGATCCAGACTCCGGGCTACTACTAAGATATTCCAGAGACACTTTGCCCGAACTGGGAATCGAACCCAGGACCTCATTCTCAGCACTTGTGACCAATATACCAAAAAGCCAATCAGAAGTCCACTGTTGAACATAGGCCTACCCCAATTTGGGGAGTACAGTCAGACCTTAGATCATCTTATTTATTTAGCGCAATCGTCCTCCATCATATCATAAGAGATCTCTTTTTCAAAAACCAGTCAAGAAGCACGTCTGAAATAAACCGTGAAAAGTCACCACAAGGAGTGTCTGGGAAATCTGGCTGTTACTAACTTATAGCTGTGTGGAAAGTGGTGAAAACAGGCCTTTTAGGGTCTGGCCAAGTCGCCACGTGCGCCAACGACCGGTCACGAAAGATACCGACTAGACGGCGCCCGCGCAATCTCCCTCCCTTCACCCTAACCACACCGCTCTACAAATCACTACGGATTACATCGTAAACTATATTTTATTTGATATATGATATAATTAAGCTTGTCGGGCTGTCCGCTGTCCTGTCAGAGTTCACGGTCTTGGGACGGTCGTGGGAGGTCGATTTATCATTACTAGTGATCGCCCATTGGTCGAAATTCGACCGTACTTCATTTGAACAGAAATACATTATTAAATGAAAAAAAACATATAATTATAACAAAAAATATTTTTAAAAAATGGCTATATTTGATATTCAGTAACACTATAGACAAATAATATTAAAAACAAATATTCTCGATATGATCATAGATTTTAAAAATGAAATAGGTTATATATCTATACAATTAATTTATTACCTATGGTTATATATACTTGACATTCAGTAATAGTTAGGGAGCTGGCGAGCAAAATTTCGATATGATCAGCACACAAAGCAGACGTTATTAATAGTGATAATTATACCCTAAGAAACATCAAGGACCTCGGACCTCGTCTGCCACCATGGTGGTGCTGCGTTGTAAATTTACAACGTTGCAAAAATGTTTAAAAAAAAGGTGTGCTATAATATGCGCACACGTCTGCCTCTGGGGCTGATGATCACAGTCATCCTGGAAACACAAGGAATCGAAAAGGCAGACATCCAGGGCTCTGATTTTTGTAGATTCATTTTTACATTTATTTTTATGATAAAAAAAACTCTATATATGAAGTGCACATTTGGCAGATTTGAATTGTTCGATTAAAACAATGAGAAAACCACGGAAAAATAGTCTGCCAACATGTTGCCTCTGCATTGTCTATTGACAGTGCTCCAAAAATGTAAAAAAAGGTGTGCTATATTATGCGCACACGTCTACCTCTTGGACTGATGTTTGAATTCCTTATGAAAACCAAGAAAATCGATGAGGCAGACGTTCAGGCCTCTAATATTCCAAAGGCAGACCATATGTTTTTTTTTTCAACCCGACGCTCGCGCCAAACCAAGCAGGTATAAAATATCCCCATAGTTCCTTTCGTGGTGTCTCTTTTTTTTTTGGGAATATGAGTGAGAACGGTATAACTCAATTCCGACCTTTTTCGTATTGTGAAACTAAATGTATAGAGCGTATATCTATATACAGCCTCCCCTTTTATTTTGCACGCTTTTCCTCTCAAAATCTACGTATTTTACACAAATAAAACGTGATTTAAAAAAGTTAAAGACTGTTCCTATCCAGATCCTAATCCTATTCAGATTACAATCAAGCATGCAATTTAAAAAAAATACTTTCTAATTAAAGTTCCAAGCGCATTTCGTTTCTGGTTGACATTGAGAAAAAAAATGATTGCATAGATTTCAGCTCCAGAAGTTTAATCGTTACCGTGAGTTTAGAGGATAATATTAAATAAAATTATAAGAATAAAACTATAAATAATAACAATAATCCCATGCAATACCCGCTGTCCCTTGATTCCGTGAATTTCAAAGAGTTATACAGCTGAAAATCAGTGAGCAAAGAGTCTGCCACATATTTTTTCGAATCCACACAGTCATAGTGAATCGAATGGGCGCAATGAGAACCGCGTGCAAATGACTTAGTAGACCTTTTTTTTAACATTTTTGCAACTCCATCCCATAATAATGCAGAGTCCTGAATGTCTGCCTCTTCGATTTTCTTTGTTTCCAAGATGATTGTGACCATGAACTCTAGAGGCATACATGTGCAAATGATTCAATACTCCGATTTTTTAAGCAACTTCAATCCGCTGTAACGCGAAAACGCAGCGACATATGACCTTAATTGATTGGACCAAATCGATTCGTAATGATTTAAACTGCAATCCACCTCGACGTGAAACGTGTGCAAATCATATAACGAAATGCTCGCCAGCTCCCTAACTATAAGACTATAGACACAAAATAACGACAGATATTGTCAATTGGACCATAAACAAAAGAATATCTACGCATGTGTGTATTAAATACACGGTAATGAATAGTAGTGTGTGTAACGTGTTATTTATTGAAAATAATATATTTTTACGCATAATTTAAAAAAAATATTAGCATTCGTCACTTCTTCTCTGTATAAACTATAAGTGTGCGAAATTTCATACTCCTCCGTCCGCCCAATTTTCGTAAAAAGGGATCCAAAGTTTTCGCTTCACGTATTAATATATAGATAATGAATAGGAAAAGTTTCACTGTATTTGTCTAATAGGGTTAAGGTGAACACCCGAATAGGTAACAAAATTCTAATTACGTTTTTAACTGCAAGACTCCCAACTAAAATAAACTGAATGTTCCCTAAGTATGAGTAAGGTTGAAAACCTTCATGGCTCTGTCAAACGTAACCATCAACCGCAAAATGCCAATAGCATCTATTATGTGGTATTCATATTGATAAGTTCAGCTCCTCGTCATCGTTCTATTGTGTCCTCTATTCCCGTTTCCCTAAGAACCAAAATTCTACATTATGATATGAATTCGTGATGTGCGTAAGCGCTTGTCAATCATCGTACGCACATGTCCATAGCCAACCGTCATGCGTGTGTGGATACGATAACCAACCGTTGTCAATATAAAGTATTGTTTAAAGACACGAATATGGCGTTGCATTTTTCATTTGAACTAGTGATCGCCCATTGGTCGAAATTCGACCGTGCTTCATTTGAATAAAAATACATTATTAAATGAAAAAAAAAACGTATATAATAATAAATATTTTAAAAAATGGTTATATTTGACATTCAGTAACAATATAGATAAATAATATTAAAAACAAATATTCTCGTATGATCATAGATTTTAAAAAAGAAATAGGTTATATCTATAAAATTAATTTATTACCTATGGTTATACTTGACATTCAGTAATAGTTAGGGAGCTGGCGAGCAAAATTTCGATATGATCAGCACACAAGGCAGACGTTATTAATAGTGATAATTATACCCTAAGAAACATCAAGGACCTCGTCTGCCACCATGTTGGCGCTGCGTTGTAAATTTACAGCGTTTCAACAATGTTTAAAAAAAAGGTGTGTTATATTATGCGCACACGTCTGCCTCTGGGGCTGATGATCACAGTCATCCTGGAAACAGAAAGAATTGAAAAGGCAGACATCCAGGGCTCTGACTTTTGTAATATTCATTTTTTACATTTATTTTTATGATTAAAAAAACTCTATATGAAGTGCACACTTGGCAGATTTGAATTGTTCGATTAAAAACAATGAGAAGAACCACGGAAAAATAGTCTGCCAACATGTTGCCTCTGCATTGTCTATTGACAGTGCTCCAAAAATGTAAAAAAAAAGGTGTGCTATATTATGCGCACACGTCTACCTATTGGACTGATGTTTTAATGCGTTATGAAAACCAAGAAAATCGATGAGGCAGACGTTCAGGCCTCTGATATTCCAAAGGCAGAATATTAGATTTTTTTTTTCAACCCTACGTTCGCGCCAAACCAAGCAGGTATAAAATATCCCCATAGTTCCTTTCGTGGTGTCTCTCTTTTATTTAAGAATATGAGTGAGAACGGTATAACTCAGTTCCGACCTTTTCCGTATAGTGAAACTAAATGTATAGAGCGTATAACTATATACAGCCTCCCCTTTCATTTTGCACGCTTTTCCTCTCTCTCGCTCTCAGGCACTTTCACGCGTCTTGGTTCAAAATCTACGTATTTTACACAAATAAAACGTGATTAAAAAGTTAAAGACTGTTCCTATCCAGATCCTAATCCTATCCAGATCCTCATCCTATTCAGATTACAGTAATACATTCTAATTAAAGTTCCAAGCGCATTTCGTTTCTGGTTGGCATTGAGAAAAAATATGATTGCATAGATTTCAGCTCCAGAACTTTAATCGTTACCGTGAGTTTAGAGGATAATATTAAACAAAATTATAAGAATAAAACTATAAATAATAACGATAATCCCATGCAATACCCGCTGTCCCTTGATTCCGTGAATTTCAAAAAGTTATACAGCTGAAAATCAGTGAACAAAGAGTCTGCCACATGTTTTTTTCGAATCCACAGAGTCATATTGAATCGAATGGGCGCAATGAGAACCGCGTGCAATTGACTTAGTAGAGCTTTTTTTTTAGCATTTTTACAACTCCGTCCCAGGATAATGTCCTGAATGCCTGCCTCTTCGATTTTCTTCGTTTCCAAGATGATTGTGACCATGAACTCTAGAGGCATACATGTGCAAATGATTTAATACCCCGATTTTTTAAGCAACTTCAATCCGCTGTAACGCGAAAACGCAGCGACATAGGACCTTAATTGATTGGACCAAATTGATTCGTTATGATTTAAACTGCAATCCACCTCGACGTGAAACGTGTGCAAATCATATACCGAAATGCTCGCCAGCTCCCTAACTATAAGACTATAGACACAAAATTAAGACAGATATTGTCGATTGGACCATAAACAAAAGAATATCTATGCATGTGTGTATTAAATACACGGTAATCAATAGTAGTGGGTGTAACGTGTTATTTATTGAAAATAATATATTTTTACGCATAATTTAAAAAAAAATATTAGCAGTCGTCACTCCTTCTCTGTATAAACTATAAGTGTGCGAAATTTCATACTCCTCCGTCCACTCAATTTTCGTAAAAAGGGATCCAAAGTTTTCGCTTCACGTATTAATATATAGATATCTGACATTATTTACGAGTGTCCTCCCATACACTTGAACTCTTCATGATGTTTAGGATTAGTTAAGCATTGGAGCTTTTGTTCCAACAAAATGTATTAATTCTGTAATTCTGGGGATAATACCTGGTTCTTGAAAGGGCTTGTGGCTAAGTCTTAATAGTCGCAAGGGTCGATCGATGAGGTTAAGCTACGTCCGTGGATGGGTGACCTTCTTTATCAGGGATGTTAGGGAGCTCCGTAACCGTAACCGAAACTATCGGATATCCGATATAAAAATTTATCCGTAACCGTAACCGAATCCGAAATAAAAGTTTCGGATAATATCGGATTTGTTATTACATTTTTATTTTAGGTAGATTAGATAACACTCAATACATATTTATAATCATTTTTATTTTAAATAGCTGTAATAATTACTCACAGACTGATTGTAATTCTTACCAAATGGTGACATATAAATAAAACCATTTTATTAGCTATTTGTATTTTACTTTTGAAATTCCTTAAAAGTTTAATATCCGTAACCGAAATTATCCGAAACTAACGGATAATCCGAAATAATTTCATATCCGTATCCGTATCCAGTATAATAATCATTCCTACATCCGTATCCAATCCGTATCCGAAATTTCATATCCATAACATCCCTATTCTTTATATATCAAGACGCCAGTGTGTCTTGGAAAGGACGATAAGCCATTGGTCCCAGCTGTTATTCGTGGATCTTTAATAGTCGTTGCAGGTCATCAGAAGCCTGAAAGTCTGACAAACCAGTCTTACCAAAGGGTATAGTAATCAATCAGCAGTCGTTCCATGTCAAATACTGGAACAGGACTGGAAGCCGACTCCAATATAGATGGGAAACGACTAATCTCTTCTGGGGATATTACAAAATACAAAAACAAAGAAGTTTTGTTGTTTGACTGGGCAAGCAAGTATATGAATGCAACTAAGTACCAGAGGCTCTACCTTCAACCTTCAACCGGCTTAGAGAGACTAGGCACAACTAAGTAAGGAATACGCAATCGTTGTCTATTATCTTAGCTAGGTGTTATCTACTGTAATTACTAATAGACTCAGTTGTTGCGAAATCCATCTAAGATTGGATTAGAATCTTTTGTATTTCATCGTGGTCAGTTGCTCTAACGCCGCGGTGATAAAGCTTGATTACGACTTAAGAAAATCCGACCTAATGAAAACTTCAACTCCCTTCAACTTCTTCTTTTCTTTTTCTTGGATTTTGTGTTTCACGAACTGTATTCTCTTTTTCTTTAAAAAAGTTTCTATCGCTATCACTAGAATATTATAAACTTCAAAGATTGAAAACAGCTCATTTTGAATTTTCTCCAGAGACTTAATATGAGCAATATATGTTATATAACGGGCACACGATTACGCTTACCATCATTGAATTATACTGGTTACTTCAATCAGCTCCGCAATTGCTTGGCGGCACACTAAATTACTTGCCATTACTTAGCAACTATTACCGATACAAAATTGCCGCTTATGGCAAATATTTAATCCACCGTACGCTAAGTATTAATTTAAACGTCTAATTTGGCGTGCAAATATTTATGTAAAGTATCAAAATCACTTGGAATTCATAACGGAAATGATACAATGAATAGCCGAAACTGACATTAAAGCGGTAATTAAACTATTAAATCAATAATGTTAAGCTGGGGGGACATGTTTGGGTGTCAAACTGGTTGCAAGTGAAATGAACAAGTGGACAGAAACTAGGACAATGACACACATTATGAATATAGTGAGAGTGGGCATCACTCGAGCGTACAAAACTTTTCTGACGAAATTACTCACAGAGAGAGGTCTTCAAAAGATATATGTTGAGTATTAAATTCTCCTTAAAAGACTTCGGAAATGCAACTTTATTGGTAATTAGTTGGATCTGCCGAACAAGTGGAAAAATCATTCAGATCTCGTTTCAGAACAACGAAAGTTTGTGTTGACTGAAACCTTTAATAATTAACCTTTTAAAACGGTATAGTCAATTATATCTGTAGTGTTTTTATTTAAACAGCGGGTAGGACAATTTCTGTTCAAACGGTATTCTTCAACCTGTATTGACTACCATCGGTCTTTAACTCATATTTTATTGCCGTGTGAACTTCTTTCTGATGCAGGTGGCTCTATTGTTCGGGTTAATGCTCTTTTATTGAAAACTTATGTTCGGGACGAATAAAATATTCCGCTCAGCGAAGTAAGTACAAACGTCCATTTTATACGCACGTATTTCGATTTGTGGTGATTCGTCTATAGCACCCCGATTCATTTCTATAGATGCATGCTGTGCAGATTCGGAATACTTTCTTGTTCCCTTTTTACCTTTTGTTTGTACTTAGTTAATTACAACAACTCACTTTAAACCCAGAACTTGGTTTGCTCAGTCGTGCCAGTTAAATAATTTATTGGTACATTGTAACAAAACTTTTTAGTAGCCAAAAGTAAGTACTGAACGAGTAAACTGTTATGGACGAAAATATTGCTATTGTTCATTCACACGTTTGAAGATAGAAACGCGTAAAACTTACATGTTGAATTCCAAGAGAATGACGTGACTCAACCATGCACGGTAGTTAAAAATTGCCATGTTAAATTTTATTCCACTGTTGCTAACAATTGCTGAATTCTTTCAAGGAGTAAGTACCTTCTGTATGTTTGGTGCAATGTTCGATTTCTTATTACAATAACTGTAGACTCCATGATCTGTGTCTAAAGAAGCATTTCTATTATTGTTTTCTGATTTCTTTGATAGTGAGTCATCAATTTCGGAACCTTGTTCTCGTGTTTTAGACAAAAACTGTTGTTGATATAAAAGCGTTAATGTTCTTGCTTTTGATGAAGCTTTTCCTCGTAGTTTCGCTATGCTTAACATCCTATTCGACTTCCTAGAACTTGTATAAAATAATACCATTCTTATTACTATTAAACGTAGCCTAAAAGATTAATTAATGATATGTTAATGAATTTCAGTCGTGTTAACGCTAGCGTTTATATTCACGGTCACGGAAACCCGTTGTTGCGAGATTACATTTCAATAGACTTTAATGTTACTTGCATCTAAACTTTTGACATTTACAACCGATTGCGCCGCACTGCCGATATAACGAACCTCTTGTGTCTGATAAAGACCATTTTAAGAGTTCAATGAAATGATTGTGTGTTGTAAAAACTTCTGATTTAAAAGATGATGGTCCAGAGTCCATATGATTGGCTTTGTGTGTGTGCTTACGCAAGTCAGTAAGCTTAATTTGAGAACAGACGCTTTTTATCATAGCCCGTCTCATTAGGAGTAGCCAGACAGGAACAAAAACTTAAAAAACGATCATCGTCTCTCATTTGTTTATCGGCTGGGTCGTTGCACCAGTAGTCTCATCAGGAGCTACGATAAGAAAGGCATCACATTACGATAGCTCGTCAAGTATCAACGTTATCATTAGTAGCATACGTATACAAATACATACAACGAGGTGTCGTTACAACGTCGTATCGCGTTACTGAAACCGGTACTAGCAACCGCGGCTTGACCCCGCACTCACCAGATTTGTTTTGCATAAGCATGATATACTATATCTGCAGATATTGTCCTATTACTGGATGTGAACGGACACTAGTAATGAGCTTGCAAAACTTGGGACTGTATCAAAATCAAAAATCAAAAGTCATTTTATTCAAACTAGGCTGAGAGTCAGCACTTTTTGAACGTCAAAGTTACAAAAGACAGTCCCCCCAAAACGCCCGCCCTTCGACACTTCCTAGTGCTTTAGCTGGGAAGAAGAGTATCCTTACAGAACCCTTTGTTACTATACTATATAAACCGCAGATCTTTCATCGAATAAATCAGATAATTGCAATATCTTGAAGCCTTTACTGTCAAAATTAGAATGTGTTCTGTGCAATTCTTTAGAAACAGTGAAGGGTGAGACACACGCGGTCGATGATCTAAGCAAGATAATGATACAGACTAGAGCAGTGTTTAACTCTGCGCACTGGATTAATTACGTAGTCATGGAGAACCGTTCCGTGGTCGAGACGGTGACGTCACCACTTTGTAGGTACTATTGATTACAAAGACAAATAATGCACGTATAGTTTTGGTGGACGTTTCCTTGAATATAATTTGCTTGAGGTTGCAAAAGTAGGACACGAGGAGACTGGCTTTAAAGTTTAGTCATATCTACCTAAATAAGAAATCAATTACTTTACAAACTAACTAGATTTTTCGCAACTTCAATCACATTATTGATCTTATTATTTAGCGCAGTTTTGTTGGTTTATTGGTCGTAGCCATTTCTTAGAGCTTGACAGAAAAGCTTTGTTCTGAGCGTTCAAATATATATTTGTTGCCCGAACTTTCGAATTCAAACAAATATATTTCAGAGTTTTCCTCAAAAATACATATTCTATTATGAAAACCAGATAAAGAACTACATTAGCTGAATAATGTATTATGTTTCCAATACAAGTCGGTCTTCTAAAAGCACTGCTCGCAGTCATATTCCTTTTTATATTAACTATATGATTTTATACAAGTACTCGTGACATATTACTGTTTATGTGGAATTTTAATTATAATTGCAATGTAAATTGTAGTTTCCATATACTTTTAATCTCCTTGCTACAACAAGTAAGATACATAACCGGACTCCCGCGCAAGCCTCTCGTCTATCTCGCTCGCACTCTGGCAAGCACAGGCTTGGCACAAAAGCCTTCATCTGTTATCTTTGTCGCTCGCGTGCGCCGGCGCAGCCTGTCACTGCGCGGTTACTCCACGTACAGTCGTACATGACGCCTCTCTACCGGAGCGCACGTCGCGTGTTTATTTTGTATTAAATCGAACTAAAACGCTTTTAACACACGTGAAACATAACAACAATCCTGGATTATTACGTGAAATCACTTGTATATATTGACACAGATATAACAAAGTGAAAGTGCAGTATCCAAGTGAAATGTGTTTGTGTTAAAGGTCATTATCATATAAAATCGTGTCCTAATCAAGTGAACGGTATTGTATCTATATTGGATGTGATTTTATATAGTGAATTGGTTACTTGTTAGCCTTGTAAACGACAGCTCTTCGACGACTGCAAACTAAATATACAAGTGTTAATTTATTTAAATGTGACGAGCCAACCCTGTGCGGCGAAAAGTAAATGCGAATTCAGGGTCGAGTTTTATTCGGTTATCGAAACGAGAAATTAATGAAGCAATCGTTAAGTTCATTAAATTCGATGTATTGCTCCACACAGTACATATAATTGCGCCATCATAGAACTAGCTGTAATGCGTCTGTTCGTGTCTAATCTATCTATTTCTAGGTCTACAAATAGTATATTCTGAGAAAGTAAATACAAAAAAACTATTGACTAATATGTCTGTACACCTTCCTTAACATGTTTATCATAGACGAAATTTGTTAATAAATCCTTTAAGTAGAATTAACTTGAACGCCTAGAAGTTTTAACGGACATCAAAGCAAGGTAGAGTTTCCAGTTTTCCAAATAAAAACGAATATCTCAGCCCGAAAACTTCCTACTGCAATGGTACCTAATTGAACAGTTCTTATAAGTCCTACGTCAGTAATTACAACCATTATACTGTCGCCCATTGTCTTTTCACCCACACCGTGTGACAAATTCGTACACTTGCTTCGGTACAGACATATTTGCCAAACAAGACGCCTGCGCATGCAAACATTGTCATAAATACTCTCGATGTCCTTGTTATTAATTGCAAGTTACTCCCACAGAGTGACTCCTTTTGTCCTTTACGCAATTTACCTTTGGTATCTCTTAAATGCGAAATACTACCCGCATTTGTGTATCTTGGTAAAGGTGAAATCATCAAAATTTGCATAGAGTTGCTCAGGCTACGGATGTTGGCAGTTTTATTAATGGGCAGGTATCAATTCCATGAGAAGTTTCTGAGGAATTTAATGGACTTGATGATTATCCCTTACAGGATATCCCCTAACAAGATTTTAGTATGAAATCAAATCTTCTAACACGCTCCATTGCTCAAACAGTCTAGTTTAGTTATGCGACATTTTATGCTACGACTTTTGCATCCAGTCTAGCCTAGAAACTATCTAGTTTTCCAGTGATCTGTTCATTTGGTTGTCCTTAAAAGATCAACAGAATTTGAGACTGACCTCAAAAATTCATGATGCAATTTTCACCTCTAAAAAGAGAGAAATCGATTAGTGACAGTGAGTGGTCAATGCGCAACATATTTGCAATTAATTATCTATACTTATTATAAAACTGTAGAGAGGTCAATTCTGTACATTGAATATACATTCAAAATTAATATTGGAGGATGATTGGTGATCGATACTGATGCCAAAAATGCAATCAGTAAATTTTTTGTCTGTCCGTCTGTATGTGCACGCATGGGTCAAAAACTACTGAAGGGATTTTAACCAAACTTGGTATGATTGTAGTCCATACTCCTGGGCAAGTTATAGGGTATATAACATAACGCTTAGACACATAGGAGCTGAGCAGTGATGATAAATTTGAAGCAAGTCGGATGAAAATGCGCTTTTGAGCTCTTATCCTCGCATACGTTGATCATACACCAAAAGTAAGTTCCCGCGGGAAATTTTCGGACCTCCACGCGGGCGAAGCCGCTGGCAAAAGCTAGTCTTAAATACTTCACTGCCTCACTAGTTATGAATAATGGTTGACTTCAAACGTTAATCCATATAAATTCGTTTACTCTGTTTCTCCACTGCTTTCATTAATCATCCTTGCAAACATGATGCTATAAGGGCTCCGGTTGTGTATCGATAAATCACACATCTGAGTTTATCGCAGAGCTCACTTGCACAATGGTTTATTGCAGCAGTAATTGAATTAGATGTTACGAGTTGAACGAATCGATTGTGGCGCCGATAACTGCACCGAGTAATCGATTAGAACGTTAGAGTTCATCACACTTTCGTTATGATAACGATTGATCTCATTTCTTTAACTTTACTACCTTCCTAAGTTACATTTGTTATCTCATTTTAGACTTCTTATAGGTATTTAACGCGTGAGCTTCATCTTATTTCAACTATGCAATGTCTAAAATGATTTGATTATTGTGTGAATCCTTGAGTTATCCCAAATATAGTTGAGCAACACTAAGGTAAGGTAGGTAATTTCAAATGAACACATGAATTAAATTCGCAATTGAATTGGTCCATCCAACCAAATCCTATTTGGAAGTAAAACAATGATAACAACTACATACACGCATGTGTTTTGCGAGATAATCTGAAACACCTTATGATAGATGTATCTCCTTGTAACAAATTCGAAGAAGAGTTAAGATTGCATTACAATAGGTAATTGATACAATGTGGTATTCTACAGAATTAAGGGTTCCGCTTAGTGTTGCAATGTCGATTGTTTGTGGCTTCACACCTTGGCAACCGTAATTACAAATGAATTAGGTCGTATGCACACCATATGGATGATGACCGATTACAATGACAATTAAGTTACACTCACACCCAAAATAAGTTTGATAATAGAAATAGACCATTTGGGGTAATCATTAATCAATTATATTTTCAATTGGATTTCTTTTTAAAGCAAAGTCTACCGTACCTACCTTATTCATGGCTCTTAGTCACGAACTTGTAAATAGTGAGTAACGAAACCTAGACCCAATTGCACATGTAGTTAATTCAAAATATTGATGTTCTGCGAAGGAAATATTATGGAAAACACTGGTGTGGAAGAATGAATACGTAGCTATTACGAAATCCACTGCATCTAGGGATGTAAGAGTTGAAAAATCTAGTATTTTCCAACCCTTCGACACTTTCATATAAAAAAATCTACTATACCGATCTCTAGTCGTATTTCAAGGAAAATATAGTACAAATTGTCAAGGTCCTTGTCGCAAGACCGTGAGCAACCGATGGTGTGATACGCCAAAAAGATCCGCCTCTTGAATAGCCTTATTCGGAGAAACCGTGGCGAAACACGGCGCTGACATGACGGCTATGACGAACGCACTTACTCCAGCTTTATAACAATACCATGTAACGACTCTTTAACATCACGTTCCACGTGTAGGTAGGTGTTAAGAGTACAGCAACTATTGTATATATTCGTTTCGTAAATTGTATCAAAGTTTCTTAAGTCGTTTTTAAAATAGCATAAATCTTATGAGCTCCTAATTCAGTCACTTGCTGTTCATAGCACAATAATTTATCTTTTTTTTTATAAAATGTCAACGTCAACAAGATTATGGTGTGATCGCAAATCTGAAATCTTAATTAAGCGGGAAGTAGTTAATTGATAAAAAGATGATAGTTTCTCACAGTCCGCTACACGAGCACTTCTGTGGTTAGTTGTAACTGGATCGCTACCTCACATGTGAGAACCTCTCACGGTTCATGAACACCGACTTATTGAAGCCACATGTATTATTAAATATACACTTTTCCTATTTACAGCTTTTTTTAAGCTGCTGAGTTTTCTACATGAAAATTTTCACTGGAAACTCTTCTCCATTCTGAGAGTGCTTATTAGTTTTCGCAATTAGAATCCCTGTCCATTCATAGTAATTAAATGCAAAAATTTAAGATAGCAATGCCTTTAAGATTTAATAAAAACTATTCATTGTTGTCGCTAAAGCCAATACAGCCCATAAGAGGTAACAAAGAAGGTAATCATGTCTGTGAATTTGGAACACAATCGCAAAAACATTTTTTTGTTAAATACGCGAAACCGCTGAAAAAATAGGAGTAAGAGTAAGCGTCTGCTTGAGCCTCCTATGTTTTTTGTCGGTTGATAAAATATAACAGCAGCATTACGTAAGAGAACAATTTCAAGTCCAAATATGTATGCAGCTCAATCTATATCTGTGCTCTCATACAATACAAAATTAAATGTTGCCTTAATAATAGCAACGTTATAAATGTCACTAATTTATTAGTAAAGTTCAACTCATTCACACGCCTCTAATGGTATATCTAGAATACAACCAAAATTCGCGTGCGTGGGCGCAACTTTTCGGTTTTCCTTATGAGGCGACCTCCACTCAGTTCTCAGAACTCGAAGCTATGAACTTAAAAAGTTTTCGTTGCTCTTACAAAACGTAACATGAATGAATCACGTGGTCCTCGGAAGTGCAAGTAATTAAGAAGTAATCAAATTAGCATATATTATGTATATGTTCTGTTTTAGAAATTGAAACACAAGTTACTTAAAAAGGGAAGCGGATGACATTATTTTTGTTTACGAGCCTACAACCTGTTATGAAAACCGATGTTCTAATAACTCAAGTTTTTAACTTTGTATGTGTCGCACAGTGTTTTATGAAGACGATTTTTCGGACATTGCTTTTTTATATAAAAAACTGATAGTTTAAGTTATTTCAATGCAATATTTCGTGTCCCCATTTCACTAGTATGTTTAGTTTATGAGATATAATTTTTTGAAAATCGTCTTTTTTTCAACCAGGTATTTAGAAAAAAAATCATATCTCTGAAACTAAATAAGATACGCAATTGTGACCTAAGAAACATCGAAGGCGTTTTTTATGATGCACATTTTAGAGTACAAATAAATCTCGGAACTTCGTTAGATTCAGACTTATACGAGGTTTTCAGTTTTAAGTTTTTATTTTTTTTCTCGGTATTTCCGTCCTATTTGGAAAAGTTATTTATACTAAAATTAGGCCCTTCATCCTCCCTACATACCACAAAAATAACACATCCTAATTGCGTGGAATTTAGAAACCACAACATTTTTAAGTTCGATCCGTATTCTACGTCGTTAGGGTTGTCACGCGATCATATTATATTAGTTCATATCCGGATCTGAAGTTATGTCTATATTTATACCAAAGTTATCCACACAATCAGAAGAATCGCCAAACTTAACGGGCAGTGGGCAGGGCACGTTTACATTTTAATGTCATTTTTTATTTTCAGAACTACCTCCAATAGGACAATTTAGGGGTTTTTAAAGATCGTATGGAGGAATCTTATTTCTTAGGTTAATAAACCTAAAACAAATTAAAATCAAAATAATGATTGTCATTGGTGCCGATTCTGTTGTCACAAAATTCTCTAAACTAAACTAAAAATCACTAAAATTTGGTTTAATCCTGTCAAACGACGATTTCCTATTCTGAAATAGACTAAAGTGACACAACTTAACTATATTTTAGTTTGACAGCACTAAGATTGCACTGAGTTATTAGTTTAGTGAAAATGTCAATTTTGCTATTCTGAGTTTGCCGGTTTTCACCAAAAATTTTGACTATAATAATTTATTTTAACTAAATCTGACTATTTTTAATCGCGATTAAAAAGGTGTGGAATAAAACTAGTGGTCATGAACTAAAATTCTCAACAACGCCTCGCCTTCACGTACAAAAACAGTTCTGTATTTTTTATTTTCTTTTTGCTTATATCTTGAAAATGGCGTGTCCTATCGCAAAAATAATGAAATTTTCGGCCCCCTTAGTACACCCTTTTTTCTTTTGGTTTCGCAACGTTGTACTTGTGTGTGCATTGCGTAGAATGAATTTTTTGAGAGACGAAGGCGCGTGCTGGGGGCGCAGCCTCAACGTGTTTTACATGAAAATTTTCACTTTTTGTTTGAAAAATATAAAAAAATATTACCCACGTGTTGAGATTTAAATGTGCAGGGTTTCTAAAGGGGCTTGAAATTTTCATTTGTTTTGTGATAGGACACGCCATTTTCGAGATATCAGCACAAGAAAAGGAAAACAAAAAATACAGTACTGTCTTTGCCCGTGAAGGCGAGGCCTTAGTGTGAATTTTAGTTCATGATCACTAGTCTTATTCCACACTTTTTTAATCGCGATTAAAAATAGTCAGATTTAGTTAAAATAAATTATTAAGTCAAAATTTTTGGTGAAAACCGGCAAACTCAGAACAGCAAAATTGACATTTTCACTAAACTAATAATTCAGTGCAATCTTGGTGCTATCAAACTAATATATAGTTAGTTGTGTCACTTTTAGTCTATTTCAGAATAGAAAATCGTTGTTTGACAGGGATACACCAAATTTAAGTGATTTTTAGTTTAGTTTAGAGAATTTTGTGACAATAGAATCGGCCCGTTATTCGTTTGTCAAAACTACCGTCAAAATTCAGTTTTAAAGGGTGTTGAAGTTTTTATGAAAATATGCGCGAACGAAGTTGCTGGCCAAGTGTAGTTTCGGTATAAATAACTTATTCCAAT
Organism: Aporophyla lueneburgensis; assembly: GCA_932294355.1. Taxonomy (NCBI): domain Eukaryota; kingdom Metazoa; phylum Arthropoda; class Insecta; order Lepidoptera; family Noctuidae; genus Aporophyla; species Aporophyla lueneburgensis. The sequence continues at coordinate 10,516,961 of OW028738.1, read as the reverse complement.
ACTACGGAATTATCGAGAACAAAATAAATAAAAAACTAAAAACCTTTTATAAGTCTGGATACAACAAAGTTCCTAGGATTAATAGTCGAAATTTTAATAACCAATACGTACCATTAAATAAAAATTGAGTCATCAAAATTCAGATTAGAAAGTGACAACCCTAGCAAAAACAGTTAATTTGGAATAACTTCTAGATTCCACGCAATTAGGATGTGCTATTTTTGTGGTATGTAGGGAAGATAGAGGGCATAATTTTAGCATAAATAACTTTTCCAAATACGGTGGAATTACCGAGAAAAAAAATAAAAACGAAAAACAAAAAACCTCGTATAAGTCCGAATCTGACGAAGTTTCGAGATTTATTTATACCGTAAAATATGCAGCATAAAAAACGCCATCGATGTTTCTAAGATCATAGTTACGTATCATATTTAGTTTCAGAGATATGATATTTTTTCTAAATACCCGGTTGAAAAAAAGACGATTTTCAAAAAATTATATCTCAAAAACTAAACATACTAGTGAAATGGGGATACGAAATATTGCATTTAAATAACTTAAACTATCAGCTTTTTATATAAAAAAGCAATGTCCGAAAAATGGTCTTCATAAAACACTGTGTGTCGTCAAAATTGCCTTTATAGGAGATAGCTATTTACACTCTTCAAAGTATTTTTATGGGTTGTTTTAAGAAGTGCCCTGCTGACGTATTGACCGTTCCGTCGAGGAAACTTGACAACATATTTTACAACTTCGGCATACTTACACACTGACTCACCTGGCGTGAAAGTTCATTCATATTACGCATAGAACATTTCAATAATAGGGACTTATATATTATGATGAACTACTTACATAAGAACATTTGTAACAAAAAATATGTTTATATTTTATTATTAATTTGGGTGTCAAGGGTCGTTTATCAATGGAATTAGTAGACCCTTAGCATTTTTGAGGTATGAATCATCGAAACGGATTTTTTTGGGAGCGAGAACAAGAATGTTCTTATTGAAATGCTGATTAATGATCTGAGTTTTAAAAGTAAGTGTTTACTGCGCATACGCAAGACACGTATTAAACAAAAAATTTATGAGGTTGCCCTGCATTGAAGCCCACTTTTATTAGCACGTCTGATTTTCCTAAAATACTCATAACTCTAAAATTAGAAATATACTGGGAATTACTATCCATCTATTATTGGTAAACATGTGCTCAACACGTGCACTCCAAAGAAGGATTTTTCTTAAAATTTTGTAACTTTATGAGCTATCGAGCTTATCACCATAGAAATATAAACAAAGCTTTTCGTCGTCGTAAATGACTGAGAGGGGCTTACAGAAACTCCTTATAGAGAGACAGAGACATAGCAGGGCCCACGTGAGTTACGTTAACAATAGATTAGAAAAAAACGTGGTACCTGGAAGGTATAGGCGCCCGGGGCCCGCCCCCGCACACCTCCACCGCTTGTCTCAACTCAGTCTGCACGAAAGCCTTCGTAGAGTCGAGCGTTTGTTCCTACTTTAACTCATTTACGATTTTGAAACCAGTCATTAAAAATCGTGAAACATAATTAATAACGACTTGTATCTGAGTTTCTGAGTGACTTCATTAGCTGAGTGTTGCAACGCGACAGTTGTGCTTAATAACTTTTGTGACCACCTGTTGCTCAAGACATCTGACGTTTTCGCGCCGAAACCTTAAGGTTTCCTACCACACTTGTTATTTTTAACACTAGTTTCAATATAATAGTGAAGTAGAATATCGAGGATAGGCATATCTCGGCGTAGTTCACGTGCGGAGTGGAATTCAAATGAAAAGTTTCTCAATCCTACGTGTGTCGGTTACTTATTGCCATATAGAGTTGTTTGCGGACTCGAAGAACAAATGTATATTTAGTTTGCGCCCATTGTTTGCGATAGGTATGGAGATTGAATCCTAATGAGGAACTGAATTGTGATTCTGTTTGGTTAATTGTGTGATTGGAGTGAGCTATGCGGACTACAGTGAGACGATGATCAAGTTTCGGTACAAGCGTAAGGAGTCGAGCGATGGCGGGAAAAATGGGACGGCGGCGACGATACAGAAGACGAAGATCGAGGGTCTTCGGGACCGGGAGCTGCTGCCTCCTAAGGACATGCTGCTGACTGGCTCGCTAGCCGGAGTGAGGAACAATACTCTCCCGCGCTCGCGACCCTCCTCTGCAGCGAGGCGAGAGCCTCCTGAGTCTCCGCTCAGTCAAACGACCATTTTGCTGTTCAGAGTAAGTTCGGCTTGCTGCATCTACATTGTTTTGTCAGAATTTCGCATACTGAAATCCGATGCTTTGTGTATTTTTTTTGCATCATTGTTTTCTACCACTTTAATATACAAATAAAAAACCATGAAACTGTAAACATTTTACAAGCATCAAACTAATTTACAATTAGTGGCTTATTTAAATTACAAATCCAACTTTACCGTGCCGTGGCCGGTCTACAGCGAACAAAAGACATCAACGATTTGGTTACAAATGTAATCTTGTCGTTACCTCATTGGTCGCTAATTGCACATGTAATTATTTATTTAAACACAACCCGTGGTGTTTGTGGAATCGATACGGCTCATGAATATTAATGTTACATTAAATCCTATTTAAATATCCAATCAAAATATCGGAATTGCAGATTTAATGGTTACTGGATTATTTACAAGTTCGATTTAATGATTTCAATGCGATTTGCCTGGATTATTCATGTAAATAAATCTAGATTTATAATGCCGAGTCCATGACCATTAAAACGTTGAAAACCTGCTTTACCTATAAACGATAGATAAACGAGTTAGGACGGAAATTGTATAAAGGTAGTTCAGTGCGACATAGGTACTTTGCAAAATATTACCGACATAGATTTCAGTTCCACGAGCCCTTTCAGTCATAATGAAGATTTATATGAGCCTTTGTTGGCGGTTGGAAAATATGCATATTACCGTCAAGTACAATACAGTTACTTAATAAACTGACAGAGAATAAGTTGTCGATGCGTTACTCGTCGCTGACCCCCCAAAGGCTATTGTGTCGATGCCTCCAAAGGCAATTTGTCTCGGGAATACATAAAATGCCCACTTGAGTATGTATGCGCAACCGTCGCCGTCCTCCGGCGTAACTCGCGCCTTGAATTGACTATTGTCTCTCTTCGTGACATAGGTACAGTCAAAGGCAAAAATGTGTATGAAGGTTCCCGCAGTCAGGAGCGACGTGACTTTGGTAGAACATTTTATATGAAAATTTCATGGATGTTGTTCTACCGGAGTCATATCGCGCCACGTTTGTCTGCGGGAGCCTATATATACACTAAACAACATACAAACGATTCACGTACTGCGCAGACCCCAAATAATTGGGTTAAAGGAGGGTAGATGTTATTTATTACTAACAAAATTCAAAAGCGCGGTTCTTGTAGAGTTTCGCTTCAAGTGTTGAAAAGAGACATATCACAAATGTAGGTATGATTTTTGGCGAAGTTGCTAATGTGAGCAAATCAATCAATCAATCAATCTTTATTTGTGAACACAGGTATTACAATAAAGTTCTTAGGTATACATTTTATGTCGAGCTCTATGTCCTACCAATGAAATTGGTGTACAAATAGGTATATTAGGTTTTCTTAATAATCATGCTGAATTTATACAAGAAATCACGTTCGTGTAGAAAAATAAAAGGAATGTGTATCCATATTTTTGCCCTTGACTGTACTTCAATATTATATTGGAACTTATTCTTTATTATTCATATTTTAAACACGCGCAAAGGTACTCCACGCTGAGGTACTTATTAATATTCATCAGATAGATAAAGCCTTTATAGCGTCTTTGTGTTCAGGAAATTAACTTATTTGGAACCATCGAACTTTGGTGTGAATAAAATATTAAAGTTTTAACTTTATTGGTAAGGTAATATCAACTAAGGACGTACTTTAAATTTTAAAGTACCCGTTAAAAGGTATGTTCAATTTTAAGTGGTTTTAACGGGTATATCTAATAAGATAGGCAGAGAAAAGTTATTTTTAATGGACTGTATCAATTTGAGTCATTTTTCTCCAGTCTTATGATTCAGAAACATTTACTACCACTGAGTCAACTCTTACAGATAGTACAGTATCTGCCTGGTGAGGTATTTTCTCTTTATCCCATCAAAAACATAAATGTGTAATGAGAGCCAAGTTCAATATTATGATATATGCCTTGGTTGTTGACATCAACGACAAAAGAAGTGAGATTTAAATGGGTGCCAAGTTCAATGGTCACTCCTGACTTGGCCAGTTCTCATATACGAATTATTATGTTCGATGGCTAGTTTCTACCAGCAAGCCAAATTTTCGGAATAATAAAATAAGAACCGACAAGTAACAGGTTTAAAACTTGCGAAGCCTATAATATAATTCGTATATGAAAACTAGCCAAGTCAGGACTGACCATTGAACTTGGCACCCATTTAGATCTCACTTCTTTTGTCGTTGATGTCAACAACCAAGGCATATATCATAATATTGAACTTGGCTCTCATTACACATTTATGTTTTTGATGGGATCTCATTACTTTTTGTTCATAAATTATTAGTAGGTACTTATTTATAACAAAATTAATACCAAATGGTTTTTGTTATAAGTGTTCCTAATAGAATCAATTAAGTGAAAAATTATAATAAAATGATTAAAATTTACCAGTTTCTGATTTATTCCTTTGTATTCACCTAATTACCTATCTGCATGCCAAATTTGAACTTTCTAGGTCATCTGGAACTGGTTTAGAATTTTGATCTATAGGTCAGTCAGTGATAAAAATGACGATTTTTGGACGTTAATATCTAAATAACCGTTTGAGATATGTTTATGAAATTTGGAGCACATGTGTATCTTGCAAGTATCACTATATGAGCCAAATTTGACACGTTTATGTGAATCAGTTTTTGAGTTATGAGGGGGTCAAAAGTGGCTCCAAATGGTTCGTGTAATATTACACACGGTGCTGCTCGCCAGTTCTGTTACTTGAACTTGGCTTGACACGCTGCCGCGTGTCTAGATGCCGCGTGTCTAGATCTAGCAAAACATAACTTTGCTCCAAGATATGCATAAAAAATATTTCCTACCCTGTCGGCAATTTCCGTGTTAACAAGCACTCACAAATAAGTAAGAAAGAAAACTTCTCACGCCCAGTGACATATATGGCACAATTTTCCTAGTTTTCTCGCCTCGTATTGAAACATTGTATACCAGGCGATCATGAGGCACAAGAAGCAGGGTCGAGGCTGGGTTCACCGCATCATTCTCACGTAACAAAGGCTTGCTTACTGCAGCTCGCTCACTGTAACCGCGTTCTCACCCACAGCGCTGCTGTGCCACTAATGTCATGCGTATCGTATGATGCATTAGTTCCGTGTTGGTTCATTAAAACTGCCGAGTTTACGAGATAAGGACTTAACTTAATCAACGCGTTTGTATTCCTGTGCAACGTCTAGTGTCCTCGAGAACCATATATGGCGATTTGCCAATACAAATCTTTCGAGAATATTTTATTTACGTTTTTTTTTTTGTTTATAATTATAAACTTAGAAACCACATGTAGGTATATCGATGGTGGTCATTACAAATGTCGTAAGGGACTATCCTTTAGTTAGAATATAAAAGAACTGAGCACTCCTTACTTTGTACACACTTGTTAGCTGGCTTCGCATTGTATGAACTATTCACACAATGAGAAGTCAGCTTATACTGGAGATATAAATAGCTTGATGTGTCGTCGTGCGTCCATCGTACGCAGGAAAATTCCGTGGGGTCCTTGATATCCATTAAAAAATAACTCAAAAAGCACCGCACGCTTTTTTCCATTATTTTCTACTTTTTAGTTTGATTTTCTACAGAAGCTTGTTTTTTTAGTTTTTATTATATATATTTTTTTTTTAGGGTGTTTCGAATTTTGCGACGTATGTCAGCGTAGTTTTTGAATTTTGTTACGTATGTCAGCGTAGTTTTCGAAGACAGTTTTTTTTGCTATCCTGGTAACCCTGACGAGGATGATGGACAAAATTTATGAAATTATTGTATTGTCATCGGTCCTCGATAAGTCTACCAAGTTTAAATGAAATCTGACTGTGCGAAGTGGATCAAAGTCGAGTCTAAAGGTTCCACGCGTGCCTCAAAGAGATGTCAGCAGCAGTGTAGGGGTCTACTAGGACCGATGCCTGCCGGGGTCGCGTGATTGTTCGAAAGAAATACCGTGACCCTGGCACATGGGCAACTGATGGAACATGGGTGGGTTTTAGTCAGTAAAAGTCTGACACGCCCTCCCGGGGGGAAGCGGGAGAAGTCATTTGATGATTTCCCATCCTGAAAAAAAAAAAAAAAAAAAGGAGTCGTTTACAAACATAGAATCATACAGGTGAAGCTAATAAAGCGGATAAAAATTTTACCCAAAAAAAAAATTGTAGGACATGCAAAAACTGGCTCAGAGCGTTTTTAGACGAGAACTAAAGTTAGATAATAATTTGTACTGAGACCGCAAAAGCTTCTTAGATCAAACGTTTATGTATACAATACAGGGAACGATTACCAGCAGAAATGATGTCAGACTACTTATCAAGCTTAATGGTCTGAAATTAGGCCACCAAAAAACTACAGATTTTTTCCAACAAATTCGTTTCACGTCTCATTTAGCGCCCAACATAGAAACATCAATTAATCGCTCTTTAACGCTACGAAGTACAGAAAATATTCGTTAAAAAAATCTGTAGGAAACCAAGACGCAAACTCTTTGTTAACAATACAAATTGCAAGAAAAGTAGCACTAACAAAAGTTGTATGCGTTTTTCGTTATCATAATCAGTTATCTATTAGCATGTCTGTGTATACTACTATCGCACAATGTAAAAGTTTCCTGTGCAACTCTATGCAAGGAAATATACGTTTTTGCAGTTTTTTTTTGTTTAGTTCCAAAGGCGTTGACCTGCAAACTGGTCTGGCTGTCCAACCTGGTTCTAGAGTTTTGGATCCGTGGGTGAAATTAAGTGTTATAAAATTATGATTTAATCGTTTAAACCTCGTGAGACTCAGCTTATCCTGTTTCAACAAAAAAAAAAAAAAAAAATGAGAATTCCGTTATTTTTTTGTTTGGGAATGACATCACGCAGGTCAACCTATGAGGTCGTTGGCTACTTAACCGGACTTGCCTGTGATGACCTTAATAAATTAAAGCCTCCTGACAGGGCTAAAAAACTTAAATCTAGAGCGACTACTCGCTAAGGACACACTCTGTAGGGTACGGACCTCGGCTTAGGGCATCGCTCGTAGAGGGCAGCAAGGGACGGGCTGGATTGGGATAAGGGGAATACCGAAAGGTAGTTACGTTATTCATTCAACTAGAAATGTTCCTACATGAATACAAAATTTTTTCATTCTAATTTATGATAAAATATTTAACAATTCTGCCCGCGACTTCGTCTGCGTCAAATATTTGCTCCCCTGACCCTTCCCATCGCATCGAATTGCCTGCCAGTTTTCATCCACTTTTCGTTGTTGCTCCGCCCCTTTTGATCGTACCGTGATGTTATATAGCTTATAGCCTTCCTCAATAAATAGGCTACCCAACACAAAAATATATTTTCAATTCGGACCAGTATTTCCTGAGATTACCGCGTTCAACCAAACAAACACACTCTTCAGCTTTATAATATTATTAGTATAGATTTAACTTTTTTATAACCATGGAAAGAAGTGCTTGTAAGAATTAAAAAGATAAACATGATCGCAGTATTTAGATTGTTTAAATCAAACAGCCCGGTAACATCGAATCTGGTTTTTAGCCATGTTTATAAAACCGTCTAGCGGAAGGCGCGGGCGCAAGCTGCGTCCGCCGTGCACCGGATAATACGCCATTTACTTGTGCACTCATCTTTATGAAGGTAAATAAATATGTTTGCGATCAACTTGCGTTCTTAATTATGAACAATACAAGTCATAAGATAGGTTTTATAGAACATAAATAATTCTACAAATCTCAACAACAACTGTGTTTATGAGCTAAAAATGCATTAAACTTTAACGTTTATGCAGCCATCTAACGATGAATCTAAAAGTTGAATAACTTTTAATATTCTAACGGTTACGAAATCGTAAAACAGCGAGAGATATATCTACGTTTGTACGTCAAATCACCTCGGCCGGGTCACGCCATGTTTGTGACCTATACCTTAACTTGTATTCGTGCCATACTGGTTCTGTTCCAGTCTCGTGTTAAAGTTGCTACCGCTATATTCAATCTTATTGTATGGATATTAAAACATAAATTTACATAGCGGACAGTCGGTCACAACTTTCTTTATGCAGAGCCTGTGTAGTGGCACCGTGTATTTTTTTACGAGAAATCGTTCTGGTCGCTGGTTGAAAATAAAGATTTGTGTCAAATATTGTTGGTTTATACATAATGGTCTTCTGTTTTCAATAAATTGGGTATACTAATAAACTAATAGTACCTGTCTATTTATTTAGCGCAACTTTTTGTACTATTCTGAACAAAATCAATTGACACATCCACTATAGGACATGAGACTTAAACATTGACGAAAAGTGGGTGTACTATAGGTACATCTATGCCCAACCCTTCGGGGAAACCAGACGTTATGTTATGAAAACCTACAAAAGTTGAATATACCAATCTAACTATAACCCTTACTTGTTCACAGGAACTGTTCACTCAGCTACAATGGTCAGCAGAGCGCGCCCCAGCCGCGGACGGGCTCCGCCGCGCTTTGGGAGGCGGCGGCGCCCGCTTCCAACTCGGTTGTATGGCCGACGCTAGTGAGTGCTTCGAGCACCTCCTCCTCCGAGTGCATGCCCACGTGGCCGCTGGCTCCGACCGCCGGGATGACGACGCCTGCCGCGCACCGCACTGCGTACCCCACCGAAAGTTCGCCATGATGCTCGTCGAACAATCTGTATGCAGCGCCTGCCAAGCTACGTCGGAACCCCTGCCGTTTACTCAGGTGAGTTATTGACCTACTTCAGAGATGTTATTTTTTTCCTAGGTTTACTCACAGTTGAATGATCCATACTTAAAATTAATTTAAAAAAAAAACTTAAGTACTTTACTACGGTCTGTTCCAGAAGAATCTTATGAAAATGTAAATAAATGGATCTGAAAAGTACCTGTAGATGGCAATTTGTAGTGTCACTCTTTGAAATCGAGTGCTATGATTTGATTATTTTAATTGGAAAACCTTAAATTCTAATATTAAAAATCATTTTATAAAGGTTGACAAGAGGTTACTTTTATAACCTCAATTATACCTGCATGCGTAGCATGACCACCGTAGAAAGGGGTTTTGTCGACGGACGAATAGACAAAGTAACGTTTCGGGTACACAGTACGACAGCAGCAAAGTAAAAAAAGTCAACTGCACTTTTGATGTGAAACATCTATAGGCGAGGGTAAACCTAAATTTTGGCGTGGTGAGCGTGGCCACGCACAGTGGGCCCATACTAAAAATTAGTGGACTTAGGCAACAAAGTTTCAATATCGATGCGATTTTTTTTGATGTGATAGTTAACATATAATTAATATGTTATTTTTTATTATACCATATTTATTTCCTTTCGTAAAGCATGCTTTATAAATATTATCTTTACAAAAAAAAAATTGTTTTGCCTTGTGTCGCAAGTTCGCTAGGTTCAGCTACACTTCTCAAGGTGAGCCCTTGGATGGGTGACCAATTAATTTATGCGTGGCGTTTTGTCGCAGGTTCGCTAGGTTAAGCTGCACTTCGCAAGGTCAGCCTTTGGATGGGTGACCATGTAGTTTTTGTTTTGCCTTGTGTCTCAGGTTCGCTAGGTTAAGCTACACTTCTCAAGGTCAACCTTTGGATGGGTGACCATTTAGTTTTTGTGTGGCGTTTTGTCGCAGGTTCGCTAGGTTAAGGTGCACTTCGCAGGGTCAGCCTTTGGATGAGTGACCATGTAGCTTTTGTTTTGTCTTGTGTCGCAGGTTCGCTAGGTTAAGCTACACTTCTCAAGGTCAGCTTTTGGATGGGTGACCATTTAGTTTGTGTGTGGCGTTTTGTCGCAGGTTCGCTAGGTTAATATGCACTTCGCAAGGTCAGCCTTTGGATGGGTGACCATTTAGTTTATGTGTCGCGTTTTGTCGCAGGTTCGCTAGGTTAATATGCACTTCGCAAGGTCAGCCTTTGGATGGGTGACCATTTAGTTTTTGTTTTAGAGTAAATTTTATAAAAAGTGCAATTGACTCTTCCTACTTTGCTGCCGTCGTACTGTGTACCCGAAACGTTACTTTGTCTATTCTTCCATCGACAAAACCGCTTTCTACGGTGGTCATGCTACGCGTACTGTATTTCACTGTTATCGATGATTATGTTATTCTCATAAAGTATGGTAATTGAGCATGTTTTCCACCTTTACAGATGGTTCATTACGTATCAGCGACAGCTCTAACAGCTCAAGCTGCTTTGGGTGAACACGGTGACAGCTTTGGACTACTCCTGAGGAAAGCTGGAGGAATGGGCGATATCAGAGACTGTCCGGTAAGTAGTCAATTGTTATTTCCAAAACATTTGAAAGGTGCATAGATAATTGGAAGATGTTACTCGACAAATTTTTATGTTTTGATTTAAGTAATCAATGTGCTTTTCTATTTCTTGCAGAATGCATGTGGTGCGAAAATCCAAATATGCAGAACGTTGATGAATCGTCCAGAGGTGGTATCAATCGGTATGGTTTGGGACTCTGAGAGGCCCGCGGCCGAACACGTAGCCGCCGTGTACGCCGCCCTCGGTACTGAGCTCCGGCCGACCGACGCCTTCCACGCGTGCGTGGACCGCGCCTGGGCCGCGCGCGCTACCCATCGCCTCGTCGGCCTCGTCACGTACTACGGCAAGCACTACTCCACCTTCTTCTTCCACAGCAAACTCCGCCTATGGATATACTTCGATGATGCGGATGTCAAAGAAATAGGACCGGAGTGGTCACACGTCGTCGAAAAATGTCAAAGAGGACGTTTCCAACCGCTCCTTCTTTTATACGCTGCGGTCGATGGAACGCCGTGTGACACTCGTCATGCTCCTAAAGATGTTGTTCCATTCCCGGCGCCCGAACCTCGCCGAGCGGTCACGCCGGCGCCCGAACGTCCGGCGAACGGATTCGCTCGGCGAGCCGTCACTCCAGGGCCAGACAATGAAAGTGACTACGTTAGCAGAAAAGCCGTAGAGAACATGCTGGAAGTACAAGCCAGCCGACGTGCGCAACTAAATCGTAGTTTGAGCACCGGCTCCGGGTCAGACACGCAGGAGAGGCCGCGAGCACGACGGGACTCGGGCAACTGGAGCGGAGACCGCAACAGCGCGTCTTCTGCGTCGTCATCAACAGCCGAGAGCCCGTACATGTACCCGCGCGGGCGCGGCGCCGGCAGCGTGCCCGGCAGCCCCACGCGCAAGGGGGAACTGTCGAGCGGCGGCTCGTGCGACGCGGGCTACGACTCGTATTCCCTGTCCTCTACAGATAGCCTACCTCTGCAGCAAGGTCTGCGCCACAACTTACAGCTGGCACAGATACCAGAAATAACCACACGCGGTGAATGTGAGGCTCTCTGCTTAGAAGCTGACAGGCTACTTGAAAAGTCTCGTAACGCGGAGGACTCCGCTGATTACGAAACAGCTTTAGTACTGTGCGACGCCGCCGCGTCTAAAGCACGAGTAGCAATGGATGCTCCCTACAATAACCGTCACATGGTAACATTCGCTCGCATGAAACACAATACATGTGTAATGCGTGCACGCAGTCTTCAGAGGAGAATGGCTGGAATGACCAGAGTGACAGAAATCCCACAGGCTGCTCCAATCAGGAATACCAAAGGTGGTCTTGAAGCGTCACCCATGACTATCGAAATATACGCCACATTACCCAAAAAGAAGGGCTCTTCTAAGAAATCTCCAAAATGTATTGATGATGACATCGATACTGTAACACGCGAGCGCCCTCCGAGACATAAATCCAGGGACGATGACAAAGTAAGAGAAAAGCGATCGAGAAGTGAAGACCGGAGTCGCGCTCGGAAAGAAACTCCTGTTGTAAAAGCTGCGGAGAAAAAAGAGGAATCAGCTGAAGACAAGAAAGCTAATAAGAAACAACATAAAATACGTAGAAAGTTGTTGATGGGTGGACTGATCCGAAGGAAAAACAGATCGATGCCAGACTTGACGGAAGGCGCGGATGGAAATAACGACACGTCTAACAAAGAGAAGCGTGTCGCTTCCGTTGACGACACTGACGTCGGCAGAACGATTGAAGACAAAACAAATCTAAGCGGGTATTTATCGGAAGGGCACTTGGAATACTCTGTTGCTAGCGGCACCAATCCAAACCTTGAGAGAAGCAAACTGATGAGAAAGAGCTTCCACGGTAGTGCCGGTAAAATGCTGACAGCCGCGAAAGTACCTCCTCCACCACCTCTCCGGACTACTTCACAGCTCACCGGCTCTAAGTACGCTTACTCGGAACATGGCAAAGGCACATATCCGCCAGAAATTGAGGAAGATGGAGGTTTCTCGGAACAGTACGGTGACGAGCCCCACTCCCTGCCGTTCCTACATCCATACGACGACAAGTCTAGCAGTCACTACGACCGGTTAGACATCTCGCCGTCACAGAACTTCCACACGGTAGTGACAAAAGCCATGATCCACCAGGAACAAAGTCCCGTGAAGAGAGAAACGATTCCACCGATAGTGCCATCCCACAGCACGATACAGAACCTCTCGCACACGTTCGACAACGGTGTGGACGTGGTAGACTGCGCACCCCCACGCAGGTCCCCCACTATGTTCGAGCTACCGCCCTACCCCAGCCCCATGAACTCCGTGAACCACTCGCGGCAACCCAGTGAAGAGTTCCCCCCACCTCCTCCACCCATCGACTTAACACCACTTCACGATGAACTCGAAAAGATCCAGAGTATTAATGAAATATCCATGGCCAATGATATGGACGTAGCAAAAGGCACACTACTGGCAAGCCTTCAGGAGAAAAGGAATCAAATCCTAAGAAACGAGCAATGCTCCCCTCAGATGGCTCAGATTGAGAAGTTAAACGTACATCCGTCATTATTGAAGGAGCTGCAAGCCAAACAGGCGACATTCAAATTGAAACGGTCTGGTTCTTTGGAGGGGCAGCTGTCTAGTCCTATGGACGGTCACAACATGTATGAAAGCAGCAATACCGTCAGAAATATCGCGTCCAGATTCGAGAATAACACCCAAAATACATCACAAGATGGTGATAGAACGCATATAGGTTTTGTTGGCATGAGTGGCAATAGAGACGTGATTAACTGCTCCGACCAATCAAACGCTGGACTTAATCGCCGTGCTTCTGCGTCGTCAATAGATCCCAAACAAATTGAAGAGGAACAATGTGACCAGAAAGCCCTTAACAACGCATACGGCGACCGATCCAAGCCTAAGAAGAAATCGGTTTCGTTCTGCGATCAGGTGATCTTAGTTTCGACGGCTGAGGACCAAGAAGACGATAGTTACATTCCGAACCCTATCTTAGAGAGAGTTTTGAAATCAGCTATGAACAAGCCCGAGTTGACAACGATGCCTCTTCAATCAGATAAACCGTCACTTCAGCGACAGGACTCGTTCGACAGCCAGTCGTCTCGTTCGACGATATCTTCGCTATCACAGAACCCATTCGTTCCCAACGAGAACACACACGCCGAGTACGTCCGTTTGCAAAACAATTATCCAGCGTACCAAATGCCGCCGAATCGTTTACAACCACAATACAACGCACAAAAGAATAATAGTGTTTACGGAACGAACTCGCCGGTGCAAACTACGCAAAATCAAAGCGCAGTAAATACTAACCAGATATACCAAACGCTTCCGACTAACGCGCCTCAGAACACCACCAGCCCGATACCGTACAACCAGCCGCCGTCAGTGTACCCCAACCACAGCAACGCTAGCCCACCGAACTTTAGCCAAACGCCTGCCAACAGACTGACGCCCACGCACAACCCCGCCTACATGGCCAAGCACCCCGCCAGCCTACCGCGCCCCGCACCCGCCATGAATCAGGCCATCAACAACGCGTACTACCACAGAGTGCCGCCCACGTCGTGCCCGACAACCATGCCCAGCAACAACTACTCCACCAACCGCCCGTATGCACACAATATACCAAACACTAACCATTCGCCTTATCAAAGCGTGCCCACCAATTCGCCGGCTTACCAGAGCTACCACAACCCACCGACAAGCTATGCGAGCTCCGAATATTCTAGTCGATATCCCCAGGCGAATAGTACAAACCACTACACCCAGTCGCCGTACCAGAGGGTCCCGCCGCCACACGGCGACGTGCCCGTCGAAAACTACAATACTTTTCCACAAAAAATGTCTAACAATTACTACGTAGACAACCCGCCCGGCCAGCCGCGTGTTCAGGACACGAGGCATTACGCCAACACGCAGCATCAGCGCCCCATATATAGCCAAAACGTGAACGTAGATAGTAACGTTAACACCGAGCAAGTGGCGCAATACCAGTATGCTCAGAACGGCTACAATCCGTACCAGCTCATACCGCCGCCCAAACAGCTGCAGAAGAAGTCGGTATCGTTCGAGCCGGGCACGAAGGGCGGCACGGACTCGCCCATACCGCCGCAGATGAACGGCAACCTCGCGTACCCGCCCGGCGATGCGCAGGCGCTACAAAAGACCGTCTGCAACCTGTGTCGCAAGAAGTCTATCAACCCACCGGCGATGTATTGTCCCGATTGTGATTTTTACATGTCTAGGTTCAAACCCCGCTCATAGCAAATAATTTGATATTACAAAATGTGACAAAGTATACTCAATAGTGTAACTATTACTTACAATGAATTTTGTATTTTCGATTCAACCCATATGGGATGTTAGTTATTACATGTATGTACCTATGTATTAATATTGTTAAGTAATGAAACAGATTATAAAATAGATTATTGTATTAAGGCTTGACTGATCTCATGTGGGAAAATATTTTTATAAACATTGCAGAATTATAATTGTAAGTTTTTTAATGAATTTTAATCTATTTCTTTAAAGTGCCTTAAAGTGAAGATGAATAAATTATTTCCAATTAAATATTCCTGAGTTTTATTGTGCGTACATCGTAGCAATAGAAGATATGAATCGGAACTATAAAGCCCTATTTACACGGTGCAAGCTAATTCCTTGTGACATACAATAAAATTAATGCAACAAAATGAATGACTTGCATCGTTTAAACATTTTGTAAATGGCGCAAATTTTAGTGTTGTCTTATTGTATGCCACAGGTCGTAGTCATTTATGAACTTAAATGAACTTTTGTTACAGTCGCGAATCATATTTTAATCACAATTAAGAAATTTTGAATCAAAATCGCACCGTGTAAATAAGGTTGAAAATACTCTTACGTAATCACCATCTCATCATCTGCCTAACCTTGTACCAACTATTTTGGGGTCGCCTTCCAAGCTTACCGGATGCAGCAGTAAACCAGTATTTTACATACGAGTGAATGCCTATCTGACGTCCACAACCCAGTTAATGGTTGATACGATACGACCAGCTAGTAAGAGGCTAGTTTAACAATTAAATTTGAACTAGGTAGGCCGATAGTGATTGATTTATCAAAAGCAAATTTTGGATACAAACTTTGGATGAACATATGAAAAGCACAGATCCTGACATGTACGTTTAATGATAATAATGACAGTTAATGCACTTCGATGCTTGAGCCAATGCGTGTTTTTCTCTAATGTGGCCGTTCACGACCATAAAATGTAAGGAAGTACGTGCACGTAGTAACGTTATCGTGCACGGAAAAAGATCGTATTCATTGATTTTTACACAATTTACTTTCTTGTGCATTCGTGATGCCGGCCGTGAGGTGGACGTAGACATCCACAGTAGTCTTGTGTAGTTCACGAACGAACTAGTTCGTAAGAGCGCTCCCATAGATGAACTACGCGAACTAGGTCGCTCATTTCCCGATCCATAGTTCGTTAGTTCATCAGTTCGCGACCGAATGAGCGAGGATGGCGTCAACCGAACTAACACACGGTGACACGGGACAAAATACAAAAGGGTTTTTGTAACCACTAAACTAGTTATTTATTGCAACAATAAACTTGTATTTTTTACAATCATGATCATTTTATGAATTATCATTCAAAGGTTTTTGCTGTTTTTAGAGTCCAAAAATTGTAGGTAAAAGTAGAACATTCCATAATCTTGTCACATGCAGTACGTGCAAAATCTAAACGAGCGAAGGAGCGAACGATCTGCCTCTCTTTGATTCGAGCTGGGAGCGGCTGAACTAGAAGAGCGGATGAACTCGAAGAGCGGATGAACTAGAAGAGCGAACTAGTTCGTTATGGAGCGGTCAGCGGTGAACTAAACTGAGCGATCTCAGTCGCGAACTACTATGCCCAAGCCTACCACAGTAATATCAAACGTCACGTAAGGAATTAACCGCACAAAGTCGTGAAAAAGGTAGGTACCCACTTTATTGTTTTGAATAACGCCATCTATTGTTTAACTTCAGAAACTCGTACAGCTTATGATAAGTGCTGCCATAATACCTAACTGTAGCGATAGGTGTCCCTAGTGAGTGGTTGACCTAGCGTATTCTAATAATACTTGGATAAATGGTATACACATACTAATGACACAATTATAAAACCATGAACCCTATTTGAGAAACAACTGTATCGTAAACCAATGCAAACTTGCCACAGTGGCCACCTAGTCTATCGCTAGGACCACCAACGTGTGGTGACTGTACATTCAGTGCCCTGCATTACCTGACCCCTCCTGCACAAATGAAATGAAAAAAAAAAAGAGGGGTCAGGTAATGCAGGGAACTGACTGTACCATAGACGGGCGTGGGCCACACAGATAAGACGTAAGACGCGGATGAAACACAGACCCAGAGTCCCTTTCATCTATCTTCATACAAAATGTATGATGATACATGAGGACTGGCCTGTTAGTCTAGTGATTAGTGACCCTGACTGCTAAGACCGAGGTCGTGGGTTCGATTCCCACCCAGGACAAATCTTTGAGTGATTGGCACAATCATTTGTTCTGTGTCTGGGTGTAATTTATCTGTAATATGTATGTATTTAGAAATATACGTAGTACGTCTATAAGTATACTATTTATCAGTTGTATGGTTACCATAGTACAGGCTCTGCTTAGTTTGGGATCAGATAACGATGTGTTGGTTGTGCTAAGAAATTATTATTATTTCCTTTATTTACTTTTATACATATTATTATTATTCCCTTTATTTCAAAATCAAAATCAAAAGTCATTTATTCAAACTAGGCTGAGAGTCAGCTTTTTGAACGTCTTTCGTTGTACAAACATATAAATTATATTTTTAAATATCAAAATAATAAAAAATATTATTTTTTCCTTAATTTGGATTAACATCTTTATGAATTATATTTTGAAATATTATAAAAAAAAACATTTAAAAATATAAAAAAAACTTGCTTTTGCCCGCGGCTTCGCTCACGTTAAATTCGGGGTTATCACGGTTCCCCATTCCTGAGTTAGAACACAGAAGAGAACTCGGAACAGAATGTTATTTTAATACGCTACTGTAGACGATATTACGCCGCTCTAATCAATCCACCACCACTATATCAGGCTTATTTGCAATAATAGTTCTGTCAGTGATGATGGATCGATCCCAGTACATTGTGATATGTCTATTTTCGAGAACTGGGTCGGGCACATACCTGTAGTACGGTACTTCCGATTCCACAAGGCTGTATTTCAGAGCAAGTTACTGGTGGATAATCCTGGCTACAAGCTTGTGCAAGTACTCCTCGTTAGCTAGACGAGAACAGCCAGAAAAAATAATATATGTCTGATGGATTCGCCCGGACGGTGGCAGGCTCGACAGATATCAACCGTGCCGTCTTTAACAAGATATCTCCGGTTTATTATTTATATATTTATTATTCTTTTATTTATTTTTATACATATTTCATTACATTTTTAAATATTTTTACAAAAAAAATAATACAAAAACATTTAAAAATATAAAAAATAGTGGTCCATCGGTCAAGCTACCGGTGGTTAGGGCTCCAGAGACAGAAACCTCCTCACGATGCGAGCCGTGGCAAGGAGTACTGCCTTCTGAATCAGGCTCTTGATCCAACCGCTTAACGATAACCTCGATAGATGTTGGTCGAGGGTCTCGGCCATCACCCCATTGGCTGACACGACAATCGGCACAATGACAGCCGAGTCAACATTCACCATGTCAACAACCTCGTGTGCTAAGTCGAGATATTTAATCTGTTTCTCCTTCTCAGCTTTCACGAGGTTGCCATCATGCGGAATGGTAACATCCACTATCATTGTGCGGCGCGCTAACCGGTCTATCACCACTATATCAGGCTTATTGGCGACAATAGTCCTGTCAGTAATGATAGACCGATCCCAGTACAACGTGACATGGTCATTTTCGAGAAATATATTTATTATTATAAAGGTGGAAGCGCCAGGGTAGTCCGCGAGATTCAAAAATGCCTTACGTTTTTTGCAATTTGCAGGCCAGTGTCAGGCTGTATGTTGAACAAAATATGATTCGACCGAATTTTACATTGAAATCGTCAATAAAATTCTCTTTGTTTAGATTTCAAGTTTAAATTTAAAACGTCAAAATACCCCACAGTAGGCAAGTTTTTAATTCAATCCGTAGATAAAACAAATGTACGATCGCAGATTTGATGCCAGGCATGCATGATTTGAAACTTAAGTAGAAGGAGTCGTGTTTTAGATATGTCATTTTTAAATCCTTAAAGTGTGTTATAGGTATATTTTTGACTTTTTGAGTCGTCGTCTCAAGCCCTTTATTTTAATACAACACATAGTCGTACTGCGATGTGGGGGGAAGGAGGGGTTAAGTAAATACCATGTCGTGTACTTGTCCATGAGTTAACTGGAGACTGACGACCCAAGACTCCCTTTATTAGTGTAACTAGCTTCTGCCCGCGACTTCGTCCGCGTCAAATTTTTGCTCCCCTTACCCTTCCCGTCGCATCGATTTGCCTGCTAGTTTTCGTCCATTTTCGCTCCTTGAGTTATAGTGAGTCAACCTTAAAAGATAGACATATGCTCTTGGGACTTTTTTTTTGAACTTTTTAAAAATAACAATCCCGTCATACATGATTTTTGCGTTACTTTAACCGTTTACGCAGCGCACGCAACGGAAACTCTCAGAAGGAATAAATTTTCCCCGTTTTTGCAACATTTTTCATTACTGTTCCGCTCCTCTGAGGTGTAGCGTGATGTTATATAGCCTATAGCCTCCCTCGATAAATAGGCTACCTAACACAAAAAGAATTTTTCAATTCGGACCGGATTCGATTCGGAGATTAGCGCGTTCAATCAAACAAACAAACTCTTCAGCTTTATAATATTAGTATAGATAATTAGTTGACCCAGCGAACTTCGTATCGCCTCAGATTCAATAAATGTTGTTATAAACGTACCAAGTTTGACAACCTGGTACGCGGTGGTGATCTGGTAAGCGTTTTCTAGCTGACACTCATATGTTAGGTTAGCTCCTACCCAGTTATGATGACCTGGTACTTCGAAGGCATAAAGCGTTTTCTAGCTGACACTCCTTTGTTTGGTAAGCTCCTGTCAAGTTATGATAACCTGGTACTTCGAAGGCAACGTTTTTGTCATAGTACCACGTTTTATAGTGACTTGTATTCTCTTTGACGTTTTATGTGACGTCTCACGGGAACGCGGTCGTAAAAAGGGGAAAAAAAAAAAAAAAAAAAAACGGGATAAAAAGTATCCTATGTCCTTCTCCTGGCTCTAAACTACCTCCCTGCCAATTTTCAGCTAAATCGGTTCAGCCGTTCTTGAGTTATAAGTGAAGTAACTAACACGACTTTCTTTTATATATATAGATACTAGCTTCTGCCCGCGACTTCGTCCGCGTCAAATTTTTGCTCCCCTTACCCTTCCCGTCGCATCGATTTGCCTGCTAGTTTTCGTCCATTTTCGCTCCTTGAGTTATAGTGAGTCAACCTTAAAAGATAGACATATGCTCTTGGGACTTTTTTTTTGAACTTTTTAAAAATAACAATCCCGTCATACATGATTTTTGCGTTACTTTAACCGTTTACGCAGCGCACGCAACGGAAACTCTCAGAAGGAATAAATTTTCCCCGTTTTTGCAACATTTTTCATTACTGTTCCGCTCCTCTGAGGTGTAGCGTGATGTTATATAGCCTATAGCCTCCCTCGATAAATAGGCTACCTAACACAAAAAGAATTTTTCAATTCGGACCGGATTCGATTCGGAGATTAGCGCGTTCAATCAAACAAACAAACTCTTCAGCTTTATAATATTAGTATAGATAATTAGTTGACCCAGCGAACTTCGTATCGCCTCAGATTCAATAAATGTTGTTATAAACGTACCAAGTTTGACAACCTGGTACGCGGTGGTGATCTGGTAAGCGTTTTCTAGCTGACACTCATATGTTAGGTTAGCTCCTACCCAGTTATGATGACCTGGTACTTCGAAGGCATAAAGCGTTTTCTAGCTGACACTCCTTTGTTTGGTAAGCTCCTGTCAAGTTATGATAACCTGGTACTTCGAAGGCAACGTTTTTGTCATAGTACCACGTTTTATAGTGACTTGTATTCTCTTTGACGTTTTATGTGACGTCTCACGGGAACGCGGTCGTAAAAAGGGGAAAAAAAAAAAAAAAAAAAAAACGGGATAAAAAGTATCCTATGTCCTTCTCCTGGCTCTAAACTACCTCCCTGCCAATTTTCAGCTAAATCGGTTCAGCCGTTCTTGAGTTATAAGTGAAGTAACTAACACGACTTTCTTTTATATATATAGATATACCTAGTCCGTACGTGACATATAGCATAATATAACTATGGACATAGCTTATCTACCTTAACTTAAACTAAGATCTAAACGTGACGTACGTGACACACCACATCACCCTTCCTAAAGTAAAAAAAAAAAACTTAGTTACTAAGTTTTTTTTTTTTTTTTTTTGTACTTTTTTTTTTTTTGCAATTGTTCCCGGTATCCCATATCTCAACACAAAATTTTCTGCCAACGCTTTTGCTACCTCATTTGCGGATTTATTTTTTAGTGGATAAGCCTCCACAAACTTCGTAAGTTCACATTGAAGAGTTAATATGTAAACATTACCATTTTCGTCCCTATCAAGTGGCCCCACTATATCTAAATAAATCTTTTCAAAAGATGAAGATGCAGTGGTAGTAACCGTCATTGGTTCTTTAGTATGTTTGGAAAACTTTTGTTTTTTACACTTATCACATTGACCAACGTACTCCGCTACATCTTTCTCAATTGACGGCCAATAATAATATTTCTTTATATTATTCACCATCCTGCGTATTCCTGAATGACCACTCGTAGGTAAAATATGAAAATCATTTAAAACAATTCTCTTCTCATCTGCCCCTTCTATTTTCCGTACACCCTTCACTACATATATTCTAAAATCCCCACATATCGAATTACTATTTTCCTTCAAATATTTGGCCATTTTTGTAATAAAATTAACGTTATAACGATTTTTCAAAATAATAACTTCTTTTATGCCCTTTTCAATACAAAAAGTGACTATGTCTCTCGACAACTCGTCTCGCGATGATGCCGATAAAGATTCATAGTTTACGTAAATACTCGAGTTTTCTGGCACATACATTAAATTGCGCGACTTTGAAAATATTTTTTCACCATTAGTGTTACGTAACATCTTCTCCCACTCATTCAAACATATCTCAATGTCATTTCCTTGTTTTTTAAGAACTTCCACGATCCTAGGGTGATCAGTCCTAGATACCACAGGGTCCGTATCACAAACATTTGGTTCTTCCAACTGTTTGTACTGCGCTCTTGTCATTACGGATATAGTTTTTTCACGCATGGTTTTCAAATCTTCACTTGAAATTACTATCCTAGAAAGTGCATCAGCTAATACATTTTCTTTCCCCTTAATATACTCGACCTCAAAGTCATACTCTTCTAAACATAAACGAAACTTAGTTAACCTACTTGATGGATCTGTCATGTTAAACAAGTATAATAGTGGCCGGTGATCCGTTTTTACAACGAACCTCCGTCCATACAAATACGGTCTAAAATATTTAACTGACCATACTATAGCCAATAACTTCTTCTCTATAATAGGATAATTTAACTCACTTTTCCCCAAAGACCTACTAGCGTATGCAACGGGTTTACCGTTCCCATTACACAAAACACTTCCTACCGCATAACCCGAACTATCGGTTTGCAATACAAACGTGTTGTCTTCAGAAAAATTTGGATAATCCAACACTGGTGGATTCATTAACGCTTCCTTAAGCAACAAAAATGACCTCTCACATTCATCGGTCCAACTAAACACTACATCCCTCTTACATAGCTTATTCATAGGCATCACTATACTAGCAAAATTTGGTATGAATTTCCTATAATAATTTGCAAACGCCACAAACCGCTTTACTTCATCAACTGCCGATGGACGCGGATATTTCTTTATGGCTTCTACCTTTTCAGGATCTGGTGAAATACCTTCCGCTGAAATCACGTGTCCTAAATAAAGTATTTGTTTTTTCATAAATTCACATTTGGATGGATTCAGTTTAAGATTGACCTTTCTCAGGCGAGAAAACACTGACATAAGGTTTCGGTTGTGCTCATCCAAATTCCGCCCGAAAATAATTAAATCATCCAAATATATCAAACATTTGTCATAATTTAATCCTGACATGGCTACAGTCATTAACCTGCTAAAAGAACTTGGACTTATCTTTAACCCCATTGGTAATCTACACATCTGATATTGCCCTTTATCTGTCGTGAAAGCTGTGTATTTCCTACTACTTTCATCTAAAGCACACTGATAATATGATTGTGATAGATCACAGTGGCTAAAGTAAACCGCACCCGACAATGAATCCAAGATTTCATTAATATTTGGCAAAGGGAATTTATCATCCTGTATCTTTTCATTTAACTGCCTGTAATCTATTACTACACGCCATTTTTTCTCCCCATTACGATCTGCCTTCTTGGGTACAACCAAAACAGGACTAGACCACTCACTAACCGCCTCCTCAATAATATTACTATTCAGCATCTCCTGCACTTGCCTATCAACCTCCTTTTTCTGTACATAAGGTATTCTATACTGTTTCCTGTAAACTGGAGTAACATTATCTTTCAAACGTATTGACTGCGCATATACATTCGTGACATCCAATTTATCTCCCGGAATATAAAAAATATCTGGATATTTTGCACATATTTGCTCAACTGACAACCGTTCCTCGGCATTCAAATAATCAAGATTAAGCAAAGAAAATATTTCCTTAACACGTTCAACACTTACTTCTGTTTCCGCAAAACTACAACAATTAAAATCACTTAACGGATAGACTTCTACATCGGACACACCACACACAACTTCCTCCGTGGTTGTGTTTAAAACCCTAATGGGCATCATCCCATTCTTAGGTCTAGCTACTACATTTGCTAAGAAAACCCCTTCGCGCAACTCCTTCCTAAACACTACACAATCTTCTGCTCTATTAACGGGCAAATACTTAACCATTTCACAACGCGGAGAAATAGTTAAAGAATAATTATAGGATTTAAGTGGCATCGAAACCGTCTGCTGCTCACGGTTCTTTAGAGATAACCTGTTCCCCGAAAAGTCTATAATACCACTATACGTCTGCAAGAAATCCTGGCCTAATATGCCAACTGACCTACATGGCAAATCATTGAATATATAAAACTTATGCACGAACGAACATTGTCGGTATTCCAACGTCAAATATACATAACCTATAGCCCGTAAACTACCCCCTACACCATTAATCACTAATTCTTCCTTAACTACTTTACAGCACAAAGCATTATTCCTCAAGAAATCACTTTTTATTGCCGATATCGACGCACCCGTATCGACTAACCATTCCGAATCCACATTATTTGCTAGAAAATTCACCCAGTTAACACTATTGCAAGCTAAAATATGCTTAGCCTCGAAAAAAACTGCGTTTCATTCAATCGGTCGCCTTCGCTACTTCGTGACATCGACACTGCACTTGAGTCAGCATCGCCCCGCACGTGCTCTAGACACGCTACGCGCTGTCGACCTTGCTGAGTCTGCCGTCCACGATGAGTACTATTGCTACGACCGCGCATTCCACTACTATACCTTACGTTTCCATTTTGGTACGTATAGGTTGGCAAAAAAGAGTCTGTCGTGGTAACCATTGGAACTAAAATATTTTTTTGGTGGCAGCACTGCTTTGTTTATCATCAACAAGTAGCTAATCTGTCATTGTGTTATGTTCCTAGTTGTATTTTACTTATTTCTAATTAACTATCAATTATTAATGGTTTTAAACATATAAAAAGTGAATAAAACAATAAGGAGTGGTGGTGTGGGCTGTGAAATACTAAGTTTTCGTAAGAAATTTGGCGGAATCTGAAGCGGAACAAATTTTGTCTCCGATTGACAATGTTTACGAAAGAACTGCCGACACGACAGGTATTTACCCAAGAAATTTATGTTTTATTCAATGCCAGTCATTGTTTTTCCTTTCTAATACTAAGTTTTATCGGTATTATAAGTTTCAAGCCATTTTATTGTTTTATTTACTAATAGATTATTGAGGTTATGTTTTCTAGTTTGACAAATCGCGTGTACGTTAACTCTTGATGTTTGATACTTGAAATTGAAAAATGTACCTACATGGAATTAATATAATTGTCTTTATGTTTTTTTCAAGGTAAATCTCACAGTACAATTAGAGAAATTGTTAATGAAGGTGAAAAAAATCAAGGATTTTTTCTACACCTGGAGGAACACCAAAACAGTTGGCGGAAGAAAGAATTAGACGATTTCGATCTGTGTGCAATTAGACAAAAAGTTCAACACTATAACGAAACAGGCAAGTATTTTTTTATTTATGCCATTATCGCATACCACAGTAAAAAAATTATAATTTATATTTATTATTTTTCAGGTGCCTATTCTACGTAATATATTACCTATAGTTTGAGGAGACGGGTTGTAATGGGAGCCGTAAACGTCTAAGAAAGATTTTTACACTATTTAGATTTCATAAATAAGAAATGTAAAACCGAAATATCAGTGTTATTGGAAAAAAAATATCATAGCACCGAAAAGGAATACACGAATGATGTTATGTCACGTTTTTCTTTTTAAATAAAATCAAAATTTTAGCGTGTTATTTCATTTTCATTGTCATGTGAATAGTGAAAATGTTATGTACCCCACATAGACATACCTGACGCCTTCATTAGTCAACTGTTCAAGTTTATTCGATATTGCCCGTACCTTTCGAATGCGACATGTTATAGGTACTCTCTGACTTCCAATTAGTTTCCGACAGTAAGCAGCTGTAAGTCGCCTTCTTGTCGACTATAAACTGTCAGCATTAACAGGATTCGTTCAGTATCATTCATGTCAAATTTGATACAGGCATACCAACCATCGAATGGTTGTGAATACCCTAGATGGTGGCCGCAAATGCGATTGCTGAACATTATGTCTTGTGTATCGGGTTCAATCGGCAATCCCTGAGTGTAATTTAATTAATTTTTAAACTGAACAAGTTTGCATTATCCCTTTTAGTGGTAGCCTCCGTACTACCGAGGATGAAAATTTCAATTAGATTGCTCCCCTGCGTAGTACCGAGGATGGATCGTGGTCACACTGTTTTGCAATTATCTATGAAACTACGTATCCTATCTCTTTCGTTCTTATGTTAACATGAACAGGGAAGACAAAGCTTTCTATATGTCATTCACTGCTACTAACATTATGGCACTTTTGAGGCGCTGTGTTGGACGCAAAACACACTATAAAAGTTGGCACACTCGCGGGCCGACGCTCTCAACGAAACAATAAAAAAAAAACTGTGATTGACTGGTGAATATGGGTTTTATAAGCATGAATACGTAACTAAAGTGTATGATCTTTCTATTTAATTATTAGTTATATGAAGTTTATTACATTTACGCATATATTTTACGAAAATAAGTTGACGAAGTGAAAAAATGGCCGGCGTATAAATTCTTTGTGACGGCTTTTCGTATACATATTTTGTCGTAAATGGCTGAAATACTATTAAAACGTTAGGACAATTTCATTAACTATTCATAAATATACGATGTTTTGCAAGAAATTCAATTATAGCAACGAAATATTGTAATTTTAAAATTTTATTCCTATATTTTTATTTAACACGGCCGCCATTCCAAAGTGGATGACGTCATCGCCCGATTTCCTTTCTATTAGCTTTAATTGTTAGAAACGATTAAAGCTATGGTATAGTGTGTAATTGAGAGATAATTTAATTAAGTTATTGGAACAGTTTTCACATTTGCAATCAATTGTGCACTTCATAAGTTAAACCCGTTTTTTGTGAAGCACTGTCCCTTTCTTGTTGTAAACTACTGTTTTTTACCTATCTTTTTAACAGGAAATATTTACGACTTCTGTTCATTTTGAACACTTGTAAATATTTCTTAGGGTAGCGTCACTCTTGAAGTAACTAAATGAACACACATTTATCAAACTGTGACATATTTATGACCACAAAAAACAAAAGTGAATGAATGTTGACGTTCTGTAAACATTCTAAACGGCCACTTGAGACGCAATAAGATTATCGTCTTTTGTTTATGCTTTGACTGCTTAGTGTACTGTGTTTATTATGTAATCGTTGTTGTGGTGTAATAGTGATAAAATTAAATGATTTTAATAATAAAATATGTCTTTCACAAAAAATTCTGGGACTTATAATGATAAAAATGTTCTCTCGTTTTTAATTTGAATGATACTCGTTTTATTCTGAACCAAATTACATAAATGTCATACACCGAATAGAAAAACTTGTACACATTACGAAACAGTCACAATCTTGTATGGGTTTCATAGTAAAATATCGAGAAATTGGGGTTTAACCACAAGTGGTCCGAAAAGAGGCGGGATCTCGTCAAGGCCGTGTGTCAAACTGAGTAATTTGACGTTTGACAGAAGCGCCAAATGAATGGATTGTTATTATGATGGCACTCTTAGATAAAAGGTTATTCCAGCGAAATAATGCGCAATCTACTAAATACAATGAAAGTAAAAGACTGTGCCTATGAAGTCTTGAAATCTTGATTGTTGAGAATTTCCGGGATCTCGTGTTTGTGGATTTAACAACAAGTATCTTATCACTTTTAGTCCTAGTATACAGGGTGGCCATACCTGCTAAGCAGGCGCCCTCATTTTTTCCAGACTCTTTTTTGCCAAGCTGTACGCCCAACAGCTGTTTTTTGCTGCGCGTATCCATTACCTACAGCGTGCCGCCTATAGTTATTTCCACGACCCCTATTTCCCGTAGAAAAACTACCACCCGCGGACCACCGCTGGAACGCCATGACTTGACCCGACGAAGCACAACTTTCGTCTTCCGCTACCCTGATAACATCTTTCAAACAAGTCAAGTTCCGTGCCGTAATAATTGTACCAAGACGCTGATTACGAAGTCCGTCAGCAAACTTTTTAACCGCATACTTCTCATTTAAAGGCCGCAAAATTTTATAAGCTTCCGAATTTTCCCCGGCTTGAGAAATAGTCAAATCTACCATTAACTTCTCTATCTCTGCCCCGAAATCCGTGACCGACCTATCATTTTGCCTAGCGCGAGCAAATTTGGCTTGCACCGCAACGTCTGACTTAACCGTCAACAAATGCTTCTTCATGTCCGTTAAAAGACTGTCTACAGTCGTATAAGTAGAGGACAACCGCATCTTAGCCCCCTGGGTAAGTCGTGTAGTTAGCACGAATCTAATTAAATGAGCACTATCAGCCGCTTCTAACATAGAGCTGTATAAATCTATGGCATCAATCAAATCTTGGGTTACCTGCTCATCCCCATTCATTTTCGGGAGTAAGCTAACCCCCGTTTTTAATGAAAACCTTTCCAACGCCATCTCTGTATCGGTTCCGGTACCGTTTTCAAACTTAATAGTGTCTACATACAAATTTTCTATTTTACTCACTAGCTGTGCCAATTCCTCCGAAAACTTGCTACACTTAGAAACTACACACTTAAATTTACAATACAGGGCTTTTACCTCGCTTATCTTTCCATCAAAATTTTTGCCTTTCCGCCTACTGGGACCTAACTTGACAATTGATTCCCTCAATAACTTAAGCTGTACAAACAGTGACGTTAACTCCACTTCCATTTAAAATTAATGTCTCTAACTGATAGATGACCGAAAATACTCGTCACTACACTTAAGTTCAAATCACATCACTTACTCCTCTTGTCGCTCCGCCAGCTCCCGGTCAGGCCATCTGCACAGCTCGCTGCACCTCACGCTGATTGACCTTCTCTTCGATCCAATTCTGATGACACCTCCTGTACAGCCGGACTGCCACGCCAATGATGACAATCGCCAAACACACGGCGATAAACAACAGCATCGCGTTGATGGTGGATATCTGCTCTTGTGTTACTGTCGCGGTATTTGAACCACCCGCTGCTGTCTGGGCTATAATAACCTCTTCCTTGGATGACGTGCTCCCCATGGCCTGTGACTATCCAACTGTCGAGAAACTGACTGAAGCCGACTGAAGTGACTCCGACGAGATCCCGGTCGGGCAACTATAACGCCGTCCAGTCGACTGGCAAGGTCGCCATGCGATGTGGGGGGAAGGAGGTGTTAAGTAAATACCATGTCGTGTACTTGTCCATGAGTCAACTGGAGACTGACGACCCAAGACTCCCTTTATTAGTGTAATATATACCTGTCCGTACGTGACATATAGCATAATATAACTATGGACATAGCTTATCTACCTTAACTTAAACTAAGATCTAAACGTGACGTACGTGACACACCACAGTACAATTTTTTTTAGAGTTTTTTATTGCCGTCTAAAATCCACCATTTTGATTTTTATGAACAAAATCCTTTGACCCTTAGCATGCTTCGAAGGTATAAAAAAATCCACACAAAAAGATACATCGACACGTACCTACGCATGAACAATATACCTAACCCTGTCTTTGCTGTCACGTAGTCGGATAAATAGTGTATGAAACTGTACTTATCTAGGTAGTCCCCGGTTAATTAACAGTTTCACAAAATACTAATTACAATGACGGTCGGGTACACCGACCCAGGGTGGACCGATGCAAAAGTCATTGACGTTTTTAGTAGGTAGTGGTGCCAGTGACAGCTTCCTCACATTTTACTGAAGTTTTTTTACCCGACCACAACAATGCCAAAGGAGGCTTATGATTTTAACAAGCTTTGTATGTATGTTCATCTACCTTCTCGTTGCTCCTAAGCTCCTCGTCATATAGTGTTGATTGAGGTATCGTTAGAAGCATCGTGTCGTCTTGTTCCGCAGGTTTAAGGCTATATATGATATAAAAAATAGACCAACAAGGAGGATTATAGTGGATTAATAAAGTTTAAGATAAAAGTGTTCTGTTAAATGTCTTTTTTTGCTAAATGTTTTCTGGCGCACAATAAAGTATGTATAGAGGTATATGAAATAAAAAAAAAAAGATCTTAAGGAGTACTCTCTGAAAACATTAGTTATTATGCAATCATTATACATACAAACACCCCAAAGTATCTATACTAATATTATAAAGAGGAAAAGTTTGTATTTTTGTTTGTTTGTAATGGATAAACTCAATAACCCCTAGACCGATTTTAAAAATTCTTTCACCATTAGAAAGCTACATTATCTGCGAGTAACATAGGCTATATTTTATTTTATTTTTAAATAGGGGTCCGTAAGATATTTGGGTTTTTCAGACCCAAGGTGTAAAAAATCATCCAAAAAAGTTCCTTATTAATATGTCTTCGAAGTACCTGCACCCTAATTGCGAAACGCACAATTTATCAGAATCTGAATGGGATTGAAGATTATTTCTAAACCATTGCGTCATTTGTTCGAATAAATTGTGGCTCAGCAACGTAAATAACGCAATGAATGTTGTTTAACTATGAATATTAAACCAATTCCTACCGATAAAAAGTTCCGCAATTACCCCTCAGGTTGTCATAACTTGGTAGGAGCTCACCTAACATGGGTGTGTGATAGCTAGAAAACGCTTTATGTCTTCGAAGTGCCAGGTTGGCATAACTTGGTAGGAGCTCACCTAACATGGGTTTTATTGATTCTGAGGCGGTACGAAGTTCGCTGGGTCAGCTAGTTTGAAATAAAAAGAAAGTTTAAACGTTTAACCCGACTATGAAAAACGCCTACTAAAAAGATATAAGCAAGACATCACAGACACACACATTTTGCCCGATACTACTATACTTCTATAATTTCCATTTACGGAAGCCAAAATTATAAAAAATAAATAAACGGGATTTCAAATAAAGTTGTTAAAATCCTAGAAATAAGCATACTGATCATTGACCTATTGATTCCATTTCAATACAACAATGAGTTACCCAGGTATAAGAGACGAAAAAAAAACCGGCCAAGTGCGAGTCGGACTCGCGCACCGAGGGTTCCGTACAAACCTGTAGGTATTCTCGGTTTAAAAATATATATTTTTTTTAATTTTTACATTTCAGTTGATTGAATGTAAGGTAAATTGCGGTTTACGATTTATGACGTTTTAAAAAAAAAACTACTCACTCGATCTCGTTCAAACCAATTTTCGGTGGTAGTTTACATGGTAATGTACATCATATATTTTTTTAAGTTTTATCATTCTCTTATTTTAGAAGTTACGGGGGGGGGACACACATTTTACCACTTTGGAAGTGTCTCTCGCGCAAACTATTCAGTTTAGAAAAAAATGATAATAGAAACCTCATTACCATTTTTGAAGACCTATTCATAGATACCCCACACGTATGGGTTCGATGAAAAAAAACATTTTTGAGTTTCAGTTCTATGTATGGGGAACCCCAAAATTTATTGTTTTTTTTCTATTTTAGTGTGAAAATCTTAATGCGGTTGACAGAATACATCTACTTACCAAGTTTCAACAGCATAGCTCTTATAGTTTCGGAATAAAATGGCTGTGACATACGGACGGACAGACAGACAGACAGACAGACAGACAGACATGACGAATCTATAAGGGTTCCGTTTTTTGCCATTTGGCAACGGAACCCTAAAAAGTACAAGATATACTTGCCTTCTCAAAACCAGAATATTTTCGTTAAATGCTCTTTTTCCAGAAACTATGGGATCAAGGTAGGAAAAGTTTTCAAGCAAGAATCTCCTAAAAAAAAACTTGCTTTATTTTGGAATTAATATTTTTAGTAGATTTATGTGTTATAGAATGGTATCCCCAGCACTTATTTAATGTTACCACATTCTGTGTGATCTCCCTTCGAGTGAGGACTTACTAGTAATTTGTCGATATAAAGAGTTCAACTGATTTAATGTTGTTTATGAAACTATTGCATATCTGTTGGATAATCCACAGTATATCCAAACTATTCCAAACTATCCATACTATCCATACTATCCATACTTCCATATTTATTTTATTTATATATTTATATTTTATATAATATTATAAATGCAAAAGTAACTCTGTCTGTCTGTCTGTCTCGCTTTCCTGCTAAAACTACTGAACCGATTTAAATGAAATTTGGTACACAGATAGTTTAGAGCCTGAGAAAGGACATAGGCTACTTTTATCCCGGTAGTATGTTCCCGCGGGATAATTTCCGACCTCCACGCGGGCGAAGCCGCTGGCAAAAGCTAGTTAAATATAATTATTGAAAACTCTCATGTAGTAGGATTTTTGTGATTTTTTTAGATCCTATGCGAACTCCCTGTTTCCCTTGTATTTAAATGCCATTGTTTACTTTACGTTACATATGAATCATACATCAGTGTATTCTTTGTCTCCTACTTGCATTCAACGGGGAGTTGATTTGTTATAGCTGGTAACACTCGCTCTAACAACTTCAAGTTCTTCAAGTTGGCAGTTCTTTAATGGCGACCACGGGTGACGGGTCGTTTGTCTGGAACCTGTCACTATTTATTATTTTAGATTTTTAAGTGTAGGTTCCGTGTTTACGTAAACATGACGGGAATTTTGCCTACATACCAGCGTTTTGTAAATGGAGTTCCTGTACCGTCCATTTCTCGGCGTTCCTTTCGCCTACGAGAAAAATATTTGATTGTTTCTGTACTTTTGACATTCGGGATCGTGTGGTTAGGGGCACTGTTCTACTTACCAGAGTTTAAAAGTTCCAATAGTGTGAACGATAGTGTTTACAATGTTTACAAACGAATCCAGAAGGCTGGCCCTGAGCTGCTCATGCCGCCCCCGCTCGCACAGAACGACGTCGGTGACTTTCCCGTGGTGGGGATCGTTCACCACGGTGAAGAGGGTGATGATCCTCACATAGTGGAGGACAGGAACCGCCTGCGAGCTAAGATAGACGAGGATATGGGGATGAAAGTGTTAGAGCGGCCGCAGTACGATGTAGCACCGTCTGTGTCGTCTTCGCGGGGGCCTAGCAAGCCGCCAGTAGATGCGATCGAGGAGCCCGCGGCAGGGAACAATGCAGCGAGCAAGAACGTGTCGCCGGCGGGGCCCAAGGCGGAGAGCTCCGACAAGTTCGTGGCTGTGGCACTGGCACCAGGAGCTGACTCTGATATCAAACACAAACTGGAAACTGTCAAAAAGGTGAGTCACCTTCCCCATATAGACTACTCATAGAAAGTTACCTATGTGTTTGTCAACAAATTAGACAGTAAATTTCACTTTCTAATGATTTTAGTTGAGGTAGATATTGTAATTTTGAGGTAAAAGTGTTAGAAACCACCCACCATGAATGAGGTAAGTAAATGTGAATTATGAATGAACACAGCATAACAAAACAAAGTAACGTTTGCATAATAAGTACAATCACACAACAGTAAAACTGTTAATTACTCTATGATGATATAAATTTGAGAACCTGTTAGAATGTGAGTTTTTTAGAAGAAGTTTTCCAGTATTTCGTCTACTATGGAAGAAATTCTATGTAATCAGAGGCATGTGAACATTGATTTTCAGCTCTTTTAAAATAAAAGATAATTAGTCTGGAGTTATATTTAGCAGTGGTGGCCTACGGAAAATGGCCACAACTTATGAATTGGTTCATAGTAATCGGAAAGTAGGTCATACGATCCATCCCAGGCATGCACTTTATATAAATTATTTCATCATCACTGCTCTCAAAACGGCAAAGGACAACATCCTGAGGAAACCTATTTACTTTACAAAAAAAGTGAATAATAATAATAATAAACCCGCAGGGCAGCATGTGGCGTGCTGTTGGGCAGTACCGACCCCATGGACCCTATCTCCCGGGAGAATTCTTGTTCCTCATCTCTGGCTTGCCTTTATTGGCCGGCTGGAGTAAACACTGAAGAGGTTCAGAGCTCCCACCTCATTCTTGCCTTTATTGGCTGGCTTGAGTGGAGATTCGCAAGAGCAAACATGCTCGGGGAAAGGAAGTATTCCAGTAAGTGCTCGAAGGGACATGACCATCTTCCGGGCTCTGGGATTGTTCTGAAAGCCTTGGAATACCTCTCCACTTCTCAAGCACCTCAGGAAGTGTTGCCCCCTTGTTGCTGCGTCACTATGTGCCAGCGACGTTTCCCGGGGGCCCATTATTGAGTGTGCAAGTCACCCCCTGCCATTTTATCTTTTATCTTTATCATTTTATCCGTGTATACAAAACATTGATCAGGCAGGGGCCATAGTCCTTTTATAGTTGCGGTTACCAATCCACTATAGCCATCCAAACCCATAGCCTAATTTGCTTTGTTTCCATATTCTATAATAGTACTGCTCCACCGGGGATTGTCCTTGAGTGCACTTGCATAGTGCATACAGGCATAATCGTCGGTTGGTGCCCCCTCGTCATTTAAAATTTTCTAAGGGGCGTCTGCGAGTTGGCTTCGGCCCCTCGTACGCCTTCCAAAAGACCGGGACCCTAGGATCCCGAGATATATTAACATATATGAAAATAATAATAATATTCCACAACTATTACACAACGCCATCTAGTCCCAAGCTAAGCAGAGCTTGTGTTATGGGTACTAGACAACTAATAAACATATTTATATATTTCTAAATACATACATATTATAGATAAATTACACCCAGACACAGAACAAATGATCGTGCTCATCACACAAACATTTGTCCTGGGTGGGAATCGAACCCACGACCTCCGGCATAGCAGTCAGGGTCACTAACCACTAGACCAACAGGCCTGTCAAAATGTTTTTCTAAGAGTCAATTTTTAGTTAGTACTTGAAAAAAACCAGAATACTCCTTTCCTTCCATACGGCTGGGCATAAGCCTCATCTCATATTAAGAAGGTGTAAGGTATCAGCCAATAATGCTCCTACTGGTGGGATACAGGCCTCCTCTTGGTGAGTGGAAGTGGGCCATAATGCACTACGTGGGCCCAGGGCGGGTTGGTCTTATGCATTGGGTGTCTTAAACGCTGGGTGACTTAAATGTTCATCATGTACATCTACGCTGGTTTCCTCAGAATGTTTTCCTTTGTTTTGTTTTACGTAGATGTCCTAGAACTAAAAATTGAGAGAGATGTGACATCTACCAACCCACCCTGGGTCCACGTGGCAGTGGGAGCATTATAGGCTGATACCTCACTCCTTCTCAATATGAGAAGAGGCTTTTGACCGACAGTGCGACTAAAGGAGGCTAGTATTCTTCAAGTATTACTAAAAAATTTCTCTTGAAAAAGTATTCACTTTTTTTGTAAAGTAAATAGATGTCATGTCAAGTTTCCTTATCAGTTGTATTGGCTGTTAATGTTTTTATCAGTTTAAATATTGGGCATGGATAAATATCATAATCTAATGTTGACTACTGATTGATAACAACAGATTTGTAGTATTGAAGCTATCCAATTTAATCTATTACGAAATTACTCAATGAACGCATACAAATTTATTGTTGTGGGTTATCATTGGGGATCTTATCTTTAACAGTTACATGTTTTAATCAATAGATTTTGTGTGATAATGTAATATAATATATGTTTTATGAAACCAGACTTTCCCTCTACGGTTTTTAAAGTCAACTTGTTTATTTCTATTTAACCATTAATTACATTACAGGCACTCTTGAATTGACCAAAAAGCAGTCAGTTAGTCAAAAAGTTTGTCTGTTTCCAAAGGAAAATACAAATATCTACCTTTAAATTAATAATACTTCACATTAAAAAAACCGGTAGCAACCTACTGTATAAAACAAAAATTAAGTCATATGCGGAAGCATAATCAAGCATGTTTACTGCTGGGACGCAGGCCACCTCTTGGTGAGAGGGAGTGGTCTATAATCCACCACGAGGGCCTAGTGCGGGTTGGTAGATGTCACGTTTTTCTAAACCGTTTTAAGAGCAGTGGTGATGAAATAATTTACACAAAGCACATCTGTGGGTTCAAACCTACACCCTATTACTTGTCAGTCATGGACATTAATATTGGAATAGGTACCACTGTGTGTCCACCACTTCTATAAAAAGAGAAAAACTATATTTCAAAACATTAAGCTAGGGACCAACCTGGGTGCTTACTCTCGAATTTAACTGCAATAGCTCGACATTGGAATTGTCAGTCAAACGTCAGTGATTGGCTGGACTCACTGAGTCTAGCCAATCCCTGACGTTTAACTCAACCAACTGACGTTTGACCAATGTCGATCTATTGGAATTATATTCGAAAGTAAGCACCCTGTTATCCTCTACAATTACACAAGGTCATTTTTGATTGATTGTACAGACGCCACCAGGTCAAGCTACCCGAAACTGTCAATTTTTCCCAATGAACCTTGAACCTAATGCTCTAGAAATAAAGTCGAAAATCTATCAAAGAAATCTGACAGATTGTAGTAGCTTGATGTGTTGGCGTCTGTACATTGGTGAGTAAAAAGAAAAAAGCAAACCAAAAATTTTTGACCACAAGGTTAAAATCTTTAAGCTATTTTTCATCAAAAAATTGGCGCTCACTAAAAATTCTGTAAAAAGAAAATTTTCAGACAGAGTTGCTTTCGAATTAAAATATTGGTATGAATATTCATAGGACAATAGGATAAATATATTTTTAGGGTTCTCAACACTGAATACCACCTATCATTGAGACTATTATGGACTACCCTAGTTAACTGTTAGCCTTGACTCCAAAGAAGCTCTACAAGTTAGAAAGTGTAATCAATACTGGTTATCTACTTGTTAGATAAAATCTGATGCCATTATTATACAAGTTTACTCTATATATTATATAAATAATGAGAAGGTAATATCTAAGTTGTTCAACAATTTTTAAATCTTAACAGTGATTAATTAATTAAAAAAATAAATAACACTGATTTCAAGTTTATTTCTGTTAAAAAGTAGAACTTAACGGATTTTTTTTTGACTTTCCTTATAAAGGATTAGCGCAAAATTGATAATATTAATCTTTTCTTTTATGAAGTGTCATTCATTCCAGACGGCCATGGCCCCGTTTCTGAACTCTTTCCATCCCCATCTTGTTTATCCAATACGCCACATCACATTCGGCTCTAGTCGTTAAATAAACAAATCTAATGGAAGGTAATAAACAAGTTTGGCGCCATGGTCTATAAAATAATAAACTTTATCCATTACATGTATTATTACGTGGTACGCAGAATACGCACATCCGCGTGAAATAGAACGATTTACGGACGTCACCTCTTTCTTAATTATTTTAGTTATCAGGACTCCAACAATCCGCCACGACGATTGCCCGTGATTGATAACACGGCTGGCGTATAAATCTGTATAGCAGAACACATGTACCTACCCTATACATCTCTACGATCATTATATCCTGGTACCTTTTCTTCGTCTACGTCGGTTTTAGAAGATTACTGGTTGGTAATCTCAGCTTAAATCCGTGGCCTAATTAATTGCGATATATTGGTCTTGGGCTGCCACAGGCTTTTGTCCTTGCGTTTTCTCATTGTGCTCCTTAATTGTAGGTTACGTTTCCCCTGTAACATTACTGAAAAGATTATTCACAGACTTCAAAAAAAATATCAGTAAACAATAATTTACGCTCAAAGCCATAATTGTAGAAAAATTATAATTAACGATCTTATAAAATAGTATTTAATGCTATGTAACACAGAGCTCAGGGTCGTATGATAATTTACCGTACCTAATCACACAGTCGGCGACGTTCGTACATGTTAATCAAGTGCCGTGGACCATGACGATATCAAACCAAATGGTTTGAAAGTTGATTCGCGTGTGCAAGTCACCATGCCAAACATTCATTGATTCCACGTGCTATCTTAATACCGACTATGCGAATTTTCCTTTTTGGCTTTTCCCAATAATCTGATGTACTTATCTTGGTTCACTATACGGCAATCTACGGTTGAGGTCATTCGGTTTTAGTTTTGGCAGTCGGTCTGAGATGTCGCAATTAGTCATATTCTAGTCTAGCAGCTGTAGTCTGCGAAGATTTTAAGAAATATGCAGAGAAAAAAATGGGATATTTATCCCTCACATGTAACCTGTGCGTGGGTCCCACTGATGACTAGGCGAATCTATGGCATCCGAATCAGCGGTTGGACAAGGCGTAGAATACGGGACGAGAGCTTGATATCTATAGAAAAAAGGAAACCCTGCCTACATTTAGCAGTGAGCAAATGATAAGTGTGTGGCATAAAATAAATAAAAAGCCTACTGATCGCTGTCAATCTGGATGTGATGTCATCATCATCCACAGTCCGACTTCATCCACTGCTGAACATGGACCTATCTTTTTTTGTACCAATTCCCGCGCTCCTGTGCCAGCCCTGAGGCTGGGACAGGATCGGGGGCAAAACCTGGATGACCAGGTTTTGCCCCCGATGGTAACAACGTCACCCACCCGTTTCGCCGCCGGACTACCGACATCTCGTCTCCAGTACTCTGACACCACTTTGTCACAACCTTACTCCACCATGTCATATCTTCGCCTTTGCAGGTGTCCTGCACAACTGCACAACTGTATTTGAGTTCTATAATACGCTTTCACATATCAAAGACTTTCGTACGTTTTTGTATCTCGACGTTTGAAACTCGGTCTATTAGCCTGATGACAAGCATGGAACGCTCCATGGCTGTCTGTGTAACTCTCAGCCACTACACACACAGGCTCCTGCGTGAGCGTCCACGTCTCAGCTCCGTACATCGTGATGACGGAACACACCTGGTTATAGAGCTAGAACTTCAGACCTTGTGGAATTTTTCTGATGTCAAAATTGCCACCAGTTTTTTTGAATAGACCTATATTCAGGGATACGTTATCACGACAGCAATTTTCCACAATAGTCGCTCATTATCGTGGTCTACAAGGCCATTGTTTATTTGAAGACTTTCAAGGACTGATATGAAGAGTGGCTTGGCATTAGCTAAATTGTATAAGTGGAATGCAATCACCATTTCAAGTGTTGCCTACATAGCTTCATGAACTTTCATTCCAAGATCTGTATCGACCATATCTGCAGCAAATAAAGAAAAAAAACAAACTGGTCTTTAAAACACTTTTTGTTAAACGAATAGTAAAATATAAACGGTTAGGTTACCGAACGATTGAACCAATCGGTTTATCCAATCGCTTACTTTCACTACTGTAACGAAATCTCGTTAATTTATGGCTATTACTATAGATTTGAGTTGTATATATAAGTAAAAGTACCTATATGTATCAACGATATGAATTAAGGTATGTTGGGGTAAGTCCGGGCCTGGGTTAAGACCGTATGAATTAAATTATAATAAGGTTATTATTATTTTGTTTAGTTTTGTTGGACGGGGCGGATAAAATGGCACAGAACACAATATTGTCAATATTCAAAATAACCTTTTGTTATACAATTTAGCAGAGAACCCCTGCACTGAACTTACCCCAACATACTCTACTTTATTTATCGCTCCATTACTTTGGAGCCATATAATTATTTGATAAGGAAAGTAAAAGGAGTAGGAGGACATAAATAATTAATCCTTTAAGGCTTGTGATTAAAATTTATGTATATAAAATTTCGTATTGAATTCATGAAAGATAAACGTTCCGCTTAGGATTTAAAATGTGTTTGTAATGCACGCTTTTACGATCCACCGCGCTGAAAACTATAAAATGAAAATCAATTTCTGGTTGAGGATGGTTGAAAATATAATATTGCTTATCCTAAAATCATCTAGCATAATCCCGCAAAATTCTTGAAGCGGCGCAATAGTTTTGTATTGTGCAAAGCGTCTGCTTTGCTTTCCAATATTTTCATTACTCTGCAAAATACTGCAGCTGTTGTTAAATATTAAAACTGTCTTCTTCATCAAACTTGAAGTAAAATACGAAGTAGGTCATACCTTTTTTGCTAGTTCTCCGTTCAAAATAGAGCCGAATGTATGTTCTAAAAATCAGTTCTAAAAAACTGCATAGTCCCCTGAAGCGCCAGCACAGTCTTACACAATGGTTTAACCTAGTAATGTCTTAATACTTGTGCGCTTGTTATTACAATCTGCCAATCCAACGCATTGCGATTGCAGGTATTAAGTATCACGCGACACCAATGTACATAGTGTTGATAATGCTGGGACTTCTATCCACTTATGTACTTAGAAATATACCTGATAGATGAAAACGGCTAGTCATCATCTGCCTAGCCTTTGCCCAACTATGTTGGGGTCGGCTTCCAGACTAACCAGATACAGCTGAGTACCAGCATTTTACATGGAGCGACTGCCTATGTAACCTCAACAACCCAGTTACTGGGTAATACGATACCCCTTGGTAACACTGGTGTCAGACTTTCGGGTTCTGACAACCCGTAACGACTGTCTAAGATTACGAAAGAAAGCCGGAATCAACGGCTTAGCGTGCTTTCCGAGGCACGGAAGGGTCTTGGTATGTTAAGATGGTCACCCATCCACGGACCACCCGCGGCAAGCGTAGCTTAACCTAAACGATCGACCTGTGCGGCTGGTATAACTTAGCCACAAGCCCTTCAAAAAAAAAACGGCTAGTATTTCATCAAATTAATTACTAATCAACGAACAATAGCCAAGTATCCGCAAGTACGTGCACGTACTTAGAGGTCTAGGCTTTCTCGCAAACTTTCATGGTGGGCCGTTTGCCACTATTTCGTATAAATTGGTCGATGACCGGAGGCGCCGGCGCGCGGCTGCGCAACGTGCCTCAAGGCACCATGCGCGCACGCATGCATTGCAAGTGAAATCATTTGTTTATACCTCCTCGCATGACTTACTCGTTCTACTCATCTGTCTTGAATTACTACAACAGAATGCAAATACGAAGTTCATTGAAAGGCGGTCTTACTTCATAGAATTAATTCCTTCTTATTGAATTATTCAATAAAATACAAAATTATGGAAATCAAGAAAAGAAGATTGGCATTACTTGTTTAATAATATAGTGGATAATTGTATTCTTTTCACACGATCGATGGCTTCGTAGAAAACGAGCCGGTTAACGTCGTGCTAGGTTTCTGGTTCCGCAAATATTATCTCTGCCATCAACGCTCAGTTAAGGCCACAAAAATTCCCAGACCTTATTCGGCTATCTATTTGATTGCATCACTCGAATCAACGTTTATTTTCATGATTGTACCTGCTGGCTTTGTACAAAAGTACAAACGTCCAATCAGTATTATTTCAGCGAGCGTTTCTGTTGTAAATGTGATAATATTTGAACAGCCACGGAGTCAACTAACACAAAGTTAATTCTATTCATTTTAGTGCTTTGTTCCTTGATAACGTATTGTGTACGCGCCACGTCACATTGCCAATAAAATTAACGACGTATTTTATCGATGTAAATTTCATGGTGGTGAAAGAAAGCCTAGTTACGGAAAAACTATTTTTGTTTGTGCAAGAACCTGATTTATAATGGCGACGCAAACGTTTTGAACATTAAAAGTAATTCAATGTAACAAGAAGTGCGCCTACAATTATGTACCACAGTACTTTTACCATCAAGAAGTACTAACCCTAACCATACGCTCACGACACTATCGAAGGGAAAGTCAAGCTCGTCATAATTACAGCATTAGAATGCTTCAAACAACTTGCGTACGTGCTGCTATCATAACTAGATGCCAAGTTCTTTAATTATGCGTTGAACTAGACTAGAAATTCAACGAATCCTTTTTGACATAAAACGATGGAGCCACAAAAAGTATTTCCATGTGGGTAAAATGTATTCTACAAATAAATTCGTTGCATTGACTAACCGACAAAATTGTATTTATAGCTATCTAGGACGTACACGAGTAGAGCACGGAATGACACGCGGACTGATCTAAAAAGCACATTCCGCGAATGCCGTGCAGACCCAGTTTACTTGTATCGGCGCCGAAGTGCCGTGTTAAGTACATAAGGTAACGGCACACCGAATCGGCTGCGACGAGACATCGCCGGTGACCCCACGACACACATTTCCCACAAAAACAGTAGACATCACCGTTCGCTGCACACTAAACTAACGACACTTTCTCGCAAATATACTTCTATCGTATCGCTGCGGAATGCGTTTTAAAAATATTCGTTTCCGCGCTGACTCAAATATTCGGGTTAGTCCATTGTACACGCGTAATGTCTAGAGAAATTGCTGGAAGAGAATTGCCCCGGAGATGCGAATTCCACCTAAATGACTACAAATTGCGTCATTATAGCATCATTCTGACCCGTCCGACCTACCTACCGTACTTCCGGGGTCTAAATACTATATTATTGCAGTCTGATTCAGCGCATGTCGCACCAAGTTCAATTATATACAGAGACTGATGGTTTTTAAACTGGTTTCCTTGTACGTTTTTCGTTTTTGCGATCCGTGCTACAATAGAGCACCACGAATTTGGCAAGTT
The DNA here is from genome assembly GCA_932294355.1 of Aporophyla lueneburgensis. NCBI lineage: Eukaryota > Metazoa > Arthropoda > Insecta > Lepidoptera > Noctuidae > Aporophyla > Aporophyla lueneburgensis. Next base: position 10,474,888 of record OW028738.1, on the reverse strand, counting down.
AAGGACCTGAAAATGATTGAAAACGTTACAAAGAAATAATCCAGCAATTGGCTGTAAACATTGTTTTAATTCGGATGATAATCCAGTCGGCGTCGGCGTCGGCAAAGCGTCGATAAGTTAGCGACAAAACAAACAAAACCTTGTTGACGACGGAGTTAGGCTTGTTGAGAGCAAACCGGGGCAATTAGTCGGCCCTCAGTATCGTGTCAAGGGATGTGATAACAAAAAATCTCGGTCAAGAGCGAAACTCTGGGATGCTGATTTAGGGTCATGTGTGTTTAGGGTGACGCTGAAACTCCAAAATTTGTCCTGGTGTCACAATTAGAGCGATTGAAACACCGTAGACAGTTGCGTCTGAATAAGGGATATGTCGTGAGGCAAGCTTGCAAGAGTTGGATGGCCTAAGAGTAAGGGACCTAAAAAATGATCGATGGATTATGTGAGAAATTATACGGATAGAAAAGGAGACGGATATACAGAAGAGTGTTGATAAAGAGATACCTATGTGGAAGAAGACAGCAAGCTGCGTTTGTCAAAATAAAATGGAGTGAATGATAAATGATTGATTTTCTGCAAGTAGGTTTGCACAAACACTTTTACGTGTCAATCATATTTTATAAACTAGATGAGTTCGGCGTTTCCAATCTGAGTACCTACTGTGAGAAGAAAGGCCGAAACAAACTCAGGGCTCAGACTCTTAACTTCTTAAGTCCAACTTATTGGTAGATTTTGAAGACCTTGTATGTGTCCATTTAAAGATAATTCAATAATATCCATTGCATTGTTTATTTTGTCGAGCCGTCGTATTTTCAAACATGATATCAAGCAATGGATTCTGTTATATTTACTAACGAATGAATCGTCCGGTTTTACGCAATAAGAACGTTGTTTACAAATGAAACGTAAAACAGTTATTATAATTGAACACCTATTAAATGTCATTGCTGTACAGCGATCTGATCTGAAATGGAAACAATATGAATAACATTCTCCTGCGATCGATGACGCGGCTAAGGTCATCTACGGCCAAAAACATTCGCCTCTTGCAATAAAAATGAAATGCTACGGGCTGGGCCAATCGCAGCGGCATCATAAAAGAGTCCCGTTTTAATATTTTTGTAAAGGAATCATGCTAATATCGGCTTATCTGACAGCTTACCGTAGGTTTATCAAAACTTCAAATATCGTAATTGCAACGGTATCTTTTTTATCTTAATAACAAATGTTATTGTCAAACGTTGCATGTGATACCGATAGCGATTGTGCACTTTTATAATTTCTTACTAGAGTTTGCACGCGGCTTAGTTGGCGTGAAATTTCTTATTCTTCCGACCCATCCCGTCGCCGTGCCAGGGTCTGAACTGAACGAACACGGATGGGTTTTAGTCAGTAAAAGTGACACGCCCTCTCGCTACACCCAGAGCGTGAGAAGTCATTTGATGATTTCGCAAACAAAATAAAAACCGTTGTATCGCATCACCTGGTAGCGCTATCACTTTCGCTAAGAATTCTCTTATTCTTTTGGCTCGACTCCTACGATTATGGCTTGGTGTTAAATAGCCTAAGCTTTTTCATGAATTGTGCTATCAAATGAAAAACAAATGTTTTAGGTAGCTGCCAACAATTAGAGCGTTTAAAGTTCAAACCAATTCTTCAGCATAAAGCATATTATTAGATTATAGATAGTAAAGATGTAACAAAGTTATCGTGGATTTTCACGTCACGGCATTAAGAATAAGGCTCCTGTAAACAGGCGCGACGCGACTGTGCTACGCGATAGAATAATTTCCTCGAAGTTTTCATAAAAAAATGTTCTAATAAAGTTGCGACGCGCCTGTCTGCGTGAGCCTTAACACAGGGAAGTAAAATTTAAAACGGTTTTAAATTTCCGTCCACGATAACGTTATAACGTGCACGGATTTGCATTTTATAGACATCGACGTGTATCTCCAAGATACTATCGTCACGTAAGAAATTATAAAAGCGCGCATTCGTATTTCCTCTTTTTTTTGCAGCTGGGTTAATTCTCTGGTAGTATTTAGATTTTATGGCGGCTTTTTCCTTGCAGGAAAACTCCAATCGTTATTGTTTCTTCCTCCAACAAAACAACAGCCGGTTAATGCTACGTATTGCATTCACTTGTCTGACTTAAACACTATCATAAACTTACTTAAAGTGACAGACTTGTGCAATACATTTTCCATTTACCAACCTTGATTGAAAATAAAAAATAAACTAAACTTGTGTTATTTCCGAACTAACATTGTCGAACTAATATTTTTTTAAATATTTTTTATAGTATTAAAGAAATACATATGTAGCGTTATTTGATTAATTTATTAACAAAATGCTACCGTTAGGTAACCTGTATTAAAGATTATTTGGACTAAGCCATCAATTTGATTGCACCGCTATGCGATCTTTATGTATTTTGCTCTTGACCGAGAGACTCGACAAAAAACTTGAAAACTACCAGCAAATTTTTGCAAGCCAGTAAAAAACGAAAGGAAACGAGTTTAACTGTGAGATTACACACCATAACAACAATAGTTCGTTTAAAGACTTTCGCAAACATTAACCTTATCATCTGCTTTAGATAATAAATTACACAAACTGATGATGTCACAGCGTTTCCGGTGGCTTAAATCGTGTCAACCGCTTAAATTAGTTGCAACTAATCGTATGAAAGGCGCCGGTCCGGCCTAATGCGAGCCGCAATTAGCGCACAGGACGTTCCGGAGAACTTTTATTGCGTTTAATGTCCGCCCGAACAGTCGCCGACGAGGCCTCATCACACTACGCGGTACTACGAACCCGATATTGCGTCATTAAAATGTTAATTAAATGCCAAGTGACAGAGTTCTCTTTTCGACACACGTTATTACTCAGCCTCAGCATTGTAAGAGCCTCCGCCGTTTTTGTGTGCTGTCTGTTGAGACTTGAGTATGATGTACGTTTACATAACGGCGGCGCATCGCATCCACTGTAGCTCGATTGTACTTTTTTTTTGTGTGTTGCCGATTATGAACGAGGGTTGGAAATCAACGGGTGAAAAATTGTAACATGTAGGCGCCCACATTACAATGTGAACGCTACCGAAATGCTTAACCAAATCGACAGACTACATTGTGGAAAAAATGTTTTATCAAGATTCCTGAGGAGACTGTCATTTCTTATTGTTTCATCTTTAATTTCTTTAAGTCTCAGCGTTGCTCTACTGTATAGTGCAAACTCTTGGTCCTTTTGTTTGTTTAATTCAACAGTCACAGATCCAATATCTAAAGTGGTTACTTAGCAGTGCCCGGTAGGATATATCGTAATGAGTATCTTCCGTTCTTAACCACAACAAGTTGGACCCTCCTTTGTCCATTGGCTTGCTCGTTCTTCATTCATGTCAATGAACTGCAACTAGATTGTGCGAAAGCGAAAAAGCCTTGTTAGCTAGATTAGCTTTTATCTATATAAATATTAATGATTATTTCAGATAAGAAAACACGACAAAGTGAATAATAATTTTTAACCGACGAAAAAAAAGGAGGAGGTTATCAATTCGACGCGTATATATATTTTTTTTTTTTAATGTATGACCACGCATAACTTTTTACATGGTCGTCCGATTGTGATAATTCTTTTTTTATTGGAAATGGTATACTCCCAAGGTGGTCCCATATAAATTTGGAAAACAAAATCGAACCCTAAGGGTCGGAAAACAGGGGATGATTGATTGTTCACTCACTGATTGTAATGTATAACCACGCATAACTTTATACAGAGTAGTCCGATCGTGATAATTCTTTTTTATTGGAAAAGGTATACTTCCAAGGTGGTCCCATATAAATTTGGAAAACAAAATCGAACCCTAAGGGTCGGAAAACAGGGGATGATTGATTGTTCACTCACTGATTGTAATGTATAACCACGCATAACTTTATACAGAGTAGTCTGATTTTGATAATTCTTTTTTCATTGGATGAGGTATACCTTGCCAAGTATTATTAGTACATTCAAGCCACAAAAAATATAAAATAAAAACTTTTTAACAAAAAATTAAACCGCCGAAAAAACTGAAAAGCAAAAAATTATAAACCTTAAAATTATGAGTCGGCGCTTTGAGTGATCTTTGTTCATTAATTTTTCAGCGCCGAACAAAGATCACTCAAAGCGCCGACTCATAATTTTAAGGTTTATAATTTTTTGCTTTTCAGTTTTTTCGGCGGTTTAATTTTTTGTTTAAAAAGTTTTTAATTTGTAAAGTCGGTGTCTGTATTTTAGTTTTTTGACTTGGACTTCCGAAATGAATGTTATTTTTGACTTTGTAGTGTTTTATTTTTGTAAGTCGTTTGTTTTTTGGAAGTCGGTTGTTTTTTTTTGCAAAAAAGTTTTTTGTTTTTACCCTGCACTGTATCGTACACCACTACGGGCCAGGTAAACAACAGTGACTATTATACTTCCTGTGTTAGAACATAATCACGATACACAGAGTGGAATAAATACTTGTTATTGAAGCTAACGCTATAACTACCCAAACAAAATCAATAAAATTTTGATGGGATCACCCCAGAAGCATAACTTATCTATTAAAAACATTTGAATATTAATCCACGTTTTGTGAAAATACATAAAAATGCATACGTACAGTCGACCATAGAACCTCCTCCTTTTTTGAAATCGATTAAAAAGTGCTGAATCGGTTGATTAAATTCTATTACTCAAATTAATTTGCATCAATATCAATGATGACTGTCCTTTAGCGTATATGCTATGTAAATATAATATGAGCGAACTTGCCAAACAAGTTTTCCATAATGCCCGGACATATAAGTTAGGTCGGTACGTATGATTTGACTCATTCAATACACATTCTTCGTCCCGCTAGTATAGTTGATCTCGAAACTTATCGACCGATTGTGAGACTCCCAAAAATATTCGAGAATAAGATTTGAACGCTTTAAGTCCCATTACAGTTTTTCTGCAACGGTTACGACAGCGTTCATTGATGTTTGTGAAGAAAGAGCGTCGACTAATGGACGGTGGAAAGAAACCGGACACTTCGTTTTTCTTACTTTCTTAGTTGGCCCTCTGGGAATACTATTACTTACATAATACATCCAAACGAGTATATTTAGCGTACGTTATTCTGCGCTAGAAACAATAGGCGTTGAACGCTGCTTTCTTTTTCGAGTTGAGTCATCTTGCGTTTATTTGTATTTGTTGGTTTAGCATATGTAAACAAACTCATATTACGTATGTGCTACGGACGGGTATGAAGAATCAGAACAGTATTTTAATTCTTAATTAGGGCATACAATGGGGCAGAGCACAGATAAAGATAGACAGAGTTTGAACTGAGAAGTTTCAAAGGTGCATATTGATGAAGCTTTTATTAATAAACTTTATTGGTCGAAAATGTACTCAGGGGTCAAAAATTCAAGTTTTGATAATGATTGCCGAGTCGAATTTCTCTGAACTTACTCCACAAATATCGAAACGCTTAGTAGCATAGAAAAGAGCGTACTTAACAACACAGTTTGCAACATCTTGGATACCGCAGCCAAATGTCTCTAACATAAGCTAAATATGTTTCCTCCTTAATACGCTTGTTGTTCCCGCTTGATGTTCGGCTAATGTGCGATAATGGGGGTAAGGGTGGGGGGTAACGAGTCTCAATCACTCGCCTGACACGACCACCCTCCTGATTATACTGCTTATGAAATCATTAGACTTCATTACTATTGTATATGGCTTTCTACCGAACATGACATCTCATTTTCTTAATGGCAAACCACCTATTAGGTATTTAGCTTGATAGTCAGGTCTTACTTTACATAATTGGGATTTTGTGTCAAGGTTAAGTTGTTTATGGTGACTGAAATCGGCGTCGAACCCCTCGGCATTATCATAGGCTAGATTTGCACGTAAACTTGATTTTTTTAGGCATATTCGAAACGGTGTTCGAGTTTTTCAGTAGTTGCAACTTTCGTTTTTGGGTCATGGACTTTCTGTTTACAGCATCAGCATATTTTCCTTAAGAGGCCGCAATTTTGCTGATGTCGCGAATTAACGTGATTTTACAGACGTGGTTTTACACTTTAAATATTGTAAGGTTTCTATGTTTTCATCAATATCACCGTTTGAGGTCGACTATTCAAAATTAAATAATAAAAAAAAAATTAGCTCATTCATAACTGAAATTATCTTTTCTATTGTGCATTAAAACTTATAGAAATATAATATTTTAACTATAAAGTCATTTAATCAGCGAAATCGGCAACAACTTCTGTTGCTCTTGCAAGCTGCAAAGGGTTTTCGTCTTTTTTTTGTTGTAAAAGTCCCAGAACGTATGCATCGTATGCTCGTGTTTTGTCTTTCGGTGCTACTTTTGGTGATGGTTTTGTATTCCTTTGTACGAGTGAGTCGACTGGACTGTGGTCTCTTACTGGAGCAGTATGTTTAACAGTCTCGTATGCAAGTGTTAATATAAAAATCCTTCATCTAAGGACATTGTATTATGCGTCATTGTATGCTATTTCACTTATGTAGATCGTGAATTTTGAAGCGGATAGACATATTTAACGAATTCTACCATCCTACTAATATTATAAATGTGAGAGTTTGTATGTTTAGATGTTTGTTACTTAATCACGCAAAAACGGCCGAACAGATTTGCTTGAAATTCGGCCCAAGGATTGTTTATAACCTGGATTAACACATAGACTATTTGATCCCGTGGGATAATTTTTGAACTCCACACTGGTGAAGCCGTTTGCAAAAGCTAGTGATTTCCATAATGAAATCTTTACAGTAATACCTATAAATATTTAGAATTTTCTTATGCCAATAGCCTTAAGATAGGTTTCTGCCTGAATAAATAAATACTAAGATCATAAGAAGTCCAAATCTTAAATATCGGCCATAGCTTTGAAGTATGACTGTTGACATTGATTTAATATTTGGGATTATATTTTATTGCCATCCGATAAAAAGGTGTATTTGCTGTGTCCATACGATTACTTGAAGGTAATCAAACAGTGTATACATAAAGCAGAGAGTGATTTTGTAATCTAGTTCGTGATAGTGTCCAATGGTGGCCCACAATCGTAACTACCTACTTGAAAAATGCTATGTGTTGCAGTTATCCTTATCATAATATGAATGGTTAGATAGCGTGTGAATTTATCTAGATTTCCCTTGCTATCTGATTTAGTACTTCAGAGTAACCGTGTTGCTCTGGTGTGCCTTGCAACAGTTGCAACGAACCGATAATTATTTATATACACATGGCACGTACGGCTACCTCACCATGCCGAGCCAAAAATTTACTCGTATCTCGGATCAAAGAACTAGAAAGGTCGTGAACTCGCACATTAAATGCAAGATAGCATATTTCTTTTTAAACCAACCAAGTGGGAATTTGTGGGAGACGATTGAGCTAGACGTATCAGGTCCCTGCACTTTATCTGATATTGGAGAAATGGATTGTAATTAAAAAGGACTATCGTATCAATCAATCGAATCATTTTGCAACAGAACTGCTGCCAGAAATAACCCTGTTCTGTTTATTTGCATAAATAAGACATTCATTACACCACTTTTAAGCTTCTACTCAATATGCCCCTGCCTCTAAAAATGGTCTAACGATATTCAAAAATTCAAATCCAATATCATCGTGAATGTAAAACGCGAGCGATGCTTAGCGAGCTGCCTTATCTGGCTCGTTTGTCCTCCGGGAAGCTCTTTAGCCCGATACGGACACTTCTAGACTCAACGGTTCAGCCACGAACCGCCAAGTTGATGCGAAAATCATGCTTCGTATATCATAAACTCTAGCGAAGAAATTTTAAGGCCAAACACTCATATCTCACACGTCTTTAGATACTCTGAAGGATCAACGTACCCGAGTTCGTTGTACTGTAATGTTTTGTTTTGTAATACGTTGTTTCTGTTTACATTGTTTCATATTTACACTTTCTGTTATTATCGCAAGTATAAAGCGTACGAAATTAGGCTGCAATTTGTTCCAGCGCTTCACGGTCTCTTTATGAGCGTAGTTTCCGTACTTCTGGAGTCGTGAGCAATCTTCAAGCGAGTCTGCTCTAAATGATATGAAGTGCTTCAACAGAGATACTTTAAAATACTACTTCAAGCAGCTGAAAGAACTATTCCCTATTTTTGTAACTTAAATATTTTGCCCAACTGTTCTAGTTTTCGTATGTTTACGAATAACTCTGCCCGAGTGTTCGAGTAGTACAATAAGCAATAACTTATTCTAAGAATTTCTCATTATTTTTTAATAACGAGTTCGTTTAGTTATTGCAATAAAAATAATATTAAAATGTAGCTCGTTAATGTAAATTGGTGCCATATCGTTTCATACACACGAAAGAAAACAGTTTAGATAACTATCGTTGAACAGTATTCCAGTGTTATTTAGGTGCAGAATTTCACACGTTAACTATACCTAGAACCTGATACCAATGGGATTGGACCGTTGTGTGGCTAATTGGTTCGTTATACAGCCAGTCGAACCATCTCAGTGATAATTATAAGGACAAATATAGGATGCTACCTATTATGCCTCGGTATCTGACTAACAGTATCTATTTTTGAAAAATGTTTAATTTGAAAGAAATTTATTGTATAATACTTAGTTAATCATAATCATATTTAGATATGAGAATATCTTTTATTAAGTAACTAATAAAATTCTTTATTGTTTCAGGTAATTTATGAAACACAAAACGGCTTCAAATCTCTCAAGAAGAACATTTGAAAGAGCTTACGGCGCAGTTAATTCATTTTTATATTTTCCCTCTCACAACTGCGTTATTGTGGCAATTCCCGATTTCCGTTGTTCCGGCAATATTTTCGTATGTTCCTTTTTACGAGGAACATAAAAAACGGCTCAGGGTTCGTTTGTACTTGTGTTCTCGGCTATGGCCCAGACAGAGGGCGCAAAGGGCGCGCGCAGGTCGCTTTCTGAAATATGAAAGTGAGATGCCAAACTCCTTCGAACATTTTCCGAATGGAAAAATTCAGTCAGCCAGCAGCCGCAAGCGATTATTCCTGTTTAGGAAGTGATACGCTGAGGGTGGCGGTGCGGCAGCGGCGGCGACGGCTCCGTAGCCTGTTCACATAAATAATCGAGAGCTTACGAACGAATTCACCCGCCCCAGCTTCACTCCACAATATCATGGAAACTTTCAACCAAATTGATCGCCAAACGTAACTCTCTAATGGCGTGTAGAGCCGATTATAATGGACACTTTTAATGCCGCCCACCAATTTCGAGGGGATCCTTTAGTATTCAAGAAAGTTTTAAATTAATTTGGTCGTTACATTATCGTAAGGGGCGTCGGGAAATATTCGCAATTGTTCAAATGGAGACTGTTATTAGGTATTATAATTCAGTGCGGGGTTGACGTAAATGCTACGTGCAAGTTCGCAATTGATTTTGTGAACTAACGGGCGGTGACTGGGCCTCGTAAATTGGGCAGTCCGGATCCCTGAAGCATAAATCGACAATTGTCCTGTCAACGTGTGGGCGCCGCCACCGCCGGCCGCCGGCACCTCGCCTCATACACAATGTCCACTACATATCAGTCGGTGCAATCTCTCTTTCACGATCACTGTATGAATTAAGCATTTAAATGCTGATGAAGTTACTTATAGATTCTTTTGAATCTCAAGGAGATTTATGGCCCATTTATAAATTATGCTAGCTGATGCCTATAGTATAGGATATAGTGACTTCTTCTAAAGAGGTTCCAATTATTCAATAAGTGAGCACGAGGCTGTTCATAAAATTTACATTCTTTAGCATGGCAAAGAGAATTAACGAGGAAATCTTTATTTCTAGCAAAAAGACATCAAAAAGCCGCGAACTTCCATGATTAAAATATTGTGGTCGAGTCGCACGCTATCGCACAATAAACTCATTGTCTATAGGCAAAGTATTTTCATAGGCACACGACAAGTCTACAGTCTACCTACGATATTCTTCTGGATTTTATTTGCTTTTGAGGAATAGTAAATAAGAATATGCGGGAGCAAACAAGTGCCGGCCGACTGTCAGGCAAACAAAACGTCCTTCCTAGCAGACTTTTATTATACAACTCGACTAAGTTATTACATTGGATATACATTTTAATCTCACTAGTAGGAATATACGTAAGGTCCTACTCTTTTGGAGGAAACACAATAAACCAATAGCCTTGCGTATAATAATCCGTATTGATACGTAATCTTGGAAGTAATTAATTGTGATTCATTTTTAGTTGTGTGCAGATAGTATTGTATTATTCTTCTCGTACAGTTCGACGAGGCTGTCTCGTGTTCACATTTATTCGTGTCGTGAAGGTCAGGACACATTCGCATTACGTTTCATATTCATGCTCCGTGCCCGTCACCCTCACCGACAACATCGTCCTTACCAAGTTTTGTCGGAAGATCGATTGTTCGCACTCCGCAAGTTTTTAAAACGTTAAAATGTTTCTGGGACCCTTTTTATCATATTTGCTCTATCTCAATCTTCATACATCCTCAAACTTTCATTTGGGCTCGTAAATGATGTAGCGAAAATCGTGATAACAGTACGAGCGCATACGTCGGTGGTAACGATTCGAGCATTCAACGTAACGTTCTGAGAAATCCCGATCTCGTTACGATAGTTGGTGCTCAACACCCCGGGGCCGGTCCGAAACTTATCGTGGGAGATACCGGGACCATGCTGCCGTGCGATGAATTAATTTGCCTCCCGCCATTATATAAACTACCCAGATTGCAATAAAGATACCTTTGGGTTTTGCTTCTCACTGTAACGTCACGTTATTATCTTGTTCCCGAAAATGTACGCTAATTTACTGTACCTACATTTATTATTATTCAATAACGCCGCGTTAACGTGAAAGGCAGTTTATGTAAGCGTTTCAATATGGCCAGTAATGATAGCTATGATTAATGCTTTCTGTCTCTGATTTACATGAAATGTGGTGCTATTCCCTAAATTTATGACGACATAACAACAAAGAGAAACTCGACTGGGATTCGATAGACGAAAGCTTTATCAACTACGCTATTATTCCTGTACATTCGAATTGAATTCAACGTCCCTTTACTGTTTGCAACCTCGTTTTAAACCTGTTAACACACTAAAAAGATAAAACACAAATGGTATGTAGCAGTGAAATTGAAAAGACATGCAAATGTGAAAATTATTGTTGAAACATCCAAGGAAAGTTCTCAAAAGTGGAAAATTTATGTAAATAGGAAAGTATGCGGGTAACGTGAAGTGAAAGTTTGCGGTAATGATTCAACCCATACGTTATTGTAACTTATTCCTGTGTAGTGTGTAGCAGCAATATGACTGAAGTGTTTAGCGGTGTAGCGGCAACTGTTACATCATGTTCTGTGGTTTACAGTTCAGTAATTTAGTTCGCTTTTAATTTTACAACTTACCTATTAAGTTAGTTAATATTGCGAATTTTTTTGTGTGTGTATGTGGCTTGTAAGTTGAGAATGAGTGTTCTTACATTACCCCGGTGGGTCCAGTCAGCGGTGATGGATGCGACGCGCTGGCTGCGATCCGTCATCGAAGCGGATGCTGCCTCCGACGACGGATGCTTTCCGAGCTTTTTGCGGACGCCAAGCTGTACATTAGACGGGCGGAGGATATAAATCTACGCGCACTCGACAACATATTTAGATGAACACAAAAAGACTGAAAAGGATTCCTTTGAATATGCCAAGCCCAAACACGCGTTTTGTTACAACTACAAAATGAGCGTTATTAAAAACGGTCACATTGCATAATTATTATGAAAGATATATTATTTCTTATCATTCGTTAGATTAACTCCCGTTTATGTATGTAAACGGATAAATTCATCAGTTCCCCGACTGTCATCCGCTACACTCCGTCGATAAGGAACTCTCACATTGTAATGCGCTACTTGTTGCGGTCTTACATAAAACATTAACCCCCCGCGGTGATCTGTCGTGGTTCGTTTATCATATTATCTTCTTTATCGAGCAAACCTTCAACTCTGCATTTCTAATTTTACTTTTATCTTTTCGGTATTCATTGTATTAAAAGGGGTTCCATCGCTCTCGTTATGGTTTGCGCGGATTAAAGTCGTCGGGAGTTTTTTTGTCCTGGTTTTTAAACGGTACGAGTTTTCGTCGCGTCGTTAAATAAATCAAATTTGAGGTTCTGTGGAGCATTAATCATGTTGCAAGTTGTCGATGGAGTCCGTCGTGTTTGATAATTCTGTCGGTGCCCGTCGGAGATGAAGGGCGTGCGTGAGTGCCAGTCCGCTACGACGTTTTTTGCCCTCCGTCGAACGTCTCGTCTCATTGTCTCACCAGGCGGCATATTGGATCTTGTCATTCGACACACGAAGTAATACAATAATTAAAGCTTAATTTGGACTTGTAAAATTATGTGCTCAAAAAAGAAAAAAAGCCAACTAATAAATGCAGTTCTTAATGTGATCAACAATGCTGTTTTGGGGAAAACTATATCATGATAGTATGTCTTCTAAGAAACCAATGGATATAATCTTGGTTTTATGAATATTCAACGAAGTATTATATCACTGAAAGCCCATTCAACATGCACACAAAAGACATGACTACCCATACGCCTGTATGCAATACAGGTGATATTCAATAGAGATTGCTTCACTAAGCTGTAACGAAATAGCGCCATTGAGTGCGATTCTGTGAAACAGGACATGACATAATGTGTTTTTTTTTTGGCATGTCATCTGCCATATTTTGTCTCTGCATGTCGGCATATGTGTCAGCCTTCGTACGGCAATTTTTTTGCAGTTTTAATGTAAGTAAGTATACTAATATTTTAAAGTGGTAAAATTTGTTTGTTTTTAAGTTTGTATGGGGATGGTCAGGAGGTTCAGCGAGCAAACCAGGAACTACCATTCGGAATTGAAAAATATTTTTGTTCATTAGATAAGTTTTGATAACCCAATTCATAAGGAAGGCTATTTAACATAACGCTACGACGCAGCCGAGAAATAAGAAAAATGAAGTTCGAAAGAACGTTAAAAGAAAATGAAGTAAAATTGCGAGTGGGCGATGCGATGCTATAAAATATATTTTGTCCTAAAACAAGTAATTTCACGGGGATGAAGTCGCGGGTAGAAGCTAAATAAACAAATAGTTATTGTTCTCAAAACACGTTGTTCTCAGTTAGTTCACAATACTGATTGATTACTCCAAGTACTGGCAAGCATTCAGAGGTGATGGTCGTAAAGGAGCCGTCGTTACTTCACAGGTACCAGGGATCCTAGAAAATTGGATTTTACATTGTTTCAGTGACACCGGAGATTTGTGCGCGAGAGCTAGTCACAAAATTTTTATTCCACCACCCGCAGACATTTACGAACCGTCGTAAAACTGATGTACCGAAACACTGAAGGTAGAAATAAGTCAGTTTTATATGATTCCTCTCTTTACTGACGTTATTTACTTATGTAATAAGACAGTTTGTATTTTTAAGACCATTTTACTCCCTGCTGCAAAATAGATCGTAATCATAAATCTTTATTTATCTCAGCATCAAAGTACAGGCTCTGGTTAATAGACGATGTTATTAGGCGCACGATCTTTAATAGTGAAAGGTGTCTGCAATAGGCAGATTTTAAGTTAGTCCACGTTCGCACTGACGTAATAAAATCGCAGCGGGATTTTTTAACACACTGGAATTTCAACTCTGTGTTGGACTAAGCATTGAGAATCCAACAGAGTACATCTCAGCGTATCGAAAACGGAACAGAGTGTTTGACTGTTCGATTTTCGACTCTCGACAGTAGGCAATACAGACTTAAGTACTCCGGACTCAGGTAAGCCGGAGTAAAGAAAACCTGTACAGATGGAGATTCTTAGACGACTCAGCCCTGGAGTGTAAATGTGGTGCTGTTCCACAAACGATGAGGCACTTGATATCTTGTCCAGCGTGTCCTGTTGTTTGCACGCCACAGGAGTTGATGGATGCTACTGAAAATGCTAAGCTCGTAGCCAAATTCTGGGCTAATTCTATTTAGATTGCTATCGACACGCTAAGAAGAAGAAGTACAGACTCAGAGCGGTAGTGTAGCAGTGCGTGAGCTTACAGATCACCCGGCTCTTTTAGATAGGAAATGATAATGTATAAAACGGTTAGAGTCAAGAATAAAAGTTTAAAATTGCAATTAAGTACTTAAGTATAAGCAGAACCCACAAAGTTAAGGGAGCAATTGAATAAAATGCAAATTGTTTTTGATACTAGTAAAACAAATTATATTGACAGATACATAATTATCAGTTTGAAAGCATTATTTTAAGTTACTACTAGTTCAGTTTTACACAATTCCTAGAATAAATAAGTAAAAAATAAAAAACAAAACAATCGTACTTATACAGCACCACAACCACAATCCACACAAACAATCCACATCCACAATCTGTCCCCACCCAAGTCCAAGCAATGTACGCTAAAGAGCACTCTGTACAACCAAGCATGCATCGCATTGCTTCAATCAAGAAGCGCTTACAGTGGTAGAAACGTTGGTGTCTCAATTAATGAGCGGGTGGCGCCGTCAACCCCCGGGACGAGTGCATATTGCCTGCCTACCCCGCTCCGCACCACTTTCCTGATTGAATTCTTGGCAAACAGACCCACAGCCTCCACTGAACCCAACGCCAAGCAATTTTAACTATAAACGTGAACATTAATCGTTCCTTTATCCTCTACGTCATCTAAGCACCTTTCAACTTTGAAGATTAATATTAAAAGTTTTTTTTGTAAGATTTTCATGAGATAAACTGTTGCGGAAGTTCCGCTTCATTGTTGTGAGAGTCGGCCAGACGCGGCGGCAGCTAAGTTTATTGACCATCGCCAAGTTAGCCTCCACCAAAGTACGCCACTTTGAGTAACTTTAACTCGGTAAAAGCTATGGCCCGGAAAGCCCCTTTTTCTCCTTTTATTGCTAAAGTTCTTTCATACGTGTCTTCAGAACTTGAAAATTCTCTTTTTAACGTTTACTTAGCGCCTCTGTGTGTTTTCAGTTTTCCAATTCTATAGCGCGAATCCAGATTCGCATTTTAAGTATATGTGCTTTAGAGCACTTAAATGTTCCCAGTTGGGTCTGCATTCGTTGGCAGAGTGCCTGTTTTCACGAATTGTTGCTCTTAGAGCGACCTCGCGCCTGCGAGAGCATCTGTACCCACCTCGGCATTTCGCTGCGCCTGTCCTGTGCACCAACTGGGGATTATTTATCTAAATTTAGAACAGTTAACGTCACGCGCAAACGCTACTTATTCACATACTCTACCTTTTGTACTGTTTTTTCTATTGTTTTAATTCTTGTAACCTACTTTGATTGCTCCTCTGCTTTACGACATGGTATAGTGCAATCTCTTATACCTTCAACAAACATAATTCATATTGTTATTGTCACTTTGGTTGCATGCACCTGTTTCATGCCATTGTATGATAATACGATCACATAAGCAGTAAACATAATAATAATAAAACCATTCTAATTGTCACCGTTTTTAAGTAGGCTTTCACGATTCGAAAAACATGTAGGACACGCTACTTCTTCCGATTAATTTTACTAAGATGTTATAATAATAATATCACTGGAAAGCTTATATTTGTCACTAGCTTCTGACCGCGACTTCGTTCACGTTAAATTTCTTATTTTCCCGACCCTTCCCGTCGCGTCGAATCGCCTACCCGTGCGATTTTCCCCGTTTTTTGCAACATATTTCATTACTGCTCCGCTCCTCTTAGTTGTAGCGTGATGTTATATAGCCTTTCTCGATAAATAGGCTACTCAACACAAAAAGATTTTTTCAATTCGCACCAGTAGTTCCTGAGATTAGCGCGTTCAATCAAACAAACAAACTCTTCAGCTTTATAATATTAAGTATAGATTAATAGAAATTAATTCATAAATATATTTTCCCAAAAGAACGATAGCTGTCGTCCCTCTCGGCCGAAAATACTCCAACTTGCTCCGTACCAACTCTAAACACAGCCTCGCCAGTATCGATTTCGTCTACATGGTTTCCATTGCGTATTAAATTTAAATGAGAGACGACCACCAGACGGCGCAGATTCGTATTATGCACTTGCGCCTCTCGATCACGACTTGCATTCACAAACTTTAACATTGGTAATCCTTCTTTAGTTCTTTCAAACGCCTGATTTTTCTCCACCGTTTAAAACATTCGCTCTCGGCTTTAAATGAATTCTTTTGCCTCACTTTAAGTCCAGTTTAAAGACAGGATTCTGTGTCATAAAAATACCATTTGCGGTGTTATTAAGATTGTGATTGTTGCAACTAGTGGCCCCCGTTATATTATGACGATCTAGATTCTTGACTTACGGTATAAAATTGTGCATTTGTTTCCCTCATACCGGACGACGCGTCTTCCTTCTCTGATGAGTATCGATGTACCTACATATTATTACTTTTGTTGCAAAGTTAGTATGATGACTTCATGCATTTGTCGAATGCAATTTGGTTTGCAATGTCAGTCATTATCATTTGTTCCTTGATCACTCATTGCGGCTTGGTCCGCCAAACAATTTAATTCTGCATCGTGTTCCTCTAATTATCCTCTATTTATACCCACATTGTTAACTAGACACAAGTCTTGAAAACAACTTAAAGTACCTACTATTATGTAATCGCCGTTTGTAGAATTCGTATCCATACACTGAGAAAAATGTCATTTTGGCATAATCTTAAAATATCGTGACGTTGGTTTAAAATAGATGCGTTGTCTTATAATATGTTGATAATAAGTAAATATTACGCTAGAACTGAAATGTGTTAAGATGGAATCGAATTTTTTGGGTAAATAATGCAATATTATGATACTTGTCATCGTAAAAATTTGTAATTATGAAATAACATTGTCTTCTTCAAATAATAACACAATGTAATAGAAAATGGTCCACTGTCCCATAAATTAGTATGATAATTATAAATAAGATTCTAATTAAAAAACACAATGACAGTCACCGTAATATAAATAGATTTCATAGTTTAATATGAAGAAGTATCTCTAAAAATACGATGACCTCCCCCTAATGTACTATATTAAATTATAATGCTTTAAACTTATATTTTTAAAGTAAGCATCATTTTTTAATATTACAGTCATATTATTTTATGTGAATCCTATGATAATACGATTAAATAATCTCATATTTTTAGAGTAAGCATCAAAGTTCAATAATATAGTCATATTATTTTATGTGTATCCTACTAAATTATTATTACAGAGACCCATTTATGAGTAGCATTTGAATGATGTCCTACAAATTTAAGGTGACGGCATTATATAATGAGGTCTCCCTCTCTCACTTCATTCCGCCGCCGCGCCATTTCGGTCGGCCATTTGTATTTCACCGCTACAGCCGGCAAGTCACGACTCACGACTCGTTTAATTAATAGCAATAACAATTCCATTAGTGCCAGTGAACGTGTTTGATCAGTGCAAAAATGGATATGGCTACGCGTGATCTTTTGAAGAAGTGGAATTTGGAACGCTACATCGATCGTTTTGAAAGTAAGTTGACAAACCTACCTAGTAAGTTGCTAGCATGAGCTCACACATTACATTCACACATTCTAATTTCTAGCAAGAATAGGGTCAGAGTGTCGTCTTAGAGGCACTATGAAAATATACTTAAAAAAATTTCGCGACCAATTTCAAGGTCACAGTTCTAACATAACCTTACCTATGGATCCCTTCGACATCGTTTTTACGACAAACGGTTGGTCGGAGACAAAAAACACCCAGACACTTTTAGCCTTTCTAGGTGTTACATACTATAGAATCGAGAAAATAAACGATTTGCGAAAATAACACTTTTTTGGCCGCTGTACACTCCAACCAAGAATAGTCTTGTCGTATGGTACCTACCCACCTACCTAGATATACGTTCATATTTATATTATACACTAGATTCGATGTGCAACTGCAACCCAAAAAAAAAACAAATAGGTAGAGTGCGTCTAAACTAAAATGACGCGCCCCACTACCGCATTTACCGTAGTGTACGTATACAAATTTAAGTAGTGGGGCGCGTCATTTCAGCTTAGACGAGCTCTACCAACCTACATTTTATAAAGTCGATGCGACGTAGTGCATTTCACAGCTGCAATCAGGGCGCTGTTAAATTTACCTTTTTTTTTTCAGCTGAAAGAATTGATATCGCAACAATGCAGATGCTTAGTAAACAAGACATACATAGTATGTTCCCTCAAATAGGGGACAGACTCCGGTTTGAAGCAGCTCTGGCCATGTTAAAAAGCGACCAACCAAAAGATATGGTTTGTTTTCATGTTAAATTGTATTTCAAAAAAGTAAATTTTGTTTTAAAGTTTTTGCTTACACATGCCCTGCGTCGCTTAAATGCACATTCTCCTACTTGCATGTAGGTAGGTAGGTACCTACTTATTAACTTTTATTATTTTAAAGTCTTCTTAAGATACCTAACAATTTAACCGGTGCAGTATTTATTTAAAAAGTGGAATAAAATCATAACTTTTCATCAGTCTTGTTAGTTTACCAACTAAGTACATTATTATTACCTTTTTAAATTTCTTGTTAAATTTCAGGATAACTCCTACAATTCATCACTCTTTGAAGAGGTCCTGAGGAATGACTTGTTAACTAGTCTACCTTGTAACTTAGAGCCTCTGCCACCGTGTGAAGGACTGCAAAGCTCAATCCTCAACCAAGACTGCGAAGCAGGACTTAACCAGGAAAATTTGGTAAGTTCTGCAAAATTGTAGAAAAGTACTCGTACTTACTGTTTTTTGGTTCAAGAGCAATATGTATTAATTTGTAATTACATCCATACTAATATTATAAATGCGAAAGTAAGTTTGTCTGTCTATCTGTCGGCTGGGGCAGGACCTTTTCACATTTTCATACCTAAGACACTGAACCGATGCAAAATTTGGTATAGACATTCTTTGAGACCAGGATCAGTCCTGATCTTGATCGATTAGTTTTTATCAGGGCCGGATCAAGGGACGAGGGCAGGACCGTTCACACCTGCAATGCTGAACCGATTACTAGTAAAAAAATATAACACTTCTCTTGAGTTATCTCCGGCTAGGGCTAGCTATAGCCTGTTAGTTAACGGTCGCACTCGGACACATTTAGTGATTATTTCAACGATTATTGAGGTTAATTGACCGTACATACTCATATTATCACACCTTTTTGTTACATGTACTATTATAACATTGTCTCAAAGTAAATATTATTTTAGGATGGTGACATACTGGTGATACCACTGGACTCGTCGTCGTCAGTGGGTGAAGCAGTTAGACAAGAGTCCACCGGGAGCAATTTAGTAAGTTATTGCCTATTATCCTGTACTTTTGATAAGGAATTTAAATTGACATTCAATATTGTTAACCCCCGGCGTAAACAGATAAGTTTAACGTCTGTACCTGTCCTGTCCTGTATGTGTGTACGGACGGCCGTTTAGGAGCTATACTATATGTCACAAAGATCAGTAATATATTTGGAGTTGGTGACAGCTATAACTAACAACTAAATGCATGATGCCTAGACTGGCACCGACTCCAACTGATCATTATACTGAATGGAAGGTAGGTATTGAACCTGTATTTTCAACATTTTAGTGACATTTTTTTTTAACTTTTACCTTGCATATTTAGTTTGTAATGCCATACTTATACTATTTGTGTTTCAGGTGAATACCATACTGAATTCATCAGTCGAGGGAAAACAAATAATAGCAATTGGGCAGAAAACGGGCACCTTACCCTCAAACGTGCGTGGGCGTTTATGCAAGCTGCTTATGGAGAAGCTCATTACGGCCGAAAACCCGGTACTTCTGACAGATTCGCAGCTGCTTGCTCTATCCTACGACATTGGCAGATTATTTAAAGAGGAGTCACCACCCCTATACTACGCGCCGTACCTGCCGGCTGATGCTTACCAGGATAAGCGCAATATCTCTGGCTGGTTAGTCACCGCCAGAAGGGCTCGACGGCAGCATTTAGTTTCGTTGGGCCTTATTGAAAAGCCCAAGTCACGTTCTCGCTCCAAGTCCAGTCCTAGGCTAGACACCCCTCCACTCGCTGGAATCGACCTGACCGGACTTAAAGAAGGTAACTCCTTTTCAAGAAATTTTATGTTTTCAGATTGAATTAAATTATCAAGAACAAAATTATTGAGAAAAATATCTGAATTAGTATAAATTTTCGTTACAAATTACAAAATATCTGAATCTAAGAACCGTTATTGTCATTGTACTAATTATTAATCGTTTTAATTTTTGTGTGCAGGTGAAGTGGAGGACGTAGCGTCAGCATTAGAGCAGCTGTCAAGTCCTTCAGCTGGTCCGTGGCAGGAGGTCAGTGCCCTGTGGCGGGAGACGGTGCGAGCTCGCCTCCGGTACTTGTACTACGAGGAAGGGACATTACAGGAGTACTTCAATAAGTATCCTATCCTGAAGTCAAGTGATGGATGGCGACTCCTGACTCATGACTACGAAGCACTGTTCCCTGATAAATCCGGGGGCCTCGACGCCTTGGATGCTTCATCGGAAAACATACTAAAAGCTGCTCAGCAGAAGCTTAACACCACAAAGGACTCGTTTCTTCGTCGAAAAATAGCTGATACATTGGCAATTTGTGACGGTAAGGAAATGATTCTGTTATATAGTTCTAGGTGCTCGACCTCCCTGGGTCGGTGAACCCGTTATAAAATATATAGACAAAAAAGAATTTAAAAATTATCTAACATGGTGCAGTCGTTCAGAAGTAACGGGCGGGCGGACACACATTTCGGCAATTCATTTTTACTTATATAGATAGATTTTATTTTGTTCTGATACTTTTCCCTATTTGCTCAGTTAATGATGATGTGTTGTGTCAAATATACTATTATTATTTTCTTTCCAGATGAACAACCGGAGACAAAATTAATAGCAGCGATATTGCTACTCGGCTGTCTCTTTAATATTCCTCCTGCCCGTCGATCTAGAAAAGACTGGCAAACTTCACGAGCGGAGATATTGGATGGATTTGTGACCATCGTGGATGATGACGCAGACGTGCAAGTGGTAATTGAGGAGCGTCGCCAAAAGCTTCAAAACCTAGGTATTAGCCTCCAACCATTTATAATTTGGTGCCGCCAGTCAGGTGTCTCCTTCACAGTATGTGACAATACGTTTTACAAGTTCACAACACTAACTGAGGCTGTTGATGTGACTTTTAAAATATTTCATGCTACTGCGGCTAAATATCCTACTGAAAGCTATAACATTTGGCTTATTATCCAAATTGGTTTTTACAAAGTCAAAACATCGTACGATCGTATGTCACAATCTGTGAAGGAGATATTAGTTACTCTCGGAGTCACAATTTAAATTAAGATGAAGTGTCACAGTTGTAAAAGGACTTTTCCCACGTTTTCTTCACTTATTACCCACATAAGGAAAGAATGTGAAAAAATTGATATTACTGGAGTTTATAAATGTGGTGAAGACGCATGCTACCGGTATTTCACGGACGTTAGACAATTTAGAAAACATGTTAACTTAAAACATTTGAATAAAGTAAACACTCGTTATTTGCCATCCACCTCAAACGAGGCTTGCGTAGTTCCTATGTGTGAAACAGAGACTACCAAAGTAGCAACTGAGCACATATACATTGAAGCTGATAGTGAACCGGAAGTCCTTGATAATGCTGATAGTATTATTCATAAAGAAGTTTTGAAATTTATTTCAACGCTCTATGTAAATCCCTCTGTATCTCGATCGTCTGTACAAGCTATGGTTAGTCATTTGCAAACCCTTCTTGACAATATCGCACCGTCTTTAATGTCCGTATTCGGCCCTGTGCTAGCTGATGAGGAAAGCATGTCTGGAAGCGAAATTAATAAACGACTTCATAAGTTCAACACAGCTTTGAAGGGCATCTTTTTTCCGTTTCGTTCAGAATATTTGAGATTCCGAGAATTGAATTTATTAGGTTCTTTTATACCACCACATGAAGTAATCGTTGGTTATTGTCCTGACATTTCACAAAGGAGTAACACTTTAACATTACACACCAAGCCACGTACAATGCAAGTAATTCAACTTCGCCAGGTTTTGAAGATTTTTTTTTCCATTGACACTATTTGGAAAGATGTAACGGATTATTTGAACCACCTAAGGGGTAATTTAATAATAATGGTGGTGTATACGTTTCCTTGCCAGCACTCCCACCACATTTATTTTCATTGTTGAATAACATTTTGCTGTTAGCTATTTGCCATTCTGCTGACAAAACTAAATATGGAAACAAAGCTATTTTTGACCCTGTTATTGAGGAATTGAATTACTTGCAAAACAAAGGAATTTTTATAGAAAATAAGTTTTTTAAAGGAACCGTAAAATTGAAGGTTGTTGCTATAACTGGCGATAATTTAGGCCTGAATTCAATTCTCGGGTTTACTGAAAGTTTTTCAGCTAACAAGTGTTGCAGAATCTGTAACATTGACAAGAAAGGTTTGCAAACTGCTCTATATGAAAACAGTAACTTGCTTAGAAATATGACTTCATACCACGCTCAATTGCAAGAAAACGATACACCTAACACGGGCATTAAAGAATCATGCTGTTGGCTTAAGGTGACAGGATTTGATTTATTTCAAAATGTAGCAGTAGACCCAATGCATGATATATTAGAAGGCGTAGCTCGTTATGTAATGACCTTTGTCATAAACCACTTCCTTGCCGAAGGTCTTTTAAAGATCTCAGTATTGCAACAAAGAATAATTTCATTTGATTATGGACCAGATAGGAATTCAAAACCAAGTAATTGTTTAGTTGTCCAAGGTTCGAAAGTAAAATTGAAAACTTCAGCATCAGAAATGCTTACCCTTATTAGATACTTCAGCCTAATAGCCGGGTTTTACATTCCTTTAGAAAATAAAGTATGGAAATTATACATTATGTTGCGGCAAATCACCGACAGGTTATTAAGTCATAGGGTCTTCAGTGACACCAATATTCAACTCCGGGTTATAATAGCAGAATTTAATCAATTGTACACGGAGCTAACAAAATCACCCCTGCAGCCAAAGTTTCATTTTCTGACTCATTATCCTACCATGCTAATGAAGTTCGGCCCCGTACGTAACATGTGGGCTATGCGTTTTGAAGCCAAGCACAGGGTATCTAAGTTAGTGGCTAGATCATCTTTTAATCGAGTCAATGTTTGCAAGACTCTAGCAATAAAATGTCAACTTATGCTCAATGACTTGTTTGTGAAAAATACAATACCTACAACAAAAATACTAGGAAAAAAATCTGCATTAAATTCAGGAGACACTGTCAAGTTTTCTCTCGGCACTGGCGTTGTCCTCAAATATTCGGTTACTTCCGCTACAATAGCTGGTGTTATATGGCAGCGGAACTCTATTGTTACTGTAGATATAGATGATGAACAATTCTTACCCACTTTTGGCCAAATTGATGCAATTTTGGTGACAGATACTGAAGAGGTTTTTTTCCGTTGCTGTATGTTTGAAACTATTGAATTTAATTCTCATTACAATTCTTATGAAGTTAAACGTGGTAATGATTATCTGTGCTTTCCTTGCCAAAATGCCGTTTCTCCGTGTCCTAACACGCTCACTCTAATGCGAGGTAACACGTCATATATTACAAGTAGATGGTACCTAGAGTAAAAATTTCAAAATTCTGTAGGTATTCTAACGGCTTACGGTCGCTGCTATAATACCTTGAAAATGCGCAAACGAGTTAACTCGTTTGCTCATTTTTAAGGTGTTTTTATTTTGAATCCAGTAATATCAATTTTTTTTGGAAACGTTTACATAATTATTAATTATGTACTTATACCGTACGCGGCGTTGCTAGTTTGAGGCACTGCAGAGTCCAAGGGCAGTTATTTTTTTATAGCAGAGTGCGCTCAACTAGTAATCTACCCTTAGTTACGGTATTTATCGGATATCCCTTTAGGATATCCTATAAAGACGGCCCGATAACGGTGTCCGCATAAAGTAATGGTATGAGCCAGCACCAATAGCTGGTTTAAGGTGAACGCACACTTATCAGAGCCGAAGGAGGCGAAGGAATCAAATTTTAGAATTACTTAAATGAAGTCCAATGTAACTTCGCACACTTATCCGCACCGAATCGTACGACCTTATTCGTCCGATTCGGTAAGTGTGCGAGGTTCCATAGGATTTCATACAAGTAATTCTAAAATTCGATTCTTTCGCCTCCTTCGGCTCTGAAAAGTGTGCGTTCACCTTTAGTAATAGATTTTAAAGTAAAGTATTTGTATGAGGGATAGATTAGTCTCATCGGAGTGTTTATAGTAGCACTTTACTTGAAAATAGATATTTACTATAATAATATAACCAATTTATTGTATGCAGCTTTAAGGTGAAAGCGTCAGGGTAGCCCGCGAAATTCAAATTTTCTTACGTTTTTTGCAATTTGCAGGCCAGTGCTAGGTTTTGATTGAAATGTTAGACGCGGGTGTAAGACGTATGTAGTACAACTTATGTACTTACACCCGCGTGCAACATTTAATTAACATACAACCTAGCACTGGCCTGCAAATTGCAAAAAACGGCTACCCTGAAGCAATCACCTTAAGGGCAAAAATGTTTTAGTTATAGGTACATTAATGTAAAGTTTGTTATTTTTTGTAAATTAAATTTCTACTCGTCTCAACCTTTATTTTAATTTGTAAAAACTAGAATTATTGAACATAATGTATATAATGATTCTTTATAATGACCGACAAATAGATACTGTAATCATTAAGGCGAGGATGTTTCTAAACAAAACAGTCTTCTTTTATACTGAATATAAATGTTTAGAGTATATAATAATTATTCATTCATACTATGGAAATAAAAATACCATTCAATTTTCTGTTTAATTTATACATACATCCCTTTTCACCTTCTTACCATTCTTGCCAAGGTACTTTTTTCTATTTTTTTTACTTACTCTCCATTTTTTTAAGGTTCAAGTTTAGGGTTCTTCAGTTTTTTTTAATGTTGAGCTCACACCTAATAATATTTAAAAGGAAAGAACCAATATTGGATACTTAAAAATAAGGGGATCATGTAAGTCCAGTGGCGCCCTCAATTATAGGAGGATTGTGATTTCTAATAATCCAAACAATTTCTGTGTAATCCACCAGTATTTAGTTGTAGTCCTACTGATGGAGAATGAGTAGAACTACAACTAATCACTGGTGTATTATAGAGATATTAATTGGTTTATTAAAAAACACAATCCTCCTATTGAGGGCGACCTCCGTAAGATAATAGGCTATAACCAGAGATATGAGGAAATAGTAGGAAAAGTAAGAGGACCTAACCTAAAATACGAGGAGGTTACCGAAAAATAGTAGGAAAAATAATAGGATATAACTGGATATATGAGGAAGGCACCGAAAAATAGTAGGAAAAATTGTATGACATAACTGAATATGTGAGGAAGTCACCGAAAAATAGTAGGAAAAATAATAGGATATAACTGGATATATGAGGAAGGCACCGAAAAATAGTAGGAAAAATTGTATGATATAACTGAATATGTGAGGAAGTCACCGAAAAATAGTAGGAAAAATAATAGGATATAACTGGATATATAAGGAAGGCACCGAAAAATAGTTGGAAAAATTGTATGACATAACTGAATATGTGAGGAAGTCACCGAAAAATTGTAGGAAAACTAATAGGATATAACTGGATATATGAGGAAGGCATCGAAAAATAGTAGGTAACTAAAACTAAATCCATGGTGACACATCATCTTAAATACTGTTATCATCAACATCAGTATTATCATCGTTCTTTTTGGTGAATCACTATGCTCCGTCCTTTGAGTGAATTCATCATACTTTAAGCTGAATTCACCTCTTTTATGATTGTCAGTTTTCTCAGTGTACTCTCTTAGGATATAGCAATATTTAGCTGATTTTATTTTAAGCTTATCCTGACGTCTTTGTCATTCTTCAATAACATCATAAAAGGTTCTGGGACAATCGTAGTTTCTACTTAAAGAAATTGCTAACTACATAAATATCTTTGTAGTCCGTTATTGTAAGAGCATATATTAACGCAATGGTAGCCTGTAGTAGGTAATGCCAACATCTTATATTGCAAAATATTTTGAAACACGTAGAACTTACTTACGTTTATGCTTCTGGAAAGGATATATACGGTATACATTTTAAAGGCAATAGGCTTAATACGTTTTCTCTACCTCGAAGTTTGAAACTGGCGCGCCGTGTGCCCGGTAACTTTAAAGATATTCAGTGAATGTCGCAGTCCTGAGTCCTGAGGGAGTAGTTACGTGCTCGTATGCAACGCCCGAGGCCTCATGTGCGCGTTCACAAACACCGCTCTGCCCGTTTAAGGCATAAACTCGTGAGTCCTCCACTACCAACTTGTTATGTGGATCATTATACTCCGATTAAATTTTATCAGTTGAATTTTCTATTAATGATCCACTTAGGTACAATAACCTTGGAACAGAAAACTCACGTCGCGAATTGGCCGTAGAAAACATGCCTTCAATTACGTCTAAACACAAATTTAACGATAAAATGTTGTGTTCAAAAGTTCTTGACATCCCGGAGACATGCGCTCCTTTTCTGCAAGCGCGCAAACGCTGCACTTTAAAGTGACAGCAGAGTGACTTCTTATACAATTTGCATTTTCGTTGCAAAATGCTGAAAGGCGAAAATCTATGAAAAAGAAGGCATCATTCTCAGTACATCAAGGGAACGCTGACAACGACACGTTCTAATAGAAAATTTTCATATTCATAAGGACGTAGAAAATTTGCATATAAAACGAGCAACTTCGCCTCCCCCGACCCGCGGCGCAGGGTCGAGCACCCTGTTTTCCATTCTCTCTCCTTGTAAGAAGTCAGGAAGATTTTAGTTTACATTTAACAACTCTCCGAGAGTTTCTATTATGTAAGCTCGAATTTACACATGATTTGTTCAAGTGGAAGTGCTTGTTATAGTTTCTGCAAACTACTTTGAAAAATCTTTAAAGAACCACTTCTTTTTTCCTGATGTTTTTCTGGAGTTGCAGTTTTCATCAGATTTATAGGCGCATTTCATAGAACAAACTCAACGAATTTACATCAAATACCTGCTAATCTAAAAAAATCATTACTAAATGAAAACGTTAAAAATTGCGTATCGGTCATGCGCAACACATAAATCCTTCCATAGTCATTTGTGATTTGCCTGATGTAGACTTCTGATAACATTTTTGAATGAATATATTTACCGAGTTTGGACAACAATCCAGCCGAAGTCCGATTATCTACATATTTTCGCAAATATTTTACGACCTCGGTGAGCAAATTTTGATTGCTTAATTCAAACTTTGATTTCTGTTCAAAGGAAGTCTCGACGTACAAAAATGCTAACTTCTGAAAACAAAATAAGTTCTTTTCCAATTTGATTCAGAAAAAAAAAACAAACGTACCTACTTAAAGAGAGTTTTTAGTTCTGCGACATAAAAATACTTTATGATTTATCATAAATATAGGTAGGATAGGATCTACTTCTCTTAAACTTAAATGGTAAAATTCCCCCAACCTTCATTAATACCTCCCACCTCATTACTAAAATTAAAATTTCAGCTGTTCAGCAATTTTCTGAAAGACCCGATACCATCTATGAATTTAAAGATGTTACATTATTTTATGATCGCTTTAATCAATGCGAATGGAATCTAGATAACCGATATCGTTCGGAACAAAGGTAAAATGTTTGATTTCATTGGACAGCATTTCAATTATGGCGTCGACAATTTTGAAGGTGTCATATTGTAGGAACAGTTTACATAGATGAAATAGTGAGCAGTAACCACGGACAGTGGCTCTGGCACACACTTGGAATGAAATTGAAATGAATTGTTTGCGGAGTCAACTCCGCAACTGGATTATATGCGGTTTGCTCCCGCTCCGGCGTAAATTGGATCTCGAATGAGATGTCTTTTTCTGAATCGGCTGCAGTGCTTGTTCATTTCTAACAGACTGTGACGAACCAATGAATCGAGGCTTTTGAATACCGATTGCTTTACGTTCCATAAAGCAATTACTGTTTGAATTTTCAAATTAACTGTTATTGTTGCCTTTAGACTCTTCACTTGCTAAAAGATTATTAACAAACAGAACTAACAGGACACTGACATGATTTAGTATTTCCTGTTGTACGAACTGTGGCTCCAAGTATCGTTCCATAATATAATATCTGGATGACCGAACTTTGCTCGGTATTTTTAGGTAAATTGTGTTTAAAATAATAAGTTTATGTTCAAGTTGATTATCGATAAAGTTGATCATTGAAAACACGAATAAAACGACATTTTATAAAAATGAATCCTAGCTAGATCGATTTATCGCCCCCGAAACCCCCTGTATACTAAATTTCATGAAAATCGTTGGAGCAATTGCCGAGATTCATTAATATATATATATATACAAGAATTGCGCGTTTTAAGGTATAAGATTTATTACGGTCGCAAAATTATAAAGATCATATTAACTAGAATTTCCTGAAGCGACTATTTCTTGCCTTTACATGATATTGGATATGTTATCGTCTCATATTCAATTAAATTTAAGGGCAGAGATATTGGCCAGATAGCCGCCATAACTCAGAGATCATGACTTTCATATCCTCCATCAAGATGAAATTATTGAAATATACGAACATTATTTGTGATATTGGTAGCGAGGCGAGCACGCGCGAGGGTCGTGTGAAAACCTTATTGCCCAACAACAATGCGCCTCGTGACTGCCAATGCGATTTTGTCTTCAGATTAAACGCTGACATAAATTCCCTTGTATTTATTATATCGATACGAAAGTAGAATCTAGCCGCTGAACCGTAATTTATGTAAGTTGAACCAAGAAATATAATGTTTGATTATCTCTAAGTTGGATATCAAACAGTTGTGTTTACGGCATCTTCCGCAATAATTGATCTGTTTTGTTCCTTACTGTAGTTACGAACGTAGCTCAAATAGCTTCTGTTTGAAAATTAAGCAATTAGTGACTCTTAGTACGTAAACAAAGCGGGCTTTATTTTAATTGCATTCACAGACAAATTCTGGCGACTACTTCTCGTTGAATGGCGCCCACTCGAGCGCGCCGTCCTTCCTCATCGTCGCTCAATGGATAATGTACGTGCCAAATGCTAACTTAGCCAATCGCTGTCGAGTCATTTGTGGCTCATCATTAGCTAGCTGTCTGCTACATCCGAATGAAATAATGATCTTATATGACATCGATGTCAAACTGGCTCATCTGTACCGATTGAGACATAAAAACTCTATGTCCATTAAACTGGCTGCAATTACGTATATTTGATCTCTATCGATCTTGTTGGTAGCTGTTATGGATACATTAATTGAGATTCAGATGTTTGGAAGCACAAACTACCCGTCCAAGTAAAACTTCATCTGGGCATTATATCTGTAAACAATGTGAATCTGACGTGCCGGAACCTTTGCTGCATTCTGAAAGTACAATTAGTTTCTTATGCAAGCGCCTCTAAAAGAATTGTGGAATCATGTCTCTCTGGATTCTGTAACACGTCTCGGCAAGAGAAACTTCATCTTTGTCATTCGTTGAATTATTAAAATTGTTGTCTAAATAAATGAACGTGTACAGTAGCATGATCATGTCAAAGGAAAGAGCGTCTACATGACTTAAATCAGCAATTTCGTTGAGTATCGCACAGCCGGCGTTAACTTAGCTCCACCGACTTTGAAATTACATTTCGTCTGGAGAAAAGCTTGTAACTTTGTGGTCTTTTTCTCTTAAGGCTTTGTCTTGGAGAAACATTAATACAAGTTTCAAAAGCTCTGCTTTTAACCAGATTTGGTAGGTTTCTCATATGGTTTTTATAACGTTAAGCATTCTATTTCAGCAATAGGTTTTAGTGAAATTACATTTTCTGTTTAAATTTAATTTGGTTGATCAGATGACTGATTATGAGGGTAGTAATTGAGTCCACCACCGAAGTTGTACAAACAGTAGAGTTTATCTTGGCCCGCATGATGCCATCGTCTCGACTTTCTGCTTACACTCTCTATTTACTTTTGTAATGTGTATTGTTTCGGTTTATACGCTATTAACGGTTGTATTGTTTAATGTTTTTGTAATCCACGAGTCCACTTGTGTAAACATTACCCGTTGTATTATTGTGTATCTTATTAAATATGTTAAACTATGCAAATTACTAGGTGAGCAATGTGACTTAGCAAATATAATTTATAAACAAAATAATATGCGTAATACGGATTTCAAACATTCACATATCGCCGGGACTGTAAATTTGGCAAGCGTTTAGAAACTTGGTGGAGGCGTCTCTTAGTATTGGAATGAAGAGATTTCTTTAAAGTTGCTCGATTCAGAATACGGGTGGCGGCGGGTGGTATTGTGGTGGTGTGCACCGCAGCCCGCAGCCCGCTATCACAGGGAATATTAAGGAGAGACGTGCTAGTCGGACTGTTCACCGCTTCTTTTCAAGCATCGTCGACTTATCTCGTCGCATTTCGATACAATCTCGATTGGTACACACGTGATTTGAAAACGTTTTGGCTTTAAAACGTTTTCTACTCGCAGAAGTTATCGTAAGATAAACAGTTACTATAAGACTAGATAAGGAATCTTTTAGACCCAGTTCGGTAACTGATTTTGCATCTTGATAAGGATGTAATCAA
The DNA here is from genome assembly GCA_932294355.1 of Aporophyla lueneburgensis. Lineage (NCBI taxonomy): Eukaryota > Metazoa > Arthropoda > Insecta > Lepidoptera > Noctuidae > Aporophyla > Aporophyla lueneburgensis. The sequence continues at coordinate 10,444,090 of OW028738.1, read as the reverse complement.
GGTCGATAGCAAAAATGCCCGTAAAGAATAACAGAATGAGTTCGCATTGAGGCTTCCGCAGACAAAAGGTCGCCTATAGGCTGGGTGGTTTTAAACAAACATCTAAGCATCACTCACTATGCTTTGTATGCTGTGTGGTTTTCAACCGACGAAAAAAAACGGAGGAGGTTATCAATTCGACGCGTATATTTTTTTTTTTTTTTTATGTATGACCACGCATAACTTTTTACATAGTGGTCCGATTGTGACAATTCTTCTTCTATTGGAAAGGGTATACTTCCAAGGTGGTCCCATATAAATTTGGAAAACAAAATCGAACCCTAAGGGTCGGAAAACAGGGGATGATTGATTGTTCACTCACTGATTGTAATGTATAAACACGCATAACTTTATACAGAGTAGTCCGATTTTGATAATTCTTTTTGTGTTGGATAGGGTATACCTTGCCAAGTATTATTAGTACATTAAAGCCACAAAAAAATATAAAATAAAAACTTTTTAACAAAAAATTAAACCGCCGAAAAACTGAAAAGCATAAAATAATAAACCTTAAAATTTTGAGTCGGCGCTGAAAAATCAATGGACAAGGATCACTCAAAGCGCCGACTCATAATTTTAAGGTTTATTATTTTATGCTTTTCAGTTTTTCGGCGGTTTAATTTTTTGTTAAAAAGTTTTTTCATGGCTCTGCTGTATAAACCCCATCACTAATAAAGGATTCCCCTCATATCTGACTATGCTTTTCCAACTATTTTGGGCTTGGCTGCAGCTGAATACCAATATTTTACATGAAACGATTGCCAATCAGTAGGTAACTGAGTAAACACAATACCCTTGATAAGACTGGTTGTCAACTTTCTGGAATCTGACTACCCATAACGACTGTCATTCGTAGACCACGGGACCATAGCCAGGATCACGTGCATTCCGAAGCACGGAAGGGTCTTGGTATGTAATAAATGGTCACCCATCTAGGGCCTGAATTCGGCAAACGTAGCTTAACCTTGATGGATCTATGTGACTGTTATCACTTCGCCACGAGCCCCGCAATAAAGATCGTTGCCATCTTCCGTTCATTGTTGTAGCTTTCTTCACGCGGGTGTGTTATGAGAAGAGACAGTGGCATTGAATCAAGTGCGTATGTCCATTCAACCTTTGTTCTGTATACTTAATGTCTTGATGAAAGTGAAATGCTATACAACCAAAGAATTTGCCAAGTTTGATGCTTTTTTTATGAGACTTGCTATTTTTTTTCTTACTATTTTAGAAAAGATGTAAAGGTCGATACCTAAACTTCACAAAAACACAATAACATGACGTCAATAAATACTTTTTAATTTTCATGACTATGATAGGCGAAAATTTTTCTAATCTTTACCCTCCTCCTTTTGACCGTACATGAAGTCTGGAAATATATTAAAATTAAACTACGCTAATTATTTCTAGTTCATCAATACGGGACTAAACTGAGATGCCATATTGAAATTTTAAATTAATACTGTAGAAATGTGGATAGATGCAGATAGGTAAGTATGATTGTCTATCATTACCATAAATGCTGGTCGTATGACGTAACTGAACTTCTAATTCAGGAAGTCTTTACGTGCAGTCTGGGGTCATAAACAATGGTTCCCTGTGAATTATCGAACTGTGTTACAAATGAGTGCACACGCGGGTATTTACAAGGTGCATTTAGTCAAAATCACACTTGTGTTCTCAGGGTTAGACAAACATACATAACTTAGAACCAATTTTAGGCAGCAAAAATCTTTCAAATTGCCTTTAAGCAAATAACTTCGACTGTAGAAAATTTCCTTTTTCTCTCCATATAAACGTGACATATAATAGTAGTTTAGAGATAACTATACGTTTAGAAGCATTAAATGCTATCAAACACGGTACATGAGCAAAAAGGGAACATTTTTGCGTCCACACTCGGGTCCATCTTATCCCGCCTTTTCCATGTCGCCCTGGTATTGCGCCAGTCGTTGCACAGGGGACCGCTCGTTAGAGACTGTCCACTAGGATAAATCGAGTTTTCTCTATCGCTACTGTAACTGCCGTTCGGTTTAACTCAGCCACGTACTTCGTAATAATACCCTTTTATATGGTTACTTCGTAGTTGCAATAAAGGTTTTCCAATGTTTCTGTCTTGTGGTTTCTGTAAAACATATGACGTCTTCTGGTTCTAGTTTAGGTTCTCTAAATAGTCTATTTGTGTTCTTTTTGCGTAATGGATCTGTTCAATTTTTCATTCGGGTTTTTTGGTACTACTATCGAACCTCCTTACAAATCTCAGGTATACACTGCTCTGGTGAATTATTCTTTTTTGACCACCATTTTGGAAGCAAGTAGCGAAATCTCAACAGCATACAACACGGTTCGAACGGGAAATAGCCATTAAAAATCCATGCTTAAATAATCGAGTTATTACAACACGTGCCAATACACTCGATCTAATAGGTAGCTATTAGATTGAGTGATTGAAAAAGAAACACGCGCGAGACTTTTAATTTTATTCTTTATTATGATATAAGTCATGTAAAAAATTGTAATTTAAAGATTTTCCATGGCCGTAAGTATCGAACGGTAAACGACACGTGACGTGACGTGACAACGTGCTAAATATAAGGAGTAACGCGGTCCCTATTGCCGGCCAACGTACTCTCTTCACTTACCAATTGCAGTAAAATGGCAATAACAATAAAACAGTAAGATAAAACTGTTGATATAGAGTAGCGATCGTGAAAGCCGAACCATGCTCGAGCCCTCGAAACTTTGCCAATATCTAGTGTTTCAGTATATCCGTGATTTTCGCTCCAACCCAACGGATACGATCAGGACATTCGTACTTTATCTTTCCTTCAATGTCTATGGGTGGGTGTTCGTAGCGTTATGACTTTGATTTTTGAGATGTTATGTGTGATTCGCTGAATTTTCGTTTTTCGTCTGTATTACAGTTCCCAGCTTTCGTAGCGTTTCTTTTATGGGTGGTTAAAAGACTAACGCAGTCATATTTGAGTTGGTGATGAGATTTATTAGAATATGGGGAGTTGGTGGCTAAGCTGTTGGCGGTGGTTGGTCCGTGGACGAGTGACGGTCACGACCACCTAAGGTATTGTGGAACCCAAACGCGTGGGCTGATTATTACGTCTATCCATTTGTCTTCATCTTGGGAGTGTCACAAAAGACTTGACAGTCAAAATTTAATATGGCGATAACCAGACGTCTCATATTGTGAAAACGAAAATCGACGCTGTGTAAAATGGGGTATCATTGAATAGTTAATTGAAAATCATCATTAATAATTTTTCATTTTGAATTATCATTTAAGATCAATGACTATTTAAAGTAAAAGCTATTCTCACTTACATTTTCGAAACTCATAATAAAGCGGCGATAAAGTTCTTATAATTATGTATACTTACCTTAATAGGTTTTATAAACATGAAAAATAATAATGATTAACTAAAAAATGTACTTAAAATAAAAAAGTGGTTTAAAAATCAGAAAACCCGACTGTGTAAAAAATTAAGTTCATTAAATAATCATATACTCTCGGACGCAATATAGATCTTTATTGTTAAGAAGATGCCTAGGACTGCATGAGATTATTTATAGCTTATTCAGTTTAATAGTCAACCTCTGACATTATAATTTTCTTCTTACCATCTGTTCCAAAGCAATTTTTTTACGCAGCCGGGTTTTTGACTTTATAATTTTATCTTTGAGGAATAATTAACTGCCATGCCTGTTTTTCTGCCCTTCATAAATGTTTCTCTTTCACAAACAAAATGCATCGTAGTGTTTCTATTCCAAAACTTCTCTTTCGTTTTTCCCCAAGCTTCAACCAAATCAAAACAAACTTCAGATTCGCAATTGTAATTTTCTTCAACTTCATTCATTTGTTGCACAGTAGTGCACAATCGTGCACGCCTTGCCGTAGGCTGCCTTAATTAGTACGTGGTCTACAAAAACAATACAAATTACTCATTACATTTTTGACTCGGCCGTGATTAAACTTGGGAGCGTGTGTGCGGGTAGTATGCAAATATTCTGTGCAGCACCAAGCCATACCGCACGGGCGCTGTCAGCACTCGTAAATTCGGAGATTACCCGTAGAGTGTGTTCCCGCTGTATATTAATGCATCCCACAATAAAAACGTTCTCGTAAACAGTTTAATTGAAAACGTACATTATGATTACGTACCTCGCATTGCATTGTGTTCTGCTTTTTTGTTGGTGGGACGAAAACGGCTTTGAATGGGATAATGCTATGCTAATGCAAATCAATAATTCTGTTTCTTACAATCTTAGCGAGGGTTGTAAGAGGATAGGATTTGTTTGTATAAACAGAATTTATACGGTCACTAGCAGAAAATGTATAAGCGAATTGGAACGGTGAAATATTTGTAATCAAAGTGCCGTTCTGAAGAAGGATATTTCAAACGAAACTTAACTGAAAGGAACCTTTCATAAAGCCATAAAGCTAAAGTATCAAAGCTAGTTTTTCCCACTTTAATTTCTAAGAAGAACGTGTGCAACTGTGCAGTATAAAGATTTCTTAAAGCGCATTCTTCGGAAACGCGCAGCCTTAAACTGTGAGGTATCACAGTTTAAGGCTTAAACTGGGCGGCTTAGCGGCGCCGAATGAAAGTTTACACAAAAGATAAACTTGCCTCCACTTCGACGCCAACTACTCCACAGATTAGCTTTTCTATTTCACGCTATGTAACACCCTGATATTTCATCACGAGGAATTTAGGAGCTTCGTAAGCTACGTTTAAAGCACGCCCAAAATAATATGTTCGGCCTAAAAATAATCTTGAAGCATGCACTCTATTTTGTTTACAGTTTACTATTTGGAGTGTACTTTTAAAGCATACGCCGTGTTTGTAACCACTCACTAACAGAATAATTCGATGTCAAGAATGTTAATACGTTGAAAACAAAACATGTTTCCTTTAGTATGTTTTGCACAGCAATGGCGTCCTCCTTACATGTATATTACATTACTTGAACGGCCTCAAGCATCTCAATAAAATAATAAATATAACACAGAATGTTATTCCGGGTCTAATAAGCTGTTTCGTCATCCAAAATAAATGACGTTGAGGAAAATGTTGCAAAAATCAATAAACAGCCGCGGCTGTATAATCTTATTTGTGTATGGATAAATTGAGATAGAAATTAAATAAGGGGATTTGGATCACGCCAACGTTTGACGGATTATAAGCCGCAATATCTTCCTTCTTTTTCAGCATTTTCACTTTCCTTCTCATGTAATCCGAATCGCTATTTATTCTTACGAACGCTACAATAAGACCAGCATGAAATTCAGTATTTATAAGGTCTCTAGTCTTTTTTCGCTGCTAAATATATATTTTTTCGTAAACTATTAATTCGATATGATGATTTGTACTCTTGTCCGTAGACATGTGCTCACGCTGACCTATTAAATAATAAAAGATACATATGAAACTATTAAATAAGACCTCGATGTTCAAGATATATTAATTATTATGACAGACTAGTAGATAAAAGTGACGTGATGGGTCACCGCACCTTTGCTTCGCCTACTAAATCATAAACATGCAAGTTGGATATACATATACGCAACAATCTTCTCTACATTTAGTTTCGTCGCTTGCCTAATAGAAATGAAATCCAATTTACTAATGGAAGATTATGACCAGAAATTGAATGACGAAATAATCTAAAAAAGCTCTTATTCTCTAGAAGACGAAAAAAACACTACGAATATAATTGAGTCGAGTCTATGTCTTGACTTTGCTAAAACTTACTTTTAAATAAGAAGGTGGTAATTTCTGCTTTAATGGTTTTATTTTTGCAAGTTTATATTTTGTAACGACTTCATCAAGTTGTAGTTTTATGCAGCCAATTTGAAAATCATTAAACCGTCACACTTTATACAATCTATCTGCATAGTCTTTTCACAAATATGTTGTGGTGGGCTTCCAGTCTTAACGGATGCAGCTAAATACCAGTATTTTATATGGAGCGACTGGCTATCTGACCTCCACAACCGTTATTGGGTAACGACACCCGTTGGCAAGACTGGTTGTCAGAATTCCAGGCTTCTGACGACCCGTAATGACAATCAAAAATCCACAAATTACAGCCGGGACCAACGGTCTCTTGTACTTTCGGTGACACAGAGGAGTCTTGGTGTTCACCCATTTACGGACCATCCCGGCAAGCGTAGGTTTAACTGATGGATGAACCCGTGCGGCTGTGATTAATCAGCCACAAGCCCCCCATAAGGGGCATGAGCATAAAGTCAAATAACAAATTCTGAAGTATTTTGTTGAATAGCCGTTTGTAAATGTTTTATTACGTGTTTCTACCCCAGTAGTTCAGCAATAAAGCCTAGGTTAAGGATTTCTGCTGTAATTTACGGAGTGCGCAGGTGTTGCAGTAAAAATAACAGCTTGGAGGAACTGTGCGCCTTCGACCCGTTTGTTCGTAATAGGACAATCGTAACTTGGAATGTCGTAGGTCTCTGAATAACAGCGTTTTATTGAATTGAGTGGAAAAGATCGTCTCAGAAGGCAAACTTTTGCTATCAACGTATTTATTAAGGTAATAAACGAAACTTGTTTGACGACAACTGTTTTGGCCATGAACCGCCATGAATGATGCTTCATAGAGGCATCGAGTTGCGTACTACCTAAAGTGTGGGATTATTGTTTTCTGCATTGAAGTAAAGCCAGTATTGCTTTATTGAACCAGTGCACCGCAAAAGCGGAAACGGGCCGGTGTTTGCGATCCGCGCCTACACGAACTTCCGTCTACGCTGTCCTGAACAAATAGAGCGGTACTATTGCAGCCCTGCGAATGGGCGTTTCATTGGCCGCGCTTACATGCAACCATTTATAAATTCAAATGAGCACGCCGTTGTCCGCCGAACACAATATACGCAAGTGTGGCTCGTGCGTATCAGGTCTCACCGGTCGATATTTGATTACTACTAACCCAATAAAAGCACGTGTTGGATTTCCGTTTTTTTGTTCCCAATTTAGATTCGACACCTTCGACGATGCTTTTACGATTCTCATAAAATTAACACTTATTTCTACATCATCTTCTCTGTGATAAAACTTATTAATCGTTTCATTAAGTAATCATTTATTTGTAAGATTTAGCTATCGTTACATAACGATAACTAAATCTTACAAAATGTGGAGGGAAAGACGTTATTAAAAGTAGAGTCAGCGACGGACTATCATCAAATCCTAGTGAATTCATTTTGTTTATCTGGGGGTCTAAAAAGGCCACATTAAGCATTTCTGCTAAAACTAATTCATATTGTGAATTCCCAGCAATACCTTAGCAATTCCTCTAATTTTCGTAAAATGGTGACACATATTAGCAATATCATACTCAATTCAATTCATATCAGAATCATACTTGGTGTAAATGTTGCAACATGAAAAAAATAAAGACCGTAATTTTACCGGTAAATATTTCTTTGAAGATTTAATTAATACAGTTGATTATTTTTAACTGTTGAAATGTTATTAATTATAATATCCATAAAAACTTATAAAATAATCACAGATAAGCCCTGTGAAAAGGGAAACTAAATACAATACAAACTTTATAAGCTGGCAACGAATACATAAAAGTTTTCTCTTCAGACATGTATCCATGGTCAGGAATAAATTAAAAAAAAAAAAGTTTTCTCTTCAGATATGTGTACGTCATAATTACTCTGTGGTCATAATAAACTGTGGTTACATCAACAAAATAAAACTTAAATGATTTCATGTAAATTGGGTCATTTTTAATACAGAGTAAGTAAATACTTGTTTATCTTGAATCAATATATAATTGTATCATTGTGCAAAGGTATTTAATTGGACGTAATAATTTGTAGGCATAGAATGGCGTGCAGCTGGTCCGAGACACAATCGAAGAACATTCTGCTCGAGCTCGTCTTTCTGCATTGATAATGGGAGTTCTGTCGTTGTTGAACCCTGTATCGAGATCACTGCAGTGTCTAGTTCTGGCGAGACTCGTGTGCCAGCACTAAGCTCTACCCCGGCCGATGTTACAACAGCGGCTTTGACTCGTGGAACTCAGCAATCAAGATACCGAAGTGAGTGGAGTTTTCTAACCCTACAGCTATTTTTATTGCGACTAAGACTTATGATGACGATTGAAAATGATTATGATGTTATTTATATAACGTATTTTAGGTGCCCTCTGGCTCGACATAAAATTGAGTACCCACTATCGTTAACATTCATGAAATATATAACGAAATAAAAAGAGGAAAATAAACTATATTTTACCATTTCACTAAACAATAACTAAAGAAGCTATTGGGCTCCAAGTCTACTATTATTGCCAACCTGTCATCACTGTTGTTCTTAGGGTGTCTTAAACAATGATATTATTATTTTCAATTTCATTTTATTTAGCAGTTATGTTAATTATTGACTGATGATTTGACTTTCTTAAAAACCACACATTTTCTTTTTTAGCCTGGTGGAGTTGTTCCAAGCAGTCATCGTTTGCCTCTGCAGCTCCGTGACTAGCATCAACACAAAATATTCATAGAAAAATAAACTGATTAACTATAGTGTTTATGTTAGTTTCATTATTTGATTATTGCTAGATTTTTACACAGTACAACATGAGAATTGTATTAAAATAATTTAACGTTGTGTATTGTTTTATTTAAATAATAGGTATAAAGATAAAATGTATGTCCTATTTTATAGATACACACTACCTAATAAAATTGGAGTGAAAGTAAAGTAATATAAGGCCTATGTCCCCCGTAGGTTGTAGATTTTTATTAGGGTTCTGTAACCAAAGAGTAACCAGGATGGGACCCTATAACTAAGCCTCTGCTGTCCATTGGTCCGTCCATCTGTCTGTCTGTGAACGGGCTGTATGATGTGGAAAATAAATATACCTACATATTTCCTCTGGAAATGTTTAATACTTACCGGGTGCAAATTACAAAAATAAGCTTTTTAATTTACTTTTACTTACTTTTGAATAATTCTTTTTTTCAACTGGGACAAGTGTTACGAGTTATATGATAAATGATTTTATTTCTGTTAGTAACACAACATAACATCACGCCTTGTTTCCCCGAAGGGTTAGGCAGAGGTGAACCTATAGTACACCCACATTTCGCCTGTTATGTCTGTTAGTAGGTTTGTACAAACACTTTTACATGTCAATGATATTTTTTTAAACTAGATGAGTTCGGCGTTTCCTAAGTGACTACTCTGAGAAGAAAGTTACTGGTACCTACAGCTATCACACTGTTTTATACACTAACTTGGTGTTTCATATAGTGTACGCCCTTGGTAACCTGTGGTATGATCCAGATGCATAAGTACTAAGTGGATCTACTCAGTGCCTGTGAAATATGATTGTAGTAATTTGTAACATTCACAAGAGTAGATGGTAGTGTCCATTTAGAACTGCTTCATTAAAACTGACTACTTCATTACTATTCTTGAAGGTAGGTTGTATGTTTATTTCATGTAAGTTGGATCGTTTTTAATACAGAGTAAGTAAATACTTATTCATCTTAAATCAATATTTAATCGTTAATCGTTGTATATAAGTATATGTTGTGTTGTGCATATGGTGTGCGCCCATATTAGCCTGTTGTGTGATCCAGATGCTTAAGTACTAATTGGATCTACTCAGTGCCTAAAATATGAAAAGATTGTAATAATTTGTAACATTCACAACACTAGATGGTAGTCATCATCATCATCTCAGCCGCAAGACGTCCACTGCTGGACATAGGCCTCCCCCTATTTGGGGGGCTTTGCCATAATCGCCACGCTTGGCAAGCGGGTTGGCGATCGCAGTATGATGGTAAAATGCATAGAGAACGCTGCTGCCCATTCTCTAGTACTTAAATCCCTTAATCGCCTTTTACGACACCCACGGGAAGAAATGGGGTGATGCTATTCTTTATGTCCGGCACCACACGGGACAGACTAGATGGTAGTGTCTATTTGGAACTACCTTTAAACTGACTACTTCATTACTATTCTTGAAGGTAGGTAGTACTCATGCCAGCGCGGCAGTACGTATGTACGGCTCCAGCTCATGGACCTTATCACGACATATATTTTGCCTATATAACCCAAAAAAACCTGGAGGACCCACATTTGAAACGCTATGTCCATTTTTCGAAGTGCCACAATTCGTTGATGACTTAAAATGGACTACATATCACGAGCGTGCTCAAGAAAATTTTCTTAAGGCCTAAATTTGCCATTATTACGATATTTTTTCACAAAATCCCAAATATGATTTGTAAAATGATCCTCTTGACTAACTTCTTATGATTCTGCTATTTGACATTAAACTTCAATAGAGCAATTCATATTATGTGTACCATTTTACGAATCTCCATACAAAACTGTCAAATAGATGAATTGTGTTTATCGAATTGTACGCAGAACATATTATGAATTGTCAGTTTGTGACCATTTTACGAATTATAATATGATTCATAATATTTTCCTATTATGATTCCACCAAAGTGGCCTTTTTAGACCCCCTGATGTTGATTCAGCTTCGACAGAAGTTGATAAACGATGTCAAGTCATCCTAACAACTTATCCTTTAAAAGGATTCAGCGTTTCTAGTTGTTTTGTCTTATATTTATGTGTAGCCTTTTCTGTCGAAGCGTGTCGGATGAACTAAGAGCAGAGTGAAAATATTTGTACCCACACCTGTCGGCTCACACGTTAACTACTCACGTATATAAATGCCCTCCAGTTACATTTTCTTTTTCTCCATGGCCGAAACATATTCTTTGTATTGTTCTTTTATTTTCCTTCTACTAACATATTCATTTACTTAAATAAATATAGTTCGCTTTACCCATATTAAGTATTAAGCTCTAGCAAAGCCAAACGTTTTATGGCTTGTTAAAGATTTAACTAGTAGTATGATTGGTCAACAGTTAAAGTGTTGCGTGACGGACGCCCGTAATAATTTATCATTACTTGATGGATTTTGTTCTGAAGTCTCCGTGAGAACTATACACACGTATGTACAGCTGGGTGAAATATGATTCCGACTTGCAACTTTTATGATTTAGTAGGCACAGCAAAGGTGCGGGGTGACCTGCCACGTCGACGACGTGATAATGATAAATGTGGGCCTCAGCTAACCCCTATCAAAAATATTTTCCGAATCCGACCCTTCCCCGCTCGTGAATCTAAATAAAAAAGGATTTTATTGTTTTAGTAATAATACAAATCCGCTATATGATCCCAACATTTTTCAGGAATTCTTTAAGCGGCGTCAGCGCTCGCTTACAATAATTAATTACTTGTGCTTCGTCATATTTTTTAATATTTCTGTCTGGCTGGTGATTTATTTGGCCGCTGTCGGTCGTGGGTCAGAGTGAAGCTTGCAAATCTTTCGGTTTGCGTGCCCTTATTATGGACATAAAACACGAGTGAGCTCAAGGGCCCGGCATTATTGGATATCGCTTACAAGGGTTCACATGTTTGTCGGTGAGACAGGCGCCGTCGATCGCTCGTTTTATCCTCGTGAAAGCCAGTTAAGTCACAAAAGCGGCCCACTTACAAGTTCACTTTGCAAAAGGAGATCTACAAAAACTGTCGTCTTCCGTGGGCGAGTAAATAGCAGTGGTCCATTAGAGGAGGCGCGGGTGGCGGCGCGCGCGCCTCCACGATAACGTGTTCCGTGTAAATCGAATCACGGGGGAGAGAGCCATTATGCAGATATTCCATTAGAGAAAAACTCAAACTGAGTCGCCGTCCTTCAGTGACGTCATCCTGCGCGTTATCGTGACGAAGAGCATTCCATCCATCTTTCGGGGCGGCCTGCGGTAGTCGCCATCGAACCAGGTGCTAATATTATTGAATATTTTATTTTTATGTTCTCGTAGGTCAGTCAACAACCATACGCATATTTAGAGCTGAAAGAATAAAGCGAAAACTAAAAGTGTATTCCTGCTCCACACGTCATTTGTCATTATTTTATTTACAGAATCCCAAATTTTTTGGGGTAGGTAGGTTAGTTTAAGTTTTAAATGTAACTAAATTCGTCTTTCAAAACTGAAAACAATGATAGGAATGAGGGCTAATAAAGATTCTAAAGTATTTTAACCCCCTCGACAAACTAAATCGTTTACGATTTTAATTTCCCGGGTTGCTGGTTCACGTTTTGTGCCTGTCAATGTCACGTTTAACAGGCTAAATGTATGTGTTTGTTGGTGACTGAAAGCGAAATAGACAAACGTGTTTTGGGACAAGACAATCGATCAATGACAGGGCGTCAATTTGACACCTCAAACAGAGGCGAGGGTCGCGGGGTTTCTCGTTAAACGCGCGTAGTCCGCTCGTTTTTAGTCGAATTTTACATGATAAAGCGACCCGAATATGATGCGTCATCTCTGTGATTTTAGATCCTTATTAAATTGATTGGTTTTATGTATTTAAATGAAGGATGGTTTTTGAGGATGTCGAATTTCTTTGCTAAAACTATATGAGACTGAGGTGGATACATTTAAGAGTTTATTAAAATCATCATCAGCCAGTGCATTGCTGGAATATTAACACTTGCTCAGTACAAATTATTTGTACTTATTTGTACTAGTTTAGACCTTAATGGACATGGAATATCAAAGAACAAATTTTCTAAAGTCTCTTCCGCTTTAGAAAATTCGTCACCTAATCGAAGACAGCTGTAAATCAAAACCTTTCTCTTCTGGAATCGGAAGGGACAATGCAATGTTGACACAATTAACATTGTTTTTTATTAATGCTTTTATCAAATCGCTTGTTTTTGCGGCAATTTCTAATAATGCTGTTCCATTTCACTGGCAGTTGCCGAGATAACTTTCCTTTTTAATTCTTTCCTGTTTTTTTGTTTGTTTTCGTTGTTTTTGTTTACATAATGCCTTGTTTTCTTTGCAACGAAACGAAAGGCGTCATGAGCAGTGCTGATGTATTTTAATTAATTATAAAAAGTATTTATTTAGCTTCACTTGGTAGTGTATGAGATATATTCTTGCAAGATATCTACTTTCGGACAACTTCAAGTTCCTCAAAGACGTTGCTGAATAAATTTTGCCAAACTAAACCGGTCCATGGAGCACTGCTAAATCTAAATATCATTTATACAATTGAGTGAAGATGGGAACACGAATCCCAAAATAAAGGTCAAAGCATCAAATCAGCTATTCAGTGTAAAGCGCGACAACTGTTATAATACAATCTCTTTGATAACTTGTACGAAAGCGCTTCTTGTCTGTCGACAACATGTAAATAAGTTCTCAACAATATACATCTTGCAAGCTGAACAGTTTTATAAAAGCAACACAGATTAATGTAGGTTATTTTAAACGAAAGGAAACTGCTTATAAGCCGTCACCATGTCCACTACCTCTTTCAGAAAGTTAATCTCTTCATGAGTGAGAAATATGTCGTGCCAATAACATTTCTTTGCCATAAAACAGTAAAGGTACAAAGTATTGACAAATAAACTGAGCTGCGTAGTGGATTTCCGGGGATAAAGGTTTAGTGGCGTCGCGGTCGGCAGTTAAAGTGATAGTTCAGAGAGCCGCACGGGCAATAAGTCAGTGTGAAGACGTGTGTGGAGGAAGAGGTCTTATGGTGTCTGCGCGGGCTATAACAGTAAATCTGGAGGAGGCTCGGATTTACGGACCGCAGTGCACTGGAGGCCACACTTAATTACCGCCCGCCGAGATTAGTTCCCTAGCGGTGGCGTCGGCATATATGCCCCGCGAGCCCCGCCTCCGCCCTCCCGACTACTTTTCAACGTCATCCAATGTTTACCCCGATCCTCAGAGCTACCCATTAACGCTGTTTTTGTACCAAGCTGAATGGATCCGTTTTCTGCGTCACAAAAGCATGCTAAAAAAAATACTACACAGTGAAAAATAACTGTAATTCTGGAAGTCGCTGTCTTTGGTTTTGTGTTTTTTATGCCCCTGATTTTCGAAATTATTTTTCACTTTGTGGTGTTTTTTTTTTAAAATCGGTTGTTTCTTTTCTAAAATAAAAGTTTTTCTTTCTACATTTTAGCTGTGGTACCAACCTACCCCACGCAATTTCGTATACCTTCAGTAGCTAAGTAAATAACAGTGACAGGAAATCATTATCGTTATTAGAACATTATCAGTGTATATTGATGATGTTCTAATAATAACTGAAAAAAGTATTATTGAAGCTAACTCAAAAACCACTCATCAGAACTTGACCAAATCAATATGGGACCACTTGGCAAACATACCCTTTCAAATAAAAGAAGAATTGAAATCGGTTTATAAATGACGGAGCTCTGAGGTAACAGACATTTGAAAACTTCCTCCTTTTTTCGAAGTGGGCTAAAAATACCACCTTTTATACGTAAGTTATTTTGGCTGCAACGAAAATAGGCGAAAATAAACATTGAACAGATGTAGATATCATCAAGAACGCTATAATTAAGCAAATACATTACGATGAAAGATTTCTTACTTCGATCTAATATAATATAATGTAATCTTCGCGCAAGTCTTTTGTCACCATAATTTCTTATTGCGCTGACACAAAATGTATTCGGCATCATTAATATCTCTCTTTATCTCGACCGCCTCTTAAAGCAGTACGTCTTTCTGTAATCTGCAGACGTTAAATTATTTATTCCCTGTTTTACTTACAAACGGTCCTCCTGATATTTATATCTGTTTGTGTCGTTATTTGTGAATTGTGTGAAACAGTTTCAGTAATCGCTGCTGTGCTAACAGTGCTAAGTCATATCATATTGGCATAAGGATAATCAGCCTTTTTTTAGGTTGACTAATGACTTCTCCCCCTCATTGTGTCAGAGTTTTACTAAAACCCACCCGTGTTCCTTCAGTTACCTGTGCCAGGGCGATGGTAACACTTTCGAAAAAATTCGCGATCCTGGCAGCATAATCACCCTATAATGTTCCTACTGCTAGAACACAGACCTCTTTGTAACGGGGAGTGACCTGTAAGCCATCACGCAAAATCAGTGTGGTTTGGCGGATGTCACGAGTTTATGGTTCTAGGACATGACATGCCGGTTTCGTCACGATGTTGTCCTTCATCGGTCTGAGATCAGTGGTGGTGAAATGATTTGCACCAAGTAAAGTGCGTGCTTGAGATCGAACCCACTTCCTACAACTCGTCAGTCATTGGGCAACCTCTGCTTTGCTAATCACATAGGATAGGTAATATGGGATGCTTTGTCCTAAAGAAAGACATCGTTTGTCTAAAATTATCAACTACTAACCCAAAACGTCTGTTAACCTTGGTTATCGTGTACATAAATTATTTGAAAATGAAAACAAGTAAATACGATATTTAATTAGGTACTTTTTACGATTGCTGGGAATTTCCAATTGTGGGTTTAACCCGTATTTCTTTTAAATAAATACTACATTTATTCCTGACTAGCTTCTGCCCGTGACTTCGTCCACGTGTAAATCACAAACATCATATATATTTTTTTAAATCGGATAAATAGTTTTGGAGATTATTTTATAGATAGTACCCGGACGCCGAATAGGGACCCGCGTATCAAATAATAATGTTCTAAACCGAAATTATTTGTGTTGTAAGTGTTACTCCTGTCATCAGAGAAAAAAAAATGAAATTGAAGGAATAATCATGTCTTCGATTTCCGAGAGATTTGCATCGTATTTTACATTTCTGAAATATATTTAAATAAAAATGTTAGGTGCTACTTACAAAAAAAAAACCGGCCAAGTGCGAGTCGGACTCGCGCACCGAGGGTTCCGTACAAACCTGTAGGTATTTTCGGTTTAAAAATATATTTAGTTTTTTAATTTTTATATTTCAGTTGATTGAATGTAAGGTAAATTGCGGTTTACGATTTATGACGTTTTAAAAAAAAACCACTCACTCGATCTCGTTCAAACCAATTTTCGTTGGTAGTTTACATGGTATTGTACATCATATATTTTTTTTAGTTTTGTCATTCTCTTATTTTAGAAGTTACGGGGGGGGGGGACACACATTTTACCACTTTGGAAGTGTCTCTCGCGCAAACTATTCAGTTTAGAAAAAAATGATAACAGAAACCTCATTACCATTTTCGAAGACCTATTCATAGATACCCCACACGTATGGGTTTGATGAAAAAAAACATTTTTGAGTTTCAGTTCTATGTATGGGGAACCCCAAAATTTATTGTTTTTTTTTTCTATTTTAGTGTGAAAATCTTAATGCGGTTCACAGAATACACCTACTTACCAAGTTTCAACAGCATAGCTCTTATAGTTTCGGAATAAAATGGCTGTGACATACGGACGGACAGACAGACAGACAGACAGACAGACAGACAGACAGACAGACAGACAGACAGACATGACGAATTTATAAGGGTTCCGTTTTTTGCCATTTGGCAACGGAACCCTAAAAATCAAAAGGAAACAAGATAAAATCAGGCATACTCGTATGTATTTATTTTTCTATTTCCGCAAAATCTTTTCTGTTTCATCCATACAGGATGACTGTAATTTAACGCATCTTCCAGAACGTGAGAGTGAGACACATTTGCATCTCACACTCGCACTCGCTCATGGGTTGCTTAATTGATGCAAATGTGCCTATCTGGTGAAAATTTATGGAATTCGAAAAAACCTAATTTTCATGTATTTTTTTTGTATAATTTAGCATCATCATCTGCCTCACCTTTTCCCAACTATGTTAGGATCGGCTTCCAATCTAACCGGATGCAGCTACCAGTATTTTACATGGAGTGACTGCTTATCTAACCTCCACGACTCAGTTACTGGGTAATACGACCCCTTTGTAAGGCTGGTTGTTATACAGTCATGTTCCCCTAAGGGACGCCCTAGGAGAACATATAATGGCCTTATTGGTGATGTTCTTCAAAAGGGTCAATACGTAGCACTAGTAACCGGCGTGCGTGTATGACCAGATGTATAAACTTAAACGGGAGTATGTAAGGATCGTAGCAGGTGGCTTTCTGTAGTTTATACCTACCACCACGGGAAAAAGGCGTGTTTTTATGTATGTATGTATATTTAAGAACTGGGACTTCTACTCTTGTATTCTAAATAGAAAAAAGTGATGTCCGTGTTTTGAGGCATTTCTCATTCTGTCGCCCCGCTTATGTTATTCCTATCGTGATAACTTTTAAACTATTCGTCTAAATTACTTAGCGTAAAAGACAAAGTTTATCTGCATTCAATACCGAAAGCGATAAATTACCATAATTATGATAGAATAAAAAAATACTCTAATTTCTGCATTATAAATAATATCCAAATGATGGCTCACTATTTTAGTAGCTTTGATATAAAAGGTAGGCTGTCGTTGACTTTTCTTTAGAACTGTTTAAGACAAACAATCCCACGAAACTTTCTTCAGCGCACGCCAAGAAGCTCTCACGGGGCAGGATTTTTTGTCTTTTCGACTTGTTACTTATCGTTGTATTATGGCTAAATCACTCAAAATCTTTATAAATTGTAGCATAATATGTCATATTCCGATTTATGAGCTATATTATTACTGTAAAGTTTCATTAAAATCCGTTTAGTTTTTGGGTGAAAGAGTAATGATTTGAACACCCATCCTTATTTCCTCACAAACATTCGCATTTATAATATTTAGTTTTAATACTATTTAGAAGAAGGAAGGAAGTAATATAGTATTATTCGATACATTGAACGCGTTAAATGTCCCTCACACTGGAAAAAATGTCGCTCAAAATATTGAACTTTTTTGTGCAAAATATTGAATGGCCGCCGATTCCTCTCATTACAGTCACAAAGAAAAATAAAATTCAATTAGAGTCTGCAAGACCCGTTTTGAGGCGGGTGGGGAATTCCTAAAACACTGAAAACACGGGGTGCCATACAAAATATTCAACAACCAAGTCGTGCGATATGAGAGTTATTTTGTAAAATGGTGGTATTTGTTGCGATAACATTTTGTGTTAGTGTACTAATTTTATTGATATCTCAGAGATCTCTAAACATCAACATCGCGATTGAGAGTGAGAGCCGGCCCATCATCAATATATCGCGCGGCGCCGGCGTACGCGCATGTGTTCACATTCTTGTCACAGTATTTGTTAACATTCATCATTCAGTGGATCATACATAACGCGTGTCACGGGTTGACGACATACTTAGCCGCGTCGATATAAAATAAATAATTGATAAAGAAAAAAAAAATACGTCAATAAATACTTACAGCGATACTATTTGTGGAATTAAGTGGGTTTGAATAATTTAGCAGAAGTGTAGAAAATCAGTAGTGTACGACAGCCGGTAACAATGCGTATAGTCTTGCGTATGGTGTTGCTCGGGGTAACGTTTACTGTTGCAATGGTACTGTTGGTGTTCCTTTCGGATCTCGATTCAAGACCGTTGAAGCACAGACGTGGTCGAACGTCACGCGGCGTGCCTGAAGTAATTATACTAAGTGCCATCACGGGACCAGACGACGAGGACACTGTAACCCAAAAACGGCAATATGTTATACAGGTGTGAGTTATTGCTATCTGATTGACCGTCAAAGGACAATCGACATTTTGACCGTACACTAGAAGACGAATTTTCGTAATTAAAAATGTTCAAAATCTAGTGTATCACCTCGGCACAGTCAAATGTCAAAAAGTTATCAAAAATGTAGGGAAACTCGTGAAATTTTTGACGGATTGAGACAGATCAGACTGTTAACGTTCTTAAAATTACGAGCATTGCCTCTGGGTACACGTCATCTTTAATTATGAGCTATTTTCCTCAAGTTATTATAACTGTTTACGAACAAATGTTTTATCGGCATTTCATACACACTTACATAGTTAATAGACTTTCGTTAATAACAAAAATTCTGTTTCTTTGATTCTGGTACTTTGACTAAGTACAAATATTCCCGTTCAGCATTTGAGGTCGGCCTTTTCCAATCATTTATTTTCTTAAATCTCACTATGCTCAATTTAAAGTGTAATTGGTTAAGTCTTTCAGTTTTTCCAAGTCACTGCCGGCACTGGAAGTTTCCCAGTACCTAATAATAATTAATGGCCCCGACGAAAGTCCGATATCCTTTCATTAGTGTCCCGTCTCCGCACGTAGCGGTCGAGATTAAAACTTGTTCAGAATAAAAGCTTTGAGAGCACACTTTTTGAAAAGACCTCGTTCACGGCACGCCTTTGAAATGTGAAATGTGGTCGTACTTTATGAAAAAATAGTTCACATGATCTGGAAAACATTTTGAAGTTTCTTGTGGCTGCTGTGGTCGCGTCCGTTTCATGTTGACGTTTAATCTTGCAAGTCTTGCAACTGAGATTCAAGTAACGATAAAGTTGCGTTGATTTCTTTGATTCCGAAACAATATGAGTTCTTTCAGCAACGTCTACAAAAATGCGATGTCGAATGACGTTGTCGAAAAATCGTCTCCATAATACATTTATGACAGCCTAATTGCTGACTGACAGATAGAAGCATCATGTCCATTATATCTCGATAAGTATTTATTGGAACAAAAACATATTACTATTTTGTATTTGTTAATACTGCGTTAGTTTAATAACAGGAGCGAATTTGTCTAAGCAACAATTAAACAAACTTTTGAATCCGAAATTAACAATGACTGTCTTTCCTCAGATGATGCTGCACGCGTGGAACAACTACAAGCTGTACGCTTGGGGCAAGAACGAGCTGAAGCCGATGTCGAAGCGAGCTCACTTGTCGAGCGTGTTCGGCGCGGGCGAGCTCGGAGCCACCATCGTCGATGGACTCGACACCCTCTACCTCATGGGACTCAACAATGAGTTCCGGGAGGGCCGGGACTGGGTCGCTGATCACTTGCATATTAATGAAGTCGTAAGTTAAACAAAGCCTGTCACTTGCCAATACTTAGGAAGCCAGGCGCATTGAAGTATTCATGGAATTGACAAATATTTTAATTTACGTCACTTCGTCTGTATTTGGGGACGTTGTATTGTTCTTGCTAGTGTGAATATTTATAAGGGATATTGTGTTGAGTAAGTGTAGTAAGTACGTATACCGAATTATCGATGTAGCCAGCGGGGTAATTGAGTAAAATACTATCAGTAAAAATGGCTTGTATTTGGACATCTCAACAACATACATTGAGTTGTTTAAATTCTTGAACAGATAAATTGTTCGAACTTATGAGGCAATGTATTCGCAATATTCTTTATAAGGATTCAGATTCTGACAGTATTACGGAATTAGGGTGCCGGATAAAAGATCAGAATAACTTCTGTATAAGGTAAAATTATTATTTGTTACTCAGTAGGAAATATCAAGCAGGATGCTGATATATTTAATAAATAGGCATCTTAATTTTCCTTAACGATACACGATAACCATAAACATCCATATTTATCTTAACAATTATTAAAAATGCGATAGTAAGTTTGTTTGTTTGTTACCTATTCACGTATTCATGGCTGAAGGAATTTAGATGAAATTTGGCACACAGCTAAGATCATGACCTGGGTAAGGAGTTACGAAATTTTATCCCGGTAGGTGGCAACAAAAAACTTAATAACAAAATAGCATATCAATCAATTAACCATCTCTGCCTATCGCAGTCCACTGCTGGACATAAGCCGCCTCTCACATATTGTGCCACAAAACCCTGCCCCCCCTCCCCCCCGGTCTGTCTCAGCCACTTTCTTTAGGTAATCGGTCCATCTAGCTGTGGGGCGTCCAATGCTACGTTTCGGGGTATCACATCCCCTTGTCTCACCCCTCTAAGCAATTGGATGGGGTTCTGGACAGTCATCGCGGCAGCGTCATACAATCATCTCAATACTTCGATGTAGCGCCAGTCTATTTGACATTGTTGCAGAGAGGCCAGAACTGCTCATATTTCGATGGAGTCGAAGGCTTTCTTATAGTCCACAAATACATCGAAAATAGCATAAGCGATAATATGCTTTACTAAACCAATAATAATTATTTCTAGACAGTATATATTTTTTTATATTAGTTTGGTGTGCCGGACGTAAATAATAAAACCATCTCATTTCTTCCCGTGGGTGTCGTAAGAAGCGACTAAGGGATTTACTAGAGAATTGGCAGCAGCATTCTCTATTCATCTTACCACCACAATGCGATCGCCAACCCGCCTGCCAAGCGTGGTGATTATAGCAAACCCTCCCAAATTGGTGAAGGCCTATGTTCAGTAGACGTCTTTCGGCTGAAATTATGAAACAGTATATCTATACTAATATTATAAAGAGGAAAAGTTTGTAGTTTTGTTTGTTTGTTTGTAATGGATAAACTCAATAACCACTGGACCGATTTTAAAAATTCTTTCACCATTAGAAAGCTACATTATCTGCAAGTAACATAGGCTATATTTGTTTTTTTAAATAGGGGTCCGTAAGATATTTGGGTTTTTCGGACCCAAGGTGTAAAAAATCATCCTTATTAATATGTCTTCGAAGTACCAGGTTGTCATAACTTGGTAGGAGCTCACTTCATTGATTCTGAGGCGGTACGAAGTTCGCTGGGTCAGCTAGTTTAATATAATTTCCTAAATAAAATAATATTCAACGCCAATACCGTTAGTCAAACAGAAAAGAATAATAGCTAAAAGGCTTTTATCTTTGTTATTTATTTACTGGCTAGTTTCAGTGGAGTAGATCGGAATGCTAAATTAGCTGTAACGTCGGATAACGAGTCTATTAATGGACTCCTCACATGCGGCTAGTATGAACCGAGACTTGCGCATGTCGAGATAAGAAAGGCCAAGGGAGCTAAATTGCCACATTTCATTAGAATTTAGGGCACATCAAATATTTAGGTATCCGTGTCAATGAGGAAATTATATGTAACTAGTGATGGGCCGGTTCGTTAAAAATGTATATCCGCGGATAAGGATCCGAATACGGATATTTGGTGTCAAGATCCGCGTATACGGATAGAGATTTTAACTTTCTTACTCAATGGGTGTCGATGCGCGTGAGTTTGAAACGATACTTAGTTGATGCCACTTGACGCTTTGCTTGAGAGGATATGTTTCAACTTGCATTACGCGGGTCATTCTTTTGTTTTGTTTATAGTTTAGTCAATAAATATTTTATAAAAAAAAATACTGCATGGAATTTTATAGTTTTTCATTGCTACATAATCACCTCTTATAAGCAAATTCAATAATGAATTGAAAATTAATAAGGTTATGGATCCGCCAAAAGGTAACGGATACGGAGCTTTTTCTCCCTCGGATATCCGTAGATATGGATACGGATTTCCTGCACATTACTATATGTAACTATTTGATTAGTTAGCAGTACTATAGAAAACATAATAGTGTAGATAGTCTATAAACGGTAAACATGCAACGTCGAGGGTGAATCAGACGCGGGGGCGTTCCTATTGAGTCAGGCTTGCCTTGCAAAAACTTATTGATGTTCAGCAGTATTGAAATTGTACTTTAGTAAACAGTTTTCGATGTGAGTAAGAAGAAACAGCCTGACACCAATACTTACAGTAATAAATGACAATCGGGTTTCCTGAAGTCAGCAACCTCATTGCGTAACACTCTGTCAAACAGAATCTGAATCAATTTGTATTGTATGTATGTGTCTAAGTATATTCTCATTTGTTTAATTTTATTAAGTAAATTGTTTTTTATTATGTGTATTTTATCTTCTCTCTTACTCTTACACACGCTGTCTACATCCCTTTATCTTCTCTCCTATCGCAGGTATTCTGGAAGAGGTACAGAAAGAATAAATACAGAGGTGTGACCTCTGTACCTATTTTTCTGTCCTTTTCTTCATGTGTATAAATGGTTAAATAAATAAGGATAATGCTAATCCATTGCTCCATATGTTCCAAAAATTTGTCTGCTCAGCAACGTAAGTAGCGCAATGAATTTTGTTGACTGTTAAAAAGAAAGCTGTTCCTGTTGCTATGCGTGCTAAGCAATTACGCCACAGGGGTGATAGAGACATGTTCCGGTCGAAAGGATTGGGTACAGGCGTTCGGAAAAGACGTGTTTTTTTTTATCCTTTGTTAAAAATAATCAGGATCTTAATAATTAATCACAATCTAGTCTATGTATATCACTAATAAGCAATTTCAACGTAACAATTTTTTTTTACGTAATAATTATTTTAACACTTAGAAAAGTGTTGATTGGACCTACTTTGGCACATGTCCGTTCTTAGATATTTTGCTTAGATGGTTATTTTACTGGCGAATTTCACCAAACTTTTATACCTAGAATAAGTTATATACAGAGAATAAATTTTGAATTTTTGACAGTTTATTCGTACTGAAACTGTCAAACGCCGATTTAATTCCCAGGATAAAAGATATCTGACGTTGGTAAAATCTGACCTTAGAGATGAAAAGAAAAAAAAAAAACAAATTTAAAAACATTGCCGCTCGGCTGTGCCAAATCTACGACTTGTGTAATACGCCTCACACGTATTTTAAGAATCAAAAGTAATTAACAATACCTAATTTAGAGTCGCACTTTGACAATAACCTATTGTTAACATAATCTAATGCCTGATGCTGACTACGGTTCATTTTGATCGCACAATCACTTAATTTATGATTGAATTGAATAATTGCAGTATAATTGTTATTTTTCCCTCTGAGCTTGTTTCGGCTTTTTTAACACGGTTTTATTAGCTAGGTATATATGTATGTATGTAACGGAAAGTTTGAACGTGATTTTCACCCTTTTCAAAATGATTAATTCTTTGAAACTTTGCACACTTATCAAGGATCAATGACAATACAATAATTTTATAAGTGTGTGCCATAACCCTGGCCAGAATAAACAGAATAGCAAAAAAAAAAAAACCTTTTATAGTTAGTTGAACTAAAAATAGAAAATAAATACTTAATAGTTTCAAAAACTAGAACACACGCTTAAATATAAATTATTCAAATCATTCATCAGGAGATACACCCCACGCTTTTTAGGGTTCCGTTGCCAAATGGCAAAAAACGGAACCCTTATAGATTCGTCATGTCTGTCTGTCTGTCCGTCCGTATGTCACAGCCATTTTATTCCGAAACTATAAGAGCTATGCTGTTGAAACTTGGTAAGTAGGTGTATTCTGTGAACCGCATTAAGATTTTTACACTAAAATAGAAAAAAACAATAAATTTTGGGGTTCCCCATACATAGAACTGAAACTCAAAAATGTTTTTTTTCATCAAACCCATACGTGTGGGGTATCTATGAATAGGTCTTCAAAAATGGTAATGAGGTTTCTATTATCATTTTTTTCTAAACTGAATAGTTTGCGCGAGAGACACTTCCAAAGTGGTAAAATGTGTGTCCCCCCCCCCGTAACTTCTAAAATAAGAGAATGACAAAACTAAAAAAAATATATGATGTACATTACCATGTAAACTACCAACGAAAATTGGTTTGAACGAGATCGAGTGAGTAGTTTTTTTTTAAAACGTCATAAATCGTAAACCGCAATTTACCTTACATTCAATCAACTGAAATATAAAAATTAAAAAAAAAAATATTTTTAAACCGAAAATACAGGACCTACAGGTTTGTACGGAACCCTCGGTGCGCGAGTCCGACTCGCACTTGGCCGGTTTTCTCATTAAAATGATTTCATTTAGTAATTAATCACTCTATCGTTTTTTGTTTTTTTTTTAAATTATTTTCTACTTTTTCATTTGTATTTTTGTTTTTTTTTAACTATTATTTTTATAGAAACGGTTTATAAATTCATCCCAAAATTGGGTAGTAGAATGAATACTACCCAAACACCCCATTAAAACTTGACTGTTAGTCTGTGGCGAAAACAGCTTCCGCTTTAAACCGAACTTTTTCCTTAAATCGAAATTAACGACACCCATGGGCATCAAGGGTCTTATTTGTGATCGAAACCCAATCAGGAAAGTTATAATAAGACAGATTGTAATATAATTTTGTTTTTCCACCAGGATTCCGACCTGTCAGTATTCGAGACGACGATTCGGTTCGTGGGAGGACTTCTGTCGTGTTACGCTTTGACCGGAGACAGTATGTTCAGAGACAAGGCTGTGGAGGTCGCTGATGCGTTGCTGCCGGCCTTCGACACGCCTACTGGACTGCCGTATGCGCTCATCAACCCGTCCACTAAGGTAATATAAGAAGAAGAACAAGCGTCGGTCTAAATTATTGACCGAAAATGAGGGTGAGGCGTCAACGATAGGTATATGTCAAAATGAGCAATGCCTGTATAAAAACGAGATGTGTATATCTTATTTCTTTAGGAGGAAGAGCTAGGGTGGTTGGTAGCCCGCGAAATCATTTTTTTTTTTAATTTTCACGTCAGTTTCAGCTGTCAGGCTGTATGTTGAACAAAATATGATTTGTGACTTTTTCATGAAAAACTCAAATCTCATATTTTCATGACTACTTAAATGCAATTAGATTTAATGATCTTAGAGAGTTGTATTGGTGTTACGGTCCCGAATCATATTTTAATCAACATACAACTTGACACTGAGCTGAAAATTACAAAAAACCTATAATACATTTGAATCTCGCGAACATACAGGGCACCCTCCTTGATCGCATCGCATCACACATGGCAGCTCGGAAGTCTGAAGAAAGTCGCTGTCTTGTGTCTTTATTTGTGAAAAAGCGCGTAAATTAATTGCGGCTACATCTAGTAGACCAACGCAAATATCGAAACCAAGCTCTAAATAAGTGCAAACGTCCCGTGCCTCGGTCACACTGACATTAATTTGTCATGTCGAATTAATTTATTATCCAAACTCATTATTAAAACTGACCACGTACTTAAATGACGAGCAATTAAACATACTTTTATCGGTAATTAAACATTTATGATTAATAGTGTCGTGGAATCTTAATGGCGACTCAAACTGGCACACTTGTCCGTGGAATAAAGGTCTATAACATAATTATCGTAGAGCCGGCCGTCCTTCGTGGTACCTGCTAATTTATGGATTGTATTCATATTTTGTCTACCCACTGTCACCATTAACCGAAGATTGACTGCGATATAATGTGATTACATTTTCACGGGGCTAGATTTCGCCCAAAATATTTCGTACAGTATTTTTGGACGGCTAAAATACAGACTGACAAGGAAATCAACGTGAAAATTACCGTGGATTCAGTACATGGTTCTGAAACCCCCCCTTTTGTGGATGGGAAATCATCAAATGACGTCTCCCACTCTGGGTGGAGCGGAAGGACGTCTCAGACTTTTATTGACCCCACCAGTGTTTCTTCAGTTGCCGGTGTCAGGGCCACGATAATTGAAAATGAAAATATGTTTATTTGTCCCAAATCAGTTACATGGATATAAATGAGACATCCCCACTACGTAATTGATAATACTTGTGTTGGGGCTATCTCGCTCTTTCCCTTAATTATGTAACTGTTTCGAACAAATCCGCAACCCTAGTCTGAAAACCCCCTGCGTTGAAATTATTCGTCATATATAAAAAAAAAGTTGTTCCACACTTTTTGACCGCGAAGGTATTGCACTTTCCTATGAAACAGCTGTTTTATTTTTTTGAAAACTGATGAATAGTTTTAAAATCATATGCTGAATTCACGGTTACATTTTGCGCGTCGATGTCCCAGGCACCTGTTATGTGTTCACAAAGTTTGACATGACAAATTTGGAAGATCGTAGTTAATATTTTAGGGAAATAAGTCATATTATACAAGGTGTAAGAATAAACGCAAGTCCTGAAAGAAGTTTGTTCATAATTGACTACTGAATCGATTTCAGTAACTTAGGTATATGTAACATAGAGTTTTTTTTTTTCTTTAAAAAAGTATATATTTCTGTCTGCTAGGTTATTGAGCTATATGTTAAATTAATCAGTGATCCAATTTCCGTGGCACGGTGACGTTAAAACAGGATGCTAACATTAAATGCAATATCCTGAAAACTAAGTAGAAAGGTTCCGCCTATTAGCCCTCGCTGTGATACATTATTTATGCTTTCGAGAATTAACTGAGCTTGCAACTATAGGATGTTTTTCATAATTATAAAAAAAAAGAAAAAAAAATCTCGATTATATTTATTACTAGCTTCTGCCCGCGACTTCATCCGCGTCAAATATTTGCTCCCCTGACCCTTCCCGTCGCATCGCAGCCTGCAGTTTTCATCCATTTTTTGTTGCTGCTCCGCTCCTTTTGATTGTAGCGTGATGTTATATAGCCTATAGCCTTCCTCAATAAATAGGCTACCCGATTCAAAAAGAATGTTTCAATTCGAACCAGTAGTTCCTGAGATTAGCGCGTACCCCATTTTAGGGAAGTGGGGGGTTAGAAAGAGACAAAAAGTACCTTATGTCATTCTCCATCCTTTCAACTATCTCCACTTAAAAAATCACGTCAATTCGTCGCTCCGTTTTGCCGTGAAAGACGGACAAACAGACACACACTTTCCCATTTATAATGATACAAGAGAACCGTTCCTTACATTTTTATCTTAAGATTATTTCACTTTCAAATGTTGGCCGTAACTGCGGTTAACATGGCCCATTCTGAAGTTCCAATCCGTAAAATCCGTATTGAACTAACGATATTTGTTCCACACATAAGAAAGAAAACGTATTTATTGTGACACGCACAGGAAATCTTACACTAAACTAAACACACAATCATAAAAAAAAATATTTCTAGAAAGGAAAAAAATAAATAATAAAATACAGAAAGTCCTGTACGAGGCCAAAAGGCTCCTGTCTCAGTACGATGCTGCGACATTTTTTTAAAATGCCGCTGCGTCCTTCTCCACATCAAGCAAATTAAAAAAAAATGAAACATATACCTATTTGAAATGGATTCGACGCAAAGCTAAATTCAATAGGAATTGGACACGCGATATTATCTTTCATGTTCATATGGTATTTAAAATATAAACATGTAGCGTATATTACTTTATACTTTATGTATGGATGCCTCGTTGCGCGTTAGTCTAGTAGTCGCAAGCACTATTGCAGAGCATGAGGTCCTGGCTGGGTTCGATTCCCAATTCGGGGAAAGTGTCATTACATTTTTCCATCTGCACTTCCTCAGTAGCAGCCCGGACTTTGAATCTGCGCCCGATTGCTGGCAATAGGTTCGCCCTCTATTACATGGGACTTAAACAAAACTGACGAAATGTGGGTGGTATAGGTACACCCTTCGAGGAAGGAAGGCGTGATAGTTTATGTGTGTATATATTTAAAAATACATATTGCATTTTTATTTCAAACGACATATTTGTTCGTACAGCCTTGTATTATGCTCTTTGTATACAAGAGCAAATACAGGATGTGTTTTTTACAATCAGTAATCAATCTCTAAATACTCGTTATAGAGATTTTTACATGCAAACCGCAAATTGTGTATTCCAGAATCCAGCTCCATTATAAAGTTCTGTCCAATTTACAGGCAAGTCGTCAGTACCACTGGGCGGGACCGAACAGCATCCTCTCCGAACTGGGGACTCTTCATCTAGAGTTCACGTACCTCAGTGACGTCACGGGCCGTGATAGTAAGCACATTTGTCATACTCCAATATTATTAACAGTCATTCATCATCCCCTCTTGAAGCGGCCGACGTGGGACGGTCTTCGCGCTTTAGTCTTTCCTTTTGTTCGAGATATTTTTAAAAGATACTCTGGAGCGTGGTCGTGATTTTGTAACCGATAGTGTGTTGGTACTTGAGGTACTTAGTGAATGATTATTACGGTTTGTATTTAGAATTTATATACGGTTACCAAAAGAGACAAGTAACTCTTTCGTCGGGTATAGTTGAAGTCTTGTAAGAAGCCGATGGATGTTTTCTTTTCTATTAAAATTTAATGTAACTAACAGAAAACGAGCAGTTCATTTATCAAACCTACCCCTGTTACTTATCTCTTTTGGTGACCGTACTCTAGAGTCGCATCGAGTGCTGTGTCGTTCGCAAAATGCTGCGCAACCATGTAATTAATTTCTATAAAATCGTCTACGCGACGCTGCAGCTAGAACAACTTCTACGCAGCGTTATAACGCTGCGAGATTAGGAGACATACTTATTTTTGAAGTGAGAACTTCTTAGGCGTATTTAGCCCGCTTTCTGAACAGCGAACGAAATAGAATCATCACGCTCCAGCCGTAAGTTTTGACTTCTTACCGTGTGGTCACGCACTATGCTCTTTTTTAAACCGCTAGCTTCCTTTCTTTTTCAAAGTCATCAACTTGCCTAGCCTTTTTCCAACTATGTTGGTGTCGACTTCCAATGTAACTGAATGCAGGTGAATTTTACATGAAGCGACTGCCTATCAGAGCTCCACAAGCCAGCTAATGGGTAATACAATAAACCGTTTGGTAAGACTAGTTTCTCAGACTTTCGCTCTTCGGACGACCAGTCACGACTGTCAAAGAACTAAGAATTACAGCTGGGACCAACGATTAAACTGCTTTCCGAGGCACAATTCTCGGTATGTAAAGATACAACGTCACAGGCCATTGGCGGAAAGCGACTTGTACGTCTGTAGTTACTTAGCCACAAGTCCTTCAGCCGTTCCTTTCTTATTCAATCATCCGATTTGATTGAAGTGAAAACTTCTTTAGCACCGTTGTGATTTGAAAGTCGAAAGACGAAAAAGCGACAGTAAAAAGAGAAAGACACGAAAATTCATAACATTTAACGTGGGAGAAAATGAGATAGGAAGCAATATACAGTGTTTCTTACGTTCGAAGATAGATATCTAGCTAGCATGATTATTGAACCGGGAATTTGAAGTCACTTGACACCAAAATCGCCATTTTTTTGTGTTTTGCACGGATGATGAAAAGTGTGGATATGACTTCCGTACATTTCAATGGTAACATGTTAGGGTGATTTGTTTTTAATCGTCTCATTATATTGAAACCAACATTTTAGAAGGTTTCACTTCTACCGCGTGTGAATTGCACACATGTTTTTTTTACTATTTAAAAAAAATATTTACGATTGTTCTCTTTTCAGTCTATAGACAGAAGGTGAGCCGCATCCGAGAGGTGCTAAACAACATCGACAAGCCAGGCGATCTGTACCCGAACTTCATCAACCCGCGCACCGGACAGTGGGGGCAAAGTGAGTTCTTTTACTATTTTATTAAGCACCTGGTACTTGTTGACAGGCCTACACTGTCCTCCCAAACCTACTAACAGTGTAGTTTGAAAACATGGTAAAAGCCAATGATTTTTAAAAGAGTTATCGTGGAGTTTCTTGCCGGTTCCGGAACCGTGCACCACCTTGTAACGTTTCATAAGAGTGGTGTATGTAGGTTTACGTGAAATTATTTGTTAATTATTTATTGTAAGTATTCTTAGATATTAGTCATTTGCATGTGAAATTCAAAGGATTTACTTCAAGTAGGCCATTAAAATGCACTCTGAAAGTTCACATTTATAAGAAAATTAAGGGCGGTCGTTTTGGGGGACTGTCTCATGTAACTTTGACGTTCAAAAAGTGCTGGCTCTCAGCTTAGTTTGAATAAAATGAGTTATGATTTTGAAATAGAATTGACTCTAGGCGCCATTTCCATAAGGTGTTAATATAAAATTTTATATTTTCTCTAAAATAACATAACATCACGCCTTGATTCTCCGAAGGGTTGGACAAACATGTTTCTGTAGTAGTGCAACCCTGTTTCGCCAGTTATATTTAAGTCCCATGTAATAGGGGGCGAACCTATTGCCATCAACCGGGCACAAATCCAGACTTCGGGCTGTTACTGAGAAATTCCAGAAAGAACAACCCAATAACATTCACCCGTTTTATGTATCTATAAACATATTATGTGAAAGCGATGGCCAATAGCTATGTTTAATAAGAACTTCTTTTATAATTTCCGGTTAAATTGGTTAGTTTGAAATTGAGTAACAGGCATGATTGAATAACAAACATCAAATCATTACGTTTTTCTATGTGCATGTATGCATTTTGAGCTGCATTGCATATTCATATCTAGGGTTTCTATTTGTGATGAATTGAACGATAAATCCGGGTGTTTCCGTGTGTTGCCACTGTTGCCAGACATAAAGAATAACACCACCCCATTTCTTCCCGTGGGTGTCGTAGTAGGCGACTAGGGGACTTACTAGTGAATGGGTAGCAGCGTTCTCTATGCATCTTACCACTATACTGCGATCGCCAACCCACCTGCCTAGCGTGACGATTTTGCCAAACCCCCCATTTGGGGGAGGTTTACGTCCAGCAGTTTCATGTCTTTCGGCGGAAATGATGATGATAATTAACGTTAATTTAAACGTTACTCTAGCTGTTTTTAATAGGTACATAAGTCATTGTTCACACTGCCTCGCGCCACGCGACGGTATTCCGGCATCAGCTTGCACACCCAATCACTAAACACAAATAACGCTGTCTCTTTTATCTTCACAAGATTGACTGAAACAGGACGATATTTTGAATACGTTTAGCGCTAAACGCTTATTGATTTGTAGTGCAACCTTAGGATGAATGTAAAAGGACCTTAGGGAAAATCACTCCCGTCGTTCGCGTCATACCCGCTCCGTATCACGGGAATAAATCCGCGGTCCGCGTCATCGTCATAATTTTATATCACACGTTACATTTTAATCATTTTAATCCTTAAAAGGGTCTATTGTGCTCGTCATTAAAAATATTTTTTACTATGGAAACAACACAGAAATCGTGAAAATAAAAATCTTATCTAGCTTATACATTTATGTTCGCGTAACTCGACATAATTTCATTATGCATCAGCTGTTTATTTTATTTGTTTATTACGGTATTTAAAACACAAGTTGTCGGAGCAATGTGGACATAATAACACATATATTATACATAATCAGCCTATATACACCCACTGCTGGGACACAAGGCGGCCTCCTTTGTGTGGGAGGGCCCAGTACGGATTGATTGATGTCACATGTCTTCGAATTGTTGGTTCTAAGACATGCCAGTTTGGGCACGTCACAATTGCGGCGGTAAGTCCCCTCTTTGAGGAGTGGATAGAGAGGCGTCCTCATCTTCCACCTGACGCAGGTCCTCACCGGGCAAGGTTACTTTGGGGGGTTCCTGTTCAGGATAAAGCGGGAGGAAACGCCCGGGTGTTTCCATTGCGTGGATGTCTGGAGGACACGGTGGAGCATACCCTGGAGGTGTGCCCCGCCTGGGCGGAGCACCGCCGTGTCCTCGTGGAGGCGATCGGCGGCGGCGACCTCCCGCGTCCGGCCCTTGTGTGAGCCATGGTACGGAGCGAGAGGGCATGGGAAGCCGTCACCTCCTGCTAAGCAGCTCGCGAAGGAGGAGGCGGGGCCTGTGAGGGAGTGGCAGTCTCTACGCTCTCAAGTCCCTAGCCACCGTAGGAGGAGACGCCCCGGGCGTCGGTTGCGGTCTCCCGGCCACCGTAGGCGCGAGGTTGCGGTACCTACCAGCTACCCATTGCTCGCCGCCCGCTATTGACCAGGCTCAGGTCGACGGCGCGTAGTGTTCCACGCGCGCCTCAATGAGGTGTCAGCAAACTGAAGGGGTCTGCTAGGACCGATGCCTGCCAGGGTCGCGAGATTCGTTCGAAAGAGGTACCGTGGCCGTGGTTTTAGTTAGTAAAAGTCTGACAAGTCCTTGCGCTCCACCCAGAGCGGGAGACGTCATTGGATGATTTCCGACCAAAAAAAAAACATTTGCCGCTTACCTCACTATTTTTTCCTTCACCATTTTGAGAGCAGTGGTGATGAAATGGTTTACCCAAGGTAAAACCGCCTGTCAGGGTTCGAACCTACAAATCGCAATTCGCGGGCAATATTACTGGGCTATCACTGCGCTAAATATCTATCTATCTATCACGCCAGCCCCATGCACAATAACCGCTAGGAAATAGTCTCCACACAATGGGTGCGCGAGGATGGACGGCGCCGCCTTGGCCGGCCAAAGAAGAGGTGCAAGGGTTGGATGGAGGTGGCCCTGGAAAAGGATGTCTGGAAGAATTTGGGGGAGGACTTTGCTCAGCAGTGAGATATTCAGAGGGCTATTAAAAAAAAAACACTACTCACAGTGTGAACGATTCCTTAGTATTAGCTAACACGCGTGTTGTAGAGCTACTTGCAGTTTCATAGATCGTTAAAAACCGTGGCCCCGACGCGTGGCAATGTAAACAGCGCCTAATTCGCACATGACTTGGCTGGCTCCGTGGATAGCAACAATTGTTATCTTGTCGTCACAATTAACAGTACCTACTAAACAGTTTTGGCGGTTACAATTAACAAAGTTTAACATAAAACATGCGTTGATGTGTTATCAACGCTTGTTTTATGTTCAACAGCCCCACAAAAAAAAAATTGGTCTTGTTATTAACCCTTGATAACTAAACACTCGTCCGTTCGGCGACCC
The DNA here is from genome assembly GCA_932294355.1 of Aporophyla lueneburgensis. Lineage (NCBI taxonomy): Eukaryota > Metazoa > Arthropoda > Insecta > Lepidoptera > Noctuidae > Aporophyla > Aporophyla lueneburgensis. Next base: position 10,410,691 of record OW028738.1, on the reverse strand, counting down.
ACCTACCCGCGATTCTCGTGTTCGTGTACTTCTAGGTGAACATCGATATATGCTGTAACTGTGTGGAATAGTTCTTCATTACTATTTTGATTTTTTTTTGTTTAATTGTGATCCAAAGAATGTACCAATGTCAGAAGTTCCTGTGATTAATAAATACTTTTTCATCCCACCATCTCGGAAAGAGAATTTAGAACATCGTGTGCACTATCACAAACTTAGTGCACACGATGTTCTAAATTCAATTTACTTTATCCTCTAGAGAATAAAAACGGCTTTTCCACTCAGATATTGAAGATTAAAAATACTCTTTCCTCGCTGAGGTGGAATGAAAAGTTACGTGTTGCACTCGAGTGCAAAGATTTTTCACCTCGTGCTCTTTTGATTCCCTCGCTAACGCTCAGGATTCGAATTTTGAATCACTCGCTGCGCTCGTGATTCAATTTTAGAATCCTTCGCTTGCTCGGTCATCAAAATTGAACACGCGGTTAAAAAGCAACTTTGCACTCTTGTATAACAAATAACTATTTAAAAAAAAAATGGATTTGTTTAACGTAGTCGGTTCGACGAATGTTTAGTGACCACGTAACAACCAAAATAGTTTAGTTATCTAGGGTTAAACCACATGGTTTTTACGTATTTTGAGCTGCCGAATCCGAGTCTGGACACAGAATTAACCCTACACCCTCTAGTTTTTCTCCAGGAGCAAAAAATCTCTTGAATTTTGCAGTAATAATCAACCCCAAAAAAAAAACAAAAAAAAATGTATTTGTTATTAAACCACATGGTCTTTACGTAGTTTGAGCTGCTGAATCCGAATCTGGACACATAATTAACCCTACCTACACCCTCCAGTTTTTCTCCAAGAGCAGAAAACGCTTAAAGTCTACCGTAATGGTAATATTAAAAAGAAAAGAATTTTATTTTCAGGTTTTTTATTAGATTTCCTGTCCTTTTTAGGGCTTTTTGTATCATATGTTATAAGGTAATGTAAACGTAAAGTTACTATGATTATTCAAATTTTCTTTTTAATATTATCATTACTGCAAAATTCAAGAGTATTTTTGCTCCTGGAGAAAAACTGGAGGGTGTAGGGTTAATTCTGTGTACAGATTCTGATTCGGCAGCTCAAAATACGTATAGACCATGTGGCTTAATATCAAGTACAATTGTTTTTTTTTTTTTTTTTGTGGGGCTGTGTTATCGTTTCAAATTGTATCTAATAATAAGCACGTTATTGTTGTCCTCAAACTAGAAACAAGTCTACTTGTAAAATGGTACTGCAGCGGGAAAATCTAAACATATACTATAAACTAGTTTCTGTCTGCCGCTTCGCCCGCGTGGGTATATATTTTTCAACTTATGCACAAGTAAAAAAAACACTGTACGAAAGCGTCCACGCATGGGAATGTGCTATCGGGACAAAGAGAAGCCATATCCTTCCCCAGGATGCCATGTTTCTCCTAGCGAAATATTATTGAAATCTGTGGTTTATGCCTGAAAAGATAACATACAGTTATTACACACACCGTTACTTTCAATGTATTCATAGTAAAGATTATAATCGTAAATATATTAAAAAAAAAAAAAAAAAACACAATTATCACACAACGCCATCTAGTCCCAAGCTAAGCAAAGCTTGTGTTATGGGTACTAGACAACTGATAAACATACTTATATATTTCTAAATACATACATACATATTATAGATAAATTACACCCAGACACAGAACAAATGATCGTGTTCATCACACAAACATTTGTCCTGGGTGGGAATCGAACCCACGAACTCCGGCATAGCAGTCAGGGTCACTAACGACTGGACCAACAGGGGTCCCGGGTTCGATTCTCAGGTCGGGAGTATTATTGGGTTTTTCAGGCAAATCGTTCAGGGTCTCGACAGCAAGGCTGAATTTGGGGGGGGGGGGCATGACCCCTAGGACCCCCCTCTCGGACCGCGCCTGGGCAGAGGTGTACCTATAGTACCTACACCCATATTTCACTGGGTATGTTCATGTCCCATGTAGTGTAGGGCGAACCTACTACCAACAACCGGGCACAAATCCAGACACCACGCTGCTGCTGACAAATTCCAGACAGAAAAACCCAATAATACTTTGCCAGATCCAGGAATCAAATCGGGGAGATATCGAGTAAAAAAGTATCCTATGCCAACCCAATAACACTCTGCCCGACCCGAAATCGAACCCAGGATCTCAGGCTTAGCAGTACCGCTTGCAATCACTAGACCAACGATAAATATTAAAGTTACATTATATTAAACAAATCTCGATGATTTTTCGAATCTTAAAAACCTTGCAATGCAGAGGCGGGTCGCTAGTACGAAATTAATATCGACAGAATGAAATTAACTGGACGGTTGAAACATTAAATCAACCAGGAGTTAAAAAATAACGTCCAGAAAATGTTCAGTAGGTCCAATGCAGTACCTTGCTGTATTATACAGGTATAACGCCGATGACGTCACGGAAATGCCGCAATGAACACGGAACTTAGCGTACTTTCCAAAAGATCTAAAATAAAATAGATCGTCATTTTGAGGACCACTTAAGTGTAAGATGGACGATCCTGATAGAATTTGGCCGACCATAATCTAGTTTGTCGTCTTGTCCCGTCGGAGAAACCAATTGATTAGATTAGACCTATGGATGTAATCGATCAACTGTTAATGTGTACGCTATCTGAATAGCATCAAGGTCGAATAGGTTTTACAAGAACCATTGATTCGTAAACTGGTCCCAATACATGACCCTTGGCCCTTTATGTGGCTATTTTTATGCATCAAGAAGTATTTACTTACAGAAAATACAGGTGTTATCACGTTTTAAAAGTTCGTGGATTCCGGTCAGTTCATATTTTACCTGTTTAGGGCATGCAAATTAATTTTAAGTGAATTGTACTAGTGATGGGCCGAATACGGGTTTTACCGAACCGAATATTCGGCAGTATTTGGCGCGCCTTAGCGTGCATCTCAAAAATCAAGTCTGTGCTTTTCAAGCGCGTTGAAGCGCACGCCCCTTACGATCGCTGAAGCCGCCGCTACCGCTATACCCGAATGGCTCGGGCTATTTATTACATAATCTACTCTAAACAATCATGTATCTTGCCCTTGTATTAGCAAAACAAACTTTTTGGTTATGTTTGAAGGGTCTAATTGTACATGTAATTATGCTACTTCATATATCCCTAGGTATAGACATTTTTAATACATTATGATTCGGTAGAATGTTGGACATTTTTGCCGAATACCGAAAACATAAAACGAATATTCGGCCCAACCCTAAATTATACTCGGGTATTCATTTTTATTAAATATAAAAAATGTTATATTATTATTTTAAACTAGCTTCTGTCCGCGACTTCGTCCGCGTCAAATTTTTGCGCCTCTGACCCTTCCCGGCGTTTCGAATTTCCTACCAGTTTCCGTCCATTTTTCGTTGCTGCTCCGTTCCTTTTGATCGTAGCGTGATGTTATATAGCCTATAGCCTTCCTCAATAAATAGGCTACCAAACACAAAAAAAAAAAAACAATTAGGACCAGTAGTTCCTGAGATTAGCGCGTTCAACCAAACAAACTCTTCAGCATTATAATATTAGTGTAGATAGATATACATATACTACAACACTATCGGCACCTTAAAATATATTGTTTTTTTTTATTGGCTAAATTCTAGTTGAATTTTATAAAAATGTATCGATCCATGCTGACCGCTTGACGGAGGTTAAAGCAATAGATTTATCGGAAATTAACTTGAAACAACAACAAATAAGTATACAAAACTTTCAGTTAGAAATAGAGTTGGTCGTTTCTTTGTGAGTACTACGCGGCCCACAATCCATTGAATTAATTAGTAGATGTAACAAGGCTATTTAAAAACAGTTCCGTTGAACAAAATTACATTTGGGTACCATTTGTATCATAAATGGTTCATTGGTCTAGTGCCAAGTGGGTAGAAGCGTAACTGTTGCGCATGGGGTGCAATCTGGATGGGGTAGTGTTATTGCGTCTTTCCATTAGGATTTTCTGAGTAAACCGGATTTCTGATTTGTGTTCGGTTAAAGGGAAGCGCCAAGTTCAAAGTTCATTCAATACCACTGAATGAAATGCGATTAAATGTACTTAGAGGTTTTTAATTACGATTTTAATGATAATAATTTCGTAAATACATACGTATTACGGTCGCGACTCATATTCTAATTAACATACAACCTGAAACTACCTGCAAATTGCAAAAAACGATAGAAAATTTGAATTTCGCGGACTACATTAGCGCATACACCTTCATAGCATAACTTGTGCCCGCTAATACTTATTACGTAACTGATGAAATCTGGCTGATCTCAGTGATCACACACCTCACCGATTCATGGTTCCGATTCATGGTTTATGCTAGTAAAAATCGGTCCAGCCGTTTCGGAGATAACAGAAAGAGAAACAAAAAAATTAAAAAGTCTTTTTTTTCTTTGTTTTAGTACCGTACACACAAAAGGTTGTTATTTTGACATTACATAACAGACACTTCAACTTTATTAATTTGTGTACCTTTATCATGTTTTAATTATCTCCATTCTTCAGGGCACATGTCTCTGGGCGCTCTGGGCGACTCTTTCTACGAGTACCTTCTGAAGGCGTGGATAGCGTCCGGCGGGACCGACGAGCAGGCCCGCATCATGTTCGACACGGCGATGCAAGCTGCACTGGACAAGATGCTGCGCGTCTCACCCTCGGGACTCGCTTATTTGGCTGAGCTTAAGTACGGGAGGATTATTGAGGAGAAGATGGACCATCTGTCTTGTTTCGCTGGTGAGTAACTTTTTGTTAATGGAAACTGCTTAATATGTATACAGGGTGTTAAAGTAATTGCGTGCCATAGCTTAGGGGTAGGTTCAGTATCGATAAAGGAAGCCAGAAAAAAAAATAGTGAATCTAAAATAAAAGTAGTAAATGGGTCCTTCATTTATGTAGATCATGATTAAAATGCCTCATGTGACGCGTCTGTTAGATTCATTGGGATATGTCGCTTAGCTTCTTACGAGACCGCTCGCCGCCGCGGTCTGTTTGTCGGCATTTGAAAGCGAATAGGGCACCGGACATCCGTAGGACTAAACCAGTGTTGACCTCGCAAATGAACTTAGCAAAACAGCTGATCAGGTAGCCCTTTCGAGTTTTAGTTTTGCTATTTTAAGTGAAACAAGTGAATTTACTATTTTTTAATTAAAAATCTCATTGGTCTAGATAGAATAATGATTTTATACAGTTTACAGTAAAAAAAAATGCGGATTTTTTTTCCTGGCTTCCTTTATCGATTCTGAACCTACCCCTAAGCTATGGCACGCTGGGCACGCCACAATTGCGGCGGTAAGTCCCCTCTTTGAGGAGTGGATAGAGAGGCGTCACGGCGTCCTCACCTTCCGCCTGACGCAGGTTCTCACCGGGCATGGGTGCTTCGGTGGGTTCCTGTTCAGGATAAAGCGGGAGGATACGTCCGGGTGTTTCCATTGCGAGGATCATCTGGAGGACACGGTGGAGCATACGGTGGAGGTGTGCCCTGCCTGGGCGGGGCACCGCCGTGTCCTCGTGGAGTCGATCGGCGGCGGCGACCTCTCGCGTCCGGCTCTGGTGCGAGCCATGGTACGGAGCGAGAGGGAATGGGAAGCCGTCACCTCCTTCTGCGAAGCAGTAATGCTCGCGAAGGAGGAGGCGGGGCGCGTGAGGGAGTGGCAGTCTCTGCGCCCTCACGTCCCTAGCCGCCGCAGGAGGAGACGCCCCGGACGTCGGGAGTCAATAGCGGACTCCCGGCCACCGTAGGCGCGAGCTTGCGGGTGGTGAGCAATGGGTAGCTCGCCGCCCGGTAAGGACCAAGCTCGGGTCGACGGCGCGCAGTGTTCCACGCGCGCCTCAAAGAGATGTCAGCAGCAGTGTAGGGGTCTACTAGGACCGATGCCTGCCGGGGTCGCGTGATTGTTCGAAAGAGATACCGTGACCCTGGCACATGGGCAACTGATGGAACACGGGTGGGTTTTAGTCAGTAAAAGTCTGACACGCCCTCCCGCTCCGCCCAGAGCGGGAGAAGTCATTTGATGATTTCCCATCCTGAAAAAAAAAAAAAAAAAAAAAAAAAAAAAAAAAGCTATGGCACGCAATTACTTTAACACCCTGTATATAGAGGACACAATCTTCCTCGAAATCCAAAGAACTTTTGGTTTTATTAACCTGATTTTATTAGCTTTGTATACTGTATATAACGGAATCTTTGAACGAGATTTTCAACCTTATCAAAACGTTGGATTAATTTGAAACTTTGCAAACTTATCAAGGACCGATAACAATGCAATAATTTTATCAAACTAAAAAATAGAAAATAAAACTAAAAAGTTAAATCACGCTTTCATTGGCAACCAAACTAAAATTAAAAATACCTCAAAAAGTATCCCATGCTTTTTCTAAAAATTATGTTCTACTTTTTAGTTTCGTTTTCCATAAAAGCGTGTTTTTATTTTTTCAGTTTTCAATGTATGCTATAAATGTTACGTGTTTATAGATATCTTCATAAATAAAGCAGCAAGAAAAATAAATCACACAATTTTGAAGGCTGAATATTGTTATCCAAATAGTCGCCGTAGATGGACTTTAGTATTTGGCCAACGCCGTGCTCGGGCTTCAGCTGGTATTTAGATCAACGACATAGTATTCGAAGACATGCTTTTATAAACTGGCATACTGATAGTACCGCCCAATCAGATCGTACATTTTTAGGGTTCCGTTGCCAAATGGCAAAAAACGGAACCCTTATAGATTCGTCATGTCTGTCTGTCTGTCTGTCTAGTGGTAACACTGAACCTAAATGACAAAATAATACATATTGTTTATTTTATTGCGTTTTTACGTTGATATAGACACAGAAACAATAAACTTACGTGTGGAAAGTAATACAGATTAATTTATTGTGTTTTTGTAATCTTGAATCGCACTCTTTCACTACGCATTTACCCATTTTGGCGAATTTTTTTGCCGCCTGTCAGTGGGTCCATTTTGGTTGGCGTCACAGAGAGCACTGAACTGACATTAGCTACGCATATGGCTGTGGCCATATGTCCGGTGGCAACGCTTTGACGCGGTAATTGCTAATCTAGTGTAACATATATATCAATAATCGCGACTCAACGTGGTATTTTTAGGGTTCCGTTGCCAAATGGCAAAAACGGAACCCAAAACATAGATTCGTCATGTCTGTCTGTGTCTGTCCGTATGTCACAGCCACTTTTCTCCGAAACTATAAGAGCTATGCTGTTGAAACTTGGTAAGTAGGTGTATTCTGTGAACCGCATTAAGATTTTCACACTAAAATAGAAAAAAAACAATAAATTTTGGGGTTACCCCATACATAGAACTGAAACTCAAAAATGTTTTTTTTCATCAAACCCATACGTGTGGGGTATCTATGAATAGGTCTTCAAAAATGGTAATGAGGTTTCTATTATCATTTTTTTCTAAACTGAATAGTTTGCGCGAGAGACACTTCCAAAGTGGTAAAATGTGTGTGTCCCCCCCGTAACTTCTAAAATAAGAGAATGACAAAACTAAAAAAAATATATGATGTACATTACCATGTAAACTACCAACGAAAATTGGTTTGAACGAGATCGAGTGAGTGGTTTTTTTTAAAACGTCATAAATCGTAAACCGCAATTTACCTTACATTCAATCAACTGAAATATAAAAATTAAAAAAAATATATATTTTTAAACCGAAAATACCTACAGGTTTGTACGGAACCCTCGGTGCGCGAGTCCGACTCGCACTTGTTTGTTTATTGTACTACGTCATTCGGAGGTCCACTCTAAACTCTCAAATAAATACTCAAATAGTTTATCCCAACCGGTACTGTCCCAAAGCTGGGCAAATGCTTCTTAGTCAACGTCCACACGTCCGTAATAAAATCGTGGCTAGATTTTATCGTACACTGGATTTTCGACTCTAGGTCGCGGACCGAGCATTTAGAATTCAACAGAGTGCTGCGCGAGTGAGTCTCAGCGCGTTGAAAAATACCCTGTTCGATTTTCAACTCGATCGCTAAACTATACGTTACAGGCCCAGCACAAATCCTTCCGCAATTTTATTACATCCTTGAGCTCTTTCGTTCACCCTTAATCAGAAAAAAGGTCACTGTACTCATCGGTATTAACAACTTTAAATCAAAGAACCCAGATAACACTAAAAAATTGACGCTTTATATTTGTATTTTTTTTATCGACAAAATATATAGAACAGATGATTTTTTTACACAAAAATCCAGGTTAAAACCACCCTTCTGCCAGGGTCGCGAGATTTGTTCGAAAGAGTTGCCGTGGCTCTGACATATAGGCAACTGAACAGACACGGGTGGGTTTTAGCCAGTAAAAGTCCGACACGCCCTTCCGCTACACCCAGAGCTGGAGACGACATTTGATGATTTCCTATCCACAAAAAAAGGTGTAAACCACCCTTTATGTTTCCAGGCGGTATGTTCGCGCTGGCATCGACTACCCTAGACAACTCGATGTCGGAGCGATACATGGACGTGGCGCACAAATTGACCAACACCTGCCACGAGAGCTACGCGCGGTCGGACACCAAGCTTGGACCTGAGGCCTTCAGGTATTGTTCTCATTCTACCCTCCAATTCGTGGTTCCTTTCTTATAGATATCTAGCTTTTGCTAGTGACTTGGTCCGCAAAGAGGTCGGTAATTAACCCACAAGAACGTAATACGGGGATATAAAGTACCCTATGCTTTAATCTAGGTTATAAATTATCTGTGTGCCAAAATTCATCCAAATCTGTTCAATAGTTTTTGCGTGAAAGAGTAACAAACATCCATTCATCCATCCTCACACTCTTTCACATTTATAATATTAGTGTGATTCACCTCTAGACTTTTAGTAGGATATTATTATGGTAGGATATTATTATAGTAGGATATTATTATAGTAGGATATTATTATAGTAGGATATTATTATAGTAGGATATTATTATAGTAGGATATTGTTATCGTAGGATATTATTATAGTAGGATATTGTTATAGTAGGATCAGACAGTCTTGTAAAGGTGGCTTCAGATTTTCTAGATTTTTGTCACTCGAATTCCTATGTTTTGTCAGTTTATAAGATATGCCACCTCTCTTACAGATTTACTATATTTTATCGATGGGCAATGTCGACTCTTAACGATAAGTGAGTATTAAGATTAAAATCGAGGCACATAGAAAGCACTTTTTGATTAACTTATCGATAAAAAAGGTCCACAGTGCCGATCGATCGATGACGATCGTCTGTTATTAACACATTTACTTGATTTAGTTTTGATGTATGGAGTCGATCGTCAAAAATCGAGAAACTCTGTAGGCACCTTATGAATCAATGCAGTCACGTGGTCGTCCGACAGTTCCTCTTAAAACACCCCTGCACCCTAATTGTGTAACACACTATCAGTCACAATCTGAATAATTTTGAACAATATGGCTAATCTATCTATACTAGTGGTCGCCTGGTGGTCGAAATTCGACCATAATTCATTTAAAACTTAATGTATTTCTAATGAACTTTTATAAGTATAAAAAAATAATATGGTTATATTTGACATTCAGTAACACTATAGACACAAAATATTAAAGACAGATATTCTCGATTGGACCACAGATTTCAACAATACACTTTAGTAAAAAAAATATCCATAATTATATTTGACATTTAGTAAGGCTATAGACAAATAATACCAAAAACAAATACAGACGCGATTTGACCATAGAATTCCAAATAAACAAAAGAATATCTATGCATGTTTGTATTAAATACACGGTAATGAATAGTAGTGTGTGTAACGTGTTATTTATTGAAAATAATGTATTTTTACGCACAATTTAAAAAAATATTAGCATTCATCACTTCTTCTCTGTATAAACTATACGTCTGCGAAATTTCATACTCCTCCCTCCTCCCAATTTTCGTAAAAAGGCATCCAAAGTTTTCGCTTCACGTATTAATATATCTTTAAATATATAATTCTACTGTACGTGTGTATGTCACTGAACTCGTACTAAACGGCTGGACAGATTTGAATTAATTTTTTGTATGGGTTTGGGTGGCACCCTGGATGGTTTAGATTCACTATTGGACCCGGTAGGTGGCGCTGCTATCGAGTTCTAGGAAACAGGACAACGTCTGTACGGTCAGCTAGTAGATATATAAAATTCAAAGTCCTGACTGACTGACTGATGTATCAACGCGCAGCCTAAACCGCTGGTCCTAGAGACATGAAATTCGGAGGGTGTGTTCTTTTTGATGAGTAGGTATCCACTAAGAAAGGATTTTTTTGAAATTCCATCCCTATGATGGTAAACTTGAGGTTGAATTTTCTGTGAAACTTTTTATTCTCTGGGTCGGATAAGACAAAGCAAGTAGTGCGATAAGACATTGTTTACCTGGATTAACACATAGGGTACTTTTGATCCCGGTAGTACGTTCTTGTGGGATATTTTTCGCCATCCACGCGGGCGAAGCCGCTGGCAAAAGCTAGTTGCTTCATATGTTCGAAGAAATTGTCTGCTCAGCAACGCAAATAATGCAACGAATATTGTTGAACTATGAAAACTAAAGCTATTTATTCCTGTTGTTAGTTTGTTACTCAATTACCCCTCTATATGTACCTATAGTAAAATTATTAACGCAAAGTTAAATAATAATATTGTTATGTGAAATAGAACGTAGGTATATTAATTTTATTATATTGCATAAGAAAATGCGTGAAGCAAACATACCATAAATAATTGCAACGCAAATGCACAAACGTAATAAAATTATACTGAAGAATGCATTGCATAATACTTACTTATTACTTTCTCGGTAAACTGAATCTGATGAATATTTATGTGTGAATATGCTAAGGAATATAAATACATATACTCACGCCTTCTTCCAAAGGGGGGTAGGTACAAACTACGGAACGCCACTTGCTACGATCCTAACATCTCCTTTTGCTTCGTTTACTATTATAAATCTGGTAATAATAGGGATTATTTAACCAGTCAATTACCGTAATTACAGAGAAAATTAAAAAACTATTGTGTCGATACCAAATGTGGTATCTCAGGGACTTAGAGGTTAATAAATATTTCCTGTAGAATCTTGCAATTATATTGTTTATCTATACATCTATATGTTGCAGTCAAAACTCTTAACCAGTCAAAAGTACTATTGACTAGCAAAATCAGTCAAAAGTACTTTTGACCGTAAGCTTTAGTCAATAATACTTTTGACTAAAATAACAGTTACAAGTACTTTTACCCAATGGAGCTGGTTAAAAGTACTTTTGACTAAGTGATTCCGCCAAAAGTGGTTTTGACTGTTTGTATCAGTCAAAACTCTTAAAAAGTCGGAACCCAGGTCAACGGAGCCCCGCTGTGCGGGGCTCCTATTTCTGAGTGGTTTAAAAAAAAATAACCTAACCTGTCCGAGTCGGGGTGCCCTAAGTCACGACCTCGCTTAACTCATCGAATACCGTTTAGAGACACAATAGAAAGACAATTGCTTATTAAGTGTCGAACTGTGTAACTTAAGACATTCAAAAGGTTAATAGTGCTTTTGACTGATGCTTTATTGCAGTTAAAACTACTTTTGACGAAGAGCGTCAGTCAAAACTACTTTTAACCGCAAATTTGCAGTCAAAAGTACTAATGACCAATAATTTTCAGTAAAAACCACTTTTGACTAACCTGTTCAGTCAAAAGTACTTTTGACTGATTTTGCTAGTCAATAGTACTTTTGACTGGTTAAGAGTTTTGACTGCAACATATACAAATAAATAACATTGAAGTGTCTGTTTATTATGTCAAAATAACAGCTTTTTACTAAATGCTTAAGAAAGTATACATAAACGGTACTCATAACAGAAAACATATTTGTTTACATTTTTGTCTGTATGTTCCGTCTTATCTCCGAAACAGCTGGACTGATTTTGAAGGGTCTGTCACTGGCAGTTATCATAGTTATCATCATGCTCCTGTCCTAATCCCAATTTATTTAGGATCGGCGCAACATGTCTTTTTCTTCCACACTTCTCTATTAGTCGTCATCTCGGTAGCACCCCCTTTATATCAATATATTCATTCACACAGTCCATCCATCGTTTCCTTGGTCTTGCCCTACTCTCTCACAGGCTAATAACTGACGTTATAAGTAGTAACATAGGCGTTTTGTCCCGGAAGCAGGTTCCCGTGGGAGAATTTCCCACATCCACGCGGGCGAAACCACTTGCAGTAGCTAGTCCTTTTGTAATATACATTTTCCTTAACAAATTGAAGGCGAATGTGCAACACATACAACAATAAGTCTTCACTTTATCCTTAAAGGACAAAAACGACGCATTTTTTAAACTACGAGAATAATATATCTATATCTATGCATACTATAAAACAAAGTCGCTTTTCCTGTTTGTTTGGTGACCGCTTACATCTTCTTAAGTTCGCAATGGATTTTGATACTCATAACCTTATAATCAGCCTCTTTTGTTCCCACTGCTGGGACACAGGCCTCCTCATGGTGGGAGGTAGTAGGCTGTAAACTACCACGTGGGTCCACGGTTTTCATAATCATAATCATTTATTTGTCAGAATATGGTACATTATTGGGTCTTAAGATTATTAGATGGCATCAATCATCATTTGAGAGCAGCCGTGACCAAATAATTTACACTAAGTAAAGCGACTGCCTGGGTTCGAACCCACAGTATACAACTTGTAAGTCGAGGCTGATACCATTGGGTCACCACTGCTCTCCAGTGCTGGAACTCTGCTCTAATACTGTTTTCAGCATAACTAAAAGTATTTAACTTGTTCTTAATAAATTTATTCTTTCTTTATGCTTTATTTATTTGGGAAGATTCATGTGTACATCCCATCAAGAGTTAATTCAGTTAAAGTACAGAAATCTCGATAAGTTGACAGCTGACCTTTGCACCCTTGCGAAGAATGGGCGGTGTGCTAGGTGGTATGTATACGTGGTTTGTATACATATGATAAGTCATAAGATTTATACGTAGTAAGTCCAAAATTGGTCATTTTCGGTTTTTACGTCACCCTTACTATATTTTTATTTGGTCTTTTCTTTGTAAGTTTACTGCTGTTATAAGTACCGTCACCGAAAGAGATACCTTAGTTAACAGGATCGTCGGATATTTGTAGTAAGAAACCGCTGGAAGTTTTTGAATAAAATTTAAATTGATAAATGTACTATTTATTTTCTATTATTTGAAGCACATTTTATTCCAAAATATCCACTATTTTCTTAGAACTATTCAGCCTTATCTGACGACCTTAGTTACGTATCTCTTTTGGTGAACGCAAATGTTCAAAAAATGTAGCAATTACAATTTGTAGCATTTTTCAAAGTTTCAGTTGGTTTTTCTGACTTATCATGTTTATACCAGACACCAGAATATATTCCGAATGTACTTTATTGTACAGTCAACGTCAAAAACATCGGAACGAACAGATGTTGAAATTTATTTAAACAACTATGAAATTAAAAAGTAACTCAGTGACACAAATAATTTCACAGAATGAAGACAGTCAACGACAGTACTGAGAAGAACTTTATCCAATTCAGATAAAGTTTAATTTTATTAGTACACCATAACTGCAACCACTAAAACCTTTTTTGTGGAGCTTTTTATTCTCAAATCAAATAAATAATTGGTCTTTCTAGATTCACCGGTGCGGCTGAGGCGCGAGCACAGAAGAGCAACGAGAAGGTGTTCCTACTGCGACCAGAGACGTTCGAGAGCTACTTCATAATGTGGAGACTCACCAAGCAACAGCGATACCGCGACTGGGGCTGGGAAGGTGTTCAGGTACTTATGCAACAACGAAAGTCTATTTTTTAATCGACTTCAAAAAAAGGAGGAGGTTATCAATTCGACTGTATGTTTTTTTTTTGTTACCTCATAACTTTTGACTGGGTGAACCGATTTTGATGATTCTTTTTTTATTTGAAAGCTGGTGCTTCCCGAATGGTCCCATTTTAATTTGGTTCCATTTGGACAATGGGGTCCATGTGAAAACCATATAAGTCTTAAATTTGCATTACGTATTTGCGCGACAAAAGAACGAATAACGCGATTAGATTAGTGCGGATTATCTACCACAACTAAAAAGTTAAAAAATAAAAACTTTTTACAAAAAGAACAACCGACTTCCTTAAAAAAAAAAAACACTGTCAAAAATAACTTTAATTTCGGAAGTCGGTGGCAAAAATCTTAAATACAGATCCTAAGACACCGACTTTCGAAATTAAAGTTATTTTTGACTTTGTAGTGTGTGCCGTGTGGTGCCGGACGTGTGCGTGTGGTGCCGGACGTAAAGAATAACACTACCCCATTTCTTCCCGTGGGTGTCGTAAAAGGCGACTAAGGGACTTACTAGAGAATGGGCAGCAGCGTTCTCTATGCATTTTACCACCATACTGCAATCGCCAACCCGCCTGCCAAGCGTGGCGATTATGGCAAAGCCCCCCAAATTGGGGGAGGCCGAAGTCCAGCAGTGGACGTCTTACGGCTGAAATGATGATGATGATGATGAGTGTTTTTTTAGAGGACCACTCTTCTCTACCGTGCGTCTATTTTCGTACCGTGTGATGCAAGACGTAAAGAATAGCACTATCCCATTTCTTTCCGTGGGTGTCGTAAAAGGCGACTAAGGGACTTGCTAGTGAATGGGCAGCAGCGTTCTCTATGCATTTTACCATCATACTGTGATCGCCAACCCGCCTGCCAAGCGTGGTGATTATGGCAAACCGCTCCAAAATATGAATCGGTCCAAGTGGTGGTTCTTGGGGAGGCCTATGTCCAACAGTGGACGTCTTGCGGCTGAAATTATGATGGTGATGACTCTTCTCTCTTTGTGAAGCTATACATTTAACTTAGATGAAATAAACTCGCAATTAATTGTATTGTCAGAACCAGAAAGATACAAGATTATGGTAAATGGAACGCCATTGTTTTTTTAAGGTTGAACTTTTACTGCGCCATACATCATTTTTATCATCAAACTTGGAGTTTTTATTTAAACTACTCTGTAGGTTATTTTGTTTTGTACAGACAGCACATAAAGCTACTACAATGTGTCAAATGTCTTTAAAAGGGTTTCAACTGTATCGCTACAGCGCTAGGTTCAAGATTGTTTGGGAAAATTTGACAGTTTCGGGTAGCTTGATGTGCTGGCGTCTACTACAGTACATTTCCAAATGAGTAATATTTTGGCTATAAATCATCTTTGTCTGCTTAGCCTTTTCCCAGCTATGTTGAGGTTAGCTTCTTGTCTAACTGAATGCAGCTGGGTACCAGTATTTTACATGGAATGTTGGACTATCTGATCAACTACTGAGAACTAGAAAGATTTAGTACACATTTTTCCCGATAGGGATAAAGTCTTCAGGAAATAAAATAACAAAAACCTGTAAAGTCAGAAAAATTGATCTCTACAATTTTCTGTATTTATGCTCTTTTTTTATCTGTGACTCTCAGTTTAGCATGATCGCATTTAAAAATATGAATTAAATGCGAGATGATCACACTGTTACTGGCAAACTTATTTTATAAGTTCATCTATACAACATCAGAATGGCAATTTTTGTAATTTTAAGAACGTCTGATCTCAATACCAATCTGTTAAAAATACCTTGAGTTTCCATTCATTTTTGACAAGTTTTGACTTTTGTCGCCGAGATAACACTGCGACTAGATTTTGAACGTTTTTCATTACGAGAATTGGCCTTTTGATCTCAGTCACAATCTGTCAAAAATACCTCCAAATTCCGCATATTTTTGACATTTGATTGTCGCCAAGATGAGACTACAACTTGATTTTAAACGGTATTGGCCTTCAGATGTTGTAATAGACTGATCTTTAAACCACTTTATTGTTTGCAGGCATTGGAGAAACATTGTCGCGTGGAAGGCGGTTATACAGGACTGGTGAACGTGTACCATCAGAACCCGCAGGGTGACGACGTGCAGCAGAGCTTCTTCCTTGCTGAGACACTTAAGGTAAACCTTCAAACTAAAATTATACTCAAGGGAACACCCGAGGGATGAGTGTGGCGCAAATAGAGAAAAGTCAAGAAAAAAAAACTTAGGTTATTCCTACAATTTAGCCCGTGAACTTTCTTAAAGATGACTTTTTCGTGGAAATGTTATAATTTGCAGCATAGATCATTTTAAGAGATAAATTGATGGTAATAATTAAGTGATTATTCTATCTTAATTCCTATTAATTGAATTTTGAATAAGATACTACATAAAACAGCCCTGCAATTTGCAAAACACAAAAAAAAAACATTGAATTTCGCGGGTTACAAACACTGAAGGATGAAAGGCCGTTAAACTAGATTTGAAATTTAGACTCTTGGATTTTGATGAAAGTCGAAAATAGATTCAAAATGAAGTGTCTGTAGACGATAAGACTGGGAAACACATTCCACGAAAACATATCAAAAATGCTGAACCAACTCTTATCTGCCGGGGTCGCGTGATTGTTCGAAAGAGATACCGTGACCCTGGCACATGGGCAACTGATGGAACACGGGTGGGTTTTAGTCAGTAAAAGTCTGACACGCCCTCCCGCTCCGCCCAGAGCGGGAGAAGTCATTTGATGATTTCCCATCCTGAAAAAAAAAAAAAAAAACTCTTATACATAAATACTCATCCTGATTATACTTGCAAATGTACTTTTAAAACATTTCATCCTTGTTGAATGACCTACTAAAATATAAAATTAAACGTTCCTATAAATACTACTCCCTCCATAGCCTTGCTCCATTTCCTGGCTCAGTAATTTAGTTCCAGTCCATCACTTGTCCTGACCCTAATGAAGTTTCTGGGTCATTCCACTGCCCACTGTTCCACAAATGTACATACAAACAATACATAGATATAAATACCATCCTGGCCCACAAACACTGCGGCACTTGATATCTTGTCTAGCGTGTCCTTGGCCCTGGCACATGGGCAACTGAAGGAACACGGGTAGGTTTTAGTCAGTAAAAGTCTGACACGCCCTTCCGCTCCACCCAGAGCGGGAGAAGTCATTTGATGATTTCCCATACAAAACAAAAAAAAAACGTGTCCTGTTGTTTGCACGCCACAGGAGTTGATGGACGCTACTGAAAATTCTAAGCTCGTAGCCAAATTCTGGGCTAACTCTATTTAGATTGCTATCGACACGCTAAGAAGAAGAAAAACACCATCCTGCGCGGAAGTTGCGTAACACACTAAAAGTAAATTTTGACAGTTCAACAACATTCATTGCGCTATTACTTTGTTGAACAGACTAATTATTCTAACATACTTAGCAATGGAATAACAATATCCTTTTAAAATCATTCAGTTTATGATTGAAAGTAACACTACGCTGGTATGCGACAGTGTAAACAGTCGTCAATGTAAATAGTTGAATGGTCGTGGTACCGTATCAAATCATATAATTTTATTTCATTATGCCTATTTCAACTGTACAAATATGCAAATAAAGCTAAATTTCAATTGCTTTATCAGCTTGCAAATTGAAATTGAAAGCAACTCCATGGACACTCTTTTAGGTTATATTGTTACAAAAATACACTTACGAGGATCGTAAAGTCTAGAAATATTGAAACCGAAAAGTCCAGAAAAGTCACGCTAACTCCATCTAAGGATGGGGCAGTGTTATGTAAATCGAAACGACTAGAAACGACACGCTAATCCCATCTGTTATCAAGTAGCAAGTACTACACGAACAATTATACGTAGACGCCACCGCCATCTACTATCGAATAACTGGATTAAACAGTAAACAGTTGTCTCTGGAAGTACCTGGAAGCTTCTACGCTACTCGTGAACTGTGGCAAAGTGTCGAATGTTCGCGAATGTTCTGCTCGGGATATAAATAGCGGATTGTCGGGCTGACAGTCAGTTCGGCTACGGATGCGATCGGATACGATTCAAGCGATACAGTAAAAGCGAGACAAGTGATTCTTTGTGACGTTTCTTGTTGTTGCGGTATTTGTGTTTATTTAATTAAACAGTTTTTTGTGTGTTTTGGTAATAGTGGTTTTGATTAATTTATCCCGAACCCCAGCTCGTAACAATACTAATTATATCAATAAGATGGAAGTTGAGACCTACTATGTGCATTTAATAATTCCATTGAATGATTAATAGTCATTCAATAGGATTATATGAACTTAGAGGGCGGTATTGATGATTTTAGTGATTATAATTATGTAATTGCCTACTTGTAACGGTCGCGGATCATATTTTAACCAACCTAAAACCTGATATTGACCTGAAATTGCAAAAACGTAAGAAAAATTGAATTTCGTGGACTGCCCTGGTCCTTCCCCCTTAAACCATTTACATACACATTTGAACTGTCAAAGGAAGTATGAAGCTGGTTTGCTCAAACCATAGGTTCGTATGGGAAAGAACAGACAAGAAGTTCTAAAGGTGAACACTCTTTTAAATTAAATTGATACAAAATATAAGTTACATCATTACTTATTGCGTATTTCACAAAATACGCGCTCAGACGTGGAGTTGCGGACACCAGCCCATTCTACCTATTACCTAGATCATTAAACTAGGTTGCACTTGAAATACTAACCTCCTCTCTCTCTCATTCCAGTACCTCTACCTGCTATTCGCCGACGACTCATTCCTGCCACTAGACGAGTGGGTATTCAACACGGAAGCTCATCCCTTACCAATCAAGAACAAGAATCCGTTGTACCGCGAGCTTCCGAAGTCATCAGCGCCGCTTGAAGCCATCGAGGAAAACAACAGAATATAGGCGTCGGAGTCACAAGTACTTTGATTTAAAATGTTTCATTTCGTTAGACCTACAGTCGATAGACTGACAAACTGGTACAGAAGCGCGATCGCCGAAATACACAATCAACCGTGCCGTCTATGCAACAATTTGACTTGACAACGCCGTTATTCCGTAGTATTAAGGGCGGTTTTTGAATTTCAAGCGTTACTATGAAATACGGTTGAGCGTAGGTAGTTTTAGTTGCGGATTTTGTTCCGATTCATCCGTTGAAAGTGATACTAGCCGATTAAGTTTTAATTAGATATTTGTGACGTCATTCTCAATTTTTTGTCAGGGGGTCTACTATAAGCACGAAGTCCGTAGTTCCCGTCGAAGCGAAAGAAGTTTCCAACTCCGTGTTACATTCGGGGCCTGAACTAAGAATGAAAGACAACACGTTTTGACAGTAGTCCCTAATACCGATGTATTTTTGCCCGTCTCTCGATGTGTTTTTGTCAATCTCTCGATGTGTTTTTACCCATTTTACGATGTGTTTTTGCCCGTCTTCCAATGTATTTTTGCTCGTATCCCGATGTGTGTTTTATCCGTCCGATAAATTGAATTTGACACTTGTTTTGACGGATCACTACTTTCGGACGGGTCCGTATCTTCGTTGATGGCATTGAGTAGACCTCTGATTAGAACGGCACTGAGACAAACGCAAGGGTTGAGACTTATCCTACAGCATTCCACCTAGTTGTCCAATTTGATCAGCTAGTTATGGCATTTAAAGTAAATATTATTATTAGACAAAAAACAGCTTTCAATTTTGATTCGGACATTTTTCGCAAGGGAACGTTTAAGGCTCGTCTTCAATTGTACCATGGCTCACAACAATCGCGTTTGTGGTTAAAACGCGATGTTATTGGCAAACTTGTGAAGTAAGATACAGTAGGAATGTTGAGTCACAAGTCAAAGATAGCATAATATGCGGGTTACTATACTGTTGGAATTATAAACAAATGATTTCTAATGACCAAATGGTTAAAACGTCATATTATTTGAAGTTATATTCGATTTTGACAACTTTACAAAGAACTTCCCATAAAACAAAGTCTTTGAAACTCATTTTAAAGTCTACATGATAATCTGCAAAAAAGGAACTTAATTATTTACTTTCGGAGAACCAACATGTACACGTAGTTTTGACTCCTGCGAATAAATCAATAACCTATACCTTTTTACTCTTCTCATCTCATAATTCGTAATTTTACTAAATTATTTGTTAAACAATTACACGCTCTAATGGTATCCTACATATATTCGTCTCAGATTTTTGGTACGTAGAAATAAAATAATATTAAGGCGTAGTTGATTTATTCAAATTCTTCAAATGCGCATATATAAAGTTAAGCGGCTATTAAGCATTAAAAAAACTTTTTGGGAGCCAACCTTAGGTGTTATTAAACCTACTAAAGTTATCCATATCGATAATTAGCATTTAAATAAATAATCTGCAAGTAATTAACAAGATAAAAAATTTACTCCCAAGGATTCGCCGCGTCCATTACTACGCTATACAAAGTAGGGTGATGTTGCTCAAGTCAATTAGTGAGGATGTCGACACATTCGTAGTGTAAATATACCTAACCGTATGATATAACCCGCAGTTCAAATGTCCGTGATCTCAATCGTCAGAAACATTTAGACAAACGAAACACTATTGTCTAAATTCAAACCAATGTATACTTGGATAAATTCAACAAATAATGACTTCAATTTCTTTAATGATTTTCATACAAGCGTACTGTGACGCATTTGTCTAAAGTTACACTGTTGAATGTCTACGTTCTCCTTCATTCCAAAATATATGTATATTATGAATGTTGTTTATTAATTTATTAGCTATGAATACTCAGTTTATAGTAAATTCATGTATAGGTCAAATGTTACACTAATTAACCAAAATTAATTTTTAATTATTGAAATAATTTCTGCAATAATATTATTCGATTGAGATTAGATATTGATATCAAATGTAAATGTAAGGATCTGATTGTAGTTGAAGGGCTCAGTAAGAACGACCAATGTTAACTTATTGCGGGCATTACTAAATAATATGCACAAACGTAACTATTGGTTAACTTAGGTCGCGGCTTCAAGGACTTCTGCTATTTAGATTTTATTGTTATTATTATAATATTTGTATACAGGGACTAATACGAAGCTGCCAAAATGTTACCCACGTGTTGGGTATGGATTTAAAAAACGAATGAACCAAAAAAGTTTTTATATTTTGTCATTCATTTTGTCTTTATTCAAAACTTTTAAGTGATAAGTTCATCAAGGTAACCAAATGACTGTTATGTTATAGTTTTTAGAACTTCATAAAATATATCTAAGTTCCACGAAAATGACTAAAACAGCTGACTGACTACAGGTTTAGACCTTTGCCCATCAAATGATGAGGAAATATTGAGATTGTTTTATTTTATTTATTTTTTTTCATGCGTTTGATATTGATACCCAACATTAGCGTAAAATAGTGCCAGTTGTTGCCGTTTGACCCTGTATATTCTGTTGTGCGGAGTATTTCTCCAGTTTTCCTGTCTGTAGGTTCTAATCCAAAACTACTCATTGAATTACAGAGTGACATAGTGTATTTGACAAACAAATCTCATTATTATTTATCTGACTTTCCCTTCTTCAACGTACAACATTTCAATGAGTGTTTTGGGTATTGGACTAGTCTTGGTGTACTTGTATGACGCAGTTAAGGTCAGGTCTACATAGGCTTAGTTTTCGTCTCAGATGTGCTTGAAGCCGCGACCGCACTCTATATACTATGCTTAACTAATGTTATTGTTGTCAAGGATTACTCGACACCCGTACGTGCGAACTATGTTTAAGTCCACTTTCTCACGTACGTACATTTACCGTGGCAGGATATTTTCGCGCATTCGATTTGCAACGCACTGATCAGCGCAGAGAGTCGAAAATCCAATACGATATTTTTACGTCCGTTCGAAAGTTCTCTATTACTCCAGCAGCTATCCCTCTCCCACATATACATTTTCCTAATATAAACGCACGTCACGGGTGATTTTTAATTAGATATATCTATTGATATGTAATTTAACTGATATCTTAAATAGGAAAATTATTTTTTATTTATTGAAACCTATTATTCACTTTTCTATCTTTGATAACGAAAGTTTGATTTGTGTCGGATCTCGTATTTATATAAACATGAAATATATTTTCTATACTTATCCTTTTTTTAAAGTTTATCATAATAATTCGTTTTATAGCAAACTAACATATCTGCGAATTAAATTTTAGTATAAAACATAAAGTTATGAAGGGCACATATAATATTTTACATGACTGGCCTAGGGATTTATTTGTTCAGTTCAAATTTTGTAATGAGTTCGTTGATATTATTGTAAATTATTATAAAAAACATTCTATGAACAGCTATGTAACCAGAACTGAATGACTAAATGAACAGTCATTTACATGAACACCTGTTTCAATTTTGAACACAAACAAGTCTTCAATGGAATCATAATTGAATTTATATATTCACATTACAAATAAAAGCAATTTGCTTTTTCATTTGTGATATTATTAAACAAAGTTACATATATTATATTATAATTTTCTGCACCTGTTAATAAAGCATTAAAATAAATGATCATTCTTTATTATTATTTGTTGAGTTAATTTTGTTCTTTCGAAATAAATCCAAATGCGAATTCTCCACTGAACATGGATCACTCACTGATATTAGACGAGGTAGTTTGGATAACTGTAAATTGTGTATATAATAGTCATAGACGATAAAATATTTTAGTTGTAGGTTTCTGTGTGTAGATTAACATTGTTATTTTTTAAATTAAGAGATGTGGGTGTGCGTCTGTTGATGTACATATTTATGTTTATAATATTTATGTGATTTTTATTTTGTACTGCCATGTTACGCGACCGCTGCTTACAACAATGTACGACGCCAGCACATCAAGCTATCTGAAACTGTCAAATTTTCCCAATCAATCTTGAACCTTAAACTTTAGCAATGAGGTTGAAAATCTATTAAATAAATTTGACAGATAGGTAGGTTTTTGTGCTGGCATCTGTACCATCTTTATCACTGTTGACATCTACTGCAATGAGCTACATGGGTATCGATTCAAAACATGCCAGAGTTTTCTTCCACAAACATTTTATCTGTGTTGGTGTTGCCACATGCAACAAATTAACCTAGTGCGCCAAGTATTTAGCCTATTATTCCTATTTATCCTGTGGTCGATGTGCTTTAAGTGTCTTCGTGCAGTAATGCGTATGTATGGTATGGTAAAGGAAGCCTGGCATTGCAGTGTTGTGGAAGATTTCGCTCGTAGAAAGTTCAAATAATTTGAACCGAGTATGTATGTCCGTGTTTCATCAAAACTGAGTGTAGAGATGTCTCAGAAAGAACCATATAAGTTAATGTATTGCGTTTGTGGTAAGCAGGGAAACTTGGAAATAGCGCCATCTTTTGGCCGTTTACCGAAAAAACATTTTTTTTTTAATCTAGGTTTAGTTCAAAACCAAGAAAAGACAACATTCTTATTTCAACTATTATAGCTGTTTGCTGTTTTCTTTTTAAATTAGTTATGAATGAATTGACATGATTGGATTGATGATTTATTTTGTATCCCACAATTATTTTTTTGTTTTAATTATTCTAATGCACTAATCGCAAAATGGCATAATAATTTATTAGACTCGACTGTTTGACGTGATTAATTATAATTTAGAGCTGGTTTCTTAAATCTGCCTTTCAATTTATATGAGGGTAGATATCATATACCTATTATTGTTATACAAAACTTTTTAAGTGAAATAATTGTATCAAAATGTACTGCCTCTGTAAGTTGTCCTATCTAAATAAATGTCAGTATAAGGTGATATCTGCTTCAATCTCACCTTTAAGATAGTTGTTCTGTACTGCCTGTTATGGTTATGTATGTATGAAGTTGTAGTATTTAAATAATAATGTACATTTTCGGTTATTAATAAAAACATGTTTATAAACATTATCAATTTGTTTTGCTTTTTTTCCTGTTGAAAAAATTCACAATGATAAACAGTTTAAAGGACAATAGTGCAATCACATATAGTCAATAAAAAATGTCCGGTTGTGCAAATAGTTAAAACAACATTTTCCTTATAGCTTGGAATCAGATAAACAATAAAGAATCTAATGAAATCACTGACAACCCATGGAAAGTAATAGGACGATCTACTCATTCTTTGTAAAAAAAAACCTTTAAAAATAGTTGTCCATTGTTCTTTTGCACATGTTGATTATTGTTAGTAACAATGGTCAACAAAAAAGCACTTTTTGTAAGTAACATGAAATGTTTTGTCTCATTATGGTTAGAACAAGAATAAGGACAATAGAAATAAAATTAAAATGTATCAAATACGAATAGTTTTTTTTTGTTTGATTCCAAATTTCACTTTTATAGTCATTTGAGCGGTGATTGCCGAGAAAATTAAAAGCCACCTTAATTAAAGATTCCGAGGGTGCTTTTTCTTAATCACTAAGCTTTTTTGAATATTTCATTTTCATCAATTGCCTGATTTGAGGACCTACAAATATTTTCAAATAAGTTGCTAATGGCGTCAAATTTCTTCGCTGAGTTTCAAAACTTATATCGCCACAATTGTAACAAAAGTGTATATGGATGTATACACGGTACCTAATGTACAATATCTGGATGCCCGAGCTTTGCTCGGTATTAAATTTTTTTTTTTTGGTAACTTGAGTATTTTAGAAATTATATTAAAATACAAATTACATTTTGTTAGTTTTCTTCCAATAAAACAAAAAAACATGAATTTATGTTTTAGTTTATTATCGATAAAGTTGATTATTGAAAACTCCTATAAAACGACATTTCCTAAAAATGAATCTTAGCTAGATCGATTTTTTATCGAGTTTCATGAAAATTGTTGGAGCCGTTTCTGAGATTCAGATTATATATATATATACAAGAATTGCTCGTTTAAAGGTATAAGATATACCAAAACAACATTTTTTACAATTTTTGTCTGTCTGTCTGTTTGTTCCGGCTAATCTCTAAAATGGCTGGACCGATTTTGACGGGACTTTCACTGGCAGATAGCTGATGTAACAAGGAGTAACTTAGGCTACTTTTATTTTAGAAAATTCTTTTATTTTAGAAAAATACCCGCGTTAATTTCCGACATCCACGCGGGCGAAGCCGCGGGCAAAAGCTAGTTTATACTAATAATAAAGCTAAAGAGTTTGTTTAAACGCGCTAAACTCTGGAACTACAATATCTGAACGCAGATGAATAACAAGATGTATACAATTCTATAACAAAGCTTTAGTTCAAATAATAACTGGACCACTAATTTATTACTGAACCACATCATCATTGGTCTAATGGTCACGATCACTATTACTGAGCATGATGTCCTGGGTTCAATAACAGGGTTGGGCAAAGTTATATTGTATTTTTTAATCTGGAATATCTCATCCTGGAGTCTGGGTTTGTACCCAGTTGTGGGACTTAAAACATTACTGGCGAAATGTGGGTGTACTGTAGGTACACGTCTGCCTAAATTATCAAGGAAATAACATTTTCACATAATATAATAGTTAAAGACAACGTGGGTACGTTGTCTTTAACAATAATTTAAAAAAAAAAATCGCTAGAATAATAATGTGCCTTTCATTTTCCCCTGCTAGTCAAGTTTTGTCTTAAATTTCAAAGTGAATGCTCAGAAGAACTTATTATTAGTATTAAAAAGTTATGCGTGGTCATAGATAACCAAAAAAATTAACGCGTCAAATTGAGAACCTCCTCCGTTTTTTTCGTCGGTTAAAAAGTAAGTATCATGCACCAAATTCAGTTTTTTTCTTTTTCAAAAACGTAAATATCAAATCAATGCTGAAGAATTTCACACATCTCGAATACATCATCATGAACTGCCCTCAAACTATTCACCTGATCATCGTCACCGAGGCAAACACCTCTGACAGGACTAAATCCTTGTTTGAGCTTGTGGATTATGACATGAATGCGTGATTCTAAGGAGTCATCGTATATGTGCACAGGAGCATTTGCTTCACCTGAGTATCTTCGCGTACACATAACTTCGAGTGTGTAACCGGTGACCTAAAAACGGACAATGGTTCAACGATTGGTTTGTGTGCGTGTATTTGTTATGGACCAAGTGAGAAATTGGGCATTATACATAATGCCCGGTCATTATGAAAAATGCCCAATATGAGAATGCAATTTGATAAGAATTATTCAAATAATCAAATTGACCGGACATTATACATATTGTCCATCACCTTTTGGGCAGAGTAATACAAATATATTTAATGGCATAGAATTAAAGCGGCAGTTCAATATTTGAGTTATGGTAGGTAAAAAAATATAAACGCATGTTTGCAAACTAGTTTAGCAGTAAAAACTGAGCAGTAAACTAAATAAAAATGAGTCATAAAATAATTTAAACGGGCAGTTCAATATATGTATACTGAGCCGTGGAATAGTTAAACTGGGCGGTTAGGCGCGTATAGTTAACAAATCGTAATTGGTTAGTAATAAATTTTATTTTAAGTTCTATAAACGATGAGGCATGCAAGCAAGCACGCAACATGCAGCAGGTATGGTTTCTGTCACGCCTCCGGCGCTACGGGGCTCCGGCGGTCCCACGCGAGCTTATCGTCGCAGATGTGTTTTACGCTCACGACCGCAGCTTCGGCTCGCTGGCCGGCTTCACCGCACAACCTCAGCCGCGGTGGCGAGCGTCAAAACCACCTGCTCTTTAGCTCGCGGGCCACCTCGCCCCTCCGCGCTTACGCGGTTTTAAATTACACTCTAGGGGTAGGGCAGCCAAGACTACGTGCAGTCGGTTTTGCAGCAATTCGTTTCTGTCACTAAATGCAGCACAACATATTGAATTTATAAGACAATACTTGTAAAAATTAAACAGTTATAAAAATTAATTCCCATATTTAATTACTATTTTTTTATTGTTATTGTCATTTAACTTAAAATAAACGAAATATTAAACCATTTAAATAATCAGACTCATTATTTGGATTAATTATCAAGGACTTCTACATTAAGAATTCACTAGTTTTTACATTTAAAACTTAAGGAAAGTTATAATGGCGGTCTCTGATCGGTCATAGCGTGCCACGCCATGCGTGCCTCCCTCCCCGCCCTCACACCGCATCATATTTAGCTTTATTATCAAATTGCCCAATTATCATTTAGCAATATAATAATGACCGTGCAATGTGATAAATAATGAAGTTAAGATAGTATTAGTCACTTTGCCCGATAGCGCTAGACATTATTCATAATGCTCGTACATTATGTATAATGCCCGCATTAATCACCTGATCCATAACATATACACCACCTAACTGCCCCGTTGTTCTCGTGGTCGCAAGCGCGACTGCTGAGCGTGGGGTTCGATTCCCAGGTCGGACAGTGTTAGTGGGTTTTCCATTAGGAATTTTTTTAGTAACAGTCCGGAGTTTGGAAGTTGGCGGTGTGTCACCCCCGTGCCTCGGAAAGCACGTTAAGCCATTGGTCCTGCGCCTGATCTATTTCCATCTGACTATGAAAGTGACGAAAAGTGAGTGCCCTGTGTATGCGCACACACTTGTGCATTTTAATATCTCCCGCTCGGCTAGTCTACGTTGAGATTGGCCGCCATGGCCAATAAGGTCCTGGACTCTGGAGGACTATATGTATAGACCAGATACGAATAAGACCTTGTTCATCTAGGAGTTGCGTAGTCATATTAATAAAATGTATGCTAGGCGACATGAATATCGATTCAAAACAAAAAACTTCGCTAACTAAACTTAAACACCCTCTGTGAAATAGGTCTTGATTCCGGACTAAACCAGTTTACTGAAATAGATAAGCGAGGAAGAGTGCATAACAAAATGATGATGAATAATGTGCATAGATCATAATATATGAGGACGTAGTACAAACAGCTATTATAAAGAATGCATTAATAGCCGACCACTTTATAACCGGTAGCGCGCTAATCGACAATTCGTATATAAACAAAGCGAGTCAATATAAACACATCAGCAAATGAGATAATAGTAAGTTGCAAAGTGAATTGATCAACATTAACTGGAGTTTGGCATTGGATTACAACAACCCCATCTTTTATTTTTTGTACCTACTAGATATTTTTTCTTAGCTGAAAACTGGAAGCACAATGTAAAAGTTAAACTCGGTAAAAAAGAAATGTGTAAATGGAAAAGTAGTAGAATAGATAAAAACATCTATACATAAAATGTATCATCATTGTCGGCGACGAAATCTAAGCATCTAGGCGCAAGTAGTATCGGAGTGCACCCTGACAATGATTTTGTAAGTTAGAAAGCATTTTTAAATTAGTAAAGGTCTCAAAAGTTCGTAAAAATGTCAAATTTAGACCCCCTCTGGGTAAGTGGGTGCAAGTAGCGCAGAGAGCGCCTTGATAATAAAATGTAAATATAAGGAATAATTTTGTAGCTAGTAAGGAATTTAATAATTTTGAAAAGTCTTGTTTATAAGTTTATGTATTAGATTCTAATTAGTTTTAGTTTATAGATTTCATGCTTAGTTTTCTTATTAGAATCTAATTAACTTCAATTTGAGTGAATCTTGTAAGGAAATGTACAAAATTTCGAAAGGAATGTTCTATAATTACGTAACTTGAAAATGAGGTTTTTTGTTTATGGTCCGATTGTTGCTATTTTTGTTGTTAACGATAGAATTAAATGTAAAACCACTTTTAACGTTTAAATTATCAAAATCGGACCACAGGATTCAGAGATATCATAGATTAAAGATAGTGGCAATTGTCCTAAGTCAAACTTTGTAAGTTTTTGTTCTAGAAAGTTTTTATTGTGACTATGTACATGCAATATTGTGTTTTTATATAAGAAGGGACCACATAACAAATGTAAAAATATATGAAATGTAAGGGTTATGTGATAATTAATTAAAAATAAAGGGGTTCAAAGACTTCGGCTTGATGAAAACTAACAGTGAAATGGGCTTGAAAATCACTGTCGTCTATAAGGTAATGGGAAGCGGCCCCGTCGACTATAAAATACGCACGATCGGCCGGGCCCGTTTAGTCGCAGCTCAGCCGTTGAAGAGGCACAACGAAGAACAAGCCGGAGTCCATGGACCAAAAATACTAGAAGAAAAGTGTTTTATTTCGTCCGTTTCTCTCAGAATTCAGCCTCACGTTCAGTCTCCCGAGGTCTTGGTCGACCGTAGTGTTATTACGCATTCAGGGGTGCGTGGTGACGTGTTTTACCAGCGCAATAGGTAAGTAGGGAAGCACGTCAAAAACGTGGGAGAAGTCCCAGGGCGAGTAAGGGTGCTGATCACATCCCATTCGTCCACTACAATTGGTCCTTCGAGCGCCGGATTCCCTGCAGGAAGAAACCAGAAGAGTTCAGAAGATTAGAAGTTCAGAAGTCCGAAAAATTCAGAAGACTGAAACATGCCGGTTACCAGGTCGCAGAAGGATGCCCCCTCACGTCCGCCGTCCCGTCCTTCCGCTAAGGACGCGACAGAAGAGGCAACAGAATCAGAAGGGGTCACGTCGGCGTCATCGGGAACCGCAACTACATCGGGCACGAACACCTCTTCGGGTACGACGGCTACGGAAGAGACCACGACAACGGAGACAACGGTGGAGACTGCGACCACAGCGGCGACCGAGAAGAACGGTCAGAAGAAAGAAGCCGCACAGAAGGAAACGACCAAGAAGGCCCCAGAAGATGCCGCGGAAAAGGCTGTTCCTGGTTCTACCAAGACGCTAAAGCCGAAAGGGGTCGGTCGTCGCGCCAGGTCCACGAAGACCACGAGTACCACGGCCAGAAGACGCGAGCTGGAAGCCAGAGAAGAGTTAGCGCGCCTGGAACTGAAGCAAGCACAGGCTGCGGCGAAACTAGCCCGTGTCAGATTGGAACTGGCACAGTGTGAAGATGATGACTCCGTGGATGAAGACCTGGAAGACAGAACAGCACAGGTGCAGAACTGGATCCAGACATCTATAATGGAAGACGACAACAGGGAACGACCGGAGCCACGAGATCAACCTCCAGCAGAAGAACCCCAGAAGGTGAAGCCAGAAGAGCACTCTCCAACGAAAGGAACTACGATTGAAATTCAAACGTTGGCGACGGCGTTGAAAGAAGCCTTCACTATACGGGAACAAGCAACGCAGCCGAAGTATATCCACGAGTTACCCTACTTCGACGGCAGCAGCAGTGAGTGGTTGGCGTTCAAGGTTGTCTACGAGGATACAGCACCGATGTTCAACGACGTCCAGAATATGGCTCGCTTAAGAAGAGCACTTAAGGGCAACGCAAGAGAAGCTATCAAGAGTCTGCTGTACTCCGAAGCCTCTCCGCTGGAAGTGATGCAAGCCCTAAGAAGAAGATATGGAAGGCCTGACGCGCTGGTGTTAGCAGAATTGGACAAAGTCAAGGCGTTGTCGAAGATCTCAGAAAACCCAAGAGACATATGTGTCTTCGCAAGCCAGATCAACAACAGCGTAGCAGCGATAAAAGGGTTGAAGAAACCGCAGTACCTGCATTCACCTGAAATAGTGAAACAAATAATAGAGAAGATGCCAACGGTCCTCAAGTTCAGATGGTATGACTTCACGGCAGCAGCAGAGGAAAGTGAATTCTCCGACTTAACCCTGGTATCCAACTTTCTGAACAAAGAAGCAGACAAATGTGGAGCCTTCGCGACCTCAGAAGAAAAGAGTGGGATCAAGAGGACTCATCGACAAGCGGCGCATGCTATGAAGGAGAAGGACTTCAAAGGAAAGGATGCTAAGAAGACTTGCCCCATGTGTGAAAGTGAGCACTTCCTAGTTGAATGTCAGAAGTTCCAGAAGGCGTCGGTTCAAGATCGGTGGGCAATAGTTAAGAAGAGCCACGTCTGTTTCAAGTGCCTTCAAGGGAAACACCGGAAGGAGAGCTGCAGGAAACCACCATGCAAGGAATGCAAAAGGTGGCACCATCATCTGTTGCACGTCGACTCAGAAGACAGGACCTCGGGAGACAAAAAGGAGACACATCAAGAAGAAACAAGTGTCACGGCGTCAGTGAATGCAGTAAACAACGCAAGAGCATACCTGAAGATAGTTCCAGTGGAAGTTTTCGGGTCAAAAGGATCTAAGAAGATACTAGCCCTCATGGATGAGGGGTCAACAGTGTCACTCTTGGATGAGAAGGTGGCAGAAGAAGTCGGCGCTCAAGGAAACAGAGAAGAACTGGTCATCGAGACAGTAGGAGGCAGGCTGATAAAGAAAAAGGATTCTCAGACACTTGACCTCACGGTGAAGGGAGTTCACCAAGGAACCAAGAAGACAATCAGAAGAGTCCGAACTATCAACGAGCTGAAGCTTGCACCACAGTTCTTAGACAGAAAAAGGATTGAAGAATGTCGACACTTAAAGAAGATCGCCAACTCGCTGTACTACGAAGGGGAACCACCGCAGCTACTCATAGGTCAAGATAACTGGGAGCTGATTGTGACTCAAGAAGTAAGAAGAGGGAAACCAGGACAACCAGTCGCTTCAAGAACAGGACTTGGTTGGGTGCTACATGGATCGGACAGCGGGAGTACAAGACCAGTGCAATTCCTGAACACGTGTCTTCATGTCAGCACACCTGAAGAAGAGATGCATCAAGCCATCAAGGACCATTTCGCGATCGAAGCGCTTGGGGTGCTACCGAGAAGACCTACTACGGACTCAGAAGGTAGAGCACTTGCCATCCTAGAGAAGACCTGCAGAAGACTTGAAGATGGTCGATTTGAAGCTGGACTCCTGTGGAAGAACGAAGAAGAGCAGATGCCAGAGAGCTACACGTCTGCTAAGAATCGATTGATCAACATCGAGAAGAAGATAGACAGGGATCTCCAGCTGAAGGCAGAATACAACAAGCAGATCCAGCATCTAATCGACAGCAAGTATGCAGAGGAAGCACCTATAGGACAAGAAGACTCCAAGAAGAAATGGTACCTCCCTCACTTCTCCGTGGTTCATCCCCTTAAGAAGAAGATAAGGATCGTCTTCGACGCAGCAGCCAAATCCAGGGGAAGAAGCCTCAACGATGCTCTACTGCCAGGACCAGACCTACTGCAGTCACTCTTTGGAGTACTGCTCAGGTTTCGTCAAGGGCCCTTAGCAGTGGCAGCCGACATAAAGGAAATGTTCCTGCAAGTTCGTATCAGACCAGAAGATAGAGACAGCCTGCGTTTCCTGTGGCGAGGGGATCGGCGCGACATAGTACCGAAGGAGTATAGGATGACATCAGTCATCTTCGGCGCGACCTCATCTCCCAGCACAGCGATTTACGGCAAGAACCGAAACGCAGCGGACTTCAAGGAACAATACCCAGAAGCTGCAAGAGCGATCGAGCTGAACCACTATATGGATGACTACCTACACAGCTTTCATTCAGAAGAAGACTTCAGAAGAGTGACGGCGCAGGTCGACTACATACATCGGAAGGCAGGCTTCGAGCTTAGAGGATGGGCATCAAACCAACTTGAGCTGCTGCAAGACGTAAAAAAGGACACAGCAGAGAAAACCGAAGTGGACCTTGGCGAGAAAGAAGAGAAGACACTAGGACTGCGCTGGTTCACAGAAAGGGACTCCATCGGCTTCAGGGCGAACCTTCGAAACACACCGGAGGAGATAGCTACAGGGCTCCAGGTGCCTACGAAGAGAGAAGTCACCAGCGCCGTAATGTCAACCTTCGACCCACTGGGATTAGCATCACCGATTCTCGTCCAAGGCAAGAAGCTGCTTCAGAACATATGGCGAAGCGGCGTCGGCTGGGATGAAGAAATAGAAGACAAGGAATACGAAGCGTGGAGAACCTACTTAGAGAAGATGAAGCTGCTTCAAGACCTTCAGATTCCAAGATGTCTAGCGCCACATGGCACCGAGGGGGAGCTGCACACCTTCACAGACGCAAGCGAGACGGCGTACGCAGCAACAGTTTACTGGAGGACACAAGGTCGGGACGGGACTTACCACATCAGCTTAGTGGCGGCAAAAGTACGTGTCACACCACTAAAACCAGTGTCGATCCCGAGACTCGAGCTGCAGGCGGCCCTTCTTGGAAGCAGACTAGCACATTCGGTGGAAGAAGAAATGGACCTGAAGGTGGTAAAGAAGACCTTCTGGACAGACTCCAGCATCGTACTCTCTTGGATCAAGACGGACCCGAGAACCTTCAAGACGTTCGTAGCTCATCGCTTAGCAGAGATAGAAGATCTCACGAAACCACAGGACTGGAGATGGGTACCGACAGCACATAACCCTGCTAACGATGCGACGCGCGACGTACCGGAACACTTCGACTGCTGTCACCGCTGGTACGTTGGACCTGACTTCCTAAGGAAAGAGGAAGCCCACTGGCCGGCACCTAGAACATTCAAGAAGGAAGCCACCGGTGAAGAGAAGACAGCAGACGTCGTAGCAGCAGCAAGCACCACTTATCCATCACCAGATCCTGAGAGGTTCTCGTCCTGGAAGAGACTGTGGCGAGCTACAGCAAGAGTGTTACAATTCATACAACTCTGCAGAACAAAGGAGAGGGTCAACGTCAGCCGAGAAGATCCCGCCTGGAAAGCGACGAAAGGAAAACGAACTAAAGGTGTCGAGAAACGACATCAATCTTCAATAGTGCCAGACAGGAAATATATACCGCTGAACGCCGAACAACTAGAGCAAGCTGAAATCATACTACTGAAAGGCAGTCAAGAGAGAAGCTTCAAAGAAGACATCAAGTGTCTGCAGCAAGGAAAACCATTAGAAGGAAGCAGCAAATTGAAAAAGCTCGACGTAGTGCTGCAAGACGGTCTCCTGCGGCTGAAAGGAAGAATCGACGCGATACGGGGAGTAACAAGAGAATACAAGAGACCCATCGTGCTCGACAGTAAGGACAAGACCACGAGACTTATACTGGAAGATTTCCACTGCCGATTCAACCATGGTAATCACGCAACAGTAATAAACGAAGTGAGACAGCGTTTCTGGGTGCTGGGAATAAGATCAGCAATCAGAACAGTGCAACATCAGTGTCAATGGTGCAAAGTGAGAAGAGCTAAACCGCGAGAATTACCGACGGGCAACCTACCTTCAGAAAGGCTGATGCACAGTACACATCCCTTCACGTGCACTGGCATAGACTACTTCGGCCCGATGACAATCACCGTAGGAAGACGCCATGAGAAGAGATGGGGAGCTCTATTTACGTGCTTAACAACTAGAGCCGTACACATAGAACTCACCCCTTCACTCTCCACCGACAGCATGATAATGGCCTTACGGAGATTCGCAGCAAGAAGAGGAATGCCGAAGATTGTCTACACCGACAACGGGACTAACTTCGTCGGCGCGAACAAAGAACTACAAGAAGCACAAGACACCATGAAACAAGAAGATCTCATCTCAGAAGCAGAGAAGATCGGCGTGCAGTGGAAGTTCATCCCTCCTGGTGCCCCGAATATGGGCGGTGCATGGGAGCGTCTAGTGCGATCGATCAAAACTGCGCTGGACACCACCCTGAAAGAAAAACACCCGCGAGAGGAGATACTCCACACCCTCCTCTTAGAGGCCGAGCACATCGTTAACTCTCGACCTCTCACTCACCTCTCCGAGAATCCTGAAGAAGAAGCGCTAACGCCTAATCATTTCTTAATTGGGCGGTCATGTGGCGCACCAAGAGTCGGCAACTTCGAAGACAGCGAGCTGGTGGGCAGACCCACCTGGAAGGCCACGCAGCGGCTTGCCGACCACTTTTGGCAACGCTGGCTGCGGGAATACCTACCTACCCTGCTGCCCAGGAAGATCAAGGGAAGAACCAACCCCACCGATCTACGAGTCGGAGACGTCGTGCTCATCGTCGACCACAGCCTGCCGAGATGTACCTGGCCACGCGGCAGAATCCAGCAGGTGTATCCGGGACCAGACGGGCGAGTCAGGATCGTCGACGTCGAGACCAGAGGCGGAGTTCTACGAAGACCCAGTTCGAGAGTGGTGTTGTTGGTGCCGGGAGTATCGCCGAGCCTGGAGGATGGTGCGACGCACGAGGGGGAGAATGTCGGCGACGAAATCTAAGCATCTAGGCGCAAGTAGTATCGGAGTGCACCCTGACAATGATTTTGTAAGTTAGAAAGCATTTTTAAATTAGTAAAGGTCTCAAAAGTTCGTAAAAATGTCAAATTTAGACCCCCTCTGGGTAAGTGGGTGCAAGTAGCGCAGAGAGCGCCTTGATAATAAAATGTAAATATAAGGAATAATTTTGTAGCTAGTAAGGAATTTAATAATTTTGAAAAGTCTTGTTTATAAGTTTATGTATTAGATTCTAATTAGTTTTAGTTTATAGATTTCATGCTTAGTTTTCTTATTAGAATCTAATTAACTTCAATTTGAGTGAATCTTGTAAGGAAATGTACAACATTTCGAAAGGAATGTTCTATAATTACGTAACTTGAAAATGAGGTTTTTTCTTTATGGTCCGATTGTTGCTATTTTTGTTGTTAACGATAGAATTAAATGTAAAACCACTTTTAACGTTTAAATTATCAAAATCGGACCACAGGATTCAGAGATATCATAGATTAAAGATAGTGGCAATTGTCCTAAGTCAAACTTTGTAAGTTTTTGTTCTAGAAAGTTTTTATTGTGACTATGTACATGCAATATTGTGTTTTTATATAAGATGGGACCACATAACAAATGTAAAAATATATAAAATGTAAGGGTTATGTGATAATTAATTAAAAATAAAGGGGTTCAAAGACTTCGGCTTGATGAAAACTAACAGTGAAATGGGCTTGAAAATCACTGTCGTCTATAAGGTAATGGGAAGCGGCCCCGTCGACTATAAAATACGCACGATCGGCCGGGCCCGTTTAGTCGCAGCTCAGCCGTTGAAGAGGCACAACGAAGAACAAGCCGGAGTCCATGGACCAAAAATACTAGAAGAAAAGTGTTTTATTTCGTCCGTTTCTCTCAGAATTCAGCCTCACGTTCAGTCTCCCGAGGTCTTGGTCGACCGTAGTGTTATTACGCATTCAGGGGTGCGTGGTGACGTGTTTTACCAGCGCAATAGGTAAGTAGGGAAGCACGTCAAAAACGTGGGAGAAGTCCCAGGGCGAGTAAGGGTGCTGATCACATCCCATTCGTCCACTACAATCATAAAACATAAAAAATAATAAATAAATAAAAATAAAAATGTTTATTTGTACAGACAGAAAAACATATATAAGTACACATTAAGGAAAAAAAAAATTGTACAATAGAGTTACATTAAAAGGCAAACTGATGCCTCCAAAACTAGGCCAAAAACCTGTGCTTTAGGAGACAAAGTTCCTCTAGTTACAATTTGTATTAAGTGTCATGCAAGTACTTATGGATAACAAAAAAAATAAAATAAACAACGCCTTAATTTAAATACAGTAAGCAAGCAAGCAAGCAGCAAGCAGTTGATCTATTAAGAGACAATTGTAATAAGATTCTCGGTTTCGTCATATGTTAACTTCTGCAACCAGTCAGTAAGTTTGATTTTAACTTCATGTTTAGTCAGGGGGTAAATGGAAATAATTTTATTAATTTTGTTGTAGAGTCGAGAGCTAGTTGCCGCATATTGTCGGCTGGCAAACTTGGAACGGCATTGGACTATATCACACACAGGCATGCCTTTGCGTTTTTTCAGCTTAGCATGGTCTAGGTGTAGCGTAGAGTGTTTGCGCAGCACGGCGCGGAGCACAAAAAGCTGTCTTACCGTTAATACTTTGGTTTCTGAATAAAGTTGGTTGGTCGAAAAGTCTCTGCGTTTAAAGTGAATGACTTTCAAGATCGCCCTTTGAGCTCTTTCAACTTTCAGTAGGGATGTTTTGTAGGTTCCGCCCCAAACCGGCATACAGTATAAAATAATTGATTGACAGAGGCACTGGTAAACTATTAAAGCTAGATCGGGACCAGCAGAGTGCCTTAGCTCCTTAAAAATATAAATTAGTTTTCTGATTCTTGTACAGAGGGCTTCGATATGGGGTTGCCAGCTGAGTTTATGATCCAAGTGGACTCCGAAGTATTTAATGTCAGGGACCAATGACAGGAATGGGCAGTTGCAATTGGGCGTCTCACCTGAGCATATGTGGGTTTTAATTTGACCTGATTCCGGTGGAGGAGCCAAGGTATTAGGTAGAGAGAATCTAACGACCTTTGTCTTTGCTACATTAAGGGTAAGAAAATTTTCTGAGAGCCATTCCATCACAAAGTGAAGCGACTGTTCTGCCCTTTTAATTGCCCTGTCCCAGTCAGTATCATGAACTATCAACGATGTGTCATCAGCGTACGTAAATGTGTCGCAATTTGGAATCTTTGTGTGGCACAGGTCATTGATGTAGAGCAAGAAGAGAGGGGGGCCAAGGATACTACCCTGCGGTACACCAAAGCTGATAAGTCTATCATTACTCTTTGTAGAGTCGATTTTAACTCGTTGAGTACGATTAGAGAGGTAATCTTTAAAAATGTCCAATGCGACGCCACGTATCCCAACGCTTTCCATTTTCGAGATCAAAATAGGAATGGAAACCGTGTCGAATGCCTTGGACAAGTCAAGGAAGATACCGTAACATTTCATACCTTTGTCCAGGTTGTTAACTAATGTTTTAGTGAGGTCAACTACAGCATCCTCCGTTGAGATACCTGGTCTAAAACCGTACTGATTGTTAGCAATGATTTTGTGTTTAGACAGATACGCAACGAGACAATTGTTTAGTATCCTCTGTAGGATCTTGGATAAAGAGCTTAGTACGGAGATTGGACGGTAGTTAGTTTCATTGGCTCTGTCTCCACTCTTGAAAACCAGGTGCACGACCGCTTTTTTGAGGACGTTGGGAAAGACTCCAGTATCAATAGCACGATTGAAGATATGCGTGATGGGTATTGCTAATATGGAACTCGATTGTTTCAACACTTTAGCTGAAGTGTTGTCGTAGCCAGTGGCACAGTCAGAACGCAAGGCGTTGATCAGCCTCTCCACTTGTGTCTCATCTACTGACAGTATGACAAGAGAATGGCAAGGTGGAGGGAGTGGAGGGGTTTTAACATCATGGTTAAATCTAGTGACAGGAGTAACTTGAGAGGCTAGTTTACTACCGATATCAGTGAAAAAGCAATTGACACGGTTCACTGAAGTTTTGGGATCATCAGTAACATAGTTAATATACTCAAGAAAGCTATAGCCTCGTCTACTAGAAACTACTCCTAAACTGACAACAAGCCACAAAAGCTCAACATTAATATTTATGAGTTACCACGTCTTCAAAATCATAAAGGAAGTGACATTATAAGTTATAATGTCACTTTTGTTATAATTTATAAAATAAAACATGAACGCCACTGCTAGGTTATAATACCAATCGTGACTGTTCCACTGCAAGTCAGAGGCGTCTTCTTATACAAAGAAGGCTAGATATTAGGTGTTACAGCCGTTAACCTGAGCTCCTTTTTCGCTTATTTCCTTTATTAGGTTAAACACACATATAAATTATATTTTTAAATATTATAATATAAAAAGATTTAAAAATATAGGCCACCGGTATCGGGAACAGGGTCCAAGCTACCGGTGGCCAGGGCTGCTGAGAGAGGAACCTTCTAACTATACGGGTCGTATCGAGAATTACTGCTTTCTGGATGTCCCTTGATCCAGCTACCTAACGAGAGCCTCCTGAGATGTTGATCGAGGCTCTTGGCCATTATGCCATTAGCCGTCACGACTATCGGCACAATCCCTGCCGGCGTAGCATGACCAATTCTATATCTATTCTACCAAGAACAAAAATAAGTACTTTTTTATTTTAATTCCGTAAAAA
Source organism: Aporophyla lueneburgensis (assembly GCA_932294355.1). Lineage (NCBI taxonomy): Eukaryota > Metazoa > Arthropoda > Insecta > Lepidoptera > Noctuidae > Aporophyla > Aporophyla lueneburgensis. The sequence goes on along the minus strand of OW028738.1, from coordinate 10,371,872 downwards.
TGTTTCTATCTCATCAGAAAAATAGTCATCATACTTGACATCGTACTCTTGTCGACTGAAGAATAGAAACATCTCTTCTTTTCATTTTTACACAATTTTTCTACGATAAAATCTATCATTTTATCTTTTCTTCCGTCGACAAATTCCGTTTCTAGGCGGTCATGCTACGCGTGCTGCTGTATCCACATCCCACATGTCGACAATCTCGCGAGCTAGTCCAAGATACTTATCTTCTTCAGCTTCCACGAGGAACCGGCACCCCTGGCAGGCTATGCATCATGCGGAACCACGATATCAATAATCATTGTACAACGCTGTGATTGATCTATCACTACTATGTCCGGCTTATTGGCGACAATAGTCCTGCCTGCGACGATCGATCCCAATACGACGTGATATTGCCAATTTCGAGAACTGGATCGGGCACATACCTATAGTTCGCTTATTTATTATTATCTTTAACACGATAGTAAGCACTGTCCTGTGTGGTGCCGGACATAAAGAATAGCATCACCCCATTTCTTCCCGTGGGTGTCGTAAAAGGCGACTAAGGGATTTACTAGACAATGGGCAGCAGCGTTCTCTATGCATTTTACCACCATACTGCGATCGCCAACCCGCTTCCCAAGCGTGGCGATTATGGCAAAGCCCCCTAAATAGGGGGAGGCCTATGTCCAGCAGTGGACGTCTTGCGGCTGAGATGATGATAGTAAGCACTCTTAATTATGCTAAAGGACTAGGAAGTTTTGCAAATGAAATCTACTTTTTCTTTTTTTTCCTGTATCTTTTATGGCATTCGATAACGCACACCTTATTACGTGAGTTCATCATCATCATCGTTTCAGCCAAAACACGTCCACAACTGGACATAGGCCATCCCCAATTTGGGGGGTTTGCCATAATCGTCTCGCTTGGCAGGCGGATTGGCGATCGCAGTATGGTGCTAAAATGCATAGAGAACACTGCTGCCCATTCTCTAGTAAGTCCCTTAGTGCCTATTACGACGTTCACGAGAAGAAATGGGGTGGTGTTATTCTTTACGTCCAGCACCCCACGAAACATACGTAGGTCAGCACACTTATTTACTCCGATAATTCATCATCAAACGTCAGTGGGTGTGTTAGTGGTTGGGTTACCAAGGTGGATTGGTGATTTCGGAATGACAAGCGAGGCCATAACCACAGGGCCATCACGTCAAGGAGGGCAAACCCACACCCAAAACAGCTGTAGTCTCGCCGTAAAATTATTGCTAAACGAATAACAAGCTACACAATTTCAACATTCATATCTAAGAGTTGCCTACCACGTTTTCAAAATCATAGCAGAATTTACACTACACAACATAAAACATGACCTTTGAATGTAGTCAGCCGCCGCTGCAAGGTTACGTCGCCAACTATACAAACACGTCCCCTAATTGGATGGCTGCATAAATGTTAGCCCATAGACAATCATGCCGCGGCATTTACGGGGCTTATGGCTTCGTTACCTTTCGGCACCCCCCTTTATAGCCCCGAACAGGCGAGAAGCAATAATGTGCCTATTTTAACATTATCATTGTGGAGAATATTCTGTTTCGTTTTAGCATAAGTACAGTCACTCAAAGCTATAAAGAACCAGCACGCGTAGCATGACCGCCATAGAAACAGAATATGTCAACGGAAGAGAAGACAAAATGATAGATTGTATCGTAGAAAAATTGTATTAAAACTGAAAAGAAGAGATGTTTCTATTCTTCAGTCGACAAGAGTACGATGTCAAGTATGATGACCATTACTCTGATGAGATAGAAACATTTTTACAGAATTAAAATACATAAGGAACTTTTTTTGTTCTTGGTAGAATAGAGATAGAATTGGTCATGCTATCGGGTCGGTTGGGTCGTCGGATATCGTTCAACTGTAGTAAGAAACTGATGGATTCCGGTAATCACATTTGATTTTATAATCCATCCATAAATATGTATCTGTCATCAAGATGACCGGCATCCCATTCCATCCAGTGTATGTCGCTAGAGACGACTACGGGATTTACTAGAGAATGGGCAGCAGCGTTCTATATTACCAACATTACTGCGATCGGCAACCCACCTCCCAAGGGTGGCGATTATGGCAAACCAATTTGGGGGAAGCCTCTGTCCAGCAGTGGACGTTTTACGGCTGAAATGATGATGAAGATGACGGCAAATATATGTGATTATTTGTGAAAGGCTAAATGCATACAAGTGGCGGCGCAAATAAGGAGGTAAGTCTGTAACATGGAAGAAACATCAAAACAAAAAACAAAAACCACAGTAACTGCCTTCGAAAAAATGACTCACAATTGACGGGAATGTAATATAATATGTAAACAAAAAAAATGCTATCGTATTGAGAACTCCTCCTTTTTGAACTCTGTTAAAAATGACATTCGTGCGTGGCTACTTTATCATGTGTCAATGTAAGTACGTAGTGCGTAATTACGTAGTACCATTAAATAAACAAAGTAAGTACAGTAAAGCGTCGATTATCCGAACTAAGTGGGGGACAGGAGTGTTCGGAAAACCGTTTTTTTCAGATAATTGAACTGTATTGATTCAGCCATACATATTTATGTACAGGTGAATGAAAACCTTATGTTTAGACATATGAAAGGCTAATGAGAAGACCTGGCTTAGTCACATTCACCAAATTTGTCATTCACAATGTGTGATTCTTACCCTTAGCCCTTCATATCTTTAATGACAAATAGTTTCTTTCACGCAGTAAAATTTAGTTTATCAAATAACGGCTACATGAGTTCATACAACTAACAGTTCGGGACAATTTCGCGTGTATTATAGCGCGGGAGGAGGATAAGCACGCGCAAGTCAGGCGGGCGTAGTACTTCGGATAAGCGGTCGTTCGGTTGATCGACGTTCGGATAATCGACGCTCTACTGTATCTGAACTCATTACAGAAACCTTTGTGACCTTTCATCGCATTTCTACTGTGAACTATATATGCCTCAAGTAAAAGTCCAATAGTTCAACGTACTCCTCATGAAATACATAACAAAAATCAAGCAAGTCAATTAGACCAGTAACGTCACATCCATAAAGAACAAACCGACAGAAAACTTGGGAATGTTAGAAGTAAAAGTTTCATACCTATCTAAAATTATTTCAAACGTTCGACGTCATTCGGTCAGACAGGACAGATATGTCCAAGTTTTACATGAAAGCCTATAAATCTAGGTACTTCCCAACTCAGTAGGAACGACTCAATACAGAATCTAGGTACTTCCCTACTCAGTGGGGACGACTCAATACAGAATTTAGGTACTTCCCTACTCAGTGACGACGAATCAATACAAGCCGATAACCATTGGCCTACCTTTAGAAATCCCATTTCCCACTGATTCACTATTCATTATTTCAAAGTATGTACAATTATTGTCTACTAGCTTTAGCCAGCGGCTTCGCCCGCGTATGATACATAAAAACCTTTCTCTTGCATCACTTTATTGATGAACACTCATTATTGATGAAAACCGCATTAAAATCCGTTGCGTAGTTTAAAAGATCAAAGCGTACAAACACAAAAACCGACTTTGTTTTATACTACGTATGTAAAGATGTGTTGCCAAGTATTATTGAATAAATGCCTGCGTGCAATAAAAGCAAATCTTCCGTACAAAATACTTACCCTGGCCGTAATTTAACCCATCGCCACTGTTACCTACTTGTTTACTTCGATGAGTACAAAACGTTAAAGAGTATCTACCCGCCCGTTTTTTTCTTCACGAGATAGCGGGTTCAATACTTGAAATGAGTGTATTTTCTGTACCATACGCAGTGTTTCACTTTGAGACGTTATTCTGTTGTACCTACCTTCCCAGACAGTCAGGTATATGTTTCTATACCTATAGAAAATGAGATCAGCGATTCCCACAACATGAGTCACATACCAGCACAGGCCAGTTAACGAGGCGGCTATGAAACCTGTACGACACCTTTCAAGCCAACAAATATTGTTTCAATCAGCGCAGTGAAGACAATTTTCTTTATAGCCCGTGGGACGCTCCCTGTCCCCATTTTGCACCACCACGTAAAGGGTGGTGGGGTTGCGAGGGGCGCAGCCAACCTTTCAGGACTGCTGAAATAGTTGAGCGACTGACAAAGTGACGAACGCGCTCGCGATACACACCGACTTCCCATTGACTCCATACTGATTTTCTTACTTAAATTTTTGCAATCATCTTGTTTTTAAATTCTTTAACTGATGATGCAGATGTAATTAAAATTTAGTTTACTTTTATTTGTCCTGTTTATTCAAATGCTCAGATGACCTCAACGCGATAATTCCGTTATCTTCTTCTAGTATGATTTGCGAATGAGTTTTATTCGAGTTGGTGGTTTGTTAACAATTGGCTGCAACTGAAGTAATGTGGAAGCTGAAAATTTTGCAGTCGGCGGCAGTGGCCGCTCTACTGTCAGGTAAGTTCATTTGATGGTTCTTAACCTGTAAGTCCCTGAGATACCTACCACATTTGGTATAGACACAATGGTTTTTAATTGTGTCTGTAATTACGGTAATTGACTGGTTAAGCAGTGTTATAAACTTATTCAACTTTTATTTTCAAACCGTTATGGTTTTGAAAACATCCCCGATAAATTACTGCCAATTTTTTATACCTAAAACTTTGAAGCAGGTCATTTTGTTAATAATAATTATTAGGTTTGTTCGGTTCAGCAGTTGGAGTAAAACTTTTTCAATATTTTGTGCTAAATATTCACGTTATCTTCGTTTTCAAAATTGTATTATTATCTAATACCATAACGGACCATACAAGAGTTAGGGTTCAAAAAATTGTCATGGTGCAACATTTCAGAGAAATAATTGAGTTCATGGATATTATTAAAAATACAATCCCATTGTTACAAATTAATCCAAATACACATTTAGATTAAGTCCTCGTCTAGACTCTAACTAGATGATGTCACATCGCACGCAATGAAACCGTGGACAAGCTAATCAGTTTCATAAATTGGTGTAGAAGGTCAAAACAACATCTTAGTGTGATGATCATTTTACATGATCGTCACTTCGATACATATCTATGTCAGTCATTACATTTTAGAAGCAGTTTAGAAATCTGACGATCTTGTAACATAACATAAAACTTCACATCACGCCTGTATTTCTCGGAAGCGTTAGGCAGCGATAGAGTACCTATGTGTAATACACTCACATTTCACACTTACATAGTACAAAACAAATTCGTATCCCGTATTTATATGCTTAGATCTTTTAAATACGCAACGGATTTTAATGCGGTTTTCATCAATAGACAGAGTGATTTAAGAGGAAGGTTTATATGTATAACACGAGGGCGAGCCGCTGGCAAAAGCTAGTGATCTATAATCTAAGTGCAGAATGTCGGCTCATAAGAAAGTGAAAAGAAAGAAAACACCTCAATCGGGGAGAGGCTAGAAAGAATATGACAATGATATAGGTTTCGGTTGGGGTAGGAAAGGGCTGACGGTTCGATCGATTTATCGGGTTAAGCTACGCTTGCTGCGGTTGGAGAGTTGATGGGTGACCTTTACCTACCGAGGACCCTCCGCGCCTCCGAAAGCACCTTAACCCTGCCGTGTAGCCTGCCGGGGTCGCGTGATTGTTCGAAAGAGATACCGTGACCCTGGCACATGGGCAACTGAAGGAACACGGGTGGATTTCAGTCAGTAAAAGTCTGACACGCCCTCCCGCTCCGCCCAGAGCGGGAGAAGTCATTTGATGATTTCCCATCCAGAAAAAAAAAAGCCATTGGTAGCCAGGACCATTCGTGGATTTTTGTTGTAACGGGTCATCAGAAGCTGGAAGTCTGACAAACAATCTTAATTAGCAAGGGGTATCGTTTTACCAAATAACTGTGTTGTGGAGGTCAGATAGGCAGTACCTCCATGTATAATATTGGTTTTCAGCTGCATCCGGTTAGACTGGAAGCTGACCTGAACATAGGAAAAAGCAAGGCGGATGGTGGTTAGGGTAACCGTACACCGTTCATTTAAACCATATTGCGTCCACCTATTTTACTAGATATTGTAAAGGAGTCTGATATTTATAAGTAGGTACCATATATATTACAATCGGCCTTCGTTCCTAATGCTGGGACTCAAGCACCTTTCTTTGAGAAGGAGTGGGCCGTAAGCCACCCCGCGAGCTCTTTGTGTTTTTTTTTTTTTTTTGTAGGACATGGCGTGTGCTTACGAGGTTTTCACCGTTTCTAGAGCAGAAGTACTACATAGCTTGTCCGACATTACTTTTCAACCGACGAAAAAAAACGGAGGAGGTTATCAAATCGACGCGTATATATATATATATATATTATTTTTTTTATGTATGACCACGCATAACTTTTTACATAGTGGTTCGATTGTGACAATTCTTCTTGTAATGGAAAGGGTATACTCCCAAGGTGGTCCCATATAAATTTGGAAAACAAAATCGAACCCTAAGGGTCGGAAAACAGGGGATGATTGATTGTTCACTCACTGATTGTAATGTATAAACACGCATAACGTTATACAGAGTAGTCCGATTTTGATAATTCTTTTTGTGTTGGATAGGGTATACCTTGCCAAGTATTATTAGTACATTAAAGCCACAAAAAATATAAAATAAAAACCTTAAAATTTTGAGTCGGCGCTGAAAAATCAATAAACAAGGATCACTCAAAGCGCTGACTCATAATTTTAAGGTTTATTATTTTATGCTTTTCAGTTTTTCGGCGGTTTAATTTTTTGTTAAAAAGTTTTTTTCCATACCAACCATAAGTGTAAGTACATTTTATTAACAAAATTGATGGATGCGGACCTGTAGTCAAAGTTTTCAAGGTATCCGATATCAAAGGTGACGCGCGCGGCGGGCTGTCAGTCACGCGCCACCTTTTGGGTCACTTCCGGCGACACGTTCCGGTTCACGTCAAGCTTTACTCGCAGCCTAAATTAAGGGCTTCCAATGACTAAAATCATGTTAAGACTCTTAACATTTTTTATTTTTATACCTATGTGGATTTAAAAAGAAACGTTGTAAATTGCCAAAACGATCATTTTACAGGAATGCATATCAAAGTTACAACTTATTAGTCCATGAAGGAGAAGTGTAGGCCCAGTGGTTTCGGCCCCGACTTACGAGTTTTAGGTCGTGAGTTCAGATCCAGGCTGCCGCTTTACTTTGTGTAAATAATCTCATCACCACTGCTCTCAAAACGGTGCAAGAAAACTTCGTGAGGAAACCGGCATGTCCTCCTAGAATCAAAAATTCGAAGACATGTGACATCTACCAACCCGCACTGGGCTCGCGTGGTGGATTACGGCCCACTCCCTCTCGAAGAGAGGAGGCCTGTGTCCCAGCAGTGGGCACAATATAGACTGATTATGTGAGACCGTGAAGCTCTCATTAGATATTTATATAATCAAAAAAACAACGGCTATAAGTAGGTATGACCTAAAAGTTATTTTCAGCCTTGTGAAGGTTAGCAAGTCGCTCCTGTGTAAATGTCACATAAATAACGTGGTATCGCCCCTGATAAAATGCTTGCGAGCGCGGGTGCCGCATGGCCTCCTGAGTCTGACTAGCGTGACGGAATGGGAAGGCAGTAAGTACGATTCCAGATAACTTGTGTTCCCTCCAGGAATTTGTCAATTCTTCTATTAGTAGCCTAATCAACTAATTGATTACTTCATTGAACCGTAATCTGGAAATGAAGATAGGGGCGGTATTTGCATAACACATTTATGTCTATAGCTTATTTGAAAGCAATATAAAACAGCAAGTAAATTGGTTCTAATAAAGTAGAAAATGCGATTTTACCCCCCAAGATGGTATAGGACAAATTAAAATTGTTTACCCAACATAGAAATAAATGGGGCACTTAAATTAAAATATAATGGCTTGCACTGCATTATATGCTGTTAGCTGACCCACTAGAAATATGGGTTTAAAAATATCTCGAGTATTTAATTGGAAAGGGATAGGTCTATACCTTCGTTTCTATCAGATCCTTTTCCACTGAGTATAAAAGGAAAATAAAATTGACTCAGTGACATTTTTTTTTACTTGAAAAGGTGACTTATTATTTTATGTTACATTGCTAGTTTACTATGCCAGAAACTGAACTATAATGTAAAAAACTGCCTTTGTATATGAATCACAAAAGGAACAGTGTGATTCTCATCTGTTATTCCCACGGTACGGCAACGCGTGTGAGTGGCGCGACCCAGGGAATAAAAAGAGACAAAACAGGGAGGCTGGAGGCTGTTCGGGTGCGAGCGTGAGAAATACGAGATGCTGACGTGTCCTTTTCATTAGGAGAACATGAAATCGTAGGATATTAAAGAATCCGCGTGGAACCTGGCGGGAATACTTGAGTCCTTTCAAATGTAGGGCGAAGTTTTGAAATAACTTTCGATGACACCGAATAACACGATTCTTATCTTAGGTTAGATGAAGTTTTGGGATATTTCCTGAGATTGAATGCAAAATGGATTGGATGAAAGAAAAGTTACGGAAAATTCTTTGGTAAGACATAATTAACTATGCTTTCAAAGGTCAGGCTGCGAAATAAACTCACAAAACAATACCACGGTCATAGGCTGTCTGTAACGATTGGAAAATGTTCGCTATTCTTTTTATAGCCGGCGCTTAAAGCTGAAAGTCATAACGCACGGGGTTCTTTCTAGGCGCGCCGGGCACTCCCCTGACATTTATTCGTAGACCATAAAAAGAAATATCTACCAGGGTAGCATCGCACGCGGAGGCTCGCTTCGCAAAGGCATCGCCGCGCCCTATAAACTCGTTCCGCTCTAACAACGCCCCACTAACCTGTTTTGCTCTACCTCTTCGGCTAGATTTTATTGGAATTTATATTAAGTAAATGTTAATTTATTAATTGTTGTATTTGTTGTCATATCGGTATGTAAGTATACGCCGAGGAAAAATTTCCCATAGCATTAAACATTTTAGGAGTCGTGAAAACTTGAGCAAAAACTTAACTGCTGATAAAAGTAGGGTAGTAGGCTGTAATAACAACAAAGTTTTATATTTCAACTCCTTCAGGATTCACGAATTTGTTAATAATTGGGAAACCAAACTTTCTCTAACAAATTCGTGATGATGAAGATTGTCTTTCAAACTTAATGCAAGTTTCGTGTCCGAAACTGTAAAATCAATCCTCGTAAAATTTTCAGAGATTCATATTAAATCCATCTATACTTATAATAAAACTGTAGAGAGGTCAATTCTGTACATTGAAAAAATATTCAAAATTAATATTGGAGGATGAATGGTGATCGATACTGATGCCAAAAATGCAATCAGTAAATTTTTTGTCTGTCTTTCTGTCTGTCTGTATGTGCATGCATGGGTCAAAAACTACTGAAGGGATTTTAACCAAACTTGGTACGATTGTAGTCCATACTCCTGGGCAGGTTATAGGCTATATAACATAACGCTAAAACACATAGGAGCCGAGCAGTGACGATAAATTTGAAGCAAGTCGGATGAAAATGCGCTTTCGAGCTAAAAAAAATTAACCTGGATTAACACATAGGCTACTTTTTATCCCGGTAGTACGTTCACGCGGGATATTTTCCGACCTCCACGCGGGCGAAGCCGCTGGCAAAAGCTAGTCATACATATATGAGGAGGACCTTTAAATTATGCTTACTGCGTTTTTTCCACCGTCATTGGTCTTTACAGGCTATTCATTTGTTTCTTAGTGAATTAGATTTTCATGGATTCCGACCTCCGTTTTATTTCACCTGGATTCTTTTTTAGGGTTCCGTTGCCAAATGGCAAAAAACGGAACCCTTATAGATTCGTCATGTCTGTCTGTCTGTCTGTCTGTCTGTCTGTCTGTCTGTCTGTCTGTCCGTCCGTATGTCACAGCCATTTTATTCCGAAACTATAAGAGCTATGCTGTTGAAACTTGGTAAGTAGGTGTATTCTGTGAACCGCATTAAGATTTTCACACTAAAATAGAAAAAAAAAACAATAAATTTTGGGGTTCCCCATACATAGAACTGAAACTCAAAAATGTTTTTTTTCATCAAACCCATACGTGTGGGGTATCTATGAATAGGTCTTCAAAAATGGTAATGCGGTTTCTATTATCATTTTTTTCTAAACTGAATAGTTTGCGCGAGAGACACTTCCAAAGTGGTAAAATGTGTGTCCCCCCCCCCGTAACTTCTAAAATAAGAGAATGACAAAACTAAAAAAAATATATGATGTACAGACGCCAGCACATCAAGTTACCTCAATCTGTCAAATTTCTTTAATAGAATTTCAACCTTATATCACAATAGTGGAAGGTTAATTTTCGATTGGTAAAATTTGACAGATTGGGGTGGCTTGACCTGCTGGCGTCTGTACATTACCATGTAAACTACCAACGAAAATTGGTTTGAACGAGATCGAGTGAGTAGTTTTTTTTTTAAAACGTCATAAATCGTAAACCGCAATTTACCTTACAACTACTGAAATATAAAAATTAAAAAATATATATATTTTTAAACCGAAAATACCTACAGGTTTGTACGGAACCCTCGGTGCGCGAGTCCGACTCGCACTTGGCCGGTTTTTTTATCGTATTATATCTAAGTCAAACAGCGCGTTTATCAGTGGTGCCCCTTCTGTTAGTTAAGTACATTAGTACTTTTCATTCATATATGTATACTTAGGTAAAACTGTAGAGAGGTCAATTCTGTACATTGAAAATATATTCAAAAATAATATTGGAGGATGAATGGTGATCGATAGTGATGCCAAAAATGCAATCAGTAAATTTTTTGTCTGTCTGTCTGTCTGTCCGTATGTGCACGCATGGGTCAAAAACTACTGAAGGGATTTTAACCAAACTTGGTACGATTGTAGTCCATACTCCTGGTCAGGTTATAGGCTATATAACATAACGCTAAGACACATAGGAGCCGAGCAGTAACGATAAATTTGAAGCAAGTCGGATGAAACTGCGCTTTCTAGGTAAAAAATTTAACCTGGATTAACACATAGGCTACTTTTTATCCCTGTAGTACATACGTTCATCATTTCAGCCGTAATACGTCCACTGCTGGACATGACCTCCCCCAATTTGGGGGGCCTTGCCATAATCGCCACGCTTGGCAGGCGGGTTGGCGATCGCAGTATGGTGGCAAAATGCATAGAGAACGCTGCTGCCCATTCTCTAGTAAGTCCCGTAGTCGCCTCTTACGACACCCACGGGAAGAAATGGGGTGATGCTATTCTTTACGTCCGGCACCACACGGTACATACGTTCACGCGGGATATTTTCCGACCGCCACGCGGGCGAAGCCGCTGGCAAAAGCTAGTAGATAAATATAATGGCAGATTTACCCAAGGAAACAGTGAAATGGGTTTTTGTGTCCTACTTGCTAGTGTAAATCTGAATCACAGTTACTTAATTATCCGGAACAGTGTTAACCTCAAATTGTGTCATTTATCCAAATAATAGTTTTTGGGAACATAAAGGTGAAAATTAACGACCTTACAAAGGTAATTAAGTCGGCAGGGATTAGGGAATCAGGCTAAATCGCGGTATAGTGGTGACACGTATTGGGGTCGCGGTCCTTCGGTCCGCAGGGCAAAAGGGCGAGGTGCGGGGGCCGGGGCGGTGACAAATGATGCCCATTGTCTTTCTTTATTACCGAAGGGTTGCGCTGCGCCAATTCTGATGACCCATAAAATCGCCAGCGAGATTGCTCGTAATTAAATTTTGTTGTTTTTGGGACAGCATTTTTGTTTAATGAGTTTTTTTTCTGGTTCACGGGTTTTGGTACATACGTTTCTTTTTGTCATAAGATCATAGTAATTAATTGGGATATTATCATTGGGCCATTATCATATGCATATTTCTCAAAGTGCAAAAGTAAAGTTGCCCCACTGACTAAACTTTTTTTTCGAATTGAGCTGAATAAAAGAGATCGGAAAATCCATAATTTAGATGGATGATGATACTTCTTAAATGTCTAAATCTTTTGTTTTTCACATTTTAATACTAAAAAAGTATGCACATAAATCTCGTCTGGAAAAACATGAACTTGCAGAAAATACATAAAAGGTGGTAAACATCGGCGTGTTCATCCCCTCATCAAAATGCCAGCCGCGCCCGCTGCGGTAAATTGACCGGACAACACTGTTATGGTAATATTCATCATTATGGCGAGTTATGTTATAGAGCAGACGATGTTACCTTTTATGGGGTTAGCTTTTATTACCAGCTATGCTGATTTTTATCTTCCATTCCAATGTTATAATGCCACATTTTTAAGCGAACGCACCTTGCGCTCCAAGTAGGCGCGCGTTCAACAGCTGGTCCGCGCTGTCTATGATGTGAGTAAACTTAGTAAAGTGCAGTCCCCGCGGTGAATGCACTTGTGCAGTTGCAGCGCACACCGCCTCGGCCGCCTGTGCGCCTGGTGGCGTGGCCGCGCGAGTCAGCCCACCTCGCCGGCCACTTGGCAACCAGACAGCCAAACAGACACGACCATGGCACACATACCGTACTGGCCACGCCGCCTGCCTCTGCCGTCCCTCTAGCAATAATTACACATTACGTGGCTAATGAACTCGATAATGGTTTACCTTATCTTGATGATTTAAACCGCTATTCCAGGACAATAATGCAACTGCATACATTGAATGACAGAGTTACCTACGTGAATTGATGAGAATCAAGTGATGAATGAGGGCCTAATTATAAATACTAGTAGTAGCCCAAAGGTCGCAACTGCTCCATAATTAATTAAAAACTTAATGTATTTCTAATGAAAAACATTAAAGATTGTTTCGCCTACCTATTTCAATATAATTAACGCCATCGTCATTCTACGTTCGGTTATTCTATAGCGTTGCAATTTTCATTGTCTATTAGTGCAGCAGATAATAAGATCAGCGCAAAACAAAACGCAGCCGTTGTTTGTTTTTGAAATTTTTATTCAGTAACACATACATTTTTCGTGACACATCGAAAGCTTTCATTTAGGTAGTTCAACCACATTCATTGCGTTATTGACGTTTTTGAGCAAAAATTTTTTTCGAACATATGAAGCAATGGAGTGACAATATCCTTGAAAATTATTCAAATTGTGATAGGTAGTGTTGTTGACGCAATTAGGATGCGGTTTGACACAATTCTGGGTATTGCTCTTTTTGACCCAAAAATGTGTTGCTAAATTTACTGCTCAAAAATGGTAACAACATTTGCTCAGTGATTCTGACTTTACTTATATTTTAAAATAGTATAATTCCTTCTTTCTCTAACAGTAACTTCAACTTTTGTTAGAGTAACCATGACTATTTTTAGAGTTTAATAATAGTTAAGACTAGCAGCAGATAAAACGTCTATGTCGATCTGCACAAATAACAATATAAAGTACATATACATAAAGTTGATACAATATGTTATGCAAATAGCACATAGTACACTAATACGTGCACTCAATTTAAAAGAAAATTACCTTCAGCAAACCAAAATTTTTACTATGTAACAAAATTGAACATCCATCGTCCTTGAAACAAAAAACTTCAACCAAAGTTCACTGAACTCAATCTGAACTTTTACAAAGCCCGCAAGTTGAACGTTCCAACTTTCCTCTTAGACTACACCTCCTACAGTTTATAAGTCACCAGTAGATGGGCAACACCGTTTCCATAACAACACCCACGCGCGCGCATTTCTCCGCCTCCTTGGGGGATGAACCCATTCACATTTTCGAACACTCGTTCTCGTTTCTGCCGTCCTGGTACGAGTAGATTGCGAGCTTTCAGGAAGGGAAATAACTTGGCGGTCGGCGGCCGCGGAGCTGTGGGCGCATACTTGCCATAGCGACGAACGCGGCCCTTCGCACTCCAAGCCGAGAATGACGGCGAGTCCTTCGTGCCCTTTTGGTCCTTTTGTCGGCAACGCTTCTCTCTACAGAATATGTTGTCCTGATACTTCTTTGATCTAATTACGCATATCATTATGTCACCCCTCTTTTATTTTTGTTGTAACGACTCTCAGCACATTTCATATTTTTGTTTGGAGGAGTGGGGTATTTTTAATTAGTGACTACATTATTATCACAGTAGTTAACGTATGCTTTGGTTATTATACTGATAATGTGTCTTGTTTGTGGTATTATTGTCATATTCGTTTAGATAAAATAATTATATCAATTAGTACACTATGAAATATCAACTTTAACCATTGTTAAAGGTAAGTTTTTACTTCGATTTTATTTCACTTGGACATTTCCAAGTGAAATAAAATCGAAGTAAAAACTTAAAACAGATAATAAAAAAGTTAAGCTTTTGACGAATATTACTGAACTTTGACAGTCTCCTAGCAACCAATTTCAGATTCGCGCACGCGCGTTTCCGTGGTCCTAAGTCCCGCCTCACCCCTAACTAAATGCATCCATCCCTCACGTTCCCTTTCACCTGCTCCCGAACCAATATACCGTACTCTATAGCTTCGAACACGTATTAATGGGATATCGATTTCTGGTCAGCTTCACTTCTCGATGCTTATGAAGCCCTGGTGCTTTCCGAACGGTTCGACATTATCGGCAATCACCGATACATTTCCAATAACCGAAGTTCGTAGGAAATATCGACAATCGTATTATAAAAGCAGAAGGAACACCCCTTGACTAATAGAAAGATAATAAAATTATATTGTATGTACTTCAATTAGTTTCGTAATTTATATTGATTGTATACTTTTTTATTTGGTCGTATGTATATGTATACGTTTATTTGTTTTTTTGGTCCTAAAACTTGTATGCATATACAAACAAAGCTTTACAAGCATTTCTAGATTTTCACCCCTCCCACCCGGTTATTGATTTTCCACTGTATACAACGAATACCACTTTCACTTCCTGCTATCCTAGCTACTCCTGAAGGAACTTCCGGTTTCAAATCCGTTCACATCCGGATTACTTACTCTCCGTAAATACACCGAAACATTGGAGGCCGTGCAAACTTCGAATTTTCTTAGTAGTGTAATATGTAAAATTTAGTTTACGAAAAACTATAAAAAGGTGGTTATCTAATTAAGTTGTAATGATGATTGTTAATTATCTAAGTTTAGTTCTATGTAACACTCTGTTTTAAATAAAAAAATATTAATTATAATATAATCGGATATATTTTTGCTAACTCATGCATTGAGCAACAACCGGAGCCATAGGCAACATGGCTTGGTTGTCGGGAGTCGAATTCGCAGCAATACCGCGCACAGACGTACTAGGCTTGCAGAACAATACAAGAGTTCAATCGGATTTCGTGGGTAAAGTTTCGAACTGCGTAAATACCTACAGGTCCTTCAGGGTTTAGGTATTAGTTACTTTCGGGATGTTCATATTTTTATTAAAATATAATTAGAATTTAACTTAAAATATTATACTACTATTTAAAATATTATTAAAACATATTTCTCGAATCATAGGGTTTTGATGTGCACCTTCGTTAGCTAGAGGTTATTTTATATTTAATTCAATTATGTCGCGGTTTGTGCATACAAACAATTTGTTTTTCTGTCATTTTCTTTTTTACTGTAAGGAGTATATTGTATAGTTGTATTAAATAGGTTGATTTTAAATAAAACTTTCTTTTGAACCAAATTGTTTTGCACCAATCATACAGCCGAACAATTTTAACAACCCGTATGAATTAAAATACAATTCTGATCAATTAGTTACCATACTATCGTACTTGTCCTCACAAAATATACTACGAAGACTCAAACTTTCGATAGCCATTCAAAATATCAGCACATTTTCCACCACGTGCGAAACTAAAATTCTTTACTAGTAATAGAGAGCTAGTATTAGGGGGTTGGATTACCTCTTTAAACTGCTGGTTTCCGCGTACAGTGCACCCCTTGCAACCCTGTCATAGCCGCCGTCACTACACTAACGCGTATTTGCACACACACATATAATAACGCCTATTTGTGTAAGTAATTCACCACAGAAGCCATAGGTTAGACATTATATACGCACACATACATACGCAAACCTGTCTATGTGTTTAAAGTTCATAGTAATTACCACTTTCATCTGTCTAGGTAGGTGATGCTAACTGCTCACAGATGTTTGCTTCATTCATAGACCGGTACTGAATTTAATCGAATTCCTAGTTATTTGCATGTTTTTCCGTAACGATAAAATTTTATGTAGTTAGGTAGTTAGTGACGAACTGAGCTTTTAAATTGATTAACATATTTTTACCTTTAAAATCTACTGCCTTATGTGACGATTTAGTATGAACTTAAGCCGTACGTACAAAATATTAAGTTCATGTTATCATTACCTTTCTATTGTTACGTCTTTCACGCGTAATTAGGGCACAATGTGCATGAAAATCAATAAAAGTAAAATTTCAGAGAAATCAGGGCCCCATTTTGTATTGAACTTTTTTCTACAAATCTAGCTGGTTCTAGGAATTTGGTAGTCTTCTTAGAGTGTCGATGGTAAAAATAACACGTGAAAATATGTAAAGTTAAAAAAAGTTTTGGTCCCAAATTCAATAACACGAATGCCGTTCGGTGACAGGACATGCGGTGCAAGATGGGAGGTGAGCTATTCGATGGTCCCTATTAACAATGTCGGAGGTGCATTTTTACCAATATTCACTTTTTTACATAAATAGAATCACAATAAAAAGATCTATCGTACGTAATTTCTGTTTTTTTTTTTTTGTTGAAAATCGTGATATTTAGTCAGTTTTAAAGATAATATTGTCGGTTGTCTGCGGAACAGTGTTAGTAGTAAAACAAACTTTGAACTGCTCTACTGAACCGTAGTCTTTTTGCAGAACCGACATTGTTAATAAGGACCATCGTATTGTCTGTTGAGGGACGTCGCATACTGACCGGAGATCGGACCCTCACCTGTGGAGGTTGTCCTGGCTACGGCCTACTTGGATACAAAGTCTCACGTTTTTCAAGTTAATCACTGTATCTTGTGCCCGACTGGGACGCTCTCGGAAGGTTCAGTAAAAAAGTCAGGGGTTTAAGGTTTAATTTCGTAGTAACATCGTTTAAATGAAATTTACCTGGAGCCTTTTCACATTAAAACTTAAGAATATTGGGACAAAATGGGAGCTAAATAAGCATCATGCGATTTCATATTTGAAAACATAGATTTAAGTAACGAATTATAAAAAGAATTAATGGGCACAACGGCTCGTTAAATGCAAATATAATAAAACATGTAGTTTTAAGTGTAGCAAAATACCACACTGTCTAGCAACTTAGAACTAATTGATTCAATAATCAATAATACCCACATTGCATCCCTAACGAGATGACTGAAGCAGCAGCGAAGAAATACTTTTAATGTAATAAAAAGAACAGCTTGGACATTTAGACGTTTATAATGACAGCAGATCTCGTCGCCCTATCAAACAAATATAAAAATTAACCATGCTAAAATACAGAGTCGCTACAGGGACATCGATGCCAGAACTGTAAAAAACGCAGGGGTGGGTCAGAATCACATGATCTAGACACGCGTTAGCGTGTCAAGCCAAGATCAAGTAACTGGCGAGCAGCACCGTGTGTAATATTACACGAACCATTTGGAGCCACTTATGACTCCCTCATAACTCAAAAATCAAAAACCATTTCACATAAACGTGTCAAATTTAGCTCATATATTGAGACTTGCGAGATACATATTATATGTGCTCCAAATTTCATAAATACATCTCAAACGGTTATTTAGATATTAACGTCCAAAAGTCGTCATTTTTATCACTGACTGACCTATAGATCAAAACTCTAACCCAGTTCCAGATAACCTAGAAACTTCAAATTTGGCATGCAGATAGTAGGTGAATACAAAGGAATAAATCAGAAACTGGTATTTTTTATCATCCATAATAATATTATAAATGCGAAAGTGTGTATGTCTGTTTGTCCGTCTTTCACGGCAAAACGGAGCGACGAATTGACGTGATTTTTTAAGTGGAGATAGTTGAAGGGATGGAGAGTGACATAGGCTACTATTTGTCTCTTTTTAACCCCCCACTTCCCTAAAATGGGGGGTGGAACGCGCTATTCTCAGGAACTACTGGTTCGAATTGAAAAATTCTTATTGAGTCGGGTAGCCTATTTATTGAGGAAGGCTATAGGCTATATAACATCACGCTACGATCAAAAGGAGCGGAGCAGCAACAAAAAAAAATGACGAAAACTGGCAGGCTGCGATGCGACGGGGTCAGGGGAGCAAATATTTGACGCGGACGAAGTCGCGCGCAGAAGCTAGTTTTACTATAATTTTTCACTTAATTGATTAAATTAGGAACGCTTATGTCTGCCAGGGTCGGAGATTGTTCGAAAGAGATACCGTGACCCTGGCACATGGGCAACCCTGGCACATGGGCAACTGAAGGAACACGGGTGGGTCAGTAAATAACTGTATGTATGTAAAAAAAAATATGTAAAAATCAGCGATCAGCAATCAAAACTTATGACAACCGGTCTTTATGTGGATTTTAAGGTCTTCACGTGAATATAATAACGAGTTTAATACCACCCTTAATTTTTTTATCCAAATATTTCCGTTTTTCCGGTTACGATTTATGCTACGAAATTCATGTTTTCTTAAAAAAAACCTATATATTTGTGGTTATATTATTATTACAATTCTTTTAGTAAGTACGTATGGTATAGGCAATAGTATAAATAAAAAAAAAAATTAAGTATCATTTCCACTGACCTCTATCTAATACGCTGGACTGGCTACCGCTATCAATTTATTGTGCCTATTTGAAAATCGCCATTTTGGCGCTGACGGCAGCAGTGAGGGGGAATGGAACTAATACTAGTGATGTACAACAAATGGTTTGTTATCGATAAAAACTTCTCTGATATCGACTACAATGATAGAAATATTACCAACGCTATTTTTGTTACTATTTTCTATAAATTAAATTGGTTTAGATAATTATTAACATGTAACATTCGTGTTGTCTTCTAAACGTAATGTTTTTAAAACGTGGAATACGTTTTATAACATAAAATACGTTAGGATTTACTAAAATCATAGATAATTAATTTAAAACAAGTAATATAGGCATATATTTTGTTACTAAAACACAAATAAAAAGACATGTCTGCACTAGTTGAGTACCTAACTAAACCAATGAACTATAGATAGTCGTAATAAACAGATATTTTACATATAAAACATAACTTGAAATAACAGTATATAGTACTGTTTATGGACTGTAATTCATAATAAGTTGACCCCTTCCTTGTTCTCCTTAGGGCAGATTTTAGCAACGTCAGATATCTTTTATCCTGGGAATTAAATCGACGTTTGACAGTTTCAGTACGAATGAACTGTCAAAAATTCAAAATGTATTCTCTGGATATGACTTATTCTAGGTATAAAAGTTTGGTGAAATTCGCCCTTTAACGGATAAAAGTTAACTATCGGATCAATAAATAATAAAATTCTGTAAAATAGTAAATTAAGTACCTCTAATTGTCTTATCGTGCACTCTTTAAAGGAAGGGATTATCTTTTACTAGTCAGATACCGTATGTCGCCATGTGGTACGAGACACAATAAATTTTTATTAGGTCTGTAATTACGGTAATTAACTTGTAACAACTTAATTACCGCAGGGGAGGGGGACAGGGAAATAAAAAAGCATTCTGAAATCACATATTTTATTAAATTAAAACTTACTGTCGAGCCCATATTATTTGCCGAGTCAAAAAATGTCTAACCTTCTCTCCAGTTATTAATAAAGAATATTTTTTTGACACTAATAAGATTGCAAATGGCCGTTGTTTGTTGTATTTGAGCTAAGCGTCTCTGCGAAATAAAAAGTTTTCCAATGCATTGTTTGGAAGTCTCATTAATATTAGAGTCGGGTATTGCCCAAAATATATGTAAAAATTCACCTAACTCGGTTTGTAACGAGGATGGATCATCGTCGTCAAGGCGGTATTTCTTCGTAGTACGCATATTTTCAGCATTCGTAAAATCATCAACATTAAATTTATTTATTTTAGCACGCTTTGCACTAGAATTAGTTAATATGGATACATTATTGTCCTGAACGTTGCCGGTAGAAGTTTTTATTTCGTGATGGATTAATAACTGTTTAATTAAAACTTACTGTCGAGCCCATATTATTTGCCGAGTCAAAAAATGTCTAACCTTCTCTCCAGTTATTAATAAAGAATATTTTTTTGTTTCTGCGAACAAACGGATGTTTACATATTTAGTTATTATTTCTTTTAAAAGAATATTTAAATGACTGTGAAAATTGTCTGAGACATAACTATCTCTAAAATGATCTTCTAGCTCAGGAAACAGTTCATTTGTTTTTGTTAAGAGGTTCCTTATTACCTTTGCAGTGAGTACTGCAGGAAAATTCAACTCTATAGGTGGTTTATTTTTATTATATTTACATGCTTGTCGGAATAATGATTCCACCATAAAACAAATATTGACTACACTCACAGAGGGCACAGTTAAACCACCTCTCTGCTTTTGGATAATAAGTGCTACCCCATTTCTCCTATTTGACACTGCATCTAGTGGTACAGCTTCACAGGCCATTAAACATTCATCACATTTAATTTTTTTTCGAATCGATCGAATTACAAAACCTGCAATATAGCCAATGCATTGTTTGGAAGTCTCATTAATATTAGAGTCGGGTATAGCCCAAAATATATGTAAAAATTCACCTAACTCGGTTTGTAACGAGGATGGATCATCGTCGTCAAGGCGGTATTTCTTCGTAGTACGCATATTTTCAGCATTCATCACATACCAGTTTTCTTTTTTTTAAATCAGCAATTACAGATCTTAAAGTAGACACGGTAATTTTCATACGTTTCACATTTTGAGACAATACTTTAATTCGGGCTTGTGACATTTTCAAGGCTCTTTTGACCCTTTCCAATTTAATTTTGGAAGATTTTAGGGTGTTCTCGTAGCGGTGATCTAATTTTACACTAGAACAGATTTCCGCTAAAGTTCTAGATATCTTTGGTGTACTACAGTTGCTTGTGTTGTAACTTGTGCTTGGAACTGTAACAAGAAATTATATTTCATTACTTATATTATTCAAAGAAGGATGATTAGATAGTGAAAATATCATTGAAAATAATTTGGAAAGGTATGTCATCATCATCATTTCAGCCGAAAGACGTCCACTGTTTGACATAGGCCTCCCCCAAGCGTCGCCACATCGGATTCTAGTGACTCTCATCAGGTCATCGGTCCACCTTTACGTTTTCCGATACGCAAAGAACATGCGATATGAATGCGTATATTAAAAAAAAAAATTACACAAGGGCACAAAATTAAACATTGTTTAGTATTAGTATTTAACCACTGTTAGTCGCCAACTTAGTACATCAGTAAACCATGTTCAGTATTTTAGATAATTTTTTTTTACATAACTACCTGCATGGGCTTCACATGGCAATATTTCTTTTGGATTAACTTCAATATATTTGCAATCATAATTTGTTAACCCGACTTGCACAGGTACTAAAGATAAATTAAATTTATCCAAGTTCATTTCAATATCACTCTGGCATTGGTATCTCGTTGGTTGGTCAGCGTCTTTAAGCATCTCAGTTTGTACCAAGGACAAATTAGTTTCTGAGAAAAACAAAAGTTTTATTTTATTAAGATAATCAATAATATTTCTTGGATACCGACAAAGTATTTACTTAGGTACTATGAATGTACACTCACCAAGAAATATTGTGGGGATACTGCATTTTTTCAATGTAGTCCGTGACTGATGTTTTATGAAACATCCATCCGTGAAGTGTTTAGAACAAAGATAATGATACATGGTTGGAGTCCAATTGACAACCTTCATATTTTTTAACCAAAGTTTGAGAGTGTAATCGGAGGGGAACCTGTAATTAAAAGAAACATTATAGTAGGTATGGTTAAAAAATTAAAATAATATAGTATATCTATAATTATATAGAACACTTAATGAGAATTATGAATCATAGGTGTTAAATTATTTGTTATTGACTCTAATAATAATAAACCTTAAAGTGTTTTGCTATTATTACAGATCATAATAATGTGCGTATTATTATTTTAACAAAGATGATAAACATTATTGTTAAGCATGTTTTTTTTTTACATCTTAATATAATATTACGAAAGTATCGATATGAATTTTGACATCCCTAACAAAAGTTATTGGTTAAGTAAAAATGTTCGTAAAATCCCGTAAACTCGAACAGAAGCAGTGTATTTCTACAATAATAAACGTAAACGTTTATTATTGTAAAAATACACTGCTTTAAGCGGTTTTCTAATAAGTATTTATGATTTAGATACACTTACTTGTGAAAAGTGACACCACTGCCTTTTTCGTATCGTGTTTTACAATATACGCACGATTTCATGTTGGACGAACAATACAAGCTATGTTATAATCACTGTCATTATTATAACACTTTAATCTAAATCACAATCACAGTAAATACTTTAGAAAACTTTTTATTTCGCAGAGACGCTTAGCTCAAATACAACAAACAACGGCCATTTGCAATCTTATTAGTTCTTAGAACTCTCACTGGGGGCGCTTTGAATCGGCACAGCAAATAGTTGTCATTTTGTATGGGATAGCCAGTCCAGCGTATTAGATAGAGGTCAGTGATCATTTCAGTATAGTTATAAGTAGGTATGAGTTTGAGAATGAGAACTTATTGGTAACAAATAGTTTTTCTTGAGAATTCAATAGATAGCAGGTAATTTGTTACGTAATGGGCTTAAATTATAATTATCTTTTTATTACGTATATTGTACAATGAGTCGTACAATAGAATTACGGGTGGGTGACACACTTACACCGAATTATTTCAATGCCTCCCGATGGAAGCTGCCTATTCCATCCGATTGCATATTCTTTGTTTGAGTATATATACAACAAACAAATAGGTTGCGTGAGAGTATAGTAGAGTATGTATGTCGCTACTGTGATGATTTAAGTACATACTTAAATAGTAAGGATCCCCGTTTGGAGCGCTAGTGTACATACACTAGCGCTCCAAACGGGGATCCTTACTGCTCTGAAGAGTATCGAGCAAGCATGCTTTGTTCGACAACTTATGGAGCTGCTTCTGAATTAAAGGCTGCAGTAAATTTGCATAATATTAAGGTCGAAGTGTATCATCAGAATGGTGTTCTGCTAGGTTTGTTTGGCGAAGAGGGATATCCTACAAAGCGCTTTCTATTTACAGGAAATCTCTCTTCGGGCCATTATGACGTGTGTATTCCAGTGGAACAAGACATCAATAATGTGTCTATGTCTCCCGATACAATTCAAGAGAACGAGTCCTTGAAGGAAAACGAAATTTCGTCGAAAAGGGGCCGTCCACAAAAGCGTAAGCCAGGTCGACCTAAAACGTCTGAGAAATCCCGTGCGGAACAACGGCGTGATGCTAATCGGCGTTATAAACAAGCGCATCCTGAAGTAGTTCAAAATTGTCAGAAACGTTATGCAGCCAAACACCCCGAGGTGCATCAGGCAGCCGTAAAACGTTACACAGATAAAAACCCAGAGGTGCACAGGGCCGCGGTAAAACGTTATACTGAAAAAAATCCAGATGTAGATAAAAAATCGTCGAAGTTGTACTACGCAAAGAAAAAAAAATCATATAGTAATGGAAATGACATAATTAACAAACTAACTGACAAAATTGGAAAGGAGAAAAGGTAAGAAGCTGAAAGAATTGTAAAATGGGTTCTTGACCGTCGTAAAAATATACTAGATAATTACTGTAAAGTTTTAGATCGCGTTCAAAGTAAAATTACAATAAGTATGGAAAAAATTAAAAGTATTTCTTCTGACAATGACATACTAGAAAATTTTGTTATTCTTGCTGGAGAATCTATGTGAGCACTCAAGAACCATATTATTATAAAAGTTCGTATAAAATGTTCTGTTCAGATGAAACTGTACCAATAAACGATGAGGGTCAAGCTGAGATATTTCATTTACAGAATAAACATAATAATAAATCTTGGTCTTGTAATCTCAAACAATGTTTATTAGATGAATCAGTTCTACAAAGTTTACTGGATGTTTTTAAATATTTAAATTAAAAGTCAGCCATAGATGTATTCAAATTAATATCAAATCAAGAATGTTTAAACAAAATTAAAATACATTATAACTTTTAAAACCCATTTCCCTAAAATACGAACTATTGTTAGAGAACTCTATCAGTTAACATGTTATTGCAAAAATATTAATTCTGATTGTGATATGAACTCTGTTAATTTAGATAAATTAGGAGTTGAATTAGGAGTACCTTTTGATATCAAAAATGTTCATTGTGAATTAAATATGCGTGAGAGCGAAATGAACGAAAACTTAATAATAGAAAAATATAAACACGCTTATTATTATTATTTATTATTATTATTTATTATTATTATTTATTATTATTATTTATTATTATTATTTATTATTATTATTTATTATTATTATTTATTATTATTATTCATTATGATAGCTTGAAAAAAGATGCGATGATATATCGATACACCATTGCATATCTTGCCACAGACTCTTCTTATATACCTACATTTTTTTAATGACATTTAGCATCTGATCTATGTACTTCGTTGACATTTTATGGTAAACATTCTGGAAACAATATTGATTTGTTACTTACTATTATTTAATTTAATTTTTATTTTGTAAGTTGATTTAGTATTTAATTAATTTGAATGTATTTGTACGCCTAATGGCAAAACATAGAGAACCTATGGAATTTTTGTAACAGCCCACACACTGTGTAACTCTACCTCTGTTTACAAATAAAGATTCTGATTCTGACTTCTTTGTTTACGTGACCTGTCCGCTATTAATAAACTAAGAAATCCTATCCAAACTGACATATGGCAAAGATTACAACTATTCAATGAAACATTTCATATTGAGCCCAGCCCGGTTCGTTTATCTGTCATTTATGCTTACAAAATATCCGAGCTAATGATTTACCTCCTAGTTCTATACTTAATAGTTTATATTACAGTGACGTACCTAAGCAATTAAGGGATCTTAATAACTATGAAAAAATATTGATACAAAGAGCTAAAGATTTTCAAGTAGTAACTAGCTTGATTCCAGTAGGGAATAAAAATATACCTAACAGACAGATGATTAAAAAAGTTAAAGGGAGGACATTTCATTTGCCATTACCTACAGAAAATACTTAAAATAAATTGCCAAAACGCGAAGAACCTTTAAACCCCAATCAAGAGCTTTTTATACTCGTGCGAAGCTGTCCGACTAAAACTAAAATAATGTGGCAACACTTAGTGGATATCGGCAATATATACAGGGCATTAGTATATTTAAAACAGAATAACTTTCATTACACAAACATAATTTTACCGGAGAATTCAGATAATTTATTAGACAACCTTCACCAAAATTTAAACCATAGCATCGCGCCAAATGACAACGAAAAGGAGTTACAAAATCAGTCTGCCTTTCTCTCTCAGGTAACCGAAGACAATGAAGATATTTACGAACAGTATACAATATACCCGCTACACGAAAAGAAACAAAATAGAACAGCTTGCGCTCTATATCAAATGTTGAAAGTGAATGCTGCACCAATCGATAATGGCAATAAGGATATAGATACTTCATGCTTTCCAGATTTATTTAATGAGGGCAAGTATGGTCAATTTTATGATCGCGAAAAAAAAATTACAAGTTGCAGCCTTCAAAGGACTCGCGATTCAGACAACCAGCAATACCTATTTCACTTATTGAATGACGCAAAAGTAAGACAATTAAATGCAGGTATATTTTATAAATTAAACGTAACTAATCTAAACCAAAAATTGACAGCGCAACAGTATTTAGAGAAGATAGTGAAAAGCGAGCTCGAAGGAGATTTGATGGCAGTATTGAGTAGATTACGAAACACTGAGCAATTCTGGAAAAAATCTAGAAGCGATGTTATGTGTATGACTCGTCATTACGGACCGGCTACTTGGTTTTTAACAATCAGTCCTTCTGAATGGAGATGGACGGACCTCACGGATTATATTAAACTAATCAATGGTCCAGATGCAATAAATAAATCTACTAGTGAGTTAGTAGCAATTGATCCAGTTTCAGCGTCGCGGTTTATTGACATAAAATTTAAATCAATATTGGATTTTTTTAACATCACCTGAGGCTCCTTTAGATGAAATAGAACATTATTTCTGGCGTCGTGAATACCAGTCTAGAGGTTTACAGCATTTCCATCTGATGTTGTGGATAAAAGATGCACGAATACTGCAAGTTTCGACTATTGAGGAGGTGGCAGAGTTTATTAATAAATACGTTACAATACAATACAATCCTTTATTTCAGGCTACTAAGGCCCATAAAAACAATACATAAATAATATAAAATCAATAACTATAAACTAATACATCCACATCCACACTATCCACACTTCCACACTAATATTATAAATGCGAAAGTAACTCTGTCTGTCTGTCTGTCTGTCTGTCTCGCTTTCCTGCTAAAACTACTGAACCGATTTAAATGGAATTTGGTACACAGATAGTTTAGAGCCTGAGAAAGGACATAGGGTACTTTTTATCCCGGTAGTATGTTCCCGCGGGATAATATCCGACCTCCACGCGGGCGAAGCCGCTGGCAAAAGCTAGTATTCTATAAAACTAAACTAAACTAAAACTGTCTCTAAACACGTAATGAAGACGGCGTCGTGTTCCGCTGCGTGGTGTCGGGTAACGGTCCTCGGAAGCGTCGAAATACGACACCTTTCGGCCAAAAGTCCTCTCTTAAGCAGGTCTGTAGATGGTCGGTTGGAACTCGTACCACGAACGACTTAAAGTTGATGTTGTGGCGCGACTCCAACCTTTCGACCCTTAGAGTCCAGTTGGTCTTCACTTTCAAATAATGCACTACTTCCTCAATCGTCGTGGAGTAGTGCAGGCGTGAAATGTTCAGCTGCGTCGTAGGCACAGCAGGGCGCAGCAGCATGTTGGGACCACTCGGAGCGGTACCACACTGGTTTTGTGAACAGGGCTTCTTCTTCTTCCTTTCCACTTTCGTGAAACCCTCTTCATCAACTTGGCCCGTTCTCGGCAAGGAGCTACGGACCGCAGCCAGGGCAGGTTGGGCACCCTTCTTCTGTTTTTCCCCTATTACAGTTGGTCGCTTAGGCTGCGACACACCTGATTCGCCGGTGGTGACAATAGCAGCGTAGGCACGCTTAGGGGTCGACGTACCTACGTGCGACGTTTCCGCAGCCGGTATTGTTGCGCGGGCGGCGGCGGGCGGCGCTTGGTCAGCATTATCAGCTGGTGACGCACTTGTGTTCGCCGATGCAATACTGCCGATAGATGCATTTTGTGCCCCTCGACGTGTGTTCACCTTAGAGGCCTCAGGTGACCCAATTACTGAACCCACTTTGCGCAATAATGCTATTTCCGCTCGTAGTTCAGTATTTGTTTTTTCCGTAACCTCCATTCGGGACTGCATTTTGGTCATCTCCACTTTCAACGTAGTGATGTCCTTTAGCAGCCGTGTTACATCTACGTGATCGAATGTGACGGGAGGCAGCTTACCCAGCTCCTTCGCCATGAAATCTGGCACGTCATCCGGGTCGGTCTTCTTTAACATGTCCACAATGTCTTGAACACTCTTTTCAGTGCCATCTCTGCAGCGAGACGGCATCTGGTCACATGTTCTGCCCCAGATAAAAAAGTATCCCCAACATTACATCATCGTGTTATCCATTATCAGACGCATAAACATGACTCATACTGTTTACGAAAGAAAAAAACAAAAACAAGCTTTACAAGAGTTTGCAGGTTTGGATTTCCACGACCAGTAACCGAATCTCTAACGATTAATAGTGTAACCGAATCAATAGCGGCTAAGGAAACTTTAAAAACTAATAGACTTTATAATATACCTTGCGAAAAAGAATCTCGTTACATTAACGACTATAATCCAGTTATCCTTCTCGCTTGGAATGGCAACATGGATTTACAGTATGTAGGCGAAAAGACAGCTGTACTATATGCTTATAATACCAAATTTACAACTAAAAGTGAAAAAAGTCACGCTGTAGACACTTTTGACAACATAAATTCTACCAAATCTCTGGCTAGTAGGCTTTTTAACGTAGGTATCTGAGCACTCAATAACAGTGAATGTGGTGCATTAGAAGAAAGCGATAAACTCTTAGAGATTTCTCTTTATGGTAACGATGCACAGACCACAATCCGATGGCTCGATGTAAATATATATCGCAACCAAAGAGAAAAAACTAAAAAAGAGATAATTGAAATTAAATCAGATTCTACTGACATCTATTTCGAATCTTGGGTTGATAATATTAATCCTCAACGTCCTCAAGACTTAGAGAGTATACATTTATATAATTTCGCTCGATGGTTTGACATAGTTACAGCCCCAACCTCTTCAGCAACAGCGGCACAGGTACATAAATTATCATCAAATAAACATTTAAAGAAACGACAAAGACCGTATTTAATAAATCACTATACTTACGACGTAAATAAACACCCAGAAAAAAACATTTTTTTCGCTTTTGTTAATGTTTCATCCATGGAGAGATTTAGCAGTACTGAAATCTGGACAAAATACTTGAAGCCTTCAATTTTCTAAAAGATCAAATTAAGGACGGACTTGATTGCGGAGAAATGCAGACAGTATTCTTAAATAACCTAGAGAGAGCGTTTGAAATGATTGAAGAAAATGTAGCGGAAATTGAAAGAGATCGACAGGAAGATGATCACGATGGTGATGGTCTAGTCTATCGGTCACCACGTACCAAGTCGTGTCGTCTTGAGACGTCACTTGTATTGAAGTACTAAAAAGAGGTTTGGTCACCATAGTCCGACTATAACTTTTGGATGCATTGCAAAGGGAATAAATAAATACTTGACGGTATATCGCACGTACGCTGATTGAATTACTGGTATACGCGGTAACAGACAGCCGCCGAGCGACGCGCGGCGCGGTACCTACTGTTCGTCACCGTATTACTCTCAAAACATAAAACTTCTCTCTAGAAAATAACTATTTATATGTAAAAAAAAGCTGCTCTTTCGATCTAGACTATCAAAAATATTATTATAAATGCCGTTTTGGAGATATAAAAGATATAACATGTTTTGTATATTTTTGAGGTCAGGAACTCATTTTTTTTTTAAAACGGATGGTTGAATCGAAAAGCTGAGGAAAAAATACAGCAGAAACGTATTTTCAAAAAAAAATATGAGTTCATTTTACTGAGCTGAAAAGTAGATGTTTTGGCGCTCGCGCGCCGAGCTAGGAGAGTTGACGTGAAACGCCTCATATATATTTTTTGCGTAACTAACGTGCAGTATTTGAAAGTGTAATAACAGATTTAAAAGTCACGAAAATCATGTATCTGCCCCTTAAGCTACGCTTGCCGCGGTTGCTCCGTGGATCGGTGACCATCTTTACATACCAAGACCCTTCCGTGCCTCGGAAAGCACATTAAGCCGTTGGTCCCGGCTGTCTTTCGTAGATCTTAGACAGTCGTTACGGGTCGTTAGATGCCCGAAAGTCTGACAACCAGTCTTATTAAGGGATATCGTATTACCCAGTAACTGGGTTGTGGAGGTCAGATAGGCAGTCGCTCCATGTAAAATACTGGTAGTCAGTTGCATCCGGTTAGACTGGAGGCCGACTCCAACATAGTTGGTTAGGCTGGGCAGATGATGAACTTATTTTAGTAACATATAATATTTTGGTCGCTGTTTTGTAAGTTGGTTTGCCTGTGCAATACGTCCCTATATGGCCTTTATTAAGTTGATGGTATGTCGTATACTAATTGAGATCGACGGGCCGAGGACTCAAACTTTAGATTCTACTTGAGATTTGGCAATTCCGCTGGTAGGTGCGACGGGACTTAAATTCGTAATTATTTATGTCTGTCTAATTATTTTTTCCGGTATACATATATGTCGTTAAAGTTAAATAAAATCTACCTGTACACCTGACCAGGCGATGTATTTAGTGCATACTTAAGTTTCATGTGGGTTTGGGGGATCTTTCGGAGTTTTGCTCTTTACATTAGCATTATCCCAACAGTGCAGATGGGTTTTATAAGACATGACTTCAATTCCGTCTTTGCAGATGTATTTATCTTGACATAAATCTTTACAAGTTGTAGGTACGTGCTTGCATATAGCATACAGAGGCGTTGATTTATGCACAATCTATGCACACATTATACCATTGTGACTGTTACAACCATTCAAGCATTTGTACAAAGCTTTGCCTCTCTTTCTGTTCAAAAAAATAAAAAGAGACACGAAAATCCGTAGGTACTAAAAAGGTCTTTGCCAACGTGCGTAACTTCTTGCGTATCTCTCTCGGTTCTGATTGGTCGGTAAGGCCACGCCCAATGCGTAAACCGAACCGTGAAATTCGACAGGCCCTTAGACGGCCCTTTCCAACTTCTTATACTCTTTGCGTTCCTAGTAATCTGTGTTATATTATAAATAATTTAAAGGGCTCCCCGATATTATTATAATTTGACAACAAACGACTGAATTACATGTAAGCGAATAGATGCTCATTTACATTATTATTGTTTCAACAGTATTTATTTTTGTCTCTATAAAGATTCTGCCCGAATCCATTGTCTTAAAAACAACTAGCTCCTTCCCACTCAAAGAAGTTTTTGAGACGAGAACATAATTAACAGTAATTAAATATGCAAATGATTAAAAACGGACGACTAGAGCCCTTGAAGAAGGTGTAAATGACAGAAGGGATTTCTTTGTAGTAAGAAATAATGGGCATGTCACTCCCAATGACTTTGTGTACCAGGCTCACATAACTCTGTAGGAGATATACTCAGAAGGGCTTTCGCTAACCTTCGAGGGCCGACTGGGCCGGGCGGCGGCGCGGCGGCCCACTGTTGCTCAAGAAAGTTTACGTTGCGAATGGGACGAGTCAGTAACATAAATAATCTATTTTATTTGGATATTAAACCTTAACTATGACATTTAGAAATTATAAATACGATCAGTTTACTGGAAATTTTATGAAACTTTGAAGCATTGAATTTTTAGTGGTATTTTATTCAAAAGAGCGCCTAGGGAGTATTCGTTTCTATCTAAGTAAACTTGAAACAAAACTTTGTTTTATTTCACTTAGACTTTTTTAAAGTTTAGTATTTCACTAACACTGATGATGGACCAATCAGGGCATTTCAAATTAATTAACCTAATTCTGATCCTTGCGTACTTAATGTTTTAAATATTTAAAAGTAGGGATATATTATATATACAGGTCCGTTTAGTACGACTTCGCATGTAACGACCAACCGTTTTTAGCGACGTAAGTATAGGCGCGTGTTTGGTTTTAATATGAGCTACTATGAAAGTACATCCGTTTATTACGACTCCGCTTACAGCGACCGACCGCTTTTTACGACAGAATTTCACACAAAATTGTCCGGTTACAACGACGACGAGCGTTGACGTGCTTACAATAAATCGTAGGTAAGAAACTATCTCCGCCCCGCGCTTCCCCCTGCACGTCGTTGATTCGAATGCGACTGTTTAGTTTACGTCGTTAATTTGCGGGTGATGCGTAATTTCGCGTACAAGAATGGCTTCTACAAAACGAAAAAGTTTCTCTGTTGAAGATAAAAGTGTCATTATTATTATAGATTATATGTACATTATGCGAAATAAATCAATATTTTGATGCAAATGTTTTTTATTTCTCTTGGTCACGTAAATATTATTAAATACATTATGTATGTTTGTATTTATATGAATGTGATTTGAATAAAAATCGAAAAATTGTCATTTCCTTTAGTACGACTTCCGGTTAGTACGACGTAATATCCCCGGTCCCTTCACCGTCGTTATAACCGGATTCTACTGTATCTTATACCTTTAAACGAGCAATTCTTGTATATATATATATATAATCTGAATCTCGGAAACGGCTCCAACGATTTTCATGAAATTTAGTATACAAGGGGTTTCGGGGGCGATAAATCGATCTAGCTAGGATTCATTTTTATACAATGTCGTTTTATTCATGTTTTCAATGACCAACTTTATCGATAATCAGCTTGAACATAAACTTATTATTTTAAAGACAATTTACCAAAAAAATACCGAGCAAAGCTCGGTCAACCAGATATTGTCATTTGGTATGAGAATTTTGCGCTTCGTGAAGAATAGAAATATTTGATTCATACTGATGTTTGCACTCAAAAAAGCAACTTTACATAATTTAAGGGATATTACTGATCCTAATTGTTGAGAAAGGAAAATTGGGAAATTCCCGAAACCATGTAACAGGTTTTTCTAAACAACACAAATAAATGTAGGTATCTAAAATATTATAGAAATATCTTATAATACCATATTTTACTCCAAACAATGAAAATTGAAGGGCTTTCTATTGAAATGTAATTGAAATAATTTCGTGCTGAAAAGCGAAACATGCAATACATACGAAAATAGCTGAAATACCACGAATTCTTTAGAGCCAAGTTATTTTTCTTTGGTAAGAATTCCGGCAAAGATGGCCTCACTTGAATCCCAAATACCAGGCGAACATGATGCTATAGCAGTTCTATGGAATGCGCGGACTTGGAAAAATACTGGAGAAAAGTTTGAACTTGAAAACCTGTTGGAATAATGATTTAGTCTGAAAGAATATTATTTTGGAAGCATTATTTTTAGAATTTGTGAGGTTAGTTTCAATTTTTAAACATATCAAAACATCGCGCCTTGCCATAGAAAAACGACTCTACGTTACGCTCGCACTACATATTTCGTACTAACTTCGTTATTTACGATTTTGTGAATATTAATTAATTTACCTGATACGAAAAATTCGTCCTTGATGACGTCACCCAAGATAAGAATAAAGTTATTACGCGACAGTTAAAAAATAAAATACATTAGAGATGGTAGCAAAATTCGTAGCAAGTGCTACGAAACAATTCGTCCTTGATGACGTCATCCTAGATCTAACCGCTACAACGCGTAGAGGCTAGGCGTGCTTCTACGTGTGCGTATATTTCGTCCTGTAACCTGTAAGAATCGCACACTCGTCCCTACCCACGCACATTTCCACACCCCTCGTGAACAGCTGATCGTAACCACACATTAACGAAGCACATGTGATTTCGAACTCCACCCTTCGTCTGCTACCCTGGTACTTATAGCCCACATGTGCAACCCTTTCCGACACGTGGTCGTACTCGTACCGAACGTGACCCACACACTACCGACTGTCTATTTATTTTATTTGGCCTTTCGTGTCTGTATGTAATTAGAAGAGTACGTATGTGAGCAGTCACGAAATACTAGAGTTAAAATATGGCTAATTGAGTAGCGTGAGCGTATTTTGTGTAGTTTACACAATATAAGCATGACACCCTCATTAATATAATGTTTGTATTCGACTTGAGAGAATAAATTTCTAAAATAAATATCTAAGCAAAATTAAGCGCGAGTACACACATGTTAAACATGCATGCATGATGTAATCTACTACAGATAATATGATTATTGTTTGTCATGCCGGTGAAACACATACGAACAACAAGTATGATGCAAATGTGCTGTCTTCGCTACCACAACACAGAAGCGAAGCGGACAGTCCGCGCCGCCGCACACGCCCCGTGACGCAGTGACATGCGTCAACAGCGACTATTGCACCAGGCGCACAGTTCGCCTAAGAGGTGCATTGCCCTTCATTACACTACCAGCCAGTTTCACAAGACCCGCTGTTGACTGCACACGCACCTCCCTTCGTTTCTCTCCAACCAACGCTTGTCGCACTGCCTTGGACGCGCGTTGGGAGAAAGAGACCTGCTAAGGGGGGCTCACACAGTATGCTTCACAAATACTATCTCTGTCTTTCTCGTTGCTGTTGTATGCATTGGCGTCACGCCTGTGTGATCTAACCTAACACACAGATAGTATTTTTACTCTTATAATCTCACACAAGTTGTACTAATAAAGAAATGTTTACTCGTGTATGTTGTTGTGGATGCCTGATTCACAATGATAAGTTCAAGTAGTACTGATGAGAGAGTTTTGGATGATTTCATGGAACCATATTTTGATGGACAATTTTTTTATAATTCGTTTCACATATTTTTTGCTACGACTAGCTACGAAGTGTTAAGTTTAGAATATAAAATCTATAAGGGTTCCGTTTTTTGCCATTTGGCAACGGAACCCTAAAAAATGTAGCTCGTAGAGGTCAAAACCGTAGCAGTCTGTGCCGAAATTTCCTAATTGTGTGCTACGAGCTTTTATTTAGTAGGTACCCTAGAATCAGAATCAGAATCATTATTTATTTGTCAAACATAGGTTATTACATTATAAGATCTTATGGAAAATAGTGTTAAGTGCTCTATGTTTTGTCAGCTAAGACATACAAATATTTGTGTTATACATTTTTGAATAATTATTATACATGAAAAAATAAAGAAAGAAATGTAATTACAATATTAATAAATTGTTACAGACTAAAATTAGTAAATGAATTTATTTTTACAATATTGGGGATAATTAAAAATTGTCATTCAAGAACTCGTCCAATGTACAGACGCCACCAGGTCAAGCTACCCGAAACTGTCAATTTTTCCCAATGAACTTTGAACCTAATGCTCTAGAAATAAAGTCGAAAATCTATCAAAGAAATCTGACAGATTGTAGTAGCTTGATGTGTTGGCGTCTGTACAATAGCATTTGTGAAGTAGCAGCTGCTGGTGTAGGGTAGTTTTAAATTTATCTACTGGCAAGCATTTAATTGGGTCGGGTATTTTGTTATAGACTCGAGGAGCAATGCCAAAGAAACTTTTCTTTATTAATGCTGTTTTACATGGCTCAGTGTGTTTAGATACTGAGTGCGTAGTGGCATTTTCTTTACTGTAGCCAGTTTTTGAAATAAATGGGAATTATTTTTTAAGAACAATGATGTTTCGAAGATGTACAAAGCCGGGAGAGGTAAAATATTAAGTTTTTTAAAATATGGAACGCAACTGTCTGTCTTTTTCAATCCACACATCGATCGAACACATCTCTTTTGCATCTTAAATACGAGTTCTCGGTTTGTTGACTGTCCCCAGAAAATTACACCATATCGCAATACCGATGATACCAGTCCATGATACGCCATTAATAGTGTCTCCATATTCACTTTTTTTGACAGTTGAAATAGAAGGTATGCTGACTTGCTCAATCGCTTGCAAACTTCTTCTAGGTGTGGTTTCCAAGTCAATTTGTTGTCTATGGTAATACCTAAAAATTTTACGTTGAGGGCTTCTTCTATTCTAGAATTATCATAGGTGATATCAATTGGAGCATTTTCAAGTCGCTGATTGAAGTGCATAACTTTGGTTTTATTGAGATTAATCACTAGATTATTATCATTAAGCCAATTAATTATTTTATTAAGAGTATTATTAATGTCAAGTTGGTAACTATTTGGATTATTGCATTTTATAATAGCCGTGCTGTCATCAGCAAATAGAACCATTTTTTGCCTTGTCATTTTCGGTAGATCATTAATATATATCAAAAATAACGGGGGTCCCAGAAGGCTGCCTTGAGGTACACCATATTTTATTTGCTTTACTTCAGAGATATATGTTTTTTCTAATTTAGTAACTGGGCAAATTCTAGAGATTTCTGTGCATTGAAATCTGTTACTTAGGTAGGATTCTATGAGTTTAAGGGTATTGCCTCTAATAGCATAACAATATAATTTTTCTAGTAAAATTTTATGATTTACAAAATCAAATGGTTTTGTCATATCTGTGTATACAGCACATACCGGATTTCTTTTATCGACTGACGTCAAGACACTTGAAAGTAAATCAAATAGAGCCATATTAATATTGATATTCTTTCTGAATCCTTTTTGTTCATTGCAGAACAGTTTAAATTTTTCAAAATAGGCAAAGATGCAGTTATATATTACTTTAACAATTATTTTTTAAAATACAGGAATTTTCGCAATTGGTCTATAATTTTTTAAATATGTCCTATCATCTTTTTTGAAAAGTGGTTTAATTATTACTTTTTTTGGACTAGTCGGGGAGCCTAGAAGTTAGTCTATGAAAATGATTTGATTTTAACAAGTTTAACATTGTGAGTAAACCTATATATTAAGAAGCACCCACTTATTTAAATAATGTGAATGTAAAATTTACAAACATTTTCATCTTCCTGTTTTCATGACACCCGGCTCCAATGTATCTGGTATGTACGCATTTTTATGTCACAGTAAAATAAAAACGGATTAGGCGCACAATGCCACATTCGCAAAATAACATTTTGAATTTCGTAAAATGTCACATTCTCAAATTGTCATATTCCGAAAACGCCACATCGCAAAACGTCACATTATCAAAATGCCATTTTCGCAAAATGTCATTTTCGCAAAACGCCTTATCGCAAAATACCATTTTCGCACAATGTCAAATAATCAAACTATCTAAATGTCTACTGGGACGACGCTGAGAGGAAGAGGGTGAAATACGCACCGTTGGTGGATCGCTACCATTTTGTGCCCATTGCTGTTGAAACCATGGGTACCTGGGGCACTGGGGCCAAGGAGCTCATTAGTGAGTTAGGGCACAAACTCCGTAATAAAACGGGTGACTCCCGCTCCGGCTCGTTCTTGGTGCAAAGGTTAGCCATCCAACGTGGCAACGCAGCAAGTGTTTTGGGCACCGTTGCGCCCGGAACAGTTAGGGGCGGGTTTTTTGACGTGTACTGAACGCTATTTTGACTAATTTAGTATATACATATACTAATAATAATTCATACATGTATGAATTATTATTTTTGTGTTAATTTAATTGACTGTGTGCTGGGACAATATATTATATAAATAATCTTTATTTCACAATTTCCGACAGAATCGGAAAAGCAAATACATCCATTTTGATGAACAATTTAAAAAAGTTGTTAAAAAAGTTAGGCGATAACCGTTTGTCATTAGCAGAATTTCTGCGTAAAGTTATTTTTCTACAATTATATAAATAGCCATTTTATAGGTTGAAACATAATTATATTACAATTATAATTATCATCAAACAGCGGCCCCCTATACAACTAAATAGTTGATGAATTTTACAAAAAATTAAGCTTTTTTTGAAAAAAGTTAAATTTTTTTGTTAATTATGTTTATGATTCTCAGCGACATATATTATTTCAGTTTACATTTTAAATTTATTTTATGCTAAAATAAATGAAAATGAATAAATAATGTGATTAAATACGTAATTAAATTAGTTTTATTTTTTATAATCATCGGCTCAGAAGTCACTAAGTGGCTTTAACTTTTAAGAATGTGTCATTTTGCTAATGTGGCATATTGAGAAATGACATTTTGCGAATGTGTCATTTTGCGTCAATATGTCATTTTGCGAATGTGGCATTGTGCGCCTAATCCAAAAAAACACCCTTTTAACATTCCTGCAGCGGCTGCAGAGCTACATGTGTGTTTAATATAGATATTGGAACCATTGTTTAGGTACAAACATTCGACATTTCTTATTTATTCTTAACAAGGTATCTATTTGACCCAAGAGCTGGTTTTTAACTTAGAGGCTAAGCTTTGGCATACAACGCCACTCTTTTCTATACGTTACCTGTCGACAGCGATACAGATGACTTTTTCGACGCCATTTTTTAGTTTTTGAATATGTAGATACTTTTAGTTAAATTATGAAATAATTTTGTTGTAGGAAAGCTTAACTTGAAACTAGTAACTAGGTAGCTACTAAATAAGTTTATTTGATAAACATCAACTGTCGACATTTTTTTTATTTTTGTAAACAATGATGCGCAAGATGCATTACTTCGAACTTTGCGTTTTGGATTGGGTACTTGTATAATTTACTTATTTATTTATTTATTTATTTTATTATTTATGTACACACAGTAAAAAAACAGAGTGATAAGGAATATTAATACAATTGAGTACAAAGGTACTGCTTATTTCTTAAGAAATTTCTTCCAGCAGACCTGCGAAAGGAGAAATGAAAAAGAAATGTAGACAATAGTGTGTGAAAACAAGAAGAGAAGATATGAATATGTGAAGTCTTAAACTAAAATATACTTATACATATATAATGCAAGAAATTAACATATACTTAAATAAATACATAAAGCTAAAATATACAAATAAATACATATATATATATATATATAAATACACACAATTATGAGGAAAGGTAGTGCTCTTTTACTCGGGATTTGAAAAGGGAAATAGTTTTTAGATCTCGAATGCTAGGCGGAAGTGAGTTCCACAATCTAACAGCATGAACAGAGAAGGAATAGGAATAATAACTGGTTTTATGGGGTTGGGATTTAAGGAGGGATCTAAGGTGTGATCTGCACGGTGCATCGCTAGGGCGAGCGTAAGAAAAACGTTCACGCAGATAGGAAGGGTAAGACGGGTTGTGTAGGAGGTTGAAGAGGAGACATAAAATCCGAGTGTTCCTGCGAAGGCGGATTGGGAGCCACTTGAGTTCCTTGCGAAGGTGAGAAACATGGTCATACTTTCGAAGAACGAAATCAAAGCGAATACACAGGTTTTGCAGGCGCTCAAGCTTGTTTAATAGCTCCTCAGTAGCATCCAAGTAGCAGGCGTCAGCATAATCTATAATCGGCTGCATAAGTGTTTGTGCCAAAGAAATTTTAGTCTTCAAGGGCAAGAGACTTTGAAGGCATTTCAGCGAATGAAAGGAGAAATGTACCTTTCGACTGACCTCATTGACCTGAGCACGCCACGAAAGATTGGAGTCAATAACTACACCCAAATCTTTAGCGGTTTCGGTATACTCAATACGAACACCATCTAGATACAAAGGCATCAGAGATGCAACATCAGCCGCATTGCGAACAAATCTACTGCCTATGATCATGGCCTGAGATTTAGATGGGTTAATTTGCAAACCAAATGACTTAGCCCAAACACTGATGCAAGCCTAGTCACGATTCATTGCAGCAAGTGCAGAGCCCGCGTCAGCTACAGTAAAATGCCGGTAAAGCTGCAAGTCATCTGCGTAGAGATGAAAATTAGAGGAAATAATCGTGGTAACAAGGTTTATGAAAATTGAAAAAAGAAGAGGAGAGAGAACGCTACCCTGGGGAACACCCTCAGTGAGACAACACCAATCAGAGAAGGACTCCTCCAGGCGAACACACTGAGAGCGTCCCCGGAGATAAGAACTGAACCAGGCTAAGGAGGGAGAAGAGAAATTTATAGATTGGAGGATACCTAGTAAAATGTCGAAATCCACAGAGTTGAAGGCGCTACTAAAATCAAGCAATACGAGAACAGTCAGGGACTTATTCTCCATTGCCCAGCGGATGTCGTCAGTTACCTTAAGAAGCGCGGTTACAGTACTATGACCTGAGCGAAAACCGGATTGGAAAGGGGAAATTAACGAGTTTGACGCCAAGAAAAATGATACTTGTCTATGAACTATGTGCTCAAGAACTTTAGAGAGAAATGGAAGAATAGAAATAGGTCTAAAGTGAGTTAATAAAGTAGGGTTATTAGTTTTAGGTAAGGTACTTGTTTAATTTCAGTAGGTATTTGATTCATAGTATTGCAAATTATTTGGACATGGAAAGTTTTTATTAGGTCGTATTAAATTGTATATGACATGTACAAGAGCAACCGAGGTTAGTGTTTGTACAAACCTAATTTCAGAAATAATATCATTAATAATTAAGCTAGGTTCAGGAAGTTTTCTAAGCTTTATAAAGTCTACGAATCAAAAAAAAAACTTCAGTCTTCATAGAAATCTGCAGATTTTTTCCCTACTAGAACAGACTCGGACTCTTCCTTCCCGGATGCAGAAACTTTTGCTTCAAGATACGCGGAAAACATAACAAATGTCAAGTATTAAATACACAATGTCTCTGACGTTTCACTATATACCTTCTTGTATGCAATAAGCACCTATTACTCAGACCGAATAGCAGCCACCTTCTGTCGACTTAGGTGCTCCTAGTACACTATCCGCCTCAAACGCGAACGGGTTACGTAGTGCTCGACCCATCAACAGTTTCCTTGCGTTTCGCATAAGTAACTGGAGAATATAATAAGATATTTCCATAATTCATGACCGTTCTTGAAAACACATATTTCGTCTTTTAAGTACATAAGTAATTGCTGTAAATTGAATTATAAATTGTAGAAGGAATTGTAAAAAATAGATAAAGTTAAAACTTTTAATTACAAAGAATTTAAACCTATTGCAGTTTAAGATTTTAATTTGCTACGACACGACGTCATGCTACGAAAATATGACGTAGCGTGCGTGACGTAGCACTGCTGAACGATATTCGTGTCCCGTCATTCATAATTTCATTACCCTTGGAAAGTTGGAAGTTAACTCCTACTGAATTATGGGAACCTAGTGAGAGTTGACGTCATAAGACGTGCTAATAAAAATACTTTTTCTGAACCCACAATATTAATCGTCTTGGGGTGTTAAGTCACCGTTTATATCTTATACGCTTTTTGAGTTACTTTCAATACGACAACACTTTTAAATGAAACAGTTGAAGCTATTAAACGCGACTAATCATCAGCATTAATAAATAGGTAGATAGAGTTAATAAAATATATTATGTTATAACTCTCAACAACAATTACTTTCTTTTCGAAAATAGTGCCTAGGTGTAGGTAATGGAAAACTATAATAATTACCAGTTTTTGTGAATTAGTCTTTTGATCAACGTCGTCCTTTGAGGCGGATAATATAATTATTTTGGTCCTTCCTTTTTTGTTAGTGTGCCGCTACACGCATGCCCCGACATTGTAAAAGTCCGTCGGATCCCACCTACACAACACCCCACACAATGTCATGGCGGTCCTTTCGGAAACTGACATCTCTCTGCAACCCATAGTATCCTGGTATAAAAAGGGGGCAAACCATTGTTCTTACGCACACGCATTTTTTTATTGGAATTCCGGTACTCAGTTCTGGTGGAAATAGATGACCGGTGATTTATGATAGAAATTAATAAAACAATTGACCGAGGCTTGTAATTAATAAAATATTCATGAGTTACAAGTTTGTGAAAAGTATTTAACTATCTATAATTATCAAATCAAAGTTGTTTGTGCAAAACATAACGAGGAAAAGTTTCTCCGAGTCATTTCAAGTTTACATGACGTTTACAAAGCAAAACGTCATGTAACACTACTTCCTCATGATCATGCCTCCTTGGTAGAAAAGATGGGAAATTCGTTCGTATTAACTCGTTTGTTTTCGTTTACTTGGAGATTCGGCTCGAAGCAAGAGAGAGGGACATAAACACATACACTATCCAACCAAGGGACTAACTGAAAAATACTACGAATTATTTTTTTGCTCTACATGCTGTAAAGAATTAATGAATTTTGTTCCAGCTGATTCTTTAAAATTAATCTGTTTTGTTAATATTGTGGGATTCAATTAATGGGAAGAAACTTGCATAATGATGTGTGTGAACCCTTTTTCAGTGTAATTTCGCTCGCAGTTCTTTGCGCTCTACATATAGGGTTCCCAGGCGTCCGGATAAAGCCGGACACAGTCAGGCTTTTTAGTTGCATGTCCGGCTAAATTAGATGGTGTCCGGCCTGTCCGGCTTTTTGGTAGGCTTTTTAAAATATGATCATTTTTGTCTTCACCCGACCTTGTATTGCTAGCGCAAGTGAGCGAACTAGCACTGTACTCCCCGCGTTATTACTACTCAATTTTAAAGATTCGATTCGATTTCGATTCGATTTTTTTTTTTTTGTTTTAGTTGGCAGGTGTCTGCCAACCAAAACTTTTAAAAGCTGATTTTCCAAAAATATTAATTAGTTTATGTTATAAAGACTTTAAAGTGTATTAAGGTCATTAGTCTTATGTTTAGTTTTGTTTTAAGACTAAACAATTAAAGAAGTCCGGCCTTTTCACCCAAATGTCCGGCTAAACTGGCAGGTCTGTCCGGCTTTTCGGTTTTATGACCTCGCAACCCTATCTACATAGAGCACCATAGATAAGTCGTTTTCTAAGATGATATAAGAGAAAATCGTTAGTTTTTTCTTTTTATAGTTTAGTGGCAATTTTAAAACATTTAAAATTAATTCCTGTTTTATCAAATCATTTTTTAAATTATAATAAATATAAAAGTATGCAGCTCCATTGATTAAAAGTAAAACAAAAAACTACAATAGCATTTTTGTTTTGTTTAGGTAATTGTTTTAGTTTTATTTTATTTTGAATAAGGTTCTGTTAAAAATATTTTATTTTATATCAGTAGTAAGCTAAGTATGTACAAACACAATGTTAGTGTTTAGTTGTGCAATTTATCGCTCATTGACGTGCATTATTATCAATGTAGTAACTCTTGTACGTATTCGGAGTGAATGGCCGTTGCAGTCGCTTGCACTCGCTGCGGGCGACCACGGTCGTTGCCTTTTATCCTTGAGAATCCTTGAACAGGACGACGCGTAACACAAACCTCTTGTCTCTTATGCCAGCCTAGTACTTCGCAGGATATTTCGTCCCTTTGGGAAATACGACAGACATCCTTAAGGGACATACGACACGTTAGCAGAATTTTCAGTACAAGGTGTACAAACATGTGACTTTCAAAATATATACCTACCTACCGTATAGCATTTGATTTTGTTGTTCTCTTTAGTTGGTTAATACCGCATTTAAAAAAAAATAGTCTGATGATAAATATGATCATATTGATAATGACTGATTTATCAATATGCTCGTATTTCTTGAACAAAGGAGATAAGTAGATAAGCGATGAGATAAAGGACATACAAATGAACTAGTACCTACTGTAAGGAATTTTTAAAATTATAAATTGCCTTTTAACAAAAGTATATTTTTTACTAAATACGCTTACGTCAGTACATTAAATGATTCTTTCTTTGTTCTTACAATACATGATATTCCGAAACATCAAGAAGGTTGGTATCCTTGTCGACCTCTTCGAAGTTATGCCTCCCTGGCTTTTACAGACGTCATTTCAGCCATTTCGGCGTAACAAATTACATACTTCATTTTATCACTCGGAGAGATCTCCACCCCCAAGCGTTGAATGAAAGGGAAAGGACGACGTACTTCTTCGCGCTTCTGAAGTCCTGCTAGTTGTTGACGTCATTCCAATAGAATCCACATCCCTTGGGTACCTCTCGAACGTTGACCTTAACCTGGAACCTGTGTAGCGGGCAACATCCTCATAATAAACACAATTAAGTATATGCGTAGTTTTGTATAAACTGCAATTTAAGAAAACCATAATAACAGTGGCGGGCTCAGGTGAGCCACCTAAGAATCGCAGTCATTTGTTATTTAAGTATTGACTTTTTATTAGTACAAGTAACATCACTCACAAAGATGTTAGCAAAAAATATGTTTTGAATTAATTCTATGAGTCAAAATAAAGTTTGCTTTATGCTGACAATTCATTCAAAGGAGCATTGTGTCATATAAATACTACGGTCAGTATAGCTATGAAAGGAAGGTTGGGTAAGACACGCCCCCAACAGTAAAAGACCCCGCGGACTCGGGGACAAAGCTAAAACTGGAGGGTGTCCCGTTGCCATCCTTGTCGCACCCGTAAGGTATTGGAAGCTTTCGGTCTCCTCGATCTCCTCAGTCCACATGATGCCTTGGTACAATCCCGCGCTACAAACGCCACTGTCGCTAGCCGCTTTCTCCTTCTGATGAACTTTTTTAGTTATCATGAGTCGAGAAAGGGACAACAAAATAATGGAAGTAGTCGTATCTCGTTCTATCACTTGCTTTTATGAAGATATAATGTAAATGCTACGGAGATATTCCAAATGTTACTTATTAATGCTGTTTTTTTACGAGCAGACAATTTAATCTTCAATTATAAAATGAATTAAAATAACAATTATTTGCTTAGTGTCAGCAACATTAATTAACGTGGCGATTTCATTCCAGTATGTCACGGCGCGCGTATGGTACCGCAGTCCCTGCAGACAACGACCTCGACTCTGCCGCCAACCACGTCCATGACACCAGTGCCGCTGACCATCCTCCAGGAACAGCCGACTCTGCCATCGCC
This sequence comes from Aporophyla lueneburgensis, assembly GCA_932294355.1. NCBI lineage: Eukaryota > Metazoa > Arthropoda > Insecta > Lepidoptera > Noctuidae > Aporophyla > Aporophyla lueneburgensis. The sequence goes on along the minus strand of OW028738.1, from coordinate 10,327,685 downwards.
GCCTGTCTGCGCCGATGCCACTGATGTCAACAACCCGCTCGGAAGACTCCGCAGTGCCATGAGAAACTCCGCTTACACACAAATGAACGCCTATTTTGATGCCTTCCTTATTTTCTATAGCGATGAACATTTGGTAAGATGGTTTTCAATATATTTATTTTTCTCACTCTGAAAGGAAATTATAATCCTACGTGTAATTTTAGTAGTCAATTTATACAGTCATCATAGTGCGATGACAGTAACCCTATAGAATTCATATTCAGTAACCAAATGAATCGTGGTAAATATTTTTCTTCGCAACTGTACCAAGTCCAATACACTAGACAACAAAAAAATACTTTATTTTTTCCCTGAGATCTGATTGTGTGATTCGGAATCGCCATGGTATGGAGAACTTAGAACAGTAAATAAAACATCTCAGTCACGTATAGCTTTTATAAGAAATTTATTTTTAGTTCTAACAATTTTTCTTAGTTATTTTAAAGTAAATAAATACATTATTTAGACATAAAATACACTAGTTTTTGTACTTTTAGCCTGCCTACTATAAGAAGAGGTTGAAGTCTCTCTAAATCAATAACCAACAGTAGTCTGCAAGTATATGATCTGCAGTGGTCCATTTTCCCTGAAAACGCTTTTCTTGATGAAAGCGCTAACCGTGCTCATCACTCACTGCACCTAAATTTTATTTAAAAAAAAATCGAGGTTGGGGTGCAAAAAGTGCATCTTTAAAGACATATTGCAACCCAATTCTTTATAAGCATTTAATAAAGGCTTTCATATTGAGGCGATCGTTTATTTCGCAGATAAGATTCCATTGTTTTAATCTTGAACCTAATAGTTCAGATTTTTCCTTAGGCAAGTTTAAGTCTCTAACAAGGTCGTCAAGGTCAGCTTGGCAGATCAAATGTGGTGATTTAAATGTGGTTGCCACTTGGAAGTCCTCACATTCATCATCTGAAACTGAGTACTACACTTGAGCGTTCAACGTGACTTAGGGCTTAGATACTGGAAGATCTTCCGAATGTGGTATTGGTTTTGTAATGCTACATTTACACATTCGTGTAAATCGCGAGGCGAATGGCGAGGCGAATAAAGAACACGCATATGTAAACAGTGCGCTCGCTATTCGCCTCGTGCCTCGCCTCGCGATTCGAGCATTCGCGTCGAGAGTAGTTTTCGGACGCGAATCATAGGGCACGCATGGCGAACACGAACTTATTGTTTACACATTCGCCTGCATTCAGTTGACAAGCTAGCGTCTGACTCAACAGGACGTGTAGACGCAATTATTTTCACGTCCTCCATGTTCGTGTGCGAATGACAAAATAATTCACCCTACGAATGTGTGAACAGTCGTTTACGAATGTGTCGTCGAATGTTCGTCGAGTGACGAGGCGAATGGCGAACACGATTTTGTAAATGTAGGGTTACGGAAGACACTACGTAATTTACAGTGTGTTAAGATTTAAAGACAAAAATAACAGTCCCTCACATGATCCTTGCTTCTCGCCAAATCATACGTTGACCAAAGGCATCGTTTTTGGTTTCCCATTGAACCAGTTCGTCAAATTCTTGTGGCATAAGTAACAACACTTAAGTGGCACCCAATATTTGTCTTGGTTGCGAATGTCTAAACCAAAATATGCACGAAAACGTAATCAAAGGCATTATACGTTTCTTTTGACACTTTGGCGGATATAAGCCAAAATAAATCCGGAGAATTAACACAAAAGCGAGGCATGGTGAAAGAACTGAATGTATACGGACACAAAAAAATATAATTGTGATCGTTTCTAAGAAAAATGTAGAGCTCCGCTCCTAAATTGACCGAAAAAGGTGATTAAAAAAATATGTTGAAATCTTCTTTTCTATACGTTATTGATATAAGTTATTATTTTTCTAGTATTAGGAGTATTATTATCTACGAAATACGCTAAGAATTTTCCCCGGGAAATAAGTGTTGCCTAGTGATATGGGAATTAGAAAAATAAAGTTGTTATTCATCTGTTATGTAGTAACTATTTATCTGTGGGTCTTAAAATGTTAATTTCTTGATTAGAACATTTTTCGCCTATCATAGTCATGAAAATTCTAAGTATTTATTGACGTCATGTTTTTGTGTTTATGTGAATTTTAAGTATCGACCTTTACATCTATTCTAAAATAGTAAGAAAAAAAATAGCAAGTCATATAAAAAAAATCATCAAACTTGGCAAACTCTTTGAGTTTTGTTATTTTAAGCACTTTTTCTAACTTTTATTCAAAAATAACCTGTTAAGCGCTTTATGCACCAAAACAAATGAATGCTAGTTATGAAGCCTATTTACTGTAGTATTTGAGAGACTAAAAAATGTAGTGGTGCATAAAGCGCTTAACGTTTAACGTAGAGAGCTGTATATGTCTTGTATTTTTTAAGGCAATGAATAATATATTTGCTTTAAATATTTTTGTTTCTATGTACTTCAACTTTTTATTAAAATTTTATAATTCTACTAATAACGAAAATCTATTCCGATATTGAAAACCCACTGATATTACATACCATATTGGTGACTCTACAAAAAAATGTTCTAAGGAAATTCTTTCAATTAAATGTAGATATTAAGAACTACAATGAAACTAAATATGGATGAGCAGGTACTAATCCTTTAAATATGTTTAAGCAAACTTGCGTAAAAATCGAGTTTATTTTTTTTATTCGTTATAAGTCATGATATCCGTGTTATAAGTCCATCTTTTGTCAGACTTATATTCCAAGCAAAATATTTTCTTTGCTGGGCGTCTAAACACACTTTTATTCCTCGTCCAGAGCGAGGAGCCTCTAATGCCAGAGCGGCGCCTTCAATACATCAGTGGCTGGGACGGCGCCGGCACCGGTGCCGTGTTGGCCGACGGCGGCGCCGCCGTGTGGGTGCCGTCCGGCGACGTCCGGCGAGCGCGGTCCATCCTCACCTGCGCGTGGCTTGTCATCGACGCTGATGACCCCAGCCAGCCCACCATTACTGAATGGATCTCGGTCAGTACTCAAATAAGTGCTTCAATACAAAATTACAGTGTCGACTGTAGCCCTAGGGCCTTACCATTACAATTACATTCACTGTTATGGCTGACTGACTGATTTGACTGGCCTGTTAGTCTAGTGGTTAGTGACCCTGACTGCTAAGACTGAGGTCGTGCGTTTGATTCCCACCCAGGACAAATCTGCGTGTGATGAGCACAATCATTTATTCTGTGTCTGGGTGTTATTTATCTATAATATGTATGTATTTAGAAATATATAAGTATTTTTATCAGTTGTCTGGTTGCCATAGTACAGGCTCTGCCTAGTTTGAGATCGGATAACGTTATGTTGGTTGTCCTAAGATATTATGATTAAGGCCTATATTAGAAGAAAACTGAAGTGTCATACGATTTTGTACCTTATATGATTGTACTGACAAACTGTTGACCTTATGGTGTACGTCATAAGATCCACAGAACAACTGCACTGCAAATGATAGTGGTTGAAGCACTGAATTATGCTTGAACAGACTCTTGGTTAATTTTAAATTTGATTTCGTAGGAGCGGCTAGATCGCAGCGGTCGCGTAGGCGGTGACGCTCGTCTGACGTCGGTGGTCGAATGGCAGATGCTGTCGACCTCCCTGCAGCACGAGGGTCTGCAGCTGGTGCACATTCCTACGTTGCTGGATCAACTCTGGAACGAAGAGCCCAACCCAGAACTCAGGAGGCCCGATTTCCCTAAAACTGTCGCCATGAATTATGAAATTGAATTTGCTGGTATTTTTTCTTTCAAACTTAATAATTAATTAGACCGTTAATTGTCCTCTTATGGGGTTATTTTCAAAAGTGTTCGGGTACATTGAAGCTTACTTTACTGTCCTCTGTACTAAATGTTATACAAGTAATCATACTTCTCGGTGGTTCTCACACTAGTTGATCAAAGTTATCACACTTCTATGAATACACCCTATGACTCATTAACATCACCATATTATAATGCAACGAATGTAAAACGAGACGGATCGACTCTCCTGTATAAATTGAGAATTCAGATGATACCCAGCTGATATCATTCTACTTACTATACACGGTGTAAGGGCCATCAATCCGGCAATTGGGACTCGAGGTGGCCTTGCACAAGTCCGAGGCCATGGGTTTTCATGGTCCTCGGAACGCGCCACCTGCGGGTTCCCAACTCACGGTAGGAGGGGTTCACATCGGCGTCTAGTCGACGACGAAGTACCTGGGACTTGTCCTCGACAGCCGGTGGAACTTCGTCGACGAACCAATTCCGACATTTAGCTCCCAGACTGGAGCGGGGCTGCCTTAGAGCGGCTCCTGCCCAATCGGGGGGGTCCAAACGCCTCCTGCCGGAGGCTCTACACGGGGGTCGTGCGATTCATGGCTATTTACGGGGCACCGGTGTGGGCGCCCTCATTGAGGCTGCGCCCAGCGCGCCGGTTGAGTGCGGCCCAGAGTGTCATGGCCATCCGGCTATTCCGGGGATACCGCACGGTCTCCTGCGAGGCGGCGAGCCTCCTTGCCGGAGTGCCGCCATAGGATCTGGAGGCAAAGATCCTCGCCCACATGTGGGAGTGGCGCGAGGAGGCGAAACGCCGGCGTGAAACTCCGCTACTGCGACAAATCGCGGCACGGCGGACAGAGCTCCGGCAGGATCTCATGGCGACATGGCGGGTACGATTGTCGCAACCCAGCGCTGGGCACACCACAATTGCGGCGGTAAGTCCCCTCTTTGAGGAGTGGATAGAGAGGCGCCACGGCGTCCTCACCTTCCGTCTGACGCAGGTTTTCACCGGGCATGGGTGCTTCGGTGGGTTCCTGTTCAGGATAAAGCGGGAGGAAACGGCCGGGTGTTTTCATTGTGAGGATCGCGTCGAGGACACGGTGGAGCATACGGTGGAGGTGTGCCCTGCCTGGGCGGAGCACCGCCGTGTCCTCATGGACGCGATCGGCGACGGTGACCTCTCGCGTCCGGCCCTGGTGCGAGCCATGGTACGGAGCGAGAGGGCATGGGAATCCGTTACCTCCTTCTGCGAAGCAGTAATGCTCGCGAAGGAGGAGGCGGGGCGAGTGAGGAAGTGGCAGTCTCTGCGCCCTCACGTCCCTAGCCACCGCGCCCCGGGCGTCGGGAGTCGATAGCGAACTCCCGGCCACCGTAGGCGCGAGCTTGTGGGCGGCGAGCAATGGGTATCTCGCCACCCGGTAAGGACCAAGCTCAGTCCGACGGCGCGTAGTGTTCCACGCGCGCCTCAAAGAGATGTCAGCAGAACTGAAGGGGCCTGCTAGGACCGATGCCTGCCAGGGTCGCGAGATTGTTCGAAAGAGACACCGTGACCCTGGCACATGAGCTACTGAAGGAACACGGGTGGGTTTTAGTCAGTAAAAGTTTGACACGCCCTCCCGCTCCGTCCAGAGCGGGAGAAGTCATTTGATGATTTCCCATGCAAAAAAAAGCCCATCGAAGCACAGACGGTTACAATAGTAATCTGCTGTTCCATCACATACCCGATTCAAATACATATATGGAACAGCAGTTTTATTTTCAAATAACCGACGATTAATTTCGGCTTTTATTACAGCGAGGTAATTGCGTAACACACTAACAGTGGGAATGGCTTATATTTTGAAATTTCAACAACATTAATTGCGTTATTTATGTTGTTGAGCAAATAAAGTTTCGAACATATGAAGCAGTAGATACTGTTAGTATATTTAAAAATGATTCAGATAGTAATTGACAGTCTGTTACGCAATAAAAGTACGGGTCTAGAATTATTTGTCTACTCAATTTATGGTAATAGTACGTGCGTCGATGTGATTTACACCCTGCATACAAAGAAAGATATTTTGAGAATTAAATTTGGTTTAAGGGGCTGTCCATTAATCACGTGAGGTCCATAAAAATCACTAAATATCACAAAGGGGGAGGGGGGGGGGGGCGAAGTAATATATCACGTGTATTTATTTTTTATAAAAAATTAGATGATACTTATAAATATTTAAGTAGGTACTAAAAAATACACATATGGCGGGGGGGTAGTCTTAAACCTCATCATGTATCACCATCACCAAGGAGGAGGGCGGGTTCAAAAATGCCAAAAAAAAAATCACGTGATTAATGGACGGCCCCTAAGAGAAAGAAGAGGAAATAAGCATGAAAGCAGAATTAAATGCTATGGAAATGAAATGAAATTAATGATAGGGTCAAGAATGATGTGATAAGACAAAGGTAATCACAAAAATCTTAACCATTGCAGGTGTAAGCTGGCGAGACAAGGTATTCTCAGTTCGCAAGGAGTTGCGTGCCGTTGGAGTCGATGCCATGATAGTTACAGCTTTGGATGAGGTAGCCTGGCTATTGAACGTGAGGGGAAGGGACCTGCCGTACGCCCGGCTGCTGAAGGCCTTCGTACTCGTCAGTCTACGGGAGGTAAAGGTGTTCGTCCCGCCGGGGAAGCTGTCCGTACATGTGCGGGACGCGCTGGCTGTGTATAACTGTTTTAATATAGTGAACTGTACAAGGTAATTATTATAATCATTCAGTTTTAGAGTATTTTCGGCTTTTGTGATAAGTGAGGTATGATATTGTGTATGCTGTTGATGTTCTAAAATTTCTTGCCACTGTTGTTTACATAGCAAGTGCAATATGAATTTATGTGGCGTAGATACCACAACTGAAAAGTGCAAAAAAAAAAGAACTTATACCTCGGAAGTTGTAGCAAAAAATCTAATGAATAAGGTGTATCTATTTAAGAGGATTTTTTTTAAGAGGTACACATGTAGGTGGTAAAGAAGCTATAGAAGCAAAAAGAAATTTTTTATCTAAGCGTTTTTGAATTTTCGTAATATTATAATTTTAAAACTGCTTGAGACGTTTTGCATAAAACCTTTACTACAAATTCTATGAATGGCCCGCCTGATGTTGCGAGGGCGACGACCGGACGGCACGAGCATGGCCGCAGTGTCTCGGGCCGTAAAAAATAAGAAGGAGCCAGTATTTCTTATGTGCGTCAAATAATTTATAAATATTAAATTTAAAAAAAAACCCTTAGAAAAATGTTTTTGTCGTTGCTATAGCTTCTTTACCACCTACAGGTGTACCTCTTAAAATATTTCGTGTATGAATAGATAAACCTTATATATATAAATGTCAGCGACTTCTGAAATTATTTTATTTTGCACTTTATTCCATTGCTTTTGGAAGTCGGTTTTTGTTTGTTTAGCATCATCATCATCATCATCATCATTCTCCTGTCCTTATCCCAATTTATTTGGGGTCGACGCAACATGTCTTTTTCTTCCACACTTCTCTATTAGTCCTCATCTCAGTAGTCACTCCCTTTCTATCCATATTTTGTTTGTCTAGCATATACACCAATATAAAGACCGTTACGTAAATCTTACCTTCTCACGTTCAAACGCCATCTATCGAGGCCAGTGCCAAACTTTTGCCTTTCAGGTGATGTTGTTTCATAATGTAAAGTAGTCCAAAACAGTATTTAGTTCTGAATTGCATTCATACATATGCATAAGTTCTCATGTAAACGAAGACTAATTTATATACTGAAATCGTAGAAAAAAATATGTGTAAGCGCAAAAAATAACACTGCACGTTAGCATGTCTCGGTGACGATAACCTGTAAGTTTGCGGCTTGAGAAATAGTTTTCAATTCAGAAAATACATATTATGATAAAATGATTTTCGTACTTTTTCCTTTACTTGTGCTGTGAGACCATGCTTGCCAAATTTCATGATTTTTTTTTATGATTTTTTTTCTTTAACAGTTAGCACCCTATATAGGTTTTGATTTATTTGCGAGGGTTAAAATATATCGCATAAAAGGCCCTATTTTGACCGTATACCTACCTACGAATTTGATATTGATTTCAACTTGATACATTACGCTTTCCTGAGAAAAAGCGTCTTGACGGTCAGACGACAACGGTCCTTTTGATATACGGAGCCCTATAAACAGGATGGCGCCGTTAGAGCCAGAGCAGCTACATAACATCACATATTCTGTTTATGGTTTAGTAGAGGTTCTTGATAAGTCTATGCTACAAGCCTACACTCAAGGTCTCAAACATTTTTCTCAACAAGTAGCCTTAATCGCATGAGCAATCTATCGATTAAGATTTCGAAACCTTTAACCCATCACATATTTTTCAGAGTAAACGACTACACGAACGTCTACACTGAGCTGCGTCGGGCTGCTGAGGCCAAGATCCTGATACCTGCAGCAGGCACCTTCCAACGAGGAGCGTCCGCGGCCATCGCGCAAAGCGTCCCACCTGCCAAGAGGATGTTCCTACTCTCTCCCATTATCTACCTCAAGGCGCAGAAGAACGAAGCCGAGATCAAGGGCATGAAGAAGGCGCATCTGAGGGATGCTGTTGCTATGTGCACCTTGCTGAGTTATCTTGAGGTGATGATATGATGACAGCTTTTGTATTAGTGAACTTTCGTGTGACTTTTGATTTATCGATAGATCTTGTAATTCCCGACTTACGAATTCGAACCTAGTTACTTTGTGTAATTAATGTCGTCACCACAGCTCTCAAAATGGAGAAGAAGCACATCGTGAGCATTTCCTAGGACACAAATTTAAGACTTGTGACTTCTATCGACTTCCAATCTTTCTATCGAGAACTTGAAAACTACGAAATAAAACTTAGTCAGACAAACTAAATATTGGCAATAGGAAGTTGGCTAGTTACAATTGGTACTCCATCAGATTATAGCGATAGCCAATTTGATACAGCTGGAAATCGTTACGGTACACTTCATCGGCGGGAATCTGTCAGTTATTCTACGTAATTACATAAAACCACGGCTTGTTTCCTTGAAGGGTTAGGCAGAGGCGTACCTAAACACAGACTTTTCGTCAGTTTTGTTTAAGCCCCATGTAATAGCCTACGAGCCTATTGCCATCAACCGGACCGGGCAAAAATCCAGACTCCGAGCCACCACTGAGAAATTCGAGACAAAAAAGAAACCAATAACATTTTGCCCGACCTGGGAACCATCAACGACACTGACAACTACTTAAGCAACTACTGTTTTAAAATTAACCTTTTACTTTGCCACGTTCAGACTAAATCAGCACTAAACGAGATGTTGGTGGAGCAAACAACGGACCTAACCCGCGAGACGCAAGCGGGGTACATCGGACCCTCGATGAAGACGCGCGTGGCGTACGCCGCTAATGCTGCCGACCCCGACTACCGAGCCACCAACGCTTCCAACAATCGTATCTTCAAAAACGCGACGCTGGTTATACGGTCTGGAGGACAGTATGACGGTAATGAATTCAGTTTTTGGAGGTTTTCTTTTTCCAAAAAGGCCTTATGGTGCCCTATGCCTGGTATAGCTTCAGTTAGCTTTCATTACATTTCGTTCGAGTAAAGGCCCTGCGATCATTTTAAACCACAAAATTTATCAAGAATTACAAGAAAAATGAACTTTATTGACCTCCTTCTGTGATAATAGCTACAGATTGTTGCGCCATCATATGAAATGAGAATAACTTGAACGGTGTGTTATGAATTTCGCAGAGGGGACCACGGTAGTAACGCGCACAGTGCACTACGGTTCTCCATCACGCGACGAACGAAAAGCCTACACCACGGTGATGCGCTCGCTGGCAGCATTGGCAGGGTTACGAGCCCCGGCAGCGTTGCCCGCAGCTCACGCCGACCCTGTATTGCGGGCGCCGTTGTGGGCCGCCAAGCAGGACTACCCTCATCCTACGGGACATGGGGTTGGCGCTGCGCTGAGCCGCAAGGAAGGTATGTAGGCACAGCGCTGTTTTATATCTAGTCAAACGACAAGGTTAAAAAGAGCTGAAGGAACTGATGCAGATTTTGAACGAATCGAAGTAACTCACAATCGATAGTTGGCAATTTGATTTGACTTGACTTGGCTGTCAACATGAGAGGGCTTGCCTACCGGGTTGAGTTTTTTTACCGACTAAACCAATCAACAAAATCATGTCTATGAAATTCAAATTTTCTTACGTATTTTGCCATTTGCAGGTCAGTGTCAGGTTTTGTTTATATTGATGAAAAAATAAATGATTCGCGAAGTACGCGAAAAAGTCATTCCACGGCATCAAATGAATTTACAGAGTTGTTGATGATTGATGATTGTTACTATGTAAATACATATGTCTTACGGTCGCGAATCATTTTTGTTCAACATAGAGTCTGACACTGAACTGCATATTGCAAAAAAACGTAAGAAAATTAAAAATTTGCGGGCTACCTTGGCACTTCCCCATGAATACGCTTGTATTTTGTTTTGGTTTTCAGATCCAGTTGTAATTGACTACAGACAAGACACCAATCTGCATACATTCAGAGAAGGATACTTTATCACAGCTGGTATGTTTATACCTACTTACTTGAATTTTTGAAACCTAACAACTAACCTGCCTCGTTAGTTTAGTAGTCGCAAACGCTACTGCTGACCTTGGGTCCTGGGTTCGATTCCCAGATCGAGCAAACTGTTATTGGATTTTTCTATCTGGAATTTCTCAGCAGTAGCCCGGAATCCGGATTTGGGCCCACGTGGGTGGTAGTAGACTCGCCCCTATTACCTTGCATGGAACTTAAACATAACTAGCAAACTGTGGGTGTCAAAGGAGATAGAAAGAGACCAAACTGGGGAAACAAGAAGTGATGTTATGTAAAGCTAAAAAAAAGTAAGCCGTCGCGGGACGCCTGGCAGATGTGAAACATTGAAATTATTTTGTAAAGATAATATTTATAAAGCATACTTTATGAAAGGCAATAAATATGGTATAATCAAAAATAACGTATTCATTATCACATTAAAAAAAATCGCATCGATATGGAACTTTGTTGCCTAAGTCCACTAATTTTCAGTATGGGCCCACTGTGCGTCGCCACGCTTGCCAGTCCAAAATTTAGAATTAACCCTCGCCTATAGATGTTTCACATCAAAAATGTTACTAAACTTTTTTTCCATAGAACCAGGCTGGTACGAGGCAGGCAAATACGGCGTGCGTCTTGGAAATATTCTAGAAGTGGTAGCTAAACCAAACGGGTTTCTCGGATTTCATGAGGCCACTTTGATACCTTACGAGCCAAAGCTGATCGACAGGAGTATGCTTACCGAGTATGAGGTAAGAATGAACATATGCAGTAGAGCTACAGTACCTACCTCATGTATGTCAGCACATATTGAAGAGGTCCACGAGGCCTGATGCCTGCCATGGTTGCGTATTTATTCGAAAGAGTTACCGTGGCTCTGACACAGGCAACGGAAGGAACAGGGGTGGGTTTTAGTCAATAAAAGTCTGAAACGCCCTACCGCTCCACCCAGATTGTTAGACGTCATTTGATGATTTCCCACCCATAAAAAAAAGAATTACCTACCTATGTATGAGACCTTTCTTCCAGAGAAATACGAACTACTTAATTAATAAGGTTGCTGTTGTCAGAGGTAAAATAACTGTGAAGTACAGTCAGTTCCCTGTATTTCCTGACCCCTCTTACCCATTCTTCTTTGAAGGAGGGGTCAGGTAATGTAGGGCACTGACTGTACTATAGAGCTGTGTTCGAGTTTCTTTAATAAGTACAGTTAAATAATAAGATATATACCAATAAAAATTGCTCCTTCCAGATCCAATGGTTGAACGGCTACAACGAGAGAATAAGGAAGGAAGTAGGACCTGAGCTGAAATCTCGAGGGCAAAATGACGTCTTCTACTGGATGATGAACAAGACTGTGCCCCTGGATCTGCCGTCTAAAGCCAAGAAGATGGTCAGCAACTCAGCTGAAACTTATTTCAATCAACTAGCTATTCTAATCGCTTTAGCAGTGGTACATGCTGTTGTGTAATTTATATCTTTGTACGAAGTGGACAATGTTTTCGTAAATTTATTCATCAGTCTAAGGACCTCTTTCACAGTATCCCTACAGGCACTATCTACTAGGTAAATCCATCAATTGAACAGAAATGATTTAAATATGTACGCACGGCGACATATCAAGCTATACATTCCCAGTATAAGCTGACTTCTCATTGTACGGAAAGCCTATACAATGCGAGGTCTGTTAATACTGGAAATGTATAGTTCGATATGTAGCGGTGTGTTCTTAAGCTTTTCCGGAGGCTAGCACCCTATTTGCGTAACACACTATCAATCAGAATCTAAATAATTTTGAAAGACTTTTGCTAATCTATATTGCTTCATATGTTCTAACAGTTTGACTGCTTAACAACGTAAATAACGCAATGTATGTTGTTGAACTGACAAAATGAAAGTCAGCACAGAGTAGTACGTTATATTATTTGCCCTTTAGGCAGGCAACTTTATTTCGTAGATTACATGGATAAAATATTTAAATTAATAAAGAAAGAAAAAATTATAACCTAAATTAACTTAAACTATTTACAGATTTTAAAAAATAGCGTCGAAAATTCATCCGCATCGCTGTCGACTGGTAATGTACCCAAGAGACTGGCGGCATTACCACGTTGTATGGCAATGCTTAGCCTCTGGCCAAGGTAAAAACCAGCTCTTGGGTCACGGGAAGAGTCCACCAGCCGTTTAGAAATTTCCTTAAGCTAAGAGCACTCGGATCCCACAGCCCGAGCGTTCCAACCCCAAACGGCTCAAAAATATAATGACCAATAAGGTTATTATACTTACGCCGCTTGAGGTTTTCCGCAGCCGCAGCAGCGGCACCAGCACAGCATGCCGTGCCAGGAAGATAGTGCATCAGATGCAATTTAGGTAGTGAATCAGGTCTTTAGCCAAATTATAATATAAACGTCTTCTAACATTTTTATCGCATATAAATGTTTATAAAATTAAAAATAATTTAGAAAAATGTTATTTATTACTTAGCGAGTATATAGAGGAACAGTAGATAGCAATTTCTAGTTATATTGTAGAATTTATTAAGGTGGAAACTCCAGGGTAGCCCGAGATAAATTTTCATGAAATAGTTATTCAAAGAAATTATGTGAACCAAGAGGGTTGTATAGATGATTAAACATATTTACATACATACATAAACTAACGCCTTTTCCCCATCGGAGTAGGCAGAAACTACGGAACACCACCTGCTACGATCCGTACATCTCCTTTTGCGTCGTTTAGGGTCATATAACTGGTCATACACACACAACGGTTGCGAGTATTACGCACCTGCAACCGGCGTGTGTGTGTGACCACTTATAGATGATTTAAATGATTATAATTATGTAGAGCCATATTTATTACGGTTGCAAATCATATTTTGTTCAACATTCAGCCTGACAATGCAAATTTCAATAAACGTAAGAAAAATTGGATTTCTCGGTCTGCCCTGGAGTTTCATCTTAATTGTTACATAGAGTGCCTTTGTGAGTACGAATGTCATATCCGAGATGGTGCCTTATACTTACACAATAGCTGTTTCTGAATGTATGTGTATTTTATTATAATTTTTTGCTATTAATGTGGATGTGTTCACTTATTGTTGTAGCATAAACATTTTAATTATGATATAATGTTGTCCAATCGGTCTCATCGTCATCACTTTACTGCCTTTATCCCAATTTTATGTCCAACCAGTCTATTCTCTAAAAACCTCATTGTGAAAATGTTTGTGAAGTGAGCTGTCAGTAATGGAACTTTATCACAAAACTTTTAAAATACAATTTACAAATTAATAAATCTTATAAGTGTCTGTTATACCATAAAACTGTCAAGGGTGGTCCGCAAAAGTCAAAATTATTTACGTTTTTACGTTCTCGCATTGCAAAAATGTAAAAAAAAAAGAATTTTGCTGGCTAACTTAGCGCATTTCCCTTAAGCATCATAGTTTTAACAGAGGAATGCGTCGACTGTGCACTTTGTGGTATAAATATTAATTAGTCACTGAAAAGATGAGGACAAGGGTTAGAAGTAAGTATCTAAATGCAATTTACTTGTTTATTTCGAAGCATGTCTATTGTCTATACACCGCGACATTTTAGTCGTCTTACAAAGATTGTCCACTCAATGTATCCGACGTCATCTAGGCAGGCAAGTGTGTCTAGGCGTGATTAAACATTGTTACCATTAATTAAGATAATAGGTATTAAGAAAATGGATTAGAATTATGAAACATCCTGTTAATGTTTACGTATCATACGGTAGAGAACATACCTACCCAGTGCACGAGTTGGCTAGATCATTCCATCTCCATTTTCCATCAGACAAAATATCGAATTGAAACCACGTCATGCGTCATCAACTCATCATAGTGAATATTATTTTTTCGTACCACTTGCTCAAAAAAGTGACATTCTATGCCACAAAAAGCTAACATAACAATAGTCATTTTTAATCTGTAAAAACCGGGAAAGAAAATTGTACTGAATTTCATTCATCCTCTAGGGGGAGAATGTAATTTAAATTTGGAATACTTACCGAAATTTACTGAACTACATCTGTGTTTACACCATTGAGTTTGTATATAAAGCATTAACATTATACATCTTTTTGAAAAAGGAATACGCATTTATTATGCAGTTATGATTATTAAATAAAATTACGAAAACCGACGAGGCCGTATGAGCTTGATAGCTTGATGCCTTTGCTTTTCCGACAAAAAAATATTAGTCTAGGAATTTCCGCGTTTATGTTTTCTTCAAATACATAAACGTTAATTGGACCAATGTTTCGAATGTTAACTTTTACTTTTAATTGTCATTATTTTTAATGAATGCTTATCTCATAAATATTATTATTGTATTAATTTTTTCGCAAATGGTACGAAAAGTAGAGTATTTTCCTCGGTGATAAAGCTGTCTTAGTCTTGGGTGAACTTGTATCCCTCGCTACTTTCGAAATGCTTCTCAGCCGAAAAATGAATCTAATTTCAGTCGTACTCTTACTTACATATAATTTTTTGTAACTTGCCTAGCTGTTCTTGATCTGTGTCTTTTCTTCAGTCGACTTAAAATTAATTTTAGATTCGAAAATATGATTTTTTGTACTTATAATCATTTGTTGTAAAATATAAGTATTGTAGGAGTATTGTATCTATGTAGTCATTATTTCTAAATTCTTTAAAGAATTTTATGAAAACAAATCAAGCACCGAGTGCCTTATTGAAACGTAGTATGTAAAAATGCTTAGTAATATGAAGTAGATCAATATATTAAGAAAATACATAATAAATTAATAATATAATGTAAATAAGTTTAATTAATCTTGTAAGCATAATCACTATATTGTTGTCTATCGTTATGACGGAAAAAAATTATCAAACAAATTATTATGATTATGTCTAAGATGTATTAAAAGAAGCAATGTTCTTTATTAATTGTGTGCACTTTGTATACTTATAAAGTAATACTAATTAACTCTTTGTAATAGTAGTTGTTATCTAAATATATCTAAGTCGTGTATTTATTGGGCGCCAAAAATAATATACTTCAGTTGTTTGGGTGGTACTCACATGCTGGGGTCTGCATTACCCCGCGTCCTATTAAAAAGACATCGTCGCGCTCATACCTATGTCAAATTTTATTTGGAATACCTGGAGGCGCCCTCTGTCGGCGCTACCACGCGTTTTGGTTACTTGCACCTTCCTGTTTTCAGAACAAAAAGTGACATTGCAGCGCGACGATTGCAAAATCGCGCGACCTCACTCCGATTCAGCTCGTCTCTTGCTGCCGTCTTCCTATCCCCACAGAGAGCGCCCCTTAACGTGTAGTCGCATAGTTTTAAGTTAATAAGCCCTGGTTGGAAGCCTTAATTTACTGAGGCAGCCAGAGGAAAGCAGCCAACAACCTAGGTTGTTCAGCCATTCACAAAAAACGTCCTTCCCAAAAAACAACTCACAAAAAAACTCGCGGTGATCGCTTTCTATTAGGACGTGGCCACGCAGCAAGCAGGCTTTGTTGTTTCCCAGACGCCCAGTGTCGTCATTGTCACCCTAATAAATACCACGACATTCATGTTATGTAGGTGTGTGTGAAGTAAAATATACGTATAGACTCGCTTCACTGCCAACGACGCATATCATAACCATTATAATATTGTGCAATAAATAAAACTTGTAATGAATTTTATAAACTTTTTATTCACATTGGTCCGTGTTAGTTGAATCACACATACATAAGACTGCTCTTACTAAATGACGTTAATTGCACATTTATATCTAACATTTTAGTAGCTGGGATTTGACTTTTAACATTAGACATTAAGTACCCGATTTATATAAACCAGAGGGATAGTTACGTAATACACTATCTGTTGGAATCGCTTTGATTTCGACAGTTTAGCAGTGAATTTTTTCGAACTTATGAAAGAATGGGTTAGTCACAACTTTTAAAATGATTCAGACTATTTAGAATGATTCAAATTCTGATGATGTTACGCAATTAGGGTGCTGTACAGACATCAATCCATCTACGAGTAACTGCAATATAAAGTTTAATTGCAATAAGTAATCAAGTATCTACACAAGGAGTAGTCAGTATAAAACAATTGTACGACTAAACGCCGACAGACACCACGCCGACAGACTGAACACCGACAAGACTTTACTTCAACGGGACTTTTCCCCGTCAGGGCTCATCAATATTCTTCTGGCACTCTCCGACCGCTGCTGCCGCGACACTGGTCGCTTCGCTCGCTCGGCTCGTGCGTAGGAGGTCACTTTTAACCTAACCATTTTTAAACAAATAATTAACCTACTTTATCTGATTGCGTCGCTGATGAGCCCTGTCGGCAAAGAGTTCCGAGTAAATAAAGTCTTGTCGGTGTTCAGTCTTTCGGCGTTTAGTCGTACACTGGAATAAAACAGCAGAACTGTAGTCGTCACTGACTGAAAATGACGCTTTTTTCGAATGATTTGAATCATATTCAGCATATATCAGTGTGGTCTTATTTAACTTTTTCCATGCAATTAACATCGTTATTACAAGAAAAAAGTTTGATAAATGATTTTATTTCTATAAGTAGGGCTACACTTTTACATGTCAATCATATTTTCAAAACTAGATGAGATCGGCGTTTCCTATCTAACTACTCTGAGTAGAAAGGGCGAAACAAACTCAGAGGTCACAGTCTCTTTTAAAATCCAGACATAATCATGGTCAGGTCATGTGACGACCTTGTAGATTGGTGTCTGAAATGATCGTTTGAGGAAAGAACCACATAGAATGAGTGGGCCTATCCAGTCAGTAGACGCATTTGTCACTGACCTTTATGGTCAGACCCTTACATATGACCACACGTTTTTGATTTATGCTGTATATCATGCATGAATCGCAGTTAACGAGCAAGAAGTTTTCCCGAGGGCGTGCTAAGTGGTTTTGCATGTATTTCATTCGGAATACAGTCTGTCTGTTTGGACATACACATGTATACGAAAATTCACTATCATTTATACCAATACTCATTCAGTCTTTAATATAATTAAAATCAGTCTGAGTTTAAATATACACGAAGATTATTCTTATTGGTACAAATAATATCATTTTTCGTATTTTTGTACACACCAACATCACGAATGAGATTACAATTTTGATATACCCGAAACTCTTTATTATGGCAATAGCGGTCATTGCCCTTTCACTAATACTTATCTCTCCGTAGAATCCCAAACAATACACAGTGTATAGTTTTTCGTATTGGAACATTTTGAAGATCAAGATAGATACTGATTCAGGAAGTTAAGGAGGAAGCACCTGAGTTACAGTGAAATGCAAATTTTCTTACTTTTTTGCAATTTGCAGTTCAGGGACATTTCCTGAAGTAGTAATTCAATGGGATAAAATGAACTTAGAAGTTTGTATTGATGATTTTAATCACTATAATTCCAAACACATACTCGTTACGATTGCTTCACTTCATTTTCATCAATATACAACCTGAAACTTACCTGCAAATTGCAATAAACGTAAGAAATTAAATTTCTAGGGACCTTGACGTATTAACGGATATTTTTGTAGTTTTTAAAATAAAAACCACTAGAAAATGTAGGTGGGTCAGTGACCAGTATTCCCACGGAACACTAGAAAATATAGGTGGGTCAACGACCGGTATTGCCACGGTAAAGCGACTCGGATATATACTACATACACTTGTATACATTTGTTAATTCCCAATTTATGCAATTAAGTTTCATCATACATATGGCACCAATAACATCACCCATACTAGACACGAATGTGCACGAAATAATAAATGGTGCAGTCAAACATTTGCATGTGATAATAAAAATATAGGTATTAAAATTTAGATTAATATACAAACAAAACACGTTATTTACAGACCTGACAACAATATTTTTAAAGGACCTAAAGCCTCTGACAATTATTCTCAAAATAAACAGCTGAGATTATAAGTTAAAAGATAACAATAAATTCATTGTTGTAACAAAACAAGATTATTCAACATCATGTTGGGGCTGATAAATTACAAGAATCAAGAAATGTATCAATATATTAAATCTATTTTTAACAAACTTTAAGCTTCAGTCTTCAGGCTGCGTATTATATGTACATCACACAATATAAATTATTATAGTGTTATATTGTATCAATCAAAATAGCTCAAGATACACAATATAGTCGGCGATTAGAGAGGGATAGAAACTAATGAAATATTTAGGAATCATCAGTCACTTACACTTCATTAATTTATACAGGATGTTTGGCGCATGGACCGACAATTTTTTTGGGGGATTTGGAGGGTCATGTCCGATCTTTCACCCATAGACCCTATTTCTTTTTTTGAGGGATTTGGTGGGTCATGTCCTATCTTTCACCCATAGACCCCATTTCTTTTTTTTGAGGAATTTGGTAGGTCATGACCTATCTTTCACCCATAGACCCCATTTCTTTTTTTGAGGGATTTGGTGGGTCATGTCCTAACTTTCACCCATAGACCCCATTTCTTTTTTTTTGAGGGATTTGGTGGGTCATGACCTATCTTTCACCCATAGACCCCATTTCCTAAGTGTCTGATAGATTAGACCCCTATGTGTAGCTGTTTCCATGCGTCAAACACCAGGTACATTTTTAGCTTGGTTTATTTCATAATTCGATTCTTCTCCGATTCGCTGGCATGTCAGTTCATCAAAACTTCCTCTAATTATAAAATATATAATTATTTACCTGCAGTCTCGCTATATTGAACACGAAATAACAATTACTGGCGACACTGCGGGGCGACCACGGTCTGTGTGATAGGCACGGGCTATGTCACGTATTTTATCACGACTTTTATTCCCAAACTGTGATAAAAATGTGTAACTCCAGCTTATCACAGTAGGCCGTGCTCGCCTCACTGGTGTAGTTCACATCACAAAATTGACTTGCGCAAGTTAACTTGCATTATAGAAATACTCAGAATGACTTCTGAAGAAAGTTCGACTTCGACTGTTCTTCTCTCACATTATGCAAGAGAGCCAAGGATGAAAAGGAAATCTCTGGATGAACTAAAAATTGATTTTCAAAACATTTTGAAGAAATATTATTCAGTTCTGAATGAAAATAGATTAGTAATTTAGTCATACTTTAATATTGATTTAGTAGGTTTCTACTATTAAGCGATTTTATCAGGGCTGAAAATGTTATTTTAACGTTACTAATATTTCTACAGAAAAGGTGTTAAATCAAGCAGATATAAGCATATATTAAATAGTCAAACAAACAAGATTCAGTTGTCAAAATTAGTTAGTTAACTTACAATATAAAAAATATTTAATTTTAGAATTTAAAAATATATTTAACTCCTTGCACAAATGCAATCATTCGAAATAATTACACTTAAATAAAATATTAACGAGAACAATTTTTTTTACATAACATTATAGGTACTTTAAGCATCTAAGAAGTTTTTTATTAATATTATATGTATCACATTGCCATCTAATAAAATAAAAAATATATTTTCACACAGTGTTGACCAACACAAAACTGCAACAGATAACATACCGTTCTTTTCTAAGGCTTATACAAATGTCACTTTTGTCATACAAAAGTTAATAAAGGCTTGATTATGCCTACTGAACACATGCGTACTACAAGTAAGGTACGAGTCACGGAGTAGAAAGCAAATGGAGTGAAAATTCTGAATATTAATAGACTTATCACTTATGACACGCAAAGTATTAGCGCTTTGCTTCACGAGGCGAAACAAAAGAAAGTGATGGCCACCATATTCCTTTTTTAGATAATGAGAGATAGTAGTGTTCGCCCAGTAGTCGAATTATAATTCATTTAAATTTTAATCAAAAATAATCACAAGTATTTGCTTTCCGCAATACTTTTCCATATAAACTTTGACTGAGCCAAATTTCATACTCCTCAGTTCGCGTAATTTTCGTAAAAGGGGGTATAAAGTTTTTGCTTTACGTAGATATAAATTATAACCTGCATTTTGCCCGTACTAACTAATGGTGCACAAAGTTGGAAAAAGGTGCAAAAATTCTAACTCAAGATTTGCATCTTGAGTTTGGACTTTTGTTCAGTTGTTAAGTAACGGGCAGTGGTAGCATAATAGTTGTCAAGTGTACAGATCGAGTTAGGAACACCTCAAATAACAAATGTTGGAGAAAAAACAGCCAGGCTGAAGTGGGAGAGATGGGCAAAGATCGTCGCTCACTGGACTCCTGAGGAAGGACATCGGACCATGGCGAAGGTGGGGGACGATTTGATAAGGTTTGCAGGGCCAAAACGGCCAAAGAACTCACATGAGAGGGAGAGTTGGAAGGAAAAAGGGGAGGCCTTTATCTCAGGTCTAATTTGTGTATAATTTAGACTAACAAAAGGGATATTGCAGAAAAAACGTGCCTTGTACCTTAGACGACACAGTTCTTAATGGTGATAAAATCAAAAGTCACTTTAGGGCACACAGTGATTCGACATGTAACGCGATCGTACGCCAATTAACACTCCATTCGATTACTACTCCGTGTTTAACACAAGAAACATTAACCCTCTATAATTACATACGCTATCAACTATTTCGAATAATACTTACAATTGGTATTGAACAGGATATGATCCATAGAAGACAAAGCGAGCTAGTATACAGTAATGTTCGTGACAACTGCGGTCACAAAGCGTGGGAGCGAGATGACACGAGATGACCGTCCCACTCGCACTTCTCAAGAACGAGACTGCCACGAGCCTTGGCGTTTTTTGTTATAATTGCACTACGAGTGAACGCAAGCTTGTGTTGGAAGAGTGAACGAATTCGCTGAATGATATTCATCTCCTAAGATCTACTATTTGTACTGGCGCTGAGTCGTCCACCTTTATGTGTGTTACAGTCTGGAAAGAAATGATTTAAATGAAGGACATTTTCTTATGGAAAAGTGGAAAGATCTTGTAGGAAATGCCAAGATAGCCCGCGAATATATTTTTTTTTTACATTTTTGGCAATGCCAGTGTCAGACTGTATGTTGAACTAAATATGATTCGCGACTATTTCATGAAAGTCATTCTAGGGATTAAAGGAACTAATAGGGTTGTATTGGTGATTTTAATTATTATAATTCTCTAATGCCATATATATATATGATATTTTTGACAATCGCGAATCATATTTAGTTCAACATACAGCCTGACACGGACCTGTAAATTGCAAAAAAAAAAAACGGTACAAAAGTTGAATTTCGCGGGATACCTTCAAATAAAATGCTTAATATATTTATATGTCACTTAAATTTGATTATTACACATTTTATATTTTAATCAAACCAGCGTAATACATTTCTCAGTTGATAGAAAAGTTTTTTTTTTTCAAGAGTTTTGATAAAACTGTCTATTGAACCAGTTCACGAACTTTTTTTGTACTATTTTAGATAAAAACTTACGTGAAATAGAGGAGGGTCATCCGGATGCGGATGAAACCCAGTTTGTCTACAATTTGTGATGAACTGCATCCCGTAGTCAGGAGTCAATGCGAAGTAACCAGTTCTGAAATATTACAATATAATACAATCCTTAAAATCCTCCAATCCTTCCTTAAATCGTTGTTAGTTCTTTGTTGAATTTTTCATTGTTTCTTTATAACAACATCAGCAAACAACAAAGCTTTCAACTTATTTATTTTAGCTATATCCACAAAGCATCGTAATACAATTGTATAGCTCTCCACATTCGGAAAACCAACCACATTCCAAAAAGCTTTTGCTCACGAGCGGAAACTTCCGACCGGTGACGAATTTTCACGAGTTGTCAACTTTTCGACATTTAAAAAGTAATTAAAGGCCACTTGCCAAGTCATTACTAACTCTATTCATATTAAAATATGGTTTGATGTCGATGTCTTGGAGTAAAAACAAGGACCACAAATTGCCACAACTCTTTCCACTCAACGATTTGAAATGAGCCACCATGAAGTAGGAGTTCTTGTATTATACTAAAATACCTGTCTAAAGACATGTGTGGTAGTTATAAGTTGTTAAACAAGCTTCCATACATATTTGCCAATTCTTTTTTATTCTTCTAATTAACACAAAGCACACAGGAGCGAATATCGGTATTTATAAAATATTCGATCGTTTTTCAACATTTCAACTGGATTAGTAAATGTAAATGAAGTGTTTACAACTTACTGATTGTATTTAGGCGCACACACGATGGCGATCGCTTCCGGCATCATGAGCTGGTACGAGCACTGCGTGTGAAGGTCCACTGATGACAGGAAGGCCGTCTGGGTTGGATGAGTCTGAAACAATTGACACAAACAATCTAAATTTGACTTCAGAATCCCAGATAGAATAGAATCATCATCATCTGCCTAGCGTCTACACAACTATTTAAGGTCGGCTGCCAGTCTTACCGAATGCCACTGATAATTACCCGTACTGTACATGAAGCGACTACCTATCTGAACTCCTTAACCCAGTTACTGGGTAATACGCTACCTCTTGATAGTAAAAAAAGAAAAGATTTTTTATTACCATCAGTTGTACAAAAACACTTATCTAAATACTATGCAGCGTTACAACTAAGGGAATGAGTGTTTTCGATCAACTCTGGCACCCAATATAAGATTTAACTTGTGTTTAGAGTGCCAGCGTCTTTGCCTATAACTTGAACACATATCAGTAGTTGTATTGTAAGACAAACACAATATACATATTATTATTAAGACTGATAGACTTGTGAAAATTATAAGACTTGGAGGCAGACTTTCGGACTTCTGAACCGTAAACGACTGTCAAAGTTCCACGAATAACAGCCGGGACCAACGGCTGAACGTGCTTTCCGAGGCACAGAAATATTTAATTCATTAAAAGTAAATATTAGGCTTGTGGCTAAGTAATAAGACCAACACCATAATTTTTACGCAAAATACGCGCTCAAACGTGGATTTGCGGACACCAGCTCGTTCTACCTAAGTAATAAAACCCGCAAGTGTCAATCGATCAGGTCAAGCTGACCTTAATCTGATCGACCGCTTAATGCGCTTGGTCCCTGAATTGGCGACCATCTATGTTACCAAGATACTAACAGATAGACTGTTTAAAGCATATTTTAGCGCCTGAATGACATTAAAAACCCTTCGGGGAAACTGAAGCGTGATATTTTTTGTTTAGAAATTTACTATATAAATACCGTCCGTCCTGGTTCGCGCTTTTCAACGCCGTGACTGCCTTTTAACCCCTTCCAAATCCTGCCAGGGTCGCGAGATTGTTCGAAAGAGATACCGTGACCCTGGCACATGGGCAACTGAAGGAACACAGGTGGGTTTTAGTCAGTATAAGTCTGACATGCCTTCCCGCTCCACCCAGAGCGGGAGAAGTAATTTGATGATTTCCCATCCAAAAAAAAAAGAACCCTTCCAAATAAATAAAATTATGTTTTGGTAACAGGTTCAAGATAAAATTTCAACAGGGATCCCGTTCTTTTACACCTATGGCTTATCAATCTAACGCCTCACATAGGTTGAGAACTGATACAGTTTTATCTAATCCGATAAACATCTACAACTATAACAATATAAATGCAAGTATAGATATGATTAAGAATGATTCATAAAGTGTACTTTATGCACAACACTAACAATAGATAACGGCGGTCGGCTTGTGGCTAAGTAATAACAGCTGTACGGGTCGATCGATCTGATTAAGCTGCGGTTGCCACGGCTGGGAGTGGATGGGTGACCATCTTAACATATCAAGACCCGTCTGGGACTCAGGAAGCATGTTATGCCTTTGGTCCCGGCTGTTACTCGTAAATCAATGACAGTCATCAGAAACCTAAAAGTCCTTGGTAAACTGGGTTGTGGAGGGGAGATAAGCAGTCGCTTCATGTAAAATATTGTTTACTCAGCTGCATCCGGTGAACCCGGAAGTCGACCCCAAAACAGTTGAAAAAGGCTAGACAAATGATATCAGTAAATATTATTTAATTTGTTATACATAACAGTGACTCATATAGGTAAACAAAACAAAAACCTTGGTCTTTGTATTATACCCATTTTGATATAAACTGATAATATAATCTCTATATTGGAATATTTTTATCTAGTAGAGTAACTACTATATTGTCAATGACTCACAACCGTAATCGCTAATAATTAACATGTAGTAGGCACTTCGGGTTCATAGCCAGTTTTTGCCACAACATACCAATTATAATTAACATACGGACATACCGTAAATATTGGTATATTTTTAACACAATCATGACAAAACGCGACTGTTAAGTCACTTTTTGTCGTTACTGTAGAACATATAGTGACCTTATTGATGATGTTCTTCAGAAAGGTCAGGTGCTTAGTAATCAACCACAGAAGTAATTGCGTAACTTGCTATCAGTAGGAATCGGTTTCATATTGTTAGTTAAACAACATTCATTGCGCTATTTACGTTGCTGAGCCGACAATTTCTTCGAGCAAATGACGCAATATATTAGAAATAATCTTCAATACGATTCAGATTCTGATAGACAGTGCGTTACCCAATTACAGTGCTGTTGTATGCATATACACGAAGAAAAAGGAGTAGGTATGCAAGGATCGTACGAGATGGAATTCTGTAGTTTCTGCCTTGCCATGGCCTAGCCCCATGAAAATAAAGGCGTGAGTTTATGAGTGTTTGCAACGACTATTGAAGCAGACTAGATATTAAAGTCTAATTTAAAATACCCATAACTTTTGTATACGATTAATAGTTGTGAAGACCTAACTAATAAAAATAATAAATACAGGGTTATTTTAAACTGGCTCGCCAAACTTTGCAGACGCGATGGAATATTGGCATCCAACGCGATGCTGAAATTTTGAAAATCGAACAGTGTGTCTCTCCATTGGATTTTCTACGCTCGGTTCAACACTGAGGACTGAAAATCCAGTGTACGATTAAATTCCACACGAATTGTTTATGTCCGTGCGGACGTGGTCTGAGAGCAAAAAAAAAGGTGCTAAAAGGAAAAAATACTTTAAATAAAATAAGTAGCTCACATGAATCCATCCCAAAGTGATAAGGTTATGTTGGTCCTGGTAGTAGAAGATCTCCTCCTCGTTGTTGGTGCTGCAAGAGTCCGGAGTGCCGGTCTGCTTGGGTACTATCACATGCGTGATCTTCAACTGGTGACGCTCCTGTAAAATGTCATCATAAGATATGTGAAGACAAAAAAGCGGTGTAAAGAAAAGATTTAGAATATTTTTTATTTTAAATGCAGTTTTTGGAGGTTCTCAATTGGGTTGTATTTTTAACCCCCGACGCAAAAAGAGTTATATAAGTTTTACCTCTATGTGTGTCCGTCTGTGACACCGTAGCTCTTAAACAGGTGAACCTGTTTTGGTGCAGTATTTTTTATTTAAAAGTAGGCTTTCGAGTGATTGTTCTTAGATATGTTTTATCAAAATCGGTTCAGCCGTTTCGACAAGACAAGCCTTTGATCAAAATATTTTCAACAACTAAGGGCAAAGCAAATACGTATATTTTTTTTTACTTTTTAGAGGTTTTTGTTTTGGTCGGAGCTTTTTAAATATTAAACTTGAGTTTTTTATTTAAATATTTGTTGCCATTTAAACTTCGTATTTAATTGAAAAAAAAATCAAAACCGTAATTAAATACTAAGTTTGAGAAGTTGAGACTTCTGTTTGAAAGAATAAACTTATAGGATGGCCACTGACCAGTGACCACCCTTTAAGTATATAAAAATATAAATGTAATCAAGTTCTGATGAGTAGTTTCTGAGTTAACTTCAATATGTATTTTTCCACTTATTAATGAAGTTATATAATCTATACATATAATAATACCTGAAACAAAACTTTTGTACCCTTTCTACGAAAATAACGCGGACGGAGGAGAATGAAATTTAGCACAGTTAAAGTTTATATGGAGGAGTGCAGTACACTAATATATTTATATAAATCAAACTTAATTTAATTGAATTATGATCGAATTTCGATCACTGTGCATAATAAATTCGTGTCACTTTACATAGCAAATGAAAGTAAGTATATGAATTTGTGGGGTAGGTACACTAGGTACAGTCAGCGTCAATAATATCGGGACGAACAAACTTCAAAATGATCTTAACAACTATGAAAATTAAATATTAACTCAAACACACAAGGAATGTTTCAGAATGAAGACAGTACAGAACTACTGACATTATGACAAGAACTTTATCCAAAAGTGTTAAAGTAAAATTTTCTTAGTTGTTGAGATCATTTTGAACAGGCTGTTTGTCCCGATATTTTTGACGCTGACTGTACCACTGCTAAAAGTGTAAAATAAAAACATCATTACAAAAAAAAACAATTGACTTCTCTTTTTGTATTTAGTTCTTGAAAGGAAAATTCGACAACGAGAATGTGAGTCATAATAAATGTGCTCAGTACGCATCACATTGTTAACAACCTTTAATTAGATCTATTGATTTTGAAGCCGTTCCAGCAAAAACTAGGTCATTGAAAATAATTATTTAATTGAATGAATTATCGGTCTTGCTACAGTACGTTTAAATAGAAAATGAAATAACATAGTTATTCCTACAAATAATGTTTGGACTTTAACCATACACAACTTTTTATAGATAGAGACCGAAGTTCAGCTTTTAGTAAAAATACTAGCTTTTGCCCGCGGCTTCGGATGTCGGAAACTAACGCAGGTATTTTTTCTAAAATAAAAGTAGCCTAAGTTACTCCTTATTACATCAGCTACCTGCCAATAAAAGTGCCGTCAAAATCGGTCCAGCCATTTCAGAGATTAGCCGGAACAAACAGACAGACAAACAGACACACAAAAGTAAAAAAAAAAAAAATTTTTTGGTGTAAGTACCGTATTTATTTTCATATGCATTTAGTGAAAAGCTGTTAATTTGAAATTACAAACAGACACTTCAGTTTTATTTATTTGTATAAGATGTATAAGACTAGCAGACCGAACATACGTTGTCCTGTATCCCAGAAATAGATCGCAGCGCCACATACCGGGTCTAATCTATACATACAAATAAATAAAATTGAAGTGTCTGTTTGTAATTTCAAATTAACAGCTTTTCACTAAATGCATATGAAAGTAAATACGGTACTTACACCAATTTTTTTTTTTTTACTTTTGTCTGTCTGTTTGTTCCGGCTAATCTCTGAAATGACTGGACCGATTTTGACGGGACTTTTATTGGCAGGTAGCTGATGTAATAAGGAGTAACTTAGGTTACTTTTATTTTAGAAAAACACCAGCGTTAATTTCCAACATCCACGCGGGCGAAGCCGCGGGCAAAAACTAGTTGTGAATATAAACCATCCAGGGACCCACCCAAAAACACACAAAGAAATTCTCCAAAATCGTTCCAGCCATTTAGGAGTTCAGTGACATGCAACTTTTTGATTATTGTTATTATTTTAACGCATTGAGACCTAAGAATGTTAGTTTTTTTTTTAACTTCGTGTGAATAAGGTTCGTATGAAACACTTAGCAAAGTCAAAGTTCTGTTTGATTTTACGCTCTGACGATGATTGCGGTCGAGTAAGGCATAAACTACTCGACCACATTCCACCTTAGGGTGTAAAAGACTGCCAGGGTCGCGAGATTGTTCGAAAGAGATACCGTGACCCTGGCACATGGGCAACTGAAGCAACACGGGTGGGTTTTAGTCAGTAAAAGTCTGACATGCCCTCCCGCTCCGCCCAGAGCGGGAGAAGTCATTTGATGATTTCCCATCCCAAAAAAAAAGGGTGTAAAAGAGGGCAACTTGGCCCAGGAGTGGGTGATTCCGGGCTGAAATGATGATGATGAATGATGATGATGATGATGAATGATGATGATGATGAAGATGCTGATGAAGTAGTAACTCACGAGTATCCCAGCGAGTATGCCGCAGGTCTCGACGTTGCGCGCCGTGTTGGTGGCGGCGAGGCGCAGGAACTTGGCGAGCAGTGCGTCCGGGACGACCACAGTGCGCAGGCGCTCCGCTCCGTACAGAGACTCCACGCTCGCGCCGCCGCTATACAATGTTACATTCCACCTTTAAATTACATTCTATAATGGGTGCAGGAAAACAACGAAGCCAATGTGAATTGTTGTTCTCGTCATTGCGATTATGTAGTAATCCTACTAGTATTATAATCCTACTATCCTACTAATATTATAAAGGCGAAAGTTTGTATGGATGTTTGTTACTCTTTCACGCAAAAACTACTGAACCGATTTAAATGAAATTTGGTACACAGATAGTTTACGAGCCTGAGAAAGGACATAGGCTACTTTTTATCCCGGTAGTATGTTCCCGCGGGATAATTTACGACCTCCACGCGGGCGAAGCCGCTGGCAAAAGCAAGTTGACCATAAATGGGTACCTTTTGGTTATTGAGATTTTGAAGGTCAATGTTCCAACATATTTTGCTTTTTTTTACTAATAGGTATCATGTTATTAAAGAACTTTAAATACCCCCATAACCCCAGTTCCCGTTGCACGAATCCATAATAAGTACAATCTTTCAAGCGTGTTACATCGCACGCTACCGCTAACAGCGATTTTTCACACCAAATATAAAAGTCGTTTCCCAGCAATCATTTTTGCTTGGTTAGATTATAGAATTGCATTTTAGGTGGTGATTTTACGCTGATCGATCGAGGTAGACCATGACTTGCGTAAGGACATACTATACTTTTTATCCCGGTATACATTCTCGTCTGTGTCATTAAAGGCGACTAAAGGACTTACTAGAGAATGGGCAGCAACATTCTCTATGCATTTTACCACCATACTGCGATCGTAAGAGCAGAGGTGGCTCAGTGATATCGGCCCCGACTTGAGAGGTCGTGGGTTCGAACCCAGGCAGGCGCTTTACTTTATGTAAAACTAGCTTCTGCCCGCGACTTCGTCCGCGTCAAATTTTTGCTCCCCTGACCCTTCCCGTCGCATCGATTTGCCTGCTACTTTTTGTCCATTTTTCGTTGCTGCTCGCTCCTTTTGAGTTATAGTGAGTCAACCTTAAAAGATAGACATATGCTCTCGCGGACTTTTTTTTAGAACTTTTTAAAAGGAACAATTCCGTCATACATGATTTTTGCGTTACTTTAACCGTTTACGCAGCGCACGCAACGGAAACTCTCAAAAGGAATAAATTTTCCCCGTTTTTGCAACATTTTTCATTACTGCTCCGCTCCTCTTAGTTGTAGCGTGATGTTATATAGACTATAGCCTCCCTCGATAAATAGGCTACTCAACACAAAAAGAATTTTTCAATTCGGACCAGTAGTTCCTGAGATTAGCGCGATCAATCAAACAAACAAACTCTTCAGCTTTATAATATTAAGTATAGAAAATTTCATCACCACTGCTCTCAAAACGGTGAAGGAAAACATCGTGAGGAATCCGGCATGTCCAAGAACCAAAAATTCGAAGACATGTGACATCTACCAACCCGCACTGGGCCCGCGTGGTAGATTACGGCCCACTCCCTCTCACCGAGAGGAAGCCGGTGTCCCAGCAGTGGGATCAATATGAGCTGATTATGATGGCTGCGATCGTCAACCTGCCTACCAAGCGTGGCGATTATGGCAACGTCCTCAAACTGAGAGAGGCCTAGTCCAACCGAAAGACGTCCAACAGTGGACGTTTTTCGGTAAATCCTACTATCCTACTTCCTACTAATATTATAAATGCGAAAGTTTGTATGTATGGATATATGGATGTATGGATGTTTGTTACTCTTTCACGCAAAAACTACTGAACGGATTTGAATGAAATTTGGAACACAGTTAGTTTATAACCTGAATTAACACATAGGCTTTTTATCCCGGTAGTACGTTCCCGCGGGATATTTTCTGACCTCCACGCGGGCAAAGCCGCTGGCAAAAGCTAGTATAATATAAGGGTGATGACAGATACTTACACTTGCGGCCGTGACGGCGGTATGATCGGCGGCACGGGTTGGTAGTGGTGCGGGGGCGCGCGCGGCGGCTCGTTCGCGAAGTCGTCCGGGTACAGGACGCCGTCCATCGCCGGAGCCGACGGCGAGACGGCCCACTGCTCCTGAATCACCATGGTCACACACACACACACTAGACTACACTCCTCAACGTGTAACACTGTTACTTCTTTAGTACGTAAAGGCACACGCATTTTCTGATGGTGAAGGAGGGACGTTTTGGGTGACTGTCAAGTAATTTCATCGCACGAAAATCTCAGCCTAATTTAAATAAATGACTTGTTTCTATTTGTAGTTTAAAAAATATAACAAAGCAAAGGTTTGGCAGCAGTAACAATAAATGTTGTCGCAACACTGGGAGTTATCGTTTACTTCCGAAGCCCACGACTCTGCAAAATCTATCCACATATCTAATCTCAAGTGTAGCTGATTCGGAATGTACTCATACTGTATTTTCCAAATAATGACTGTTATGAATATGACGCATACCGATTGCAGAGCAATATACGTATGTCTAACAACATGACATGCATCTTCGTTACCTTATCTATCAGTTAGCTGAGCGCAGTAAAACTTTAAACTGTAAACTTAGGCTTTTCTCAGATTACGTCACAAAACCTCTAGTTCTGGTTCTCCGTCCTCTGCGTCTAGTGTCCTGCCGCCTTTTTAAGGTCGGCGGTCCATCTACCTGGCGGGCCTGAGCTACGTCGCGATAAGGCATCTCCATTCTCCACTCTTGTAACTAGGTTTTTTTTTTGTGAGCCTACTGCTGTGCCTTCTGGGTAAAAGCCTCTTTCCTTTATACTGCCAACTCTCTATTTTGTACATTCTTTAGCCATACTTAATTAATAATAATATCTTAGGACAACCAACACAACGATATCTGATTCCAAACTAGGCAGAGCCTGTACTATGGCAACCAGATAACTGATAAACATTGCCTAAATACATACATATTATAGATAAATTACACCCAGACACAGAACAAATGATTGTGCTCATCACACAAACATTTGTCCTGGGTGGGAATCGAACCCACGACCTCAGTCTTAGCAGTCAGGGTCACTAACCACTAGACTAACAGGCCAGTCAAATAATAAAAAGCGGTTTTGAGTATGCGACAAAAGCTCGGCGAAGTTAAGTTCGACAGATATGTTTCTGAACTAAAACAGAATTCACATGTATAAATAGTGAGATAAACTCACATCATGCAGCAGATGTGGTGATGTACTGTGTGCATCTTTCTTGTTCTCATCGGCTTGCAGACGTTCAGCCAGCTTTGCATCTTCGCTCTCTTGCTTTTTCCTTTCCTCTTCTGCTGCACGCCTTTTCTTTTCCTTATTAAATCAAATGAGTTAGTTACATAGTGTTAGTAGACCACTATTTGTTGTTTTTGCAATAGTATTTAAAACATATCCTCACTCTCAGTACATGCTAGTTTGCTCCTATCATAAAACTTTCCGAGTACCGAAAGGTAAAATTAGAAGATTGACAAAAAAAATATGTTGTGGCATAATTTTTAAAAGTTGTAGTCGTAGTAAGAAGTAAATACATTTACCTCAGCCTGATAGATAACATGTTCTTTGGCAAATTGGTCGAGAAGCTTCTGTTTCAGTTTCTCAGCCTTGGGCATTACCTCCTTCAACTTAGCCTGGTTCACAGCTTTCACTGAAGACGGGACTGATGCATACTCTGGGTGCTTCCGAATCTTTTCCAAGAATAATGTCATAAACTTAATGTATAGGATGTAAGCATTCTCGAGGCTACCCTCTGCCAGGTATACATTAGCCATCCTGACCATTTCCAAACCCGACCTATAATACCTGAAATGTTTGTCATTTGATTTATGAGTTATTAAGCTTACACAACATATAAACACAATGTTTTCGCAGTCAGTCAACAGTTTTCATGCACAAAAATAAAATTACAGATTTTTTGGGACTACCTTAGTGCATCTACCAAACTGTCCAAAGAAAATCATCTGCAATGATCATTCACATGATCAATTTATCTGTACAGATTAATTTTCATTGTTATATCATAAGTAGGGCTCGGATAAATATGTGAACACATATTTTTTATTTGAATCATTTGCATTAATTATTTGGTTTTCTAGATAAATTATGATGGTTTGAGCTGGCAAATGAGGTTTTTAGAATCCATATTTTTCCATATTTTAGAGTCAAACCCATATTTTTAGAATGTAATCAAAGCAGTCCATATTTCCTATCTTTAGTACTCAAACAAGTAAAAACTGCATAATTATAAGGTTATCAGAAGGCCCTGCTGCTGAACTGGTAAAAACGAAATTAAGGTTTGTCCTCGAAAAAATAAAGGATTTACTATGCTACAAAAAATTAACAATATTCTCAGTGGAATACCAAACGGCAATCCAGAGGAGACATAATCGCTTACAGAGTTGTTACAGTACTAGTTACTTCCTGTGATGTAGAAAGGTCATTCAGTCAATATAAAACCTTTTTCTGACCAAACAAAAGGAGCTTCAATTTTGAAAATTTGAAGAAACATGTTGTTGTATACTGCAACAACTCGAATAAAGAGGCAAACTAAATTTTAGCTAAGCAATTTAATTTCGTCGATTTTTTTTTTGATGTTTTCAAACAATTTTATTAGAATATATGAGTTTTATGTTTTATGTTATGTTAAAATCATTCAAAATCTAGTTGCAGTGTTATCTCGGCGACAATCAAATTTCAAAAACTTATCATAAATGTATAGAAAATCAAGCTATTTTTGACAGATTGAGACTGAGATCAGACTGTGAATGTTCCTAATATTACGAGATTCGACCCTTTGGTGAAGTCTACATGCATATCCAGCACCAGTAACATGTCTGCTGGTGAGCCTCCACATCTGATCTACAAATGAAAGATGGGACCGACAGGTTAACATGCTTTCAGAGGTATGTAGGGGTCTCGCTATGTAAAGGATGGTCACCCAGCCACAAACCAACTTTATAAAGCATATACCTACCTACCTTACAACACACCCGTGCGGCTGTTAATACTTTTTTGTTTTTTGGCTGGGAAATTATCAAATGACGTCTCCCACTCTGCGGCTGTTAATACTTAGCCATAACTCCCACCCCAGGACCTTAATGTGTTTTATATAGAGATATAGTTCCTTATCCCAACCTTTGTCATTTATTCCTAAAATGTGTCATCATACTACCTTGATCATGGCCGAACTCTTAGTTAAATGCTATGTTTTGTATAGTTACCTCCTCGGCGGAACGTTTGGATCTACGTCTACCACTGCACCATAGTTTGCTAATTGTTTGACCCTCGCCGTAGGTTCTAAAGAAGCCAAATCAACTGTTGGTTTCGGGCGTTTTTCTTCCGCTTGCATTTTATTGATATCCTAGTAGGTACTTGTTTTACTTGTTTATGAAAACAAAGCTGCTTCATGCAAACTTGTACTATTAAAGTGCTGCTTAAAGGATTAGCTAAAATAAAATTAGTAATAATACCGAATGAAATAGATTGGATAAAGATCAAAAACCCAATCAACAAACACTGCAGAGAACAGCCAATAGTAACCAAACCAAAACGCCATCCAAAT
Source organism: Aporophyla lueneburgensis (assembly GCA_932294355.1). Taxonomy (NCBI): domain Eukaryota; kingdom Metazoa; phylum Arthropoda; class Insecta; order Lepidoptera; family Noctuidae; genus Aporophyla; species Aporophyla lueneburgensis. The sequence goes on along the minus strand of OW028738.1, from coordinate 10,293,705 downwards.
TTGTCAATGTCACTATGACGTTTTCAAGTGTGTACAGGTGTTTACATTGTTATTTTCACAGCTGTAGCTTAAATATGGAATTAGTATGTACTACATGATTCAGTAAGACAATATGGATGGTAGAGGTAAGGAGAACCGTCTCATATAAAGGAAAAGTTTAAAAAAACTGTACAGCTATAACATAATAGTTCCAAACCCAGCGAAATGGAGCTGGAGTGTACGTAACGGGCACTGAGAAAAATTACTTGAAATATTTAGACAAAAGAAATTGCTTTTCGCAAAACGGATATAAGTAACGTCCTGATTCTATTGTTTAAAACTTTAAAACATCTACAGCTTGGCAAAAAAGAGTCTGGAAAAAATGAGGGCGCCTGCTTAGCAGGTATGGCCACCCTGTATACTAGGACTAAAAATGATAAGATACTTGTTGTTTTAATCCACAAACACGAGATCCCGGAAATTCTCATCAGTCAAGATTTCAAGACTTGATAGGCACACAGTCTTTTAATTTCATTGTATCTAGTAGATTGCGCATTATTTCGCTGGAATAACTTTTTATCTAAGAATGCCATCATAATAACATAATGCAAACTTATTCAGTTTAAAAATTAATTAAATTACACTCAGGGATTGCCGATTGAACCCGATACCAAAGAACTCAGACGTACATAGAAGCACAGTTCTTATGGCCGGTTTGAAGACAAACTTAAGGCGACCCAAACAGCCGCTTGGGCAGCGCTGCAGTCGCGCTGCGGTGCGGGGTGCGGGTCGGCATCTGAATTCGTTGCTTGAGCCTACGAGAGTGAGTGAGCGCGAGAATACGAGAGTGAGTGAGCGCGAGAATGATTCTGCCGTCAGCGCCACTAAGCGAGAACTAACCGTGGGGACATGTCCCCAGTAGAATCGGCACGAATAATCCTTAAGAACTGTGCTTCTATGTACGTCTGAGTTCTTTGCCGATACACAAGACATAATGTTCAGCAATCGCATTTGCGGCCACCATCTAGGGTATTCACAATCATTCGATGGTTGGTATGCCTGTATCTTTGACATGAATGATACTGAACGAATCCTGTTAATGCTGTGGAGGCGATCGGCGGCGGCGGCGACCTCTCGCGTCCGGCCCTGGTGCGAGCCATGGTACGGAGCGAGAGGGAATGGGAAGCCGTCGCCTCCTTCTGCGAAGCAGTAATGCTCGCGAAGGAGGAGGCGGGGCGCGTGAGGGAGTGGCAGTCACTGCGCCCTCACGTCCCTAGCCGCCGCAGGAGGAGACGCCCCGGGCGTCGGGAGTCGATCCCGGCCACCGTAGGCGCGAGCTTGTGGGCGGCGAGCAATGGGTAGCTCGCTGCCCGGTAAGGACCAGGCTCGGGTCAACGGCGCGTCGTGTTCCACGCGCGCCTCAAAGAGATGTCAACAGCAGTGAAGGGGTCTACTAGGACCTATGCCTGCCGGGGTCACGTGATTGTTCGAAAGAGATACCGTGACCCTGGCACATGGGCAACTGATGGAACACGGGTGGGTTTTAGTCAGTTAAAGTCTGACACGCCCTCCCGCTCCGCCCAGAGCGGGAGAAGTCATTTGATGATTTCCCATCCTGAAAAAAAAAAATAAAAAAAAAAAAACATGTTAATGCTGACAGTTTATAGTCGACAAGAAGGTGACTTATAGGTTGGCAAAAAAGAGTCTGTCGTGGTAACCATTGGAACTAAAATATTTTTATGGTGGCAACACTGCTTTGTTTATCATCAACAAGTAGCTAATCTGTCATTGTGTTATGTTCCTAGTTGTATTTTACTTATTCCTAATTAACTATCAATTACACAGGCCTGCAATGGTTTTCCTCTTTGAAATCTGAGTAACGTTTTCTATAGTTTCAAATGTGCTGATTACGAGAAAAATAATAAAAAAAATCCATCACGTCAGGATTTTTTTATATTGAATATTTAAGATTTTGCTGAAAAGTGTCGGAGCGCCTACGTTTTAAAATTTATAAAACGTCATTAAATTACTTCAGCTTAATTTTTATTGCATTTAATTAGTGTGAAAGAACATAGAAATTAATCGAAACCGGTAATTTGTTAATTACTACATAATGAGTATAAGTAATTCGCATTAACCATGTCGAAAACCGTTCATTTTGGCTTAATTTATTAATAAGCTTATTTTACATAATGATTAGGTATTGTTACCTAATAGTTATGAATATTTAGAAAAGGGTGTAATTAAGATAAACCAAAGGATTTTTATATAAGTACCCGCACTGATTTAGCAAAATAAACAGTTGCAGTGCGCATCTTACAACATAAACTTTAAAATGTCATCGCGAAGTTGTTTAAATTCTCCGAATTGTTTTTGCTATATTTGCGGGACATTTATGGTTATAAAACAACGAAGCAGCATTACAGACTGTGAAAAATATTTACAAAAGTTATTTTGGATACGATTTAAGTAACCAAGACAAAACTTGGACACCTCAAGACTCAAGACAAAACATTTCTTAAATTCGCACATTGATTAATTCCCAGAAAATCTAGGAGCCGTTAGCGAAGAACAAGGCGAAAGATTACACCAAAATTTTAAAGAGCTTGAATACCCTTATCAAGGAAGATGGAATACTAGCATGATGGCGGACTATTGTTGGTTATTGAAGCGCGACGATCCAAACCAGAAATTTAAGCGGAAATCGCACAACCGAAGCATCCAGAAAAAAAGGACCAGGTTCCACAAATAAAATGTATGTGTAATTTAGACTAGTAATAAGTTGTTATTATATATTAGTAGTTTTTTAAGTTAAAAGTAATGTATTTTTTTAAATATATATTTTTTATGTGACAATTTGTATTTTTTTCCTATTTTCTATCTGTACCTTTTTTGAAAAATCTTGAGGTGATGGAGAAAAACTAAGTACATATTCGTAATCAACGCACCAAAATACCCTAGAATCAGCTATCAAATTCCCGAGAGGAAGTTATGACCCTCATTTTGCAGGCCTGTGTTATTAATGCTTTTGAACATATAAAAAATGAATAAAACAATAAGGAGTAGTTGTGTGAGCTGTGATATACTAGGTTTTCGTCAGAAATTTGGCGGAATCTGAAGCGGAACAAAGTTTGTCTCCGATTGACAATGTTTACGAAAGAACTGCTGACACGACAGGTATTTATCCAAGAAATTTATCTTTTATTCAATGCCAGTCATTGTTTTTCCTTTCTAATACTGAGTTTTATCGGTATTATAAGTTTCAAGCCATTTTATTGTTTTATTTACTAATAGATTATTGAGGTTATGTTTTCTTGTTTGACAAATCGCGTGTACGTTAACACTTGATGTTTGATACTTGAAATTGAAAAATGTACCTACATGGAATTAATATGATTGTCTTTATGTTTTTTAGGTAAATCTCACAGTACAATTAGAGAAATTGTTAATGAAGGTGAAAAAAATTAAGGATTATTTTCTACACCTGGAGGAACACCAAAACAGTTGGCGGAAGAAAGAATTAGACGATTTTGATCTGTGTGCAATTAGACAAAAAGTTCAACACTATAACGAAACAGGCAAGTATTTTTTTTTTTGTTGATGCCATTATCGCATACCACAGTAAAAAAAAGTATAATTTATATGTATTATTTTTCAGGTGCCTATTCTACGTAATATATTACCTATAGTTTGAGGAGACGGGTTGTAATGGGAGCCGTAAACGTGTAAGAAAGATTTTTACACTATTTAGATTTCATAAATAAGAAATGTAAAACTGACACATCAGTGTTAATGGAAATCAGAGAGAGAGAGATCATAGCACCGAAAAGGAATACAAGAATGATGTTACGTCACGTTTTTCTTTTTAAATAAAATTAAATTTTAGCGTGTTATTTCATTTTCATTGTCATGTGAATAGTGATAATGTTATGTACCCCACATAGACATATCTGACGCCTTCATTAGTCAACTGTTCAAGTTTATTCGATATTACCCGTACCTTTCGAATGCGATATGCTATAGGTACTCTCTGACTTCCGATTAGTTTCCGACAGTAAGCAGCTGTAAGTCGCCTTCTTGTCGACTATAAACTGTCAGCATTAACAGGATTCGTTCAGTATCATTCATGTCAAATTTGATACAGGCATACCAACCATCGAATGGTTGTGAATACCCTAGATGGTGGCCGCAAATGCGATTGCTGAACATTATGTCTTGTTCGGATGTATTGGGTTCAGTCAGCAATCCCTGAGTGTAATTAATTTTTAAACTGAACAAGTTTGCATTATGATGGCACTCTTAGATAAAAGGTTATTCCAGCGAAATAATGCGCAATCTACTAAATACAATGAAAGTAAAAGACTGTGTGCCTATCGAGTCGTGAAATCTTGATTGATGAGAATTTCCGGGATCTCGTGTTTATGTATTAAAACAACAATTATCTTATCACTTTTAGTCCTAGTATACAGGGTGGCCATACCTGCTAAGCAGGCGTCCTCATTTTTTCCAGACTCTTTTTTGCCAAGCTGTACAGCTGCTTACTGTCGGAAACTAATCGGAAATCAGAGAGTACCTATAGCATGTCGCATTCGAAAGGTACGGGCAATATCGAATAAACTTGAACAGTTGACTAATGAAGGCGTCAGGTATGTCTATGCGGGGTACATAACTTTATCACTATTCACATGACAATGAAAATGAAATAACACGCTAAAGTTTAGATTTTATTTAAAAAGAAAAACGTGACGTAACATCATTCTTGTATTCCTTTTCGGTGCTATGATAGATTTTTTCCATTAACACTGATGTGTCAGTTTTACATTTCTTATTTATGAAAATAGTGTAAAAATCTTTCTTACACGTTTACGGCTCCCATTACAACCCGTCTCCTCAAACTATAGGTAATATATTACGTAGAATAGGCACCTGAAAAATAATAAATATAAATTATACTTTTTTACTGTGGTATGCGATAATAGCATTAACAAAAAAAAAAAATACTTGTCTGTTTCGTTATAGTGTTGAACTTTTTGTCTAATTGCACACAGATCAAAATCGTCTAATTCTTTCTTCCGCCAACTGTTTTGGTGTTCCTCCAGGTGTAGAAAAAATCCTTAATCGTTTTCTCCTTCATTAACAATTTCTCTAATTGTACTGTGAGATTTACCTTGAAAAAAATATAAAGACAATCATGTTAATTCCATGTAGGTACATTTTTCAATTTCAAGTATCAAACATCAAGAATTAACGTACACGCGATTTGTCAAACTAGAAAACATAACCTCAATAATCTATTAGTAAATAAAACAATAAAATGGCTTGAAACTTATAATACCGATAAAACTTAGTATTAGAAAGGAAAAACAATGACTGGCATTGAATAAAAGATAAATTTCTTGGATAAATACCTGTCGTGTCGGCAGTTCTTTCGTAAACATTGTCAATCGGAGACAAAATTTGTTCCGCTTCAGATTCCGCCAAATTTCTTACGAAAACTTAGTATATCACAGCTCACACCACTACCCCTTATTGTTTTATTCATTTTTTTATATGTTCAAAAGCATTCATAATTGATAGTTAATTAGAAATAAGTAAAATACAACTGGGAACATAACACAATGACAGATTAGCTAATTGTTGATGATAAACAAAGCAGTGCTGCCACCAAAAAAACATTTTAGTTCCAATGGTTACCACGACAGACTCTTTTTTGCCAACCTATACAAATTTATTTTTTAACGAGAGTCACTAAAGTCGGTTCAGAAGTCAGTTAACGCACGACATATTTACACGAGAGCGAGAGGCCACACACCTAGATAGACGCAGCAGAAGTATAAACTTTAAATAAAGATACGTAGGTATGAACGCTGCGCTTGCGATATTCGACAGCGTGGTAGGAAAATATCAGGTTGGTGCATAAGTTCTTGGACACTTGGATTTCATAAAAAAAAAATCTAGGTTTTAATTCGGTTACACGCTAGAATAATCTATCATTCTACAGATTGTTCTAGGAGCTTTACGCCAAGGGGTATAAAAGGGCGCGCGCATTCCGAGTTGTTCAGTTTAGTTCAAAATGGAACCGCGTCAACTACGAGCGATCATGATTTACGAGCATAATCTAGGAACGAGTGCAAGGCAAACGGCCGAGACAATTAACACTGCGTTTGGACAAGGCACTATTGCTCATTCCACAGTGAGTTATTGGTTTAAGTCTTTCGATAAGGGGGATACGAGTATTGAAGACAAACCTCGCTCCGGTCGGCCAGTTGTCTTCGACGAAGACCTTCTACGCTCACGTTTGGAAAGACATCCGGATACGACTACCAGGGAATTGGAGAAGGAACTTCGGTACGACCATTCTACTATAATTCGGCACCTGCATGCAATAGACTACCACAAAATAATGAGTCCGTGGACACCCCACGCTCTACAGACAGCGAGCGCGCAGCACGCGTGACCATCTGCAAAAGTCTCCTCCTGCAACCACACAGACAAGTCTTTCTCAGGTCCCTGTCACTGTTGACGAATCCTGGGTTCACTACAACAACAAAACGCGGCAGGCCTATTGGGTTCCACGCGGAGAAAGGTGCCAACGGAACCAAAGCCGGATCGTCATAGACAAAAGATAATGCTATCAGTTTACTGGGATTGGCAGGGCATTCTCTATTGGGAACTGTTAGACGAGAAGAAGACCATTAATACTACTATTTATAGACAGCAACTGCAAAAGTTAGCCTCAGAAATAGCGACAAAGCGTCCAAAAAGGCTGTCTGTATCACTTCTTCAGGACAACGATCGACCAAATATTGCGAAGTCTGTCCGCCACATTGTGGAAAAGCTGAACTGGACAGTGGTACCTCACCCACCATACAGTCCTGATATTGCGCCTTGTATTGTCTGTTTCGGGCTCTAAAGTTACATCTAAGAAAGCAGAAGTTTAAAAACTATGAACAACTCCAAGACGACATCACCGAGTTTTTTGACCACCAGCCCCCTGCTTTTTGGGAACACGGCATAATGTCTTTGCAAGAAAGATGGTTACATGTCGTTGAACATGACGGTCATTATATTGTGGATTAATATTTCTTTAATATAAAAATAAATTTATTTTTAGTGAATGTGTTTAAGTGTCCAAGAACTTATGCACAAACCTGATAGCTTGATCAGGACCTACTAACGCCCTGTTCAGGTACAGCTTGGCAAAAAAGAGTCTGACGTAGTGACAATTGGCACTAAAATATATTTTTGTGGCAACTCTGCTTTGTTTATCAACTATAGGTAGCTTCTCTGTTATTGTGTTATGTTCCCAGTTGTATTTACTTTTTTCTAAATAACTATCAATTGTTATTGCTTTTGTACATATACAAAAGACTTTATTTTGTTTACAATATAGAAACTAACACTAAAATAATGATATTATGTACAATTAAATAAAGATTAAAAAGGAGCTCACTGGGCATCAAAGAAATCATCCGCATCGCTGTCGGTGGGAAAAGTGCCCAGAAGGTTGGCAGCGTTGCCAAGTTGGATGGCAATGCTGATTCTTTGACCTAAAAATAGGTTAGCCCTCTAGTCACGTGAAGATTCGGCCAACCGCTTGGCGATATCCCAGAATACTTGATGAGCACTCGGACCCCACGGCCCTAATGTTTCAACCCCGAATGTCTTAAACATATAACTCCTAATAAGGTTGTTATATTTGCGCCGTTTGAGGTTTTCTAAACCTGCAGCAGCCGCCTCAGCACAGCCTGCCGTGCTAAGAAGATGGGACGGCACGAGGGTATCGACACAGGTGCCATCCCACACCGAAGGCCTACCCAACTCTCAAGGCATTATGGTCATTCCGTCTGGCCTCTTCCCATCGTCGCGTGCCAGCCCATTGGATTCGAAGACTGCTGGCACCATGGTGGTGACAAGAGCCTGACGGATGATGTCATTAATGCTGGCGTGCTGTGCCAGCCGACCAGTGCTCTTGCTTCAAGCAAGGCCATGGTGTCCGAGGCGGTCAACTGCTTCACCGTACTGACACCAATGCGGAGCCACGCAAGGAGCACCCAGACACAGACTTGTAGCGAGGCGGAAAGTAGAGTCACCCAACATAGTGCCTATATTAGGTAACGGAAGCGCCTGAAGCCATAAGCCTGACTCCCATTCTCCTACAGCCAGCAGGCGAGCACACTTAGCAGTATTGGTGGACGTATTAATGAGATTATTCCATACCAACCTGCAGAGCGGCTTATCCCACTGTCTCTGGGAAGACAGGTTCTCGGGTTGAACCGTATCCGGTATACAAAATGAATAAAACGATAAGGAGTAGTGGCATGAGCTGTGATATACCAAGTTTTCGTAATATATTGGGCGGAATCGGAAGCAGAACAGGAGGTGGGTAAAGTTTAGAACATTTTTCGCCTATCATAGTCATGGAAATTGAAAGTATTTATTGACGTCATGTTATTGTGCTTATGTGAAGTTTAGGTATCGACCTTTACATCTATTCTAAAATAGTAAGAAAAAAAAAATAGCAAGTCATATAAAAAAATCTTCAAACTTGGCAAATTCATTGAAGTTTTGTTATTTTAAGCACTTTTTTTTAATTTTAATTACAAAATAAACTGTTAAGCACTTTATGCACCAAAACAAATTAATGCTAGTAAAAAAGCCTATTTACTGTAGTATTTGTCAGACTAAAAAATATACATACATACATACATACAATCACGCCTTTTTCCCATGGGGGTAGGCAGAAACCACGGAACGCCACCTGCTACGATCTCTACACACTCCTTTTGCCTCTTTAAGGTTCATACAATTGGTCATACACACACGCCGGTTGCGAGTACTACGCACCTGACCTTTCTGAAGAACATCACCAATAAGGTCACTATATGTCCTCCTAGGGCGTCCCCTCCCGGTGTTTCCACTCACATCTGCCTTGTAAATACCTTTTGTGAGTCGTCCTTCATTCATCCTCTCAACATGACCAAACCATCTAAGCATACTTTTTTCAATTTTTGTCACTATATCTTCTTTTAAACCACACCGTTCTCTTATCACATCATTCCTCAGCCTATCATTCCTCGTTTGGTCTCCGGGTAGTAGAATAGGGCCAACCCATCACAGTCCGTGGGTGTCGTAAAAGGCGACTAAGGTAGCTGCTGGAGGATGTCATTAGTTCCCTCACACCCAAGCTAAGGTTGCCGTGCCGAGAGCTGTATGGCTAGGGGGGAGCCTAGTCGCGAGCGTGCTTGTTGTCTGGGATCGGGCGTCCCCAGGCACTAACCAGCCTTACCCCTACATGCGGGGCTCTGTAGGGTGTCGACAGAATGTATTCCCTTGCTTTTCGTGGGAATTCAATGAGCATAAATAATAATATAAAACTCGGAGGCGGCGGTGATGCTCGCCACACACCACGTCATTTGTTTCCACGGGGCGAAAAGCGAGCAGCGGAATGTCGCTTAGCAACTAAAAAATATCTTGGGGCATAAAGTGCTTAACAGTTTATTTTGTAATTAAAGTAAAAAAAAAGTGCTTAAAATAACAAAACTTCAACGAATTTGCCAAGTTTGAAGATTTTTTTATATGACTTGCTATTTTTTTTTTCTTACTGTTTTAGAATAGATGTAAAGGTCGATACCTACCTAAACTTCACATAAGCACAATAACATGACGTCAATAAATACTTTCAATTTCCATGACTATGATAGGCGAAAAATGTTCCAAACTTTACCCACCTCCAAATGTCTCCGATTGATAATGTTTTTGAAAGAAGTGCTGACATGAGAGGTGTTTGTCCAAGAAATTTATATTTTAATCAATGCCAGTCATTGTTTTTCTTATACAGCTTGGCAAAAAAGAGTCTGAAAAAAATGAGAGCGCCTGTTTAGCAGGTATGGCCACCTTGTATACTAGGACTAAAACTGATAAGATACTTGGTGTTTTAATCAACAAACACGAGATCCCGGGAGTTCTCAACAGTCAAGTTTTCACAACTTAATAGGCACACAGGCTTTTACTTTTATTGTATTTAGTAGATTGCGCATTGTTTCGCTAGAATAACCTTTTATCTAAGAGATGCAATGCAAGTGCCATCATAATCAATCAATCATCTATAAAAATAAATTAAATTACACTCAGGGATTGCCGATGGAACCCGATACACAATAAATAATGTTCAGCAATCGCATTTGCGGCCATCATCTAGGGTATTTATTTATTTATTAAAAGTTTATGCACAAGTAAAACTACTGTACAAAGGCGGACTTAATGCCTGAGGCATTTTCTACCAGTCAACCTTAGGGTGATGCAGAGAAAAACATGGCAGGTGCAACTTACGGGATAGATAACTCGAAAAGGAAGAATACTAAAAACATATATACAAATAGATACAAATACATACATATATACATACATATAACGAAAAAAAAAACTTTGTCTAGAGATATAACGATAGGTGGAGAAGAAACCGAATCCAGCAAATCACCGCTGGTATGATTCTGCCAACTTCTTGCGAATATGCTCACGTGCTTTCACTTTAAATGATAACCGACTGGTTGCCATCCTGATGTTCAGAGGGAGCGCATTCCAAAGAAAGACCGCTTGGACAAAGAAAGAAGAGTAAATGAAACCAGAGCGGTGAGAAGGACATCGTAGAAGACGATTGTTGGTGGACCGAAGATTTTTATTATGCGCAGAGCATAAGTACTGAACCTGGGAAGTCAGGTAAGAAGGAGACGTAGGTTTGTCAAGAATAGAAAACAACATTGATAGAGCCCTCAACTCTCTGCGCTGTCGAATGGGTAACGAATTTAAAAGCAACCGGTGGGCGGACACGTGATCATACTTACGAAGATTGAAAACGAATCGAATGCAGTTATTCAGAAGGCGGTCAAGTTTATTGAGGAGATCTGCATTCAGGTCATAGTAACACACATCTCCATAGTCAATTATGGGAAAGATTAGGGACTGTACAAGCAATGCCTTTATGTGTGATGGAAGAACGTTTTTCAACTGATAGAGCGACCGCAACGTACCGGTGACTTTTTTACTTACAGTTGCAACCTGCTTTCGCCAGTCAAGACAAGTGTCGACATGTAAACCAAGATCCTTGACATCGGGGCTAAACGGGATGATGGAGTTGTCGAATATTACGGGAGGCACCATTAAACCATTCAACTTCCTCACACTGTGAAGGCTCCCTACAATGATAGCCTGACACTTGGTAGGGTTAACCGCCACTCCAAACCGATCAGACCAGTTCTTAACCACGCTTAAATCCCGGTTTAGCTCCTCAATCACATCGGAGATGTTGTCAACACTTGCCTGACAGTAAAGCTGCAAGTCGTCGGCATAAAGATGATACGCAGTCCGAAGCTGGGTGGTGATGAGATTCACAACCATTCGATGGTTGGTATGCCTGAATTAAATTTAAAACTGAAACAACAAACAGAACAGTTGACTAATGAAGCCGTCAGGTACATAACACTATCACTATCCACATGACAAGAAAATTAAAGAACACGCTTATATTTAGTTCCAATTGATACTTGAAATTGAAAAATGTATGTTCGACGCCAGGCCAAGGCCCCAACCATAGGATTTTAATAGCGCAGTGGAAGATGATGGTGGGGCCCTGGAGCAAGAGTGGCGTGCGAACTGTCCGCCGTGCGTGGAGCTGATTAATACAATATTCAAAAGACTCACCTGATGGTAGAACACTGGCTCTGGTGCCTACCTGGATTTATGTATGTAAATGAGTGTATATTGTATTGTGTAGTGACGTTATGAGTATTCCAGGATACAATCCACCACTCCAATACGCCCTGCTACCAAAGGCATGCGGTCCCAATCACTATCACATCAAAGTATTTCAATCAAACAAACTGAACCCGTATTATCTCGTCAAAAGGGGTTGGTTACACACAAAACAATTGGGTCACGACAAATTGTCCACAAATCGACCGGTTCAAACGGATTACATTCAAAAGATCGCGAGATCCAAGAGGCGACGATCCTCCATTTTTCAAAGACCAAACAAAAAAAAAAAAACAAACTGGCAAGTGACAGATGTCACTCCGTTCGGTACGCTCCGTTAGACGCACAGATTAAACAAGTCAAACGGGACGGAACATCTACCCCCCCCGGACGGGCCTTCCCGTCCGCTAATCAATTGGCAATCTTGACAAGGTTGCGACCGCTCTCTTCACGACCGATCCAACCACCAAAACCTCTGCAAAACGAGGCCACCAAATTGAGAATGCGCCCCCGGCGCCAATACAATGGCTTAAGGTTGGCATCCTAAATCAGGACGAGGTCTCCAATTTTGGGCGGATGCGTTTTATCAGTCCACTTGACGTGCTGCTGGAGGATGTGCAAATACTCCAAGCTCCAACGCTTCCAAACACTCTGAGCGAGCTGCTGCACCAACTGAAACCGCGATAGCCGAGTTTGGCTCACATCGACAAAAGGGTACTCGGGCAGGGCGACAAGTGGCTGTCCAATCAAAAAATGGCCCGGGGTTAGGGCCTCCAAGTCGTTCGGGTCCGAAGACAGCGGGCACAATGGACGCGAGTTCAATACAGCTTCAATGCGGCAAAATACCGTAGCTAACTCCTCAAAGGTGAGAACGGTGTCTCCTAACAATCTGCGCCAGAGTGCCTTTGCCGCTTTCACAGCGGCCTCAAAAATACCCCCCCAATGGGGGCAGGCTGGCGGGTCAAACATCCAAGTGACCCCTCGGCGAGCTAATTTGTTACCAATGTCAACCTGGTTCTCAGCAAGGAAGGCGTATACCTCCTTCAAATAGTTACTTCTACCCTTGTAGTTAGTACCGCAATCAGACCTGATCAAAGTAGGTAACCCACGGCGAGACACAAATCTGTCCAAAGTCGCCACAAAGGCCTCCGTCGAGAGGGAGGTTACCAACTCCAAGTGCACTGCCTCAGTTGACAGGCAGACAAACACACACAAATAAGCCTTTACAATTTTACTATTGCGAAGAGGAGACGTCTTCACCAAAAAGGGACCAGCAAAGTCCGTTCCGACGCCTGCAAAGGGTCTCGCCTCATTGACACGATCAGCCGGCAAGTCTGCCATCATTGGCTGCATAGGCCTTAGTCCGGTAGCACGGCAAACAACGGAAGACGATGCTACGAATAGTACGACGGGCCGACAATATCCAAAACTCTCGCTGCAGAATGGCCAACAGCGCATTGCAACCGGCATGCGAGTTCTTAATGTGACGATCAGTCACCAACAATTTAACCAAATTGCCCTCCTTAGGCAACAAAAGGGGGTGACGGGCCCCATAAGGAAGGCTAGAGTGCCTCAACCGTCCCCCAACACGCAAGAGACCCGTATCGTCCAAAAAGGGGTTCAACTTACTAACGGCTCCCGACAATTTAGCCTTACCAGACTTCAAAGTTTCAATCTCCTTCTCAAAGTGTGCAGCCTGCACGGAGCGCACCCAAAGGAGGAGTGATTCCTGTCGCTCCTGAGTAGAGAGAACCGGTGTCAGGCGTTTGTTCCCGGGATTCCTAGAATTATGACCAAAACGCCTGATCCACGAGGTAACGTTCAACAATTTGTCGAGGGAGCTGTATCGATTCAACAAAAAATCAGGGTCAAACGGAGAGTCCTTCGTTCCAACAGCGAGTACCTTGAGCCCAGGCAAAGGACCCGACATCAAGACTGGCGTTCGAGGCCAATCATCCTCGGGGTGAGTCAGCCAGTCTGGTCCCCACCATAGGGGGTGAGCAATCAGGCGGGGTGCCATGCACCCACGTGAGGCCACGTCACTTGGGTTCAAATCTCCAGGCACGTGCCTCCAAATCAAAGGCGTATCAGAATTTTGAATCTGGGACACTCGGTTCGCAACAAAGACCTCCAAAGAGTGGACGGATGTCTTCAACCAACACAAAACAATTTGACTGTCCGTCCAGGCGTAAGAAGCCCGAATGTCCACAGTTCCACCCAAAGTGTGAGCAACGTGGTTCAATAGACGCACAAGAAGCGCCGCCCCTGACAATTCTAACTTAGGGATGGTCAGTGCCGTCCGGAGGGGGGCCACCTTGCTCTTGGCCATGACCAGTGACAACTTCACCTAGCCTGTCGCGCTGACGGTGCGCAGATAAACAACAGCTGCATAACCGTGCGAAGACGCATCACAAAACCCATGAAGGGTAGCAGTGTGGCTCCCAGGGGGGAGAATAGCGCGGGGTAACACGACCTCGTTGACTGCAGGGAGCGCGGATACAAATTGGAGCCAATCTTCCAACAGGGTTTCCCGAAGTGGCTCGTCCCAACCAAGTCCCGCAGTCCAAAGGCGCTGAAGAAAACATTTCGCCCAAAACAATACCGGGCATATCCAACCATTCGGGTCAAAGGTCCTCGCGACAGTAGACAACACCAGTCGTTTAGTCCAAGTGTGAGGTGACTCCAAGTCGACATCGTATGTAAAGATGTCTTGGACTGGTCGGTACTGAACGCCGAGAACTGGTATCATAGCAGGGTTGTCAACATTTTCAAACAAAATCGGGTCCTGCCTATGATCCTCCGGCAAACCTTTCAATAGCGCTGGCGAGTTGGACACCCATTTACGCAACTCATAGCCAGCGGAAGCTAAAATTCCAATCAATTCGTCACGTAACAGGACGGCTTCCCCAACTGTGGGAGCTCCAGTACAAACGTCGTCAACATACAAGTCCGTTTTCAAGATGGCGGACGCACGAGGGAACTTCAAACGCTCTCGGTCCGCGAGCTCCCAAAGAGAATGAATAGCAACAAAAGGGCTCGATCGGAGGCCGTACGTATTCGTATTTAGCTCGTACACAATCATGGGGTCCTGGGGATTCTCTCGCCACAGAATCAACTGATAACGTCTGTCATCCCTGTGAATAACCGTTTGGCGGAACATCATTTTGATGTCGGCCACAAAAACTACCTGATGACGACGGAAAGACGTAATGACGTCACAAAGATCCCTCAACAATTTGGGGCCTGGATGCGAGCAATCATTCAAGGAGACACCAGACGAAGTCCGCGCAGACCCATCAAACACCGTGCGCAGCTTACCGGTGGATGGCTTGAGGACCGCGTGATGTGGCAGGATTTTTTTTTTTTCACAACTATCACACAACGCCTTCTAGTCCCAAGCTAAGCAGAGCTTGTGTTATGGGTACTAGACAACTGATAAACATACTTATATATTTCTAAATACATACATATTATAGATAAATTACACCCAGACACAGAACAAATGATCGTGCTCATCACACAAACATTTGTCCTGGGTGGGAATCGAACCCACGACCTCCGGCATAGCAGTCAGGGTCACTAACCACTAGACCAACAGGCCTGTCAAAAGGAAATAATGCTCACCTGAGCGCCAATCCAAATTTGACACCGACATGTGTCCCAAATCTGCGTATTCCCGCATGAAATCCAAATATTTCTGCCGCAGCACCGGGTCCCTGCTCATGCGGCGCTCCATTGCCAACAATCTCTTCTCGGCCGTAAGTCTGGATTCGCCGAGAGGTGGTCGCACCGCAACAAAAGGCAACCTAGTCACAAGCCGGCCGGAACGGAGTCGACCTGTGTTGTTCTGGTAGAACAACTCGCACTCCTCGTGTTCCGGGTTCAAACGGGCTACCTGAGGGGGCTCTTCAACCTCCCAAAACCTCTGAACGGCGTCAGAGAGGGCGGAGCCGGACGACAACACAAGATCAGGTTCAGGTGTAGAGGGCACCCTCAACACTGGTCCCATCAACGCAAAGCCAAAGATGGTCGAGACAGCCACCAAACCGCGTGGCTGCAGAACCTTTATATCACCCAAAAATATTCTCCCAACAACAAATGCGCTGTACTAGGGGAATCAAACCGGGGGTCAGCCAATTCCAGGCCTGACGTCAACCGGACGATTTCTGAAGACAGCTGACATTGAGGATGACTACCCAAAATATTCGTCAGAACAACGGCCGAAGCAATAATTTTAGGCACCAAACAATTCAGAGGAGTGAACTCAAACCAAGCCTGTCCCTTGGTGGTGACAACTGCTTCGCCCACTCCCTTAATTTTGCGTGAAAAGTCACGCACATCAAGGCCCACCTGTCCCGCTAAAGAAGATGACAAAGGGCAACCCTGGGCTCCCGTGTCCAAAATGGCACGGACCACAACAGAATCCCCCGTGGGCCCCCAGACCCTGACCGATGCCGTTGGCAACAAAACCGTGTCGATCTGAGGGGGTACCTTAGCGGGGCAGGCGCCAATGTTCTTACAATGCCTGGGTGGCGACCGATCGCCGAACCCAGGCCCAAGTATTTCCCGACGAGGATGGAGGTCAAATTCCTCGTCAGCGCGGTGTCCCGAGCCACATGCCATCGCTGGAAGGGCATATCCCACCGGATGCCTGAATGGCGGGGGGCGTGACTCCAACCGGGGACGTTCCGCCAATGGAGGGGAGGGAAGGCGGTGCTGGTCTGGCCAGCGCTGCCTAGCAACAGCTACGTAATCACCTTTACGTGGGGAGACCAAATGGCGGTCGTGCGGCTCCCGATCAACTTGCGCGTGGGGTGGAGTGCGGTGCTCAAAATTGCGGGCCTTTTTTTTTTTTTTTTCAGGATGGGAAATCATCAAATGACTTCTCCCGCTCTGGGCGGAGCGGGAGGGCATGTCAGACTTTTACTGACTAAAACCCACCCGTGTTCCATCAGTTGCCCATGTGCCAGGGTCACGGTATCTCTTTCGAACAATCACGCGACCCCGGCAGGCATCGGTCCTAGTAGACCCCTACACTGCTGCTGACATCTCTTTGAGGCGCGCGTGGAACACTACGCGCCGTTGACCCGAGCCTGGTCCTTACCGGGCGGCGAGCTACCCATTGCTCGCCACCCGCAAGCTCGCGCCTACGGTGGCCGGGAGTCCGCTATGGACTCCCGACGCCCGGGGCGTCTCCTCCTGCGGTGGCTAGGGACGTGAGGGCGCAGAGACTGCCACTCCCTCACGCGCCCCGCCTCCTCCTTCACGAGCATTACTGCTTTGCAGAAGGAGGTGACGGCTTCCCATTCCCTCTCGCTCCGTACCATGGCTCACACCAGGGCCGGACGCGAGAGGTCGCCGCCGCCGATCGCCTCCACGAGGACACGGCGGTGCTCCGCCCAGGCAGGGCACACCTCCACCGTATGCTCCACCGTGTCCTCCAGACGATCCTCGCAATGGAAACACCCGGACGTATCCTCCCGCTTTATTCTGAACAGGAACCCACCGAAGCACCCATGCCCGGTGAGGACCTACGTCAGGCGGAAGGTGAGGACGCCGTGACGCCTCTCTATCCACTCCAAATTGCGGGCCTCTCCCCGGTTCTGAACCGGCGACCCAGAAGCCCGGTGACCAACTCCGTGGTAACCCCCCGTGCGTGAACCTCCATCAGAGGCTGGTCTGCCAGCGTGGTTCGCGTTAGCGCACAAAATGTCCAAATGGGACCCCCTACAAATTCTACAAGAGCGGGGGTTGGGGCAGTCCCGATGGAAGTGAGCCCCCAAACATGAGAAGCACAGACGGCGTGCACTGGCAATTCGGCGGCGGGCACTCACGTGCAATTTCAAAAAGGCCGCGCAAGTTACCATGCCATGCCCCGTGTCCCTAAAAAACCCACAACCAGTACGACTCTGGGTGCCAGCAAAACGAGCGGCGGGGCGACCATCAACAAGCCCGCGAGCCCTAGTCAGTCCCTGGTCTCGTGGCCGGGAAGACGGTTGGCGTAACTCGGTGGCAACGCTAGAGTTATCCATAAACCGACACGCATCCTCCAAAAATTTGACGAGGTCACCAAATGGGGGGAGATGTGTGACACTATCCCCACCATACTTTTGCTCGAAACGAGCCCTCAAATCGGCAGAAAGCCGTTGCAGCACAACATGCACCAAAAGGTAAGACCAATGCTCCACCGGCAACTCCAATCGCTTTAAAGCGTTGGTCGCCACCAACGGGTTGCCACCAACGGGTTCAACAGGTCAGTACGCAATGCTGACAATCTTGTAATGACCGGTAACCCCAAAATCTGTTTGATATGAACGTCAGCCAAACAACGTTTGTTTTGATACCGCCGGGTGAGTAGTTCCAAAGCGGTAGGGTAGGCTGAGTCAGTCAACGACAGATGCTGTACCAAGGCTCGGGCCTCACCTTCCAGGACAGACAACAAATAGGCCAACATTTGGGCGGGTCTGAGGTCCGAGCGTGCATCAACCAAACTTTCAAAAAGGTTTTGGAAACCCAACCAATGGTCCAAGCGACCGTCAAAGTGTGGCAGTTCCAAAGTAGACAGTCTACTCAATAGTCCGGGACCTGAAACAACCGAGGTCTTCGGCTTGACCTGGACAGGTTTCCGGCTCTCCAATATTTCCATTTGTATGCCATTGCACAAACATAACAATTCAAATAAACAAAACAAAATAATTAAATAACAAAGTTCAATCAATCAATAACAAAGGAAATTCAAGCAAACAATAAACAGTTTAGAACTGCCAGTCAACAACTCAAGAAATAACAAAATAAATACAAGCAAACAATTGGTTTCAATTCAATAGACAACAACAAACTTTCATTTTAATTTAAAACCAATGTCAACGTTCAAAAATTCAATTTCAAATTCAATTTAAAAAAAATGCCAATTTCAAATGTTAATTTCACAAACCACTATGTCAATGGTACAACAATAATAGACCTTTATTCCAATTTAAAACAATGTTAATGTTCAAAATGTCAATTTCAAATGTCAATTTTCACAAACAACCATGTCAATGGTACAAAACTCCTATATTTTAATGTCTTCCAGACATTTAATACCACAGGTCAGAACCTACAAGGGGTTATAACATAGCCCAATCCAATTAACTCTATTAGCATTATGTAACTCGGCTGACTTTGGTAACAATAGTTTACCCGTCTCAACAATTTAAAACAAACTAGTGATCGCCCATTGGTCGAAATTCGACCGTACTTCAGTTGAATAGAAATACATTATTAAATGTTACAATCACGCCTTTTTCCCATGGGGGTAGGCAGAAACCACGGAACGCCACCTGCTACGATCTCTACACACTCCTTTTGCCTCTTTAAGGTTCATACAATTGGTCATACACACACGCCGGTTGCGAGTACTACGCACCTGACCTTTCTGAAGAACATCACCAATAAGGTCACTATATGTCCTCCTAGGGCGTCCCCTCCCGGTGTTTCCACTCACATCTGCCTTGTAAATACCTTTTGTGAGTCGTCCTTCATTCATCCTCTCAACATGACCAAACCATCTAAGCATACTTTTTTCAATTTTTAAATGTTACAATGGTACATTATATTGTATTTGACATTCAGTCATATTGTATTTGTCATTCAGTTCATGATTGTCTTTATATTTTTTCAAGGTAAATCTCACAGTATAATTAGAGAAGTTGTTAATGAAGATGAAAAAAAATTAAGGATTTTTTCTACACCTCGAGAAACACCAGAACAGTTGGCGGATTGGATTAAAACGTTTTGATACTTGTTTATATATTTTTTTTTAAATTCATATCTTTACACTTATTGTTTATAACAGTCAGTGTAAGGGTATTATATGCACTATTTTACAATAGTGCAGTTTATTCAACAGTGGTCAGTGGTGTTTGATTAGTGGTATTTTTCTATGAACTGATGGGATGATTAGGACCTACCTACTTGCGGCTTACTCTGGGCAAAGCTACAAAGGCTTTACGCACTATGAGCAAGCTCTATCACAGTCTAACTTCTTCTTACTTTTAGCCCCTAACCATGAGTGACCAAAATTAAGATATTTTTTAATAAAGAGCGAGATATTATATCCGAATAACATAAAATGAATCAAAATCAACCCATTCACTATAATATACTTTATTTACACAACAAAAATGAAGAAAAATGGTTTTTCGCTTTGTGATTGGTTTCCCAGTTTGGTTAGGGTATTGCAAGCTTGAATCGATCTTATTGCCCGTTAAGAAGAAATGCTTTAGAGGGCACGTTAAGCCGTCAGTCAAGGTTACTGCCTCTGGTAGTGGTCGTTACATGAGCCACGTCAAACGCCTTTAGGCGGCTCATATGAATCTGACACCAAGGCCTTCACGGTAAGCAAGCAAGCAACTATGAAGAACTTGAAAATGTTTCCAGGAACTCTTCTTAAAGTTTCTTTATCCAATCGATCCAATCCGATATACTTTGCAGTAGAAACAATTTTAGGCTGGTGTAAAGGCTTTGTTAGCAAGTCCGCTAACTGAAACTCAGTTGGTACATATTGTACTGATAGTTCACCAGCGGTCACCAATTCTCTGACATAGAAATGACGGATGGCAATATGTTTAGTTCTCCGGTGTAACTCAGGATTGTGCGAGATCTATATGGCTGCGTCATCATCAACTTTGAGTATGGAAATCTCTTTTAAGTTTGATATCTCTGCTAAAAGCCTTTTAATCCAGACCATTTATGTTCATAATTTCCAAACCCTAGAAATATGACGCATCTTTATTTGTTACTAGCTTCTGCCCGCGACTTCGTCCGCGTTAAATTTCTTGTTCCCCCTACCCTTCCCGTCGCGTCGAATCGCCTACCCGTGCGATTATCCCCGTTTTTGCAACATTTTTCATTACTGCTCCGCTTCTCTTTATTGTAGCGTGATGTTATAGCCTTCCTCGATAAATAGACTACCCAACACAAAAAGAATTATTCAATTCGGACCAGTAGTTCCTGAGATTAGCGCGTTCAATCAAACAAACAAACATACAAACAAACAAACTCTTCAGCTTTATAATATTATTTATTAATAAGTATAGATTTTAAATCTTCGTTTTAACTCAGATATGAATCTATCACATTCTTTTGGATTTGATGCAGCTTTATGACCGTCATCAACGTATAGCGCAAGGATAATCTTATCGTTTGAACGATTGCGAATAAATAGGCATGTATCTGTATCACACTGTTTAAATCCAATGTTTTTCAAATAATCAACCATACATCTATTCCAACATCGAGGAGCTTGTTTAAGACCGTATAAGCTTCTTTTTAAACTACACACCTTCTTAGATCCATCCTATGGATCCATCATTATAGCCGTCAGGTTGATTCATGTAAATTTCTTCATTTAACGAACCATAGAGGTATGCGGTCGAGACATCAAATTGGGCGAGTATCATGCCTTCATTTGCAGCAATACGTAGTAACGTCCTAACCGTTGTCATTTTTGCGACAGGACTAAACGTTTCATCATAATCAACGCCTTTCTTTTGTGTATAGCCCCGAGCCACTAGTCGAGCTTTGAATTTATCGAGACTTCCACCGGCATTTGTCTTTACTTTGAAGACCCATTTGCATGAAACTGGCTTACGACCCTTGGGTAGGTCTACCAAAATCCAAGTTTTGTTTTCAGCCAGTTATTTAATCTCATTTTCCATAGCTTTCAACCATTGTTCCTTTTGAGCACTATTGACGGCTTCTTTATAAGATTTTGGGTTTAATAAACGTGCTTATAATCATCATACGCTGACATCACATAGTCATGGTATCTTTGCGGTAGTTTCAGTTGATTTCTATCTCGTAAGACCATTCTAGAACTTTCATTTGCTAAGTCCTCTATGATTTCCGGTATTGGAGTAAGGTCATCACCATCTTCATCATAGCGAGGTGAGATTAGTGGTGAAGGGCGTCATCAATCAACCGCGCGAACGATTCCCAGTCAGTCTTTGTGTAGTTAAATCGGTGCTTAAAGGGAACAGTTAGAGGTCGGACCACGGGTTCAATGCAACACATAATAGGCCTGTGCTGAGTGCGAGGGATAGGCGAACATACACTTTTGGAACATTGTGAGCTGATGGACGAACTGGTGAAGATTAAGTCTGGGTTATATCCGCGTTTCCAGCGGCCACTATTAAAAGATGCCGGTTGTTTAAAGTTATGGATTAGCACCAAATCATTCGTCTCTGCCCATTGCTCAACTGCTTCTCCACTCAAATCCGTGTCATTGTAGCCCCAGTTGGTGCTGCGGCTGTTGAAATCGCCGATTATAACTTTAATTGCTTGGCTGCTGAAGTTCTCTGGCGGAGAGAAGTTAAATGTGGTGCCAGGTGGATTATAAATCGAAGTGATGGTGCAGTAACCAACATCAATGGTGATAATTTCTATGCCATTCTCGTTTGAGCACTTGGTGGATAGTATGCTTGCGCCGGGAGTAGCAAACACTGCGTTACCATGTTTTGGGTGACAGACCTCGGCGACAAGCGTTAGTCCAGCGATGTGTGGCCAACTTTAGGTTTCATCTCGATGGGTCTCTTGGACGCAAAGAATGTCGCATTGAGTTTTGCAATAAATAACGGAAAGAACTTCTGCTTTACCTTGTGAGAACCCTTCGATGTTGATCTAGACTACGCACAAAGCCGGCTTTTTAGGTGGACTTTGGATTGCCATCGTCGTGAAAGGAAACGTGGAAACTCGCTGACTGCCCAGGGTGTGCCGAACGTATAATTGCTCAGTTGGGAGGCTCCTTTCTTGCACCCCAGTATTATCGTGAAAATAGATTAGTACTAACTTGTTCTGTCTCGCGCCGTCTTTTAGCTGCAACAATACTACTCTTTCAAGTTATACATTTTACGACACTGCACGTGGACTGTTACAGATTGCTTGTCTTTCAAGTATTCAAAAAACTTATCATATCTTTCAACACTTGCATCAATCAAAATCTTCATTCCACGATCAACAACAACAACTTCACTTTCTTTCAAAGGTTTATCACAAATGAAACAATCTTCTGGCATTTTGTTTAAATTATTTAACAGCACAAATTGAAATTGAAAATATTACCAATAAGCACGTCTGCTCACTGCAAAAGAATTTTCAAAACAGTAAGTATATACTGAGTTATTTCATTTACTTCCTTAAAAATAGGCAGGTATGCGACCCTCACACTCGAACAATGATGTAGCTAGCAGATGTTACTCAAGGTTACCGACGAAGGGAATTAGGGACTGACAGTATAGTCCTTTATTTTAAAATACTCTTCAATGTACCTATACAAGTTTTATGGTGTAAGTAACACAAACCAATAGTTTCTTAGTTTCATTTATATTGAACGTGCGATGACGTGTACAGGCTGCATTTTAGTGCATATTATGTAAAATATGAATTTTCTAATGATTAACACCGCGATATCTCACGAATGGTGATCGTAAGAGAAAAAGTGACTCGACCATTTTCGTAGAAAATTATTTGATGTACAATTTTTGTCTCATCTGTTTTCACGATAATACTTACCGTTTTCGAGAAATATGGAAAAAACATTAATTTTGTAGTTTTGACCTTGCATATTTCTTTTTTTGCAGAAGTAAAATCGAAGGGGATTTTTGACATTTCATTATGTATGTTCGGCCATAACTCCGTCATATAAATAAACGCGTCATATAAATAAACGCCGTATATATAAACGGATTTGCAAAATTCTTTTTTTGTTCGAAAGGGGTTTATTCCGAAATGGTCCCATATAAATTTCATGTAGATCTGATGATGAGTTCCGGAGACAGACACCGGAACTCTTTAAAAAATGACGGCAAATCAACCGCTGCTATCGCATTAATATGCATTGTTTGTTTGGAATTAGTGCGCGGTAGGTACCAAAACTAAAAATTTAGAAATAAAAACTTTTTTACAAAAAAAAAAAAAAAAAACAACCGACTTCCTTAAAAACACTACAAAGTGAAAAATAACTTTAATTTCGGAAGTCGGTGGCAAAAACCTTAAATACAAATCCTAAGACACCGACTGCCGAAATTAAAGTTATTTTTCACTTTGTAGTGTTTTTAAGGAAGTCGGTTGTTTTTTTTTTTGTAAAACAGTTTTTTATATATGTTGTTATGTTTGTGTAAGTGAGTAATTACCCAAAAGGAATTCACGCAACGCTCAATAGTTTCAGAGTTGCTTCTACCGAGCAACTTAAGGGGCACACCTAGTGTAACGGCCTAAAAAAAGGTGATTTTTGGGAATTTTATTTAAAAAAACTTCTTTATTCATTGTTTCAAAATTTTAAGACTAGGTACATGTATACATGTTTTAAGAATATACAGCGAAATTTTTGAAACATTTTTAAAAATATTTTTTAAGATATACACGATCTCAGACGGCACGAAAAAAAAGGTCCTCCACTGCTGCAGTAAATCCGGCCTTCTTTGTGGATGAAATCTAAAAAAAACTCGTTAAACTAGAAGATATTGTCCGTACAATGACCTACGATAAAAAAAATAAAAATTGACAAAATGGCGGAATTAAAAAAAAAAGTCGAATTTCACCCAACGTTTTGGTTGTTTTTGGCCTGCCAAAATTCAATTTTTGTTCAGATCAATAAATCGATAAATCATTGTAACGTAAACGCACCCATTACCGCCAGTTTAAGCGGAGTTCAGATTGATATCCAAAAAATAAGCACATTCTTAATATGTGGCTTCAATAAAAATATTTTTTCAAGTACTGAAATTATCGATTTTTTTAGTTATGTATAAAAACAGATAATCAAAGAATTACTTAAAAATAAAAAATGAAATAAAATAAAAAGGGTCATGTCCCTATTACCGACTCAAAATATCGGGTGTGTGCCTAATAACGTTTATGTGACACCTAATACCGACCATTAAATAAATGGAACTGTTAAAGTTGAATAAAAATGCTCGTGTATATTGAACTGTTTATATAAATACTTCAACACAGTACAGAATGCTACCAACACTTAAAAATTATATCTATTCTTATAATAGTATATTCTTAACAGCGTTAAATCTGTAAAAAGTATCATATTTATACGAATTATGTATAACAAATTACCAAAGGCCAGCATTGATTATAACTACTATAATATTTAACCAATGGGGGCATTTTGTATTATGCAAGAGTAAATGGCATTGTAGAATCTTAGTAAAAATTTAACATAGTCATATAAAATTACAATAACATTTATGAGGCGGTTTACCGTCCACTAGCGCCGCTAATTGAAACAGTATCATAACTCGTAAATAGAATAAAAAATACAAAATATGGTCTATTAAAACAGTAGAAAAGGCACTAAAGTAATTTTATAACACATTGTCAACATTGAAAATGTTGCTGTTTAGCTAAATTGTGCATTTGACTGTAAACCGCCTCTTAAGTTTAGTACTCATGTCAAATCAAAAATCAAATCTTGGATTAAGATTGACAAATGAAACATATTAATAAAATTAAAAATGTGAAAAAAAAATTATACAAAATAGCATCATGTGACTCTGAATCAAATTTAAGATTAACTATAATCTCAGCATTCACTACAAAATGTTATCAAAACTTAACGTTATTATATATTCTTAACAGCCTTCAATCAGTATTAAAAAAATATACTACTTAATATGAATTATTTGGAACATAAAGTGTAATAATATCTGGATGACCGAGCGTTGCTCGGTATTTTTTGGTAAATTGTGTTTAAAATAATAAGTTTATGTTCAAGTTGATTATCGACAAAGTTGGTAATTGAAAACACGAACAAAACGACGTTTTATAAAAATGAATCCTAGCTAGATCGATTTATCTTCCCCGAAAACCCCTGTATACTAAATTTCATGAAAATCGTTGGAGCCGTTTCCGAGATTCAGATTATATATATATATATATATATATATATATATATACAAGAATTGCTCGTTTAAAGGTATAAGATAAGATAAGATTAGTATATTATTTTACAAAATGTAATGTAGAAATATAAAATTAGAATAAAATCTTAATTCTAGCAGTCATGTCAAATCAAAATCAAATATAAGATTAATATTTAAAATCAAAACACATTTAAAAATAAAACAAATTAATAAAATTAACCTTTAGCAAAAAAAAAATAACACTAAAAAATAGATTCATCTGACTCTGAATCAAATCCACAATCATATCTCGCCCGCATAATGACCTTTGCTGGACGGTTTATTTCAGAATCATCTGATGAAGAAACATGATCACAGAGGTTCACAGAGCCCTTACCGAGATACAGCTACATCAAGCTGTATCTCGGTAAGGGCTAGCCTGATTAGATCGTGATGCAGACTCAAAACTTAGTTCCGCAAACGGTTCCATATTATTATGTCGCCTTTGAGGCATATGTCGAAATTGAAAATCATTTTCGGAATCAGTCGTATCTTCCTTTGAAGCATCCACCTTGGTTATTTTACGTTTTGCCTTGTTTAGTAGTTTTGATTTTGGATTGCCTTGTTTGCTTAATTTATCTTTTTTTTTTCTTCTCCAAATCTTCATTTCGTTTTCTTTTCTTTTCTTCTTTTTCCAATTTGTCTGCTTCAATTTTTTTTTGATAAGCCATAAATTCATCAGATATTGCAACAATTGGGGTAACTCTTTTACATACTCTCTTTTTCGTCGTGGCCTTATTCTCGGGAAAATATAATGAGTTCTTAAAAGGTGTTGAAATGTTCAGTTCTTTTGGAATATTTTTACTCATTGAAGTCGTAGTAGATTTAAGTGGAGTTTTACAATATTCTGATCAATTAATTATAGCTCAAATTCACGCAAGTACTTTGGATTGATGATGTTGATGGTTTCGTAGTTGATGTTGATGTTTTAGGAGTTGATGTTGATGGTTTCGGAGTTGATTTTGATGGTGTTGGAGTTGATGTTGATGATTTCGGAGTTGACGATGATGGTGTCGGAGTTGATGTTGCTAGTGCCGGAGTTGGTGTTGGTGGTTTCGGAGTTGATGTTGATGGTATCGGAGTTGATGTTGATGGTTTCAGAAGTGGTGTTGATGGTTTCGGAGATGATGTTCTTAGATCTTGATCTGCAAAACCTGTAATATGACTAGTTACTAGACCTTGAGTGTTTTCAGGTAAAACATGATCTACTGGAAAAGTCAAAGTATCGTCTACAGTCAAATAAGATATTTCTTGGAAGACATTTTGTTCTGATGGTAAAATTAATGCTGATGTCACTTCAAACGTTAATGTATCCAAATCTGTTCCATCGGAAAAATTGTTCACTAACGTCGTATCGCCAATTTCCAAATTACGTTCTTCATCGTCATCATTGCTTTTAATATTCTTCCAATATTCAAACAGCTTCTTGTAGCTGATGTCGCCTATCCATACATTTCCTGAACTTTGAAATTTTTGAAGGACAGTAGGTGACAAACGGTCTTCAAAAAGTTGCTTAAAGGTTTTCATTTGATTAGTACGTTGGCATTGACTGTGAATAGAGCTGGCTGTAGTACTGTCACTACCCTCTGCAGTATCGCTATTAGTGTCGTTGGTTGCGTTCCGAATTTCAGGAACGCAACCAACATTATTTGGGTCGAAAGGATATATTCCACATGACCGAAAGCCGTTTACAATAGTTTGCTCTGTTAAACAAGAATCGAGGCAGATTTTGACTTGTGGCGCAAAATCTGTTCGCTTTAATTTTGCAAAGTTATTTTTTATTCGGAAATCGCTTACAACTGTCTTCCAAGTACCTTTTACAGGTCGAAATACTGCAACATCCAAAGGCTGGAGTACGTGAGTAGAATTAGGTAATAGAGCTACAAGTATTATACCATTTTCTTTACAAAATAAAGATAAAGGTAGAGATATATGTGATGTGTGGCCATCTAGAAATAACACAACTGGAAGTGATATTGCATTAGTAACTAGCCAAGGATAGAAACAGTTCGTTATTATATTCGTAAAAAGCACCCATATTCATCCAGATTCGGTGTTACCAACAGCCCAGCCAGATGGCACAGTCGGTACAAGGTTTTTAGGCATACCCTTGTATGGGTATAAAATAGAGGTGTGCGCCGATTTCATTTTGATCGGCGGCGGCGTGATGCCAAAATTTAGACGGCGGCGGCAGCGTAACCGGCGTGAAATCGGCGTCAGGACTTTTGATTTAGACTTCAGAGAGGAGAAAATTAATTCAGATAGAACCTTTTATTTTTAGAAAAAACAGCATGTTACATTAATAATACACTTATTATCACTTATTAATCAAAATCTTTGCACGAATTGTAATTACCATGTATAAATATAATTTTGTCAACATTATTTGGATACAATCTGCTACGTTTTGCATTAAGGGTTAATCCTGCTACCGAAAACACTCTCTCACTTGGTGTCGACGTTGCTGGAACACACAAGATAGACTGCGCGTATGTGCTTAAATAAGGGAAAGGTAATCTTCGTTCACGCCAGTACTTGAGAAGATCTCCATCAGAAAGATCTCCAGCATCCACTGCCGCGAAGTATTTCCAACATTCTGTTTCAATTAGATTCGTAACAGCATCTGTACTAGAAGATGTGGAAGAATCCGACGTCTGGCTCCCAGACTGGAGCGGGCTGGGGCTGCCTTAAAGCGGCTCCTGCCCAATCTGGGGGATCCAAACGCCTCCTGCCGGAGGCTCTACACGGGGGTCGTGCGGTCCATGGCCCTTTATGGGGCACCGGTGTGGGCGCCCTCATTGAGGTGGCGCCCAGCGCGCCGGTCGAATGCAGCCCAGAGGGTCATGGCCATCCGGTTATTCCGAGGATACCGCACGATCTCGTGCGAGGCGGCGGCGGCGAGCCTCCTTGCCGGAGTGCCGCCATGGGATCTGGAGGCAAAGGTCCTCGCGCACATGCGGGAGTGACGCGAGGAGGCGAAACGCCGGGGTGAAACTCCGCTGCCGCGACAAATCGCGGCACGGCGGACAGAGCTCCGGTGTGATCTCATGGCGACATGGCGGGTACGATTGTCGCAACCCAGCGCTGGGCACGCCACAATTGCGGCGGTAACTCCCCTCTTTGAGGAGTGGATAGAGAGGCGCTACGGCGTCCTCACCTTCCGCCTGACGCAGGTTCTCACCGGGCATGGGTGCTTCGGTGGGTTCCTGTTCAGGATAAAGCGGGAGGATACGCCCGGGCGTTTCCATTGTGAGGATCGTCTAAAGGACACGGTGGAGCATACGGTGGAGGTGTGCCCTGCCTGGGCGGAGCACCACCGTGTCCTCGTGGAGGCGATCGGCGGCGGCGACCTCTCGCGTACGGCCCTGGTGCGAGCCATGGTACGGAGCGAGAGGGCATGGGAAGCCGTCACCTCCTTCTGCCAAGCAGTAACGCTCGCGAAGGAGGAGGCGGGGCGCGTGAAGGAGTGGCAGTCACTGCGCTCTCACGTCCCGTCCGCGTCGTGCGCCGTCCGCAGGAGGAGACGCCCCAGGCGTCGGGAGTCGATAGCGGACTCCCGGCCACCGTAGGCGCGAGCTTGCGGGTGGCGAGCAATGGGTAGCTCGCCGCCCGGTAAGGACCAGGCTCGGGTCGACGGCGCGTAGTGTTCCACACGCGCCTCAACGAGATGTCTGCAGTGCTGAAGGGGTCTGCTACGATCGATGCCTACCGGGGTCGCGTGATTGTTCGAAAGAGATACCGTGGCCGCGGCACATGGGCAACTGAAGGAACACGGGTGGGTTTTAGTCATTAAAAGTCTGATACGCCCTCCCGCTCCGCCCAGAGCGGGAGAAGTCATTTGATGATTTCCCAGCCGAAAAAAAAAGACGTGGAAGAATTTTTTGAACAATTGAAGCAATAACTGAGGTTCAGATGGACTTTCGTTTTTGGGATTATTGGGAATAAGATCTGTTTGCTGTTCAGACTTCGTGCATTTTAGATCGGAATCTTTTAGATTATTCCGGATTTCTCGCGACAAATATGAGACTTTGGTTTGTCCAGTTGTTTCTAGATAAATATCAATTTTATGTAGCCCCTGAAACCTAGGATCAAGAAGACCAGCTGACACAATCATACTATTTAATGGCAAAGATACGCCGATTTCACGCCGGCCCCGTGACCGGCGGCGGCGGCGTGCTTTAGAACCACCGGCGGCGGCGGCGTGGCGGCGTGGCGCACACGCCTAGTATAAAACCATAGGTGCTACTTTGCCGTCAGCAGCAACATTAACCAATACAGTTAAGCACTCTTTTTCATCATTGGCCACTCGAGTATATACTTTTTTGCTGCCTCGTTGCACAATGACTTGTTTTGCCTTAGGACACAAAAAGAATCCAGTTTCGTCGCAATTAAAGATTCTTGCTGGATCATCTAGTACTTCAATTAAATAATTTTGTTCAAAATATTGACGCACACGACCAAACCATAATCTTATAGACTCTTCTTTCACTTCTTTTCTGTGTGTTGGCAAATTCTGCGCAACCCTTTTCGAAACTGTGGGATGTCTTTTCAAAAAATTTTGAAACCTGTGTCGACCGGGTACTCCGTCTTTAAATGGGTTCGGGCGCTTTAATGTTTCCACTAATTTTGAGACCGTTTCCAGTAGCTGGTCTTTTTTTACAGGAAAATCTAATCTTCCCAAATAATGAATCCAGTCTATTAACTGACGTTCTTCGTTCTTGGTGAAAACGGTCTGAACACCACAGTTTTCATTAGAATACTTGTTATCTCTCTTGTCACGAAGAGTTGTTCTGGGAATCCCAAACTTCTTCGAGGTTTCATAGATACTTGCTCCATTAGTGATAGCCATCAGTGCAGCGTCAAGTTGATTAACTGTATATTGTTTACGTTTTAGTCGATCCATGTTTCTGAAACAAAATTTATTTACTAAGTCTAGGATACGAAGGAAACGGATAGCAAATAGTAATTAAAATTACCATATGACTTCCACATATAAATTTTAGCTAAGTATTACTATAATATAATAAAGCTTATGTTATTTTAAATCTGTATGTTTATTTCGGAATACTATAATGTCTATTAAATAACTTTATGTTTAGTTACTTGAAAATAAATACCAAATAAAAAACATGTAGTATGGGGTCCGTCGTAAATGTACAAGTAGTCGGTAATAGGTTTTCTTAAAGGAAATCATATAACCAATTACCGACCCAAGGGAATGTGTATGAATTGTGTAAATACATGTGATTTTTGTACATGTATATGATTTTAAATGGTGCGGTTACTATAAATATTTAATAATAATGATATTTCAACTATAAAAATATACTATTTACAAATTATACCTCCTTTATTCATCAAAATATTTACTTAAGAACAAAGTTAGTGTATACGGCTACTAAAGCTCTTGAATATATGGCGTTAATAGCTCAAATATAAGTTAACATACTAAGGAACTGAGTTAGTATAGCCTCCTTCCTATTAATTTATGCACTTTAACAAAAATAATGGCACACAAAAGATACGACAAGTACTTATCAGCGACATGGGTTGACAATAGGAATAAAATTGTGATTTTTGTTCCTATTACCGCCTATTTTTAATATTGAATTTTAAGCAAATAAAATAGTATCTCATTAAAATGAATCATTATTTGTGTTCCTGAAAGTATCAAAAATGCATCAAAAGAACTAGAAGTTACATTAAAATGCTTGACGATATAATCTTCTGCTAAAAACGATACAAGAGTACTTACGCCATCGGGAATGCCACACTATGGAAAATGCACTGAGGTTGGCGTCCACTAACGAACTGAGCAATTATTATTTAAATCATCGAGTTACGCACGCGAATAAGAGATGAACATTTGCAATACAAATACATCTACATTTTTTTTAAAGCAACCAATTGTGTAGCTTTAATACATGACATAAAAATGATAGTTTTCTGAATAGGGCGGTAATGAGCGCGGATTTTAACGGGTCGTTATTAGGTGCGTTTACGTTATGGAGAACTATATAAAAAAAATGTAGAAAAAATATCGGTAGTGATCGGATCATTTGTCTTTGAATAATCACTGCAAATTCGGAAAATGCTATTTCGAGAAAAACGCGTTAAATGTGTCTGACTCCGAAAAATAATTCCGAATTTTTTTCTACATGTTCTTTACATATAGTTCTCCATACAATAACCTATCGATTTTTTGACCTGATCAAAAATCGAATTTTGGCAGGTCAAAAACGACCAAAATTTTGGGTGAAATTCGACTTTTTTTAAAACGCCGCGATTTTATCAATGTTTTTTTTTTTTGATCGTAGGTCATTGTACGGAACTACAGACAATATCTTCTAGTTTAACGAGTTTTTTTATATTCCATCCACGGAGAAGGCCAGAATTACTGCAGCAGTGGAGAAACTTTTTTTTTCGCGCCGTCGGAGTTCGTGTATAACTTAAAAAAAAAAACAAAATATTTCGAAAATTTTACTTTTTATTCTTAAAACATGTATTAAATATACTCTTAAAATCCCAAAAATCACCTTGGTGAAGCGTCAATGCTTTTATCAATATAAAAAAAATTAATTACAATATTTTAGGATTCTCACATAGAACATAATAGTTTATCATTTCAAATTAAATATTTTAGTTTCTCAGTTGATGAATCCTCGCACCAATATTTGCTATCGCAACGACCATGTATCTAAACGTTCTTGAGTATTCTCGCAACATTGCCGATAGATGGCGTTAGCGAGGGAAAAATTGAGTCCAATGTACGCCGCCCGCGCTTTGATTAAGCGAGCGCGTCATTCCGTCTTTAAAAATTCAATTTTTGGTGAAATCTTGAAGATATTCGTAAAGTAAATAGACCTACATCTGCTTTATTGAGAACTTATAGTGCAGTGTTGATTTTTTTGGAATTTGAACCATTCTACCAGTGGATTTAAGAGGCCTCTCACAAAATTAGAATGCTCGAGTTTAGGTAAAAGACGGCAATCTTATGTACGTGTGCGTAGCTATCCACACATGCACAATACAAACAGTGTAACGCGAGTGTCGAGCCGGACTAAACAATCTTGAGCCGTTAGAATTATAATGCGGTATTTAGAGATTTATGAAAATACTTACTTTTATTTAGTCAGTCTAATAAAGATTTCTAGACTAATAAAAAATTACAAATATATGTTATGTAAAGTATACAATAAAAATAAAAAATTCAAACAATTACATATTGGTGCCGATTCTGTTGTACACCGAACTAAACTATCTCTAAAATTCCTTACTTTTAGCTATGAGAATTGTTACGCTATTCTGCAAGAAATAATCTCTAAATGTAAAAAATATTTTGACACGACTAAAATCAAATTTGACAATCGCGACTCAACGTGGTATTTTTTTTTTTTCTTTTGGCTTCGCAACTTGGTACTTGTGTGCGTTACGCAATGAACTTGTTGAGAGACGACGGCGCGCGCAAGGGGGCAGCCTGGACGTGTTTTATATGGAACTAGCTTTTGCCAGCGACTTCGTAGCGTAACGTAGCGTAAGCGAGCGCTAAGAAAGGAAGTAAAATTGCACGGACGAAATCACGGCCAAAAGCTAGTAAACTACAAAACTTCTTTATAAACCACATTTTTTGTTAATCTATTACTGTATGCCAAAATTATCAGACTACTGGACGAGCTTACGCGAGAGCAAGCCACATAGAATTGCCCGTGTGAAAAACAGTTTTCTCTCAAGTCTATACCCACAAATTTTAATGTCTGCCCTTGTGATTCTGGTAATTGCAAAGCACTTT
The DNA here is from genome assembly GCA_932294355.1 of Aporophyla lueneburgensis. NCBI lineage: Eukaryota > Metazoa > Arthropoda > Insecta > Lepidoptera > Noctuidae > Aporophyla > Aporophyla lueneburgensis. The sequence continues at coordinate 10,260,231 of OW028738.1, read as the reverse complement.
GAGGGGAACCTGTATTCGTTTGAATTCAAAGGGAAGATCATTCAGGATCAATACAAAATAGGTTAGTATTTCTCACCTTAGTATTTCTTTTGGTTTTTCCATATAATTCATTTGAAAAAAAAATTGGTTTGGTTGTTTATTTTCATTGTTTTTTAATTTTTAAATTATATTATATTTGTTCAGGAGTAATTTTGTGCAATTTTTTTGTATAAATCTTCTTGTCTATTTTGTTTTATATTTTTTGTGCAATTTTTGTGAAATAGTTGTTGTTTTCGTAATCAGCGACACAATAAATCACAAAAACGATACCCATGTTGATTTTCAAAATTTATCACCCCTTTTCTACCTTTTAGGGGTTGAATTCTGAAAGAGTCTGACACACGTGCTTACTCATTTATTGATAGGAAGTTTGGAATAAAATAGTTTAACTGATCTTGTTTCCCCATACAAACTTTCAAACCCCTTTTTCACTCCCTTAGGGGTTGAGTTTTCAAAAACCCTAGGACACAAAATTGTTTATTTCTATTTTTTAACCTAAAAACAAAGTTTCAGGCTTGTAGCTCTAAAAATGACGGACTTCCATACAAAATTTTAATCCCTTTTTCACCCCCTTAGGGGGCGAATTTTCAAAAATCCTTTCTTAGCGGATGCCTACGTCATTACAGCTATCTGTACGCCAAATTTCAGCGAAATCCGTTCAGTAGTTTCGGCTGTGCGTTGATAGATGAGTCAGTCAGGTTTGCCTTTTATATATTTAGATTTTTCATTTTTAGTTTGAATTCTATAAAAAAAAATATTACCCACATGTTGAGATTTATATGTGTGGGCATTTATAATGGGAGTCGAAAATGTCATTATTTTTACGATAGGACACGCCATTTTCGAGATACAAGCAAAAGAAAAAAAAATACAGTACTATTTTTGGACGTGAGACGAGGCGTTAGTGTGAATTTTTGTTCATGACCACTAGTTGTATTCCACACCTTTCTAATCGCGATTAAAAATAGTCAGATTTAGTTAAAATAATTATTTTAGTCAACATTTTTCTACAACTTATTAAAATAATGCTTTCATTGAAAATAAACGAAACTCTTATCTTATACAAAAAATAAAATGCGAAGAGTAGCAATATGTTGTAGTCGTAGTATATTTTTGCGTTCACGATACGAGTACCCGAAAACTGAGACGTGGGAAAAAATGGCACAGGTCCTGATTCGTTGGGCGCTTGCGCCGTACTAAACGCTGCCCGCTTGTGCATCGTAATTTATTCTAATTTAGAGTGATTTCAAAAACGATATTATGCCTAATTAAATAAACGGATTTAAATAAAACTTGAGAATTCGATTCGTTATAGAGCATACTTTATATTGCCATGAATTTTTTAATGTAATTATGCTTTGTTCAAACCAAAAAAACGCGATAAAATTGCGAATAAATCGTAAAAATTGCCATAAGACTTATTTTTTTTACTAATTAAGCTTATTAAAAATCAATATTCTTGTACTAAACGTAACAACTAGATTATATGTCTGATGTTTTGTGTATTTTTTTTTACTCAAATTTCTACATATTAATGATAGAAATAGGAGTCTGAAATTGACCCTGCGCTGATTTTTAAGAAAACTAGGGGTGGGAGATTAATTACTACGAAATAAACAAATAAGTTTTTGTAAATGTGCTACTAAAAGTAACAAAACAAAAGATTGATCTATTTTTTACATGTGTTTGTCAATCCCAGAGTATTTATAATGATGAGATGAGAGGTAAATAAGGCGACTAAAATCTTAGATATTCGCGCTAAACAAGATTGAGCTAGCCGGCCGGCAGCATAACCACGCCATTACGAGCACAAGATCGAGCACTGGATCTCTGGATTGTTAAGGTATGTGGTTGCGTTGCTATTTCTAATTCCTTTATATTGGTTTCATGAGGATTCATCAAATGTGGAAATTTTAGGCTCCCGCCATTACTTATATTCTTAATTTCAAATTGAGATTAGTTCCTTAAAGCAATCTCGTAGAAGGTGTAAGCTATTAACACGCCCATCACCATATTTTGGTCCTTTCGAGTCGGATTAATGATCCCTAGTTAGGTTTTCACGTAACATTTTGGTGAAAATCATAAATTTATTACCGCACAACAGTTAGGTAGGAATATATACGTAAACTTTTGGTAAATATCTGCTTAAACTCCCTAGTTAGGTTTTTACGTAACATTTGGTGAAAATCATAAATTAATTACCGCACAATAGTTAGGTAGGTATATTTACGTAAACTTTGGTAAATATCTGCTTAAACAACGCTTCATAATTGACAATAGATTATACGTAATTTATTCGTAAATCTGTCAATGTTGCTATATAGAATTGAACGTGATACGTATTAATTGGTAAAGTTCATTCAATGTAGGTATACTTCAAGTAAATTTCACTTTGGTAACACGTAAAATAGTAGGTAGTTACCCATCATTTCGGCTTAGTTATTTTTACAGATAGGTACCTCCTCATAGTAGGTAGGTGCGCTATTATTGCAAACCGCTTGTTAAGGCTAGGTGATTCGACACTCATACAGATTTGAGGGGGTGAGGTGCGGGAAATCCGCGGGGCGCCTCCCGCGCGTCCTTCTTGTCGAACACGTAAGCGCGCCAAAAGTCCGAGGAGCGGCGCGGGCGTAGCACAGACAGGTCATAGAGTAGCGACATCAGTATGTCCACAGTATTAGAAACCACAGAAGAAAATATAATACAAGAACAAATATTTTTATTTATTTATCTCTAAAACTATTTTACATAGTTCTTGATTGAATCCTCGTTGGAACATTTGTATACAGCAGCTAATTGTATCTAGTGTATCTTACTAATATTATAAATGCGAAAGTTTGTGAGTATGGATGTATGGATGGATGTTTGTTACTCTTTCACGTAAAAACTGCTGAACGGATTTGAATGAAATTTGGCATGCAGATAGTTGGACTAATATTATAAATGCGACAGTTTGTGAGTATGAATGTATGGATGGATATTTGTTACTCTTTCACGCAAAAACAAATGAACGGATTTGGATGAAATTTAGCACGCAGATAGTTTATAACCTGGACTTATATTATGAATGCAACAGTTTGTTAGTATGGATGAATGGAAGTATGGATAAATATAAATAAATATATATTTTTGGACAACCAACAAATCGTTGTCTGATCCCAAACTAGGCAGAGCCTGTATTATGATAACCAGACAACTGATAAACATACTTATATATTTCTAAATACATACATCATCATCATCATCATCAGCCCATAATGTTCCCACTGCTGGGACACAGGCCTCCTCTCGGTGAGAGGGAATGGGCCATAATCCACTACGCGGGCCCAGTGCGGGTTGGTAGATGTCACGTCTTCGAATTTTTGGTTCTAAGACATGCCGGTTTCCTCACGTTGTTTTCCTTCACCGTTTTGAGAGCAGTGGCGATGAAATAATTTACACAAAGTAATGTGCCTGCTTGGGTTTGAACTCACGACCTACTCCTCGCAAGTCACGGCCGTTACCACTGGGCCACCACTGCTCTTAATATAATACCTACATATTATAGATAAATTACACCTAGGCACAGAACAAATGATTGTGCTCATCACACAAACATTTGTGCTGGGTGAGAATCGAACCCACGACCTCAGTCTTAGCAGTCCGGGTCACTAACCACTAGACTAACAGGCCAGTCGCCATGCCAGTCGGATGGATGTATGTTACTCTGTCACGCAAAACTACTGAACAGATTTAAATGAAATTTGGCACCCAGATAGCAACGCACTGCTTAGCGCCGATAGTTTAAAATCGAACAGTAAAACTAACTGTTTGATTTTCGACGCGCTGATATGCACTCAGTTGGATTCTCAACCCTCGGCTCAATGCCGAGAGTTGAAAATCCAGTGCGTCAATAGGATTAAATAAATAAAAAAATTGCTTATCATATTTCTATTGCGATTTTTCTTGCCTTCAACCGTGACTTGGGCCTATTTTTATTTTTAACCGACTTCAAAAAAAATGGGAGGTTATCAATTCGACTGTATTTAAAAACAAAATATTTTTATATTTGTTACCTCATAACTTTTGACTGGGTGAACCGACTTTGATGATTCTTTTTTTATTTGAAAGCTGGTGACGAAAAACACTACAAAGTCAAAAATAACTTTAATTTCGGAAGTCGGTGGCAAAAACCTTAAATACAGAGCATAAGACGCCGACTTCTGAAATTAAAGTTATTTTTGACTTTGTAGTGTTTTTTTTAGGAAGTCGGTTGTTTTTTTTTTTTTTTTGTTAAAAGTTTTTATTTTTAACTTTTTAGTTATGGTAGATACCCTTGTCCGAATGGAACCGAATTAAAATGGAACCATTCGGAAAGCACCAGCTTTGAAATAAAAAAAGAATCATCAAAATCGGTTCACCCAGTCAAAAGTTATGAGGTAACAAACATAAAAAAAAAAATACAGACGAATTGATAACCTCCTCCTTTTTTTGAAGTCGGATAAAAATAAAAACTTTTTATAAAAAAAACAACCAACTTCCTTAAAAAACACTACAAAGTCAAAAATAAGTTTAATTTCGGAAGTCGGTGGTAAAAACACCTTAAATACAGATACTAAGACACCGACTTTCGAAATTAAAGTTAATTTTGATTTTGTAGTGTTTTTTAAGGAAGTCAGGTGTTTTTTTTTTTGTAAAACGTTTTTTAGTCGCCGTTTTCACAATACAATCACAAAATATTGTTTTTAAAGTTTTACAATCATTTACACAATGAGAACCGTACACACAAAACAAAAGCTTAACCATGGTCTTTATAAGTTCTATAAAACAATATTTATTTACAGTTTATTTTATTTTCTCTTATTATTACTTACGCAGCAGAAAGGAAGCGCGCGCGCAAAAATTGTTCACAGGTCTCACCTCGATAACGTCTCGCAGGACACTGGCAAGCGACGCGCCGATCGAAAATCACTTGAATAATTGATATTTTTTTTTAGAAATTTAATGAAAAAAAATGATCGGGTTCAATCGATTCCAAAATAAATTATCTATAAATTGATACTAATTATATAAAAATAGGAGTATTAGTACTTCTTTAAAATGAAATTTGGCTTGTTAAAAACTGCAAATCGAAGTTAGTTCGGCTTTTTTTTCTATCGAGTAAATTTGATTTTATCGTGTTTTGAACGGGTACAAGCTAAGGAGAAAGAATGTATCTTAAATATATATTTTTTTCAGATTCTGAAAGTAAAAATTTACCTATCAAAAAGCAATTCTAAAAACGGTAAAAAATGTGAAAACGGTCCCACCTGGCCTTAAGTATTTACCGCATTCCAGATTAATTATTTCGGTTACAAAATGACTGATAAACAACAATTTTGGGAATTGGAAGAAGTTGAAAATAAACGTTTTTTATCTCCTGAGGAAACCGAATGTGAGAATATTTTTCCCTCGACCGTGTCGCGTGACGATGTGGAACGTTATACTGTCGCGTTACCCTTTAGTAAGGATCCTGCTGAGTTAGGTAACTCCCGCAGCGCCGCGTACCGTCTCGATTGATTGCTCTGGAGAGAAAATTCCGCCAATCGCCGATGTTGCGGGAAAATTATAACGCTGTGATCAAAGAGTACATAGATAATGGTTACCTAAGTCAAGTCGACGAATCTGCCATTTTAGATGACGGGTATTACATCCCTCATCACGCTGTCGTTCGGCCAGACAAACCGATGCCGCGCATTGTATTGGATACTAGTGCTAGAACTCATACAGGGTTATCTTTAAATGATGTGCTCCATATTGGTCCAAATTTACAAACAGATTTGTTTATTCTTTTAGTAAATTTTAGATTATTTCCCGTCGCTCTAAATGCTGACATTAAACAAATGTATTTACGCGTTGGTGTATCCGTTGACCAGCGTAAATACCTACACATTTTGTTTCGATTCAATTTGAACGAACCTGTGTTAACTTTTGCTTTTAATCGCTTGCCTTTCGGACTTAAGTCGAGTCCTTACATAGCTATGCGAACTGTGCGACAGTTGGCCTCAGACAGTCCGCATTATCCCGAAGCTGCTAAAGTAGCAGAGACCAGTCTCTATATGGACGATCTGGTGTATTCGGTGAATAATGAAGACACCGCCATGGAGTTATCACATGATCTTATAAAGATGTTTAAATCGGGCGATTTTGACCTTGTTAAATGGTGTAGCAATTCACCCGGTCTTTTAAACAGTCTTCCCGACTCGCATCGTAAGTCTCTTGATTTCCACGCTGGGAGTGATGTGTTCTAGAATTAGAAGGTTCTAGATCTTTCGTGGGAACCTTCTCAGGATAATTTCTTCTTCACTTCCGCTCAAGTAGCTGAGAAATGTACTAAGAGAAATATACTCTCAATTGTCGCACGCTTATTTGATGTTCGGTTTGGTCGCTCCCGTGATCTTTTATGCCAAGTTACTCATCAAAGAGTTATGGCTGAGCAATATTGGTTGGGATGATTTAGATCCTGACGATATTGTTAAACGTTTTTCCCTTCTCATGCAGGAGTTTCCTTTGCTGGATACTTTACGGATACCACGCCATGTGGGTGTGACCGATGATGGATCTGTTCGTATAGTCGCATTTGCCGATGCCAGTATGGGTGGGTACGGTTGTGTCATTTATATACACTCTACTAGTCCTTCGGGTGTCGTAGTTCGCTTACTTTGTGCGAAGTCAAAGATTTCACCTACCAAGGTTACAACTCTTGCACGTCTGGAGCTCTGCGCCGCCGTGCTCATGTCAAAGATGGTAAAGACTATTAGCGATACTTACTCTTCGCGTGTTCCTCTTGTTGGGATCTACGCTTTTTCGGACTCCACGATAGCCGTATCATGGATACATTCTTCTCCGCATCGCTGGTCAGTATTTGTCAGCAATAGAGTCGCTCAATGTCAGGAGAACTTGGGTTCTCAACATTTTTATCATGTGGCAGGTGTTGAGAATCCAAGCAACTGCCTATCTCGTGGCATACTTCCTTCACAGTTGGTGTCACATGAGCTTTGGTGGTACGGCCCTTCTTGGCTACGTTGTGCTCATGAAGATTGGCCTGTCAAACCGTTCTGTCCGACTAGCTGTGGGGAACTTCCCGAGCATAAGGCAACTGTCATGACTGTGACCACGCAAGTAGAACTTCCCCTTCTATGTCAACTTGCAAAGCGTACCTCATCATGGGATAAACTGTTGCGCATTGTGAACCCCGGTCTCCTCAGGGGTTGTCAGCCGCGGAAAGAGTTATGGTCCGTGCTGTGCAATCTGGTCATTTTGCAGATTGTGGTAAATTGCTACCAAAGAAACTTCAACGTTTGTCTGTCTTTTTAGATGAAGAAGGCATATTACGCATTGGGGGAAGACTTTCAAAGTCACACTTTCCATTTGACGCGAAGCATCCTTTTTTACTTCCCAAACATGATCCTATTGTGGATTTGATAATCCGTCATTACCATGTGATGAATTGTCACACTGGCCCAGGGCTACTTATGTCTATTTTACGACAGCGATTTTGGATATTAGATGCCAGGACTGTCATCAGGTCCAAGTTGCGACAATGCAACACATGCTTTAGAGTAAATCCGACGCATCCCACTCCAATGATGGCGGACCTTCCTGAATACCGTGTATCGGAATCAAAGGCATTTGTCCATACTGGAGTGGATTATGCTGGTCCCTTACGCATAACTCTTACTCGTCGCAGAGGCCAACATGCTCAGAAGGCATACATCTGTTTGTTTGTGTGCTTGGTAACCAAGGCTGTCCATGTAGAGCTAGTCTCTGAGCTGACTACCAATGCCTTTTTAGCCGCGTTTAAACGTTTTATCTCGCGTCGAGGGCCAGTATCCTGTCTTTATTCGGATAACGCTACCAATTTCGTTGGTGCTAAAGCCCAACTAGATGAACTTTATAATTTCTTAATAAGTTCAAATCTCAATTCATCTCTTTTAAACGAGTTATCAGCTCGCCGCATTAAGTGGAAAATGATTCCTCCTCGCTCCCCACATTTTGGCGCCATGTGGGAAGCCAATATTAAAACATTAAAAACGCACCTTTATCGCGTGATCGAGAATCAACTGCTCACTTATGAAGAGTTACAAACTGTACTCATTTAAATAGAGTGCCTTATGAACTCGCGCCCTCTGAGCGTGTTGTCTTCTGATCCGCATCCTGAAGTTATTACTCCCGCTCATTTTTTAATGTCGACTCCATTGCAGTACTTGCCGGCAGCCGATTTGTCTGGTCAGCGCTTACATCTGTCCCAACGTAAACAGTTGTTAGATAGTATGGTCCAATCTTTTTGGAAGAAATGGCACTTACGAGTACCTGCATACGCTGCAAGTGAGGCAAAAATGGGCAACTCCGGACAAGTCTGTAGAAGTTGAAACTGTCGTACTCGTGGGACAGGATAACTCGCCTCCTTTGAGTTGGCCATTAGGAGTTATAACTGAGGTTTATAAAGGAACCGACAATGTCGCTCGCGTTGCAATGGTGAGGACAAAGTTCGGTAATTTTAAACGCTCTGTCACTAAATTATATCCTATTCCAACTCAAGAAAGTTGATTGTAACTATGCTAGTAGTTTTTTAAGGTTTAGGATTAGTATTAAATAACTTGGATCTTTCTGTTTTTCGCAATTCCGCATCCAGTCATAAAGCTTATACTTTTTCTGATCATGATCTAGGTCAGTAAATCTTTAGAATTTTTGCCTTTCTGTTGAAAGCACTTGCGTCCTTCCAAAGGGGGGAGCATGGTGAAGCGTCAATGCTTTTACCAATATAAAAAAATTAATTAACAATATTTTAAAATTCTCACATAGAACATAATAGTTTATCATTTCAAATTAAATATTTTAGTTTCTCAGTTGATGAATCCTCGCACCAATATTTGCTATCGCAACGACCATGTATCTAAACGCTCTTGAGTATTCTCGCAACATCGATAGATGGCGTTAGCGAGGGAAAAATTGAGTCCAATGTACGCCGCCTGCGCTTCGATTAAGCGGGCGCGTCACTCCGTCTTTAAAATTTCCATTTTTGGTGAAATCTTGAAGATATTCGTAAAATAAATAGACCTACATCTGTGCTTCATTGAGAACTTATAGTGCAATGTTGATTTTTTGGAATTTGAACCATTCTACCGGTGGATTTATCAAGATTGAGCTAGCCGGCTGGCAGCATAACCACGCTATTACGAGCACAAGAACGAGCACTGGATCTCTGGATTGTTAAGGTATGTGGTTGCGTTGCTATTTTTAATTCCTTTATATTGGTTTCACGACGATTCATCAAATGTGGAAATTTTAGGCTCCCGCCATTACTTATATTCTAAATTTCAAATTGAGAATAGTTTCTAAAAGCAATCTCGTAGAAGGTGTAAGCTATTAACACTCCCATCACTAGGGAATGGTCCCGGGAATTCCCGGTCCCGAAAATCCCGGGAATTCCCGGGATTATTGTATAGACTAAAGAACCGGTACGATCACACCTCGTCCCGGGACTTTCGGGACTTTCAGGACTAAGATTTCTTACTAAGATTTCTAAGGTTTCACCCGCTGCTACACGTTTTTCCGAGCGAATGAGGTCAAAAGTAGCCTTTGTTACTTAGGGATCTTGTAGCCTTTTAGTGGTGAAAGAATTTTTAAAATATAATCAGTAGTTTTTGAATTTATTGGTTACATACCTAGAATACCTACAAAAATAAAACAAATCTTTCCTCTTTGTAATACCTAACCTAATAGTGTAGAATCTACACTGTACTTAGATAGTGATTCGCTCATCGGTTTACCCGGTGCTTGCTACTGCTGCCCGTTTTCCCGTCAGAATAAGGCGTTTTCCCGCGGTAAAGCAGTCTATGTCACTCATACTCAAGAGTTAATGTAGCTTTCTAATCAATGATGATATATTTTTTGAAATCGCTTCAGTAGTTTTGGAGTTTGTCGATTACATACATACGAAAAATCTTTCCTCTTTATAATAAAAATGTAGATAAATAAATTAAAGAATAAAGTTCTAAAATCAAAATGCGCGCGCGCGATTCGACTCCAGCGTTCGCCCGCGTTTTGCCGCGTGCGATGCGGTGAGGGGGAGGCACCTCCCGGCCGAAATTTAACGCGGACGAAGTCGCGGGCAAAAGCTAGCTTATAATTATTATTATAAAGTAGCTTTTGCCCGCGACTTGCAAGACTTGCTTGGTTTTTTTCTTCTGTTGATTATTTTTTCAAAGAATAGTAAATGGTTCTGTTTTCGTTGATTTTTAAAAATATATATCTTTAATTAATACAATGTAGTTATCATTACCTACGTACATACATAAATACTAAAGGCCTATTAAAATAAAAATACCAGCAGTAGGTAAAAAAAATACCCAAAAGTCCCGAAAGTCCCGGTTCTCCCGGTTCCTTCAACAAGTAATCCCGAAAGTCCCGGGACGCAAGAAGAGCACCGGTTCTTCATTCCCTACCCATCACCACACCTTTTTTTAGGCCGTTACACTAGGTGTGCCCCTTAAGTTGCTCGGTAGAAGCAACTCTGAAACTTTTGAGCTTTGCGTGCATTCCTTTTGAGTAATTACTCACTTATTCAAACATAACAACATTATATAAAAACTTTTTAACAAAAAATTAAACCGCCGAAAAACTGAAAAGCATAAAATAATAAACCTTAAAATTATGAGTCGGCGCTTTGAGTGATCCTTGTTCATTGATTTTTCAGCGCCGACTCAAAATTTTAAGGTTTATTATTTTATGCTTTTCAGTTTTTCGGCGGTTTAATTTTTTGTTAAAAAGTTTTTATTTTATATTTTTTTCGGGGCTTTAATTTACTAATAATACTTGGCAAGGTATACCCTATGCAACACAAAAAGAATTATCAAAATCGGACTGCTCTGTATAAAGTTATGCGTGGTTATACATTACAATCAGTGAGTGAACAATCAATCATCCCCTGTTTTCCGACCCTTAGGGTTCGATTTTGTTTTCCAAATTTATATGGGACCACCTTGGGAGTATACCCTTTCCAATAGAAGAAGAATTGTCACAATCGGACCACTCTGTAAAAAGTTATGCGTGGTCATACATAAAAAAAAAAAAAAAAATATACGCGTCGAATTGATAACCTCCTCCGTTTTTTTTCGTCGGTTGAAAAATAATTGAAATCGGAGGCGGACAATCTTGGCGGTCTCCTTGTAAGTCAAATATCTATTTTGACTGGACTATAAGTTAACACAACATTTATTGATTCTGATAGTACGAAGTTCGCTAGGTCAGCTAGTTTTTATATAAATCTAAGTTCTTGAATAACGAAGTTCATGACAGATGAAAGATACGTTTTCGTGCACTTTGAGTGAATACGCAAAATTTCTTTTAAATGTAGTTAGTTATGTTATGTAAACACATGTTAGGAGTTTTATTTAGAAATAGTGGATACTATTTTATAAATGAAAGATAATTGAAGATCAAACGAACTTACCAAGTGAAGTTCGATCCCAATTATGCGAGCAGCTTCATTCGACGCGATTTACGTTTAACATGATGTAGTAGCGCCATCTACCGTAGGCCCTGCACGATGGTTTAAAGTTTGATTTTTCTTTTGACATTCACCCCACCACTGCGCACTACTGTCGTAGCGGACCGTTCCGACATTAATCCTCATTTTGTTTAAAGGATAGGTATACTTATATAATATTTATTTTAAAATCGTTAGATGATTACCGGGAGGGGGTTAATTATTGACTTGTATAATTAACACAAAAGTAGGGTGGGAGTTGGTAAATCGCGTCGAATGAAGCTGCTCGCATAATTGGGATCGAACTTCACTTGGTAAGTTCGTTTGATCTTCATTTATGCTTAGCAGCTTCATTCTTTGCGATTTACGTTTAACATGGTGTAGGATGTTTATATAGCAAGGGTTTTAAAATAAATACAAAAATGTTTAATACTTGTATAATTGAACATTGCCTTTATTTTGGTTATATAAATAATAGGTAAGTATTCCTATTAAATTAAAGAGGTAGAACAATCATTCAAAATCAAATCTTGTTTTATTCATTACTCAAAGTACTTATTTATTATAATTATGCACCTGTATATATTATCTAGCTTAAGTACCTACATAGTAATTATATTATATTTGAGAAGAATCAAGCTATGATTGAGCGAAATTATTATGATTTACAATTTCTTTATTGTAGAAGCGAGCAAACGCTGATGAAGAATCAGTCCATCCAGCAGTCCTTTTAATCACGTCTATGCTTACTCCTAATTTATTTGCCTTTGATGTGGCTGCATGTCGTGTACTATGCGCGCTAAATATTGAAGTGTCTACGCCACTTTCTAGTAGCGTATCCTTTAACCAATGACTAATAGTTTGAGAAGTGATATTTGAATGTGGTTTTTTGAAACTTATAAATAAACTGTTATTGTTATTCTTACGTAATAGCTTAGTTTTATTCAGGTATGCTTGTAAACATCTAGCTGGGCAGATTTCTGGACGTGTGTTATAAAATGGAAGTCTTAAGATAGGTTGAAATGAATTTAATTTAGTTGTCTTTATTGTATCGGGAATTTTAATAATAATTTCATTGGGATTTGTAATTATATTGAACTTAATTTTCATTAGAGATAAGGTTTGTACACGATGTGCAGTCACAAGAGCAATTAATGTTACAGTTTTCTTAGAAAAAGTTCGCAAATCAAGGTTTTCATTAGGCCATTTTTGGGCTAAGAAATTTAAGACAATGTCAGGATCCCATGTAATATTGTATTTTGGGTTTGCTGGCCTTAATTTGAAAACACCCTTCATGAAACGTTTAAGTCTTGCATCATCTAAGTTATGACCTAATAATAAAGATAAAGCAGATTTATACGAGTTGATTGTCCAATACTTCGCACCTTTGTGAAATACCTCTGTTAAAAAATGAATAACTATCGGTATTGAAGCACAAGTATGATCATAATTATGTTTTTGACAGTAAATAATCCAGGTTTTTATGCAACCGTCGTATTGTTTATAAGTGTTACTTGACAAAGATGCTAACATTATTTCCACTGATCTGGGTGAAAGAAATTTGTTTAATAGAGTCTGCCGGATAATCTCGCGGCAGCCAATGTTAACGTTCGATGCAGACTGTGGGCTGATCTGTAAGGAAATTTTAGCAAATTACAGGCAGGTGGAAAGTAAATATTTTTAGATTGACATATTTTATTAAATAAAGGAAACCAAGCTTGAGTTGGCCAGTATGGGATAACAACGATACCCTCCGCTATATCGGATATAATTTTTTGTATCGTTTTTAGTATCATTGAAAATGGTGGAAAGGCGTAAAAGTTTAAATCTTTCCATGAAATTGTGAACGCATCAATAGCCCACGCATCAGGATCATTCTTCCAGGTAACATACGAATCACATTTAGAGTTACAACGGCTAGCAAATAAATCTATATTTGGTGATCCTAACTTTTGTTTTATTTCCTCGTATGCGTAATTTCCTAATTCCCATTCAGTGTCCTGAAACTTTTTTCGGGACAATCTATCAGCTTCTTGATTATCTTTAGTGTTAATGTATGATGCGAAAATTAAAATACGTCGCCTTTCACACCATTTCCAAATATTATGAGTCTCATCATTGAGATGTGGGTATTGTACACTGCCCATCCTGTTAATATATGAAATGGCTGTAATATTATCGATTCTTAATAACAACTCACAATCAAAACAATCACTGGCAAAGACTTTTAACCCGAAAAAGGCGGCTTTCAGCTCTAACTGGTTAATGTGTAATTTCATTTCATTTTCTTTCCAATAACCATACGATTCATCACCATTACAATATGCACCCCACCCAGTGGATGAGGCATCAGTGAAAATTTCTTTTATATATTTATGGGTTTTAATATTAGAATAACCAATAGCCACATTACTTAACCACCACCTAAGATCTTCCCGAATGAAGTTAGGTAATAAAACTGTTTGATTGAAACTATTATTTTTTAACAAAGCATTAAATTTGAATTGCTCAAATAATTTTGTACGCATCCAAGAATATTGTATCGCTGGGCAGGCAGATACCAAAAGACCAATTGCTCTAGCAAAATCACATAATTTACATTTACGAATGTCTAAATAAAGATGAACATTTCTTTTTATTTTATCTTTCTTATCCGAGGGTAATTCCATAATCATTTTGTGGGAGTCGAAAACAAAACCTAAGAACTTGCACTTAGTACTTGGTATTAAACAACTTTTGTCTTTGTTTATAACAAACCCTATTTTTTCCAAAAATGCGCAAGTGTGTTTCACATTAATAGTGCAGTCATTGAAGTCTTTTCCGATACAAAATATATCGTCTAAATAAACAACGGAAATCATATTTCTAGACCGCAAATACTCCATTACAGGCTTCAAAATCTTTGTGAAAACATACGGAGCGGTGCATAATCCAAAAGGTAAGCAATCAAATTCAAAAAGGGTTCCATTATAATTAAAACGCAAGTATTTTCGGTGGCATTTAGCGACATTAATAAAAAAATATGCATCCTTTAGATCAACCGAAGCCATGTAACATTCTTTAGTTATTAATTTAATGGCTGTCCTGTAATCCTCCATTTTGAAATGATTAGTTTTTATAAATTTATTTAAAAGTTTTAAATTTAGAATAAATCGTTTATCACCATTTGGCTTAGGTACAAGAAAAACATTTGATATGAATTCGCCCTCCTCATGGGAACATTGTGAAATTGCATTGATATCAATTAACTTTTTAATTGTTTTAACATAATCGTAATGCTCCTGTTCTGAATTAGGGAGAGAACATGGACTGTCCAATCGGATTGGAGTGGATGTAGATGGGATTTTATATCCCTTTATCCATGACCGTAAGGTTGGGTCATCTGTAATTTGAGACCACTGTACTATAACAGCAAAAAGTCGACTTACAATCTAACAAAACTATGGCATAGGCATATCAGTTGTTACTTATGACCTTCTTCTTTATGAACGTTTGACAACACTACACATTGGCAACTTGTTGCCCGCTTATGATTGTTATTACAAATTTCAATTAGTTGAGTAAGCGTCACGGTGGCTAAAGTGGTTAGCACTATGCCTCGCATGGCGAACCTTTTTTTTTTTTTTTTTCAGGATGGGAAATCATCAAATGACTTCTCCCGCTCTGGGCGGAGCGGGAGGGCATGTCAGACTTTTACTGACTAAAACCCACCCGTGTTCCATCAGTTGCCCATGTGCCAGGGTCACGGTATCTCTTTCGAACAATCACGCGACCCCGGCAGGCATCGGTCCTAGTAGACCCCTACACTGCTGCTGACATCTCTTTGAGGCGCGCGTGGAACACTGCGCGCCGTCGACCCGAGCTTGGTCCTTACCGGGCGGCGAGCTACCCATTGCTCGCCACCCGCAAGCTCGCGCCTACGGTGGCCGGGAGTCCGCTATTGACTCCCGACGCCCGGGGCGTCTCCTCCTGCGGCGGCTAGGGACGTGAGGGCGCAGAGACTGCCACTCCCTCACGCGCCCCGCCTCCTCCTTCGCGAGCATTACTGCTTCGCAGAAGGAGGTGACGGCTTCCCATTCCCTCTCGCTCCGTACCATGGCTCGCACCAGGGCCGGACGCGAGAGGTCGCCGCCGCCGATCGCCTCCACGAGGACACGGCGGTGCTCCGCCCAGGCAGGGCACACCTCCACCGTATGCTCCACCGTGTCCTCCACGCATGGCGAACCTTCAGGTTCGAGTCTCACATCAAACATGAAAAATATTTTTTAAGTATTACATGTGAAATAAGAATTCTGAGTTGCTAACAAATATGTTAAATATTCCACAGCTAAACGAAGATTCTTTGATTTTACAATTATTTTTAAATCTGAGCGTCGTTATTAAAATATGAGGGTAGATTTGAAACAAAGTGATAATTTCACTTTGTAAATCTACCCTCATATTTTAACTACTTTACTAGTTTACATAAATTATTCCACTATTCGCTGTTGTTGGTTGGTGAACATAGTTACGAGCGTTTGTGTTATATTGTTGTTGCTATTTTAGTATTCTTCTGAATTCAATATGCAGGCTAATATTAGTATTGAAGCCAAGGCAAATATTGTGACCCTATATTCGAATGGCCTTAATATATCTCAAATATCGAATGAAACCGGCTTATGTGTAAGTTTTTTTTTAAATTTTATGTGATGATACTTTCAAAATATAATGGTAGATAAATCGCTTCTTGAAAGTGTGTAATATTGTTTTTTTTTTAGAGAGAGACTGTTAGTCGTTGGGTGAAGAGATTTGAGGAAGAAGGTAGCCTGAAGAGTCGTGAGAGGAGCGGAAGACCACCTCTTATTAGCCAGCCTCAGCGACGTTATATGGTAGCTGAATATGAGACGAATGGTTTCATCCCAACAAGGCGTTTTGCCGATGAGTTCGGCACATCAGTACGCACCGTTCGCCGCATACTCCATGCCGAAGGTCTTCATCACCGAACGCCAGCTAAAAAACCGTTTTTAACGCAACGGCATAAAGAGGCGAGGTTAAGTTTTGCCCGGGAATATTTGGACTTTGATATGGGAGACGACAATATTCACCGACGAAAAATCTTTTAAATCGTGCCAAAAAGGAAGGCTGCATTTGTGGCGTAAAAATAACACGTGTTGGTCTGAAGGCAATGTCAGACCAAATACGGAGTCAGGCAGAATCAGTGTGAATATGTGGGGGTGGATAAGTGCTCAAGGGCCCGGTGAATTAAGTTATATATCGACGCGAGCCAACAGTGTCAACTATGTGGAAGTGTTGAACGATATAATGTTGCCTACTGTGCGTAATGTCTACCCCGCAGAAGACTTAAACGAGATAAGTTTTGTTCAAGACAATTGTCCTATTCACCGTGCCAGCATTGTTCGCGAATGGTTTAGCAATCATCCGGAAATTAAAGTTATTTCCTTGGCCAGCTCGGTCCCCGGACTTAAACCCCATAGAAAATATATGGGGTTTAATGGTGCAAAGATGGGAAGCTCGGGACGAAAGATGCCCTGAGCTACTCAAATCCCATTGCATGCAGTTATGGGATAGTTTGCGCGGCACAAATATCTGTGCAAATATTGTGGCGTCTATGCGTCGACGTCTCATTAGCTGTATCGAGGCTAACGGAGGTCACACGAAATATTAAAAATTAGGACAAGTAGGGTAATTTTGTGTCAGGGGACATAGTGGCTGTAACTTTAACAAATAAGTATTTATATTATTGTAATATTGAGGTTAAGTTTCAATCCTCTTTTCATTGAGAAAATGAATAATTAAGCTATAACCTCTTAAATGATATCAGAATTTTCATAATATCTATATGTAACCTAAAATGTCTTTATTAACATTCAATACTATAATAATAACATAACTAAGTGTAAAGGATTTCATTTGTATAAAAAATATTACAATGTTACCATATCAAAATTTGTTTCATTTATTATCATATTATAATCATAAATTACCTATAATGTAATATCTATTTGTTCAAAGTAATTTACTAAAATAAATTACTAAAACATACAAAAAATAATAGGCCATAATAACTAGGGATTCGAACTCACATCTATCGGGATCATATTAGCGAGTGCAGCCTCGTTACCGATCTAGCTAATGTTAACTTATATTCACTAGTTGAAATTTTGCATTACTATGAAAAAAATAATCAGACTGCGATAAAAAAACAAGTTACTGATATTGTCATCCTTGTCTAGCATTGACAACATCTATAACTACTCGTAGCGCGATGCTACACGACATGTTAATTTGTTAGCGTTGGAACATTACTCACACAGATAAATATGCGTATGTGTTTATAGGCGCCGCAGCTCGTATAGCGCAGGCGATAATGGTCATTGCGGTGTAAGTGGACTTCTGGCCGTTGACTGTACATAGAAATATTGCAAACGTCCAGCGTATTGCATTACCTGAGTATTTATCTGCGATAATTCCTCCTTGTCGGTGAAGACGTCTTCAGCGGAGGTGGCGGCTGACGCGAATAGTTGAAGCCGCGCGTCTGACGTGCCGGCTGTCGTCCTCTCGATGACTCGCTTGTTTTGTTCGGTGGTTTCCTTTGTATTGGGCCCCTGAAGTTTAAATTTCGGTTTCTTGGTGTGCCCCGGAAGTTCGAACTACTTTTACTAGTAGACGCTATAGGGTTGGGTTTTTGCAGAGATTCCCCCGTTTTCTGGACAAATTTAGCGGCTTTAAGTTTCTCGGTTAAATCTTCACCAAATAAGAACTTGTCACGATTTGTGTTAGCAAGAGCATCGCGTAAATTGGCATTAATAGAACTCATTATTATGCTACGCCTGGTTCTACTTTCAATACAGTGGCTGTCGCATAGAATGCGGCAAGCATCACTAAGAGGCTGGAGAAGTGTTTGCTTCGAAGTCTCATGTCGTAATATCATCTCAGTGAGCTGAGATAATGCGGCTAATACGACACCAATTTGATTTTGCTTTTGTAACAGAGTGAGGTCTCTCCTGGCTAGAATTTCAGGGGTAGCTGCCTTAGCTTCAGGATTTAATATCGGGGCTACAAGAAAGTTGCAGTTAGCCGGTATAAGATATTTTTTGAGAAGCGATTCTTTTACTTCTCTAGGTAGGCCTTTAATCAAGATATCTTGCCAACGGGATGCGATATCACTGTGAATATTTTTACCCAGCACAATGTCTGACTGTGGTGGTTCTCCTAATATCTGAAGTATATCTTCTTCTAGCTGGGTCTCCTCTTCTTGTACGTTTGCGGAACATGGATCAGGAGCAGAGGACGGTCCTTGCTCCGGAATAACAGCTTCTGCTCTGGTATGTTCCAAACTAGTAGATTCATACAGTGATGTTTGTGGAATAGGAGAAATCAGACCAGGCATATCTAAGGAGTCATTCCTGTGGTTTATTGGTGATGGAATTGGTGACGTACCGGGCAAAACTTGCTCTTCAATTTCAGAATCTGCGTGATAAATAAAAATTGCTGTTAAGTATTTTAAAACTTATGCACACACAACCGTCAACGACGGGATTCGATTTAAGCACTAGCTGCCAACGACGGTTACTATACTTTGAAAAATTAACCGCCAACGGCGGTAAACATATTTTGAAAAAATTAACCGCCAACGGCGGAAAACATATTTTGAAAAAAATAACCGTCAACGACGGTGAATGTATTATTATGAAAAAATAACCGCCAACGACGGTTATTTTTTATGTAAGTACGTAATAATTCGGTTATTCGCCAGAGATTATTTAAAATCAGTAGAAATAGTAACACGTCAACGACGATTACAAAATACTGTTTTTACTTACCGCTATCATCAGATGAAATAATGCGTCTCCGGCGCAATAATTTCTGTTCAAATTTTTGGATCTTTTTTGTGATCCTAGATTCATCCTCTTCTCGATGTTTCCTTTCGTTTCCCATATTATTTTACTACTAAAAATATCTAAAACTAAAATAAAATAACGCAGTGGCAACCGAATATGTGCGAAGGCTACAGCACGATAACACAGAATGAGGATTAATGTCGGAACGGTCCGCTACGACAGTAGTGCGCAGTGGTGGGGTGAATGTCAAAAGAAAAATCAAACTTTAAACCATCGTGCAGGGCCTACGGTAGATGGCGCTACTACACCATGTTAAACGTAAATCGCAAAGAATGAAGCTGCTAAGCATAATGCTGTTTAGGTTTAATTGTTGTGTTAATTTTTAAGCTTTTGTTTGTTATAGACTACTGGTGTACCTATGTTTAGTTGCTCGATAATTAAGTAGGTAAGTATTTTTATTGTTAACGTTTAATTAAGTAGGTAACTGTACGCTGCCAGACTAGACCCCTACAATAGCATTTCAATAGCGCAGTGGAAGATATTATGGTGGGGTCCAGGAGACAAGAGTGGCGAGCGAAACTAGTCCGCCGTACGCGGAGCAGACAATATATAAGAGAACAACTCACCTACAATACAACAAAAGAACTCACCTGTTGGTTGAAGGACACTGCTCTGGTGCCAACCTGGAGTTATGTATGTAAGTGATTGTATATGTATCGTGTTGTGACGTTACGAGTATTCTTCAGGTTAGAATCCGCTGCAATAAGGCTGGAGGCAATCACAGCATGCGGTCTTCAAATCACTCGTTCCCAATAGCGTCACTTTCCCTTAACCTTCAAACTAACACAGGTATTTCCAACAAACGAAACCCGTGTTATGTCTTCAAATTGGGGTTAGTTGCAATCAATACGATTGGGTCATGACAGATTGTCCACAAAACGACCGATTCTCAGGGATTGCTTTACAAAGGATCGCGAGAACCACGCGGCGACCATCCCTTTCAAGAAGTTCAGTTTTAACAAATGTAACCCGTATTATTACGTCAAACTGGGGTTATTAACACTCAAAACAATGGGTCATGACCTATTGGCCACCAAAACGACCGGGGTAAGGGATTACTTTACAAAAAGATCGCGAGACTCAAGCGGCGACGTGTTCCCCTTTTTCCCACCGAAAACCAAGAGAAGTGTCAACGTCAAAACTGTCAAGTCAGATGTCACTTCGTTACACGCGCATTCCGTTAGGCGCACAGATAATAAACGGGACAGAACAGTAACTATTTTTGTTTTAGTATTAAATACCTGTAAAAAGTATAGCAGATTAAGTATTGAGAATGTGCCCCCAGAGCCAAATGTAAATAATATGATATTGTTAAGTACGCTGCTCATTTGCATTAGGTACTATTTATGTAGTTTTTGACTGCCTAGCTCTTACTGTCATTGAGTAACCTTGAAAAATGTTTTATTATCAGACATTTTTTTATGTACCGGTATGTCTTAAACCAACGGAACGTTGTAAACCGCATTTCAAATCTCTAAAATTACTAACGTTACCTTGCCTTTACATATACGAGCCCGCATTGTTCGTCAAAAAACAATGAATTATTTAAACAAGCTTCAGAGCGACGCTATAGATCGACAAGACAAAAATATCGACACGAACTATGTTTAAGAGCCTCAAAACCCGCCCTTATGCACAAAAGCATCCTCTGCATGGCTCCTAAAATATTCAATAAACTACCAAATCACATTAAAGATCTAAACTTGATGCAATTTAAACGGAAACTTAATATTTTTTTAATTGAAAAATGCTATTATACCATTGACGAATTCCTTCTTGACAAAATTTAGACAGTAAACTAAATGATAATTATGTATTTATGCATCAAAATTAAATAATTTGACATTTTAATTGTATTCTAAATATTGATATTTCAAATTGGATGTATGCTTAGTAATTTTCTTTTTTAATTTTTAATAGTAATCTCTGTTATTTTGCATGTAAAATCGATTTAATTTTTTTATATTGTTAAATAGTGTATAACGGGTAATTTTTTGAGCTCACCTTACCTAACTATAAGACCTACCTGTATCACCAAAAATCACACTAATAAATTTAACTTTGACTTTGACGTTTAAATTTTCGTTCTCTAAAACTAATAGAGCTAGGAATGTGATTCCAAAGCCAAACTGTAGACAACATTATGACAAATATTACGTACATCGTACTTACTTACTTTGCTATAAATAAATATTTTTTTTAACTGAAATACTATTTTTTTGGATATTACTATTAAGTTCTAAGAGAGTGACCACTTTCGAAAAATCTGAGAAATAGCACTTAGTGTGTTGATTTTATTGTTACAAGTCATCACAATCAGATACCTGAAACATATTCAAAAAAAAAGTTCCTCAGGTTCCTATTTGTGACACTACACATAATTTTTTAAATGATATGTTTATTAATATAATATGAAAAGTTGTTCTACATCCAGAGTGGATTTTTACGTTTACGTAACACTGTATAGGTCCCGGCAAACATCTTGAGCACCGATTGATATACCCTTCTCGCTCTTGTGTGTTCTCCCGCCAATGCACTCGTGCAGCGAGAAGGGTACATCAATCGGTGTGCAAGAAGTGTGCCGCGAGGTAAACTAAACAGCCTGAGTCTGTGTAAAGTGTCTTGAAAAAAAATACACTTGGATCTGCATAGGTACTTTGTATTCGATTTGCGTACGCCAAACTCTTACAGGGTTAGTAGAGTGGATGTAGAATCACTTTTTCTTAATATATTAATAAACATATCATTTAAAAAATTATGTGTAGTGTCACAAATAGGGACCTGAGCAAGATTAAAAAAAAATATTTTGCAGGTATCCGATTGCGATGAAACTTGTAACAGTAAAATCAACACACTAAGTGCTATTTCTCAGATTTTTTTTGAAAGTGGTCACTCTCTTAGAACTTACTAATAATAGCCAAAAAAATATTATTTCAGTTAAAAAACATTTATTTTTAGCAAAATAAGTAAGATCGATATACGTAATATTTTTCATAATGTTGTCTACAGTTTGGCTTTGGAATCACATTCCTAGCTCTATTAGTTTTGGAGAACGAAAGCTAAAAAAAAATCTGTTATTAGGACATTTTTCAGGGTTACTCAATGACAGTAAGAGCTAGGCAGTTAATAACTACATAAATAGTAATGCAATTACATTTGGCTCTGGGGGCACATTCTCAATATTTAACCTGCAATACCCTTTATATAATCAACCCTATAAGTAGGTATCTAGTATATATAATACCTACTAGGTAGATTATAACTTATAATAGTTGATAGCCACACTATCGAATTGGGTTTAAGATCTGTAGAGACAGTTGTGAGGAGTAAATAAATAAATAAATAAAAAATCTATTTGAAAATAATGGGTTAAGTAGTTTATTAAAAGAGTACCAACAAAACTAAGAAAAGCTCGTAAGACAGCGAGTGGGCTCTAAGATAATCCGTTGTTGGTAATCAAGGAGTAGAAAGTACCTAAGTCTCACTAAATTCAAGATCTAAGTCTCAATAAATTCAAATCATTCATTAAGCGTAAGTTGTGCCAGAAAGCCTTTTATACAGTTAAAGATTATATTGAGGACAAAAAAGCTTGGGATTAAGCTGCTCCAATTTATGTATTACTAGCTTTTGCCAGCGGTTTCGCCCGCGTGGAGGTTGGAAAATATCCCGCGGGATATGTACGACGGCATAAAGTATCCTATATGGTAAGTATCCAGGATAACCAAAAATCCAAATCCATCCAAAAATCTAAACATCTTAGCCATATTTAACGGTCTCTTACTTGGAATAATACAATTAGCTTTATTTTGAGTACTTCGAACACACATGATATTCGCATTTACTATGAAGCCAAAGTAATATGAATTACAATATTCCAATCCTCCTAATCCTGCCGGCCGGACGCGGGAAGGCCCGCTAGCCGCTCTGCGGCTATTTATTATAACTTCTGATATCTTCTAAAATATTCATTTTAATGATATGCTGTAAAGGGCAATTTTGATCTACATGAAATGTACAATTTATTTAAGGTACTTAATTGCATAAGGATTAATGCTGTATTGCTTAAAATCGCATTCATAAATAAGCCATTATTTCTCGTAAAAAGTAAAGGATAAAAATGGTTATTATGGGTTATCCCTAAGATTTAGACATATACCATCGCGGACTTTTTTGTAGAACTTTTTAAGGTGTACAATACTGTAGAACATTATTTTGCGCTATTTCGTAGGGTTCAGCCAGCGTTCGCAATGTAAGCGCAAAAAAATTGTGTTTATTTATGACATCACATTAGAAACCTCTTAAATTATCAACGTTTCTTGACTATATTATGCATGTTATATACTCATATAAACCTTCCTCTTGAATCACTCTATCTATTAAAAAACCTGCATCAAAATCCGTTGCGTAGTTTTAAAGATATAAGCATACATAGGGACAGACAGACAGCGAAGTGACTTTATTTTATAATATGTAAAGATGTAATTATACTTAATGTTTTTTTTTATTATTATGACTTCCTTTATTTTTTTAAATTATATTATTATTATTTATTTGGAAATATACACTTTGACATTTGATGACTATTGTTTAAACTATGACATGAATATATACTCTGAGGAGTATAATATTATTTTTATTTTAATGATTTTGAATGTGAGGACTATGTAGGTGATGTTTGTTTTTTTATATCTCTCTTACTCATTTCATTTTTAATGATAATCTGGCAGTTTGAGTACTTAATGCGGCCTACCAAAATGTCCTTTCTTTGGTATTGTTCGTCAAATCGTTGTGCTCCTTATGTTCTGAGTTGAGCTGCAAGATTACTGACAAATGCGTGCATTGACTGGACAGGTCCACTCAATCTGTATGGTTCTTTCCTCAAAAGACCATTTCAGACACCCCCATGTACATGGTCCTCAAATGATCAGACCGGGACTATTTCCTGATTTTATATACACATTGACATTGATGAATTTTACTTATACAATGACATGAATATTTACTTTAAAAGTATTATATTGTTTTAATTATTGTAAATGTGAAGACGAAGTGGGTGTTCTTTTTTTTTGGTTTCCTTTTCTTCTAATTTATTTTTTACATTGTCTGGCAGTTTGAGTAATTTGTGCAACCTACACAAATGTCCTTTCTTTGGTATTGTTCGTCGAATCATTGACATCCTTAAGTTCTGAGTGGAGCTGCATGATTACTTACAAATGCGTGCACTGATTGGACAGGTCCACTCAAGCTCTGTGTTCTTTCCTTAAAAGACCACTTCATACACCAATCCACATGGTCTTCACATGATCTGATTAAGATTATGTCTGGACTTTAAAAGAGACTGTGACCTCTGAGTTTGTTTCGGCGTTTCTTCTCAGAGTAGTCAGATAGGAAATGCCGACCTCATCTAGTTTAAAAAAAAATATGATTGACGTGTAAAAGTGTTTGTACAAACCTACTTGCAAAAATAAAGTCATTTATCATTTATACCGGAAAAGCTAAAAGTAGGACTATCTACAAAAAGAAATGAGATGCCATCAAAACCATAACTTGTAAAAAAGCCAAGTCTCGCAACTGAATTCTTCTACCGTAAAAAGTTGTGAGATCTCTGTATACCAAGTTGGTTAATTTATTCGGTCCCTCCTTGAGGGACCTTCTGTCGTAAGTTATACGACAGAAGGCCCCGTTTACGTAATTAGCCAACCTTACAACATCATATAGTGACCATATCAATATTAAAAATATTTTATGTAAAATAAACAGATTAGAGAGGCAATCGCACTAAACAATCTAATTTAATATACGATAATATGTATTACTTGTGTGATACATTGCGTTTTCATGCGATGGCTAAGTCAGTTTGTTTAAATAAGACATAAAATATTTCTTTTGGGATCCATGTGAAAACCATATGTCTTAAATTTGCATTAAGTATTTGCGCGACAAATTAACGAATAACGCGATTATATTAGTGCAGGGTATATACCTTATCTAAAAAGTTAAGTTTCGGAAGTCGGTGGCAAAAAAAAATATAAATATAAATACAGACATCGACTTCCGAAATTAAAGTTATTTTTCAGTTTTTTTTTTTTGTTGTTCTAATTTGACTGGTCTATTTGAGCCACAGATATTAAATTATTTATTTACAATACATCTCTTTGATTTGAGCTCATTTTCCTTACCGTTTTAGTGGATTCAATAAAACCTCATTTTACTTCATGGTTCAATAAACGTTTATTATTTTATTAACAACATGTGCACAATTGGCAACAAATATATCCACACAAAATAAGTGGACTCCAAAAAACTACTGTAAGAAGGTAAACAAGAATTTGACGCAAGTTTCTTTGATATTTATAACATTTTAAGAATGCTGGGTACATGTTTGGGCATATCTTGTAAATCCAGAAACAAGGCCTTTGTTTTAAAATGTGTAACCACACAGGACGACATCTGGTATCGGTCGGCCATGCTTCCCGGTCAGTCTGGTCTATTAAGGATCGTAAACACCGAAATAAACAGATATTACGTTTACACTTTTTTAACTTTCTTTTGCAGCTACCTTTGCAGATTTTCGGGGCACATACACATTTCTTTTTACAGCAACGTTTGCAGATAGCTGCACATTCACATAACTTTTTACAGCAACCTTTGCAGGTAGTTCCACATACACATTTCTGTTTACAGCAACGTTTGCAGACAGCTGCACATTCACATTTCTTTTTACAGCAACGTTTGCAGGGATCTGGGGCACATACAGTTTTCTTTTTACAGCTACGTTTGCAGGGATCTGGGGCACATACAGTTTTCTTTTTACAGATAGGTTTGCAAATGGCAGCTTTCTTTCTGCAGCTACCCGCGGCAACTTCCATTTTGCAGCTACGTGCGGCAGCTTTCTTTTTGCAGATACCCCCGACAGCTTTCTTTTTGCAGGCAGGTTTCTTTCCGCAGCTACCGACGGCAACATCCTTTGTACAGCTAACCGGGACAGTTTCCTTTAGGCAGCAACCCCCGGCAGCTTTCTTTCTATGGTCTCCTAATAGGTTATCCATGATTATCCTTGGTAACTGTAGTGCAGTGGGACTGCATCGTACTGGTAGACGTTTATAAGCACGTCCAAAAAAGGACCCATCACAACGTGAGTTCCGTGCATATCTATTTGCTGGATTAATATAACAAGGATCGCGGGCGTATTTTGTAGGTGGTATAGCTCTAGGTGCTGGTGGTTTTTTTTTAATTTGTGGTCGACAATTTAGTCCAGGAATCAGTTCTGATTGTTTACATCGAAGATTAGGACCAGGACCCCGTAAAGATACACGGTTTAAGTCAGGATATGGTAGGTGTACTCCACCTTCAGCAGTACTTGTTCGTCTGAGTCCCGGTGAGAATTGCTGTAACAATCCAGGAAGTGGTTTGTCTAAATTTGTGGGAATTTGTGACAGTTGTTTTTGATATTGCCTTTTTTACTGATAAACCCCAAATGGCGGTCTTGCCCTAAATTGAAAATTTCTCGAACTTAGTGACATTTCAGACCGTTGTATTATTATATTACTAATGTTCTCTTGACCGTTTTTTCTTCGTAGTAACAAGATATAACCACGTTATTAAATGCGATTCTTAAATTTCGCTCAGTGATAATGCGATTCCTGGAGACTGAACTTTTTAAGATTAAGTGATTAGGTACTATTTGGTATTTCCTGTTCATTTCCACGTTTAGCCCTACGGAATTTGCAGGATATTGTACGTTTTGGTTAAGAATTATGTATAAAACTGTTAGAATATCTGCTTGTTGGCTTGGGTGAGGGTGTGACAACTCGGACGCAAGTGAGTTAAGTAGTTGATTATGTAGATGCTGGGAAAATTCAGTTTGTGTATCAGTTCCGAGTGTACTTTAGCGTAGGTATGTGAGGCTATGCGATGCTGTAGGAGATTGGAATCTTTGATTATTAGTTCGTAAGCTCTGCGAATTAAAAGGCTGAATACGTTGTAATTTGTTGTTTGATGAACGCTCTGTTTTAGTATTTTTGCTCTGCTGCGCATCTACACTTGCCTGAATGAATCGGTATTAATAATAGTTCATTGAATGAAAATATGTAAAAACGAGACTTATTCGATTAAATATCTTCCATTTCTTAAATTGATTCAACAAAACGACTTCTACTTATTTACGTTCCATGAACGCTTATTATTTTATATTCAACTTTAACAAATCGAATCCCAACACAAATACCCACATAAAAGAAGTGGACTCCAAAAACATAACGTAAGAAGGTAAATAAAAATTTGACGCATGAATTGTTGATATTTATAAAAATTTAAGAATGCCGGGTAAAGCTGTGGCCACATCTTGTAAATCCAGAAACAAGGCTTTTGTTTTAAAGCGTTTACCCACATAGGATGACATGTAACAGCGGTTGGCCATGCTTCCCGCTCAGTCTGCTTGATTAAGTCACGTAAACACCGAAAACCGGTCTCGTGTCCAGACTTTTTTGCCTTTCTTTTCTTAGCCGCGGCAGCTTTATTTCTATGTTCTTTTAATTTGTTTTCCATGACAACCCTTGGTAACTCTAGCGTAGGTGGAGTGTATCTTAATGGTCGACGTTTATAAGCACGCCTAAGAGCGAGCTCATCGTAAGGTGACTTCGGTGCACATATATTTCCTGGATTAGTATAACAAGGATTGCGGACGTATTTTGTAGGTGGTGTAGCTCTAGGTGCTGGTGGGTTATTATTGGTAGAGGGTTGACGATTTAGTCCAAGAGTCTGTTTTGATTCTTTACGTGGTGGATTATGACCAGGATAGCGTAAAGATACACGATTAAAGTCAGGATATGGTTGTTGTACTCCACCCTCAGGTGTACCTGTTTGTCCGAATCCTGGTAAATATTGCTGTGGCAAACCAGGGGGTGATTTGTCTAACTTTGTGGGAATTTGTGGCAATAGGTTTGGATATTGCACGTTTTGCTGATAAACCTGAAATTGCGGATTTGGCCAAAATCGAGAGTTTCCCGAACTTTGTGATATTTCGGGCCGTTGTATTATTACCTGTTCCCTGGATAACCTTTTTTTCTTCGCGGTAACAGGATATAGGCACGTAATTAAATGCGATTTCGCCGAGGAGTAATGTGACATTCCCGGGGAGTGACTGATTTTATGCCAACTATTTGCTATTTCTTGTTCATTCGCACGTTTAGCCCTACGGCAGTTGCAGGGTTTTACGTTTCGGTTGAGAGTTATGTAAAGGTGCACAGAAATGGATATCAGCTTGTTGGCTTGAGTGAGATTGTGACAACTTGGACGCAAGAGGTTGATTAGATAAATGCTGGGAGTATTCCGGATGCTTATCGGTTCCGAATGTACTTTTGCGTGTGGGGTGCGATGATTTAGAAGATTGAAATCGTTGATTATTGGTTCGTAAGCTGTGAGGATTAGGTGATTGAATCTGTTGTAATATCTTGTTTGATGAACGCTTTGGTTTTATTTGTTCTCCCGCGCACTGGCACTTGCCTAAAATGATTGGTATTCCTTGTTCCGTTTTAGGTAGCTGATGAATTATATCAAACTGTCTCTCTACTTTTTCCTTTAGCTGTTTTGACTGAGAACAATGACGAAAGGATTCTATTTTAGAAATAACCGGTTGCGCGCTAGGAAGATGCTGAGAGAACTCAGCTGGCTCCTCAGTTCCTAGTTTACTTTTGCGTGTGGAATGCGGTGCTGTAAATTGGTATCGTTCATGATTAATTCGTATTTTGTGCGAATTTGAAGGTTGAATCTGTTGTAATTTATTGTTTGGTGAACGCTCTGCTTTAAATGTTTGTTCTCCTGCGCATTTGCACTTGCCTGAAAGGATCGGTATTACTTTTTCAGCTTCATGTCGCTCATGAATTACGTCTAACTGTTTCTCTACTTTTTCCAGAATATGCTTTGACTGCGAATTAGAATGAAGGGAATCTACTTTAGAGATTTCTGGTTGCGATGCTGTAGGAGATTGGAATCTTTGATTATCAGTTCGTAAGCTCTGCGAATTAGGTGAATGTAAAGGCTGACTATGCTGTAATTTGTTGTTTGATGAACGCTCTGTTTTTACGTTTTGTTCTTGTGCGCATCTGCACTTGCCTGAAAGGATGGGTATTGGTGTTTCAGCTTTAGGTCGCTGAGAAATTGCATCACATTGACTCTCTACTTTTTCCTTTAGCTGTTTTGACTGAGAACTACGATGAAGGGAATCTATTTTAGAGATATCCGGTTGCGCACTAAGAAGATGCTGAGACAATTCAGTTACGCCATCTGTTCCTAGTGTAGTTCTGCGTGTGGAATGCGATGCTGTAGGAAATGAAAATCTTTGAGTATCAGTTGGAGAGTTGTGTGGATTAGGTGAGCTTGAAGGCTCAATACTTGGAAGTTTCTGTAAATCTGTACTAGGTTGTAATTTGTTGCTTAATGAATATTCCGTTTTCAGTTTTTGTTCTCCTGCGCATTGGCACTTGCCTAAAATGATTGGTTTTCCAATTTCCATCTTAGGTTGCTGAGGAAATGCATCAAACTGTTTTTTTGACTGGGAACTACGTTGAAGTGAATATACTTTAGGGATATTTGCTTGCGCACGCGCACTATGCTGAAAGAATTCGGGTTGCCGTGATTGTTTAGAAACTTTAGGTTGCCGAATTGAAAGATGCTGCGGGTTGTGCTTTGATCGAGAATTCAGCGAGTGGGGTGGGGTTTTAGACGGTGACATATTTTCTACGGATTTACGGGAAATCTGTGATAGTTTCTTACAGAGTTGATGCAGTTTTTCGGGCCAACAAGCACGGTTACTCGGTAATGTGAGTGCCGTTTGAGCGCCTACGGTAGATAATGTTTTATCTTGTTTATTTTTACGTGAATGTGACGATAGTTTTTCAGTGATAGATCTTATTTTCTTTACGAATGGTTTTGATTGAGAACTATTAAATGAAGATGAACGTGTAGACATCAGAGGATCTGGAGTCAGCGCATGTTGCAATGGGACCGCCTTTATCGCCGTCGGCGTTGGTTTATAGTTATATAAAGACGAGGAATATTGTGGATCAAAATTTTTAGAGGACTGTTTTTGAGCCAAGGTTGGTTTCTGAGGTCGATTATAGCGTTGATGATTAGGAAGTTGTTGAACTCGTGAATTTGGCTGACGCCTTTGAGTTTTACTGAAATGTTTTGCCGCGCACCTACACATCCCTGGTAATATTGTATGCGATAGAGATAGACATTGTGTTAGTACTGATTGTTTCTCAGTAAGTGTTTCTGTTTGAGACCTATTTCGTTGACTTAGAGAATGTTGTGATTCTGAATTTGAGTTTCTCCTAAACATAGTTTTCAAAATTTGGGATGGTCCGTACTTCGGACTTGCAAAAGATTCGCCATGTGAACACTCGATTTGAGTCTGCGACATTACAATTGTTGAATGCTCAGATGTTTTAGACTGTTGAGAAAGTCTAGGGTACGAATTACAGGAAATGTTACTAAGTCGTAAAGAGGATGTGTTGTCGGTGTGGGGACGACACTCTAATTTACTAGAATGTGATAGAAACGATGATCGCTGAGAAGTTTTCGAGTATGATTTATCTACAAGCAATGGTTTCCGTATATGCCGAGTATTTTTTGTGCACTGCCTCGATGAACTTTGAGGAAGACCAGATGTACAGCTGTTGTGGAATACGCTGTGACTTGAATGAATTACTAAAGACGGGTTTTGGGAGGTTTCTGACATATTATGACATCTTCGAAAAAGACTTCGATTTGATTGATATGATGATATTTTTTCAGTGTCATCGTTCTGATACTGACCATTGCGTAAAAGTCTTAAATGTGATGTTTTTACTTTTTCAGGATTAACCCGCATAGTGGAAAAAATCTCCGACCGAGATTGCTTAGTAGGATTTTCAGGTATTTTTGTTTGTTGACTTTTCTTACGGCTAAGTAACTTACAACGTAAACTCATAACTAATCTACTTAATTTATTTCTATAATTAACCTGAGAAGAAGGTTCATTAACAGAGCAGGTTCCCTCGGTTCTTTCACATGACCGAACAGAACCCTGTCTTGTTCTATTCCGTAGGACTGATATATCTGATCCGATACATCTATTGTCAAGATCATTATGCAAGGAAGAGCAAGGATCGTGTGGAAAATCTAAGGACTTGCGTTTTGAATTGCGACTGAAAAGGGATTTTCGAGAACGTTGAGATATTTTTTTATCTACAGAATCCTTTTGGAGTGGTGAATATTCTGGTGATTCTGAAAACTTTGGCCAAGTCTCGTCTATTTTCACACTCTTTTTCTTGGAGAAAGTTTTCTTCACTTTGGGGCCATAAGGTTGTTCACCTATAGGATCCTGCGCACTATGCACCAAACACCGACACTTGTTAGGCAAATACTTCGGAGGTGGTGAATGAGCAAGTGATTTTGGAAACTTCGACCATGCCTTATTTATTTTTTAAATATTTCTTTGAGGGGAAGTTGTACTTACTTTAGTTGTGTTTACCTATAATGTAATATCTATTTGTTCAAAGTAATTTACTAAAATAAATTACTAAAACATACAAAAAATAATAGGCCATAATAACTAGGGATTCGAACTCACATCTATCGGGATCATATTAGCGAGTGCAGCCTCGTTACCGATCTAGCTAATGTTAACTTATATTCACTAGTTGAAATTTTGCATTACTATGAAAAAAATAATCAGACTGCGATAAAAAAACAAGTTACTGATATTGTCATCCTTGTCTAGCATTGACAACATCTATAACTACTCGTAGCGCGATGCTACACGACATGTTAATTTGTTAGCGTTGGAACATTACTCACACAGATAAATATGCGTATGTGTTTATAGGCGCCGCAGCTCGTATAGCGCAGGCGATAATGGTCATTGCGGTGTAAGTGGACTTCTGGCCGTTGACTGTACATAGAAATATTGCAAACGTCCAGCGTATTGCATTACCTGAGTATTTATCTGCGATAATTCCTCCTTGTCGGTGAAGACGTCTTCAGCGGAGGTGGCGGCTGACGCGAATAGTTGAAGCCGCGCGTCTGACGTGCCGGCTGTCGTCCTCTCGATGACTCGCTTGTTTTGTTCGGTGGTTTCCTTTGTATTGGGCCCCTGAAGTTTAAATTTCGGTTTCTTGGTGTGCCCCGGAAGTTCGAACTACTTTTACTAGTAGACGCTATAGGGTTGGGTTTTTGCAGAGATTCCCCCGTTTTCTGGACAAATTTAGCGGCTTTAAGTTTCTCGGTTAAATCTTCACCAAATAAGAACTTGTCACGATTTGTGTTAGCAAGAGCATCGCGTAAATTGGCATTAATAGAACTCATTATTATGCTACGCCTGGTTCTACTTTCAATACAGTGGCTGTCGCATAGAATGCGGCAAGCATCACTAAGAGGCTGGAGAAGTGTTTGCTTCGAAGTCTCATGTCGTAATATCATCTCAGTGAGCTGAGATAATGCGGCTAATACGACACCAATTTGATTTTGCTTTTGTAACAGAGTGAGGTCTCTCCTGGCTAGAATTTCAGGGGTAGCTGCCTTAGCTTCAGGATTTAATATCGGGGCTACAAGAAAGTTGCAGTTAGCCGGTATAAGATATTTTTTGAGAAGCGATTCTTTTACTTCTCTAGGTAGGCCTTTAATCAAGATATCTTGCCAACGGGATGCGATATCACTGTGAATATTTTTACCCAGCACAATGTCTGACTGTGGTGGTTCTCCTAATATCTGAAGTATATCTTCTTCTAGCTGGGTCTCCTCTTCTTGTACGTTTGCGGAACATGGATCAGGAGCAGAGGACGGTCCTTGCTCCGGAATAACAGCTTCTGCTCTGGTATGTTCCAAACTAGTAGATTCATACAGTGATGTTTGTGGAATAGGAGAAATCAGACCAGGCATATCTAAGGAGTCATTCCTGTGGTTTATTGGTGATGGAATTGGTGACGTACCGGGCAAAACTTGCTCTTCAATTTCAGAATCTGCGTGATAAATAAAAATTGCTGTTAAGTATTTTAAAACTTATGCACACACAACCGTCAACGACGGGATTCGATTTAAGCACTAGCTGCCAACGACGGTTACTATACTTTGAAAAATTAACCGCCAACGGCGGTAAACATATTTTGAAAAAATTAACCGCCAACGGCGGAAAACATATTTTGAAAAAAATAACCGTCAACGACGGTGAATGTATTATTATGAAAAAATAACCGCCAACGACGGTTATTTTTTATGTAAGTACGTAATAATTCGGTTATTCGCCAGAGATTATTTAAAATCAGTAGAAATAGTAACACGTCAACGACGATTACAAAATACTGTTTTTACTTACCGCTATCATCAGATGAAATAATGCGTCTCCGGCGCAATAATTTCTGTTCAAATTTTTGGATCTTTTTTGTGATCCTAGATTCATCCTCTTCTCGATGTTTCCTTTCGTTTCCCATATTATTTTACTACTAAAAATATCTAAAACTAAAATAAAATAACGCAGTGGCAACCGAATATGTGCGAAGGCTACAGCACGATAACACAGAATGAGGATTAATGTCGGAACGGTCCGCTACGACAGTAGTGCGCAGTGGTGGGGTGAATGTCAAAAGAAAAATCAAACTTTAAACCATCGTGCAGGGCCTACGGTAGATGGCGCTACTACACCATGTTAAACGTAAATCGCAAAGAATGAAGCTGCTAAGCATAATGCTGTTTAGGTTTAATTGTTGTGTTAATTTTTAAGCTTTTGTTTGTTATAGACTACTGGTGTACCTATGTTTAGTTGCTCGATAATTAAGTAGGTAAGTATTTTTATTGTTAACGTTTAATTAAGTAGGTAACTGTACGCTGCCAGACTAGACCCCTACAATAGCATTTCAATAGCGCAGTGGAAGATATTATGGTGGGGTCCAGGAGACAAGAGTGGCGAGCGAAACTAGTCCGCCGTACGCGGAGCAGACAATATATAAGAGAACAACTCACCTACAATACAACAAAAGAACTCACCTGTTGGTTGAAGGACACTGCTCTGGTGCCAACCTGGAGTTATGTATGTAAGTGATTGTATATGTATCGTGTTGTGACGTTACGAGTATTCTTCAGGTTAGAATCCGCTGCAATAAGGCTGGAGGCAATCACAGCATGCGGTCTTCAAATCACTCGTTCCCAATAGCGTCACTTTCCCTTAACCTTCAAACTAACACAGGTATTTCCAACAAACGAAACCCGTGTTATGTCTTCAAATTGGGGTTAGTTGCAATCAATACGATTGGGTCATGACAGATTGTCCACAAAACGACCGATTCTCAGGGATTGCTTTACAAAGGATCGCGAGAACCACGCGGCGACCATCCCTTTCAAGAAGTTCAGTTTTAACAAATGTAACCCGTATTATTACGTCAAACTGGGGTTATTAACACTCAAAACAATGGGTCATGACCTATTGGCCACCAAAACGACCGGGGTAAGGGATTACTTTACAAAAAGATCGCGAGACTCAAGCGGCGACGTGTTCCCCTTTTTCCCACCGAAAACCAAGAGAAGTGTCAACGTCAAAACTGTCAAGTCAGATGTCACTTCGTTACACGCGCATTCCGTTAGGCGCACAGATAATAAACGGGACAGAACAGTAACTATTTTTGTTTTAGTATTAAATACCTGTAAAAAGTATAGCAGATTAAGTATTGAGAATGTGCCCCCAGAGCCAAATGTAAATAATATGATATTGTTAAGTACGCTGCTCATTTGCATTAGGTACTATTTATGTAGTTTTTGACTGCCTAGCTCTTACTGTCATTGAGTAACCTTGAAAAATGTTTTATTATCAGACATTTTTTTATGTACCGGTATGTCTTAAACCAACGGAACGTTGTAAACCGCATTTCAAATCTCTAAAATTACTAACGTTACCTTGCCTTTACATATACGAGCCCGCATTGTTCGTCAAAAAACAATGAATTATTTAAACAAGCTTCAGAGCGACGCTATAGATCGACAAGACAAAAATATCGACACGAACTATGTTTAAGAGCCTCAAAACCCGCCCTTATGCACAAAAGCATCCTCTGCATGGCTCCTAAAATATTCAATAAACTACCAAATCACATTAAAGATCTAAACTTGATGCAATTTAAACGGAAACTTAATATTTTTTTAATTGAAAAATGCTATTATACCATTGACGAATTCCTTCTTGACAAAATTTAGACAGTAAACTAAATGATAATTATGTATTTATGCATCAAAATTAAATAATTTGACATTTTAATTGTATTCTAAATATTGATATTTCAAATTGGATGTATGCTTAGTAATTTTCTTTTTTAATTTTTAATAGTAATCTCTGTTATTTTGCATGTAAAATCGATTTAATTTTTTTATATTGTTAAATAGTGTATAACGGGTAATTTTTTGAGCTCACCTTACCTAACTATAAGACCTACCTGTATCACCAAAAATCACACTAATAAATTTAACTTTGACTTTGACGTTTAAATTTTCGTTCTCTAAAACTAATAGAGCTAGGAATGTGATTCCAAAGCCAAACTGTAGACAACATTATGACAAATATTACGTACATCGTACTTACTTACTTTGCTATAAATAAATATTTTTTTTAACTGAAATACTATTTTTTTGGATATTACTATTAAGTTCTAAGAGAGTGACCACTTTCGAAAAATCTGAGAAATAGCACTTAGTGTGTTGATTTTATTGTTACAAGTCATCACAATCAGATACCTGAAACATATTCAAAAAAAAAGTTCCTCAGGTTCCTATTTGTGACACTACACATAATTTTTTAAATGATATGTTTATTAATATAATATGAAAAGTTGTTCTACATCCAGAGTGGATTTTTACGTTTACGTAACACTGTATAGGTCCCGGCAAACATCTTGAGCACCGATTGATATACCCTTCTCGCTCTTGTGTGTTCTCCCGCCAATGCACTCGTGCAGCGAGAAGGGTACATCAATCGGTGTGCAAGAAGTGTGCCGCGAGGTAAACTAAACAGCCTGAGTCTGTGTAAAGTGTCTTGAAAAAAAATACACTTGGATCTGCATAGGTACTTTGTATTCGATTTGCGTACGCCAAACTCTTACAGGGTTAGTAGAGTGGATGTAGAATCACTTTTTCTTAATATATTAATAAACATATCATTTAAAAAATTATGTGTAGTGTCACAAATAGGGACCTGAGCAAGATTAAAAAAAAATATTTTGCAGGTATCCGATTGCGATGAAACTTGTAACAGTAAAATCAACACACTAAGTGCTATTTCTCAGATTTTTTTTGAAAGTGGTCACTCTCTTAGAACTTACTAATAATAGCCAAAAAAATATTATTTCAGTTAAAAAACATTTATTTTTAGCAAAATAAGTAAGATCGATATACGTAATATTTTTCATAATGTTGTCTACAGTTTGGCTTTGGAATCACATTCCTAGCTCTATTAGTTTTGGAGAACGAAAGCTAAAAAAAAATCTGTTATTAGGACATTTTTCAGGGTTACTCAATGACAGTAAGAGCTAGGCAGTTAATAACTACATAAATAGTAATGCAATTACATTTGGCTCTGGGGGCACATTCTCAATATTTAACCTGCAATACCCTTTATATAATCAACCCTATAAGTAGGTATCTAGTATATATAATACCTACTAGGTAGATTATAACTTATAATAGTTGATAGCCACACTATCGAATTGGGTTTAAGATCTGTAGAGACAGTTGTGAGGAGTAAATAAATAAATAAATAAAAAATCTATTTGAAAATAATGGGTTAAGTAGTTTATTAAAAGAGTACCAACAAAACTAAGAAAAGCTCGTAAGACAGCGAGTGGGCTCTAAGATAATCCGTTGTTGGTAATCAAGGAGTAGAAAGTACCTAAGTCTCACTAAATTCAAGATCTAAGTCTCAATAAATTCAAATCATTCATTAAGCGTAAGTTGTGCCAGAAAGCCTTTTATACAGTTAAAGATTATATTGAGGACAAAAAAGCTTGGGATTAAGCTGCTCCAATTTATGTATTACTAGCTTTTGCCAGCGGTTTCGCCCGCGTGGAGGTTGGAAAATATCCCGCGGGATATGTACGACGGCATAAAGTATCCTATATGGTAAGTATCCAGGATAACCAAAAATCCAAATCCATCCAAAAATCTAAACATCTTAGCCATATTTAACGGTCTCTTACTTGGAATAATACAATTAGCTTTATTTTGAGTACTTCGAACACACATGATATTCGCATTTACTATGAAGCCAAAGTAATATGAATTACAATATTCCAATCCTCCTAATCCTGCCGGCCGGACGCGGGAAGGCCCGCTAGCCGCTCTGCGGCTATTTATTATAACTTCTGATATCTTCTAAAATATTCATTTTAATGATATGCTGTAAAGGGCAATTTTGATCTACATGAAATGTACAATTTATTTAAGGTACTTAATTGCATAAGGATTAATGCTGTATTGCTTAAAATCGCATTCATAAATAAGCCATTATTTCTCGTAAAAAGTAAAGGATAAAAATGGTTATTATGGGTTATCCCTAAGATTTAGACATATACCATCGCGGACTTTTTTGTAGAACTTTTTAAGGTGTACAATACTGTAGAACATTATTTTGCGCTATTTCGTAGGGTTCAGCCAGCGTTCGCAATGTAAGCGCAAAAAAATTGTGTTTATTTATGACATCACATTAGAAACCTCTTAAATTATCAACGTTTCTTGACTATATTATGCATGTTATATACTCATATAAACCTTCCTCTTGAATCACTCTATCTATTAAAAAACCTGCATCAAAATCCGTTGCGTAGTTTTAAAGATATAAGCATACATAGGGACAGACAGACAGCGAAGTGACTTTATTTTATAATATGTAAAGATGTAATTATACTTAATGTTTTTTTTTATTATTATGACTTCCTTTATTTTTTTAAATTATATTATTATTATTTATTTGGAAATATACACTTTGACATTTGATGACTATTGTTTAAACTATGACATGAATATATACTCTGAGGAGTATAATATTATTTTTATTTTAATGATTTTGAATGTGAGGACTATGTAGGTGATGTTTGTTTTTTTATATCTCTCTTACTCATTTCATTTTTAATGATAATCTGGCAGTTTGAGTACTTAATGCGGCCTACCAAAATGTCCTTTCTTTGGTATTGTTCGTCAAATCGTTGTGCTCCTTATGTTCTGAGTTGAGCTGCAAGATTACTGACAAATGCGTGCATTGACTGGACAGGTCCACTCAATCTGTATGGTTCTTTCCTCAAAAGACCATTTCAGACACCCCCATGTACATGGTCCTCAAATGATCAGACCGGGACTATTTCCTGATTTTATATACACATTGACATTGATGAATTTTACTTATACAATGACATGAATAT
Source organism: Aporophyla lueneburgensis (assembly GCA_932294355.1). Classification (NCBI taxonomy): domain Eukaryota; kingdom Metazoa; phylum Arthropoda; class Insecta; order Lepidoptera; family Noctuidae; genus Aporophyla; species Aporophyla lueneburgensis. The sequence continues at coordinate 10,221,352 of OW028738.1, read as the reverse complement.
TTACTTTAAAAGTATTATATTGTTTTAATTATTGTAAATGTGAAGACGAAGTGGGTGTTCTTTTTTTTTGGTTTCCTTTTCTTCTAATTTATTTTTTACATTGTCTGGCAGTTTGAGTAATTTGTGCAACCTACACAAATGTCCTTTCTTTGGTATTGTTCGTCGAATCATTGACATCCTTAAGTTCTGAGTGGAGCTGCATGATTACTTACAAATGCGTGCACTGATTGGACAGGTCCACTCAAGCTCTGTGTTCTTTCCTTAAAAGACCACTTCATACACCAATCCACATGGTCTTCACATGATCTGATTAAGATTATGTCTGGACTTTAAAAGAGACTGTGACCTCTGAGTTTGTTTCGGCGTTTCTTCTCAGAGTAGTCAGATAGGAAATGCCGACCTCATCTAGTTTAAAAAAAAATATGATTGACGTGTAAAAGTGTTTGTACAAACCTACTTGCAAAAATAAAGTCATTTATCATTTATACCGGAAAAGCTAAAAGTAGGACTATCTACAAAAAGAAATGAGATGCCATCAAAACCATAACTTGTAAAAAAGCCAAGTCTCGCAACTGAATTCTTCTACCGTAAAAAGTTGTGAGATCTCTGTATACCAAGTTGGTTAATTTATTCGGTCCCTCCTTGAGGGACCTTCTGTCGTAAGTTATACGACAGAAGGCCCCGTTTACGTAATTAGCCAACCTTACAACATCATATAGTGACCATATCAATATTAAAAATATTTTATGTAAAATAAACAGATTAGAGAGGCAATCGCACTAAACAATCTAATTTAATATACGATAATATGTATTACTTGTGTGATACATTGCGTTTTCATGCGATGGCTAAGTCAGTTTGTTTAAATAAGACATAAAATATTTCTTTTGGGATCCATGTGAAAACCATATGTCTTAAATTTGCATTAAGTATTTGCGCGACAAATTAACGAATAACGCGATTATATTAGTGCAGGGTATATACCTTATCTAAAAAGTTAAGTTTCGGAAGTCGGTGGCAAAAAAAAATATAAATATAAATACAGACATCGACTTCCGAAATTAAAGTTATTTTTCAGTTTTTTTTTTTTGTTGTTCTAATTTGACTGGTCTATTTGAGCCACAGATATTAAATTATTTATTTACAATACATCTCTTTGATTTGAGCTCATTTTCCTTACCGTTTTAGTGGATTCAATAAAACCTCATTTTACTTCATGGTTCAATAAACGTTTATTATTTTATTAACAACATGTGCACAATTGGCAACAAATATATCCACACAAAATAAGTGGACTCCAAAAAACTACTGTAAGAAGGTAAACAAGAATTTGACGCAAGTTTCTTTGATATTTATAACATTTTAAGAATGCTGGGTACATGTTTGGGCATATCTTGTAAATCCAGAAACAAGGCCTTTGTTTTAAAATGTGTAACCACACAGGACGACATCTGGTATCGGTCGGCCATGCTTCCCGGTCAGTCTGGTCTATTAAGGATCGTAAACACCGAAATAAACAGATATTACGTTTACACTTTTTTAACTTTCTTTTGCAGCTACCTTTGCAGATTTTCGGGGCACATACACATTTCTTTTTACAGCAACGTTTGCAGATAGCTGCACATTCACATAACTTTTTACAGCAACCTTTGCAGGTAGTTCCACATACACATTTCTGTTTACAGCAACGTTTGCAGACAGCTGCACATTCACATTTCTTTTTACAGCAACGTTTGCAGGGATCTGGGGCACATACAGTTTTCTTTTTACAGCTACGTTTGCAGGGATCTGGGGCACATACAGTTTTCTTTTTACAGATAGGTTTGCAAATGGCAGCTTTCTTTCTGCAGCTACCCGCGGCAACTTCCATTTTGCAGCTACGTGCGGCAGCTTTCTTTTTGCAGATACCCCCGACAGCTTTCTTTTTGCAGGCAGGTTTCTTTCCGCAGCTACCGACGGCAACATCCTTTGTACAGCTAACCGGGACAGTTTCCTTTAGGCAGCAACCCCCGGCAGCTTTCTTTCTATGGTCTCCTAATAGGTTATCCATGATTATCCTTGGTAACTGTAGTGCAGTGGGACTGCATCGTACTGGTAGACGTTTATAAGCACGTCCAAAAAAGGACCCATCACAACGTGAGTTCCGTGCATATCTATTTGCTGGATTAATATAACAAGGATCGCGGGCGTATTTTGTAGGTGGTATAGCTCTAGGTGCTGGTGGTTTTTTTTTAATTTGTGGTCGACAATTTAGTCCAGGAATCAGTTCTGATTGTTTACATCGAAGATTAGGACCAGGACCCCGTAAAGATACACGGTTTAAGTCAGGATATGGTAGGTGTACTCCACCTTCAGCAGTACTTGTTCGTCTGAGTCCCGGTGAGAATTGCTGTAACAATCCAGGAAGTGGTTTGTCTAAATTTGTGGGAATTTGTGACAGTTGTTTTTGATATTGCCTTTTTTACTGATAAACCCCAAATGGCGGTCTTGCCCTAAATTGAAAATTTCTCGAACTTAGTGACATTTCAGACCGTTGTATTATTATATTACTAATGTTCTCTTGACCGTTTTTTCTTCGTAGTAACAAGATATAACCACGTTATTAAATGCGATTCTTAAATTTCGCTCAGTGATAATGCGATTCCTGGAGACTGAACTTTTTAAGATTAAGTGATTAGGTACTATTTGGTATTTCCTGTTCATTTCCACGTTTAGCCCTACGGAATTTGCAGGATATTGTACGTTTTGGTTAAGAATTATGTATAAAACTGTTAGAATATCTGCTTGTTGGCTTGGGTGAGGGTGTGACAACTCGGACGCAAGTGAGTTAAGTAGTTGATTATGTAGATGCTGGGAAAATTCAGTTTGTGTATCAGTTCCGAGTGTACTTTAGCGTAGGTATGTGAGGCTATGCGATGCTGTAGGAGATTGGAATCTTTGATTATTAGTTCGTAAGCTCTGCGAATTAAAAGGCTGAATACGTTGTAATTTGTTGTTTGATGAACGCTCTGTTTTAGTATTTTTGCTCTGCTGCGCATCTACACTTGCCTGAATGAATCGGTATTAATAATAGTTCATTGAATGAAAATATGTAAAAACGAGACTTATTCGATTAAATATCTTCCATTTCTTAAATTGATTCAACAAAACGACTTCTACTTATTTACGTTCCATGAACGCTTATTATTTTATATTCAACTTTAACAAATCGAATCCCAACACAAATACCCACATAAAAGAAGTGGACTCCAAAAACATAACGTAAGAAGGTAAATAAAAATTTGACGCATGAATTGTTGATATTTATAAAAATTTAAGAATGCCGGGTAAAGCTGTGGCCACATCTTGTAAATCCAGAAACAAGGCTTTTGTTTTAAAGCGTTTACCCACATAGGATGACATGTAACAGCGGTTGGCCATGCTTCCCGCTCAGTCTGCTTGATTAAGTCACGTAAACACCGAAAACCGGTCTCGTGTCCAGACTTTTTTGCCTTTCTTTTCTTAGCCGCGGCAGCTTTATTTCTATGTTCTTTTAATTTGTTTTCCATGACAACCCTTGGTAACTCTAGCGTAGGTGGAGTGTATCTTAATGGTCGACGTTTATAAGCACGCCTAAGAGCGAGCTCATCGTAAGGTGACTTCGGTGCACATATATTTCCTGGATTAGTATAACAAGGATTGCGGACGTATTTTGTAGGTGGTGTAGCTCTAGGTGCTGGTGGGTTATTATTGGTAGAGGGTTGACGATTTAGTCCAAGAGTCTGTTTTGATTCTTTACGTGGTGGATTATGACCAGGATAGCGTAAAGATACACGATTAAAGTCAGGATATGGTTGTTGTACTCCACCCTCAGGTGTACCTGTTTGTCCGAATCCTGGTAAATATTGCTGTGGCAAACCAGGGGGTGATTTGTCTAACTTTGTGGGAATTTGTGGCAATAGGTTTGGATATTGCACGTTTTGCTGATAAACCTGAAATTGCGGATTTGGCCAAAATCGAGAGTTTCCCGAACTTTGTGATATTTCGGGCCGTTGTATTATTACCTGTTCCCTGGATAACCTTTTTTTCTTCGCGGTAACAGGATATAGGCACGTAATTAAATGCGATTTCGCCGAGGAGTAATGTGACATTCCCGGGGAGTGACTGATTTTATGCCAACTATTTGCTATTTCTTGTTCATTCGCACGTTTAGCCCTACGGCAGTTGCAGGGTTTTACGTTTCGGTTGAGAGTTATGTAAAGGTGCACAGAAATGGATATCAGCTTGTTGGCTTGAGTGAGATTGTGACAACTTGGACGCAAGAGGTTGATTAGATAAATGCTGGGAGTATTCCGGATGCTTATCGGTTCCGAATGTACTTTTGCGTGTGGGGTGCGATGATTTAGAAGATTGAAATCGTTGATTATTGGTTCGTAAGCTGTGAGGATTAGGTGATTGAATCTGTTGTAATATCTTGTTTGATGAACGCTTTGGTTTTATTTGTTCTCCCGCGCACTGGCACTTGCCTAAAATGATTGGTATTCCTTGTTCCGTTTTAGGTAGCTGATGAATTATATCAAACTGTCTCTCTACTTTTTCCTTTAGCTGTTTTGACTGAGAACAATGACGAAAGGATTCTATTTTAGAAATAACCGGTTGCGCGCTAGGAAGATGCTGAGAGAACTCAGCTGGCTCCTCAGTTCCTAGTTTACTTTTGCGTGTGGAATGCGGTGCTGTAAATTGGTATCGTTCATGATTAATTCGTATTTTGTGCGAATTTGAAGGTTGAATCTGTTGTAATTTATTGTTTGGTGAACGCTCTGCTTTAAATGTTTGTTCTCCTGCGCATTTGCACTTGCCTGAAAGGATCGGTATTACTTTTTCAGCTTCATGTCGCTCATGAATTACGTCTAACTGTTTCTCTACTTTTTCCAGAATATGCTTTGACTGCGAATTAGAATGAAGGGAATCTACTTTAGAGATTTCTGGTTGCGATGCTGTAGGAGATTGGAATCTTTGATTATCAGTTCGTAAGCTCTGCGAATTAGGTGAATGTAAAGGCTGACTATGCTGTAATTTGTTGTTTGATGAACGCTCTGTTTTTACGTTTTGTTCTTGTGCGCATCTGCACTTGCCTGAAAGGATGGGTATTGGTGTTTCAGCTTTAGGTCGCTGAGAAATTGCATCACATTGACTCTCTACTTTTTCCTTTAGCTGTTTTGACTGAGAACTACGATGAAGGGAATCTATTTTAGAGATATCCGGTTGCGCACTAAGAAGATGCTGAGACAATTCAGTTACGCCATCTGTTCCTAGTGTAGTTCTGCGTGTGGAATGCGATGCTGTAGGAAATGAAAATCTTTGAGTATCAGTTGGAGAGTTGTGTGGATTAGGTGAGCTTGAAGGCTCAATACTTGGAAGTTTCTGTAAATCTGTACTAGGTTGTAATTTGTTGCTTAATGAATATTCCGTTTTCAGTTTTTGTTCTCCTGCGCATTGGCACTTGCCTAAAATGATTGGTTTTCCAATTTCCATCTTAGGTTGCTGAGGAAATGCATCAAACTGTTTTTTTGACTGGGAACTACGTTGAAGTGAATATACTTTAGGGATATTTGCTTGCGCACGCGCACTATGCTGAAAGAATTCGGGTTGCCGTGATTGTTTAGAAACTTTAGGTTGCCGAATTGAAAGATGCTGCGGGTTGTGCTTTGATCGAGAATTCAGCGAGTGGGGTGGGGTTTTAGACGGTGACATATTTTCTACGGATTTACGGGAAATCTGTGATAGTTTCTTACAGAGTTGATGCAGTTTTTCGGGCCAACAAGCACGGTTACTCGGTAATGTGAGTGCCGTTTGAGCGCCTACGGTAGATAATGTTTTATCTTGTTTATTTTTACGTGAATGTGACGATAGTTTTTCAGTGATAGATCTTATTTTCTTTACGAATGGTTTTGATTGAGAACTATTAAATGAAGATGAACGTGTAGACATCAGAGGATCTGGAGTCAGCGCATGTTGCAATGGGACCGCCTTTATCGCCGTCGGCGTTGGTTTATAGTTATATAAAGACGAGGAATATTGTGGATCAAAATTTTTAGAGGACTGTTTTTGAGCCAAGGTTGGTTTCTGAGGTCGATTATAGCGTTGATGATTAGGAAGTTGTTGAACTCGTGAATTTGGCTGACGCCTTTGAGTTTTACTGAAATGTTTTGCCGCGCACCTACACATCCCTGGTAATATTGTATGCGATAGAGATAGACATTGTGTTAGTACTGATTGTTTCTCAGTAAGTGTTTCTGTTTGAGACCTATTTCGTTGACTTAGAGAATGTTGTGATTCTGAATTTGAGTTTCTCCTAAACATAGTTTTCAAAATTTGGGATGGTCCGTACTTCGGACTTGCAAAAGATTCGCCATGTGAACACTCGATTTGAGTCTGCGACATTACAATTGTTGAATGCTCAGATGTTTTAGACTGTTGAGAAAGTCTAGGGTACGAATTACAGGAAATGTTACTAAGTCGTAAAGAGGATGTGTTGTCGGTGTGGGGACGACACTCTAATTTACTAGAATGTGATAGAAACGATGATCGCTGAGAAGTTTTCGAGTATGATTTATCTACAAGCAATGGTTTCCGTATATGCCGAGTATTTTTTGTGCACTGCCTCGATGAACTTTGAGGAAGACCAGATGTACAGCTGTTGTGGAATACGCTGTGACTTGAATGAATTACTAAAGACGGGTTTTGGGAGGTTTCTGACATATTATGACATCTTCGAAAAAGACTTCGATTTGATTGATATGATGATATTTTTTCAGTGTCATCGTTCTGATACTGACCATTGCGTAAAAGTCTTAAATGTGATGTTTTTACTTTTTCAGGATTAACCCGCATAGTGGAAAAAATCTCCGACCGAGATTGCTTAGTAGGATTTTCAGGTATTTTTGTTTGTTGACTTTTCTTACGGCTAAGTAACTTACAACGTAAACTCATAACTAATCTACTTAATTTATTTCTATAATTAACCTGAGAAGAAGGTTCATTAACAGAGCAGGTTCCCTCGGTTCTTTCACATGACCGAACAGAACCCTGTCTTGTTCTATTCCGTAGGACTGATATATCTGATCCGATACATCTATTGTCAAGATCATTATGCAAGGAAGAGCAAGGATCGTGTGGAAAATCTAAGGACTTGCGTTTTGAATTGCGACTGAAAAGGGATTTTCGAGAACGTTGAGATATTTTTTTATCTACAGAATCCTTTTGGAGTGGTGAATATTCTGGTGATTCTGAAAACTTTGGCCAAGTCTCGTCTATTTTCACACTCTTTTTCTTGGAGAAAGTTTTCTTCACTTTGGGGCCATAAGGTTGTTCACCTATAGGATCCTGCGCACTATGCACCAAACACCGACACTTGTTAGGCAAATACTTCGGAGGTGGTGAATGAGCAAGTGATTTTGGAAACTTCGACCATGCCTTATTTATTTTTAAAATATTTCTTTGAGGGGAAGTTGTACTTACTTTAGTTGTGTTTACCTATAATGTAATATCTATTTGTTCAAAGTAATTTACTAAAATAAATTACTAAAACATACAAAAAATAATAGGCCATAATAACTAGGGATTCGAACTCACATCTATCGGGATCATATTAGCGAGTGCAGCCTCGTTACCGATCTAGCTAATGTTAACTTATATTCACTAGTTGAAATTTTGCATTACTATGAAAAAAATAATCAGACTGCGATAAAAAAACAAGTTACTGATATTGTCATCCTTGTCTAGCATTGACAACATCTATAACTACTCGTAGCGCGATGCTACACGACATGTTAATTTGTTAGCGTTGGAACATTACTCACACAGATAAATATGCGTATGTGTTTATAGGCGCCGCAGCTCGTATAGCGCAGGCGATAATGGTCATTGCGGTGTAAGTGGACTTCTGGCCGTTGACTGTACATAGAAATATTGCAAACGTCCAGCGTATTGCATTACCTGAGTATTTATCTGCGATAATTCCTCCTTGTCGGTGAAGACGTCTTCAGCGGAGGTGGCGGCTGACGCGAATAGTTGAAGCCGCGCGTCTGACGTGCCGGCTGTCGTCCTCTCGATGACTCGCTTGTTTTGTTCGGTGGTTTCCTTTGTATTGGGCCCCTGAAGTTTAAATTTCGGTTTCTTGGTGTGCCCCGGAAGTTCGAACTACTTTTACTAGTAGACGCTATAGGGTTGGGTTTTTGCAGAGATTCCCCCGTTTTCTGGACAAATTTAGCGGCTTTAAGTTTCTCGGTTAAATCTTCACCAAATAAGAACTTGTCACGATTTGTGTTAGCAAGAGCATCGCGTAAATTGGCATTAATAGAACTCATTATTATGCTACGCCTGGTTCTACTTTCAATACAGTGGCTGTCGCATAGAATGCGGCAAGCATCACTAAGAGGCTGGAGAAGTGTTTGCTTCGAAGTCTCATGTCGTAATATCATCTCAGTGAGCTGAGATAATGCGGCTAATACGACACCAATTTGATTTTGCTTTTGTAACAGAGTGAGGTCTCTCCTGGCTAGAATTTCAGGGGTAGCTGCCTTAGCTTCAGGATTTAATATCGGGGCTACAAGAAAGTTGCAGTTAGCCGGTATAAGATATTTTTTGAGAAGCGATTCTTTTACTTCTCTAGGTAGGCCTTTAATCAAGATATCTTGCCAACGGGATGCGATATCACTGTGAATATTTTTACCCAGCACAATGTCTGACTGTGGTGGTTCTCCTAATATCTGAAGTATATCTTCTTCTAGCTGGGTCTCCTCTTCTTGTACGTTTGCGGAACATGGATCAGGAGCAGAGGACGGTCCTTGCTCCGCCTTTATCGCCGTCGGCGTTGGTTTATAGTTATATAAAGACGAGGAATATTGTGGATCAAAATTTTTAGAGGACTGTTTTTGAGCCAAGGTTGGTTTCTGAGGTCGATTATAGCGTTGATGATTAGGAAGTTGTTGAACTCGTGAATTTGGCTGACGCCTTTGAGTTTTACTGAAATGTTTTGCCGCGCACCTACACATCCCTGGTAATATTGTATGCGATAGAGATAGACATTGTGTTAGTACTGATTGTTTCTCAGTAAGTGTTTCTGTTTGAGACCTATTTCGTTGACTTAGAGAATGTTGTGATTCTGAATTTGAGTTTCTCCTAAACATAGTTTTCAAAATTTGGGATGGTCCGTACTTCGGACTTGCAAAAGATTCGCCATGTGAACACTCGATTTGAGTCTGCGACATTACAATTGTTGAATGCTCAGATGTTTTAGACTGTTGAGAAAGTCTAGGGTACGAATTACAGGAAATGTTACTAAGTCGTAAAGAGGATGTGTTGTCGGTGTGGGGACGACACTCTAATTTACTAGAATGTGATAGAAACGATGATCGCTGAGAAGTTTTCGAGTATGATTTATCTACAAGCAATGGTTTCCGTATATGCCGAGTATTTTTTGTGCACTGCCTCGATGAACTTTGAGGAAGACCAGATGTACAGCTGTTGTGGAATACGCTGTGACTTGAATGAATTACTAAAGACGGGTTTTGGGAGGTTTCTGACATATTATGACATCTTCGAAAAAGACTTCGATTTGATTGATATGATGATATTTTTTCAGTGTCATCGTTCTGATACTGACCATTGCGTAAAAGTCTTAAATGTGATGTTTTTACTTTTTCAGGATTAACCCGCATAGTGGAAAAAATCTCCGACCGAGATTGCTTAGTAGGATTTTCAGGTATTTTTGTTTGTTGACTTTTCTTACGGCTAAGTAACTTACAACGTAAACTCATAACTAATCTACTTAATTTATTTCTATAATTAACCTGAGAAGAAGGTTCATTAACAGAGCAGGTTCCCTCGGTTCTTTCACATGACCGAACAGAACCCTGTCTTGTTCTATTCCGTAGGACTGATATATCTGATCCGATACATCTATTGTCAAGATCATTATGCAAGGAAGAGCAAGGATCGTGTGGAAAATCTAAGGACTTGCGTTTTGAATTGCGACTGAAAAGGGATTTTCGAGAACGTTGAGATATTTTTTTATCTACAGAATCCTTTTGGAGTGGTGAATATTCTGGTGATTCTGAAAACTTTGGCCAAGTCTCGTCTATTTTCACACTCTTTTTCTTGGAGAAAGTTTTCTTCACTTTGGGGCCATAAGGTTGTTCACCTATAGGATCCTGCGCACTATGCACCAAACACCGACACTTGTTAGGCAAATACTTCGGAGGTGGTGAATGAGCAAGTGATTTTGGAAACTTCGACCATGCCTTATTTATTTTTAAAATATTTCTTTGAGGGGAAGTTGTACTTACTTTAGTTGTGTTTACCTATAATGTAATATCTATTTGTTCAAAGTAATTTACTAAAATAAATTACTAAAACATACAAAAAATAATAGGCCATAATAACTAGGGATTCGAACTCACATCTATCGGGATCATATTAGCGAGTGCAGCCTCGTTACCGATCTAGCTAATGTTAACTTATATTCACTAGTTGAAATTTTGCATTACTATGAAAAAAATAATCAGACTGCGATAAAAAAACAAGTTACTGATATTGTCATCCTTGTCTAGCATTGACAACATCTATAACTACTCGTAGCGCGATGCTACACGACATGTTAATTTGTTAGCGTTGGAACATTACTCACACAGATAAATATGCGTATGTGTTTATAGGCGCCGCAGCTCGTATAGCGCAGGCGATAATGGTCATTGCGGTGTAAGTGGACTTCTGGCCGTTGACTGTACATAGAAATATTGCAAACGTCCAGCGTATTGCATTACCTGAGTATTTATCTGCGATAATTCCTCCTTGTCGGTGAAGACGTCTTCAGCGGAGGTGGCGGCTGACGCGAATAGTTGAAGCCGCGCGTCTGACGTGCCGGCTGTCGTCCTCTCGATGACTCGCTTGTTTTGTTCGGTGGTTTCCTTTGTATTGGGCCCCTGAAGTTTAAATTTCGGTTTCTTGGTGTGCCCCGGAAGTTCGAACTACTTTTACTAGTAGACGCTATAGGGTTGGGTTTTTGCAGAGATTCCCCCGTTTTCTGGACAAATTTAGCGGCTTTAAGTTTCTCGGTTAAATCTTCACCAAATAAGAACTTGTCACGATTTGTGTTAGCAAGAGCATCGCGTAAATTGGCATTAATAGAACTCATTATTATGCTACGCCTGGTTCTACTTTCAATACAGTGGCTGTCGCATAGAATGCGGCAAGCATCACTAAGAGGCTGGAGAAGTGTTTGCTTCGAAGTCTCATGTCGTAATATCATCTCAGTGAGCTGAGATAATGCGGCTAATACGACACCAATTTGATTTTGCTTTTGTAACAGAGTGAGGTCTCTCCTGGCTAGAATTTCAGGGGTAGCTGCCTTAGCTTCAGGATTTAATATCGGGGCTACAAGAAAGTTGCAGTTAGCCGGTATAAGATATTTTTTGAGAAGCGATTCTTTTACTTCTCTAGGTAGGCCTTTAATCAAGATATCTTGCCAACGGGATGCGATATCACTGTGAATATTTTTACCCAGCACAATGTCTGACTGTGGTGGTTCTCCTAATATCTGAAGTATATCTTCTTCTAGCTGGGTCTCCTCTTCTTGTACGTTTGCGGAACATGGATCAGGAGCAGAGGACGGTCCTTGCTCCGGAATAACAGCTTCTGCTCTGGTATGTTCCAAACTAGTAGATTCATACAGTGATGTTTGTGGAATAGGAGAAATCAGACCAGGCATATCTAAGGAGTCATTCCTGTGGTTTATTGGTGATGGAATTGGTGACGTACCGGGCAAAACTTGCTCTTCAATTTCAGAATCTGCGTGATAAATAAAAATTGCTGTTAAGTATTTTAAAACTTATGCACACACAACCGTCAACGACGGGATTCGATTTAAGCACTAGCTGCCAACGACGGTTACTATACTTTGAAAAATTAACCGCCAACGGCGGTAAACATATTTTGAAAAAATTAACCGCCAACGGCGGAAAACATATTTTGAAAAAAATAACCGTCAACGACGGTGAATGTATTATTATGAAAAAATAACCGCCAACGACGGTTATTTTTTATGTAAGTACGTAATAATTCGGTTATTCGCCAGAGATTATTTAAAATCAGTAGAAATAGTAACACGTCAACGACGATTACAAAATACTGTTTTTACTTACCGCTATCATCAGATGAAATAATGCGTCTCCGGCGCAATAATTTCTGTTCAAATTTTTGGATCTTTTTTGTGATCCTAGATTCATCCTCTTCTCGATGTTTCCTTTCGTTTCCCATATTATTTTACTACTAAAAATATCTAAAACTAAAATAAAATAACGCAGTGGCAACCGAATATGTGCGAAGGCTACAGCACGATAACACAGAATGAGGATTAATGTCGGAACGGTCCGCTACGACAGTAGTGCGCAGTGGTGGGGTGAATGTCAAAAGAAAAATCAAACTTTAAACCATCGTGCAGGGCCTACGGTAGATGGCGCTACTACACCATGTTAAACGTAAATCGCAAAGAATGAAGCTGCTAAGCATAATGCTGTTTAGGTTTAATTGTTGTGTTAATTTTTAAGCTTTTGTTTGTTATAGACTACTGGTGTACCTATGTTTAGTTGCTCGATAATTAAGTAGGTAAGTATTTTTATTGTTAACGTTTAATTAAGTAGGTAACTGTACGCTGCCAGACTAGACCCCTACAATAGCATTTCAATAGCGCAGTGGAAGATATTATGGTGGGGTCCAGGAGACAAGAGTGGCGAGCGAAACTAGTCCGCCGTACGCGGAGCAGACAATATATAAGAGAACAACTCACCTACAATACAACAAAAGAACTCACCTGTTGGTTGAAGGACACTGCTCTGGTGCCAACCTGGAGTTATGTATGTAAGTGATTGTATATGTATCGTGTTGTGACGTTACGAGTATTCTTCAGGTTAGAATCCGCTGCAATAAGGCTGGAGGCAATCACAGCATGCGGTCTTCAAATCACTCGTTCCCAATAGCGTCACTTTCCCTTAACCTTCAAACTAACACAGGTATTTCCAACAAACGAAACCCGTGTTATGTCTTCAAATTGGGGTTAGTTGCAATCAATACGATTGGGTCATGACAGATTGTCCACAAAACGACCGATTCTCAGGGATTGCTTTACAAAGGATCGCGAGAACCACGCGGCGACCATCCCTTTCAAGAAGTTCAGTTTTAACAAATGTAACCCGTATTATTACGTCAAACTGGGGTTATTAACACTCAAAACAATGGGTCATGACCTATTGGCCACCAAAACGACCGGGGTAAGGGATTACTTTACAAAAAGATCGCGAGACTCAAGCGGCGACGTGTTCCCCTTTTTCCCACCGAAAACCAAGAGAAGTGTCAACGTCAAAACTGTCAAGTCAGATGTCACTTCGTTACACGCGCATTCCGTTAGGCGCACAGATAATAAACGGGACAGAACAGTAACTATTTTTGTTTTAGTATTAAATACCTGTAAAAAGTATAGCAGATTAAGTATTGAGAATGTGCCCCCAGAGCCAAATGTAAATAATATGATATTGTTAAGTACGCTGCTCATTTGCATTAGGTACTATTTATGTAGTTTTTGACTGCCTAGCTCTTACTGTCATTGAGTAACCTTGAAAAATGTTTTATTATCAGACATTTTTTTATGTACCGGTATGTCTTAAACCAACGGAACGTTGTAAACCGCATTTCAAATCTCTAAAATTACTAACGTTACCTTGCCTTTACATATACGAGCCCGCATTGTTCGTCAAAAAACAATGAATTATTTAAACAAGCTTCAGAGCGACGCTATAGATCGACAAGACAAAAATATCGACACGAACTATGTTTAAGAGCCTCAAAACCCGCCCTTATGCACAAAAGCATCCTCTGCATGGCTCCTAAAATATTCAATAAACTACCAAATCACATTAAAGATCTAAACTTGATGCAATTTAAACGGAAACTTAATATTTTTTTAATTGAAAAATGCTATTATACCATTGACGAATTCCTTCTTGACAAAATTTAGACAGTAAACTAAATGATAATTATGTATTTATGCATCAAAATTAAATAATTTGACATTTTAATTGTATTCTAAATATTGATATTTCAAATTGGATGTATGCTTAGTAATTTTCTTTTTTAATTTTTAATAGTAATCTCTGTTATTTTGCATGTAAAATCGATTTAATTTTTTTATATTGTTAAATAGTGTATAACGGGTAATTTTTTGAGCTCACCTTACCTAACTATAAGACCTACCTGTATCACCAAAAATCACACTAATAAATTTAACTTTGACTTTGACGTTTAAATTTTCGTTCTCTAAAACTAATAGAGCTAGGAATGTGATTCCAAAGCCAAACTGTAGACAACATTATGACAAATATTACGTACATCGTACTTACTTACTTTGCTATAAATAAATATTTTTTTTAACTGAAATACTATTTTTTTGGATATTACTATTAAGTTCTAAGAGAGTGACCACTTTCGAAAAATCTGAGAAATAGCACTTAGTGTGTTGATTTTATTGTTACAAGTCATCACAATCAGATACCTGAAACATATTCAAAAAAAAAGTTCCTCAGGTTCCTATTTGTGACACTACACATAATTTTTTAAATGATATGTTTATTAATATAATATGAAAAGTTGTTCTACATCCAGAGTGGATTTTTACGTTTACGTAACACTGTATAGGTCCCGGCAAACATCTTGAGCACCGATTGATATACCCTTCTCGCTCTTGTGTGTTCTCCCGCCAATGCACTCGTGCAGCGAGAAGGGTACATCAATCGGTGTGCAAGAAGTGTGCCGCGAGGTAAACTAAACAGCCTGAGTCTGTGTAAAGTGTCTTGAAAAAAAATACACTTGGATCTGCATAGGTACTTTGTATTCGATTTGCGTACGCCAAACTCTTACAGGGTTAGTAGAGTGGATGTAGAATCACTTTTTCTTAATATATTAATAAACATATCATTTAAAAAATTATGTGTAGTGTCACAAATAGGGACCTGAGCAAGATTAAAAAAAAATATTTTGCAGGTATCCGATTGCGATGAAACTTGTAACAGTAAAATCAACACACTAAGTGCTATTTCTCAGATTTTTTTTGAAAGTGGTCACTCTCTTAGAACTTACTAATAATAGCCAAAAAAATATTATTTCAGTTAAAAAACATTTATTTTTAGCAAAATAAGTAAGATCGATATACGTAATATTTTTCATAATGTTGTCTACAGTTTGGCTTTGGAATCACATTCCTAGCTCTATTAGTTTTGGAGAACGAAAGCTAAAAAAAAATCTGTTATTAGGACATTTTTCAGGGTTACTCAATGACAGTAAGAGCTAGGCAGTTAATAACTACATAAATAGTAATGCAATTACATTTGGCTCTGGGGGCACATTCTCAATATTTAACCTGCAATACCCTTTATATAATCAACCCTATAAGTAGGTATCTAGTATATATAATACCTACTAGGTAGATTATAACTTATAATAGTTGATAGCCACACTATCGAATTGGGTTTAAGATCTGTAGAGACAGTTGTGAGGAGTAAATAAATAAATAAATAAAAAATCTATTTGAAAATAATGGGTTAAGTAGTTTATTAAAAGAGTACCAACAAAACTAAGAAAAGCTCGTAAGACAGCGAGTGGGCTCTAAGATAATCCGTTGTTGGTAATCAAGGAGTAGAAAGTACCTAAGTCTCACTAAATTCAAGATCTAAGTCTCAATAAATTCAAATCATTCATTAAGCGTAAGTTGTGCCAGAAAGCCTTTTATACAGTTAAAGATTATATTGAGGACAAAAAAGCTTGGGATTAAGCTGCTCCAATTTATGTATTACTAGCTTTTGCCAGCGGTTTCGCCCGCGTGGAGGTTGGAAAATATCCCGCGGGATATGTACGACGGCATAAAGTATCCTATATGGTAAGTATCCAGGATAACCAAAAATCCAAATCCATCCAAAAATCTAAACATCTTAGCCATATTTAACGGTCTCTTACTTGGAATAATACAATTAGCTTTATTTTGAGTACTTCGAACACACATGATATTCGCATTTACTATGAAGCCAAAGTAATATGAATTACAATATTCCAATCCTCCTAATCCTGCCGGCCGGACGCGGGAAGGCCCGCTAGCCGCTCTGCGGCTATTTATTATAACTTCTGATATCTTCTAAAATATTCATTTTAATGATATGCTGTAAAGGGCAATTTTGATCTACATGAAATGTACAATTTATTTAAGGTACTTAATTGCATAAGGATTAATGCTGTATTGCTTAAAATCGCATTCATAAATAAGCCATTATTTCTCGTAAAAAGTAAAGGATAAAAATGGTTATTATGGGTTATCCCTAAGATTTAGACATATACCATCGCGGACTTTTTTGTAGAACTTTTTAAGGTGTACAATACTGTAGAACATTATTTTGCGCTATTTCGTAGGGTTCAGCCAGCGTTCGCAATGTAAGCGCAAAAAAATTGTGTTTATTTATGACATCACATTAGAAACCTCTTAAATTATCAACGTTTCTTGACTATATTATGCATGTTATATACTCATATAAACCTTCCTCTTGAATCACTCTATCTATTAAAAAACCTGCATCAAAATCCGTTGCGTAGTTTTAAAGAATAAGAAGATAAGCATACATAGGGACAGACAGACAGCGAAGTGACTTTATTTTATAATATGTAAAGATGTAATTATACTTAATGTTTTTTTTTATTATTATGACTTCCTTTATTTTTTTAAATTATATTATTATTATTTATTTGGAAATATACACTTTGACATTTGATGACTATTGTTTAAACTATGACATGAATATATACTCTGAGGAGTATAATATTATTTTTATTTTAATGATTTTGAATGTGAGGACTATGTAGGTGATGTTTGTTTTTTTATATCTCTCTTACTCATTTCATTTTTAATGATAATCTGGCAGTTTGAGTACTTAATGCGGCCTACCAAAATGTCCTTTCTTTGGTATTGTTCGTCAAATCGTTGTGCTCCTTATGTTCTGAGTTGAGCTGCAAGATTACTGACAAATGCGTGCATTGACTGGACAGGTCCACTCAATCTGTATGGTTCTTTCCTCAAAAGACCATTTCAGACACCCCCATGTACATGGTCCTCAAATGATCAGACCGGGACTATTTCCTGATTTTATATACACATTGACATTGATGAATTTTACTTATACAATGACATGAATATTTACTTTAAAAGTATTATATTGTTTTAATTATTGTAAATGTGAAGACGAAGTGGGTGTTCTTTTTTTTTGGTTTCCTTTTCTTCTAATTTAATTTTTTACATTGTCTGGCAGTTTGAGTAATTTGTGCAACCTACACAAATGTCCTTTCTTTGGTATTGTTCGTCGAATCATTGACATCCTTAAGTTCTGAGTGGAGCTGCATGATTACTTACAAATGCGTGCACTGATTGGACAGGTCCACTCAAGCTCTGTGTTCTTTCCTTAAAAGACCACTTCATACACCAATCCACATGGTCTTCACATGATCTGATTAAGATTATGTCTGGACTTTAAAAGAGACTGTGACCTCTGAGTTTGTTTCGGCGTTTCTTCTCAGAGTAGTCAGATAGGAAATGCCGACCTCATCTAGTTTAAAAAAAAATATGATTGACGTGTAAAAGTGTTTGTACAAACCTACTTGCAAAAATAAAGTCATTTATCATTTATACCGGAAAAGCTAAAAGTAGGACTATCTACAAAAAGAAATGAGATGCCATCAAAACCATAACTTGTAAAAAAGCCAAGTCTCGCAACTGAATTCTTCTACCGTAAAAAGTTGTGAGATCTCTGTATACCAAGTTGGTTAATTTATTCGGTCCCTCCTTGAGGGACCTTCTGTCGTAAGTTATACGACAGAAGGCCCCGTTTACGTAATTAGCCAACCTTACAACATCATATAGTGACCATATCAATATTAAAAATATTTTATGTAAAATAAACAGATTAGAGAGGCAATCGCACTAAACAATCTAATTTAATATACGATAATATGTATTACTTGTGTGATACATTGCGTTTTTATGCGATGGCTAAGTCAGTTTGTTTAAATAAGACATAAAATATTTCTTTTGGGATCCATGTGAAAACCATATGTCTTAAATTTGCATTAAGTATTTGCGCGACAAATTAACGAATAACGCGATTATATTAGTGCAGGGTATATACCTTATCTAAAAAGTTAAGTTTCGGAAGTCGGTGGCAAAAAAAAATATAAATATAAATACAGACATCGACTTCCGAAATTAAAGTTATTTTTCAGTTTTTTTTTTTTTGTTGTTCTAATTTGACTGGTCTATTTGAGCCACAGATATTAAATTATTTATTTACAATACATCTCTTTGATTTGAGCTCATTTTCCTTACCGTTTTAGTGGATTCAATAAAACCTCATTTTACTTCATGGTTCAATAAACGTTTATTATTTTATTAACAACATGTGCACAATTGGCAACAAATATATCCACACAAAATAAGTGGACTCCAAAAAACTACTGTAAGAAGGTAAACAAGAATTTGACGCAAGTTTCTTTGATATTTATAACATTTTAAGAATGCTGGGTACATGTTTGGGCATATCTTGTAAATCCAGAAACAAGGCCTTTGTTTTAAAATGTGTAACCACACAGGACGACATCTGGTATCGGTCGGCCATGCTTCCCGGTCAGTCTGGTCTATTAAGGATCGTAAACACCGAAATAAACAGATATTACGTTTACACTTTTTTAACTTTCTTTTGCAGCTACCTTTGCAGATTTTCGGGGCACATACACATTTCTTTTTACAGCAACGTTTGCAGATAGCTGCACATTCACATAACTTTTTACAGCAACCTTTGCAGGTAGTTCCACATACACATTTCTGTTTACAGCAACGTTTGCAGACAGCTGCACATTCACATTTCTTTTTACAGCAACGTTTGCAGGGATCTGGGGCACATACAGTTTTCTTTTTACAGCTACGTTTGCAGGGATCTGGGGCACATACAGTTTTCTTTTTACAGATAGGTTTGCAAATGGCAGCTTTCTTTCTGCAGCTACCCGCGGCAACTTCCATTTTGCAGCTACGTGCGGCAGCTTTCTTTTTGCAGATACCCCCGACAGCTTTCTTTTTGCAGGCAGGTTTCTTTCCGCAGCTACCGACGGCAACATCCTTTGTACAGCTAACCGGGACAGTTTCCTTTAGGCAGCAACCCCCGGCAGCTTTCTTTCTATGGTCTCCTAATAGGTTATCCATGATTATCCTTGGTAACTGTAGTGCAGTGGGACTGCATCGTACTGGTAGACGTTTATAAGCACGTCCAAAAAAGGACCCATCACAACGTGAGTTCCGTGCATATCTATTTGCTGGATTAATATAACAAGGATCGCGGGCGTATTTTGTAGGTGGTATAGCTCTAGGTGCTGGTGGTTTTTTTTTAATTTGTGGTCGACAATTTAGTCCAGGAATCAGTTCTGATTGTTTACATCGAAGATTAGGACCAGGACCCCGTAAAGATACACGGTTTAAGTCAGGATATGGTAGGTGTACTCCACCTTCAGCAGTACTTGTTCGTCTGAGTCCCGGTGAGAATTGCTGTAACAATCCAGGAAGTGGTTTGTCTAAATTTGTGGGAATTTGTGACAGTTGTTTTTGATATTGCCTTTTTTACTGATAAACCCCAAATGGCGGTCTTGCCCTAAATTGAAAATTTCTCGAACTTAGTGACATTTCAGACCGTTGTATTATTATATTACTAATGTTCTCTTGACCGTTTTTTCTTCGTAGTAACAAGATATAACCACGTTATTAAATGCGATTCTTAAATTTCGCTCAGTGATAATGCGATTCCTGGAGACTGAACTTTTTAAGATTAAGTGATTAGGTACTATTTGGTATTTCCTGTTCATTTCCACGTTTAGCCCTACGGAATTTGCAGGATATTGTACGTTTTGGTTAAGAATTATGTATAAAACTGTTAGAATATCTGCTTGTTGGCTTGGGTGAGGGTGTGACAACTCGGACGCAAGTGAGTTAAGTAGTTGATTATGTAGATGCTGGGAAAATTCAGTTTGTTTATCAGTTCCGAGTGTACTTTAGCGTAGGTATGTGAGGCTATGCGATGCTGTAGGAGATTGGAATCTTTGATTATTAGTTCGTAAGCTCTGCGAATTAAAAGGCTGAATACGTTGTAATTTGTTGTTTGATGAACGCTCTGTTTTAGTATTTTTGCTCTGCTGCGCATCTACACTTGCCTGAATGAATCGGTATTAATAATAGTTCATTGAATGAAAATATGTAAAAACGAGACTTATTCGATTAAATATCTTCCATTTCTTAAATTGATTCAACAAAACGACTTCTACTTATTTACGTTCCATGAACGCTTATTATTTTATATTCAACTTTAACAAATCGAATCCCAACACAAATACCCACATAAAAGAAGTGGACTCCAAAAACATAACGTAAGAAGGTAAATAAAAATTTGACGCATGAATTGTTGATATTTATAAAAATTTAAGAATGCCGGGTAAAGCTGTGGCCACATCTTGTAAATCCAGAAACAAGGCTTTTGTTTTAAAGCGTTTACCCACATAGGATGACATGTAACAGCGGTTGGCCATGCTTCCCGCTCAGTCTGCTTGATTAAGTCACGTAAACACCGAAAACCGGTCTCGTGTCCAGACTTTTTTGCCTTTCTTTTCTTAGCCGCGGCAGCTTTATTTCTATGTTCTTTTAATTTGTTTTCCATGACAACCCTTGGTAACTCTAGCGTAGGTGGAGTGTATCTTAATGGTCGACGTTTATAAGCACGCCTAAGAGCGAGCTCATCGTAAGGTGACTTCGGTGCACATATATTTCCTGGATTAGTATAACAAGGATTGCGGACGTATTTTGTAGGTGGTGTAGCTCTAGGTGCTGGTGGGTTATTATTGGTAGAGGGTTGACGATTTAGTCCAAGAGTCTGTTTTGATTCTTTACGTGGTGGATTATGACCAGGATAGCGTAAAGATACACGATTAAAGTCAGGATATGGTTGTTGTACTCCACCCTCAGGTGTACCTGTTTGTCCGAATCCTGGTAAATATTGCTGTGGCAAACCAGGGGGTGATTTGTCTAACTTTGTGGGAATTTGTGGCAATAGGTTTGGATATTGCACGTTTTGCTGATAAACCTGAAATTGCGGATTTGGCCAAAATCGAGAGTTTCCCGAACTTTGTGATATTTCGGGCCGTTGTATTATTACCTGTTCCCTGGATAACCTTTTTTTCTTCGCGGTAACAGGATATAGGCACGTAATTAAATGCGATTTCGCCGAGGAGTAATGTGACATTCCCGGGGAGTGACTGATTTTATGCCAACTATTTGCTATTTCTTGTTCATTCGCACGTTTAGCCCTACGGCAGTTGCAGGGTTTTTTACGTTTCGGTTGAGAGTTATGTAAAGGTGCACAGAAATGGATATCAGCTTGTTGGCTTGAGTGAGATTGTGACAACTTGGACGCAAGAGGTTGATTAGATAAATGCTGGGAGTATTCCGGATGCTTATCGGTTCCGAATGTACTTTTGCGTGTGGGGTGCGATGATTTAGAAGATTGAAATCGTTGATTATTGGTTCGTAAGCTGTGAGGATTAGGTGATTGAATCTGTTGTAATATCTTGTTTGATGAACGCTTTGGTTTTATTTGTTCTCCCGCGCACTGGCACTTGCCTAAAATGATTGGTATTCCTTGTTCCGTTTTAGGTAGCTGATGAATTATATCAAACTGTCTCTCTACTTTTTCCTTTAGCTGTTTTGACTGAGAACAATGACGAAAGGATTCTATTTTAGAAATAACCGGTTGCGCGCTAGGAAGATGCTGAGAGAACTCAGCTGGCTCCTCAGTTCCTAGTTTACTTTTGCGTGTGGAATGCGGTGCTGTAAATTGGTATCGTTCATGATTAATTCGTATTTTGTGCGAATTTGAAGGTTGAATCTGTTGTAATTTATTGTTTGGTGAACGCTCTGCTTTAAATGTTTGTTCTCCTGCGCATTTGCACTTGCCTGAAAGGATCGGTATTACTTTTTCAGCTTCATGTCGCTCATGAATTACGTCTAACTGTTTCTCTACTTTTTCCAGAATATGCTTTGACTGCGAATTAGAATGAAGGGAATCTACTTTAGAGATTTCTGGTTGCGATGCTGTAGGAGATTGGAATCTTTGATTATCAGTTCGTAAGCTCTGCGAATTAGGTGAATGTAAAGGCTGACTATGCTGTAATTTGTTGTTTGATGAACGCTCTGTTTTTACGTTTTGTTCTTGTGCGCATCTGCACTTGCCTGAAAGGATGGGTATTGGTGTTTCAGCTTTAGGTCGCTGAGAAATTGCATCACATTGACTCTCTACTTTTTCCTTTAGCTGTTTTGACTGAGAACTACGATGAAGGGAATCTATTTTAGAGATATCCGGTTGCGCACTAAGAAGATGCTGAGACAATTCAGTTACGCCATCTGTTCCTAGTGTAGTTCTGCGTGTGGAATGCGATGCTGTAGGAAATGAAAATCTTTGAGTATCAGTTGGAGAGTTGTGTGGATTAGGTGAGCTTGAAGGCTCAATACTTGGAAGTTTCTGTAAATCTGTACTAGGTTGTAATTTGTTGCTTAATGAATATTCCGTTTTCAGTTTTTGTTCTCCTGCGCATTGGCACTTGCCTAAAATGATTGGTTTTCCAATTTCCATCTTAGGTTGCTGAGGAAATGCATCAAACTGTTTTTTTGACTGGGAACTACGTTGAAGTGAATATACTTTAGGGATATTTGCTTGCGCACGCGCACTATGCTGAAAGAATTCGGGTTGCCGTGATTGTTTAGAAACTTTAGGTTGCCGAATTGAAAGATGCTGCGGGTTGTGCTTTGATCGAGAATTCAGCGAGTGGGGTGGGGTTTTAGACGGTGACATATTTTCTACGGATTTACGGGAAATCTGTGATAGTTTCTTACAGAGTTGATGCAGTTTTTCGGGCCAACAAGCACGGTTACTCGGTAATGTGAGTGCCGTTTGAGCGCCTACGGTAGATAATGTTTTATCTTGTTTATTTTTACGTGAATGTGACGATAGTTTTTCAGTGATAGATCTTATTTTCTTTACGAATGGTTTTGATTGAGAACTATTAAATGAAGATGAACGTGTAGACATCAGAGGATCTGGAGTCAGCGCATGTTGCAATGGGACCGCCTTTATCGCCGTCGGCGTTGGTTTATAGTTATATAAAGACGAGGAATATTGTGGATCAAAATTTTTAGAGGACTGTTTTTGAGCCAAGGTTGGTTTCTGAGGTCGATTATAGCGTTGATGATTAGGAAGTTGTTGAACTCGTGAATTTGGCTGACGCCTTTGAGTTTTACTGAAATGTTTTGCCGCGCACCTACACATCCCTGGTAATATTGTATGCGATAGAGATAGACATTGTGTTAGTACTGATTGTTTCTCAGTAAGTGTTTCTGTTTGAGACCTATTTCGTTGACTTAGAGAATGTTGTGATTCTGAATTTGAGTTTCTCCTAAACATAGTTTTCAAAATTTGGGATGGTCCGTACTTCGGACTTGCAAAAGATTCGCCATGTGAACACTCGATTTGAGTCTGCGACATTACAATTGTTGAATGCTCAGATGTTTTAGACTGTTGAGAAAGTCTAGGGTACGAATTACAGGAAATTTTACTAAGTCGTAAAGAGGATGTGTTGTCGGTGTGGGGACGACACTCTAATTTACTAGAATGTGATAGAAACGATGATCGCTGAGAAGTTTTCGAGTATGATTTATCTACAAGCAATGGTTTCCGTATATGCCGAGTATTTTTTGTGCACTGCCTCGATGAACTTTGAGGAAGACCAGATGTACAGCTGTTGTGGAATACGCTGTGACTTGAATGAATTACTAAAGACGGGTTTTGGGAGGTTTCTGACATATTATGACATCTTCGAAAAAGACTTCGATTTGATTGATATGATGATATTTTTTCAGTGTCATCGTTCTGATACTGACCATTGCGTAAAAGTCTTAAATGTGATGTTTTTACTTTTTCAGGATTAACCCGCATAGTGGAAAAAATCTCCGACCGAGATTGCTTAGTAGGATTTTCAGGTATTTTTGTTTGTTGACTTTTCTTACGGCTAAGTAACTTACAACGTAAACTCATAACTAATCTACTTAATTTATTTCTATAATTAACCTGAGAAGAAGGTTCATTAACAGAGCAGGTTCCCTCGGTTCTTTCACATGACCGAACAGAACCCTGTCTTGTTCTATTCCGTAGGACTGATATATCTGATCCGATACATCTATTGTCAAGATCATTATGCAAGGAAGAGCAAGGATCGTGTGGAAAATCTAAGGACTTGCGTTTTGAATTGCGACTGAAAAGGGATTTTCGAGAACGTTGAGATATTTTTTTATCTACAGAATCCTTTTGGAGTGGTGAATATTCTGGTGATTCTGAAAACTTTGGCCAAGTCTCGTCTATTTTCACACTCTTTTTCTTGGAGAAAGTTTTCTTCACTTTGGGGCCATAAGGTTGTTCACCTATAGGATCCTGCGCACTATGCACCAAACACCGACACTTGTTAGGCAAATACTTCGGAGGTGGTGAATGAGCAAGTGATTTTGGAAACTTCGACCATGCCTTATTTATTTTTAAAATATTTCTTTGAGGGGAAGTTGTACTTACTTTAGTTGTGTTTACCTATAATGTAATATCTATTTGTTCAAAGTAATTTACTAAAATAAATTACTAAAACATACAAAAAATAATAGGCCATAATAACTAGGGATTCGAACTCACATCTATCGGGATCATATTAGCGAGTGCAGCCTCGTTACCGATCTAGCTAATGTTAACTTATATTCACTAGTTGAAATTTTGCATTACTATGAAAAAAATAATCAGACTGCGATAAAAAAACAAGTTACTGATATTGTCATCCTTGTCTAGCATTGACAACATCTATAACTACTCGTAGCGCGATGCTACACGACATGTTAATTTGTTAGCGTTGGAACATTACTCACACAGATAAATATGCGTATGTGTTTATAGGCGCCGCAGCTCGTATAGCGCAGGCGATAATGGTCATTGCGGTGTAAGTGGACTTCTGGCCGTTGACTGTACATAGAAATATTGCAAACGTCCAGCGTATTGCATTACCTGAGTATTTATCTGCGATAATTCCTCCTTGTCGGTGAAGACGTCTTCAGCGGAGGTGGCGGCTGACGCGAATAGTTGAAGCCGCGCGTCTGACGTGCCGGCTGTCGTCCTCTCGATGACTCGCTTGTTTTGTTCGGTGGTTTCCTTTGTATTGGGCCCCTGAAGTTTAAATTTCGGTTTCTTGGTGTGCCCCGGAAGTTCGAACTACTTTTACTAGTAGACGCTATAGGGTTGGGTTTTTGCAGAGATTCCCCCGTTTTCTGGACAAATTTAGCGGCTTTAAGTTTCTCGGTTAAATCTTCACCAAATAAGAACTTGTCACGATTTGTGTTAGCAAGAGCATCGCGTAAATTGGCATTAATAGAACTCATTATTATGCTACGCCTGGTTCTACTTTCAATACAGTGGCTGTCGCATAGAATGCGGCAAGCATCACTAAGAGGCTGGAGAAGTGTTTGCTTCGAAGTCTCATGTCGTAATATCATCTCAGTGAGCTGAGATAATGCGGCTAATACGACACCAATTTGATTTTGCTTTTGTAACAGAGTGAGGTCTCTCCTGGCTAGAATTTCAGGGGTAGCTGCCTTAGCTTCAGGATTTAATATCGGGGCTACAAGAAAGTTGCAGTTAGCCGGTATAAGATATTTTTTGAGAAGCGATTCTTTTACTTCTCTAGGTAGGCCTTTAATCAAGATATCTTGCCAACGGGATGCGATATCACTGTGAATATTTTTACCCAGCACAATGTCTGACTGTGGTGGTTCTCCTAATATCTGAAGTATATCTTCTTCTAGCTGGGTCTCCTCTTCTTGTACGTTTGCGGAACATGGATCAGGAGCAGAGGACGGTCCTTGCTCCGGAATAACAGCTTCTGCTCTGGTATGTTCCAAACTAGTAGATTCATACAGTGATGTTTGTGGAATAGGAGAAATCAGACCAGGCATATCTAAGGAGTCATTCCTGTGGTTTATTGGTGATGGAATTGGTGACGTACCGGGCAAAACTTGCTCTTCAATTTCAGAATCTGCGTGATAAATAAAAATTGCTGTTAAGTATTTTAAAACTTATGCACACACAACCGTCAACGACGGGATTCGATTTAAGCACTAGCTGCCAACGACGGTTACTATACTTTGAAAAATTAACCGCCAACGGCGGTAAACATATTTTGAAAAAATTAACCGCCAACGGCGGAAAACATATTTTGAAAAAAATAACCGTCAACGACGGTGAATGTATTATTATGAAAAAATAACCGCCAACGACGGTTATTTTTTATGTAAGTACGTAATAATTCGGTTATTCGCCAGAGATTATTTAAAATCAGTAGAAATAGTAACACGTCAACGACGATTACAAAATACTGTTTTTACTTACCGCTATCATCAGATGAAATAATGCGTCTCCGGCGCAATAATTTCTGTTCAAATTTTTGGATCTTTTTTGTGATCCTAGATTCATCCTCTTCTCGATGTTTCCTTTCGTTTCCCATATTATTTTACTACTAAAAATATCTAAAACTAAAATAAAATAACGCAGTGGCAACCGAATATGTGCGAAGGCTACAGCACGATAACACAGAATGAGGATTAATGTCGGAACGGTCCGCTACGACAGTAGTGCGCAGTGGTGGGGTGAATGTCAAAAGAAAAATCAAACTTTAAACCATCGTGCAGGGCCTACGGTAGATGGCGCTACTACACCATGTTAAACGTAAATCGCAAAGAATGAAGCTGCTAAGCATAATGCTGTTTAGGTTTAATTGTTGTGTTAATTTTTAAGCTTTTGTTTGTTATAGACTACTGGTGTACCTATGTTTAGTTGCTCGATAATTAAGTAGGTAAGTATTTTTATTGTTAACGTTTAATTAAGTAGGTAACTGTACGCTGCCAGACTAGACCCCTACAATAGCATTTCAATAGCGCAGTGGAAGATATTATGGTGGGGTCCAGGAGACAAGAGTGGCGAGCGAAACTAGTCCGCCGTACGCGGAGCAGACAATATATAAGAGAACAACTCACCTACAATACAACAAAAGAACTCACCTGTTGGTTGAAGGACACTGCTCTGGTGCCAACCTGGAGTTATGTATGTAAGTGATTGTATATGTATCGTGTTGTGACGTTACGAGTATTCTTCAGGTTAGAATCCGCTGCAATAAGGCTGGAGGCAATCACAGCATGCGGTCTTCAAATCACTCGTTCCCAATAGCGTCACTTTCCCTTAACCTTCAAACTAACACAGGTATTTCCAACAAACGAAACCCGTGTTATGTCTTCAAATTGGGGTTAGTTGCAATCAATACGATTGGGTCATGACAGATTGTCCACAAAACGACCGATTCTCAGGGATTGCTTTACAAAGGATCGCGAGAACCACGCGGCGACCATCCCTTTCAAGAAGTTCAGTTTTAACAAATGTAACCCGTATTATTACGTCAAACTGGGGTTATTAACACTCAAAACAATGGGTCATGACCTATTGGCCACCAAAACGACCGGGGTAAGGGATTACTTTACAAAAAGATCGCGAGACTCAAGCGGCGACGTGTTCCCCTTTTTCCCACCGAAAACCAAGAGAAGTGTCAACGTCAAAACTGTCAAGTCAGATGTCACTTCGTTACACGCGCATTCCGTTAGGCGCACAGATAATAAACGGGACAGAACAGTAACTATTTTTGTTTTAGTATTAAATACCTGTAAAAAGTATAGCAGATTAAGTATTGAGAATGTGCCCCCAGAGCCAAATGTAAATAATATGATATTGTTAAGTACGCTGCTCATTTGCATTAGGTACTATTTATGTAGTTTTTGACTGCCTAGCTCTTACTGTCATTGAGTAACCTTGAAAAATGTTTTATTATCAGACATTTTTTTATGTACCGGTATGTCTTAAACCAACGGAACGTTGTAAACCGCATTTCAAATCTCTAAAATTACTAACGTTACCTTGCCTTTACATATACGAGCCCGCATTGTTCGTCAAAAAACAATGAATTATTTAAACAAGCTTCAGAGCGACGCTATAGATCGACAAGACAAAAATATCGACACGAACTATGTTTAAGAGCCTCAAAACCCGCCCTTATGCACAAAAGCATCCTCTGCATGGCTCCTAAAATATTCAATAAACTACCAAATCACATTAAAGATCTAAACTTGATGCAATTTAAACGGAAACTTAATATTTTTTTAATTGAAAAATGCTATTATACCATTGACGAATTCCTTCTTGACAAAATTTAGACAGTAAACTAAATGATAATTATGTATTTATGCATCAAAATTAAATAATTTGACATTTTAATTGTATTCTAAATATTGATATTTCAAATTGGATGTATGCTTAGTAATTTTCTTTTTTAATTTTTAATAGTAATCTCTGTTATTTTGCATGTAAAATCGATTTAATTTTTTTATATTGTTAAATAGTGTATAACGGGTAATTTTTTGAGCTCACCTTACCTAACTATAAGACCTACCTGTATCACCAAAAATCACACTAATAAATTTAACTTTGACTTTGACGTTTAAATTTTCGTTCTCTAAAACTAATAGAGCTAGGAATGTGATTCCAAAGCCAAACTGTAGACAACATTATGACAAATATTACGTACATCGTACTTACTTACTTTGCTATAAATAAATATTTTTTTTAACTGAAATACTATTTTTTTGGATATTACTATTAAGTTCTAAGAGAGTGACCACTTTCGAAAAATCTGAGAAATAGCACTTAGTGTGTTGATTTTATTGTTACAAGTCATCACAATCAGATACCTGAAACATATTCAAAAAAAAAGTTCCTCAGGTTCCTATTTGTGACACTACACATAATTTTTTAAATGATATGTTTATTAATATAATATGAAAAGTTGTTCTACATCCAGAGTGGATTTTTACGTTTACGTAACACTGTATAGGTCCCGGCAAACATCTTGAGCACCGATTGATATACCCTTCTCGCTCTTGTGTGTTCTCCCGCCAATGCACTCGTGCAGCGAGAAGGGTACATCAATCGGTGTGCAAGAAGTGTGCCGCGAGGTAAACTAAACAGCCTGAGTCTGTGTAAAGTGTCTTGAAAAAAAATACACTTGGATCTGCATAGGTACTTTGTATTCGATTTGCGTACGCCAAACTCTTACAGGGTTAGTAGAGTGGATGTAGAATCACTTTTTCTTAATATATTAATAAACATATCATTTAAAAAATTATGTGTAGTGTCACAAATAGGGACCTGAGCAAGATTAAAAAAAAATATTTTGCAGGTATCCGATTGCGATGAAACTTGTAACAGTAAAATCAACACACTAAGTGCTATTTCTCAGATTTTTTTTGAAAGTGGTCACTCTCTTAGAACTTACTAATAATAGCCAAAAAAATATTATTTCAGTTAAAAAACATTTATTTTTAGCAAAATAAGTAAGATCGATATACGTAATATTTTTCATAATGTTGTCTACAGTTTGGCTTTGGAATCACATTCCTAGCTCTATTAGTTTTGGAGAACGAAAGCTAAAAAAAAATCTGTTATTAGGACATTTTTCAGGGTTACTCAATGACAGTAAGAGCTAGGCAGTTAATAACTACATAAATAGTAATGCAATTACATTTGGCTCTGGGGGCACATTCTCAATATTTAACCTGCAATACCCTTTATATAATCAACCCTATAAGTAGGTATCTAGTATATATAATACCTACTAGGTAGATTATAACTTATAATAGTTGATAGCCACACTATCGAATTGGGTTTAAGATCTGTAGAGACAGTTGTGAGGAGTAAATAAATAAATAAATAAAAAATCTATTTGAAAATAATGGGTTAAGTAGTTTATTAAAAGAGTACCAACAAAACTAAGAAAAGCTCGTAAGACAGCGAGTGGGCTCTAAGATAATCCGTTGTTGGTAATCAAGGAGTAGAAAGTACCTAAGTCTCACTAAATTCAAGATCTAAGTCTCAATAAATTCAAATCATTCATTAAGCGTAAGTTGTGCCAGAAAGCCTTTTATACAGTTAAAGATTATATTGAGGACAAAAAAGCTTGGGATTAAGCTGCTCCAATTTATGTATTACTAGCTTTTGCCAGCGGTTTCGCCCGCGTGGAGGTTGGAAAATATCCCGCGGGATATGTACGACGGCATAAAGTATCCTATATGGTAAGTATCCAGGATAACCAAAAATCCAAATCCATCCAAAAATCTAAACATCTTAGCCATATTTAACGGTCTCTTACTTGGAATAATACAATTAGCTTTATTTTGAGTACTTCGAACACACATGATATTCGCATTTACTATGAAGCCAAAGTAATATGAATTACAATATTCCAATCCTCCTAATCCTGCCGGCCGGACGCGGGAAGGCCCGCTAGCCGCTCTGCGGCTATTTATTATAACTTCTGATATCTTCTAAAATATTCATTTTAATGATATGCTGTAAAGGGCAATTTTGATCTACATGAAATGTACAATTTATTTAAGGTACTTAATTGCATAAGGATTAATGCTGTATTGCTTAAAATCGCATTCATAAATAAGCCATTATTTCTCGTAAAAAGTAAAGGATAAAAATGGTTATTATGGGTTATCCCTAAGATTTAGACATATACCATCGCGGACTTTTTTGTAGAACTTTTTAAGGTGTACAATACTGTAGAACATTATTTTGCGCTATTTCGTAGGGTTCAGCCAGCGTTCGCAATGTAAGCGCAAAAAAATTGTGTTTATTTATGACATCACATTAGAAACCTCTTAAATTATCAACGTTTCTTGACTATATTATGCATGTTATATACTCATATAAACCTTCCTCTTGAATCACTCTATCTATTAAAAAACCTGCATCAAAATCCGTTGCGTAGTTTTAAAGATATAAGCATACATAGGGACAGACAGACAGCGAAGTGACTTTATTTTATAATATGTAAAGATGTAATTATACTTAATGTTTTTTTTTATTATTATGACTTCCTTTATTTTTTTAAATTATATTATTATTATTTATTTGGAAATATACACTTTGACATTTGATGACTATTGTTTAAACTATGACATGAATATATACTCTGAGGAGTATAATATTATTTTTATTTTAATGATTTTGAATGTGAGGACTATGTAGGTGATGTTTGTTTTTTTATATCTCTCTTACTCATTTAATTTTTAATGATAATCTGGCAGTTTGAGTACTTAATGCGGCCTACCAAAATGTCCTTTCTTTGGTATTGTTCGTCAAATCGTTGTGCTCCTTATGTTCTGAGTTGAGCTGCAAGATTACTGACAAATGCGTGCATTGACTGGACAGGTCCACTCAATCTGTATGGTTCTTTCCTCAAAAGACCATTTCAGACACCCCCATGTACATGGTCCTCAAATGATCAGACCGGGACTATTTCCTGATTTTATATACACATTGACATTGATGAATTTTACTTATACAATGACATGAATATTTACTTTAAAAGTATTATATTGTTTTAATTATTGTAAATGTGAAGACGAAGTGGGTGTTCTTTTTTTTTGGTTTCCTTTTCTTCTAATTTAATTTTTTACATTGTCTGGCAGTTTGAGTAATTTGTGCAACCTACACAAATGTCCTTTCTTTGGTATTGTTCGTCGAATCATTGACATCCTTAAGTTCTGAGTGGAGCTGCATGATTACTTACAAATGCGTGCACTGATTGGACAGGTCCACTCAAGCTCTGTGTTCTTTCCTTAAAAGACCACTTCATACACCAATCCACATGGTCTTCACATGATCTGATTAAGATTATGTCTGGACTTTAAAAGAGACTATGACCTCTGAGTTTGTTTCGGCGTTTCTTCTCAGAGTAGTCAGATAGGAAATGCCGACCTCATCTAGTTTAAAAAAAAATATGATTGACGTGTAAAAGTGTTTGTACAAACCTACTTGCAAAAATAAAGTCATTTATCATTTATACCGGAAAAGCTAAAAGTAGGACTATCTACAAAAAGAAATGAGATGCCATCAAAACCATAACTTGTAAAAAAGCCAAGTCTCGCAACTGAATTCTTCTACCGTAAAAAGTTGTGAGATCTCTGTATACCAAGTTGGTTAATTTATTCGGTCCCTCCTTGAGGGACCTTCTGTCGTAAGTTATACGACAGAAGGCCCCGTTTACGTAATTAGCCAACCTTACAACATCATATAGTGACCATATCAATATTAAAAATATTTTATGTAAAATAAACAGATTAGAGAGGCAATCGCACTAAACAATCTAATTTAATATACGATAATATGTATTACTTGTGTGATACATTGCGTTTTCATGCGATGGCTAAGTCAGTTTGTTTAAATAAGACATAAAATATTTCTTTTGGGATCCATGTGAAAACCATATGTCTTAAATTTGCATTAAGTATTTGCGCGACAAATTAACGAATAACGCGATTATATTAGTGCAGGGTATATACCTTATCTAAAAAGTTAAGTTTCGGAAGTCGGTGGCAAAAAAAAATATAAATATAAATACAGACATCGACTTCCGAAATTAAAGTTATTTTTCAGTTTTTTTTTTTTTGTTGTTCTAATTTGACTGGTCTATTTGAGCCACAGATATTAAATTATTTATTTACAATACATCTCTTTGATTTGAGCTCATTTTCCTTACCGTTTTAGTGGATTCAATAAAACCTCATTTTACTTCATGGTTCAATAAACGTTTATTATTTTATTAACAACATGTGCACAATTGGCAACAAATATATCCACACAAAATAAGTGGACTCCAAAAAACTACTGTAAGAAGGTAAACAAGAATTTGACGCAAGTTTCTTTGATATTTATAACATTTTAAGAATGCTGGGTACATGTTTGGGCATATCTTGTAAATCCAGAAACAAGGCCTTTGTTTTAAAATGTGTAACCACACAGGACGACATCTGGTATCGGTCGGCCATGCTTCCCGGTCAGTCTGGTCTATTAAGGATCGTAAACACCGAAATAAACAGATATTACGTTTACACTTTTTTAACTTTCTTTTGCAGCTACCTTTGCAGATTTTCGGGGCACATACACATTTCTTTTTACAGCAACGTTTGCAGATAGCTGCACATTCACATAACTTTTTACAGCAACCTTTGCAGGTAGTTCCACATACACATTTCTGTTTACAGCAACGTTTGCAGACAGCTGCACATTCACATTTCTTTTTACAGCAACGTTTGCAGGGATCTGGGGCACATACAGTTTTCTTTTTACAGCTACGTTTGCAGGGATCTGGGGCACATACAGTTTTCTTTTTACAGATAGGTTTGCAAATGGCAGCTTTCTTTCTGCAGCTACCCGCGGCAACTTCCATTTTGCAGCTACGTGCGGCAGCTTTCTTTTTGCAGATACCCCCGACAGCTTTCTTTTTGCAGGCAGGTTTCTTTCCGCAGCTACCGACGGCAACATCCTTTGTACAGCTAACCGGGACAGTTTCCTTTAGGCAGCAACCCCCGGCAGCTTTCTTTCTATGGTCTCCTAATAGGTTATCCATGATTATCCTTGGTAACTGTAGTGCAGTGGGACTGCATCGTACTGGTAGACGTTTATAAGCACGTCCAAAAAAGGACCCATCACAACGTGAGTTCCGTGCATATCTATTTGCTGGATTAATATAACAAGGATCGCGGGCGTATTTTGTAGGTGGTATAGCTCTAGGTGCTGGTGGTTTTTTTTTAATTTGTGGTCGACAATTTAGTCCAGGAATCAGTTCTGATTGTTTACATCGAAGATTAGGACCAGGACCCCGTAAAGATACACGGTTTAAGTCAGGATATGGTAGGTGTACTCCACCTTCAGCAGTACTTGTTCGTCTGAGTCCCGGTGAGAATTGCTGTAACAATCCAGGAAGTGGTTTGTCTAAATTTGTGGGAATTTGTGACAGTTGTTTTTGATATTGCCTTTTTTACTGATAAACCCCAAATGGCGGTCTTGCCCTAAATTGAAAATTTCTCGAACTTAGTGACATTTCAGACCGTTGTATTATTATATTACTAATGTTCTCTTGACCGTTTTTTCTTCGTAGTAACAAGATATAACCACGTTATTAAATGCGATTCTTAAATTTCGCTCAGTGATAATGCGATTCCTGGAGACTGAACTTTTTAAGATTAAGTGATTAGGTACTATTTGGTATTTCCTGTTCATTTCCACGTTTAGCCCTACGGAATTTGCAGGATATTGTACGTTTTGGTTAAGAATTATGTATAAAACTGTTAGAATATCTGCTTGTTGGCTTGGGTGAGGGTGTGACAACTCGGACGCAAGTGAGTTAAGTAGTTGATTATGTAGATGCTGGGAAAATTCAGTTTGTTTATCAGTTCCGAGTGTACTTTAGCGTAGGTATGTGAGGCTATGCGATGCTGGAGGAGATTGGAATCTTTGATTATTAGTTCGTAAGCTCTGCGAATTAAAAGGCTGAATACGTTGTAATTTGTTGTTTGATGAACGCTCTGTTTTAGTATTTTTGCTCTGCTGCGCATCTACACTTGCCTGAATGAATCGGTATTAATAATAGTTCATTGAATGAAAATATGTAAAAACGAGACTTATTCGATTAAATATCTTCCATTTCTTAAATTGATTCAACAAAACGACTTCTACTTATTTACGTTCCATGAACGCTTATTATTTTATATTCAACTTTAACAAATCGAATCCCAACACAAATACCCACATAAAAGAAGTGGACTCCAAAAACATAACGTAAGAAGGTAAATAAAAATTTGACGCATGAATTGTTGATATTTATAAAAATTTAAGAATGCCGGGTAAAGCTGTGGCCACATCTTGTAAATCCAGAAACAAGGCTTTTGTTTTAAAGCGTTTACCCACATAGGATGACATGTAACAGCGGTTGGCCATGCTTCCCGCTCAGTCTGCTTGATTAAGTCACGTAAACACCGAAAACCGGTCTCGTGTCCAGACTTTTTTGCCTTTCTTTTCTTAGCCGCGGCAGCTTTATTTCTATGTTCTTTTAATTTGTTTTCCATGACAACCCTTGGTAACTCTAGCGTAGGTGGAGTGTATCTTAATGGTCGACGTTTATAAGCACGCCTAAGAGCGAGCTCATCGTAAGGTGACTTCGGTGCACATATATTTCCTGGATTAGTATAACAAGGATTGCGGACGTATTTTGTAGGTGGTGTAGCTCTAGGTGCTGGTGGGTTATTATTGGTAGAGGGTTGACGATTTAGTCCAAGAGTCTGTTTTGATTCTTTACGTGGTGGATTATGACCAGGATAGCGTAAAGATACACGATTAAAGTCAGGATATGGTTGTTGTACTCCACCCTCAGGTGTACCTGTTTGTCCGAATCCTGGTAAATATTGCTGTGGCAAACCAGGGGGTGATTTGTCTAACTTTGTGGGAATTTGTGGCAATAGGTTTGGATATTGCACGTTTTGCTGATAAACCTGAAATTGCGGATTTGGCCAAAATCGAGAGTTTCCCGAACTTTGTGATATTTCGGGCCGTTGTATTATTACCTGTTCCCTGGATAACCTTTTTTTCTTCGCGGTAACAGGATATAGGCACGTAATTAAATGCGATTTCGCCGAGGAGTAATGTGACATTCCCGGGGAGTGACTGATTTTATGCCAACTATTTGCTATTTCTTGTTCATTCGCACGTTTAGCCCTACGGCAGTTGCAGGGTTTTTTACGTTTCGGTTGAGAGTTATGTAAAGGTGCACAGAAATGGATATCAGCTTGTTGGCTTGAGTGAGGTTGTGACAACTTGGACGCAAGAGGTTGATTAGATAAATGCTGGGAGTATTCCGGATGCTTATCGGTTCCGAATGTACTTTTGCGTGTGGGGTGCGATGATTTAGAAGATTGAAATCGTTGATTATTGGTTCGTAAGCTGTGAGGATTAGGTGATTGAATCTGTTGTAATATCTTGTTTGATGAACGCTTTGGTTTTATTTGTTCTCCCGCGCACTGGCACTTGCCTAAAATGATTGGTATTCCTTGTTCCGTTTTAGGTAGCTGATGAATTATATCAAACTGTCTCTCTACTTTTTCCTTTAGCTGTTTTGACTGAGAACAATGACGAAAGGATTCTATTTTAGAAATAACCGGTTGCGCGCTAGGAAGATGCTGAGAGAACTCAGCTGGCTCCTCAGTTCCTAGTTTACTTTTGCGTGTGGAATGCGGTGCTGTAAATTGGTATCGTTCATGATTAATTCGTATTTTGTGCGAATTTGAAGGTTGAATCTGTTGTAATTTATTGTTTGGTGAACGCTCTGCTTTAAATGTTTGTTCTCCTGCGCATTTGCACTTGCCTGAAAGGATCGGTATTACTTTTTCAGCTTCATGTCGCTCATGAATTACGTCTAACTGTTTCTCTACTTTTTCCAGAATATGCTTTGACTGCGAATTAGAATGAAGGGAATCTACTTTAGAGATTTCTGGTTGCGATGCTGTAGGAGATTGGAATCTTTGATTATCAGTTCGTAAGCTCTGCGAATTAGGTGAATGTAAAGGCTGACTATGCTGTAATTTGTTGTTTGATGAACGCTCTGTTTTTACGTTTTGTTCTTGTGCGCATCTGCACTTGCCTGAAAGGATGGGTATTGGTGTTTCAGCTTTAGGTCGCTGAGAAATTGCATCACATTGACTCTCTACTTTTTCCTTTAGCTGTTTTGACTGAGAACTACGATGAAGGGAATCTATTTTAGAGATATCCGGTTGCGCACTAAGAAGATGCTGAGACAATTCAGTTACGCCATCTGTTCCTAGTGTAGTTCTGCGTGTGGAATGCGATGCTGTAGGAAATGAAAATCTTTGAGTATCAGTTGGAGAGTTGTGTGGATTAGGTGAGCTTGAAGGCTCAATACTTGGAAGTTTCTGTAAATCTGTACTAGGTTGTAATTTGTTGCTTAATGAATATTCCGTTTTCAGTTTTTGTTCTCCTGCGCATTGGCACTTGCCTAAAATGATTGGTTTTCCAATTTCCATCTTAGGTTGCTGAGGAAATGCATCAAACTGTTTTTTTGACTGGGAACTACGTTGAAGTGAATATACTTTAGGGATATTTGCTTGCGCACGCGCACTATGCTGAAAGAATTCGGGTTGCCGTGATTGTTTAGAAACTTTAGGTTGCCGAATTGAAAGATGCTGCGGGTTGTGCTTTGATCGAGAATTCAGCGAGTGGGGTGGGGTTTTAGACGGTGACATATTTTCTACGGATTTACGGGAAATCTGTGATAGTTTCTTACAGAGTTGATGCAGTTTTTCGGGCCAACAAGCACGGTTACTCGGTAATGTGAGTGCCGTTTGAGCGCCTACGGTAGATAATGTTTTATCTTGTTTATTTTTACGTGAATGTGACGATAGTTTTTCAGTGATAGATCTTATTTTCTTTACGAATGGTTTTGATTGAGAACTATTAAATGAAGATGAACGTGTAGACATCAGAGGATCTGGAGTCAGCGCATGTTGCAATGGGACCGCCTTTATCGCCGTCGGCGTTGGTTTATAGTTATATAAAGACGAGGAATATTGTGGATCAAAATTTTTAGAGGACTGTTTTTGAGCCAAGGTTGGTTTCTGAGGTCGATTATAGCGTTGATGATTAGGAAGTTGTTGAACTCGTGAATTTGGCTGACGCCTTTGAGTTTTACTGAAATGTTTTGCCGCGCACCTACACATCCCTGGTAATATTGTATGCGATAGAGATAGACATTGTGTTAGTACTGATTGTTTCTCAGTAAGTGTTTCTGTTTGAGACCTATTTCGTTGACTTAGAGAATGTTGTGATTCTGAATTTGAGTTTCTCCTAAACATAGTTTTCAAAATTTGGGATGGTCCGTACTTCGGACTTGCAAAAGATTCGCCATGTGAACACTCGATTTGAGTCTGCGACATTACAATTGTTGAATGCTCAGATGTTTTAGACTGTTGAGAAAGTCTAGGGTACGAATTACAGGAAATGTTACTAAGTCGTAAAGAGGATGTGTTGTCGGTGTGGGGACGACACTCTAATTTACTAGAATGTGATAGAAACGATGATCGCTGAGAAGTTTTCGAGTATGATTTATCTACAAGCAATGGTTTCCGTATATGCCGAGTATTTTTTGTGCACTGCCTCGATGAACTTTGAGGAAGACCAGATGTACAGCTGTTGTGGAATACGCTGTGACTTGAATGAATTACTAAAGACGGGTTTTGGGAGGTTTCTGACATATTATGACATCTTCGAAAAAGACTTCGATTTGATTGATATGATGATATTTTTTCAGTGTCATCGTTCTGATACTGACCATTGCGTAAAAGTCTTAAATGTGATGTTTTTACTTTTTCAGGATTAACCCGCATAGTGGAAAAAATCTCCGACCGAGATTGCTTAGTAGGATTTTCAGGTATTTTTGTTTGTTGACTTTTCTTACGGCTAAGTAACTTACAACGTAAACTCATAACTAATCTACTTAATTTATTTCTATAATTAACCTGAGAAGAAGGTTCATTAACAGAGCAGGTTCCCTCGGTTCTTTCACATGACCGAACAGAACCCTGTCTTGTTCTATTCCGTAGGACTGATATATCTGATCCGATACATCTATTGTCAAGATCATTATGCAAGGAAGAGCAAGGATCGTGTGGAAAATCTAAGGACTTGCGTTTTGAATTGCGACTGAAAAGGGATTTTCGAGAACGTTGAGATATTTTTTTATCTACAGAATCCTTTTGGAGTGGTGAATATTCTGGTGATTCTGAAAACTTTGGCCAAGTCTCGTCTATTTTCACACTCTTTTTCTTGGAGAAAGTTTTCTTCACTTTGGGGCCATAAGGTTGTTCACCTATAGGATCCTGCGCACTATGCACCAAACACCGACACTTGTTAGGCAAATACTTCGGAGGTGGTGAATGAGCAAGTGATTTTGGAAACTTCGACCATGCCTTATTTATTTTTAAAATATTTCTTTGAGGGGAAGTTGTACTTACTTTGGGGCCATAAGTTTGTTTACCTACAGAATTCTGCAGACGATCAACCGAACACCGACACTTTTGAAGCAAAGACTTCGAGGGTGGTGAATGATCAGGTGACTTTGAAAACTTCGATTGAGTCTTATTTACTTTGACAATATTTGTCTTAGGGGAAGCTGTACTTACTTTGGTGCCATAAGGTTGTTTACCTACAGTATTCTGCAGACTATCAACCGAACATAGACACTTGTGAAGCAAAGACTTTGAGGGTGGTGAATGATCAGGTGACTTTGGAAACTTTGACCGAGTCTTACCTGCTTTTACAATATTTCTCTCAGGGGAAGTTGTACTTAATTTGGTGCCATAAGTTTGTTTATCTACAGAGTTCTGCAGACTATCAACTGAACATAGACACTTGTGAAACAAAGACTTTGAGGGTGGTGAATGATCAGGTGACTTTGGAAAATTTGACCGAGTGTTACCTGCTTTTACAATATTTCTCTCAGGGGACGTTGTACTTAATTTGGTGCCATAAGGTTGTTTATCTACAGAATTCTGCAGACTATCAACCGAACATAGACACTTGTGAAGCAAAGACTTGGAGGGTGGTGAATGATCAAGTGACTTTGGAAAATTTGACCGAGTCTTATTTACTTTTACAATATTTCTCTTAGCGGAAGTTGTACTTACTTTGGTGCCATAAGGTTGTTTACGTACAAAAGTCTGCAGACTATCAACCGAACATAGACACTTGTGAAGCAAAGACTTTGAGGGTGGTGAATGATCAAGTGACTTTGGAAAATTTGACCGAGTCTTATTTAATTTTACAATATTTCTCTTAGCGGAAGTTGTACTTACTTTGGTGCCATAAGGTTGTTTACGTACAAAAGTCTGCAGACTATCAACCGAACATAGACACTTGTGAGGCAAAGACTTCGAGGGTGGTGAATGATCAGGTAACTTTGGAAAATTTGACCGAGTCTTACCTGCGTTCACATTATTTCTCTCAGGGCAAGTTGTACTTAATTTGGTGCCAAAAGGTTGTTTATCTACAAAATTCTGCAGACTATCAACCGAACATAGACACTTGTGAAGCAAAGACTTGGAGGGTGGTGAATGATCAAGTGACTTTGGAAAATTTGACCGAGTCTTACCTACTTTTACAATATTTCTCTCACGGGAAGTTGTACTTAATTTGGTTCCATAAGGTTGTTTACGTATAAAAGTCTGCAGACTATCAACCGAACATAGACACTTGTGAAGCAAAGACTTTGAGGGTGGTGAATGATCATGTGACTTTGGAAACTTTGACCGAGTCTTACCTACTTTTACAATATTTCTCTTAGGGGATGTTGTACTTGCTTTGGTGCCATAAGGTTGTTTACCTACAGTATTCTGCAGACTATCAACCGAACATAGACACTTGTGAAGCAAAGACTTCGAGGGTGGTGAATGATCACGTGAGTTTGGAAAATTTGACCGAGTCTTACCTGCTTTTACAATATTTCTCTCAGGGGAAGTTGTGCTTAATTTGGTGCCATAAGGTTGTTTACCTATAGAATTCTGCAGACTATCAACAGAACATAGACACTTGTGAGGCAAAGACTTCCAGGGTGGTGAGTGATCAAATGACTTTGCTAAATTTGAACGAGTCTTACCTGCTTTTACAATATTTCTCTCAGGGGAAGTTGCGCTTAATTTGGTGCCATAAGGTTGTTTACCTGTAGAATTCTGCAGACTATCCACCGAACATAGACACTTGTGAGGCAAAGACTTCGAGGGTGGTGAATGATCAAGTGACTTTGAAAAATTTGACCGAGTCTGATCTATTTTTACAGTTTTTCTTTTAGAAGCAGTAGTACTTACTTTGCTACTATAAGGTAGTTCACCTACAGGATCCTTCAGACTATTAGCCGGACACCAACACTTGTGAGGAAAAGACTCCGGGGGTGGTGAATAATTGGATGACATTGGAAAATTTGACCGAGTCTTATCTGCTTTTAAAATATTTCTCTTAGGGAAAGTAGTATTTAATTTGGTGCTATAAGGTTGTTTACCTACAGAATTCTGCAGACACCGACACTTATGAGGCAAAGACCTTGGGGGTGGTGAATGATCAGGTGATTTCGGAAACTTTGACTGGGTCTTATTTAGTTTTACAATATTTGTCTCAGAGGAAGTCATACTTTCTGTAGTACCATAAGGTGATTCACCTGCAGGGTCCTGAGGATTCTCAACCGGATACCGAAACTTGTGAGACAAAGACTTCTGCGGTGGTGAATAATCAGGTGACTTTGGAAACTTTGACTGAGTCTTATTTAGTTTTACAATATTTCTCTCAGAGGAAGTCATACTTTCTGTAGTACCATAAGGTGACTCACCTGCAGAGTCTTGAGGATTCTCAACTGGATACCGAAACTTGTGAGACAAAGACTTCGGGGGTGGTGAATAATCCGGTGTCTTTGGAAACTTTGACTGAGTCTTATTTAGTTTTACAATATTTCTCTCAGAGGAAGTCATACTTTCTGTAGTACCATAAGGTGACTCACCTGCAGGGTCTTGAGAATTCTCAACTGGATACCGAAACTTGTGAGACAAAGACTTCGGGGGTGGTGAATAATCAGGTGACTTTGGAAACTTTGATTGAGTCTTATTTAGTTTTACAATATTTCTCTCAGAGGAAGTCATACTTTCTGTAGTACCATAAGGTGGTTCACCTGCAGAATCCTGAGGATTCTCAACCGGATACC
Source organism: Aporophyla lueneburgensis (assembly GCA_932294355.1). Taxonomy (NCBI): domain Eukaryota; kingdom Metazoa; phylum Arthropoda; class Insecta; order Lepidoptera; family Noctuidae; genus Aporophyla; species Aporophyla lueneburgensis. The sequence goes on along the minus strand of OW028738.1, from coordinate 10,179,415 downwards.
GGAACTTGTGAGACAAAGACTTCAGGGGTGGTGACTGATCAGAGGATTTTGGAAACTTTGATCGAGACTTATCCACTTTTACCACATTTCTCCTAGAATAAGTTCTACTTACTTTGGTGCCATATGGTATTTCACCTACAAGATTCTGCAGACTCTCACGCGGACACGGACAACACTTGTAAGGTAAAGCATTCGGGAGGGGTGAGATTGAAGATCTTATTAAAGTTGGCGGAGACTTTCCTTGCGTTCCCTTTACTGTGTGGGGTTTGGAACTTGTTGCCTTGCCATATAAACTACTCTCAGCTGCAATTGGTTGGTTTGTTCCATGAGTACGGTCAGAAGCATTATCGAATAATTTGGGCTGTTCTTGTAAAGTGTGAGACGGGGCTTGTGTCAGTTTTGACTGCTGCTTTGGGTGCGCTTGTGTTGAAATAGTTTTATGATTGTTTGTTTTTTTACTATAAGTTTTAATTTGCTCTGTCTGGTTAGATTCATTTTGCTGTGGGGTATCACCGCAACGACAGTCTGATGCTATTCCAAACACCGGACTTGTTGCTTGTGACACATTGGATGACAAATGTTCAGGTGATTTAAGAAATTTTGAGAGAGTCTTTTCTTTTTTAAGGATATCTGGTGGCACGCTAGGAAGATTCTGTGAGAATTTGGATTGCACGCTAGGAAGAGGCTGTGAGAAATTTGGCTGCACGCTAGGAAAATGCTGTGAGAATTCTGGTTGCCGATCAGTTCCTAATGTAGTTTTGATTGTTAGTGGATTTGAAACTTCATCGGTTGGGGGGCTTACACCGCAAAGGCAGTCCGACGCTATTCCAAATAGCTTACTACTTGTTGCTTCTGAAATTTTAGATGCCAAATGTTCAGGTGATTTTGTAAACTTCGGTAAACTCATTTCCAAGTGTTTGAGAGGCAAAGCATTCGGGAGCGGTGAGACTGAAGATATTTTTAAACTTGGCGGAGACTTTGTTTGCGTTTCCTTTGCTGTGTAAGGTTTAGAACCCGTTACCTTGCTATTTGAACTATCGCCAGCTGCAGTTGGTTGGTTTGTTTTACGAGTACGGTCAGAAGCTGTACTGAATAATTGAGGCTGTTCTTGTAAAGTGTGAGACGGAGCTTGTGTCAATTTTAACTGATGGCTTGGGGACGCTGTTGCTGCACTAGTATTATTATTGTTTGTTTTTTTACTAGAAGTGTCAATTTGCCCTGTTTGGTTAGGTTCATTTGGCTGTGGGGCATCAGCACAACAACAATCCGAGGCTATTCCAAACACCGGACTTGTTGCTTGTGACACTTTGGACGGCAAATTTTCAGATGATTTAAGAAACTTTGAGTGAGTTTTGTGTGACAATTCTGGTTGCCCATCAGTTCCTAAAGTGCTTTTGCTTGCTAGTAGATTTGATACCTGATCATTTGGGGGACATACACAGCAAGAGCAGTCCGGTGCTATTCCAAATGAGTCATGAGTTTTACGAGGGTGAGCCGTTACTTGGTCAGATGTAGGTCCCTGCCTATCGGTTAAAGGCGTTATTTGAGATTTGGAACCCGTTAACTTTTTATACAAACTATTATCAGCTACAGCTGATTGGCATGATTCACAAGAGCAATCAGAAGCTATATCAAATGATTTAGGCTGTTCTTGTAAAGTGTGAGAGGAAGCTTGTTTCAAACTTGGCTGTTGACTGGGGGCCTCTTTACATACACTGCAACGGCAATCTACAGCTATTTTAGATTGTGAACTACTTGCTTGTTCATTGAAAACTTGTGTTATTTGAGGGGCTAAACCGTAACGGCAATCTGACGCTATTCTAAACCGTGGAGAGTGTGGTTGAAATTGCTTTAGTAACTCGTCCGTTTGAAATTGTGTTGTCGTAAAAGCCCTTTTTGGACGTTCGGGTTCAACTTCAGCTTTATTTTCTTGAAGGATCAAGGGCGCAATTGTTTGAGTACCCTTGTATAAACAAGGATCATTTAACTTTTTGCTTTCTCGGAGTTCACCACCCCCTCCCCAGTCTCTCACTTTTGTCAAAGATGAAGATTGTTTTAGAGAGCCTGTTTTTTTACAACTGGTACTGGCACAACAACTGGTATAATCTTCTTTTGTTTTTGGTAACTCTGTTTTTTCCGAACGGACAATTTCTTTAGCCGTACTTCTTTCGTGACCATAAGCACAATATACAGAAGTTTCAATCTTAGAAGTCTGTTTCTGTATGGATATGTCTAGTTTTTTAGGGACATATTCTGGTGACCAGCTTTTTTGAGGGCATAACGTATACTTGTTAGATGTACTTGGAATACACAGTATCTCTTTGTTAGCAGTGCTAGGCTTGACACCGCCAAGGTAATTCAAAGCTACATCACGATTGGTACTTGTCATGTTGTCTGCAGTTCTCTGTTGCTTTTGATTTGGAACTGTGGTTTTATAGGGTTTATATTTGTAACTTTGTTTAGATTGTTCGTGTTTCCCTCCACAAGGCGAATTCAAAGTTTTATCGATATTAGCACTTGTCGCAATGTCTGCCGTACTCGATTGCTTTTGAGTTGCAACAAAGATTTGATGTGGTTTATACTTATATGCCTGCTTAGATTGTTCGTGTTTCTTTCCACAAGGGCAATACATTGCTATATCAACATTAGCAGTTGTCGTAATATCTGCTGTACTCGATTGCTTTTGAGTTGCAACAGGGATCTGATGTGGCTTATATTTGTTTCCACAAGGAAACTTTAAAGCGATATCGCGATTGGTATTTGTCAAGGTGTCTGCTGTGCTCGATTGCTTTTGAAATGAAACAGTGGTTTTATAGGGTTTATATTTGTTAGATTGTATAGGTAACACAGTTTGTTCTAGATTGCCACTTTCTTTAGTTTTACTTCTTTCGTAATCACTAACACAATTTACTGATGTTTCGATCTTAGAAGCCTGTTTTTGTATGGACATATGCTGTTTTTTAGGCATATATTCTGGCGCTCTAATTTTTTGAGTACATATTGTATCTTTGTCAGCTTTACTTGGAATATATAATATGCCTTTGTTAGCAGTGCTCGGTTTGCCACCGCAAAGGTAATCCAGAGCTACATAGGGTTGACATTTGTAAGCTTGTTTAGACTGTTCGTGTTTCTCTCCACGAGAGTAACTTAGATCTCGATTGGTCATTGTAGTGTTGTCAACTGTCCTGGATTGCATTTGTGTAGCATTAGGGATCTTATGTGGCTCATTTTTGAAACCTTGTTCGTGTTGTACGTATTTTTCTTCACGAAGGCTATTCAAATCTATACCGCGATTGGTCGCTGTCGTGTTGTCAGCTGTTCTCGTTTGCATTTGAGTAGCATTATGGATTTGATGTGGCTCATTTTTGAAACATTGTTCATATTGTTGGTGTTCTTCATCACAAAGGCAATTCAAAGCTATATCACGATTTGTCATTGTCGTGTTGTCAGCTCTTCTCGATTGCATTTGAGTTGAATTAGGGATTTGATGAGATATATGTTTGTAACCATGTTTAGATTGTTCGTGCTTCTCGCCACAGGGGTAATTCAAAGCTATATCGATATCAGTACTTGTCGAGAAAATTGCTTTGTTCGATTGCTTTTGAATTCTAATAGGGACTTGATGTGGTTTATATTTATTCGCTTGTGTAGAATTCGAAGCTATATGGACATTGGTACTTGTGATGTCTGCTGTGTTCGATAGTCTTTGATTTGCATTAGGAATTTGATGTAGTTTATATTTGTTCGCTTGATTCGATTGTTTGTGTTTTCTTCCATAAGGGTTATGCCAAGCTTTATTGCGACTGGTATTTGTCGTCATATCTGCTGTGACTGATTGCTTTTGAATTGCAACTGGGATTTGATCCGGGTTATATTTGTAACCATGATTACAATGTATGTGTTTCTTTCTTAAAGCGTAATTTAAAAGAGTATCAGTTTTCATACTTGATTTGATTTTAGCCGGGCTTGAATGTTTATGAGTCAGAACACGGGTTTTATCGGTTTTATATTTGTAAGCTTGTTTAGGTGGACTATGTTTGGCGCATTTCGAGGTCATATCGGGCTTAGCCTTTTCTGTTTCATAACTTCTTTTAGGAACCTTATAATTCACCTTATTTTGTGTTTCATGTGCGTAATTTATTTGGTATGTACTTGTATGAGCTTTTTTTGTCCCCATAGGTATGCCTGCCGAAACACATTTATTACGGAAGATAACATCCTTCTGGCGAATGTGTGACTTTTTATTTTTCGTTGCCGATTTAAGGTTTCTGCCAGGAGGGCAGTTTATAGGTACCTCGCGTTTATTGTTTTGTCTGTTACTTGAAATGTGTTTTGTTGGCAAGCTGTATGAAACGTCTGTAAAACTAGAAATTCTATGAATACCAGGTGATTTATGAACAGCTTTACCCGACCCGTGCTTGGTCCAACATTTTGGTAACTGTCCCTGCAAGCCTTTTATCACTAAGGTGGGAGTGCATTTTGTAGACATATTTAGAGTTTTACCTGCTAACCCAAATCTGTGAGCTCTAAATGTTTCCAAATTCGTTATCATAGGGTGTTTAGTCCCGCGGGGATGGTTAAAAACTACGCCAAATGGCAGAGTCCCATTTTTTCGTTGACGCAGAAGGTACTTCGCTAAATCTTCATGTGCTATATCGTGTGAATTAATTTGGTGTGCATTAATTGTCGTACCAGCTGATGTCAATGCAATACCGGACGATGCATTAGTAAATGTCGGTGGAATAATTACCTGTTTGCGTTGATGATTACGTGAATCTAGTTGCGTTAATATTGAAGAACCTTGAGAATATTTATCCCAACAAATACAATTGGGCCATGGGTTTATCCATTGTAATGGACAGGCATCCCCTGCTGCCGATGATTTACATCTTGGGCAACCGGCATTATGTGCTGCCGAAGATTTACATCTTGGGCAACCGGCATTATGTGCTGCCGATGATTTACATCTTGGGCAACTCGCATTCCGTGCTGCCGATGATTTAGGTCTTGGACGACCGTCATTCTGATTCACCGGACGAGGGTAGACCTGTTTAAAACTCCTTGGCAATTTTTTAAGCCTTCTAAAGTTTGGTCTAACTTCACATCGCATACTTTGCAGTACTCGATTGCTCGTAGAAGACCGTGTATTTCTCCGGCGTAGTGGTTTCATCACCCATCCTCTTTTGTCTGCATAGAACATTGTATACCTCTTACTCGGGTTTGGAGAAGATGATGGCAAAAAGGAACATCGAGCACCCGCTGGCGCCTTCTTTTTAAGTCTAAACAAAGATGTAAAATTCTTTACAACAGTGCCAACTGTACGTGAGTACCAACTCGTCGCTGAAGTCATAAAACTCTTTTTATTTTTAGGCAAATAATTTTCAAAACACATTCGCTGGTATTCACAACGTGGGTCTTTTTTATGACATCTATTCATGACAGAATGTTTAATCCTACAGGATCCCTTTGATTTATCTGGTATTAAAATACCTCTTAATTTCACAGGGCACATGACTACCCATGCCAGAATTACCACCAGCACACATGGAGACCACGCCACAACAAGAAGTCCAATAAGAACATACTTTATACAGTTTCCTCCTGAAAGTTTCTTTTTGGAATGGAAATCAGTAAAATGCTTTAAAAAATTTGAAATAAATCCTAGAGGAACGTTGGTGAGGGCTTTCGTTTCTTTCATGTTATTACACTTCTTTTTACACGTGTTTTGTGCCGGGGCTGGATTACAGGGTTTACAGGGTTGCGGGCCCGGCTCTTGTTTGCACTCGCTTGTAGCTCTAACGTTATAGAGCGCCGGGGACTTTTCTCGTGCACAGCATTCGACTTTCGGTGGACGATGACGGACGCCTCCGAAAATCTGACATTTGCTAGGACCTGCACGAGCATCTTGACAATTTATTAATATGGGACAGAGTGATGAAGGTGAAACTGCTACTGTTTTATGAACCATACAATGAGAACACTCCTGTTGATCATGGTCGCATTTTCTCTTAGATCTTCGCGAGTGGGTACTTAAATTATAATAAATTGATGAACTCTCGCAAACTTGGCAAACAGAGTTTAGTAGTTTCATTGTGTGATGTTTACAACTGCAACTTGTGTCTTCAACTGGCTCTGGTGTTGTAGGTTTTCGGTGTAATCTTCTTCTCAGTATTTTAAAAGGCATTTTATCGGTGTTTATGAAATTTAAACAGGACATCCGATATTGATGTTGATCCATAGATAGATTACTGCCTCGAAAGCCACAGATATCGTTCGGTAATTTGGATTCGCGCTTCTTTATTGATGTCATTTTCTCATTCTTTGCACGATTTTTACAATATTTTATAAAACTAGGTGTCTCACGCGCAAACAAAAAGTGTACTTCTTCATTCTTTTCTTTCTTTTCCTTAACATTGTCCACTCTGTGATGGAGCCTAGAGTTTCCATTGCGCAAATTGAATGTTCGTTTCTTTTGATGTAAAAATGCACTGTCCCGAAACAGCTTTGTAAGGCCTATGTCACTCGAATTGAACTTGAGATCCAGTTTTCTCGGTTTATCTGAAACCAAAAAAATTACATTCGCTTATTCACTTAGGAAAAAAACAATCTGGTTTTCTACATAAATAATAATTATGTTCTGAAGACGTAGTGTACCTAAAGTTTATGAATAGCTATGCAATTAAGTATATTAATTGCATAGCTATTCATAAACTTTATCTAAGTATAAGAGCTTATCATAAGGACCGTATTTACCGCGAGCTTTCGCTTCGCGAATTTCCTTTGCAAACATTTTTTTCGCAAAACGAATAGATTGATGAGAAGATACTACACGGATCCAAACACGAAATACTAATTCTAATAGCTGTGCTTGCTATCGAATGTTTGCTATATAAATTCGCGTTAAGTAGGTTTATAACCAGAATCAGAATACTTATATTTATTTGTAAGAATGTAATTGTACATTATTACTAGCCATTAATGTCCCACTGGTGGGCGTAGGCCTCCCTACTCTCTTTCCACGTCTCTCTGTCCAGAGCTGCCAAGGACCAATCTTTATTAAAGAGTCCTGCCCCCCTAGCCAAGTTACAACCGTTTCGTGTCGAATTCCGCTCTCCAATCGGTAACGCCTCGGTGCCAGCAATTGTAGAAAACGATAAGTTGGTAGCCATGTTGATGTGCCTGAGTCGACCGCTCGTTCTACAATGTCTTTAGAAAAACGACACATTATAACAAAGGATGCTAAAGACTGCCTCGTTGGTCTAGTGGTAGCAAGCGCTACTGCTGAGCATGAGGTACTGGGTTCGATTCCCAGGTCGGGCAAAGTGTTATTGGGTTTTTCCATCTGGAATTTCTCAGTAGCAGCCCGGAGTCTGGATTTGTACCCGGTTGATGGCAATAGGCTCGCCGCCTATTACTGCGCCTATTATTTACTGACTTAAACATAACAAGCGAAATGTGGGTGTACTATAGGTACACCTCTGCCCAACCTTTCGGGGAAACAAGGCGTGAAGTTATGTTATAACAAAGGATTTAGCGTTGAACATTGTAGTAACGATAAAAAATCATTCTACCATTTTGAACGATGTGAATTAAGCTACGAATTTTTTATTCGTTTGTTCTAACCACGTGATTTACATTGAGCGCCTCGCGTTAACGATTGCAGATTATCAACTTGGCTAGGGGTGCAGGTCAGTTTTACACAGTATGTTGATATTAGTGAGTTTTGGTGTTAGTAGTAGGATAAGTATACTCATTTTTAGGGTTCCGTCGCCAAATGGCAAAAAACGGAACCCTTATAGATTCGTCATGTCTGTCTGTCTGTCTGTCTGTCTGTCCGTCCGTCCGTATGTCACAGCCATTTTATTCCGAAACTATAAGAGCTATGCTGTTGAAACTTGGTAAGTAGATGTATTCTGTGAACCGCATTAAGATTTTCACACTAAAGTAGAAAAAAAACAATAAATTTTGGGGTTCCCCATACATAGAACTGAAACTCAAAAATGTTTTTTTTCATCAAACCCATACGTGTGGGGTATCTATGAATAGGTCTTCAAAAATGGTAATGAGGTTTCTAATATCATTTTTTTCTAAACTGAATAGTTTGCGCGAGAGACACTTCCAAAGTGGTAAAATGTGTGTCCCCCCCCCCGTAACTTCTAAAATAAGAGAATGATAAAACTAAAAAAAATATATGATGTACATTACCATGTAAACTACCACCGAAAATTGGTTTGAACGAGATCGAGTGAGTACTTTTTTTTTAAAACGTCATAAATCGTAAACAGTAATTTACCTTACATTCAATCAACTAAAATATAAAAATTAAAAAAAAAATATTTTTAAACCGAGAATACCTACAGGTTTGTACGGAACCCTCGGTGCGCGAGTCCGACTCGCACTTGGCCGGTTTTTTTTAAGAGGGTTCTACAAGTGTTATCAAAAATGCTTTTATACTCACTATGATCGCATTATCAAAGGTACCGGTGATATGGGGTGAATGGGGATTGAGAGGTGAATAGAGTTAAAACCAGGAAAATATTTCGACGCTCAATATTTATTCTAAAATCGTTACAAAGTCTTCCATTTTTTATGGTGTAATACTAGAATATTGAAAGTTCTCATTGCATCATTGAATATGCATTAGATGCTAACTGTAATCAAAACGCATTTGAAAATAAAAATGATTAGCGCGATCAACCAACGAAAAAAACTCTTCAGCTTTATAATATTAGTATAGATAAACTTTTTTTTTCAGTGAAACCTTGTAATTGGCCTTCTTTCTCTATTGTTAACCTATCTCTAACCTAGCTGTAAGTTTTCTTAAGATAGTAATAAAAACCACTGAATTCATGTGTACTATTTTATTTCATCTTCTGATAAGAAATTCGAACAAAATAAATAGATTAGTGGAAATTGATTAAAACCATGTAGTGCCAGCCCTGGCTGCCTATTGACACTGTTTTCGACCCTATTAACCCCAATTTTCGTGAATAGGGAAAGCACCTATTTTTGCTTTTTATGCTGAAACTCATAGGTTCGAATTAGATAACAAAGATACCACCAAGACTCAATCAGTTTGATTCTGATATACCCATTAAAAACTATCTTAAAATTGTTCATGAAGTTGGGATTTGTCCCTATTCATCCTGGTTTACAGTATCTATGATAAACAAAGTGATTTTTAATATTGAAAATGTTTTTTCGATCGCTTTCTGTATACGGCCTCGATTTCTGCCGAGTTTTGGTGATATGTAAATGATTGGGTGTTAAAGACGTATCGATGAGGACTACAAACAATAATTGATAAAGTAAAATTTACAAAAAAACTTTTTAGTGTAAAAACGAGTAACACTGGGTGTTTTAAAGGGGTTCAAACATATAATTGAAAATAAACTTTTTTTATATTGAAAACTGACTGAATCTCTAAAGCGCTTTTTTTTGCAATAGTGAAAAAAAAAATAGTTTTTTTTTTAAATTGGCCATGTGGGGTATCATAGGAAAGAACGTTATTTGCACTGTATACTCAAACATTTTCTACTTTTTTAGAGCGCATAGTTTTCGACTTTTGACGAAAAATTACAAACAAAATACCGTTCCCCCCTTATGTCCGAAGTTTCCAGGGTCGCGAATTTGTTCGAAAGAGTTACCGTGGCCCTGGCACAGGCAACTGAATGAACACGGGTGGGGTTTAGTAAGTAAAAGTCTAACACGCCCTTCCGCTCCACCTAGAACGGGAGACGTCACTTGATGATTTCCCACCCAAAAAAAAAGTATAAAAAAATCTCCGAAGTTTGTATAGAGAAAATCAGAAATTATTTTATGTGGTAGAAGATAATGTAAAGATTATAGAAAAAATAAAACGATATCATAAAAATTACATTCGTTCGATTATCGGTCAAGAGATGGCGATGGCGCTGACCTTAAACTGAAATACTATGCAATAATATTAGAAAATATTTATATATTTATATATGGTGGTATGAAACCCTCGTTGCGCGAGTCCGACTCGCTCTTGTCCGGTTATTTTTTTTCTTTTCCTACATACACTAATTTGACAATTTAAAATAGATTTTAAATAGGAAAATTATATATAATATAATGACGAATACCAATTTGTACAGCGTTCAAGAAACTAGCAAATCAATCAAAGATACAGAAGAGGAAATATTAGATTTTTTGGCTATTAACATTCTTATGGGTATAGTAGTTTTACCTTCTTACAAAGACTATTGGAAATCGTCGTTTAAATATCCAAAAATTGCATATGTCATGTCCTTGAAGCGATAATGCTTGGCTGTTACGTCGTAGACACGACAGAAAAAATAAATAAGAAGAGGAAGCAAGATCGTTTGAAAGACTTTCGATACGAAATCTTCGCTGGACTTCTGAAGCGTGATAGAACCGTGCCTGTAAAGGGCGTTGAATCTATACCTGAGAGGCAAAAGATAAAGAAACCATTGGCCGCATGGCCTTTTGATGATGTGAGGTATGATAAATACGATCATTGGCCTCAGTTAACCGGGTATCAGAGATGTAAATATTGTAAAGGAGGTCAAGCAAGTACAATGTGCACTAAATGCAAAATACATTTATGTTATGTCAAAGGCAGAAACTGTTTTTTGGCTTACCACCTTTGGCACAACCACTAAAATAGCGCAACGTATAGTATGCTATACATAGCTGATTTCTTATTGTTTCGAGCAAAAGTGGCACTGTTTAGTATACTATACATAGGTTTTTCAAAAAAATATCAGCTTTAGATTTTTTTTGTATTTTTTGTAACTTTTTTATATGCCTAATAAACCATTAAAATTAATCTTACTTGTTTTCATTAACAAATATCATCATGCGACTTTAAAGGTTAAATAGGAAAATTCGGATAACCCCCCGTTATGATTCTTTCCCTCCGGGCCGCAATAAAACTTCCCACCCTATATAAACTATTATTGTCATACAACGAACATACATGTTAATGAAGCCGTTGCTCAACTTACTTTCAGGTGCTTCAAATATTTCGCTGCTGGATTTACTTCTGACAAAATGATTATCTTTCGATGTTCCTGCAGGACTTGTGGATGTGGTGTCATCTAGGTATTCTTCCTTTGTCCCCGGAGGACATATTTTGTCATCTGCATTACTTTTCGACGTACCAAGTGGACTTGTGGTGTCATCTATATATTTCTTCGATGTTCCCGGAGGACTCATTTCGTCATCTAGAATTTTTTTCGACAGTCCTAACGGACTCGTATTGTCACTCAGACCAATGTTGGTCTGAGTATTGTCATATAGACATTGATTGTCGTCTCTAGTTTCATCCTTGTTTCCATAATTACTGGTCTTCCAGTCTTCTACATCATACTCCTTCTCACCTTCTTTTTCACTTACAGACTTATCGAATTCTACAACTCGTAATCTATGCAAATCCATGCCTTAGTAAGTGACAAAAATTTGTTTTGGCATTACATGGATATACATTATTTTTTCACGAGAACAGTAGAGTTATCATTAGTCACATTAAATAAAGACTTATATAAATAATAAAACCAATATAAAATTGTAAATAAATCTTAAAAACTTAAAAACAAACTATCAAAATTGACAAGTCAAAGGCCATTATGAATGTTAAAATATTTTTCTTTTCTGTTCTTATTATGTAATTAACGAAGAAGATCACAAAGAGTTTTAAACGCATTTGAAGGTTTTATTACATTTTGTGTTTATTTAAATGTATGGGTTATTTTATGTGTGTTTTAGCTGTGTTTTTTTAAATACCTACTAAATATATGTTGTCCTTATAGTGCCGGAAGTAAAGAATAGCACCATCCCATTTCTTTCCATGGTTGTCGAAAAATTTTACCACCATACTGCGATCGGCAGTCCGCCTGCCAAGCGTGGCGATTATGACAAAGCCCCCAAATTGGGGGGCTATGTCTAGTAGTGGATGTCGGCTGAAATGATGAATGATGATGATGATGATGATGATGATGTATGTAATGAAAGTGTAAACGATCCCTGTTCCCTTATTGCACTGTCAATTACAAACTGGATCATTTTGAAGGATATCCTGTAATAGAGTCTTCACGTAAATTATTACATGTATTTGTCGAGTCAATAAAATAATTGTTGAAAGCGTTCGCCATGTCAGTGGGATTCGTTAGTCTAATTGTAATTCAGAGATATTATTGTCAGATTTTGTATTCCCAATCTCATGATTAATGATTGACTGACCACGTTGCTCTACATTTATTTTGGCTTTTTTTTTCAATGAAATTAATATAAGAATTCATTTTTGATTTAACAATGTACTTTTTTTAGTATATTTATATATATATTTGAAGTGAAAACTTCTTTAGCGGCGTTGTGCACTTTTTTTGTAATGGGTAAAAAATGTTAAACTCGCGTCAGGACACGTGACCTGATCGAAAATTCTTAAGACGGACGGAGAGTAGACAGCCGGCGCGGCGTAGGAGAGGAAGTATGCCCCTCTCTTTCAACGGCGCGGCGAAAATGTATGCCTGCGCCTGCTGTTTCGTTTAGGCGGCGCAGGACGCTTGCACGAATGTTCGTGTGTGTTTATGTTACAGCGTGCCACGCGCATCCATGGATGGTGACAGCTGATGGCTCGACCGTCTGTGTAGTTGCCGTCGTCGAAATTATGGATGGAAGTTGATTTTTCTGAGAGATAAACCTTTTAATGTAATATAAATTGTTATGTTTGTGTACGATAGCGCAATGAATAAATATTGTATTCTACCACATAAATGATAGTACATTTTTAGTTTATACTTACAATTAAAGCAATTCGTGCAAAATTATTCCCTAACCATTCCAAAATATCAAAAATGCACAACGTTAATATTTAAGTTTTCACTTCTGCCGGCACTCCCGGAGTGCAACCCGTCGTTTTTTTTATAGTAACGATATCGTAAAGGCATCATAAAGATCGTTTAGTTTTACAACTATTTCTTAGGCCCTTACTTATCCATTTTTGTTTGTATGTGTTATAGTTATTAATCTTTATTTTAATTTTTGGGAAGCATAAGTTGTATCAGACGTAATAAGTCATGAAATTTATAAAAAGCCTTATTTGGATCAGTTTCTAGAAGTACTTCTAACCACGATAAACTTTTCAGACATTCCCTGATTTTTTTTAATTTTATCGGTACAGTTTTTCAGTTTTTTATTATTTCTTGTAGGTAAATGTAATATGATTTAGACTCCAAATTTTACTCTTTTACTGGAAATTCTAATAATTGGACAGTGCCATGGTCAGATAAATAAAGAGGCAAAACATCTGCTGATGTTGTCTTGCTGACGCTTGTATAGACCACATTCTAAGTAATAACTTAGAATGTGGTCTATACAAGCGTCTTTACAAGTGGGAATATTAATATGCATTTGCAGATTGTTGGTATTACATAAATCTTTTAAATCGGTAGTCACTTTACCTGGTTTAAGGGTATGGATATTAAAATCACCAACAATAACTATTTTTGTGTCTGGCCCATATTTTTTGTGTGTTTCACGCATTAATTGGTCTAGCTTATTCAAAAATTCATTGGGTTCAGACTTTGGCATTCTATATAGCCAATATCTGGATGACCGAGCTTTGCTCGGTATTTTTTGGTAAATTGTGTTTAAAATAATAAGTTTATGTTCAAGCTGATTATCGATAAAATTGGTCATTGAAAACACGAATAAAACTACGTTTTTATAAAAATGAATCCTAGCTAGATCGATTTATCGCCCCCAAAACCCCCTGTATACTAAGTTTCATGAAAATCGTTGGAGCCGTTTCCGAGATTCAGATTATATTAGGTCTTTACCTATGAAATTGCCGTTCTGCAGTACTGGCCATTTCAAATCAAAATAATTTTTGTTTGTCTAAGAATTCCAATTTCAAATTAATTTTATTTTAAGAACATGGAATTATTTTTCCAAAAGTAGTCATTTGTTTATTGATTAGTGTTACATTTTCATCGCATATATTATGTGTACCGTCGTGGCAGCAACGCGGCACAAGCGGCACGCAACATCCACGACGTTTACGGAGCTAACACTACAAACCAACGCACCACCTGTTATTGGTTTGCTCGCTTCCGTTCTGGAAATTTCGACCTGAAAAATGAACCTCGCGGTCGTCCGAAGACTTTGGTCGACAATGACGAATTAAAGGCAATTGTGGAAGTTGATGATACACAATCTACGGCTGAATTAGCAGCAGCTTTTGACGTTAGCGTCAAAACAATATTGGTCCATTTGCGTCAAATTGGCAAGGTAAAAAAGCTTGACAAATGGGTGCCCCACGAACTCAATGATCGCCAGCGCGAATTACGCGTCGAGACGTGCCTTGCACTGCTCAACAGACACACAAATGAAGGAATTATAAACCGCATTGTTACCTGCGATGAAAAATGGATTCTGTTTGATAACCGCAAGCGCTCAGCAAGTTGGTTGGATCCTGGTTCAGCACCTAAATAATGCCCTAAACGAAAACTTACCGCTAGAAAAGTGATGGTCACTGTTTGGTGGTCTAGCGCCGGTGTGATTCATCACAGCTTCTTACCAAACGGGGTGAGCATTACTGCAGATGTGTACTGTGAAGAACTGAACTCAATGATGGAGAAGCTGGCACATCTCCAACCAGCATTGGTCAATCGCTCGTCTCCGCTGCTCCTGCACGACAACGCGCGACCTCATACTGCACAGCAGACGGTCTCCAAGTTGCAAGAACTGGAGTTGGAAGCTCTCCGTCATCCGCCCTACTCACCAGACCTTGCGCCTACAGACTACTACTTTTTCCAGAATTTGGATAAGTTCTTGGCGGGAAAAAAATTCAATACCCGAGAGGCAGTACAAAATGCCTTTGAAGAATTTGTTGGGAGGCAACAAATTCTTTAAAGGCATTTTGTACTGCCTCTCGGGTATTGAATTTTTTTGTGTGTCCAGCTGATTTTTTTTAAGAAGGGCATCAATAAACTGCCACTGCGTTGGCAAAGATGCATTGATTGCATGGGTGATTATTTCGATTAATACAAATAAAAAATACATGAAAAAAATTCGTTTAATTTTTTTTAATACAAAACGGCATTTTCGTAGGTAAAGACCTATTATATATAATTGTATATAATATACAAGAGTTGCTCGTTTAAAGATATAAGATTGGTACTATTAACAATTTGTGCAATGGGATTTCAATGCCACAGGCTTCAAATGATTTTTGCGTTGCATATTTTTGTATGTAAGTAGTCTTTATTTGTCCGTACTAAACGCCGTTGCTAAAATATAGTTCATCATTCTCCTACACATATCCAAATTTATTTGGGGTCGGCGCAGCATAAAGTTAAAAAAATAACTTATACCAATTTTCATCGATATAGTGCCGTCTCCGACTAAATTGGCTGTGTCATCCGTGGTGTCATCCGAACAAACGGGCAAAGAGTTTCGCGTTTTGCTATTCGGGTACGGAACAGAAAGATATTGTTAAAAGCACCAAGTCCACGTCGCCAGCTTGGGTTCGAACTCACGACCGTAACTCGAAGTCACGGCGGTTACCAATGGGCCACCACTGCTCCTATATGAAAGTATATACGGTACTAATTATTACACTGACAGATAGCTGATGTAATAAGGAGTAACAAAGACTAGTTTTTGTCCCGGTAGCAAGTTCTCGAGGGATAATTCCAGACATCCACGATGGCGAAGTCACAGCTAGTTTTTTAAAGAATAATAACCAAGCAACTGACACAACAACAAACATTTATTAAGTTCATAATTATTTCATTCTTCAATTATGATTTATAGATCAGCAATCGTAACATAAGCAGGAGTAACAACAGCATATCAACGCTACACAAAACAAGCACGGTAACCAAATTATGAAGCTAGCTAGTAACGCCAGAAAATTACCAGGTTTAATTAGCTGCGGCCTACAGCAAGCCGGTCTAGGAGGCGGCCATGACCAGAAGACAGGACGCATTGCCATCTCATAACAATCTCCAGCAGCCGATTGCAGACGGCTACACGCGCAGCTTCTGTTGGGCATGTTCTCTAAGCAAGGGTCTAAATTACAAGCTCTGACACATCTTGAAGCAACTTCTTCACTATGATGAGTCGCTCCCTTAACTTTCTTAACGTATACTGCACATGAGTCGCTAAATCCACGCGTCTTTTCACAGAAACATGTGAGATTTTTGTGAAGTTTGTCCAACTTTGAATGTATTTTATCGCACATACATTTCGTAGATGGTAAAGTTTCTTTTTTCTCCGTCTGTTTCTTCTGATTGCATCCACCACACGTTCTAGTCGCACTAACAGTTAACTGTAGATTTTTTCGAGCTACATTTAATTTCTTCGCCGCTTTCAATTCTGCTTTTGCTTTAGCATCAAACTTCTTTTTTAATTGATTTCGTTGTTTTTGTAAACGTTTCTGCAATTTTAATAATTCTTTTTCTTTTTGATTCAGACATTGTTCTCTCTTCCTGAGTTCCTCTGCGCACGGCGGACTCTGACTTACAGTGTGACTTTTTAGTATCGGTTTGGAATCCTCTGGGATCCCGGAGCAATTACTTGCAGTGCAACATTCTTCTTTCACTTGCGGACGCTTACGTAGAGTCAAACTATAGGTACATACTCCTTCGTTATTGGAATTGTCTGAGCACGGAGTCCCGAACATTTCTGTTCTTCCTGTATCTTCTGAATCGTTTAGAACACACCGACTCTAGGACGTTTTAGAAATATCGAAGAATAATGCTTGCAGTGCGAATCATTGGTAATTGTTTTTGTTTTTTGCAGGTGTTTATACCGTAGGTATAAAATATATTCCTGCTTTTACATTTTTTTTACTATTTTGTTTTATTTATAAAATTTCACATTTTACTTTTGCCCATTTTATATTGCAATCCAGATGTCTCTTTGACAGCAGAAGGTATGAGGTTACTTTTTTTTTTTGTCTGAGCTGCCCAAGCCTTGATAGGATGAGTCCATCTAATGAGTTCCTATCATGTGTCTACGAGTGACGCAACATTAGTGGTTTGCTTAACTTTTTCCGCAGATCGCTTTCGTGTGGCTATTTTGTACCATGTTGTTGCCGTCGTAACAGCGCAAACTATTTGCGCACCCAACCGTCACTGCGTTTAGCTAGGCCCATGCACGATCTACATGATGACTTGTGCAACTTTAAGCAGGATCGCGCGTACTGCCAGACCTTCACATTAGCTACATGGCAGTGGCGAGGTGTAATTTTTTCGAAAAGAGAAGCCGATGCGAAGTCGGCTTTAACTTACTGACTCATCAATAAAGAATAGGTACTTACTATCATTCTAAAATTAATATAGGAATATAATGAATTAAATACAATTAAATTGAACAGCTGAAAACCTAATAAAATATGCAATATTCCTCTATCTCGTTCTCGCTGACGCATTTTTCTATAACTGTCTCTGTCATAACCCGTTGTACAGCGGCTTGCTCTCGTACATATCAAGCGGTGCCACGTGACCTAAAGTGACATCATAACGGGATCGCTGTTGTATGAATTTTTAGTTCCCGATTATGACGTTTTGGCGCCGGGTTAATTTAGAACATTTCTCTTTTGTTGTAATACAAAGCTATAAATAACCTTTTTTGTTGTATGAATGTTATGGTGAATTAAATACCCGTAGTGTAACTATATTTATTGACAATAGTAGCCACTATTTACATACTATTGTATTTTTAATAGTGATAGAGTTACCAATGCGAATCCCCGAAGGCAAGCCAGTAGGAATCGTGTTATATGGTGCTTTCGCCACTGCTACATGGTATGCACAAAAACACTCTTTCTTCGGTACAAAAGTAAATTGTCTTCACCTGCCATCACACTCTTCCTGAGTAATATTTAGCTTCTGCCTACCTGCAACTACGACTGCGTGAAATTTCGGATGGGCACCCAACTTATCGCTTTCCATCGCCCGCCCATGCTATAGCTTTGTTTTCGTTTAGCATTTTGTTTGCCTTTTTTCTTTTCGTGTTGCTCCTAAGGCTCTTTCGTTCTCTCTCTAACGCAAAATGACTTTTCAAATCCGACTGGTTAATCCTGAGATTAGCGTGAACAACTCTTTAGTTTTATTTATTACATACGCACACCCAAATAATTATTTATAAATGTCTGTTTGTAACGTCAAACAGACAATTATAAATAATTATTAAACAACAGCGCTTTACTGATTGTAAAGTATATACCTACCGTAAGTATTTCAAACAAAAGAACTATTTATATATTTTTGCCTATCGTCCCGGTAACATGTTCCCGTGGGATAATGTGCACATCATCCACGCGGGCTAAGTAAGCCACCGGCACAGCCAGTTATTAGTATATACAGTGAAACCTGGTTAATTGGGATCTCAAGGGACCAAGAATTATGTACCAACTATTGAGGGTTTCCATTAATCCAATTTTCCTATTAAGTAGGTTTAAAATTATAGTTGTCTCATTTATAGAAGCCCCCGCTTATAGAGGTCGAAATGTACCGTTATTCCATTTTTCTGATAGAAGTTGTAATTCTTCAGATGCTGATAACGTTTTATATTTACGTTTGGACATTTTGTACACTTTTATTCCCTTGTTTTTAGGTCAAAACCTGAGATAGTACTGACAAACAAAGCGTGTGCGAAATACATTCAAATGTTTGTAACCAAACGTGTCAAAATCTGTCCCAATCTGATTAATTTATCTCACTTATACAGGGAATTGAGCTACAGAGTCCCAATTATAGAAATAAACATCGAAAAAATCTTAGAATTCAAATCTCATTTAACCAGAGTCCCATTAATCCATTGCATCCATTATTCCATTGATTGACAGAGGCAATTCAATGAAAAAGTACCGGGATCTCATTGCAACTCACAATAATAGAGGTTTCTCACTTATCCAGGTCCCACTTAACCAGGTTTCACTGTAGTAATAGATATATGTAGATCATCCATGTGGTGCCACACCCACACGTAAAGAATAGCATCAGCACATTTCTTCCCGTGGCTGTCGTAAAAGGCGACTATGGGACTTACCGGGAGGCCTATATCCAGCAGTGGACGTCTTACAGTTAAAACACATCTGCATAGATATAAATACGGAGTGTAAACTGTTTATCAACATATTTGTTGCTTGTTTTCCACGACGCGAGACGAGGGCAGAGTTCAACTGTCGACGAATAGGTAGGTGATACATATAGGTGTCTATGTAAATAGGCAATGATGTTTTAAATGAAACAGACCGCGTCAATTTTTAACCGACGAAAAAGAAACGGAGGGGTTCTCAAATCGACAGTGTCGACACGTATATATCTTTATATATATAAAAATCTTGTGTCACGATGTATGTTGCCAATAAACTCTAAAACTACTGAACCGATTTCAATCAAATTTCACATGTACCCGTATTTTGGTCTAACTTACTGGATAGGATAGTTATCATCACAATTATTCGCTTATGTCGTGAATGTAAACGAATAAAATGTATCAATTAATTGTTTCATAGGCAAGTGTTTATTTGCTGTTTAGTTTTATGAAGTTCTCATAGATGGCGGTGTACGTTGATTCATCAATATTGTTTGACATCTAGGTTGCAAATACACCCAATAGATGGCGCTGTGTTCCGTTTCCTAGAATATAATGTCTATTACTTTATTTCACGTAATATTTATTTATGTTCACGATATAACCGTATTATTTTAATGTTTTGTGACTGATATTTTTATAATTATACTGGGTATTATGTTACAATATTATTACCATTAATAGCAAAAAAAAAAATTGTACTATTTTTTAAAGAGAATTATTGTCTTGGCGCCAAATTTTAATCAAAGTTTCAAATGCGAACTAGAACGTTCGGGAAATTCAATGTTCAGGTATAAATACTGGCGCCGAGTGTCACCGCAGTACAGTTCCTTTTTAAACGAGTGAATTAATACTATCTCCCGGAAAGTGATAGTCTCAGTAAAATCTCAGTGCAAGTCTTAGTACTATTCTCTGCGTCAGTCTCTACGTAAATATACCTGTGCATTTACCAAGTATATAACCTCTGCAAGTATTAATCAGTGCAAAATCATAACTTTATACACATGTAAGTATTTTTGCTTGCATTTTATTTTATTTTCTTCATGTATTTTGTAAATAAGTCATTGTTTATAAAGAATAGTTAAAGATAAGAAAAATAAAAATCTACATTTAATAAATTATAGTTTGAAAAATCTAAAAAACACGCTTTTGAAACTAACTGAACTAAAAATTTAAAAATAAAACTGGAGTACTCAATTTAAAAATTCATATTGTTGTACAAAAAGCGTGGGGGGTTTGATTTGCATTGCTGTAAATATTTTAACGATAGTTTAGTATCCTGTAGTAATTATAATCAAAATCAAATCAAATCAATTTATTTCGGGCTACAAAGACCCATAACATAAATACCTTACAGACTAACATACATACAAATAAAAAAAAACAATTTAAAACTATTGTACACGAAGTGACGGCGTCGTGTTGCGCTGCGTGGTGTCGCGTAGCCTTCCGCGGAATCGCCGATACACGACACCCTTCGGCCAAAACTCTGCCTTGAGGTAGGTCTCGATTTGAAGAGTTGGAACTCGCACCACGAATGACTTGAAATTCGTGTTGTGGCGCGATTCCAACTTCTCGACCCTCAAAGTGAAGTTCGTTTTCACTCGTACATACTCCACGATCTCCTCAACCTTCGTGGTGTAATGCAGACGTGAAATATACAGCTGCGTCGTAGGCACAGCAGGGCGCAGCAGCATGTTGGGTCCACTTGGAGCTGTTCCACACTGGCACCCAACGCAAGCACCCTACGCATTTTGTACGACAATATGAATTTTTCAATTGAGTACTTCAGTTTTATTTTCAATTTAGCTAATTCGATTTTACCGGAAGGGTTTTATTTCCTCAGTTGCGATTGGAGAAATAAAATATGGCGGTACGAAGTTCGCCGGGTCAGCTATTAGTATTATATTATATCAAGTTCATGAAACATCGTAAGGAAACCGGCATGTCCTAGAACCAAAAATTTGAAGACATGTGACATCTACGAACCCGCACTGGGCCCGTGTGGTATATTACGGCCCACTCCCTGTCACCAGGAGGAGGCCTGTGTCCCAGCAGTGGGAACAATATAGGCTGATTATGATGATCAGGCTCTTTTAAGTGAAGAGACAGTTGAGCTGCTGAAGAGTTTGTTGCGTCAGTTTTTCTTCCCAACTTGCCGGGGGACTGTCTTCTTCCCAACTAAAGCACTAGGAAGTGGTGAAGGGCGGGCATTTTGGGAACTGTCTTATGTAATTTTGTCATTCGAAAAGTGCTGACTCCAATCTTCAGTCCAATCTACGGAACAATGAGATCGCTTCGGAAAGCCTCTGATGCTCCCAGGAAGCTTCTGCGCTTTTAGGCGAAGCTAGACTGGCTTTGTTAGTCAGAATAAAATAAATATAAAAAAGACCCTCATTCGGGGACCCACCCGAATGAGGGTCTAAGTGCGAAAAAGGGAGTCCCATCATAATCGAAAGGGAGACAAAATCATGTTCAAAGTTTCCGTTACATAGGCACATCTATACTTAATATTATAAAGCTGAAGAGTTTATCGAAGCGCTAATCTCAGGAACTAATGGTCCGAATTGAAAAAATATTTTTGTGTTGGGTAGCCTATTTATCGAGGAAGGCTATATAACATCACGCTACGGTTCAAATGAAGCGGAGCAGCAAACGAAAAATGGACTAAAACTGGCAGGCGATTCGTTGCGACGGGAAGGAGAGTGAAAATTTGACGCGGACGAAGTCGCGGGCAAAAGCTATATATATATATATTTCTTTATGTATGGCTACGTATAACTTTTTACATAGTGGTCCGTGTTTTGACAGTTCTTTTTTTATTGGTAAGGATATATCTCGAAGGTGGTCCCATGTAAATCTGAAAAATAAATTCCAATCCTAAGGGTAGGAAAACAGGGGATGATGATTGATTATTATTCACTCATTGATTGTAAAGTATGACCACGCATAATTTCTGACCGATTTTGCAAGCATGTAGTAATTAGTAGATTATAAATAAATATAAAAATAAATATTTTAACAAAACATTAAACCGCCGAAAAAACTGAAAAGCAAAAAATAAGAAGCCTAAGTAATTTTGAGTCGGCACCAAAAAATCAATGACCAAGGACCACTAAATGTCCAAACGCCTCCTGCCGGAGGCTCTACACGGGGGTCGTGCGGTCCATGGCCCTCTACGGGGCACCGGTGTGGGCACTGGGCGCCCTCATTGAGGCTGCGCCCAGCGCGCTGGTTGAGTGCGGCCCAGAGGGTCATGGCCATCCAGCTGATCCGGCCCATGTCGACGCCGCGTAGTGTTCCAAAGAGATGTCAGCAGCATTGAAGAGTCTACTTGGACCGATGCCTCCCAGGGTCGCGAGATTGTTCAAGCGAGATACCGTGACCCTGGCATATGGGTAACTGAAGGAACACGGGTGGGTTTTAGTCAGTAAAAGTCTGACACACCCTCCCGCTCCGCCCAGAGCGGGAGAAGTCATTTGATGATTTCCCAGCCAGAAAAAAAAAGTATCACTAAATTACCTTAAAGGCCCTCGCCAGATAAGCCGGGGTAAAATGCCCCCATTGCAATCGGGCAAATTTTTTTTTCTAAAATACCTATTATTGCCTAAATAAATACCTATTATTATATAAACTAAAAAGTAGAAAATAATGGAAAAAAAGCGTGGGGTGCTTGATTTCAATTAAAAATACCTCAAAAGCACCCCACGCTTTTTTTGGTTTTCTATGGAAGCGTGTTTTTTAGTTTTTTAAACTATTATTTATTCTTTTCTGTTTTTTCGGCGGTTTAATTTTTTGTCAAAAAGTTTTTTAGATAATTTGATTAGGTAGGTTTACATATTATTAACGCGACATAAATATCCTACTAATATTATAAATGCGAAAGTTTGTGAGGATGGATGTATGTGTATGTGTATGTTTGTTACCCTTTTACGAAAAAACTACTGGACGGATTTGGATGAAATTTGGAATACAGTTAGTTTATATCCTGGATTAACACATAGGCTACTTTTTATCCCGGTAGTACGTTCCCGCGGGATATTTTCCAATTTTTCCAACCTCCACGCGGGCGAAGCCGGTGGCAAAAGCTAGTCGTTAATATATGTACATATTTCGAGACAGAACGAGAAAAGAAAACGTGTATCTATCATTCGATTTTTCTAATTTGTAAAACAGGTCAATTTAAATGAAGAGTAGCACATGCACGGGGTCATCGGCCATCGCCCCACCACCAGGAGCGCGCATGCGGTTCCCGGCCGGGCGCGAATTCCCTGCGAGTGTCTCACGCGCACCCGCCGCTCGTTTGACGAACAAAGAGGTTTTTATCTGAATCTGTACAAAACAGGCCCCTGTTTGAACTGCCTCGAAGTATGTAATGCTTGACTGGAACAATGATGTGACAATATCGATAGTTACCTTTATGCACGTGTTGGCTCTATTTGGCGACAGGTTTTAGCTTTCTATATGTATGAACGTATAAATAGAATTGTAGATTCTTAGGTATTATATAAAAAATAATAAAATATACTAATTAATAAAATAAATATTTTATTCTAATAAATTTTATATAACGCTTAAAAAGTAATTACTATAATATATCTACCTATATAAGATATTATACTCAGATATAACAAAGAAGTTTCCAAAGTAAAGTCTTCTACTTCTTCTACTTTGCTGTGCCCAACAGGGTCCACCACCTAAGTACAGATTGTGAAATGGAAATAATGTAAGTGTATATTGAGTAAAATATTGACTTGAACGTTTGATTGACCGTTTATTATAAAACGCACAGCATAAACCACTGATAAGTCTGATAACCATTAAGACATTGATGCTTAGAAGTTGTAGGTGGTGTCCCTAAGAGAGGATTTTAGGCATTTTCACCCCTGAAGTTCTGCGCAAATTAAAAATTACAGATCGGTACGTGATGCGGCAGATCTAAGCGAAGATGGAAGGGCGAACTTTACTCCCATCGAAAGGGCTGGCCCGCAAAGGCAGACGTATGATGAAAAGGAAGAGGGAGTCGTTCGCCCAGCAGTGGGACAGTACGGTCTAAATAGATAGATATTTACGATGTGGCTGGAGACAAAGTCGTGGGCCACAGTTTGGTATCCCAAATGATTTGCTCTTAACCCCATTACACATGCGTTGTATATCGAACTACTGACACAGTGCGAAACCTATTTACCATAAGAAATAAACTCTAAGAAATCCAATCTGTATTCAAACAACAGCCTCGCCAGATAGATGGAAACTTACTAGGTACACGTAACTAATTTGAATGCCCTTAACCGTGAGAATGATGCAGACGAACGTAGCTCCTAAAAGGTACAACCATGTAAACCATCTTTTCACCTCTGCCATATCCACGCGATTTGCGAGTTTAGTGTATTTCCTGCATCAGTGAGGTCAGCGGCTCAGGCTCCCGTAGAGCGGCACCGCGGCACTGTGCACAGTCGGCACTCTTGCGCAGAATACCGCACGACTCGGGCACAGGCGAACGTCCGCACGGCCATCGGCGCCCGCGCACCTCACACATCGAAATAGTGACAAAAACCAGTGAACATAAAATTAAGTTGATCGTGCAAAGTGGTACTTCCCTGCAAAGGCCGGATCCCTAACGACGACTCCCAGGTATTTTTAGAAAAATCGTGCTCTCATCCAGAACTGGTTTTCTAGTTCGACATCGCGAAAGTGACTCGAATATCTTGTTATTAAATGCAGACCAGTATAACTTACACACAAAATATTTCAGTTTCTGTTTTATCAATATTATGTAAGTATAAATATTGAGAAAATTTAAAACAGTGAAGGACATGGTACTACGTGCAGTACCTATAAGATAAACAACAGTCTATAATTAGCAGAACGTGTCAGCTTTATTTACGCTTCCAAATAGCTACAAACATTCTTACATACACCATTAAAAATATAAATAGCCATCTGGATATAATAAAGCTTGATTCCTGAATAGTAAATGATAATTTCTAATAAGTATATTGCCATTGTTCCCTTATCAGTATCCACCTACGTAATTAGGTATGTGTAAAGTGTGACCAGTGCAGATAAGCGCATACAGTAGCGCTATTAACATAAATAATACAATCGGTTATCTGTTTACAGGGCGAGTAATGAAATGGCGCGCTACCAGCTTCTGTGTTTGATCATCATCTCTGCGATGGGTATGTTTCCATTGGTAATTACCTAACTAGAATATAAACAAGACATTATACCAACTAAATCATCATTGTTGTCATCTACCCAGCCTTCTGCTTCCAGATGCAGCTATATGTATATCAGTCATTTACATAGAGCGACGGCCTATCTGACCTCCACAACCCAGTTACTGGGTAATACGATACCTCTTAGTAAAACTGGTTGTCAGACTTTCGCGGTTTTGAAGACCCTACCAACAACATAAGTCTACAAGAAGATTCTTAATGTTTTCATTAATCAGGAACTTGGCACAGAAATCATCACATTCAGCCTCGTCTTGTAGCACATTGGCATGAATACATAATAACAGCAACAGCATAACGATATTCAGGATATCTCTACTTAAGTGTTGCATGTTACTGAGGCTGAGCCATTTGCGTACTGCGTATCTTTCTCATTGAATGTTCAAACGAAGAGTAACGAAGGAAGTGAAGCAAACTTTTCGCTACTTACAAAAACTTTCTATATACTGGTTCCGAGCTGCAGAACAAGTTTATACTAAGTGTTAAGAAGACACTGAGCTTTGACGAGGACACTAGTACCATATTTGATACGCTCCTTATTTCTCTTCCGGAAAATGACTCGAAAGACACCTCTTCTGCTTAGCCTTTTGCCAACTATGTTGTGGTCGGCTTTCGGTCTAACTGGATGCTGCTGAGTACCAGTATTTTATATGAAACCACTGCCTATCTGACCTCCACAACCCAGTTACTTGGTAATACGATAAGCCTTGGTAAGATTCGGGATTCTCACGACTCGTAACGACTGTGAAAGATCTACGAATGATGTCTGGGGCCAATGGCTTAACGTGGTTTCTGAGGCACGGAGGGGTCTTGGTACGTAAAAGTCAACCCATCCATAAACCAACTGTGGCAAGCGTAGCTTAACTTGATCGATAAACCCATGCGGCGACATAGCCGCAAGCCCCCTGCAATTAAACGTAGGTAGAATTGCATAAACGTGTAGTTAAAAATAACTATAAATTAGTAACTAACGAGCTCCATCTCTGCCTACCCGGCTATCATGAATTAAGCCTCTAGCACTTGAAGCACTTTGATAAACTGCTATGAAATTAAATTGTCAAGTGCAAGCTCGATAACTCAATATCTGAAGAAGGAAGAAGCACTTAAGTTCTGACTACAGAATCATTACCACGGAACTAATGGCGCTTTAATTGTATACAATTTGTTACTCCATATTCTGAGAAGAGTATCACTCACGTGGGAGTGATTCATGATTTCGATGATAAGTTTAAGAGCAATGGAAGCGACTCATACATAAGTCGTAAGGAAACCCATTCTTTTTGTTATGTAAATATACATGTGAGATCAGCAATACAAAATACATGAGTGTCGTCTGTAGTATTAAGTAGCGTAAAATGATTTACATAGTGATTCATTGCTTGCTATTGGCATCCCAGGTGGCCGTGAATGAATGAAGTTTGCGTTTCAATATTTACCTCATCGTGGCCTTTCTACTTCGACGTCTCGGTGTCGCACATTATTAAAAGCGAAATATTTTTAATGAAATGGGACCACATGTCGCAAAGACTGAGACCAAAAAATAATAAGATCGCATAAGATAGTGAGAACAGATGTGAGCTAACATGTGAGGCCTACTTAGGTACAGATGTAAGTATGCATTCATATAAAGACATATACAGACACATAGTATCTCTACCTAAAAGTTTACTGGATAATAAAAGGTAGGCAAGCTAGGCTACGACACTACCTACGCTAGGTACAGACGAAACGTGACCAGGCTCAGTTGGAGAAGGGACCCAAGCCCCGATTATTCCCTTTCCCGGCGCAGGTCACCGGTTCAATGTACATGCATACAGATTTTATAGTCGAATGGAAGTTTCTGCTTTGATTATAACTGACCTTACGACCATATATATATGTAAATATAAACGCTCTGACCTGAACAAGAGAAACATGGAATAAATGGTGCTTATCACGCCTTCTATAGTAAGGATTTCATAAAATCAAGAATAAGATAATTCTTCCAGCTATAACAGTATACATTGATTGTCTATTGTCGTAAGGTTAAGCACCTTTTGATGTAGCTACACCCACACTCAATTTTAAAAAAAAACTTTTCGTTTCTCACAGGCCACCGCGGCACCGGTGGCATATTGATTCTCTAAGCAAGTAAAATTAGTTTGCTTGCACTGTCTATTGGTCAACGGTGTGTTCAGAAGCCCATTAGCCAATGTCAAGTCAGTAAATATTTACACACTCATAAGTACCTACTTAATGGAGCCCATGGAATTCTAAAAGACTACTCGACTATCAGACGCAACCAGAAGAAATATTAGAACAAATAAATTTCAAAATGATTCGTGTCCCGAGACCAATCAAAAATCTGCAGCTACGCTTTCTAGGCCCACTAATGGTAGTGAAGTTCAATCACAAATAAATTGAACAAACGAAGTTATCAGTAACAACAAAGCGTCACATTATGATAAAAATATCATTTCAAGAAAAATACGACCTACCAAGATATTGAAACAAAAATTAGGTGAAGCCAAGACACATAAACCTACATAAAGTCATGCAAGGACCCAAATATTCTTGTTTTTATTTAGCTTGTAGAACTGTGGACAGAACAGTCAGACTCACAGTGGTATGCCACCAAGATAACAGAACGCTTAACTAATTTACGGTCGGACAAAAGGAAGACTCGAATTTTATCTATGTTGATGACTCAATTGAGTAACTAGCTCAGCACACAAAACTGTTCTAGGACCACGTAGGTACTCTAGTTCACGTATTATGAAAATTATTTCATATGATCGGCCCTGTTTACATACATTATCGACTCCTTAATATTAATGCATGTTTGGATATCGATTCTACTATTACGCTAATACACGTGAGTTTGTTTTAGAGTTGAGGTCTATTTGCTAATTTGCTCAGACTTCAGTGATATCTAAATAATAAACAGAACATCTTTAACTTTATACTGCCCTCTTAGTCCTGTTACACTAGTGCCATCAATTAGATTATGCAGTAGCCGTATAAATTAATAATTACACCAAGCATGGTTCTCAATCAATTAGTAGTTTTCATGCGAAGTCTTCGTGAATGCTCAGTGATTATATGCGGAACTGTTTACCATTCTTCCGGCAAGGGCCGTGAGAATGGCGGCAATAATACCATTTAAATCTTGTTGAAACACTATGGAATCAATGTTTAAATAAATGGCCGAGGTGGGTAATCTATTGCTGACGGAAACAACCACAATGGACACGACCATTACTGATCAAGATTACTTAATTGGTTGGTCGCCCAATTAGTTACAGTGACGTACAGCGGACAGTTTACTGAGAAAATGTAAACTGTTCATCGGTGGAACATCAGAGCGGCTGCGAAATAAACAGAATTGAGGAAATACCTAATTGCAAACTGCATTAATATAATAATGATTGATTACTGTCTTTGTCGGTTATAATACGATTTCTTTGAAAATACGCGTATGGAAATCCCCTTTCCAAATGAAATTAGCGAGTCTTTGTATTACGTGGTAACAGGATCATGTGATATAGGTACATAGCCACATTTATTTATTAGCTACATGATAAAATTGTGTATTTTCGATATCTACGTAA
The DNA here is from genome assembly GCA_932294355.1 of Aporophyla lueneburgensis. Lineage (NCBI taxonomy): Eukaryota > Metazoa > Arthropoda > Insecta > Lepidoptera > Noctuidae > Aporophyla > Aporophyla lueneburgensis. The sequence continues at coordinate 10,150,491 of OW028738.1, read as the reverse complement.
GATCAATGAAGAAACTGAAATACATTGCCAACGGCTATAACAACTTTAACTTCACTTCCTTCTAGTTATATGCATCCGTAACTGATTTTGTTGCTAAAGATAAATTAAAAAAAAAAACAATTTCGCGACCTACTGCAGTACGAAAGGAGTCTTACTTTCAACGTAATGTATCGCAGTCGTCAGCAACGCCTCCGGCTAATATTCTACGTACTAACAAGATCTAGTCGATTTGCTCCGATAAATACTTTCACTTGAGATACGAGTTTATTCTGAACAATGACACAGCTATGACTGGCTATGAGTCACCTCATCAGTTGCTGTATCATTCGGAAATAACATACTAAAATATAAACTCCGACGATGGTAGTCCAGGAAACCGGATTTTAACACCGTTAAGTACACATTAAGTTAAAGCTGCGCCTGACCCACTAATTGAAGTGTTGGCCGACCGGCAACATGAATGTTTGCATTTAGATAAGTTTAGAGTCAACTGCAGTCCATTCTTTGTTAGCTAACAACTTAACACTGGTTATAAATGCACACTTTCAACATGGCGATAACGGTTTCCGACATTTACAAATAACTTTCACGTCGAGCGTGTTGGTTGATTTGTGTAACTTAGCACTTTGTATTAATCTTCTAGTAAAAACCGTGTATAGAACTGATTATCGTATTCCAGATTTAAGAACATGTTATGGCGAAAACTCGGCCACATTGAAGGAACAAGAAAGTACACTGCCTGAACTCGCTAAGGAGGTGGAGGACAACAGTCGTTACAAAACACTAGAAGCTAACGCAACTGTTCTGAAACTTTTAGTGGATGACAAAAACGGTGTCAGCAGGTAAGAAATGTTAATGCTTGGGTTTACCGAAACATATTCGACCTATTCTAAATTCTAATAATTGAAACATACTTTTTCGAAACTGTAGATACTTAAAAGCGACGTAGAATAGACGGTAGTGTTGAAACAATAAGCGGTCCGGTCCTCTATGGGTTAATAGACAACTGTGAGTCTAAAATCGAAATTACTTAACACTGTACTGCGACGATGAACTTCAATCCCAGGTCCAAATCCAATTTTCCAGCAGTGTTCAGCAGTAGACGATACATGATAACATCTAGTGATAACGAAATTAATTTAAAACAATGCTCTCTACAGATCGGAGGTGTTCGACATGCTCCACTCTAGAGACGACAATGAGAAACACATGGACTTACCCAGTTTCCCTGAAGACACGGAGGATGCTCGCACGGAGGTGCCTTCAGTACCCGACTCACAGGCAGAGTTCTTGCAAGGTAAACACTATCCTATCTTGATTTATTAAAGCACAAGTAAAAAAAAATACTGTACAAATTCGGGCCGTTTGTGACATTTTCTACCAGTCAACCTTATTTGTTCTTTATTCATCACTTACATACATGTTTGCGATTTATCTACTTTTGAGTCTTGTACACACGGCTACAGGTCAAGCTATAGATTTTCAGATTTAGCTGACCTCGCTTTTCGTACAATGAGATGTCAGCATATACTGGAAATGTATAGCTTGATGGGTGGCCGTGCGTACTCTTATTCCCCGCTATAACAATTAATTAATATGAGTAATGATTTCTTGCTATAAGATTAGTCTTTGATGTGCCTACCGCTGGAACCCTGGTCTCCTCTCGGTGAGAGGGAGTGAGACGGTATCTACCATGTGGGCCCAGTGCGGGTTGATAGAATAGATGTCATTATGTCTTCGAGCTTTTGGTTCTAGGACATACCGGTCCACACGATGTTTTCCTCCACCGTTTTGAGAGGGTTCTCTATTGTGTGACCTAACTTTTTTATCCATAATCTAAAGAGCCATAATTTTTTTTCTCCTAATCATCATTTGTCCGAATGATAACTTGCCCGAACTAAATGTCACATAATATCACATGCTATAAAATTGAAATCCCTAAATACAATATGCCCTAAATCCGTTTGTCATAAATATTACTATCAATAATATACAAAAGACTTAAAACTGTTTTCCATAAAAGTTATAAGTTCTAAATTCAAATTATTTTATGTTTATTTATCTTAATTATATTTTTAAAACAAATTTGTACTACGGAGTTCATTAACCCTTTAATTCGCAGTGTTAAACCTGAACGACATAGTAAACAAAAAAATATTGTTCGATTTCTGCTGATATGTTCTTGGTTTTTTTTTTAATCAATAGTTAGCAAAAACGAAACGTAACCAAAAAAAATATAACTGTCATTTCGCGCGAATGTTTTCTCTCTCTTCCTGACAAGATGGCGTCGAGAACACCTGCGACGCACGGATGTAAGGTAAATAATTTTCGATTTTGACTATTTCAATTAAATTTATGGATACTATTCATGAAAATATTCCTAACAAATATCCCCTTTATTGATTGGTGTAAAATTCATCTTGTTTGAACAACGAATATCCAATTTACGAGCCTGTGAAATGATATGTTGTCTATGACCAACACTGCGGAGTACTCAGAAAAGTACCGAGTATTCTGAATGTCGTTCACAATCAACATTGCTCTTTTGCTTACCAAGTACTTTACTTTAACTAACTGAGCTATTTCTAATATTTTCGAACTACCTATTATAACTAACACAGTGGGTAAATGTTTTTAAACTTTCCTTTGGGATTTTTATTTGCGACTAAAATGTTTGTTATGCTTTGGGTGCGGTTATGCATGTTTTTTTTTGTTTTTGCTTGCTTCAGATTAAGCCGAAATGGCACCGAATACGTACTATCATGGCACTTGTGCCACCTGAAAATGCACCATCAGATGGTAGTAGTAGCGGCTCAGACGATGAAGTTATTGTCCGGAATTTACAACAACACGACGATGACGATGATGATATTACATACTGCAGTTCGGAACCAAGATCCTATCCTTCGTCTCTAAATGAGTTGGACATATTTTGTTCTGACAATGAAGACCGCCAAACAGCTCACTTCAACCCGGTTTTATCGGACGAAGAAACTATTCCACTGTCACCTGTCATCAATGAAATGTTTCCGACCGGGCGGCCGCAAGAACAACTCCCTTTCATGCTAAATTCGGTTTCATCCATCTTATCGCCTTTGACTAGCTCACCGGCAACCACAACACGTTCAAAGAGAAAGGCAACTACATTACCAAGGCTTCTGACAAAACGAGTGAAGAAGTTTGTTAGAAAACCTATAAATTTCAAATTCAAAAAAGGCAAATTCCAACACACAGCAACAGTAGAATTACCACAATATAATCCACCTTTTGATCCAGGCCTGAAAAGCCCTCTTGATTATTTCCAACATTTTTTCTCAGAAGACATAACGGATCTTATCACAGAAAATACGAATCTTTATTCCGTTCAACATGAAGTTTCAAAAAGCATAAACGTTACTAAAAATGACATATGTGATTTTATTGGCATAACTCTTTTGATGGGTGTGGTCCAAATGCCAGCTTACCGTGACTACTGGAGCAAATCGTTGAGATTCCCCGAAATTGCTGATATTATGACTCTAAAGAAATATGAAAAAATAAGAAGATTCCTTCACTTCGTAGACAACACTGACACAAATGACGACCGCTATTTCAAAGTACGACCTGTACTTGAGAGGATTCGTAAGAATTGTTTGCTGCTCGTGCCAGAAGGGCGCTACAGTGTGGATGAAATGATGGTCCCTTACAAGGGAACACGGGCAGGGGGTAGGCGGCAGTATTTACCCAAGAAGCCCAAAAAATGGGGATTTAAGATATTTGTGCGAGCAGGAGTCTCTGGATTAATATATGACTTCATCCCATATGGTGGTGAAGATACATTTAGAAACCGACACTTTACTGACTACGAAAATAGCTTAGGTTTAGGAGCTAAAGTTGTCATAGCTCTTTGCAAGACCGTACAGGAAAAACCAGCTACTGTGTACTTCGATAACTTTTTTACATCGCTCGAGCTTATCCATCACTTACGCAACGAATATGGCATTTTCAGCTTAGGAACGGTCAGAAGTAACCGTCTAAGAGGCTGTCAAGAAATGTTACTCTCTGACAAAGCGCTTGCAAAGAAGGGCAGGGGTGCCAGCCAACAGATTGTCTGCAATGAGAAGAAGCTCGCTGTGGTCAAGTGGTATGACAATAAAGTAGTCACTTTAGTAAGTTCTTTCGTTGACTCACATCCAAAAGAAAAAATTAAGCGATACTCAAAAGAAACCAAATCGAGGGTTGATGTAGATTGCCCACAAATAGTCAAGCAGTATAATGCTCACATGGGTGGTGTTGATTTGGCCGACATGTTGGTGTCATTATATCGCTCTAACTTTAAAACAAAAAGATGGTATATGGCTTTATTTGCTCAAGCACTTGACATTTGCGTCAATAACGCCTGGCTACTGTATAGAAGGGATTGCCAAAATAACAAGAAACCATTACACCATTATTACCATTACTAGTTTGTCAGCATTGCGTACTGACCTGTTGAACCCGTTGGTGGCAGCGACCAACGCTTTAAAGCAATTGGACTTGCCGGTGGACCATTGGTCTTACCTTTTGGTGCACGTTGTGCTGCAACGGCTTCCTGCCGATTTGAGGGCTCGTTTCGAGCAAAAGTATGGTGGGGATAGTGTCACACATCTCCCCCCATTTGATGACCTCGTCCAATTTTTGGAGGATGAGTGTCGGTTTGTGGACAACTCTGGCGTTGCCACTGAGTCATGCCAGCCGTCTTCCCGGCCACGAGACCAGGGACGGACTAGGGCTCGCGGGCCTGTTGATGGTCGCCCCGCCGCTCGTTTTGCTGGCACCCAGAGTCGTCCTGGTTGTGAGTTTTGTAGGGACACGGGGCATGGCATGGCAACTTGCGCGGCCTTTTTGAAGTTGCACATGAGTGCCCGCCGCCGAATTGCCAAAGCACGCCGCATGTGCTTCTCTTGTTTGGGGGCTCACTTCCATAGGGACTGCCCCAACCCCCGCCCTTGTAGAATTTGTAGGGGGTCCCATTTGGACATATTGTGCGCTAACGCGAACCACGCTGGCAGACCAGCCTCTGATGAAGGTTCGCGTACGGGGGGGTACCATGGAGTTGGTCACCGGGCTTCTGCCTCGCCGGTTCAGAACCGGGGAGAGGCCTGCAATTTTGAGCGCCGCACTCCACCCCCCGCGCAAGTTGAACGGGAGCCGCGCGACCGCCATTTGGTCTCCCCGCGTAAAGGTGATTACGCAGTTGTTGCTGGGCAGCGCTGGCCAGACCAGCATCGCCTTCCCTCCCCTCCATTGGCGGAACGTCCCCGGTTGGAGTCACGCCCCCCGCCATTCAGGCCTCCGGTGGGATATGCCAATCCAGCGATGGCGCGTGGCTCGGGACACCGCGCGGACGAGGAGTTTGGCCTCCATCCTCGTCGCGAGGGACTTGAGCTTGGGTGCGGAGCCTGGGTGTGCGGCGATCGGTCGCCGCCCAGGCATTGTTAGGACATTGGCGCCTGCCCCGCTAAGGTACCCCTCAGATCGACACGGTTTTGTTGCCAACGGCATCGGTCGGGTCTGGGGGCCCACGGGGGACTCTGTTGTGGTCCGTGTCATTTTGGACATGGGAGCCCAGGGTTGCCTTTTGTCTATTGTTTTGTTGTTTGTTTGTATTGTTTTGGGCAAAATTGTTTTCTTGAGCGCCTTTGGACTGCGGGACTTGGCTGGGACGAGCCAATTCGGGAAAACCTGTTGGAAGATTGGCTCCAATTTGTATCCGCACTCACTGCAGTCAACGAGGTCGTGTTACCCCGCGCTATCCTCCCCCCTGGGAGCTACACTGCTACCCTTGTTTGTGATGCGTCTTCGCACGGTTATGCAGCTGTTGTTTGTTTGCGCACCGTCTGCGCAACAGGCCAGGTGAATTTGTCACTGGTCTTGGCCAAGAGCAAGGTGGCCCCCTCCGGACGGCACTGACCACCCCTAAGTTGAATTGTCAGGGGCGGCGCGTCTTGTGCGTTTATTGAACCACGTTGCTCACACTTTGGGTGGAACTGTGGACATTCGGGTTTCTTACGCCTGGACGGACAGTCAAATTGTTTTGTGTTGGTTGAAGACGTCCGTCCACTCTTTGGAGGTCTTTGTTGCGTACCGAGTGTCCCAGATTCAAAATTTTGATACGCCTTTGATTTGGAGGCCCTTGCCTGGAGATTTGAACCCAGGCGCCGTGGCCTCACGTAGGTGCATGGCACCCCGCCTGTTTGCTTACCCCCTATGGTGGGGACCAGACTGGCTGACTCATCCCGAGGATGATTGGCCTCGATCGCCAGTCTTGATGTCGGGTCCTTTGCCCGGGCTCAAGGTGCTCGCTGTTGGAACAAAGGACCCTGAGTTTGTTGAGTCGATTTGGCTCCCTCGACAAATTGTTGGATTGTTTTTCTGTTGTTGAATTGTTGGTGACTGATCGTCACATTAAGAACTCGCATGCCGGTTGCAATGCGCTGTTGGCCATTCTGCAGCGAGAGTTTTGGATATTGTCGGGAGCCGTTAGTAAGTTGAACCCCTTTTGGTCGATACGGGTCTTTTGTTGTTTGGTTGTTGACGGTTGAGTCACTCTAGCCTTCCTTATGGGGTCCGTCACTCCCTTTTGTTGCCTAAGGAGGGCCATTAAATTGTTGTTTGGTTGTTTGTTGTTTGTTATTGTTTGACCCGCCAGCCTGCCCCCATTGGGGGGGTGTTTTGAGGCCGCGGTGAAGGCGGTTAGGGACTCTGGCGCAGATTGTTGGGAGACGCCGTTCCCACCTTTGGGGAGTTGGCTACGGTATTTTGCCGCTTTGAAGCTGTATTGAACTCGCGTCCATTGTGCCCGCTGTCTACGGACCCGAACGTCTTGGAGGCCCTGACCCCGGGCCATTTTTTGATTTGACAGCCACTTGTCGCCCTGCCGGAGCACCCTTTTGTCGATGTGAGCCAAAATTGGCTATCGCGGTTTCAGTTGGTGCAGCAGCTCGCTCAGAGTTTTGGAAGCGTTGGAGCTTGGAGTATTTGCACATCCTCCAGCAGCGCGTCAGGTGGACTGATAAAACGCAACCTTGTCGGGATTGCCAAGTGATTAGCGGACGGGAAGGCCCGTCCGGGGGGGGTAGATGTTGCGTACCGTTTATTATCTGTGCGACTAACGGAATGCGCGTGTAACGAAGTGACATCTGACATGACAGTTTTGACGTTTGACACTTTCTCTTGGAATTTGGTGGGAAAAAAGGGAACACGTCGCCGCTTGAGTCTCGCGATCTTTTTGTAAAGTAATCCCATAACCGGTCGTTTTTGGTGGACAATGGACCATGACCCAGTTGTTTGAGTTAATAACCCCTATCTTGGTGTAATAACACGGGTTTTGGACATATTTTGGAGAAATAGTTTGAAGGTCATTCAAGTGACGCTATTGGGGAACGAGTGATTTGAAGACCGCATGCTGTGATTGCCTCAAGCCTAAGTTGAAGCGGAATCTTGCCAGAAGAATACTCGTAACGTCACCACACAATACAGATACACTCACTTACATACACAGATCCAGGTAACCGGTAAAGCAGGTGGTCGTCGCCCATCAGGTGAGTTCCTTTGTTCGTTTTATTGTAGTTAAGTTACTTGCAATTGTTCTCTTTTGTTGTATGGTAAGTGTTTGATTTGATTGTCTGCTCCGCGTACGGCGGACATTACGCTAGCCACTCTTGTCTCTAGAGCCCCACGGTTATCACACTTCCACTGCGCATTTAAAACCGTATTGTGGGCCTAGTCTGGCAACGTACACATTAACTCTCAAAAAATTTCGAATTCAGCTGGTAACAGAACTTTTCCAAAAAAATAGAATTCGACAGAAAGTGTTAAAAGAAAACGAAGCGTCTGTCAAGATCAAGACTCCTGTTGCTCCAAGACCACCAGATTCTGTTCGCTATGATAATATAGGCCACTTACCAACATTTGTGTCTCAAGGCAGGTGCAAGTATTGTAAAAAAGGTTATACCAGTGTTTATTGCAATAAGTGTAACCTTAGATTGTGTATGTTGGAAAAAAGAAATTGTTATTACCATTACCATGTCAACGTCTAAATGATAACTATGTCAAAGAAAGCTGAATTTGTGTTTTTTTTTTTTCAATAAACTTTGTTTTTCCTCATATTATTTTTATTTTGATTGAAAGTGTAATTGTCTATTCAAGCCGCAATGTTGTTAGTGTACGACATAATATTCTGCCACTATTCAATAGAATGTTTCGCAACGTTGTATCTGAACAACATATGTTTTCTCAAAAAATATATATGTTAGATTTTTTCAAACATTTTTATAGAGCTATTTTAACAATAAATAGTCTCCCCAAAAAGAAAAAACAAAAAAATTGCAGTCTTTTTTTACCTACGAACTAAAGGGTTAAGAATTTAATTATTTTATCAAATGCAACTGATACAATACATAAATTGTAAAGATACAAAAGCGTTATGGCATTTATCAAGGCCTGTTATAGCGCTGCATTATCAGTATCACTCAGTAATTATATCACTCAATAAAACAGGTGATTGTGAACATGTGATTTTATTTCCCTCTAAGAAACATGCAAACAAGCATACACCATGCATGCAGCATACATGCAAGCAAGCAACATGCAATTGAGCATGCAAGCAAGCATGCATCATGTAGCATGCAAGCAAGCATGCATCATGTAGCATGCAAGCAAGCATGCAGCATGCAAGCGAGCATGCATGCAAGCAGGCAAGCAGCATGCAAGCAAGCATGGAGTATGCAAGCGAGCATGCATCATGCAGCAGGCATGGTTTCTGTCACGGCTCCGGCACTGCGGGGCTTAGGCGGTCCCACGCGAGCTTATCGTCGCAGACGGTTTAACGATCACCACCGCAGCTTCGTCTTGCTGGCCGGCTTCGCCGGCCAGCCTCAGCAGCGGCGGCGAGCGTTACAACCACCTGCTCCTCAGCTCGCGGGCCGCCTCGCCCCTCCGCGCCTTCGCGATTTTAAATTACACTCTAGGGGTAGGGCAGACAAGACTTCGTGAAGTCGGATTTACAGCGATTCGTTTCTGTCACTAAAACCTAACTTGTAGCAATTTTTTACTACTAACGATTTTATTATAAATGAACATTCGGCATAATACACTTTATATAATACAATAATTAGGACATATGACTTTATGACATGCAAAATTAGGAGATTTAATGATTATAGTATTTGATATTATGACAGAATAGTTTTAGAAGCAAAGTTAATTATGTAAAAAAAAAAATCGACCTTTTGAATATTATGGTTACTGCCGTTTATAGCTAACGTGTTATGGATAATGATTTTCGGACAAACAATTTTAGGAGAAGAAAGGGAGTACCTTTTGAGAGCGGTAGTGATAAAATAATGTACACAAAGTAAAGCGCCGGTTAGGGTTCCAACCTACCTACAACTCGTAAGTTGCGACCATTACCACTGGGCCACCACGGCTCTTCTATAGGTAACAAACAAAATCTAGAGATGAAATCAATACTACAGTGAATTACCAGTTTATATCGCAATTATCTAAATATGGAGGAAATTAAAGCGTTTTGATTCCTCTGCACAATCATTAAAGCGCCGTAGAAGTGGCCTAGTTTTGGGCCAGCCATACGTAAATATTTGCAAAACGCAAAAAGAAATTAACTTTATATCATTTAATTTCCCAGCTCCTGGAGAAGCGGTTCGCAAGGATTCTCAGAAAGTACGAAACTCATCTATCCGAGGAGAGCCGATTGGTGCTGCCGCTGGCATCATGGTCCTGGTGACCTGCAGCATCGTCTGCCTTGCCTATACAGCCCTCATCGTGTGGAGGAGGATATACTTGTAAATATATTAAAATATCCCTTCAATAAATCCGACTTAACTTAAACGTCGAGACCAGTCGCACTTAGTGTTATATTTATTTGTACGTTCCAAGTTTACATAAAGCGCCCATTGTGTGGTGTAATACGATATACGCCTTCCCGAGACCCGGTGCGTAGGAAGCGGTCAACTGGGACGGAAATCGCGTTATGCCAAGTGAATATAACCCTCTTACGACATAAACGCCGAACAAAGACTTCACAGCGGTTTATTGTTCGTTTTATTGCATTTCGATACACACATCTTTCTAAACCCCTTTTATATTCGTTGGAGTAATTTAAACTAAAATAGAATTTATGCTCTTTCCAGAAAACGTAATGGACTCAAGCATGAGCTTCTACGGAATGAAGAAAATATTGCCGAGACTAGGATAGAAGTAAGTAGATATTATATTAATCGTCGACCTTATTTATAGAGAAAGTCATTCCCTCTTTTAATACAGTAGTATACCTACTTACTGTTCATAGAATATTAGGTTTTCGGCATTTTGTTTTAACAATTTTTTTATTTGGGTCAAGCAGTTTTATTTCAATGATTTTTATTTTACGATGTTTTAACAACTACTTACTAAAAATTAAGACTCAGCAAGAACGAACGAGCGATGGTTTGAGCGAACTCAACAAGCTACCTTTTGGAACACCGTTTTATTTAGATTTGTTTTATGGATAAATAAATTGAAATTGCCGTAACAATGTTTTCTGGTACTTGATCGCGATACAGTCAAATTAATTGTTTTGCATAAAGTCCCAGACGCTGCATTTGTTTTAAATGTTGGTGATCACCATTATCATTAGCCTTACTTAGGTTACGAAGTGGTTTAAAGTTATTACTATTACGATACTTAAAATGGCTATGTTTTTCGGTAAGCATAGGCACGTCTCGAAAATATTTAATTACCTTCCTTTTTTATTTCAGCTTTGAACATTTTAAGTGGGAGAGCCTCCTGAACGCGTTACTCGATTTCTTCAGATTATCAAGTTTCGGTGGCACTATCTGAGAAGCATCAAGACTGAATTACACTAAAATTCCGTAGAATTAAACATCATTAGAAACTAAGTAGGACTTGTAGAATAATGAATCATTTCACATCCATGCATGAAATACTTACAATGGTTACATAATTTGCTGTAATGATAAGGCGTTTTATCAATTTTCATTTGGTTAATATTTATGGTCGAATATCTTTTGGAACATACCATCCATGAGATAAATTGGTTCTTGTCATGGAAAGTACACGTGAAAATGTGTTGCACTATCTTTATTGATTTCATAATCTTGTAATCAGGCTACACTGATTCTAGTCAAAGCAAAAGTTTTTCAGCCACAAATAAATCGCAATTTTTGCAGTCACTCGTTAACACGTTGAGTGCCGATCACGCGATAGCGCGTGATTCGTCGGCTCTGCATAATATGGCCGATCACGCGATATCGCGTGCTTGCTACTAACAATTTTGTATGCGCTCCAAATCTGTGGCCACATGGGATTAACCATCAATCTGTCTTTGGCACTCCACGTGTTAAAAGAATAATCTCAATTTTTATTTAACTCACCTTTTTCTGCTAAAATGTTTTGTAACTTTTTCATTTTTTTTAGTAATTATTTAGTAACAAAATATTTTAAGTACAATACTATTGTGTTATATTTTTTATAATTTTGGCGAAGTTACTCTTCCATGGGAAAAATATTTACTCATAATTTTAAACTTTTGCTGGTTACAAATAAATCTAATGAATAGTGCCATAACACTGGTTTCTGCGAACAAAACAGTGGTAATTATAGTCATTTTCAGTAAACATGATTTTGTATGTAAACTATTGGCATGTTTAAATATTTATTTATAATTTAAAGTCAGAACATGTCTGTGATGTTTTTAATTAAGGCAATTTGATAATTAAATTTTATAAATATTTTTTTCTTTCACTAATTTCAATTTTGTTAATGGTCTCTAGGCAATCTTACTGAACTAAAAAAAAACCCCATTTCCATAACAGTCTAAAATTTTATTGATTGCATTTTATTTATAATCTACAAATACTAAGTAACTGTGATATTTATTACAATGGCTACAACAAACAGCCAAAAAAACATAAAAAAAATAAAAAAGGCAACAAAAGTAAACTTAATATTAACATTAGTTCTTACGGGTTATTAAGAGCATCTTTTGTTACTGTGAATTACATATAAATACATATTTTGAGTAGGCTAACAATTTCTGTAATAAATATGATCACAATTTGTTTATCACCTTGTTATGTATGTTGTTGTTGCTCACTTGTTTTCCTTGTGCTTAACAACAACGGGGCCGGTGTTGTCGCCGGTTGCCTTGTTGTGGGCGCCATGAGACCCGTCGCAATACGGCCACTATAAAACAATTAAAAATAAAAATTCAGTAGAAACAAACAATAAAATGGACAAGCGGTTACACAGGACACTGGTTCCTTACAAAAATAAATGAATGACAACATAGATAATCTATACTAATATTATAAAGCTGAAGAGTTTGGTTGAACGTGCTAATCTCAGGATCAGGAACTACTGGTCCGAATTGAAAAAATCTTTTTGTGTTGGGTAGCCTATTTATTGAGGAAGGCTATAGGCTAATAACATCACGCTACTATCAAAAGAAGCGGAGCAGCAAAAAAAATGGAAGAAAACTGGCAGGCAATTCAATGTGATGGGAAGGGTCACGGGAGCAAAAATATGACGCGGACGAAGTCACGGGCAGAAGCTAGTACTTGATATAAATTATTATTTATTTACGCACATACCTAATCTGATATACACATCATAGTCAACAGAAAAACTGATAATGAAATTTGTAGGCTGTGACCGACAAATAACACTCATAGCCATTTATCTTCCTAATTGAACAATACATTTAATTAATTATGTAGTGCATTGATAATTATGAAACAGAGTAAGCAAAACAAGGAAGCTGGATATATAATAACAATTTACTGAGTCTCTAGAGGGTTTTACATTGTACTGGGGTATAATTAAAATGCTTTCATTTTAAGCCCATACAATTTAAGACCCTCTAAATTACTCTTAAATAACAACAATAAACTTCTGATGCAATCTTATCTATCTAGCCTGTATTGTCCCACTGCAAGTCAGAGGCCCTCCCTCTCTTCTTTCCACACAATTCTTCTTTCGCTAGTGCTGTTGCAACTCATTTCAGAAAATTAACAGTGTTTATTGCAATATCAATAGCATTATGTTTCTTACAAAACAAGTGAGTCAAATGTTACATCAGCCAGATAAATGTCTTTTTCTGCTTTGTAATGACAAAACTCACATTTTTACTCCTCCAGCAACGACACAGGGACACCTTCTCGGTGATGTCTTCAATGTCGATGAAATCAACCACTTTATTGATATCCTTCCTGACAGTTGGGTTTACTTGGCCATTGGCAGCAGCACGGGCCTTCTTAATAGTGTCATATGAATAATAAGAAATGCCTCCCACAACGACTGCAGGCGGGATTAAGGCAAGCCAATCCTTAACTGAAAAAGAAATATTAATAAGTTAGATATCACTAACAGCTGTACTGTTACAATTTAAAATGCATTAATTAAAATCAATGACCAATAAATTAATAACAGTTGCATGTTATCTATAATCTTTTGTCATGCAGCAAACTTCAGGCAATTCATTGCATTTGAAAGTATGTCATTGAAAATTGCACGGGAATACCACAAAAACAACCTTAAAAATATTTTAGGCTATTATATATTTTATTGCAAGTACATAAAGTTCATTATTTCATGAGCTACATTTTATAACTGTGTACTTTTGTAAGAAACAAGTACAGTTACCACTTTTAACAATTTGGACCTAGATAATAATTAGAACATTTTAATTGTAGCTAGATCTGGGCCACCAATCGCGGCTTGGCGGTTTATCTAAATTTAACCTGTTTACTTTTTTAGAATATTGTGTACACATGGTTTTAATGTGATTTTCTTCTTACCTCCAAGATGAAACCATCCCCCTATAGAGTCTGGAATGGGCAGTCCAGCCAAATAGTTGGGTATGGTTACTTTCACTAAATTCGAGATAATATACATATTGATGGTTTTATCTTATTTTGACTATAATTTCGATGGCAATAGCAACCTGACTGCCGAAACCATAGGCCGAAACTCTTATGTCAGGGCTTGGTATCGTTACCAAATTCACACTGTAAGTATCGTTAAGTAACGTTATTTTCATAAAGTTATGATTTTAACGGTAACACGGGTAACGATACTTTGGTATCGAATCCATAAAATAACCGTTACCAATTAACGTTAGAAGTATCGATACTTTTATCGTTACTGAACACGTTCACGGACAGAACGCCTCTCGACGTTCTCTCTGGATAAAATAATACGACAGTACGCCTATTGACGACGTCAACTTTTTGACTTGCATACAATCAGTACGACTTGCGACGTTATATTTTATACACTAATAAAAGAAAGGGCATTCTATAGTTTCACCACAGATACAGTTTAAATCTTCTACTGTCTTTTCATGACGTTAAAAAAATGTTAATAAAAATGAAATTTTGTAGTGACTCAACACGATTAACGAGTAAGGGAATACTGTCCGTGAATGTGTTAATGTGTTGTTGTCAACCCGCGCAACATAAGGGATGCAAGATTGCAAGCTAGTTGCAATTTTTAATAAAGTAAAACAATGTAATTCCGAAAACGTTGCGCAGCGCAAGTGTTTTTGATTTGAATACCAATGTGATTAACCAAACCAGTACTGCAATAATGTAGACGAAAGAAAGAGATTAAAGAAAATAACGTTATTTAACGGCACTTTTCGTATGCATTAGGTAACGTTATCAAACCCTAGGCGATAGTAACATTACTATTTACCGATAAAATCTTCAATAACGTTATGTCAGTTTATCGGTAAAACGTATGCCAAGTATCGTTACCAAGCATAACGCTACCTTTACTAATCACGTTATCTTCATCCGATGTTAGTAACGATACCAAATTTTTAACGCTATTCAAAGCCCTGCTCTATGTACTGGTTTTCCTAAGTACTTCAGTCAATAGTAATCACAGATAGACAACCGTAATGAATTACTTATTTACAATGTTCAGCATACTTCCTCATACAAAATTCAATCTTTAGCATTTAAAAGAAAAATTCTTTATTAGTTTCATGCATTGAAATCACTGCATCTGCATGAAATGTATTTTGATTCATATTACAGAATAAACACTTAAAATTTGGAAAATGTAAAAAACTGTTCAAGCAGGGGCCAGAGCAAGAGGAACATTTTGCAGTAATATCTTTATCTGTGTGATGGCAAAGAACTCAGACGTAGGCAGTTCTTATGGCCGGTTTGAAGACAAACTTAAGGCGACCCAAACAGCCGCTTGGGCAGCGCTGCAGTCGCGCTGCGGTGCGGGGTGCGGGCCGGCATCTGAATTCGTTGCTTGAGCCTACGAGAGTGAGTAAGCGCGAGAATACGAGAGTGAGTGAGCGCGAGAATGATTCTGCCGTCAGCGCCACTAAACGAGAACTAACCGTGGGGACATGTCCCCAGTAGAATCGGCACAAATAATCCTAACTGTGCTTCTATGTAGATGTACATACGTCTGAGTTCTTTGGTGATGGTCTGTGGCAGCATTGTGTGATTTGACATTGACAGTATAATTTAAGTGCTGTCAAAGTAATATTGTATGTCCCTTTCGGTTTAAAGAATTTATTTCCCATAAGAACTTACAGTCCACTTATAATGAGATACAAAGTAATATGGTAATACAGTACAATACAGTTTTCTCTAGAGTGTTATAAGTTACAATTTACATACATGTTTCTTAAGCTTAGTTTTAAATGTGTTTATGTTATCGCATTCTTTTATGTCGTCCGGCAAGTCATTAAACAGCTGTGCTCCTTCGGACAGTATGGTTTTTTTACCGTAATTAGTGCGTACGCTGATAACTTCAAGTTTGTTTTTGTATCTGTTTCTCAGGTTATATGACATTGTTTTTTTTTTAGCTGTATGTTGGTTTGTATTGAGTTAGTGGTTATGTTTTTAACAAGAATGCAAGTGTAGTAAATGTATAGCTGTCTAATATTTAGTAGTCCCGTTTTTTCGTAAACCGTCTTTGTAGGAGTGAGATAGTTTTAATGGAACACAGTTTTAATTATTTTATTTTGAACTCTTTGAAGTGAATTTAAATTAGTTACTGCTGCGGATCCCCACATCTCAATTAAGTATTCTAAACGCGATTTGACTAACGAGTTATAAATTAAAGTACGTACTTTGTGTGGAATACAGTTTGCTACTTTCCGTAAGGCTCCCAATAACGATGTTAATTTATTTTGCAGGTGGTCAATATGTAATTTCCACGTTAGTTTTTCGTCTACCCTTAATCCAAGATATTTTTCGTTGGTTGATCGTTTGATTATTTCGTTATTTATTTTGAGAGGCGCAAAGTCCGGTATACGCTTATTTTTAGTGGTAAAAACACTGACCTCTATAGAGGTCAGTGGGTAAAAATCATGAATGAAGTTTTCGAAGATTTCCCTTTGCAGGCAGAAGGCACGGAATTAGTACTTACTACATGCTAACTTCCATCTTAATTCTATGGTTCTTACAAGTTTCCAGCCCTCGTTGAATGTTCGTTGTTTGAAATGAACAATAAGTCATTTTATTGATTTATTATAAAACGTAGTTTCTACCGCGAAAGGGTAATGAGCGGGAAATGCTTAAGCGGAACGCATTTTTATAATAAATAGGTTTATATTTCCACCAACAAAGAGTTGGTCATTTGATTTCCACTGCAAAATGAAAATGAGATAGAGAAATGATGCGGAGTGAGCTGAACGGAAAAAGAGAAATGAAAAACGAATAGTGAATTTCCACAGAGAACGAGTTCAGTTGAAGTTGGTTGAAATTTTGAGCTAGTTGCGTGTGGTCGTGTTGTTGCGATATTATCAAGTGACATGGAATCGAGTGATGACAGTGATTATGTTTATAGAAAAACTTTTTAACAAAAAATTAAACCGCCGAAAAACTGAAAAACATAAAATAATACGTAAACCTTAAAATTATGAGTCGGCGCTTTGAGTGATCCTTGTTCATTGATTTTTCAGCGCCGACTCAAAATTTTAAGGTTTAAGTATTATTTTATGTTTTTCAGTTTTTCGGCGGTTTAATTTTTTGTTAAAAAGTTTTTATTTTATATTTTTTTGTGGCTTTAATGTACTAATAATACTTGGCAAGATATACACTATCCAACACAAAAAGAATTATCAAAATCGGACTACTCTGTATAAAGTTATGCGTGTTTATACATTACAATCAGTGAGTGAACAATCAATCATCCCCTGTTTTCCGACCCTTAGGGTTCGATTTTGTTTACCAAATTAATATGGGACCACCTTGGGAGTATACCCTTTCCAATAGAAGAAGAATTGTCACAATCGGACCACTATGTAAAAAGTTATGCGTGGTCATACATAAAAAAAAAAAAAAAAATATACGCGTCGAATTGATAACCTCCTCCGTTTTTTTTCGTCGGTTGAAAAAAGAAACACATATTGTTGAGACAGACTAGTCGGTGCAGGTCTTGCCGCAGCGGACCCTTTTCAACTTGTTTT
This sequence comes from Aporophyla lueneburgensis, assembly GCA_932294355.1. Classification (NCBI taxonomy): domain Eukaryota; kingdom Metazoa; phylum Arthropoda; class Insecta; order Lepidoptera; family Noctuidae; genus Aporophyla; species Aporophyla lueneburgensis. Next base: position 10,133,009 of record OW028738.1, on the reverse strand, counting down.
TAAATAAATAATAAATAAATCTTATACAGCATGTTACAAAAACCCTGTCCGATCCTTAAGGGTATTATTCGGCATCGTACTGCGTACATTATTACGTAACCAATTAATGGATTTGAGATTATTATTTTTCCCTTGTGAATATAATTAAATAAAAATAAAAAATAAAAACGAATCAAAGGCAACACTGATCGCTCACAAAGTTCACGTGTTACTATGTACAGTTTTGTGTCAAAGGAGCCGCCGCCTTTGTCATGAACCTGCTTTGTCGCGTGCCGCCAAACAAACTTATAACGAAAAAAAATTACGCTACGTCATACCTTATGCCGACGCGTAGGTATCAGCTGATATTGTTTTGTAGGCATAGTGATCCTGAGACCTAATCATGTTTATTAAGAAACAATTTATTGAATTAAATGTAGCCCTGATAAGGGCTTTTTTTAATATGATGTCCTTTGGGCAAAGTACTTACCGACTGCAGGTTTCAGTTCTCTTGTTGTTGCATACTTCGGCGATCGTACTCCACATGTCCACCTCCAACACTGATACACATTCGACACCTTTTCACTAAATTTGCACGTACTCTTTGCAGCGAATTTGTGTCCGATTTAAGTGAGTCGAAAGCTGCCACACTTAGATTCTGCCACAATTCGAGATCTGACTTCGATTTCCGAATCGCACTCTCTTTTATAAACAATTTGTTTAACATGACCCCATAAATAAAAATCCAGTGGAATGGCTGATTGGAATACGACATTTTTCGCGAAACGATAGCGGCACGTGATACGTACAGACAGACGTCCGATCAAAAGCTATCTACACGAAAGACTGGCCATTGGCCAACAAGTAGCGCGCCGGTAGGCAACCAGTCGGCATCATCAAAGAGTCGAACGAGTGCCTACAACGCGGTAGGGCGGTGGCCTTTGAAATAAAAATAGGTAAAAATATCAAGATTTTGCCGGCGGGTGGAGTGTTGTTAACTTATGAAAATTTCCCATATTCACTGTTATATTTCGCATGGATTATAAAAATAAAAAAATCAATTACCTTTTGTTTTTTTTTAGATAGATTTATATATCATTTTTTCTAGTACGTATGTTGAACGAAGATTACGCCTATATTGGATCGGACAGGGTTTTTGTTACATATTGTATATATATAAAAATCTTGTGTCACGATGTATGTTGCCAATAAACTCCAAAACTATATAACAGATTGTTATCAAAGTTCTTAATTATTTGTAATTTGGTCTAACTTAAAAGATAGGATAGTTTTTATGTCAATTGTTGATCTCAATATTTGATTTTTTTTTTATAGTACGCACGGCTACAGGTCAAGCTATACATTTCCAGTATAAACTGACATCTGATTGTACGAAAAGCCTATACAATGTGAGGTCAGCTAAAACTGGAAATAATATAGCTTGACCTATAGCCGTGTGTAGTATGTGCGTATTCATTGGTTAGTTCCAAGAATCCCTAATCGGTGGCGGTGTAAGTTAATTCATCGTATCATTTGACACCAAAGTTGCGTAGACATCCACTGGATGGCGTTTTTTTTTTCTAGATAACCTTTGCATAATATTAAAGTCGCTTGCTGCGTCTGTACGCTTACAATTAGATCTTTTAAACTGCGCAACGGATTTTAATGCGTTTTTCATCAATAGACAGAGTGATTTAGAGGTTTAAAAGTAGTTTACATACATATTATAGTAGAGAAAAGCCGAGAAATTCAAACATTTTTAATGTGATGTCGTAACAAACATATATATGTATATCCTGGATACTTATCATAAGGATACTTTATCCCGGTAGTAGGTTCCTGGATGATATTTTCCGACAGCTTTACGGGTGAAGACACTGGCCAAAGTACCATTCCTATAAGTATGTTCGATTTGGTGTCTGGTAAATAATTGAGTGTCTGTGTAGGTAGAATAGGAGCGTTAAGAAAAACTAGGAAGACTTATATTTAATTCAATCCAGCTCTATGTCGCAGTCTTCTTACTTTGAATACTATTAATTTTATTAAGTACATCAAACACACATGATACTCTGATAAAGAATAGAGAAGTAGTATGAAGTAGTACTTAAGAAGTAATATGAATTAGAAACGTACCTAAGTACTCCTAATTATTATAAATTTAAACATTTGTATGATTGGATGTTTGTTTCGCAACCCCGTACCTAACGGTATATCTATACTCTATACTAATAAATAAAATTGGAGTGTCTGTTTTTAATATTAAAATAACCGCTTTTTACTAAGTGTTTACGGATGTATACACGGTACATGTACCAAAACAACATTTTTTACAATTTTTGTCTGTCTGTCTACTGTCTGTCTGCCTGTCTGTTTGTTCCGGCTAATCTCTGAAAAGGCTGGACTGATTTTGACGGGACTTTTATTGGCAGGTAGCTGATTTAATAAGGAGTAACTTAGGCTACTTTTATTTTAGAAAAATTCTTTTATTTTAGGAAAATGCCTGCGTTAATTTCCGACATCCACGCGGGCGAAGCCGCGGGCAAAAGCTAGTAAATAAATAAATTCTTTATTTCACCACAAGCCATGACATTAAATACCTATAAAACTAAAAACATTTAAGGCTTATTACTAGGTCACATGAATTAAATCCTCTGACTCCTAAACTAGGTGTAGGCCTGTGACTTAGGAGCCAGTGATTCTCCGTAAACAAACAAAGCCAAATAAATTAGGACGTTTAAACAATAAGAGATGTGGCAAAGAAAACAGATATGTAAATTAAAAGTAAAATGAAAAAAAAAAGTTTAACTGTGTGATGAAGTGTATAAATGTAGGGTGTAAGTGTTTGTGTATTGAATAAGTGTAGGTATGTGTATGTAGTGAGTAAGTGTAGGGTGAGTGTGTGTAATGAGAAAGAATAGGATGTTACATTTATGACTGAATTATATATATATAATTCATCATCATCATTAGCGTAAATTGCCCAGCAGAAGATCGTCAGTGTTATCATAATCAAGAGTTTGGAGATAATCTTTTAGTACGTTTTTGCAATGATATTTGGGGTACGAATAAATATTTAACTTTTTATTTAGGCAGTTGTACAGTTTAGTGCTAATAACATAAAATTGACGTTTGGCAAAGGCAGTTCTATGGCGTTCGTGAGGGAACACATTATGCTTAAGTCTGCCAGTCGGTTCCTTTAAGGGACGTACAGAGTGTTTACGCACGGTAGTCAAGAGCACGTAAAGTTGCCGGACTGTGAGTACCTTGCAATCGGAGTAGAGCTGCACAGTGGGGTATCTACGTGGAAGAGAAAGCATTACCTTAAGGACGGCTCGCTGGGCTCTCTCAAGCCGGATAAAAACATTTTTTGTGGCACTACCCCAAACGGGCAGGCAGTACGTCAGGACCGAACGGCACAGGCCAAAATATACTAATTTAAGTGTTTCATGATCAGCAGAGTTCCGTAGCTTCTTAAAGACATATATTAGCTTACGTATGCGGGACGTGATCTTAACTATGTGGGGGTGCCAGTTGAGATGGTGATCAATAAGTACTCCTAGGTACCTTACACAAGAGGATCTAGTAAGGAGAAGGCAGCTACATGGTGCTAGGGAATCACAAGCGTGTGCTCTCAGGTTAAGGAAATTTGGGGGGGACAGATTTGACCTTAAAGCAAAGGGAACGTATACCGTTTTATCAACGTTTAAGGTAAGCAAGTTGTCGGACAAACATTTCATCACGGAAGAAAGCGCAACCTCAGCGTTTTGGTATGTTTGGGGCCAGTCATAACCATCTATAACAAGGGCAGTATCGTCCGCATACGTATAGATCCTGCAATTTTCGAGAGGCAGTTTGCAGATTTCATTTATATAAATGAGAAAGAGGGTAGGCCCGAGGATGCTGCCTTGCGGAACGCCGTATGTGATTGGAAGCTCATCACTTTCATGTTGGCCGATTTTTACTTTTTGGGTACAATCGGTCAGATAGTCTGCAAAAATTTTCAGTGGGTGTCCACGTATTCCAATGCTTTCCATTTTTCTCAATAAGGCTGGGGCAGAAACGGTGTCAAATGCCTTTGACAGATCAAGGAAGATTCCCAGGCACTTGTGTTTCCTATCTAGCGTCCTAGCTACGTGGTTAGATAAATCCATAACAGCGTCCTCAGTACTTACTCCATTTCTGAACCCGTATTGGTTATTAGCTAAGATTTTATTTTTTTCGAGGTAACTGGTCAGATTTTTATTCAGTACTCGCTCTAAGATCTTTCACATTGCCGTTAAAATTGAGATTGGACGGTAGTTATTGACATCGTCTCTGCACCCAGACTTATGTATGGGGTGAACTACTGCTTTTTTAAATGCCCTCGGGAAGACACCTTCTCTTAAGCACTGATTACAGATATGTGTAATAACCGGCACCAAAACAGATCTCGAAGCCTTTATTATTTTAGGTGGTATACAGTCTAAGCCAGTAGCACAGTCAGTCCTGAGACTCATAATAATGGAGTCCACATCGTCTTCGGTTACTTCAAAGAGGGCCATTGAGCTGCTAGACTGTGATTCCACTACAGAATGGGGCACCGTTGAGGTTGATTTAAATTTAGACGCCAAGCTGCTCCCTACATTAGCAAAAAAGTTGTTGACGTGATTAAGCGAGGATTTAGGATTATCTAACATATTTAAAAGATCAAAAGATGGAGAACACTGAGTTTGAAGATCTGAGACTTTCTTAATAACACTCCAAGTTGCCTTAACATTATTTTTTGCATTACGAAACTGTTCTTTTTAACCCCCGACGCAAAAAGAGGGGTGTTATAAGTTTGACGTGTCTGTCTGTCTGTCTGTCTGTCTGTCTGTCTGTGGCATCATAGCTCCCGAACGGATGATGCGATTTCAATAAAAAAAAATATGTATTAAAGGTTCTTAGACATGTTTGATGAAAATCGGTTGAGCCGTTTAAAAGTTGTGGGGGGGAAAGTGGGGAAGAGTAACCGAATGTCAGCAAATATACTCGAGTGGGGTCTCAAATGAAAGCGCACTGAAAGAGAATATTGATGAATTAATCGAAAGTGTTCTTAGCTTCGTTTGATTCTACATTATATTAAGTATATACCTATAAAAAGTACAAAATAAAAAATTAAATTAAGAATTTAAAAAACCCCCGACACAAAAACATAATTTCCCTTTAAAAAGTAAAAAATAATAAAAAATAATTCAATCTTAAAGTACCTAAGAATGTATTAATAATTCAAAAAAAAAAACTTCGCGTTGGGGGACCGCTCCGCGAGTGCAGACGTCGTTGACTGCTTAGTTAGGTAATAAGACTATTGGTAATTAAATTGTTAGGTTTGAAGCGGTCCCCCAACGCGGCGTATTTTTTTTTGAATTATTAATACATTCTTAGGTACTTTAAGATTGAATTATTTTTTATTATTTTTTACTTTTTAAAGGGAAATTATGTTTTTGTGTCGGGGGTTTTTTAAATTCTTAATTTAATTTTTCATACGAGCGTTTAAGTTTTCTTAGCAGTGAGTTACAGAAATTTCGATACCGAGTGTAGGTAATTTTTAATATTTCATTATTTACAGACTTTTTATATTTAGCATGCATTCGGTCTCGATGCCGTATGCAGCGGAGTAATCCAGGCGTAATCCAGGGCTTTAAATTACGATCTCTTTTTGGAACTGTTTGTTCCCGGGTGTGCTTTATAACGATGGAGGAGAGATTTCCGATTAACGCATCTGCAGCATCATTAGGGTCTAAGATGGACAGGATGGGAGACCAGTCATGGGCATTGATATCTTCTGTCGCGGATTCGTAATCTATTATTGACCTAGTACGGGTAACAACTGAACTAGCAGACCTAGTTTGTAGAAATAATAGCAGCGGTTCGTGATCTGTTATGGATGATTCAATAACAAACGTCGAGGCAGATTTATTCGTTTTCAGCAAAATATGGTCCAAACAGTTTGTGAGCCGAGTTGGAAACAGGTGCGCTGGGAGAAGCCCGTTAGACGCAGTACAGGTTATATACTCATCCGAGTGATTATCAATATTGTCAATCTTAATCTCAATGTTCATATCGCCAATCAAGACCACGGAAGGAGTAGTTATTTGAGTACGTTATCGAGACTGTCAATAAAGGTATTTATATTTTTTTAAACAGGAGGGCGATAAATAGCCACTATTGTAACGTCTTCTATGCAACAAGTAAGACAGTTAGCCTTTTACTCGCTCATTCCACCCCGCTCACCACTTTCTGTATGGAAACGCTATTATGTAAATTGTAATTGCGAGTTGAGCGGAGTCCTCCGCTCCCTAGAACTGAGCGAGCTAAATTTCTACTCTTTCTACACGCTCGGCTCTTTCTGTCCGAATATTTGTTGGTGGAAATATAAATATGCAGTTTGCGTTTGCGAGTTTAACGAAGTCATTAATGGGTCCATTCCGTTCGCGGTGGAAACCATTTCATTTTCATGTCATTTGTACCCGGTTGATGTTATCATCAACCGGGTGCAAATGACTGCCTTGCCTCTTTTTATAAGGGACTTAAAACATAAATATTAATCCATTTCATCGATTTTATATTTTTTTTTATCACAAGAGAAACTGAAAAATACCTAATGGAAACTACTTTCAAAAATAATGCTAATAACAAGAATGAATCGAAATATACCACCGTATATGCTGTGTCTCTCTCGTACTTTTCGAGTTGTTAATTCTCTAAGTTAATGCGATCTATCTGAAATCAATGTAACCAAGATCACGCTTCTTAACTAATGCCAGGTTGCTTATGGTCTCTCTAAGGTTCTTTGGAGAGTTTCAAAGGGCGTGCTTTAGTAGAATAACGCTAGAGGAGCGGCACCGATACCGGCTTTAGAAAGATCAGAAAGATGAACTCCTGTGAGGCAAAAATCCAAGAGATAATTTCACACAAAAAATAAAATAATCTGTCTAATAAAGGAAAAGTAGCTTTCCACTTGCGGGCGACAGCTTTTTTATTCATCCATAATCCTGCTACAATCTTTGTCGGAGGGCAGTCATCTTTCAGGAACCGGTACCGGTTCGAGAATAACACCTCAAATAAAAATTGAAACTGTGACGTCCTTGGCAGAGAAGAGAATTGCACCCCAACCAATGAAACTTCAAAATAATTTTGTATCTGTACCTGTCTTCGCTTTGGTTGGGTGCGCTTGCTTTTTATCGTGTGTTGTAATTATGAATAGTTTTCGTTTTATATTAGAATAATATCCATTTTAAATTGTCCCTCATGTAGTTTTACCAAAGTGTTAATAGTGAAATCCTTCGGTGGATGCTAATCAATGCTGCTGTACACTGAATATGGCTGACGAAAGACTAGTGGTTCTGAATCGTAGTGACAATTTGGGATTCGGATTCTCTTTGCTTGGCGAAGCCGGTTTGCCACATATTATATACGAGATCGAAGAAAATTCCCCTGCCGCTCGAAGTGGTGAAGTAAGATTTCAATTATTATTTTCACATATACAATACATTAGTATAATACCTACCTACTTTTAAGTATAAATTCGTCAGCTTGTCGTGGTAACAAACATAGATCTAAATAATATACCGATCAGAATTGCATGAAAACTTAACGATCTAAATGGTTCAACATATTTTTTGGTTCTCATTCAGTTTGACCACTTGAAATCCTTTATTTTTAATACCATGTACCTCTTCTGATCTAATGAACATTTACTAATCAAGATCTAAGTAATTAGTTTTTTTTTCTGAACATAAGCTATTACAAATAAATCATTATAGTGTCTGGTATAATCCCAATACAACAGGCTACTGTGGTGAGTAATAGAGTGGGTAATATTGTAATAAACACCCAAAACCATTGTACCTCCTGTTTGTCCAGTATGATTCACCTACTCAACAACAAACTAAAAAACAGTTCAACTCTGAATGTTTCTAAAAATAATTAGTATTATGATCTATTGTAATTCTATATTGTTTGGGCTTTATGTACATTAACATGTACCTACCTAACTTAATTAGTGGTACACTATACCTTTTATTTTTCTTGTTGTTTTCTGATATAAACAATGATGACATAATTTTATCAGAACTTGTTATTGATTCATAGCAGTAAAAGGAGATAAAGTTATTGTTGACTACATTTAATTACATTCAAAATGTTTCACAAAGGTAGACCACGTTTTTATCTATTTTCCTATAGGTTTTATTCTTGGTTTAGTATACTTTACCTTTCAGTTAAACTTATTAAATTATTTATGGTGTAAAGCTTTATAAAAACATCAGAATTGTGGACTCAGTAAAAATAAAAAACATGCACAGTAGCTATTGTATTTGTTAACAGGAAATAATTAAATAATTATGCAGTATACTAACATTCTAATAACTTATGTCACCAGGTAATATGGTTTATAAATAATTTATGCCTAATAATTTGCCTATAAACATTCACTACTCGATCAATCAATAACCATTTTTTCCTGAAACTCCTTTCATGTGTTAGTTTAATTGCTGTTATTTTCTTTCTTGAGTTATAATACCTCCTCTAGTGATTTTCATTGCTTTCTTTGTTTTGCAACCCTATACCAGTTTCAACCTGCTGTTAAATTGAGCTCATCATCCCATCTTTTACAATGTCAAAGTCTATTTCGTTTGCCATTTTTAGGGTTATATCCTGTCAGAATTATATTCTTTTTATCCTTGTGGCACCCATCTCTATTTCAATTGGTCTATCTTAGTGACTGATGATATCTGTTATATTCACTATAAAGCAAAACATATTTATGTCACAGAGCCATGCTTCTTTTCTTAGAGAAAATATTGATAAATATGTAATCAGTATTATAATGCCAGCCAGATGCTCCTGATTAGAGGTATTACTAGACTGCTGATTCTATGAGAGTCACAATCAATTATTTGCAAAGAATTTAGGTTGCAAATAAATATGTTTTTTGTATTACATTCTTGGCAACCGCGTACTGGAAGACGTAGCATTGGAAGACCTTCCACGAGATGAACTGATGACCTGGTGAAGGCCGCAGGAATATGTTGGATGCGAGAAGCACAGAACAGGTCGAAGTGGCGGTGCTTGGGGGAGGCCTATGTCCAACAGTGGACGTCTTTTGACTGAAATGATGATGATGATGATGATGAATACATTCTTATTTAATAACAACATTATTTTGATAAAAAACAGAATCAATAAATAAAATATCATGTAAATACATCATGCTATTGATGCATTGCAAGCTAGATTGAAAATAATATACATGTGAAGAGAAATTCTTTAAAACCTTTTCCTTCCTAGTTCACCTTGGATCTCTGTCTTAAACGAATTTCATTAACGATCCATTGCAGGTGGAGCATTATTGTAATGCTGTAGTATTACTTGGAATGGATGCAGTACCTGTATTATTGCCACCTGCATCTATGAGGCATAATATATCATCCAGTCATATTACCTACTTAGTCCCTAACATGTCAAGGTGACCATATTTACGTTCCTAATTATGCAGGTCATTTGCCTGTACGTAATTGTCTACCTGCATAACTTTAATTACTGAAACAGTGCAAAACATTCTGTTTATACATTTTTACTCGTATTCACTCATTATGACCATAGTTGTTGATATATGTATACGCCTTTTTTGGCAAGTTGCTGTTGTTTACCCTGACGAGAAAACCTTTAAATGCTGTGTGCTACGAACTTAATGAGATTATCAAGCTCCAATAAGTCCTGGTAATACCTAACTTTAAACATGTTATTATAAGATAACCTTACCGTGTCAACTGCATAGTGAATTAATTAATAGTAGGCTAGTATAGTAAGCTGAAATACTTATTAATTTGATACAATCGTAATCTTATTTGCATTTGAATATTCAAGGTTTTGATTTCAAATAGCAAATTTTAAATGTTTACCTACTTAAAATTCAACATTCCATCAAATCTGCATGGACTGCACCTATCTTGCAGACTGGTGACCAATATTTCATGGACAATATGGACATAATAATGAAGTATTCAGTGACCAATACCTAACTCTCTGAATATAACATAGGTGGAATCATGCAACTTCCCTGTTGTATACTGCCCTACCTGTTTATTGAAACTCGTGATTTTACGACTGGCTTTTACAAAAATTTGTACAATAGAAACTGTTTATGTTAATTTTATGTTTTGCCAAATGACATCATAGATTGAAGTCATTGAATTTCAGTGTACCAAATAAGTAATAACTCTTTATTAAACGCTATGAAGCGTCACTGCATTTGCGAGTCCGGAATATTGCCATGACACACTGGGTCAAACAGGCGACGACTGACGATGGAATTTAATTCACTCACAAATTATATCAAGGCCGTTTTAAACATATCTTCATGACTATGTGCCTGTAAATATTTGCGAGTAAACACCTACTAAATACAAGCTAATAAGGCACCCAAATAAAAAACAATAGGAAGAACATAATTTCCTATTTTTTTTATACTGTGCTTGAGTTACCGTTAAACGTGACTGCAAAGAGATTTTTTATAACCTGAAGGCCATGCGAGAGTGAAGCTACGACCAAAAGTCATGAAACCGGTTACTCACGATTGCAAACTATGTTACCTATAACGAAATGGAAAACAACGAGAACATCTCCAGGGTTTAAAAATATAGATAGGAACTAGATGAACATCATTTGTGTCATGCTGTGTCACAGGTTGACAATAATCAACGTGATAGGTGTCGACGTTTACCGCAGCGATCAACTCGCCACACGTGTTTTGAATTACAACTTTTTACAATGTAAATGTAGGTAAATTAGTCGTTGTTTTCCTTAACAGGTCACCTACTCATTCATTTTGAGCACTTTGCACGTCAGCTGACGAGACCTTGCAATTCAATGTCTGAATTACAGCAGCTCCTAACTTCATAAATTAGATTAGCAGACTTAAATAGATGTCTAATAATATTCTTAGAAGTCGAGTCACTCATGTACTAGAATGTAGTAGTATCATTCCATACAAGTCAACTAGTTTTCACTACTTAAACGGCATGTAGGTATATTCATGCAAACGACCCGTGATCCCACGCGGCGTGGCAGAGTCAGCACTCACTGCTATAAAGTCGTTTGATAGTATTTTTTATTATTCCACTATAATTTATTCCCAGAGTCATACTGTTCATGATAATATTATGATTGTTCTATATCCGGGGATTACAAAACCGTTATTAGTTTTTATTAATAAAATTCTCTAGCTACACATGATGAACCAAGTTGTTGGCAGATGAATAATATATGTGGTTGAAACAGCGAACATTGTTGTTCTGCAAACAAAATGATTTATTAAATCTTTCAGGAATAAGTCGAGCAGTTTCCTCATACGCGATTGATCATAATATTTCGGAGATTTCGCACAAATTTATGCGAACAGCGAGTTTCGGTTTACAAAACATCTAGGTATAGAGATTTAATAAGATATTAAAATATTGCTTTTTTATTAATCACGCTTTTGAATTTCCAACTATCGAGTGAATTATTTGCGTCGTTCATGAATGTCACAGTAAAGTATTATAATCCGAAGCTTCGTAATAATCTCGTCATACCGCAACACCATATGCACCGCCCACAAACAACTAACGAACGTGTTTGTTTTGCGATTAGGATCAAATGTCATTTGTTAATTTAATACCATTGATTGGACGCGATAATGCGAATGCAAACCGATAAAAGTACTTTCACTTGTAATCATTGCCTAGTGTGTAATCCATCAACTTTACCTGATAAGGTGCAATAGATTAGACAAGCGTCAAAACAAACCTTACCAAGGTATCTTCGCATCGATTATGTTTTGTTACCAAGTTGGATTGAATGCAATAGAACTTGTTTATCTCAAATCCACACTTGATTGGTTTTTATATTAACGTACTATCCTACTATAATATTAATCATGTGAAAGTTTGTATGTTTGTTACTCAATCACCCCAAAACTGCCGTACGGATTTGGATGAAATTTGGTACACAGATCATTTATAGCCTGAACTACTGTACTATCGTTGCTGTGGGATAATTTCAGACCTCCACCCGGGCGAAGCCACTAATAAAAGCTAGTAATCAATATTTTTTTACCGATTTGGATTGTCTATTATTATTTAAAGCGATGTCTGCAACGTCAGTGTATAGCTTTAATAATTAAGAAAGTAAGGATACTCTCTCATAATTACCTTCGTACCAGAACACCGTTTTTATTAACTTCAGACCAGACGTCATTAAAAACGGCCATTGTATTTGATCATAGCGGTTTAGAGTCCCTGGTTTTCATTTCCACTTCACCTAAGTTTTTCGTAATGTGTACGTTTCGTAATTATTTCCTCCGTCGTTTTAAACTCGTTCGTAGTTTTAAAGCATTTCAAGTAAAGCATTTTAACAAATGGTCGATTATATTTCAAATTGAAAGGGCAAAAAATGCATTGTTGTAATTTATCAATAAACTAACACGTCTTATTTCTATCAATGGCATTGTTTTATCGGGAATCTTATTGTAATAAACCTATTTAGTATATTATAGTTCACAGACATGAACAATTACAGTCGGATACCTCGCCTCGCATAAATCATTAGAAACCTTTTTCCGCTATAAACAGACTGAGGAAACTTAAGTCACAGCTTAATTGGCTTCCTTCGTTTGGAACAACTGAATTTCTTAACGAATTATTATAGTTACTTACTGGCGAACGAGGCTGTTTTCAAAATTTATGATCCAATCAATTTGTTTGATTAGAATGCGTATTTTTGAGGTATTCCATGAAGCACACCCAAACGAAGCACACCCAGACGAAGCACACCTAAAGTAATCCACTTAGCACACCCGTAGGTGGGCTTCAAATTAAAATTTAAAATACTTAATTTCCTATTCCACGAAGCACACCTACGAATATCACTCGCATAATGCGGGGACTAAGAAATAAAAATGTCGATAGAAGAAAATATTTATTACTAGCTTTTGCCAGCGGCTTCGCCCGCGTGGAAGTCCGAAATTATCCCGCGGGAACGTAGTACCGGGATAAAAAGTAGCCTATGTCCTTTCTCAGGCTCTAATCTATCTGTGTACCAAATTTCATTTAAATCGGTTCAGTAGTTTTAGCAGGAAAGCGAGACAGACAGACAGACAGAGTTACTTTTGCATTTATAATATTAGTGTAGATAGTGTAGATTAGTGTAGATAGTGTAGATTTAAAAGAGTAACTTTTTCTAACATCATTCAGTTTCATTATAATAATGTGACACAATATTTGTCATTTTTGTAATCTTACTATTTAAAATCACAGATTGTTTCATGATTATCTTCCCAAAAAAAAAATTTTATTTTTTAACTATTTTTCTATTATTTTCCTTTTTTGTTCTCTTAATAAAATCATAGATTGTTTCATAATTATGCAATAAAACTTGGACATATATCAAAAACATTGTAAATATAGTTTTCCATAGAGATCAATGTATATTGAAGTTTTCTTATTTAGTGAATAATAAAATAATAGTTTAAAAAAACTAAAAACACGCTTCCATAGACACATTCAACTGTTCTCACAACATGGTTCCCGAATTAGGCATGCACCATGGAAACTTTGAAAATCAATTTCCACATGACTACTTGATCACCTGCCGAGGCGGACTCCGCCAGTCTTCCTCTTTCAAACTCATTTCTAATTCGTTACTGTGCTATGTAAAAAGAACCAGTTCATACAATCAAGGTTTTCGAAACACCCACCGTATCACTATCAAATGGCATTCGGTTGTATGTAAAACAGCTGTTTGTTGTTAACGTTTATTCTCTTCCGCATACTTTCGCCTTTTGCGTTGATAGACCTTTCACATTTGATGAGACTTGTGCGTTATAGCGTAACAATCATTTAGAAGACGTATGCGTCCGAATTTTCTTAAATAAAATTATCAATAAACGGTAAATAATACTGTCCCATTCTCCACACTTAAAACCTGTGTATGGCGATTTTAAGGATTACCAATTGATCATGTCGTCGGCTAAGAGTGTAAACCTGCTAACTCACTTTAACCTAAATTTACAGGAGCAAAATAAAACTTAATAAATTTGAATTTCATAATTTTAGGTCATAACCAAAAATACAGTTGGTGTATTTTTTTATATTTTATATTACTAGAAACGAATAAAATAGTCAAATTTTATCGTTATTAAGTTGCAAGTGTTTTTATGACTTAGCAGGTTTTTTTGGTAGCTAACGTTTTATTTTGTGGACATAGCAGGTTTTTCGAAAGATTTCAAAGCTAGGTAAATAATAATAATATAATAATAATATAATAATATATCTGTGGCCCGACTGTCAACCTAACAGTACAAAATTTATTTCACCGTGTATTTTTCTAGTATTTTTAAAGTCCAAAAATGCATAAATGTTTTATAATATGTTTAAATAACATCAGTGGAATGCTAAAAATTGGAACTGTAACCATACATCTGCAAGATGCAAAACAAGACCAAATAACAATACACGGGAAATACTAAAATGCTGACGCGAAGTCGGGCACGATTGCAACAGAGCACACGCCTAACATCTTCGGGTTCGTCGCTCAGCTCCGCCTCGCAGTTGCCGGATCCTGCTCCAGACGTGAGTCCAGTGACACCGGCCGCTGCAGTTGCGTCGAGCTCGAGCGACGAATACTTCTCGCCGCCGACGACACCACCACCAGTACGTCGGCGCGGACGAGGCCGACCACCGGCCAGCTTGGGACTCCGAGGCCCACCGGCTTCTGATAGGGTCCCCGCTGCCGGTGGAAGTGTGCAGCGCATGAAGTGGACACAAGCGGTCAACGAAAATGTCATGCGCGCATACTATGGGGCTACAGAGGGGGGAACTAACCTGACTCGTACCGTGGTCGGATGCTCTCTCTGTTTCAGGTGCTTGAACCAGGTGTCAACGTGTCGTCGCAACGATTATCGGATCAGGCACGGGTCATGCGTGACCTATCGCGACCTGCTCTCCAAAGCCAAGGCGGCAGTGGACCTCCAGGAGATCGGCATCTCCAACGGTCTCCGGGTGAAGGTCACCTTGACTGGAGCCCGGATGCTGGAGGTCCCCGGTGCGGCCAGTGGCCCGGCTGCTGACGCTCTGGCCGATAGGCTGAGAGCGTCCTTAGACGCGGACGAGGCCCGAGTGTCCAGGCCCACCAAGTGCGCTGACATGCGCATCCTGGGTCTGGACGACTGCGTGACGGAGGCGGAAGTAGTAGCCGCCATTGTTAGGACGGGGGGGTGCTCTGCCGATCAAGTGAGGGCAGGCACCATCCGCCCTGACAGCACGGGGATGAGCACCATAACGGTCAGCTGCCCCGTGTCGGCGGCTCAAAAAATAACCGCGGAGGGCCGAAGGCTCCTGGTGGGCTGGGTGTCGGCGCAGGTAAAACTGCTGGAGCCCAGACCTCTGAGGTGCTTCCGATGCCAGACAGGGCACCACGTTTACGTGAAATGCACCTCAGAGGCGGACCGCAGCGGTCATTGCTTCCGTTGCGGTCAGCCCGGTCACAAGGCCGGCTCTTGCAATGCCACGCCGCACTGCTATGCATGTGCGGCGGCTGGCAAGCCGGCCGAACACCGGGCTGGGAGTAAGGCCTGCGCTTCATCCGCCAAGGCCAGGGGCAAGGGCAAGCCCTCCGCCACCGCCGTCACCGCCGTCGCCGCTGCTGCCTCGACCACCGTCGTTGCCGGCACCACCACGGCAGGGCCCTCACAGGGGGCTCAGGAGGGGGCTGAAATGGAGTGCCAATAATAGGTACTCCATTGCGCCTCCTCCAAGCGAACATCAACCACTGCGCCTCCGCTCAGGATCTGTTACTCCAGAGCATGGCGCAGTGGTCGATTAACATCGCTGTGGTCGCTGAGCCGTACTTTGTCCCGCCCAGGGATGACTGGGTGGAGGACCTTAGCGGCTCAGTGACCCTCATTTCGTCGGCCGCCGCCGGAACCCCGACCCTCGAGGCCGTCAAGAGGGGACGGGGTTGCGTAGCAGCACGGTTCGGGGAGATTGTAGTTGTGGGAGTATACTTCTCCCCGAGCCGAACTCTCGCCGAGTTCCACAACTCCCTTGCGGAGTTGAGAGTCGTCGTCGTCGGGTTCCGTCCCCTTCCCGTGCTCGTGCTCGGGGACTTCAACGCCAAGAATTTGGCTTGGGGTTCCCGGTATACGGACACACGGGGCAGGATGGTGGAGGACTGGGCCCTGGAGACAGGCCTGGTCGTCCTAAATCGGGGTTCTGTACCTACGTGTGTACGGATGCGGGGCGACTCAGTGGTGGACATTTCGTTCGCCAGCCCCGCTCTGTCACCGCAGGTTATTGATTGGCGCGTCATGGAGGGGGTGGAGACGTATTCCGACCATCGGTACATCCGATTTGACGTCTCCGCCCAGACCTCGAGCGCGCCGATCCGGCAGACCCCGAGTGGTCCGCGGTGGGCGCTGAAGAAGCTGGACCGGGAGCTTCTCCTGGAAGCCTCGATCGTGCAGGCCTGGGTGTCACCACCGGACAGGCCTGCTGACACCAACGACGAGGCCGAGTGGTTCCGGGAGGCCATGTCCGAGATCTGTGACGTGGCTATGCCCCGAGTCCAGCCAGGACGGGCTTGGCGCCAGGTGTACTGGTGGTCGCCGCAGCTGACAGCGTTGCGCGAAGTGTGCGTTGCGGCACGACGCCGGTACACCAGGCACCGCAGGCTCCGTATCCGACCTCCGGATACGGAAGCCATTCAGGCGGAGCTATACGAGGGGTACAGAGCGGCGAAGACCGCCCTCCAAGAGGAGATCCTGCGGGCCAGAGGACTGGCCCGCAAGGAGTCGCTGGAGACTCTGAACAGGGACCCATGGGGACGGCCCTACAAGGCCGTCCGGGAGAAACTCCGCCCATGGGCTCCTCCGCTGACTCAGAGTCTCCGGCCCCAACTCGTGGAGGGCGTGGTGAGCGCTCTGTTCCCTTCGCGAGGGGAACATAGTCCCCCACCCATGGCTCCGCCTACTGCGGTGCTCGATGCGGACCACACCACTGACGACGACGACGGTGTTCCAGAAGTGACCGAGGCAGAGATGAGGGTGGCGGTACGAAGGCTTAATGCCAAGAATACCGCCCCAAGACCCGACGGCTTGCCTGGCAAAGCATGGGTCCTGGCCTCAGAGGCTCTCGGGCCTCGACTCAGGGGGCTCCTTAGCGCATGCTTGGAGAGGGGCCAGTTCCCACTTCGTTGGAAGACGGGGAAACTGGTCCTCATTAAGAAGCCTGGGCGCCCAGCGGACTCTCCGTCCGCTTACCGGCCCATCGTGCTACTCGACGAGGTGGGCAAGCTCTTTGAAAGAGTGATTGCAGACCGCCTCGTCGGGTGGCTGGTGCGGGAGGGGCCGGACTTGTCGGACGGCCAGTACGGCTTCCGCAAGGGGCGCTCTACGGTGGACGCCATCACGCGCGTGCGAGCCCTCACGACGGGGGATGCAGTGGCCCGGGGTGGGGTCGTCTTGGCGGTGTCTCTAGACATCGCCAATGCCTTCAACACCCTGCCCTGGAGTTGCATTAGGGAGGCACTCCGGTATCACCGGATGCCGACCTACCTCTGTCGCGTGGTCGAGGCCTATCTGACGGATAGGGCCGTCATCTACCCCGGTCACGAAGGGGAATGGAACCGGCGAGAGATGTCGTGCGGTGTCCCACAGGGATCGGTCCTGGGGCCGCATCTGTGGGACATCGGTTACGACTGGGTGCTGCGCGCCGACCTCCCTAGCGGCGTCAGCATAGTTTGCTACGCTGACGACACGCTGGTCCTTGCGCAGGGGAGGTCGTACGAGGCGGCGGCCGAAATTATGACACGCGGGGTTGCGACAATCGTCGATAGGATCCGGCAATTGGGACTCGAGGTGGCATTGCACAAGTCCGAGGCCATGGGTTTTCATGGTCCTCGGAACGCGCCACCTGCGGGTTCCCAACTCACGGTAGGAGGGGTTCACATCGGCGTCGAGTCGACAATGAAGTACCTGGGACTTGTCCTCGACAGCCGGTGGAACTTCGTTGAGCATTTCCGACGTTTGGCTCCCAGACTGGAGCGGGCTGGGGCTGCATTAAAGCGGCTCTTGCCCAATCTGGGGGGTCCAAACGCCTCCTGCCGGAGGCTCTACACGGGGATCGTGTGGTCCATGGCCCTCTACGGGGCACCAGTGTGGGCACCCTCACTGAGGCTGCGCCCAGCGCGCCGGTTGTTTGCGGCCCAGAGGGTCATGGCCATCCGGTTAATCCGGGGATACCGCACGGTCTCGTGCGAGGCGGCGAGCCTCCTTGCCGGAGTGCCGCCATGGGATCTGGAGGCAAAGGTCCTCGCGCACATGTGGGAGTGGCGTGAGGAGGCGAAACGCCGGGGCGAAACTCCGCTGCCGCGACAAATCGCGGCACGGCGGACAGAGCTCCGGTGTGATCTCATGGCGACATGGCGGGTACGATTATCGCAACCCAGTGCTGGGCACGCCACAATTGCGGCGGTAAGTCCCCTCTTTGAGGAGTGGATAGAGAGGCGCCACGGCGTCCTCACCTTCCGCCTGACGCAGGTTCTCACCGGGCATGGGTGCTTCGGTGGGTTCCTGTTCTGGATAAAGCGGGAGGATACGTCCGGGTGTTTCCATTGCGAGGATCGTCTGGAGGACACGGTGGAGCATACGGTGGAGGTGTGCCCTGCCTGGGCGGGGCACCGCCGTGTCCTCGTGGAGGCGATCGGCGGCGGCGACCTCTCGCGTCCGGCCCTGGTGCGAGCCATGGTACGGAGCGAGAGGGAATGGGAAGCCGTCACCTCCTTCTGCGAAGCAGTAATGCTCGCGAAGGAGGAGGCGGGGCGCGTGAGGGAGTGGCAGTCTCTGCGCTCTCACGCCCCTAGCCGCCGCAGGAGGAGACGCCCCGGGCGTCGGGAGTCAATAGCGGACTCCCGGCCACCGTAGGCGCGAGCTTGCGGGTGGCGAGCAATGGGTAGCTCGCCACCCGGTAAGGACCAAGCTCGGGTCGACGGCGCGCAGTGTTCCACGCGCGCCTCAAAGAGATGTCAGCAGCAGTGTAGGGGTCTACTAGGACCGATGCCTGCCGGGGTCGCGTGATTGTTCGAAAGAGATACCGTGACCCTGGCACATGGGCAACTGATGGAACACGGGTGGGTTTTAGTCAGTAAAAGTCTGACACGCCCTCCCGCTCCGCCCAGAGCGGGAGAAGTCATTTGATGATTTCCCATCCTGAAAAAAAAAAAAAAAAGGCACGGGTCATCCAGCGTAATCATATGCTGGATGCCGCCGTGCTTGATCGACTTTGCCTCGAATCACGGAATAGCCATGTTACGCCTGCTTCGCCACTGGTCGCGGTGCAACTGCAAAATTTACCCAGTGTTTCACCGCGACCCAACTGCGTTGGTGAAGAGGATGATGACGGGGCTATATCCGTGAGTACCCAATGCAATGCACGATTGAGGAGCGCTTTGGAGGATGCTTTCAGGGAGTATCGCTCTACTCCGCCTGAACTTAGACCACGTTTACCTCGTTTGCCCATGCATAAGAAAAACAAGGCGCTGGTGTGTGCTCTAGACTCACAGCTGTCAACATATTTTGACGGCAGCAAAGACCTGGTCGATACCCACTCGATCTTGTACTGTGCAGCTGTAGCGGCTTGTCGTGTAGCTCGTGTTAAGTTTCCTAACAATGACAGAGCTACACGACCAAAACCAGCCGTACCAGCTTGGCAGTGCAGGATTGAGCGTCGTATCGGTGAGGCTAGAGCACTCATCGGTAAGCTAATCTGCTTCAGGGAGGGCAATACTCGCCCTCGAGTGATGCGCTTTGTGAAGCGGGCGTTCTCCGGGACGGATGTTAGTCCTCGAGATTATTTGCCCCGCGTCACAGAGCGCATCGACTTCCTGAAGCAGAAGATCTGTGCATGGGCAAACCGTATTCGTCGGTACCGGCGGAGGGTGGAGCGGTACACCCAGAATCACACGTTCCAAAGCGATGAAAGGTGGGTTTACCGAGCTTGGGAGCGACCGGACCAAGGTGTGGCTGACACGCCTCTTCCGGATGATGTCACCATGTCTTCGTTCTGGCGAAACATCTGGTCGGTGCCTGTCAACCACACCGAAGGTGATTGGACTAGGGAGATCGAGCGAGCGTGCGGTCAAATAACAGAAATGGGGGCAATTACCATCAGCCCCCAAGATGTCGCTTGTGCAGTCCGTCCGTTGCCTAACTGGAAATCTCCAGGGCCGGACGGACTGCACAACTTTTGGATCAAGTGGTTCCAAAAGTCGCATGCTCGTTTGGCATCTCAGTTTCAGTCAGCCTTAGAGTCAGGTTCGTTGCCCCAGTTCTTAACAACAGGTATAACCCACCTGCTCCATAAATCAGGTAGTACCGCGGAACCCAAAAAATTATAGGCCGATCACTTGTCTACCGACGGTTTATAAAGTACTTACATCCATTTTGAGAGCTAAAATTTACAATCATATTGACACAAACTCGATCTTGTCTGTCTCTCAAAATGGATGTAGGAACGGGTCCCGCGGTACTAAGGAGCTGCTCCTTATCGATATGACCATTAGTCAACAGGTTCGTCGTTCCAGAAGGGATCTGTCGACATGCTGGATAGACTATAAGAAGGCCTATGACTCGGTGCCACATACCTGGCTCAAGAGGGTGCTGGAGTTGTACAAAGTACATACAACGCTGTGCACCTTCTTGATGTCATGTATGGGGCAGTGGAGAACAGTCCTTCGCTATCCAGGATGTCGACATATCCAGAGGAACAGCGAACCGATAAGGATCGAGCGAGGTATATTCCAGGGCGACAGTTTGAGTCCACTTTGGTTCTGCCTAGCCATGAATCCTCTTAGCACACTGCTGGAGGATTCAGGTATAGGCTATCGATTGAGGAGAGGTGGTCAGGTTATATCTCACCTCCTTTACATGGATGACCTAAAACTTTTTGCCCCCAACAATTTGCAACTGATGGAGCTACTGAAAGTAACTGAAACCTTCAGTAGCGCCATCAGGATGGAATTTGGTGTGGACAAATGTGCGGTCATGCATGTAAAGCGAGGGGAGATTGTGGAATCCGTGGGAACCCAACTCTCGGATTCCATACACCTAAGATCCCTCTCCTCTATCGAAACATACAAGTATTTGGGTATGTCGGAAGCGTTAGGCATCAACACTGCTGACATGAAACGATCGTTGAGGGAGCGCTTCTTTGACCGCCTGAATAAAGTATTAAAAAGTCTTTTATCAGGCGGAAACAAGGTGCGCGCCTTCAACGGTTGGGTCATGCCGGTTTTGATGTACTCTTTCGGCATACTCAAATGGACTCAGACAGAACTTGACGCCCTGGATAGACGGGTCCGCACACTGTTGACCGCAAATCGAATGCATCACCCAAGGTCATCGGTGATGAGACTGTATATCCCACGGAAGTGCGGAGGTCGAGGTTTCTTGAATGCTAAGACTAGGGGTCACAAAACCGGTTTCACCGAAATCGAAAAAACCGGTTAAACCGGTTTTCACGTAATATTTCGAAACCGGGTTTCAGTTTAGCGAAAACCGCGGTTTCGATTATTTCGGTTTTCTTTTAAAATAATAACTTATCCAACTATATGACATGCTTACAATGTACACATATTGTCTCATCAATTACAATTATTATATTGATCACACCATTGGTGCTGTCTTTGCCGAGGTATAGTATCAATCAATAGAAAAGTTTGTGTCTGAGGCTTAAACTAACAACGGAAGTACGACGTCCACCGCTTCCCCTCTTTGGGGAGTGGCTGGAGAGGATCCACGGTCTCCTCAGATTCCACCTTACGCAAGTCTGAGGACGGCCACGGGTGGTTCACTAGGTTCTATTTAGGATAGGGTAGCAGGAAACGCCCGTGTGGATCGCCCGGAGGACACGGTGGAGCATACGGTGAAAGTGTGCCCTGCCTGGGCGGAACACCACGGTGTCCTCGTGGAGGCGATCGGCGGTGGCGATTTCTCGCGTCCGGCCTTGGTCCAGGCCATGTATGAAGCGAGAGGACAAGGGCAGCCGTTACTTCCTTATGCGAGGCAGTAATGCTCGCGAAGGAGGAGGCGGAGCACGTGAGGGAGAGGCAATATATGCGCCCTCACGCCTCTAGCCGCCGCAAGAGACGCCCCGGGCGTCGGGAGTCCATTGCGGACTTCCGGCTACCGTAGGCGCGGGCGTGTGAGTGGCGAGCAATGGGTAGCTCGCCGCCCGGTAAGGACCAAGCCCGGTCGACGGCGCGTTGTATTCAACGCGCGCCTCAAAGAAATGTCAGCATTAATGAAGGCGTTGGCTTGGACCGATGCCTGCCAGGTCGCGGATTTGTTCGGAAGAGCGGTGGTCCTGGCATAGGCAACTGAAGAACCATGGGTGGGTTTTTGTCAGTTAAAGTCTGACACGCCCTTCCGCTGCACCCAGAGCGGGAGACATCAAGTAATGATTTCCTACCCGAAAAAAAAAAGACGTCTAATGCTATTGATACGGGATTTGAGAATGATTTAACTGCCATTATGTAAGTAGAGCTGGCCCTTTATGAAAATGGGAGGCTTTTGCAGGTGTACAATAATTTGTTTAAAGTTCCTCCCTCCGAGTGTCGAGGCTAAAAGAATCTTCTCATCAGCCGTTTACCTTTATAACCACTTAAAAGGTCGTGGCATGATTTTTTCGATTTTGCTGATTTATGTGATTTAACAGTTAAAATACTGTATTTCTATGTTCGTTTATCGTTTTAGTTTTGATCAAACTATGATCATTTCATTAATTAATGAGCTACCATTTTATTTTTATATTTTGATTTTGATTAATCGACGTCAAACAGACTGTAAAATACGTCTGAATAATAAAGTAAATCAGACTCCGAATCTCACTGAATTATCATTCAGTGAGATTCGGAGTCTGATTTACACTTTAGACATTCTTTCAATTTTACGGTCGAATTACAAGAATAAGAATGAAATTTAATTGATCGTTGCTTTAAGCCAGATGTTTTGTTGATTCTCAGATACAATGATTGTTGTTTTTGTTTAGTTCATTCATTCAGAAGGAGTTTTTCAATTTATTCTAGTGTTCTCTGATTTAGCGATAGAGCTTATTAATGACTGTCGACGACAAAAAGACTAAAGAACCATAAAAATTGGTTTATGTAAAAAAAACATGGAAATAATCGAAATAACCGAAAAAACCGGAAAACCGGTTTTGGGATGAAATGAAAATCGAAAAACCGGGTTTCTAATATACCAGCGGTTTTGTGACCCCTAGCTAAGACCCTGCACAACCGTGAGATATGCAGTCTCAGGGAATACTTCCTAGAAGCCGACGTGGGGATGCACCGAGATGTGGTCTCAGTGGACAAGAGTCTCACCCCGCTCTCCTTGGCTAACGAGAACTGGCGCAAACCTAAAGTATTGGATACGGATGACCGCAGGGAGGTATGGCAAAGCAAGGAGCTTCACGGACGCTTTTACCGGGTCCTACATGGACCCGATGTAGACTTCTTAGCGTCCGTATCCTGGTTACGATTCGGAAATCTATTTGGAGAAACCGAAGGTTTTGTCTTTGCAATTATGGACGAAGTTATGATGACGAACAACTACCGGAAATATATTGTGAAGGATGGCACGGTTGACATCTGTCGGGCATGCCACCGTCCGGGGGAATCAATCCGACACATTATTTCTGGCTGTTCTCGTCTGGCTAACGGAGACTACTTGCATAGGCACAACCTTGTAGCCAGGATTATCCACCAGCAACTTGCTCTGAAATACAGTCTTGTGGAATCAGAAGTACCGTACTATAAGTATGTGCCCGACCCAGTTCTCCAAAATGGCAATATCACATTGTATTGGGATCGATCTAACATCACTGATAGGACTATTGTTGCTAATAAGCCGGACATAGTGGTGATAGATCGATCAGAGCGTCGCACAATGATTATTGATGTAGCAGTCCCGCATGACGAGAACCTCGTGAAAGCTGAACAAGATAAGCAGATTAAATATCTTGATCTGGCTCGCGAGGTTGTCGAGATGTGGGATGTGGACACAGCAGTCATTGTGCCGATAGTCGTGACGGCAAATGGCATAATAGCCAAGAGCCTCGACCAACACCTAAAGAGGCTCTCGTTAGGCAGCTGGATCAAGGGCTTGATCCAGAAGGCGGTATTACTGGACACGGCACGTATAGTGAGGAGGTTCCTCTCTCAGCAGCCCTGACCACCGGTAGCTTGGACCCTATTCCCGATACCGGTGGGCTACTATTTTTTATATTTTTAAATGTTTTTATGATTTTTGTTAATTTAATATTTAAAAATATAATTTATATGTATGTTTAATGAAATAAACGAAATAATAATAATATTCCACAACTATCACACAACGCCATCTAGTCCCAAGCTAAGCAGAGCTTGTGTTATGGGTACTAGACAACTGATAAACATACTTATATATTTCTAAATACATACATATTATAGATAAACTGTGTAAAATAGCTTTAATTGGTTCGTTAATCAATCTATTTATTTCTTAGTAATAATCACAGTTACATATTTGGCTAATACTTAAACTTGATCAGTCTTTTAATCAATAATATTTGACAAAGTAAAAAAGAAATGGAACAAAGAAACTTAAATATATATCTGAAATCATCTTTTCATAAAATTATAATCAAACTAATAAAACTAAATATAATTCTTCTTCTCCTTAATACCCATTTTTATCACTTTGTTTCCTGTTTTAATCATGAGGTAAGCTATCGTAATAAGAGCGATAATCTAAGTTTATAATAAATATCTCCATTTGGAGTAGAGTTGCAAAGGACTCGACTCTTCGAGTCCTAATTTCAAAGACTCGATTTAATTATGCAAGACTCAGTATGCTCAAAAGGCTCGGAGTCTTCAGATAAGCACTTGAGTCTTAAAAAGGACACAAGTCTTAAAAAGGGCTCGAGTCTTAAAAAGGACTCGGGTCTTAAAAAGGGCTCGTGGCTTAAAATGAACAAATGAACCCGAGTCTTAAAGAAAAACTCGGATCATGAAGATGAAACTTGTACCTCATCATTCGAAAAGACTCGAAAGAAGGCAATAAATTCAAATTAGTGGTTATGACGTAACTTTGCATACAAAAAAATCTGACGAGTTATTCGAGTTTTTTCGAATGATGAGCTACAAGACTCGAGTTCAATTTAAGACTCGAGTCGTTTTGAAGACCCGAGTCCTTTTTAAAACTCGAGTCCCTTTTTTAGACTCGAGAATGACTCGGGCTCGGCTTGACTCTAGACTCCGAGCCTTTTGAGCACACTGAGTCTTGCATAATCGAGTCGAGTCTTTAAAATTACGACTCGAGCACTCGAGTCCTTTGCAACACTGAAAGCCCTAATACCTGTAACCTTAGTATCTCCTTTAGATCGGCCAGGACGAATGCTTTAATAAAATTGAACCTCATTGAACTTTTTAAAGGATATGGGTGTTAAGATATTTTACTTCGTAAGGACGCGGTTTTTTCCTTGCAGATCTACAGATGGATATATACGTATACTCTGCTGGTATATGAATATCTTTGTTTTTTAAATCCCGCTCTATGATCGAATGCGTGGAGTCCGCCTCCATTTGCGTATCTTGAGGAATTTTTGCTCTATCACAATATTTTTATTCATAGCATTCCTGTTCTGGTAAGTGCACCCATCACTGTAAACAAACTACTTTCATCAGTTCAGAAGTCTTCCTAGAATACAACTTTGTTTTCTGTTAAATCCATCCAAATAGTAGCATATTGGTACCGATTCCTTTGTTCACAAACTAAACTAAATTTAAGTTCGGTGCATCTTTTTCTTTGTATTTCATTAAGAAAAGGACAAAAGAAAAACTTTAATTTAGTCCTGTCAAATTAATCAGCGCCTGTCACTACTCTATACAAGTTTAGACGTGATTAAAAACTTGCCTACTAAAATTACGTCAATTTACGTCAAGCGCTGATTAATTTGACAGGACTAAACTAAAATTTATCTTCTGTCCTTTCCTTTATGAAATAGAAAGAAAGAGATGCACTGAACTTAAATTTAGTTTAGTTTGTGAATAAGGGAATCGGCACCATTCTTCGGAATTTAAGCCTCCTTCACTTTCATTCCATAAATAAGTAATAATAGAACCCATCCTTATTTTTTACGTCGAAGACTCAATACAAAATGGCGTCAATCATGGAGTTAGCCGCGCAATTTGAATAAAATGGATTTGGCTGTTTTACGCATCACACTTTTTTGCCGATTTTACGTTTAGAATGAGTTTAGCTGGTTTTACAGTCCATGTGGTCTGTCTGTCTTATAAAGATGGTATAAAAATTTAATTTTGGAACAAAAGTGGAGTTAGCAGGTTTACACTCTTAAACGACGATGTTTGCTTGTCCGTGCTCATTAATGACACCCACGCCAGAAAGTAGTCGGTCGATTTAGTAATCAGTTAGCCTATTGCTGATATCCTATTTGTGTCTTTTCATGAAGCCATCTGAATAGCCATAGTCATCAAAAATATTCACATAGCTATCCATAATGTAACACAAAAAAGTAAAGCGTCTACTGTCTGATCACAAAAAGATTTTTTATCAGTAACATAATTACTATGTTCATGAGTAATTGGAAGTTCAGAAGAAAGTGTAGTAACGTGTCCATTCCAGACTCCAGACATACTCTGAACACTTTAGAGGACATAAAAAATGTAGTCTAGCGTGAACTGGACACTAGTCAATCTCACATACGATGCATACATAATTCCACGTAAAAAAAGACTAACACTAGCCCTGGAATGATGCATACCGCCATAGAAGTTACGACAAAACCCATTACCTAAGTATTCATTAATCGATCGAGCAATTATGTCTCGACGTTGTTTAAAGACCCAACACCCTGTTTGCTTGACTTTGCATAAAATTATACAAGTTAGAGAAAAAAACTAGTTTATCCTGAAATTACGCTTGGCTCGTAACATTATACAAACGGTGTTGTTTTCCCGTAAAATGCAAATGACGGACGTCTGTAACAGCTCATTCAATGATTCCGCGTTATAAATATAGTTTACAACTTCTTATAATTGGTCCACGATGACGTGGAGACGAGCATATTCCAGGATACGA
Source organism: Aporophyla lueneburgensis (assembly GCA_932294355.1). Lineage (NCBI taxonomy): Eukaryota > Metazoa > Arthropoda > Insecta > Lepidoptera > Noctuidae > Aporophyla > Aporophyla lueneburgensis. The sequence goes on along the minus strand of OW028738.1, from coordinate 10,105,837 downwards.
AATATCTTAGCAAGAATATTAAAACAAGTTCCATTTGAATTTAAATGTTCGGCGCTTCTGGATCTCTGAATAATTGACATAGTTGAAGGTGTTGAGATAACACAGGACTTTAGAACGTGACTAATACCCAAACAACCTTTGGTTTTCAAGTTTAATGTAACTCAATATTGACAACCGGTGGAAGTGACCCTCTTTATGAACGGTGTAGGATAGCATTGGCAATTTGATACACTATAAGCACGCTAGCTGGTCTCGGTCCGTTTGAGCTCATTTCACTCTCTCACAAGCTAGAGATAGCATCCAAAGTATATACAAACAAATAATGCGTATCTTTGAATCACTTGTAAGTAACGTAGATGCGAACAACAAAAACTAGGTGAAGAAGTACTAAAAATATGTAGGTGGTACATAAAAGAAGTCTCCGCGAGTGGGCGTAGTGGCTGCGGTTGGAGTTACTGGCCGCCCCAAGCGCGCCACTAGACGACTGCAATAAATTCCTGTCTGCAAACACATGCCACATTTTACGTAAGTGTATCATTAATTACACACAGAAACAAACACTAGAGTTGATTGGGAGTTGGAAGACATACCCTCAGATATGCTACGTCAGCAGGTCTTGTGATATTGTGTAGTGAACAAGTAAATTTGCTGAGATGCCTTTCGTTTAACTGCGTTCATTACTCCTTTGCTATCAGATACCATATCAGACAAAGAAAAATGCTTCGCTTAGTAACTGTCATATCAAATGACTTCTCCCGCTCTGGGCGGAACGGTAGGACGTGTCAGACTTTTAGCGGTTGTCTAGGGTAGTCGATGCCAGCGCGAACATACCACCTGGAAACATAAAGGGTGGTTTATGTTTGTGGGAAATCATCAAATGACGTCTCTCGCTCTGGGTGGACCGGAAGGGCGTGTCAGACTTTTACTGACTAAAATCCACCCGTGTTCCTTCAGTTACCCATATGCCAGGGTCACGGTATCTCGTTTGAACAATCTCGCGACCCTGGCAGGCATCGGTCCAGCAGACCCCTTCAATGCTGCTGACATCTTTTTGAGGCGCGCGTGGAACACTAAGCGCCGTCGACACAGGCCTGGTCCTTACCGGGCGGCGAGCTACCCATTGCTCGGCCCCACGGTGGCCGGGAGTCTGCTATCGACTCCCGACGCCCGGGGCGTCTCCTCCTGCGGCGGCTAGGGACGTGAGGGCGCAGAGACTGCCACTCCCTCACGCGCCCCGCCTCCTCCTTCGCGAGCATTACTGCTTCGCAAAAGGAGGTGACGGTTTCCCATGCCCTCTCGCTCCGTACCATGGCTCGCACCAGGGCCGGACGCGAGAGGTCGCCGCCGCCGATCGCCTCCACGAGGACACGGGGCGGTGCTCCGCCCAGGCAGGGCACACTTCCACCGTATGCTCCACCGTGTCCTCTAGACGATCCTCCCAATGGAAACACCCGGGCGTTTCCTCCCGCTTTATCCTGAACAGGAACCCACCGAAGCGCCCATGCCCAGTGAGAACCTGCGTCAGGCGGAAAGTGAGGACGCCATGGTGCCTCTCTATCCACTCCTCAAAGAGGGGACTTACCGCCGCAATTGTGGCGTGCCCAGCGCTGGGTTGCGACAATCGTACCCGCCATGTCGCCATGAGATTCTGCCGGAGCTCTGTCCGCCGTGCCACGATTTGTCGCGGCAGCGGAGTTTCGACCCGGCGTTTCGCCTCCTCGCGCCACTCCCACATGTGGGCGAGGACCTTTGCCTCCAGATCCCATGGCGGCACTCCGGCAAGGAGGCTTGCCGCCTCGCATAGTAACTGTCATCAGATCTATTTCTTTTATTTGTAGAAACATGCAAAATAAATAAGTTTGCACCGGGTATCCCTGACCTTGTAGGTCCTTCTCACATCCTCCCTATGGTGGGACAAAAAACGTGATAACCCCGACGTGTTTACTAATGAATGACTAAAGTAACCTTTTATCATACTAGTTTAAAGAAGACATTGATGATATCGTATGTAAACAAGATGCCAATGTTCTATTTCTACGAGAGCACTGTTAGGTTTTATCGAATTAGGTGCCGGAATTTCAAAGTTAGCTATAGCGTCCATCATCGGAGCCCAGCTGCCACATAATTCCTATTTCCGCTACGCACTTCTGTAGGAGTTTGATCGAATTTATCTGTAAGCTCAATCCATTAGCGGACCCTCGTGTGATAACGACAAGTTGACAGTGGGACGGCAGGCGCGGCGGACGCTCGCACAGCTACTCCCCATTAGATAAACTTATCCATCGTAATGTGCTTGTGCTCGGGAAATCCTGTCCAAGTCCTGTGACCAGAAACATCATCGGAATATAAATACGACCTTAATCGAAAGATAAAAAGAACCGTGCAGTGTGATTGTTTGAGTTTCAAGTTACGAAGTGTTTTTAACAAACCGGTCATGATTAATGGACTGCGCCTCAGTGAATCATTGACATCGCCGCAAGGATGCGGAGGGAGATACCGACTGTTAATCGTCAATATAGTATTGTTTAACGATAGTTTCTGTTTTATAATAATGTAAACTGTGCGAGTGACTCTACATTAGCAGTTAACTGAATAGATCTCACGTATCTGATTTGAATTTAAGGTCGGTATTCGGCAGTATTACCTAATTTGGATGATAATATATTACAAGCTCTTTTGCGCAATTTGATTGTTGCGTACTTACATGGTTCTATATTTGATTTCTGTTTGTATCTGCGACTGGCTCTATTTGTTTATCATCTGAGGACATGATTGATACAAAAACAACATTAAATGTCACAACTTGAAAGTTACTTTGGCTCAATTTTAAGATGCCAAAGCTATCAAATTGCGCCAAACTTTACTCGCATTATCCGGTTCTGTAATGACACCTTGTTTGATTCTGGTCTTTCTCCTATAAGGTTTAAAGTCACGTGTTGACTGCTGTTGAAGGCTGCGGAGTTCATGCATATGCATGTTTAAAGTACATTATTTTACAATACTGGATCGATTGTTAGTATCGTCACTCCTTGAATCCGCAGCTTGGATGTAGCGAGCAAGTCACTTTCCAGTTATGATTAATATTATCCAGTGGGCTGTGACTTCACTCCAACTACCTAGATAGCTGGAACCCATGCAACGTACCTATCTATATTGTAATGTCTCACATACAGTAGGCCCAATGTTTTAAGATTTGAAATAAGTAAGTGAATACGCGTGTTGGATTACAGGTCGAGGCGGGAGACGTTTTGCTCAAGGTTAATGGGACTGATGTAAACCGGTTCACTACCCGAGAAGGTAAGGAATTTGCCATTTATCACGCACATGCCACTTATCTACGAAACATTCTTAACGTATAGATAACTGGCAGAGTGTTATTGATAATGTTATTTCATCTCGTATGTAAATACTAAACGGCCACTGTGATTTAAAGTTTAAATATTCTGAATGGCGGCAGCTGGCGTCTTGTGCACGGTATAACTCAATCACGAAGTTAACGCACAAACATTTTAAGAATAGTTGTGTTATTAAAACGTCAAGTATGACCGCTATCTTTGAACTTATTAACACTAATTCAATGATCGCGTTATGGCCGGCTCGTGCCCGACACGCAACTTCGCAATTCACATTTCACACGTCTGCGTACAGACCAGCAATAAGAAAATAGCCTTTTTAGCCCGCAAAATTGATTTCCGACATGTAATCAAGATGTTATCACAAAATAAATCTATGAATTCTTTTTCGTATGACCTGGACATGTTGCTTTCGTTGTATAAAATGAATTGTTACACTTTGTTTATGTAACTTTAGAGATTGAATTTGATTGTTACAGTTCTAAAATGCTTGCGACTATCGTCGGATCCCGTCACTTTAAGACTGAGAAAGGGTGAGTTTTAATGTTTTAGCCTAAACGTATATCAATATATTGGTGGTTATGTGCTATTTGAACTATGACATTCGAAACGGGAATATATCGTGCCAGCTGCAAGTAATAAAATTCGTTTATCCCCGAGTGGTTTGGTCGAGTTTGCGAAGTAAGCCGCTACAAATAAGAGTATAGCGATACACGAAGTAATTTTATAGGTGGCTCTCGGGATCTGGGCCGGGATATCTCGTGCACAGTGGCTTTGTTCCCCTTAATAATGTAATATCTGGACACGTCGATATAGATATTATGCGAGTGTTATTTTCTTCGTGAATGGTATACGTTGGTAGTTACAGGGCGGTCGGGTGTGCGTGAGATAACAGCTGATAGTCCGATGTGTGCAGACCCACAGATCAAAGCGAGCGTGCGGCGATACCTGGCCGCGGCGGCCGAGCGTCGCTCTAGCGGCGCGGTCGCACGCACCAACCACGACAAGTGAGTTTCTGTTTTCTGTCGTGATTTTTATACAGATAAGCCCATTGATGCTTGTGAAAGCTTGTTTGCTGCTTCAACAGCATTTTGCGCGCGCTTGTTACTTTCTTCCATACATTCTATAATTAATCAATACATATAACAACAAATACATACTTGTACAGAGAAATTTTTATGTGAAGGCAGTATGACTAACTTGTTCTGATTATGTCCGCGTCACGTGAAGCCTGGTGCATGCGGTAAGTAATCGAAAGCTAACCCCTCTGATACAACGACAGCTGATTTCCGACGGCGATAAGTGATTATTGGTAGCATGTGTCGCGACGGAGCCCGAGGGTAGTCACCACCCTCGCCACGCCGACACGTCACTCTCTGTATTCATGACATGTATTTTAAGAACGTACCACACTGCGCCTCGCTACAATGTGGTACTCTCGTAGACTCGTTCACTTAGTAACTATGTTATCCAATATAACATTCTTGACTAAGGGATTTAAAAGTCGTGGTTTTTACACACGCCTTACATTAGCCAGCCTAGCCTTTTCTCAATTACTTTGGGGTTGGCTTCCAGTCTGACTACATAGTCAGCTTAATACCAGTATTTCATTCACATGGAGTGACTGCTTATTCAGAGGTCAGCCTCCACAACCCAATTACTGGGTAATACAATACCCCTTGGTAAGAGTGGATGTAAGACTTTCCGGCTTCTGACGACCCGTAACGTTGGTTACCCATCCACGAACAAACCGCGGCAAGAGTAGCTTAACTTCTATTCCTTGATAATTAAAATATCTTCAATCACCTCGGAAACCTTGAAAGTGCATGCATATACGTGTATGCTTGGCTTATTTTAGCTTCGAATAGGTGTTTTATAGCGCGGTTAGGATATTCCAAAAGAATTACTCACCAACAGCTGTTGGCAATTAATGAGATCGATTTAACGACTTTCTAAAACGGATTGAACATCTAAATATTTTTCGTACATTGTTTTCTCAACTGCTTTTTTATTCGTACTGTATCGTAAATAGTGATGCCGTTATGAAACCTGCTGCTTTAATTTTTGCATAAGTATGATCTTTAACTTAAAGCGGTATAACTGTAGGTGCCGCTTAGAGAGCTACTAAAACAAAAGTGGTACACACGCATGAAGCAAAACGACGCGTTTTGTATTATTTTTTAAAGCAGAAATTTAGTTGTCTAAGCTCATGGCTGCTCATTATTAAACCCCGATGGAAACAGAGGGGTGTTATAAGTTTAATGTGTATCTATATGGCTGAATCGATTTTGTTTTGAAAGGTCACTTAATCGAGAGTGTTCTTAGTTATGGATTCACGAAATCTGTTCCGTAACCGTTTGAAGACTATCAGTTCTTTTTGAAAAACTGGATCAAAAATTTACAACTTTTGAAAACATAGCATTACAAAAAAGTCTTTCAGACAATGTCATCTATGTTTATATCTTATCGAACCAGTACCGTACACAACCTGAATCATTTTCAAGGATAATGCTAATCCATTCTTTATGTTCGAAAAATTTGTCTGCTCAGCAACGTAAATAACGTAATGAATGTTGTTGAACTGTCAAAATGAGAAATTCCTACTGTTTGTCTATTACGCAGTTGTAAAACATCGAGAATTTTGCAAGTTAAGCTTTTCTCGTATGTTACTGAACAATGAGGAAATTAATAAACGCCGTGTTAGAAATAAAATAATTATTATTTTATCGCAATACAAGAGAAAGGTAGTAACGATATTGATTACAACAATTGCACAACATAATTCATACTAGTAAAACATTTATTGTTACTAAGTGATTACATTTTCTTGAGCGAACTCTGCGTCATGTCGAAAACCTTCAGTTTATTTTTATCTAAGTTATCGGGATGCGTCACAGGTCAGCGATATGTTCTGACTAATTTAGTGTTCTTTTGGACTGCAACTCCTCATGAAACAACAGTCTATTGTGGAAACAACGTTATTATCAACACAATAATAAGCAACGATATAACGTATGGCACTGTACCAAACTGTACTTATCTCCTGCATACGCCATGACAATCAAAAGGCAGACGAAAGTTATTGTGTCGACTGCAGTTAATGTACTGAAAACTTAGTTTATGGTCTGTAACCTATTTGTGATTGGATCACGTGTAGTGCAGTTTGCTCTACTTGAACTTGTTTACTTATTGTGCACACGTGCGGTATAGTCGGGTAGTTCCGGCTTCGAGTGGGTAAAGATCGTGAAGTAAAAATTCCGCGCGATATGTCAAGTTTTTAGATGTTATTATAAAAATGGGATGCCATCATTATTGCTCCTTAAACAGTCACCAGCTGAAATATTTAAGTAAAATATGATTTGATGCAATCTGTACTTGAAGTCAATCTACGAAACTCAAAAAATAAAAACTCTACGAGTATACGAGAACTCTACGAGTACTTCTTTACGCAACGACTTTTTTAACCCCCGACGCAAAAAGAGGGGTGTTATAAGTTTCACGTGTCTGTCTGTCTGTCTGTGGCATCATAGCTCCCGAACGGATGATGCGATTTCAATAAAAAAAATATGTATTAAAGGTGATTTACCTGCGAGTGTTCTTAGACATGTTTGATGAAAATCGGTTGAGCCGTTTAAAAGTTGTGGGGGGGAAAGTGGGGAAGTGTAACCGAATGTCAGCAAATATACTCGAGTGGGGTCTCAAATGAAAGCACACTGAAAGAGAATATTGATGAATTAATCGAGAATATTCTTAGCTTTGTTTGATTCTACATTATATTAAGTATATACCTATAAAAAGTACAAAATAAAAAATTAAATTAAAAATTTAAAAAACCCCCGACACAAAAACCTAATTTCCCTTTAAAAAGTAAAAAATAATAAAAAATAACTCAATCTTAAAATACCTAAGAATGTATTAATAATTAAAAAAAAAAACACGTCGCGTTGGGGGACCGTTCCGCGAGTGCAGACGTCGTTGACTGCTTAGTTAGGTAATAAGACTATTAGTAATTAAATTGTTAGGTTTGAAGCGGTCCCCCAACGTGGCGTATTTTTTTTTTTATTGCGCAGTGCATTTTCAACGCACTGCCTAGCGCCGAGAGTTTAAATTCCAACAATATATGCGCTGAGGTGCAATTTCTTAGATTCTCAACCCTTGTCTCAATACTTAGAGTTGAAAATTAAGTGCGCGATAAAAATATTCACGTTAAATACTCGTCCCATGCTAAACGAATAATTCCCGCCAGATCGGCATCACCACCATCGAGCAACTCGAACAGCAACTCCTCAAGCAACTCTTCGAGCAACGGCTCCGGCGTGCAGTCGGGGGACAGTTGCGAGGCGCTGGTGGGCGGCGAGGACAAGCGGCGGGGGCGTGCGACGCCTAAGTTCGAAGCCTACATGATGACCGGCGACCTCATGCTCAACCTGTCGCGTGTTGAGCACCCGCACCACAACCACCACGCGCCCACGCACCGGACACACTACCATAGGTAAGGTGGACTTATCTATTAACCCTTCGTATAAGTTGGAACGGTCGCGACTTACGAGTAGGTCGTGGGTCTGAACCCAAGCAGGCACTTTGTGTAAATCACCAATGCTCTCAAAACGGTGAAGGAAAACATCGTGAGGAAACCGGCATGTCTCATAACCAAAAATTCGAAGTTATGTGACATCTATCAACCTGCACTGGGCCCGTGGGGTGGATTATGGCCAACTCCCTCTCACCGAGAGGAGGCCTGTATCCCAGCAGTAGAAACATTATAGGCTGCTGATGATGATGATAATTTGGAACTCTGATATCAGTGAAGGAAACATCATGAAGAAACCTGGACTTAACAAGTCTGAAATCGCCAAACCGCCTTGAGTAAACGTGGTGATCAATACTCAAAACTTCTCTACATGGGAAAAGGCGTTTGCATTGCAGCGGGACAATTGGATGGTATTATCATTTAAAGAACAGTGGCGAACTCCCAAACAAATTTTTGTTGACATTTTTTTTTTAGCGTCTGCCTATGAAAAATGTGTAAAAGTATAGAGATTAAATTGCTGAACAGTTTTGTCTTCTGTCATACTTTTATAGGAAGTCAGTAATTTAAGATATTTCAGGTTGAAGTTTTAGAGGTTATGTCTCGTCAACAACAGACTTATCGAAAATGATATATAGAAATACCAACTACTTTTTTTTAAATATTTATTCCTCATCTTCTCTAAACACAATGTCATCAAGAAAACCTGTGGGTGCTGTGATATATGGTTGATGTCTGGCCCATCCTAGATATCATACTACAGTCATTGTATGAGCGCAACATCCAACTCTCGAGTTAAGTGCCAATGCCGGGTATCGGCGCATTTTATTGACACATAATATGTTGCAGTTGACACGCATGATGCGTTTAGGCCTTTTTTTTTTTCAGGATGGGAAATCATCAAATGACTTCTCCCGCTCTGGGCGGAGCGGGAGGGCGTGTCAGACTTTTACTGACTAAAACCCACCCGTGTTCCATCAGTTGCCCATGTGCCAGGGTCACGGTATCTCTTTCGAACAATCACGCGACCCCGGCAGGCATCGGTCCTAGTAGACCCCTACACTGCTGCTGACATCTCTTTGAGGCGCGCGTGGAACACTGCGCGCCGTCGACCCGAGCTTGGTCCTTACCGGGCGGCGAGCTACCCATTGCTCGCCACCCGCAAGCTCGCGCCTACGGTGGCCGGGAGTCCGCTATTGACTCCCGACGCCCGGGGCGTCTCCTCCTGCGGTGGCTAGGGACGTGAGGGCGCAGAGACTGCCACTCCCTCACGCGCCCCGCCTCCTCCTTCGCGAGCATTATTGCTTCGCAGAAGGAGGTGACGGCTTCCCATTCCCTCTCGCTCCGTACCATGGCTCGCACCAGGGCCGGACGCGAGAGGTCGCCGCCGCCAATCGCCTCTACGAGGACACGGCGGTGCTCCGCCCAGGCAGGGCACACTTCCACCGTATGCTCCACCGTGTCCTCCAGACGATCCTCGCAATGGAAACACCCGGACGTATCCTCCCGCTTTATCCTGAACAGGAACCCACCGAAGCACCCATGCCCGGTGAGAACCTGCGTCAGGCGGAAGGTGAGGACGCCGTGACGCCTCTCTATCCACTCCTCAAAGAGGGGACTTACCGCCGCAATTGTGGCGTGCCCAATGCGTTTAGGCCTTACACGGCTACTCATCGTGATAAACAAATCGATGCACACACAACAAAATCCAAGGTATCAGGCAGAATCGGAATCCAGAGTCACAGAAAAATGTCGTCGTATAGGCAAACAATCAGAATCCTTAGGCAAGCACTAGTTACACAGGGAACCGTAAATCTCAGAGTCCATAAGCAGAAGTAGTCGATGAAGTAGAAAATCACGGAAAATTGATGGAAAACAAAATAACGAGACGCAGGCGAAGACAACGACAAGTTATCAGTCGGTCGATTGACAATTGAAATGTCATGTTTTTTTTTTCCGTTGTTGCCATACTTGAATTGCACTACGATGTCATATGTATGTATTAAAAAATTATGACCGCTATAATCTTTAGCACAAGCAATCATTTTTATTTAAACATTTGTATTCTGATGCAGAAATATATTTCCTAAGTATATTAATGCAATAAGTAAAGCCACAGCGTATGTAACTTGACTAAGATTTATATTACATGGCAACATTAAAAGTATCGCTTAGCCAAAAGTCATGAAGTCAAGCAAGAAAGAAAAAAACTAAGTCATGATTATTTCTTAGCATCAATAATCTAGTCAAATAAGCTCTTTATTATGATGATTTTTTTTTTCATACTTTGATAGTACTTATGTTTGATTTGATAAAACTTAGTAAATTATTTCGTGGGTATCTAGTGGGGTAGTATACGTAGACGCTTAATAATTTCATCAACAATTCTCTCGCCGGTATCCTTTGAATCGAAACACACACGAGATATAAAGGAATTTTGGATGTGTCTTTAATTGCGCCAATCGTGAGATTAAACGCTATTGGTCTGGTTTGGCATCAGCTCAAAATCCGCATCTTCTGAAACTACACTGCAGTACGAGTCAAATAGACCATATAAATAGATTACCATTGCAAGCCTGTTGACTCGACGGGAAGGCATTATATTATATTACGGCTGATGGAGTTTAGAGGAAGGAGGTTACATCCTAATACAATTTATACTGTACTGTAAGGCTCTTCTAAGATAAATCTATTTCGGTCTGAATGTCAAGGTTCGCCTCGTGCTCCACGGATATTCAATTAAGTCAACTGCCTATAACGCTGATCAACAGAACTATTTTTATAAGGTCAGAGGGTGCCATCTCTTTCAGCCCTCGTTTCCCGTCGGGTTCCAAGAGATGAGAGATTAAAAGATGGCTGATGAAAGACACATTATAGTTACAGATGTCGGATGTAAGCGACAAAGTAGACTGGTCATTGTAACTATTACTTATTTCTTTGTCAACATTGTTATCAGTTGTTTTAGACTCCAACACACTTTAAATCGTCCCAGTTATTCTTAGTTATCACAATAACGTGAACGCCCCTTTAGAGGCCAAATTATGACGCATCAGGAAATACCAACATCAATTGAACTGTGTTACGATCCGGTAAGACTTTATTTAGATATTTTTAGACACGGTCAGTATCCTAATTCGGTAACATACATATTTCAATCTAACTTTTTGTATTTTATTGGGCCTGCTCTTTACCTCGATCACACTTGAAGGAAAGCGATGGATGAGGTATATCCGTGGAAAGACCGTGCCCAGAAGCCGCCTGCTCACTTTTGCTTTGAAGGTAGTGGGTTTTGAAGGAAGTTCCTTATCCATTGCTTCAAAGGTTTGAAAAAATCCTCACCTCAGCAAAGTCAATAAAACAATGAACGTGGCTGAACTGTCAAAATAGAAGTCATTGCGATCAGCTGTCATTTTATGTGTGTTACTAAATTAATTCGCTGCGGGGCGAGCAGGGTCTCTGTGATAGGCTGAGACACGCATTTTATCACGGTTTTCCTCCTAAAATATGATAAAAATGTGTAACTCTGCCGTGCTCGCCCCGCTGGCTTGTTCGACCTCTCTCACACATTAAGATTCCCGCAAAAAAGGGGCGACGCGACTACTGCGTGAGAGAATAATTTCTATAAAAACTATGAAAATTGCTCTTCAAGAGCCGTATCGCGTCCCTGTCTGCGGGAGCCTTTACACTTTGTCAAATAAGTTTTTTATGCACTCATTAATGCTGATTGGTGTGTTCTATAGGTACAATTCAACACCAGCGTCCCCAAGCGACAACCGCATGTGTGGCCGCGTGGAGCTGGCGCAGAGACACAACTCGTCGCCCGACACCGGCCTCGTTGGAGACCATGCCAGTAAAATGTATGTACATTCACACCTCATTACACCATTCATTTTAAACTGAAAGCTTAAGTCATAAGTAATTTATTCATTTGTTTAACGTAGGTACAATAATGATCTAAACTTGATATTATAAAGAGGAAAGATTTGATTTTTGGAATGTACGTTTTTAATGGATAAACTCAACAACTCCTGAACCGATTTTAAGAAATTCTTTCACCTCACCTCTTTCACATCACCAAGTAACATAGCAGTGGCGAAGGCACCATATAACACGATTCCTACCGGCTTGCCTTCGGGGATTCGCATTGGTAACTCTATCACTATTAAAAATACAATAGTATGTAAATAGTGGCTACTATTGTCAATAAATATAGTTACACTACGGGTATTTAATTCACCATAACATTCAAACAACAAAAAAGGTTATTTATACCTTTGTATTACAACAAAAGAGAAATGTTCTAAATTAACCCGGCGCCAAAACGTCATAATCGGGAACTAAAAATTCATACAACAGCGATCCCGTAATGATGTCACTTTAGGTCACGTGGCACCGCTTGATATGTACGAGAGCAAGCCGCTGTACAACGGGTTATGACAGAGACAGTTATAGAAAAATGCGTCAGCGAGAACGAGATAGAGGAATATTGCATATTTTATTCGTTTTCATCTGTTCAATTTAATTTTATTTAATTCATTACATTCCTATATTAATTTTAGAATGATACTAAGTATTCTTTATTGATGAGTCAGTAAGTTAAGGCCGACTTCGCTTCGGCTTCTCTTTTAGAAAAATTTACGCCTCGCCGCTGTAACATAGGCTATATTTTATCCCCAAATTATGCACAGTTTCTGTGAGTCACGCGGGCAAAGTCGCGGGCGAAGTGCTAGTATTAAATAAAGAATGTAAAAAGTGCGCTATGTCATGCCATAGAGCGTACAAATGTTTCTGATGGAAGTATCAAGCCAGCCAAGTCTCAATGATAAAATACAATAAGCCTGGACAATAAAACATAATAAATAAAGAATTACATGATACACATTTCACAATAGATACAGTAATACAAGTACATTCCATAGCAACTCATGACTTTTGTCTGGCTAACACAAGCAGTGGCGGAGTGGAGTGTATGTGGAGTGAATCGTACGTGGTCCCTGTTGTTGAAACTGATATTGGTTCCTATGTCATAGACCTACTTTCAAGCTACCAATTGAGAGATCTTGAACTTTAAACCCTTCAATTTTAACATAGTAGACATATTTGTTTCACGTGCGATATCAAGTCCAATTCTCGTAATTGAAAACGTTCAAAATCTAGTCGCAGTCTCATCTCCGCGCCTAACGAATGTCAAAAACTTGTCAAAAATGTATGGAAATTCGATTTATTTTTGACAGATTGAGACAGATCAGACTGTGAATGTTTTTTAAATTTCGAGAATTGTCTCTCTGGTTAACGTTTCATACGTGAAGGAGTGCATTTTAATTAATAAGTTAGGTTGACTCTTGGAGCGCAAGTTTTTTTTGCCTCAAAAAGGGCCTAGTTAAGGTTCTGGATCGTTATACTGTGACTTAAATCTACTCAGCCTTTTGCAATCGACTCTTTGGTCTACCTCAACAAGTCAACATATTATACTACCTTCCATCATGGTTTTACTGACCTAATCCTACTAATATTATAAATGAGAAACTTTGTGAGTATGGATGTATGTTTGTTACTTTTTCACACAAAAACTACTGATTGGATTTAGATGAAATTTGGCACACAGATAGTTTATAACCTGGATTAACACAGGGTTCACACCTGGATTAACGCACTTTTTATCGCGATAGTACGTTCCCGCGAAATAATTTCCTACCTCCACCCTGTCGAAGCCGCGGGCAAAAGCTAGTTGTATAATATATGTTGAATGGTGCAGGTTCATATCTCAGCCGGCGTCGCCCGCAAGCGGCGCTACTGCGGGTGCGGCCAACAGCGACGTGTGTGCGAGAGCGCACCACGCTGTACGTACCTCGCGCTCTGAAGACCATCTACAGGTAAGCTATGATGTGATACAAGTCTTTCATCATTCTTTTGCCAGTATTCCAACTTATTTGGAGTCGGCACAACATGCCTTTTTCTTTTAGATTTCTCTGTTAGTCGCCATCTTGCTAGTCACCCCCACATCTTTCACACAGTCAATCCATAGTTTCTTTGGTCTTACCCTACTCTTAGAGCCATCCACTTTCATACTCAAAACTATCCTCACGACATTTTCCTCGTCCCTGCCCACCATATACCATAGCAACCAATATCCACACAACTTTTTCCGCAAATCACATGACACAGATCATCTTTATAAATTGTCCCACTGCTGGGCAAATCTTTCCCTTATTGCTTTCCACTGTGTTGCCTTGTTAAATAAGCCATCACGTCATTTCCTACGCTTGTAATATAAAAACTGTAAATTATTTGAAGCGCTCCTCCCATTCCCAGTAATAATACAAATGAACCTCGCTTAGTAGTGTCGTTTCTGTGTTAGTAGGTAGGGTATGCAATCTCGTTATCGAATGTCGAGAGATCTCGAAGCTTTTTCGAGATTCGATCTCGCGGGAAGACAATGTCGTGACAAAACTGAGCGCGGTCGTGTTAGCTCACTATGCTTTTTGAGAAGCCTTTTTTTAACCTAATAATTAATAGGTTATAGTGTGTTGATTTCTTGCGTTATGTATGTGTAGTGCAGATGGGTTATTACTTAAATACTTACACGTTGATTTTGTTTTTTCGAGATTCCATTAAACTTTTTTTATACTTACAACATATTACAGGATTATTTTTACTCTGTGTACTTCTCATTTCAAGTACGTTTAAAGCATTGCAAACTTTAAAAACATAGACGAAATTTTGATCTAGAAAATCTCGATCAGCCAATTTCGACACCGGAATTACCACGCGAGATCTCGAGTTGCCAATATCGACTCAAGATTGCATGCCCCTACGCACAATAGCTGTGTGAAGTCCCTTTCTAAAGCTTGATATGCCAGGTACTTTAGCATTATGTAAATACAACAGTGTCGAGTATCGCGGCGTAAGTTCCAGAAGGAGTCGTCACTAAGTGCAGTGGCGGTGGAGATGGAGGAAGACGTGACGTCATCGCTGAATACGTTGTTAGACGCGCGACCCGACTCCGCGACCCCTGGCCCACGGTCCGACTCCGACCCGGAGCGGGACAGGTGACACGCATGCACACTTATCTAGCTATAGGACCTGATGGCTAGTGGTGATGGCATTAGAATGTTAGTAGGCCAGAAATACTGGCAGATATTGCCAGTGATACTTTTTGTCTTGCACGAGAATTTTCCTGGCACTTTACTTAGCGTATTGGTACTGAATATTCATGTAGCTTGATGGAAAAAAAACCTTATTTCTAGTGAATAAAGTTCATTTTAAATTAGCGAAATGACGCGAATATTATCTCGCAAATACACCTATTGTAGTGCCATTTTAGAAGGCTTCTAAAAGTTGGTCATCAATAGTGTATTGTAATTTTTAAAGCGCTACCAGCCATCATGTGCTACACCCGTAACACAGTTCAGAATCATCATCAACCTATGTTGTTATGTTTTAACCACGCTGCTTCGCGTTAGCATCACTGCTCGGTTTATTTCTGGCACGGCAAGCAATTAAGTTATTATTCAAGTAAGCCGGATTCACCATTTGTTGGTAGCTTGTAAATAAGTGTCGATAAAATGCAATCGTTGTGAAATGAATTGGCTCTCGGGGACAATTTTGGGATAGTAGGGCCATTCTCGAACTCTCGGTGCCCTTCGCATCTAGAGTAGACGTTTGTTGAACGTAAACGGTACCCTTACGCGAGCCGTACAACGTACGCTGCGTTAACGTTAGTAAAGTCAATGTGACACTATAGTCTATTCGCGTTAAGAAAATAGTGACTCATCGTTGTCACTCAGCTTAGCCACGCCCTTTGACCAATTAGATCATAGTAAATTAGAAAGCCGTGTTCGCATTGACCATTTGAAGCCGTTCAGACATTTACTATGATTTGATTAGTCAAGGGGCGTGGCTTACCTGACTGACAACGATGAGTCACTATTTTCTCAACGCGGATAGACTTTAGTGCCGCACTGATTTGACTTTTTGACATTTTCTTAACGCGGATAGACCATATCTTACCGTCACTGTGACGTCAACTACCGCCAGATGCGAAAGCACTCTAAGTCTGAAAAAATATTAAGCCGGCCGTCAATAAAAAACTTTGCTATCCGTACCAACGAGTGGTGAACCGGTCTGTATCAGTAGTCTGGTAGTTTGGTCTGACGGTTGTGTGTGGTAGGATCGTGTGGACGTACAACGCGCCCGTGTCGTGCGCCTCGGAACGAACGCACTGCAACGGATCGGGCGGCACATCCAACTCCACTTCCATTTCGGACGGCATGTCCCAACGGTAACGTGCCTATTTTTATATAGTACCTCTTTTTTGTAGGGTAGTTGACTATTACATACGTTACTTATCAAAACGTTATCGCCATTCGAAAACTATTTTAATATTTTTAACTGCTTTCGCAATGTGCGCGGAAGGCGAGGCGGGTAATTGAAATTAAACGCGCCACGAAATAAATTTAGCCCATTCGAACGTTATTTCTGGACTGTCCGGGTCCGTTAAATGCCAAAACATACCCTAAAGACTTATTATCAACTCCTCAATTAACAAATTGTTGAAATTCCTTTCATTAAAACAACACAATGTATGAAGGTTTTTACAGTTAGTAAACTACTCTATTACCGCCTGTATCCAACTATCGGAAACATAAAAAAAATATTATCTTTTCTGGCTGGTTACGGTATCAAAATATAGTTTCATATCGACTCAATCTTTTAGGTCCCAAAACGCCCTTCTTTTCTTCCGTTCTAGCTAGATACAGGTATTTTTTACATAAAAAACTATAAGAGATTTTAGAGTTTCCCAATTTGATTCGGAAGCTAGGTATATCAGAAATTCAGTCCGATGCAGTGCTTGTTAACACTAGAGCAATTAGGCGTTACTACTGACAAATTAAAACAAACTCCCTTTATTTACTAATACTTTGTTCTAATGAATTGCGTATTATAACGAATGTTTTGTTATTGTATACGGTTTTACACATTTGCATATTTCGGTTACATATCCGAGAAATTCGTTTCGAGACAGCTTTCTAAACAAGGGAAAGCAATTAAAAACCGTTTCGAGGCTTAGGAGTTAATGGATTAAGAACTCCACTAACTGTAAATATTGAATTATGCGCTTGGTTAAATTGTATACACACGTGTGTAAAAAGATTGATCGAGTAGCCGTTGTCAATGCATTCTGGGATAGTACTTTAATTTTGGTATAAAAAATCAGTGTAAAGCAGTGAGCTATGTACCGTAGGCAAAACATTGTGTTTATGTTCAGGATTAGTAGGGGGTAGTTTTTTTTATATTTATTTCATTCGGTTACAGTAAAGTTATAACACTTAAAGTAGTGGGAAAAAATCTCCGTAACAGAAGGATGCCAAGTATGGTCTAGTACAAAAAAAATATTACAACTACGGAGTAGTATTAAGCTTCGGCTTCCTAGAATTGCGGTGACCGCCCACATAGCGTCTACAATGTACCGGTGAATGACATTTCTGAAACGTTGTCCACGAAAGTAAATTGGTTTGTTTCACTAGAGATCGTTTTTATACCGTAAAATCAAATAAAAGTCACTGCCCAAGTGCCCAGAGATTTAAATCGCTAGATTTGACCTCACCGTATTTTGTCACATGAAAACGAGTTTTGAAAAGGTATATCAAGAGAGAGCTCACATATCGGTTTTCCCTACAATCAAGTCAATGCGTTATTGAGGTGTCTATCTTTTGATCTAACGATTTAAATCTTTACCACTGTCATTATTTTCATGACATGACACTGTGGCCGTTATGTGCGATCACCGCTTTTCTAGGAAACCGTTGCTTAACGTAGGTAAAGTAGCCCACGAAAATCAAATTTTCTTCCTCTTTTTTCTATTTGCAGGTTAGTGTCTGGTTATATGTTGCAAAAAACTTGAATTTCGCGTTCTACCCTAAACCTTAAATGTCTGTCGGCTTCGTAAAGCGTCTTTTTACATCGGTTATTATTTTAACGCTATGTCAGTGTGTAAAACTTGAGTGTTGCTATCTATGGTTAGAATAACAGTTGGTAAAATCAGTGCTGCCCTCTTAAGTTATCACATAAAGTTTCTTGTATGTTCAGTTCGTCGTCGCCCGCGTCGCCGACGTCGGCGTCATCGTCGGTGATGTCGTCGCGCGCGACGCCGCCGCACCGACAACTTCCCGCGCACCACCACCACCGGCCGCTTAATGGTAACAATATCATGATACCCTATCTAGCTGCTTCTGACAAGCCGATAAAGACCCAAGAAACCAGAGTGTCTACCAACCCGCACTGGGCTCGCGTGGTGGATTTTGGCCCACTCCCTCCAACAAGAGGAGGGTCGTGTTCCAGCTGTGGGAACAGTATAGGCTGCTGATGAATTATTCGTGACAACGTGAAACCAAACGTTTCGTCTTTTACATAGGGTCTGAAATTTAATGTTCAGCAAAACTGATATTCCATTCAAACTTTCCAGGTGACATGAGTCTATCAGAAGCTGTGTCGAATATTTCAAGTCCAGACTACCAAGATCAGGACGACATGTTCGAGACAGGCCGCGAGTGTCCCCGAATGGAACTTTCCGACCCCTCCGACTCTGACTCGACTATCCTAGTTTCCGAACCCTGCCACAAACGAGCCAAATCCAACTCCTCATACTCGAACGAGCACGGAAGTGACGTCACGTTGAACGGAGACCACAACAACGACTACAGAATAGTGATACAAGTGAAAGGTCCCGATAAACAGAACGCGAATGCGACGGAGAATGTATATAATAATAACAATAGTAATTACACGCAGAATGGTAAAGAAAACGGACATAACTCACCGGAGAACCAGGGATATCAGGTAAAGGTCTGAGATTATCGCTTTCTTAAAAGTCATAAAATTGTTATCTTTTTTTAACAAACCATATGTTTGTACTGTCTCATAAATATCATTCATTTGTCATTGTTCAGTCTCAGCTGTCATTTGTCATTCACAGTCGTTACGGGTCTTCAGAAGCCCGAAAGTCTGATAACCAGTCTTACCAAGGTGTATCGTGGAGGTCAGATAGGCAGTCCCTCCATGTATACTATATATAATATTATAAAGCTGAAGAGTTTGTTTGTTTGTTTGATTGAACGCGCTAATCTCAGGAACTTCTGGTCCAAATTGAAAAATTCTTTTTGTGTTGGGTAGCCTATTTATCGAGGGGGGCTATAGGCTATATAACATCACGCTACAACTAAGAGGAGCGGAGCAGTAATGAAAAATGTTGCAAAAAAGGGGAAAATTTATTCCTTTTGAGAGTTTCCGTTGCGTGCGCTGCGTAAACGGTTAAAGTAACGCTAAAGTCATATATGATGGAATTGTTCCTTTTAAAAAGTTCTAAAAAAAGTCCGCGAGAGCATATGTCTATCTTTTAAGGTTGACTCACTATAACTCAAAAGGAGCGAGCAGCAACGAAAAATGGACGAAAACTAGCAGGCAAATCGATGCGACGGGAGGGGAGAGGGCAGGGGAGCAAAAATTTGACGCGGACGAAGTCGCGGGCAGAAGCTATATAAAATACTGGTATTCACCTGCATCCGGTTAGACTGGAAGCCGATACCAACATAGTTGGGGAAGGACTTGGTAGATTGGAACTGAACAGTCTATGTCTGTTTGTATGATACACTTTACTAAACAGATCTTTGTGTTTTTGGTATAGCGTTTGTATTGTAATTTATTTTAATAATAAAAAATAATAATATCTTAGGACAACCAACACACCGTAATCTGATCCCAAACTAGGTAAAGCCTGTACTATGGTAACCAGACAACTGATAAACATACTTATATACATATTTATTTTTTTTTTTTACTTATTATTTAACGACTTGTTCAATATTTCAGGAGCTTGGAAGCGGGTCCGACGTCGGGTCTGACGAGGGCTCTGACGGCGACTCCCTGCACTCGTTCCACTATAGCCCAAAGGCTGTTGACATTCCATCAGCTGAGCGACTGGCCAAGAGATTGTACCACCTCGACGGCTTCAAGAAGTCTGATGTCTCCAGACATTTGAGTAAAAAGTTAGTATTTATATTTCAGATGTAGTAGCAAGCTTGAAGCTATATGCTTGCTAAAAATATGGCTTTTTAGCATGATTTGTGTAAAAATACTTGTAGGCTTATCAAGGCCTTAACTTAAGGCTTAACTAAAAAAGCCCTAACATAACCATAATTTTGTTGGGTTGGCAATCCTCATGTATGCCCTCCGCCCTGGGGTGCGGTCTGTCAGACTTACTGACTAAAACCACCCCGCTGTTCCCTCGTACCACCTGCAACGGGTGTGCGTAGTCCCAGCGGAAAAGTGTCGAATTTCTTAATTTCAGTTTAGCAGATATTTAGTGTATGACGTCGTGTAATTGTGTATGGTAAATAAAAATTTGTGCATCCAACCATTGCGGAGATATTCAACAAAAACTGTTTCCGCTGGGACTACGTATTCCTAGCGGCACTTTTTTTTTCCTATGGACGTACAAGAAAAAAAATACATACAATAATTAGTGTGTAACGAGAGGTAAATGTGTATGTTAAAATTAAATTTGTGTGTCTTATATTTGTCAAGATATTCAAGTTGCCGCTGCGCTGACGTTTGGCTATTTGATGAAAATCATATAAAACGGTTTAGCACAGAGTTGTAATTTTTTACGCAGGTTGCTTTGAATTTGTGTGTAATGTGTGTGAAAACAGAATTTGAAAAAAACCTACCGTTCAGAAGATATACACGTAAAAGTAAAATAAGGTTATTAGGTCCAAGTACTTAAAATAGGAACTCTAGAGCCTAACTCATCTCGTTTATTTATATCTTGTAAGGGTCTACAATGTCCTGCCAAGTTTCATTCATGTGCTCTTATTAATTAATGAGCAGTGGCATAATTTACTACGACTGGAACACTATATTTTATGACATCCGATTGTAGGGTTTTTAAAGGAAAAGCAAAATGAAACTTATTCAAATATTTAGTGTATTAATGCAACTATTCACATGTAAAATTTCAGCTCATTACACTGAATGATTAAAGAGATATAATAAAAATAACAGAACAAGAGCAAAACATCGATAAACCGACCAAGTTTGAATGGCTACATAAAAGCGGCCGTGCAGTATAAAGAGCTAACGTTCTAAAATTTCCAGTGTTTTACAGTTATTGGATCGGTACAGGTGTGCACACAATTCTTGAAGAAGTTACTACTTAATAACCTTCGTGATAAAAATAGTAGGTAACTTGTTTTTTTTTAGACTTAAGAAGACGAAATTATTACAATAATATTTGCATCTGTATTATTAACAAATGCATTTATTTGTCAGAATATTACTAAAAAATTGTAACAGTAGGTAAATAATATGTCCTTAATATTCTGCTGCTTCCAGCGCATAAATATTTTGATGTTACACGGTCCAATTTGCAAAGCGGTAAACCAGATATTTACTATTTATATGATTATGCGCTAGAACATAGATAAGTAGGTAGCTACACTACAAACCTACCTTCACAATTGAGTCACATATTATTAATCTGTGATTCTGTGATTGTATGACATATTTGTTGCTGTAAAAGCTCGAACGAGAAGACCAACTCCCGAAAACTTACTAGTAAACCTAAGATTTTCACCTTTATGGGGTTTTACAGTAGGCAATATATTTGTTATTCATATTTAATAAAAAAAAAACGTTAATAATTTTGTTTTTTTATTTTATTTTAATTAGTCATTAACTAATAAATATTAAGATTACAAAGCAGTTGTTTTATATTCTGCTAAACTATTGTGTATGCAACTGTACGAAACTATTAAACACGATGACGATACTATACTGGAAATTTTAGAACGTTAGCTCTTTATACTGCACGGCCGCTTTTATGTAGCCATTCAAACTTGGTCGGTTTATCGATGTTTTGCTCTTGTTCTGTTATTTTTATTATATCTCTTTAATCATTCAGTGTAATGAGCTAAAATTTTACATGTGAATAGTTGCAATAATACACTAAATATTTGAATAAGTTTCATTTTGCTTTTCCTTTAAAAACCCTACAATCGGATGTCATAAAATATAGTGTTCCAGTCGTAGTAAATTATGCCACTGCTCATTAATTACTAAGAGCACATGAATGAAACTTGGCAGGACATTGTAGACCCTTACAAGATATAAATAAACGAGATGAGTTAGGCTCTAGAGTCCCTATTTTAAGAACTTGGACCTAATAACCTTATTTTACTTTTACGTGTATATCTTCTGAACGGTAGGTTTTTTTCAAATTCTGTTTTCACACACATTACACACAAATTTAAAGCAACCTACGTAAAAAATTACAACTCTGTGCTAAACCGTTTTATATGATTTTCATCAAATAGCCAAACGTCAGCGCAGCGGCAACTTGAATATCTTGACAAATTTATGACACACAAATTTAATTTTAACATACACATTTACCTCTCGTTACACACTAATTATTGTATGTATTTTTTTTCTTGTACGTCCATAGGAAAAAAAAGTGCCGCTAGGAATACGTAGTCCCAGCGGAAACAGTTTTTGTTGAATATCTCCGCAATGGTTTGATGCACAAATTTTTATTTACCATACACAATTACACGACGTCATCGAAATTCGACACTTTTCCGCTGGGACTACGCACACAATTTTGTTGGGTTGGCAATCTTCATGTATGCCCTCCGCCCTGGGGTGCGGTCTGTCAGACTTACTGACTAAAACCACCCCGCTGTTCCCTCGTACCACCTGCAACGCCTGCGGGTGCTACTGTAAATTCGGGCCTTGGACTGGTGACGTCCCACAGGGGGAGTGAGGGGTTGACCCCGTGTTAGAGCTTTGCTGTCGCTATGTCAGGTCCTGTGGGGTGGGGGCGACGGCTGGCCCCAGTCCTCCACCCGTGTGCCGGCCGCTTACGCCCAACGGGCCCATGTCGTAACCCAAACTAGTTATCTTCCAGATTTGGCACCTCTCGGCTCAAGTGGTTTACGATGTGGTCTATGAGCTTCTTAAGTTCTGAATTGAGCAGCATGATTAGTGACAAATCCGTGCATTGACTGGACAGGTCCACTCAATCTGTGTGGTTCTTTCCACAAAATACCATTTCAGTCAATCTACGTAGTCTTCACATGATCTGACCAAGATTATGTCTGGACTTTCAATACGACTGTGACCTCTGAGTTTGTTTTGGCCTTTCTTCTCAGAGTAGCCAGGAATCGCCGAACTCATCTAATTTAAAAAAATATGATTGACGTGTAAAAGTGTTTGTACAAACCTACTTACAGGAATAAAATCAATTATCATTTATGATTATCTGCTCGAACAGCTTGTTCATCTAGCAACACTATGGGCTGATAAGCAGACGGTGAGTCGCAGTGCCCCGTCTTTCAAAGCAGAACCAGTCAACCTGATTTTCACTGAATAGGAAAGTGGTCCTGCTCAAAGAACCTAACCTAAAATTGTTGCCTGTCTCTTACATCTTGGATTTTGACCTCATTTTCGACATCGACATTTTACCGTCTTTTCTCATTCTAATGTTGTTATATTCGTTCTTCAGCAACGAGTTCTCCCGCGCGGTAGCAGAAGAGTACGTACGCCATTTCGAGTTCAGCGGCGCCACACTAGACTCTGCTCTGAGGACGTTCCTCGCACGCTTCGCGCTCAGCGGCGAGACGCAGGAGCGGGAGAGAGTGCTGGTGCACTTCTCGCGCCGGTATCTAGAGTGTAACCCCGGCTCATTCAACTCGCAAGGTATGTGAACTAGGCTACCTGTGTAAGATAAGGGGCCGTGCATTTATTACGTAAGACGATTTAGGGGGGAGGGGGGTCGACCATGTCTTATGTTTGCTTACAAAGGGGTGGGAGGGAGTCTCGATAGTTCTTACGTAAGAAAAAAAAATGCGCAAAGTTAAAATTATACTTTGAAAAAGCGCGGGCAACCGCGCGTTTACAAATAAACATTTAAAAAAATTGTTACTTTGAAAAATAAACATTAAAATTAAACCAAACGTGTATTCATTTTCTTCTTTAGACTCTTACGAAATTAATATTAAACGGGGGAGAGGGGGTCGGCCTATTCTTATTTTTTCTTATAATAGGGCGGAGGGGGTCAAAAACCAGCGAAAATAGTCTTACGTAATAAATGAATGGCTCCTAAGATGCATTTATTTTTCAGAAACACGTGTAGGTTTAAAATCAGTTGGTGCGATTACAGAGAAAAAGTTTCAACATGTTTTGCCTAGAAAGTCGTATAAATAAAAATAAAAAATATATTAGAAAGTACAGACGCCAGCACATCGAGCTACTACAATTTGTCAAATTTCTTTAATAGATTTTCAACTTTATCGCTAAAGTATTAGGTTCAAGGTCGATGGGACAATTAGACAGTTTCGGGTACCTTGATGTGCTGGCGTCTGTACAAAAATTAAAAATAAAGTCACGTTAAATTAATAAAAATGTATAAATGTCTAAAATACATAATTTAAATACTCAGCAACACTATAGTAGCACTTACTTATTCAAAGTTTCTTCATATTTTTACTAAAACTATTCATATTTAAAGGAGATGGCTAAATGAGTACCCTCAGAATGTATTGGAATCTCACATTAACTCGTAACATTTAAAAATTAATTAATGAATTATTTAGTGTTTATTAATTTCCAAGAACTTTCGTGAACTGTTTAGCATAAAAAAGTATCTTAATTGCTTTTTAAGCTTTTTGATTGACATGTCAAGGGGAAATAATACAGTATTGCAAGCTAGGGAGGGGTCATAGCGCTTTTCCAGAATAACATAACATAACATAACATCACGCCTTGTTTCCCCGAAGGGTTAGGCAGAGGTGTACTTACAGTACACCCACATTTCGCCTGTTATGTTTAAGACCCATGTAATAGGGGGCGAGCCTATTGCCATCCACCGGGCACAAATCCAGACTCCGGGCTGCTACTGAGAAATTCCAGATGGAAAAACCCCATAAGCTTTGCCCGACCTGGGAATCGAACCCAGGACCTCATGCTCAGCAGTAGCGCTTGCTACCACTAGACCAACGAGGCAGTCAAAATGGAAACTGATTCGATTTTTGATAACTGCTATTAAAACGATTTACTGTCTGAAACTAAAGAGTTTTTGGCGGGAATCAACGGCGTTCAATTCGGTGTCCTGTTTAGTGATTTGTTGTTGTGTTTTCAGCAGTTTTTGATTCGGAAAATAGGGTAGTTTTTAAAAGGCACATTCCAATTCAAGGCACATTCAATTTCCAATTTTTCATTCAAGGAATGTGCATCTTCTTTTAATCTTACTATCTATATTGTTTCGAAAAATATTAAGTAATAAAAGTAATAGTGGACGAAAAAATCGTTTTTTTTTTTTTCAACTCTTTCGATTATTTTATCGATTCTTTTACACATGAAGTTCAATCACATCTCTATCATAAAAAGCAAACGTCAGATGTCAGACGTCGTTTGAACGCTTTCCCGTTTGCTTGTTCGTTGTGTTTTTTTATTTTGGATTTTCACTGACCCACGCTTGTTTATTAGACTTATTGTGTGTGCTCACCTACCTACTGACCTCTTGCTACCTACTCTACACGGGCTTGACTTTCAATAAATTCATCATGCGATACATAAACTGCGGTAATTCAAAAATGACGGGTGATGTTTGTTTATTTGGCCATACCATGGTGTGCATAAATTGTGGCCGCTCTGTGAGAAGTATACAACGCCATGCAGTGGAAAGAAACGATTCAGTGATACAGAATTTATCAACGTCACATCCAGTCACATCAAAATCGGGTAAATCTGCTTGGACTTGGATCTAAACCTGAACCAATACCTGAACCAGTACCTAGACCTGTATCAGAACAGAAATTAAACCTACCAAATTAAAATGGACTGCAAACACCTCTAGACACTGTGTGTTTGGGGCATTAAAGAAGATTCATAGATTAAAGAACAAATAAATAAATCATATTTTAGTTGTTTTATTTCAATATTTTATATGTCCTTGGTTACTCACTGCGTTCGTTATCTAGTTTAGGCTGGTTTTATTAATTACCACGCAGCAACGCGCGCAAGAAAAGCACTCAGGTGGAAGGATTTTCCTAAATTGATTTAAATCTGTGTGTTGATACATCAGTACAAATATACTGACAAAAAAACGCACCAGGGGGACTTAGATTAGTTAGATTTAAATAATGTATAATACTTAGCAGAATTGTTTACCTACCTCAAATACAAAAATTATACACTTGTTTGGGTCAGTTAATATTAATATCCTTATTTTCAAACATGCTTATCATTTCAGCCACTTATTTATTTTTTCTGTGAAAACTGTCTTTGTTTCAACTTTTTACAAGGTTATAATATGTACTATACACGCGAGCGGGAGTGGTTTTCTTAGTTGATATTTACTCATGTGCCACCGTGCGCAATGGGAATGGGGCGCTAGTCAAAAATACAATATAATCCAGATACAACAGATGCAGATACGCCTAGGTAAAAGTTCATAGCAATGTCATCTGTTTGCAGTTTCCATACCTATTGACGTAGGAGATACACGATAGCGATTTTATTTTTAAGATTTTAAAGAAATAAAAAGTTCCTGAAACAGTGTTTATATGAAATATTAATACTCAACTATTCAGCTTTACATATTGCTAGGTACCATATTTGTAACTTGCCAGGATGTCGCCTATACTTCAATTTGGCCATGTACTTTAAATTTTTGAATCTTTGTATTCCTTTGGTACCTTATTGTATAATCGTGGAGCCACACAAAATACACTCTTACGCATGAGAGCCGTTTTAGCATTATATAGAAGAAGTCTTCGAACACCGCGTTGACTTCTTTCAGTACTATCTGAAAGAAGTCAACGTGAACTGTGTACTGGTTCGAAAGAGATACCGTGGCCTTGGTATATAGGCAACTGAAGGAACATGGGTGGGTTTTAGTCAGTAAAAGTCTGACTCGTCTGTCCTCCCGCTCCGTCCAGAGCGGGAGACGTCATTTGATGATTTCCCACCCACAAAAATAAAAGTACAAGAACGCTCGTGTTTACAGACGCAGTCCACACGCTAACATGCGCCATCATGCTGCTGAACACGGACCTGCACGGCTGCGGCGGCGGCGGCACGTTCCGCCGCATGTCGTGCGCCGAGTTCGTGGACAACCTGGCCGAGCTCAACGACGGCGACAACTTCCCGCGCGACACGCTCAAGCAGCTCTACCACGCCATCCGGACCCAGCCGCTGCAGTGGGCGCTGTATGTATCGCACACAACACTTTATACAATGCACTACGGCGACAACTTGTCGCGCGACACGCTCAAGCAGCTCTACCACGCCATCCGGACCCAGCCGCTGCAGTGGGCGCTGTATGTATCGCACACAACACTTTATACAATGCACTACGGCGACAACTTGTCGCGCGACACGCTCAAGCAGCTCTACCACGCCATCCGGACCCAGCCGCTGCAGTGGGCGCTGTATGTATCGCACACAACACTTTATACAATGCACTACGGCGACAACTTGTCGCGCGACACGCTCAAGCAGCTCTACCACGCCATCCGGACCCAGCCGCTGCAGTGGGCGCTGTATGTATCGCACACAACACTTTATACAATGCACTACGGCGACAACTTGTCGCGCGACACGCTCAAGCAGCTCTACCACGCCATCCGGACCCAGCCGCTGCAGTGGGCGCTGTATGTATCGCACACAACACTTTATACAATGCACTACGGCGACAACTTGTCGCGCGACACGCTCAAGCAGCTCTACCACGCCATCCGGACCCAGCCGCTGCAGTGGGCGCTGTATGTATCGCACACAACACTTTATACAATGCACTACGGCGACAACTTGTCGCGCGACACGCTCAAGCAGCTCTACCACGCCATCCGGACCCAGCCGCTGCAGTGGGCGCTGTATGTATCGCACACAACACTTTATACAATGCACTACGGCGACAACTTGTCGCGCGACACGCTCAAGCAGCTCTACCACGCCATCCGGACCCAGCCGCTGCAGTGGGCGCTGTATGTATCGCACACAACACTTTATACAATGCACTACGGCGACAACTTGTCGCGCGACACGCTCAAGCAGCTCTACCACGCCATCCGGACCCAGCCGCTGCAGTGGGCGCTGTATGTATCGCACACAACACTTTATACAATGCACTACGGCGACAACTTGTCGCGCGACACGCTCAAGCAGCTCTACCACGCCATCCGGACCCAGCCGCTGCAGTGGGCGCTGTATGTATCGCACACAACACTTTATACAATGCACTACGGCGACAACTTGTCGCGCGACACGCTCAAGCAGCTCTACCACGCCATCCGGACCCAGCCGCTGCAGTGGGCGCTGTATGTATCGCACACAACACTTTATACAATGCACTACGGCGACAACTTGTCGCGCGACACGCTCAAGCAGCTCTACCACGCCATCCGGACCCAGCCGCTGCAGTGGGCGCTGTATGTATCGCACACAACACTTTATACAATGCACTACGGCGACAACTTGTCGCGCGACACGCTCAAGCAGCTCTACCACGCCATCCGGACCCAGCCGCTGCAGTGGGCGCTGTATGTATCGCACACAACACTTTATACAATGCACTACGGCGACAACTTGTCGCGCGACACGCTCAAGCAGCTCTACCACGCCATCCGGACCCAGCCGCTGCAGTGGGCGCTGTATGTATCGCACACAACACTTTATACAATGCACTACGGCGACAACTTGTCGCGCGACACGCTCAAGCAGCTCTACCACGCCATCCGGACCCAGCCGCTGCAGTGGGCGCTGTATGTATCGCACACAACACTTTATACAATGCACTACGGCGACAACTTGTCGCGCGACACGCTCAAGCAGCTCTACCACGCCATCCGGACCCAGCCGCTGCAGTGGGCGCTGTATGTATCGCACACAACACTTTATACAATGCACTACGGCGACAACTTGTCGCGCGACACGCTCAAGCAGCTCTACCACGCCATCCGGACCCAGCCGCTGCAGTGGGCGCTGTATGTATCGCACACAACACTTTATACAATGCACTACGGCGACAACTTGTCGCGCGACACGCTCAAGCAGCTCTACCACGCCATCCGGACCCAGCCGCTGCAGTGGGCGCTGTATGTATCGCACACAACACTTTATACAATGCACTACGGCGACAACTTGTCGCGCGACACGCTCAAGCAGCTCTACCACGCCATCCGGACCCAGCCGCTGCAGTGGGCGCTGTATGTATCGCACACAACACTTTATACAATGCACTACGGCGACAACTTGTCGCGCGACACGCTCAAGCAGCTCTACCACGCCATCCGGACCCAGCCGCTGCAGTGGGCGCTGTATGTATCGCACACAACACTTTATACAATGCACTACGGCGACAACTTGTCGCGCGACACGCTCAAGCAGCTCTACCACGCCATCCGGACCCAGCCGCTGCAGTGGGCGCTGTATGTATCGCACACAACACTTTATACAAAGAAACGTTTACCGTTTATTTGACACAGTTCGAAAGACACAAAATAAAAGTAACATGAAAAAAAAAATTAAAAAAAAAAACAACAAGTGTGTGCCTCACGGCTGCGCCAAAATGACCACACTGCATAGACAACATCCTCTCTCTCTCTCAAAATCTAGTTTTGTTTCTATTTTTCAATTCGGTCATCAGAAACTAGTCCTTGTTCCAACCATATCGAATGCTAAAAGTTCGTCAACCTTTCTAAATCTTTTGCCAATTTTATTTTTTGCTTAGAAAATAACTAAGTAGTATTTAACAAGCAAAGATGCTGTGAAAAGTGCAATATGGACTTGATAAATAATTATGCTCTTGACAATCGCGATTAGAAAATGTAGTTGATCTTTAGAACGGAATTCAGGATGTTTTGTTGTCTCGCTTCCTCTTTTTAAAAGGCTGCGGTTGCCATTACAATTAATAGTTTATACGTGCCTATAAACAGTTTAATTAAATGAATTGCATTGAGTTCCGTTCCACATATAACCCTTCAAAGTACGAATAAACTGATATCATCTGGTCACACTATTTCATCGTAGACATCATCCATGACTTCTCATGAGGGGTCAAGAGCAAGCCCATTTCCCACAGAAAAAGGGTTCCGTTGTGGATTTCTTTGAATGTATTTCCTCCGTCCCCCAGTGACGCGGAGGCGGCGGCGGTGAGCCTGGGCGCGGGGCGCGGCGCGGGCTCCAACCCGTTCCTGGACGTGCCGGACCAGGCGCGCGCCGTGGAGTACAAGAAGGGCTACGTCATGCGCAAGTGCTGCGTCGATGCCAACGGGAAGAAGAGTCAGTTCACTCGCTTTATCATAATCTTACATTACATTTAACTCTCAACCACTCGTTCTGTGTGGTGTCGGTAGAATTGCAAAGGACTCGAGTCCTCGAGTCGTAATCAAGTCGGCTATTTGTGGCCGGCGTAACATGTCGATTTTCCTCTACACTTCTCCATTAGTTGCTATCTCGGCAGTTACTCCGTTTTTGGGTATACCTTCTTTCACAAGGTTTATTCATGGTTTCTTTGATCTTTCTCCACTCTTATAGCCACGTTCATAAAACTTTTGTCACGTAATATTACGCACTCCGCATTACATGCCCATACCTTGACTACTGATTTCCACACGTTTTCAGTGGCCGGTGCCACTTAAAGAGTTAAATATCATCATCATTTCAGCCAAAAGATGTCCACTGCTGGGCATAGGTCTCTCTCAATTTGGGGAAGTTTGCTATATTAGACACGCTTGGCAGGCGGGGTGGCGATCGCAACATGTGGTATAATGCATAAAGAACGCTGCGGCCGTAATTTTAAAGACTCGACTCAATTATGCAAGACCCAGTGTGCTCAAAAAGCTCGGTGTCTAGAGACAAGCCGAGGTCGAGTCATCGACGAGTCTAAAAAAAGGACTCGAGTTTTAAAAAGGACTCGATTCTTAAAAACGACTCGAGTCTTAAAATGAACTCCTCGAGTCTTGTAGCTCATCATTCGAAAAAACTCGACAGATTTTGTTGTTAGCAAAGTTACATCATAACCACTAATTTGAATTTATTGCCTTCTTTCGAGTCTTTTCGAATAATGAGGTACAAGTTTCATCTTCATGCTCCGAGTTTTTCTTTAAGACTCGAGCCCTTTTTAAGACTCGACTCCTTTTTAAGACTCGAGTGCTTATCTGTAGACTCCGAGCCTTTTGAGCACACTGAGTCTTGCATAATTGAGTCGAGTCTTTAAAATTAGGACTCGAAGACACGAGTCCTTTGCAACTCTCTAGGTGTCGGACGTAAAGAATAGCGCCATCCCATTTCTTCCAGTGGATGTCGTAAGAGGCGACTACGAGACTTACTAGAGAATGGGCCGCAGCGTTCTTTATGCATTATACCACATGCTGCGATCGCCCCCCCGCCTGCCAAGCGTGGCTAATATAGCAAACTTCCCCAAATTGAGAGAGACCTATGCCCAGCAGTGGACATCTTTTGGCTGAAATGATGATGATATTTAACTCTTTAAGTGGCACCGGCCACTGAAAACGTGTGGAAATCAGTAGTCAAGGTATGGGCATGTAATGCGGAGTGCGTAATATTACGTGACAAAAGTTTTATGAACGTGGCTATAAGAGTGGAGAAAGATCAAGCCGGCCCACACTGGTCCCAAATTAAAAAAAAGTGGACATTGATAGTAGACCGCTGATATTTTTTTTTATTGTTGATATAATGATAACAGATAAGGCAAAAAAATATTATTGTCCTACTTCAAATACTTTTCTCTATAAAAAATATTTCTTTTTTTTTTGTATGGGAGTGATTACATTTTACTCAATTTCTCAAAAACCTTAAGTGATGTCGAGATGGCATTCACATATGTTAGAAAACTGTTGCAGTACAATATCTTTGTGCTGTATCTACAATCTACATCGCAATCTTATGTTCTTTATCGCACGTTCAATATCTATTAAATGTTTCTACTATCTGTTATCGACACGTAGCCGTTAGTATATAAGATGCACCTTTGGATAATTATAACCAGACTATACTACATCTTTGGTCTCATTTATACCTAACCATATACTGCCAAGAAGTTTGGCAAATTGGTGACCCCGACGTGATCAAAAACCTTCGCAGTTATTACGTCAAATGCGAGTCCTCGGGAGAGGAAAAATCAGTGACGAAACAATTAAGCTACTATGGTTCAGGCTTTTACCAACATCAGTTACTACGGTTCTAGCAGTTACGGAAGACATGGAAATTGACAAACTGAGCCTAATTGCAGACAAAATAATAATGAATTCAAAAGTAACCGAAATATCAGCTGTTAGCAACGACACTTCAAACGACAACAATACAGCATGCATTTTAACCCAGCTAGCAAAATTACAGATGGATATTGACGCAATTCAGCAAGGTCGATATGGCTATCGACCCAACACGCACAATCATTTCAAGGAACGTCAACAATTCCCGATTATGAGGCCGAGAACAAACTATAGAGGGGCAAGTCGATTTTGTTACTACCACGGAAGATTCGGAAAATATGCAAGGAACTGCATTAAGCCATGCGGTTGGAAACCAATGACTTACGTACGGAACCAGGGAAACGAATAAGAGCACAGACAACGGCGAAACTCTGTGCAATCCACCCATCCAATCGCCTCACCATTACCGACCGAAAAAGTGGTATGAAGTTTTTGATTGACACGGGCGCAAATATCTCAGTCATTAGCAAGCAACAGGGATATTCAATTTTACAAGATGAACAATACACACTATACGCTGCAAATGGGACTAAAATTAGGACTTACGGCGAGAAGACGCTTACCTTGAATTTAGGACTACAACGATGTTATAAATGGAATTTTATAATCGCCGATGTTACACAACCAATAATTGGAGCAGATTTTCTAGAGCACTATAAACTATTAGTCGACATAGCTGGTCGCAAACTTATCGCTTATCTCTGCGTACTTTCGAGATAATAGTGACAGCAAATAACAATTTTTTTTAATGTTAATTGTTCGCTTTTTTTTAATCATAGCCTTACTCATATCGCAATAGGTCCGCTGGCCAGCAAAATGGAGCTTCGACGCGAGTTTGCCGGGATAACAAGATGGCCGCCTCTCATGACGTAACGTAATACGGTCACGAATCGCGCGCGTACACCTCACTCAGTGTACAACTAAATGTGGTTGCGATAAGACGTGTCCTTATTTTTTCTGTGCGCTTGAAGAAATGCTTGTTGTTTGTTTGTTTTGTTATTGTTGTATTTTGAATCTTTGGATTTTAAAATCAAATAATTTTTGTTTGTCTTTCTTTCGTCGAATTTGTTTTCGTAATTTTTTTTGTTAAAATCAAAGTCACTTTGTCTTTGATATCTTTGATTCTAATTTGTTTTCAATTTTCCTTAAAATTATAATATGTCCGCATTTGTCACCAACTTAGACTTATACGTTGTTCTTAAATCAGGAGGTGGTTTTAAAAATGTCGAATTTTTATTTAATGC
Organism: Aporophyla lueneburgensis; assembly: GCA_932294355.1. NCBI lineage: Eukaryota > Metazoa > Arthropoda > Insecta > Lepidoptera > Noctuidae > Aporophyla > Aporophyla lueneburgensis. The sequence goes on along the minus strand of OW028738.1, from coordinate 10,072,419 downwards.
CCTTATTGAACGTATTGGTGTTGAATTGTCTTCCGAAGATTTGAGTAATATTAAATTATTTTGTCGTATTTTTTCAAGTAATATCTCAAAAAGATGGTCTGCTTCCAGTAGAGCTCAAAAGACCTTTCTTAACAAAAATTCAGACTGGTTACAATCCCAAATAGTTTGGCCAAAATGTCAAAATATCGATTTAAGCAGCATTTTTAAAGTTGCCGAGGAAGTAATTCCAAATTTCGAAACGCAAGTGGATACTCATCAATTAAGTTATGGTACAAGTAAAAAACCATTTGTTGATATATCTGATAAACAGAAGAAAAGGCGTTCTCTAACACTTCTAGATCACACAGAGGAGGAATTAGTTTATGCTTTATGTGCCAAATTAAAAGAGTCTAAAAAAACAAAATTAGCAGCTATATTAAACGAACTCAGCCAAAACAAGGAAAAATGTGAGATGGTACATGATGTACTATTCGCTAAAAAGACTGACAAACCGTGTTTACCAGATGATAAAACGTTAGCGCTTTACACCTCAACAAATTTGTCAAAATGGCAATATCGAAATTTAAGAACTATTCTTGCTTCAGAGAAAATGTATGGTCTTCCATCCTATCAAAAGCTCCTGGAAGCTAAAAAAACTTGTTATCCTCCAGAGTCAGACATAACTGTAACTGAATCTGATGCTAAGATAAGACTTCAATCGCTTCTAGATTTGACAACTAATAGGATATTAAAAACAATTCAGCACAACTCTGCCGACAAAAAATCGCTAAAACTAATAAGCAAATGGGGTTTTGACGGGTCATCTTCTCAAAGTAATTATAAACAAAAGTCACACTCCGACACTAAAATTGACGATTCTTCAGTTTTCATGATTAGTTTGGTTCCGCTTCGTTTGGAAGAAGAGAGTGGTACTATCTTGTGGCAAAATCCTGCTCCCTCTTCAACAAACTATTGTCGTCCAATTGGCTTTATATTTGCAAAAGAAACAGATGAATTGATAAAGAAGGAAAGTGCATCCTTAGAGGAAGAAATTCGTAATCTTGTTCCCACAATTGTAGATAATTTTGATATTAAACATGATTTGTACATGACTATGATTGATGGGAAAATTTCTACTGTGATTTCCAATACTTCTTCTGGAGCTGTTTGTAATATTTGCAATACCTCACCTAGCAAAATGAATGACTTGGACTTTGTATCCAAAAGACTCATCAGAGAAGATATGTATAAATATGGTCTGTCTTCGCTTCATATGTGGATAAGATGTATGGAATGTATTTTACACATTTCGTACAACTTAGACTTCAAAAAGTGGGCTGCACGAAAAGAAGATAAATTGTTAAAAGAAATTAAAAAGAATTTGACACAAGAAGAATTCCGGGAAAGAACTGGTTTGTTAATTGACATAGTAAAACAGGGATTTGGTACAACCAATGACGGTAACACGGCAAGAAGGTTTTTTGAAAATTATGAAGTATCTGCTGAAATAACGGGTATCCACCCTGATTTAATCAAGAGATTTGCAGTCATTTTACAAACAATTTCATCTGGTCAACTTATTAATACCAACTTGTTTAGGGAATATTGTAAAGAAACAGCAATGCTATATGTAAACTTATATCCATGGTATTACATGCCTTCAAGTGTCCATAAATTGTTGATACACGGTGCTGATATTTGTGAAAATTTCTCCTTTATTCCGATAGGCATGCTTTCCGAAGAAGCTTCCGAAGCGAGGAATAAAGATTTCCGGAATGTTAGAATGGCACATACAAGAAAAATCGGTAGAGTTCAGACTAATTTAGACATTATCCACAGCTTTCTAATTAGCTCAGATCCTTACATCAGCCATATCAAACCAAAGTTTGCTCGTTTACATAAACAGTTGTTTCCAGAGGCTAGTGCTTTGATCTTGAACAATGAATTGCTTTCGTTGGAAAACGAGGAAATAGAGATTTCTCAAGAGAATATAGACCCAAATATTAATCTTTCACCATAATATTTTTTCAGAATCGTTTGTGAACATATTCAACTTTATGTTTGCAGCTTAATATGTCTTCATTTTGATTGTTTTTTAGAACTGATGAAAGTACTCCTTCAGAAAGGTCATAGCTTTTCAGTCATTAGTGAGCCCCCATAACCTCTTTTACAGAGAAGTCTCTTTTTACTTATTTGACATTACGCATACATTGTAATTATGTGTTAAGGCTATGATTAAAAAAAAGCAAAAAATTAACATTAAAAAAAAATGTTATTTTCTGTCACTATTATCTCGAAAGTACGCAGAGATAAGCAATAAGTTTCTTCGAGCCAAATACTCAGAATTATTAGTTTTCTAACATATGTGATTGCCATCTCGACATCGCTTAAAGTTTTTGAGAAATTGAGTAAAATGTAATCGCTCCCATACAAAAAAAAAAGAAATATTTTTTTTACAGAAAAGTATTTGAAGTAGGACAATAATATTTTTTTGCCTTATCTGTTATCATTGTATCAACAATAAAAAAAAATATCAGCGGTCTACTATCAATGTCCACTTTTTTTTAATTTGGGACCAGTGTGCGGCCGAGCAATAAACCATGAATAGACCTTGTGAAAGAAGGTATAGCTAAAAACGGAGTAACTGCCGAGATAGCAACTAATGGAAAAGTGTAGAAGAAAATTGACATGTTACGCCGGCCACAAATAGCCGACTCGATTCACCCTGAAGTTAGCCGAAATTCACCTGATATTTCCGAGCTTTACCGCAATTCACGAACTTTTGATTTTCGATTTGGCCAAAGCTTCGTAGATAGATAGATAGAAAGAACGTTTATTTGATGCACACAAAAGACGCAACACAACATATAAAGCACGACGAAACAATAATTGATTGGGATAACAAATTAACGAACTAGATACAAAATGCCAATATAAAAAGATAAAAAAAGAAAGGAAGACATGATAAAAAGAGCGAAAAAGAAAGTGTAGACAAAAACGAAGCTTCGCTCAGTCACTAAAATAACTACGTTTTTTCTTCAGCTCCCTTCGGCCGCCGAGGTTGGAAAATGTTCTACTGTACACTTCGAGATTTGGTGCTGTATCTTCATAAAGACGAACACGGATTCAGACGCAGTCAGATGTCCGATAATTTACATAATGCTATCAGGTAACATACGTCTAATACTGGTCATTATTTATTTAGTAGAAATAAGAAGGCCTACAAACTGTACTAATCAGATATTTTCGTTCTACTTGACATCCTAATTTTACTCTCATAGAACTCAGTTTTGCTTGGAAGTTCCAGTCTATGTCTTATATACATTCTGTGTGGATTTAATATCTAATAATTATACACTTTCTCAATTACAGAATACACCACGCACTAGCAACGAAAGCAACCGACTATACGAAAAAGCAGCACGTGTTTAGATTGCAAACTGCAGACCTGGCTGAATACTTATTTCAGACTAGGTATGAATACACACTCTTAGTTTGTACCCTTCGCTCTTAGCTAGCTTTCGTGAAAGGCGGGCGTTTTGGGGCACCGTCTTATTTATCGACGTTCAAATAGTTCTGATTGTCCGTGAAATTTTGAAATTGAGTAAATTTGTGAAATTTTATTATGAAACTACTACTGATTTTGAAACTTTTGACAACGCACAACCTAAACTAGACATGTCAAACATAGACAACTATAGATGTCAACAGTGGCCCTTCACGCATTTGCCTGTTAACCGATCCAATTTTAAGAACAGCCTCTTGATGCGGATGCGTGTGGCGCAAAAAACCTAGACCGGGTGGGTGTCATACAAATGAAATGTCAGACCCATTTGAAACAAAAATTTTACAGTCTGGGTGCACTCGACAACATACCTATATAAAATTTTCGGGAAAATATTGTAATATTTATTTAATTAATTCTTAAATAACGTTTAAATTGAATGAGATGACACAGTTACAGCGCGACAATATTCGCGTTTCTGCACGTAGTACGACAGCTTATTGTTTCCGTTTGGTATCGACAGCGACTCGAAAGAGCTATGTTCGTGGGTGGAAACGATCAACTTCGTGTGCGCGGCGTACTCGGCGGCGCCGCTGGCGGGCGCCGTGGGCTCGCAGCGCAAGTTCCAGCGCCCTCTGCTGCCCTGCACGCACACCAAGCTCAACATGGTATGTTACACCCACCACATCATTTCAGACACCACTTTACATAACCCAGACAATGTCTATAAACAAGCATATTGTCACGAGCTGGGGTTCGGCATAAATTAATTAAAACCAATGTTACTGAAACACACAAAAACAGTTTAATCAACCAATCACAAACACCACAGTCATTAGAAACGTCAAATAGAATCACTTGTCTCGCTTGAATCGTATTCGATCGCATTCGTAATTGAACTGTTCTCTCAGCCCGACAATCCGCTCTTTATAAGGCGAGCAGAACATTCGCGAGCAATCGCGACTCTTTGCCACAATTCACAGGTAGCGTAGAAGCTTCCAGATATTACCAGAGACAACTGTTTAATTACGCTATTCGATAATAGATGGTAGTGGCGTCTACGTACAATTGTTCTTGTAGTACTTGGCACTTAACAGATGGCGGTAGCGTGTCATTTCTAGACTTTACGATCTATGTAACAATATTATTATCTAACTGCCTCGTTGCTCTACTGATCGCAAGCGCTACTGCAAAGCAATGAACTCCTGGGTGCGATGGATGGGCATGAATTCCCAGGTTGGGCAGTGTTATTAAAACTTTACCCTTTTTTGTTCTTTTTTTTTTGTGGGTGGGAAGTCATCAAATGACGTCTCCCGCTCTTGGGCGGAGCGGAAGGGCGTGTCAGTCTTTTACTGACTAAAACCCACCTGTGTTCCTTCAGTTGCACATGTGCCAGGGCCACGGTGTCTCTTTCGAACAAATCTCGCGACACGTGCAGAACACTTTACCCTCAGTAGCAGCCCGCAGTCTGGGTTTGTTCCTGGTTGATGGCACACTTCAAAAAGCTATTGCGGCTTTTCAGCCTTTATGACACGAGGATGTTATCGTGCAAAGGGTGTCGTGTCTCAGAAATCATCTTGGCTATTTCTCTTGAGCTTGCCACCGCCCTGCGAATTTCAATAGGCTCGCCCCTTATTACTTGGGACAAAAAATATAATTGGCGTAATGTGAGTGTATAAGTATTCCTCTCCCTAGCCTTTCCGAGATATTATAAGCGTAGTGATAAAGGGTTTTATTTCTGTAAGTAGGTTTGGACTTTTGGACGCCAATCTTATTTTTTTAAATAGATGAGGTCGTCATTTCCTATTTGACTGAGAAGAAACACCGAAAGGGGTCAGGGGCTCAGGGGTCTCAACTTTTTTAAGATTCAGACAAAACTACGTCACATCATGTGATGTAGATTGGTGTCTAAAATGGTCTTTTGAGGAAAGAACCACACAGATTTGAGTGTACCCGCCCAGTCAATGCACGCATTTGTCAATTATCGTGCAACTCAACTCGGAACTTAAAGAGCTCAACGATCCGACGAACAATACCAAAGAAAGGGCATTTGGGTACGCCGCATAAACTATACGAAACTGCCAGACCCCAAACTCTGACAACCAGTCTTACCAAGGGGTATCGTATTACCCAGTAACTGGGTTGTGGAAGATAAACAGTCGTTCCAAGTACAATACTGTTATTTAGCTGCATCCGGTTAGACTGGAAGCCGACCCCAACATAGTTGGGGAAAGGGTAGACAGATGATGATTTGGTTCTCCATTTCAATACAATAAAATTATATCAAAAGTCCATTGCTTTGGTGTAGCTGCCGTTTTCACCGACATCTTAACCCGTTTTAAGGTAGAGGCAGTATACATGCCACCAATAAAATTATTTGTTTTATTCAATTGTATTGTTGAAAACGTTTTAATTTGTATTTTTTTTTTTTTTTTGATAACATATACGTATTATAGGTAGATTTCAAATATCCCTTAAAATTCCCAATTTGCAAAAATACTTAAAAATGTTATTATTAACATTCTAAGAATTTATTACTATACCATGTCTAGTTTTCTCTGCCTTATAAAGGGTTAAAGAACTGTGTTAGAGGGCTTGCAAGATAGAGACTACTGATGCCCGATTCTTTGCTTTGAATCGATCTTCTGGATCGTAATGGATCGTAACTTCGTGAATCGATTCACGATCTTTATCGTATAGTATTGAATCGATGTTACTCGATTTCAGACGATCGCATCAAAAGTGCCTGCAAAATTATTTATTTTAACTTAAGGCGAAATGGTATCGTGGTCACGTACGTTTCGAGGGGGTGAAGCAGACGCGGGTGGGTAAGAGGCACGCGGGGCCCCGCTCTCTGCCGCACTCGGCCGGCAAGCTATAGTCCGACCGCTGTAAGCGTGACACAGTGGATCGTCCCCATACAAGAGGCCGGACATAGAATCAAAAATTGAAAAAGTATTTAATTTAAATAAACAAAATATACAGTTGCATTCCTCTATCAAAGAACAACAAAAATTGTTCTTCGTTTTTTTTTATTTGACCAGCACTTTAGGCGCTATTCGATGAAAAGTGTTATTTTTGTATAGAACCGACCACAAAAATGTATGTATCTCCTGATTCCCTCTTTGTTCCGACTTACGGTTTTCATTACTGTTATTTAGCTATTTTATGCCACATTTTCTTCAAGGACACATGGTGCCCCCAGAGTGCTCCTTCCGGGATATTTTGCCTATCGTAACTATCTTTGTTATTGTATTACTGATGGAATGGAGGTACATTAAGTATACTTATTACTGAGAATTAGTCATCACTAAGTAGTTCCTTAAATAACAGGTGCATTTTTGAGTACTTTAATGACTTATGAACGCTTTTGTTGCAAAATAACAATTCGTTAATAAGTGATTAAGTAACGACTACCAGTACTTTCTTAATCTAATTAGTTATTGTAATAACTATGTTAGCAGCCCTTAAGCTCTGCAGTGTGATTGGCTCATGTCATCATTAAATTATCAAATTCATTGCTAGTTGCAAACTTGCTGCCCTAAATATGATATTTTAGTGTGTTTTGCAAATATTTCCTTTCTTCCTTTGCCGGGTAACTCTTAAATTTTTCATTATTCTGGCCATATATTTTTTTCCGACAGACTTAAGTGCACTTTCAACAGTATGTAAAAGCTCATTTGGACGAATACAACTGGCAATATTTTCATCAACACGTCTTCTTTTCAGTCTTCTCGATAATTTTTCAAAGCGCTTGCGAGGAGATATGTTGAAGTTGATGCATCCAATTTTAATGGACTAAGTACCTCTTCTGCCTCATTTTCAGCTTGTTCAATGTGAACAATATTTTCCTTAAAGCAATTTGGCCCAATGATATCGGAACTTAACCACTCTCTGTTCTTGTCCATGAACTTGTCGACTGTCCTACTTGATTGCATCCATTTGGAGTAAATCCGATAGCAAAATCGTCGACACCAGTTCTTTAGATTCGATACATCATTTTCACTTAACTGGACGGTATTATTCGACTCCATTGTGTTAATAGTTATTTGTTATACAAGAGTGCAAAGTTGCTTTTTAACCGCGTGCTCAATTCTGATGACCGAGCAAGCGAAGGATTCTAAAATTGAATCACGAGTGCAGCGAGTGATTCAAAAATTAGAATTCTGCGCGTTAGCGAGGGAATCAAAAGAGCACGAGGTGAAAAATCTTTGCACTCGAGTGCAACACGTAACTTTTCATCCCACCTCAGCGAGGAAATGACTAAATATGCAAAAAAAAGCATTTCAATCACAAGATACTTTTATTTCAGTTCAGGTATTAACATTTATTATGTACTACATTATGATAGGTAAGTATTACAGAATAATCTTTAAATTATTTCAAATGATACTTAGGTATAATTAAGAAAAATTTAAAGTAACGTTGCTACAGTTACTTAAGTCGAGTGTAATATTTTTGTTAGGTACTGTAATGTTGGTGACGTGAAAAGTAAAATGGCGCGCGCAAAGCAAATTAAAAAAAAAGTATATCAAGAAGGTTCCGAGTCTACGGGGGGGACCGACTTAAATACTAATATTAACGTAAATAGGAAAAACGAAAATTTTATCAGCCTGGGGTAATTGTGGTACAGTCACTAAGTTTTACAAATTAGAAAAAGGTTGAATGATAAATTCGGCACCATGTAGATAGAAGTAAATAGATTTAATGATGTTTTGAATTCACAAACTTAGTGCACACGATGTTCTAAATTCAATTTACTTTATCCTCTAGTGGATAAAAACGGCTTTTCCACTCAGATATTGAAGATTAAAAATACTCTTTCCGAGATGGTGGGATGAAAATAAATTTTCATGGTCACAAAGATCTTTATGATTACGAAGAGCAACATAAAGATCTAGATAAGTAAGAAACCCACGGAAATCCATAATGAAAACACTTAGTAGAGGTTGTAATTACAGCTAAATTATATTTGCAAAACATACTAAAATATTTAGAGCAGCTAGTTTGCAACTATCAATGAATTTGATAAGCTAATGATGACATGAGCCAATCACACTGCAGAGCTAAAGGGCTGCTAACATAGTAATTACAATAACTAATTAGATTAAGAAAGTACTGGTAGTCGATACTTAATGACTCATTAACGCTTTTGTTATTTTGCAACAAAAGCGTTCATAAGTCATTAAAGTACTCAAAAATGCACTTGTTATTTAAGGAACTACTTAGTGATGACTAATTCTCAGTAATAAGTATACTTAATGTACCTCCATTCCATCAGTAATACAATAACAAAGATAGTTACTATAGGCAAAATATCTCGGAAAGCACCATGTGTCTTTGAAGAAAATGTGGCATAACATAGGTAAATAACAGTACTGAAAACCGCAAGTCGAAACAAAGAGGGAATCAGGAGATACATACATTTTTGTGGTCGTTTCCATACAAAAATAACAGTTTTTTACGAATAGTGCCTAAAGTGCTGGTCAAATGAAAAAAACGTAGAACAATTTTTGTTGTTCTTTAATAATGGAATGCAACTGTATATTTTGTTTATTTAAATTAAATACTTTTTCAATTTTTGATTCTATGTCCGACCTCTTGTATGGGGACGGTCCACTGTGCGTGACCCTCTCTCGTGAACCAAAATACTTCTGCAGAGGCTCGCACATACGGCGATCGGACTGACTCAGCAAGTTGCAGATTTACGTGATACTAGTTGCGCAGTTTATAGAAATGTATTTATTTTCTCCAAAGTATGTAATGAGTACATAATATGGTGCAATAAATAAATATAAAATAGTATTTTAATTACGCGCATACCCTAGTGTTTTTATTATTATATCTATCTACTTACGAATACTGGCCCACTTATGAGTTCCTATAACAATCCCAATTGGTTCGTTGTTTGAATGGGTACGAGTATAAGAGATGAATCTAAACCGGTTTTTCCAAAAATTGGTTCTTTACACAGGATTTTTTTTATCACTACCCAAATTTTCATAGGGTGATCTACACATGAATATGAACAACTTTCACTATGGGACCAACTCTGAAATCACGGAAAAAATGTCTGCTGTTTTTTACAAAAGTTCGATATATACTCGACCAAAATGCAGCAGATTTTTTATATCATGAATATTAAAAAATCTGCTGATTCATACATTTTGGTCGAGTTTGGTAGAACAACCTATGACAATTTGGGTTTTGAAAAAAAATTTCCATGTAAAAATGAAAAACAACTAATAAATTATAACAACTTTTATTTTTAATAAAATAAAATCATTGATAATGTTAGCGTTATTCATAAAAATAGCTCTTTGGAATGCCAATGGGCTCTCACACCATGTCTTAGAAGTAGAGACATTTTTAAAAACAATAAAAATAGATATCTTACTGGTATCCGAAACACATTTTACGACAAAGAATTATCTCAGCATCTTCAATTACAAATTCTACCAAACAATGCATCCGGACGGTACAGCCTACGGAGGATCCGCAATTCTCATTAAGAATAACATCAAACATCATGAGGTCGAGCCGTATAAAACTCCTGAGATACAAGCCACAAGCGTTGTTGTCGAGGATTGGAGGGGACATTTGACTGTCACTGCACTGTATTCTCCTCCAAAACATGCTATCAAGAAAGAAGACTACGTTAATTTCTTCAAGACACTGGGACCAAGGTTTATAGCAGGAGGAGATTATAATTCCAAAAACACTCAATGGGGCTCTCGTTTAACAACTCCAAAAGGACGTCAATTACAGGCAGCTATAAATGACCTACAGCTAAATACAATATCGAACGGGGAACCAACTTACTGGCCGACTGATCCAAAAAAAATCCCAGACTTGGTAGACTTCAGTGTCGTAAAGGGAATTCCGAATAATTGTATCAAATGTATTTCCCTTCCAGAACTCTCATCTGACCATAGTGTGGTTCTGCTTGAGGTTTCCCAGAAATTCTTACTTGTTAAACCTATAGCAATGCTACATGAACGTAGGACCAACTGGGATATGTTTCGCTCCATAGTGGATTCTACGATTAATATTAAAACATGCTGCTTGGGATAGTACCCCTGCTCCCAAGAAATACACAGAACCAGACTGCTCAAAACCCATCCGTGATCTAGTAGCCGAAAAGAGACAAGCTCGTAAATTGTGGCAAACTACTAGATTCCCCAGAGACAAAACACGGCTGGACTACCTATCGTCTAAACTTAAAAATCTACTGCATACTGAGCAAAATGATAATATCCAGAAAGACCTACGTAATCTGGATGCTACGGCTGCTAGCGACTATTCTCTTTGGAAAGCAACCAAAAAACTGAAAAGACCCACTGCTTCGAATCCCCCGATACGCAGGAAGGATGGTTCCTGGGCAAAAAGTGACTTAAAAAAAGGCGAAGCATTTGCCTCTCATCTAGCCGATGTCTTTGTACCAAACACAGCTCAGAACTTATCGAACACCAACAACGAAGAACTCATTAGCTGCCTTTATGAACCTTACCAACTCGATCTGCCCATTGAAAAGATTACGAAACGAGAGGTAATTGACACCATTAGAAATCTTAATCAAAATAAAGCTCCAGGATACGATTTAATTACTGCTAAAATACTCCGCGAAATACCTGATATAGCAGTAAATTTTTTGACAAATCTGTTTAACTGCATACAGATCAGAGGAATCTTCCCACCTCAATGGAAGGTAGCTCAAATTAAAATGGTCCTTAAACCTGGTAAAGCTCCTGAAGAGGCATCTTCCTACAGATCAATCAGCTTACTACCCATTCTGTCAAAGGTTATGGAAATACTTTTTTTAAAGCGATTAAATAAAATAATAGCAGAAAATAAAATCATACCTGACCACCAATTTGGTTTTAGAAAACGCCATGGCACGATAGAGCAGGTGCACCGACTGGTAGAAGAAATCCATAGGGCTTTTGAAAACAAGAAATATTGCTGTGCGGCTTTTCTAGATATCTTGCAGGCTTTTGACAGAGTTTGGCACGAAGGTTTACTATACAAGATAAAAAAAACAGCTCCCGACCAACTATTACATATTCCTGAAGTCGTATCTTGGGGACAGGTTATTTTATGTCAAGCAAGGAGATGATATAACCAAACTTCACAGGGCTCATGAAGGAGTGCCACAGGGAAGCGTGCTTGGTCCGATCCTCTATTTGATATTTACGTCAGACCTACCAATGACAGACGGCGTCGTGATCGGCACTTTCGCAGATGACACAGCAGCCTTAACTGCACATGAAGAACCAACACAAGCAAGCAAAATGCTTCAACGTTCTCTAGACAACATCACGGAATGGCTAACTACCTGGCGGATAAAAGCAAACGAGACTAAGTCAGTACAGGTGACTTTCACAACGCGACGCGAAACATGTCCCCCTGTGTCACTTAATAGACAATAAATACCCTAAGCAAATGAAGCCAAATACCTGGGCATTTATTTGGATCGTCGTCTCACTTGGAAAAAGCATATATTCACAAAACGAAAAGCACTGGGAATCCAACTAAGAAAGATGTACTGGTTGCTCGGGGAAAAATCACAGCTGTCGCTGGAAAATAAACTGCTGCTGTACAAATGCATCCTCAAACCAATCTGGATTTATGGAGTTCAACTCTGGGGTACAGCCTCCAACTCAAACCTAGAAATACTCCAGAGGTTTCAGTCCAAAATGCTGAGGATACTTACTAATGCTCCTTGGTTCATAACAAACCAACAGTTACATCACGACCTTGAAATCAGAACAGTACAAGAAGAGATTAAGCACTCAATGAAATCATACAGAGACAGACTAGACAATCACCCAAATATACTAGCTTCGCACTTGATGAATAGTAATTCAACATTCAAAAGGCTAAAAAGAAAGGCCCCTAGAGATTTATAGGGAGCATTACACATTAAAGGAGCATGTCACTGGACTGACTACCCTCCAAGACAAAAATTATATATCTAACCATACGCTGAATGTTCGCATGGAACAGATTGCAAGATAACCATAAAAAAATAAATAAAAAAATGTTAGCGGGGTTCTATTACGGGTCCACTATCGGCTCCAAATTCTTTGTCAGAACCACTCAATTCTCAATTCTCAATTCTTTATTGCATACCATAATGTTAAAACATAGTTGGAAGGGAAATTATTTTAGTCACAATTATGGACCCTGTCGGGCACAGCAAGATCAAGTAGGAGAGAGGAGGAAGAACACTGGGTGCTTAAATGTAAATTATTTTTTTAGTTACCTAGTTAATAAAATAGTATTGGTTTTATTATAATGTATAGCATTTATGAATTTTAATTATTGTTTTATTAATTATATACACTTGTTCAATTACTTACTGTAATCTGATAAAAAAAAAAAAACGAAAAAAAAACGATATGTATTTCTATTTTTTAAATTATTATTTATTTATTTATATATGCTTTATTGTACCGTGCTGTGTGCTTGTGTTTAATTTATTATTATAATTTATTGCTTATTTATTAATTATTTATTATTTATGGTAAGTTTATTTAATTGTATCCTTCACATTTATTAAAATAAAAAATAAAAATGTATATTATGCATTACAAGTTGGTAGGCTTATATTAAAACGCTACTTATAATTTATCATTTAAGTATTCGCTTATACTGTAATAACATTTTCTTATGAGGAAAAGCTTCAATTTATTAATAAAGATGTTATGTTTGTTTAGATTCTTTATTATCTCGGGTAATTTATTATATATTTTTATGGCCATGACAAAGGTACTATTGGAGTGCATTTTTAGACGCGATGTTGGTAAGTTTAGTCTATTTTTATGCCTTAATGTAATTTTCGTTTGTATGTCCTCTCTTTTTGTAAAGAATTCTGGGTACTTACGCACGAACTTACAAACTTCAAATATATAAATGCAGGGTAGGGATAGAGTATTTAGTTCCTGAAAGTGGGGTTTACAGCTATCGGTAACTTCAATATTTACTAGGATTCTAATTAGTTTTTTCTGTAGGGTAAATAGCGTGGGCGCGTCAGTGCTATTGCCCCATAATATGACACCGTATTTGAGCCATGCGTAGGCGTACGCGTAATACATTATTAGTGCAGTTTTAAGGTCTGTAGTTTTTTTGATCTCGCGGAGGGCGTATGAAAATTTCGATATTTTAGCTCTTACTTTCTGAATGTGTGACTTCCAGTTTATATGTTTATCAATGTTTAGGCCTAGTAGGGTGAAGTTATCCACTACTTCTAATTTATTATTTTTAAAAGTAAAGTTTATATTTATGGGTATTTTTTGGCGAGGGTGGAATGACATTATTTTAGTTTTATTGAAGTTTATTTCTAGATTATGTTCAGTCATCCAGTTTAATGTTGAATCTAGTATGGAATTTAATTTGTCATTCAAATTGGTGTTATTTTCACATGAGGTGAGTATAGATATGTCATCCGCAAACAGCACACATGGCTCGTTTATACTATAGGGAAGGTCGTTTACATAAACAAGGAATAAGAAACATCCTATTACGCTTCCTTGCGGGATGGAGGCGGTGATTTTTTTGCTGTCGGATCTGATTATTTCTATTTCGTTTTTACTGTTGTTGTAATGTTCGATTTCAACTATTTGCTCCCTATGTTTTAAGTAAGATACAAACCAATCATAACATTTGCCGCGGAGTCCTATACTGTATAATTTATTTAATAATATTTCAAATTGTACTTTGTCATATGCTTTGGTCATATCAAGCAGAAGTCCTATCGCGTACTTTTTATTATTAATGATGTCAAGGGCTTTTTGGATAAATTTGTAAACGGCTAAGGTAGTGGAACGATTTTTTCGGAAACCGTTTTGGCATTCATTAAATATATGATATTTTTCACAAAAAGCATACACTCGATTGCACATAGCTTTTTCGAATATTTTGGAAGCTGTCGGTAAGAGGGCAATGGGGCGGTAATTATTCGGATCTGTTTTACATTTCTTTTTGTGAATGGGTTTTATAAGAGCCTTTTTTAAGAGATTAGGAAAAGCTCCTTCTTCAAATGACTGATTTAATAATGTGTAAAATGGTAAGGTTAATTCATCTGCACATTGTCTTAATAAGGTAGGTGGAAGTTCATCAACGCCGTGACTTTTTTTGTTTTTCAAATTTTTGATTAAAGTGTTTACCTCGTAAGGATCAATTGGACTTAGGAAGATTGTATTCTCTGTAGGGCATACAACTGGAGATCCTTTCGGTTTGCCTGTTGAGTGGTTTGAAGCCTCCCCAATAGAAGCAAAAAAATTGTTAAATATATTTGCAACCTCTTTGGGTTCAGAAGTTACGCTATTATTTGTTTGTAGGGTTATGTTACATTTTTCACTTGCAATTTTTTTGTTTGTACGTTCATTTACTATGCTCCACATTGTCTTAACTTTATTATTCGATCTAGTAATTTTAGTTTTATAGTGTAGTTTTTTTGATGTCGTTACTGTCTTCTTTAAAATTTTCTCATACTTTTTGTAATGCTGATTTAATATCGGATTGTTAGTTTTAGTTGTAAATATTTTTAGTAGTCTTTTATTTTTGCAAGAGTTTTTTATGCCTACGGTGAGCCAGTATTTTTTGAATTTCGGTTTTAACTTTAATTTTTTCAATGGCATGCACTGGTTTAATATGTTAATAAGTGTGTCATTAAAAGCTTCGTAATTACTATTTATATCATTTACAGTTAAGATAATATCACTCCAATTTATTTCTTGTAATTTTGACTTAAATTTTAATATATTTGTGCAGTTGTAAAATCTTTTTTTCACGTACCAGGCGATTTTTGTTTGTTTAGGTAAGTTCAAATGTAAAATGGTACTGTTATGGTCTGAAAATCCTAACTCTTCTACAGTTGTATACATATCCCTGAATTTAAAATTTGTAAATATTAAGTCTAAGCACGTTGTTGTGTTTGGCGTTACGCGTGTCGGGCTTTTTATGTGTTGAGTAAATTTAAATTCCTGCATTAAATTTATAAATTGGTTTGATTTAAAGTTATCTGATAGTATATTAATGTTGAAGTCTCCTCCAATAATTATGTTAAGCTTAGAATATTTATTATTTATATATTTTAGAATGAGTTCTAATTGTTGGTAAAATACTTCTTCCTCTCTTCTATTCCAATACATAGTTATAATTAATAAGTTTTCTTTGAGCAGTTCAGTAGCACATAACTCTAGTACATATTCTATAGATTTATCTGTAATATCACTTCTATGTATGCAGTCTATATCATCTTGAAGTAGAATACAGACACCACCTCCTTGTCGGGTACTACGACAATACGATGATGCAAATTTGTAGCCGCTAATCTTTATTAGTTCTAGTTTTTCTTCTGAGAGCCAAGTTTCCGAGATACATATTGCTTTGTAGCTAGAATTTTGGGTAATGAAAGCATCGAGTAAGTGTTGTTTGTTATTAAGGCTTTGAAAATTCTGGAATAGTATTTTAAATGGTTGGTCTTTGTTTGCGAAATGTATGGTTTACAGGTTCATTCGGCAAATCTATTATGTGGTGAGATTGATTAGTGATGTTCGTCGTTTTCATATCGTTTTCTTGGTATAAAGTTGTATCTACATGTTGTGGTTTGATGTTGTGATATTGTTTGTTAACAATTTTCCCATCTATGTATAATTGGTTTTTTCTTATTATTGCGTGGTGTCCGTTTTGTCTGGCGACAATTAATTCTCCTCTCATTTGAGCCCTTTCTTTTCGTGTTTTCTCGTCAAAAAATTCTGAAATACCCAGTCCAGTTCCCTGAAAGTACTGGCTGTTGCTGACAATATACCTGGTCATTCTTTTGCTAAGTAATTCTATTACAAGAGGTCTATTCTTTGTGCCTTTTCTTCCTACTCGATACACGTCCTCTATGTAGCCTGATAGGTCTACGTTGACTAAGTCGCAGAATAGTTCTATCAGCCTGTTGTATAAATCACGTTCAGGTTCTTGATAATACTCTGTGAGGCCATAGAGTACTAGTTTGTGGTGATGATTTTCAGGTATGCTTGGAGTTTGAAATCTCCGAGTTGATAGATCGCTCACTTCTTTTTTCAAATTTTCGTTTTCTAATTGTAGTGTAGCTAATTTTGTGTTGATGTTTTCTATTTCTTGTTTTCTTTGTTTATTCTGTATGGTTAAGGTGTTCATTTTAGAGTCAAAATCTAGTTTCAATTCCGTAATGGCTCTATTAATTTCGGTTTGAATTGTGTTCTTTAGTTCTTCAACGATAGATTTACGGGGTACTCAAAGGCATACCCCGGTTTCGGCGGGAATCTACCAACTCTGGAAGAATGTGTGTGTGATAAAAGTTGACAAGTTTTGGCTCCATTTTATTTTTTTTCATCTTCTCCTCCCCATATCCCGAAAATGCACCGCTGCTTGCCCGTCACTCGTAGCTGCCCTTGAGCCTGATAGTACCAGTTACTATTTTTATTTATTGTAACTTCGGTATTCGTTTTGTTATACTTTAAAATTTGGACCTTGTTTTGTTTGATAGCATTTACTATTCCGTTTTTAAAAGCAGCTACTGGGCATTTGACCTCAACGATGGTATTTTCTCCAACAACTCCGTCCGGCGTGGCACCAATGTAAGGAAATTCTTTGTCCACAAAAAGTCCACAGTCCTTAATCTGTAAATTTTCTTGGCTACTCAGTTGTTGAAGCGCAAATTTTTCATTTTTGAGTCCATGTGCTACAGATGCGACGGCTGAAATATTCGATTTGTACAAAATGTTATTCACCAGAGCAGCAAAACTTTTTTTTTCTCTTTATTATTACTCCAAAGTTGGAGGCCGTTATCATCAATTTTCTGATTTGCAACCATTCAGTGCTTTCACGTTGCTGTGTGGTTCATTTTTGTATACCCTCCCGGTCATTTACCAGTGTCTTCAGATTGGTGATAAAATTTGCAGACGCTGTACTGTACTCATCAGCAGTCATGTCCGGCGCGGCTACATTTTTACCGTAATCATTTTGTTTCTCGAATAGCTTAACTCTATTATTTTTTTCTTTTCACGGCATTCGCTCGCTTTCTTTTTTGCCCTCTTCTTGCCTCTAGCTTTTGTAAGCTGCCCTTAGGGCTCATTCCCAATATTTTTTTGTGAAGAGTGTAAAGGGGTCTTTTGGTGTTGTAGGAAACAACTGCAGCTGAGCATCTCGCTTGATATGATCGTCGAGAAGAAAAATTAATTATTTTGCCTCCAACAAATTTGGCCACTACGCTGTTGAATCTCTCAACAGCATTAGTATCAACGTCTTCTAGAAGACTCCGTGATTTTGCTGCCACCGAATTTAAAATTACTTTTAGTCGAAACCAAAAAGTTGAGTTTTCAAGCTCTGCCACAGTTGAAGACAAAATTATTTTATCTTTATTGCAGCAATAATCTTTGCAACGTCTGTGGTCCCCGTACGCGTGGTTCAAAGAATTTGTAATGTCTTCGTGAATTTGTTTTATAGCAATATCCTTGGGATTATTTTTATTATGTTTAATTGAAGTCGTAACGACTTTTCTCATGCTCATAACTTTTTCGTCGGTAATATGTTTTCTCTGCACTTTTGGGTATTTTGTGTCTTTGCCTAATGAACGCAGCTTGTTACACATATTTCTCAAAACATGGTTTCGACATTCTATTTTAGACACTACATAGTCTGAATAAGGATTAGATGCCAATATTTTAGCATACGTTGCAGAATCACCATCAGCCACAATGTTGCCATATATAAGCCCATACATGTTGATGGATTCCTTGAAACCCTCGCATATGATCATCGCTTCCATTCCGCTGGATGAGCCTTCATAATTTTTGTAACACATGTGATTTTTGGGTTTTTCCTGACGTTTCTCTGCTCTTGCACATATTATACAGTATTTATTTTTGACGCCAATGAAAAGAACTTCTCCAAATTTTCGTCCCACAATTGCAGCAACACCAGACATTGCTTTATAGTTATTTCCATACGAACGTTTGCACCATGCACCATCCGCAAACACGTCAATCACAGGTATGCCATTGACAACTCGCCCTTCTTGGATTGCTGCTTCACGTTCAATAGCAGCAGCTCGTTCCATTGCCTCCACTGCTGTAGCCTCCCATTCATTGAAAATGCTGTCTTGAATTTTCGCATAATATTTTTCTCGAAAAATAGGAACGTCCATGGCAGCCATAGTTTCTTCGAATTGAGAGTATCCAATCCCAGAGGAAACTATACCTGAGACTGCTGCAGTGTTAATATCTACACTATTAACACTGTCCAAGTCATCAGTACACACCTTAAAAATTTTCTTGCATATCCTGCATTTAAAATTGAAATATGAAACCAGACCGGTGCGCTTTTCTGTTTCTAAAACCAAACAGCTGAAATCACACTGAAAAAGTGGCACGTGTTTTTGCTGTTGTAGTTGTTTAAAAAAATGTACTATGTTAACAATTCTGCGACCGGTGATTTCTTTGATAGACTTTGTCTCACACTGATATTCCACTTGATAGGGCAGGTCTTCTTGGGCGCTGAAACATTTGAAATAAAAAATCGTGTAAATGTGCCAGTTTTGTATCCTCCATAAAATAATAAACAGTAAAAACCGGTGTATTTGTATGACTATTTGTAGTCCGTACCTCATAAGCATAAGCATAATCAGCCTATAATGTTGCCACTGCTGAGACACAGGCCTTCTCTCTGTGTCCGTACCCCACCAATTTAAAAAAATAATAGGTATTCAATGCAAAAAATATACATCTATTAGTATAAACAAAACTACAATTTCACTGGAAAGCAAACTTACTCGGCACCTTCATATGGCGGTGGTGTGATTGACACCGACTGAAGGCTTACATGTGCCGCATCAGATGTTTCTGGTAGTTGTGGTGAGATCGTTCCTGTTCCGTTAGTATCCAGTCGATTTTCACGGGAGCTGAAATATTGGAAATATAGTCCCTGAGATACCACATTTGGTATAGACACAATCGATTTTAATTGTGTCTGTAATTACGGTAATTGACTGGTTAAAATACAAGATACATATAATAAACATTGAAATTAACTATTCACTTCAACAACCAACTTCATAGTTGTGGTGCATTTCCGCTACATGCTACGTAATTTGTAATCTACCTAGGAGAATAAAGTCTACCCTCAAGGTGGCATATTTATATAAGTAATAAAAAATACAAATGATGTGTTTAGAACCGGTTTTAACTAGAATCGGTTTTGCTCTGGTACCGATTTTCTTAAAGTCCCATTCGCAATATATCAAAATTCAGATAAAAACGGTTTTTGATCATATCCGCTTTTCAGTCCTATTCATGACCGTTGTATTTTCAAAGGGTTTCTCTAGTATACAGGGCAATAAATAATAGGGCATAGGTAGGTATGTAAGCGAGCTTACTCAAAAAACGTAGGTGATACTGATTGAAGTTCTACTAGTGCCCCATTAGATTTTTCTGGCAATTGTGGTGGAGTGACGGTTTTACTAATTTCTTGTGAGTCAGCTGGCAACTCCGCAATGTCAGACTCAGTGCTGATACGACTTCTGTAAAAACATAATAAACCATATGTATATATGTATAAAGCTATTGGGGTACATGGAAGTTTTAGAACATAATATCTATCTCTATTACAAAACGAAAGTTGTGTGCTTATACAATAAATACGAGTTACTACGTCAGTGTCAAATGTCAAAATTGGTATTTTTTTGGGATAATAAACATGTACATACCTATTCAAATTCATCAATTTCAGCTTCTTGAGCTGCAGTCTTGAATATTTTTTTTATTTTATTGCGTTTATTCACCATTTTTGTGACTAAGTATCAGTGTTTAACACTTCAATGTTCGCTTGAGTAGTAGGCGACAACGGGCGCAATAAAGTTGTACACAGGTGCTCTCTAAGACGCGCTGCGGCCGACTGACAGGATGCGGGAGCGGAGGGATGTGCAATATCATTGCACGCTTTTTATAAATATTGCTTTCTAAAATTCTATTTGCTCTGTTACATTAAAATAAACCCATAATCCCCTAATGTCTTTAATGGTCAACGTGTAGATGAAATGTTATTGAAATTGCTTTAATCACAATCGAATAAAACCGTTTTTTCTCATAAAAACGCTAATTTTGAGGAAACTTTGCGATTTTTTTGTATCGAGTCAAATTATGTCAATCGTGTATTGGCCCTCATAATTCACTAAAAAATATCTTAAATTTTAATAATCATGAAAAAAAATTACGCAAATTTGTAGTTTTTGAGGACAAAAATTGATTATGCGTGCAGCCGAAATGCGACAAAACATCTTCTTTGGGACCCATTTCACCTTAATCTACTAGATAAGATCTATTACAAAGTGCGCCACGGACGCTGTTATGACAGATAGCCGTAATAAGGTGGATCAAACTGTGAGTCATATCAACTAAAACCTGAACAACGTACCGGTCGAACTACAACTTGTCGGGTATGTTAGCATTCCCTTCCGAATGTCTGTTTTCTCTAGCTAGAAATATTTTGACAGATAATCGTAATAGGCTAGATCCAGTGCATCTGTCCTAGTTATTAATTTCTAAGTTTCAAGTTAAAAAGTTTGAAATGTATACAGTTTTGAAATGTAGACAGCTGGAATCTGTTTTGTATTTAACAAAGTAATTGAGAACTGCACTGCGTACTGTTTAGGTTTTAGTTGATACGATTTCTTCATACGATCTTATTCCCTGTGAAACGTCTACTTCATCTATTTCTGGTATTTCCGACGGTGCACAGTATTTTAAGAAGCCCGATTTTCGGAAATCCCATTTTTATTGAACAAGCTGACAGAAATAATCATTTAAATGCAAGATTTCGTATCTTTTCAACCGACGAAAAAAAAACGGAGGAGGTTCTCAATTCGACGCGTATATTTTTTTTTTTTTTTTTTACATATGATCACGCATAACTTGTTACATAGTGGTCCGATTGTGACAATTCTTCTTTTATTGGAAAGGGTATACTCCCAAGGTGGTCCCATATAAATTTGGAAAACAAAATCGAACCCTAAGGGTTGGAAAACAGGGGATGATTGATTGTTCACTCACTGATTGTAACGTATAAACACGCATAACTTGTTACATAGTGGTCCGATTGTGACAATTCTTCATCTATTGGAAAGGGTTTACTCCCAAGGTGGTCTCATATAAATTTGGAAAACAAAATCGAACCCTAAGGGTTGGAAAACAGGGGATGATTGATTGTTCACTCACTGACACTCACAACTTTTTACATAGTGGTCCGATTATGTCAATTCTTCTTCTATTGGAAAGGGTATACTCCCAAGGTGGTCTCATATAAATTTGGAAAACAAAATCGAACCCTAAGGGTTGGAAAACAGGGGATGATTGATTGTTCACTCACTGATTGTAAAGTATAAACACGCATAACTTTGTACAGAGTAGTCCGATTTTGATAATTCTTTTATTGTTGGATAGGGTATACCTTGCCAAGTATTATTACTACATTAAAGCCACAAAAAATCATAAAATAAAAACTTTTTAACAAAAAATTAAACCGCCGAAAAACTGAAAAGCATAAAATAATAAACCTTAAAATTTTGAGTCGGCGCTGAAAAATCAATGAACAAGGAACACTCAAAGCGCCGACTCATAATTTTAAGGTTTATTATTTTATGCTTTTCAGTTTTTCGGCGGTTTAATTTTTTGTTAAAAAGTTTTTTAATAAAAATGGGATGTCCGCAAATCGGGCTTCTTAAAACACTGTGCGGTGTTTTAAGACTGAAGCTTGAATATTACTCTCTCTAACCTACAATCACTAGGGTATTCAATATTGGTCACTTGTGTCTTGAACACATATTTGAAGATTATTTATTTATTTATATATGCTTTATTGTACACCAGAAAATACATTTAAAAAAAAAACATTTAACAATAAAAACATACAATGGGCAATACAATTAGTTAGGATGTAGTCCAATCCGTTTTTACCAGCAATTCTTTGTTCACATTTCCCTTATTACTAATAAACAATTATGATTCGGTGTCTCATGGTTGAAATTACATTTAATAATTTCTTTTATAATATTAAATATGAGTTTGTTTATTGTGGGGGTAGCGGGAGCAGCTGGCGGAGCACGAGGAGCGCGCGGCGCGGCTGGAGGACGAGCTGGGCGCGCTGCGACACGCGCGCGACGCCGCGCCGCACGCGCGCGACAAGGAGCACTACCTCGTGCACGAGGTGCGTATGTAGTGTCATGTGTCGGCTGGAGGACGAGCTGGGCGCGCTGCGACACGCGCGCGACAAGGAGCACTACCTCGTGCACGAGGTGCGTATGTAGTGTCATGTGTCGGCTGGAGGACGAGCTGGGCGCGCTGCGACACGCGCGCGACAAGGAGCACTACCTCGTGCACGAGGTGCGTATGTAGTGTCATGTGTCGGCTGGAGGACGAGCTGGGCGCGCTGCGACACGCGCGCGACAAGGAGCACTACCTCGTGCACGAGGTGCGTATGTAGTGTCATGTGTCGGCTGGAGGACGAGCTGGGCGCGCTGCGACACGCGCGCGACAAGGAGCACTACCTCGTGCACGAGGTGCGTATGTAGTGTCATGTGTCGGCTGGAGGACGAGCTGGGCTCGCTGCGACACGCGCGCGACAAGGAGCACTACCTCGTGCACGAGGTGCGTATGTAGTGTCATGTGTCGGCTGGAGGACGAGCTGGGCTCGCTGCGACACGCGCGCGACAAGGAGCACTACCTCGTGCACGAGGTGCGTATGTAGTGTCATGTGTCGGCTGGAGGACGAGCTGGGCGCGCTGCGACACGCGCGCGACGCCGCGCCGCACGCGCGCGACAAGGAGCACTACCTCGTGCGTATGTAGTGTCATGTTGCGCAGCGCGACAGCTGGTGGAGCACGAGGAGCGCACGGTGCGGCTGGAGGACGAGCTGGAAGCTTCATGAACTTTATAAAATCTAAATAGTGGTTATAATATACATGCCAAAGAAAGCCCATTTTTATTATAGGGGTTTGGTTTCCGCACTAAATCCTTTGAGTGGACCATTGTGCATCGGCCATGGCGGCTATCAGTGTTTATTTCAACCAGCCCACCTCCCTCCAGAAGTTGGTTATGTCTCCTGGTTTGTTGAGAACGTCCGTGTAGGATTTGGATGTCCCGAGGGTATCTGTCCTAATCTGGGTGACGCCTGTACATTCGAAGAGTACATGCGCAACGGTACTCCGTTGATGGTCTCCGTCATCAGACACAGACCATCCCTGTCCAGGCGTAGCCGACGTCTGGTCAGCCTGCCATCCAGGGGTGAACATGACGTACGAATGAGCATGTCACCATTTTGACATGTACCAGTTTCTGTCTCCGTGTCACCATCAGTCCTCTACTAATGACAGTTTGTGTATAACAGATAAAGAGGTACCGTACGTACGCGCACGTCATGCGGTCGCGCGGCGGCGGCGCGGGCGCGGAGGACGTGGCCCCCGCCGTGCCGGAGCGCGCGGCCCCCGGCCCCCCCGCGGGCCCCGGGGCGCCGGCGCCGGGCGCGGGCGCGGGCCCTCCGGCGGGTCCGCCGCCGCCCTGACGCGCCATGGCGGTGTTCGCCGCCTGCGTGCTGTGACCCCGCCGCGCCGTGCGCGCGCTGTGCCTGTGCGCGTGCGCACGACGCGCGCCCCCTCTAGTCCCGTCTTCCCGCTCGTGTATCCTAGAGTAGTGCGGCGGACGCCCGAGCGCGAGTGCCGCGAGTGATACCTAGTGAGTGCTGCAGGCCGACTCGTGTCGTATACTTAGTGAGTGCTGCCGGCCGACTCGTGTCGTGTACTTAGTGAGTGCTGCAGGCCGACTCGTGTCGTGTACTTAGTGAGTGCTGCAGGCCGACTCGTGTCGTATACTTAGTGAGTGCTGCCGGCCGACTCGTGTCGTATACTTAGTGAGTGCTGCAGGCCGACTCGTGTCGTGTACTTAGTGAGTGCTGCAGGCCGACTCGTGTCGTATACTTAGTGAGTGCTGCCGGCCGACTCGTGTCGTGGGAGACTGCGCGACGAGCTCGCGACCCGGCAAGCGCGCCGGACGAACCTCGGATCGTTTTTATAAATTTCATCGTACCGTTAGGAAGTTCCGTTGTATCATTTCTCGTCAGCGATGAGGCTGAGCGGTTATATACGCTTTAATTATTCTCTTTTACTATCACAAATATTGGCTTAATTAAGATACTGTAAGTAAAATCATTTATCATTCCATGTAATCTGTATCACTGTTCTCTAGAGTACAGATTTAAGAAAGTGATAATGTGGCTAGGAGTAGCTGTTGACTCATTCTTATTCCGCATGATATTCACTCGGTATTTTATTTGACAACGGCTGAATTTATTACAATATTGTAAATAGTTTTTAAAATATTGAGACTGATACATGAAGTTATTTATTTCTTTCGTAAATTAACCAGTGTCAAATCTTAGGCATCGATAGTGTATCATTACACCCCTAGGATCTCAGATGTAATTATATTATAGCTATAGAATGAAATGTTTGTGACTGATGTGTATGAAATCTCGTGTTGATCAATCATTTATACTTGGGGAAAATCACGTATTAATGTAATACAAGCTTTATTTAATTTTGTAACAGTCTAATGACATTAGGCGGTTAGTGATAGAAGGATATTAAAATCTGAATTATTTAATCTATTGATGATAAGTAAAGCAGCTTAAATGGGAATAAAACATTTATTTAGAGCTTCATGCCTTGTACTGCGCCCATGTAACAGACACGTCATCTTTAAATTATGCTAATGCTATAAAACATTTCTGAGACAAGTACCCAAAGATAACTTATGGTACTATAATCTATTAGTTATCCGTTCTAAAATGTTATCCGAATTATGCTTGTATTTGTATGTTCTTTATTATATTGATTCCAATACCAATAAAGCACTCTCCCTTGAAAAAATTAAGTGATTTATTAAATTCGCTTTAGACATATACCAATCGTTGTAAATAAATCAATATTTTTTATGAATCGTTTACATGTTTTATTTTTATATGTTTTACTTAAAATGTATAGTAGCATGGCGAGTTTGTTTTATTATTTAAAAAATATGAAATGTTTGCTACGTGTTTGTGACATTTAACAGCCTGTACGTGATATTTTTATTCCTCTCATAATATTGTCTCGCTAATCTATGTTTAAGAAACATACAAAAAGTCCGCATAACGGGATTTGTAATATCTGTTATGCATAAATCATTCGCTGGTTTTGCTCAATTTGAAAAAAGAATAATTTATTTATTGTTTCATATCATATGATTTCAATAATTTTTCTGATGTAATCATATCCAAAATTAGTCAACTTGCAAGTATTATAAATTAATCTCTATCGGTAGTTTGGAATTAAAATGTTGGCTGTGCCGGAAAATGTAGATTAACAGTTTGATTCTGTAAGTAGCTATTGGGATTATTCTAGCTGGTATTTATAACATTATATGTCGTAAGCCAGCATATATCTTAAAAGAAATAATATAGAAATGAAAATGACCAGTCTAAATAGCATTTTATGCCTATTCAAAATGTATATAAGATGTGAAATAAACTCTTGGAAGCCTGAAAAATATTGATCAACTCTAAAAGTACATAATAAATGTCTAAGTATTTGAAACTATTGTGTAATAAAATAGCATTAGTTTTTTTTTCTTTTATACCAATCATAACCCCCTTTTAAGAGCTGAAATAAATATCACAAAAGGAGTTTCTTTGTTTCTTTTACCTTTGTAACAATACAATAAATTTATAAGGTATAGTCCAATCAAAAGAAAGAATGAAAAAGATTGATTCGCGTATCTGTCAGCCGGCGTAGCATGACCAATTCTATCTCTATTCTACCAAGAACAAAAAAAAGTTCCGTATATATTTTAATTCTGTAAAAATGATTCTATCTCATCAGAAAAATAGTCATCATACTTGACATCGTACTCTTGTCGACTGAAGAATAGAAACATCTCTCCCTTTCAGTTTTACACACTTTTTCTACGATACAATCTATCATTTTGTCTTCTCTTCCGTCGACAAATTCAGTTTCTATGGCGGTCATGCTACGCGTGCTGGAGTGTACATACTAGTCTATTTTTGAACATGGAGAAGGCCTTCGACTGTTCCTCTTGTGATGATCTGGTGGGCACTGCGGTTCAAAGGAGTACCAGAGGCCTATATTGACATCATACGAGACTTGTACCGCGATTCCGATTACATGGTTTGGACCGCTGTTGGCGACACCAAACCCTTTCCCATTATTGTAAGAGTACACCAGGGATGCGTCCTTAGCCCGTTCCTATTCAGCGTAGTATTATACGTTATATCAGACAGCATCAGGAACCCCTGTGGCTAGAGTTGCAAAGGACTCGAGTCTTCGAGTCCTTATTTTAAAGACTCGACTCAATTATGCAAGACTCAGTGTGCTCAAAAGGCTCGGAGTCTACAGATAAGCACTCGAGTCTTAAAAAGGACTCGAGCCTTAAAATGAACCCGAGTCTTAAAGAAAAACTCGGAGTATGAAGATGAAACTTGTACCTCATCATTCGAAAAGACTCGAAAGAAGGCAATAAATTTAAATTAGTGGTTATGATGTAACTTTGCGTACAAAAAATCTGACGAGTTATTCGAGTTTTTTCGAATGATGAGCTACAAGACTCGAGTTTATTTTAAGACTCTAGTCGTTATTAAGACTCAAGTTTATTTTAAGACTAGTCGTTATTAAGACTCGAGTCCTTTTTAAAACTCTAGTACCTTTTTTAGACTCGAGAATGACTCGAGCTCGGCTTGACTCTAGACTCCGAACCTTTTGAGCACACTGAAGTCTTGCATAATTGAGTCGAGTCTTTAAAATTACGACTTGAGGAGTCGAGTCCTTTGTAACACTACCTGTGGCCGCTCATGTGTGTTGACGTTATCGCGCTGGTAGACGGGGATCGGGGGCGACTGGTGACACGCGTGAAGGTGTGGAAGGGTACGCTCGAGAACGGTGGTCTGAAGCTCTATGTGGCGAAGAACGAGTACTTGGCCAGCATTACAGCAGATTCACATCCGGCCGCATAGGCAAAGATACGGTCGAGCGCATGGACCAGTTTCAGTACTGAGGATCTGTACTCCATGTATCTGATGACATCGACTGCAACGTCAAGGCATGCACTGCTGCAGCGTGCGCTAAATGGCGTGAGGTGTCTGGTGTCAATTGTGACCCTAAGATACCGGTGTGGCTGAAGGGACAGCAGAGGCGTCTTTACCTATTGTGCAGGGTGTGCGGCGCACACGGGCGCCGGGTCTAAGGGGGCGCCGAACGCCCTCTAATGCGACACCTCCAAAGATGCGTCACTCGCGGCGCCGCGGCCGCCCGGCGGCGGCGCTCTTTAAAGACCCTGCGCTCGTGTTATGGCCGACGCCGGGCGCGCGGTAGCAAAGCCACGGTAATATTATCTATACAGTATTCCAACTTCATACAAACGGACGCAACGCGAGCTATATCTACGCGCCTCGATCTCGGCATGCGCTCGGTATGAAGACAGTCGCGACTGTGCCGGACGGTGTGTTGTTTTTATAACAATAACCGCGCGACTTTTTCACAAAAAATAAGTTCAAGTAGGTACGTATTTAATATAACGAGTAGGATATATAGAAAAAATGGAGGAAATATTCCGAACTTCCTTTAAGCTTTAAGTAGGGTAAACTACCAGTCATTGGACACTTAAGGGCCATATATAGAAGAAAAATCATTCTTGGACACATTTATGAAGCTACATGCTAGAACTGTTATTATTTTGTTTATTCAATATGTATGTTAACAGAATTTGCTTTTAAAAATTATACTTTACAGCAGCAATATTTAAAAAAATCGTGTTAAAAAAAAAGTAACCAAATATATAGTCATTGGACAGAATTTCTATTGTTGGACAGTCTATACTAGTTAATGGACAACACAATTTAGCTCGTTAATGTTATTTTATAAATCGTTAAAATAGCGAATAATAAAGGGGACATTTAAAAACAACATTTTTTAAAATGTTTATTATTATATTAGGTATTAAAATTGCTTAGGTATACATATCTCTTAGAAGGAAAATTAATAATCACAGTTGCTTTCAAAACTATTCAGTCTTAGCAAGTCTTGTGTAATACAAAAAAAAACTTTCTCGTAAGCATTAAACATAAATAAAAAGATACTTCTTATAAAATTACCATCAAACAAAACAATTAACTGAGTTCTATATTTTCTCAATCAGCACCTAATGTTAATTATTAAGCACATTTTTTATTTTCATTAATAACCATGTCAAATATTGTTAGTGCTTCACCACCACTATCTTCACTATTCCTTTCAGAGCTGAGATCTTCAATTTCGTTATTATCCTCCCTGTAGCAACCATGGCATACGAAAAGATCAATTGCTATATCATCGGGCACATGCTCTTGATGCTTAGCTGGTATGCATTTTACGTGGAATATCGCCCTACACATATCACATTCTAGTCGATTTGTTGTTTTAGTTGCTTTGCAGCATATTTTGCAAACATTTGTTGCAAAAACTTTGTTAGTGTTGATCTTGATTGCTTTTCCTATTTTTCCCTTTTCTTTTTGTAGTTTAGTTTCTTCTCTTTTCTTCTTTTGGTCCTCTTTGGCTTTCGTTTCTAATTCTTTTTTATGCATTTGTTCCTTAAACATTGCCCTGTATTTAGCAGATGTTATGGCAAATGGCATTCTTATTGTATTTCTTTTACCTTTTCTTTCTGGTGTTTTAGGCAACGTCAAAAAAATTCCCAAGGTAGTATTTGAAATAACTTTGAAGGCAGGGCTGGTTTCAGGTACAGGTTGCTGAACATTTATTTGTGATGTGTTTAGAAAAATATTGTTAGAACTAATAACTTGTTTGGCAGGAGTCATATGTATTGGGTTTTCTGGAACAATGTCGGCAATAAATGGATCATCATTTAAATTACTATTATTAGAATAGGCATGTAAATTATTTGTCTCATCCAACTCATGTGCGTTAAATACATTATCATTAAAGAAATTTTCGTCATTAGCTTGCATTAATTCTTCATTAGACTGAACAGTCCTTGGTGTATCAATACACTCCAAAGAAGTATTTTCTTTGTCAATGACTAATACTATATTCTGTCCTGATAGTGATTGTGAGGAGTTAACATTAAATACTGAGTAGAGGCGGTATAAAATACTCAAATATTCATTATCATCTGGATTACTTCCATAAGTATCAAGTTTTAACATTGTATCTTGACCCACTATGTCCTTGAATTTCGCATAAGTGATAACATTTGAGGAACTTATATTGGTTTGGTTCAGAACAGATAGCCCATCTTCACTTGAATTGTTATTAATTCCACCGAGACACTTGCTGTAATCTACTGCGTTCGGATCAAATGGTACCAAACCACAGCAACGAAATCCATTAATCAAAGTATCTGGTTTTATGGATTTTTTTAAAGCTATATCCAAAACACAAGCAAAATTAACTTTTGTAATTGG
This sequence comes from Aporophyla lueneburgensis, assembly GCA_932294355.1. Classification (NCBI taxonomy): domain Eukaryota; kingdom Metazoa; phylum Arthropoda; class Insecta; order Lepidoptera; family Noctuidae; genus Aporophyla; species Aporophyla lueneburgensis. Next base: position 10,042,403 of record OW028738.1, on the reverse strand, counting down.
TTCTCCATTATTATCTAAGTGCCATGACTTTACAGCATCTTTCCAAGCGGCTTTAACTGGCCTGAAGACTGCTACGTCTGCTGGCTGGAGGATTCTAGTAGCATTAGGATATAATGCTATTACTTCGATGCCCAACTCTTTGCACAGCTTACTTACACCATAAGTGAGATGGGTTTTATGTCCATCTAAAAAATATACGATAGGAAATTTGACGCCTTTTGCAACCAAATAAGGGTGAAATATATTGGCGATGTATTCAAAAAATAGTTCGGCGGTCATCCATCCATTATCACTCCTACCAATTCCCCATTCTTTGGGAACTCCATCCGCTATTTTTTGTGGTATTCTTTGGTAGTTGTATACAACCATAGGGGGACTTGTGCTACCATCAGCGGAAAATGTAAACATGACTGTTATTGACTCTTTGGCATTACCTTGATCAATTTTATATACATTTTTGATTCCCTTAACAGCTAATACTTTACCCGTTTTGGGACATAATTGGAAGCCACTTTCATCTCCATTATAAATCCTAGATGGCTCATTAAAAATATCTAACAGGTTGTTTTCCAATAAGTAATCATGTATTTCAGAGAACCATTTCCTTAAATCAGATTCCGATACACACGCACTAGATTGTGTTACTCCTTCACTGGAACGCTGTACAATAGCTGGGTGTCTTCTTAAAAATCCTCTCACCCATCCATCACCTGGGTAATTATTAATAAATTTATTAGGTCGTGGATTTTCTGTCAAAAACTTGTAAACACTTTGTTTTAAATCATCTATTTTCAACGGAAAACCTTTTCTCATAACTTCCTTTATCCAAATCTCTAAAGTAAGCTCTTCTTCTTCGGTCAGAACAGGTGGTGGTCCAAACGACGTTTTATGGGTTGGGTTTTTTAATTTGAAATGTAATGTTGACTTTGGAATATTATATTTACGCGCAACCTCTCGAATTTTACCGGTTTCTCTTATTTCTTTGAGTGCTAAATTTAAAGTATTGGGATCGTAGTCTTTCTTTTTCCCCTTGGGCATCTTTGGTTTACTTCTGAACACCGTTATTTGAGAGTACCTGCAGAAAACGAGTTATTGGACAGATTAAAATTAGTCATTGGACACCCTGTCCAAAGACTAGTAGAAGGTGCCTAAGAGCAATACTATTAAAAATGGTTCCTTTAGCCTAAAGTTATAAGCAGTAGAGTCCAAAATAGTTTCAATTTCTGTTAATTTAAAAATGCAGTTATTGGACACTTGTCCAATAAGTAGATTTCAAACAAAAAAGTTTTCGGTTATTGGACACTACATAATAACCTAAAAATGTATTTGACTGAATGTAATCATATTAAAATCAGTACAGAATACCATAATACATTACTGTGCAAACTACTAAGAACATAGGATTGTCAGGTAGAATACAAATCGTTAAAAAATGTATAGATAAACTTACCAAATTCTTTATTTCTCACTAGAATGACCGTTAACCGTCCGGACGCCGAGAAAAGTAAATATTTTCGAGCAATTACTGCCATCTATTAGAAATGTTTTGAACTTTTAAGTATGACCAATAAAAGAAGTACAGAAGAGTCAGTTGCATTATTAAGCTCTTAAGTCATAACCTTAATAAAAACGATTAAAGGGAGTTCTGTCCAATAACTGATAGCGTCCAATGACTGGTAGTTTACCCTATATTATAATGCAGTTTATTTATACTTTAAAATTTAATAATAAAGCATTTCGTACGTCTCAGACGAGGCGCAAATATTTTTTTTATAAGACCGATTTGTTACCTACTCAAACATTAACGAGGTTTTTTAATTAAATCTACCAATCAAAAAACAACACGCATACGCATTTTTATTGAACACTTCTTTAAATTCACAAAGTATTTTATTTGTTTATATAAAAAAAATATTTACAATCACAAAACTAAATGGAAACACAAAGTAGGCAAATGTAACTAAAATGCTGGAGGCGGGCAGCCCTATCGCATGTTTAGGTACCGCGCGGTTGTAGGCATTTCTTTTACGGCCGAGCGAGTTACAATGCTGTATAGATAATAGTAGGTACCGTGGCAAAGCAAGACTACTCCTTTTCCTACTCTATTTAAATTTACACAATAACTTTTGTTTCAACGTGAAATCAGCCTTAAAACAGATAATTAAAGATTAAATTGGCGTAATGTCGCATCTTGCATCGCTACCAAACAAAGGCGCGTGCCGGCATCGGCACCTGTTTGTTTTGATTCGTTTGACAACATGCCGACAATCATTGCTAACTCGGCTGTATTAGAATGCTATAAAATTCAAATTAAAATTCCCAGGGACGTGCGGCGGTCATTTTCAAAGGCTTGTGTACGCGCGCCGCAATTTTTGTTTTACCGCCACACCGTAGTTTTGCAAAATAAGCCTTGATTAAATTTGATTAAGTATCATCTTTGAATAAACATGTAAATATGAAGTAAATCGGCTTTTCTTTTGATAAAAAATATATAAAAAGTAAGATTTGGTTATTTGCTTGCACAATTATTGCGACATGCCTCGAGGTCGGAGGTCATCAAAATAGCTAACGAAATTCATGAAAAAAAAAACCAAACATCGAGTGATAAATACTGATATTGAAGTTAAATCTATGCTTGTACCTATACGACCTAGGATTTTTCATTTGTTTATCCTACTGCAGTGCGGAACAAACAAGGTAAGTTAAAGTGCATTAATATGTACCTACTAGTATACTTAGGTATTTATTTGAACAACGAACTACTTTTTTATTTTATTTACGTATATTTATTCCGTTTGATTGCCTAATGTAGTTAGTTACCTAGGTACCGCGACGTTGATTGATGTGTCATATCATATCCATACTTATATTACCAGTGGCGGATTTACAGATTTGCCGCTAGTAGGCTATTCAATTTTTGCCGCCCCTACTGACTTTTGAAATTCAATACGTTAGTTTAGTTCACAATCATATTAAGGTGAATGCTCCAACCAACCCGCGAAATTCAAATATTCTTACGTTTTTTGCAATTTGCACGCCAGTGCTAGGTTGTATGTTGATTAAAATATTATTCGCGGCTGTTAAAGACATATGTAGTTACAGAATTATAATCATCAAAATCATCAATACAACGCTCTAAGTTCATAAAGCTATAGGAATCACTTTTTCTGTTATTTTTTTGTTCCTACGCCTTTATGAACTTAGAGCGTTGTATTGATGATTTTGATTGAACATACAACCTAGCACTGGGGTGCAAATTGCAAAAAACGCAATAATTTTTGAATTTCGCAGGCTGGTTGGAGCATTCCCTTAATTACATTTATTCAGAAATTGTAACTTTATGATTTGTGTTCTATCGTCCTCATTACATCGGCTTTTCCCGTTATTAGTATGATTGTGAACTAGATGATATTTCTGTCAGTTACTAGATTATTTTTACAACCCGCTATGTAGTGACGAGTATACTGTTGATCTAAAAACAGCAGCATGTATTTTAAGGTTCGTTTAGTACTCGTACATCTTTTATGTACGGATTGACAGCGACCACAACCACTGACAACTGGACCTGGCAACATACAACACGCGTACACTCCAGACCGACGAGAAGATCGCCGAGCGCCGAGGGCGACCAGCAGTTCCAAGGTGGTGTCGGTTTCATCGTCCATAAGTCCCTTGTGAGCAACGTTGTGAAGATCGAGAGTGTGTCGACCAGGGTGGCGTTCCTTATACTCAGAATATCCGCAAGGTATTCGCTGAAGGTCATACAGGTGTACGCCTCAACCTTGACACACCCCAACGATGAGGTGGAGACCATGTATGAGGATATTTCCAGAGCCATGCATGGTTTCAAAACTCATTTCACCGTTGTTATGTGGGACTTCAACGCGAAACTGGGCAAGCAAAGCGATGATGAGTTGAGAGTGGGGCAATTTGAAGTTGGACGTCGGAACCACCGGGGTCACCTACTGGCTAATTTTATGGAGAAGGAAGGCCTCTATATGATGAATTCTTTCTTCAGAAAACGTGAGCACAGGAAGTGAACCTGGCAGAGTCCTGACGGTGCAACTAAAAATGAGATTGACTTCATTAGGTCGACGAAGAAGCAAATATTCAATGATGTCTCTGTGATCAACGCGGTGAAAACCGGAAGTGATCACCGCATGGTAAGAGGCACATTGAATATCAATATCAAGCTGGAAAGGTCTCGGCTGATGAAGTCAACGCTCCGTCCAGGACCGATCCAACTTCAGAACCCCGAGAGCTTTCAGGAGAGCTTTCAGTTCGAACTCCAGAATCGTTTTGAGTGCCTAGAGAGCTCCGTGGACGATTATAACGATGGGTTCGTGGAAACTGTCCATACGGTCGGGTCTAAGTTCTTCCAGACCCGCCGTACGAATAGAAAAAAGAAACTCTCAGATCCAACATTACAGCTCATGGAACAGAGGCGCGGAATGATCCTGCCCCCCTAGCCAAGTGACAAACGTTTACCGTTCTACAATCGGTAACGCCTCAGTGTCAGCAATTGTAGAAAACGATAAGTTGGTAGCCATGTTGAAGCGCCTGAGTCGGCCGCTCGTTCTACAATGTCTTTAGAAAAACGACACCCTAAAACAAAGGATTTAGCGTTGAACATTGTAGAAACGATAAAAATCATTCTATCATTTTGAACGATGTGAATTTGGCTACGAATTTTTTGTTCGTTTGTTCTAACCACGTGACTTAACGTTGAGCGACTACCGTTAACGATTGCAGATTATCAACTTGGCTAGGAGTGCTGCAGTCTTCAGAAGCTGCACTCGAGTACCGACAGCTAAATAGACGGATCTCTAAGTCCTTGAAAAGCGACCTTCGCCTTTTTAATACGGAGCGTATTAAGGACGCGATAGAGCGGAACAAGGGCTCCAAAGTCTTTGCAAGAGATCTGTCTATTGGGCAGAGTCAGCTCGCGAAACTGAAGACCAACGATGGCAGAGTCGTGTCCGCCAAACCTGAGCTGTTGGGAGAGATCGAGAAGTTCTATGGACAGTTATACACGTCCACCAGAAACCCCGTTATGAATCTAGCTAACGACCCGAGAGCTAGATTGACTCGACACTACACTGAAGATATTCCGGACGTCAGCTTGTACGAGATTAGGATGGCTCTGAAGCAGCTTTAAATCAACAAGGCGCCTGGTGATGACGGAATTACGGCCGAGCTCCTGAAGACCGGCGGGAAACCCGTTCTAAAAGCCCTTCAGAAGCTATTTGATTCCGTCATACTCGAGGGCAAAACGCCACAGGCATGAAACAGAGGTGTGGTGGTACTTTTCTTTAAGAAGAGTCATCACGAATCGTCCCGCGCGCAGGTTTGACGACTTCCAGCTTCCCGAACAAGCCGGATTCCGTAAAGGCTTTAGCACCGTAGACCACATACACACGCTGCGGCAGGTTATACAGAAGACCGAAGAGTATAACCTGCCTCTCTGCTTAGCGTTTGTGGATTACGAAAAAGTCTTCGATTCGATCGAGACCTGGGCTGTATTGCAGTCTCTTCAACGGTGCCAGATTGACTATCGGTACATCGAGGTGCTGAAGTGTTTGTATGAAAACGCCACTATGTCAGTCCGGCTCCAGGACAAAGCCTCGAAACCTATCCTTCTGCAGCGAGGGGTGAGACAGGGAGACGTCATCTCTCCGAAACTGTTCACCGCTGCACTGGAGGAAGTCTTCAAGGTTTTGGACTGGAAAGGGGCTGGCATCAACATCAATGGCGAGTACATCACTCACCTTCGATTTATCGACCATATAGCAGTCATGGCTGAGACTATGGAGGACCTCAGTACAATGCTCGATGACCTCAGTAGAGCTTCCGAAAGAGTGGGTCTTAGAATGAACATGGACAAGACAAAGGTCATGTCCAATGCTCGTGTGATACCCACTCCAATGAAGATCGGAGGCGCTACACTCGAAGTTGTGGACGAATATGTGTACCTAGGACAGACTGTCCAGTTAGGTACGTCATCAACTGACTTCGAGAAAGAGGTCAATCGTCGAATCCGACTCTGCTGGGCAGCGTTCGGGAAGCTACGCAATATCTTCTCGTCCCACTTACCGCAGGGTCTCAAGACAAAAGTCATTGACCAGTGTGTATTGCCAGTGATGACATATGGCACTTAGACGTGGTCGCTCACAATGGGCCTCATAAGAAGGCTCTAAGTCACCCAAAGAGCAATGGAGAGGGCTATGCTTGGAGTTTCCCTACGAGATCGAATCAGAAATGAAGAGATACGTAGGAGAACCAATGTTACCGGCATAGCCCGAAGAATTGCCAAACTTAAGTGGCAGTGGGCAGGGCACATTGCTCGCAGAACGGATGGCCGATGGGGCCGGAAGGTTCTGGAGTGGCGACCGCGTACTGGAAGATGGAGCGTTGGAAGGCTTCCCACAAGATGGACCGATGACCTGGTGAAGGCCGCAGGACTGCGTTGGATGCGGGAAACACAGAACAGGTCGAAGTCGCGGTACTTGGGGGACCTATGTCCAGCAGCGGACGTTTTTCGGCTGAAATGATGATGTACGGATTACGAAAGATCAGATCGGATCGATTGGATTGGATCGGATTATTAGATTATAAAGTGTAACAATTGTAGATAGACCAATAAATAAATAAATATTTAAAATTTTTTTTTTATTTATTATTTTGGCTTTATTTGCCGCCCCTCTAAATCTGCTGCCCTAGGCTCCAGCCTACTTAGCCTATTGGTAAATCCGCCACTGTATATTACCTATAAATAAATGCGAAAGTAACTTTGTCTGTCTTTCTGTCTGTCTGTCTGTCTGTCTGTCTGTCTGTGTTTTACGCTTTCACGGCTCAACTGCTGAACCGATTTGGATGAATTTTGGTATCGAGATAGGATAGCTGAGTCCTGGGGAAGGACATAGGTTACTTTTATTCCGAAAAAGTGCAAAGATCCCAGGGGAATCACGATATACAAATTCCTCGCGGACGAAGTCGCGGGCAGAAGCTAGAAATAAAATTAAATAATACGTAGTCCAAGTTGCAACAACTAGTTCTCTGGGCCTATAGTAATTTACATTGTTAGTTCTTTTAGGTGCCTATACTTAGTTTTTTATTTATTTTAGATGTCTGATGGCAATGGAAAAAAGAAACTTTCTGGTGCACAGAGTCGAAAAAGAAAGCTGGAGAAGGAACAGTCTCTGAAAAAGAATACAAGTTCTATTAAAAAGTTTTTTGTTCGACCCGGTCCATCCTCGGACGAACACCTGGAGACAGAGACATATGAAAACCTAGATAATTCTACAGCAGAACTCGTCACTTCTACTTCATCGCCGCCGCCGCTGCTGTCTTTATCGTCGGTAGTTGAAGAAGACGAAGAACCTCCTAGTGCCGAAGCGTCTCCGGAGAATATACTTCGAGAAGATATAATTAATGATCTCGCGTTATGGCCACAGGTGTTATCCGATAAACAGAGAATATTTTTGATGGAGCGTGGGCCAGTACAGGTAAAAGTGGGTTCATATCCTTCGAATAGTTCGAAAAGATCTTTTTCAAATGCTTATTATACTAAAAAGATGTTAAATAATGAAACCGTTTTAAGAAACTGGCTGGTTTACTCTAAGTCAACTGATTCTGTTTATTGTTTTTATTGTAAACTTTTTCATGCTGATGCGACTCCGACTCCTTTTAATGGTGAAATGGGTTACAAAGATTGGCAGCATTTGTCTACTGCTATAGAACGTCATGAACCTTTCATCACCATTTCTTGCACCAAAATGAAATTGATCGGGAAAAAAAACGTTGGGTTGCAGTACTCGAACGAATAATCAACATAATTCATTTTTTAGCGAGGCAATGTCTGGCTTTTCGGGGAAGATCTCAAAAAATTTACGATTCTGATAATGGTAATTTTTTAAAGCTGGTTGAATATACCTCTAACTTTGATAATGTGCTTGCGGAACACATTGCCCTTATTCAAAAATCTGAGTCACGCCTAACTCATTATCTTGGCCATAATATTCAGAATGAAATAATACAATTTTTGGGAGAAAGAATAAAAAAAGCTATTGTTTTGGAATTGACACAATCTAAATATTTTTCCATTATTTTAGATTGCACTCCAGATATTGCACACGAAGAACAAATATCGGTTGTCGTACGGTACGTTCTTTTAAATACAAGCAACAACAAGGCTGAAGTAAAAGAACACTTTCTGGGTTTTTTTCCTATAACAGACACTATTGGCCTGGGCTTAACTCAATTTTTGTTAGATTGTTTAATCTCAAACGAAATTGACATACAAGATATGCGTGGTCAAGGTTATGATAATGGTGCAAACATGAAAGGGAAACATATAGGTCTACAAAAACGAATTTTAGATTTAAACCCGCGCGCATTTTATGTACCTTGTGCGGCACACAGCCTAAATTTGGTAGTGAATGACGCTGCTAAAAGTTCATTAGAAATTGTCAATTTCTTTTCAATTGTGCAGGAAATTTATGTTTTTTTTTCTGCGTCAACAGCACGTTGGCAAATACTTGCTAAAGAAGTGCCAACTTTAAGTCTAAAACCACTCTCAAATACTCGATGGGAGAGCAGGGTTGAAGCAGTAAAAGCTCTACGTTTTGAACTGGGAAAAGTGTATGATGCCTTGTTTACTATATATTCTGATAGAAGCAAAGATGCAGAGTCAAGAAATATGGCAAATTCATTACTGGCAAAAATTAAGTCGTTTAAAATCATCTGCTCTCTGCTTATTTGGTTTGAAATTTTAAGCAAGATAAATATAGTTAGCAAGGCCCTTCAAAAGTCAGACGTTGTATTGTCAGAAGCGGTGAAAATGATTAATAATGCAAAAATAAGTTTGTCTGAATTTCGTAATGAGCCCGCTTTTGAGGAGCTCCTTAACAGGGCGAAAACTGTAGCGGAAGAAGTCGAGGCAATAGTAGAATTTCCCACACCTGCACGCCCTCGCGCTCGTAAAAGGTTTTTTAATTATGAGGCGGAGGATGAACCGATAACAGACGCGAAAACACATTTTAAAGTAAATTTTTACTACTATTTGTTAGACACCGCAATTACTAAGTTCGACGAACGGTTCGAACTTTTGAATGAAAATAATGAAACTTTTTCATTTCTTCAAAAATTGAAACACTGGAAAGATTTGGACTCTGATACAAAAAAAACACATTGCTCTAATTTAGAAAATAAACTTTGCCATGCTGGCTCTTCAGATGTAGAACAGTTCGAGCTCTATAATGAAATCGAATTATTACCGATGTTTATTGATGATTCCACTACGCCGTTGGATATTTTAAATTACTTGTTTACGAATAAATTAATTTCAGTGTTCCCAAATCTGTCCACAGCACTGAGGATATACCTGACACTTCCAGTCACGGTCGCACATAGCGAAAGGTCATTTTCTAAACTAAAAATAATTAAAAACTACCTTATTGTTAGATCAACATTGTCGCAAAGTAGATTGACAAATTTATCGTTAATAAGTATTGAACATGAAATCAAAATTGAAGTTAGTGACATTGTTAAAGATTTCGCTAATGCAAAAGCTCGAAAAGTAACTTTTTTGTAAATACATTTGTGTGTACGAGCGTCCTGCACCCCTAGCCAAGTTGATAATCTGCAATCGTTAACGCTAGTCGCTCAACGTTAAGTCACGTGGTTAGAACAAACGAACAGAAAATTCGCAGCCAAATTCACATCGTACAAAATGATAGAATGATTTTTATCGTTTCTTTAACGTTCAACGCTAAATCCTTTGTTATAATGTGTCGTTTTTCTAAAGACATTGTAGAACGAGCGGCCGACTCAGGCGCTTCAACATGGCTACCAACTTATCGTTTTCTACAATCGCTGACACTGAGGCGTTAGCGATTGTAGAACGGTAAACGTTTGTGACTTGGCTAGGGGGGCTGTTATGTACTTAACTATAATAGTTTTTAAATTAAATAATTTTGAAAGAACTACAAAGTTGTGATTTTTTTATTCTTATAAAAAACTTATTGCTTCCCGACATCATTTAAAATTGCACCATTTGCATCCGAATTTCCGTTTGAAAATATAACTAAGGTTGAACTTTTAATCCTATTCACTAACTTGACAGTTCAATGCAAAATAATGATACCATTCTAAAACTAATAGTGTCGGGGTAGTGAACGATTTCGCATAAAGAATGAATGATAAAAATGTTTCAAATTGAATAAAACGTTAAAAAATCATTTTTAGGTGTGGATTATAAGAATAATTAATAACTTTTAATAACAGTTATTTCCTTTTTTATTTTCTTCTGATAGAAACAAAACTAAATATAAAAATCATGTAATTTTGCTTATTTTTTTTACTATAGTCATTTTATTTCCTCTGACAGCCATAGACTACTTACATATCGATATAGTATACATCTTGTTTTAAGACAAGTTATTAAATTTAAATTACAAAGTTTGCATGTAAGTACACATTATTTCAAGTTCATTCAATTTCATTCATTCTTGCACCACCTCACTATCTTTTTTTTCTCAAAACCTGGTATCCCTCCAATTGTCAAGTTAGTGAATAGGATTAAAAGTCCAACCTTATGTATTAGTATTCCATTTTGACCCCGCTCCTACTAGACTAGAGGGCGCCAGGGTACTGGTTGCACACGGGCGCCACAAGGGCTAGAGACGCCTCTGAGGGACAGGTCTATAAATCTGGCATTAGGCTTTTCCGTTTATATGGTAGGGAAGCGTGGCCCGCGCTTGAGCGGCATAAGCAAGAACTGCGTGTCACTGAAATGAAAATGTTATGAGACCGCGTCAAGAACTGACGCATTCGAAGCAGTCTTCATATCCGTGACATAGCAGACAAAATGCAGGAATGTCACTTATGTTGATACGGGCACGTATTACGGAAACCAGAAAGCTGTGTGGGACACAAATACCTGGTCATGCCGCCTCCGCCGGGCCAGGCCTGGTAGAAGGGGAAACCCCAAAAAGTGCTAGCTTGGTGTCATAGCGGATAACATGCGTAGCAACCACAGAACAAAGAATAAAGAAGAAGTGCCCCTACACTGGCTAAGCACCGGAACCAGTGTCGCCAAACTCACACTTTTGCATATCAAATTGTCCATTACACACATAAAAAACAGTAATATGATTGGCCACAAATTACAAACGCAACTTTTACAAATCATCTTCTTATTGCTTTCAAAAATTACGCCTTATTGCAACGAGTGAAAGTTTTTATTATTTGACATGATACAAACAATAAAGTTGTTTTTCGTCTAAAAACTTTAAATAGACAAGTTTACAACGAGTTCAGCAACTCAACGCTAGATGGCGCTGTAACCAATTCATTCTATTCAGAACGCTAGCCTCCTTGAAATAGATGTCATATTCATATACACTTGTAATCTCTTGTGGTGAGTACAAAAAAAAAAGTTAGAGATGTAGACATATATCGATATATTAACATTGATGTTACGTAATTTATTCGGGTGAGCAATGTAGGAATTTGTTAACATCATAAAAATGCTTAATAACGGAAAAGGTTGATTAACCTTCCGCCAACCGTGTGTTTTTTATTGCACACCGCCAACCGTCGCGGACGATATCGTCTAAACCGATAATTTAACCCATTTAAACGTAGGGAAAAAATCCAAAAAAAATCAGGGAAAATGTCCTAGGTTTCTTTTTCCTGTTCCCATAGTTTTTGACTTGAATACTTTGCCCCCCTGATGGAATAAAATTTCGTAATCGCTGCAAAAACCGTAATTTCGAAGGTATCACTAAAAAATCGATATCTTGGATACACATTGGTTATAAGGAGTAATGTTTTGGGGATTTATTCTTCATACTAGCTTCTGCCCGCGACTTCGTCCGCATCAAATTTTTGCTCCCATGACCCTTCCCGTCGCATCGATTTGCCTGCTAGTTTTCGCCCATTTTTCGTTGCTGCTCGCTCCTTTCGAGTTATAGTGAGTCAACCTTAAAAGATAGACATATGCTCTCGCGGACTGTTTTTTAGAACTTTTTAAAAGGAAAAATTCCGTTATACATGATTTTTGCGTTACTTTAACCGTTTACGCAGCGCACGCAACGGAAACTCTCAAAAGGAATAAATTTTCCCCGTTTTTGCAACATTTTTCATTACTGCTCCGCTCCTCTTAGTTGTAGCGTGATGTTATATAGCCTCCCTCGATAAATAGGCTACCCAACACAAAAAGAATTTTTCAATTCAGACCAGTAGTTCCTGAGATTAGCGCGTTCAATCAAACAAACAAACAAACTCTTCAGCTTTATAATATTGGTATAGATAAGGGTCTTTCAAAAAATATTAGTTGGATCTTACATCGCTCAAAAAAGTATATTTATTTGAACACTCGAAAATGGTAAATTTTTAAAGGGAACATTTTTCAATAAAAATAGTTCCTAGAAGCTTCTACGCTACAAGTGAACTGTGGCACAGTGTCGAATGTTCGCGAATGTTCTGCTCGGGATATAAATAGCGGATTGTCGGGCCGACGAGCAGTTCCCTCCCTTGCATGAGCCACCCCGCGATGCTGCGCCTGTAGCTTTAAATTAGTCCCTAAATAATTTTAACCCAGACCCAGCCAGTCCCTTGTTGTCCCCCCCACCAGTGATTGCCTAAGCCGTAGTTCGTACCCGCCTAGGAGTAACCCTTAGAGCTTTCGCTTTAGTTTTTAAGTATAATAAGCCCCGGCTGGAGGCCAAAAAGGTTACTTTTGAACTCGCCGGGCCACCATCCGTTTAAGTAGTAAGAACTGTTTCAGGTTAACTACGAGATGTCCTACAAAAAAAAAAAACCGACGAGCAGTTCGTTTACGAATGCGGTCGAATGCGATTCAAGTGATACAGTACAAGCGAGACAAGTGATTCCTTTTGACGTTTCTTGTTGTTGTGATTATTTAATTAAACTATTTTGTGTGTTTCGGTAATACTGGTTTGAAATTTGAAATCATTTATCCCGAAACCCCAGCTCGTAATAATATTTTACATACCTAAAAATTCGTAAAAGTTACGTCACCAACCGTATAGGACGATATCGTCCGTCCACAAACTTGAACACGCTCGTACTCACTGACGTTACAATAGCTATTGACGCGCTTGCGCCTGTGAGGTGTGGGCGAGTGTAAGTTTTTTTACAGAGGGGTTCGAGGCCCCTTCCTTTTCTCCTTCCAAAGATATGCATCAGCTCCAAACTTGGCACGGACGATATCGTCTGGTACGGTTGGCGGAAGGTTAAGGTAAAGGTTCGTTAAAATATCAATGTTACAGAGGTATTTGTATGTTTGTATGTAGGGGGGTAATATTATTTTCATAAAATCAAGTACGCGGGCGAAGCTGCTGACAGAAGCTAACGATAAATGAAACGATAACAGATGGTGCTAAAAATATTTACTGACCTTGAAATAATACATATTTATTTAATATTTGCCATTTTGATAGTCGAATATTAATATATTTTGCCGTGATAGCTTTCATTAAGACAGCCCAAGTAGCACAAAAGTGCTGAATAACAGCATTTTAACAGTGCACAGTGAATGCATTAGTTGCTGAATAATAGCGTAGACAGCGCATCCTCAGAGGATATAACTCTAATTTGAGCACAAATTATTCAGCACATAGCTGTATAAGAAATCCAATTGACAAATAATTGCATTATAACAAAATTATATCAGCATTTATGAGTGTAACAGTCACCTCAAGAGCTGAATATTGCCTGATTAACGAGGCACGTGTTACCTATAATACAGCAAGAAGGACAAATGTGAACATTTATACAGTTGAAATTACACACTGACGGAAATTGTGGAATGTAATAACTTAATATTATTATTTTTTTCATTATTATGTACTGTCAGTTTGTAAAACATGAAGTGTAGCGTTGTGTGCAAGATGTCGTGCCATTTGGAGAATTAAGTATATCAAATTTAAGGTAAGTAAAACTTTAATTTCTTCCTATATTTGAAATCTTATTGGGGAAGTAACTTTACTGTCAAATACCATATATATATAGTTCAAAATTTTCACGCGCCCTCGAAATACCACTAAATACTAAAGTTAAACTAACAAAAATGGGCTGATGATAAAATAAATATTTTTGTTTTAGTACAAAAAAAAAGGATATAAAACTGTTTTCTAAAAAAAAAAAACTAAATAATTTGTAATCCAAATGAATTACAATTGATATCATATAAAATAAACCAAAAGGAAAACATAAAATTTTACAATAATACACAGTAGTGCAGAGAATATGGCGGATGGCAGGTGAACAGTTTTAATGTTAATGTAATGCTAAGGTCTGTACGGGTGTTCACATGTGGCCTGTAATTCAGCCAAGAGTAAAATAGTTTAGCACTTGTGAAATACAAATCAGACATGGATCGATTAGGAGAGTAGTAGTAGGTCACATTTGCGTCAGTTACCTAGATAAGTACCTTTATGGATCCAAGCTTTTAGGGTTCCGCCGTGGTTCTTTTAAAGCCATTTTGTTCCCTTTTTTAGTTGTTATTCGACGATAAGTACTTAATTAAAATTGTAATTTAAGTAGCTGAGATTATAATATAATTACATGTATAATACATAAGTTATTGATTTATTCAATATGCGACAAAATACCTATAAATTAGTCGGTACCTATCTAAAGATAATGTATTTTTCTGGCCTAATAATTTAATTACTTCCACATGAAATAGCATTATGTTACGTTAAGTTTAGGTATTTAATATGTTATTGTATCTTTTGTTTTTTTTCCTCAAAAACTGTATAGATAATGTTGTCATTAAGAAACTGATACTTCTATTATAATAAGTATATTTTTCTTGTTTTTACAGAACGAGACTTTCAAAATAGTTCAGACTATAGAGAGAGGTGTTGTCGATCTAACATTCGTTCCTGCACAGTGGAAAACTAAGGAAATTCTATGGGGGCCACCGAGAAGTACTTTTGTACTCTTTGAAATTATAAAAAGATGAAAATTCAAGGCCTGGACCAGGGTGGTACACCCTAAATTGTACTTTAAAAAGGGAACATTAAATAAACATAAAGAAAATTACGTTGTTTTTTTTAGATGCTAGCTGTACCGGTATTTCCTAACTGACTACCTCTGAGAAAAATTGTCGAAATCTGGAATCTTAAAAAGTCTCGAAAGGTATTAATTTATTACTTTAAAAAAAATCTTGGATTTCTCTTAATTAATTTTCTTCATTTTTAGGTAAGTACCAGAAACATATAAAACAACAATATTAATTTTGCCGCAACCATATTAGTCCCGAAAATGGGTAGGTTATAAGAAGATTTTTGTAGCAGGGCATTTTTGTACCTACTCAACCTAATGTCATCAAACACACTGACCTCTATTTATAAAGGCTTTTTTGTATTGTTTTGTTCATATGTGCTTTAATTTAAATCCGACGTAAATTTGAAATTTTATTTTATTTCAACTATGTGACGTATATTTTTATTTTGTTAATGACATTTTATTCTTTTCTGCTGCAGCATTGTTACTTTTATCTTAATTTTTGTAATATGGGTTATGTGTGAAATAAATTAATTTCATTTTATTTATTTATTTATTAATAAATATAACATACGGAACCCGTCGCGTCCAATATTCCATTCGCGCATGCCGACACTTGGATACATGCTGTTATTCGAGTGTATGGTAAACACCTGACTAATAGGGGAAAAGTGAATCTGTATGCAGCATAAAGCATTAAATAACTTCACAAAGTAACTGATTATGTTATAGTGGGTGATATGTTCTCTCTTAAAATGCAACGGTTGTATAGTACACGTGTGGGCTATTATTCAGAAAACTTACAGCTAATAGGGTACTGCAGTACTAAGCGCTCAATAACAGTGACTTTGTGGCGTGTTTGTGGTGCTTAATAGAATTACTGTACAGAAAAAAGCATTATAGTTGGCCACGTTTTTTTCGAAACAGCTGTTGCAGCACAGGTGAATACTAATAAGTCTTTATAAATGCTAGGGATGTTATGGATATGACATTTCGGATACGGATTGGATACGGATGTAGGAATGATTATTATACCGGATACGGATACGGATAAGGATATGAAATTATTTCGGATTATCCGTTAGTTTCGGATAATATCGGTTACGGATATTAAACTTTTAAGGAATTTCAAAAGTTAAATATAAATAGCTAATAAAATGGTTTTATTTATGTATATGTCACCATTTGGTAGGAATTACAATCAGTCCGTGAGTATAATAATTACAGCTGTTTAAAAAAACCGGCCAAGTGCGAGTCGGACTCGCGCACCGAGGGTTCCGCACAAACCTATAGGTATCCTCGGTTTATGCATAAGGTTTATGTTTATGAAATTAATTTTTTTTTTTTAATTTTTATTTTTAAGTTGATTGAATGCAATGTAAATTGCGGTTTACGATTTATGACATATTAAAAAAAAAAACTACTTACTGGATCTCGTTCAAACCAATTTTCGGTGGAAGTTTACATGATTATGTACATCATATATTTTTTTTAGTTTTATCATTCTCTTATTTTAGAAATTACGGGGGGGGCACACATTTTACCACTTTGGAAGTGTCTCTCGCGCAAACTGTTCAGTTTAGAGAAAAATGATACTAGAAACCTCAATACCATTTTTGAAGACCTATTCATAGATGACCACACGTATGGTTTGATGAAAAAATGTTTTTTGAGTTTCAGTTCTAAGTATGGGGAACCCCAAAATTTATTGTTTTTTTTCTATTTTAGTGTGAAAATCTTAATGCGGTTCACACAATACATCTACTTACCAAGTTTCAACAGCATAGCTCTTATAGTTTCGGAGAAAAGTGGCTGTGACATACGGACGGACAGAAAGACAGACAGACAGATAGACAGACAGACAGACAGATAGACGGACAGACAGACAGACATGACGAATCTATAAGGGTTCCGTTTTTTGGCCTTTGGCAACGGAACCCTAATAAAAATGATTATAAATATATATTGAGTGTTATCTAATCTACCTAAAATAAAAATGTAATAACAAATCCGATATTATCTGAAACCATTATTTCGGATTCGGTTACGGTTACGGATAAATTTTTATATCGGATATCCGATAGTTTCGGTTACGGTTACGGAGCTCCTTAACATCCCTGATAAATGCTTAGATTACCGCTGTGGGCCTTAAGTGACCATTTATAATGCAGTTCTGTGCTACTTGGGAGTAATATGATTAGACGTAGGAAAATCCCCTAATTGGTTATAGCTTATGTATTGGAATATTGATGACCCAATAAACTGGTGCATTATTTCAGCCATGATATAATCTTTATTAAATATATGACCGTCTTATAAAAATATTTCGGATGTCTGACATAACTTAATCACAGATTCTGATAGGCATAATAACCCCCTTTAGCCATACCTATAATAAATCTATGTAATTATTGATTTGTTTTTCTGTTACTTAAGCACTAACGCAAATATCCCACTTATGGTATCAACTGTCTTGTTTTATATAACCAGCTATGTGAGCTATTGATTCCGTACTAAAATCAGACAAAACTATCGATACCTACCTACTTTACGGATGTGTCCCATCCCTAATCGAGTAGCGTCGAAGTTACTTTGTGATTTTCCAGATGACGACCAAGTGCATTTAGACTTTGTTTCAATAAATATAAGGTTGTTTATAGTTTGCATTGAAGTCATAACATGTGGTATTGTAATTAAAATCAATTATATTAAAAATTAACAAAGTTTAGCACTTACCATGATACGATACACTTCTACAAGATACATTTTTTTTCTGCTTTCGTTTTTGCAGGTCAAAACCGCACAACAAGGCATAATTTGTAATAATTCGCGTATTTCTGAGACATACAATCGCGACAAGTATATAAGCTAAATGTTGCGCATCTGCGCTCAATGTTGACACGCGCGCGATATGTGAGGGGCACTTCCTCTAGTTTTCTTTATTCCGTGGTAGCAACAGACTTACCGTAAAGGATGCACAAGACGGTCCGAAGTGGAGGGTTAAAAGCAAGAAAGCTGACCCTGGGCTCCGAAAGAATGCAACCGGGTTAGCGTAAGGATGATGATGACGAAAGAAAAATCAAACTGGGCCCGGGGGCCGGACTACTCTCCTAATCCGTCAATGAACAAAACGGACCCGTCCGAAAGTAGTCCGAAACTTCGAAGTAATTCCACAGCCGATTAACATTTTATTTGGATTGGCAAAAACATATAGGGAATAGGGATAACTGTCAAATAAATCGTGTTGTCATTAAGGCGCTCCACCAACTGCACCGCGCCCCGTCGCGTAGCGCGGGATGGCATACTTTTACCATTGTATGCAATTATCTCAATTTATATAGAAATCACGCCTAGCACAACACACTGCCGACGCGGAAATGCGCGGGAAGGTGCCCCCAGCGTTATACGTCGCTCCGCGCACCGCGGCGGGACGCATCTTCAGTGGGTGAACCGCCTTATTCTTAGATATGGATCAAAACCAATCATAAGTCAGTGCTACGGAATAGGAATCGGCCGAAAGTACGAACATACAGGGCCGGCCTTGAAAATTCTTACATTGGAGTCGAACATTTTTTATTTTTATTATGGTCCCTTTTTTTTCAGGATGGGAAATCATCAAATGACTTCTCCCGCTCTCCTCGTGTCAGACTTTTACTGACTAAAACCCACCCGTGTTCCATCAGTTGCCCATGTGCCAGGGTCACGGTATCTCTTTCGAACAATCACGCGACCCCGGCAGGCATCGGTCCTAGTAGATCCCTACACTGCTGCTGACATCTCTTTGAGGCGCGCGTGGAACACTGCGCGCCGTAGACCCGAGCTTGGACCTTACCGGGCGGCGAGCTACCCATCGCTCGCCACCCGCAAGCTCGCGCCTACGGTGGCCGGGAGTCCGCAATCGACTCCCGACGCCTGCGGCGGCTAGGGACGTGAGGGCGCAGAGACTGCCACTCCCTCACGCGCCCCGCCTCCTCCTTCGCGAGCATTACTGCTTCGCAGAAGGAGATGACGGCTTCCCATTCCCTCTCGCTCCGTACCATGGCTCGCACCAGGGCCGGGCGCGAGAGGTCGCCGCCGCCGATCGCCTCCACGAGGACACGGCGGTGCTCCGCCCAGGCAGGGCACACCTCCACCGTATGCTCCACCGTGTCCTCCAGACGATCCTCGCAATGGAAACAATTATGGTCCCTTATGCCTTTAGCCGTAAATGTGTAGAATGTTGAGACAATATTATAAGGTCAATGATCACTACTCTCTTTCTCTGTTTAAAAAGGCAATTCGTTCATTAATTAGGCAGGGCTCCACGAACTCACGGTCCGTCCCTGCTTCGGGCAAGAACATAATCATATTTTTTTGCCATTTCGTGTAGTAATTAGCAGGAAAACATCATTTTGATAAATTTGCAATTCTTATAAACACCGAAAACCTAGGTTACTCCAAGGTGTTACTTAGGTATAACATGGCCGTTAAAATTCAACTAAAAAATGCACGCACGGCAGCCAAAGCCGCCTTAGGCCATGCCGGCCGGGGCCCGCGGGCACACAAGATTTCGGGGCCCTATTGGAAAATAAAAAAATCGAATAACATATTTTTTTTGTGTTATTATGAATTAAGATGTTTTATTTGTTATGGTTAATTGGTGCAAACCAAAATATACATAAATTATTAATTACTTAAGTGTTGTGCTGGAAGTTTGAAGCGGTTACAATTATGACAGTGATTCCTTTCGTGACTTTTCGCGCAAAATCTTCTATTATTCCCCATTATTTATTGATTGGTTAGAAACCTTAAAAGTATTTATGTAAAATTATTTGCTGTACTTTATTGTTTTTATATTTAATTTTCTTATTAGTTTTAATATTTCTATAAACGGGGGTTACACTGAAAGTCAGCGGCAAGTTAGTGGCATAGGCCAGTAAGGAAAGCAGGCGATGAAAAATTTATTAAATTTTCGAATTAGGCACTCTTTTGGAATCTGTAAATGTGTCTTTTGGTCAAATGTGTATTTTGGTCTTTTGGTTGTTTGTAAAGAGAAAGAAAGAAATACGTCTATTTGGGACAAACATGACGCGGAGAGATGACCAATAAATACAAAAAAAAAATTCAGAGGTGTCAAGGGACACCCGGGTGGAACGAAGTTTCTTTCCAGGATTCATTATTGTTTTTTAATTTTTTATTATGTACAAAAAACCTGTATACACTCAACAAAAATATTATCTCTCTCTCTGTATCTCTCTCTCTGTATGTCTCTCTCTCTTTCTCTTTGTTCCAAAAACTACGTTCCAAAACAAAATATATAAAGTCGAATTGAGAAACCTCCTCCTTTTTTTAGGTTGGTTAAAAAGTGTCGTTACAACTTTTTCTCTTAATTCCGTCTAGCCCCCTTTCGCAACGCGCTATAAGGAACTTCGTTCCAAAAAAAGATCGGGGAAATCATGCGTCACATCCACAAAAACGTCCAGTGACCCTATGCGAGAAAGAGCCAAAATTATAAACCGGCCAAGTGCGAGTCGGACTCGCGCACCGAGGGTTCCGTACAAACCTGTATGTATTCTCGGTTTATGCATAAGGTTTATGTTTATGGAATGATTTTTTTTTTAATTTTATATTTGAGTTGATTGAATGAAAGGTAAATTGCGGTTTACGATTTATAACGTATTAAAAAAAAAACTACTTACTAGATCTCATTCTAACCAATTTTTGGTGGAAGTTTACATGGTTATGTACATCATATATTTTTTGTAGTTTTATCATTCTCTTATTTTAGAAGTTACAGGGGGGGAGGGGGGGACACATTTTACCACTTTGGAAGTGTCTCTCACGCAAACTACTCAGTTTAGAAAAAAATGATATTAGAAACCTCAATACCATTTTTAAAGACCTATTCATAGATACCCCACACGTATGGGTTCGATGAAAATTTTTTTTTTGAGTTTCAGTTCTAAGTATGGGGGAACCCCAAAATTTATTGTTTTTTTTTTCTATTTTAGTGTAAAAATCTTAATGCGGTCTACAGAATCAGTGGCGGGGCAAGACCTAAATTTTATGTGGGCAAGATACATTTTGCGAGGCCCCCTGATAAACGAATATTCCGAACCTGACCCAAAATCCTCACCCGGTCGCGGATTAGGTTAGGAAATTGAAAAAAATATATAAAATCTGTTCCGATCTGTTCTGTTCTAAAATGTTTTTTTTTTTAATACACCACTACCACGGAACCACCTCTGGGGGATAACCCCATTCACGACGCGCATTAATACATACCACGCCGTGACCACCCCGGGGACCAATTAGCACCACACGACCCCGTGTCAGGACAGTGGCCCCGCCGCCTACCACTTTTCAGCCGCAGGGTATCCCCTGCGGCTGAAAAGTATTCTCCCTATCGGGAGAGTGGCCAACGCTATACCAACACTCCTCTTCCCCTGCGGCCCCACCGCGTCCGCCATCGGACGGTGGTAACCCCGTTCAGGCCGTGGAAGGTAGGGAGAGCGGCGCAACACAATACCGGCACTCCTCTCCCGCCGTGGCCTCCAACCCTCAGCCGCAATGCCTCAGATACTAAGACATCGCGGCCCGCCTCAGTCGCGATGTCGACAAACGACACCGCAACCTACGTGTTGGCCGCTACATCGTCGGCTTTGGGAGGAAAAGCCCTGACGAGTGGCCCCTCCTCGGGCTCCTCTTAGCTTCACCGTGGGTGTCCAAACCACGGCTACTGGCCCCCCCCCCCCGCCTCGTCAATGCGGCAACCCACTGGGGGGGACCCTCCTCCTAACCTTACCCGACGTATCGTTCCTATCATAACCCAAATTCCGATATACTTTGAAGATGGCAATATTTTTTGGAATAAATTTACCAGACATATTGGCATGTCTAACAAAAAACATTTTTAACCTTAAGTTAAAATCAAATATTGTCTGAAAAAGTCCATTTGTTGTTGAATTTAATTAGTGACTGAAACGAATCGCTGCAGAACCGACTCCACGCAGTCTTGTCTGCCCTACCCCGAGAGTGTATTTTAAGCCCGCGAAGGCGCGTATGGGGGAGGCGACCCGCGAACTGAGGAGCAGGCGGCTGAGGCTGCGGAGCCAAAGCTGCGGTGGTGAGTGTTAAAGACGTCTGCGACGATAAGCTCGCGTGGGACCGCCGGAGACCCAAAGCGCCAGAGCCGTGACAGAAACCTTGCCTGCTGCATAGATACTATTTCCCTTCTTCTCTATAGGGAAATTCTATCTATACCGCAATTCGGGTTATGTATGATAAGAACGATACTTCGGGTTCGGTTAGGAATAGGGTTACGTCTGGAACAAATATCTTTTTTTTTCGATTTCCTAACCTAACCCCGACTGGGTTAAGATTGCGGGTCAGGTTCGGAATAATCGTTCATTTTTCGCACGAAACAAGTTGAAATTTTGAGAAAAACATGTTAAGCAAAACATGTTTTTCCGCTAAAATATGGCTAAACCCTACAAAATAATACTTTTCGTGGTCATGCAAACGCCACGAAGTAGCACAGTAGCACCTAGATTGTTAAACCGTCACCGAACAGCCAAGCCAGCCAAACGCAGAGCATAAATCCAACGCAAATAAGCTCAGATTAACGTATTGACACTAAAAATAAGCATATTGAAAAATCTCACGTGAGATTATAGAGGGAAGTGTTGAGCCGAATCTCACGACATCTCACCTGGGTGGTCGCCAAATTGCCTCACGTAATTAATGGACGCCCCCTGACCCTCCCCGTCGCATCAAATTGCCTGCCAGTTTTCGTTGCTGCTCCGCTCCTTTTGATTGCAGAATGGATAGAATAAGAAATGAATACATAAGAGGAAGTGTGAAAGTGGCACCAATAATTGAAAAGTTGTGTGGGAATCGGTTGTCATGGTATGGTCACGCGTTACGGAGGAATGAGGAAAATCACCATCACGCCTTGTTTCCCCGAAGGGTTAGGCAGAGGTGTATAGGTTGGCAAAAAAGAGTCTGTCGTGGCAACCATTGGAACTAAAATATATTTTTAGTGGCAACACTGCTTTGTTTATCATCAACAAGTAGCTAATCTGTCATTATGTTATGTTCCCAGTTGTATTTTACTTATTTCTAATTAACTATCAATGATTAATGCTTTTGAACATATAAAAAATGAATAAAACAATAAGGAGTAGTGGTGTGAGCTGTGATATACCAAGTTTTCGTAAGAAATTTGGCGGAATCTGAAGCGGAACAAATTTTGTCTCCGATTGACAATGTTTTCAAAAGAACTGACGACACGACAGGTATTTTTACAAGAAATTTATCTTTTAGTCAATGCCAGTCATTGTTTTTCCTTTCTAATAGTAAGTTTTATCGGTATTATAAGTTTCAAGCCATTTTATTGTTTTATTTACTAATAGTTTATTGAGGTTAGGTTTTCTAGTTTGACAAATCGCGTGTACGTTGACTCTTGATGTTTGATGCTTGAAATTGAAAAATATACCTACATGGAAATCATGGAACTAATATGATTGTCTTTACATTTTTTTTCAAGGTAAATCTCACAGTACAATATTAGAGAAATTGTTAATGAAGGTGAAAAAAATAAAGGTTTTTTTCTACACCTGGAGAAACATCAAAACAGTTGGCGGAAGAACGAATTAGACGATTTCGTGTGCAATTAGACAAAAAGTTCAACACTCTAGAGAAATAGGCAAGTATTTTTTTTTTGTTAATGCTATTATTGCATACCACAGTAAAAAAAGTATAATTTATATTTATTATTTTTCAGGTGTCTATTCTACGTAATATATTACCTATAGTTTGAGGAGGCGGGTTGTAATGGGAGCCGTAAACGTCTAAGAAAGATTTTTACACTATTTAGATTTCATAAAAAAGAAATGTAAAACTGACACATCAATGTTAATGGAAAAAATCTTCCCTAGATGGTGGCCGCAAATGCGATTGCTGAACTTTATGTCCTGTGTATCGGGTTCAATCGGCAATCCCTGAGTGTAATTTAATTAATTTTTAAACTGAATAAGTTTGCATTATGTTATTATGATGGCACTCTTAGATAAAAGGTTATTCCAGCGAAATAATGCGCAATCTACTTAATACAATGAAAATAAAAGACTGTGTGCTTAGCAAGTCTTGAGGTCTTGACTGATGAGAATTTCTGGGATCTCGTGTTTGTGGATTAAAACAACAAGTATCTTATCACTTTTAGTCCTAGTATACAGGGTGGCCATAGCTGCTAAGCAGGCGCCCTCATTTTTTCCAGACTCTTTTTTGCCAAGCTGTACCTATAGTACACCCACATTTCGCCAGTTATTTTTAAGTCCCATGTAATAGGGGGCGAGCCTATTGCCATCAACCGGGCACAAATCCAGACTCCGGGCTGCTACTGAGAAATGCCAGATGGAAAACCCAATAACACTTTGCCCGACCTGGGAATCGAACCCAGGACCTCATGCTCAGCAGTAGCGCTTGCTACCACTAGACCAACGAGGCAGAAAATGTCTTGAGTAAAGTATTGACTACGAATGTCGATGGCTTTAAGAGTAGATGGAGACCAAAGCAACGATGGATAGACTTGTGAATAATGATTTGGATAGAAAGGGGGTGACTACTGAGATGACAACTAGTAGAGAAGTGTGAAAGAAAAAGACATGTTGCGCCGACCCCAAATAAATTGGGATAAGAGCAGGAGAATGATGATGATTTGCGTTCGCATGCCTTCGAGGCGCGAGGCCCCTTGGACCGCAAGGCCGTAGGCGGTCGCCCACGTCGCCCACGCCTTACGCCGCCTCTGTACAGAATACATCTACTTACCAAGTTTCAACAACATAGCTCTTATAGTTTCGGAGAAAAGTGGCTGTGACATACGAACGGACAGACAGACAGACATGACGAATCTATAAGGGTTCCGTTTTCTCCCGGCCACCGTAGGCGCGAGCTTGCGGGTGGCGAGCAGTGGGTAGCTCGCCGCTCGGTAAGGACCAAGCTCGGGTCGACGGCGCGCAGTGTTCCACGCGCGCCTCAAAGAGATGTCAGCAGCAGTGTAGGGGTCTACTAGGACCGATGCCTGCCGGGGTCGCGTGATTGTTCGAAAGAGATACCGTGACCCTGGCACATGGGCAACTGATGGAACACGGGTGGGTTTTAGTCAGTAAAAGTCTGACACGCCCTCCCGCTCCGCCCAGAGCGGGAGAAGTCATTTGATGATTTCCAATCCTGAAAAAAAAAAAAAAGGGTTCCGTTTTTGCCATTTGGCAACGGAACCCTAATAAAATACATTGAAATACTGAAAATGAAGAAAAAAAATGCAGGCTATAAGTACGACAATTTTACAGCCCCACAAAAAAGTTAGACGATGGCGAAACTCGGAACAACCTATTTTCTATCTGGGAAGTTCGGCAATGACATGTTTATGCAATGAAATACCTAAAATAGAAAAATAATTGTACAATATAAGCGAATATATCGCTTTATTTATGTATTCACTTGTCGGGGGCCCCTTGGCTATGGGGGCCCTGAGCACGGGCCCCGTGTGCCCTTATGGTAAAGACGGTAACGGCAGCATAAGCTATTTGATGGTGCAGCCCATAGCGCAGCCTGTTAATTCCTGTTCAGTTGTTGGTTTGTCGCCGGTACCGCTGCCACTCATATTTTTGTGGTTTTTTGATTCGGCCTTCTGCCGCGGCGCTACGTCGGCGCTAGCAGTAGTAGCTAGCATTGTTCTGTATTTTAAAGTTTGCGTCCTAGGTATTTATTTAAGATAGAGTTGACTTTTGGAACCTCTTCCTGGCTCGCTACGGGTTTGGACGTCTTGCCCTACCCATTCCCTCTGCGGCCATTCTTCCCCAGCCCCGAGAAGAAGGCTTGGTCTTTTTAACCGACGACTTCAAAAAAAGGAAGAGGTAGGTAATCAATTCGACTGTATTTTGTTTGGTCCCATTGGCTGCCGCCATCAGCGTCGCGCTTTGGACCCTTTAGAAGTTTCAGGTCACTGTAAATCTAATAGTGTTAAGATAATAAGTAAATGGGAATGTTATTATTTGAATAGAAAATTTTAAAAAGTCAATCGTTATTAAATCCACATAGCACAAAATAAGCAGAAATATAATTTAGTAACTTGTTTAATTAAAAACATTAAATTGTTACTGAAAGACTTACATAATTCTACTTTAACCTTTTTTTGTTGTATCTCTTTAAAAAACTAATAAAATTCTGTATTTCATAAGGCAGTGTAACCCGCGCCAATAAAGTTTGAAGATCTTATCATTAAATAGGTGGCTTACCATCTCGCTCATCCAAGTAACAGAAAAGTTCAAAGCGACTCTTTCCGACTACTCTTCTTTATTGACTTAGGTAATATATTTCGATTTTAAGTAAACCCTACAAAGTATTTATGTTGCAGACTGAGCCTAACGTAAAAAGAGGTATACCTACATATTTAAAAAAGTAGGATATGCAGACTATTTATAGTAATTCATTTATAATATACGTTAAAGAACCTATAATAATAATTTTCCTGCTTTGCCCAACCAATATTACTTAGTAACATAATCTTAAATAATAATAAAGCGCCTACATAAAATGTAGCTGTAACTTTTTACTTTAAGTAATTTTTCATCCCACCATCTCGGAAAGAGTATTTTTAAACTTCAATATCTGAGTGGAAAAGCCGTTTTTATTCTCTAGAGGATAAAGTAAATTGAATTCCCTCGCTAACGCTCAGGATTCTAATTTTGAATCACTCGCTGCGCTCGTGATTCAATTTTAGAATCCTTCGCTTGCTCGGTCATCAAAATTGAGCACGCGGTTAAAAAGCAACTTTGCACTCTTGTATAACAAATAACTATTGCTCGTTCTTCAGTTCATTCAGGCATAGAAAATGACAAAAATGAAAAAAATATTTTGTAAAGAAACTACTAATACTTTCGTCACCCACTCAATTTATGGAGGTACTAAATACTGGTTGGATCAGAATTATGTTATTTGTTGTAGTTTTGGAGTACAGGCATGGTCTCGTCATTATGACGCGGCCATTATGAATGGTGGACCAGTGTTGTGAAATTTCGTTTATGCCGTGTGAGATACGAACATTTCAGGGCAGTTATTAAATCGTTAATTTTACATGGTAGTATCTTTTAATTACAAGAGTTGGCCCCACCATCATGACGTTTATGTATTTCTACACTGCCCAAATCAGTTTCAAAACTGTTAAAATTGGTAAAGGATTACAAGCGCGACTTTACCTACACACTTCACTGTGTTATTGGAGTTTGTCAAGGGTGAAACTTCTGGTTGAAATATGAGACACGGCCATAGGGCAATAAGTAATTAGCTGATATGTTTGTGATGTTGGCTATATTAAAGTTAGTTG